>CM077665.1:484078696-487052863 GCA_039707655.1 Elymus sibiricus
AGAACAGCACCCAAGCACCGGTCCACCCACATATCAAATCATCAAAGTAGCGAACGCGAATCAAATGAACACGGTGAAAGTGACTAGATGAAATTCCCGTGTGTCCTCAAGAACGTTTGCCTCATTAAAAGTACTTGTTCCGGCCTGTCCTTTGCACTAAAAAGGATTGGGCTATCTTGCTGCACTTTATTTACACTTGTTACTTGTTACTCGTTACAAATTATCTTGCTACCAAACTATCTGTTACCACTTATTTCAGTGCTTGTAGAAATTACCTTACCGAAAACCGCTTGTCATTTCCTTCAGCTCCTCATTGGGTTTGACACTCTTACTTATCGAAAGGACTATGATTGACCCCCTATAGTTGTGGGTCATCAAGACTCTTTTCTGGTGCCCTTGCCGGGGAGTGAAGCGCCTTTGGTATGTGGAAATTGGTAAGGAAACATTTTTATTATGTGCTGAAATTTATTGCTACTTGTCACTATGGAAAGTAATCCTTTGATAGGCTTGTTCGGGGTATCTTGACCTCGACCGAAAACACCAAGAGTTGCCTCTCCACCACCTATTGAGTCTACTGAAAAATATTGCTTATGAAATTCCTTTTGGTTTGGTTGAGAAACTGCTAGCTAATCCTTATGTAGGAGATGGAACTAAACATCCTCATATGCACTTGATCTATGTGGATGAAATTTGTGGATTGTTTAAGCTTACAGGTTTATCTGGAGATAGAGCTAAGAAGAAAGTATTCCCTTTATCTTTGGAGGGAAAGGCATTGACATGGTATAGGCTATGTGATGATACTGACACATGGGATTGGAATTGGTTGAAATTGGAATTCCACCAGAAATTTTATCCTATGCATTTGGTTCATCGTGATCGGAACTATATCCATAATTTTTGGCCTCGTGAAGGAGAAAGTATCGCTCAAGCTTGGGGGAGGCTTAAGTATATGTTGCATACATGCCCCAATCATGAGCTCTCAAGAGAAATAATTCTTCAAAACTTTTAAGCTCGGCTTTCTCGTAATGATCAAACTATGCTTGATTATTCTTCGACTGGTTCTTTTATGAAGAAGACTATTGAATTCAAATGGGATCTTCTGGAAAAAAACTAAGTGCAACCATGAGGATTGGGAAATCGACAAAGGTAATGAGTCAGGTATAAATCTTGAGTTTGTTTGTGTTAAATCTTTTATGGAAACCGATGATTTTCAGAAGTTTAGCACTAAGTATGGGCTTGACTCTGAGATAGTAGCTTCTTTTTGTGAATCTTTTGCTACACATGTTGATCTTCCTAAGGAGAAGTGGTTTAAGTACCATCCACCTATAGAATTATAGGAAGAACCATTAGAGGTTAAGGAAGAGAAAACTATTGTTTACAATGTTGACCCAGTTGTTCCTATTGCTTATTTTGAGAAGCCACCTTTTCCTGTTAGAATTAAGGAACACTCTAAGGTTTCTTCTGTGGTTAGGAAAAGTTATGTTAGAACACCTACACCCTCTGAGCAGATTAAGGTTGAACCTAGTATTGCTATAGTTAGGGATCTTTTAGTTGATGATTTAGATGAGCATGTTATTTTTTCTGTGATAATGCATCTAGAATTGCTAGTCCTAATCCAAAGGACAAGAATAGATCTGTTGTTGGCATGCTTGTTATTTCTGTTAAAATTGGAGATCATTGTTATCATGGTTTATGTGATTTGGGTGCTAGCGTGAGTGCTATTCCTTTTACTCTATATCAAGAAGTCATGAATGATATTGCACCTGCTGAAATTGAGGATATTGATGTCACTATTAAGCTTGCCGACAGAAATACTATTGCACCACTTGGTATTGTCAGAGATGTTGAAGTCTTGTGCGGTAAGATCAAATACCCTACCGATTTACTTTTTCTTGGATCACCGCAAGATGATTTTTGTCCTATAATATTTGGTAGACCTTTCTTGAATACTGTTAATGCTCGAATTGATTGTGTTAAGGAAATTGTTAGTGTTGACTTTTGTGGTATGTCTCATGAATTTAATTTCTCTAAGTTTCGTAGACAGCCCCATGATAAAGAGTTGCCTAGCAAAGATGAAATTGTTGGTCTTGCTTCTATTGTTGTTCCTCGTACTGATCCTTTAGAACAATACCTGCTTGATCATGAGAATGATTTGCATATGAACGAAAGGAATGAAATAGATAAGGTTTTCTTTAATCAGCAGCCTATTCTTAAGCATAATTTGCCTGTTGAAACTCTTGGAGGTCCCCCTCCACCTAAGGGTGACCCTGTTTTTGAATTAAAGCAATTGCCTGATACTTTGAAATATGCTTATCTTGATGAAAAGAAAATATATCCTGTTATTATCAGTGCTAACCTTTCAGAGCATGAAGAAAAGAGATTGTTAAAAATTCTGAGGAAGCATCGTGCTGCTATTGGATATACTCGCGATGATCTTAAGGGCATTAGTCCCACTCTATGTCAGCACAAGATTAATATGGAGCCAGATGCTAAACCCGTTGTTGACCACCAACGTCGATTGAATCCAAAAATGAAAGAGGTGGGAAGAACTGAAATATTTAAGCTTCTGGAAGCAGGTATAATCTATCCCATAGCTGATAGTAGATGGGTAAGTCCAGTTCATTGTGTTCCTAAGAAAGGGGGCATTACTGTTGTTCCCAATGATAAGAATGAGCTTATCCCTCAGAGGATAGTAACTGGTTATAGGATGGTGATAGATTTTAGAAAGTTGAATAAAGCTACTAGGAAAGATCATTATCCTTTGCCTTTTATTGATCAAATGCTAGAAAGGTTGTCTAAGCACACACACTTTTATTTCCTAGATGGTTATTCTGGTTTTTCTCAAATAACTGTTGCATAATCTGATCAAGAGAAAACCACCTTTACTTGTCCTTTTGGAACTTTTGCTTATAGATGTATGCCTTTTGGTTTATGCAATGCACCTGCTACTTTTCAAAGATGTATGACTGCTATCTTCTCTGACTTTTGTGAAAAGATTGTTGAGGTTTTCATGGATGATTTCTCATTTTACGGAACTTCTTTTGATGATTGCTTGAGCAACCTAGATCGAGTTTTGCAGAGATGTGAACAAACAAATCTAGTCTTGAACTGGGAGAAGTGCCACTTTATGGTTAGTGAAGGTATTGTCTTGGGCCACAAGATCTTCGAAAGAGGTATTGAGGTTGAGAAGGCTAAGGTTAATGCTATTGAGAAGATGCCATGTCCTAAGGATATCAAAGGTATAAGAAGTTTCCTTGGTCATGCTGGTTTCTATAGGAGATTTATTAAAGACTTCTCTAAAATTTCTAGGCCTCTTACCAATCTTTTGCAAAAAGATGTTCCTTTTGTTTTTGATGATGATTGTGTAGAAGCCTTTGAAACTCTTATGTCAGCTTTAATTTCTACACCCGTTGTTCAGCCACCTGATTGGAATTTGCCTTTTCAGATTATGTGTGATGCTAGTGATTATGCTGTTGGTGCTGTTCTAGGACAGAGAGTTGATAAGAAGTTAAATGTTATTCATTATGCTAGCAAGACTTTGGACAGTGCCCAAAGGAATTATGCTACCACTGAAAAAGAGTTTCTAGCAGTTGTGTTTGCATGTGACAAGTTTAGATCTTATATTGTTGATTCTAAAGTTACTATTCATACTGATCATGCTGCTATCAAGTATCTTATGGAAAAGAAGGATGCTAAGCCTAGGCTTATCAGGTGGGTTCTTTTGTTGCAAGAGTTTGATCTTCATATTATTGATAGGAAAGGGGCTGAGAACCCCGTAGTTGATAACTTGTCTAGATTGGAAAATGTGCTTGATGACCCACAACCTATTGATGATAGTTTTCTTGATGAGCAACTAGCTGCTATTAATGTTTCGCATAGTACTCCTTGGTATGCAGACTATGCTAATTATATTGTTGCTAAGTTTATACCTCCTAGTTTTACTTACCAGCAAAAGAAAAAGTTCTTTTATGATTTGAGACACTACTTTTGGGATGATCCACATCTTTATAAAGAAGGTGTGGATGGTATTGTTAGACGTTGTGTACCTGAGCATGAACAGGAACAAATTCTTCGAAAGTGTCACTCCGAGGCATATGGAGGACACCACGCAGGAGACAGGACCGCACACAAGGTAGTGCAATCCGGTTTTTACTGGCCTACTCTCTTCAAGGATGCTCGTAAGTTTGTCTTATCTTGTGATGAATGTCAAAGAATTGGGAATATCAGTAGACGTCAGGAAATGCCTATGAATTATTCTCTTGTTATTGAACCATTTGATGTTTGGGGTTTTGATTATATGGGACCTTTTCCTAAGTCCAATGGGTATACTCATATTCTAGTTGCTGTTGATTATGTTACTAAGTGGGTAGAAGCTATCCCCACTAATAGTGCTGATCACAACACTTCTATCAAAATGCTCAAGGAATTTATCTTCCCAAGGTTTGGAGTCCCTAGATATGTGATGACTGATGGTGGTTCACATTTTATTCATGGTGCTTTTCGTAAGTTGCTTGCTAAGTATGATGTTAATCATAGAATTGCATCTCCCTATCATCCTCAATCTAGTGGTCAAGTTGAGTTGAGCAATAGGGAGATAAAGTTGATTTTGCAGAAGACTGTCAATAGATCTAGAAAGAACTGGTCTAAGAAATTAGATGATGCTTTGTGGGCTTATAGAACTACTTATAAGAATCCTATGGGTATGTCTCCTTACAAAATGGTTTATGGAAAAGCATGTCATTTACCTCTTGAATTGGAACATAAATCTTTTTGGGTAGTCAAGGAACTTAACTATGATTTCAAGCTTGCAGGTGAAAAGAGGTTATTTGATATTAGCTCACTCGATGAATGGAGGACCCAGGCCTATGATAATGCCAAGTTGTTCAAAGAAAAAGTTAAAAGATGGCATGATAGGAGGATTCAGAAACGAGAATTCAAAGTGGGTGAATATGTTTTATTGTATAATTCTCGTCTTAGATTCGTTGCAGGTAAACTCCTCTCCAAATGGGAAGGACCATATGTCATAGAGGAGGTTTATCGTTCCGGAGCCATCAAGATCAATAATGCCGTGGGTACCAACCCGAAGGTGGTAAATGGACAGAGGATTAAGCACTATATCTCAGGTACACCCATTAACGTTGAAACTAATGTTATCAACACTATTACATCGGAGGAGCATATCAAAGAGTCCTTCCGGAACACTCCAGAATACTGAAAAAGGAATAGGTATGTGATACGGTAAATAAACCGACTCCAAAAATTCCGCAAAAATATTTTCTGACAGTTTTGGAATATTTACAAAAATAGAAAAATAAAAGGCAGCCGAGAGGGCCCACCAGGTGGCCACATGGCACCTGGGCGCCCTTCCCGACTCCGTTTTCTCCTGGTTTACTTGTTTTGCAAGATAAAAATTCTATATATAGTCCCCAGATTGATTTGACCCCCGCATCGCGAGAAATCCTCTGTTCTTGTTTCTTGCTATTTTTCCGACAGATCTAGATCTCCATGGCTCCATCAAGCTCCTCCAAGGACAAGTTCTACGAGAAGGTCATCAACCCCTACCTTCTGGAGGTGATGAAACACCCTCAGGAAATTGTGATGCGTGAGGGGGTGCTTCACATCCGGGACGTTCAAGGACCCAAGAAGACCGGTAGCGTGGAGGAAAGGCTCGAAGCGGTGGAGCAAGAGATCTTCAAGTGCCAAGGGATGGTGGAGCGTGGACTCAGCGCCAACCACTCTATGATCACGGCGTTCACTCGTGAGAATAGGGTGGATGGCCAATCTATGGAGAACATCGTCCTCAAGCACAATGACCGCATCGACTATCTCCAAGATCAAATCTATGACCTCCAGCGCCAAAACTATGAATATGAAGAAAAATTCAGAGGTATGAGTTTAGCTACAAGTTTTAGGACTCCGGAGACTCGTGCATCTTATTATGGTGGGGAACATATGCCATGGAAGCCGGAGGACGAGCCTACTACATCATCACCACCATCACCAAAGGAGGAAGCTTGATCACACGGGTATGGGCACTCCCCTTGGCTTGTGCCAAGCTTGGGGGAGGTGCCCCGGTATCGTATCACCATCGCTTTTATTACCTTTACCTATTTTCAGTTCGATCCTTAGTTATTTCGTGATCTAGTAGAATAAAAGTTTAGTATGATCTATCTTCGAGTGTTAGTTTCGTGATCTATCTATCTATGTAATCGAGTGAGAGTTTTATAATAAAGAGTAGTTTGAGTTTTGCTTCTTTACTTTTATGCTTCATTCAAAAGGAATGAAATCAGTGAAAAAGATCATATGCTAATCTTATGGTGAGTAATGACATCACTTAAAGAAAAGTATAAGTGGTAAAATTTATTGAAGATTGACAAACATAGCATTGGTCAATGGTGCAATTCATGAAAAAGTTAATAAGGAAGAGAAGATTCACATGCAAATATACTATCTTGGACATCTTTTGTGATTGTGAGCACCCATTAAGTATTGTATGCCAAACGGTTAATGTTGGACAAGGAAGACAACGTAATGAGTTATGCTTGTTCGTATTCACATAGAAGTTATATTGTCATGGATCCTCCAACATGTGGTGCTTGCCCAATATCTTTGCTAGCCAAAATTCCGCACTAAGTAGAAATACTACTTGTGCATCCAAAACCCTTTAGCCAAACTCATGCCATGAGAGTCCACCATACCTACCTATGGATTGAGCAAGATCCTTCAAGTAAGTTGTCATCGGTGCAATAAAGCAATAAAAATTGCTCCTAAATATGTATGATCTTTTATTGTAAGGGAAAAATAAGCGTGGTACGAACTTGTGATGGTGAAGAATAAAAGCGACAGACTTTATGCTCCATATGTGTCTGGCTGAAACTTTATGAATAAGTTGGGAGGCAAGCCTATAAGCCCCTATCTTTCTATGTGTCTGGCTGAAACTTTATGCTCCATATGTATGGTGTGAGTGTTAGCAATCATGAAAGACTAAATGATAGTTGAGTATGTGGACTTGCCAAAAGGCTCCTACACATGACCCTTCCTGAAAGTACGATGAATTGCAATTGCATTGTTGACTGAGGACATAGTTTGTTAGTTTTCAAGAAAGTTTATGCTTCATACTTCAATATTGTGGTGAATTGTTACTTGCTCATGAGAAGTTTATGATACTACTTATTTCTGTTATGATATTGTTCATGATGCTTCTATGTTCGTATTTTATTTTTATCGACACCTCTCTCTCTAAGCATGTGGGCATGTTTTTCGATTTCGGCTTTTGCTTGAGGACAAGCAAGGTCTAAGCTTGGGGGAGTTGATACGTCCATTTTGCATCATGTTTTCTTGTTGTTATTTATAAAGCTTTTGGCCAATATAACACTTCATGGAGTATTTCTAATTCCTTTTCTCTCTTAATATGCCAGGTTTACACAAAGAGGGAGAATACCGGCAGCTGGAATTCAGGTCCTGAAAAAGCTACAGCAGAGATACCTATTCTGCACATCTCCAAATGGGCTAAAATTTTATGGAGATTTATTTTAGAATATATAAAAAATATTGGGCCAGAAAGTTACCAGAGGAGAGCCACCAGGTGCCCACATGGCACCTGGGCGCCCCCCTGGGGCGCGCCCTGGTGCCATGTGGGGCCCCTGGCCCACTTCTGGCTCCCTCCTTCTGGTATATAAGTCATTTTACCCTAAAAATTTTATGGGGAGACTTTCGGGATGAGGCGCCGCCGCCACGAGGCGGAACTAGAGCAGGAGCACTTTTGCTCTCCGGCGGAGAGATTCCACCGGGGACACTTCCCTCCGGGAGGGGGAAATTGAAGCCTTCTTCATCACCAACAACCCTCTCATCGTGGGAGGACCAATCTTCATCATCATCATCAACAGCACCATCTCATCTCAAACCCAAGTTCATCTCTTGTATTCAATCTTTGTATCAAAACCTCAGATTGGTACATGTGGGTTGCTAGTAGTGTTGATTACTTCAAGTAGTTGATGCTATTTGGTTTGCTTTGTGAATTACTAAATGTTCAGATCCTTTATGTTATTCAATACCCCTCTGATCTTGAACACCATGATGATGAGTGAGTAGTTACTTTTGTTCTTGAGGACATGGGATAAGTCTTGTCATAAGTAATCATGTGAATTTGGTATTCGTTCGGTATTTTGATGATATGTATGTTGTGATTCTCTTAGTGGTGTCATGTGAACGTCGACTACATGACACTTCACCATTTATGGGCCTAAGGGAATGCATTGTGGAGTAGTAATTAGATGATGGGTTGCTAGAGTGACAGAAGCTTAAACCCCAGTTTATGCGCTATTCCGTAAGGGGCTGATTTGGATCCACACGTTTAATGTTATGGTTAGACTTTGTCTTAATTCTTCTTTCGTAGTTGCGGATGCTTGCGAGAGGGGGTAATCATAAGTGGGAGGCTTGTTCAAGTAAGAACAGCACCCAAGCACCGGTCCACCCACATATCAAATCATCAAAGTAGCGAACGCGAATCAAACGAACATGGTGAAAGTGACTAGATGAAATTCCCGTGTGTCCTCAAGAACGTTTGCCTCATTATAAGTACTTGTTCTGGCATGTCCTTTGCACTAAAAAGGATTGGGCTATCTCGCTGCACTTTATTTACACTTGTTACTTGTTACTCGTTACAAATTATCTTGCTACCAAACTATCTGTTACCGCTTATTTCAGTGCTTGCAGAAATTACCTTACCGAAAACCGCTTGTCATTTCCTTCAGCTCCTCGTTGGGTTCGACACTCTTACTTATCGAATGGACTACGATTGACCCCCTATACTTATGGGTCATCAGTCCTAGAAGGGCGTGGTATCCGTTGTGGAAGGGCACAATGTGGAAGAGTAGCTCTTCGGACCTGTAGTTTTCGGGTGTGCCGAATACTACGACAAGCGTGATTCGTCCCGAGCAGCGTGCTTCTCGGCCGGGGATTATTCCACGAAAGGTGGTGTAACTTTGTTTGATTCGAGATTTATCGAATTGCATTTTTGCGAGAGTGTCCTCGTATATGAGGTTTAACCCACTTCCCCCGTCCATAAGCACTTTGGTTAACCTGAAGCCGTCCACTATAAGATCGAGGACCAGTGCGGCGGGTGCTCGGACTAAGCGGGCCCTGGGCTCGTCGTTTGCATTAAAGGTTATTTCTGAGTCGTTCCAGGGACTTGTTGCTATCACCTGGTGAATTTGGACAAGCTCTCGAAGGGCTCTTTTCCGCCGATTATTTGAAGAAAAGGTTTCGTAGATTGTTAGGACCTCAGTGTGTTCGTCCGTTGATGTGGGCGATCGTCTACTGGAGGGTATGACACCGAGGATAGCCTCGCCACTCTTCGCTACCTGCCTGACCACCCAACAAGCTCGAAGGTTGTGGGTTGGGTATGTGTTCAGCAGTGTCGAATGCATGGGGCATGGTTTGTCCAGGAGTTCGTCCAGGACTGTTCTGGGCCCGTTGAAGGATTTATTCCTCTTCTCGGCGGGCTCGTGTTCGGCCCATCGTCAAGGGTATACACGCTTTGTCCGAGCTTTGTATGGTTCTTTGGTGTGGGTTGACTCCACATGTATCCGTTGTGCCTTCCATGTGCTTTCCGTGGCACAGTATTTGCGCACCAGATCGGATAACTCGGCAAAGCTTTGAACGTGGCGACGGGCGAGGGCATTCAAGATTCCCTCGTCCCGACAATTGCGCCGGAAGGTTGCTATGATTTCTTGATCGCCGCAGTCGGTGATCCTGTCTTTAATGAGGAGGAACCTGGACCAGAAGTGGTGGACCGTCTCTCTGGGCTGCTGCTTTATATACATCAAATCCCATATGTCCGGCGGCCCGGAGTTGCTTGGAGAGTACTCAGCGTGGTGGGTGGGTGGGGAAAATCCTTGCACCCAAGTCAGGTATGTGTCCGAAGCCTCGATGGCGGCGACTGGCGCGTCAGTGTCCGGAGCTCAAGGTTCGGGACTGTAGGCAATCTGCTGCTCGTCGGGCTCGATGTTTAGACTAGGATCCGGGATAAGGGCTGGGCCTCTTTCAGTGGAGGGGTCAGGCTCCGGATGAAGGGTTTGGGTCGAGTGTTCGGAAATCTGGACAGAACTGGTTTTTAACTTTGGTGACTATGAGTCTTCGGCCAGATCCTCGGCGGTGGCGATAACGTGGGTGACAGGTGGAGTGTGAATTTTCCTGTCATCGGGTCTAAGCCCAATCTGATCATAGGCTAAGGAGAGCCCCGGGGCTTGAATCCGGTCTAGTAGCTCGTTCAATGACGAGACATCTGCCGGGCTCATCTTCTCCGAATACTCGGAGCCGATGCACAGCGTAGGGCGTGTCTCCGGCACGATGATGTGCGGAGCAAGTTCGGCGGACACTGAGATTGCGTCCGGGCTTGAAGCCTGGTCAGGGGTTGAAAGGGCGGCTCTAGCCAGATTTGACTTCTGGTCTCCGGACATGGTGACGGTCCTTTGGCTCGAAGCCGTGTTTGCCGCACAAATCAGTCCGGGGGTCGAGCCAGAGAGGGGACCTGAAGTTAACGCTTCAGGGGTGCCCTGAACTCCAGACGGGGCCGAGGATTTGGACAAGGCCGAATTGCGTGGGTGTCAGTGACGCACTCCAGGCTGCCGATGGCGACCTGGTGTTCAGGGGTGGAGGTGTCGATCCGGTCGAGATGACCGGCCAGATCGGCACGCATAACGAAGCCGCCGATCATGAGGAGTTGGCCGGGAACCAATGTGTTCCCGGAGGTGATGTTGTCGCCGATGATCACGCGAGCCATCGATCCTTCTGGCGATCGCACAACGGAACTCTCAATGAAAGCACCAATGTCGGTGTCAAAATCGGCAGATCTCGGGTAGGGGTCCCGCACTGTGGATCTTGGATCAAGGGGGAACTGGAAACAGGGGACACGAAGTTTACCCAGGTTCGGGCCCTCTCTAAGAGGTAAAACCCTACGTCCTGCTTGATTATATTGGATGTGTATGATGATTACAAGGGTTGATCTACCTCGAGATCAGACGAACTAAACCCTAGGTGGGTATGTCTACGGTTGTTGTTCTAGCCTCTATAGACTAAAACCCTCTGGTTTATATCACTATTAGAAAACTGGGCTTTGGTTCTGGCCAGGGCAGAGCATTAGACCCGGTCGCATTAAGAACCGGGACTAATGTAAGCATCAGTCCCGGTTCTAGCGGCTAGGGGCTCGGCCGGCATCAGTCCCGGTTCGACTGGGACCTTTAGTCCCGGTTGGAGACACGAACCGGGATTAAAGGGGTTGCCACCCTTTAGTCCCGGTTGGTGGCTCCAACCGGGAGTAAAAGGTCTGCCTTCAGTCCCGGTTCTAGACACCAACCGGGACTAAAAAGATGCCTATATATATCCTCGCCCCTGCCCGCTTCTCCTCTGTTTTTTGGCCGAAGAAGGTGGGAGGTGTGTGTTGTGCTCTGTTCTGCCTTCCTATGCACATGAGGTGTTCGATGAAATGCCCGAGCAACACTTAATCTTTCCCCTCTGTTCTTCCTCCAAGCTCCATTTTCCCCAAGATTTGGCGGTGCACCAACTATCCAAGTGTTCTAAAAGGTTAGCAACTTCATCCTTTCATCTCTCACTGCTAGTTTAGCTCATTTCATATGCTCTAGAAGTAGAGTGGTTTGTGGGTTTTAGTGGAGGAGTGTATGTGGGAGTTTATTTGATTTAGATGCACAATTTTTGAGCTCAAATTGACTTCTTAGTTTGCACATGTGTAGGGGGCCGTCCCGTCCCCGTCCTCACCGCTGTCGATCGCCCGCGCCGATCTCGTCGCCGGCACCACCGTGGTGAGCCTCTTGTTCTTATCTTCTTTTTAAAAGAACAAATTCTTACTTGTATGATTTATTAGATAGCTACTTGTATAATTTTCTTACTTGTATTATTGTTTGTTATTATATAGTGCTATGGTTTTGGTATCCGTCCCCGTCGGCTCTCGTCCGGCCTATGATTCGGATGTGGTATACTATCTTTTATAACTATTTGTTTCATTTAGTGTTTATGACAATTATGCCCACCAACTTGACATAGATGTCTTTATCTAGGAGGTATGTGAACCAGAAATTCCAGCCGACCCTCTTGTCGAGAGGTTAGATTTAGTTGAAAAAGAAGACAATTATTTGAAAGAAAAATTGAAAAGAATTGAAGAAGAGAAGATGAAATTGGAGTTGCATGTTGCCGATGTCGTCGATCTACACAAGATCCAGATGGATGCAATGCGCTTGAAGATTAGAAAGATTAGAAAATATGCCATTGATAAAGAGGCTTTGTATCATTATGTTGTTGGATCAATTGTTACCTTAGTTGCGATTTTGATCGCATTTGTTTTTGCATTTAAATGTTTTACATAGTTGTATGTTGTTTTATGAGAACTATATATGTATTAACTTTATGTATTTATTTTTGCAGTAATAACATTTGATCACTACTGTACTTTGGTTTTAATGTGATGATGAACTTGTATTAATTTGGTCATTTCTCTATTAATGATGTTCTGTAATGGTTTTTGATATACTTAATTACATAATACAGATGAACCGGCAATGGATGTACAGCGATGACCGACGCACTACCGAGTACATTACGGGCCTGCATAATTTTATCGATGTGGCTGAGGCAAACAAGCAGAATGGTTTTATGTACTGTCCATGTGTTGTCTGTGGGAATACGAAGGATTACTCTTCCTCAAAAATCCTTCACTACCACCTGCTTAAGTCTGGTTTCATGCCCCACTATAATTGTTGGACCAAGCACGGAGAAAGAGGGGTTATGATGGAAGACAATGAAGAAGAAGAGGATGATGACAACTATCATCCTATGTACCCTAAACACGGTGATACTGCAACGGGGGAAGTTGAAGATCAAGAGGCACCAGACGATGTGCCCGCTGATGATCTTCGTCGGGTCATCGTTGATGCACAGAGAGAATGCGAAAGTGAAAAAGAGAAGTTGAAGTTCGATCGCATGTTAGAGGATCACAAAAAATGGTTGTACCCAAATTGCGAAGATGGCAACACAAAGCTCGGTACCACACTGGAATTGCTACAATGGAAGGCAGAGAATGGTTTATCTGACTAGGGATTTGAGAAGTTACTGAAAATAATGAAGAAGAAGCTTCCAAAGGATAGCGAATTGCCTGACAGTACGTACGAAGCAAAGAAGGTTCTCTACCCTCTAGGATTAGAGGTGCAGAAGATACATGCATGCCCTAATGACTGCATCCTCTACCGCAGTGAGGAGTACGAGAATTTGAATGCATGCCCGGTATGCGGTGCATTGCGGTATAAGATCAGACGAGATGACCCTGGTGATGTTGAGGGCGTGCGCCCCAAGAAGAGGGCTCCTGCCAAGGTGATGTGGTATGCTCCTATAATACCACGGTTGAAACATCTGTTCAGAAACAAAGAGCATGACAAGTTGTTGCGATGGCACAAAGAAGACCGTAAGAAAGACGGGATGTTGAGAGTACCCCCTGATGGGTCGCAGTGGAGAAAAATTGAGAGAAAGTGGCTGGGGTTTGCAGGTGACGCAAGGAACTTATGGTTTGGTATAAGTGCAGATGGCATTAATCCTTTTGGGGAGCAGAGCAGCAATCATAGCACCTGGCCTGTGACTCTATGTATCTATAACCTTCCTCCTTGGTTGTGCATGAAACGGAAGTTCATTATGATGCCAGTGCTCATCTAAGGCCCTAATCAACCCGGCAACGACATTGATGTGTACCTAAGGCCATTAGTTGAAGAACTTTTACAGCTGTGGAATATAAAAGGTGTACGTGTGTGGGATGAGCACAAACAGGAGGAATTTGACCTACGAGCGTTGCTGTTTGTAACCATCGGTGATTGGCCTGCTCTTAGTAACCTTTCAGGACAGACAAACAAGGGATACAACGCATGAACACACTGTTTAGATGAGACTAAAAGTATATATTTGAACAAATGTAAGAAGAATGTGTACCTGGGACATCGTCGATTTCTTCTGACCAAGCATGCCTTAAGAAAGAAAAGCAAGCATTTCAAAGGTGAGGCAGATCACCAGAAGAAGCATGTCCCCCGTACTGGTGATGATATATTTGATATGGTCAATGATTTAGAAGCAATCTTTGGAAAGGGTCCTGGCGGACAATCTGTTCCGAATGACGCTGACGGACACGCACCCATGTGGATGAAGAAATCTATATTCTGGGAGCTACCCTATTGGAAAGTCCTAGAGGTCCGCTCTGCAATCGATGTGATGCACGTGACGAAGAATCTTTCCGTGAACCTGCTAGGCTTCTTGGGCGTGTATGGGAAGACAAAAGATACACCGGAGGCACGGGAGGACCAGCAACGTATGAACGAAAAAGACGGCATGGATCCAAAGCAGTATCAAGGTCCTGCCAGCTACACTCTTACCAAAGCAAAGAAGGAAATCTTTTTTGAATGCCTTCTCAGTATCAAGGTCCCGTCTGGCTTCTCGTCGAATATAAAGGGAATAATAAATATGGCAGAGGAAAAATTCCAGAACCTAAAGTCTCATGACTACCACGTGATTATGACGCAATTGCTTCCAGTTGCATTGAGGGGGCTTCTACCAGAAAATGTTCGATTAGCCATTGTGAAGCTATGTGCATTCCTCAATGCAATTTCTTAGAAGGTAGTCGATCCAGAAATCCTACCAAGGTTACAGAATGATTTGGTCCAATGTCTTGTCAGTTTTGAGTTGGTGTTCCCACCATCCTTCTTCAATATTATGACGCACGTCCTAGTTCACCTAGTCGACGAGATTGCAATTCTGGGTCCTGTATTTCTACACAATATGTTCCCCTTTGAGAGGTTCATGGGAGTCTTAAAGAAATAAGTTCATAACCGTGCTAGGCCAGAAGGAAGCATCTCCAAGGGCCATGAAATAGAGGAGGTCATTGAGTTTTGTGTTGACTTTATTCCTGGCCTTAAGCCGATTGGTGTTCCTGAATCGCTGTATGAGGGGAGATTGGGTGGAAAAGGCACGCTAGGACCGAAAGCAATAATATGTAGGGACGGGCATTCTTGGGCGCAAGCACACTACACAGTTCTACAAAATTCTACCTTGGTGGCCCCGTATATCAATGAACACAAGAATATTTTACGCTCCAAACACCCGGAGCAGTCTGACGAATGGATTACACGTGAACACATGGGGACTTTCGGCTTTTGGTTGCAAACACATCTGATGGGTAACAGCACTGTTGGAGATGATCTGTACTCGTTGGCCAGGACACCATCTTTGACTGTATTGACTTTCCAAGGGTACGAGATAAATGGGAATACATTTTACACGATCGCCCAAGATAAAAAGAGCACCAACCAAAACAGTGGTGTTCGCTTTGATGCAGCAAACACCAATAGGGTAAAGGACACATATTATGGTTACATAGAGGAGATATGGGAACTTGACTATGGACGTGATTTGAAGGTCCCTTTGTTTCGGTGCAAATGGGTCAATCTGACAGGAGGCGGGGTACAGGTAGACCCGCAGTACGGAATGACAACAGTGGATCTCAACAATCTTGGGTACACAAATGAACCATTCGTCCTAGGCAATGATGTGGCGCAGGTTTTCTATGTGAAGGACATGTCTACCAAACCGAGAAAAAGAAAAGATATGGAAGCGAATACATCATACGACGAGCTAAAGCGCCACATAGATCTTTCAGGGAAAAGAAACATCGTGGGAGTGGAGGACAAGACAGACATGTCATAAGATTATGAAAAGTTTCATGAAATTCCTCCCTTCACAGTGAAGACTGACCCAAGCATCCTGTTAAATGATGAAGATTATCCATGGTTACGGCGCAATAAGCAAGGGACACACGCGAAGAAATAGTTTTATACCCCAAAAGATCCCACTCTGGGATGTGACCGGCTTCACCGCCATCACTTTCTCTCTAGTGTGAGTTTCCGGACTTATACCTGGAAAGTGCCACTTCAGACAAACCGGAGGGAACCTTTGTAAGAGCTATCTAGGGCATTTTGGCATTTGAAACATGATTTTAGAATAATTATTTATTAAGTTATGAAATTTCAATTATTCATATCCTTTTAGTATTTTAATTATACAGAGGAGTTAATCATAATGCAATTATGTCCAAACAAAATATGAATGTCTTTTGAGCACCGGTTGGTTGCTCAATATTTTCAAAAACATATTGACAAACCACCACCTGATGTGTCAAAGAATAAATTTATATAAAATTCTAGTTATGATCAACTAAAACAAAACTATAATATTCTTCAATAGCAAAAAGAATCAACTAAAAAGCTTTTATAAAACTCTAGTTATGATCAAAATAATATTAACTTAAAATTATATAAAAATGAGGTACATAAAAATAAAAAAATATAACATATGCAAAAAATTAAAATTGCCATAACATAAAAAATAATAAGACATAACATATGCAAAAAATTAAAATTGCCATAACATAAAAAATAAAAAGACATAACATGTGCCATATATTTTATAGTGGTTATGAAAGAATATTAAAATTGACATAACATATGCAAAAAAATAACATAAAAAATAAAAAAACATAACATATGCAAAAAATTAAATTGCCATAACATAAAAAATAAAAAGACATAACATGTGCCATATATTTTATAGTGGTTATGAAAGAATATTAAAATTGACATAACATATGCAAAAAATAACATAAAAAATAACATAAAAATAAAAAAAACATAACATAAAAAATAAAAAAATACCCGCCTACTAGCAGACAACACGGCCTGCATACGACTAGAAACCCAACTATATATGGGCCAGGATGCAGGCCCGCGGGGCTAGTAGGCCCAACAGGGCAGAGAGAATTAGGCAATGTACTGCCTGCTTTAGAGAGGAGCTTGGTAGGTGTATCTCAGGCGGGCTTATAAACCAGTGCGAGCGCCTCTCGCTTGGCGAGGTGGGACTAAACTCCCACCACCGCTCGGCTGTACCAGGACTAAAGGCCCCCCTTTAGTCCCGGTTGGTGGCTCCAACCAGGACTAAAGGCCCCCCTTTAGTCCCGGTCTGAGCCACCAACCGGGACTAAAGGCCTGGTTTTCCCGCCCTTTGGGCTGCTGAAAACGAGCTTTAGTCCCGGTTGGTGTCTCGCACCGGGACTAAAGGGGGGCCTTTAGTCCCGGTTGGAGCCACCAACCGGGACTAAAGAGTGGTGTATATAAGCAGCACTTTGCAATTTTTCCCCCAACCTCTCCCATTCTCTCCCCCGACGCCGAACAGCACGACGTACGCCGCCAGGCTGCTGCGCCGGAGATCGCCGTCGCCTCCGAGCCATCCTCCCCCTCGCCGACGCCCTGCCGTCCCCGAGCCCTCTGACGGTCGCCGGCGCCGGACCTCCTCGCGCGCCCTCCTCCCCGAGCATCGCCGCCCCCGAGCTGCTCCTCGTCATTGGACCTCCTCGCCATCACCGCCGCCGAGCCCGCTCCCCTCGTCGCCAGCCCTCTAGCTCCATCGCGCCCCCTCCTCCCCGAGCATCGCCGCCCCCGAGCCACTCCTCGTCGCCGGACCTCCTCGCCATCGCCGCCGCCGAGCCCGCTAGCTCCCCTCGTCGCCGGCCCTCCAGCTCCATCGCGCGCCGCCCCCAGTGAGCTCCCCCCTTCCCCTGCTGCCACTACTCCGCTGCGTGCTCTACTTGCCGCCGCCGCCGCCGCTGCATATAGCTGTTGTTATTTTTTTTAGATGGATGAAATTTAGATGGATGGATGTTAGATGGATAGATAGATATGTATGAGATAGATGGATGAAATTTTTGTTGCATATGTATGAGATGGTGCATAGATGCATAGATGGATGTTAGATGGATGAAATTTTTGTTCATAGAAATTTTTGTTAGATGTTAGATAGATGGATGGATAGATGGATAGATAGATGATATGTATGAGATGGTGCATAGATGCATAGATGGATATTAGATGGATGAAATTTTTGTTCATGATGATCTTGATAAAACAAATTGAAGAACAAATTTTTTGCATTAGAGTTCATTTTGTCTTTTTTTGTATGTTTTAATGCAAGCATCTTTAGGGCAATCTTTGAACATGAAGTAGGAGCATTTTTATGTCATCTTGCTGGTAGATTTTAGTTCATGCCATGTTGGACCTGTAGTGAGTACTACAAGCTTGTAAACTTGCTATCTATTCATTTCTACCATGCCATGCTATTTTTCTCTGTCTGAAACTGACAGTATTAATACTTTGCATTTTGCCTTGAGGTTTGCAACAAATCTGTGCATCTTTGGATCATGATCAATAAGGGTGTTTTGTTGAGGGTAATTAGTACATGCTTTCCATGCTCTTTGTTGCCATGAAAAACTGCTGTAGCATATATTTTACTTGCCTCAAAGGTTGCATCATGAATCTGTTTTCTGCCACTCTATGCAAATATCACTAAGTCTGAAAATCTGTTAATACTTGTCAACTTGTCATGATGATTGCCATTGATCTAGGGGTCATTTGAATTAGTTCAGTAAGCATGTTGTGCCATGTGTTACATGTACATTCATGTCATGCCATTTGTTGCCATGTAGAAATTCTGTAGCATGTTCAAACCTTGCTTTCAAATTGGTATCTAGCTACAATGGACAGATTTGCATTGCATATTGCTTTGATCACCATTTGAGTTCCGTGCATCCGTTTGCCATGATCTTTATAGGTCCATTTCACTCGGTGGAATTATAGGTTGTGGTGTTGCATCTCCGTGGAGTTGGTCCCTGATC
The DNA here is from genome assembly GCA_039707655.1 of Elymus sibiricus. Lineage (NCBI taxonomy): Eukaryota > Viridiplantae > Streptophyta > Magnoliopsida > Poales > Poaceae > Elymus > Elymus sibiricus. The sequence goes on from CM077665.1 coordinate 484,097,463, forward strand.
GTCCCTCCGCTGTTCGACAAAAGGTGTCCATTTGTTGTATGTTGAGTTTTGTTGATAGGATGATGGTTGGTTCATTTGTTGAGTTGTGTATATTCATCTTGTATTCATATTGTGTATAAATCTTGTATTCATCTTGTGTATAAATCTTGTATTCATCTTGTACAAATATCGTCATAACTTCGACATGAGGGGGGGTCGTTAAAACATAACCCCGATAACTTTGATTTTGAGGCATATGAAAACATGATTTGCACGTCGGACAGGCATGAGAGAGGCGGTCCGCAAAGTATCCTCTCCCAAAAGATAGGACGACTCATCAGATATGATTCTAGATAATGTCCAATGCCTCATATCGCGAACATAGTTATATTAGATATATAATTGATCTTCATATAAATGAAGCATAAAAGTTTAGCAAGCAGTTTAGCAATCACTTAGAAATTTTCAGAGTTGTTCATTGACTTAGCTAAGTCTGAAACTGACTGTATATTTGCAGAAACTATGGAACACGACAGAGACTTAGAACAAGAAGAGATGTTGGGGGCAATAATCCATGACGGAGATTATGGTGATATCACCTCACAGTTTCTCAACGACTCTGATGGTGAGGGAAGAGAAGATGAAGGCTCCGGTGATCGAATGGAGGGAGAAGATGACGGCTCCGGTGATCGAATGGAGGGAGAAGATGACGGCTCCGGTGTTGCAAAGTCCGGCGAGGTATATTAATTTAGCCTCTGCTCTGACTAGATGCATTAATTGATTTGTATGTACATATATTAACGCTTCTTTCTTCTTTTAGCCCTCCGTATCGAGCCAACCTTCTGTAAAGAGACGAGGCCCGAAGAAAAGGTTGAGCGAGAATGAAAGGTTCACGATCGAAGAAATCGATGCATCGGGCAAACCGACTGCTCCCAAGCGGACCTCAGACCGATTTATAAGTCAGTGCGGAGTTGTTGTTAGGGATAGCATCCTGATCAGCATTCAAGAATGGAATAAACCAAAGGAGGACGATGGAGTTTCTTATGTCGACAATAGATCCAAAGATGAGCTTTGGAATACGCTCATGAAAAATTTCAGCCTACCGCCAGAGGTGGATGCAAATAGCAATGTTGTAGAGCAAAAAGTCAAGGCGTGGGCTCTTAAGAAGATGGTCCAACAATTCAACAACTGGAAGAAAAGATTGCACAAAAAGTTTATCCTGAAAAAGAAGACTCCAACATTCACCGGTCAATATGAGTTGATAAAAGATCATTGGCCCACATTTGTGGCATACAAGACATTGGAGAAAGGTAAGAAAAGGTCAAAGACAAACAAGCAAAATGCTTCAAAGAAGGAATATCACCATGTTACGGGGTCAGGTGGCTACAAGGTTGCCCGGCCTACGTGGGACAAAGCTGAGAACGACCTGCTTGAAAAAGGGATCCATCCCGCGACATTGAACTGGCCCGAACGGGCAAGGACTTGGTTCTTCGGGCATGGGGGAACTTTGGACCCAGAAATAGGGAAGTGTGTTTATACGAAAGCTCAACTTGCAACACCCGTCAAAAAGATTCAGGATGTAATCCAGGCTGTGGAGGAAGGGAAGTTCCATCCCGACAGAGAGAAGGACGAGCTTACACACGGCCTCGGGAATCCTGAACACCCTGGACAAACACGAGGCACACCAGGCTCACTTCCGTGGAAGTATGGGTTTCCCGAGAGCAGTGACACCTATAAAAGCCGAGCGAGAAAGAAGAGACGGGATGGAGACCGGCTGCAGAAGGTAGAAGAAATAGTAGCGTTGCAGCAGAAGCAAATACAGGCACTTACCAGCCAGCGAGCTACCGGCCCATCATCTGAGCGGCACGAAGATCCTTCATTCGATACTGCCCATGGAGCTACCCCACCATCTCAGCGGAAAAGCAGCGTGACTTCCACGGAGCTCGTTCGGCCTGATATCACGGCTCCTCGCTACCCCGTGGATGATATCACGCAGAGGGAACTTTGTGAGCTACAGGCGAAATGCTGGAACATATCCGTGAAGGTGGCTGTCGGCTATGCCTTACCTTGTGTACTTGATGGAACCTACCATTGCTCTCCTATTCCAGATGGCTATGTTGTTGTCGGGGTGGATGAAGTTGTCAACGGATTTGAGCAGCTGGAGCTTGAGTACCCTACAGGTGAAGGGGAGACTCATCTGGGAAATGTCATAAGGACTACCATTCTATGGAGAAAGGAACACATCGTGCTTCCACAATGGACATCGCGTCAGCAGTCTCAGCTGGAGGAGGCCCCTCAGCAGACTCCTCACAGTCCAGCTCTATCTCCACTGCCTCAGCCGTCTCCACTGCGTCAGCACAATCTGTCGCCTCAGCTGTCTCCGCCGCGTCAGCGGACTCCGCCTCCTCCGCCGCCTCAGCAGACTCCTCCTTGACGTCAGCAGACTCCGCCTCCTCTGCCGCGTCAGCGGACTCCGCCTCCTCCGCCGCGTCAGCGGACTCCGCCTCCTCCACCGCGTCAGCGGACTCCACCTCCTCCGCCGCCTCAGCAGACTCCGCCTCCTCCACCGCCTCAGCCTGGGCGGAAGAGAGCCGCCGCTCTGGCGGCTAGCAGTAGTACAACTGCGAAGAAAACCAGAGCAGATGCAAGGGTGAAGAAGGCTCCTCCCAAGTTACCATATGACATGACTGAAGAGGAAAACAATGAGATCGTGGCTGCCGAAGTGAAACGCCATTTTGCACCGAAATAGCCCGCTCCTAAGGAGAAAATAGATCCGGTAAAAGAGAGGCGTACTCTAAAAAACCTTACAAAACCACCGCCGCCTCCGCTGCTATCAAACTATGACCGCTCTATTGTAAAGTCATATAGAGATCCACAGCAGCGGTCGGGAAGTAGCAGTAGTGCAAGGGGGAAAACAATTCCCCAGCTCGGCGAACAGAAAAACCAATCGTGCCCCCCGCTCAAGATGTTTGCCGATATCGCTAATGATCCGGGGGTAGCGGCCGTTGATCCTAGTTTCACTCTTGGTGATTACTTAGGCGATGATGTACAGTTTGAAATTGCTGAGGTAACGGCCTTTAGATACGAGCACGGGAAGCCTCTCGTCGGATCTGTGGAGCATCTACCAACGATGATGCGAAGATTGCATGACTGGTACTTGGACGCCTCAAAGCAAGGGGGCGACTATATCATTGCGGGGGTTAAAGATGAGGATTTCTTCAATGGAGACGAGTTGATTTACGTTCAATTTGAAGAATTATTTCAGTTATACAATCAAGACGCCATCGACAAATCTATCGTCAGTTGCTATTGTTTGTAAGTATCATTTCTGTAATTAAGTCTCTAGCTCAGCACGTTCATTGCATGTATAATTATGCTCACTATATTATGCAGAAAGAAGATCCTCGAATGCAGAAGAGGACAAATCTGGGACATTGGGTTCATTAACCCAAATACTATTAATGAAGGTACGTTACAATGGAACACCAAGGATGCAGAGAAGATCTTGCTAAGGTCTTTACTTCAACAACAAACCAAAAGGGAAATACTATTTCCTTACAACTTCAAGTGAGTGTTATACTGTCTTGTACACATCATTCTGTTTCGCTTACTCGATGTTAAGTGTAATTGATGAGCTATGCGTGCACAGGTTCCACTTTATTCTGCTAGTCATTAAGTTTGATGCAGGAAAAGTACTTGTCATGGACTCGTTACGTAAAGACATGGAGCAGTGGTCGAACCTGAGAGAAATGCTCCAGAGGTAATTTCAATCATTATCGCACTATATCGGCAACTTTCGTTCATTTTCTGATATCAAGTAATTAATAACTTTTTTATTCATTTTCTTTGCCGGGCAGGGTTTGGAAAGAGTTCACCAAGCAGGCTAAGGGTGAATGGAGAGAGGAGCTGCAATTTCAACAACTCAATGTAAGTAGTACTAGCTAGGTCCGCGCATCTCTTTGATTGTAGTTTCAATACCACTTTCATGCTTCATATAATTTTGATTGAACTCTATTCTCGTAAAGTGACCGAGGCAGGGACCCGGGAATAATTTATGTGGATACTACGTTTGCGAGTTCATTCGCCAGACGACCTGTGAGACGGGCAGAGCGCTACAGCAACTTGAAGTACGTAAACAATATTCATAATTTTATTTTATTACCATCAATTATGTTGAGTTTCATTCATATATATATATATATATATATATATATATATATATATATATATATATATATATATATATATATATATATATATATATATATATATATATATATATATATATATATATATATATATATATATATATATATATATATATATATAGGGTCGCGCTATTCGTCACCCTGGGTGAGGAATAGTTATTCTTCACCCCTCTCTATTTTCACATCAACGCACCGTAATTTTACGTTCCGTAAATTTTAATCTTATTTCATACGTAAAAAGAGACCGTAAAAAAATATATGGTCACCGTAAAAAATATTTTATGTTACGTAAAATTAGAAACATAAAAACATAGTGTAAAATTCACATAAAATGTGATTTTTCTGGTCTTATGACATATATTTTTGTTTTCTTATGCCAAATTTTACGTAGTGAATCAATATAAATGTAATTATTTGCGTTTCAAATGTAATTTATTTATGAATCGATCGTAAAATTACCTCGGGTGAAGAATAATTTATTCTGCACCCTGGGTGATGAATAGACTTTCTATATATATATATGAATGAAAATTTGTTTGGGGCATCTAGGTGCCTGGGCACCTAGCATTTAATAGGTCGCATGTTAACCCATTTGCATTTATTGTTTTGAAAAGAATTAAGACACACATTAATACGAGGAGAGAGAATAACAGAATAAAAAGGAAAGAGATGTACATGTTTACATGCATCCTCTTTAGATTGAGGTATATATGTATGTACGCTAAATGTGACTCGCCGGCTTGCGGACCTTCTACGCACAGATAAATACATGTATACATAAAATTTGATATCTTCATAAGGTATCCATGACACGGGTATGTATATACCTACTAATGAAATTATGTACATACGCGGGTATATATATATCCAATGAATTATTCTAGTTTCTAACTAGTAAAGAAATTATATACATACGCGGATATGCATATACCTAATAACAAAATCATGTACGTACGCGAGTATGCATATACCTACTAACGAAACTATATACATACGCGGGTATGCATATACCTACTAACGAAATTATGTAAATACGCGGGTATGCATATACCAACTAACGGAATTACATATATATGCAGGTACCATGCAAAAAAGTACATGTGTGAATATGTGTATACCCAATTATGTGGTGGATATGTGTATATCTACTACTGAAATTACGTAACATACACGGGTATTTACATACCTAGTGATTTATTCTATGAATCAATAAGTGCTATATAAGGAGGTAATAAATGTTGATTTTTATTCACTATAGTATTTTAATCTCAATCCTTTTCTATGACGTGACATGCATGCATGAGATGGTTGAAGAATTAAAGAAATTAACTAGTAATTAAAGCGTTTAAATTGGTTTCCAAATCAGCCGCTAAACACGATCCAACGATGGATAGGCAAGGTGCCCAGGCACCTAGGTGTCCCATACGGCCATCATATATATATATATATATATATATATATATATATATATATATATATATATATATATATATATATATATATATATATATATATATATATATATATATATATATATATATATATATATATATATATATATATATATATATATATATATATTTTGACCCCCTTCTTTAAATTAGATCCAACGGAAGCGGGACGAACTCCTACCAGAGGCTCCCATACGAGAAATTCAAGAGGAATTGGCGGGATTCTTCCTTGAAGAGATCATAGCTAAAACCGGAGTATACCATCGGGAAGTGAAAATCAATGTTGGTAATTAGATATTAGGGAACGTAAGAGATGTTTTTTTGTATATATGCATGAACGTGTACTATATGTAGTAGCGTCGAATAGATATACGAAAACTTGTTGTTCGACCAAGCACGGAGAAAGAGAGAGGTCACTTCTCTATATTCATGACGATGTTGTGTAATGCTTCCTTCATTGCTATATGTAGTAGCTAGCGTCTATTTGAATGGCAAACACAAAAAAGAAAAGGGGGAAACACAATATGAAACCCCTAAACTCTCCAAAATCCTAAACCCCTCCTTTAAAAAAAACATAAACCCCAGCGTTTAGCAGGTGCTGACGTGTGGCTGCCTTTTAGTCCCGGTTGATGCTACCAACCGGGACTAAAGGTCCTCCTGCCTGGGCGCCCCACAGCGGCCACGTGGAGCTCCTTTAGTCCCGGTTCGTAACACAACCGAGACTAAAAGTGGGGGCCTTTAGTCCCGATTGCTTAGTCCCGGTGGCAGAACCGGGACTAAAGGCCCTCTGGAACCGGGACTAACGCCCTATTTTCTACTAGTGTATATACACCAGGGGCCCTAGGGTTACACATTGTCGGTTACAAGGAAGTAACAATCATGCCGAAACTCCTATTCTTGCCTTGGAGGACACATCAAGATAAGGAAGATTCCTATCCGGACACAGGGTCGACCTTCTGCTCCGTCTTCAATGCGGCCCAACAATCCGGCCCAACTAAACCAGGCCGGACACTCGGGGACCCCCTAGTCCAGGACTCCCTCAGTCGGCACGCGGGAGGGCCCAACCTCCACCGTCAACGACGGTAACCGACCGGACGCTACAGCAGGAGCATACCAGGCCCGTGGGCCCATAGGCCCGGCCGGGCCCTTCGATGCTCGTAAAGCTCCCGCTGTCACGCTGCAGAAGGTATGCCGTCGGCACTGCCACCCCCCTGTCCGAGCTGCTCCTCCTCCTCGCCACGCAGCAGACGTCGAAGCTGCTCCGGGAGCCGGCCCGCTAGGACCCAGATGGGGCCCGGAGGGGCCAGATCTGGGCCGGGGAAGCGCCGCTGGCCAGCCCACGCCACCACGCCGCCCCGCTGCCAAGAAGCAAGGCTGCCACCTCGCCCGACTCCGGCCACCGCCGCCGGGCCGCCGCCAACTGAGCATCACCGCCGCCGTCCCCTACCCCGGGAAGGGGAGACGCGCGCGCAGGTACAGGAGGTCCCGCCGACGCCGACACCACCCGGGCCAGTGCCGGGGGCGCCCGCCGATGGCGGGGGGGAGGAGGAGGGAGGCCGAGAGGGAAGGTACGCGCAAGGGTGGGACCGGGAGGGGGAGATGGGGGGGACCTGGCGCGCGCGACCGGCGGGCGGAACCCTAGCGGGGCTGGGGCGGCCGGCGGCGGCGGGGATGGAGCTGGGGAGAAACCCTAGCCTAGACACGCACCTTGGTGTGTTCACAAAGTCGTGGAGCAATCCGTTGTTAGCCCGATGAGGGTCCAGGTTTAGCCATCCATGCATGCATGTTCTTTGGCGCCATGCATTCTTGCAGTTGTGGGCTTGTCGACTTAGTGTACTGTTCCTTTTGGCAAAGTTGGAAGCTACTTCACCGGAGGTAGGCGGCCTCTCCTTTTCCTATCGAGTTTGTGAGTTATCTATATTAGAGTATATTCGGTCGGTTTAGTTTTGGTAGTTTGAATTGTAATCTATCTCTTCTATACTTGGACTCCAAGACTTTGTACTTATATAAGCAGCCCATTGAGGCATTACAATTATCATCAAATATCATGGTATCAAACGCCTAGGTTTCCGCCCTCGGCATGGCTTCGCCGCCAACTCCTCCCTCGCTGCCGCTGCGGCGGCTCTACACCACCACCGACTTCCGCGCCGCTGGCGCGGCTCCTCTACCTTCTTCAAACCCTACCCAAAAACCTCCTCCACCCCAACCACCTCAGCCCCGACATGTTGCTCCACCACCACCGGCGCCTCCTCCACCACCACCGGCTGCACCACCGGCGGCTCCTCCATCGGCCGCTGCCTCCACGTCTTGGCAGCCTCAGCAAGAACCCTGGACTGGTCTAGTTCAGGCGTGGCCCATGCCCTGGACTGCGCTGTCTCACTACGTCACTCCTCCCACGTACACCGGCAACTGGAGTTTGCCGGCTTCTTACGGCACCTTGCCGGGCTTGCCGGCCTCCTACGGCACCTTGCCGGCCCCGGCAGCATACTACCAGTCGCCGACCGCGCCCTACGCCTACGGCCCTGCTTCACCCATACCGTATGCGCACGCGCCAGCGGCCGCACCGCCAGCTCCTCTTCAACAGCCAGCCTGGGATCAAGCCGCCTTGAACAACTTTACACTTAATAACCAAGGTACGGATTGGATTTTCGATTCTGGTGCATCCTCGCATATCTCTTCAAATATGGATATTCTGTCAGCTTGTTTTCCTTCTGCTTATTCTTCCGTCACCATAGGCGACGGCTCCCTTGTTCCCGTTTCTTGCACCGGTCACTCTTCCATACAAGCAGATCATGCCAATTTTCAACTACGCAATATTCTTGTTGTTCCCTCTTTAATCAAAAACCTTCTTTCTGTTCGCCAATTTACCATCGATAATCTTGTCATTCTCGCATTTGATCCTTTTGGTTTATCTGTGAAGGATCTGCGAACGGGGACACTCCTCGCTCGGTACAATAGCACGGGCGATCTTTATTCGCTTCATGGCACACCTACATCCACTCCCCAAGCCATGCTTGCATCAGTTGATCTATGGCATCGTCGTCTAGGACACCCCAATAAAACCACCTTGTCATCTTTGCTTCAAGAATTTTGTATTCCTAGTTCTCCTGTTCCTCATAATCCCTCTCTCTGTAATGCCTGTCAATGCGGCAAACATGTTAGATTACCTTTTGGAACATCATCCACTGTTAGCACTTTTCCTTTTGAGCTTTTACATTGTGATCTCTGGACCTCTCCTATTCCTAGTGTCTCTGGCTATAAGTATTATCTTGTGATTTTAGATGATTATTCTCACTATATATGGACATTTCCTCTACGTGCTATATCTGATGTCCATCAACTTTTTCTCACCTTTCGCACCTACGTCCAAACACACTTTGGCCTACCGATTCGCTTTCTTCAATGTGACAACGGGCGCGAGTTCGACAACGTCACCAATCGCACCTTTTTCCTCTCCCATGGCATTCTTCTCCGATTTTCTTGCCCCTATACCTCCTCTCAAAACGGGAAGGCAGAGCGCTCTCTTCGTTCCATCAATGATATCCTACGCACTCTACTCATCCAAGCATCTCTTCCTCCCCGTTTTTGGGTCGAAGCTCTGCGCACTGCCACCCTTCTCCTTAACATCCGCCCCACCAAAACATGTCCTCGCTATACACCCTTTCAATCTCTTCTTCTATCCGATCCCGACAATCTTTCTCTTCGAGTTTTCGGTTGCCTATGCTTTCCTAACATCACATCCACTACAGCTCACAAACTAGCCCCACGATCTCTACCCTGCATTTAGCTTGGCCTCTCCGATGACCACAAAGGACATCGCTGTTTCGATCCATCTTCTGGTCGCGTGCTTGTCTCTCGCCATGTCACATTCGATGAAAACACTTTTCCTTATTCTGTCACTAACACCACATCACCCAATCACCAGCAAACCACCACCACCTCTGCCGTGACCTTTCCCTCTCCCGCGGCAAGGCCGGCAATCCCGGCAAGCCCAGCACCGGCAAGCCCGACAATCCCGACAAGCCCGGCACCGGCAAGCCCGGCACCGGCAAGCCCGGCACCGGCAAGCTCGGCAATCCCGACAAGTCCGGCACCGGCAAGCCCGGCAAGCCCGTCACCGGCAAGCCCGACAAGCTCGGCAATCCCGACAAGTCCGGCACCGGCAAGCCCGGCAAGTCCGGCAAGCCCGGCAAGCCCGTCACCGGCAAGCCCGGCAAGTCTGGCAAGTCCGGCCAACCCGACAAGTCCGGCAAGCCCGGCCCCGGCAGACTCCCACCCACCACTACCACCCAACGCTGTACCCATTCCACCACCCACTAATGATCACATCATGTGCACCCACGGCAAACGCGGATTCCTTCTACCCACCAAACGCCTCAACCTCACAGCCACCCCAACCCATTCTCCTATTCCCACTTCTTACAAACGAGCTCTTCTTGATCCTCTTTGGCTCTCAGCTATGCGCGATGAATTTAACGCTCTACAGCAAAACAACACCTGGACTTTGGTTCCCAAGCCTCCTGGTGTTAATATTGTCTCTGGCAAATGGGTTTTTCGCCACAAGTTTCATGCCGATGGTTCTCTTGCCCACTACAAAGCTCGCTGGGTTTGTCGAGGTTTTTCCCAGCAGCACGGCATTGATTTTGATGAGACCTTCTCTCCTGTGGTAAAACCTAGCACCATTCGTGTTGTTCTTAGTCTTGCGGTCTCCTCTTCCTGGCATATTCACCAACTGGATGTCAAAAATGCTTTCCTTCATGGAACACTAAATGAAACTGTGTACTGCCAGCAACCCTCTAGTTTTGAAAATCCCTCCTCACCAAATCTTGTTTGTCTTCTTAACAAATCGTTGTATGGTCTCAAACAGGCTCCTCGAGCCTGGTTCCAACGTTTTGCTAACTTTGTTCAAACCATTGGCTTTGTCCCTTCTAAAACCGACTCCTCTCTCTTCGTTTTTCATTCCTCTAATCACACCGCCTATCTCTTATTATATGTAGATGATATTATTCTAACCGCTTCTTCCGATACTTTCCTACACCAAATAATCTCTTCTCTCAATCATGAATTTTCTATGACTGATCTTGGTCCTCTACATCATTTTCTTGGTATCAATGTTTCTCGTACTCCCTCTACTCTTTTCCTATCCCAACGCCAATATGTTATTGATTTGCTCTCACGTGCCGGCATGTCTGATTGTCAACCCTGTCGAACACCTGCTGACACTGGTGCCAAATTGTCAGCTGATGGTGAACCTGTTCCTGATCCCACTTTGTATCGCAGCATTACCGGAGCCCTTCAATACGCTACTCTCACTCGTCCTGATATTTCCTACTCTGTTCAACAAGCCTGTCTTTTTATGCATGATCCTCGTGCTCCTCATCTTGCTCATATTAGACGCATACTTCGCTATCTCAAAGGTACTCTAGACCACGGCATCCTCATTAATTCTTCCTCTCCAACAAGCTTGACAGTATATTATGATGCAGACTGGGCAGGTTGTCCCGACACTCGACGATCCACATCCGGCTATTGTGTTTATTTGGGTGATAATGTTGTTTCTTGGTCCTCGAAAAGGCAGGATACAGTTTCCAGGTCCTCCGCTGAATCTGAGTATCGGGCTGTTGCACATGCTGTAGCCGAGGCCGTCTGGCTTCGGCAACTTCTCGTGGAGCTTCATCGACCACTCGAGCGTGCTACAATTGTTTACTGTGACAACATTTCAGCAGTCTATATGGCATCTAATCCAGTTCAGCATCGTCGCACGAAACACATTGAGATCGACATCCACTTTGTTCGTGAGAAGGTGGCTCTTGGCGAGGTTCGGGTTCTACATGTTCCAACGAGTGCGCAATTTGCTGATATCTTCACCAAAGGGCTTCCCAATGCATCCTTCACCGACATACGCTCCAGTCTCAACATCGTCACGCCCGACGTTGACACTGCGGGGGGATATTAGAGTATATTCGGCCGGTTTAGTTTTGGTAGTTTGAATTGTAATCTATCTTTTCTATACTTGGACTCCAAGACTTTGTACTTATATAAGCAGCCCATTGAGGCATCAATTAATATACAATTATCATCAAATATCAATCTAGACCACCACTGCGATTTTCAAACCATACCAAAGGGCGGGGGATCATATCATAGTCGATCGTGCGGAGTTTCGTGTGGCGAATCATGTCACCCGGATCGATGTGAAAGCTTGTCCGTTACTGATCGACGAAGCGTACCTGTATACGTACCCCAACACGAAGCGTACCTGTATATGTACCCCAACGATCGGTAGCTAGAGAAATCAATGCATGCATGGCTACCTGTTGTATCTAGAGTAGTACACTAGCTAGTGCGTATGTACTCGACAGAATTTGCGATGTAGACTGAACATGCATGTGATTTACAGTAGATTAATTCAGGGCTTGAATAGTTCATCTTAACCAAGTTGAGTTTCATTTCATATGTCCAACATCGATCTCACCAAGACAAGATTTGTTATCATCTAACTCATATTACAACTGCTGTACACTACTACTCCTCCACTGGCTATATAGTTATATACTAATGACATCCTTCATTGCCGACAGGTTCGAGTTTATATATAAATTAACAACATGAGGGGGCTTATTAATTGTTACTGGAGAGCGACTAGCTAGATCGTGGTAGAATATGCAGCTTCCGTGTAACATGCACGTAGAGCGGCCAAATTACGTAGGAGTAATTGATTAGCTTCAAGTGGACGTCCCTGTTGTGCACGGTGCTAGAGACTTTACATGAGCCTTGGTCTTGACTTGCCTCCTCCATAAAGGAAAGCGAAAAGGAAAGCAGAAAATAATAGCACAACATGCATCATGCCGGCTGTCCTGCCTCTGGCTGTACCTCCTCTTTGAAGTTCAAGGACAAAACAAAACTAACCGCACACACAAATACATCCTAGAAACAAACTTTCGCTCCGCTTTATATATAAAGCAACACTTCATGGATCATAGTCTCAATCATGCCATATCAAATTGAAAGTTAATCATGTGTGCAACATTTAATGAATAGAGTGGCCACCCATTGATCGTTAATTTGCTAATATAATGGAGAGTTTAAAAAAATTAGGGAGAAATTATGAAGAGGTTGATGCATGCATGTGCACTGTGCAGTGCTCTAGGCCGTTGCCGTCGCAACAGATGGCGTGATGTGCACTTGTCTTGCATGAGTAACCTGCATGCATGAGCATGATTAAGTCGTTCGGTACAATGGCCGGAGGAGAGCTATAGCTAGTTGTTCAAGCCATGCATAAAGACTAACTAAACCAAACCAAGCCAAGCCAAGCCAAGCCGTGCACTAATTAGTTTTTTTAGACAAGTGCGGGAATTAGTTCAGGCGGCCTTTTCCATGGTAGGGCTAGCTAGTACCGATTCTTTAGACTATCTCTTGCTTGTTCACAGAAAATTGATTAGGTGGTTTGTGCTGGTTAATTAAGGTAGGTGATTCGATTTGGCATCGATGCTGTCATATGGATATTTTACAAAATCTAAATAGTTGCTACTACTTGAGTCGATGATGACTTTGTGTCGGTTTGCTAGAGTCTATGAATTGGACTGGTATGTATTGTGACATAAGCTTTTGTATATGGGTAACGTAACAACAAGACGAAGGACATTGTGCAACTGTTAATTTTATTTCTTCTGCCTCTAAACTCTCTAGCTGGCTAGCCATTAGCATGTTTTGTCATGGAAAGACATTAATGTACATGTTGTTGTCACTAAAGTTTTTTTTTTTTTGGAAATTCACTAAAGGTTGTTACTCCCTCCGTAAGGTTTTTTTTATCATGGTTTTATTCAACAACCGTGCATGCAATCTAGAAACGGAATCATTCAGTGGAGAGTGAGCTTTACCGACTAATTAATAATTCACTGATTGATTTCTCAATTGTTCAAGCTCATGTTCTCCGAAGCTAACCAATAACCTGTTCTGATTTGGTGGAATATTTGCCATACAGTGTACCTCATATAAAATGTTATCGTGTCACCAGTTCATTACACGGACAGTTCGTATCAAGTGATCACTACTTAATTAATCAATTTGCTGGTGACCCAAATGGTGCCACCTCAAATCCAAGGTTTCCCATCATGCACGTATATATCACTCGGAGCCATTATTACTGCTCCACGAGAGGACGCACACATGTCGCAGTCAGCCAACGACCTTTAAAATCTAATCAGACACAACACAACATGACGACAGAAGCAATGGAGCCAATAATATTCTGGCGTTGCAGCGAGATGCGCGTGCATGGAAATCATGCACGCCGTGTGGTTGCTTCCCGTGAAATCCTTCCTTCTCGAGCTGACGCCGACCTTGAGATTTTCAGTTCCCCCGTTCACCACGACCCTGTCAGGCTAATGATATCTTAGTCTTTCTTACCAAAACTGTTGCCGTCCCTGTTTAGTGCCACGGCGAGTCGACACGGGCCCATGTAGCAATCGCGGGAGTTGACCGACGAAGTGTCGGCACAGCTTGCCGCGGTGGAATCCGTCAAATGGGATTGGGAATTTGAGGGGATGATGAGATACGCTTGTCCCCCTGGCGAAAAAGGGATCAAGCTTTCCACGAATGAACGAGGAAAGGTGATGCAAGGGCAAAAAGGGAGCTATGCTAGCATGGAAACTTGTTGTTTTTGCTCGATCTGTGCCATGGATGAATCGGATAACGGGATAAGTTAGACAAGATCATCATCATCGCGAACAGTTCCCGATGGAATAATCTAGCTAGCCGCCGTGTTTGTGTGTCCTGCAGGAGGAATCTGGCAACAGCAAACAGATCAAATCATCTGTACGTCTGGCTCTCGATCCTGCATGCATGGCCATGCATGTATCTGTCCGCTCTTAAATTCGTGGGTGCTCATCACCTGTTTCAACATGCTGATTTGTTGATCCTTCATTCGCTGCTGTGGCTAGCGAGCTAGTTCCGTCGTGATGGATGTCGAGGGAAAAGGGTAAGGTTTCTCTCAAGAGTTGACACGTCGGGTTGCAACTCGTGGTCAGGACCGTGCGTGCGAATCGTTCACTTAAGTGGCACGCTAGGTGTATGTGACTTGATCGTTGTCGTCGTCGCCTAGGATCGCTTAGGAGATCGTACGGGAACAGGACGGCTAGCTACGAATTCTCTCTAGCCCGTCTGCGTCTCGTCAACCAAACGCGGGGATTTCCTGCAAAAAAAAAAAAAAAACAAACGCGGGGATTAATTGGAGGTTAAAAGAATATATCTGAAACTCGCCCCCACAAATAAATAAATAAATCTGAAACTCGAACGTACGTGGGTGGCACACTGCAAATCAATGAGAAACTACCGAACGTACATGGGTGGCACACTGCAAATCAATGAGAAACTACGGACAGTACCACGTGTACAAATTAAAACTGTATGTGTCATTGATCCATCTTGCGCAAGGACGACGCACGGAGCACCAAAGCAACAAAATCATCCCGTTCACGTATATGCGGCCGGCCGGCGTTTGCTGCATCTCGTCGATTGTGGTCTGCATGAACCAAACGGTGCGATAACCAGTGAGAAACTACCGACAGTACCAAGTGTGTATGAATGACTCTATATGTACGAACTTTGGCTACTTGTATAAACTGACAAGCATGTTGGGCTCGTTTTGTCGCCGTGAGGAAGAAAGAACGAAAGATGTCTCCGCCATCCTCGGCCTCAGTTGCATCTTCGTCATCCGTCAAAATGGTTCTGCGCATCATTCGATGCAGAGGCCGGGGTTTCAACCTCATTTTCAGGAAAAAAAAACTCGGCCTCAGTAGTATGCACCGTGCCGTTTCGGAAAAGGACCGGCCATGTCACATCCTTTTCAGCTTTTCTCAACGGGCGCACACCTTTGTGACTGACATGTACCATTCCAGCTGGTTTTGTAGTTACGGTACTTCACAACTGGCGCTCCACGTCGCCCCTGCCGCAGGCCCCAGTTCATACGTCGCTGCGTTGGAGGTTGTCGTCGGAGAATTAAAAGAGCGTGCCACTTCCACGTCGATCCGTGAGACGTGCATGTTGCGTGGGCAAAAGACTTGCATGCACTTTTCTTCAATCTTACATTAATAGCAAATAGTATCAAACAGTATCATTTATCTACGAACGAAGCAACCTGCTGCCACGCCCCGGGCCAAGGCCCCTGTTGCCTGGGGCCTGGCTACGCCACTGTGCACAGGGAGTATGTTCGAGTTTCAGATTTTCCAATTAAGTCTGAGCAAAGCTCATACTTATTGATAGGAACCGACTTTTTCATCATATCAACAGAATTATCATGTGTACTTACCTTGCATACCTTCAAATCAACTTTAGCAATAACATCTCGAATAAAGTGATATCTGAGTCAATGTGCTTTGTTCTCTCATGATACATTTGATTTTTTTTCCTAAGACATATAGCACTTTGGCTGTCACAAAATATGGTAGGGCAACACATATCATCATAAAGCTTAGTTTACAAATCTCTCAACCAAATAGTTTCTTTGCATATCTCAGAAACAACTATATACTTGGCATCACTTGTGGAACCAGCTACAATAGCCTGCAGAGTTGCTCTCCAACTCATAGCACAACCACCAACGGTGAAAACAAAACTTGTAAGTGATCTTCTCTTATACAAATCAACAATAAAATCAGAGTCAATAAAATCAACAAATACATTTCTTGATTTCTCAAACTATAAATAAGCATTAGAAGTACCTCACAGGTATTTGGAAATCCACTGAAGTGCTTTCCAATGCTCTTTTCCATGCTTAACCATGTATCTACTAACAACACTCAATGCATGTGATTCGTCGGGACAAGAAAAAATCATGACATACATAAGTGAACCAGCTGCATTAGAATAGGGAACTCTTACATGTGCTCAATATCAACATCTGACTCGGGACGTAAAGCTAATTGGAAATGTGCAGCTAACAGAGTATTCACTGGCTTGGGATCATGCATATTAAAATGACGAAGAATTTTATCAATATATCCCATCTGACTTACATATAATTTTCCAGGCGGTTTATCCCTGCATATTTTCATATCAAGTATTTTCTTTCCTGCACCCAAATCCTTCATCTCAAATTCATTACTTATTTGCTTCTTTAGTCTATTAATCTCTGATATACTCTTTGCAGCAAATAGTATATCATCGAAATAAAGGAGTAAATAAATAGCTGAACCATTCACACATTTCAAATAAACACAGTTGTCAAAAGCAAACCTCTTAAAACCTTGTGCATAAAGGTTTCAAATCTGTTATACCATTGTCTAGGGGGTTGCTTCTATCCATAAAGAGATTTTTAAACTTACACGCAAGATTTTCTTTTTCAGGAATAGTAAAACCTTCAGGTTGTTCCTTATAAATATCCACTTCTAATTCCCCGTTTAAGAATGCAGCATTAACATCTAAATGTTGAAGCTCAAAATCATGCATGGAAACAATACTGACTAAAGTGCGAAACTGTGAATAGAGCTATGTTTCACAACAAAGGAAAAGACTTCATTAAAATTAATACCTGGAATATCCTATAACATTTAGCAACTATCCTTGCTTTAGATCTGGCCTAATCATTAGGAGAAACACCTTCTTTTCTTTTGAAAACACACATGCAACAAATAGGTTTCTTCTCTCTTGGTAAGTTTACTAAATCCCACGTGTCATCCTTTTTCAAATGATTCCATCTCATCTTGCATAGCGGTCATCCACCTATTATTATTACTAGAAATAATAGCCTCGGGATATGAAGAATGTTCAGTTTCTTCTACCACGGATAATGCATAAGAAATATCATTGCACTCTTCAATTAACCTTGGGCGTGCATCAGTACCAGTCCGCCTAACTCTGTCACCTGCAACATTCCAACTTGGTGGAACAATAGGCTGATTTGGAGTGACATGTTAATTATCAACAACAGATTGATCATGTGCGTCAACATTTCTCTTATCAGATGCATCACCTGAGTCAACAACATTCTCCACCTGAACAATAGGTTGCTTCTCATTTTTAACAGGAACCTTAGTGGATGAAACTGTTTGGAATCGTAGTAGAAAACAAAAAAGCGTCCTTTGAAATTAAACCAGGATCACTATGTTTGCCATGTTTTATAGACAATTCACCAAAGTTTTGCCATCTTATCTACAAAAGATGGCATTTTCTGAAATTGTTAGTACCAGCCCAAGCCAAATTTGACATAAAGTATTATAAAAACATGGCAATTTTTTTCCCTTTTGCATCACGACATTTTTTGTAATCACCACGGCAACTTTATTTTATTGACCACGACAAATTTACTGTGTTGACCTTGGAAATTTCAACTTGCGGCTTCCATGGCAAGTTTACATTTTTTTTTTATTTCGTAATTCATGCCATTTTTCACGTGGCAAACGTGAGAGCAATTCTTTCTGTTCATAAGATAAATTTAGGATTTTTTGTTTTCATATCTACCACCTTTTTTAGCATGGCAAGTTCCAGAAAAATCCATTATGTTCAGATGGCAAGCTCACAAAAATTCGTTACAGAAATCTCTATCTACAGCATGTCAATTTTATTTTGGAGAGCATGGCAATATAGAAATATGGCATTTTTAAGCTATATCATGGTAAATTTATTTTTAATTGCATGGCATTTTTGAATATTTGGATCATGGTAATGTTCTTGTTTAATTTTTTGTTTTTACAAAGAAAATATAGAGCATGGCAATTTTAATATTAGGATCAAGGCATATTTATTATTAATGTCAAGGCATATTTATTATCTCAATCATGACAATTTTCTTGTTGGATTTTTTCATGATAAATAAAATCTAGAGCATGACAATTTTAATACTTTGATAATGGCATTTTTATTTTAACATCACGCATTTTTATTGTCCATGGAAATTTCCCTTTTTTTATATTTTCAATTTTGAATCATTTCCATCGTAAAACTAAAAACTTGTTGCCATGGCAACTAATTGTTTTTGTTATTGCAACTCAAAATATAGAACCACGGTAAGTTAATACACATCTTATTTTTATTTTTTTAGTGTATGCTGCCAATTTTATATACGCCATTTCTTAGTTAATACGAAAATCTGCCATATATGATTTTATTTGATGGCATTTAAGTTAAAATGCTATTTTTGTTCACATGGTAACTAGGAGTTTTGCTATACTTATATTTTTTTTCGTTGTGTTTTAGCTGTATGTTATATATGAAATCCTGGAGAAGTGGTAGTTTATATATTTTCTTCTAAATTTTTAGCATGTCAAATTCTTTATTCGTTTTTGTCGATGTACAATACCTGATCAATTTGAAAATAAAGACCTTTTTTTATTATGTACATCATGGCATTTTTTGTGTTGTTCAACTATTCAAAATAAGATCCAAATACGGGAATTTGCAATTTGATAGTGCGTCACCAGAAAATGGGCTTTTCCTTGGCCCAACTGTTGGCTCAGAGACGTATTTACTTTTAGCTGTTACTTTTGTCGTGATAACTCCAGGGCTGACTGTTGGCGTTCAAAATAAAACAAGAAATATTTCACAGGTAACTAAGGAACCATGCTTTCAGGAATTGTTGTTGCTCGGCTGAGACTTCATTAAGTCTCGGTCGATGCAATATTCATAAGATCTTACGTGAAGATCTGTGCAATTTTTTCTTTTTGCTATTTTACATGTTATGCCACTCAATTGAGACAATCTCAGTCGACTGATCTAGTCACACTCTTCAGGAATTGCTAGGGACTTGAGAGGGCACAGAAGCACAAAACCATGAAAGACATTTCCAAAAAAATTGAAGCGTCATGAATCTAATATAAATCTTGATAGAATCCATGTTCATGCACAAAAGTAATGAAGGGTCAATATATTAAACCAATTCGCGCGGTTTGGTTTGTTGCCTATGATGCGCAACTGCCCTAGAAGTGTGTACATCTGTGTAATTTGCTACTAATAAAATACAATATTATGGTGTAAGCTAACTCACCTATAAAATTGGAAATGATGCTATAAATGGCCTGAAGTAGCACTAACATGTGATTTTATGGTGTGATCCCTGTCTCTTAAAAAATGGAGGGAGAAAAAAAGAAAATATATTTTTTAAATGAAAAAGGAAAAAAAAATCAGAAGTATTGTTCCAAATTGAACTCGAAATTTGCGAGGAGGCTCTGCTCTTGGCAGGGCAGCGAGAACTCGTACTCCAGCAGCGCGTCGTGCTGCCGCTCCATCTCCGCGAAGGCCGGCTCCGCCTTGGCCCAGTGTAGCACCTCGCCATCGAGCACGCTTCCCACCTCGCCGTCGAGCACGCTGCCTACCTCACCGCCGTAGTTCCGGTTGCTGCTGTTGCTGGAGCTCTCCCCGTAGCCCAGGTTCTCCGGGACGTCCAGCACGCAGCAGTAGTCCGCGGCGCCGAACCCGGCGTCTTCGTCCGCGCCTTCCTTTCCACCGCAAAACTGGCCGTACAATGCCGCCGCGTTCGCCGCGCTGAGGTCGTCGGCGAACCTGGCGCCGTAGTCGGCGCACACCGGGAACGGGTCGAACACCGCTGGCTGCTTCGGAGCGAGGCTGCAGTCGGCCGCCGCGGCAAGGGGCTTGCGGTCTTCCTCTTCCGTATCCGGCAATGCCGCCGTGGCCACGTCGGCGGCGGCCATGGGTTTGTGCGTGGCGGGGTCGAGGCCTTGCTGCCGGAGCTTCTTCTTGATGCAGCTGTTCCAGAAGTTCTTGATCTCGTTGTCCGTCCGGCCCGGCAGGTGCGACGCGATCTGAGACCACCTGCACGCACACACGCATCAGCATATATGTCGTCCCAAAACATTCAGCCCACTGACTGAAAAATTGCAATTGTAACTGAAGAACGCATTGCACTGCGAATTCGCAATTGTACGGACCTGTTGCCGAGGATCTGGTGGAGCGCGACGATGTGGTCCTCCTCCTGCTGCGAGAAGCAGCCGCGCTTGAGCTCGGGGTGGAGGTAGTTGATCCACCGGAGGCGGCAGCTCTTGCCGCAGCGGTTCAGCCCGGCCAGCCTGGGGACTGAGCTCCAGCAGCCGACGCCGTGCCGGATGATGTGGTTGTAGAGCTTCTCGTCCTCCTCGGGCGACCAGAGCCCCTTGCGGAGCTTGGGCTGCCCCACGCCGCCGGACGACGGCCGTCCCATTCTGTTGATTCCTCTCCGCAGCCGGCTACCTGGCCTCGTAGCCAGCTACTCCGACGAGCAAGGCAACGTCGACGGATGGAAGTAATGGCGACCGGTATGACGGACCGACGGTTGCTTCCTCCGGATCGATGGTTGCCTGGTGGGTATGTATGGTCGGGTATATATGGGGGAGGCGTCCGTGGCAAGAACCGCAAGCTCACTCGCCGAGAGTGAGAGAGTGAGGTGAGGCAGCGATCAAGTAGGCTCGAAGCAAGGCTCAAGACACATGCGGTCTGTGGCGCGCGGCGGGATAAAATAGTGCGCGCGCTCTCGCGGAGGGGAGGGAGCAGAGACAGGCCCGGGCCCTGTGTCAGGGAGAGAAGCCAGAAGGTACAGTATGTGTGTGTTTCTCTCTTATATCATGGGGTTTGTTGGGGACGTGACTTTCCTTCACAAGAAGGAAGCCTCTCTTTCCTCTCCGAGAGCCCGCCGGACACTGTAGATTAAGTGCGACACTGCTAATTAAGCCCCCAACGGTAGCCCGTCAATGCGGCCGGGGACCTGCGTGCTCTGCAATTGAGAATCGCGTCACGGCATGATTTTTCAGCTGAGAAGGAGAGATTACTGCTCATCAGGTTATGCTCCAGCTAACTGATCATTGTCAAATAATCACCGGCCGATTAAACTCAACGATCACGTCGCGCGAGCCAATTACAGGCCCGTGCCGACCTTCACGTTCCATCGGATCGGCGTGCATGGGGGCCAAAGAAGGTCCCGTCCACTGTGCCGGTGCGCGTCCAGATACAGAGATGGATCGATGTATGGACTCGGCGCGCCCCAGACATCGCTCGGACCCAATCAAATCAAAGCGATGCAAATGTGGTAAAAAATCGGGTCGCTCTGTCTGTCTGCGTGACTAATTGACAGCGGCTGGCCGGCCGGCGGACGGGTGGAGCTGCACTGTCGTTCGAGAAGCATGGGGGGAGAAATCAACGCGCGCACGCGGTGTCGTCACTTCGCACCAGTGCTTATTACTGATCTAAAAGGCCTTTTACTGCTGGTGCTGCACTATCGATCGATCGATCGATCGTTTTCCTGCTTGCTTCGTGGAGGCAGCGACAATGGCGTCTCGGGGGAGTAATTAATTAACTCGCTACCCGGTCAGACCCGTCGATGATCTCACAATCACGATCGACGCTCCATTTGGAGCGAAGACAAATCCCACAGTATATCTACGTACGCGTCGGTGAAATGGCGAAACTAAGGTGATGGCCGAAATTTCGCCGTTGTAATGATCGATTGACTTGAAGTTACCACCGCAGAAGAAAGAAGGAAAGAAGAATGTCGATGGCAGAGGTACGGCTCACGTTACCGCGAACAAATTAAGAAAAGGGTTGTACGGCAGAGCCAGCCGGCGGTTCAGAAAATCTGCAACGTCGACAACAGTGCTCATAAACGTGTTCAACTCCGTCATAACTTTGCAGGCTAGTCATCCATCCACCGTCGATAGTGGGTACAGCTCAATTCATCTTGGACCTTACGACCAACGATTGCCGCGTAAATCGTGTCGATCAGCAGGTAATTTACCGTCACGCATCTGATAGCTTGATTAGCTACAGAAAAAGCGGAGAGATGAAATCAAACAAAGTGAAGATTACGCTATGCTTTGCTCTGGTGATCATGAAAACCAACTAATTAATATGACCTGCAGCGGGACGGGAAGGTCGCGGGGGAGGGCCCGGCTGGGTATAGCAGCAGTGCACGCCGAATAAAGCGCAAGGCACCTGATCGATTTTTTTTCAAAAGTATGACTAAATTTATAGCAAATTTGAAAACTATATGGCACAATGCAAAAAAACCAAAAGTATGACCCCGTCGGCCTGCGGTGGACCGAAAGGGGGCCTGTCGGCCAGCAGTAGGCCGACAGGGCGCTGACAGCCTACCAGAGGCCGACAGGCACTGTACCTACAGTAATTTCAGAACTTTAAAAATTCGTATAAAATAAACCGTAACTCGGATTAAAATAATTTATATATGAAAAATGATCAGAAAAATATAACGAATCTAAATATGTCATTTGCATGCATGATATACATCACTAACATGATGACCTTTAACTTTTGCATCCAGATCATTAAATTAATAGTGATTGAATTTGGAAAAATATTACCAAATATTTTCCCACTTATTTTTCCGTCATTGCCCGCCATCGTTCCTGACTTAGTGCATATTGTTATTCTTGCATATTGTGGATTAGTGCATATTATGGATAAGTGCAAATTTTATAAATTTTGTGTCTGGATATTTTGTTATTATATTTTAAAATTTCCTTTTCATTTTCTTTCTTCTTATAGGGTAATAGAAATGCCCTTAATTCATTCTTTCCCGCCACCCCGTTCCCGCCCACCCTTTCCCGCCACCCTGTTCCCGCCCACCCCTTTCCCTCCATTTGTTCCCGCCAGTCTTTCCCGCCATCTTCTTTCCCGCCATCTTTTTTCCCGCCATTTTATGGAGTGCCGACAGCGACGACGAAGACGATATCTTCATGCCGAGCACGAAGGCCAAGACTACCGCATCGTCGAAGGGCAAGAGTGCTGCATCGACGGAGGATGACGATGATGCCTTCATGTAGTTTTTAAGCTGTAGTTTTTAAGTTCAGTCCTACCGTTTAATTCAGATGTACTTGTATCTTAATGTGTTTCGCTTTCATGTCTTTCTTGTTCACTATCTTACTGAACATGAGTTCCGCAATAAGAGTTCAAGTAAAGTTTGGATGATCCACAAGAAGACGTTTCATCACACAATTGTGGGGCACAACGTCCGTCACGACCCAATTCACGTCCCACTTTGGAACGTGGGCGTGCACCCTCGCGGGACAACTATCCATAATACATGTCAAAGTCAAGTATTTTTTAGTTGATACGTCCGTCTGGAAAATCCTGAACGTGGACATTGCCCACTGCGTCACGGTTGTCTTCAGATTTTTCTTTGTCGCATACATAGCCCCTATTTCAACTTTGTTTCGATGATACTCCCAGGAAGATTCATGACCATCATTCACGGTCATGCCAGACGAGAGGTTCTGATTCCATGAAGCAAGAATCAGCATCTCCTCGTCGTTCTCTTCACCATCTTCTTCATTTGAGTTCTCGAAATCAAGATCCTCCGCCAATCCATCCTCATCTTTCTCTTCCATCAGGTTCTGCATTTCCTCTCCTTCCTCATCCCCATCAGCCTCGCCACTATCATGATCTCCTGCAGTCTGACTACTCTCCCCTGCACCGTAATCCCCTGCAACTTGTGACACATAATCCGACTGATCCTCGAGTTCAGTACCACCCACATGTTCTGACCCAGCTACATCCATCTCATCAATCGGCTGACTGCCCTGGCCAGGCTCGTAACCATGGCGGGAAAGAAGATGGCGGGAAAGACTGGCGGGAACAAATGGAGGGAAAGGGGTGGGCGGGAACAGGGTGGCGGGAAAGGGTGGGCGGGAACGGGGTGGCGGGAAAGAATGAATTAAGGGCATTTCTATTACCCTATAAGAAGAAATAAAATGAAAAGGAAATTTTAAAATATAATAACAAAATATCCAGACACAAAATTTATAAAATTTGCACTTATCCATAATATGCACTAATCCACAATATGCAAGAATAACAATATGCACTAAGTCAGGAACGATGGCGGGCAATGACGGAAAAATAAGTGGGAAAATATTTGGTAATATTTTTCCAAATTCAATCACTATTAATTTAATGATCTGGATGCAAAAGTTAAAGGTCATCATGATAGTGATGTATATCATGCATGCAAATGACATATTTAGATTCGTTATATTTTTCTGATCATTTTTCATATATAAATTATTTTAATCCGAGTTACGGTTTATTTTATACGAATTTTTAAAGTTCTGAAATTACTGTAGCTACAGTGCCTATCGGCCTCTGGTAGGCCGACAGCCCCCCCTTTCGGCCCACCGCAGGCCGACGGGGTCATACTTTTGGTTTTTTTGCATTGCGCCATATAGTTTTAAAATTTGCTATAAATTTAGTCATACTTTTGAAAAAAAATCCACCTGATCCTTGTACTTGAAGGGAAAAGGAGGTTTCTGTGTAGTACATAACAGAGATGTTGCCCGAGTGGCCTAGAGCGACAGATACAGTAGATAAAAAAGGACAGGAAAAGGCATGCTCCATTTGATGAGTCGCCCGTACGGCACCATGTGTGAGGCAACACCGTTCGCGTCAAATGTGGTCGATTCTGCAATCATCCGGCTCTCAGACTCTCCACGCACATGGTACAAAAAAACAGTCCAAATTAAGACCGCCCGGCTGGCCACAAACACCTTTTTTGAAGCCTTCCAGCGACCAGCGGCAGCATTATTGTTAACTAGCACGCACATGTTGTGCATTTTTGTTACGGTGGTCGTGCCACATTCATGCATTGGCAGAGGGGGGTTTGTGTTGATTAATTTCAACCGTGCAATCAATTGCCTAACGAAAAACAGGCATTCATGCATGCATCTTTAGTTTCAAAAAACAAATCACGAGTTGCACGCTTGCGTTGCATGCGGTGCTGGCATCGTACGTGCGTGTCAGTTAATGTGATGTTCATCTGTTTTCTGTTTCTGCCAGGCCAGGCCGGTTGGTGCGTCGACAAGGACACACGCATATAAAAGTTGCACGACTTCGATGTATGGGTACTATGTGCTTAGTGAGTCATCGCTTTTGTGCAACTATAGTACCGGCCGGATCGATCGATGATCGATAGTTCCATGGGGAAGTGTACGTAGCTTGCAAAGTAATGGCCAATGATGGCGCTCTACTCGCAGGTCGAACGCTGGGAGGTGGATTGCAAACGCCAGAATTAACCACCACAGTTCACAAAGGACGCACAAAGGAGGAAGGGAAGGCAACGGCCGGCGGAGAGTGGAGGAGGGAAAGCTTGCGTGCGTTGGAGAAAGCTCGGCGACCACACGGGCGTGTGTACGTCCGCTAGCCAGTCACGATCGCGAGGGTTGCGTTGCATGCGGGCCATGCCGGTGCCCGACGGACGGCTGGCCGGAGCTCCATCGATCATCGACGCGCGTACGTACGTAGGTACGTACCGGCCGGGTCGATCGCTTCGAGCATGATGCAAGCAATGCTAGGTGAGCTCCAACGGATTTGCACGTACGTACGTAGCTGACAAGTGTGTCGCTGCACTCTGCTGCATGGCTGGTGGCCGTCTACGTAGAGATTGATCCTAGTACGCCGTTTACGTACGCAGGGGACGTCCACAATTCTGATCATAGATAGAAAGAACGGATCGAGAGAGGCAAAAACTTGTCTTGGTAATCTGGAACAAGAAATAATTGACGTCGCTCATGACTCTGGGAATGCTTGCTTTCAGACCTGAGGGGCCGGTTTGACCGTGGATATGATATGATCACCAGCATTCGTTTCGCGGATTTGGAGCGATCCGTTACCCATCCATGCATGCTCTTTGGCCCTTGTCACTGTTTTCTCAAAGGTTGAACTGCTTTTCGTCACATCTGCCGAGTGGCTCCTGATTTGGGTTTCTAAAATAGTGACCTGTACGCTGCTCATCCATTCCACAATCTGATGATGAGTTATTGTCAACCTTTAATTTCTTACCTGCATGATCAGAAATGAGACAGGTAGGGTCTTCTAGGAGATATTTGATGCCCCCTGAAGGTTTGCAATGATCCATGACCATGTCAGTCATTTGAGGAAACTGCAGCTCACATTCCTGATGCGAGCATGCCATCAAGTTGGATGGAGCCACGTTTAGCTTCGGAATTTGTTGTGGCACAAAAAGATCATCGAACACAGTACCGGTTGCTTACTTCCACTTTGGGCCGAGTATACTATCAACTTTCTGATTGAATGTTAACATACGAATCTGGTTCCAATGTGAATCAGGGTTCTCGTCTGAGCTCACAAGTTTCTGAAAATCCAATGGTAGGTCCGAAAGCCTGCAAACAGAAATGTTTCTGATACTACTGTCTTGGCATAGAAATTTTCATCTTTCTGCATCTGGATCATACAGCTTTGAAAATGCCCATCTCGCCATTCAGTTTTCGTCTGTTCAGATTCTTGCCAAACATCATGCGCCACACCCCACATGTTAGGGTCTAATCGTTGCACATTATTCACTGAAATTCCTTCATGGTTTCTTCCCAACATTAGCCTTTCGGCCACAGTGGATTTCCTAAGCTGAAAAGGTGAAGTTTCAGAATCTTTTGTGCAAGTGCTATTGTTGGCATCCTCCAAAGGACTACAGCTCTTGACACATGGACAGCTGCTTGCTCTGCTCCAGTGGGCCATCCACTTGGTATGTTGATAACTCTCCAGGATTTTCTTTGCCCAAAACAACTTGGAAGTCTTCTTTCTCCTTGAATCTAGAGTACAACCATACGAGTCATAAAAAGTACCCAACGTTTCAGCAAACCAGTTATTAACTTACAAAAGGAAGGACAAAATAAAGATGGACATACCCGTCAGCTAATTCAAGAGTGTGAGGTGTGTCATTCAGCGTCAGGGTCTTATTAAACAGATCCTTACTTGTACCCCCAAGCTCTCTACAGCTCACCTCCTCCACATGCTCCGGTGCCCTAATCAAAACAAGAACGATGATGTGTCAGTGACTATTATGACGAAGACAGCGGAAATATAGCTAGGATTTGTTGGCATTTTCTGTTTTTTCCATGAGAAAGACAGTGCAACAAATAGTTAGTACTTAATACATTGTGATTTCTGACGGATATTGCCACAAAGGTTGGAGATCAATTGTTTAGTGTAAATGTCTTTGTCTTGCATCGGCGACTTGAACTTGTAAGAATGCGGTGTAGGTAATTTTGTACTGCATGCAGTGTTGTACTCCTGTTCATAGTAGCCTAGCTCGGCGATCAATGGATGGTGCTCTGTTTTTCCTCTTCAAGCTTCTTGACTCGGCAAGAATACAAAAATCTTGCAGGTTACAGCTGCATGAAATAAATTAACCATAGTAGGCAACACCATAAAGTACTGAAAGTTCTATTTACCGCCTATGCAAATTCGCAAGGAAGGCGTGAAGTTAGATATCAGAATTCACAGCACAAAACCTCACGCAAGTGAAACTGCAATGCATTTATTCTATTTATGCATACCAATGAAAAAGGAATATGTTCTTCTCTCTGGGAGAACAAAAAGCTCTGCAGTTTCAGCAGCAGAGCCACCCCTTTCCTGCTGCACCCAAATAGACCAAGAGCTTCTGAAGAGAAGGGATCAGCAGAGCTAAGGATCTCTCTCACTCTCTATGGTGAGGCAGTTCATCGAGCATAGGGATATGAAAGTCCAGCACGCATTTCATCAAGTCACAAGCGATTGACCACACGTAATTATATATGAAACCATGAATCATGTGTTATTCGAACTGGATAAGCACATGAAGTAAACAAAATGTTTTTAAATCAATCTTTGGTTCTATAAGTTGGATCATATAATAGTCCAGATGACTGTCAAAGATGAGACTACAGGATTTCAATTAGTATACCTGCGATCCAGAATCATCAAGAAGCTACTATTAGAGGGGTGCATTAGAGAAGACAGACCGGCACAAGCATAGCATAGTATCAGACCAACACAAAATTGTTGCATACTACTAGATGGATTACAAAAGATGAAAGTAAAAAATAGTTCCACCATAACTTTTACCCCAAAGGTTTCAGCTACTAAAATCTGAAGAAACTACTCCAGAAATTCCCCC
Source organism: Elymus sibiricus (assembly GCA_039707655.1). NCBI lineage: Eukaryota > Viridiplantae > Streptophyta > Magnoliopsida > Poales > Poaceae > Elymus > Elymus sibiricus. Next base: position 484,125,986 of record CM077665.1, read on the forward strand.
GCGACGCCCTCGTATTACATTCAGCAGTATAATCTCAGTGCAATCTCCTAATACAAAAAAGAAGCATATTCAACAATGATTGCTTCTCACAGCTAACAGCAATCAAATTAACCAGCTTATCTATGCATAGAACATGTAGCTTGGTCTCAATTCAAGAGATTGGCATTCAACTGACAAGCATCAATTTCAGCAAAACAAATACAACCTTAGACCCTTGCCCTGGATCTCTTCATCTTATCGCCACTTGATTTCTACCCCTACTCTTCTTCTCTTCCTTGTCAGCTATAAGGGCAACAGAAGTGCTTTCCCCATCAAAAAGGATTTCACCATCATCAGAATCACCCTTCATGCTCTTCTTCTTCTTCCCCTTATTCTTCTTGCTGGCAACATCCTCCACCTCCTCGGGTGCTTGCTTGCCCTTACTTTTCTTGTTGCTGGCTTCCTTCGATGCATGCTCACTCTTCTTACCCTTCTTTTCTGCAGGACTAGCATCATCCTCCACCTCCTTGTCCAATGCTGAAAGCACATTTGCTCCCTTGGTGGTTTTGGTAATTTATGTCAACATACATGTTGTTGGACTAATGCTTTCATCTAGTAAATTTCAGATAAGTTCAACATTGGCGTGGCAAGGACAAGGAGATGTGGAACCCTTCAAAATGCTAAGGACATGGATTGGCAAAAGATCAAGACTCTACATTTTTGGTTTAGTGATCCAAGATCACATTGAGTCCATAGGAAAGCCAATACTATTAAAGGGGATGAGGTGTTGCTTAATGGTCTTTTTGCTCAAGTGCTTAGTGACAGTGTTCCAAAACTGTCGTGGTTTTATCACGGCAGATGTCCGAAGACTTAGGTTCGAGGCCATCGCCAAAGGGGTGGACTCAAAGGGGTTGATCGAGACGAAGGACACGAGTTTACCCAGGTTCGGCCCCTCCGGTGGAGGTAAAAGCCTACGTCCTGCTTGTGTTGTATTGATTAGAGTATCGATTACAAGGTAGCGGATTCGCTTGACCTAGTTCTCGATTAGTTGGTTTCTTCTGTCTAAGCCGCCCCAGGGACTCGCCTTTATATAGGAGGTCCAGGCCCTGGGTTACACGAGTCATAAACCGTCTTACACAACGTAGTCTATTCTGTCTCTAAGCCGCCTTGCCGTCTTGGGCAAGCCGTCTCCGGGCGGCTTAACCGCCCGGGTCTTCTTACCATCTTCTGTCTCTGGGCCTCTGCCTTAGCCCATCGGGTAAGCCGCCACGCGGCCTGACCTTCATCTTCCGGCCCACCTTACGGGTCTTGGGCTATGAGCCGCCAGGTATGACCCGGCCCCTCCTGGGCGAGTCTTACCACGGGGTTATATCCCCAACATTAGGCCCCAGGTTGATTTGAGCCAGCTCATGTCAATCTTCAATTCACTTGGCGGCGAGTCTCATATTTCTGTCACCTGAAAAACCTATAACCCGCCATGACATCACGTCGAATATTCCGAAAAAAAATTGTGACGTTCGCAACGGATCTTCTCATTTGAAAGGCCATCCCGAAAATCGAGGCGCCACGTTCGGTCAATCATCACTGCGCCTCCTCAATTCTCGCGCGCACTGTTGCCTCTCTCACTCATAAATAGGGACACGTGGTGCCCCTCTTCCCTTTCTCCACCTCCTCTGCTGTCGCTGTCATCTTCTTCCTTCGAACGACCGCACCTCCAGAGCTCCGCCGCCGCCGACTGGATCTCGCCGTCGCCCCATCGCCGGCCGCTGCATCAACCTGAGTTGGACCAGAGCTTTCGCCTGCGCGCCCGCATCCACAAGGTATCTCTTTCAGCCCTTGTCAAATCTGCATCTATCCCCATTAGGGTTCCCGAGTTCTTCTCGTTCTTGTGTTCATCGTTGTTCATCAGCGCCCGTAGTACTGACCCCCAAACATCACTTTGCATCCCGTAATGCCGTCTGTCCGCCGCGGTTATACTTTTAATGCCAATGCTTACTTGTTTTTGAATCTGAATAGCAATCTCCACCGCGTGCCGACCACCTGTTCTTCCACTGTTATTTAGGTATTCGAATACTTTTCATTTTTCCTTCGTCTGTAGATCTTGCCGCCATAGTGACACCATGTGAAACCTGTTTATCCGCACTTAGCCATTTTCCCAGTGTTACCAAGTCCATATAACTTGCCACAACATTGGCGGCTCTTGATCAATATGCTTTGGCGGCTTAACTCTTCACCCTTATACTGATCACAGCTGCCTTATCCATTTAATAGTTTTCTAACTCGCCATACCTTGCATCTTCTCACAGCTTAAACCGCCATCATGTCAAGAGCACCATCATCTTGCGATTGGGTCCGCTCCGGAGTCACCGAAGAACTTCTGCTTAACTTTGTCGAGTCGGGCATGCTGCCGGCTAAAGATGTTATACACTGGCGAGTTCCAGGACCGGAAAGAAGGCCTGAGCCCAAGGAAGGAGAAATCATCTTGTTCACTGATCACCTCCTCCGCGGTTTTAGCCCGCCCGGGTCAAAGTTTTTCCGGGACATTCTTCACTCCTTCAAAATTCATCCTCAAGATATAGGTCCAAACTCCGTGACCAATATTTGTCAGTTTCAAGTTTTGTGTGAAGTTTATTTGCAAGAAGAGCCGTCTGTGGACTTCTTCAGTGAATATCACTACGTCAACCGCCAAACTGAAGTAGCGGTTGGACCGTGTTTAGAGCTTGGCGGTGTTACAATCCAGAGACGGAGAGATTTGCCATATTCCATAGCCACCTTGCCAAGTCATCCCAAAGACTGGAACAAGACCTGGTTTTACTGTAAAGACACTTCTCCGGAGGGAGAGAATCCATTGCCGGGTTATCGCCCTACCCGGCTTCCCAATTCCGGAGAACTCCCAGGCCGGATGTCAGCCGCAGAACGAGCAAAATACGCTCCAACTTTTGCAAAGGTTAGAGCCTTAATGGCCCACGGCTTGACAGGCGTCGATCTAACCCGCTGCTGGGTTAGCTGGAAGATTCTGCCACTGAGCCGGCGTGACCGGCCTATGCACGAATATACGGGTGAGCCCAATGACCCCCTCTGCTTCAATGCCACCCCTCTGACCGATGAAGATATCAATTCCACCGTCAAAGGACTTCTAGGTGAAAAGCAATCGGTTTGCAACAAAACCGGGCTTAAACCCTTTTATGCCAAGAACCCAGCTCCAGACGTAAGACTCTTTTCCCTCAAATTGTCACATTTGTCTTGCACCTTTTAACCTTTGTTGGCGGCTTATGTACAGGCCGACTCCCCTTTCTGGAAAAAGAAGTATAACCCGCCAGTGAGGAAGCCAAAGGTGAAAACCCCTGCTCAGAAGAAGAAGAAAGCCGCCACTCCAGAGCCGCTTGAATCTGACGAATCGGAGGTAAAACTTGACTCCCTTGGTCGTCTCTTTATACAACTTATTGACAATAATTATTCACAGGATGAAACGGAGACGAGCCACGCAGATGCCCCTGAGGTAATTGAAATTTCTGACTCAGAGAACTTTCCACAGGACAGAATACGGCGGGTCGTCCGGAAAGTCCCCTTCTCTCATCCCTCTTGCTCATTTAGACCCCAATTTTCTTTTGAAAAAGCAACATCACACCTCCCGACGTCAGACCCGGAGCGCCGGCTCTGAAGATCTCGTGGCCGGGTTATCACATGCTCCGGCTCCACGGAAACGGCCAGCTGAGGTATTCTTCAACTGAGATGTAACTTTAATCAAACTTGCATTGTAACCTTACTCTGCTTTGTATTGTCTTAACTGCCTTCAGGATTCTCCTCCTTCCTCTGACGACTCAACTGCCTCCAAGCTGCCTCCAATGAAGATCAACCCAGAGTGCGTATCTTTACCTTTGCACCATATATTTTAATACTCTTGTCCTCTATGTCACAATCTTTCATGTCTTCCAGGGCTCAAGCAAAACGAAGAAAAACTAGCGGGTCTAAAGCCCCCCCAACTGCCCAAGAGCCGGAGATGACTAAACCGGCCTCTCCTTCAACTCACGCTGAGCCAGCTGATATTATGAAGGACGCACCTGAAGACACTCACCAGCCATCTGAGCCGGCAGATCATGACACAGCCATTGAAGATCCTCCAAGGGATAATCCTAAGTCGCCCAAGCCTTCAACAGCCGCCGAAGACACAGTTCTTCCAGACGTTATCATTGCTAAGACGGGTCATCAATCCCCTGAACACCATGTACTGTCAAGACATTCCGGCAAAGCTGAAGCTTCGCCTGAAAGGCTCGACTTTGAACTCCCTGTGCTGGAGAAACTAACTGCTGATGAGCTTCACGCTGGGTTTCTGAACCGCCTGACTTCAAGCCGGAACATGGAGCTCAAGCTTGTTAACCTGATGAAGAAGAAATATGAGGTAATCTTCTTACCAGCTTTTCCCTTGTACCCTTACATAGCCGCCAAGAGCTGGTTTAGTATTGTAAATAGTAGACCGGGTCTTCCAATCCATATCATACTCCAAATAACATGGATTGTAGCCACCAAGTATCGGGTTAGGATAAATAGTAAGCCGATACTCAATTTGAAGAGTTGATCAATGGTAGCCCCCAAGTCCGGGTTAACATAAAATGATGAACCGGAATTTCACTGGAAACTGAACTGATTGTACTGATTGTAGTCCCCAAGCGCCGGCTGATCTTCATGAAGATGAGCCGGGACTGTATTGCAGATCTGTAGAACGCCGATTGTAGCCCCCAAGTGCCGGCTTATCTTTGCGAAGATGAGCCGGAACTTGATGAAAGACTTGAGAGCATCGTCTGTAGCCCCCAAGTGCCGGCTTATCTTTGCGGAGATGAGCCGGGACTGTATTTTAAATGTAAAGAGCTCCGCGTGTAGCCCCCAAGTGCCGGCTTCTCTTGACAAAGATGAGCCGGAGCTTCGTTGTGCACTTAGAGCGTTGTGTGTAGCCCCCAAGTGCCGGCTTATCTTGACAAAGATGAGCCGGAGCTTCGTTGTGCACTTAGAGCGTCGTGTGTAGCCCCCAAGTGCCGGCTTATCTTAAAAAAGATGAGCCGGAGCTTCATGGTAAACTTGGAGAAAACACAGACATTAGCCCCCAAGTGTCGAGTATATTGCTTGCAATCTGCTTGAGACTTTATAACATAGCAGCTTCCTCGATTTTCCAATAGCTCATTCTGGCGACTTAAACCTTTTCCTGTTTTTGCATGTGTGTGATACAGGAGGCTTTGGAGGCGGCCGAGTCTGAGATGACCGGCCTGAAGGAAAACCTTGCTTTACAACAAACTGCTCGGTCAGAGGCGGAAAACAAATGGCGGGTTGCCATAAAAGATCTTGAAAAGACGCAAGTGGATTTCGCTCTGTTCAAGAAGACTGCTGAGATTGATCAAGCCGCCCTGACCAAGCGCGCAGATGACGTTGAGGGGCGGCTTACAGTTGTATCAGAAGAACTGCAAAACCTCAAGCGCCATATCTCCAGGATGACTTCTGCCATCTTTGGTGAGTTTCAAAGACTTAGCCAATTTCCTTGCTTTGAAAATCTTGTAGGGGCGGCTTATAACGCCAAACACGTCTTGCAGGTCAGAGAAGCCGCCAGTTGTCATCTGATAACTTGTTGAAATTGAAGGCAGTGTACTCCTTAGCGGAACAACTGTACTGCGGGACTCTTTGCACTATCAAAGCCATGCTGACTGAGAAGAGCATCCCCAAGTATATGAAGGGAGTGATTGAACTCTTATCCACGCTGCCCAAGCAGATTGAAGAACTTAAACGATCAGCCGCCCGGCAGGGAGCAATGGCTGCGCTAAGCCGGTCTCTGGCATTTGCTCCGGAGATAACTGCTGAAGAGATGATGGACGGGTTCCCATCCAGAAAAGATGACGGCTCAGAATTCACAGCAGAAGACTATGCCCGATGCAGGAAAGCCTCCAGGGTGCTTGCATCAACACTGGTGGATGAACTTCATCTGTCAACATACCAGGCAGCTTACAGTGAGCCCAGCAAGAGAGTGCGCGGTCCGACTTTTGAAGCCAAAAACTTGACTCCTGCACGCCGTAAGCACCTTTTCGCCCCTGAGATTGACCCATCTGCCCTCTTCGAAGAGGCTCAGTTTGAAGCTCTAACAAACGGCAACTGGGATGTGGACAATCTTCAGATAGAAGATGTCGAAGACCCGGCGCAGGATGACCCGCCATCGAGCTGAACACTGTAACTTTGATAACTCGGCCGCCTGAGCCGCCAAACTGAGTTGTACAAAACTTAAGTCTGTTGCTTTTTGGGCTCTCGTGGAGAGCTTTGTAATAGACTTAGAAAAAACTTTAACTGTCTGGGCCGTGCCATCGTGCACGTATGAATCTTTTGCCTATCTTGATATATGTCTTGTTTGTCTTTGTCCGGCTTATGATGCCAGCTTGCCCGGCGGCTCATCTGAGAAGATAAACCCTGTAAAAAAATAAACAAGACAGAATATGCTCTGTTTTGCTGTAAGGGCGGCTTGAAAAACACAACCCGGTGACGTTTAAATCTCATGATCATTCCTTTTTTCCAAAAAACTCATAAACCGGTTCCTCTGGGTAGTCTCACTACTTGAACTCTTAACAGTACAGGGTCTCTAGTGAGAGTGACCGTCAATTCTTTGACCGGCTCAGGGTCTCTAGGCGAGATTAACTGATAAGAGCGTAACGAACCAGAAAGAGACGCAGCAGGGGGTGAATACCTTTAGAGCCCATAAGCTACTTCTCACGTGGCGTAAATCCATCGTTTGAACCTCAAGGGTACGATGGGCCACTTGGCGGAGAGTACGCAGCAGATGGGAGAGTTTGCCTCGCCGCTGTAAGAGGCCCTTGCAGGGGGTAAGTTTACAACTCGCTGCACCCCTGGCAAAGCGGCAGCAACTTACAAGCAGGTATAACCCGGCCTTGCAGATCGAAAAAAGGGGGTAAGCTCACAACTCACTACACCCCTAATGATCCTTGTTGACGGAGTCAACGTTTGGGTCCACGACCCGCCTTACTGTGGCTGAGAAGCCTGATCGAAAGGGTTGAAGCTTACCCCGGTGAGTTGAAAGCCCCCAAACGACCTTGTCGATGATATCGACTTGCACACCATCTTGTAAGCCGCCGTCTTGTAAGCCGCCATATGATGGTGCTATTTTAGCTGAAGAGCCGATCAAGAGGGTTGAAGCTTAACCCGGCGGGTTAGAAGCCCCCAAGTGATCGTATGATCATATCCATCTTGGAGCAATGTGAGATACGTAAAACGGCAGAGGCCCCGGTTTGCAGGGATGCCAACTTTATTATATATATATATGTGATATATACAATGATGATATACAATGGGGGGAGTCAATGACTCTAAGTATAGTAAGGCCGTAGATGAGCGATGTTCCACGGTCGGTGGGTCTCCTGCCCAGAAGTGCGTGACTCGTCCCGTACGTCGATGAGATAGTATGACCCATTGTTAAGGTTTCTGCTAACCACAAAAGGCCCTTCCCATGGAGGAGACAACTTGTGCGCGTCCGTCTGATCTTGAATCAGGCGCAACACTAAGTCGCCTTCTTGAAACGTCCGGGTCTTGACCCTGCGGCTGTGATAGCGACGCAGGTCTTGTTGATAAATCGCTGATCGAGCCGCCGCCAGATCACGCTCTTCATCCAAAGCATCTAACGCGTCCTGACGCGCTGCCTCATTGTCTGCCTCAACGTAAGCCGCCACTCTTGGCGAGTCATGACGTATATCACTTGGTAACACGGCTTCTGCGTCGTAAACCATGAAGAAAGGCGTATAGCCTGTAGACCTGTTTGGAGTTGTATTAATGCTCCATAGAACTGATGGTAACGCCTCAACCCAACAACCCGGCGTTCTCTGTAGAGGAACCATAAGCCGGGGCTTGATACCTCTCAAGATCTCCTGGTTAGCACGCTCCGCCTGACCGTTGGACTGTGGATGAGCCACAGCAGAGACGTCAAGCCGGATGTGTTCACTTTCACAGAATGCTTGCATAGCCCCCTTGGATAGGTTTGTGCCATTATCTGTGATGATACTATGAGGGTAACCAAAACGATAGATCAGTTTTTTAACAAACTGAACCGCCGTAGCCGCGTCACACTTGCCGACTGGCTCAGCCTCCACCCACTTGGTAAACTTATCCACCGCCACCAAAAGATGGGTCTTCTTATCTTTGGATCTCTTGAAGGGGCCGACCATATCAAGCCCCCAGACCGCGAATGGCCAAGTAATTGGGATCATGCGCAATTCCTGAGCCGGTACGTGAGCACGCCGCCCGAACTTTTGACAGCCATCACATTTGAGAACCAAGTTTTCTACGTCCTTATGAGCCGTCAGCCAGAAGAAACCATGTCGAAAGGCCTTGGCCACCAGAGATTTTGAGCCGGCGTGATGACCACAGTCGCCAGCATGAATTTCATTTAAGATCTCTTTACCCTCTTCTGGAGAAACACAACGCTGGAAGATGCCAGTGACGCTGCGCTTATGTAACTCGCCATTGATGATCGTCATGGACTTTGATCGCCTGATAACTTGCCTTGCTAAGGTCTCGTCCTCAGGTAACTCGCCGCGAGTCAGATACGCCAGGTAAGGTAACGTCCAGTCAGGAATAGCATGCAGAGCCGCCACCAGCTGCCCCTCCGGGTCAGGCACAGCCAGATCCTCCTCCGAAGGTAGCTTAACTGATGGGTGATATAACATGTCCAAGAACACGTTAGGCGGCACCGGCTTACGCTGAGAGCCCAGTCGTGACAAGGCGTCAGCCGCCTCGTTCTTGCGACGGTCAATATGATCTACTTGATAACCTTTGTAGTGGCCTGCAATTATATCCACTGCCTGACGATAAGCCGACATTCGTGGGTCTTTGGAATCCCACGTGCCTGAAACCTGCTGAGCCACGAGGTCTGAGTCGCCAAGACATCTAACCCGGCTCAGGTTCATCTCTTTAGCCACCCGGAGGCCATGAAGCAAAGCCTCGTACTCAGCTGCATTGTTAGTACAAGGAAACATCAACCTTAGCACATAACAAAATTTATCACCTTTAGGGGAAGTTAAGACAACTCCAGCCCCCGAGCCTTCCAGCTGTCTAGACCCGTCGAAGTGAATCGTCCAGTAGGTGTTATCCGGCTTCTCCTCGGGCGACTGACACTCCGTCCAGTCGTTTATAAAGTCCACCAAGGCTTGAGACTTAACAGCCGTGCGAGGCACATATCTCAGATTAAGAGGTCCAAGCTCCAATGCCCACTTAGCAATTCTGCCCGTGGCTTCTCTGTTTTGAATTATGTCTCCCAACGGGGCAGAGCTAACCACCGTGATCTGGTGTCCCAGGAAATAATGCTTCAGCTTACGATTCGCCATGAACACCCCATACATTAGCTTCTGCCAATGCGGGTATCGTTGCTTGGACTCAATCAAGACTTCGCTGACATAGTAAACCGGCCTTTGAACCGGATATTCCTTTCCTGCCTCCTTGCGTTCTACAACAATCGCAGCGCTGACTGCTCTGTTGTTAGCCGCCACATAGAGGAGTAAGGGTTCCTTCTCAGCCGGAGCGGCCAAGATTGGCGGCTCAGTCAGCTGCTTCTTGAGCGCCTCAAACGCCTCACCCGCCGCTTTGCTCCAGACAAAATCGTCTGTTTTCTTCATCATCTGATATAAAGGGATTGCCTTCTCACCCAGGCGGCTTATGAATCGGCTTAACGCGGCGATCCGACCCGCCAAGCGCTAAACATCATTGATGCACACCGGCTCAGCCAGGGAAGTGATGGCCTGAATCTTGTCCGGGTTAGCCTCAATACCACGCTCAGAGACTAGAAATCCCAAGAGCTTGCCTGCAGGGACTCCAAAGACACACTTGGCCGGGTTAAGCATCATCTTGTAAACCCGCAAGTTGTCAAAAGTTTCCTTCAGGTCGTCCAGCAAAGTTTCCTTCTTCCTTGACTTGACCACAATATCATCCACATAAGCATGAACATTGCGCCCAATTTGACTGTGAAGACAGTTCTGCACACATCGCTGGTAAGTCGCCTGGGCACTCTTGAGCCCGAAAGGCATAGACACATAGCAGAAAGCACCAAAAGGCGTGATGAAAGCCATCTTCTCCTGGTCTTTGACTGCCATCTTGATTTGGTGATAACCTGAATAAGCGTCCAGGAAGCATAAGCTCTCGCAACCCGCCGTTGCATCAATGATCTGGTCGATACGGGGGAGAGCAAACGGGTCAACTGGACAGGCTTTGTTAAGGTCCGTGTAATCCACACACATACGCCAAGTGCCGTTCTTCTTAAGCACTAGCACCGGGTTAGCTAACCACTCCGGGTGAAAGACCTCCACGATGAACCCTGCCGCTAAGAGCCGGGCCACCTCTTCTCCAATAGCCTTGCGCCGCTCTTCATTGAAACGACGAAGGAACTGCTTGATCGGCTTGAACTTAGGATCCACATTAAGGTGGTGCTCAGCAAATTCTCTCGGTACACCCGGCATGTCAGACGGCTTCCATGCAAAGATGTCCCGATTCTCACGGATGAATTTGATGAGCGCGCTTTCCTATGCGGTGTCCATGTTAGCCCCGATAGTGAACTGTTGCGATGAGTCGCCCTCAGTGAAATCCACCTGCTTGGTGTCATCCGCCGCAAACTTGAGGGGCGGCTCAGATTCCGTGTTAGGCTTCTTGAGCGGAGTCATGTCTTCCGGGTCAACATTCTCCTTATAGAACTTGAGCTCTGCCTCAGCACAACTTGACTCTGCATAAGCTGCGTCCCCTTCCTCACACTCAAGAGCCGTCTTCCGATCTCCATGCACAGTGATCGTCCCGTTCAACCCGGGCATCTTGAGCTGTAAGTAAACATAGCAAGGCCTAGCCATGAATTTGGCGTAAGCCGGCCGTCCAAACAGAGCATGATATGGGCTCTTGATCTTGACCACCTCAAACCACAAAGATTCCACCCTGTAGTTGAATTCATCACCAAAGGCAACTTCCAAAGATATCTTCCCCACTGTGTAAGCTGATTTTCCAGGCACCACACCGTGAAAGACTGTTGAAGAAGGCTTAAGATCCTTGTCAAGCAAACCCATCCGGCTGAAAGTGTCATAGTATAAGATGTTGATGCTGCTGCCACCATCCATAAGCACCTTGGTGAACACATATCCTCCAACTTGGGGGCAACTACCAAAGCTAATTGCCCCGGGTTATCAACACGCGGCGGGTGATCCGCCCGGCTCCAAGTTATATCATACTCAGACCATCTCAAATACTGCGGAAGAGTCGGCATGACTGCGTTAACCGCCCGCTTGCGCACCTTCCGGTCTCGCTTGTCAAGGCTGGTTGTAAAAACATGGTATTGACTCCCACTGAGCTGCTTCGGGTTACTCTGGAATCCTTACTGGTTATGCTGCTGCTGGCCTCCACCGCCAGACTGCTGATGATGACCTCCTTGATTGCCTTGACCCTGGTAACCGGACCCTGAGCCGCCAGGACCAAAGCCGGTGCCTGAGCCGCCTGACGGACCATTACCATTATTATGATGCTGTTGAAGGCTATAGTCCCAGAACTGTCGCATGATACTGCAGTCCCTCCACGTGTGATTCGCCGGCTTATCTGGCCGGCTGTGCTCCGGACAAGGTTTGTTGAGCATCGCTTCCAAATTGAAAGGAACTTTGCCCTTGTTAAAGGGTTGCCTGAAGTTCCCGTTGCCCTTAGCACGATTATTTCCGGTGCTGGTGTTCGCCACTAGCTCTGACCCGCCGTCCGGGTTCTTCCGCTTGCCAGAATTGTTGTTTCCGGCCGCGTTCTGCTGCTGACCCTTTCCATTGTTACTCTTCTTCCCCTGACCTGATTTTTCATCATCAGAGCCCGGGTCCTTCGTGCTATCAGAGTCTGCATATTTGGTGAGAGCCGCCATGAGCTCCCCCATGTCTTGACACGAGCGCTTGAGTCGGCCAAGCTTCTATTTCCAAGGCGTAAAGTGGCAATTCTTTTCCAGAATCAAAACCGCTTGAGCCGCCGTAATCTGTTCTGAAGAGTGGATGATGGTTGATACCCGCCGAACCCAGTGATGAGCCGACTCATCCGTCTGTTGCACACAATGATCCAAATCCACGATCGTCATGCGCTGCTTGCACGTTCCTTTGAAATTTTTGATGAATTTTGCCTTCAACTCGGCCCAGGAAGTAATGGTGTTGGGTGGCAATCCCTTCAACCACGTGCGAGCCGGCCCTTCCAGCATCATGATGAAGTATTTGGCACATACCGCATCAGTAACATCTAACATCTCCATGGCCAGCTCATAGCTCTCAATCCAAGCCTCTGGAGGTAAGTCAGCTGTGTAGTTGGGCACCTTGCGAGGGCCCTTGAAATCCTTCGGCAGACGCTCATTCCGCAAAGCCGGCGTTAAGCACGGCACTCCCACAGCCCTGGAAGTTAAGCCTGCTCCGACTGAGACGGAGGGTTCTTGGTGAGCCGCCGCTGCCGCCAGAGCCGCCGCCTCTCGTTGTGCTCTCGCTCGATCCGCCAGTGCCTGAGCATCTAGAGCCGCCCGATCGACTCGTGGTGGGTTCCGATGTCGTTCACTGCTAGAAACCGCCGGCGACTCATAACGCCGGCTGTAGCTGCGACTGGGGATGGGGGTTGAGTGCACGCGACTCCGGCTGTAAGCATACTTCTCCTGCTGGGCCACCGCCGTCTGCAGGTATCCAACAGCGTTTCGCACCTCTTCTGCGAAAGGCGATTCGTCAGGGATGGGGATCGCAGCAAGCCGGGCTGCCGCCACCACCATGTTCTCCGCCGGGTTAGAATAATGACCCGCTGGCGTTGGGAAAGAAGCTGGCGGGGTCTGGTTCCGCCGGGGCCATCGCCAACAGCGTATCCCTCGATCTCTGGGAGAGAGCCCTTTGAGAACTCAACACCACCGCGCGCTAGCCCCACGGTGGGCGCCAACTGTCGTGGTTTTATCACGGCAGATGTCCGAAGACTTAGGTTCGAGGCCATCGCCAAAGGGGTGGACTCAAAGGGGTTGATCGAGACGAAGGACACGAGTTTACCCAGGTTCGGCCCCTCCGGTGGAGGTAAAAGCCTATGTCCTGCTTGTGTTGTATTGATTAGAGTATCGATTACAAGGTAGCGGATTCGCTTGACCTAGTTCTCGATTAGTTGGTTTCTTCTGTCTAAGCCGCCCCAGGGACTCGCCTTTATATAGGAGGTCCAGGCCCTGGGTTACACGAGTCATAAACCGTCTTACACAACGTAGTCTATTCTGTCTCTAAGCCGCCTTGCCGTCTTGGGCAAGCCGTCTCCGGGCGGCTTAACCGCCCGGGTCTTCTTACCATCTTCTGTCTCTGGGCCTCTGCCTTAGCCCATCGGGTAAGCCGCCACGCGGCCTGACCTTCATCTTCCGGCCCACCTTACGGGTCTTGGGCTATGAGCCGCCAGGTATGACCCGGCCCCTCCTGGGCGAGTCTTACCACGGGGTTATATCCCCAACAAAAACCCTCAACCACCTCCTACATCCAAATATGTCCAAAACTTTCATTCCAACTCGGCCCCACCGAAGTGTTCAATCCGGAGCCACCGAGTTCATCTGGACTTAGCCCCTGCCAAAACCCTAACAAATCGGATCCACCGATATGGATCTCGGTCTCACCGAGATGGCCTTGCCAACTCTTTGTAATCGTTTGCAATTATTTTGGTCCCACCGAGTTTTGCAAATCGGTCTCACCGAGATGTCTCGCCAAGTCTCTGTTGCCTTATTGCTTCACTTCGGTCCCACCGAGTTGATGCAATCGGTGCCACCGAGATACGGTTTGCCCTAACCATTGCACATTGGTCCATCCGAGTTGTTCCTACCGGTCCCACCGAGATTCCTAAAGTTCATACCTTTTACACAGTTCGGTGCTACCAAGATTTCGTTTCGGTGCCACCGAGTTGGGTCAAAAGTGTGTAACGGTTGGATTTTGTGTGGAGGCTATATATACCCCTCCACCCCTTCCTTCTCAGTAAGGAGAGCCATCAGAACGTGCCTGCACTTCCACCATTCATTTTCTGAGAGAGAACCACCTACTCATGTGTTGCGATCAAGAGATTCCATTCCTATCATTTGAACCTTGATTTCTAGCCTCTCCCAAATTGCTTTCCAATCAAATCCTTCTTCCACCATAGCCAAATCTGTGAGGAGTTGTTTGAGTGTAGGAAAGACTATCACTTGAAGCACAAGAGCAAGGAGTTTATCAACAACACACTGTCTATTACCTTTTGGAGAGTGGTGTCTCCTAGATTGGTTAGGTGTCACTTGGGAGCCTCCGACATGATGTGGAGTTGAACCAAGGAGTTTGTAAGGGCAAGGAGTTCGCCTACTTCGTGAAGATCTACCAAAGTGAGGCTAGTCCTTCGTGGACGTAAGCCATGGTGGAATAGACAAGGTTGCTTCTTCATGGACCCTTCGTGGGTGGAGCCCTCCGTGGACTCGCGCAGCCGTTACCCTTCGTGGGTTGAAGTCTCCATCAACGTGGACGTACGATAGAACCACCTATCGGAACCACGCCAAAAACCACCGTGTCTTCATTGCGTTTGATCTTTCATACTCTACCCCTTTACTTTCCGTACTCTTGCATGCTTTACTATTTCCGCTGCTCAATCTCTACATATGCATGTGTAGAAAGTATTGGTGTTATCTTAACTTGTGCCAAAATCTTCCTAAGTTCCTAGAAAATCTAAAAACTGCTACTTTGGTTGGTTAAGTGTCTATTCACCCCCCCCTCTAGTCCTATCTCCTCGATCTCTCAATTGGTATCAAACCTTTGGTCTCCATTGCTTTGGTTTAATCACCATTGGAGGGAGATGGATGTGTCTACGTTGGGGAGTCTTAGACATAGAGTGCCTATTCTCAATGGGGAGTATTACAATGCTTGGAAAAATGAGATGCTTGATATCTTTGATGAATTTAACTTGAGCAAGTATATTCATAATCCTTATGTGCCCCCTATTGATCCCTTGCATCCTACTCATGAAGAGGAAATTGACATGCTTCGTAATCTTAGAACTGTCAATCTTATCATTAGAGGATTACCTAAAGTTGTGATTCGTTGTATGCAAAATTTTGGATGTGCTTATACTCTATGGCATGACTTGGAAAAGTGATATCCCGATTACTCTTTAAAGAATCTTGATGAGGTTCTTCATAAGACTATCGCTCTTCACAAGATGGGTCCCAATGATCCTAACTTTGATGATTGCTTGTTTGAGCTTCGTGATCTTATGCATGCTAAAGGAGAGGTTGGAACTATTAGTAACATTATCACGAAAGCCATTAGAATTCATAAACTTGAACATTGTCATGATCATGAAACTAATGAATTCATTGCCCTAGGTGATGATCATACACATGTTGATGATGATGATGTTGAGCATGGCTATTATGATGAAGACGAAGATTTTGATATTGAATTTGAGAAGACCATGAGGAATCTTAGTCTTATGGCAAATCTTTGAGATTACATAGCCGGAGGAAAAGAGTGGATTCTTGATAGTGGGTGTACCGATCACATGACCGGAGATAGAGACATGTTTCGTGAGCTTGCTAAAAATGATGGTCCACGCAACTATGTGACTTTTGGAGACAACTCCAAGGGTAAGGTACTTGGCCTAGGTAAGGTGGCCATATCCAACGATAGCTCCATACAAAATGTTATGCTTGTTGAATCTCCTGGCTATAATCTTCTTTCCGTATCTAGACTAGCCGACTTTGGTTTCAATGTTCTATTTACCAAAGTAGATTGCCAAGTGTTTCGTCAAGATAATCATAATATGGTCTTTACCGGCATTCGTAGAGGTGATCTATACATTGTTAATTTCACTAAGAGAGCTCAACCTCGTACATGTTTAATTGCTAAATCTTCTAAAGGTTGGTTATGGCATAGAAGGCTTGGACATGTTGGTATGCGTAACCTTGATAAACTTGTCAAAGGAGATCATATCCTTGGTGTGAAAGATGTTATATTTGACAAAGATCGACTTTGTAGTGCTTGCCAAGCAGGAAAACAAGTTGGAGGAAGCCATCCCGTGAAGAACATTATGACCACGAGGAGACCACTCGAGCTACTTCATATGGATCTTTTTGGTCCCAACTCCTATAAGAGTCTGGGTGGTAACTCCTTCGGTTTGGTCATCGTTGATGATTTTTCCAGATTCACGTGGGTGTTCTTTCTTGATGACAAATCGCAGGTACAAAAGATCTTCAAGAACTTCGCAAGAAAGGCTCAAAATCAATTTGAAGTGAAGATCAAGAAGGTTCAGAGTGACAACGGAACGGAGTTCAAGAACGCAAATGTGGACACCTTTCTTGATGAGGAGGGTATTTCACATGAGTTCTCGGCTATGTACACACCTCAACAAAATGGAGTTGTTGAGAGGAAGAATCGGACTCTTATTGAGATGGCAAGAACAATGCTTGATGAATACAAGACGCCAAAACACTTTTGGGCGGAGGCGGTTGAAACAGCTTGTCATGCGACAAATCGACTCTACCTTCACAAGCTTCTTGGTAAAACGGCGTATGAACTACTCAACGGTAAAAAACCACAAGTTGGTTACTTTCGAGTATTTGGCTCAAAATGTTACATTCTTGATAAGCATCGTCGTTCAAAATTTGCTCCTAAATCTCATGAAGGTTTTCTACTTGGTTATGGATCGAACTCTCACACTTACCGTGTCTACAACAACTTCACCCGAAAAGTTGAAGAGACGGTAGATGTGAAGTTTGATGAGACTAACGGCTCACAAGTCGAGCAATTGCCAATTGATGTAGGAGATCAAGAACCTTCGGAAGCAATCCAAGACTTGCCCATTGGCAAGATTCGCCCCGTGGAAGTAAAGGAGAGTACCTCGTCTACTCAAGTGGAAGCCCCAACTTCACATCAAGGTGAACAACAAGTTGATATGGAGGCATCCACAAGTGGAACATGTCAAGACGATGGGAATGAGGAAGTGCGACAAGATGATCCACCTCAACCTCCTTCTCCACCTCAACAAGCGAACAATGACAACAACAACAACATAGAAGAAGAAGATGATGATGAGGAGGAAGCCTCAACACAACCCAAGCAAAAGTTGCCTCGAGTTAGAGCAAGAATCGACAAGAATCATCCCGTCGAACAAATACTTGGAGATATCCAATCCGGGAGAATCACTCGCTCTAAAACTCGTTTAGCTAACTTTTGTGAGCATTACTCATTTATTTCTAGTGTTGAACCTATGAAGGTAGAAGACGCTCTCAAGGACCCCGATTGGGTGAAAGCAATGCATGAGGAGTTACACAACTTTGAGAGGAACCAAGTTTGGACATTGGTTGAGAAGCCTAAAGATGAGCAAAACATCATTGGAACCAAATGGATGTTTCAGAATAAGCAAGATGAAGGTGGACAAGTTGTACGCAATAAGGCTCATCTCGTAGCACAAGGTTACACACAAGTCAAAGGTATGGACTATGGTGAGACCTATGCCCCCGTTGCTAGACTTGAGTCCATTCGCATTTTACTTGCTTATGCCAATCACCATGATATCACTCTTTACCAAATGGATATTAAAAGTGCTTTCTTAAATGGTGAAATTGAGGAGGAAGTGTATGTTAAACAACCTCCCAGCTTTGTGAATCCCAAGAAACCTAATCATGTCTACAAACTTCGTAACGCTCTTTATGGTCTTAAACAAGCCCCTAGAGCTTGGTACAAATGCTTGACAAAGTTTCTTCTTGAAAAAGGTTTTGAATTTGGGAAGATTGATTCAACTTTGTTTACTAAGAGGGTTAATGGAGAATTATTTGTATGCCAAATTTATGTTGATGATATTATCTTTGGTTCTACTAACCCCTCTTTTAGTGAAAAGTTTGGAAGGTTGATGTCGGAAAAGTATGAGATGTCTATGATGTGTGAACTCAAGTTCTTTCTTGGTTTGCAAATCAAGCAAACTAAGGAGGGCACCTTTGTCTCTAAAACAAAGTATACCAAGGACTTATTCAAGAAGTTCAACATGCAAGAAAGCAAAGCTATGAAAACTCCAATGCCCATGAGTGGACATTTTGACTTGACCAAGGATGGCAAACCGGTTGATCAAAAGGTTTATCGATCTATGATCGGTTCATTGCTATATCTATGTGCCTCCCGTCCCAACATTATGCTAAGTGTGTGCATGTGTGCACGATACCAAGCGGCACCAAAAGAGTGTCACCTCAAAGCAGTGAAAAGAATTGTGAGATACTTGTTACGTACACCAAACTTTGGCATATGGTATCCCAAAGGATCTTCTTTTAATCTTGTTGGCTATTCCGATTCGGATTATGCCGGAGACAAGGTTGATAGAAAGTCTACTTCGGGTACATGTCAATTTCTTGGTAGATCTCTTGTGTCTTGGTCCTCCAAGAAACAAAACTCGATATCTCTATCTACTGCCGAAGCGGAATACATTGCTGCGGGATCATGTTGTGCTCAATTACTATGGATGACTCAAACTCTTAAAGACTATGGTGTGCATGTGAGACATGTACCATTACTATATGACAATGAGAGTGCTATTAAGATTGCACACAATCCCATGCAACATTCTCGAACTAAGCATATTGAGGTTCGTCACCACTTTATTCGAGACCATGTTGAGAAAGGTGACATTAACCTTAAACATGTTCGTACCGACAAACAATTGGCGAACATCTTTACCAAACCTCTTGATGAAAAGGTGTTTTGTCACTTGAGAAGTGATTTGAACATCATTGATGCTTCAAACGTGAACTAGAGGTTCATGTGGATGCATACAAGGGCATGAGCATTCTTGACTAATCCATGATACTTCCTTGATCATATTATATATTGGATACTTTTGCTCCCTTGTATTGTATCTAACCTTTTGTAGGTACTTGGACAAGCTTCATGACACAAGATTGCATCTCACTCTTATCTTGAGCAATCTTGCACAATCCAAGTATCAACAATCCTTGGTGGAACAAGGAACGAGACAACATCACATATCCTTTGATAACTTATGAGTTATGCTTCATTCTTGTTATTTTGGATATACATGTTGTTCCTTGCAAATCTAACCCATGCAGGAAGATGAACTACAAATGATAGGATTGCTCCCAACTCCAACTCATGAGAATCCACTTCAAGTTCAACTACATGATGGACATCACCATCAAATCCAAATGTAAGTGCTCACATCTTAGAGAAGCTTTACTCAAAGACATGAGCCAAAGCAACTCAATAAGATGTGAATACATTGTAATGCTTAAAGGAAAAATGGCAACCCCATTTTGAGCTTAAACGATGAGTATGACCCATGATCAAGTGTTCTCACTTGACTCCTAAGTCAATATACTCTAACATAGGTGACCTAGTCGCCGACCCATCTAGATGAAGTTTCCCAAAAAAAAACTTCATCTATATGTTTCTTTGTTTCTTTGTTCTCTTTTCTGTGTTTCCTTTTAGCTCGTCTCGCAGTTAATTCATTGCAAATCCTTGTGAGAATTCCTTTTCCTAGTGAGCTGAGTTGATAGATCTCTCTTTGTGCCAAACTCGGTTCCACCAAGATGATACACTTCGGTGTCACCGATTTTTCTGCTCTAAAGAGTTTTCTGTCAAATATTTTCTGAGATTTTCTGCTCCAGCTCCACCTAATGATTCTTATCCTCTATTTGCATCTAAAACTACTACATGGCTAGATGTATTTCTTGAGGACCATACTCACTTGACCAATACCCTTGAAGTCCCTTCTTGGAAATTGATGTCAAAGGGGGAGAGAGGAATGCATCAAAGCTTATTACTAGCTCTTCCTTATAAAAAGGAGAAAGATATGCACCTTACAAGAGGAGAGAATGTTACATGTTTATAAGAGGGGAGAAACATGACTTCAGTTGCTTTAGTGTTTTTAGTTGCCTTAGTTTTCTCAGCCTACCTACTCCCAATATCCAATGTCAGATTCAGGGGGAGAGGAAGTTCTTTAAGGGGAGACAACTATTTCTTTCTTTTGGGGACATGTCTGCTTCAAAGAAGTATTCACCTAGTGATACTCTACTCTACATGTCATCCCAATCTTGGTCTCTTGTTTATCTTGTGTCTTTTCTTGAAGAAATTATCTCGTGTTATCTAACCCTGTTTTCTCAAGTGTATTTCTTCAGGTACTTGATCAAGAACTTCGAGGTAAGTATATGCATCACACTCATGAGCAGGATTGACTTCTAGTTTTGCACATATTGTTTACAAGAAGGCAATCATAAACATGGGGATATCTAGTGTTACATTCTTTGCTCTGATGCATATAGCCAAGATACATGTTACATGTGTATGTCTTTCACTTTGTGCTTCTACTCTTCATAAGCTATCATTTACTAGATGCACATCATTAGGGGGAGCTTATACATCTTGCATATATTTTTTTCTTCAAAGCTTTAGATCATTCTCATTTACATCTTTATTTCAAGCTTTGATGTATGTTGTCATCAATTACCAAATAGGGGGAGATTGAAAGCACATTTGCTCCCTTGGTGGTTTTGGTAATTTATGTCAACATACATGTTGTTGGACTAATGCTTTCATCTAGTAAATTTCAGATAAGTTCAACATTGGCGTGGCAAGGACAAGGAGATGTGGAACCCTTCAAAATGCTAAGGACATGGATTGGCAACAGATCAAGACTCTACATTTTTGGTTTAGTGATCCAATATCACATTGAGTCCATAGGAAAGCCAATACTATTAAAAGGGGATGAGGTGTTGCTTAATGGTCTTTTTGCTCAAGTGCTTAGTGACAGTGTTCCAAAACCCTCAACCACCTCCTACATCCAAATATGTCCAAAACTTTCATTCCAACTCGGCCCCACCGAAATGTTCTATCCGGAGCCACCGAGTTCATCTGGACTTAGCCCCTGCCGAAACCCTAACAAATCAGATCCACCGATATGGATCTCGGTCTCACCGAGATGGCCTTGCCAACTCTCTGTAATCGTTTGCAATTATTTCGGTCCCACCGAGTTTTGCAAATCGGTCTCACCGAGATGGCTCGCCAAGTCTCTGTTACCTTATTGCTTCACTTCGGTCCCACCGAGTTGATGCAATCGGTGCCACCGAGATGCGGATTGCCCTAACCATTGAACATCGGTCCATCCAAGTTGTTCCTACCGGTCCCACCGAGATTCCTAAAGTTCATATCTTTTACACAGTTTGGTGCTACCGAGATTTCGTTTCGGTGCCACCGAGTTGGGTCAAAAGTGTGTAACGGTTGGATTTTGTGTGGAGGCTATATATACCCCTCCACCCCTTCCTTCTCAGTAAGGAGAGCCATCAGAACATGCCTACACTTCCACCATTCATTTTCTAAGAGAGAACCACCTGCTTCATGTGTTGAGATCAAGGGATTCCATTCCTACCATTTGAACCTTGATTTCTAGCCTCTCCCAAATTGCTTTCCACTCAAATCCTTCTTCCACCATAGCCAAATCTGTGAGGAGTTGGGAAGACTATCACTTGAAGCACAAGAGCAAGGAGTTCATCAACAACACACTGTCTATTACCTTTTGGAGAGTGGTGTCTCCTAGATTGGTTAGGTGTCACTTGGGAGCCTCCGACATGATGTGGAGTTGAACCAAGGAGTTTGTAAGGGCAAGGAGATCGCCTACTTCGTGAAGATCTACCCAAGTGAGGCTAGTCCTTCGTGGACGTAAGCCATGGTGGAATAGACAAGGTTGCTTCTTCGTGGACCCTTCGTGGGTGGAGTCCTCCGTGGACTCGCGCAGTCGTTACCCTTCGTGGGTTGAAGTCTCCATCAACGTGGACGTATGATAGCACCACCTATCGGAACCATGCCAAAAACCACCATGTCTTCATTGCGTTTGATCTTTCATACTCTACCCCTTTACTTTCCGTACTCTTGCATGCTTTACTATTTCTGCTGCTCAATCTCTAAATATGCATGTGTAAAAAGTATTGGTGTTATCTTAACTTGTGCCAAAATCTGCCTAAGTTCCTAGAAAATATGAAAACTGCTACTTTGGTTGGTTAAGTGTCTATTCACCCCCCCCCCTCTAGACCTATCTCCTCGATCTCTCAATTGGTATCAGAGCTTTGGTATCCATTGCTTTGGTTTAATCACCATTGGAGGGAGATGGATGTGTCTACGTTGGGGAGTCTTAGACGTAGAGTGCCTATTCTCAATGGGGAGTATTACAATGCTTGGAAAAATGGGATGCTTGATATCTTTGATGAATTTAACTTGAGCAAGTATATTCATAATCCTTATGTGCCCCCTATTGATCCCTTGCATCCTACTCATGAAGAGGAAATTGACATGCTTCGTAATCTTAGAACTGTCAATCTTATCATTAGAGGATTACCTAAAGTTGTGATTCGTTGTATGCAAAATTTTGGATGTGCTTATACTCTATGGCATGACTTGGAAAAGTGATATCCCGATTACTCTTTAAAGAATCTTGATGAGGTTCTTCATAAGACTATCGCTCTTCACAAGATGGGTCCCAATGATCCTAACTTTGATGATTGCTTGTTTGAGCTTCGTGATCTTATGCATGCTAAAGGAGAGGTTGGAACTATTAGTAACATTATCATGAAGCCATTAGAATTCATAAACTTGAACATTGTCATGATCATGAAACTAATGAATTCATTGCCCTAGGTGATGATCATACACATGTTGATGATGATGATGTTGAGCATGGCTATTATGATGAAGACGAAGATTTTGATATTGAATTTGAGAAGACCATGAGGAATCTTAGTCTTATGGCAAATCTTTGAGATTACATAGCCGGAGGAAAAGAGTGGATTCTTGATAGTGGGTGTACCGATCACATGACCGGAGATAGAGACATGTTCCGTGAGCTTGCTAAAAATGATGGTCCACGCAAGTATGTGACTTTTGGAGACAACTCCAAGGGTAAGGTAATTGGCCTTGGTAAGGTGGCCATATCCAACGATAGCTCCATACAAAATGTTATGCTTGTTGAATCTCCTGGCTACAATCTTCTTTCCGTATCTAGACTAGCCGACTTTGGTTTCAATGTTCTATTTACCAAAGTAGATTGCCAAGTGTTTCGTCAAGATAATCATAATATGGTCTTTACCGGCATTCGTAGAGGTGATCTATACATTGTTGATTTCACTAAGAGAGCTCAACCTCGTACATGTTTAATTGCTAAATCTTCTAAAGGTTGGTTATGGCATAGAAGGCTTGGACATGTTGGTATGCGTAACCTTGATAAACTTGTCAAAGGAGATCATATCCTTGGTGTGAAAGATGTTATATTTGACAAAGATCGACTTTGTAGTGCTTGCCAAGCAGGAAAACAAGTTGGAGGAAGCCATCCCATGAAGAACATTATGACCACGAGGAGACCACTCGAGCTACTTCATATGGATCTTTTTGGTCCCAACTCCTATAAGAGTCTGGGTGGTAACTCCTTCGGTTTGGTCATCGTTGATGATTTTTCCAGATTCACGTGGGTGTTCTTTCTTGATGACAAATCACAGGTACAAAAGATCTTCAAGAACTTCGCAAGAAAGGCTCAAAATCAATTTGAAGTGAAGATCAAGAAGGTTCAGAGTGACAACGGAACGGAGTTCAAGAACGCAAATGTGGACACCTTTCTTGATGAGGAGGGTATTTCACATGAGTTCTCGGCTACTTACACACCTCAACAAAATGGAGTTGTTGAGAGGAAGAATCGGACTCTTATTGAGATGGCAAGAACAATGCTTGATGAATACAAGACGCCAAAACCCTTTTGGGCGGAGGCGGTTGAAACAGCTTGTCATGCGACAAATCGACTCTACCTTCACAAGCTTCTTGGTAAAACGGCGTATGAACTACTCACCGGTAACAAACCACAAGTTGGTTACTTTCGAGTATTTGGTTCAAAATGTTACATTCTTGATAAGCATCGTCGTTCAAAATTTGCTCCTAAATCTCATGAGGTTTTCTACTTGGTTATGGATCGAACTCTCACACTTACCGTTGCTACTTGTAGAATGCGTTGGATTTTTATCCCCGAAGAGGAGAGGATGATGCAGCACAGTAGAGTAAGTATTGCCCTCAGTTAAGAAACCAAGGTTATCAATCCAGTAGGAGAACCAAGCAACACCACGTAAACAGCACCTGCACACAAAACGCAAACCTTCGCACCCAACGCAAATGAGAGGTTGTCAATCTCTCGATGGCTACGTAACGAGATTAAAGGTATATGATAGATTGATAGATTGATAAATAAATAAAAGATAAAAATATGCAGCAAATATTTTTGGTATTTTTGTATAATAAAACAAGATAGATCTTATGATAGAAGTAGACCCGGGGGCCGTAGAGTTCACTAGAGGCATCTCTCAAGAAAATAGCATACGGTGGGTAAACAAATTACTGTTGGGCAATTGATAGAAAAGCAAATAATTATGATGCTATCCAAGGCAATGATCATGATATAGGCATCACATCCAAAACAAGTAGGCCGACTCCTGCCTGCATCTACTACTTTCGCTTCACACATTGACCGCTATCCAGCATGCATCTAGTGTATTAAGTTCATAAGAACGAAGTAATGCATAAAGAACGATGACATGATGTAGTCAAGATAAATGCAAATAAGAATTCATCCCAACTTGTTATCCTAAATGGCAACAATACTTGCGTGTCAATTCCCCTTCTGTCACTAGGACTGAGCACCGCAAGATCGAACCCATTACCGAGCACCTCTCCCCATTGCAAGAAGATCTAATCTAGTTGGCCAAACCAAACCAAAACTTCAGAGAAGAAATACAAGGGTATTCTAGATCATGAATAAAAGAGATCAGTGAAGAACTCAAATAAAACAAGGATAGATCTAATCATAAACTCACAATTCATCGGATCCCAACAAAAACACCGCACAAAGTCATTACATCGGATGGATCTCCATGAAGATCATGGAGACCATTGTATTGAGAAACATAAAGAGAGAGAGAGAGCCATCTAGCTACTACCTAAGGACCCGTAGTTCTATGGTGAACTACTCACGCATCATCGGAGAGGCGGCAAGGATGATGTAGAGCCCCTCCGTGATGAGTTCCCCCTCCGGCGGAGTACCGAAAAAGGCATCCAGATGGGATCTTGCGAGAACAGAGACTTGCGGCGGCGGAAAAAGTGTTTCGTCTGTTCCCCTAGGGTTTTTGGAATTCTTCTGAATTTATAGAGGTGGAAGTAGGGCAAAAGGACGCAGAGGGGGCCCACATGGCACAGGGGCGCCCCTCTTGGGGCGCGCCGTGGTGCCATGTGGGGCCCTCCATAAGCTTCTTCCTTGGCTTCCAAGTTGACGTTGATCCTTATCTCCAGAAAAAAATCTCCAAAAAGTTTCGGGACGATTTGATCTTATCTGATATTGATTTTCTATAAAACAAAAACAGGGCAGAAAACAGGAACTGGCACTAGGCACTAAGTTAATAGGTCAGTCCCCAAAAATGATATAAAAATGTATGAAATGATATTAAAAACATCCAAGAATAATAATATCATAGCATGGAACAAGCAAAAATAATAGATACATTGGAGACGTATCAAGCATCCCCAAGCTTAACTCTTGCTCGTCCTCGAGTAGGAAAGTGATAAAACAAATTTTTGATTGTGGAATGCTACCCATCATACTTCAAGTTATTTTCATAGCATAGACATGAGGACTTGTATGATTCAAAACAATAGTCTATAGTTTGACATGAAGACATAAATACTCAAGTGATGCTAACAAGCAACCATGCCTTTCAAAATAACAATGCTAAAGAATATTATCCCTAGCCCGTTATGCTCAATCATTGATCCATTCATGAAACACACTCGAATATCAATCATACTCCATGCACACACATGATCACATGACCCCCCTAGTTGGTGCTTTTAAAGAGAAGGATGAGACTCAACATAAAAGTAAATAGAAGGGCCCTTCGCAGAGGGAAGCATTGATTTACAAAGGTGCCAGAGCTCAAGTTTTTAAAAGAGATGGAAAAATTATTTTGGGAGGCATGCTTTTCTCGTCAACGAAAACGACTTAGAGTTCCCAATACCTTCCATGCTAGATACATCATAGGCGGTTCCCAAACTAAAAATAAAAGTTTTGCTCCCCATCATCGTTCCATGGTTTTGAGACTTTTGTCCCTTTTTTCCATTCACATCCGAAGGAGTTTGTTTCTCCACCTTTCCTTTCACAATCCATGGCTAGCCGTATTCACGGGTGCCCTCCATACCAACACATTCCAGGAAATTCAATTTATTTTTGGGAATGGGCATCCCTTTTACCGCCACACTCTCGTGGAATGACAAGTGAATAAATACTCATCGTGAGAATGACATATCTAACATGGAATTCATCGGCCACCCCTCACCGCTTCATGAGCGATACGGGCACACAAAAGAGAAATATTTTTGAATTTTTTTAGAGATGGCACATGCAAATTTACTTAGGACGGCATTGAAATAATGTATATAGGTAGGTATGGTGGACACAATTGGCAAAACAAGTTTAAGGTAATGGATGTACAAGCAGAATTCCCACTTAGTACAAATGAAGGCTAGCAAAAAGATTGAGAAGCGACCAACTAAGAAACCATAATGATGCACATGCATACATAAAACATAACCAACACCGAATAATGCACCACAAGTAGGATGTAACTTCATTGCATAACTATTGACTTTACGTGCTTGCATAGGGAATCCTAAACCTTAACATCACTATTCATACTAGAGCATAATTACCCATGAACATAACTCACATATCACCATCTACATATCTCAAAACTATTGCAAGGAATCAAGTTTTTCATGTCCCATAAATTTTTTATGCTAGTTTTCATTATTTCTCTTGAATATTCATCACATGGGGACCAAGCTCATAGCTTGTACATTTTACCATAACTATTTTCAAACTCTCAAAAAGATATAAGTGAAGCATAAGAGCAACATTTCTATAAAATTTCTAGCATTCTCAAAAAGATATAAGTGAAGCATGAGAACAAATTTCTTCAAAACAAAAGCACCACCGTGCTCAAAAAGATATAAGTGAAGCACTAGAGCAACCACCTAGCTCAACAAATTTAAGTGAAGCACAAAGAGCAATTCTAACAAATCATGATGACGTGAAGCTATCTCAAGCAAATGTGTTCAGAGGTGATGATTGTGATAAACAAAAAATAAACAAAGCAAGGAATCATATCATACAAGACGCTCCAAGCAAAACACATATCATGTGATGAATAAAAATATAGCCTCAAGTGTGTTACCGATAGTCGTTAGAAGAAAGAGGGGATGCCTTCCGGGGCATCCCCAAGCTTAGACGCTTGAGTCTCCTTGGATATTACCTTGGGGTTCCTTGGGCATCCCCAATCTTAGGCTTTTGCATCTCTTTATTCCTTCATCCATCATTGTCACATCCAAAACTTGAAAACTTCAATCACACAAAACTCAACAAAACCTTCGTGAGATCCGTTAGTATAACCAAACAAATTACCACTATAAGTACTGTTCAAAACCCATTCAAATTTTATTTTGCATTATAGGTACTGTGTTCTCACTTTCCCATGGCTTGCACCCCCCGATACAATCCATAGTTTCATCAAAACAAGCAAACAATGCATATAAAACAGAATCTGTCAAAAACAGAACAGTCTGTAGCAATCTGTCCAAAATCCATACTTCTGTAACTCCAAAAATTATGAAAAATTTAGAAAAACGAGGAAAATTTATATATAAATTACGTGTAAAAAATTCAGACTCATTTGATGCTCGGATGAATTTATAAAAATTCTGGACTGGGCGTCAAAGTTTCTGTTTTTCACAGAATTGCGTTCACAAGCATCCACATCATCCCAAAGGTCTTACTTGGCACAAACACTAATTAAAATATAAAAACCAACTCAAAACAGAGGTAAATAAAGGATAATCAAAAGAACAGCACAAAAAAGTGAAAAATAAAAATTTATTTTATTCGTTGGGTTGCCTCCCAACAAGCGCTATTGTTTTACGCCCCTAGCTAGGCATAAAGCAATACATCAAGTATTGTCTAGATCCTTGGATTTTACTCCATAGGTGGCACTCATAATGGATTCATAGGGCGGTTTTATTTTGGTCCTCGGGAAGTGTTCCATGCCTTTCTTTAAAGGAAACTGAAACTTTATATTTCCCTCTTTCATATCAATCACCGCACCAATAGTGCGTAAAAACGGTCTTCCAAGAATCAAAGGGCAAGACGGATTGCAATCAATATCAAGAACAATAAAGTCCACAGGTACATAGTTCCTATTTGCAATAATAAGAACATCATTGATCCTCCCCAATGGCTTTTTGATAGTAGAATCCGCCAAATGCAAATTAAGAGAACACTCATCCAAATTGGTAAAACCGAGAACATCGCAAAGAGACTTTGGAATTATAGAAACACTTGCACCCAAATCACACAAAGCATTGCACTCAAATTTTTTAATCTTAACTTTGATAGTAGGCTCCCATTCATCATACAACTTTCTAGGAATAGAAACTTCTAACTCAAGTTTTTCTTCCAAAGCTTTCATTAAGGCTTCCACAATATGTTTAGTAAAAGCCTTATTTTGTTCATAAGCATTTGGTGAGTTCAATAAAGATTGCAATAAAGAAATACACTCAACCAAAGAACAACTATCATAATTAAAGTCATGGCAATCCAAGATAGTGGGTGCATTACTAGCTAAAGTTTTAACCTCTTCAAACCCACTTTCAACAATTTTACCATCAAGATTTTCACCCTCCGAATCATGGAGACGCTATGACGCCCCCGATTCAATCGTACACTAATCATACACACAAATGTGTACGATCAAGATCAGGGACTCACGGGAAGATATCACAACACAACTCTAGACACAAATTCAGTCATGCAAGCTTTATATTACAAGCCAGGGGCCTCGAGGGCTCGAATACGAAAGCTCGAATACAAACGAGTCAGCGGAAGCAACAATATTTGAGTACAGACATAAGTTAAACAAGTTTGCCTTAAGAAGGCTAGCACAAACAGGGATACAGATCGAAAAGGCGCAGGCCTCCTACCTAGGAGCCTCCTAACTACTCCTAGTCGTCGGCGGTCTCCACGTAGTAGTAGGTTCCGCCGTGGTAGTAGTAGTCGTCGGTGGTATCGTCTGGCTCCTGGGATCCGCCATCTGATCGCAGCAATCGGGTATAGGGGGAAAAGAAGGAGCAAAGCAACCGTGAGTCCTCATCTAAAGTACTCGCAAGACTGACATCAGATCTATGCTAAGGATGCATCAGTATCAAATGAATGGGCTGTATCTGTGGACTGAACTGCAGAATGCCAGAATAGAGGGAAAGCCTAGCCTATCGAAGACTAGCATCTTGTAGCATCTTGCAGCGATAGAAGAGAGTAGAGTAACTTAACATAATAGTAGTATGTGTTGTATTACGCCCAGAGATCCTTCCTCGACTACCCCGCGAGGAAGCAATCCCGGAGCCATCATATCCATTTCATGCCTCAGCATCCAGTTCTAGTTGTATCGATCGGGATACAACTCTGAGTGTCTGTTACCGAGGATCCGGCCATTAGAATAGATATACTTCCCTGCAGGGGTGCACCAACTTACCCACCACGCTCGATTAACTTTGGCCGGACACACTTTTCCGGGTCATGCCCGACCTCGATCAAAACGACACGCCGCAGTCCTACCTAGGCTCAACAAAGAGGTCAGCACGCCAGACTAAATCCTATGCGCACAGGGGTCTGGGCCCATCGCCCTTTGCACTCTTGCACATTGCGAGGGCGGCCGGTGAGCAGACCTAGCCCCCTTAAACAAGGACAGGCGTTCCAGTCCAACCCAGCGCACGCCGCTCAGTCCCGGACGTCTAGAAAGCTTCGGCTGATACAACGACGCAGAGTGCCCATACTTATTCCCGCGTGATGGTTAGTGCTAAAAGGCCAGAGGCCTACTCGGATCAAATATCCAAACCGTTAGTGTCTTGGGAGCGCGCGGTAACGATCAATGATCCACGATATGTGGTCCCGTCGCCCCGTCTCTTGGACTTGCGGCAAGGGCTAAGAATGCCCGGCCGCGCCACGTAGAGATCTCGTGGGTACCCTCCAGGTCAACATTTGCTCGCGCGGGTACCCCTTAGGGCCGACCCGACTTTATCATGGTTCAGGGTAAAGTCATAGTAACCATCTGTCAATAACACCAGGGGGGAAAACCCGAGGAATCACCCTCGATGGATTCCCACTCGATGTAACCGACAAGGTGAACTAAGGAGGAATCACCCTCGATGGTTCACACTTGAAGGGTTGCACAACAGAGTCGTTATCGGGAGTGGTGAAGGAGGAATCACCCTCCGTAGACCACGACCGAATAGCTACTCTATAGAGTTATCATTAGAAGTGCTATAAGAGGTATCACCCTCGGCACTCGATAGTAACCCTGCAGTGTCATATAGATAAGGGGGTGTGATGTGATGTGTCGGGCTCTGGTCGTCGATCACGTTGATCGAGTCATCTGATAATCCAGCGGGGGCAGCTGGGACAAGGTGAGGGGCCACTGGTGGATCACTAACCAACCTATACTAAGCAATTTAGGATAAGCAGCTAAGGTAACAAGTGCAGGTTACAAAAACAGGCCATGCATCAGAATAGGATCATACAAAAGCAGTAGCAGTTCTAATGCAAGCATAAGAGAGAAGGGAATGGGCGATATCGGAATGATCAAGGGGGGTTTCCTTTCCTGGAAGCTCTGCTGCAAAGGACTGGTCGTCAGGGGTGCAGTCGACGTCGGGAGCAGCATCAGTCTCGGTGTCTATCGGAGAGAAGAGGGGGAAGAAACAATAAATATAAAGCAGACAAGTGCATCACTATGCATGACATGACAATATGCAGTGCTAGGGGTGTTCTAACGCGGTACTACACGTTGCAGACGGAGAGGGAAAACATCCGAAGAGGTTTTCCCGGCGTTTGGCATTTTCCGGACAGATGAAAGAGGGGGGATGGTTCCATGTTCAGCATGCTAGAGGCATGTGACAGATGAACGGATGGCATATTCGAATTCGTTCGATTTTTCTGAGCGACTTTCATATATAAATTATTTTCATCCGAGTTACGGATTAATTTATATGATTTTCTAAAGATTTAAATATTTTTTGGAATTAATTTAATTCGAAAAAGAAATAAAGCGTCAGCATGATGTCATCCTGACGTCAGCAGTCAACCCAGCCAGTCCAGGTCAAACCTGACGGCTGGTTCCCACCTGGCATACTCAGTGGGCTAAATAGAGGTTTAAATAAACTAACTAAGTTAATTAGTTAGAAGGGGCCCACCTTTCAGTGACTTACTAGTTAACAGATTTAGTTAATTTGCTACTTAAACTGATTAGTGGCATGGGGCCCGCCTGTTAGTGACTGGGGATGCCCAGTCAGCAGGGTTTACCAGGTCAACCCGGTCAACGGCCCCCCAGGGACCCACTGGTAGTGTCCCAGGGTGGGCCCTGGGCCAGCCACATCAGCGGCGGTCGGCGTCTTGCCACCGGCGACCAAAAACGCGGCAGAGCATTCGGGAGCTCGCTGGAAAACCGCTACGGGGCACCGTTTTGCGCGCGGATTGTTGCGTTCGAACAAGCGGACAGAGCCGCGTCGTTTGGTGGCGGTGGCGTCGCCGGAGTTGGTCTACAGCGATGACGGCGACCAGCGAGGGCGGCGGCCGGAATCGGTCGAGCTCGGGATCAAGGCCGCAGGCGTGCAAACAGTGATCTAAAGGGCTAGGGGTGGCCTATGGCTCGTGGCGATGCAAATGAGCAGCAAGGCGAGGCCGGTTGGTCACCGGAGTGACGCCGGCGACGTGACCAGGCAGCGGCGGGTTCGGCCGTGGTTGGAATCGGCGACAGAGGGCACGCGAGGAGGAGCGGATGGGCTAGGGGGGCTCCTGGCAGAGCCAGGAGCACGAAGCCGTGCTCGAAAGCGAGCTCGGGCGGCTGTGGCCGTGACGGCGAAGTAAGGCAGCGGCGACGAGCATCGACAACGGCGGCGGGGCTAGCTAGAGTGGGCAATCGATGGAGGGAAGAGAGGGGAACGGTAGGGGGCTCACAGTGGCCCTGTAGAGGTGCACAGCGGGCTCGAGGAGGACTCGAAGGCGACGAATCCGACGACGACGAGCGGCGGGTCTCGAGGAAGAAGACGACGGGGATGCGGTGATGCAGTGGCTTCCGCCTTGTGCTCGTCGGCGTAGACGACGTAGCGGGCGGTGGTGGAGCGGACGGACACAGCGTAGCGGCGAGGGGAGGTCGGTGGCCGCGCCTACGACGAATCCATGGTGACGGCGGAGGCGGTGTGTGTTGCGGGGTCGAAAGCGGCTCAAGAGGGGACGAATCCATGGTGACGGCGGAGGCGGTGTGTGTGTGTTGCGACGGATGGCTGGCACGTGGCCATCCGCGGCCACAGGTGGTCGCACGGCGCCCACACCCCCCCTGACGAACAGAGGTAGGAGGAGACCCCGGTGGGCTGGGCCGGGGCACTGTGCAACTGGGCCGGCACAGTGCCAACCTGTGATTCTTTTTTTTGTTTTAGCTTTAACTCTTTTCTGTTTTGCAAAATTGTTTAGGCCACAAAAGACTTTTGTGAAAATATGGAATTGTGCCACATAACTAAGTTGCAATATTTAGCACTGCCATAAAATGGCTTGGCATTTAAATAAAATAGTTGGTAAATTTTTATAATTTAAAAGGCATTTAAATATTTGTTTTAGCCACTGGTTAAATACTTTAGGGCATTTAAGCACTTGAAAAAAATGTTGGTTCACCACCATAATTAGATATGGCATATTTTCCACATGATGAACATTTTAGTTTTCATGTTTGTGAATTTCCTGGTTTCACTTATTATTTGAATTTGATTTTAGGTGGAATTTCAAAAGAGATATTGAACAAGGGTGATTAAGCACTGTTTAGCAAAATGATTAGCTTAACCTCAAGGGTTACTGTAGCTCATTAGTACAGGGGTGTTACAACTCTCCTCCTCTAAAAGAAATTCTCGTCCCGAGAATTAAGAGGTAGAAGGGAAAAGATCAGGATATTCAGCATGGAGGTTATCCTCGCGTTCCCAAGTGGTTTCATCTTCAGTATGATTTGACCACTGCACTTTGAGGAACTTGGTAACCTTCTGGCGGGTTCGACATTCAGTTTCTCCAAGAATGCGGATCAGATGCTCTTTATAAGTAAGATCATCTTGCACTTCGATCAATTTCGGATCCACTTCACGGTGCGGGTCCTTGAAGCAACGACGGAGTTGCAACACATGGAAGACGTCATGGACGTGAGAGAACTTGGGTGGCAATTCCAATTGATAAGCCACTTCTCCACGCCGGGCGAGAATGCGAAAGGGACCAACGTAGCGGGGAGCTAATTTGCCCTTGACCCCAAACCGATGAGTGCCTCTGAAAGGAGTGACACGCAGATAAGCTTGTTCACCAGGTTGATAGGTTGAACCCCAGTGTTTATGGTCATAATTGCTCTTCTGACGGGACTGGGCCGCCTTGAGGTTATCCCTGACAATGCGGACTTGCTCTTCAGCTTTTTGAATAATGTCTGGACCAATGAGCGTCCATTCCCTAGTTTCTGACCAATTCAGAGGGGTTCAGCACTTACGTCCATATAGCACTTCGAAGGGTGCCATCTTCAGGCTGGCTTGGTAGCTGTTGTTATAAGAGAACTCCGCATAAGGGAGAGATTCTTCCCACTTCTTGTCGAAAGATATAACACAAGCTCGAAGCATGTCTTCAAGAATTTGATTGACTCGCTCGACTTGGCCTTGGGATTGGGGATGATAAGCAGTGCTCCAGGTTATATGAGTTCCCATTGCCTCTCGGAAACTATCCCAGAACTTCGAGGTGAATAAACTGCCACGGTCTGAACTGATCTCCTTCGGAATGCCGTGGAGTGACACAATTCTGGAGATATACAAGGTTGCTAATTGACTAGCAGTGATCGTCTCCTTGACTGGCAGAAAGTGTGCAACTTTCAAGAATTGGTCAATGACGACAAGGATAGCATCATTACCTTTCTGTGACTTGGGAAAACCAGTGACGAAGTCCATCTGAATCTTATCCCATTTCCATTCAGGAATAGGGAGTGGTTGCAGAAGTCCAACCGGTTTCTGATGTTCTGCTTTGACGCGATGGCAAACATCACATTCTTTGATATACCGTGCAATATCTTGCTTCATTTTAGACCACCAGTACTTTTGACGGATGTCTAGGTACATCTTGGTACATCCCGGATGAATAGAGAGAGGGGTGTCATGTGCTTCTTTCATCACCTTCTCTGTCATAAGCTCGAACCGGGGAACCACAATGCGATCTCTAAAGTACAAGGTTCCATCTTCAGCAATCGAGAAATCTCTGGATTTAGCTAAGGCAAGATCCTTCTTCATCAGATCAACGTGAGCATCTTTGGCTTGCGCAAACTTAATAGCTTTCAGAAGAGTTGGTTCCAAGACAAGGTTATTCAGAGAACCCTGTGGAACTAGTTGAATGTTCAGCTTGCAAAGCTCTTCATAGAGGTGGGGTTGCGCTTTATGAACCATGTGGTTATTGCAATAAGACTTGCGGCTCAAGGCATCGGCCATGACATTAGCCTTGCCAGGGGT
This sequence comes from Elymus sibiricus, assembly GCA_039707655.1. Lineage (NCBI taxonomy): Eukaryota > Viridiplantae > Streptophyta > Magnoliopsida > Poales > Poaceae > Elymus > Elymus sibiricus. The sequence continues at coordinate 484,160,635 of CM077665.1, forward strand.
ATAGGATATACCGCAGTCATAGTCAGCAATAGCTTCCATCCATCACTGCTGACGGAGGTTCAGATCTGGCTGAGTAAACAGGTATTTCAGACTCTGATGATCGGTGAAGATCTCGCAACGATTACCGAGAAGGTAATGTCGCCACAGCTTCACTGCATAGATAACCGCGGCAAGCTCGAGGTCATGAACTGGGTAGTTCTCTTTGTGAGAGCGCACTTGACGAGAGGCATAAGCAATCACTATGCGCTCTTGCATTAGGACACAGCCTAAACCTTGACAAGATGCGTCGCAATAGATGACGAAATCCTTCTGGGAATCTCGGGGAGCAAGTACTGGGGCTGATGTCAGCTTATCCTTGAGTGCTTGGAAACTTTCTTGACACTTTTCTGTCCATTCGAACTTAACGCCCTTGTGAAGCAGATTAGTCAGGGGCTTGGCGATCTTGGAGAAGTTCTCGACAAAACGGCGGCAATAGTTGGTGTGTCCGAGAAAGCTTCTGACTTGCTTGACATTCTTCGGGGGAGTCCAGTCAAGAATGGCCTGAACTCGTTCGGGGTTGACGGCAATACTATCCTTGGAGATTACATGACCAAGGTAGGTTACTTCGGGTAGCCAGAATTCACACTTGGAATATTTGGCATATAGCTGATGCTCTTGAAGTTTCTCCAGAACAAGATGAAGATGTTCAGCATGTTCTTCTTTATTCTTGGAATATACAAGGATATCATCCAGATAAACCATGACGAACTTGTCGAGGTATTCCATGAATATATAGTTCATCAGACGCGAGAATGTTGCTGGAGCATTGGTCAAGCTGAAAGACATGACGGTGTACTCGTATGAACCATAGCGAGTAACGAATGCGGTCTTGGGAATATCCTCTTCACCCACCCGGATCTGGTGGTAACCCAACCTCAAGTCGAGTTTAGAGAAGACCAAGGATCCAGCAAGTTGATCATAAAGATCGTTGATCCGAGGAAGTGGATACTTGTTCTGAATGGTTGCTTGGTTGATAGGCCGGTAGTCTTGGACCAAACGATTCGTTCCATCCTTCTTCTTGACAAAGAGAGAAGGCGCTCCCCAAGCAGAGGAACTCGGACGAATAAAACCCTGACGAAGTGAATTATCAATTTCCTCCTTAAGCTCCAAGAGTTCACGAGGCGGCATCTTGTAGGGTCGTTTGGAGATAGGAGTGGTGCCTGGTTTCAAGTCGATGATGAATTCGACAGCTCGCACAGGAGGTATACCTGGGAGTTCTTCTGGAAAGACATCTTGGAATTTGTGAATGGCTGGAATGTTTTCAATTCCCTCAAGAGGTGATGCGTTCAACACATTCAAGGAATAAAGTCGTGCTTTAGCATTTTGAACAAGACGAGCATGGTAGCTTACTATCTCATTCGAAGGGTGTAGAAGGTGGACGGTTTTTGTGGCGCAAACGATAGAAGCAGTATGTGCTTTCAACCAAACCATTCCCAGAATGAGGTCAATATTGCAAGACTTCAGAATAATGGGGGAAGCAAGAAATTCCAACCCTTTGATTTCAATGGGGACGTCGTTGCTAACCATGGAGGTTCGACATTGGCCCGTGGGGGTGTGTACTACTAGTGGAGTGTTCATCTCTTCGTATTTAATGCCATGCATGAATGCAAAATCTTCTGATAAGAAAGAATGCGATGCTCCTGAATCGAATAAAACATATGCTGGTACTGAATTAACAAGGAGAGTACCCATCACGGTAGCAGGCTAGTCTTGAGCTTCATTCAGATCAATGTTATTGGCCTGACCACGACCAAAAGGTCTGGCATTGTTGTTACGGGGCTGGTTGTTGCCACGGGCATTAGAAGGCAGAGCCAGTTGTTTCTGATTCTGAGGGCATTCTCTGGCACGGTGACCTGGACGGCCACACTTGAAGCACAGCCCATCATTGGGGTTGGTAGCAGGAGCTCGTGGTGGTGCAGCTCGAAGAGGCTGCCTTGGTGGTGGAGGAGGCAGACGAGGTGCAGCATAGGACTGTCTTGGTGCAGGTGCAGCTGGGCGGTACATGCTGTGGGGAATCCAAATTCAACGCTTCTGCGCTGACAGGCCTGAAGATGAGCCAACGTCATGGTTGCGCCTGAGGGATCCCTGGTGTTCCTGCAGACCAGTCTCAACCTGAATGGCCTTGTTCACCAAGGTGGGGAAGTCAGCGGAGTCATGCACTAGGAGCGCGAGCTTGATGTCAGCTTGAAGTCCTTCGCGAAACTTTTCCTGTCTGCGGGCATCAGTGGTAATGTCTTCTTCAGCATAGTGGGACAAGTCAAGGAACTCCCGCTGATAAGCATCCACAGTCTTGTTGCCCTGAGTGAGGTTGCGGAACTCTTTCTTCCTCCTGTCCATGATTCCCTGAGGAATGAAACGGGCACGGAAGGCAGCTTGGAAATCCGGCCAAGTGATGATTGTTCCAGCAGTTTGGGTACGCCGGTGGCTGTCCCACCATTGCGCAGCGGGGCCCTTGAGGAAGAAGGAGGCGAAGGTGACTTAGCTAGCAGGGGCAATGTCAGCAGACTCCAACTCATAGGTGATGTCGCGAAGCCAGTCATCAGCATCCAGGGGCTGAGTTGAGCTGCGGTAGACGGTTGGGTTGAGGCGCATAAAGTCCTGCAGAGTTACTGTGCCTGGCTGCTGGTTCATATTGGGGCGAGGAAACTGATCAATGACCCCTTACAAGAACTGGCGATTCAGCTCAAACTACTGCATCATCCCAGCCATATAATCGGGCGGTGGTGGATTGTTGGCACCACGGCCACGACCAGCGGGTCTAACCATCCTGCTAAAATGCAACAAGGGTATTTCAGCATTTAGAAGTTGCAGAGAAAAGAATCATTGATGAAGTAACATGCACAATGAAAGAAGTACATAGGATACAACATAGTAGTCCAGCATGACATACAGATCCACGCACAGAGTTGGATAAAAATCGGCAGCATGAGTTCGGAAACACACGCAGCTAGACAACTAGGTGGCACGCTGGCACGCGGTGGAGGGATACAACAACGAGACATAGCAAAGGCTACATCAACGTCGGAGAAAACCATTGGAGCGAGGAATCTGCAAGGGACGACGCAGGGTGCCCTCGATAAAAGGATCCTGCGGTCCGTGAACTATGTGAGGCAGATTCGGGCTCCCAGCCCAAGAAAGGCATAGTACAAATCTCCGGGTGGATGTGATCACGAGATCCTAATGTTAGAGTTAGCAAAATCATTTAACCCGAATAGAAGAGAGATTCAGAGTCCCAGAGTATAGACGAGGAATAAAAGAGCCTAATACCACCCATTGGCGACGTGGGCCCGTAAGCCACACAGCCATGTTAGTAAAACAATTTGCAAAGACTAGACTCAACTTCGACCAAGGAGTTGGAAAGGGGGGTTCCTACAGGCAGTCGGCTCTGATACCAACTTATGACGCCCCCGCTTCAATCGTACACTAATCATACACGCAAATGTGTACGATCAAGATCAGGGACTCACGGGAAGATATCACAACACAACTCTAGACACAAATTAAGTCATACAAGCTTTATATTACAAGCCAGGGGCCTCGAGGGCTCGAATACGAAAGCTCGAATACAAACGAGTCAGCGGAAGCAACAATATCTGAGTACAGACATAAGTTAAACAAGTTTGCATTAAGAAGGCTAGCACAAACAGGGATACAGATCGAAAAGGCGCAGGCCTCCTGCCTAGGAGCCTCCTAACTACTCCTAGTCGTCGGCAGTCTCCACGTAGTAGTAGGTTCCGTCGTGGTAGTAGTAGTCGTCGGTGGTATCGTCTGGCTCCTGGGATCCGCCATCTGATCGCAGCAATCGGGTATAGGGGGAAAAGAAGGAGCAAAGCAACCGTGAGTACTCATCCAAAGTACTCGCAAGACTGACATCAGATCTATGCTAAGGATGTATCAGTATCAAATGAATGGGCTGTATCTGTGGACTGAACTGCAGAATGCCAGAATAGAAGGAAAGCCTAGCCTATCGAAGACTAGCATCTTGTAGCATCTTGCAGCAACAGAAGAGAGTAGAGTAACATAACATAATAGTAGTATATGTTGTATTACGCCCAGAGATCCTTCCTCGATTACCCCGCGAGGAAGCAATCCCGGAGCCATCATATCCATTTCATGCCTCAGCATCTAGTTCTAGTTGTATCGATCGGGATACAACTCCGAGTGTCCGTTACCAAGGATCCGGCTATTCGAATAGATATACTTCCCTGCAGGGGTGCACCAACTTACCCACCACGCTCGATTAACTTTGACCGGACACACTTTTCCAGGTCATGCCCGGCCTCGGTCAAAACGACACGCCGCAGTCCTACCTAGGCTCAACAGAGAGGTCAGCACGCCGGACTAAATCCTATGCGCGCAGGGGTCTGGGCCCATCGCCATTTACACTCCTGCACGTTGCGAGGGCGGCCGGTTAGCAGACCTAGCCCCCTTAAACAAGGACTGGCGTTCCAGTCCAACCCGGCGCGCGCCGCTTAGTCGTTGACGTCTAGAAAGCTTCGGCTGATACAACGACGCAGAGTGCCCATACTTATTCCCGCGTGATGGTTAGTGCTAAAAGGCCAGAGGCCTACTCGGATCAAATATCCAAACCGTTAGTGTCTTGGGAGCGCGCGGTAACGATCAATGATCCACGATATGTGGTCCCGTCGCCCCGTCTCGTGGACTTGCGGCAAGGGCTAAGAATGCCCGGCCGCGCCACGTAGAGATCTCGCGGGTACCCTCCAGGTCAACCCGACTCCACATCACTCGCAACATTTGCTCGCGCGGGTACCCCTCAGGGCCGACCCGACTTTATCATGGTTCAGGGTAAAGTCATAGTAACCATCTGTCAATAACACCAGGGGGAAAACCCGAGGAATCACCCTCGATGGATTCCCACTCGATGTAACCGACAAGGTGAACTAAGGAGGAATCACCCTCGATGGTTCACACTTGAAGGGTTGCACAACAGAGTCGTTATCGGGAGTGGTGAAGGAGGAATCACCCTCCGTAGACCACGACCGAATAGCTACTCTACAGAGTTATCATTAGAAGTGCTATAAGAGGTATCACCCTCGGCACTCAATAGTAACCCTGCAGTGTCATATAGATAAGGGGGTGTGATGTGATGTGTCGGGCTCTGGTCGTCGATCACGTTGATCGAGTCATCTGATAATCCAGCGGGGGCAGCTGGGACAAGGTGAGGGGCCACTGGTGGATCACTAACCAACCTATACTAAGCAATTTAGGATAAGCAGCTAAGGTAACAAGTGCAGGTTACAAAAACAGGCCATGCATCAGAATAGGATCATACAAAAGATTTAAATTATTTTCATCCGAGTTACGGATTAATTTATATGATTTTCTAAAGATTTAAATATTTTTTGGAATTAATTTAATTCGAAAAAGAAATAAAGCGTCAGCATGACGTCATCCTGACGTCAGCAGTCAACCCAGCCAGTCCAGGTCAAACCTGATGGCTGGTTCCCACCTGGCATACTCAGTGGGCTAAATAGAGGTTTAAATAAACTAACTAAGTTAATTAGTTAGAAGGGGCCCACCTGTCAGTGACTTACTAGTTAACAGATTTAGTTAATTTGCTACTTAAACTGATTAGTGGCGTGGGGCCCGCCTGTCAGTGACTGGGGATGCCCAGTTAGCAGGGTTGACCAGGTCAACCCGGTGAACGGGCCCCCAGGGACCCACTGGCAGTGTCCCAGGGTGGGCCCTGGGCCAGCCACGTCAGCGGTGGCCGGCGTCTCGCGTTCGGGAGCTCGCCAGAAAACCGCTACGGGGCACCGTTTTGCACGCGGATTGTTGCGTTCGAACGAGCGGACGGAGCCGCATCGTTTGGTGGCGGTGGCGTCGCTGGAGTTGGTCTACAGCGACGACGGCGAACAGCCAGGGCGGCGGCCGGAATCGGTCGAGCTCGGGATCGAGGCCGCGGGCGTGTAAACAGGGATCTAAAGGGCTAGGGGTGGCCTATGGCTCGCGGTGATGCAAATGAGCAGCAAGGCGAGGCCGGTTGGTCACCGGAGTGACGCCGGCGACGTGACCAGGTGGCGGCGGGTTCGGCCGTGGTTGAAATCGGCGACAGAGGGCACGCGAGGAGGAGCAAACGGGCTAGGGGGCCTCCTGGCAGAGCCAGGAGCACGAAGCCGTGCTCGAAAGCGAGCTCGGCTGGCTGTGGCCGCGACGGTGAAGTAAGGCAACGGCGGCGGGGATAGCTAGAGTGGGCAATCGATGGAGGGAAGAGAGGGGAACGGTAGGGGGGCTCACAGCGGCCCTGCTGAGGTGCACAGCGGGCTCGAGGAGGACTCAGAGGCGACGAATCCGACGGCGACGAGCGGCGGGTCTCGAGGAAGAAGATGACGGGGATGCGGTGATGCAGTGGCTTCCGCCTTGTGCTCGTCGGCGTAGACGACGTAGCGGGCGGTGGTGGAGCGGACGGACACGGCGGAGCGGTGAGGGGAGGTCGGTGGCGGCGCCTACGACGGATCCATGGCGACGGCGGAGGCGGTGTGTGTTGCGGGGTCGAAAGCGGCGCGAGGGGGGAGGAGTGAGGAGCGCTAGGGTTAGGGTTTGCGCCAAGGGGGCTCATCGGCGACTTGAGGGCGCCGGGGGTGCGGCGGATGGCCGGCACGTGGCCATCCGCAGCCACGGGTGGTCGCACGGCGCCCACATCCCCCGTGATGAACAGAGGTAGGAGGAGACCCCGGTGGGCTGGGCCGGGGCACTGTGCAACTGGACCGGCACAGTGCCAGCCTGTGATTCTTTTTTTGTTTTAGCTTTAACTCTTTTCTATTTTGCAAAATTGTTTAGGCCACAAAAGACTCTTGTGAAAATATGGAATTGTGCCACATAACTAAGTTGCAATATTTAGCACTGCCATAAAATGGCTTGGCATTTAAATAAAATAGTTGGTAAATTTTATAATTTAAAAGGCATTTAAATATTTGTTTTAGCCACTGGTTAAATACTTTAGGGCATTTAAGCACTTGACAAAAATGTTGGTTCACCACCATAATTAGATATGGCATATTTTCCACATGATGAACATTTTAGTTTTCATGTTTGTGAATTTCCTGGTTTCACTTATTATTTGAATTTGATTTTAGGTGGAATTTCAAAAGAGATATTGAACAAGGGTGATTAAGCACTATTTAGCAAAATGATTAGCTTAACCTCAAGGGTTACTGTAGCTCATTAGTACAGGGGTGTTACAGACGCCCTCTATCTAAAGTTGACTCTTCTTCAGTCTCCTTGTCAACAAGATGAACATTACTAAACAAAGAATCAATAGAAGACACACCAATCATCTTAACATGCTCATCCTTATTGCTACGAAAATTAGTAAGAGAGGCCTTTTCTAGCAATTCCCGCTTAGCATTCAACATAGCGGTTCTCTTCTTACTTTCATCAATAGAAACATACATAGCCTTAATAGATTCATTAATATCAACTCTCGAAGGCAAAGGTTTTGCCTTGAGGTTTTCCACATCAAGAGAAAGTCTATCAACACTCTTAGATAAATCATCAATTTTGTTCAACTTTTCTTCTATTGAAGTGTTGAACGCCTTTTGAGCATTGATAAATTCCTTCATACTACTTTCAAAATCAGAGGGCATCCTTTGGTTATTATGGGAAGAATTACCATAAGGATTTCCAAAAACATTAGAAGAATTTCCAGGATAAGGCCTAGAATTGAAATTTCCCCTATAAGCATTATTATTGAAATTACTACGAGAAACAAAATTCACATCTATAGGATCACTATTTTGTTCAATCAAAGTAGACAAAGGCAAATCATTAGGATCAATAGAAGCATTCTTACTAGCAACCAACTTAACAAGTGCATCAACTTTATCACTCAAAGTGCTAATCTCCTCAACGGCATTCACCTTTTTGGTAGTAGGTGCCCTTTCGGTATGCCATTGGGAGTAATTAGCCATAATGTTATCAAGCAACTTAGTAGCATCACCCAAAGTAATCTCCATAAAAGTTCCACCCGCGGCGGAATCCAAAAGATTTTGAGAAACAAAATTCAAGCCAGCATAAATTTTTTGGATAATCATCCACAAATTCAAACCATGAGTAGGGCAATTTCTCAGCATCAATTTTATTCTCTCCCAAGATTGCGCAACATGTTCATGATCAAGTTGCTTAAAGTTCATATTCTGGTTTCGGTGAGAGATGATTTTTGCTGGAGGAAAATATTTACTAATAAAAGCATCTTTGCATCTATCCCAAGAATCAATGCTATTGCGAGGCAAAGAAGAAAATCAAATTTTAGCACGATCTCGCAAAGAAAATGGAAATAATTTCAACTTGACAATATCATTGTCCACATCTTTTTTCTTTTGCATGTCACACAACTCAACAAAAGTGTTGAGATGTGATGCCGCGTCCTCATTAGGACTTCCAGAAAATTGATCTTTCATAACAAGATTCAATAAAGCGGCATTTATGTCAAAAGATTCTGCACTAGTGGCGGGAGCAATAGGAGTGCTAATAAAATCATCATTATTGGTATTGGAAAAGTCACACAACTTGGTGTTTTCTTGAGACATGATGTCTACGCAAAAGGAAAGCAAGCGAATAAAAGCGAACGAGAAATAGGCGAAGGAAAAGGGGCAAATAAAAGTGGCAAAAAAAGGCAAATATTTTTGTAAAAAGAAAATAAAAGTGGGGGAGATGAAAACGAGAGGCAAATGGCAAATAAAGTAAATGCAAAGGTAAGAGTTGAGAGTGTAGGTACTTGGTAATGTTGATGATGTCTCCCCGGTAACGGCGCCAGAAATTCTTCCTGCTACTTGTAGACTGTGTTGGATTTTTATCCCCGAAGAGGAGAGGATGATGCAGCACAGTAGAGTAAGTATTTCCCTCAGTTAAGAAACCAAGGTTATCAATCCAGTAGGAGAACCAAGCAACACCACGTAAACAGCACCTGCACACAAAACGCAAACCTTCGTACCCAACGCAAACGAGAGGTTGTCAATCTCTCGATGGCTAAGTAACGAGATTAAAGGTATATGATAGATTGATAGATTGATAAATAAATAAAAGATAAAAAATATGCAGCAAATATTTTTGGTATTTTTGTATAAGAAAACAAGATAGATCTTATTATAGAAGTAGACCCGGGGGCCGTAGAGTTCACTAGAGGCATCTCTCAAGAAAATAGCATACGGTGGGTAAACAAATTACTGTTGGGCAATTGATAGAAAAGCAAATAATTATGATGCTATCCAAGGCAATGATCATGATATAGGCATCACATCCAAAACAAGTAAACCGACTCCTGCCTGCATCTACTACTATTACTTCACATATCGACCGCTATCCAGCATGCATCTAGTGTATTAAGTTCATAAGAATGAAGTAATGCATAAAGAACGATGACATGATGTAGTCAAGATAAATGCAAATAAGAATTCATCCCAACTTGTTATCCTTAATGGCAACAATACATGCGTGTCAATTCCCCTTCTGTCACTAGGACTGAGCACCGCAGGATCGAACCCATTACCGAGCACCTCTCCCCATTGCAAGAAGATCTAATCTAGTTGGCCAAACCAAACCAAAACTTCGAAGAAGAAATACAAGGCTATTGTAGATCATGCATAAAAGAGATCGGAGAAGAACTCAAATAAAACAAGGATAGATCTGATCATAAACTCACAATTCATCGGATCCCAACAAACACACCGCACAAAGTCATTACATCGGATGGATCTCCATGAAGTTCATGGAGACCATTGTATTGAGAAACATAAAGAGAGAGAGAGAGAGCCATCTAGCTACTACCTACGGACCAGTAGGTCTATGATGAACTACTCCCGCATCATCGGAGAGGCGGCAAGGATGATGTAAAGCCCCTCCGTGATGAGGTCCCCCTCCGGCGGAGTACCGGAAAAGGCTTCCAGATGGGATATCGCGAGAACAGAGACTTGCAGCGGCGGAAAAAGTGTTTCGTCTGCTCCCCTAGGGTTTTTGGAATTCTTCTGAATTTATAGAGGTGGAAGTAGGGCAAAAGGACGCAAAGGAAGCCCACATGGCACAGGGGCGCCCCCCCTGGGACGCGCCCTGGTGCCATGTGGGGCCCTCCAGAAGCTTCTTCCTTGGCTTCCAAGTTGACGTTGATCCTTATCTCCAGAAAAAAATCTCCAAAAAGTTTCGGGACGATTTGATCTTATCTGATATTGATTTTCTGTAAAACAAAAATAAGGCAGAAAACAGGAACTGGCACTAGGCACTAAGTTAATAGGTTAGTCCCCAAAAATAATATAAAAATATATGAAATGATATTAAAAACATCCAAGAATAATAATATCATAGCATGGAACAAGCAAAAATAATAGATACGTTGGAGACGTATCAAGCGTGTCTACAACAACTTCACCCGAAAAGTTGAAGATACGGTAGATGTGAAGTTTGATGAGACTAACGGCTCGCAAGTCGAGCAATTGCCAATTGATGTAGGAGATCAAGAACCTTCGGAAGCAATCCAAGACTTGCCCATTGGCAAGATTCGCCCCGTGGAAGTAAAGGAGAGTACCTCGTCTACTCAAGTGGAAGCCCCAACTTCACATCAAGGTGAACAACAAGTTGATATGGAGGCATCCACAAGTGGAACACATCAAGACGATGGGAATGAGGAAGTGCGACAAGATGATCCACCTCAACCTCCTTCTCCACCTCAACAAGCGAACAATGACAACAACAACATAGAAGAAGATGATGATGATGATGAGGAAGCCTCAACACAACCCAAGCAAAAGTTGCCTCGAGTTAGAGCAAGAATCGACAAGAATAATCCCGTCGAACAAATACTTGGAGATATCCAATCCGGGAGAATCACTCGCTCTAAAACTCGTTTAGCTAACTTTTGTGAGCATTACTCATTCATTTCTAGTGTTGAACCTATGAAGGTGGAAGATGCTCTCAAGGACCTCGATTGGGTGAATGCAATGCATGAGGAGTTACACAACTTTGAGAGGAACCAAGTTTGGACATTGGTTGAGAAGCCTAAAGATGAGCAAAACATCATTGGAACCAAATGGGTGTTTCGGAATAAGCAAGATGAAGATGGACAAGTTGTACGCAACAAGGCTCGTCTCGTAGCACAAGGTTACACACAAGTCGAAGGTATGGACTATGGTGAGACCTATGCCCCCGTTGCTAGACTTGAGTCCATTCGCATTTTACTTGCTTATGCCAATCACCATGATATCACTCTTTACCAAATGGATATTAAAAGTGCTTTCTTAAATGGTGAAATTGAGGAGGAAGTGTATGTTAAACAACCTCCCAGCTTTGTGAATCCCAAGAAACCTAATCATGTCTACAAACTTCGTAACGCTCTTTATGGTCTTAAACAAGCCCCTAGAGCTTGGTACCAATGCTTGACAAAGTTTCTTCTTGAAAAAGGTTTTGAAATTGGGAAGATTGATTCAACTTTGTTCACTAAGAGGGTTAATGGAGAATTATTTGTATGCCAAATTTATGTTGATGATATTATCTTTGGTTCTACTAACCCCTCTTTTAGTGAAAAGTTTGGAAGGTTGATGTCGGAAAAGTATGAGATGTCTATGATGTGTGAACTCAAGTTCTTTCTTGGTTTGCAAATCAAGCAAACTAAGGAGGGAACCTTTGTCTCTCAAACAAAGTATACCAAGGACTTATTCAAGAAGTTCAACATGCAAGAAAGCAAAGGTATGAAAACTCCAATGCCCACGAGTGGACATCTTGACTTGACCAAGGATGGCAAACCGGTTGATCAAAAGGTGTATCGATCTATGATCGGTTCATTGCTATATCTATGTGCCTCCCGTCCCGACATTATGCTAAGTGTGTGCATGTGTGCACGATACCAAGCGGCACCAAAAGAGTGTCACCTCAAAGTGGTGAAAAGAATTGTGAGATACTTGTTACATACACCAAACTTTGGCATATGGTATCCCAAAGGATCTTCTTTTAATCATGTTGGCTATTCCAATTCCGATTATGCCGGAGACAAGGTTGATAGAAAGTCCACTTTGGGTACATGTTAATTTATTGGTAGATCTCTTGTGTCTTGGTCCTCCAAGAAACAAAACTCAGTATCTCTATCTACTGCCGAAGCGGAATACATTGCTGCGGGATCATGTTGTGCTCAATTACTATGGATGACTCAAACTCTTAAAGACTATGGTGTGCATGTGAGACATGTACCATTACTATGTGACAATGAGAGTGCTATTAAGATTGCACACAATCCCGTGCAACATTCTTGAACTAAGCATATTGAGGTTCGTCACCACTTCATTCGAGACCATGTTGAGAAAGGTGACATTAACCTTAAACATGTTCGTATCGACAAACAATTGGCGGACATCTTTACCAAACCTCTTGATGAAAAGGTGTTTTGTCACTTGAGAAGTGAGTTGAACATCATTGATGCTTCAAACGTGAACTAGAAGTTCATGTGGATGCATACAAGGGCATGAGCATTCTTGACTAATCCATGATACTTCCATGATCATATTATATATCGGATACTTTTGCTCCCTTGTATTGTATCTAACCTTTTGTAGGTACTTGGACAAGCTTCATGACACAAGATTGCATCTCACTCTTATCTTGAGCAATCTTGCACAATCCAAGTATCAATAATCCTTGGTCGAACAAGGAACGAGACAACATCACATATCCTGTGACAACTTATGAGTTATGCTTCATTCTTGTTATTTTGGATATACATGTTGTTCCTTGCAAATCTAACCCATGCAGGAAGATGAACTACAAACGATAGGATTGCTCCCAACTAAAACTCATGAGCATCCACTTCAAGTTCAACTACATGATGGACATCACCATCAAATCCAAATGTAAGTGCTCACATCTTAGAGAAGCTTTATTCAAAGACATGAGCCAAAGCAACTCAACAAGATGTGAATACATTGTAATGCTTAAAGGAAAAATGGCAACCCCATTTTGAGCTTAAACGATGAGTATGACCCATGATCAAGTGTTCTCACTTGACTCCTAAGTCAATATACTCTAACATAGGTGACCTAGTCGCCGACCCATCTAGATGAAGTTTCCCAAAAAAAAGCATCCAGATGTTTCTTTGTTCTCTTTTCTGTGTTTCCTTTTAGCTCGTCTCGCAGTTAATTCATTACAAATCCTTGTTAGAATTCCTTTGCCTAGTGAGCTGAGTTGATAGATCTCTCTTTGCGCCAAACTCGGTTCCACCAAGATGATACACTCCGGTGTCACCGATTTTGCTGCTCTAAGGAGTTTTCTGTCAAATATTTTCTGAGATTTTCTGCTCCAGCTCCACTCAATGATTCTTATCCTCTACTTGCATCTAAAACTACTACATGGCTAGATGTATTTCTCGAGGACCATACTCACTTGACCAATACCCTTGAAGTCCCTTCTTGGAAATTGATGTCAAAGGGGGAGAGAGGAATGCATCAAAGCTTATTACTAGCTCTTCCTTATAAACAGGAGAAAGAGATGCACCTTACAAGAGGAGAGAATGTTACATGTTTCTAAGAGGGGAGAAACATGACTTCAGTTGCTTTAGTGTTTTTAGTTGCCTTAGTTTTCTCACCCTACCTACTCCCAATATCCAATGTTAGATTCAGGGGGAGAGGAAGTTCTTTAAGGGGAGACAACTATTTCTTTCTTTTGGGGACATGTCTGCTTCAAAGAAGTATTCACCTAGTGATACTCTACTCTACATGTCATCCCAATCTTGGTCTCTTGTTTATCTTGTGTCTTTTCTTGAAGAAATTATCTTGTGTTATCTAACCCTGTTTTCTCAAGTGTATTTCTTCAGGTACTTGATCAAGAACTTCGAGGTAAGTATATGCATCACACTCATGAGCATGATTGACTTCTTGTTTTGCACATATTGTTTACAAGAAGGCAATCATAAACATGGGGATATCTAGTGTTACATTCTTTGCTCTGATACATATAGCCAAGATACATGTTACATGTGTATGTCTTTCACTTTGTGCTTCTACTCTTCATAAGCTATCATTTACTAGATGCACATTGTTAGGGGGAGCTTATACATGTTGCATATTTTTTTCTTCAAAGCTTTAGATCATTCTCATTTACATCTTTATTTGAAGCTTTGATGTATGTTGTCATCAATTACCAAAAAGGGGGAGATTGAAAGCACATTTGCTCCCTTGGTGGTTTTGGTAATTTATGTCAACATACATGTTGTTGGACTAATGCTTTCATCTAGTAAATTTCAGATAAGTTCAACATTGGCGTGGCAAGGACAAGGAGATGTGGAACCCTTCAAAATGCTAAGGACATGGATTGGCAAAAGGTCAAGACTCTACATTTTTGGTTTAGTGATCCAAGATCACATTGAGTCCATAGGAAAGCCAATACTATTAAAAGGGGATGAGGTGTTGCTTAATGGTCTTTTTGCTCAAGTGCTTAGTGACAGTGTTCCAAAACCCTCAACCACCTCCTACATCCAAATATGTCCAAAACTTTCATTCCAACTCGGCCCCACCGAAATGTTCTATCCGGAGCCACCGAGTTCATCTGGACTTAGCCCCTGCCAAAACCCTAACAAATCGGATCCACCGATATGGATCTCGGTCTCACCGAGATGGCCTTGCCAACTCTCTGTAATCGTTTGCAATTATTTCGGTCCCACCGAGTTTTGCAAATCGGTCTCACCGAGATGGCTCGCCAAGTCTTTGTTGCCTTATTGCTTCACTTCGGTCCCACCGAGTTGATGCAATCGGTGCCACCGAGATGTGGTTTGCCCTAACCATTGCACATCGGTCCATCCGAGTTGTTCCTACCGGTCCCACCGAGATTCCTAAAGTTCATATCTTTTACACAGTTCGGTGCTACCGAGATTTCGTTTCGGTCCCATCGAGTTGGGTCAAAAGTGTGTAACGGTTGGATTTTGTGTGGAGGCTATATATACCCCTCCACCCCTTCCTTCTCAGTAAGGAGAGCCATCAGAACGTGCCTACACTTCCACCATTCATTTTCTGAGAGAGAACCACCTACTCATGTGCTGAGATCAAGAGAGATTCCATTCCTACCATTTGAACCTTGATTTCTAGCCTCTCCCAAATTGCTTTCCACTCAAATCCTTCTTCCACCGTAGCCAAATCTGTGAGGAGTTGTTCGAGTGTTGGGAAGACTATCACTTGAAGCACAAGAGCAAGGAGTTCATCAACAACACACTGTCTATTACCTTTTGGAGAGTGGTGTCTCCTAGATTGGTTAGGTGTCACTTGGGAGCCTCTGACATGATGTGGAGTTGAACTATGGAGTTTGTAAGGGCAAGGAGATCGCCTACTCGTGAAGATCTACCCGAGTGAGGCTAGTCCTTCATGGACATAAGCCATGGTGGAATAGACAAGGTTGCTACTTCGTGGACCCTTCGTGGGTGGAGCCCTCCGTGGACTCGCGCAGCCGTTACCCTTCGTGGGTTGAAGTCTCCATCAACGTGGACGTACGATAGCAACACCTATCGAAACCACACCAAAAACCACCGTGTCTTCATTGCGTTTGCTCTTTCATACTCTACCCCTTTACTTTCCGTACTCTTGCATGCTTTACTATTTCCGCTGCTCAATCTCTAAATATGCATGTGTAGAAAGTATTGGTGTTATCTTAACTTATGTCAAAATCTGCCCAATTTCCTAGAAAATCTGAAAACTGCTACTTTGGTTGGTTAAGTGTCTATTCACCCCCCCCCCCTCTCGACCTATCTCCTTGATCTCTCAAATGCCCGCTTCTTATCCTTGCCCTTCTTTGGGGTCTTAAGGCCCTCACCAGCAGAAACCTCTACCAAAGACGCAACCTCCTTCTTCCTCCTCTTCTCACTCGCCTCTTGGGCTTCTTCCATCACAACATCCTCAGTCTGATCCTTCTTGTTCCTTTTCCTCTTGTACTTCACACCTTCAGCTCCACCATTGGCATCCACATTTTTCAGAGCCTTCATCTTCTTGTCCTTGCGCTTGCTGCTAGTCTCCACTTCTGCAGCATCGATGACCTCTCCAGCACCAATTCCTGCTTCCAATCGCCCAACCAGAACCTCAATCTTCATGCCCAACTCCGGCACAACCTGGTATATTGGCAGTGCAACCGAATCCACAGCCTTTAAATGCAGAGCCCTCACGTTTTCCCACTTCTTCGGCACCTTCTCCATGGCAGCCTCTGTTGGGAACGAAGCATGAAATTCAAAAAATTTCCTACGCTCACGCAAGATCTATCCATGGAGATGCATCACTACGAGAGGGGAGAGTGTGTCTACGTACCCTCGTAGACCATAAGCGGAAGCGTTTATTCAACGCGGTTGATGTAGTCGAACTTGCTCCAACCGATCGAGTACCGAACGTACGGCACCTCTGCGTTCTGCACACGTTCAGCTCGATGTCGTCCCCACTATCTTGATCCAGCAAGCATAGCGAGGTGGTGATGAGTTCCGGCAGCATGACGGCGTGGTGTCGGTGATGGTGAAGTGATCTCGGCAGGGCTTCGCCTAAGCACTCCGATAATATGACCGAGGGAGAAAACTGTGGACGGGGGCGCCGCACACGGCTAAGACAATGTTGTGTCCTTTTGGGGCGCCCCCTCTCCTCTATTTATATATGTGTAGGGGCTTGGAGTAGAAGGAATAGCGCCACATGAACAGTAACCGTGAATAGTACACACGTGGACTTGGACTCCAAAGTCCAATCCTATTCCTACTAGGACTCTCCCTTTTTCCTTCCCTGGCTGCGTGGGCTTTTGAGGACTTGGTGCGCCTGGCCCAATAAGGCCAGGGCGCCTCCCCTTAGCCCATGCCAGCCCTTGGGACATGGTGGACCCACTTGTGGACTTTCGGACCCCTCCGGAATCCTCCGGAACCTTCTGGAAGCTTCCCGGTACAATACCGAAAAAACTTCACCTTTTTTCGGAACCCAAAATATGACTTCCCATATATAAATCTTTACCTCTCGACCATTCCGAGACTCCTCGTGATGTCCGGGATCTCATCCGGGACTCCGAACAACATTCGGTCACCAAATCACATAACTCATATAATACCCAATCGACATCGAACGTTAAGCGTGCGGACCCTACGGGTTCGGGAATGATGTAGACATGACCGAGACGACTCTCCGATCAATAACCAATAGCAGAACCTGGATGCCCATATTGGTTCCTACATATTCCACGAAGATCTTTATCGGTCGAACCTTTTATGAGAACATACGTAGTTCCCTTTGTCCGGCGGTATGTTACTTGCCCGAGATTCGATCGTCGGTATCTCCATACCTAGTTCAATCTCGTTTCTGGCAAGTCTCTTTACTCGTTCCGTAATACGTCATCTTGTAACTAACTCTTTAGTCACGTTGCTTGCAAGGCTTCTATGATGCTGTATTACCGAGAGGGCCCAGAGATACCTTTCCGGTAGACGGAATGACAAATCCCAATCTTGATCCATGCCAACTCAACAAACACTTTCGGAGATACCTGTAGTGCACCTTTATGATCACCCAGTTACGTTGTGATGTTTGATACACCCAAAGTATTCCTACGGTATCCGGGAGTTGCATGATCTCATGGTCTGAGGAACATGTATTTGACATAGTGAAAGCAGTAGCAATAAACTGAACGATCATATGCTATGCTAACGGTTGGGTCATGTCCATCACATCATTCTCCTAATGATGTGATCCCGTTATCAAATGACAACTCATGTCTATGGTTAGGAAACCTTAACCATCTTTTGATCAACGAGCTAGTCTAGTAGAGGCATACTAGGGGCACAGTATTTGTTTATCTATTCACACATGTATTTAGTTTCCGGTCAATACAATTCTAGCATGAATAATAAACTATTATCATGAACGGAGAAATATGATAATAAACACTTTATTAATTGCCTCTAGGGCATATTTCCAACAGTCTCCCACTTGCACTAGAGTCAATAATCTAGATTACATTGTGATGAATCTAACACCCATCGAGTTCTGGTGTTGATCATGTTTTGCTCGTGGAAGAGGTTTAGTCAACGGGTCTGCCACATTCAGATCCGTATGTACTTTGCAAATCTCTATGTCTCCATCCTTAATGTAATTACGAATGGAGTTGAAACGGCGCTTGATATGCTTGGTTCTCTTGTGAAACCTGGGCTCCTTTGCTATGGCAATTGCTCGAGTGTTGTCACATAAGATAGTCATTGGACCCGATGCACTAGGTATTACACCTAGATCGGATATGAACTCCTTCATCCAGACTCCTTCATGTGCTGCTTCGGAAGCAGCTATGTACTCCGCTTCACATGTAGATCCCGCCACGACGCTCTGCTTGGAACTGCACCAACTGACCGCTCCACCATTAAGAATAAATACGTATCCGGTTTGTGACTTAGAGTCATCCGGATCTGTGTCGAAGCTAGCATCGACGTAACCCTTTACGACGAGCTCTTCGTCACCTCCATAAACGAGAAACATATCCTTGGTCCTTTTCAGGTATTTCAGGATATTCTTGACCGCTGTCCAGTGATCTACTCCTGGATCACTTTGGTACCTCCCTACCAAACTAATGGCAAGACACACATCAGGTCTGGTACACAGCATGGCATACATTATAGAGCCTATGGCTGAGGCATAGGGGATGACACTCATCTTCTCTATATCTTCTGCCGTGGTCGGGCATTGAGTCTTACTCAACTTCACACCTTGCAATACAGGCAAGAACCCTTTCTTTGACTGATCCATTTTGAACTTCTTCAAAATCTTGTCAAGGTATGTGCTTTGTGAAAGTCCAATGAGGCGCCTCGATCTATCTCTATAGATCTTGATGCCTAATATGTAAGCAGCTTCTCCGAGATCCTTCATTAAAAAACTTTTGTTCAAATAACCCTTTATGCTTTCCAGAAATTCTATATCATTTCCCATCAATAATATGTCATCTACATATAATATGAGAAATGCTACAGAGCTCCCACTCACTTTCTTGTAAATACAAGCTTCTCCATAAGTTTGTATAAACCCAAACGCTTTGATCACTTCATCAAAGCGAGTATTCCAACTCCGAGATGCTTGCACCAGTCCATAGATGGATTGCTGGAGCTTGCATACTTTGTTAGCTCCTTTAGGATCAACAAAACCTTCCGGCTGCATCATATACAATTCTTCCTTAAGAAACCCGTTAAGGAATGTCGTTTTGACGTCCATTTGCCAGATTTCATAATCATAAAACGCGGCAATTGCTAACATAATTCTAACAGACTTTAGCATCGCTACGGGTGAGAAAGTCTCATCGTAGTCAACTCCTTGAACTTGTCAATAACCTTTAGCAACAAGTCGAGCTTTATAGACGGTGACATTACCATCAGCGCCCGTCTTCTTCTTGAAAATCGATTTATTTTCAATAGCTCGCTGATCATCGGGCAAGTCTACCAAAGTCCACACTTTGTTCTCATACATGGATCCTATCTCGGAGTTCATGGCCTGAAGTCATTTGTCGGAATCCGGGCTCGTCATCGCTTCTTCATAATTCGTATGTTCACCGTTGTCTAACAACATGACATCCAAGACAGGATTGCCGTACCACTCTGGTGCGGAACGTGTCCTGGTTGACCTACGAGGTTCAGTAGTAACTTGATCCGAAGCTTCATGATCATCATCATTAACTTCTTCTCTGGTCTGTGTTGGTGTCACAGAAATTTCTTTCTGTGATGTACTACTCTCTAGAGGAGGTACAATTACCTCATCAAGTTCTACTTTCCTCCCACTCACTTCTTTCGAGAGAAACTCCTTCTCTAGAAAGGATCCATTCTTAGCAACGAATACTTTGCCTTCGGATCTGTGGTAGAAGGTATACCCAACGGTCTCTTTTGGGTATCCTATGAAGACGCACTTATCCGCTTTGGGTTCGAGCTTATCAGGCTGAAACCTTTTGACATAAGCATCGCAGCCCCAAACTTTCAGAAACGACAGCTTAGGTTTCTTGCCAAACCACAGTTCATACGGTGTCATCTCAACGGATTTAGACGGTGCCCTGTTTAAAGTGAATGCAGCTGTCTCTAATGCATAACCCCAAAATGATAGTGGCAAATCGGTAAGAGACATCATAGAACGCACCATATCCAATAGAGTACGATTACGACGTTCAGACACACCATTACGCTGTGGTGTTCCAGGTGGCGTGAGCTGTGAAATAATTCCACATTGTCTTAAATGAGTGCCAAACTCGTAACTCAAATATTCTCCTCCACGATCAGATCGTAAGAACTTTATTTTCTTGTTACGATGATTCTCTACTTCACTCTGAAATTCTTTGAACTTTTCAAATGTTTCAGACTTATGTTTCATTAAGTAGACATACCCATATCTACTCAAATCATCTGTGAACATGAGAACATAACGATATCCACCGCGCGCCTCAACACGCATCGGACTGCATACATCGGTATGTATTATTTCCAACAAGTCGGTTGCTCGCTCCATTGTTCCGGAGAACGGAGTTTTAGTCATCTTGCCCATGAGGCATGGTTCGCATGTCTCAAATGATTCATAATCAAGTGATTCCAAAAGTCCATTGGCATGGAGTTTCTTCATGCGTTTAACACCAATATGACCTAAGCGGCAGTGCCACAAGTATGTGGTACTATCATTATCAATTTTGCGTCTTTTGGCATCAATATTATGAATGTGTGTATCACTACGATCGAGATTCAACAAGAATAAACCATTCACAAGCGGTGCATGACCATAAAAGATATTACTCATCAAAATAGAACAACCATTATTCTCTGATTTAAATGAATAACCGTCTCGCAATAAACAAGATCCAGATATAATGTTCATGCTCAACGCAGGCACCAAATAACAATTATTTAGGTTCATAACTAATCCCGAGGGTAGATGTAGAGGTAGCGTGCTGACGGCGATCACATCAACCTTGGAACCATTTCCGACGCGCATCGTCACCTCGTCCTTAGCCAATCTTTGCTTGTTCTGCAACTCCTGTTTCGAGTTACAAATATGAGCAACCGAACCAGTATCAAATACCCAGGTGCTACTACGAGCATTAGTAAGGTACACATCAATAACATGTATATCAAATATACCTTTGTTGACGTTGCCAGCCTTCTTATCTGCCAAGTATTTGGGGCAGTTCCGCTTCCAGTGACCAGTCCCCTTGCAGTAGAAACACTCAGTCTCGGGTTTGGGTCCAGCTTTGGGTTTCTTCGCGGGAGCAGCAACTGTTTTGCCGTTCTTCTTGAAGTTCCCCTTCTTTCCCTTGCCCTTCTTGAAACTGGTGCCCTTCTTCACCATCAACACTTGATGCTCTTTCTTGACTTCAACCTCCGCAGCTTTAAGCATCGCGAAGAGCTCGGAAATAGACTTGTCCATTCCTTGCATATTATAGTTCATCACGAAGCCCTTATAGCTTGGTGGCAGTGATTGGAGAATTCTGTCAATAACCGAATTATCTGGGAGATTAACTCCCAACTGAGTCAAGCGGTTATGCAACCCAGACATTTTGAGTATATGCTCACTGACAGAACTATTCTCCTCCATCTTACAGTTGAAGAACTTATCGGAGACATCATATCTCTCGATCCGGGCATTGGCTTGAAAAACAAGTTTCAGCTCTTGGAACATCTCATATGCTCCATGGTGTTTAAAACGTCTTTGGAGCCCCGGTTCTAAGCCGTAAAGCATGGCACACTGAACTATCGAGTAGTCATCTTTTCTCGTCTGCCAGACATTCATAACATCTTCAGTCGAGTCTGCAGGGGGCGCGGTACCCAGCGGTGCATCAAGGACATAAGCCTTCTGTGCAGCAATGAGGATGATCCTCAGATTACGGACCCAGTTCGCATAGTTGCTTCCATCATCTTTCAACTTAGCTTTCTCTAGGAACGCATTAAAATTCAATGGAACTACAACGCGGGCCATTGATCTACAACATACAATTGCAAAAACAATTAAGACTATGTTCATGATAATTTAAGTTCAATTAATCAAATTACTTAAGAACTCCCACTTAGATTAACATCCCTCAAGTTGTCTAAGTGTGACATGATCCACATCAACTAATCCATGTCCGATCATCACGTGAGATGGATTAGTCATCAATGGTGAACATCTTTCATGTTGATCATATCTACTATATGACTCATGTTCGACCTTTCGATCTCTTGTGTTCCGAGACCATGTCTGTACATGCTAGGCTCGTCAAGTTTAACCCAAGTATTCTGCATGTGTAAAACTGGCTTACACCCGTTGTATGCGAACGAAGAATCTATCACACCCGATCATCACGAGGTGCTTCAAAACGTTGAACCTTCGCAACGGTGCATACAAGGGGAGAACACTTATCTTGAAATTTGGTGAAGGGATCATCTTATAATGCTACCGTCGTCCTAAGCAAAATAAGATGCATAAAAGGATTAACATCACATGCAATTCATAAGTGACATGATATGGCCAATATCACTTCGCACCTTGATCTCCATCTTGAGGCGCCGGCATGATCTCCATCGTCACCGGCTTGACACCATGATCTCCATCACCTTGTCTCCATGTAGTTGTCTCGCCAACTATTGCTACTACTACTATTGCTAACGCATAGCGATAAAGTAAAGCAATTACATGGCGTTGAAAGAGTGACACGCAGGTCATACAATAAATTAAAGACAACTCTATGGCTCCTGCCAGTTGCCGTACTCATCGACATGCAAGTCATGAAACTATTACAAACATGATCATCTCATACATCCACATATATCATATCATATTTGGCCATATCATATCATAGCATACCCTGCAAAAACAAGTTAGACGTCCTCTATTTTGTTGTTGCAAATTTTACGTGGCTGCTACGGGTTAACAAGAACCGTTCTTACCTACGCAAAACCACAACGTGGTATAGTGATTGCTTTTTGATCTTCTAAAAGAACCCTATTCATTGAATCCGATTCAACTAAAGTGAGAGAAACAGACACCCGCCAGTCACCTTTATGCAACGAGTGCATGTTAGTCGGTGAAACCAGTCTCATGAACGTGGTCATGTAATGTCGGTCCGGGCCGCTTCATCTCACAATACTGCCGAATCAAGAAACAACTAGTGACGGCAAGCAATATGTATATCCCACGCCCACAACTCTTTTGTGTTCTACTCGTGCATACACATCTACGCATAGACCTGGCTCATGATGCCACTGTTGGGGAACGAAGCATGAAATTCAAAAAAATTCCTACGCTCACGCAAGATCTATCCATGGAGATGCATCGCTACGAGAGGGGAGAGTGTGTCTACGTACCCTCGTAGACCGTAAGCGGAAGCGTTTATTCAACGCGGTTGATGTAGTCAAACTTGCTCCAACCGATCGAGTACCGAACGTACGGCACCTCCGCGTTCTGCACACGTTCAGCTCGATGTCGTCCTCGCCGTCTTGATCCAGCAAGCGTAGCGAGGTGGTGATGAGTTCCGGCAGCACAACGGCGTGGTGTCGGTGATGGTGAAGTGATCTCGACAGGGCTTCGCCTAAGCACTCCGATAATATGACCGAGGGAGAAAACTGTGGACGGGGGCGCCGCACACGGCTAAGACAATGTTGTGTCCTTTTGGGGCGCCCCCTCTCCTCTATTTATATATGTGTAGGGGCTTGGAGTAGAAGGAATAGTGCCACGTGAACAGTAACCGTGAATAGTACACACGTGGACTTGGACTCCAAAGTCCAATCATATTCCTACTAGGACTCTCCCTTTTTCCTTCCCTAGCTGCGTGGGCTTTTGAGGACTTGGTGCGCCTGGCCCAATAAGGCCAGGGCGCCTCCCCTTAGCCCATGCAAGCCCTTGGGACGTGGTGGACCCACTTGTAGACTTTTGGACCCCTCCGGAATCCTCCGGAACCTTCTGGAAGCTTCCCGGTACAATACCGAAAAAACTGCACCTTTTTCGGAACCCAAAATATGACTTCCCATATATAAATCTTTACCTCTCGACCATTCCGAGACTCCTCGTGACGTCCAGGATCTCATCCGGGACTCCGAACAACATTCGGTCACCAAATCACATAACTCATATAATACCCAATCGACATCGAACGTTAAGCGTGCGTCCCCTACGGATTCGGGAATGATGTAGACATGACCGAGACGACTCTCCGATCAATAACCAATAGCGGAACCTGGATGCCCATATTGGTTCCTACATATTCCACGAAGATCTTTATCGGTCGAACCTTTTATGACAACATACGTAGTTCCCTTTGTCCGGCGGTATGTTACTTGCCCGAGATTCGATCGTCGGTATCTCCATACCTAGTTCAATCTCGTTTCTGGCAAGTCTCTTTACTCATTCCGTAATACGTCATCTTGTAACTAACTCTTTAGTCACGTTGCTTGCAAGGCTTCTATGATGCTGTATTACCGAGAGGGCCCAGAGATACCTTTCCGATAGACGGAATGACAAATCCCAATCTTGATCCATGCCAACTCAACAAACACTTTCGGAGATACCTGTAGTGCACCTTTATGATCACCCAGTTACGTTGTGACGTTTGATACACCCAAAGTATTCCTACGGTATCCGGGAGTTGCATGATCGCATGGTCTGAGGAACATGTATTTGACATAGTGAAAGCAGTAGCAATAAACTGAACGATCATATGCTATGCTAACGGTTGGGTCATGTCCATCACATCATTCTCCTAGTGATGTGATCCCGTTATCAAATGACAACTCATGTCTATGGTTAGGAAACCTTAACCATCTTTTGATCAACGAGCTAGTCTAGTAGAGGCATACTAGGGACACAGTATTTGTTTATCTATTCACACATGTATTTAGTTTCCGGTCAATACAATTCTAGCATGAATAATAAACCATTATCATGAACCGAGAAATATGATAATAAACACTTTATTAATTGCCTCTAGGGCATATTTTCAATAGCCTCTACTGCCACCATCACATTGTCAATGATCTCCTCCACCCCCATGTCCAGCCTGCCCACCTTGATCCCCGAGAAGGTCCCGGTCCGCAGGTACAGGAAAGTGGAGCTCAGAACCTTGCGAACCTACTCCGGCCAGCCGGCGCGGGTGAAGTCAACCGCGATGGGGGCCTTCTTGGTGGAGTAGAATGACTTCCCGAGGAGGCGGGGCAGCATGGGGAGCAGGGTGCGATCGGCGAGGAAGAGTCGTAGGAGGCGGCGAATTGGCGGCGTGACTCGTAGGGGCGGTAGTCGGTGCGCAGGGCAAAGAAGGGGACGACCTCCAAGACGGGTAGCTTGAGCGACCTAGCCGCTTTGAGGATGGCGGCGGCGGCGGGGGAGCCAGAGCCGGCGCGGTCGTCGGAGATGACGTAGACGGAGGTGGCCGAGTGGGCGACGACGGGGTGCGGGAGCGGGAGGAGGTGCGGCTTGGTGGTGGGCTTGGGAGGGACGCGGTGGAGCGAGAGCTGGAGCACGACGAGGTCGTCGTGCTCGTCGGCGAGCAGGTTCGGCGGCGCCTCCGCCGCGCGCTCGCGCATCCACTTGGTGAGGGACACCACGACGCTGGCCACCGTAGCGCGCGGCACCTCGTGCGCCGCCTTGTCCTTCAGCTGCGGCGGCGACATGGTGGTGGCGGCGGTTTAGGGTTTGGGGTGGCGGAGGAAAGAGGAGAGGAGAGGATGGGAGGAGCCGGGCTGCACGACCTTTATTATATGGCCCCACCTTTCGTAGCCCAGCACAGGGCACGCGGGAATGGAGCGGCCCAAATAGAAGGGCCCAACAAGCACTCGGCCAGGGAGTCATGTCTCCCAGTCCACTTTCCTTCTCTCCTCCCCTCAAAACATTTTTTTGCCTTCTCTCCTTTTCCTTCTCCACGCACAGCGGATCATGGCGGCAATGCCGACACAGCAGATCGTGTGAGCGCATTCGGGAGTTGATGGCGGTGAATTCTCGCTCCTCCATTTTGTGGATGTTTGTCCCTTGGATTTCCTAGAGTTTTTGTTTCTTTCTATTCGATAAAAGCTGCTGTGCATCTGCAGTTTTTGTGTGGTGAATAAACCATCAGATTCATTTTCTCTGCTTGTTAATTTAATCTTCATCAAGACACCAACGATAGATCACATTTGTGCCCAGGGAGCACAGTTGCTGTGAAGCTTGATCCAGGGGCTGAAGATGACAAGCATGTTTTCCGAAGGTTCTATGTGTGTTTTGAAGCATGTAAAAGAGGCTTTGCTGCAGGTTTGTAGGAAGGTGATTGGCTTGGATGGATGTTTCTTCAAAGGAGCATGCAAAGGAGAGTTGATATGTGCAATAGGGAGAGATGCCAACAATGGTATGTACCCAGTGGCTTGGGATGTGGTCGACAAGGAGTGCAATAGCTCCTTGGTCATCTGAAGGATGGATCTGCATCTCAGACCAGCAAAAGGTATGTGCAAAAGGGTTGTGGTCAAGAATGAAGTGTGGATGTTTGTGGTAGCATTAAACACACAACATGAGGACTTGCTCACAAAATCCAAACACAAGGAAATATATGCAAGCCCAGTATGCTAAGGAGGCTGCCAAACAGAGGGCTGCATCCACACCAAGGGTGAAATTTATTCTTTTGTTGGCTACTTCCATGTTTGGTACTTTCACATATATGACACTGATATTGTTTTTAAAGCAGGTGGCACCTAACAATCAACCATCTATGTCTCAGAGCTCACAGCAAAGCAGTGCACACACATATGTGACATCTCATTGTGTCATCAGGATAGGAGGAGCAAGGGAGAAGACTGGAGCAACCAAGCAGATGGCCTAAAAATGCTGATGAAATAAGATTTTAGCTATTATATATAGCTGTGCTTGGTTTGAATTTGCTAGATAGCTGGGCTTGTCGGCTATATATATAATTTTATTTTATACTGGACGTTTGAAACTTGGTTACAATTTGTTTTTAAATTCTTAGAGCTTGTTCACAATATGTGTTCGGAATCTTAGGTTCTGTTGTCTACATGCTTGTTCTTCAGATGGTTGAGTTCTTTGGCACTTATGCCTGCATATATTACACACATACGCCTACAGGGAAGATGAATTGTTAAAATACACTTCCAAGTCAGGCATACTCAGTAACTTACTAAACTATGTCATGGAAAGTGTCCGATATTTAACAGCGTGATAAAATATAAGCATAGCCTTTGTTTCAGTTATCAGGCACCTGCAGGTAGGATGGTTGGTTACTTGGTTGGACAGTACACTCAAACGATTGTGATACAGATAATTCAGAAAAGGAAGCAACGCAAAAAGGAGTTTTCCTCGGCTAGCCATCTTATAGTATAAGGTACTGCTTTGATTTATTTATTTTTTCTCTTTGCAAGCTTAAGTGCTTAACTGAAGTTTGTTCAGGCTAGCAAGTATTGGCTTCAGCTACTTATCACAGGATGGCATCAGTACACTTGAGGGTATTAATCTCCACATAGGAGTTTCATTTTGCTGGTAAAGCTTAATTGTTGTTAGGCATCTTAGAAGCTTAATTTAACTGTTGCACGGAAATATGAAGTGGTATCTACTGTCTTAACTCAGTACAAAATTCAGAAAGGGGAGGAAATTGAGAAGTGTCAATTGCCTTGCGTAAACAGGACAGTGAAGTGTGTGTACAGAAGGAGGGTTTGAGCTAGAGGGGGGAGGGAGCTTGCTCACCTCTGTGCAGACGGCGAAGGCCACGGATTGTATCGGAGCTGAGGGAGACGGCAGCGAGGAAGTCACCGGCGACGACAGCCTTCCGCCGTTGCTCTTCTCCAGGCTCCAGCTATGGGTTGCGGCGCATGAGCCGGTAGAAGCGGTTGCGCCACCCAGCATCCGCCGCCTCCAGCTCCGGGCACACACGCCTCGAGCAGGTCAAAGCAGCTGCGCCATCCACTGATCCACACACGCCGCCTCCAGCTCCGGGCAGTCGCGCTCGAGCAGGTCAAAGCACCTCGTGGGATCCACCCCCTCCAGGGTCCAGGCTGCCGTGATCGAGCCGGTGACCCGCTGCGATTCCGCCGGAGAGAAGAGCGGCACTAGCGGCGGAGGACACATCGGCGACGGCGAGTCCCCTCCGCTGCAGGTTGGTTTTCTGACATGGAGTATTATTTTTTGCCGATAAAAAACATCCCACGTCGACTCCTACGTGGCGCTATGAACCGGCCCACCGTGTCACCCCCTTCCCGATCGATCGCAAGCTGGCTACCTCCTCCTCGCCGGCACGCCGCCATCCTTCTCCCTCGCCGCTCAGGCCAGGTGGGCGGCGGCCTCTCTGCCCCCCATCCCCGCGCTGCTCCGACGTGCAGGGAGTTTAGTCATCCACTCTATCGCCACTCCTTCCACCCCGGCCGGCGCGACCTTCCTCCCTCGCTGGCCGGCTCCACCCGTCTGATCCCCCGCCGTACCTCGCTCCGGCGTATAGAGTTCTGAGGAGGACCGCCCCTCCGCCACCATTGTAAGTTTCTAATCCACTGGCGCTCCACATTTTGGTGAATCTGTCTGTGCATGCCAGTGGGGGCGCGCATGACTTGTTCGATGAAATGCCGCGTCGACGCGTATGCCTTCTAGCTTGGTTGACTTGTGCCTTGTTCCTCTCTGCTGCAGCGTTCGGGCATCACGACCGCCGGCATTGAGATCTGAATCCTCAAGTTCTTGGAAAATGAGTGCAGGTGAGGGCGTGACTTTCAGTTGATCTCCTATGCTCCTCTAGGTTCATGTATACTTACTTTTGTTGTTACCTTAGGACATCTGACAGTGGCCAAGATCTTTCTTTGTGTTCCGTTAGCGTGTTACCATTTTTCTACCCCATCAATAACTTGACATCATACTAATATTACCCACCGTTCAATAACCTTGTGAGTTCTCACAGGTGGCGCGTTTGGTGGAAACAGGGGGGTGAGGCATGTACCTCATGAAAAAGGAGTATTCCCTCTCGATCACTTGCATGAGTGCGACCTGGTAAGTTGTAATCGTTTTCTTTTCTTCATAGGGTATAATGTTAGTATGTGTGATAGGAGAGCTACATGTTCAAACAGGAGAAGAAGGAATATCTTGCCTGCCTGAAGTCGACAGGAGCTCAGTCTAAAAAGTGCCGGATGTTCTCGAAGAAATACTTGGAATTTAGGATGGAGAGGTTAGCATGCTTACTCCCTGTGCAATAATTTCAGAACTACTGTATTGTATTAATGTATTTAGCTAAACTTCTTTTTTTGCACATACATAACTTAGCCAGTTTGTGCGTAATGATTTAGGGTTCCTAAGCAAGGATAGGTGTTTGGTACTGAAAATAAAAATCAACTTTGCTGAGCAAACTAGCATGGACTAGAAAATCTTATCACAGCAAAAACCAGTTTATTGCCGCAGCATGTTAACATCATGTTCTGAACCATTTTTAGTAGTTGGGTGAAGAAACAGTTTATTGCTCCCATTAGCCTACAACAAACCAAGCCTGGCCTCCGTCCATGTTCAGTTATTTGCCTCTTGTGGCTTACGCATGTGTAATGTGCTACATCCAGGTTTGTCTATTTGATGGTTGCTTGAAGCAACCAACAGTGTTTAGTGCTTGCTAAAGTCACTAAATATGCAACCTTAAATATTTGATGGCCTTGTAGGAGATGTTTAGTGCTTGCTAAAGTCACTAAATATGCAACCTTAAATATTTGATGACCTTGTAGTAGATGTTTAGTGATTGCTATAGTCAATGTTTTTTATGATTATTGTAATAGTTGAAGTTCTGCCCATTTTCGGTATCTGGATTCACTATTCAGGCTCATAAACAAGATTCTTCTCATTTAATATTTTTTAGGTTTGATGTTGCTCTATCTAGTAGGATTTCTAATCACGATATTCTTGTGCAATCCAGGAACCTGATGGCAAAGCAAGATATGTCGGAGCTTGGGTTCAGTAACACAGACGTTGTGGTTACACCTTCTGAGAAGAACAACAAATTGGAGAGTCCAACGAGTGACTCAAAAGAGAAGAAATAGCTGTTCAACTTGCAAGTTCCTTATCTAACGGTTAATATCGTTCGGTACTCAAACACAAGTTTTAGGAAGTGCTGCCAGAAATTAAGGAGTACCTCCATCTTAAGGGCAAAATGGTAATCATGAGAGTATGTAATTCGTTGGATTAAGATTAAGTAGAAAGAAAAATCATAACCCCTTTTACTTACTAGTGTTATATCAACACAAAATTCTTGTTGTTGAACCCTAATAAAGTAATAATCATGAGTTACAGCGGTGACCAGACCACCAACTGGTTCGAGAGCGTTCCTAAAATCAGCTTGTGACGGCACATGCCATTTGTGGCTGACTATTTTTATAAGAACTATCTATATTTTCCATGGCATGTATTTTCATCATAATAAAGTCTATATCCCCTAAAAGATGACACAGGCCTCTTCATGGTGGCTGGTACCGGAATTGTATGTGCTAACTGCTTATAATTATGTACCATTTTAGCAAAGTCCAGTTTGAAAAATCTCAGCTCTTCCTCCATCTTCGTCTTTTCTCCAATTAACTTGAAATTTTCTTCAGCATTCAAAACATTCCCTCTCAGCCTGTCTTTGTTTTCTTCCCCGTACATGCTCCACAATTTTCTTAGGCGGAACTTCATAGCCTGTGACCACTCGGGGTCAACCCACTCCAGATAATTGCATTTCAGTTCATCCTACAATTTAAAAAATATGTTCTCAATAATATATGCAAACATTAACTAAATTGTATGCAATTGTGGGCACAAACAAATATTGAAGAACTTACTAACTAAGCAGGAACACATAGAGATTTTCTAACTGAAAATTAAGAATTAATTGGTACTTACTACCTAAGCAGCAGGAACACATATTTGATCCACAAAATTGGATTACTGGCAAGTCAATCGAGCGCTTACTAACTAATCACATATATTTGAACATCATATTTACACTAGGAAACAACATACCTTCTCAGCACATGCAAGAAAACGCCTGCGAGTGTCCAAGGATTCAAAAATCAAAAGCAACAAGCTTGACGCAAGGTTCTCGATGCAGACAACGGGAAGACAGACCATGAGCAATGCCACTCCATTCATAGCAATTGATAGTCCTAGGAAGCTAAACAACACAGAAATTGAACAAATCAACGCCCTGGTTATAAATCCCCAATTGAAGAACCCTAATCCTAACACTATGGCGCGAACACACAGGAGGAGTATAACAGAGAGAACGTACCTGGCTAGTCATGGATTCGCCGTCCGAAGAAGAGCTGGACTGGTCGCTCCACGAAACCATGGCGGTCCAGCGTGCGGCGGCGAGTCGTCGGTGGCTGCGGCGGCGGTCGCAGGCGAGAGAGAAGACGAGCAGGAGAGATGAACTGGTCCTTTGGTGCTCGCCGCTGTTTTGGCTTAGTCTTCGGGGGCGCTATGCACGCCGTCGCGGGTGAATCCAAGACGACGGCTTTCTCAGGGCTATCCGAGTCCCACCACCCACCTGCCAACTCTTTTATGCGCTCAAGGGTGGTTGGTGCGTTAGCAATGATAGTTCTTTGGAGTTGTTGCTTTTTGGAGGTGACCGGCGTTGGGGGAGACACGGCTTTGTTTGGTCTAATTAGAACGAGCTCTTTTGCGTTGAGGTTGTCCTGTGTGCGTTTGTATCGGAGTTCGTCTTGCTTCGCACCGGGATCTTGTGTTTTACCCTCTGCCTTCTATAAAGCTAACGCATGCAATTTGCGTGCTCTTGAAAAAAAAAATATGTGAACATTTTTTCTGATATATGAACCCTTTTTTCAAATATACATGAACATTACTTTTATACACGTGAGCATTTTCTCTTTAGCAACACATAATAGTTTTCGTATGTTGAAATAATTTATAATATTATTATAAAAGTAAATATAAATTTTGAGATTTACTAAAAGGACACTATATCTGTTAATGGGCTGCGCTAGTGACCGGCCCATTTTGGATTCCTTCGGCGGGGAGCACCATCGGCGCGTATGGATCTGGTGGGTGGGAAGATAGAGGAGCGTGGGGGGCGGTGATGAATCCGGCGAGGTAGGGAAGCCGCGAGGCCACGCGGAATGTAGGGGGTGTTGGGACAAACCCGGTTCGGCGACGAACGTCAAGTAACCTCCGGCGACACGAACGCTGGACGAATCTCTCTCACACACACACACTCGGACACACGGAGGTGGAAGAAGAAGAGAAGCACACTGGACACAAGAATTTCCGGCGACAAATGCCTCGCCGCACGAACGGCGCTTTCTTTTTCTTTCGAGCACAAACTCGACTTGATGGCACATACCACGGCTGAGAACACATCTCTAGCCCTTGGCTTCCCTCATGGCCCTCAGTTGTGTTTAAATAGACTGACCCATGCACACAGGCGAGCGGCCACACACCCCACTAACTCACTCACGCACGCACGCACTAACCACTAGCTAGCATGCAAACTCGCCGGTCAAGCCACACAATGGCTTGATCCTTTTTTTTTGCTCTCCCACTCGACATCATTTAGTTTTCTATGTTTTTTCATAATTCTTGGTTACAAACTGTACATCCACAAGGTTGTGTTTGATTTCTCTTTGTGACAATACTGTAGTTTGATGAATGGATCCCCACACCGGAACATCATCTCAAGAGGAACCCAACTACGTCTACCCTGACGTCGAGATGGGCACCCCTGACGTACAGATGGGCGACGACCAACAGGAAGAACCAACCACCAGGCGAGAGGAAACGAGCCACACAGATGGGACTTCATCTAGCACCGCCGCCACAAACAAGAGCAAGCAAAATCCTAGGAATCCGAACATGCTTCACGAAGGTATCATTTCAATCACAGAAGTGAGCCCAAAAGGCGAGCCTGTCAGCCCGGCTGACGCAGCAAGAACGTACAGCAAAATGCTAGGTTGCATCTTGAGCAATAACGTCCAGATCAGTTGCAAGGATTTGGCCAGAGAAAGGGAGAAGCTACAGGATGCGTTACACCATAGTTATGAATTTTCGCCTGACTACAAAGAAAAAGCCGAAGAGTATGCCCTCTCAAAATGGCCAAAGATGTTGAGGGACTGGAAGAGCAGGGCCAATTGCACTCTAAAGGGTAAGGACTTCGTGACCCTTAAGCGGCTGAATCCCACTATGGATCCCGACGAATGGAAGATGTTTTGTGAATCCTCCGAAAGCGAGTCAAGCAAAGAGATCAGCGATCATTTTTGTAATTTACGGTCGTAGTTGTCAGGTAACCACCGACTGGGCCTTGGTGGTTACAAAGCTGCAGAACCCAAGTGCGCGAAGGAGGCCGCAAGTAAACCGCCTCCATTCTCAGAACATTGAGATCGTGCTCGTGACTTCCGTTTCCTCAGGGCTCGTGCAGTGTAGGACCCAGATAGTAAGGAGTTGATCCTCCTGACGCCGGAACTTCGCTCGACGGAGGAGAACCTGGTAACCTCAATCACCACTAATAATTTAGTACCTAATACATTTATTACCTTACTAACGTTTACCACAACATATGTATTTTTTCTAGAGAAAAATAAAGCAGGAATTTGGACCCTCTCCTCAAGATTCTCCCTACGACTTTAGGTATGATAACCCTCTTACCCGAGCAGTCAACGAGGGCTTCGGGGTTAATAGGAAGCCCAAGACTGGGTGTGCGTTGGGCGCGGGAAAGGTCTTGTGGGACGAGGCCTATCCTCAAACGAAAGAACATAAAAAAAGTCAGAAGGAAAAACATGGTTGATGAAAAGATCGAAGCCAAAGTGCAAGCACGACCAGGACCCGCGTTAGATGCAGCGGTTCAGAAGAAGTTAGTTGAATTGTTTCCGCACTACACGTCGAGTCGTACCCAGCAGCATATGTCTAGTAGCACCCAACAGCCACGATCATCGCACTTTGTTTCATGTTGGCTGCAAGCCAACGTGGATGGCTTTATGACAAGGATTGCCAAGGGGCAAATCATCCCATTTACCGATGGTACTAGAAAGATGCATGTGGCCGTCCTACCACTGGACATGACGAGGGTGCAGGTGCTGGAGGTAAAGACGGACTTTGAACCATGGTCGTTGCCTCACCCCCCTGAAGAGGACGTCACTACATTAGGAAAAGTGACCCAGGGCCACCTGCTTAAGTGGCCACTGAGTGATATAATGACAGCGATCCCGCCTTCGCGAATCTTGACCCCCTTTTCAACCTTGCCGGCACCGCTGACATAGTCCAAGATATTCCACCATCAGCGGAAAAGGATCTACCTGCCAATTCTAGACCATCCGCAGACAAGCCACATGTGCCCATTGTCGTCCTTGAAGGGCGCAAATGGAATATGTATAAGCCCGATCAACCGATGCTATTGGACTCTACGTTGAGGACCCTCTTGATCGAACTTTATGTTCTACACGATGACGTGTTATATAAGTCAAAATAAGGTCAACAACGTTACACGGCCAAGGTTATAGAAGGTTATAATTTTGTCCAGGAGTTTCCTGCTGATAAAATTGATCTGCCCTTTAATGAGGTGATCCATGCAAATGTCTTCTATGTCAGTCTCCCCGGAGTTAATGAGGCTTTGGGCACTTCATCAAGCTTTAGATCCCCAACTCCGGCATAGTAATGTGGCCTTACCTGATCCTTTTTACGTGCACTGGCACAACATGAAATCCACAACTGGCCAAACCTCATGTCAAACTACCTATTCCCGTGCATGATTATGAATCATCTGTTGGAAATATGCCCTAGAGGCAATAATATTTGTATTATTATATTTCCATATTCATAATTATTAATATTATTATATTTCCATATTCATAATCCGTAAAATGCCCTAGAGGTAGCATTCGAAGGCGAGGAGGATGAAGGGAGTCGGAGGCTAGACACACGGACTAAAGCAACAGGATTTTACGGATCAGCTGACTTGTTCTTTTGTGATTGGGCTAAATAACCTTCCCTCCTAATTAACCAGGCCACCCCTGATTTTAACTAGTGGGGTGGGCGCCCAGGCCCGTAAAGCCCCCGTAATTGTCCGTTGATGAAGCAAGACTCGGTCGGAGGTACGGTGCGCGAGAGCTATTTCTCGCGTTAAGCGAGACGATAGCTTTGTCTCGCTGAGGATTTTCCTTCCCTGACGTCGTATTGGGCCAGCCCATTCTGGCGCGCTTAGTGTGTAAAAAGAGCGGAGAAAATGTGCGAGAACCAGGGAATTCGCCCGCTGCGCTAGCCACTCTGCCTAAGTTCATTTTGTGGTATAAACAAGGGCCGCGTCCTACTTAAGGCTATTTGAGCCGTTTTCTTCGAGTTTTTTTGTTTAATTTTTTTCCTTTTTTCTTCTCCGTTTTTCTTTCTTTCTTTTTTGCATTTTGTTTCTCTGTTTTATATTTTCTATTTTTCTTTTTTTGTTTCTCTTTGTTTTTTCTTATATTTGTTTTCGTTTTCACTCCATATTTTCGTATAAGTGAGCAACATTTTTTGTACACACATTCAACATTGTCCGAACGCATATTCAACATTTTTTTAATACTTGTTCAACATTTTAATAATTATTAGACATTTTTAAAATATTTGTTCAACATTTTTAATACTTATTCAACATTTTACAAATACTTGTTCAACATTTTTCAAATACTCTGTCAACATTTTCTAATACTTGTTCAATATTTTTCAAAAAAAAAATCAAATAGTCAACAATTTTCAAATACTTGTTCAACATTTTTCAAATACACGTTCAACATTTTTTAATACTTATTCAACATTTTTTAAATACTTGTTCAACATTTTTAATACTTATTCAACATTTTCAAATAATCGTTCAACATTTTTCAAATACTCGTTCACCATTTTTCAAATGCTTGTTCAACATTTTTCAATATGTTTTGAAGAGTGTTTTTTGTAATATATATGTAGAATATTTTAAAGTATAAATAAAAGTACAAAAATAAAGCAAAAAACGAAAACAGAAAACAGAAAGAAAAAAAACAGGCCCTGGTGTCCCGTGCGGCTGGGCCGGCCCATCTGGGGCTGCGCCCGACTTGAGGCTTGCCCCTCTCTCGTGTAAGGCGATAAATAGGGGTGCCCGGTACGGTGGGGGAGAGAGAGAGAGTCGATGTGTTTTTTTTTTTTTGCCACATCAACCCTGACCAATGGGTCCCCAATGATCAGGTTCCCTGCCAAAAACGTGATCAAATGGGGATCAGTCCAATGTGTGATGGTTGGACCCAAAACCGGTACTGATTTGCAAAAAAAATGAAAATTGGTACTGATTCGTTAACCTAGCTCCAATTGTAGTACCTTTACGCAACTATAACTCCATCAAAGAAAATACTCCCATGTCCCAGCAATCAAAGCAGAGTAAACCAGTCGCACCAAAACAATAGAACCGACAACACATAATAGCACCTCCCATGTCCCAGCCAGTCTCTCTAAATAAAACCCCAATAAATCCCAGCCAGCCATGGATGATGCTGCTCGAGCTAGGGGGTGAACTCTGACAAACCATTACTGCACTTCTACTTGACATTTTCCCGATGTACTATATTATCTACTACTGGCATTCACAAATCAACTAGCAATTTGACTTGAATCAATAGATCAAGAACATACAAGAGCTAAAGTTAACCTACACTAGAATAAAGGACAAGGCCATCAAATCATCAGATTCACTCCCTCCCGCTGTCGGATGAAATTCATCAGAGTCATTGTCCTCATAATACAAGGGAAATTGTATATCTTCCCTGTCGATATCGTATATCCCTTCTAATGGGTGCCTCAACTCACCCATTCCTTGCTTCTCACATGGATAGCATTGACCTGCCAAAGTAAATCACAACGGTAGAATCTGTTTAGCTCATTACAAGTCACAAGGTGAAAATTTACAGCAGACGTGGAGAACCTTAAGATCATCTTTGCTCTCAATGTATCTTCTGAAAGCCACCATCGCCTCCTCGCTCATCCATCGACTCCGCCTTTGCTATGTCCCAGGAGCAAAACATGTTTGCCAGATCCCCAGTAGAGCTCCTCGATGTATAGTTTCAGTTCTCGTGCATTTTTCTCCACAGATGCCTGAACAAAATGAAAGGTGAGTAGAGACCTATAGGGGACGGCAGAAAGAAACACAAACTTGTAAGATATGCACTTGGCTGGATAGGGAAAACAGTTCACCTGACATCATGCAAATGCTCCTGAAAGCGAGACGTTCCACCAACTGAGTAAAGCGACATTCGAGTTCTGTGCAACCATCATATATCTTCATAAGAGCCTTGTAGTGTTGTCCAGAAACGATGCAACGACCTGTCACCTGTGAGATGCACCAGATCTTAGCAACCATCTGTCAACAGACTTTTTCAAAATAAAAGGTAAAGTGGGCTTCTACCTTATTCATTTCAAAACTCAGGCGGATACCTGGGAGACTAAAAGGTCGATTACATGAGCACTGTGTTGAGATGCACCAGGGTGCAAAGGCGACAGGCAACCAGCAGTGAAGTACTCCCTCTGTAAAGAAATATAAGAGCATTTAGATCATTACTTTAGTGATCTAAACGCTCTTATATTTCTTTTCGGAGTGAGTACATGAGAATAAAAGAGGAAAGCAGTACAGGCAGAGGAGATGTTTCAGAGGTACTAGGGAGCTAGCGTGCTAGAAGTTGCGCCCACATAAGCATACCCAATTTGTCTTCCTGCCGACGAGCACGGCTACTCCAAAGCTTCAACATATCTGCCGCATACATCTGCACCGCACATAAGCTGCAGTCCATTTTTTGCTGCTGAAAACTCTGTCATTTCGGGCGTCAGAGGGAGACAGCACAGGCTGCAAAAACAACACACCGCAGAGGACCAACTTGCTTATTTGCTTGAACCTCCTGCACAAAATCGAAGATGCTCGCCACACTGTTCACGTTGTTTAGCAAATTCAACTTATCCCAGGCCGTGTGTGCAGAAGCACACCGCAGTATAATGTGGCTAACAGTCTCCGGAGCTGGCCAGATGTCACAGTCGCTTGTAGGGGCAACCGCAGTCCAATGCTTTCTAACCATGCTGTCCCGTGTGTTCAAGCGTCCACGGTAGGCAAGCCATAAGAATATCTTGCGCTTTAGGGGAATGATAGTGTGCCATACCAGGTTTCTATAGGCACACAGGACGCCTCGGAACGATAACAGCTTGTAAAAATAAGCAGTACTCATTCTTCTGCTTGTAGACTGACGATATACGCCGATCCCCATCGGTGCTCATCAGAGATAAATTTTCCAAACAATTATTCAGTTGCTGTAACTCAAGCGAGGCAGTGTAGGAAAGGTTGGAGTGTAACTTGAGGCACCACGCCCCTCCCTCGAACTGTGAAGAAACAGTGCAGCTTTTATCTGATGCATAGGAAAAGAGAGTTGGCAGGGCCTGACTGAGCCGTCCCATTTTCATCCATTTGGACTGGATAGGCTGGCCCACTTCACCATTCACAATCACTCTGGAAGAGCTAGAAGACAAAAGTGTTGAAATCCATGATATCCACCATTGGGGAAAACCTCTAGCTTCCAAAATCCGGAGGAGGCCCTGGCAGCTTTTACACTGTCGAACCCCTTCTGAAAATCTAGCTTCAGCGCTACCATTGGGAGCTTCCTTTTATGGGCACACTGCACCAGCTCCGTGGCAAGGAAAAAAAATTCAACGATGGATCTCCCCTGCAGAAACCCAGATTGGAGGGAGTGCACTAAGTCAGGTACCTTGCGCTGCAGCCTGCGTGCCAGCACCTTGGTGGCCAATTTAGGTACACTATGAACAAGAGAAATAGACCTGTAATCTTTGAGCTCCAAACAATCCTCTTTCTTCGGAATCAGGGTGATTAGAGCAGTATTAACTCCACTCAAATCAGCCTGCCCATTGAAGAAGTCAGCAAAGAACCTGAGCAAATCCTCCTTTAGCAGATTATGGAAGGCCTTGTAGAACTCGTTGGTAAAACCATCTAGACCAGGGCTTCTATTGTTTTTGAGATCAACAGGGCTTCTATTGTTGGGAGAGCTTATGATTGCAGTGATGATTTCTGCCCAAGAAAAAGGATGGGTAAGACAAGTGAGATCGGACTGTTCATATAACTCACTGAGCTGAACAGCAGGGATGGATGGAGAGGGTTGGCCTAGCAAACCCCTGTAAAAGAACAGTAGCAATCTCCAGCTTGGCAGTGATGTCAAAATGCTCAACCCCGTTGTGAACCACAACTTTTATCTTGTTTTTTCTAGCCTGATGGTTAGCAGTAAGCAGCAGCATGGAAAAACTGGCTGTTTTCATCTCCCGCAACACACCATCCGATTTTTGCTCGTCTTTGCCACATCGCAGTCTGCCAGAGAATCAGCTGCTCAGCCTTTGCCAATGCAAACTTTCTGGAAGTGAACTCCAATATAGATAAAGGCCTCCTTCTGCTACTGCATTGAGATAATCAACAACTCGTTTATTATTGTCAATTAGTATGTGCAAGCTATCCGTTTGACGGCTCCAGTTCCTAAGAGCAGCCCTGACACGCCACAATTTGAAACTGATTAATGAAGTTGACGAGCTGATGTTCCTGGTGCCCCTAGTGGCCTAGTCCACCCCTCTTGGATAATGTTTCTGGTTTCCTCCATTTCCACCCAGTGGTTTTCAAACCGAAACAATCTGCACTTTGGTGTGTCTTTGTTAAACTCCACCAGGATGGGTGTGTGATCCGATGTTATAGCAGTCTCAGTCTTGGCAGAGGTTTGGAGGAAGCATAAATTCCAATCCGCATTGACAAGCACTCTGTCAAGGCGGGCCAGGGTGGGATTCCTGCTCTGTCAACAGACTTCACCACGCTGAGGAATCCAATCAATGCACCCAAACACATTTTCTGTCAAGATTAAAATGCCAGCGCATAGAAATAAAGTTAGAGAATTCAACAGAAACAACACTGTACACAAAACTTCCATGTTGATCAGAGTTTCTTTCCTCCAGAATGAATCAAACACATTCTTGCTAGTCCAAGCCACTGTAACTTTGTGCCTATCTTAAAATGATACTACTATCAAGTATATCTAATAAAGAAATCATATTCCAAGATAAGCTTGCTCCACAAGTCCACAGCAAGAAAAATTAAACGCTTCGTAGACAAAAAAGCGACTCGGAATCAGCAAAGAAACAAGAACACAAAGTGCAGTGAAATATCAGTAAGTCCAATTCGCTGATGATTTAAATTGACCAAAACATTGTATGCTCAACTTGGTAGGATGCGTGCAAAATATTCCTCCATTTGATTTCCAGGTAGTAAATAACAGCGAGCATCACTCCTGCTGATTCACCTACGGCCTACAAAACAGGATCACATCAGCTCTTCAAGCTTCATGAAATAGATATAAAGCACTGAATGTTCTATTTACCGCCTAAGAGAACACGAACAGGTTGAATATCAGAATTCACAGCACAGAACCTCACGCAAGTGAAGCTGCAATTCATTTCTTCTATTTATGTATACTAATGAAAAAAGGAATATTTTCTGTGGGAGAGAAAAAAAACTCTGCCATTTCAGCAGCACAGTCACCCCTTTCCTGCTGCACCCAAGAGAAGGGAACGGCAGAGATAGGATCTCTCTGTCTCTCAAGAGCCCAGCACGCATTTTTTCAAGTCACAAGTTATTGATCACACGTCATTAGCTAAACCAAGTACAGAAGATATGAAAGCATGAATCCTGTGTTATTCAAACTGGATAAACACATGAATGAAGTAAATAAAATGCTGGCAAATCAATCTTTGGTTCTGAGTTGGATCATATAATAGTCAAGATGACTGTCAAAGAAGAGACTTAGAGAACACGAGTATCTGACCAACACAAAATTGTTGCATACCAGATGGATTACAAAAGATGAAAAGACAAACAGTTCCACCATAACTTTTACGCCAAAGATTGTTTAAGTTACCAAAACCTGAAGAAACTACTCAAGAGTTTGGCAATCAAACTGCTCTCACAAGCATCAACATTATCATGGAAAACAAATACAGCCTTAGACCATCGCCCTGGTTCTTCTCTTCATACCACTGGATTTCTTCCCCTTGCTCTTCTTATCCTTCCTTGCCATTCTGAATCAGAGCTCCAGGAGTGTTTTCTCCATCCAAAAGGATTTCACCATCGTCAGAATCACCCTTCATGCTCTTCTTCTTCTTCCCCTCCCTTGCCTCTCCCTTCTTCCCCTTATTCTTCTTGCTGCCAACATCCTCCACCTCCTCGGGCTGATCCTTCTTGTTCCTTTTCCTCTTGTACTTCACACCTTCAGCTCCACCATTTGCATCCGCATTTTTCAGCGCTTTCATCTTCTTCTCCTTGCGCTTGCTGCCAGTCTCCACTTTTGCAGCATCGATGACCTCTCCGGCACCAACTCCTGCTTCCAATCGCCCAACCGGAACCTCAATCTTCATGCCCAGTTCTGACACAACCTGGTATATTGGCAGAGCGACCGAATCCACAGCCTTCAAATGCAGAGCCCTCACGTTTTCCCACTTCTTCACCTTCTCCATGGCCGCCTCCACTGCCGCCATCACGTTGTCAACAATCTCCTCCTCCTCCATGTCCAGCCTGCCAACCTTGATCCCCGAGCAGGTCCCGGTCCGCAGGTAAAGGAAAGTAGAGCTCAGGACCTTGCGGACCTGCTCCGGCCAGCCAGCCCGGGTGAAGTCGACCGCGATGGGGGCCTTCTTGGTGGAGTAGAAGGACTTCCCGAGGAGGCGGGGCAGCATGGGGAGCAGGGCGCGGTCGGCGAGGAAGAGGCCGTAGGAGGCGGCGAATCGGCGACGCGACTCGTAGGGGCGGTAGTCGGTGCGCAGGGCGGAGAAGGGGACGACCTCCGAGACGGGGAGCTTGAGGGACCTGGCGGCGTCGAGGATGGCGGCGGCGGCGGGGGAGCCGGAGCCGGCGCGGTCGTCGGAGATGACGCAGACGGAGGCGGCCGAGTGGGCGACGACGGGGTGCGGGAGCGGGAGGAGGTGCGGCTTGGTGGTGGGCTTGAGCGGGACGCGGCGGAGCGAGCAGGTTGGGCGGCGCCTCCGCCGCGCGCTCGCGCATCCACTTGGTGAGGGACGCCACGGCGCTGGCCACCGTTGCGCGCGGCACCTCGTGCGCCGCCTTGGCCTTCTGCTGCGGCGGCGGCGGCGACATGGCGGCTGTCTAGGGTTTGGTGTGGCGGGGGCGAAAGAGGAGAGGAGCAGGGGAGGAGCCGAGACCATATAAGGCCTCATTTGGTTGCAGGGTTTCCCTGGGGGGATCCCCGCTGTTTCCCCGGGCCGGAGAACCACGGACCGAGTTGGCCCAGGGAAATCGAGTTGGTCATTTGGACCGCATCGTTCTCGGGGTAACCCTGCCCGACCCACGTCCTTTCCACGGGAAGGAAAAATATGGAACGACACCCCAATCCAATATGCATAGCGATGATTTCCTCAAAAAAAAAAAAAATTGCATAGCGATGAGAATGTGTGTTGAGGAATAACATGAAGGAGAATTGTGATTTCAGCTAGCCAATCTTTGCAAAACGGCTTAGAAATGAGTGCATTCTTCGATTTGTCGATTAAGTTAAAGATATAAGCATCTCCGATAGGATTTTTTTTTAAAAAAATTCAAGCATAAGAATAAAAATACATATAGAACATTAAAAAATAAAATCAAAACTGAAACATAATTTCTTCTGCCAAAGGAAGATGACATTCCTCACCTTCACTTCATTATCAGAAGAGTCAAATTTAGGATTTAATATAGCTTTCAATAGTAATAATGTGTGTTATAATCAAGCATGGGTTAGGCTGTCACCTAGAAAGCATACTGCGGTACTATAATCAAGCATGGGCTAGGTTTAGTACCTATAGTTAGGTTTATAGTGTACTTATATCTCAACAAACAAATCAAACCAAATATAAGTGCGCAAAATATGGATTATCCACCATTAGCCTTCTATAAAAACATGGCACGCGTTTCGCGTGCTCTCAAAAAAAAACATTACAGAACATGAAGATTATAATTTTATTATACATTGAGGTTGAAGATATATAATTTTATTATACAATGAGAGTTACCCCGCAAAAAAATTATACAATGAGAGTTGAAGATTTATAAT
Organism: Elymus sibiricus; assembly: GCA_039707655.1. Taxonomy (NCBI): domain Eukaryota; kingdom Viridiplantae; phylum Streptophyta; class Magnoliopsida; order Poales; family Poaceae; genus Elymus; species Elymus sibiricus. Next base: position 484,203,695 of record CM077665.1, read on the forward strand.
ATATTATATACAATGAGGGTTGAAGATTTTTTGGATGTCTGTAAGACAGAAATCGTTTAGCTTGGAAGGCAGTTCCTTCTCCAAGTAATGTACACATTATGAGTACTTAATCTATGCGCATATTTGTAGAAATGAGTTTAAATGTGTAAGTAACTAATAGCAGTTTTGTGGCCATGACAATACAAAGGCAAAATAGGCAACCTTAATCCATGAACCCATCCGTGTGAAAATAACAAAGCTCGTAATAATTTTTTTCAAAGCACGTTATTTCGCTACATAACTGAGACATTCGTCGGAGCATGTAGTGGCAGCATTGCACAACAAAAAACATGTATGAAGCAGAGAAGCACAGCTTCCAGCAAGATATGAATGTTTTTGTATGTTAAGTATAACTGTAGCACCAATCATGATGTATGAAAGTGACACTCTCAATAATTTAAGTCTTGGAAAAGCTAGTCTCAATGGGTTTGGATTTGCTTTACAGTAAGATTCAATCTTTGTTTGAATGGAGGCATGCACATCCACTTTCCTCACAGACCAATAAAAAGGAAACAATGGACTGATATTCACTGAGAGTTATGACGCTAACAAGACCAGGATAACCCTACAGGGATGGAAAGAGAGAAACTTACTACAGAATCCTAGAGAATCGTCAATTGGAAGATTTACATTACTTGCCAAACCATCAACTAATTGTACAGATCCTTACATTCACGTGTACTGATAAAGCAAGATCTATTGATATTAATTATGAAAAGAAGCCTACTTAAGGAAATTCATCAAAACCTTTTGGGGGCAATTCATCAAACAACTGAATCCCATATGCTTAAGGAAATTCAGCGAACACATAATTGACATGGATGTTTCCTGGTGATCAAGCCTTCATAATTACTCGCATAGCTCTAACCACATGAGACAGGAGGTACTCAGGAAGCGAGCCAAATCTACAGCCTGAAGCACTCATCTACTATGCATTAATCTGCTACCAAGGATTGGAGAAGGCAGCGATGGCTACAGCGGTGCCGTTACAGCCTACATACCTAGGTGAATTTGGAACTGCAAGGACGAATAAGTTGAACAGCTCGAGGAAATTGGTCGCGCTAGCCTCCCTCTTGCCGGTCGCCTTGTTGTCCACATTGCTCTCTTCCATCGGGAAGCAATGCAGAGATGGAGTACGCCACCTCAGTCACATCGGCGCCGGTGGCCTCAGACAGAGCAGAGATAGAATCAAGCACTAACAGATAAAGAAATAAGAGATGTTCCAAGCAAGGTTTTTGAGTCGATGAGTCGACGAGTCACTCAGGGGGGGCAACTCTAGACTAGTCGTGACTAGTCTAGACTCATGGTCGACGAGTCGACATGCGACGAGTCGACGTGAGTTATGCAGTAGGTAGTAGGTACAATAAAATTACCATACAGAAGCACTATCCTGTATCATCTCTTTTCCTTTTGCTCTGATCTGCTCTAGACCTCTAGTGCTTCTGCTTGGTAGCTCAGGGGAGGAGGGGAGGAGCAGACCAGCAGCAGCAGCAGCAACCATGGAAGGAGGGGAGGAGCAGACCACCAGCAGCAGCAACCAGGGGAGGAGGGGCGGAGCAGATCTGCAGCAGCAACCAGGGGAGAAGGGGAGGAGCAGCAAGCCAGCAACCATGGGCGGCGGCGGTTGCCAAGGAGAGGGTTGGGTCAGGGGGGAGGGGGAACTACTTCGATCTAGGTTTCCAGCAAGCAAGATTAGAGAAAAAAATTGAGTCGTTCGACCCAGAAAACACGACTAGTCGTGACTAGTCGAGACTAGTCGCTCGAGTCGCTCGACTCATCCCATGAGTCGAGTCGCCAGACTGAGTCGACCCTGCCAGTGCGACTCATCGACTAGTCGACGACTAGTCGAGCGACTCGAAAACAGAGGTTCCAAGCAAAGATTCATTTCAAAGGAGAGGGTAATGAATCTGTTTATGAAGTTGGTTGTCGGTTATAATGTATTTGGCCCAAAATCTACCACTCCCCGATCCATACACACAGACTCGTGGTCGCCATATCATCTCTCTTTCTCTCCAATAATCATCCAAACAGAGGAACACCGTTCAGTAAAAAAAACAGAGGAACACAGCTAGCAAAGAAGGCTAAATAGAAACATATTTCTCACCTTAGAGGTGTTGCTTCTGCACTGAATTGTCTGAACATCGCTTTCTCTACCTCTTCTGAAACCTGAAATATGCATATGTTAGAAGGCTTCTAATTTTTATGTGATGATATTAAGAAATGGGAAAAGGAGTATCAAGAACAGATTCATATGTTTGGCCATTTGCCATTACAAACTTCAATATAGCTATCTCTGTATGTCGCAAACAATCACAAATGAATAATAGCATCTTCGTTTAACTTGTTCCATGGAACAATTTCTCTGAATATGTTTGCTTCAAAGTTGTCAGCAGTTCTAGCGTTGACAAGGACACGTACTAAAAGTTCTCACAAATAACCAAAAATGAAAAGGCATATCAAGACTGGAAGATGTTTGTTTAACCAAGTAATTACCACTCTCTGGACCATATTGCTAAAAATTGACAGGAACATGGTTATGAACTCCTCCCCAATGATCTCTCTTGAAATCAAACGCTCCCTGAACTATGGTCCTCGTCCCGCTCACCAGCCTGCCACTCAAGAAAACATGGGACCTTCAAATCAGCTCAGGATCACATATAAAGAAGATAAGTTGACCAGCCGTTGTCTTGAAATATATCACTATGACAAAAATTAGAAAAATAAGATTGGCACAGACTTTAGAGACAATTGTGCCAGAAAATTTTAAGCTCAATCTCTGAAGCAAAACTAAAAAGTGAAAGAATTAGTAAATGTGGTAGAAGAAAAACCAGTCCTCCTTTGGTTTATTAAAGGTAAAAAGAATATCTTCATATGCAAGTAAATGTGAAACTTTTGGAATGTAAATTATTGAGGTTCTATTAAGAGAATAAAACGTTGAATTGCTAGAAAAATATGCACGCGCGTGGGTGCCTCCACAGCTCAACAAGCGTATGCGCTGCCACCACTCGTTTGTTGCAGCTTTCCGACGTTGTTCAGTTTGTCGCTCGGCCACCTTGTTCTTTCTCCATCAAATGACACGACGGTCAAAGTTCTAGAGGGAACGGTCATGTGCTGGTGACTTATGGTGTTTGCAGCACATCATATCTGAACGGAAAATGCTGGATAATTTGCATAAGCTAGGTAAATAATTAGTATTGGCATGTGAAATTGGCACTTTGTACTGCTTTCCACTAAAAGTAACACGAAGATGTCAGAGCACATAAATGCATTTTGCTTGTTTAGGGACCTTTGCTTTTGATGACAATCAGGATGATCTCATAAGACAAAGTGTATTTCTTCACGATCTGGAGTAAGACAACTGCAGTCAGTATTATTTTTGAACAACTTAGAAATCAAAATCATCTACATAAAGCTCATGTTAAGCATTTGATGTGTCGCTGAGCACATCCTTCTACAAAAAGAAGTATAAAACACACATCTCTTTGAGGTAACTTAAGAAACAAAAGTTTTGAAACCTTTTTTTACCTAGCAGGAACTTGCTTGGCTTCCCTCACGGCGCTCGCGCTTTTTACTGCCAATACTGTGTACCAGCTACAATAAACTTCCAAATTAATTTGCCTTTCAGCACATACATGTTCAAGTATCCTCTCTTCAGTTCATGCTAAGCTCCAATTTAAAATCTGGCAAGTAAACTTATACAAAGTGAAATACATAAGACATATGTTGTAGCATAAGATTGCAGTGAAGAAATTGAAGGCATGTGTTGTAGCACGACCATTGCAGAATTTATATTGTTCCAAGACAAAAAGGACTAAATATTTTTTCAGACAAAAAAATGTATCAGCATGAAAGTGTTCTTGCTAGGTTGAGACTTGAGACTGTACGTCCAACCAATAATTCTGAAATAGCATACCTACTGTCAGGTAACCCAGCATCCTCAACAGCGACCATCCACAGTAGTCCTCCATTCCTATTTCAGAATTGATCAGAACAAGATCATCATGCAGCCATCCCCTTTCGCCGTTGGGCCGTCGCCGCCGCTGTAGCCGATCTATACTGTCGCCATGCGCCGAGCTCTCGTGCTTTAGACCGGCGCCCTCCTCACTCCCCAGGCCACCGGACGGCGGCTGTTCGCCCCCCACCACCACGGTTGGAGCCTGCGGGAGCAGGGGTGGGAAGGAACAGGGAGGAAGAGGGGTACGGGGCGAGAAGAGGGCGGCTAGAGCCCTGGCTGTGGTAGGAGGGATGGGAGGGAACAGGGAGGAAGAGGGAGAAGAGGGCGGCCGGAGCGCCGGCGTGCTCCGACTCCACCAGCGCGTTCCAATGACAGTGGCACCAAGCGCGTTCGCTCATTGACAAAGCAGTAACCCCAACTCCACCAGCAGCAGCGTGGATGAGGACAATATGGAGCATGGATTCGCGGGGGGGGGGGCGCTCGAGGAAGACCCATTCCGGCCGTGGGGATGTGGATCCAGGCGGAGGAGATCCTCCGGCGGCGGAGCTTGCCAGGGGCGGCGGCGCTGGAAGGTGCAGCCGACAGGGATCCGCGGGTGCTGGCAACGAACGGCAACTCGGCGGCGGGGCTGGCCGGCGGCGCGCGGTGAGGCGGGGCAGGAGGTGGCGGCGCGCTGCGGGAGGAGATGGAATTGGGAGGCAGGGTCGTGCGGGTGGCCGGGATAAAAAAAATTTCTTTTTTCTTTTCTTTTTGAGGGGTAATCGCAACTTTATCTCTCCCTTCTCTCCCTAATTAATAATAAAGCGCCTAGCGCTTCTGTCGTACGTCGCCGGCTATTTTACAAAAAAGCCCCTGTGTTTTTCTCTCCCTAATAATAAAGCGCCTAGCGCTTCTATCGTACGTCGCCGGCTATTTTACAAAAAAGCCCCTGCGTTTTTCCAAAATAAACCCGCAGTCCTGACTTAAGTGACATAAACGAACCGTTTTTTGCATTTTTACGAAAAACCCCTTCTATTTTCGTGGAATAAACCCGCAGTCCGGACTTCAGTTCAAAAATCCTTTTTTTATTTTTTTCCGGAAAACTCCATACCATTTTTATTAATTAATTCGGAGTTTAACTATAAGTGACAAATACTTTCAAACAATCATATCTTTTAAACCGTAACTCCAATTTTAAATTATTATATATGAAATTTGATTAGAAAAATTTGTAGAATCTGAATATGATGTTATTTTTATATTTTTGTAATTTTTAAAATTCTATTTCTGTTGTAATCTTAATTTTAATCAATAGCGATGTGTAAATCATATCTTTTAAACCGTAACTCCAATTTTAAATTATTATATATGAAATTTAATTAGAAAAATTTATAGAATCTGAATATGATGTTATTTTTATCTTTTTGGTATTTTTAAAATTATATTTCTGGTGTAATCTTAATTTTAATCAATAGCGATGTGTAAATCATATCTTTTAAACCGTAACTCCAATTTTAAATTATTATATATGAAATTTGATTAGAAAAATTTGTAGAATCTGAATATGATATTATTTTTATCTTTTTGGCATTTTTAAAATTCTATTTCTGGTGTAATTTTAATTTTAATCAATAGCGATGTGTACAATGTGAATACGATGTCATTTTACTTATTTAACATTTTAAAATTTTATTTATGATGTAATTTTAATCAATAGCATAAAATACGAATTTTTTCGTACCGAGCTATAAATGGATTTGTGGGATGGCGCTCCTAAATTAGATAGGATGGAGGATTACTGATTTGGGTGATTGGGTGCCTAATTAAATGGGATCTTAAGTAATTAAGTCAGCGTTGCATGCAGCATCAGCGAAAAAAAATTGAGTCGGCCGTGCAAGCATATGCGCGAGTGCACACGCGTGAGCTCCGGTGCGAGATCAATTCCGCTCATTAAATTATGTTGCTCCCTTCAGATTTTTCCTTCTAAAATCGCAGAAGGATTTGTGGGCGCTAATTTTTGAAGTTCTAAGAACCTTCACGAGGAGTGTGCGTGTTTGCGGGGGGTTGTTGCTGAAACGAGTTTATTCATTTTTTTTAACACAGCTAATCTATTTTTTCGAGAGAGAAAACAAGTGTATTAATTGGATAGTGGAGTGGTTCAAATTCCTAAGATAACACCAAGAAACTGAAAGGGATGAAGTAGATTTCAATCTAATGGTTTTGTTCAACTTTGATTTATTCATGGATGGTCTCAATAAACCGTCGTACAAAAATAAATAAAAATATCACATATCTACCTTGGTTTTTAATGCCCGACTAATGTGCATTTCTGGAGACCTTGGCATGCACCTTCCTGTTGCCGTCAGGTTGCACCGTTTGAATGTTGTAGTGTAGCGTCGAGGAACGTCTTGTTAGACATCCCAATTATCTTTCCGTTGCAACGCACGGGCATATGTGCTAATAAAAGAAATATACATTCTTAGTCCGTCATGCTGTTTTACAAAAAAAACTTGATGTTTTCGATGTTAAACCCGTAGTACATATTAATTTTCTTTTTAAAATATTCATATCTTCTAAACTGTAACTTCAAATTTAACATGTTACATATGGAATTGGATTAGAAAAATAGGTAGAATCTGAATATGATGTTATTTTACATGCGAACCTCAGCAAAATCAGGATTGGAGACGAAATTCAAGGTCACTTGCCCGTTTCTTTGTACGTATTAAATCTACATGTAAGCCATGTTGAAATAGAAGACCTGTGAAATCTTGAACTGCGATTTTGTAGGCTAAGACCATATTTATTTAGGGCGTAACTACAAATTCTCACATTATAGATCATTTTTGGTAAATTAAGAGCGTGTGGTATTTTTTTCTCCCGTTGCAATGCACGGGCCCTTTTGCTAGTATATTCAACTTAAATAAGGTTCGGGACCTCGTCCGCTACAATATGAAGAATACAGTCCGGAGGAATATCATGAAACATAACCGTACTCTCAGTGCTCACCCCCTCCCTAGCTAGACCATGCGATCGCACCATTTGCCGAGCGGCGAACCCATGTAACCTTATACTCCTGTCTAGACCTCAACAACTCCTTGATTTCTTCCACATACGGACCGAGCGCCGAGATGTTCCTGGTCTCCTCGTTAAGCATGGCTACCACCCTCTGGTTGTCTAGCTCGACGTGTACTCGCTGAATGTCCCTGTCGATAGCCATCTGCACAGCACTCCTTGCCACAAGAATCTTCGAGAGCTCAGGGTTTGTGATACCCGGGAAGAACACCGCCGTCCCTCCTCTAAAGGCACCATGGTGATCCCTAAGGACCACACCACCACCCCCTTTGTCTTGTGCCCTCGACGTCGCCCCATCTGCATTTACTTTAACCCACCCCGGCGCCGGTGGTTTCCACCTCTCCAGCTGCCTTGGCTCCTTGATCGTTGGCGACTTCGCATGCACTGTACGCCATTCCTCAATGTGATCATGTACTCGTTCCGCTAGCTCTCGTGCATCTTGGATTCTCTTGCCATCCCGAGCCTCATTGCGCGCACACCATAGGCCATATAGTGCCTGGATCATCGTCTCGCGTTCGGCATCACCTGCATCTGCCATCCACGTCTTCAACCACGCCACTACCGCGGACAGCGAGCCATCCAGCGATGGCGGCCGTACCACCGGGTCCCCCTTCTCCTCACATAGAAATTTCCAGAACATCTCCGAATGAGGGCACGCCCAGAAGCGGTGATAGGTAGTTTCCTCCCTTCCGCACGCGACGCAAAACACGCCCGGCTTGATCCGGCAACGGTGCAGCTCCGTACCTACAGCAAGCCCGTTTTTCATCAACCGCCATGCATGGATCTTCGCTTTACCAGGTGCATTCGTGTCCCAAAGTGCAAGCCACGCCTTGTGCTCCCTGCTAGGCATCGAGGATCCCAGCTGTCCGGTTTTGACTCCCTTCAAACTCATGCACAGGTGGTATGCCGACTTGACAGTAAACTGACCGTTTTTGGTGAAGTTCCATGCTAGGTAATCAAGCATACTCGGTCCCACAATAGCAATGTGCTTAATGTCCTCAACATCATCTGGGGTGAACATCATCTCCGACTTTTTCATGTCCCATGCGCTGCCGTGCTCATCGCTGGTACCGGTTCGGGCTGAGTTATGACGAGGACTGCGGGTTCAATTATCAAAAATCACAGGAACTTTTCTGCAAAAACGCTAACGACGTACGACCAGAAGCAATAAGTGCTTTATTATTAAAAAAAATAGGGAAAGATCCTGGTAGTTCTAAAAAAACTATCCTGGTTCTTCTAAAAAAAAATCCTGGTTTGGTAGATTAAAAAAACATCCTGGTTTGGACGCTTCTCCCCCGAACCTAATTTTGGTGAAAAAACCTTGGTGACACTCTGGTGGGCACGACCGAAGGCGGTTCATGAAGAGGTATTTCAGTCCCCACTGTCTACCTTTGATTTTATTCAACACTAGGTACTTTTTTTTTGCGGGGATTTATTCAACACTAGTTGAACGATCCGGGTCAAGTTGCTGTGAAGAGTTCAGTGAACCGGGGGCCAACACCTTCAGTTAGAACAAGGTGGCGTGCTCCAATTCAGGGATCAGTCAAAATACACTAGTGGTTGGGGCGCACCCCTGGTGCGCCGCCTGAAAGGAAGTTGGGGCGGTGGTAGGTGAGATGTGCCCCTTCCACTTTCTTGTCAGTACTATGTGATGTTATTTCATCAGACTCAAAGTATAGCAATATGAAGTACCGGTACATGCAAGTTCACGTACAAAACCAGAGGCTGGCGGTCAATGGGAAATCATTGCTTGGGTCCTGGAGCAAGTAAGACGCGCCGGTCTCCTTGGCACACTTGGCCACCAGGATCCCCATGCCCTGACCTCTCTTCCACAGCACCTTGAAGGCGTCATCATTGGTCCAGGTTTCCCCGATGTACACCGGCAGGATGTCGCTTCAGTAGCCATCAATTGTTACCACATGCTTTTTCAGCTGCAAAACAAGCAGACAAATTGCATGAATATGATAGATCATGTGCCTAAAACATGCTCAAGGTAGTTTTTGTTTTTGTTCTACAAGACTACACCTCCATCATACTTTGTTTTTATTGCATGTTCCATCTGATTCACGAAACAGGTAGTCATCCTTCGTGTCAATCCCACCATTTTTAATCACAAACTTATAAGCATAGTTCATGATCCTACCTGCCACAACCAACATTGTAGTATCTGTCACAATCGATTAGTTCTTGTTCAGAAAGGCTGAGAAGAGAGCCCGTCGTGATCTTGTTTATTCCTTCCATGGCACCTGTAGCTGAGAAACTCCAACAAGCACCTGAATGTCAATCCAGACCACATTAACCGGAAGTACTGTCGTGAGTTAGTAATAAGGAATGAGGTAAACCCGAAAAATACTTTAAGTATCTTGTATCAAGGCACTTGAGTGAAGGAAACAATACAAGTACAAAGGAGTGACTTCGCAGAAACAGAGACTTGCATCTTCACTTCTTCAGGGCCACTCTTGTGATCCTAATTTGTAAAACAGAAGTGCTGACACAGTTCTTATGTAGCATCTCTAAACTGCACATTTCCAATATAGCCATCGGCAACCTAAGATAATCCCAAACCTAGAATTCTAGATTGCTGCGAGCATAACAATTTTTTCTAAGATTCTCATTTAAAGCGTAATACATAACTGGTCTAAATAATAAAGCAGCACATATCTATTTCCATGGCCAAACCGCAAAAGTTAACAAAATGATTAGAAGAATTCTCTTGTGTGGGACGCCTTAAAAAGCAATATCACCTACGAATCACACAAGGAATTAGAGCATAACTCTCTAGCTCTAATTTATCTATCAAATTTTCCAAGTAGTCAGTACTGGAGTAGGCACTTGATATATTTCACATTTTTAAGGATAACAAAGGTCATGGATCTACTGTTGGGAAGAGCTGAAGGACTAAAAACCAGCATAGTTTGAAGGCATGTGGTCAGTAAAACTGCAAACTGGGCCTGCAAAGAACTAAACAGAGACATTTTTTCAACATCTTATCTAGCTGGCTTTGATTTTAAGTACTGCAGGCAAACATGTTGCTAAATGCCTCTAATTCCTAACGAGTTATGTAAGGGGGAGGTTAACTTGCATGTGTCAGCTCAGCTCCCTTGCATGGATTCAATTTCTTGGAATTATTTGCCGTAAAAAATGCCTTGGTCATACATATCTAAGTACGACTATGCTTTTATGTAGTTGTGCGATAACATCTCAATATCAAAGTTTTAGTATTAAGGATAAAAAACTCTGTGGATGTACTGTTTGGAAGAGATGTGATTACAGTTTGAAGAAATGTAGGCAGTATAACTGGAAATTGGGCCTGCAAAAAACTAAACAGGAAGCGACTACAATAGAAGAAGGCCCACAGGTGCAAAAATAGAAAAACATGTCTGGGCCATTGGATCACAGGTGGATGGCACAGATTCTGGTGAAAGTATGTCAGCCACTTAATGTGTATTTTACGAAAATCCCCCTACTGGCAATTAGTTATAAAACAGAACTTTGAAAATAACCACCTCAAGTATTTCATTTCCTTCTCCATTCATTTTGTCCAACGACCGCATGTGGAGTCTGCACAATGATGAAGCCACATATCCTATTAGTCTATACTACTTAAAATCTTTGCACGTATCTGGACCTCATGAAAACCATGCATATTTCAGTACACTAGTGGCTGGGGTGCGCCCCGGGCGCACCTTTTGAGGCGTAATTGTGCGCACTAATCAAGTTGACGTAGCTGTTAACGTGCTGACAGTACAGATAAGCGATATTCTTCATGCTTTGCTCAAATCTTCTCTTCAAGTATTGAAGAGGAACACACACCTTATGAACCCAAGCTGAGTCGTGGGTGTTCATCATATTCCATTGAAACAAATTAGAAAATGCAGGGAGCACAATCCATATATGTTTATCCTAAGCCTGGATCTATTAGATATCATAATAGAAAACAAATAAAGCGTTGTGTATATAAGATGGGGTGGTTCAAGGCCGGGGTGGTGCAGAGTCAACACGAGCAGCAACAGAAGCGGACAACGAATCCACGATGTCTCCTTTGGCACGTCGTTGTTGTCGTCCTGGGCACCCGTGCTCCTCCTATCGGCCACCAAAGAGGAAGAGCTTTCATCAGTGAAGGCTAGCTTAGATTCTTCGAATCATCAGCAAAATGCTCTAACTGAGGTCAATAGCATTAATTTCCTTTTTTTTTTTGACTTTTCGATTTCTAAATTCAGTACACGAGGGACAAGTATGATCTTGACATCACAGTATGCAACAGTTTTTAAAATGACCATTTGTTCACTTAGAGGTACTCCACAATTCCGAGTGGTTTATAGATAGTGAGTAAGAAACCCAAAAGTAGTATATATATCATGCGTACAAAGAATTCCATTCAACAATAGTATGTACATGGAAAGACAAATTATTATCTAATTGATATCTTCTGAATCTATTTTCTCCAAAATAAACACCGAGAATCCTTATCTGGGTGTGCATATAATTCAGAAATGCAAGCAAAGCTGATTATGGTAGTACGAACTGACGGGCAGAATGGAGTCAATTCTTTCCGCTTTCAAATCTCCTCTCAGTGATGCTATGGAGCAGTCCACATCAAATATATCTTGGAACTCACTGCAGATGAAGCAGCATAAAAGGATAAAACAAAGTCAAACCTTCATTGAATTATTAGAAATTGTGGTGCAGACCCAAACTGAAGTTTTCTAACCGACTAACAAATCTCAAAAAAAATGGCAAGCTGCACTAAACCAGTCAAGCAAATGATTTCCTTGCCTTTTAGAAATCGTGGTGCAGACCCAAACTGAAGTTTTCTAACTGAAGTAACAAATCTCAACAAAATGGCAAGCTGCACTAAACCCAAGAAACATTACATGTATATGACATAAGCAGGAAAGCAACACTTCACTTGAAAGGTTCAATCCTTGCTCTGGAAGCGAATACAGAGAAGCGCACAGATGAATATCTAATGCCTTGTTTTATTATCAAACCATGAGCTGCTCGTGGAAGCTTCAGACTCGACCCAATTAGATAACTCGCTCCACATTATTTGTTTTGCTGGAGCTGGAAATGAAAGCTCTACGTATGGGAGCAGCCCATTTCACAGTCCACATTCATATTCGAAGGGCACCAGCAATTGAGCTAGCAAGGCTCAACACCTCAAATGGAGGTTGTTGGCTGATGGCTTTCACCGTCTGAGGGCACAAATCCGTGATCCAGAAGTAAGCAAGCTGGTCCACTTCCAAGACAGAACAAAATAAACTGTCAAAACTCAAGTTTTGGCCATAATAATCAGTGCAGCAGAGCAGCACAATCAAAAGGAGGAGACTGTGTATAGCCCAGAAATCATGTTTGCAACAGGCTTTAACACAAACCGAACAATTTAGTTAAGCAACATTACCTCATTGCTGATAGTCTCATGCTTTGTGGATGCGATCAGTTCAGAAAGGGCTATAGGTGCTAATTTAATTTCTACTCTTAAGATATGCAACAATGTAACCCATGATCCGATTGACAACCAGCTTCACAAAACATATCATCAGATACTATAGTCCAAGAAAACATTGTCAAGACTTCTAAAGAAATAAAAAACACAGAAGTGTATCCAACCTGCATCCTGATTGACTGATGCCCTTGAAGTACAGATGGCGACAGAGGGGAGCAACTGCAGCGTAATAGGAGAGCCAACAGTCAATGCATAATTTCCGTGTAATCATTGGATAACAAAACAAAATGTTATCTTTGGAGAACCTACTACACTAAATTACATTTATTTCTAGCAGTAGATAAAATAGTTTACCATTGGTCTGTAAAGAAGCAAAAATAAATGAATCGGACGAAAATAAATGGTCTAGGTGACAATAATATAGCAATGCAAATGACATTTTGAAGTACCTATAAAACAAAAAGTCTTCAGATTAGGAGCAGTAAGTACTTGTAATAGCAATTAGCAACAGGAAAATATGATCATAAGAAATAATCTTGGAATCAAACCCACCTGCTGTCTTTTTATGTAAAGAGAAAAAGGAACCAGGGTCAAGGATGACTTTCAGCGACTGGCGTTGGGACTTGTCGACCGGGTGGCTGGCAGCAAGAACCTCTCCCCGCAGCATCATCGCCTCAACTGGTACGCCACCACCCAAGCCGTCCGCCCTCCTCCGGTGAGGCCGCCCCCAAGCCCTGCATCTCCTCCTGCCCACCTTCTCCCGCAGCCCTCCCTACACCCGTCGTCTCTCCATCTTCCCCATCCCCCACACCGCGCGGCCAGCCGATCCAGCGGAGTCGTGCCTCTCCCGCTGGAGGCGGCGGCGGCAGGTCTCGTGGCAGATGAAACGAGAGAGAGGAGGGCGTGGAAAGTGGAGATCGCGCGAGGAAGAGGAGAACCTAGCGTTGCTCTGGCCAATACGTGTGCTACCTTATCTGGGGGAGGAGTTATCTGATCCAGCGAACCTTACCTTTTCCCTTGCACAGTAAAAGAAACAGGTGGACATCACCAGCGCTCGCCCTTTCACCGCACGTTAATGTGTTTGATTAGTGCCTTGTACTACATCACTAATTATGCAAAAAAAGAAGCTGAATATGATTGTCACTGCAAAGCATGCCAATATGTATCACAAATATGTGAGTACATAGATAAAATTAAGGCACCCTTTGAAGCATAACTAAACATCAGATTGGACAATCCCAGATTGAGCATATCACAAGCATACATATCTTGATGAGACATGAAAGCACCATTTTTAGTACATGGCCAGCAAGACAGAATAGTAAGGACTAATATGATCACCACTCAACAGACATTGCTATTTAAAATGATAAGCTCTACTATCTTGATGGTAGATAACAGAAAAGCTCTAGCATTTCCCTCCAGTCCTACTACTTCTTGCTCATCAAGCTTCTTGTTCTTGGAGAGATCACACCAAGCAAACACGATTCAGTTGAGCACAGACACGTACAGATGCATGATCAAGAACAGAGTTAAATTTATCAGAGAAATTCTCTCAATTGTCAAAAAGGGGAGACTTTGATAAAAGCTTCTTCTATCCGTCTATAGTCCTGATGTTTCCGCTTGTCAGAGCATCATGCATCTACAAATACAAGGGAAAAAAATAGTTTACATTACAAGGAAAGAAATATGAAAATTATGTTCTCTAATCATGATCATGTATGTATTGAACAATTAAGAATGCAATTCAAGTTCTTTTGCCAAATCGTAGATGACAAAAGTAAAAAACTTGATGCTGCAGCATAAAGGCACATGTCAAAACAGTGAAGACAAAACGAAAATAATATCATACGGCAAAATATATTCACAGCTTGACAATGACGGATCACTCGTATCAATTTTCACAGCTCATCATCCCATTAAGACTTGGGTAACGCACACAGCTTACAACCGGTTGTACTGATGTATTGATATTACATTACAAGTTTTATGGCTTAATGGCTGGTTAGCAACCGAAGGTCTATCCCAAATCAAGCCCACGTAGGTCAAAACAATCAGCCATTTACTCCCTCCAATGGACATTTCCTGCTAATTATATATTGTGACCTAACATTGCCTTAATGCACACATCTTTGCTGACAGCAGCACTACAAGTGCAGGCCACAATGTTTTGTATGTGCACTAAAGCTGTTGGTTTCCACTCCTGTAACAGCTTAGAAGCGCATCTTATTGGTCAGGTACTTTGCAATTAGCACCAAAGACACAAAGAAATTATGATTTTGTTGTAATATGAGTATAAACAATACCATTTGATTGTTTGCTGCACATAGAAGGAGAGTTAGAGACAAATTCAACCCAAAACACAACCTAAATGCTTCTATGCTGGACAGAGAAGCCACTGGACAATTTAATCACTCAAGAGCAGTCATGGGTTCGAGAAGAACAAATATTACCTATAACCACTAAACCACAAAGATATAGCCTAATAATGGACATACAACAATGGCAATTTTGTTCACATTGTGAACCAAGAACAATATATGTACGTCCACATAACATCTTCTGCTATAGTACTTTTTACTGAAAAGAGCTCAATAATTGTTCGGATACTCCACTACGCCGTGGCATATAAAATATATCTCAGGTAAAGGACTCTTATCTAAGCTTGATTTGGCATATGAAATATATCTCAGTTCAAGATGCAGCAGCAAAAACAGCAGACAACAAACTTAGTACTAGTCGACGAGCTTCGATCTATCCATCATACGCAGAGCAGAAATCGAGAAATCAGCCCCAATTCCAAGACTGCAATGTTAAGGTTGCAAATTAAAAAGATACACAGAAAAAGAGTCTTCTTTTCTACATACAAAAGGTAAAAAATGTTTTGTGCCTACAAGCACTTTACATGCAGGTAATTTAATAGGTAGATGAGATTAGTTTGTTCACATGTACAATATCCGAGAAGAGGATGAAATCTCAATATATAGAACTGCTCGAAAAACTAGTATAAGCATAGCAAGCTTGTCCAGTGATGAATATTTCTGTTCATGGATACAGAGAGATATCCCTGTTATTCCTATCAAGTTGAAAGCAAGCATATCCTCGATGAGCATGAACTAGCTGTCCAGTCAAAAAATTCAATTAAGCAAACATTATGTTTTTTGTTATGGCTAATCAACACCGAATAAAGGTCTTTCCAAATTAACTGAATTTGGTACAGGAAAGTGTCAGTACATACTAAACTAAGATTCTGCAGTCTGCACTATAGTTCACATTTATCACATTTGCTTTTTTCATTGGAATGATCAAAAACGAGATGAATAAGCATAGATGTATACTACCCTCGGTCACTACAGCACAACCAATTGACTATAAAATCGGCGCTGGTTCTAACATTTGCATCTAATTTACAAATCATGATACCAAGATCAGTCATGACCACCACAATTTTTTTACAGATATGAACAAGAATACAGAGAAGGAAAATCAAGAGTGTCGAGGAAGAGAAAGAGAGCACTGAGGGGAGCGGGGGAGTACCTGCGCTTGGAGGGGAGGCTGGCCACTCCGGCGTTCAGACGTGGTGGTGAGGAAGAGCTTTAGGAGGAGCACATGGACGACGGCGGACTCGAACAAAAACCTCCTGTCCATCCTCTTACCCGCTGTTCCCCTACCTCCCCTCCTCCCCGCACGCCTCGGATCCGGCACGGGGCTGAGGAAAGGGGCGGCGGCGGCAGGCGGATCCGGCACGGGGCAGAGGAGAGGGGTGGTGGCGGCGGCAAGGGGGGCTCGGGGATGGTGGCATGGGGCTGGCAGGGCAGCGGCGGCGGCGGAGCTGGCAGGATGACATCCTCATCCCGGACAGCTCTGGTTCTTCTACAACAGGTAGTTGACAGTGAAGCATAATCTAGGAGGGAGAAATTGAGGAAAGAGCAGGGAATTAGTGAACTAAACATTGAAAGCGAGCAGAGGTAGCCAAGACTTATAATCCAAACAACAGTTTCGTTCGCCTCAACAAATTGAAAGAATTTTTTATTTGGCAGCATATATCCAAAGGAACAGACATGTTGTCTGTTTTATTTCCTTGACACACATCTACCAACCGATCAAATGGTTCACACCTTTTTCTTTTTCTTTTGATACATATCTCCTGAATAATCAAATGGTCGATCTCAAAGTACATCAGTCATATTAGCGTGCCCGTTGTATCAGTTTTATGATTGGAATACGGTTTCCCTGCATAAAAGCAGATCCAAACAGCCAAGCCAACCATCCAAAAGTTCCATGTATGTAACTAAATCCTCCGTCACCTACCGTCCAAGGTTAACTCCTACCCCGCAAGCACTCCATTGCCAGATCTGAGAAAAGGAAGGGAAAGCTCTAGCGGAACAGAGCTGTTCTTCGCCCGTCCGTATTTAGGAATTAAGTCCAGCGGCTTTGTACTTTACCGAAGATAGATGTCCCGTTCAACAGATCCTGTGGTGGATCCGGCCTACTTGGGTGTTCGGAGGTAAACTCGCTCTGTTCTTGCTTCCGATTATTCCCCATGTTTTGGAATTTTAGAAACTTCTGTAGTGTGCACCTACTAAGTGAGCTTTATTTTCAGTTCAAGGCTAGATCTTGTGGCAGACGAGTGCGCGGCTGCCATAGCACAAATGGGCGTCACCGAGATGCCTACACTTTCGACTGTAGCTGAAGCGGACGAGCTCGACTCTTCTAATGGAAGCACCGAACAAGCAAGGTTTATAGTATAATAATTGGTACCTTTTTCGGTCGTATAGAGAATGTTCCGTTCACGAAAAGATGTCTTAGGACATTGTGTGCAAAGCTTAGTAGGGATCAGGCAGATCAAGATGTGAAGAAAACGATGGATTTTTTCGCGGAATTAAAGCAAACAGATCCCGAGTTCGCTTACACTGTACGTGTAGACAGTGAAAGTCGGGTCAGGACACTGATATGGACGACGGGGAAGAGCAAGCTGCAGTACCATTACTTTGGTGATGCTGTGACTTTCGACACCACGTATAGGACAAACTTGTATGACATGCCTTTTGGTTTGTTTGTGGGTGTGAATAACCATTTTCAGAGTGTGATTTATGCTGGTGTGCTGATGCGTGACGAGAAGGTTGAGACGTTTAAGTGGGTTTTCTCGGAGTTTGTAAAGCTGATGGGAGGAAAACAACCAATTACAATCCTAACAGGTATGCGAGCAGCTTTGATTAACATTTTGAGATATATTGAATAGACGTGTATAAATTACCCTCTTATAGCTTATTTTAACATAATTTTGCAGACCAAGCTAGAGCTATGGAGGTGGCAATCGAAGAGGTGTATCCAGATGCAACACACCGTTGGTGCAAGTGGCACGTTCTTAAGAAAGCGAAAGAGTCTCTTGGTACTTTGTACAACAAACGTAGTGAATTCAGGGTAGAGTTCCACAAGCTAATACAGGAGATGTTGACAGTGGAAGATTTTGAAATACAATGGCAGGCTTTGATAGAGAAGCATTCACTACAGAAGAACACATTCCTAATTCAGACTTATGAGAAACGTGATAAGTGGGCAAAACCATATTTTGCCGGGAAGTTCTGTGCACGCATGACAAGTACACAACGCAGCGAAAGCGCAAACCACATGTTGAAGAACTATGTGCCTCCAGGATGTCCTATGAACCTATTCGTGAAACAATACAACAAACTCCTGTTCGACTGTGACCAGGAAGAAGGGTTTCAAGAGAAACGTACTAGGCTGGTAATTAACTCGTACCAAGGACATTATATGCTGACACTTGTTGGCTGTAACATCTATTTAATATTGAATTCTCTAGGGAGGTGTTGTTCTTAAGGCAAACATTCCTTTGGAGAAGCATGCAAGCAAGATATACACGAGGACCATGTTTGAAATGTTTGGCTCATATATGTACGCAGCAGGGTCATATACGATTTCCGAGGTTAGTCCTGGGACAAAATACACGGCCACACATGTAAATGCCGAGAAGCGTGAAAAATACTGCAAGACAGTATTTGAAGTGGAAATATTTGAAAATGGCGAAGTTTACAAATGTCAGTGCGGTCTTTTCGAGCATATGGGCATGGTTTGCTGCCACATAATAAAGGTACGCCTTGAATGAATCAGTCCATTTTGCCATTGTTGTCAAATTTGAATAAGTTTGTAATGTTTAGGATTTTATTGCAATTTTGTGCAGGTGATGATTGTACTGGATGTCAAAATGATACCTAAGTATCACATAATGAAGCGATGGACCGTAGACGCTAGGGACATTCTACCAGATCATCTTAAGCATTACCAGAAAGACATGGGCCCACTAGAATCCCCCACATATCGGCATTCAGCGCTATATAATGCTGCTCTAGAGCTTTTTTTTTAGAAAAGGAGGATGTACCCCCGGCCTCTGCATCTGGGCGATGCATGCAGCCATTTTATTAATTATTCACAAAGACCTTACAAAGTAATACTCCCTCCGTCCCAAAATAAGTGACTCAAAAATGACTCAACTTTACACTAACTAGTGTAAAGTTAAGTCATTTTTGAGTCACTTATTTTGGGACGGAGGGAGTACATCAGTAGGCCTGAAGCCACCATCTTGGCAACACCTGTCGCTACTCCTATCCCCTTGATGAAGGGGTGCCGAATGTCCGAGCCGAATACCAAACAGACATCGCACCAAAGCCTAACATCTAAAGCCGGATGCCCCAGCCCAGCCACATACCGGGACTGTGTCACACACCGGTCCGGCGCACTCTCAGAAGCCGCCGCTGCCGTCTTTCACTGATCCATCTCCAGAGCAGGTAAGACTGGGTGACACCAATGTCAAGAGTTATGAATTTGCAATCAAATACATCAAGGATGGCTTGATACATGTAGCGCTGTTCTGTGAAAAAGGAGATGGCATGAGTGTCCTGGACAAAGCTTCAAGCATGGCAAGGTCCAATGCAACAAGTCAATTGAGGGTGGACATGAGCATGAACATGCCAGCAGAAGCACAAGAACATTCGGAAATCAGACAACACAACATGGCAAAACGCACGAGGCCACTTTGCGCGTATGACGTTGACATAGTTTTCTTCCCATTTCCAGAAATTGCACTTACGAGACTAAACAAAACATGAAATGAACGAGGAAATGCATCAATGGTATGTACAGTGTGAAGAAAAGTAGATAATACTGATACGTAGTACGTACCCACTCGTGCTCGCACTTGTACAAGTGCTTCCCCGGATTAGCAGGTGTTCGGGACACCCACCACTGGACCATGCCATTGTTACAGAAAGGGCATAGCATGAGGGGTAGGGGAGGCTCTTCGGACAGTGCAACGAGTGGGGCGCTTGAGCTCGACATGGATTGACTGCCGTTTGGCGATGCAATGAGAACCATGAGACAGTGACGAACAGATTGGTGGTTGTGGAGTGGAGTTGCGAATGGGCTCGTCGGGGCTGATATGGTAGGTGACCGCAGGTTACACGTTAGATGCAAGGAAGGAAGACGACCATTTGGTAGCACGGAGGAAGACGACCGTTGCGGATGCAGGAACAGAACTCGCAATGATGATGAAATTTTGGTTGGGCGTTGACAGTTGAGTTCCCCTCTGTGCATGCATTAAAAAGGATAGGTGGTCGTTGCCAAAAAAAAAGAAAAAAGGATAGGTGGTTGGGGAGTAACAGTTGGTACTGAAAACGCGCATGAGAAATTGAGAACAGGAAGTTTTCTCTGCGGCAGCCAAAACGTGTGGACCACACACCTGATATACGGAACAGTTGCAAAGCTGATACGAACTGATAAAGGGGGCGAATACATCTGTGCTAATATAGTGGCGTGGATCACGAGGCTGGTGCGTGGTCGGGATTCAGGTGTGCGTCGTCGCCGAGTGCTCCTTTGCAGTTTCGCAAGAAACACATGCTACTCCCCCAAGCACGATATGGTTCACAAGAATTAGTTAAAAATTATTTAAATAAACAAATGGGAAAAACAGGATACTCTCCCAAGCAAAACCAGAAACCTGACTAAATGACCGGAGGCCAAGTTCACATATGCTCCAGCCATGATTTCCCCCAATATTCTGCAACCAAAATGAAAGTGCATGATTAATTTAATAGCAGGTACAAGCACACACTTAACAAGGGACAATCGTAACTTGGGTTTCAGAGGCAAGAAACAATCAAAGATCGAACATGTGTGCATGACTAATTTAGTAGCAAGTAAAACAACATACTTAACAGGGGACAATCCTAACCTAGGTTTCAGAGGGAAATGGTTGCAGAACAAACACGTTGTCCTTCCTCCTTGTTCAATTCATCCCTTCCCACTTCACAAAAGACACAGATTGACATAGTTCAGTAATACTAATAGTAGAACATTGTTTCATAAGATTTTATACGACAAAATTTTAGATGGGCTAAACTTAAAAAAGCTAGAGTTGTGTAGGCATTGAAGAAGAAGAAACCGAGTGGAGTAGGATATCACCAGGAGCTTAAGCCCGTCGTTCTGGCCATACCGACGCCAAACTGAAAGAGGGTCATTTCCTGCTCTCCTTACTGACGACAAATTTAAAGAGGGTCATTGCCTGCTCTCCTTTTTACTCTCACCCAATTATCAACCGGCTGTGCTCCACCGCGTCCTTTCCAGCGTCATGTTCCCTCCCCCGCCTGCCCCCACCTCTTTGTTCTGAAAGCAAGCAAGCGAACTCCTCAGAGAAAACCACAGGAGCGCGGTGATGCAGCAGCAAAGCACATAAGAGGAGGCATCACTTCCCTTTCTGCAATTTCCATTTTTGCCTCCATATTGACTGCACCTGGGAAGTGGCCATCATTCAAGGCAGTAAAGGAGAGGCGATGATGGCTTGGATCCACCCTGATTTTTTGCCCTGGTGACCGGATTCGTCCCTCCCTGTTCACCAGCAGGGGGGTACTTGAGAGAGAAGAAGAGAGATCTGGAAGAAGGGATTGGCAAGTGGTGATGGAAGGAGGGTGTGGAGCAGGAGAGAGGAGACAATACACACGGGGCTGAGGAAAGGGGCGGCGGCAGCGGCAGGCGGATCCGGCACGGGGCAGAGGAGAGGGGCGGCGACGACGGCAGGTGGATCCGGCACGGGGCAGAGGAGAGGGGTGGCGGCGGCGGCAAGGGGGGCTCGGGGACGGTGGTGCGGGGCTGGCAGGGCGGCGGCGACGGCGGATGGGGAACGGCGGAGGAGAGGAAGAGCGGGGATAGGAGTCGGCGGAGGCAAGAGGGGAGGAGGAGACACGGGGGAGAAGCGGGGCTAGGTCGCTCACTGTTTATAGCGGATGTACTATTCATAGCCGACGTGGAGGCCTTCGTTGCGGCTAGGAGCCCAGCATCGTTTATATGTTCAATGTACTATTCATAGCCGACGTGGAGGCCTCCGTTGCGGCTAGGAGCCCGGCATCGTTTATATGTTCAATTTTCTACGATCTTAAAATCCACTGTTTGATACTTGCTTACTCTATTCTGGTAAACGGAATGTTCTGAAATCTTTTCAATGTTCTGAAATCCACTACAAAAAAGGGAACACTTTCTATCATGTTCCTTTATGACTGAACTACTATTCTGGTAAGACAACTCTTCGTTGTCAGTGCAATGTAGTTTGCTCTTTCGTGGGAGGGGCGTTTTGGCTCTCTCGGGTGCAGATGCACCCGGAATCTCAGCCACCAAGACATGCATCAAGATCTGTACCACATGTCATTGTCGTGGAAATACAGGAATAGAAGTACTGATTCGGTTTCTGGTTCAAATAAATAACATGATAGAGTACGGATCAAGACATAAAAACTACAGAAAAGCTTGCCACAGACGTAGTTCATTGTGTTTTTTGCAAAAACAAAACTCATACATTCAAACCCCTTGAAAAATCACCCTGTCTCTTTCCTTCCACCTCCTCCACCGTCGCCTGCACAAGCCACCATCGGGTCCAACACCGCCACCCACCTGCACTGCCGCCACGAAGGTGACCACCGCTGGCCAACTGCGCAGCTCGACCACCGTCGCCCAACTGCGCACCTCACCCACCACCGCCCACGGAAGTGACTAGCGCATCCACCGTCGGGCTCAACGCCACCGCCACTTGCGCCGCTGCCATGGGGGCGACCATCGCCACCCACCTGTGCCACATAAGCGACCACCACCGCCGCATGACCAGCCACTTCGTCTGCTTCGGTTGCTGGCGCCACGGATTATTGTTGTATAGTCAAGAGTGCCATTGTATGATCTGAATATATAGCCAATATACAGTGAATATACAGTCAAGAGTGTTAAACAGTGACTGAATTTACTGAACTGTGAACTAGTGAACTCACAACTAAAATTCTACAGTTCAAAAAAATCTGAGATCTAATAAATCTAAAGTGATCATCTGAAGATCCCTCGGCCAATTTCCCTAGTTAACTCATGCCAGCTACTCAAGTAATTTTCTTAGTCAATTTCACTACTTCAAGAATGGTGACATGAGAACAAACGAGAATTGTCATTGTGAGATGAGAACAACCAGAATTGGTTGTGGTACTTCCGAACTAAATTATCATTGTGGTATCAGTAGTACAATGCTAAGTGGTCATTTTTCTTAAGTTGGTTGTGGCTTGCAAGACTACATCCTACTGGACATATATAGCAGATGTTATTTAGAACTAAATTGTCATTGCGGTTTTAGTACGAGAATTGAGTGGTAGTGAGATGAGAACAACCACAAGAATTGTCGTTGTCATTGTGGTTTCAGCAAAATAAAGTTTCTGCTGGCTAATTGAACCAACAAGCAAATAAAGGTTCTTGAGTCTCACTAGAATTGTCATTTTGCTATTAAAGTGAGATGAGAACAAGTGAAGTACTGAATGTGTTTGCATGATTCAGTCAAGTTTCATCCATATCATTGTCATTGTCATTGAATGATTCAGTCAAGTTTCACTAGAATTTGATTTTGGAGTACACATTGTGATTTAGTCAAGTTTCGCACAGAATGACAAGTTAGACTTGACTGTTAAGTTTCATTCGTTTTTGTGTGTGCATAATTCAGTCAAGGTTCACTAGAATTTGATTTTGCAGTACCAATTTCAGTTAAACTGCCATTGTCATTTTGCTGCGTTCTTGTTTGAAACTAGTACCCCACCCATATCAACAGCTCAAGAGGTACGGCCACAGCCACACCAGCTACGCCTCCAGGCCCTCCACCCAGCCGAAAGCCCCCTGCTTGACCCAGATCTAGGGCCAAGCAGGGTCCATCATGGCGAGTCACCAGGTCAAGGGGAAGGAAGGCGCCAGCGCTCCCAACCACGACCAGTCCCCACCCGACGTAACCGCCCTGCGGGACCACCACCGTCAACACCGGCCGCGCCGTGCGCCGCAGATCGAGGGGAGCCCGACCAAAACCTCGCCACCAGCGCCGCGGCGGCGAACCACCACCTCCCAACACATCATCCGTCGGAGTCGCACGTCCCCGTCACCGGGAGCCCCGCCGAGCTCCGCGCCCCCACGAGCGGCTGACCCGCGCCGCCGCAACCTCGAACGGGGGAGGAAGATTCCCCGCCGCCGCCCGCGTTGCACGGGCTTCATCCGGCGAACGCCCTCCAACGGCGGCGAGGGGGAGGAGAGGAAGAAGGGGAAGGTGGGCGTCGGTGGCGGGTCTAGGGCCACCGAGACGCGCGCAGGGCGCGTCGCAGGAACCCGGGGGGGGAGGCTTCCGAATGAAGAGATACAAGGATATTCTGGGATGCATTCATCTGGAGTCCATGAACTAAAAAAATGCTATGATAGCTGTGAAATGAATTTGATGTGGAATAGCAAGTAAAATATAATAGGTTGTCCTTTTGCTAACCGATATTCACTTTTGTTAGGTCGATCCCACAAACATTGTATCTTTACCTAATAATAAAGCACGGAGTGCTTCTTCTCGTTCACCGTCATAATACGCTTCTTCCCTCGAATTTACGCTTTCTCACATGAATTCTTGTCTGTTAGTTTTTTTCTTTGGCACACACATAAAAAAGATGGTAATCCCACCGAGACCCGAACCGCACCATGCCGTCGCCAGCAGCTCCACACCTCCACCACGCCCCACCGTCGGCGACCTTCTTCGTCGTACCTCCGGTCGCTCCGCCGCCTCGCCCCCCTCCGGTTTCCTCCTTCCTATGGATCTCCTCTCACCTCTCTTCCTCTTTCTATGGGAGGGCCATGACGCCGCCGGCCCTAAATCTCGCGGATCCGGCCGCCTTCACACCAAATCCGCCGAAAATGGATCCACCCCGTCTAGATCCGCCCAGATCCGATCGGGCCTCGCCGTCGTCACCACCGGAGCATCACCCCGCTCAACCTACTGCCCGTCGTTGCCTGCCCCAGCCGGCCCGTCATCAATCCAAGGCCCAACCCAAGCCGAGTTGTTGCCGTACTAAAAAACCGGACCATGCCGCCGCCTGCAGCTCCCTCCTCCCCGAGCTACCCTCGCGCTCGCGAGCCGCCTCGCCGGCGACCCCACACCTCCGCCACGCCATGCCGACGACGACCTTCTCCATCGTACCTCCGGCCGCTCCGCCGCCTAGCCCCTCTCACGTTTCGTCCTTCCTCGACCGCCATTCTCGACTGACGCCGTCTGTCCGCTACGCCGCTCTCCAGCAACGTAAATCGTTCATTTTCGCTTCGGGCGAATCCCCACACGTTCTCCGTATGCGGCCTTTAGGCTAACCTTATCCACTTGGGTT
Organism: Elymus sibiricus; assembly: GCA_039707655.1. Classification (NCBI taxonomy): domain Eukaryota; kingdom Viridiplantae; phylum Streptophyta; class Magnoliopsida; order Poales; family Poaceae; genus Elymus; species Elymus sibiricus. The sequence continues at coordinate 484,228,902 of CM077665.1, forward strand.
GCTACCGTGTTGTCCCCTTGGATGCCGGCATGGCTTCCCCAGCTGGACCTCCTCGACGCCGTTCATGTGGTTGAGACCATGTTATTAGGCTACGAAGTGTGATTTTTTTCTCCCGTTGCAACGCACGGGCATTTATGCTAGTTATTATTAAACTTCATAGCAGATTGTTCTCCTGTTGCCATCTAAAATGATTTCCACATTGAACGGTAACGCATGATGAAGACCATTGTATCACTACACGTGATTCATAAGGTGTGAGCATACTGGACTGCCCAGACCCATGTTTTTCTCTATTCATTTGTGCTAAGGCATCCAGTCAGTGTCTATTGTACTGTTGACATTTGTAGCAGATTATGTCGGGTAATTCTTTCTTGATGCCTGTAACACTTTACGTTAATGGAGATGGAAGGTGCGGATGGATTTGGCCATGTTGAAATGCAATATATATAGCGGCCAGCTCCTTGCCAAATTTCTGGTTCTGTGGTGCTCAATGTGTGTTCATGAACCAGTCGATATAGAAACAGTGATTTGGATGAATGCTTATGATAACCAAATACCTTCAAAAACTAGAGTCATAGCCGCCTTCTTTTCATGTCTTTAGAGGGTGTTTGGTTGAGCTTCCGGCTTCAAAGCCAAAAGCTCCTATTTAGAGGCTTCCGGCTGCAGCTGTGGGTCGGCTTTCGACTTTGCTTCGAAGTCGAAAGCCGGAAGCTCGCTGAAAGCCCAACCAAACACCCCCTTGATCCAAATAATGGTCCTAAAATCTAGTATAACTACACGCTATAAAAAATGATAAACGAGTTCTACTGAGCTGAAACTGGTTAGCCAAATAGGGAAGCAGACATGGACGGCAAGGAGCCACATCATACGACCACTTCTCACCAGCTTAAAAAGCTCTCAATTTGGGCAATCATAATCGGTAATCATCACCATACATCTATGTACCTTATCTACTAATTTAACCCCAAAAGCCATGGACAGGATGCACTCCAAACAACGAGCCATGTGATACGCGTGCAGCAGCAAAGTGGGGAAAGGACACAATTCCGGAACAAGGCCAGCCACAAACAGAGGACCGCAGGCCTACCACACATGATGACATGAGAATGGCAAAGTTTGGAGGTGAAATCATACCATACCAATACCATACCAATACCATACTTGCACGACGGATCAGGTAAAGAAACCAGTGCTGGCACTAGTACATACAATACAATCATCACATACTTGAGGGTTCCAATTCAATCGCATCACTCAGCAACAATAGGACGATAATCGTCATCAGGGAAGGAAGAAGAAAGGGGGAGAAAAAGAAACGAAAAAACCTCAATTTGTCCTAGTAGTAGCAAAAATTTGGCGGCGCTTTGGCCGCCAATCGCCGGATTAATAGGGTAGCAGCCAGCCCCTCCCCGCGAATCGCACGAAGAAGACGACTGCAAAGAATCCCCAGGGGGGGTTCAGCGGTGCGCCGTGACGAGCGTCTCGATGAAGCGCAGCCCGTCGAACCGCGGCGCGAACTTGTCGTCCGGGACGCCGCTGCCCCCGCTCGACGACGAGGGCTCCTGCGGAAAGCAGAGCACGTAAGAACAGAGCGGTTGAAGAACAAGAACAAGAAGACGTCCGTCGTGATCCCAAATCGAAATGAGGACCGGGTTGGTATCGTGGGAGGGGATTCTTGGGGAGGGAGGGGAGGATTTAGGGAGGATTCGAGGGAGGAGACCGTGATCCGCGCAGGACGTACCCGCTGGCGGAGGAGGAAGTCGTCGCATCTGCCGACGGCGACGGCGGCGGCGGGGTCCGTCGGGGCGCAGTCGCAGGCGAGGAGCTCGGCGCCGGAGGCCACGGCGACGGCGGCCGCGGAGGCGACGGCGGCTGCGACGCCCCACATCATCGTCGATCCAGCGGCCACTTTCCCCTCCTCCTCCTCGTCTGGCGGCTGGCTGGCTGGTAGGGACGAGGTGTGAAGGCTGGAAATTGTTTGCTTGGGCAGGGCAGGCTGGAAGGGAATGGAGGTGACGGCAAGCCGCGTATTTTTTTATAGTCGATACACTCTACAGAAAGGTGCGGTGCGGTGCGGCCGGACTTTGTGCGCAGAATTTAACGGGATTGAAATGTTGGAGCCCTGGGGGTGTCCAGGCGGGCGGGATGTGAAATTCGCCGACGGATGGGCCCGGCCGAGGGAGCACGGGATGCGAGCAGCTCGACGCGCTTGCTGGTAGCAAGGTGTCCGGAGATTTTTGTTGGGTCCTCCGCGCTGAACAAACGCGCAGCAGCGAGTCAGAGACGGAGACGAAACGCTGGTCAGCGATGAGGCAGGAACAAGTCAGAGACGATCAGAAAACGTTTGAAATCTGTTGGAGTCGGATGATTCCTGGCTTCTTCAGCCGCGTCCGGGGCCGTGCCATCGTGGGGCGCGGAGCATGTCCCTATCCCACCTAAAGCTAGAGCATCTACGACCACACCCTTCGTACATCTATATCTATATATCTATACCTACTAATCTATACCCCTTATATTATATATATACCCCTTATATATATATATATACTAATTTATATTATATATATATTATTTTTTTATTTTTTATTTTTTATTTTTATTTTTTATTTTTTTATTTTATAAATAAAGCAAGGTGATATTCTTGGTTTCGTCCCGCTTAGTTGATTTTCATATTTATAAAAATATATAAACGAGATGGTACTAATTCGGGAAGCTCATGACACCATTACATCTGCCCGTCCGCAAAAACCAAACAAAGTTGGCCCACCTGAGGGCAAGACGCGGGCAGCTTGGGCTTTGCCCAATGGCAAAAAGTAATTGTGGGTCTGAGGGCTTGAACCGGCGACCTTCCTTATGTTATCTGGACAAGGCCACCACTACAACGCTCGCTTGGTCTTTGAAAGAAAGGGCTGATTGAACATTTTAATAGTACCACCTCGCCCTTTTACATTCAATCACTCTAATTTAAATATGTCTTTGAGTTTCTTTGATATAAATAAGGAGAGCCTTCATGCAAAAGATGGGAGGGGAGAATAAATTATGGCCCTTCCATGGCCATGAATGAGCCAGGAAGGAAACAAATTGATGACGTCTCTGGGTCTGCGCAGAGGTGCTAGCGACGACATGAACTGCCTCATGCAGCGAGATTTGCGGGGGTGCTACCGCCACCGCCCACCGCGGCTTCCGCCTTTAGTAAAGCGGGCATTAAATTAGTTGGTTTATTATTTGATTAATTTGTAGTACCTCAATTTTTTATTTTTTTTAGAAAAGGAGGATGACCCCCGGCCTCTGCATCTGGAAGATGCATGCGGCCATTTTATTGATTATTCCCGAGGACCTTACAAAGTAGTACAACAATATGCCTGAATTCGCCATCTTGGCAACATCGGCCGCTACTCCTATCCATATGATGAAGGGGTGCAAGCTGGGCCAAATACCCAGACCTCTCACCTAAGCCTAACATCTAAAGCCGGAGGCCCCGACCGAGCCACATACCGGGTCCGGGGCACAAACCGGTCTGACGCACTCACATGTGTCGCCGCCGCCATCTTCCACTGGTTCATCTTCAGAGCAGATTGAGGTGCCAACCTTGGCAGGTGCCTCCGCCATCGACGCCACCATGACGCCAAACGACGACCTCCACCTACGCGAGTCCATCTCCAAGCAATGGACGCGGATCCATGCTAGGATAGGGCCGCACAACCGCCGTCGCCCACCACCCACAAGCGCCACCCAGCCCCAAGGTTCCCAAAGCGGCGCCTTCAAGAAGGGAACGACGCCATGAGCGCCGCCGCCGCCCAACAAAGTTAGGGCTTTCGCCCGGGAGACCTAGGGGAAGGGGAAGTGAGGGGATCAGTCCATACCGACGCCTCCAAGGAGGGAAACGGCGCCCTCAGGCGTCGCCGTCGACGCGGGCGGCCATGGCCGGCCAGGGATTTCGCCCGAACTAGATCCGCGCCACCAGCAGCGCCTCCTGTACAGAACCGGCGACCCAAGGAAGCGCGGCCCGACCAGGCTAGCCCGCACGCCGAACAGGGGAGGAGGGGAGGCGCCAGATCGCGCGCACCGGCCACCGCAGAAGCCGCCGCCGGCCGCCAACGACCACCGGATCCCGCCGCCCGCGCGGCCGGGACGCCAGATCCACCGCCCGCATGGCTGCTAGCCTGTCGTGCCTCGCCAATGGAGCCGCCGCTCCAGATCCGGGGCTCCCCACGCAGAGGCAGGGCAGCCGAGGCCCCGCCGCCACCATCCTTGGCGCCCCGGGCTTGCCCGGCGGCTGCCTCAGGCGGCGGCGAGGAAGGGAGGGGGAGGGAGTGAGGCCGGGGGGCGGCTAGGGTTGGGAGGGAAGGGGAGGCCGGGAGACCTCAATTTTTTATATACGTTAACTAAAGTGGAGACAGAAACCCTATGGGAAAATCGAAACACTGCTAACATGCAATTCCAAAACATTAAACATAAAATGTCAAATTTATGAATGAAAATCTTAATTAAATTCCAATTATATCAATGTATTTGTTAGAATAAAATATTTAATACAATATCCTACTTAAGTTTATTTAGATTAATTTTTTAAGAACACTTTTTAATCAACTTAGGATATCATTTTATTAAGCAAAACAATGTTCATGTTCAAGAAAGAAAAGATTAAGGACAAAATTATTCAGCTTTCTGAGAAGATTGATCCAAATCGATGAGAATAATGTCTGGGTTTAGGAAACAATAACTATCATGTTTTCGATCCTTTGTTAATGAGTCAGTCATCACAACAATTAACACAATAATCCAGAGCCCTTCTGTCTCTTAGGCTACAAATGTCTCACATTAATCGTAGCAATTAGTACACCATCGTGGGTGGATATACAGATTGATTAAAAATAGGACTTTTCGTGGTAAATTACACTAAAAACACTTAGGCCCTTGGTTAAAGTTTGTATCTTGGGGACATCATGGTGATGTTTGTTTAATACTAGGACATGCTCACTCATGTGCCCGTTTAGATTTTATTACAAGTTCACGATCTACTTTTCATCCGTGTATGTTTCTTCACCTTTCTAAGGATATTTGAGTATACCTTAAAAATCTCTAGATGCATTTAAGCTCGTGAGTTGATTAAAGCTCACTTGCTAAGACAAATGGAGGTTGAGGGACATAGTGGATGCTTGCACCAACAACTTGATGGATTGAACCACTTTTTGATAAGGACTGAAAACTTTAGAATGACAACATTATTATTTTTCTCCGTTGCAACGCAAGGGCATTTTCACTATAGTATTAAAAGATAAAGGAGGTATTCCCTCCTAAAAAGTCAAAGGACACATTGGTTTTACAGTTCGGTCCTCTATAACGAATCCCATCGATTCAAATATGTTTCATAAGTTCTCAGAAACAGACACCACCGGAATCAAGGAACAGAATATGAGAAGGGGGGGTGCCTCGCAGGCAGCTGCCGTGGGTGAAGGAGAATGAAGAGGTTCAAAGAGACGTATTCTGGATAAGCTGTGAAATGTCTGCGCCTGCTTCTGGCCGAGAGAAAGCTGGGAAAAGGCCCAAAACAAAAATTGAACACAACATGTCCCCACGCCCAGTTATAAAACACGTTTTACTCAAAAAAAAGTTAAAAAACACGTCTTTGTATCATTGAGAGCTTAATTTGCCTACATGCATATATGTACAAGATGCTACATGTAAAATAAATAAATCAGCGTGGACATGATATAACTTTTGGGATAATTGAAATTTTATTGTGCTAAATTTTACTACTTCCTACGATCCATATTAATTGTGGCAACTTTACTACAAAGTTATACTAAAGCTGTGATAATTAATTTGGATATGAGGGAATCTTCTTGTTATTTTTTCGAAGATTCGTCTTCCTTGACGTCAACGTTTCATGCGGATGGGGTGTGGTTTTGTAGATGCTTGCAATATGAACCAAAAATATTTTTCTACCACATTTTGATTCCCACGCTTTGTACGTTGTGTTTTTTAGTAGAGACATCAAGATAATTTTTCTCCGTTGCAACGCACGAGCAAATATGCGCTATAGAATATAAGAGTTGATGGCTCCACCTAAAATTATATACATACATGTCAATTTTTTCTTCGGTTGCAATTAAATCTCCTTATGAATGAAAATATAGAAAATATGGACGCAGACACGTCTAAGTGGACTCTTCGTCACATGATAATACCAAACTAAAGAAGTAATATAATATAAAAACCAATGACTCCACCTAATAAGATATACATGTCATATTTTTCCCCCATTGCAAACAGGTTCTTCAAGTTCGATAAAAGTTTCCTTCATACTTGAATCACGCTTTTTCTATATCTTCATGTCATAGGAGCCATAGGTTTCAGTTCAACCACACACCTCACACAAGTAACATTAAGTTGTTAAAAGCAACAAAAAGTACATAGCAACTTTTCCAAGACAAAGTTTTTCCTCCATTTTTTAATCTAGATATTCGAGTATTTCCTTTTTAGTGAAACAACTTTACTTTACTAGAGACGAGAGTAAATCTTATTTGAGACATTTGTCAGAGTTGGATACAAAAAGTAGCGCACGGAGTCAGGTTTAGTCATTTTTTCAGCCGTTGCAACGCACGGGCATATTGCTTCTTACTCCTTAATTTTCGTCCGTAATTTTCGTCCGTCCGTGCGCCCGTCAAAATTTCCATCGTATGTTGATCTTCTTTTGCTTTGTTTATTAGGCCTTTGCCTGCTGTCGTCTGCGCTCCTACATGGGCCTCGCCCTGTCTTACGGGGCTGACGCATTACCACCTGGGCTTCAGCCCATCCATCCGTCCTCTGCATCTTGACCCACAAATCCGATAAAAATAATCGCACTGGTTAATAGATAGTCCCACATCGTTTTCTTGTACACAATACCATCAGTTCAAATATGTTTTTGAGTTGAAGACAACCAGCGGCGTTGAAAGAGTTGGTCAAAGAAGGAATTAATGGAAGAGAGACCCTATATGTTGGCCTGCTAATTAAACAGGATGCATGTCTGAGAAAGACGAGGAGGAGTTCTGGAAGAGACTTGACGAGAGGGGTCAAGGCCAGCGCAGGAGATGCGCTTACAGTTCGAGAGAGGAGAACTGGGACAGAAGGAAAGGGAGAAACGCAAGGAGATCACCGGCGGCGGGGGGTGGGGGTGGCTGGCTCCACCCACTCGTGGTCGAGCTCCTGCGAGGGCCAACGTGAAGGCTCGGGAGAGGGCCTGGAAGGCCTCCTACTTCGTGGATGTGAGGAGGCACTCGGATTTGGAATTGATCTAATCGCAAGGCGGCGTGTATAGGCGAATATGTCTATGCCTAACTCGTTGCGCGCGCAACTCCAATCGTCGCCGTCGATGCGTCATGCAGATTCGCGCGAGCGTGCCCCACCTGGTCCCACCCGACAACCCATATTCTAATTTTCTCAGCGCCATACGCGGCACGGCGGCAGAAATACATGTCACATCGTATCTCTCTTGCTCGGCCGTTCCCCACCCCTCATTCATTCTCTCTTTGTCGTTCCCCGTCCCTATCTCATCGAATCCGGCATACCGCCGGCTCCCTCCTCCCCCACCATGGCCACGCACCGCCGGGTTGCTCCTCCTCCATGGCCACGAGCCCCCCTCCGCTGAGACGTGCTTCTTCACCGGTAGGCGATTGTTCTCCGCCCATGCCGTGCTGCCTCTCTCGCCAGATCCGCCATCGAGGTAAGATAGAGCGGCGTGGCTGGCTCATCTCCATGGTGGGGGATGGTGAGAGGATGACGGGCATCGACGAACCACAAGCAGCAGCATCAGCACTGTGAGAAGCTCGGTGGTGGCCAGATCTAGAGTCCAGCGGCTCGGCGGCAAGGTCCAGTGAGGAGTCAAGAGCTCCTCCTCATCTTTCTTAAACAAGATTTAACAGCCTAGGTAGAAGCGATTCCTTTCCTTGTTTTTTTCTTTGCTCAATCTTTCCAGATGTATTTTTCATCCAGCACACTTAGGAATATGGATGGATCTTATTTTGTTTCCTCTCCTGCAGTTTCCAGATAGAAGACTGCACTTGTTTTGCCCCTCTCCATACTCAGGAATTTTTTTATTGATCTGAATGTGTATCTTGTAATCCTTACCTGAACTTTAATGGAAGAAATGATGACCTTTCTACTGCTATCTCTGAACTGTTTGGTTACTGTAATTATTATTGCCTTAGTTTTGTACATTAAACATACTAATTTAGTCTGGGGATATTTCTCAAGAACCATACTAACAATACATGAATATTTTCAGAAGAACTTTATCAAAAAAATCGAAGGACTTAATAAAAAATGAATCAAGTATCATATTTGTACTGAACTTTATAAAAGGAACTTGAAGGACTTTCTAAGATGTGAAGAACTTATCTCATTAATTTTATAAAGTTCTTTAATTGTCTCAATCAAGTTTTTGGATGGTTAACATAAAGTTCTTTGTTGCTCAGTTCAAGTTTTTTACAGAACGGGATGTGACTTTGTTAACATGGTATCCGAACTTTGCCATTCAAATCAGAAGAACTTTTGAGAAAACTTTGCCATGGCTAATAATTACTTGGTATTATCCCGTAATTAATTTCATTAGTTTTTTCTGACAATAAGTTCGTTATTTCTTCTATAAATAATTAATCACAGTTAGTTAAACACATGATTAATCGATCATTAAGCATGTAATTTGATGGTCCATTAGCGCAGATGTCTCTCGCGCAGATGTAGTTTAAAATTTGAATTGTACAGTACGGTCGAAATAAAGAGATTCCTTGTGCCAGTCTGGTATCTGCGATATGGGGGTGAAATCACTGTTTTGACCCTTTGTGCTAAAGAAATCCCGAACTGACCTCGATTGCAAAAAAAATTCGAATCTGACCTTTTTGGGTGACGCCAACATGCGTGACGTTTGGGTTGCACGGGTGATGCCAGGGACCCTGGCGACGCCAAGGACCCTGGCGTCTGGTCCCTGGCCCGCACGACCCCCCCTGACTCGTTGACCGGCTGACGTGGCAAAGGAGCCAGACACCAAGGACCATGGCGTTTGGCCAGACGCCGTAGACCCTGGCGTTTGGCCAGACGCCGTAGACCCTGGCGTTTGGTCCTGGTAAGTGAATAACCCCAAGGGAATTGGGTGGGACCCACCCCAGTCACTCTCTCCAATCCAGCCCGAGCTTGAAGCAGAATTTCTGGTCCCCCCCTCTCTCCCCTCCCTCAAGCCCCCCCTCAAATCCTCCCCAAAAGGTGGTTCCCTCACATCTTCCTTTCCATCACTTTGTTGCTTGTGGTAATCTCCCCCAAATCACCCAATTTTTTTGGGTTAAATCTTGTTATTTTGCTAGCATTTTTTACATGTGGGTGCAACCCTAGTTCATTGTTTTTCCCCAAATTTGAGTGTGAATATCTAGTTTAACTTTGATAATATAGGGATATGCATAGTGTGTAGTATGTATGTTTGCTTGTTGAGTAGAAAGATTGGGGGTTAGGGTTAGTTAGTGTTTAGGGTTAACTTAGCTTAGTTTATGTTAATTAATGATACATTTTTGGGCATCATCAATAATGTAGTGTTGATATGCTTTGGATATAATGGATTGTTTTTGGATAACCAACAATTGTCATTGATGCCTTAAATGCATTCATGTTGTTTTTAGATGGGGAGGCTTGTTAATGTTCATTATATGGACAAGGAGGCATTCTTGAGTAACAATGCCAATGCCGACACGGGTGAGGAACCAATGGTTTTTGATACTAGCCCTAGCTATGAGGAGGTTGTTGCAAAAGTGAGACATGTCTTAAAGTGGATGGACCCCAATGATGATGTTAAGTTAATAGGAAGGTATGATGTAGGAGTTGGAGCCAAATCTCGCTTGAAAAGTATGCCTGTCACCTCGGATTTGCATTGGGATGTATACAAGGAAAAAGTTGCCCAATCGGAAGACAAGTCATTTGAATTGTTTGCCACCAAGGTTGAACCTCCTCGGTTTACAATTGACTTGAACCGGCATGCGTCATCCCCAATGAATGACATGACCGAGAGGACAATCGTGCCCCTTGTTGAGCATAGGGTTGTGGTTGATGCCTCCAATGCTTATCCCCAACCACCAACTAGTGAAGCAAGTGAGGTTGAGTTTTATGCCCCAAATGCTTCTAGCCAACCACCAAGTAGCCAAGCAAATGAAGTTGAGGTGATTGGTAGTGACAACGTAATTCAAGAGGACGGTGATGCTAATGATGATGAAGATGAGCTAGAGGAAGGGTTTCATGGTAATGATGTTGGTGACTTGGATGCCTACATAGCGCAAAAGGACATGGATCGTGAGTTACCTTTTAGGCGTCTATATGGGTACGACTCGGATGACGAAGGTCCGGAGGAAGAATTGGATGAGGATGGATTCACGAAGGAGGAAAACCAAATTTACTTCGAGTTGACGGGCTTACAAAAAAGAACTCACTTGTTTCGAGATCTCAGCCTTGCTCATAAAGCCGTAGTCGATGGCGGTATGAGAATGACTGCAATTGAGCCAACACCTTGCCCGGATCCAGGCGAACCAAGGGAGGAGAACGAGGATGAGAATGCTTATTTGAAGAAAGGAGTGAAGTTCCTAAGTTTGGTTGGTATGAAGATTTGGTTGGCTGACTATGCCATTCGGAACCACAGGCCATATATTGTTGAGCACTCCGATATAAATTTGCGGTACACCATCAAGTGTGAGCAAGAAGGATGCCCATGGAAGGTTCGTGCAAGAAAGCTTGAAGAAACCGGAGAATGGGTGTTAAGAAGTTGTGTTGCCACCCATAGGTGCAAACCGCCATCGAAACGACTTCGTAAGACACATCGTCAGCTCACGTCTGAGTATCTTGGATACAAATTTATGAAAGACATAGCCGTTGATCCCACCGTCAAAGTGAGGTTTCTCATGCGGACGGCGAAAAAACTATATGGTTATGAAGTCAAGTATGGGAAGGCATGGAGGGCTAAGGCAAATGCTATTAGGATGTTGTATGGTGGTTACGAAGAAGCATACAACCAACTCCCGAGGTTGTTGGGAGCGATTGCACATAGGAACTCGGGCATGTATCATGTGGTTGAGGCTAACCACGACGGAGTGTTCGGTCGTGCCTTCTGGAGTTATGGACAATGTGTGGCGGCATTTGAGCATTGTCGTCCGGTCTTGTCTATAGATGGCACCTTCATTACCGGCAGATACAAGGGCACACTAATGGTAGCAATGGCGCACTCCTCCAATGACAATGTGTTGCCCGTGGCATTTGCTTTGGTGCCTTCCGAGCACCAGGACAACTAGGAGTGGTTCATGGGTCATGTGAGGCACAAGGTGATTGGGGCTAGGGAGGTATGCATCATATCGGACCGGCACCATGGCATACTCAAGGCAGTGGACATTGAGATTCCAGGCTTTACAAAGCTTCACCACAGATGGTGCATGAGGCATTTTGTGGCCAACTTTTACAGGGCATGTAAGAGCAAGGAGCTCAGCAAAGACCTTACCCATGTATGTGTTGCCTTCAACACCAATGCTTTCGATGCTCGCTATAACAAACTCTATGCGGCGGTGAACGATGGGGGAAAAGATTTCTTAAATAGGAATTTCGGCGAGAAGCACAAGTGGGCGCGCGCTCATGACGATGGAGGTAGGCGATATGGCGACATGACGAGCAACCTGGTTGAATGTTTCAACAATGTTCTCAAGGGTGTCCGTTCATTGCCGGTGACTGCAATAGTGGAGTATACCTTCTTCAAGCTTAATGAGTACTTTCAGAGGCATTCGGAAGAGACTGCCAACTGGATAGGTGACAAAAAGGAATATCCGGAAATAGTTGATGAATGGCTGCAGTTACAAGCAAGCAAGTCTTCGCAACAAAACATTATCACGTTCGACAAAACTGAAATGATCTATCAAATCGACGAGCCAGGTGGCACAACACGAGATGGTTTTTCATATGGTGGTGCCGCATTTGAGGTGCACCTGAAGACACGATGGTGCCAGTGCGAGAGGCCTAGTAAGTATCATTGGCCATGCTCGCATTTGATAACGGCGGCGAAGGCGAGACACCTCACAGTTAGTGATGGGAAAACCGTGCGGATGCAAGAGTTCCATTTGGAAAATACTAGGTTGATATGGGCGCCTCGATTTCACCCTTTCTTAGACCAATCACAGTGGCCTGAGTATCATGGACCCCATATTAAGCCAGACCCTCTCTTGAAGGTGGAGACCAAGGGTAGAAGGAGAACCAAGCGGTTTAGGGGTGATATGGATGACCTAGCCGGATACACTGGCATGAAGCAATTTGGTAGCGGTCATTTCATGGAGGCTCCTGAAACTACCAATTGTGGAGGGTGTGATGGTGAGGGACACAATGCACGGAGTCACAAGAAAAGAAAAACGTCGAAAAGGGGCATTTCTAGCACTAGCCGTGGAGGAGGCTCCGGTGGTGAACGAGGGGGAAGAAGTGTTGGTGGTGGCCGTAGAGGAAGCACAAGTGCTAGAGGTGTTGGTGGTGGCCGTAGAGGAAGCACAAGTGCTAGAGGTGTTGGTGGTGGCCGTAGAGGAAGCACAAGTGTTAGAGTTGGCGGTCGAAGAGGGCAAGTTGATAATGGATCGGCATTTGGTTATTTGCGTAATCCAAATGGTTGATTGAATATGAATGGTATATTATTTGCTCGCACTTTATTTACACATTTACTTTGTTTGTGTCTATTTGCTAACAATTCTTCCTCTTGTAGGCATGGCTTCATCCGGTTCCAGCACGAGGCCGCCATGCGCCGACCGAGAGGACATGCCGAAGACGTGGGGGGTGGCTACGTTGGACAAGAATAAGGAGAAGGATGTTGCCACACCACCATGTTGGTGTGGTGATATTTGCAAGGTGAAGGTGTCCACTGATCGCAAAAAGTCATGGACAGAAGGTAGAAGATTTTTTGTGTGTCCCAACTATGCATATGATCGTGCGCGGCCAACTAACGCATATGACCTACCACCGGTATGTTACACGTCACATCCAAATGATGTAAATTTGTTTCAACTCATATTACTAACACAAACATGATTGTTATGTAGTCTCCTCCTCCACTTTGCAAGTACTTCACTTGGATAGATCACGAAGTACCAAAAGATGTGCAAGAGGATCAATATCGAGATTGTATGCGGAGGCAGCGCCTTTTCGAGGAAAACTTTGCAAGGGAGTTGGAGAGGGAGCGTCGTGAGAAGGAGAAGAAAGAGCGCAAGAAACGTGAGGAGGAGAGGGCACGCAAAGAGAAGGAGGAGCGTCAACAAGAGAGGGCAAGAAAGCTAGCAAGGGCACGCGATGCACAAGAGGAGGACGAGGCACGTGACAAGAAGGGGAAATGGCCCCGTACTACTCAGTAGACCAATGAAAAAGGCACCGGCATCGATGAACTATTTATGTCATTCGAAACCTAGTGTGTGATGAACTATTTATGTCATTCGAAACCTTGTGTGTGATGAACTATTTATCTCATTCGAAAGATTGTATGTGTGATGAACTATTTATCTCATTCGAAACCTTGTGTGTGATTTGAGGCTAGTTTGCTTTGTTCACATTTTTTATGATTTTCAATGTTTAACAATGTGTGCAACAAGTTGCTAAACCAAAATATCAACAGAAGATATAACTACTGTCTGCAGTAGGGCCAGACGCCATGGAGCCTGGCGTCTGGTTAGCTAACCAGAGAGCAATTTGTGCTGGAGCCTCAGGTGCACCCCCAGACGCCATGGTCCTTGGCGTCTGGGTGACGTGGCCCTTAATGCCAGACGCCAAGGACCATGGCGTCTGGGGGTGCACCTGAGGCTCCAGCACAAATTGCTCTCTGGTTAGCTAACCAGACGCCAGGGACAGTGGCGTTTGGTGTTTAGGGCCACGTCACCCAGACGCCATGGTCCCTGGCGTCTGGTTAGCTAACCAGAGAGCAATTCGTCCTGGAGCCTCAGGTGCACCCCCAGACGCCATGGTCCTTGGCGTTTGGCATTAAGATCACCCAGACGCCAAGGACCATGGCGTCTGGTCAGTTACCAGTGGATAAGATGCACTGGGCCCACCTCAGACCACTCATAACATTTTTCTACACTCACACTCCCGAGCTGCTGGTCCCCTCACTCTCTCTCCACCAGCCCACCTCCCCTCAAATCTCTGACAAATCGGTCCCATTTGTCTGTTGGATTGGAGTCACTTTGTTGCTTGTGGTAATCTCCCCCAAATCACCAAATTTTTTTGGGTTAAATCTTGTTATTTTGCTAGCATTCTTTACATGTGGGTGCAACCCTAGTTCTATGATTTCCCCCAAATATTAGTGTGAATATCTTGTTTCCCCCAAATTTTGCTAGCATTCTTTACATGTGGGTGCAACCAAAGCTAGCAAGGGCTTGTTGAGTAGAAAGATTGGGGGTTAGGGTTAGTTAGTGTTTAGGGTAAAGTTTGCTTAGTGTATGTTAATTAATGATACATTTTTGGACATCATCAATAATGTAGTGTTGATATGCTTTGGATATAATGGATTTGTTTGGTTGAATCCATCGTAATTAGTGGATTTTAGCAAACCCTAGTTTCAACTTATTTTAGCAAATCCTTTGCAAAAAATGGTTTAATATGGTGCTATATGTGGGATTTGTGTGTTGCAGATGACTAAGGGTACTCAGTGGGTGCTCTGCCCTATTGTTCATGTCGAAGGCTTTCCTCAAAGTGTATGGCAGCAAGTTAGTGAAGTGGACATCACTTTTGATTGGTTGAAGACTAAATTCATGTTGAAGCACGGGTTGAAGGAAGACGATTTTGTGTACTACGTAAGCAGGTTGCAATCAGATGGCCCTGGGTACAGAAAATTGATTGGCATAACTGATGATGAAGCAATTCAACAAATGTTCAAAGAATGGAAATGGAAAAGGGTTGTTGAATTGCATTGCTACAGGAAACCGAGTTATATGTGATGTTTATGTCGTTTGAACTATCGTGGACCATCGTGGTCATGAACTACTTGTGTCATTTCAGACTATGTAATGTTTATGTCATTTGAACTCTAATGGCATCAACTTTCCTTCTATGATGAATTATGTGTTGTTGTATTGTCATATTGTTGCTCTCTCCCTATCCCAATTACTTAAGACTTTAGGACCAAATAAGATCAAGCCATGATTTTAAGGAAGAATAGCTTGATTCTTTTACTTGATCTCAACATATCAAGTTATACTCAAACATAGAAAAAACAGCTTGAATTCACACATAAACAAGCAGAACCCAGAGCTTAAAGCTAAATGACACCCAGACACTAGGGTGCCTGGCGTCTGGTCCCCTGTTTCAGACCAGACGCCAGGGACAATGGCGTTTGGCTCCCCTGTTGAACCCAGACGCCAGGCACCCTGGCGTTTGGTCCTCTGTACAGAAGTATGTAATATTAGCAATTTCAAAGATTCCACAATTTCAACAAAACCAATACCAGCAATATCTAGCAAGTTCAAAACATTCCACAATTTCAGCAATATCTAGCAAGTTCGAACAAACATTCCACAATTTCAACAACACCAAGTTCATGTCATACATTCATAGAAAGTTCACGAATTCATGACAAGTTCAAGACAACATAAGAAGTTCTCAGCACGACGACAAGTTCATACAAAGTTAACAAACAACACCAAGTTCACGAAATGGCACACGAGAACTAAACTTGACGTTGCTAGCTCACTTCTTCCTTACTCTCTTCTTCAGAGCATTTGCTAGCACCTCATCTGAGCTAAGCTCTTCCTCCTCGCGGTCCTCCTCCTCTTCCTCGCTAGACTCCTCATCCTCGTTAGACTGATGTCTAGTCATTCCTTTAGGCAGCTGCTGATGAGGATACTCCAGGCTCTGCAACTTATTGTTCCATTTCTTCCTTCTCCCTTTGCCTTTGGGTGTCTTAGCTTTTCCTTTGCCTTTCTCAGAGCGAGTGAGGCCTTGTGTCGGTTGGGTAGCCTGTGATGGCTGTGGGGCATCAATATCGTACTCATGGGCCTCCTCTATCTCTGGGTGCTCTTCTTCATGGGCCTCCTCCTCTTGTTCTGGAGGCTCTTCTTGATGGGCCTCCTCCTCACTCTCCTCGTCGCGTCGATAGCGGCGGCTAGCTCTGGAGGCGCGGGTACCAGGTGCACTCGCTTCAGCGGCCTGAGCACCGTGGCAAGAAAGCATAGCTGCCATCTTGTGGAACCGTTTCTTGAACTTCTGCAACAACACAAAATATGAATTGATATGAGAAGCAAATAACTAATCCGAAAAGATAAGATTTCCTAATAGATGGCTCATACCTCCATCGTGGTCCTAAGAGTCCTCTGAGATAATCCACCACCCGGGGGATGACTGAGTGCTACATTGGCATCGTTGACGCACATAAGCAACTCGTTGCCCTGCAATTCATGAACACACAAAACATTCATAAGAAACCGGTAACGCAAGAAAAAAGACAAGACAATGCAAGTATAGGTTCATTAAACTACCAATTCATCATGCATCGGTGCATAGTCAAGTTGAGTCCCTTTGGTCTCTCTCACCGCCCGGTTAAAGGCATGATAACCTTCTGCAGCCTCCGGGTCTTCAGACACCAACTCCGACCACTCATCATGAGTCCAACCGGGCTTTAGTTTTAACCGGTAAAGCTTCGCATACCACACTTGATACTTCTGGTATGCTGACTGATTGTGGGGTCTATTCTCTGATTCCACTAAAGTCTCTCTTTGATCCCAAATCTCTATCCACCGACGGTGTTTGTTCGCCCAATCAATTACATCCTGATTGTTCCTTCGACTGAACCTGCAAATGATGCACAGTATTAACCATTAGCAAACATATACTTTCTCAATGCTGAAATACATATCTCAGAGACATCTTTGCTCACCGATGCAGAGATTGGATTCTGTCATTGCTCTCCTCAATTGGAATACCTTGTCTTTTTCCAAATTGTCTGGCAACACGGTCTACAAAGTGCCACTCGACTGCATAAAAGCATATCATTGGACACCTTGCTCGCCAAAGATGCCTATCACGAGTGCACATATCGTTTGGGTTGAAGTCACGATCATGATCCACACAAGGCCTCCAGAAGACCTGCAACACGAGGAGCTATGTTAGGTACAAATTTCGGTCTTCACATAATTTTAGTTTGCATCTAGCAGCCAAAATGTAAGCTTGAAGTGAACTTCACAAGGAGGTAAAGATAAATGGCTTGAAGTGAACTTCACAAGGATGTACCTGGTCAGCAGTCAATGTGTCCAGCTCGTTCACATAGCACTTGTATCGCACATGTGACTTTCCCGTGTACACCGTCGCCTGATCCCAATTGTGTGCAATTGTGGGGCGCCGATATGGATCAGCATCATGAAGCCCTTCATGTGGATGTGCGATTGGGTGCTGGGTGTCCTTTATCACGGGCCGTCCAACCGGAATCCGCTCCCACATCCACACGGATAGGCTCCAAACAAACCCCGCCAATGAGGAAGTATCATTCTTCCTGCAACACCCCTCGTCGAGCTGCAATTAAACATACATGTTAGATATGGAGGCGCATGACAAATGCAAGATAAATGGCTGAAAATATATGTTACCTGACGATACAAGTATGCTAGTGCCGCCGAACCCCAACTATACTGAGTATCCCAGTCACTGAGTCGCTCCAACCACATCCAGAGGGCTGCGTTCCCGGTTGAGTCTGAGAAGACTACCTTGGTCAGTACATACCAAAGATAGGCCCGAGCGAACTGCTGCACAACAACCTCATTGGCATCCTCAGGGCATCCTTGTCCTCTGACTTCTTTTAGCCAGGTTTGCTTCACTTTTGCGCTATCGGGCCTGCCTGCGAGAGGGGCGTCGGGCTCAACACCAATTAAAACAGCAACCCGAGCTCGCCAATTCACGGCGTGCACATGGCCGGTAACAGGTTGTCCGTTGATAGGAAGGCCACTTATCATAGCCATGTCCTCTAGGGTCATCGTCATCTCCCCACAGGGAAGGTGGAAGGAATGTGTCTCGGTCCTCCAACGATCCACAAGTGCGGTGAGCGCCGCGTGGTTCACCGGCGGAGGGTGTCGCTTGAACTGCAACACAAATGGGAGAAGCCCCAGTCTCCGAATGTACGGCTCGTACCGCACGTCGTAAGGAAAGTCATCCGCACCATGACCCCTCATGCGCAAAGCAACTACAGGCTGCAAAAAAAATGAGCTCCGGATTAGTACAAAACACAAATGAAAAACACCGAAAAATATTTAGTCTTGCTTCTTACCTTCTGGTTCTCAATGGCCCGAGCACGATGATCCATGTCCAACTCCTGGATTAGTCCGTCGTACCAAGGTCCATGATCATCATCCGCCATCCTACCAAACAAATATGAACAAATGCATAATGAACTTCATGCCAAGAACATCTACATAATGCATCTCCGACATAATGCGTATCAAAGAGGCATCAACTAACTTGGCATAATCTGAATTTATTCTCAACATAATACATATAAAATAATATACATATCCAACATCAACATAATGCATTCTTGTTTGCATAGTTCAAAAGTAAATTCTCAAACAATATGGTGTCACATACAACCATCAAATTTCATCATCTCCTTTCCAAAAAAAATTATGCCTACAATAGCATGATCTACACATAGAGACATCTCCTTTATAAAAAAATTGTGCCAACAAAATAATGAGCTACATGTATCATATTTTTTCTAAATAAACTTGCTTGCTAACATATGCATCATTTGCTAGCACATACACACATCATCTATAATCAAACAAATTATGAAACTAGTCTATTTTACATACAAACATCATGTATTCATCACTTCTCTTAGTGCAAAAAAATCCTATGGAACAACATATGCACCAAACCTAATTGTTTTTGTCTACATATTGAACAACACATCATCAACCTCCCAAATAATCTTTCAAATACAAACAAAATCCTAAATCAAAGAAACCATCTACTCATCTAACATCACCTAATGTTGAATAATGCAACAAAAGGAAGAGGATTCAACTTAAATAAATTGGGGGAGATGGGGGAGAATACCTCAAGGATGCTTGGGGGGGTCAGATCCACGAATTTGAGTGGAGGATGGAGTAGATCAGAGGAGGATTTGGTGTGGGGGGGGGGGAAAGAGGGCCGAAGGGGAGAAGGGTTCTGTTCGAGGGGGGGGGGGGGGAAGAGGAAGAAGAGAATGGGTGGGTGGGCTCGGCCCGCGCGTGGTACAGTTGGCAGGGGCCAGACGCCAGGGTCCCCGGCGTCTGGTACCAAACGCCACGGTCCTTGGCGTCTGGTCCCTTTGCCACGTCAGCCGGTCAACTTGCCGGGGGGGTCGTGCGGGCCAGGGGCCAGACGCCAGGGTCCCTGGCGTCACCCGTGCAACCCAGACGCCATGCATGTTGGCGTCACCCAAAGAGGTCAAATTCCAAATTTTTTTGCAATCCAGGTCAGTTCGGGATTTAGTTAGCACAAAGGGTCAAAACAGTGATTTCACCCGCGATATGGGGAGAGAGAATGTCACAAGAAAACTGATATACACTAGAATACAAGGAATCTTTGTGGGACCTGGTTGCATGTTGATTTGACGTGCATGCTAGATGTGTGGAAGTGATACGCGTTGCGCGCGCAATGCGTTAGGAAAAATCCAGGTCCCACACCGGGCGTCGGCTGTAAAAACAACCCCGGGCGTCGGCTGCCTCACGTGAGCTATACACGCGTCCGCTGGGTCCCACACCACCGCCTACCTCTCATCTCTCTTCTTTCCACTAGTTTCTTTCTATCCTATGATTCCTATCCCCATCCACCCGTGCTTCCAAGGTCCTGCACAACTAGATGTTCATGGGAATTATCAGGCAACATGAACATACACATACTACACGAGTCTTTTTTTCCTTCAAAATACAAAGCTCGGGTTTTATGCACCGGTACTGAATGTTTTAACAACCGATGCCGAATAAAATTAGTACCTAGGCACCGAATTAAAATAGGTCTGGTAGCAGATCATCCACGAGAACAGACCAAGATAGTTCATGAAAGGCAATGGCGCAATGCATTAGGTATTATTGACCTTCTGAAATTGTATACATACATGCTGAACGTGGAAACGTTGAGTACAAACTATACTTTGCATGCTCCTGAGAAGATTAAACCGGCGTAAAACTGATTATCATAAAGTATATATTATATAATATATATATATATATATATATATATATATATATATATATATATGTATATATAATACATATAAATAATACAATTTACGCTTATGATATATACACATATATTATAAGTACGGAGTGCTTCTTCCCGTTCACCGTCGTAATACGTTTCTTTCCACGAATTTACGCTTTCTCCCATAAATTTTGTGTGTCAGTTTTTTTTCTTTGACACATACATAACAAATATGGTAATCCCATCCGGGCCCAAACCGGACCATGCCGCCGCTCGCAACTCCCTCCTGCCCGAGCTACCCTCGCGCCCGTGAGCCTCCTCGCCGGCAACCCCGCACCTCTGCCATGCCCCGCTGCCGGCGACCTTCTCCGTCGTTCCTCCGGCCGCTTCGCCACCTCGCCCCCTCCCGTTTCCTCCTTCCTCTCGATCTCCTCTCACCTCTCTCCCTCTTTCTCGCTGAACAAGGACCTCAGGGAGGGCCATGACGCCGTCGGCTAAATCTCGCGGATCTGGCCGCCTCCACACCAAATTCGCCGAAAATAGATCCACCCCATCCAGATCCGACCGGGCCTTGCCGTCGTCACCACCGGAGCATCACCCCGCTCAACCTGCTGCCCGCCGTTGCCTGCCCTAGCCGGTCCGGCATCAAGCCAAGGTCCAACCCAAGCCGAGTTGTTGCAGGCCCAACCCAAGCCGAGTTGTGCCGGGGGCGTCGTCGGGCCGGAGGACTTCCTCCCCCCAGCGAAGGCGGACGCCCTTTTGCCCGTGCTGCTAGCGCACAGCGCGCGGGAGGAGGAAGCAGAGCGGCAGCACCGTCGGACGGATGAGAAGATCGACACCGTTCTCTACGAGCAGGGAGTCGCGCCGGCCCTCGCCTTCGGCGACAAGGAGGAGGAGTGGCGCCGCGAAGCCACTGAGCAGGAGCGCATCTTCGTCGACCTCACCTTCGACGATGACTCCGAGTGAGCGCTGCCGTTGGTCAGCTACCGCACGAGCTTCGGTGAGCTCTATTTTATGTAGTGCTAGGGTAGCGTAGCTCCGGCGAGCAATTATGTATATATCTATGCTATGTAACGAATTATCTGCCCCTATGTAACGAATTATCTGCCCCTATGTAACGAATGATCAATGCTTCGGCGATCTTTTGCGTTAAATTTCTCGCGGGAAACATGATTTTCAAATTTTACGGTTCGCTATACATTTCCTGCTCTGCCGCGTCGATTTTCATCCCGTACAGACCCCCCCCCCCACGCAGTTTACAGTTTCGCAGAATAGGGGGTCGGCTAGAGATGCTCTTATTGGGCTACGAGTGTGATTTTTTTCATCCGTTGCAACGCACGGGCATTTGTGCTAGTGTTTCAAAACGTCTGAACAGACTGGTCATAAAAATGCGATCCGATCGGACCTTTTAAACCCGTTTCGAACGCCCGGACTGACCGGCACCTTATATCCAGCCCAAATATAAGGCGGATATGGGCCGGTCCGGTCATGCCCGGTCGCGTTCGTCTGACAGGCCCGGCCCACCACTGACCACACCGTTGTCCCACAAAATCCACACTCCGGGCGCCTCGCTCCGAACCCTAGCTCATTCTCTCTCGCTTCGTCCCCTCCTCTTCCTCTCCGATTTCGATCTCACCCACTCCAATGTCGAGCTCCGGCAGCCGCTCCGGCTCCAACGTCCTCTCCGAGGAGCTGGCCCTCCGCATAGCCTTCGAGCGGTCCAAGGTGGAGAACGGCAGCAGCTCCGGATCTAGAGCTAAGCCGCAGCTCTCGCGCCGGTGCAGCACGGCCGCCGGAGCTGGACCCTCCCGGCCCACGCACAGCTCCGCCAGGACTGCACAGTCTGCACCGGCCCCGCGCGCTCTCCTTTCCCCGCCGCCCGCTCCTCCACGCAGGCAGCGTTGGGTGCTAGTGCCCACGCCGCCGGCCCGTACGCGAACTCCGGAATCGGAGGCGCGCGTCGCCCGCCGTGAGAGGCAACGGGCAAGGGAGGGAAGCGGAGCAGTCTGCACGCCGCCGTCGTGGGATGTCGGCGGAGCCCGACGAGGACAAACGCCTCCTCACATGGGTGTACCGCCAGTATCTCATGACGGCAGAGACGAACGCTCGGCGCCTCCGACGGAAGAACCCCAAGGCGCTTCGACTTGCTATTGAGCAGTCGGAGTGCGAGGAGAAGGAGGCAGCGGAGGAGAAGGCCCGCCTCGCGAAGTTGAAACGGGAGCAGGATAGGGCGGTCCGTCGGATGAAGGGCCTCATTGTCCTCTCCGACTTTGACACTGACAACAGCGGCAGCTACACCTCCTCCGACGACGATCAAGACCCTCGGCCAGCCGCGGACGGCTACAGCTGCATCGGCGACCCAAGGGGCAAAGGGCCGGCGAGGAAGTGGTGATCTGCCCCCCTTCCCCCATCCGCATTGTTTATGTAGTTTTTAGTTGTAGAAATTTAAAAACCATGTCCGGTGAACTAAGATGATCTTTTGGGTGATGATTGATGTCCGTTTGCAGCCGATCTTGTGTTCGTTTTCTTCCGATTTTGTTGTCCGATATTTGATCACGTAAAGTAGCTCAACATTGCATGTTTAGTATGAATATAGGGTGTCCGATATGATATACATGGATCAGAGTACCAAATATGAGGCGTGCCCGGTCAGTGCCCGCGGACGCTCCCGGACGCGTCCGCGGGCGTTTGAGGAGCCGAATTTGCAAGATCCGGCTGTAGATGCTCTTAGCTTACCTATATGATATATTGTTCCACTACGTTTAAAAAAAATCTATCGTTGCACCGGAAGCTGAAGTGAAGTAGTCACCATGACAGTTTTTTTTGGACAAAGTGGTGGCACGTGAGGTGCCTTTCATTGATCTCAAGCACAAATTACATCAGCAAGATTACTTTGCTTGATTACAAGGTTGCCTAGCCTGAAAAGCATAAGACATTGATCACCTAGATGAGCTCTGTTACAACAAGCCATATAATGTTGCAGACCCGTTGACTAAGCCTCTTCCACGGGCAAAACATGATCGGCACCAGAACTCTATGGGTGTTAGATTCATTACAATGTAAATCACATAGCGATGTGAACTAGATTATTGACTCTAGTGCAAGTGGGAGACTGTTGGAAATATGCAAGTGGGAGACTGTTATTATCATATTTCCTTGTTCATGGTAATCGTTTATTATCCAAGCTATAATTGTATTGATTGAAACTCAGATACATGTGTGGATACATAGACAACATTGTGTCCCTAGTGAGCCTCTACTAGACTAGCTCGTTGATCAAAGATGGTTAAGGTTTCCTGACCATGGACATGAGTTGTCGTTTGATAACGGGATCACATCATTAGAAGAATGATGTGATGGACAAGACCCAACCGTAAGCATAGCATCTGATCGTGATAGTTTATTGCTACTACTTTATTCATGTCAAGTATATGTTCCTACGACCATGAGATCATGCAACTCCCTGACACTGGAGGAATGCCTTGTGTGTATCAAACGTCACAACGTAACTGGGTGACTATAAAGGTGATCTACAGGTATCTCTGAGGGTGTCTGTTGGGTTGGCGTGGACCGAGACTGGGATTTGTCACTCCGTATGACGGGGAGGTATCTCTGGGCCCACTCGGTAATACAACATCACAAGAAGCTTGCAAGTAATGTGACTAAGGAGTTAGTCACGGGATCTTGTATTACGGAACGAGTAAAGAGACTTGCCGATAACGAGATTGAACTAGGTATGGAGATACCAACGATCGAATCTCGGGCAAGTAACATACCGATGGACAAAGGGAACTGTACACGGGATTGATTGAATCCTTGACATCGTGGTTCGACCGATAAAGATCTTCGTAGAATATGTAGGAACCAATATGGGCATCCAGGTCCCGCTATTGGTTATTGTCCGTAGAGGTGTCTCGATCATGTCTGCATAGTTCTCGAACCCGCAGGGTCTGCACACTTAACGTTCGGTGACGATTCGGTATTGTTGAGTTATATATGTTGGTGACCGAAGGTTGTTCGGAGTCCCGGATGAGATCCCGGACGTCACGAGTAGTTCCGGAATAGTCCGGAGGTAAAGAATGATATATAGGAAGTTCTGTTTTGGTCACCGGAAGAAATTCGGGCGTCGTCGGTAGTGTACCGGGAGTGCCGAAGGGTTCCAGGGGTCCATTGGAAGGGGCCCACACACCCAGGGAGGCCACATGGGCTGAGAGGGGGCCGCACCAGCCCCTGGTGGGCTGGGCACCCCTCCCACCAAGGCCCATGCGGCCAAGGGGCTGGTGGGGGGCAAACCCTAAAGGGGGCGGCCACCCAAACTTGGGGGCCAAGCCACCCTTGGGACGCGGCCCCATCTAGGCCGCCGCCCCCCTAGGGGGGAACCCTAGGGCACCGGCCCCCTCCTCCCTTCCCCCTATATATATGTGAGGAGAGGGAGGGCAGCCGCACGACAAGCCACGGCGCAGCCCTCCTCTCCCCTAGATCGTTTTCTCCTCTAAGTTCGTCGCAGCAGCGCTTGGCGAAGCCCTGCCGGACAGCTCCACCATCACCGCCACCACGTCGTCGTGCTGCCGGAGAAGTCATCTACCTCTCCGCCCTCGCTTGCTGGATCAAGGAGGTGGAGACATCATCGAGCTGTACGTGTGTTGAACGCGGAGGTGCCGTCCGTTCGGCACTAGATCGTGATTGGATCGCGGGACGGATCGTGATTGGATCGCGAAGACGTTTGACTACATCAACCGTGTTTCTTAACGCTTCCCGCTTAGTGATCTACAAGGGTATGTAGATGCACTCCCCCTCTCGTAGCTGTTGATCTCCATAGATAGATCTTGGTTGTTCGTAGGAAATTTTTTTGTTTCCCATGCAACGTTCCCCAACAGTGGTATTAGAGCTAGGTCTATGCATAGATAACATGCACGAGTAGAACACAAAAGAGTTTGTGGGCGTTGATGTTTAGATTGCTTACTTCCTTAGTCTTATCTTGATTCGGCGGTTTGTGGGATGAAGCGGCTCGGACCAACCTTACTCGTCCACGTACGAGAGACCGGTTCCATCGACTCACATGTACTTGTTGCATAAAGATGGCTGGCGGGTGTCTGTCTCTCCCACTTTAGTTGAATCGGATTCGACAGAGGCGGTCCTTGTAGAAGGTTAAAAGGCAACTTGAATATCACCGTTGTGGCTTTGCGTAGGTAAGAACGGTTCTTACTAGTTGCCCATAGCAGCCACGTAAAACTTTCAACAACAAAGTAGAGGACGTCTAACTTGTTTTTGTAGGGCATGTTGTGATGTGATATGGCCAAAGACATGATGTGATATATGTGATGTATGAGATGATCATGTTTTTGTATAGATTATCACAACTTGCATGTCGATGAGTACGGCAACCGGCAGGAGCCATAGGGTTGTCTTTAATTATTTTTGCCTTCTTTTGCTTTACTTTATCGGTACGAGTTAGCAATAGTTGTAGAAGCAATAGTTGGCGCGACAACCACATAATGACACGATGATGGAGATCATGGTGTCATGCCGGTGACGATGGAGATCATGCCGGTGTTTTGGAGATGGAGATCAAAAGCACAAGATGATGATGGCCATATCGTGTCACTTATATGATTTGCATGTGATGTTTATCCTATTTATGCATCTTATTTTTCTTAGAACGGCGGTAGCATTATAATATGATCTCTCGCTAAAATTTCAAGATAAATTGTGTTCTCCCCGAGTATGCACCGTTGCGAAGGTACGTCGTTTCGAAGCACCTCGTGATGATCGGGTGTGATAGACTCTACGTTTGCATACAACGGGTGTAAGCCAGATTTACACACGCAGAATACTTGGGTTAAACTTGACGAGCCTAGCATGTACAAACATGGCCTCGGAACACAGGAGACTGAAAGGTTGAACATGAGTCATATATGAGATATGATCAACATGGAGATGTTCACCATTGTAACCACCTCATCTCACGTGATGATCAGACTTGAGTTGGTGGATTTGGATCATGTTACACTTAGACAACCTGAGGGATGTTGATTTGAGTGGGAGTTCTTTAGTAATATGATTAATTGAACTCACTATCATGAACATAGTCTAAAGTTGTCTTTGCAAAATTATGTTGTAGATCAATGGCTCGCGCAGTAGCTCCCTTGAGTTTTAATGCGTTCCTAGAGAAAGCTAAGTTGAAAGATGATGGAAGTAACTTTTGCGGACTGGGTCCATAATCTGAGGATTATCCTCACGGCTTCGCAGAAGGCTTATGTCCTTGATGCGCCGCTTGGTGTGCCACCCCCTCCAGCGTCGTCTGTGGACGTTCTGAACGCCTGGCAGGCACGTTCTGATGACTACTCTATAGTTCAGTGTGCCATACTATACGGCTTAGAATCAGGTCTTCAAAAGCGTTTTGAACGCCATGGAGCATATGAGATGTTCCAGGAGTTGAAGTTAATATTTCAAGCAAATGCCCGGATCGAGAGGTATGAGACCTCCGATAAGTTCTTCGCCTGCAAGATGGAGGAGAATAGTTCTGTCAGTGAGCACCTACTCAGAATGTTTGGGTACTACAACCGTTTGAATGATTTGGGAGTCCAGCTTCTGCCCGAAACGGTCACTGATAGAATTCTCCAGTCACTGCCACCTAGCTACAAAGGCTTCGTGATGAACTATAATATGCAAGGGATGGAAAAGTCTGTCTCCAAGCTGTTCGCGATGCTGAAAGTCGCGGAAGTAGAAATCAAAAAGGAACATCAAGTGTTGATGGTGAATAAAACCACTAGTTTCAAGAAAGGCAAGGGAAAGAAGGGAAACTTCAAGAAGGGTGGCAAGCAAGTTGCCGCTCCCATGAAGAAACCCAAGGCTGGACCCAAGCCTGAGACTGAGTGCTTCTATTACAAGGGAACTGGCCACTGGAAGCGGAATTGCCCCAAGTACCTGGCTGATAAAAAGGCCGGCAACGTCAACAAAGGTATATTTGATATACATGTTATTGATGTGTACCTCACTAGCTCTCGTAGTAGTGCCTGGTTATTTGATACCAGTTCGGTTGCTCATATTTGTAACTCGAAACAGGAACTACGGAATAAACAGAGGCTGGCGAAGGATGAAGTGACGATGCGCATCGGAAATGGTTCCAAGGTTGATGTGATCGCCGTTGGCACGCTCGCTCTTCAATTACCATCGGGATTAGTAGTAAACCTAAATAATAATTATTTGGAGCCTGCGTTGAGCATGAACATTATATCTGGATCTTTTTAATTGCGAGACGGTTATTCATTTAAATCAGAGAATAATGGTTGTTCTATTTATATGAGTAACATTTTTTATGGTCATGCACCCAATGTGAATGGTTCATTCTTGTTGAATCTCGATAGTAGTGATACACACATTCATAACATTGATGCCAAAAGATGCAAAGTTAATAATGATAGTACCACTTTCTTGTTGCACTGCCACTTAGGTCATATTGGTGTAAAACGAATGAAGAAACTCCATGCTGATGGACTTTTGGAATCACTCGATTTTGAATCGCTTGATACATGCGAACCATGCCTCATGGGCAAGACGACGAAAACCCCGTTCTCCGGTACAATGGAGCGGGCAAGTGACTTGTTGGAAATCATACATACTGATTTGTGTGGACCGATGAGTGTTGAGGCGCGCGGTGGATATCGTTATTTTCTTACCTTCGTTGATGATTTAAGTAGATATGGGTATATTTACTTAATGAAACACAAGTCTGAAACATTTGAAAAGTTCAAGGAATTTCAGAGTAAAGTAGAAAATCATCGTAACAAGAAGATAAAGTTTCTACGATCTGATCGTGGTGGAGAGTATCTGAGTTATGAGTTTGGTATGCATTTGAGACAGTGTAGAATTGTTTCACAACTTACGCCACCTGGAACACCTTAGCGAAATGGTGTGTCCGAGCGTCGTAATCGTACTCTATTGGATATGGTGCGATCTATGATGTCTCTCACTGATCTGCCAGTATCATTTTGAGGTTATGCATTAGAGACAGCCGCATTCACTTTAAATAGGGCACCATCAAAGTCCGTTGAGACGACACCGTATGAATTATGGTTTGGCAAGAAACCTAAGCTGTCGTTTCTTAAAGTTTGGGGCTGCGACGCTTATGTGAAAAGGCTTCAACCTGATAAGCTCGAACCTAAAGAGGACAAATGCGTCTTCATAGGTTACCGTAAGGAAACAATTGGGTATACCTTCTATCTCAGATCCGAAGGCAAAGTGTTTGTTGCTAAGAACGGGTCCTTTCTCGAGAAAGAGTTTCTCTCGAAAGAAATGAGTGGGAGGAAGGTAGAACTTGATGAGATTATTGAACCGTCACTTCAGTTGGATAGTAGCACGACGCAGAAAGATGTTTCTGCGGCGCCTACACCAAGTGAAGAGGAAGCTAATGATGATGATCATGAAGCTTCAGATCAAGTTACTAATGAGCCTCGTAGGTCGACAAGGAATCGTACTGCCCCTGAGTGGTACGGCAATCCTGTCTTGGAGGTCATGTTGTTAGACAACAATGAACCTACGAGCTATGAAGAAGCAATGGTGGGCCCGGATTCCAACAAATGGCTAGAGGCCATGAAATCCGAGATAGGATCCATGTATGAGAACAAAGTGTGGACTTTGGAGGACTTGCCATATGATCGTAAGGCCATATAGAATAAATGGATCTTTAAGAAAAACACGGACGCGGACGGTAATGTCACCGTCTATAAAGCTCGACTTGTTGCAAAAGGGTTTTCACAAGTTCAAGGAGTTGACTACGATGAGACTTTCTCTCCCGTAGCGATGCTTAAGTCTGTCAGGATTATGTTAGCAATAGCTGCATTTTTCGATTATGAAATCTGGCAGATGGATGTCAAAATAGCGTTCCTTAATGGTTTCCTTAAGGAATAGTTGTATATGATGCAACCAGGAGGTTTTGTCGATCCTAAAAATGCTGACAAAGTGTGCAAGCTCAAGCGATCCATTTATGGGCTGGTGCAGGCATCTTGGAGTTGGAATCTTCGTTTTGATGAGGTGATCAAAGCGTTTGGGTTCATACAAGTTTATGGAGAAGCTTGTATTTACAAGAAAGTGAGTGGGAGCTCTATAGCGTTTCTAATATTATATGTGGATGACATATTGCTGACTGGAAACAATATAGAACTTTTAGAAAGCATGAAGATATATTTGAACAAGAGTTTGTCAATGAAAGACCTCGGAGAAGCTGCTTACATATTAGGCATCAAGATCTATAGAGATAGATCGATACGCTTAATAGGACTTTCACAAAGCACATATCTTGATAAGCTTTTGAAGAAGTTCAAAATGGATCAGTCCAAGAAAGGGTTCTTGCCTGTCTTACAAGGTGTGAAGTTGAGTAAGACTCAATGCCCGGCGACTATAGAGGATAGAGAAAAGATGAGTGTCATCCCCTATGCTGTGGCACCCCGGCTCAGAGAACCGGATTACCAGTGTTTCCAACCCAGAGATCATGTCTTTTGGAAACACACAACAACTTGGTACAGAACAGAACTGAACTTTTATTGATAGGAGTCGAGTACAAGCGCATATTTTACAATGATGACGAGGCCAAAGGCACCCTCAGTGCTATGACAGTATCTACATTATTTATGTCACATAGCAGGGCCTCGGAATACTAAGTACTTCTACGGCGTAGCGGAACATAGCGCAACTCCATCCACAGGGACACTGCTGTGGACACATCCTAGTTATCGTAGCACGAACCATCAGGACCTCCGTCCTCGGCTTCTCCTGCATCTGGCATGATACGCCAGGTGAGTACTTTGAATGTACTCGCAAGCTCACAACAACCAAGTAATGCAGAAAACAATAGCATGGCAATCAACATGCTATCATCAAGGTAATTTACTTACTGTACCGATCATCAACTGACTCTCTTCCGGGTTGTTCCACAACCCTCGGAATACTCGCAACCATCGAGTACTTCCGAACACAAGACGAGTTCTTCCATCATTACTGTCAACAATATGATTGATCACCTACTGAGGTCTGGACGGGCTGTCCAATACCGTGGACACGGCTATTCGAATAGATTTTACACTTTGCAGAGGTTGCGCACTTTACCCACATCATGAAGCACCTGGCCTCGTGATCCCACTCGGGTGGACCAGCGTTGCTTCAACAAAACCTGCCTGACCCGTGACTCTCCCATCGTACCACCGGCACTCAGCCTCCCCCGGAAGCCTGCCTTGGGTGCCCCTGTGTCCTCATGACACCTGCCACCGTCGTGGCCAAACTATGTAGACCCAAACGGGGGCTACTGTCCCAAACGGGGACGCCGGCACAAACTCAACTATCAACTGGGCTCACAGGGTTAGCACCGCCTACCTGATCAGGGTAGCGCGCGTGCATAACCCTCCCTCTTGGGAGGTACCGGTGAAAGATCACGCAGTCAGGCCCGGTCAGGGACGTCCCATACCGGCAAATGTGGTTGCACGAGTATGCCCGGGCAGGTGACTCAAGATCAACCACTAAGTTCATTTGTCAACTATAGTGGTTCAACACAATACTTAAGTATTTAAATATTGCTATTAATTATTTATATCAAATAAATCAACCTAATGTATATAAAGATGCAATGCTATGGAAATGCATGCATGAAATGGGTATCATGGCTTGCCTTGCTCCGTTGGGTGGTTCACACACTCTTGATCTTCAAAGGCACCAAAATCTCCTTCTGAAAGTATTTTCAAATACAATTGAAAATGTCACATAAAGCATTTTTCTTAAACAGAAATTCTGTAGGCATAGGAAAAATACCAAAATTTGCCAGTAAATAAAGGGGTTCA
Source organism: Elymus sibiricus (assembly GCA_039707655.1). NCBI lineage: Eukaryota > Viridiplantae > Streptophyta > Magnoliopsida > Poales > Poaceae > Elymus > Elymus sibiricus. The sequence goes on from CM077665.1 coordinate 484,259,924, forward strand.
ATACCAACTCAGTGCAAAAAGAATCAATTGAATTGGAGCTATAGATAAAAAGTAATTAATGGTCAAAGTCTGGTCAAAAATCTGAATTTAAATAGAAAATCAGAAAATCAAAAGGGGGCCACGTCGAAAGCGTAAAGTGGAGGGGGCGCCTCCACTTACCGCTTCGGGCGCGGGCTTGGGTGGCCGATAGGTGGGGCCTGTCGTTTGAAACAGAGAGAGGGAGGAGGAGACAGAGACAGGGCGGGGCTCCGGCGACGGGCGCCGGCGACAGAGACGGCGGCGGCGCTCGGAGATGATGGGAATGGATCGGGCGCTCGACGGCGAGCATGCACGTACCCGCAAACTGGCTAGAGGTGGCCGGACGGCATCGTCCCCTTCGTCTCCGGCGGCGGCGGCGCTCGGGTGGAATCGGAGACGGCGGTTCCGGCGATGGATGGCTTGGGCAGGATGTCAGGGAGCACCAGGGGAATGCCCTGAGCTCAATGGGGTGGTCAATTGGGCTCGGGGAGGAGAGGAAGTGCTGGCGACGAGCAAACTACAGAGGGCGGAGCTCCGGCGAGGTTCGAGGCCAGAGGGCCTCTCGGCCTTGGCTCGTTGCTCGGGGGAACGATTGAGAGGAGGAGGAGATGGTTGAGGAGCTCGGAGGGACTGGGCAAGGTCTTATATAGGCAGGGGGCGAGGGCGGCGATCTCTCCCGAAGAGGCGAGGCTTGGCCACGTCGCCGGCGTTCGTACGATGCGCTGGCTGGCCGGGAGCGTCGACGGGATGGGAGAGAGCAGGAGGGAGCGACGGGACGGGTCCGGCGCCATTAATGGCTCGCGGACGACCACAGTGGCCGAAGCTCACTGTTATGCCCGTGGCGAAGCTTGGCCGGGAGCGGCGGCGGCCATCTCCGGCGACCAGGAGGGTTCGAGAGGAGCCACGCGGCTGGCTGCGGCTATGTCGGCACCAAGGGACAAGGGGGGGGGGGCAGTGATGGACGGCTTGGGCGCGCTCGTCCAACTCTGTCACCGTGCAGAGCACGCGCACTGGCATGCCAGTGCCGTGCTCACCACGGGTGCAGCCACCAGGAGGACACGCACGCCGGTCACACCATGTCCACAGCATCGACCCTTGTCCACTTAGTCACTCTAGGCCACTGGCTCGACTAGGTGCACCCCTCTGCGATGTGTAGCTTCAGCTACAGCTCCTGCCAGCAATCTTGAGGAGGATCTGGAGGAGAAAAGAGATAGAGATGGAACCAATGGAGATGTCTGGGATCATCTATGTTGGAAGGACTAGAGACTCGCAAAGTTTGAGAGATTTTGAGAAAGAAATGAATAGGGTTGCTTTGAAAACCATCATTCTGGTCCAGAACACAAATGAGCTTGTGGCACTCAACTGGTTGCTCTGCAAATGATGAAACTTCGTGGAAGGAAGTTATTTGGTAGTGCACTCTTGCCATAAAAATTATAGATCAATTGTGCACCCCTAACTTGTACTTCCTTCACAAAGGTTCAACATAAGCAGAAACTTGACAGGGTCATGCTGCTCAAAAATTGAATTGGACCAGAGGATGTTTTTGGATATTGGGGCTAGATAAGATCCCTAGGAGCTTGAGGAATTTATTGAGAATTTTCTGGAATGGGAATAATAGGGTTGCTTCACAATGAACAGATTCTGGTCAGAAACAAAATAATTATTCTGGCCAAAATTTCCCATTGGGCAATCAAACATTTTTGGAGAATATGGAATCCTATGATGATGAGAAGATGAGGGAAAAGTTTGGGAATTAATTGACCACCCAAACTATAGGTTGCTTCACAACCCATAGTGATGACCTAAATTCCCAAATTAAGAAAATGATTTTAGAGAAAAGATTAAATATTGGAAAATTGTCCAAGAGAGACATGGAAGGGTTTTATCAAGATGATGAAGGTTTTGGGATGCTTGAAGAAAAATTCAACAAGTCATAGGTCAATTCAACTGAAAGGGTTTTGAAAATCAACTGAATTGCAAATAAAACCCAAATGTTTTTTAAAAGAAAAAGTTGCCAAAATCAGGGTGTCACAAACCTACCCCCCTTAGGATGAATCTCGTCCTCGAGATTCGGTTGCTCAGGGAACAAGTATGGATACGCGGATCTCAGGAAATCTTCCCTTTCCCATGTAGCCTCTTCCTCGGTGTGGTGCTCCCATAGCACCTTGTAAAACCTGATTACCTTGCTCCTGGTGGTTCTCTCCATTTCATCCAGGATCCTGACAGGTTTCTCTTCGTAAGTCAGGTCTTTAGCCAGCTCTAACTCACTCATGTCCGCTTGCTTGACTGGTGGTGCAATGCACTTTCTTAATTGTGATATATGAAAGACATCGTGCACTTCCGACAATTCTGGTGGTAGTTCCAACTGATATGCCACTCTGCCTCTTCTAGCAACCACTGGAAATGGGCTGATATATCTTGGTGCAAGCTTTCCCCGAGTATGGAATCTCTTTATTCCCTTCATGGGGGTTACTCGAAGGTACGCATACTCTCCGGGTTCAAAGGTCACTTCCCGGTGCTTTGGATCATAGTAACTCTTCTGACGGGACTTAGCTGCTCGAAGATGTTCTTGGATATCCTTGACTTGCTTCTCAGCCTTGAGCATCAAGTCTGTACCAAAGATTCGGCTATCCCCTGTCTGAGACCAGTTCAAAGGAGTGCGGCACTTCCGCCCGTATAGTGCCTCAAACGGTGACATCTTTAAACATGCCTGATAGCTGTTGTTGTAGGAGAATTCCGCATATGGTAGACTGTCTTCCCATTTGGGTCCATGGGTGAGAGCACATGACCGAAGCATATCCTCCAGTATCTGGTTCACCCTTTCTGTCTGCCCGTCTGTCTGCGGGTGGTATGCCGTGCTATGCTTCAGCATGGTTCCCAAGGCTTGGTGTAGTCGCAGCCAGAATGCTGAGGTGAATAGGGAACCTCTATCTGAGGTGATGGACTTAGGGACTCCATGGAGGCTAACTATCCGGGACATGTAGAGCTGTGCCACCTGATTTGCGTTGAAAGTGGTCTTTACTGGAATGAAGTGAGTCACTTTCGTGAGTATGTCCACAATGACCCAAATAGCATCGTTGCCTCTTGTTGACTTGGGTAGTCCAACAATAAAGTCCATGCATATGTCGTCCCACTTCCACTGGGGTACCGGTAAGGGTTGTAGTAGCCCAGCGGGTTTCTGGTGTTCCGCCTTAACCTTGTTGCAGATATCACAGCAGGCGACATAGTATGCTATATCTCTTCGCATTCCCGGCCACCAAAATGTCTCTCTCGGGTCCTGATACATTTTTGTGCCTCCTGGGTGGATAGAGTATGAGGACTCATGAGCTTCTTTAAGTATTTGCTGCCTTAGATTTTCCTGATCAGGCACGCATATCCGCTTCTCGAACCATACGGTGCCTTGATCATCCACGTGGAAGGACTTGGCTTTCCCTTTCGGAATCGGCTCCTTGATCTTTTTGATTTCTTCATCTGGCCCTTGGGCCTTCTTAATTTCCTCCATAAGGGTGGGAGTAATTTCCAACGTGTCCGAGGTAGTTGGGCCGCATAGCACCATGTTGAGCTCAGCGAACTCTTCTTGTAGCCTTGGATGCAGACTTCCCATAAGTGCATTTACGGTGCCTTGTTTTCTGCTGAGAGCGTCCGCGACCACATTAGCTTTCCCCGGATGATAATTTATCCCAATGTCATAGTCTTTGACTAGTTCCAGCCATCTTCGTTGCCTGAGATTCAGGTCAGGTTGGGTGAAGATATACTTGAGACTCTTATGGTCCGTGTATATTTCACAGCGTTGTCCAATGAGGTAATGCCTCCAAATCTTCAGGGCATGAACTACGGCTGCTAATTCCAAGTCGTGTGTAGGGTAGTTCTCCTCATGGGGTCGTAGCTGTCTGGATGCATATGCTACAACCTTCCCTTCTTGCATCAATACGCAGCCGATTCCAGGTCTTGAAGCATCGCAGTAGATGTCAAAACTCCTGTGTATGTCTGGAAGGACTAGGACATGTGCTGTAGTGAGCCTGGTCTTTAATTCCAGGAAACTGCTATCACATTCCGCCGTCCAGACAAACCTTTGATTCTTCTTGAGTAATTCCGTCAGGGGCTTGGCTATTTTAGAGAAGCCTTCTATGAATCGTCGATAATAGCCTGCCAATCCCAGGAAGCTACGGACTTCGGTCACCGTGGCTGGTGTCTTCCAATTCAGCACCGCAGTTACCTTGCTGGGGTCGACGGCTACTCCTTGTTCTGACAAAATGTGCCCCAGAAATCCCACCTCTTTTAGCCAAAATTCACACTTGCTAAACTTGGCATACAGGCGGTGGTCTCATAATCTTTCCAGGACAGCTCGGAGATGCTGCTTATGCTCTTCTTCATCCTTGGAATATATCAGGATATCATCGATGAACACCACCACAAATTTGTCCAGAAAGTCCATGAAGACTTTGTTCATCATGCTCATGAAGTAGGCTGGAGCATTTGTCAATCCAAATGACATGACCATAAATTCATACAGGCCATATCGGGTGGTGAACGCTGTCTTGGGGATATCCTCCTGTCGGATTTTTAGCTGATGATATCCGGTTCGAAGGTCAATCTTTGAGAATACCCGGGCTCCATTCAACTGGTCGAACAGGTCATCAATGCGAGGAAGCGGGTACTTATTCTTGATAGTGACCTCATTCAGCTGGCGATAGTCTACGCACATTCGTAGACTTCCATCCTTCTTCTTGACAAAGAGCACCGGTGATCCCCATGGCGAGATGCTGGGGCGAATGTACCCTTTTTGCAACAATTCATCCAACTGCTTCTTTAGCTCTGCCAACTCTGGTCCTGGCATACGGTAGTATTTCTTGTAAATTGGGGCGGTACCGGGAACCACTTCGATTGCAAATTCCAATTCCCGGTCGGGTGGCATTCCGGGTAATTCTTTGGGAAACACATCCGGAAACTCGCATACTACCGGAATTAAGTTCATGTCCGTGACAGTAGTTTGGTATGCCATTCCCTTCTTTGATATCATCTTGCTGGCAAGGAATTGGATGGTTTGTCCTGCTGGGTTAACCAGTGTTACTGTCCTGCTGGCACAATTGATGCACACCTGATGCGGTGTCAACCAGTCCATTCCCAGTATTACGTCCAATCCCGAAGATTCAATGGCAATGAGTGCAGCTGGAAACTTAACTCCATGTATTGAAATCTCCAGATCTCTATAGATCAGATTCGTTCTGAGCAGGGAGCCAGGGGATTGTACCACCATGATTTTGTCTAAAAGCGACGGAGAAAATTTGTGCAAGGTGGCAAAACTCCGCGAAATAAACGAGTGGGAAGCCCCGGAATCAAATAAAATAACTGCAGGTATGTCGTTAATAGAAAACATACCAAGGACTACTTCTGGGGCTTCGCAGGCTTCCTCAGCGGAGATATGGTGGACGCGTCCATGGCAGAAGTTGTGATTGGGGCGGCTTCCAATAGTGTTGACCTGCGGCTTGACGTCGGCGGATGACTTCCCATTGTTGGTGGGACACTGCTTGGAGTAGTGTCCACTTTAACCGCAAGTGAAACAGGTATTGTTGCGGCGGCAGTCTTCTATCACGGGCTGTTTGCCGAAGGTCTTGGTCTGGCTCACTGTCTTGTTATTGTTGCTGCCGTTGCTCCAGGTAGGCTTATATTCAGATGTGCCTGGCTGCCAGGTGCGTGGCTTCTGCGCAAACGGCTCCCGGTTGTCCTTCTTGGGCTCAAACTTCCGCTTTTGGTTATCGTGTCCGGACTTGTGCTCCCTTTCGGCTATGAAGGCCTTATTTACCAGTGTCTGAAAGTCAGGAAAGTCTAGCATGCATAGCTGACAACGGAGGGAGTGATTCAGTCCTCCCAGGAACCGATCTATCTTTCTCTCTTCTGTGGCCACATCATAGGTAGAGTACCGTGACAAATTATTGAACTTGTTAAGGTACTCTGCTACCGACATCTTTCCTTGTGTCAAAGCAAGGAACTCCCTTTGTTTCACCTTCATGATGCCGGTAGGAATACGATATTTGCGGAATAATTCCTTAAACTTCTCCTAGGTAATTTCTTCTTCAGAAGACCATGTTGCCTTTGTGTTATCACACCATATAGCTGCTGGCCCTTCCAAGTAGTGAGTGGCAAATGGAATCTTGTCTGAGTCCTCGCAGCGAGCTATTTCCAACTTCTTTTCTATGGTTCTTAGCCAATCGTCTGCTTCTATAGGGTCCACGGCTTGACCAAAATTGGGTGGCTTTGTGCGCTGGAAATCAGACAACCTGGAGTGTGACCCATTATGATTGTGGTTCTGACCTACCATAACCTGCATACTCTTCAAGAATTCCATAAGATCCTGGTTTCTCTTTTCCTCAAACATTCTCATGATCTGATCAGTAGTAGGTGCTTGAGGTGGTGGGGGTGGTAAATCTTCTGGTGCTTGACCTGCTTGTCTGGCGGATCGACGAACGGGGGTTCCATCGCCGCCTTGGCTACAACTTCTCTTCATCCTCAATTTGTTCCCATTGCAAAATAACGAATCGATGAGCAACACCCATAAGGGAAACACAATTATATGACACCAGAAGGAAAATATGCGAAAAAGGCGAATAAAGCAAACCTCATAATTATACAAGATAACCCAACATCATACATGGCAAGCTAGTAAGGGGATATCATGGCTAACTGCTCATACGACAGTTGACATATGCAAAGATGCATGCTCAACAACTCAAGCCTCCACTCTAGTGGCGCTGATGGCACGAACACTGCCAGACCACAGACTCCTCGTCATCTGATCCTGAGTCGGAGTCGGAACTGATGATATGGATCTCATCCTCCGGATCAAAGGAAACACGGCGACGCTGCTGGGAAGGTTCTCCTTCTGGGGAAGAAGGAGCACGATGCCTCAGCATCGGAGCTGCTGGAGTGGTAAGAAGTGAGGCGCACTCAGTCGAGGTCTCACGACGGCTACCAAACGAAAGGCCTGGTGGCACAGTGGAGGTGGAAGGAGCCTCAAATCTGGGTGGAGGTGGAACTGGTGGTGGATATATGGGTGGATAGATAGGCTGAGGTGGAGGTGGCACCGGAGTCACAGCTGCGAGTGCCGCTAGGACACGAGACAGCTCCTCGGCCAGGGATATGATCGTACGATAACTGGCGTTCAGATAATGAGATAGCACAGCAGTCGCACGGTCACATGCCGGGTCAACAGGAGCGAAAATGACTCGCCCTGTCGTAGGCGACAGGGTGGGATAGTGGAAGAAACCTGGATGAGTCTGCATCTCGACCTCGTGGAAGCGCAAGTCAGTGAGAGCCTCCATCGTGGCAAACTGGATCGCCAACTCCGGGGTGGAAGCCGTTCCGCCCTTGGTAGAGCGAGAGTAGCAACCAAGGTCCGAGCTCGCGACCAGGAAAGCCTCTGCATGGTACTCGTACATCGACTCAGCAAGCTGCTCCCGAAACACCTGGTACACTGGCTCTTCGCCGTGAGGGTACAGTCCAAGCCAGACGTTCCGGAGCAGTACTGGAAAGGTGGATGGTGCAGGCTCAAAATGATAGTGGTATGGAACTGGTGCCATCTACACTCACAATGCCAACGGTTAGTGAAACAATGCATAATGATGCATGCTATGCAACAATCAAATGCAACAAGCAAGATGCACACTCAGGACCCTACACTAATCGCAGTTCTAGCACGGGTTAACTAGGGTGTCCTACAGTCAGCACGGCTTTGATACCAAGCATTGTGGAACCCCGGCTCAGAGAACCGGATTACCAGTGTTTCCAACCCAGAGATCATGTCTTCTGGAAACACACAACAACTTGGTACAGAACAGAACTGAACTTTTATTGATAGGAGTCGAGTACAAGCGCATATTTTACAATGATGACGAGGCCAAAGGCACCCTCAGTGCTATGACAGTATCTACATTATTTATGTCACATAGCAGGGCCTCGGAATACTAATTACTTCTACGGCGTAGCGGAACATAGCGCAACTCCATCCACAGGGACACTGCTGTGGACACATCCTAGTTATCGTAGCACGAACCATCAGGACCTCGGTCCTCGGCTTCTCCTGCATCTGGCATGATACGCCAGGTGAGTACTTTGAATGTACTCGCAAGCTCACAACAACCAAGTAATGCAGCAAACAATAGCATGGCAATCAACATGTTATCATCAAGGTAATTTACTTACTGTACCGATCATCAACTGACTCTCTTCCGGGTTGTTCCACAACCCTCGGAATACTCGCAACCATCGAGTACTTCCGAACACAAGACGAGTTCTTCCATCATTACTGTCAGCAATATGATTGATCACCTACTGAGGTCTGGACGGGCTATCCAATACCGTGGACACGGCTATTCGAATAGATTTTACACTCTGCAGAGGTTGCGCACTTTACCCACATCATGAAGCACCTGGCCTCGTGATCCCACTCGGGTGGACCAGCGTTGCTTCAATAAAACCTGCCTGACCCGTGACTCTCCCATCGTACCACCGTCACTCAGCCTCCCCCGGAAGCCTGCCTTGGGTGGCCCATGTGTCCTCATGACACCTGCCACCGTCGTGGCCAAACTATGTAGACCCAAACGGGGGCTACTGTCCCAAACGGGGACGCCGGCACAAACTCAACTATCAACTGGGCTCACAGGGTTATCACCGCCTACCTGATCAGGGTAGCGCGCGTGCATAACCCTCCCTCTTGGGAGGTACCGGTGAAAGATCACGCAGTCAGGCCCGGTCAGGGCCGTCCCATACCGGCAAATGTGGTTGCACGAGTATGCCCGGACAGGTGACTCAAGATCAACCACTAAGTTCATTTGTCAACTATAGTGGTTCAACACAATACTTAAGTATTTAAATATTGCTATTAATTATTTATATCAAATAAATCAACCTAATGTATATAAAGATGCAATGCTATGGAAATGCATGCATGAAATGGGTATCACGGCTTGCCTTGCTCTGTTGGGTGGTTCACACACTCTTGATCTTCAAAGGCACCAAAATCTCCTTCTGAAAGTATTTTCAAATACAATTGAAAATGTCACATAAAGCATTTTTCTTAAACAGAAATTCTGTAGGCATAGGAAAAATACCAAAAATTTTCAGTAAATAAAGGGGTTCAATACCAACTCAGTGCAAAAAGAATCAATTGAATTGGAGCTATAGATAAAAAGTTATTAATGATCAAAGTCTGGTCAAAAATCTGAATTTAAATAGAAAATCAGAAAATCAAAAGGGGGCCACGTCGAAAGCGTAAAGTGGAGGGGGCGCCTCCACTTACCGCTTCGGGCGCGGGCTTGGGTGGCCGACAGGTGGGGCCTGTCGTTTGAAACAGAGAGAGGGAGGAGGAGACAGAGACAGGGCGGGGCTCCGGCGACGGTCGCCGGCGACAGAGACGACGGCGGCGCTCAGAGATGATGGGAATGGATTGGGTGCTCGACGGCGAGCATGCACGTACCCGCAAACTGGCTAGAGGTGGCCGGACGGCGTCGTCCCCTTCGTCTCCGGCGGCGGCGGCGCTCGGGTGGAATCGGAGACTACGGTTCCGGTGATGGATGGCTTAGGCAGGATGTCGGGGAGCACCAGGGGAATGCCCTGAGCTCAATGGGGTGGTCAATTGGGCTCGGGGAGGAGAGGAAGTGCTGGCGACGAGGAAACTACAGAGGGCGGAGCTCCGGCGAGGTTCGAGGCCAGAGGGCCTCTCGGCCTTGGCTCGTTGTTCGGGGGAACGATTGAGAGGAGGAGGAGATGGTTGAGGAGCTCGGAGGGACTGGGCGAGGTCTTATATAGGCAGGGGGCGAGGGCGGCGATCTCTCCCGAAGCGGCGAGGCTTGGCCACGTCGCCGGCGTTCGTACGATGCGCTGGCTGGCCGGGAGCGTCGACGGGATGGGAGAGAGCAGGAGGGAGTGACGGGACGGGTCCGGCGCCATTAATGGCTCGCGGACGACCACAGTGGCCGAAGCTCACTGTTATGCCCGTGGCGAAGCTTGGCCAGGAGCGGCGGCGGCCATCTCCGGTGACCAGGAGGGTTCGAGAGGAGCCACGCGGCTGGCTGCGGCGATGTCGGCACCAAGGGACAAGGGGGGCAGTGATGGACAGCTCGGGCACGCTCGTCCAACTCTGTCGCCGTGTAGAGCACGCGCACTGGCATGCCAGTGCCGTGCTCACCACGGGTGCGGCCACCAAGAGGACACGCATGCCGGTCACACCATGTCCACAGCATCGACCCTTGTCCACTTAGTCCCTCTAGGCCACTGGCTCGACTAGGTGCACCCCTCTGCGATGTGTAGCTTCAGCTACAGCTCCTGCCAGCAATCTTGAGGAGGATCTGGAGGAGAAAAGAGATAGAGATGGAACCAATGGAGATGTCTGGGATCATCTATGTTGGAAGGACTAGAGACTGGCAAAGTTTGAAAGAGTTTGAGAAATAAATGAATAGGGTTGCTTTGAAAACCATCATTCTGGTCCAGAACACAAATGAGCTTGTGGCACTCAACTGGTTGCTCTGCAAATGATGAAACTTGGTGGAAGGAAGTTATTTGGTAGTGCACTCATGCCATAAAAATTATAGATCAATTGTGCACCCCTAGCTTGTAGTTCCTTCACAAAGGTTCAACATAAGCAGAAACTTGACAGGGTCGTGCTGCTCAAAAATTGAATTGGACTAGAGTATGTTTTTGGATATTGGGGCTAGATAAGATCCCTAGGAGCTTGTGGAATTTATTGAGAATTTTCTGGAATGGGAATAATAGGGTTGCTTCACAATGGACAGATTCTGGTCAGAAACAAAATAATTATTCTGGCCAAAATTTCCCATTGGGCAATCAAACATTTTTGGAGAATATGGAATCCAATGATGATGAGAATATGAGGGAAAAGTTTGGGAATTAATTGACCACCCAAACTATAGGTTGCTTCACAACCCATAGTGATGACCTAAATTCCCAAATTAAGAAAATGATTTTAGAGAAAAGATTAAATATTGGAAAATTGTCCAAGAGAGGCATGGAAGGGTTTTATCAAGATGATGAAGGTTTTGGGATGCTTGAAGAAAAATTCAACAAGTCATAGGTCAATTCAACTGAAAGGGTTTTGAAAATCAACTGAATTGCAAATAAAACCCAAATGTTTTTGAAAAGAAAAAGTTGCCAAAATCAGGGTGTCACATATGCTTCAGCCATAGGCTCTATCATGTAGGCGATGCTGTGCACAAGGCCAGATGTCAGCCCCGCCATAAGTATGGCGGGGAGGTTTCAAAGTGATCCAAGAATGGAACACTAGACAGCGGTCAAGAATATCCTTAAGTACCTGAAAAGGACTCGGGAAATGTTTCTCGTTTATGGAGGTGATCAAGAGCTCGTCGTAAAGGGTTACGTCGATGATAGCTTTGACATAGATCCGGATGACTCTAAGTCTCAAACCGGATACATATTTATTCTGAACGATGGAGCGGTAAGCTGGTGCAGTTCCAAGCAAAGCGTGGTAGCAGATTCTACATGTGAAGCGGAGTACATAGCTGCTTCGGAAGCGGCGAAGGAAGGAGTCTGGATGAAGCAGTTCATGACAGATCTCGGAGTTGTGCCCAGTGCATTGGATCCAATGACTCTCTTGTGTGATAACCCTGGCGCCATTGCTCTAGCCAAAGATCCCAGGTTTCACAAGAGGACCAGACACATAAAGCGCCGTTTCAATTCCATCCGCGATTACATCAAGGAGGAAGACATAAATATTTGCAAAGTACATAAGGATCTGAATGTTGCAGACCCGTTGACTAAGCCTCTTCCATGGACAAAACATGATCAGCACCAGAACTCTATGGGTGTTAGATTCATTACAATGTAAATCACATAGCGATGTGAACTAGATTATTGACTCTAGTGCAAGTGGGAGACTGTTGGAAAAATGCCCTAGAGGCAATAAAAATAGTTACTATCATATTTCCTTGTTCATTATAATCGTTTATTATCCATGCTATAATTGTATTAATTGGAAACTCAGATACATGTGTGGATACATAGACAACACTGTGTCCCTAGTGAGCCTCTACTAGACTAGCTCGTTGATCAAAGATGGTTAAGGTTTCCTGACCATGAACACGAGTTGTCGTTTGATAACGGGATCACATCATTAGAATAATGATGTGATGGACAAGACCCAATCGTAAGCATAGCATCTGATCTTGTTAGTTTATTGCTACTTCCTTATTCATGTCAAGTATCTGTTCCTATGACCATGAGATCATGCAAATCCTTGACACCTGAGGAATGCCTTGTGTGTATCAAACGTCACATTGTAACTGGGTGACTATAAAGGTGCTCTACAGGTATCTCCGAGGGTGTCTGTTGGGTTGGCGTGGATCGAGACTGGGATTTGTCACTCCGTATGACGGTGAGGTATCTCTGGGCCCACTCGGTAATACAACATCACAAGAAGCTTGCAGGCAATGTGACTAAGGATTTAGTCACGGGATCTTGTATTACGGAACGAGTAAAGAGACTTGCCGGTAACGAGATTGAAATAGGTATGGAGATACCGACGATCGAATCTCGGGCAAGTAACATACCGATGGACAAAGGGAACTGTATACGGGATTGATTGAATCATTGACATCGTGGTTTGACCGATAAAGATCTTCGTAGAATATGTAGGAACCAATATGGGCATTTAGGTGCCGCTATTGGTTATTGGCCGTAGAGGTGTCTCGGTCATGTTTGCATAGTTCTGAACCCGTAGGGTCTGCACACATAACGTTCGGTGACGATTCGGTATTGTTGAGTTATATATGTTGGTGACCGAAGGTTGTTCGGAGTCCCAGATGAGATCCCGGACATCATGAGGAGTTCCAGAATAGTCCGGAGGTAAAGAATGATATATAGGAATTTCATTTCGGTCACCGGAAGAAATTCGGACGTCGTGGGTAGTGTACCGGGAGTGCCGAAGGGTTCCGGGGGTCCACCGGAAGGGGCCCACACACACCGGGAGGCCACATGGGCTGAGAGGGGGCCGCACCAGCCCCTGGTGGGCTGGGCACCCCTCCCACCAAGGCCCATGCGGCCAAAGGGCTGGTGGGGGGCAAACCCTAAAGGCGGCGGCCACCCAAACTTGGGGGCCAAGCCACCCTTGGGGCGCCGCCCCATCTAGGCCGCCGCCCCCCTTGGGGGGAACCCTAGGGCGTCAGGCGCCTTCTCCCTTCCCCCTATATATATGAGAGGATAGGGAGGGCAGCCGCACCACAAGCCACGACGCAACCCTCCCTCTCCCCTAGATCGTTTTCTCCTCTAAGTTCGTCGCGGCAACGCTTGGCGAAGCCCTGCCGGACAGCTCCACCATCATCGCCACCATGTCATCGTGCTGCCGGAGAACTCATCTACCTCTCCGCCCTCGCTTTATGGATCAAGGAGGTGGATACGTCATCGAGCTATACGTGTGCTGAATGTGGAGGTGCCGTCCGTTCGGCACTAGATCGTGATTGGATCGCGGGACGGATCGTGATTGGATCGCGAAGACGTTCGACTACATCAACCGCGTTTCTTAATGCTTCCCGCTTAGCGATCTACAAGGGTATGTAGATGCACTCCCCCTCTCGTAGCTGTTGATCTCCATAGATAGATCTTGGGTGTTCGTAGGAATTTTTTTGTTTCCCATGGAACATTCCCCGACATTTCCATGAATAATCTGAACATAAACCCACCACTAGTACCATTAGGTCCTATAGAAACAGTTTTAACCCCTTTCCACGACGCAATTTCAAACGGTTGCCTTGCATGTGTGGGCGATAGGGGGGCATTCCACACGACACCGAGACATCGTCTGCGATGGGGCGAGCGACTACTGACGATTCGCCTAACGTAATCGTATGCGAAGTCGTAGCTGATAACCCACAAGTATAGGGGATCACGACAGTCTTCACGGGTAGTATTTCACCCTAATTTATTGGTTCGACACAAGGGGAGCCAAAGAATATTTATTGGCCTTGACAGTTGAGTTGTCAATTGAACCGCACCTGGGATATCTCTGTGCAGCAAAGGTTTAGTAGCATGACAAATAGTAGTAACAAAAGTAACAGCAGTAGTGACAGCAGCAATTTTGTAGCAGTTGTGACAGTAGCAGTAGCAATAGTAACTTAGCAAGATTCAGTATAAGTAAAGCATAGGCACGTGGATTGGTGATCGATAATGATTTAGATGACATTGATCATATAACATTTACACACTAGGGCGACATAGAACTAGCACCAATTCATTAATGTAATGTATGCATGTATTCCATATATAGTCATACGTGCTTGCGATAAGAACTTGCATGACATCTTTTGTCCTACCCTCCCGTGGCAGCGGGGTCCTATTGGAAACTAAGGGATATTAAGGCCTCCTTTTAATAGAGAACCGGAACAAAGCATTAACACATGGTGAATACATGAACTCCTCAATCTACGGCAATCACCGGAAAGAATCCCAATTATTGCCACCTTGAAGTATGCGGATCAAGACACGTAATAGGTGCATACAACTTGCAAGAAAGGATCCAAATCATTCTTATATTCAGAGAAAATAAAATAAGTTTAGATCTGAAATCATCGCACTCGGGCCCTAGTGACAAGCATTAAGCATAGCAAGGTCATGGCAATATCAATCTCAAAACATAGTGGATACTAGGGATCAAGCCCTATCAAACTTAACTTGATTACATGATCAATCTCATCCAATCCCACCACCGTCCAGCAAGCCTACAAAGGAATTACTCACTCCCGGTGGTGAGCATCATGGCGGTGTTGATGGAGAAGGGTTGGTGATGACGATGGCAACAATTTCCCCTCTCTGGAGCCCTAAACGGACTCCAGATCAGCCCTTCCGAGGAAGAACAGGAGGTGATGGCGGCTCCATCTCGTGAAACGCGATGAAAACTTCTCTTCGATTTTTTCTCCGAAGATGTGATTTTATAGGACTGGAATTAGGGTCGGAGGAGCCACGAGGGCCCTGATGTCTACTACGCAACTTTATTCTTGTAGACTTTGTTGGGCCTCCAAGCGCAGAGTTTTGTAGGACAGTAGCAATTTTCCCTCAAGTAGATGACCTAAGGTTTATCAATCCGTGGGAGGTGTAGGATGAAGATGGTCTCTCTCAAACAACCCTGCAATCAAATACAAGAAATCTCTTGTGTCCCCAACACACCCAATACAATGGCAAATTGTATAGGTGCACTAGTTCGGCGAAGAGATGGTGATACAAGTGCAATATGGATGGTAGATATAAGTTTTTGTAATCTGAAAATATAAAAACAGCAAGGTAGCAAGTAACGAAAGTGAGCAAAAACGGTATTGCAATGCTTGAAAACAAGGCCTAGGGTTCATACCTTCACTAGTGCAAGTTCTCTCAACAATACTGACATAGTTGAATCATATGTAAATCCCTCACGTGCGACAAAGAGTTCACTCCAAAGTCACAAATAGCGGATAACAAACGAAGAAATTATTGTAGGGTACGAAACCACCTCAAAGTTATCTTTTTCGATCAATCGTATGAGCTATCCCTATAAGTGTCACGAACAGCCCTAGAGTTCGTACTAAAATAACACCTTAAGATACACATCAACCAAAACCCTAATGTCACCTAGATACTCCAATGTCACCACGAGTACCCATGGGCTTGATTATACGATATGCATCACACAATTTCAGATTCATCAGGTTCAATCCAACACAAAGAACTTCAAAGAGTGCCCCAAAGTTTCTACCAGAGAGTCAAGACGAAAACATGTGCCAACCCCTATGAATAGATTCCCAAGGTCACGGAACCCGCAAGTTGATCACCAAAACATACATCAAGTGGATCAATAGAACATCCCATTGTCACCACGGATATCCCATCGCAAGACATACATCAAGTGTTCTCAAATCCTTTAAAGACTCAATCCGATAAGAAAACTTCAAAGGGAAAACTCAATTCATCACAAGAAGATAGAGAGGGGAAAACTCCATATGATTCATCTATATTAATAAAGCTCGCGGTACATCAAGATCGTGCCATCTCAAGAACACGAGAGAGAGAGATCAAACACATAGCTACTAGTACATACCCTCAGCCCCGAGGGTGAACTACTCCCTCCTCGTCATGGAGACCGCCGGGATGATGAAGATGGCCTCCGGTGATGGTTTGCCCCTCCTGCAGGGTGCCGGAACGGGCTCCCGATTGGTTTTTCGTGGCTACAGAGGCTTGCGGCGGCGGAACTTCCGATCTAGGTTTCTTTCTGGGGGTTACTGGATATATAGGGGTACTTGGCATTGGAATCACGTCAGGGGGATCCACGAGGCGACGACAAGCCAGGGGGGCGCGCCCTAGAGGGAGTGCCCCCTAGGCTTGTGATCGCCTCGTGGCTCTTCTGGCCCACCTCCAATGCTCCCTGGGCTTCTTCTGGTCCATAAATGACCACCGTAAAATTTTATTCCGTTTGGACTCCGTTTGATATTCCTTTTCTGTAAAACTCAAAAACAAGGAAAAAAACAAAAAACTGGCACTGGGCTCTAGGTTAATAGGTTAGTCCCAAAAATAATATAAAATAGCATATAAATGCATATAAAACATCCAAGATGGATAATATAATAGGATGGAACAATCAAAAATTATAGATATGTTGGAGCCGTATCAGGCCCCACAAGCCATCGGGCACACCCCCTCCGGCAGGTCTTCGCTCCATAATTCATTATAATTCTCAAAAATAATTCACAAAAAGTTTCGTCCAATTCCGAGAACTTTTATTTCTGCACAAAAATAACACCAAGGTAGTTCTACTGAAAACAGCGTCAGTCCGAGTTAGTTTCATTCAAATTATGCAAATTAGAGGTCAAAACCAGAGCAAAAGTGTTTGGAAAAGTAGATACGTTGGAGACGTATCAACTCCCGCAAGCTTAACTCATTGCTTGTCCTCAAGCAATTCAGTTGACAAACTGAAAGTGATAAAGAAAACTTTTACAAACTCTTTTGTTCTTGTCGTTATACACATGCTTAGCTAATGTTCAAGTTTTCAGCATAAATTATAAATAACCACATCCATGATCGCAACTAGGCATTATATCAGCTCATGGAAATACATAACTGTCGGGGATATAACTCCACGGTGTAACCCGCCATACTGGGCCGGGTTAAACATATCAACGATTGTACAATCAAGTTTAAGATGGGCCGTATCATGAAGACAAAGCCGAACGAGGCGGCGGCTGACTAGAGTCGCCGGACGGCCCAATACCTGGAGGTGGTGGCTCAAGGCCCATGAAGCTAAAGACGCCGGCCGAGTTTCCTTAAGATACAAGGCAAGTTAGAGACAGTGAAGGTCACGAGTCATAATATGACCCGGACTCTATTGTAAACCCTAGGGCTTGACCTGTATATAAAGGCAGGCCCCTGGGAACGAAAGACTCAAGTTACAACCTCTCGATAGCTAGGTTAGCGATTCCGCACCCTTGTAATCGAGATCTACTCATCGGATATACACAAAGCAGGACGTAGGCTATTACCTCCATAGGAGGGGCCGAACCTGGGTAAACCCGACTCTCTCTCTCGTTCAACCCCTTTGAATCGCCACCTAGCGGCGATGGCCTCACACCTAAGTCCTATTACGAGGACATCTACCGGGTTGACAAAACCACGACAGTTGGCGCCCACCTTGGGGCTCTCGCCCGGTGGAGTTGAGTTTTCGAAGGGAATCCAACCAGGATTTGGGAAGTTTGCGGTGAACCAGATGGTCAAGAACCACCGTGACAAGATCTACGAGCCGGCTTGGAGCGTCAAGGCTGACCCGATCGGACGTGGGTTTCGAGATCTCGCGGGAGAGATTGGTTTAGAGACCTCCGAGTCGGACATCTACATCAACATCGACGAGCCGGCTCGGAGCGCCCGGTCCAATCAACGCCAGGGCGGCCTTCGTCATGTATCCGTCGGATTCACGCAAGGGATCAACCTTTCGGATGAGCCGGCCTCTAGCGGCGACGTCCTCGCCAATTTGGACCGCACATCATCCACAGGAGATACGGAGTCAATCTGCCCTCTTTATGGTGGCGGGCTTGGGGGCTCATTAGAGACCGAAGCCCCTGAGGAACACAATGAGTCGCCTCAACAAGTCGCCGTCTACATGGCGGGGGCTACGACGGTTCCAGATACGGCCGCAGCTGGAGGTTCTGGCGGGTCAACTAAAACGCCAGCTCAGGCCATGACTAATCTCATGGCCGAGATGGCAAAACTCGTGGATACTCCAGTCACTGCTAAAAATCAGGAAGAATGCAATGTGGAGCTAACCAAATTGCGTAGTAAAATAATTGAGGTACAACATGAGATTGATGCTGAAAATGCACGAATGGCGGAGTTGCAGGCTTGCATACATCAAGAGACGGAGCGCCTTAAGGCTGAGGCCTGGCGATTAGGAGTTCAGAGGGAGGCATCGGAGGCGGTTTATGAGAGAAGACACCACCGTGGACTCCCTCCGAACCTTGAGCCACAACAGCTTTTCAATACCCCACAACAAACACCAGGAACTGTTCAGCAACTCAGGAATCGGCAAGAGGAACCAGCTCAACCCCTGCCAGCTCAATCCCCGCCTCGGCGATTTCAGACGCCGCGGGGCCACTTTTCCAATCCTGTTGACAACATGTTGGCTGCAACTCAGAATTTGGAAGCACTGCCTATTAACGGAAACTCTCCTCTTGAGGTTGAGGCTAGGAACGCTATCGAGATGCTAAAGATAGCTATGGTACAACAGGCCCAGTATTCATACAGCCGGGATCAGATGCATTCCACTCCCTATGCTAGCAAGGGCCGTCATGTGGAGTCCTCGGCTGTTTCCAGCAGTGGGCAAAGACAACAACCACAGGTCTCCCCAACCCGTCCCATGCCATCAGACGCCCAAGCAGTTGTTGATGCTGCGAGAGGTGTACGACAGGCAGAAGCAGAAGCAGCAGCGCGGGCGATTCAACAACTTCACCCTCAATTGGCGAGTTTGGGGGCTGGATCCAACAGTAGGACGATTGGTATACCATGCTTATCCCCAACACTCCGCGCTGAGCGCATGCCCAAAGACTTCAAGGGGCCTCGTAAGGTGCCAAATTACATGGCAGATCTTGAGCCGGCATCCTGGATCGAAAGTTATGAGTTGGCAACGGATATGCTGGATGTTAGTGACACTGTATGTGCTAAATACTTAACCATGATGTTGGAAGGACCGGCTCGGACGTGGTTGAAGAACTTGCCGCCTAATTCCATTAACACATGGACCGAGCTAAAAGAGCGATTCATCAAGAATTTCCAAGGGACCTGCAAGAAGCCTATGACGATAGCAGACCTACAGCATTGCGTTCAACGAGTGGACGAGTCGGCTCACCATTGGACTCGCTGGGTCACGGAAATTATCCACTCACGAGACAGCATCACGGCGGTTCAAGCAGTCCTAATATTGGAAAAGAACTGTCACTTCCAGCCTTTGGTTCAGAAGCTCGGACGACTCAAGCGAAAGGTGCAAGATATGGGCGATTTGATGGATGTTCTCACCAGATATGCCGAGTCAGATAGCACGAAAGACCCCGGCTCAGACGAGGACAAGACCACCAAAGGCAAAAAGGCTGAAGGAGGAAAAGGCCAGCATGGTCACGGTGGTAACCAGGGGGCTCAAAATAATAAGCGGAAACAACCTGATGGCGGGTCAGACTTTGTGGCCAACACTAAACACGGGCTTCAAAAATCAGCGCCGCAACGGTCGACCTGGAGGGGCTTATAATGGGAATAAACCTCGCAATTATGAAGAGGCGCTTAAAGCACCTTGCCCTAAGCACAACACTCAAGATAAACCGGCAAGCCACTCTTGGGAGAATTGTTATATCATGCAAGAGTTCCGCAGCCAGGCTTTCCAGAATAGTCCAGGAGGAAATGGTGGAGGACACCCGGGTCAACACGGACCTGGCGGGTCACAAGCTGGCCCGGGGGCTGGTTTTCAACATCAGGGAAATCATGGCAATGGGCAGCATACTAGCCAGACCAATCAACATAATAACCAAGGAGGATTCCAAAGTAATCCCAAACAGTTGAATAACGGTCAGTACCACTAGCACCTGAATCCCTGAATAAAATTCACTCTAGAGGGCTTCGAAGAATAAATTTTATGTCTCTGAGAAGGGAAACAAGCCGGCCCTGGAACACAAGTGGCCTCTTTATATCTATCTCCGCCGGCTCTTTTTTGTAATTTCTTCCCCCTTGCAGAATTTTGTATATACTTCTTTATGTTTAAAGTATGAATAAAGCCGGCATATTTTTGTAGTTTCAACCTACAAATTAAGTTTGAGTCTTTATTTTCCGAAACAAAGGGCACCTGGGGGCTTTCGACTCATTGATTTTAGCTTTCTCACCCTTGTGACCCGGCATAATAAAGCCAAAATACAAAGGGCATTTGGGGGCTTCCAGCCCATCGGGCTTAGCTTTCTCACCCTCTTGACCCGGTGTAAGAGCACATTCATCCATGTGTGGTTTTGGATGACAATCCCTATGGACTAATGGTTGCCTTGAGTTATATTCGAAGGATTTGTCCGTAGGTACTTCTTGAAGTCCATCTGTTGGTTTCAAGGAGTTTATATGGTGACCAAGGTGGTATTCAAGGTTTATCCAAAGATTGGTCATGTGGGAGTTGAGCTTATTGCAAGCATGTCTTGAAGAAGAAGATTGTGTAAGCATTCATGTTTACCTTCAAGACATCATCTTTATGAAGAGAGAAGATAAGATACAAGGTTGATCAAGACTAAGTCAAAAAGTGAATCAAGTTAATCAACACACAAAGCGTACAAGATGTACCGAGAGGGATCAAGTGATCCCATGGTGTGGTAAGCATTGTCCATTACACTTTGTGTACTAACCCATGGTCTACGTGAGAGTTCTTTGTGGGGTTAGGTATATTTCCATGGGCTTGCATCAAGAGGCAGATCCCATACATCCCATGGAAGATGACATCAAGTGGAGATCGTCATCAAGGTTGCGATGTGCAAGCTCAAGTGAAGCATCACGGAGAGATCATGCTTGAGGCTTGCCGTTCATTGTGGTGACAATGGACTTGTGAAGATGTGCCGAAGAGTGGCTCACCCATAGTGGAGCATGGGGGAGCAATCAACTAGTCTTCATCAAGCCGGCGCAATCAAGAAAGGTGGTCCATCTTGAGGAAGTCAAGATCGTCATCATCTAGCTCAAGTGGACTATGCGCAAGGCAAAGGTTTGACCTTGATAGGGTTTTCTATTTTACCGGTCTCATGGTGGTAGTTGGGAGACCGGGTTATAGGATCGATTGCCGTACTATCAAGGGGGGGAGGTCTCAAGTGAGTAGCTTCATCGTATCGTTCGTTGAGAGCTCAAACCATTGTATTCTTGGCATCGTCATCTTTCTTGGTTCTTGGTTGGCTTTTCTCTATGTGGGTTCTTGAGCTTGTGGTTATCTTCGTGACAAGCTCTAGTACATCGAAAACGGATTTCATATGCTTCTTCTATTGCGTTTTCGGTGTTGGAGGTTTTACCGGTCTTATTCGAGGAAGGGTTCTCACCATTTTCTTATGGGCCTTTTCTCATTTGCTTCTTATTGATATTTCTATCAATATTGTGTTAGCCCATGTCGTTAGCTTTCCAACAAACTTGGTTTCGTTGAATTCGGAGTCCGTTTGCAGAAGTTGTGGCAGTTTTGGTGTTCTTAAAAGGCTGCAGCGGTACTACCGCTTGGAGCGGATGTAATTTTTTACTACCGCTCCAGAGCGGTACTACCGCGGCTACTACCGTGGCTACTTCCGCTCCGGACCAAAATCTCGTGTTTTGTCCAGCGGTGGTAGGCACGGATGTATTTTTTTAGTACCGCTCGCAAGCAGTAGTACCGCTACCCTTTGCGGTAGTACCACTATCCCTAGTGGTAGTACCGTGAGGACGAGCGGTAGTACCTCTCCGGCGGTTCTTCTGGCCTTTTGCCTCCTCGCTGTTGTTTTTCAAAGGGCTTCCATCGCCCTAGCGGTAGTACCGCTCCCATGAGCGGTAGTACCGCTCTGTGCGGGCTGTGAGCATAACGGTTGGATTTTTCCCCACCTATAAAAGGGGGTCTTCTTCCCCATTGAACCTTATCTCTTTAGCTCGAGTTTGCCCCCCATTGTTGACCTTCTTCGAGCTTGCTAACTCTCAATCCCTCCAATGATTCTTGCTAGTTCTTGAGGGAAAGGGGAGAGGAGATCTAGATCCACATTTCCACCAATCACTTTCTCTTCTAAGTGAGGGGAACCCCTTGGATCTAGATCTTGGAGTTCTTCGTGTTCTTCTTCGTTCTTCCTCTCATTTTCTTCCCTAGCATTAGTTGCTTTGGTGGGATTTGGGAGAGAAGGACTTGGGCACTCCGTGTGCCCTTGCCATTGCATTTGGTGCATAGGTTTGAGTTCTCCACGGTGATACGTGGAAGTGAGAAGTTGAGAAGCTTATTAATCTTGGGTGTTTGAGCACCCTTGAGCTTGTTCCTCTTGGGTGCTTTGGCGCCCTAGACGGTTGGTGGTGCCTCGGAGCTCAATCAGTGTGGTGCAAAGCTCCGGGCAAGCTTCGGGGTCTCCAATTAGGTTGTGGAGATTGCCCCGAGCATTTGAGGTCACCTCGGAGCCACAATCCATTGTGGTGAAGCTTCGTGGTGTTGTTGGGAGCCTCCAATTAAGTTGTGGAGTTTGCCCCAACCTTGTTTGTACGGGTTCGGTGACCGCCCTCAAGGGTCCCTTAGTGGAATCACGGCATCTTGCATTGTGCGAGGGCGTGAGGAGATTACGGTGGCCCTAGTGGCTTCTTGGGGAGCATTGTGCCTCCACAGCGCTCTGAACGGAGATTAGCATCCGCAAGGGTGTGAACTTCGGGATACATCGTCGTCTCCGCATGCCTCGGTTATCTCTTACCCGAGCCCTTTACTTATGCCCTTTACTTTGTGATAGCCATATTGTTTCTTGTTATATATCTTGTTATCACTTAGTTGTCTATCTTGCTTAGCATAAGTTGTTGGTGCACATAGGTGAGCCGAGTTGTTTTAGGTTTTGTGCTTGACTAATTAAACGATAGTTTTATTCCGCATTTGTTCAAGCCTAAACCGTAATTATTTTAAAGCGCCTATTCACCCCCCCTCTAGGCGACATCCACGTCCTTTCACCCGGCAAAAACGCCATATATGGTTAGACCTGCCTGTATGCTTGATGCGACTCCGATCAGATGACCCCGTGTACTCTTGACAAGTCAATCCTTTTTTGGACCCTGAACTTATCAAGGTTAAAACACTGGCTTGAGTCATGTGAGAGCCGGCATACAGAAAGCTAGGATAAACCTTGGGTTATTATACCCGCTTCATTGAAGCAAGACTCGAGCCTCGAAAGCCGGTCTTTCCCTGTCGAGCCTCTTAATATTATGAACATATGTCCCACATCCTTCGCATCGTCATCACGACATACTTATGCGGAAAAGCTGATTTTCCATATCAGAATATGTCACAAGATATTTTGTGATCTTTTATGAAGCCTTTTTAACCAGTCAGCGTCTCGGTTAAACTAACCGAGATCGTGTGGCTAGAAAGCTACCTTTGAAAGAGGCAGTCTTATATTTCAAAGGCTTCGAAGGCCAGTGCTATGTGCTGAAGCTCATCACATAAAAATGTTTTGGGCATGCCTTGTTTCTCATTACCGGTTTTATGTATGAAATAACCAGGTTATCAGCTCCATGACAGCATAAAATTATATTATTGGTTAAGGGGCTAAAAGGACCTTATTTGCCAGGTCTCATTAAGCCGGCTTGTCAATATTGCCTCATTTGGCTTTGTTCATTATGGCAAGTTTCAGGTTCAAAGTTACCACCAGCTCATGCTGGAAAAACCGGGTTGAACAATTGAGTTCGCATAAACAACCGATTGACGAGACATGCAAGTCTACAACATTGTTGAAAGAGAAATAGATTGTTAAAATCTAGAAAATCAAGACCTTCTGCCGGCCCATTTTACCCAGCTCTAGCTTATCAAGGGCTCATCGATGGAAAGACTGTGAACGGACAGGATGGTGAAACAACGAAAAAGTATCTAGCATCAACAAAGGTGCAAAACGTGCACAATGGCACGACCACAGTTTTTGGCTATCCCTATTACAAGCTGAAGGAAGCCAAATTGTTTTTTGCCACCCATATTTGGGGGCTTAAGTTGACACGGTGACGATTGAGGAAGCTCGAATCGCCGACTACACCATCCGGGTTAGTAGCGGCTAATCTTGCGCGTGAGACGCCTCCGGGTTATCCACCGTTTGGTCTTCCGGCTCCTGTATTTGAAGGTTATCTGCATCCCAGTTGCAGTAAGATAAGGCCCGGAACACAGCCTCGTCATCAAGAATTGGAGACGGGTCAACTTCTGGGGCAAAGACATGCTCGTGCCGTTGAGCAGCCAGACTCTTTGATATTAAATCAGGTGGAGGAATCCGAGTATGGTTGGCGCCGTAAGCCGCTTGATAGTTCCTCAGTTTCATCTCAGAAACTAGTTGAGTCGACAGCATTTGAGCATCCTTGACACAGGCAGCATAATCCTCCTGGGAAAATTCTGACCCGTCATTCTTAAATTCGGGGAAACCTTTTGCTAGCTCAGTTTGATCGAGCTCTTCTCCATAAGCTAAAGCCCGACTCAATGCATATATCGCGCCAGATCGGGCGGCTGATCTTTTTAGCTCTGGAATGTGTTGAGGGATGGTGGAAAGACACTCCAACACATTCTTGATAAACTTTAAAGGCTGCTTATCCCCCATTGTTGCCTTGATTGCAAGATGACTCCCAGCATAAAGTTGCTCTGTCAAGGAATAAATAGCCTTAAGCATCAGCAGGCTATTATCATAAAAGCTGCTAGTCCGGGGGCCTGCAAAATAAAATCAATGCATGAGTTATCGGGCCCATTATATCTATATCTCAAGAAGACAAGAGGATATGTACACTTACCAAAAATGGCTTGGGTCATCTGGGCAATATGCCGCTTTAACCCGGACAACTCCTCGGTGATGGGTTTGAGCCGGCCCTCAGCATCCTCTGCTCGCTTCAACAGAGTCGCCTTCTTATCTTCGAAGGATTTCTTCTCTTTTAAAAAGCCTGCTTTGGCGTTTTCCAGGTCGATCAATGAGAGGCGAAGTTTTTCTTCAATCTCTGCCTGGGAGGTTTGCCCTTTTTCCAGATCTTTTTTCAAACTGGCCACGCTGGATTCAGCTGTCTTCAAAGCTTCCTGCATCATAAATAAACTCTATGTCAAGTCCCAAGCAAATTGCAAGCAATATATTTGACATTTGGGGGCTAATGTATCTTAGCCCTTTTTGACATTGAAGATGTGAACAAAGACCCGACTCATCTCAAGGAGATGAGCCGGCCCTTGGGGGCTACAGGTCGAAGTTCTTCAAAGTTATTACAAAGACCCGACTCATCTCAAGGATATGAGCCGGCCCTTGGGGGCTACAGGTCGAAGTTCTTCAAAGTTATTACAAAGACCCGACTCATCTCAAGGAGATGAGCCGACCCTTGGGGGCTACAGGTCGAAGTTCTTCAAAGTTATTAAAAAGACCCGACTCATCTCAAGGAGATGAGCCGGCCCTTGGCACTACACCACAACACTCGATCAGGGGCAGTTAACTGCCGGGAGAAGTATCTAAACAAGGGCAAAACTACTGCCGGGACATCTATTACTGCCGGTACAAGTAGATCACGGCAACGAAACTGCCGGTAAAACACGAGGAACAAGGGCAAACAAACTGCCGGTACATTTGAGGGCGCCCTATCTGCCGGGAGAGGCCTACTAAGGCACATTTTCTGCCGGAGTTTGCCTTTGGCGCGAGACCAAAATAAATTTGGGCCTAAGAGCATCTCCAACAGAGGCTGAAAAAAGCGCGCGCGCAGGGCAAAAGGTGTTTTTAGCGCACGTCGAGCGATTTCGCGCGCTCCAGCGGGCGCGGGAAAGTCGCGCGTGCGAAAAGGAGGCCCTGCGCGCAGTAGTTTTGGTGCGCGGCGCTGGGCGCGCTCTATAAATCGAGCGCCCGAGATGCGCTCTTCCCACTCCTCCCGCGCTCTGCCGCCGCTTCCCTCGCGCTCTGCCGCCGCTCCTCTCGCCCCTTCGTCACCTCGCCGCCATGCCGCCACGCTGTCGGGGATCGTCGGGCTTCCGCGGTGTCCGGGAGCGCCCCTCCGGCGCCTTCTCCGCCGAGATACGGTCCGGCGACATGCGCCTCGGCCTCGGCACTTTCGAGACCGCCCACGAGGCTGCCCGCGCGTACGGCGCGGCGGCGTGGCACCTCCGGCGGCTTCGTAGGGAGATGAATTTCCCCGAGGTGACGACGCGGGAGTGGGCGGAGAGTCTCGCGCCTCCCCCGCGGCTTCTCACCGACGAGGACCGTCGCGAGAACCAGAGGCGGGAGCGCCGCCTCGGCATCGCCGAGACGGACGAGGTGGCTATGGCAGCGTGGCGCGAACGGTTTTCGCAGGACATCATCGACGAGCGCGAGTTCTTCGCGCAAAGGAGGACGGAGAGGAGGGCGCAGAGGAGGGCGGAGCGAGCCGCCTATCGCGAGGACAACCGTACGCGGAAGGCGGCCGCGGACTTCAGCATCGAGCTTGGAGAAGCGTCGACCTGGGACGCCAACGATGAATGATTTCTTGATGCCTTCATCGAGATTTCGGATACGGACATTTCGGAGGAGGACATTTTTACTACGGACTCGGAGGACGACGAGTAGTTTTTAGCGCGTCTATGTATCTTTTTTATTTTATCTATGCATGTTTTTATTTTATATATGTATCGTTGAACTATGCTATGCAAAATTTGAATTACCTAGTAGCTATGTTTGATTAGACTGTATTCTGCACGCGCTAGTTTAGCGCGTGTGTTGGAGCACCGCGCGCGCACAATTTTACGGCGGCCCCTCGAGCCAGCGCGCTAAAAAACGCTACGCGCGCGCTAAAACCGTTTTTTGCACGCCGCGCGTTGCGCGCCTGTCGGAGATGCTCTAAGCGCGCGTGATGAAAAGCGCGCGAGAGAAAACAAAAAGCCCAAAAACTGCAGGCGCCGGCCCCTCCTCCAGACCGCGCCGCCCCAAATCCCTCTCGTGCCCCGCCCCGACCGCGCAGCCGCCGCCCCCAAATCGCACCGCCGCCGGCCGCACTAGATCCCCTGCGCCGCCGCCGGCGTCCCCTCCACCGCAGCCCCGCCACCGCCCCGAGCCACCCCACCGCCGCTCCCAGCCACCCAACGCCGCCGGCGTCCCCGCCACCGCAGCACCGCCACCGTCCGCCGCCCCAACCACCTCAACACAGCATCATCTTCGTCCCCGACTAGGCCGCAACCACCCCTTCTTCTCTGAGCACGAAACCTCTGTCGATTCGCCCCCAACCTCAAGCACCATTTGTCGATCCTCAGCTTCTTCCCCAACCGACACCGTCGCCGAGGACCCCCTCCCCTCCCCGCCGACCACCTTCCCTGGGCGCCCCAAGCAGCGCCGCCTCCCCACGCAGCACCGTTCTACTACGACCTAGATCTACCGCCGTCCTCCAAGAACCTGCTTCCTCAAGAAGTTGCTTCAACCTCCGGCAGCTCCTCTCCCCCGGCAGCACCTTCTCCACGAGGCTCCTCTATGTGCCAGGGTACGCTAATTATTTCTGAACTTGTGTTGTGGACACTAAAACTATATTGCAGGAGCGACGCACCTCACAGCAACACTCACAGTATGGTTAAAATTCTCATGGATTAAATTATGCACTTGTACTTAGATATTATGGCTGGCACTGCCATCGCCTTTAGTGACTACTTCGAAAATGCGTTGTTTAGATGATGTCTGATCTAATCTGTACATAGCAAAAACTATCAATTGCACCAGGCATATAATCTTGCACTTGATGTTGAAGATATGAATGAAATTATAGGAAGTTATTTTCTGTAGATTAGAGGTGTAGGAAAGCAGTTCAGTTCCAAGTAGAGAATTTTAATGAGAAATTGAATCCAGTACACTATTTTCTTACTGCTCTTTTAGTTTCTGTAATTTCTGAATTGGCATGCTTTAGTACACTATTAGTTGTAGCATCGAACACTATGATACATAGCATATCTGGTCTGCCAGGCCTCTAGTTTATATGTTTGGATCTATTTAGGAAATGCCTGACCCCATATCCACAATAATTTGTCTGAGCTTCCTTTTTTATGTTATATCAGTAGAGGTATATGGTTATATGACGATCCATGCTGCTTACATACTTTGATTATCATGGTTGTACCCTTGATTTGGTCCTTTTATTTGTATGTTATGTTGTGTAATTGGTCCTCCCCTTCCTTGAGCAGCATGCCTCTTATTGGTCCTCTGCACCAAGCAGTTTCGTGTCAACTAATTCATCTCCCCTGGACATTGCCTCATCTATGTCCTCGCCCCTGTCCTGGCACCACCTCCTCTACTTCCCAACCGGTAGCAACACTTATTTTGGGACGGAGGGAGTATGATGCAACTCCTTCTGATGTAAGATACTCTAAGCTTCTGATTGCTGTCCGTGCTGTTGTATATTTAAAAACATTATTCATATCTGATATATTTTAATTTGTTATCCTCACATAACCACCCAGTTATTGAATTCCACCATTAAAAGTGTACCGAACACTCATTTTATTACTGTGTTTTATGCTTGTGGGTACAATTTATTTCGTTTGGATGTTTTTACTAGGGATGCACTTCATTGTGTGGTTAAGTGACCAAAGTAACCATTATTATAAGCTGTGTAACATCTATGTACTTTGGATTCTAGTAGGAAACGGAGACAATATCATTGTTCCAATCTTGATCTACTTGTGGTACAGATTTTATAGAAACAACTGGAAACTAGAATCATGATCACGCATACTTGCTTTTCAGTTATCGTTTGAGCTTTGATCTAAGTCCATAAAATTGTTTTTTGTAAGATGGTTCTCATCTCTGCACACCTATTGTTTTCCCATTATGTTAAGCTTTTTTAGTTTTCTGAAATCGTTTGAGCTTTCACCTAAGTCAGCAGAATTTGTTTGAGCTTTATACTAACGTTTTAATTCTCTGAAATCAATTCTTGCAAATCACATTGATTTAGTTTCAGTTCTTTTATATACTTCCAATATCTTGAACTAATTATTTTATATGTAGTTGGATATATGCATGTCTTATGCTCGTTTTTAGGGCTTCGCAAAGTTGGGCCAGCTATTTATGTTCATTCTTTTCGTTAACTTCGTCGATTATTTTGTAGTTGTTGCATAGGCTTACTATAATCCCCTTTTATTTTCAGATATAGTTCAAGTTTGAGCACCATGAAATGGCCACCCCTCTTTGTCGAGTAAGGGTCTTTTGCAAGAAACCTGGGTAATAGTTATATTCTAGAGTCAATACCCTTTCGCCAATGCTTGAATGGTGCTCCATCATGTTGATGTATTTTCTGTGGTTCTTTTAGTATGGTACACTGTTAGTGTTCTACCTAAGGGGTCGATGTACGTAAATATACATTGCTTTTAGCAGCTGTTTTTAATCCAAAGTTTTCTTTAAATGACTCTCCCATTACATCCAGCAACTTCTATCATGTGTTTCTTCACATTACAAATTCTTGCCTCAAGAGGCACGCCATTGGCACGTGCTGTCTGAGCCTATCTCATTTAGTTGTGCTGCATAGTATAGATAATTTACCAAGGTTATTAACTCATAGAAGTTGTACTATCTTATTTGTTCAGGTTGGCATCACACAGGAGTATCTTCCGGCCTACATGATAGTAGTGTTACCAGTAAACTAAGATGTCTGCATGACGCTTCATCCGTTCATGGCGGTGAGTCTGGTATTCAGAAGACATATGAATAATATGGTCATGACATCCAAAAAACAGCTGAACTGAAATGTACAAAAATGTGAACATGCCATTGTCTTCCTAGACATGGCTGCAGCCATACGTCGAGCTCAAACCACCAGTGTAGCTTAGTTTGAAGACATATAATCTCGTTGTCTAATGTGAATTCTATTTACTGGTGTGGCTGGATCCTAATTGCTAGTGTAACTTAGTTTAAAGACAGTCTTTTTTTGCGGGAAAAAGACATAGAGCCTTATTGTCTTGTGTAAATTCTATTTACTGATGTGGTTAGATTCTACTGAACACATGCTCCATCTTTCTGGAGCGCCAAATAAATGACATCAAGAGGAGTGCTGGATCCAGACCCCATCTTTGTCAGGTTGTATGTAGGTCTCTAAGTTGGCCTATCTGAGGTGAGCATTCAACGACCTCTTCGTCGAGCTTCTAGCATGGTGATGGTAGCATTTTTTGGTGAGCTGACTCCGCAGTAGGGAGGAAGCCGTCTATGCTGCTCCGTTCCAGTGATGGTATGCTTATGAATGTGGCCAGCGATGGTCCAGTGGACTTGCTTATGCCACTCCTACCTTATCTTGATGTCCCCAGCCCGGCCTGCTGCATAGTAACTGAGATATGCTTGTGTTGAGCCAATCACCACGGATGCAGCCTCATTTGTGGATGGCTTCTTTTACCTTTTCTTTAGTAATTCTGATGCTGACTCCATGATCATCTTCTTTTTCAGGCTGAACGTATTTATCATCGTATATTCGAAGTTACACTGGACACATACATAGTTCCTGATGGAATAATTTTCTTTCCTCTGGCTATTCACATGTGATATACTGTTATCCATCAGTTCACATCTTAAAAATGGTACTTTGTTTGTTCTTAGTACTTGCAGGTTAGTGATTTGTTGGCTTTGCTGAATTGGTAGATTTTAAGTGGCCTTTCCCTACAAGTTTTCGTGTATGTGGCAGCATTTCTTTTGTCTCAAATAGTTATTTTGTTCTAGATAGTTAAGGAATTACTTGCATTTTGATGATATTCAGCTTAGGGAACAAGATAACTGCACATACATGGATCGAACATAAACAAGTATTCCTTTTACATCCAACATAAACAAGTAATCCTTTTGATGAGAAGATAAGCTTGCACATGTTAAGATGATAAAAAATGGACCTGTTTTTTTATTATAAAAAAGATTACTGGTTGCTCCATATTTCGGAACATATGAATGCAACTGTTGTATGTAACATCTTCCGATTTATTGCAGGTTTCCCAAAGGCACACAAGTTCACTAAGGTTTGAAAGATCTTCAAGTTGCTGAAGATTTGGAAGACCTACAATTAAGATGGAGTGATAATGTCCTAGAGACTTGCTCTACTCATTTGCTGGTGGTTAAGCTCATTTTGATTGTGTGGCACACATGTAGAAACATATGTACATCTCCTCTTGTGGAACTAGCTACTTTATTCTGGTTGTGTGGTGAACATATATGTACTCCTTTTGTGGCACAACCTTCTTATATATTCTCGTTTTGATATTCTTGAATGAAGTTCAAGATTTCTTATGAAGACCATGTGTTACTTTGATTGAATTGCACGTATTGTGTGATATGATCTGATTGTCTAGAAATACATAATGGATGGATATTACACAATATGAATGCCTAGAATTTTTTGCTAGTGATATCAACTTGCTGGCATAATATCTGCCAGGTAAACGTGCTTGTGTGGGCAGTTGAACTGCCGGTAATTGTAGTTTCACTTGTACCAACCAATTTGCCGGGAGAAAATAGACTGCCGGCAAATAGATGGGCCAAGGCAGAAAAACTGTCGGGAGAAGTTTATCTGCCAGGAAAAGTAATCCCCAGCAGCCGTTCTCGTGGTGGTTCTATCTGCCGGGAGAACCACTGTCCCGGCAGTTTATCTCCCCTTTAAAGAGCTTTCTCCTGGTAGTTTTTTTGTCCTTACATCAGTGTTGTGGTGTAGTGTGGGGGCTGCAGGTTGAGTCAGTCAAACATTCGCAAAACCCAACTTATCTTAGAAAGACAAAGCTGGGCTTTGGGGGCTACAAAAGGATATATGATGTGAGCATATAAAGAACATACCTCGTATTTAGTTTTCATCCTGCTAACAAGGCCGATTTCCATCTCACGGTTTGTAGCCAGGCGGTCCAAACAAGCGGCATGAAGATCTTCAACACTAAAGTTCTCATAATTTGGAAGTTCCAGCTTGGTTTTCCCTTTTTCTTGCAGTACCGCTTCATCCTTAGCAACAACCTTTGTTAACACCCTGGAAATCTCAGGAGCAGTATAACCCGTCAAGTAATAATAACCTCAGGGGTATCTTTGTTTGTTACTGAAGGATTGGGCGGGTCAAGGTTAACTGCTGATGTAGCTTCAACAGTTACGGCATCAGTACTGGTTGGTTCATATGGAGGAGGTAAATCGTTTTGGATCTCCTGAGGTTCTTCAGGATGATTAACGTGGACTTCATGAGCCGTCGGATCAGGAATTTCCGGCTCAGGGGCCTCAGGATTAACAGAAGACCCGTTAGTTTTCCTTTTCTTGGCTTTGGCCCTGCCAAGTTAGAGTATAATATGAAGAATGGGAAGATACAATAGTCTACTCAAACATACAAATTGATGAGGAATTTACCCATGATTGATAACAAAGGGCGCCAGTTTGGACGCAGTTGAGTCGTCCGACGAAGGTGGCGACTCCTGATTAACCAAGGCATAAGAGTCAGAAGTTGACACATCAAGTCAAAACTTCCTTGGAAGTTTGGAATATTAAGTACCTTGGCTGGTCGTTTCCGGGCGGCTGATTTATCAGGTAAGCCCTCAACAAGATCACCACTCCCGCTTCGGGTCTGACGCCTAGACTGGTGCTGGGTTTTCTTCAAAATAAAGTGAGGGTCTAGATGAGCGTCCGGGTGAGAAAAGCCTACCTTCCGAACAACCCGCCTTGTTTTCAACAGAGGCGAAGGTTCTGAGTCAGAAGAGATGGAAATTACCTCAACATCGCCTGCACGGCTTGTTTCAACATCACCCTAAGAGGAAAAGGCGTCAGATAGATTCAATGAAATATAAACAAAAGATTAATTTTACCTCTGATCGGGTATCAGTGGCAGCTGTTTCGTCCATATGAGACGGTCCTTCTGCAACCGCCTTATTCTTCTTCTTGCTCGGGGCGGCTTTGGGCTTGTTAGGCGCGGTCTTGATGCGTCTCCGACTGCAGAAAGAGGATGTAGCCTGCAAAATTGAACATTCAGATCAAGAAAGCAAAGGCTCAAAGTTTGTTCAAAAAGTCGGATTAAGATTTTAAAGGTTTTATACCGGAGGAGCCGGGTTAAGGGCGTAGAAAGGTTTTAACCCGTCCTTGCTGCAAGTCTCCTGGTTTTCACCTAGCAGCTTCTTCACAATCTGGTTTATTTCGCCGGCCTCCAAGGAAAAATTGTTGTACCGTTGAGCGTCGTTCAAGTCGCCAGAGTAAGTACACATTAAGCCACTGCGCAGACTTAACGGCAGAATCCTCCAAGATACCCAACACCGGGTTAAGTCGACCCTAGTCAACCCGTTGGCTAGCAGAGCCCTCAACTTTGGATAAACATGGGCGTGTTGGGAGCATTCCTCTTGAGGAGCCCGGGCCTATAACCCAACAAGGGATTTTCATCAGCAGGAGCGGTATTTCGACAATAAAACCAAGTCTTGTTCCACTCTTTAGGGTGGCTTGGTAAGGTGGAAGCAGGAAAAAGGACGTCTTTCCGCCTCTGGATTGAAACCCCGCCAAGTTCTAAGCCGGGACCGTCCGCACACTCTGTTTGCCGGTTCAAATAGAAAACTCCCTGAAGAGGGAGACAGTGGGTTCCGTTTGAAGATACACCTCACAAAATACTTGGAACTGGCAAAGGTTCGATATGGAGTTAGGGCCCAGGTCTTGAGGATGAAGATGGAAAAAGTGTAAGACGTCTCGGAAGAATTTTGACCCGGGAGGTGAAAAACCCCTCTGTAGGTGATCCAAGAATATCACCACTTCCCCCTCCTCGGGGTTTGGGATTTCCTCTCCAAGGACGACTAGCTAGCCAACCACATTTTGAGGTGGCAGAAACCCATGTTCCTCATAATCCTTTAAGTGAACATCAGAAACTTGAGTTGCCACCCAGTTGCAGGCTTTTGACTCCGACATAATGAGTCGCCTGGATAAAGCAAAAGAGGGCGGCTTAAGTAAATGGTTCAAATAAAATGATCTAATTATTTGCAATGGAAGGGCAAGCCTTGTAAAGAGCCAGAGTCTATACAATGGCTTAAACATATGACGGGTTACAATTATTAAACCGACAGAAGTAAGGGCACTTCTGCTAAGACCAAAGGTTTTTGAGAATTTTGCTAAGTGTGAGACAAACAAGTTTCTTCCGAAGCCGCAACAATTTTGGATCTAAGAATAGTTCAAAAAAGTGAGAATATTCGCTAGCCCTAGCAGAGGAGCATAGAAGCAATGACAGTATGGTTCATCTAATACTAAGATGGATTAAAACATATCATACGCGAAACGGAGTTGGTATCTCTACCGCTTTACTTTGGTGATTACGTTCGCGAGATCCACTCACGGAGTTAGCAATGGTGATCAACTGGAGAAAGGTTGCCGAAGAACTCAAAGAACCTCGGGGTGCTATAATGGATCTAGGTCAGAAGAAAGATGACTTACTCGAGTGGTCACCGGTGGCGGCGGAAGCGCACGGAGGATTGACTGACGAAGAAGAAATACCGCGACGACCTCGAGGGAGATTGCCGAGATGAGGAAACCGTGGCGGTGGCACGAGGAGCTTCCGGAGTCGAGGAAGAAGAAGAAGAAGCGAAGAGAAGAAGTGGAAAGTGAATCAGGGGCCCTTCGGTAAATATTTAAAGGGAAGGAGCTGGAAGGGGCAACTGACAGGCGCGACAATCGAGGGAATACAGTAAATTTTGGGAAACAAAAACGCCTCGATTTTTGAGATAAACAAATATGACCAGATTCGCCATGATGTCATTATTGTTTTTTCCAGATTGACGACAGATGACATCACAATAAATGAACACTGGGAAAATGACAAGTGTGGGAGCAGAACAAGCCGACGTTATGAAATCCATAGAAGATACCAGTCCAAGGATGAGCCGCCAAAGGAAGGAAAGATCTATTGACATGAACGGATTCAAATCAATTTGGGGCCTAATGTCGGGGATATAACTCCACGGTGTAACCCGCCATACTGGGCCGGGTTAAACATATCAACGACTGTACAATCAAGTTTAAGATGGGTCGTATCATGAAGACGAAGACAAACGAGGCGGTGGCTGACTAGAGTCGCCGGACGGCCCAATACCTGAAGGTGGCGGCTCAAGGCCCATGAAGCTAAAGACGTCGGCCGAGTTTCCTTAAGATACTAGGCAAGTTAGAGACATTGAAGGTCACGAGTCATAATATGACCCGGACTCTATTGTAAACCCTAGGACTTGACATGTATATAAAGGCAGGCCCCTGGGAACGAAAGACTCAAGTTACAACCTCTCGATAGCTAGGTTAGCGATTCCGCACCCTTGTAATCGAGATCTACTCATCGAATATACACAAAGCAGGACGTAGGCTATTACCTCCATAGGAGGGGCCGAACGTGGGTAAACCCGACTCTCTCTCTCGTTCAACCCCTTCGAGCCGCCACCTAGCGATGATGGCCACACACCTAAGTCCTGTTACGAGGACATCTGCCGGGTTGACAAAACCATGACAATAACCAACTAGCAAGCAAATAATAAGGTATCTCACATGCCAACAATTTACCAAAATGATCATGATATAATATGGTGACATGGTATTTCGCTAGCCCTTTCTGAGACCGCAAAACATAAATGCAGAGCACCTCTGAGGTTCGAGCAGCGACTAAACATTATAGTTCAGAATAGAAAAGATCCAATCATGCTCGTATCCAACATTAACTAGGCTAAATGCATAAAAATGACAATAGTGCTCTCCGGTCCGGTGCTTTTAGTAAGAGGATGATGACTCAACATAAAAATAAATAGATTGGCCCTTCGCAGAGGGAAGCATTGATTTGCAGAGGTGTGAGAGCTCAAGTTTTAAAACAGAATCGGAATATGGTTTTGAGTGGTGCACTTTTCCTGTCAACGTTACGACAAAGGTTTTCAATATCTTCCATGTTAAACTCATTATTGGCAGTTCCCAAACAGAATAGTAAAGTTTACTCCTATCCACCATCCATACACAAACCATGGCTGACCGAATCCACGGATGCCTGCCAACACGTCAACTGTCCCAAGGAGTTTTGCTTAATTAATTTTGATTATGCAGGACTGGGCATCCTTTTACCAGCCTCTCTCGTGCAATGACGGCGAATAAACGACCGTCTTGAGAATAACTCACTTAGCATGGAAAACACTGACCGCCTCGTCGCTCCATGAGCAAGATGCGTGCACAAAATAGATGTTTATTTGAATGTTTAGAGATGGCACATGCAAATTTACTTGGAACGGCAGGGTAATACCACATATAGGCAGGTATGATGGACTCATATGGAATAACTTGGTTTAAAGGTTTTGGGTGCACAAGCACCATTCCCTCTTAGTACAGGTGAAGGCTAGCAAAAGGTTGGGAAGCGACCAGCTAGAGAGCGAAACCGGTCATAGGCATGCATTGCGAATAATTAACATTGGACATAGCATGAGTAGGATATGAACATTCTGAATTTAAACATCATGAAGGCTGCATTGGTTTTGAATCAACTACATGTTTGCACATGGGCCAAGTCAAGCCGCTCGAATTTCTCAGAGGGAAATACCATACTACCATACCACATCATAACCATTTTAATGCATGTTGATCTATAAGATAAATCATTATTCACTACTAGCTGTTTAAGCATGGCATGAAAAGCTATAATCTCTAATTGTCATCATGAACATGTTTACTCATAATATGTTGAATTGAGATCGAACGAGCTAAACATATTAACAAAAACGAAAACAAGAAGAGTTCATACTAGCTTCCTTTGCCACGATCACTTCATCAAATATCGTCATTATTTCCTTTCACTTGCATGACCGAATGATGTGATAACAATAATAGTGCAAGAATACCATGGACTAAGCTGGAATCTGCAGAGCAGTTTTAAACAAAGGAGAAAACAAGGTAATATTGGCTCTCTGTTAGTTCAACAATAAAGCATATAAGAGCCACTCAATATTTTCATCGTGGTCTTCTCCTTTCAAAGACTCAACAAAAAGAAAAGAAATTCAGAGAAACATACTGAAATATTTTTGGAGTTTTTGTTTTTCTCAAGCAAACAAATAAACTAAAGGGGAAACAAAAACGAGAAAAAATATTTACACGGGTAAGCTCCCAACATGCAAA
This sequence comes from Elymus sibiricus, assembly GCA_039707655.1. Classification (NCBI taxonomy): domain Eukaryota; kingdom Viridiplantae; phylum Streptophyta; class Magnoliopsida; order Poales; family Poaceae; genus Elymus; species Elymus sibiricus. Next base: position 484,297,219 of record CM077665.1, read on the forward strand.
GGAAATCTTTTTGGGTTTTCTTTAGTTTTAGTACTAAGAACATTAAGCGGGAAAGTAAACTAAAAAGAAGCAAGAAATATTTTTGGATTTTCCAAAGTTTTTCAAACACACAAGAAGAAAGCGGAAAAATAAAACTAACATGGATATACAATGAAAGAGGATGAACACCGACAATTTATATGAAGTGTGTGAACATGAATCTAATGTCGGTGAGAAATACGTACTCCCCCAAGCTTAGGCATTTACCTAACTTGGTGATCACCACTGATAGTCTGGAAAATGGTTAGAATGACTTGTGGAGGCGTTCCTGGCCGCCTCCTCCGCCAAACGAGTGGCCTCCACCGCACCTTTGTATTCCCGCACCTCCTCCTCGAGAACATAATAACACTGTCGAGCCTGAAAATCAAAGAGAGCAGGTGCATGAAAAGTGACAGACACATGCGTATATTTCCCAAATATTAAATTATATTCGTAATCCCTAGCGCGGTTTACAATAAACTCATGATAATGCATAGCATCAAAGTCTAAGTATCTTTCAGGCAGAATAGGATCATTAGGTTGAGGTGATACTCCCAGTTTCGCAGCTACGCGGGAGGCATAAATACCTCCATACAAATCACCGTTGCTAGAGTTAGAATTCAGCCTTCGGGCAACAATTGCACCAAGGTTATAGTGTTGTTCTCCAGTTACAGCAGTGTGAATAAGGCTTAAATCAGGGGCACATAAAGCACTACAATCTTGTTTCCCTACTACGCATTTCCCATTAAACAGTGCAAAGTAACGAATAGAGGGAAACTGTATGCTTTTAATTCTTACATGTGTTACTCCCCTATCTTCTCCAACGCATAGACTCTTGAGAAAGATATCATAATCAGTTTTTGAGGGTTTCTCGGTCGAGCCCCAAAGCAGAAGTTTGCAAGCAATAGAGAAATCTTCTAGAGTCATGCTAAAGGATTTATCATAAAGTTTAAATAACACTCTAGAAGCATGCGATTGATAACGAAATCCTTGCGTAAATGTACGGGTAAGGTCATAGTGTTGGACACACTTATGTGCGAGGAAATCGGTGAGGCCGGTATTATAAATGAATTGGTCAAATTCATCCTTGATGCCTGCACCTATCATGAAATCTTCACTTGGCCATCGACATGATTTGGCATCGGCCATAATTATCTAATTGTCTCGAGGCTCGATGTAAGCTTGTCGTACTGAGTTCCCACTAGATGAATCACCTGAGGTGAGTCTCCTTGAGGAACTCCTCCTAAAGAAACTCATCTTTCTAAGCACAAATTTCTGAAATTTTCGAGCCACAAATTTATGTCAATAAAACTTCACAAGATTGATAGCAACTACTCATATGAGTGCCTAGAGGCCATATCAAGCATTCATACGACTTGGAACTCAAAAAATTCAACATGCAAGCTCATTTTCTGTAGCACCAAGTGCAGCACATAATGCAAAATATAAAACACTAAAACAAAAACTAATTGGAGGAATGGAGGAGTCACATACCAAGGAACAATTCCTCAAAACAGTTTCGGAAACGGAGTTCCGAGTAAAGAGATCGAAAATTTCACTTTCTGGGTGAAGAACACGGGAGGGAGATGGCTAGAAATTTTTGTTGGAGGTAGGAGAGAGTGTGGGACGAAGGGATAAGGCAGGGGGGCCCTGTGGGCCCCATAGGCCATCAAGGCGCGACCTAGGGGGCGCCCTGATGTGTGGTGCCACATAGGTGTAGCCCCCTGATGTGTGGTGCCACATAAGTGTAGCCCCCTGATGTTATTTTTATGCCAATATTTTTTATTTATTCCAGAAAAATTCATGTTAAAATTTGGTGGCAATCTGAGACTTTTTATTTTTGGACATTTTTCTACGCACGGGAATAACAGAAAAACGGAAAATCATGCTAATTTATTTTATTCAAACTGAAAATAACAGAGGATAAACTTTTGATACAGAGAGTTGTGAATACTAAATTCATCAATCACATGCCTTCCGAAAAGGATTCATTAATAAGGTTGATCAAGTCTTATTAACAACCACTTTCGGTTAACATCAAACCGAAGGAATTTCGTATGTCACTAGGTTACCTCAATGGGGATTTGCATCTCCCCAAAATTAAGATTATAATATTTCTTCTTGACAGTAGGTAGAGGAATTGCAAAGCTTCCAATGATTACCGAGGGAGTAGGCTCAATGACATTAATATTATTAACCAAAGCTTGCTTCTTCGGAACATGCACGGTATGTTGCTTGCCATTGACGTGAAAGGTAACCTTGCTTTTATTGCAATCAATAACAGCCCCTGCAGTATTTAAGAATGGTCTACCAAGGATGATCGACATTTTATCGTCCTCAGGCATATTAAGAATAACAAAGTCTGTCAAGATACTAAACATTTGCAACCACAATCGGAACGTCCTCGCAAATTCCAATGGGTAAAGCAGTGGATTTATCAGCCATTTGCAAAGATATCTCAGTAGGTGTAAGCTTACTCAAATCAAGTCTTTTATAAAGGGAGAAAGGCATAACAGTAACACCGGCTCCTAAATCACATAAAGCAGTTTTAACATAATTTCTTTTAATAGAGCAAGGTATTGTGGGTATGCGAGGATCTCCTAGCTTCTTAGGTATTCCTCCATCAAAAGAATAATTAGCAAGCATAGTAGCAATTTCAGTTTTATGTATTTTCCTTTTGCTGGTAATAATATTTTTCATATACTTAGCATAAGGAGGCATTTTCAATATATCAGTCAAGCGAGTACGCAAAAAGACGGGTCTAATCATTTCAGCAAAGCGCTCAAAATCTTTATCATCCTTACTCTTAGAAGCCTTACGAGGGAATGGCATAGGTTTTTGAACCCATGGCTCTCTTTCCTTCCCATGTTTTCTAGCAACAAAGTCTCTCTTATCATAACGTTTATTTTTAGGAGGTGGGTTATCAAGATCCTCAGCAGGTTCTATTTCTATATCATCATCATGTTCTTTATTACTATCTGGTGGAATATCTACTTGCATATTATTATCCTCCTTTTCATTATCACTAGGTGCATGTTCACTACCAGATTGTGTCTCAGCATCAGAAATAGAAACATCATTATGTTTCTCAGTAGGTGTTTTTGCAACAGGTTCACTAGAAGCATGCAAGTCCCTATCATTTTTCTTTTTCTTTTTCTTATTAGAGGAACTAGGTGAATCAACATTAATTTTCTGGGAATCCCATTCTATTCTTTTAGGATGACCTTCTAGGTAGAGAGGTTCTTGGGTCATATGACCACCCCTAGTCATTACTCTTACATCATGATCATTCATGTTATTATTTATTTCAGCAAGCAAATCATTTTGTGACTTAGCAACTTGGTCTAGTTGAGTGTGAACCATGGAAGCATGTTTACCTAGACCTTTTACATCATTATAAATGCTAAACATCAAGTCACTTAAATGGTCTATCATCATGGCATTATGTCTCAATTGATCCTTAACATAATTATTGAAGTGTTCTTGCTTAACAACATAATTATCGTATTCATCCATGCATTGTTCAGGAGTCTTAGTATAAGGTATGTCATTTTAACTAAAGGATCAGAGAGAGTTTACCTCTACTACCTGTGTGACTGTGTCGGGTTATCGAGACCATGGATTTCTTCAATAGGTGGTAGTTTCTTGACATCCTCAATTTTAATACCTTTCTCCTTCATAGATCTTTTTGCTTCTTGCATATCTTCATGGTTGAGGAATAGAATACCTCTCTTCTTTTGAATAGGTTCCGGAGGTGGTTCACGAAGTGTCCAATCATCGACAGTTTGCAACATGTTATTCAATAATTCTTCAGCTTGACTGGCAATTCTTTCCCTGAAAACACAACCAGCACAACTATCCAGGAAGTCCCTAGAAGCATCGGTTAGTCCATTATAAAAAATATCAAGAATTTCATTTTTCTTAAGAGGACAATCAGGCAAAGCTCTAAGTAACCAGAGAAGCCTCCCCCAACCTTGAGGGAGATTCTCTTCTCCAATTTGCACAAAGTTAAATATTTCCTGTAAGGCAGCTTGTTTCTTATGAGCAGGAAAATATTTCGCAGAAAAATAATGGAGCATATCCTCAGGACTACGTATACAACTAGGTGCAAGAGAAAGGAACCATTCCTTAGCCTCGCCTTTTAGCGAGAAAGGAAAAAGCTTAAGGATATAATAGTAGCGCATCTTCTCATCATTTGTAAACAGAGCAGCAATATCATTCAATTTCATCAAGTGTTCGACAACAGTTTCATTTTCATAACCATGGAAAGGATCAGATTCTACTATAGGAATTAACTCAGGGTTAACTGAGAATTCATAATCCTTATCAAATATAGGAGAAGTAGCAAATTAAGGATCATATTTCATTTTCTCCATCATAGATTTTTCTTTCAGTTTGCATAGCAGTTTCTTCAAGTCATCTCTATTTTCACAAGCAAATAAATCACTAGCTATTTCCTCATCCATAACATAACCTTCAGGTACATGAGGCAATTCATATCTATTAGGAGAGCGAGGTGTAACATGTCATTCAAAGTCCTCATCAGTTTTAGCATTTTCAAGTTCTCTAGCTTTAGCAAGATGAGCATCAAGTAATTCATTCAGTGGCACATTTTCAGTTTCGGCATGTATAGCAATAGTATCATCATTAATTTCAGAAGCAGCATCATCAAGTTCATGTGACATATCAGGAGGATCAACATGTGGTGGTGTAACAAGCTGATTCAGAACAGTAGGTGAATCAAAAGCAGAGCTAGATGGCAGTTCCTTACCTCCTCTCGTGCGAGAGGGGACGATCTTAGTTCAGGTATCTTTCAGATTCTTCATAGTGGCAATTGGATATCCTCAAGTTAACACAATAAATACAGCTATGCTCCCCGGCAACGACGCCAGAAAAAGGTCTTGATAACCCACAAGTATAGGGGGTCGCGACAGTCTTCACTTGTGGTATTTCACCCTAATTTATTGGTTCGACACAAGGGGAGCCAAAGAATATTTATTGGCCTTGACAGTTCAGTTGTCAATTCAACCACACCTGGGATATGTCTCTATAGCAAAGGTTTAGTAGCACGGCAAATAGTAGTAACAAAAATAACAGTAGTAGTGACAGCAGCAATTTTGTAGCAGTTATGACAGTAGTAGTAGCAATAGTAACTTAGCAAGATTCAGTATAAGTAAAGTGTAGGCACGTGGATCGGTGATGGATAATGATTTAGATGACATTGATCATATAACAGTTACACACTAGCGCGACACAGAACTAGCTCCAATTCATCAATGTAATGTAGGCATGTATTCCATATATAGTCATACGTGCTTGCAATAAGAACTTGCATGACATCTTTTGTCCTACCCTCCCGTTGCAGCGGGGTCCTATTGGAAACTAAGGGATATTAAGGCCTCCTTTTAATAGAGAACCGGAACAAAGCATTAACACATGGCGAATACATGAACTCCTCAAACTACGGCAATCACCGGAAATTAACCCAATTATTGTCACCTTGGAGTATGCGGATACAAGACACGTAATATGTGCATACAACTTGCAAGATAGGATCCAAATCATTCTTATATCCAGAGAAAATATAATATGTTTAGATCTGAAATCATGGCACTCGGGCCCTAGTGACAAGCATTAAGCATAGCAAAGTCATAGCAACATCAATCTCAGAACATAGTGAATACTAGGGATCAAGCCCTATCAAACTTAACCCGATTACATGATTAATCTCATCCAATCCGACCAGCGTCCAGCAAGCCCTCAAAGGAATTACTCACTCCCGGTGGTGAGCATCATGGCGGTGTTGATGGAGAAGGGTTGGTGATGACGACAACGAGGATTTCCCCTCTCCGGAGCCCCAAACGGACTCCAGATCAGCCCTCCCGAAGAAGAACAGGAGGTGACGGCGGCTCCATCTCATGAAACGCGATGAAAACTTCTCTTCGATTTTTTTCTCCGAAGATGTGATTTTATAGGACTGGAATTAGGGTCGGAGGAGCCACGAGGGCCCCACAAGCCATCAGGGCACGGCCTAGGGGGGCCTGATGTGTGGTGGCCCCCTGGCACCCCCCCTCCGGTAGGTCTTCGCTCCATAATTCATTATAATTCTCAAAAATAATTCATAAAAAGTTTCGTCCAATTCCGAGAACTTTTATTTCTGCACAAAAATAACACCAAGGTAGTTCTGCTGAAAACAATGTCAGTCTGGGTTAGTTTCATTCAAATTATGCAAATTAGAGGTCAAAACAAGAGCAAAAGTGTTTGGAAAAGTAGATACGTTGGAGACGTATCAGTAGCCTATCCCACACGCCACACTTTGACGTTACGTTTGTGATCAACAACACATCCGAGACGATGACATAGATATATTCGTGTGCGACATAAGGATATCACAAACATTTAATTCCATGACCTGTTTGCGAGAGATACATTATGACACACAATCCGAAACTTTGAACTGTGTGAAGTGGCTCTACTATCGCCAACGTGCTAATTTAATAATCGTGTGCGATAGTTATTCTGATCGCACACGCACTTCGTATGTCAACCGTCTTTTTATCGTCCAACAGTAGACACACATCAGGTTTGGAACCGTGTGTGTGCCATTGACGCCAATCACACACGCTATTCTTCAAAAAATCGTGTGTAATGTATGACACCATAGCACACGGTTTATTCGTTCTAAATGTGTGCACTGTAATTTATTTACCTAATAGCTTATTTTCTTTAATTTATTATTAGAATTGGAAATTTCAAAATTTTAATTAAAAAATGTGGATTTCAGATTCATCAATACATACCCTAATTACAATGGTTCAACAGCCAATGCATAAATCACAAGCTCAGTACATGTTCGATGGTTACATAGTTCGACAGAAGATTAAAATATGATGAACCACAATATATAGGACTAGAGGCGGTAAAGGTGAAGAGAGAATTGTAAATGCTTTTGGCTGTCGATGGTGTTGAAGAAGCGGAATATCCATAATGTGCCCTCCTCCATGCCGAAGGTGCGCATAACTTTTGTCCAGCCCCTTGTGATGATCGCCCTAATTGAGGTGCCTGCCTTTTTAGTTATCCCACTTGCAAGTTGACCTCAGACATGCAACTGAGTCCGTATCTTTTTTGATTGAGTTGCAAGTCCACCAATAATATGCAATTGGGCTTGACACATTGTTTTCATCCTGGTTGCAAGTCCACCCTCAACACGCAACTGGGGGAGGGCTTTTATCCTAGTTGATGTTCCACCTCAGACATGCAACCGGGCCCGCCTTTTTTTTTGTCCCAATTACAAGTCCATCACTTATGCGCAACTAGGCCTGACCCATTTTTGGCCTAGTTGCAAGTCCACCCTTGACATGCAACTGAGCCAAACACATTTTTTGTCCTAGTTGCAAGTCCATCCTTGACACATAAGAGGGGGGATTGAATCCTTTTTTTCCTAGTTGCAAGTCTACCCCTGACATGCAACTACGCATGCCTTCATTTTTGTTCCAATTCCAAGTACACCATTGAACCTCAACTAGGCCCGACCCATGTTTTGAAGTTGCAAGTCCACCCGTGACACACAACTGGGTCTGACAAGTTTTTAACAAGTTGCAAGTCCACCCTTGACACGCAACGGGGGGCCTAACCCTTTTTGTTCAAGTTGCAAGTCCACCCCTGACATGCAACTGGGGGGGGGGGTCATCCTTTTCCCAGTCGCAAGTCCACCCTCAGTATGCAACTGGGCCCTACCCATTTTTTTGTCGGAATTGCAAGTCCACTGTCGACGGGCAACTAGGGGGTGAGGGTCATTTTTGTCCCCAGTTTCAACTCTAGCCCCAACATGCAATTGGGCCCTAGCCTTTTTTTGTCTCAGTTGCAAGTCCACCCTCGATACGCAACTAGGCTCAGCCCATTTTTTTCCCATTTGCAAGTCCACCCTCAACTTCCAAGTGGGAGCCGGTCATTTTAGTCCCAGTTGCAACTCCACCCCCAACATGCAATTAGGGAGCCCTGTCTTTTTTCGTGTCCCAGTTGCAAGTCCATCCTCAACATGCAACTAGGGCTCACCCCATTTTTTGTCCTAGTTACAAGTCCAACTATACTCCTAACATGCAATTATAGGGCCCGCCATTTTTGTCTCCGTTGCAAGTCTACCCTCCGTACGCAACTGGGCCCGACCAATTAGTTTCGAGTTACAAGTCCACCATAGATACGCAACCGGGGGTGGGGGATTTTTCCCAGTTGCAAGTCCACCCTCGGCACACAACTCGGCCCAACCGTTTTTTTGTCTCAGTTGCAAGTCCATCCTCAAATCGCAACTGGATTGGACTTTTTATTTTGCCTGAGTTGCAAGTCCATCCTCGACTCGCAACTAGGCCTGAAGTTTTTTTGTCCCAATTGTGAGTCAATCTTCGGTTCGCCAATGCTCTCGATCTAGGTCCAACCTGAAATGGCCATCTTTTTACTTGATAAAATAACTGGCTAGTTGTTTTTTCCTTTTTGTGTTTAGTTATAACCACAATTATACATATGTATGTTTTTTTTTTGGTTCTCTCCAAGGAAAATAAAAACCTTAAAATGTATATTTGACTAAAAAATAAACAATAAGCAATTTTTGTTTCTCCTTTGCTCTTTGTCCCTGTCTTTTGTTTTTCTGTTTTGCAATCCTAAATATTTGAACTTGTTGTGACCTTTAAATGTACTAGATCTTTTTAATTTGTGAACATTTTTCTAGGTTTTTGACCATTTTTTTATTTTTTATCTTCTATCTTTTTTATTTATTTTTAGAAATGTTCAGCGTGCATTCAATGTGTATTGGTAAAAGGTACACCGTATATATTAAAAAAATCACCATACATAGAAAAAAAGCTCAATGTATATTATAAAAAACTATCATATATCATTTTTTTGTTCAATGTGTATTCAAAAATGTTTACCGTACATTAAGAAATTGCTCAGTGTGTATTTGAAAATAATGTTCACTATATATGAAAAATGTTCAGTGGGTACTTGGAAAATGTACAACATGTATTAGAACAATGTTTATAATACAAAAAAGTATAAAAAGGGAAAAATAAAAGCAACCAAAAGAAACACTAAACCTGGATGAGAAAACGAAAAAAATCACGAACAAAAGGCAAAAAGAAAACACAAATTGTAGTATCACGCTAGGCTACAGGGGAGGTAGCGATCACGGCCTGAGCGAGCATGCGAACCAACCTGTGGTTGGATGGTTAGAGGGACTGTGGTATCCCCAGCCCACCAGGGTTCAAATCCTGGTGCTCGCATTTATTCCTGGATTTATTTCAGGATTTCCGGCGATGCGCATTCAGTGGGAGGAGACGTTCCCGTCGATGACGAGGTGCCTACGGTGACTTCGTAAATTTCAAGATGATATGCCGGCTCAGTCTCTCGGAGGTGCTCATAGGGGTAGGGTGTGCGTGCGTGCGTTCATAGGGGTGAGTGTATGCGCGTGTATATGAGCGCTTGCGTCTGTACTGTGTTCAAAAAGAAAAAAGAAAAAGAAAAAAGAAAAAACAAAGAACACATAAAGAAAAGGTTATAGATATGTTAAACTTAGATGTGACACAGTTATGTCACATCGAGATGTGCGCTGGACCCACCCTTTTCTAAAAGTAGAACCACGTGATAGGCAATGCAATGCACGAGAGGAATCGTTCATGGAGCAGGTGGGTGTCTATGTATGTGTCTGGTGCCGTCGGTGGTGCTTGCCATCTGCTGCCAAGGCCCCATCCCATCCCATACCTGGAGCGACACCGATCTGCTTTCCTCTTCGAGTGCTCACGGCTACGAACCCCGCTGATCAGCCACCAGCTACCAAACGCTTCTGTAATAGCGACTGCAGTCGCACGCCACGAGTGGGCGCACACAACACAAGCACCACTCCACTCTCCCCTGGGGACGGAGAACTCAACTCCGGCGCTTGAGTTGCCAGGCGACATGGCGTCGGCGGCGGCAAGAGATGGGACGACGAGGAGGAAAACGGCGTGCGTCACCGGAGGGAACGGGTACATCGCGTCGGCGCTCGTCAAGATGCTGCTGCAGAAGGGGTACGCCGTGAAGACCACCGTCAGAAAACCCGGTTAGATTAGATTAATTTTCCTCCCCATTTTTGATCTGATCTGTTGCGAGCTGTTGTGACTCCAATAGTTTCTATGGTTCGATTATATGTTCCAGATGACATGGAGAAAAACTCGCATCTCAAGGATCTGCAGGCGCTCGGCCCCTTGGAGGTCTTCCGTGCCGACCTCGACGAGGAGGGCAGCTTCGACGATGCCGTCGCCGGCTGCGACTACGCCTTCCTCGTCGCCGCTCCGGTGAACATCTACGCAGAGAACCCTGAGGTAAGCGACAACCACCACCAAACTCCAGTTAACTAACATCACTGTCGGCTGTCGGCTGTCGTGAGTGTCATCTGTTTGTTCCTTCGTATACTACTTGAACGCATTCTTCAGGCTGTCATTCACTCTGAATTCTGATTTCTGAAACAACACAATAATCAATTGATAATTTTTTACTTGAACCAATGCAATCGCTCACCGTTATGGCAGAAAGACGTGATCGAGCCGGCCATCAACGGAACCCTGAACGTGATGAGATCGTGCGTGAGAGCGGGCACGGTGAAGCGCGTGGTCCTGACATCGTCGGCGGCGGCGGTCTCCAGCCGGCCGCTGGAAGGCGACGGCCACGTCCTGGACGAGGATTCCTGGTCCGACGTCGACTTCCTCAGATCGAGAAACACCGGTCCTTGGGTACACATATTTACGCACTTTCAGACTTTGAGTGTTTTGGATATGTCCAATCATTTCAGTGACGGATGAAACTATATATGATGCTCGCGCAGGCGTACCCCGTGTCGAAGGTGCTTCTGGAGAAGGCGGCGTGCGCGTTCGCGCAGGAGCACGGCGTCAGCCTGGTCACCGTGTGCCCCGTCGTCACGGTGGGCGCGGCGCCGGCGGCGAAGGTCAACACCAGCGTGCCCGACATCCTCTCCCTGCTGTCCGGTGAGGCCTGAAACGAAATAACGCGCAAAATATAATGAACTAAATATTATGGTATGTATTTGCGTTACATGGCGACGATGGTATCAGGCGACGATGCGAGGGTCAGCAAACTTGAATTCATCGAGAGGGGGACCGGCTCGATCCCGTTGGTCCACATCGACGACCTCTGCCGCGCCGAGATGTTCGTCGCCGAGGAGGAGGCCGCGTCGGGGCGGTATAACTGCGGCAGCGTCAACACCACCGTCGTGGAGCTCGCCCGCTTCCTGGCGGCCAAGTACCCGCAGTACAACGTCAAGACCGACCGGTGCCCACGAACTCCTCGACTACTCTACTAGCTCTCTGTGGTCATGACGAGCTCCGACGCTCGTGCATCGGGGATGCGTACGTGATGGTCGTTTTTTCTTTTTGTTTCGTTTCAGGTTCGCCGGTCTCACCGAGAAGCCGAGAGTGTGCATTTCGTCGGCGAAGCTCGTCGGGGAAGGGTTTGAGTTCAGGTACAAGAACCTGGACGAGATATACGACGACGTCGTCGAGTACGGGAGGGCCCTGGGAATCCTTCCGAGCTAGTATGATGGATCTTTGAATCAAACGATGCGCTTGCAAGCAAAATAGGCTTAGCCTCCGTTTTTTGCTGGTTAATAAGCTTATGGCCTCCTAAAGCACATATATGATGAAATGTGGGTGTTAGTTCAGATGAAAAATTATTTGTAAAACACACTTGTAAGAAAAGTGATATATCACATTGTGAACATTCTCGGAACACTGGTTTGATCTGCTTGGAACGTTCTCGGACCAATGGTTCTGATGAAAGACCAACGCCAACTCGATCCAAGAAGATCTGTCGGGGATACACCTTCACATACTACCTTCCGCCGAAGCACCAACGTAGCTAAAATAGGAGGACAAAGACTTTACTTTAACCATCGGAGTCGCCGCCTTGCCGCCCGACCAAGACACTAGAATTACCAAAAACAAGGTTGAGATCCCGGGCGCGACTATGTATCCCTTGCTGCGACAGAAAGCATAATGCTACGTGCAATACTTCATAAATGGGCCGGCCCAGCGTGCAAGAGGAGCACTGGCTCACTAGCACACTTTTTTTGTTTAATAAATTTTATTTATATTTTTAAAATGGAAATTGATTTTGTGTAAATTTTGCAAATCTTCACCACACGTTTCAAAAATCTTAACACTGTGTGAAAAAAAATGTTTCCGGAACTTTTAAGAAATGCTGATAGCATTAAAAATGATTGTGACTTTGAAAAATAAATTCATACGTTAAAAAAAATGTTCGTGACACTTTCAGAATCGTAAAAAAAATCCACATGGTTTAACAAAAATGTTTCATGTCAATTATAAAAATGTTTAACATGTACTCCCTCCGTTCCTAAATATAAGTCTTTTTAGAGATTCCACTACGGACAACATACAGATGTATATAGACATACTTTAGATTATAGATTCATTCATTTTGCTCCGTATGTAGTCCGTAGTGGAATATCTTAAAAGGCTTATATTTAGGAACGGAGGGAGTACTTGAAAAGAAGTTTAACATTTATGAAAAAACCTATTCGAAACATGTATTCCCTCCGTCCGCAATTACTTGTCGCAGAAATGAATAAAAATGTTCTATCTATAACTGCAATACTTGTAGATGAGCATATATTTCTCTGACAAGTATTCCGGACGGAGAGAGTATTTTAAAAAGTTACAGCATGTATTTAGAAAATCTTCAACCTGTATCAAAAGATGTTCCACGCGTATATAAATGTACAATGTATTTTGAGAAAAGTAGTCATGCATTGAAAAAAAGAGGGGAACAGAAAAAAGAAAAAGAGAAAGGAAATGGCTTAGAAGGATCGATCATTGACCTCTCCGTTCTGCCCCCAAAAGAGAAGGAATGTGGTTTCTCCTCCTGCTGCCGTTAGCTCTCGTCGTCACGACTTGAGTTGCATCTTTTGATCAGCAGCGCGTCAATGTAGACCTTCGAGATACAGTAAGAGATAACCGTATGGTCCTCGACATTTTTCTGTTGCTGCCACCGCTGGTCATCACGACTTGCGTGGCAACCAGCTAGCAGCCACGAACATCTGTGCATAAAATGCACGAACGTGGAGGTGCGAGCATGCTCGAGTTGCCTCTCAGCCGCCAGAGAAACAGAGCCCTGTGCTCAAGCTGTTGCCAGGAGAAGAGAGCTCAGTAGGTATCATCGGCGATATGGCGGCGGCGGCTGGCGACGGGACGAGCAGGAGGAAGACGGCGTGCGTCACCGGAGGCAGCGGGTACATCGCGTCGGCGCTCGTCAAGATGCTGCTGGAGAAGGGATACGCCGTGAAGACCACCGTCAGGAACCCCGGTAATTTAAGTAGATCTTTGTTTGCCTCCCGTCCGGTGGAGGGATTCTGGTCGTGGTCCTCTGAATGAAACTGATCGCAGATGACGCGAAGAAGAACGCGCATCTCAAGGCCTTGGCAGCGCTGGGTCCCTTGGAGGTGTTCCGCGCCGATCTTAGTGAGGAGGGCAGCTTCGACGGCGCCGTTGCCGGCTGCGACTACGCCTTCCTCGTCGCCGCTTCGGTGAACCTCAACGCAGAGAACCCTGAGGTAAGCGACAACCACCACCAAACTCACACGCTCTTCAGGCTGTCATCACTCACTCTCTGATCCCTGAAACTATCAACTGTCCAAATGGCGCACCGCTTAGAATTCATGTGGTGATGGCAGAAAGAGGTGATCGAGCCGGCCGTCCACGGGACCCTGAACGTGATGTGGTCCTGCGTGAGAGCGGGGACGGTGAAGCGCGTGGTCCTCACATCGTCGTCGGCGGCGGTGTCCAGCCGGCCGCTGGAAGGCGACGGCCATGTCCTTGACGAGGCGTCCTGGTCCGACGTGGAGTTCCTCAGATCAACAAAGACCGGTCCCTGGGTACACACACACATATGGCATATGCACCCCGAGTGCTTTCGATCTGTTCCATCATTTCACTGACAGATGCAACGGTGATGCATGCCCGCGCAGGCGTACTCTGTCTCGAAGGTGCTTGTGGAGAAGGCGGCGTGCGCGTTTGCCGAGGAGAACGGCATCAGCCTCGTCACCGTGTGCCCGGCCGTGACGGTGGGCGAGGCGCCGGCGGCGAACGACCTCACCCGCGTCGGCATCGTCCTCTCCCTGCTATCCGGTGAGGCCTGTGACTAATGAAAACCCAGCAGCGTGTCATCGATGCAATGTGAGTTTTACATGGCGTGCGTACCATGATGTCAGGGGATGATGCGCATGCCGGCGTCCTGGAACACATCGAGAGGGCGACGGGCTCGATCCCGCTGGTCCACATCAACGACGTGTGCCGAGCGGAGATATTCGTCGCGGAGGAGGAGGCCGCGTCGGGGCGGCACATCGTCTGCGGCCTCAACCCCACCGTCGTCGAGCTTGCCCGCTTCTTGGCCGCCAAGTACCCGCAGTACATGGTGAATACAGATAGGTAGGAATGTCTTGACCCCGCTCTGGTCATGGCGAGTTCTGAAGCTCGCGCATTGCCAATGTGTACGGAAGTGTTTGTTTTGAACTCTGATTACCACGCTAGCGATAGCGGAACCCACCCTCGCGTCGCCCCCGCCCTGGGCGACTCGGGGGCTCTCCAACCCTAGGCGCCGCCGTCGCCCTCTCCTCCTTCCCTCCTCGCGCCGCCGCCGGGTGACGCCGCCGGGTGAAACCCGCGTGGCAGACGGCGGCGGCGGGGGGACTCCCTCTCCCGGCTCCCCTTCCTCCGCGGGCGGCGGATCTAGGCGGTTGGCGGCGGTGTCCTGCGGCGCTCGCGGTCGGGCGCGAGGCGGCAGGCCTCGGCGAGCGGTGGCGGGGAGCGGGGCGCGCGGCGGCGGCCCTCGGCAGGCGGTGGCGGGCGCTGGGCTCGCGGCGGCGCTCCGGCGTGTGCAGGCGGCGGTGGCCCCTGTGCGCGGTCGGCGGCTCCCTCTCTGACCCGGACGGCGCGGGGGGTGGCGGCGGCCTGGCGTGGCCGGCGATCTGGACGCGGTGGTGCCGGCGGCTCGCTGGTCTGCCGGAGCTCCAGGGGCATCATCGTCTCCGACTCGATCTGCTCTGGTTCGTGCTAACTCCGGTACAGGAGACTGTCGTCATCTCCCGGTGCTGGCTGCATGGATCTGGCGGCGACGGCTGGATCCTTTTGGTCTAGTCTTCGACAGAGAAGGCGGCGGTCCGTGCACAAGAAGCGGATGGAGTTCTTCGAACAGATCTGGGTGAAAACCTGCTCTTGGCTAGATGCCAAAGCCGGCGGTGGCGCCGCTCTACGGTGTCGTTCCCTTCTTGAAGGCATCGCCGTGGAGAAGTTCTAGACTATTATCTACTTCCTCCGGGGGAAACCCTAGATCGATAGATCAGAAGACGACGGCGCAATTGCGTCGTTTCTCCCTTGGGGGCGTCTTTCTTGGAGGTGTACGCGGGCTCGAGGGACAAGTGGACGACGTCTTTGGTGGAGCGGTGCTTCATCATACACATTGATGGTGACAGATCTCGATGGCATGGCGCCCTGGAGATTAGGCGTCTGATGTGCGATGATGGACTCGCGCAGGAGGGTGACGCTGTCTGGCGTCGTGGTGGCGTCGACGGCAGCTAGACCAGGCAAGGTTGATGCAGCAGTACAGATCTAAAGATGGATTGGTGGCAGGTGGCGGCGGCGGCCTCTGAGTGTGCGCCGGACCGGTGGGTGCCCCATACCCGGCAGGCGTCCTGGTTGGGGCCTCAGGTCTTAGATGTTAGGTTTCGCTGCGAGGTCTGTTTGGTATTAGGCCCAGACTATCAGCATCCCTTCATCAACTGGATAGGGCTAGCGACAGATGTTGTCTAGACGGTGGTTTTAGTCTTACAGTTGTATTACTTTGTAAGGTCTTGTGTGAATAATTTATAAAGTGGCTGCATGAATCGTTCAGATGCAGAGGCCGGGGGTCTTCCTCCTTTTATAAAAAAAAAAAAAAAAAAAGAGATCTCCCCGAGAAGCCGAGAGTGTGCATTTCGTCGGCGAAGCTGGTCAAGGAAGGGTTTGAGTACAAGTACAAGAACCTGGAGGAGATGTATGACGACGTCGTCGAGTACGGAAGGGCCTTGGGAATCCTTCCGTACTAGTACGATCGATCTTATAATCAGACGATAAGCTTGCAAGCAAAATGAGCCTAGTCTCCTGAAGCACACAATGATGAAATGTGGGTGTTCAGGTTTTTAATTTCGGAAACAAAATAATTTCGGACCTCACCGAAATATGCGAAATTTCGGAAATTTTGCATATTCAGAAATTATTTCGGATTTTGATATTTCAAATTTCACTTAATTTTAATGAATTTGAACATAATTTAAATTTATTTTAAAATAAGTTTGAATCTGCATCAAAATTTTGGGGTTGAAAATATTTCGGAGCCCACTGAAATATTTCGTTGATTTTTTTAACCCTGCTTCAGTTTACATGAAAAATGTATTATAAAATGTACTTGTATGGAAAGTGATGGTTCCATGTCGGCATGTCCTAACATCATGAACGTTCTCCGAATAATGGTTGTGTCTGATGAGAGCATGCTCAGTCATGGTGAAAAAGGCTGTAATCGTGCACGTAGATAAACCGCCATTAAAAATCTCCCACAGCGAGGCTTCTTGCTTTCCTCTTTCTCTCTCTCTTGAGTTACTTTTTCCTCACCAGCGGACCTCCTTTAGTGGCCAAAATCACTGCTTCAATCTCGTGGCCAAAAGATTAGCATATGATTTGACCCCTGTTTAAAAGTATAGCATGACTACCGCCCTACACGGCAGCAGTAGGCTACCCGGGCTAACGCCGGGGTTAACGGTGGTAGACCCCAGTCAACACTTGCTGACCACGCCGACATGACAAATGTCAAAGTGGCCAAAATCACTGTTTCAATCTCGTGGCCAATATTGTTATTTCAGTCACGTTTCATATAGTTTGTTTTAGGTGGAAATTATAAATGTTGTGTGATGAGGGCATATGATTTGACCCTTGTTTAAAAGTGTAGCACGGTCTGACCCTGCGGTCTACCGCCCTACACGCCAGCGGTAGGCTACCCGGGCTAACGTCCGGGTCTACCATCCGGGCTAACATTGGGGTTAACGGTGGTAGATCCTAGTCAACGCTTGTTGACCACGCCGGGCAAATGGCAAAGTGACTACCGCTAAATGTGGCGGTGGTAGACCAGTTACCCTACCGCCGTGGTCTTTGGCGGTAGACCCCTCAAAGGGTAAAGGCACATTGGAGCCATGGGGTGGGTCACCCACCCACGTGCTGCACCCCAGTCGAACGGGACGTACAAAGGAGGCTCTCTCTCCTCTTCTCTAATCCCCCTCAGACCCCACTCAAACAATTCATCTTTTTTGTGGATCTTGCCCCCCATGCATTTTTGGTTGATTCTTCCTATTTTGTGTGCATTTTTTAGCAATGGGTGATACCCTATTTTTTGGCGAATATTGTTATTTCAGTCATGTTTAATATAGTTTGTTTGTTAGTTTGTTTTAGGTGGAAATTATAAATGTTGTATGATATGCCACTTGGATTTGAGAGATATAATTTTTTATGTTGCCAAACTTGCTTGGACATATATGCGATGATTGTGATATTATATATCATTGTTGGCATAGTTTTCATGTATGGATATGACATATAAATTGTTGGCATAGTTCTATATGGAGATGCCTTTTTGTGGCATAGTTGAGGGCATGTATATCATTCTTGTGATGTATGGGTATCATTTTTTTGCCATGTTTGAGCCAAACCCACGCCAATATAATAGTTATTTTGCTTTGATATGAGTTGATTGTAGTATGTGATGTGTAGAAATATGAGATTGACTTGTTCATTTTTTTATATAAAATAATTGATGACAATGTCAATTATATTGCGAATGAGCAACCATTTGTTTGAGGAATTTAATCCTCTGAGGATCCAATTAAGAACTTCTGAAGTTTGTGTGGCCATTGAGAAAACTCCGTAAGAAAAAGAATAACCAGCAAGAGTAGTCACAAACTCTTGGCCAGGATAACTGTATCTTGGCTGGATAGGACCAAACACGAGCTACTAGAAGTCCAAATAACTGACATATCAATCATAGACAAAAAAGTGCATCTATAGGCTTTAGTAAACATGGCATAAACTTGGTCCATGACATCACAAAACAGACTATAAGATATAAATACCGTATATCCTTTAATTCACTAAGTTCCCTAGGGTTTGAAGCTCTCACAATCAGAGGAGAATATCATACGAAAACCAATATTCAATGAAAACTTCGTGGAAACCTTATTTTAAAGTTGCGAAAAAATCTAGAAAAAATATGGGATGTTAAGAGCGTGATGTTTTATTGCCACACAAAATTTCAAGTCGAAACACATTACGAGATGTCAGCTATGAAAAAGATAAATTTTAGTCCTGAATAGTGACATTACTGTTTGGCACTATTCAATGCTGATTTTGTTTTTTTCATAGCTTACATCCCATAATTTGTTTCAACTTGAAATTTTGCGTGGCAATAAAACATCATCCTCTTAACATTCCGTATTTTTCTCAGATTTTTTTGAAACTTGGAAACATCTTTTTCTCGTGGTTTTCACCAGTTTTCATCGAATGTTGGTTTCCGTATGATATTCTCCCCACAATCAATTGATGTGTACACTTTGAGATTTTGCCCCATGATTTTGACTTGGTCATCGTCTCAGTCTAACTGAATCAATCAACTCGAGTCTTAAAGTAATAAAGAAATTTGACTCCTTTATATATGTATGCCTGATCGGTTACTCCACAAATGAAAAATTGGTTGTTTTTGCACCGAGAACTTGATTCGGTCCTTGAACAGGACCGAAAGGGACCGATATTTATTGGGAGGAATAAATTGCGAATCGAATCTTGAGCAAGAAATGATGGAACATACGAGCATGCATCAACCACTGGCAGAAATGGTAGGCGGAAGGAACTGTTGCCAAAAGTTGTTGCAGGCGGGCTGCCGGCAGCTATGCATGTGCGACGAATATCATCTTTATGAAAGAGCCATGGCCGTTGCACGTGAAAACCATGCGAATGACCGTCCGCTGTGCCTTGGGAAATACGGGCATGACCTTCGGCCATGAAGGAGCCATGGCCACCGCCGCATACAACTCATGGGCGCTGGCGGTTGCTAGGACTATGAAGGTTGGTGAACGGGGTGATGCCTGTGGTGCACCAGTGCTTGTGGTGCTACCGGTGCACTAGATGCCCGTAAAGCATTTATAAATATTCAATATATATATATATATATATATATATATATATATATATATATATTTATATATTGGTCTATGTTGGTTTATATATTGGTTTATATATACACATTCACACAACATCGGTCTATGTTGCCGCAAAATTGCAAATCCAAATTCAAAACATTACTCGAGGTACAAAAATAACAAATACGACACTGGATAGTAAATAACATAAGTGGGGATTAGATTGGTCCCATTGTCACACTGAGGACAATTTTTTTATTTTTGTATCTCGTGCAATGTTCTGAATTTTGATACGAACTTCTGTGACAACATAGATTGATGATATGTCCATATGCTAGATTGTTTTCGGATCTTTTGAAACATTTTAAAATGCGACACGATGTTCGATGCATCAGATACATTCCCAGGCGAATAGAGGCGACCATGTTAAGGTCAAGAATGGAACGCGTTAGGGTTGGGGGATACATACATTTGGGCTCAGGTAAGGCTACGTGGGACCCTGTAATGGATCCCTCGTAGCGAGCAACAGGCAACGAGTCACTCGCTGTAATCCGGTAAATAGGCCAGTCCGACACGTATGAGAGCGGCAACATGCGTATGTTTTCTTTTTCAGATTTTTTCACTTCTTTCTTTACTTCGTGTTGGCTTTATATTGAAATAAAAATATAGGAGAAAATGTTTTATAATTGGAAAAAACTAGCTGATTCAAAAAAAATAGTAATAAATAATAAAAATAATTCGAAAATTTAAATAATATCACGACTTTAATAACAATGTTCATGAATTCAAATATATCTTCTAAATCAAAAAATGTTCATGAATTTGAAAGAGTTCAGAAATCTGAAAAATGTTCACAAAATTGTGAAAAGAATAAACTTGATCATTTCTTGAATTATGAACAATTTACAAAATTCAGAAAAAATTGAAAACATGACAATTCAGAAAAAAAGTACGAACACATTTCAAAAGGCGTGAATTTTTTGAAAACCCAATTTTTTTTTAAACTCTGAATTTATTTAGAAATATATGAACTTTTTTGAAATTTTAATCATTTTTTGAAAACGTGAACAATTTTGAGAAATAAGTGAACAAATTTTGAAATCCCATTTTTTTAAAAGGCATACACTTTAGAAATTCTGATCATTTTTTGAAAAATGGGATTTTTTTGAAATTATGAACTAATTTATAAATTTCAAATATTTTTTGAAAAACAGAAACACACTTTGAACAATTTTGAAATGCTAAACAGTTTTGAACTTTTTTTGAAATTTATAAATTTCGAAAAAGTGAAAAAATAAACAAAACTAAACCGAAAAAAAGAAAATGGAACCAAACAAAAAAAACTTAAAAGAAAAACAACCGGTTTAGAAATCTTCTAGATAATTCCCAAAACTGGCTAGATACCTTCAATAAGCTTCTTAAAGCCGGTCATTGGTTGAAGCCCCGAACTTATACTAGGGATACCAAATGGACCAGCCGAATATAGCGCTAGCGTGATCACTCATAAAGAGCGATACATAGCATCCACGAGCAATGTGCAGGTATAGTTGGTAGATCGACTATTGCCTATTCGGCTTAGTTTGCTATAGGCCTGGATCCAATATCTTGACCCAAGGAGCTAAGTTCGATTTTTGAACATTTGCTAACCTTTTCGACTTTGGTCCTAGTTTTTTCAATCAGGTTTTTGGTTTTTTTCTATTGATGCCTAGCTACTGGTCAAGACTAGTGAAAAAAATAGCGTGCTATAGTGTTCTGGGCAATGCCTCGCAAAATAAACCCGTGTACATCTCGCTAATAGCATGCTACAACGCGAAATAGCAAGCCAATAGCATATTTTAAGGGCCACACTATTTTGTCATGGCACACTTATTTTTTCATTGGTCAAGATGCTTGTTACACCTAGCCTGGTTTGATGTCCTCGTGTCGCTTAGTTGCCCTTTTAGGAAGTGTGCGTTGGCTTCGCTTGTGTTGTTTGGTTCGGGTCCTAGGGAGACATAAGAATGGTTGCTTTTGCTACTTCTGCGAGTGCGACTAGAACTACTACATTGGCTCAACCGACGGTTGTGTCATTGCGCCCTACTATTTCTTTTTTGTTCCTGGTGTTGCAGGTTCCCCTTCAAAACCCCTCAGCCGTTGGTGGCGAAGCGAGCGACAAGATGGTGCTCTAGCTGCTCTTAGAGTCTGTGCTCTTTCACGCCTATTACATCAACAAGATTGGGCAGAGTGCGGGCGTTGTCCGCTTCTCCATGCTGGTCCTCAACTGTTTCAGCAAGGCCTTCAAGGTTGCCAAGCTCAACACCTTCTATTCATCGTCGCCTCTCTAAACAAGTGTATTGCCACCATGACAAATGAGTGATGGCATGGCCTCGTGGGTGCTGATTTTGGTTGTGTAGGTACCATGACACATGAGCTGAGGAACTTCCTATAGTTCAACCTGCCAAAGATGAAGGAGAGGAAGAAGACCAAGTTTAGTTGGCATCATGGAGCCCAAGATTGGGTTCCACATCATCGAGGCCACAAGAATATGTGCAGGAACTACTTCATCTCATGTGACTGCATTTTGATTAGTTCATTGACAATCCTTTGTTTTCCCTTTTGTTGTGATCCTTCTTTTAGTTTCGGTTTTGGGGATATGCCAGTAGGAGAGGTCCTGTCATTCCGATTCATGAGATTCGATGTTGATGAGGTGCTTGGTTGGTGGGTTTTGGGTGACGTGTTTTCGTTTTGATTTGATGGATTTTGGAGTTACGGCTGTTACGATGGTGCGCTAGTGCTACGGTTCGTTCTTGCATTGGGGAGCGTGATGCCGTGTCTCTTTATTAGGGATGGTGTCTCTTGCCTATTGTTGTTCTTTCTCAGCATTTGTTGTTGGAGACCTTTGATTTCTTTGTTCCTCTATTGCCTAGGCCTTTGTTCTTGTGTATGTGTCTGGCCCGTGTTCTGCCTAATATAGGGAACATTGAAGCAACATTAAGACGACCACTCCACTTAAAAACAATAGCTACAACATTTTCTAAACACATGAAAAACGAAAGCAATTACCAAATAGTCGGGTCTGAGGCATGCGAGCAACAAAGCGTACACACGCTTCTAGTATTAAGATTAAAGAAAAAGGTATCAAGATGTAGCTTTGACCAGACTTCACTTCTTAGGATTCTTCCTGGCCTTCACAACATAGCAAGATGATTAGGGTTAGTTTGGTTCGTGTCCTCATTACAATCTGCCTGGCCTGGAGCTTGCCTGGAATTTACCTCGGGTGTGTTTGGTTAGTGACCTCAGAATTTGCCTAGTGAAGTTACCAGGTAGACTGCCTGGCGCCAGGCTAAGGAAATCGGACGCGTGGGCAAGATAACCCACCTAATAACATATTAATACTAGTAGAATGCTTGTGCGCTGCTACATGCCTTTTAATTATTGTGCGATCGTGTATATATACATGTATTTGCATAAAACTCGATGATCATGTATCCCTATGCTCACACTCCTTAACCGCAATGCTACGGGCTGCAATGCACGTCATATTATGTACCCTGTAGCAACACACTCAGATTACGTACCATGTTGCTCACACGCCTCCGTTGCCATGAGACGCCAAAGACCAACACCCATGCCACATGTGTGGTCATAGCTGCCCACCCCCCACGCACACATGAGACGAGTGGTCCCCACGAACACCGTGACTCCCACCGTCAGGGGCGCCGCTCTGCATCCAGACCACTCCATGACCATCCAAAGACCTTGGCTTTGGCCCAATCGGCAACCCACGACCGACGGAGCAGACAACAAATTCTCTGCCCCGAACATCGCAAGAACTGCGTCGGCCATCAGGCAATTGAAGAAAGGGGGAGGAGGAGGAGGAGCGGACCCATCCATGAACATTGCACCCCTGCGTTGGCGACGAGTGGCATGACCACATCGGAGCCGCCCATCCCTCCTGCCAACCTCCCCAACAAACACACCCCTGTAATGCCCTACCACATCCATCAGCACAGATCCACGTGAGACCACTGAAAACCATCTGCCCATCGATGGAAAAGACCAAATTGACAACAGCCTCTAGTCAAGAGAGCACGCCGGAGCCAGAGTTGGAAGATCCAGATCAGATCTCGGCCAACATACACCACCACATCCAGATCTCACAAAGCCGCCGTGCCGCCAGCTAATGTCCAGGCCGCCAACACAGGTCGCCACTGCTGGCCCAAACAGACAACGCCGCATCGACCCCACGCAAGAACGACAAGGCCACTCACATAAGACACCCTGCGCCAGCCGGGAGGTACGAGCGAAGGGGAGAGTAGGACCGCCACCGTCGATGCTGGTCGTTCATAATGCCCAGCGGCGTGTGTCTGCTCCGCCTGTGGGGGACGAGAGGCGGGAGGGAGTCGGGTTGGGCGGTGGCAGCATATATCCTTGCAAGATGCCATCAACGTCCGTCTGCCCATTGACAGGAAAGACCAGATTAACCACACCCTAAAGTCAAGAGAGCTCACCGAAAGGTCACCCAACGCCCCCCGTCGTCGTCCAGGAGCTGGAGTCTGAAGGTCCATATTGTATCTCGACCAGCACACACCATCACATCCAGATCTCACGAAGCCACCACGCCGCGAGCTGATGTCTAGGCTGTCACCGTGCCACCAACACAGGTCGTCACCACCGGCCCAAACACCTGACGCCACGCCGCCGCCCCAATGCAAGCACGACGCCACCGCTTGCACAAGTCGTCCCGTACCGGGAGGTACGAGTGAAGGGGACATGAGGACCCACCGAAACCGACCTTGGCCGGCCTCGCCAGGCGTCGTGTGTCGATTGTGGCCGGAGGAAGTGGGTTGGGCAGCGGCAAGGAGATCCCCCTGTAGCTCATGGGAGCGACTCGGGGCATATGAAGTATCAAGCCATAAGTTAACCATTGTTCCAAGAGCATCCACAACACATAGATGGCCATCCATACATACACCTAAGATCAAAAGAAAGTGCCAGAACATGGTAGAACCGCTCATTCCCTCTCGCTCCATCCATCTCTCCCTTGATAAACAGTACCAATAATTATTGGCCAAAAAACCCAATACCAATTACAAAAGTGTTCAAGAAACTCCTAGGCTATATACAACAAGGAAAAAGAGTGCTTACATGGATTATTGGCAAGGCGGTGCAGAGAAAAGCGGTGATTGTACCCCATCGCTGCTGGCCTCCTTGCACAAAATGATATTTTCAAGTAGATAAAGACATTCAGGTTGTCACCATTGGCGACTTGGTTGTATGGCAACCAATGAGGCACGCTGCGGTTGGCCGAACACGGGGAGGCTCGAGGAAGCCAAAGCTTGGTGCCATTGACTTCTTTGAGAATGTGGATATGGCTAGGCAGCGGGATCGACGAGGTGAGGCGCAAGGCGAGGGAGGCGACCGACGACGCTGGCCATGGCGACAGGATCCGTGCCTCGACAGTTACCCGGTCTAGGTGAGTCAGCAAGTTGAGGCAGCGTGGTGTGGGGAGTCGGTATGTAGCCCGCATCCAATGACGAGGATACAACTGCGTTCGAGGGAGGGTGGCGGGGCAACGTGCTAGCGAGATGGTGTGGTGGCTAGGTGCGAGACAAAGGGTGGCGGTTAAGGAGGCCATACTGCGACTTTTCGGCCTCATCATGCTCAGGACCGCGCTCGCCGTCATTGTGGAAGAAGACCATGGCACCAGCAACGATAGGGGCAGAATCCGCCACAGGATAAGCAAGATCGATGCTGACGTGTGCAAGCAAGGAAGCCGACGTCGCACTGATGGGGTGCGGGAAGGGGTCCAAGACGATGACATAGGACCAGCGGCTGGGAGCGGCCCGCCAATTGACTTTGCAGGGATGCGACTTTCGCTCGAGAATATTCGAAGGTACAACGTAGTTTGGCGGTAGACATGAAGGAGGCACCGTGAAGTCTAGTGGGGGAGGCGGCCCTCCTTTTAGGCAGTGCATCGCGTCATGCTTCAAAATCATATCACATCTTCATTTTCCAGGAGAAACTTCCTTACAGAAACACCATAGATTGAATGATGATTTCTTACGGGCAAACGAACAGGGATGGACGAACAAACCACGACGTAGTAACGTACCCTTTAATAGTAAAGACGTTGAGCACAAAATAATAGATAGATCACAGAAAAATTAAAGAAAAAAGGCAAAAAAACGAAACATAGAAAAAAAAAAACGAAAAAAATGCGCGCACGCGTCAAATGAGCCGGCCAACTTTGATTATAGTTGATGTCCGGGCAAACAGGCGGGGATAGACGAACAAACCAACGAACGACTTAGACGTCGAACAAAAAATAATAGACATGTCATAGAAAAAATGAAACAAAAAACAAAACATAGACAAAATTTAAAATAAAAAATGCGCGCATGCTTCAAATGGGCGGCCAACTTTGACTGTAGTTGTTTTGATAAGAGTTGATTTGATTTGGTACGAGTAGTGGAAGGCAAGAAAATGTTACATTTAATTGAGATTTTCTAAAGATTTTATTTGAATAGGTTAGTCCAAGACGTTGTTTTAGGAAAGTGCCGATTTGATTGAGTTAATGCACACGTCAAATGAGTCCGTCTAAATTGGTTGTCTTTGAGCGAAAGTTCACTAAAACCATCACAAACGTAATATAATTTTTGTCTAGAGACTAGTGGGAATGAGGTGGGACTACCAACTCTAGTAGAGATAAGAGGAGAACACTTTCCCCTCCACCTCCACTCACTTTTCCCTTCGTTCATACCTCACACCTCTCTCTCTCTCTCTTTCTTGTGGGAAGGAGAAGAAATTGCATGGAAAACTGATTTATTGGCTTTGATTCATCTTTCCCCCGAGAGTGGCGTTTTGGCTCCTAGGTCTATATACACCTATTATGAAATACGTATAAAAAACACATTTCAAAATGTTTAAAAAATTCAAGAAAAAATCCCGCGTATACATCCGGACATCCTATGTTTGCACACAAAATTTCGGTGAAAAAGGAAATTTTTTGTGGCATGTATAAAAAAGATAAAAATATGCCTCGTGAATAGCTGTATTCGAGCATAAAAATTTGTCTTTTTATACAACCAACAAAAAATGTCCTTTTTCATCGAAACTTGGTGCACGCACATATAATGTCTGGATTTACACGCGAGATTTTTTCTCAATTTTTTTTAATATTTTGAAATGTGTATTTAGACAATGGGTGCATATAAACCTATGAGCCAAAGTGAATTTCCGCTTTCCCCCAACAATCTTTCTTGCTCCTAGTCAGATCTGCGAAATCCTGAAGGTGAGAACGCAATCCGTACCCTACAATGTGTGCTACGATTTGTTGCTCCCTTCTCTATTTCTTTCCTGTTGTGATTCTAATTAATCCCGTCACTCCTTCTGGCCTGAGACATGACCAAATACATTATCCATTGACAAGCAACATTTGTTTTTGCTCCTCCACTTCCAACCGGGTTATATGAACGGACATACTACTAAAAAACAGCATGCAAGAGAGGCTAGTAAATTGAATCGATTTGCTTGATTTACTGAGAATTGTATAGTTACCTCCTGTTCCTATCCGCAACGTCATTTAGTTTTGTTTCTTGAGATGCTCAACGTCATTTAATCAACAGCATCTTTTTAGTCAACATATTTTCTGTTGCAGCCCATGCTGGCCATCCTAAAATCTCGACTTGCGTGTCAACCTTCAGCCACGATATCTGTACATAGATGCACGCGAGTGCAGAGTGCGAGCATTATCGAGTTGCCTCACAGAAACAGAGCTCCCGTGCAGAGTAGTGATCACCGGCGACATGGCGTCGGCGGCGGCAAGCGATGGGACGACGAGGAGGAAGACGGCGTGCGTCACCGGCGGCAGCGGGTACATCGCGTCGGCGCTCGTCAAGATGCTGCTGGAGAAGGGGTACGCCGTGAAGACCACCGTCAGAAGCCCCGGTAATGTAGTTAGATCATCTTTTATCTACCTCCGGTGGAGGGAGACTGATTGAAACTGATCGTATGCGCGTCGTGGCGTTTTGGATTAGCAGATGACGCGGAGAAGAACGCGCATCTCAAGGCCCTGGCGGCGCTCGGCCCCTTGGAGGTCTTCCGCGCCGATCTGAGTGAAGAGGGCAACTTCGATGGCGCCGTCGCCGGCTGCGACTACGCCTTCCTCGTCGCCGCTCCGGTGAACCTCGAAGCAGAGAACCCTGAGGTAAGCGACAACCACCACCAAACTCACTGTCGCCGTGTCAATGAGTTCCTCAAGTAATCGGCACCCGTTCTTCGGGCTGTCGTCACTCACTCACTGATCTCTTACACTATCAACTGTCCCAATTAGTACACTGCTTTTAATTAGTCCTGTGATGGCAGAAAGACGTGATTGAGCCGGCCGTCAACGGAACCCTGAACGTGATGAGGTCGTGCGTGAGAGCGGGGACGGTGAAGCGCGTGGTCCTGACGTCTTCGGCGGCGGCGGTGTCCAGCCGGCCGCTGGAAGGCGACGGCCATGTCCTGGACGAAGACTCCTGGTCCGACGTCGAGTTCCTCAGAGCGACAAAGACCGGTCCTTGGGTACACAACACATTTACGCACTTCCATTGTTTTCCATCTGTTCAACTTCAATCACGGATGAAACGATGATGCTCGCGTGCCCTACTGGCGTGCCATATCGCAGGCGTACCCTGTCTCGAAGGTGCTTCTGGAGAAGGCGGCGTGCGCGTTCGCGGAGGAGAAGGGCATCAGCCTGGTCACCGTGTGCCCCGTCGTCGTCGTCGGCGAGGCGCCGGCGGCGGATGTCCTCACCAGCGTCGGCCTCGTCCTCTCCCTGCTATCCGGTGAGGCCTGAAACGAGTCAAAAGACATACCAGCAGACACACACTCCGTTGTCCCGATATACCAGGCGATGATGGCGTGCGTGCGATGATACCAGGCGATGATGCGAGAGCCGGCATGCTAGAGCACGTTCAGAGGGCGTCAGGCACTCAGGCTCGATCCCGATGGTCCACATCGACGACCTCTGCCGCGCCGAGATGTTCCTCGCCGAGGAGGAGGCCGCGTCCGGGCGCTACATCGTTTCCAGCATCAACACCACTGCCGTGGAGCTAGCCCGGTTCTTGGCTGCCAAGTACCCGCAGTACAACGTCGATACAGATCGGTGCGCACGAATGTCTCGAGTCTTGACTCCCCTCTGGTAATGGCGAGTTCCAAAGCTTGTGCATTGAAGCATATGTGTGTGTGTTTGTTTGTTCGTTTGTCTTCAGGTTCGGCGATCTCCCCGAGAAGCCGAGAGTGTGCGTTTCATCGGCGAAGCTCGTCAAGGAAGGGTTTGAGTACGAGTACAAGAACCTGGAGGAGATATACGACGACGTCGTCCAGTACGGAAGGGCCTTGGGAATCCTTCCGCACTAGAATCAAACGATGCACTTGCACGCAAAATAAGCTTAGTCTCCTAAAGTACGCAAATGATGAAATGTGGGTGTTTAGTTTACATGAAAAATGGATTCATAAGATTGTATGAATAGTGATGGATCCATGCATGTCCCTGACATCATGAACGTTTTAGGGGGATTGTTCATGTATATGTGCCAGCTGTTTGGTAAATGTACCGCCTATAATACACATATATCTTTGGCTTCTTTCTCATAATAAGTTGCCCAGTAGAGACAACCTGATCAAGAGGCAGCAGCTTGATGATTTTTCATGCCTGTTCCGTAGTGAGGCAGAATCTTGCTCTCATATGTTCTTTGAGTGCGTCGTAGCAGTAGAGATTTGGAACATTGCTCTTGCTGGTATTGGCCCACTTCTCATCTATATGAAGGTGTAGCTAGGTCATGGGCTGGTAACTAAAAGAATCAGACTATTAATCTTGTCCACGTCGCAACCCTCTGGCCTATCTTCAGATCTAGGAATGATCTGTATTTCAACAATGGCACTTGGATTGGTTTATTAGGGTTGACGCTGAAGTACATTGCAAAAGCATGTTCTCAGTGGAAGACCATGTGCTCGAGAAACGCAAGAGAACGAGTGGATGAAATCACAACATCTCTGTGGGTGGTTGTGGCCAAAGCCACGTTTGAAGAAGGAGCTATGGCTGGTCAAGATCACCCCTGATGCTTAGATAGTGTTGTCCTTTCCCTCTGATCTGCTGGTAGTTGTGTGGGATGTGTTGTGTTTCTTTTTATTCGTTTCACACACTCCCCTGTTATCAGTTTATTTCCCTTGTTGTTGTTTTATGCAACAAGTTTCCCCGCGAGTTTGCAACCTCAATGGAGCCGAGGTGATGCCCATTTCCTCTAAAAAAACATTATGAACGTTCCTGAACAATGATATGGTTTCCCCCCTCCCCACCCTCTCTCCCTGTCTTGATCATGCTTATCACTCGCCAGATGACCTCCTTTTACAAAAAAACGAGGTTGAAACCCTCGGTCTCTACATAAACGTGATGCACAGAATCATTTTTATTAAATATTAAAGAGGGTACATAGCAAAAGCAACGATGACAGCAATGTTATAATATATGAAAAAACAAATACGACTAAATCAATTTCTTCAGCAGCAACACCGTCGGAGGGGATCCACTTCCTTGCGCTATCGTTGCCACGTCCAACCGGAGATGGCATGAATAATGATTTTCATGCTGGTTGCCGAGACCCGCCAATGAAGATCAATAAAATAACTAATAGACAACACCTTCAACAAGGATAATGACGCGAGTTCGTCAATACCGAACCCGACCAATAAAGATGAGGAAAAGAGTTTTCACCTTGGACATGAAGCGATGTTCTAATCATCATCTTAATGACGGATTGTTCGATAGTTACATCCATCAATACTCCACGCCAGAGCCAAAAGGCACTAAGGAGACGGTGGGACGTCTTCTCCTTTACACGCTCCTTTTGCTTAGCTTTCTTTTTTTTTCAATCCATAACCCCCACTCCCATGGTTCTTTGAGGGCGTATATAACTTGGTGCCTCAGACTCACCTGGTAGCTTTGTAGGGCCACCTATTCTCAGATATTGATGCTCAGACTCTAAGTGGTTTGCGGGATTTCTCATGAATTCTTTTTACACAAGAGTCAAGAATAAAAAGAGTTGTGTCAAACACTTTTCAAAAAGTTATAGATATGCCAACTTAATAAAACCAAACACAAATGTACAACTAGACTTTCAAGTCAAGAAATATGTCACTAGATTTGGTTAGCATACGGTTACATATATGGACATGGCTTCACGTTAAAAAAAATTAAAAAATAAGTATGTACAACCAAAACCAAGATAGACATAAAAATAGGGGGGGAAATAACAATCCGTTAAATAGAAGGACATAAAAAT
Source organism: Elymus sibiricus (assembly GCA_039707655.1). Taxonomy (NCBI): domain Eukaryota; kingdom Viridiplantae; phylum Streptophyta; class Magnoliopsida; order Poales; family Poaceae; genus Elymus; species Elymus sibiricus. The sequence continues at coordinate 484,327,819 of CM077665.1, forward strand.
AAAACCAAAATAGGAATTGATATGACACAGTCACACAGACAAGCAAATAAGAACAAACATGACATGACTGATACGTGGGCACTGATATGATTGAGTAAGAGAGACAAATACACTAAATTAAAAAAAATCTAAAAATTATAGTATCTAACCGAAACAGAATTTAAAACATAAAATGAAGAAGTGGCACTGGCCCCTCCCCTCACATTTCTCTTTTCTCCACCTCTTGAGCATAATGCCCTCCCAACTACAAACACCACTAGCCTACAAAAACGCTTGTGCGACGGTGATGCAAACAATGCGCGGCTGCATCGACATGGTGCTCGGTTCCATGCCATGGAATCAGAGGCGCGTACGAGCGATGTCGATAGAGGGTGTCAACGACATGGTGGATGCACAATGGCGGAGCAGCTTGCTCTCCGAACTGTCGTCCATGCCAAGTCAAGGTGGTGGTGCTATGTTCCTCCTGGTCGTTGGGTTCCGAGATATCCAATGAGTGTCGTTGTCCAACAAGCACTGGTGTGTCTTCTTTAGAGCATCCATGATGAAGTGCTTTCTCGCATCTAAGGTCCCCACTAAGGTCTGAGATGTTGCATCTACACATTGCAAACTTCATTTTAGTTGCCTACAAGCTAGGCGTTACCCTTAGTGTTAGTGGCTACCTCCATCGAGTAAACAACCAAAAAACAAATCAGATGGCCCAACCCGGACTTGCATCAATGCCCTGCATTTCCTATTTTGCAGTATGCTGATGCTACCCCAATCATAATACAAGCATGGCCTACTAAGCTACAACAATTGAAGGGACTCTTGGATCTTTTTCTAAAGCTTCTGGCTTGAACGTAAACTTTCAGAAATCTAACTTGCTGCCTATCAATATCCCTGGAGAAGATATCCAAAGATTGTGCCACATCCTGCAATGCCAAGTTGGGGTTTTCCCCTTCACTTACCTAGGTGTACCTCTCACAGCTACACTAAGCCCAAGATGGAGTTCTTCATGTACATAATTGAGAAGATACAAAAAAGGTTGAGTGCTTATTCTGATTGTTAATGCAACGCTTTCCTCCCTACCAGTTTTTTAATGAGTTGTCTGCTACTTTAAAAAGGTATAATAGAGCAAGTAGACAAATATAGAAGGCATTGTTTTTGGAGAGGCCAAAATTTGGAAAATAAATATCCCCCTCTTGCTACATGGGAGCTAGTGTGCAGAACAAAGGAAGAAGGTGGCTTAGGAGTGCTCAACCTCCACACCCAAAACATTGGTCTCCTGCTCAAGATGGTGCACAGATTTATGAATCACCATGACCTTCCTTGGGTTCAAATCATCTAGGAATTCTATTACCCTCACGGTTTTACATCCTTGATGACAACACACTGCTCCTTTTGGTGGAGAGACTGCTTAAAGCTCCTGACTAGGTACAAAGAAAATGCAATATGCTTGGTTGATGATGGCAAAACAATGGACTTTTGGAGTGATAATTGGGATGCCACCACAAAGCAGCAACTTTCTCCACATTTCTTTCTTTCTCTAAGAATCAACATATCTCCTTGCAGTCTGTTTGTCACATGGAAGACATTGCGTACCATTTCCATTTACCTTTGCCAGAGGAAGCTTTTGCTAAATTTTAGGATTTGTCAAATTTGCTAAAACACCTCTCCTTAACCCATGAAGCAGATCAATGGTAGTTTCCTTCTGGTGCTACACACTTCAAGTCTCCCAATCATAAAAAAATCTGACAGATCAACAGGAGGTCATCCTTGTTCTAAAATGGACTTGTAAAACTTGCCAGCTCAGGCACAAGATCTTATTTTGGTTCCTGCTCCATAATCGTCTAAACACAAGAGCCATTCCACAATGGGAAACAAATCATTCTTATACTTGTGTCTTATGTGGTCTCCGCGTGATGGAAACTAGGGATAATCTTTTCATTCATTGCCCTTTTTTAGAGTATGCTGGACTTATATCTGTCCTACATGGACTCCTAATGTTAATTGTACTCAACAAGAGATCATCAACCTCAAAGACCTCCTTGGAGTTCCATTTTCATTGGGCATTATTTTCAGTACCTCCTAGCCTCTACTCCTGCAGGAAGACTTTTAGACGAGAGCTACACCGACTTACTTACAGAGCAACTAGGAAGGACTATGTGGGTAAGCTTGGGGTAATGCTATTAGATAGTTGCTCCGCTTGCCCCTACTTGGGGCTTCTTTGATTCAAAGGAATTTCATAGGATGTCTGGAGGGTTACAATCCTTCGGATTTTTTTCCTACGTTGGTCGTTTGATTCACAAGATTGAACCCTATAGGATTTTCCTATGGAATCAAGTGTACTACATTTCATTGGAAATCAAGCATCCACTCCAACCTTTTTTTACAATTTCTTTATTTTTTCTATGGCATCAAACGCTCTATACTAATCCTATAGGATTCAGATGGACATGTCACTCAAACCCTTTATTTTTCCTATTCCCACGTTCTAAAAATCCTGCAAATCAAAAAGGGCCTTGTTGTATCTGTCTCTGTTTTTTTCTTGTCTGTTTTTGCTTGACCTAGATCTTGCTTTTTATAGCCCTTTTTATACCATTTATTTGAATATATACAGAAATATGCACAAGAGTTCCGCTGTTTCACTTAGTAAAAATGTACGTAAAAGAGCAAGGAAGACGAGCAGTTCGTTGTATTATTGTGCATTTTTTTTATTTTCACTGGGGTCCACCTAGGAGGCCCATTGGAGTCTATACACTTCTGGATTGTTATTAGAACTAGACGCAAGCGTATGGGGCAGCTACGGTGCCGTCATCATCCAACCAGCATTTTCATGGTTCTTAAATTTTTATCACCTATGGCAGGTCAAAATCATTGGTGTCCATCAGTGACGAGACATTAGTCACGATGCAAAACCAATCACTACTTGGGCCCGTCACTCATAGAGGTTTATGTGGTCGTGCACTTTGGTCAGAGCAGACTCACATGGATTTTTTTCATTCAAACCTACAAGAGCTCGACCACGCTTCTCAAACAAAAAATATCTCTTGACCCAAAAGACACGGCTCGTCAGTATTCATTAGTTAACTAGAAGAAGGTTTGGTCCCGTCACCCAATAGAGGTTTGTGTTGTAGTGCAATTTGGTTAGAGTCATATTCAAGTGGATTTTTTAATCCAAAGGTACAAGCCCTCCCCCACACTTCTCACAATAATTAGCTATCTTGGCCCAAAAGACGCGGCTTGTCGGTATGCTTTAATTAACCTTATGTGCTCTTCCATGTTAGCTGCTCATTAAGTTAAGTTTTTTAGCCCTTGTAGCTTACCAAACCTAATGGCCATCCATGTGTTTCCCATGTTACTTTCATGTTCTTCCCATGTTGTCAAATCCAAGTACAACAAGTGTATAATTAATAATCATTCGGATTGTTTCTTGCCACACTGAATTTTTTCTCACTCACCCATCAACTATTTCATGGTCTGGATGGTGACAAACAGTTTCATTTGTCTTGCAACCAAAACCCACTCATGGGTCTAACTTTAGTTTTACATGGGCTAGACAAGGCTCAAAACGATAATAAGTACGTTTAGCATGGCGATGCTTTATTTATTTATTGATAAAGGTTGCTCTTCACGGACTTATAATGTCGCATCAAGCGGATACAAATACTCAAATACCCACTCTGCCTTAGGACGAGTAGTGTGCACACAAACAATAAGGAAAAAAAATGACCCATGTGAGTCAAGTCCAAACAACCCACCGCAACACAACATCAACTACTACTATCACTAGTAGAAAACAGGCCTTCCGTTTCAACCTTTAGTCCCGGTTTGGCTTTGGACCGGGACTAATGTGTCCATTAGTCCCGGTTCCAACGGCTAGGAGCGGTCGGGGTGTACGGGCCCCATTAGTCCCGGTTCATTCGAGACCTATAGTCCCGGTTTGTATCACAAACCAGGACTAAAGGGGTGGTGGCAGGCTGGTGTCAGGATGGGGCCCCCACGAGCCCTTTTAGTCCCGGTTTGTGATACAAACCGGGACTATATGTGGACCTTTAGTCCCGGTTTGTATAACGAACCGGGACTAAAGCTTTCCCTATATAAACCCTTCGTCCAGCCCGACTCCATTTCTCTGTTTTCTCCATTCGAATTCCCCTCTCTGTTCTTCCCCTAGCTCGAGCTCCTCCCTCCATTTTTGCCAAGATTTGTCAAGATTTGAGGCACCCCAATCCATCCAAGTGTCCACAAAGGTTAGCAACTTTGTCCTTTCATCTCTTATTGCTAGATCAGCTCGTGCAATGCTTTATAAGTATAGTGATTTGTGGGTTTTAGTTTGGGTGTAATTATGTGGTAGTTTTTTCGATTTATATGCAATTTGAGCTCAAATTAACTCCTTAGTTTGCATATGTGTATGTGTGGTTTACTTAGTGTGCCTTCCCGTCCCCGTCCTAACCACCGTCGATCGCCCGCACCGTCCCGTCGTCGGCACCACCTTGGTGAGCCTCTTCTTGTGTTCTTATCATTTTTATTAAAAAAATCATATTTGTATGATTTAGATAGTTACTTGCATAATTTTCTTACTTGTATGGTTGTTGTTATATATAGTGCCATGGTTATGATATCCGTGCCCGTCGGCCCTCGTCCGGTTTACGATTCGGATGTGGTATATTCTCTTTTATAACTATTTGTTGCATTTCGTGTTAATGACAATTATGCCCATCAAGTTGACATAGATATTTTTATCTAGGAGGTAGTTGAACCGGAAATGCCAACCGACCCTATTGTCGAGAAGTTAAATTTAGTTGAAAAAGAAAATGAGGATTTGAAAGGAAAATTGAAAAGAGTTGAAGAAGAGAAGATGAAATTGGAGTTGTACGTTGCCGATGTCGTCGATGATCACAAGATCAAGATGGATGCAATGCGCTTGAAGATTAGAAAGATTAGAAAATATGCCATTAATAAAGAGGCTTGGTATCATTATGCTGTTGGATCAATTGCTACCTTAGTTGCAATGTTGATCGCATTTGTTGTTGCATTTAAATGTTTTATCTAGATAGTTGTATGTTGTTTTATGAGAAAATAAGTGTGTATGAACTTTATGTATGAACTTGTATTAATTTGGTCTTTTCGGTGTTGTGTAATGAAGATGAACCGGCAATGGATGTACGATGACCGACGCTCTCCCCAGTTCATTAATGGCGTGCAGAGTTTTTTGCGTGCGGCTGAGGCAAACAAGCGGGATGGTTTTATGTGTTGTCCATGTGGTGTGTGTAAGAATGATAAGACTTACTCTAGCTCAAAACAGATTCACGTCCACCTGTTTACGTCCGATTTCATGTCCGACTATAATTGTTGGACCAAGCACGGAGAAAGAAGGGTTCTAATGGAAGAGAATGAAGAAGAAGAGGATGACAACAACTATCCTGGGTGTCCTGAATATGATGGTACTACAATGGGGGAAGAGAATGAAGAAGAAGAAGCTGAGGCATCAGATGAGCCCACTGATGATCTTGGTCGGGCCATTGCTGATGCAAATAGAAACTGCGAAAGTGAAAAGGAGAAGTTGAAGTTGCAGCGCATGTTAGAGGATCACAAAAAAGGGTTGTACCCAAATTGCGAAGATGACAACACAAAGCTCGGTACCACACTGGAATTGCTGCAATGGAAGGCAGAGAATGGTGTATCTGACAAGGCATTTGAAAAGTTGCTGAAAATAATGAAGAATAAGCTTCCAAAGGACAACGAATTGCCCGACAGTACATACGAAGCAAAGAAGGTTGTCTGCCCTCTAGGATTGGAGGTGCAGAAGATACATGCATGCCCTAATGACTGCATCCTCTACCGCGGTGAGTACGAGAATTGGAATGCAAGCCCGGTATGCAATGCATTGCGATATAAGGTCGGTCGCGATGACCCTGGTGATGATGTTCAGGGCGAGCGCCCTAGGAAGAGGATTCCTGCCAAGGTGATGTGGTATGCTCCTATAATACCACGGTTGATACGTTTGTTCCAAAACAAAGAGCATGCCATGTCGTTGCGATGGCACAAAGAAGACCGGAAGAAAGACGGGAAGTTGAGAGTACCCGCTGATGGGTCGCAGTGGAGAAAAATCGAGAGAGAGTGGCCGGACTTTGCAGATGACCCAAGGAACTTATGGTTTGGATTAAGTGCAGATGGCATTAATCCATTTGGGGAGCAGAGCAGCAAGCATAGCACATGGCCGGTGACTCTATGTATCTATAACCTTCCTCCTTGGTTGTGCATGAAGCGAAAGTTCATTATGATGCCAGTGCTCATCCAAGGCCCTAAGCAACCCGGCATCGACATTGATGTGTACCTAAGGCCATTAGTTGATGAACTTTTACAGCTGTGGAATAAAAAAGGTGTACATGTGTGGGATGAGCACAAACAACAGGAATTTGACCTGCGAGTGTTGCTATTTGTAACCATCAATGATTGGCCTGCTCTTAGTAACCTTTCAGGACAGACAAACAAGGGATACCATGCATGCACACACTGTTTAGATGATACCCAAAGTATATATTTGGACAAATGCAAGAAGAATGTGTATCTAGGACATCGTCGATTTCTTCCGGCCAAGCATGCCTTAAGAAAGAAAGGCAAGCATTTCAAAGGTGAGGCAGATCACCGGAAGAAGCCCGTCCTCCGTACTGGTGATGAAATACTTGATATGGTCAAGGATTTACAAGTAATATTTGGAAAGGGTCCTGACGGACAATCTGTTCCGACTGACGCTGAGGGACGCGCACCCATGTGGAAGAAGAAATCTATATTTTGGGAGCTAGAATATTGGAAAGTCCTAGAGGTCCGCTCTGCAATCGACGTGATGCACGTGGCGAAGAATCTTTCCGTGAACCTGCTAGGCTTCCTGGGCGTGTATGGGAAGACAAAAGATACACCGGAGGCACGGGAGGACCAGCAACGTGTGCACGAAAATGACGGCATGCATCCAAAGCAGTATCAAGGTCCTGCCAGCTACGCTCTTACCAAAGCAGAGAAGGAAATCTTCTTTGAATGCCTGCTCAGTACGAAGGTCCCGTTTGGCTTCTCGTCGAATATAAAGGGAATAATAAATATGGCAGAAAAAAAATTCCAGAACCTAAAGTCTCATGACTGCCACGTGATCATGACGCAATTGCTTCCGGTTGCGTTGAGGGGGCTTCTACCAGAAAATGTTCGATTAGCCATTGTGAAGCTATGTTCATTCCTCAATGCAATTTCTCAGAAGGTAATCGATCCGGAAATCCTACCAAGCTTACAGAATGATTTGGTCCAATGTCTTGTCAGTTTCGAGTTGGTGTTCCCACCATCCTTCTTCAATATTATGACGCACATTCTAGTTCACCTAGTCGAAGAGATTGCCATTCTGGGTCCTGTATTTCTACACAATATGTTCCCCTTTGAGAGGTTCATGGGAGTCTTAAAGAAATATGTTCGTAACCGTGCTAGGCCAGAAGGAAGCATCTCCAAGGGCCATGAAGCAGAGGAGGTTATTGAGTTTTGTGTTAACTTTATTCCTGACATTAATCCGATTGGTGTTCCTCAATCGCGGCATGAGGGGAGACTGCGTGGAAAAGGCACGCTTGGACCAAAATCAATAATATGTAGGGATGGGCATTCTTGGGTGCAAGCACACTACATAGTTCTACAGAATTCTACCTTGGTCACCCCGTATATTGAGAAACACATGGATATTATACGCTCGAAGAACCCGGAGAAGTCTGACCCCTGGATTTAACGTACACACATTGAGGCTTTCGGCGGTTGGTTGCGAACACATCTCATGAATGACGACAATGTTGAAGATGACTTGTACTTGTTGGCCAAGAGACCATCTTCGACTATATTGACTTTCCAAGGGTACGAGATAAATGGGAATACATTTTACACGATCACCCAAGATAAAAAGAGCACCAACCAAAACAGTGGTGTCTGCTTTGACGATGCGGTAAACACCAAGGAAAAGGACACATATTATGGTTACATAGAGGAGATATGGGAACTAGACTATGGAGGTGATTTGAAGGTCCCTTTGTTCCGGTGCAAATGGGCCAATCTGACTGGAGGAGGGGTAATGGTAGACCCGCAGTACGGAATGACAACAGTGGATCTCAACAATCTTGGGCACACAGACGAACCATTCGTTCTAGCCAATGATGCGGCGCAAGTTTTCTACGTGAAGGACATGTCTACCAAACCGAGAAAAAGGAAAGATAAGAAAGCGGATACATCATACGATGAGCCAAAGCGCCACATAGTTCTTTCTAGGAAAAGAAACATCGTGGGAGTGGAGGACAAGACAGACATGTCAAAAGATTATGAAAAGTTTGATGAAATTCCTCCCTTCGCAGTGAAGACTGACCCAAGCATCTTGTTAAATGATGAAGATTGTCCATGGTTACGGCGCAATAATCAAGGGACACACACAAAGAAAAAGTTTTATACCCCAAGATCCCACTCTAGGATGTGATTGGCTGCACCGTCATCAGTTTTCTTCTCTAGTGAGTAGCCGGGATGGTCCAGTTTTGTACACGAAGTGCATCCAGTTTTTGTTGTAACCCTCTCAACTTTTTAGCACATGCTATGTGGGTGAAATGATGATACCATGCCAAGTTTCAACCTTTTCAGAGTTCATTTGCAGTGCTTTTCAATTCAGGGTCATTTTAGCTCAAAATAAATCACTAAATGCATGAAATGAGGTCAGAAAATGGTTGAAAAGTGATGATATGGCTTTGAATGGTGCATATTGAGTGCAGAAAAAGTCTTGAGTTAAAATATGTTTAAAAAATTGAAATCCCTTTGTAATAGACGAGTTTTCGTCCGAAACCCTGATACTTCGAAAGAGATTGTCCAGTTTGTACACAAATTGCATCCAGTTTTTCCTGTAACCCTCTCAACTTTTTAGCACATGCTATGTGGGTGAAATTATGATACCATGCCAAGTTTCAACCTTTTCAGAGTTCATTTGTGATGCTTTTTAATTTCAGGGTCATTTAGCTCAAAACAATTCATTAAATGGATGAAAAATAGCAAATGAAGTTAGAAATGGTTGAAATTTGAGGATGTGGCTTAGAATTGTTCATATTGAATGCACAAAAAGTCTGGAGTTGAAATAAGTTAAAAAAAATGAAATGCCTTTGTAACAGATGAGTTTTCGTCCGAAACCCTCATACTTCGAAGGAGATGGTCCAGCTTGTACATGAAGTGCATCCAGTTTTTCCTGTAACCCTCTCAACTTTTTAGCACATGCTATGTGGGTGAAATTATGATACCACCCCAACTTTCAACCATTTCAGAGTTCATTGGCAGTCCTTTTCAATTCAGTGTCATTTTAGCTCAAAATAAATCATGAAATGCATGAAAAATAGCAAATGAAGTCAGAAAAGGGTTGAAAAGTGATGATGTGGCTTTGAATGGTGCATATTGAATGCAGAATAAGTCTTGAGTTAAAATATGTTTAAAAAATTGAAATCCCTTTGTAATAGACGTGTTTTCGTCCAATCAAAGTTATTTAACTTAATATTATATAAAATTTATGCAACTAAAATTATCAAAATTATTTTTGTTAAAAACTTTAATAACAAAAAGAATATTCATAAAGTATTTTCTGTTAAGAACTTTTAATATGCAAAAAAATAACATAAAAATAGCAAAAATGAAAATAGATGCGCTTATAGAGAAAATTCAACCTAAATTCAAAGTGCTAGTAAAATTACTAGCACTTTGAATTTAGGTTGAATTTTCTCTATAAGAGCATCTATTTTACTTTAGTAATAGCGACATAGTAGGTACATGTTCGGTTTGAGAGAGGCTCGTGCTGCCTCTCGCACAGCGGGGCTTATAAGCTGGTCGTCGTGCTCCTCAACTAGCGAGGTGGGACTAAACTCCCACCACAGCCGTGCCGCCTTCCCGCGTGAATTTGGGCCGCCGAAAAGGCCTCTTTAGGCCCGGTTGGTATCACCAACCGGGACTAAAGGGAGGACCTTTAGTCCCGGTTGGTGATAGCAACCGGGACTAAAGACCCTTTAGTCCCGGTTGGAGCCACCAACCGGGACTAAAGGTCCTCGGGTATTTAACGCGGGACTTGTCGAAATCTCTCCAACCTCTCCCATTCTCACCCGACGCCGACGCCCTGCCCCGACGCCGCCAGGCTGCCGGAGCTCGCCGCCGCCGCCCGAGCCCGTCCTCGTCGTCGCCGCTGCCCCCGAGCCCGTCGTCGCCGCCGCCCCCGAGCCCGTCGTCGCCGCCGCCCCCGAGCCCGACCTCGCCGCCGCCCCCGAGCCCATCCTCGCCGCCCGCGCCCTCGTCCTCGCGCCGTTGTCCTCGCCACCGCCGTCGTCGACGCCGCCCGAGCCCGTCCTCGCCGCCGCCCCGAGCTTGTCATCGCCGCCGCCCGTGCCTCCTCCCCGAGCCCCGTCATCGCCGCCCGCATCTCCTCCCCCGAGCCCCGTCGTGCCGGTGAGCTCATGCCGCCTGCTCCGATCCCCCTCCACCGCGGCCACCACGGCCACGTGCGCCGGCCACCTAGTTGTTTTAGTTTTTTTAGTTTAGTTGTTTTAGTTTTTTTAGTTTAGTTGTTTTAGTTTAGTTTAGTTTAGTTGTTTTAGTTTAGTTTAGTTTAGTTGTTTTAGTTTTTTTAGTTAAGTTTTTTTAGTTTAGTTGTTTTAGTTTAGTCTAGTTTAGTTGTTTTAGTTGTTTTAGTTTAGTTGTTTTTTTAGTCTCGAGTCCCGAGTCGTCGAACCACGAGTCCCGAGTCGACGAACCCCGAGTCCCCGACGATCTCCGGTGAGGAGTTCACCGGAGATCGTCGGGGACTCGGGGTTCGTCGACTCAGGATTCGTGGTTCTCGTTATTATTGTTGTTAAATGCAATCATCTTTATTAAAGTTTATTAAATAGTAGGAATTTAAATAGTTGTAGAATTTGTTCTCGACGTCAACGATGCCTGGCCCGCATCCTCGTCGTTGACTCGGCGCCGTCGACCACCTGCTTGAGAGGCGCCAGCATGTCCGGGGCTGGGCTCCGCCGGGCTGGCACTGGGAGGTGCTGCCTTCCGGGGCATGGAGCTTGGTGAGGAATCAGGGTCCCGTCGTCGACCCGGAGGTTATTTGGTGGCGGTCGCGTGGACCACTGTCGGTGCAGAGGGAGCCGGCCCCCGCGGAGGTGGTACGTTGCCGTGTCAGGGAGGAGGACGAGCACGTCCGACACTACATGGCTGCGTTGGACACCAGGTTCTCCAATACCTGGCAGGTTCTTCAGGGATCACACCCGAGCTATGATCCTGTCATAGTTCCTTATCTTTGGGTGTCCACCGCCTACGCCGCGAGACGTCAACTAGATCTGTGTTAGTGATATTATATTCGATGATGTATTAGTGATACTATTCGATGATGTATTAGTGATATTATATGATCGTATTGTTGCATTGCCTTGTATTGATTTGCATATCTCCGGTTTTGTTTATTGAATGCATTCTAATTGTTTTATATTTGTTCTGGATTAGTTAAGCTATGGACGGTAAAGACAGAGACCATGATCAAGAGAATGCCATGTACGACCTGATACGCTCCGGAAATGAAGAGAATGAAGTAGATGATGGCTCACAATACCTTAACCCATCCGGTGAGGGAATTAAGGAAGAACAACCAAGAGACGAAGGCGAACCAGCTGACAATGACGATGGTGAAGAAATTTTTGTCCATTTAACAGAGTCCGGCGAGGTATTAATTTGCCCTCCGGTGATCATCAGATGTATTGATTGATTTGTATATATTAACGAATCTTTCTTCCTTTTAGCCCTCCGGATCGAGCAAATCTTCTACATGGGTTAAACGTGGCCCGACAAAAAAGTTGAAACAAGGCGTAAAGTTTAACATCGATCAAATCAGAGCAGATGGCGAACCGATTGCTCCTAAAGAGAATGCGGACAAATTTATACGTCAATGCGGAGTTATCGTTAGGGACCAAATCCCGATCACCGTTCAAGAATGGAATGAGCCAAAAGATACCCAAGCAGTTTCTTTTGTCAGCCAAAGAGCAAAAGATCTGCTTTGGGAGGAGCTCATGAAACATTTCACCCTACCAGAGGGTCTCACAGATCTCCAACGGGAGAAAGTCAAGAAGTGTGCTCTTAAGAAGATGGCCACACAATTCCAGTCTTGGAAGAAAAGGTTATGGAAAAGTTACGTGGAAAACGGAAGGAAGACTCCAGAATTCAAAGGAGAATATGTGAAGTTAGCAGATGACTGAGACGAATTTGTGAAGTTCAAGGAATTAGAAGAAGTTAAGAAACGGTCGAGAATAAACAAGATAAATGCCAACAAAAAAAAGTGGCACCATCGTCTGGGGCCAGGCGGCTACAAGTATGGGTTGCCTAAGTGGGATGAATCTGAGAGAAACATGAAGGCTGCAGGGGTCACTCCAGTAACGGAGACTTGGCCCGAGACGTGCAGGACTTGGTTTTATGCACATGGGGTAAAGTTGGACCCAAAGACAGGGGAGGTTCTTCAACAGGCAAGTCTTAAAGAAGCCACGGACGAGTTACTTAAAGCAATAGCAGAAGCTCGAGCGGGTGTGTACGAGCCTGAGAGAGAGAAGGACGAGCTTTCGCGCGCCCTCAAGAATCCTGAACACCCGGGACGAACACGAGGCAAATGCATGGTTCCGTGGTTTCTGGGGTTTGCGGATTGGAACGACAGCTACAGAAGTCGTGACAGAAAGAAGAAGCATGAAGTAGATCAGATTCAGGACTTGGAATGCAAATATAACATGCAGCAGGAGCAAATCAACAAACTTAGCCAGCAAGGCGCGTCTCAGCAGCATCAACAACCAGATCCAGCATTGGATGGTACCATTCCATCATCTATGCCGAAAAGCAGCATGGGTTCCACGGGGGTCCCGACCGATGATGCACTGCTGCCTCGCTACCCCGTGGATGATATCCTAGAGTCGACACCTTGCGAGCTACACGTGAAACTGAAGAACATATCCATGAAGGCGGCGGACGGCTTTGCTTTACCGAGTGGACCTGAAGCAACCTTCCACGGCAATCCGATTCCACCTGGCTGTCCTCGTGTCGGGGTGGATCAAGTTGTGTCGGCATATGAATCACTAGATCTTGACTACCTTGGAGGTATAGGGGAGCGGACACTGGGAGAAGCCAGGCATTGTGTCATTTTATGGAAAAAGGAATGCATCGTGTTTCCAAACTCGGTGCCAAGGCCACCGACTCCTCCTCCAAGTCCGCCGCGTCAGCAAACTCCAACCCTCCCGGAGACGGAGCGCAGGGTGAGTCCGCCATATCCATCTCCGCCGCGCCAGCCGAATCCATCCCACCCCGAGACGGAGCGCATGGCGAGTCCGCGATATCAAGCTCCGCCACGTCAGCAGAGTCCATCCCACCCCGAGACGGAGCCTAGCGCGAGACGTCCGCGATATCGATATCCACCGTCTCCAAAGCGGAAGAGAACACAAAAGAAGAAACCCGAGCCTCCTGCCAAAAAGAAGTTAGCTTACGATATGACTCCCGAGGAACTCGATGAATCAGTGAATCTCGCTTTGCGGCCCATTTTGGACCGAAAGCGCCCCCGCCGCCAAAGGAGAAAGTACCCGACGAGGTCGTACAACACTTTATTGATGCAGCTAAACCGACGGAGAAAAGGCCGGTATCAGACTATGAACACTGTATTACCAAGTCCTATGAATCCCAGAAAAGACAGAAGTCGAGCGGTAGCAGTAAATGCGGGAAAACTGTTCCCCAGCTCGGAGAACAGGCAGTCCAATCGATCAGGCCGCTCAAGGTGAGTGCCAATAACGTGGTAATAACCGATGCTGATAGAGAGAATGCTAGATTGCTCGGTGTCGTGGTTTCGTCACGGCAGATGCCATGGGTAGGCTTATCGAGAGGGGCCGAAGGACGCCGACGGGCTCCGGGAGCGGGGTTAGGCACAAGCGGTGGCGGACACACGATGTACCCAGGTTCAGGGCCCTCCGTGGGAGGTAACACCCCTAGTCCTGCCTGGTCTAGTTGAGAAGATGGTAAGGTTACAATGGAGCTCCTTGAGCTGTATGGATAGAGGAGGAAGAAGGAGCTAGCTCGCCCTTGCTGCCTCTCTACGTATGGGTGGTGTATGAAAAGAGTCTAACTGGGAACCCCCTTGCATGGGGGAGGCCCGGGGGGTTTTATAGGCCAACCCCCTGGGTTACAATATGAGATAGAAGGTCTTGGGGGGCCCCAGCCGGCAGCCTCTCTGGCCGGCCGTGGGGGCCGCCAGCTGTGGGGTCTTGTCGCTGGTAGGGCCCGCCGGCTGTCGGGTCCCGTCAGGAGCCGGTGGGGCCCGCTTGGTGGGTCCCATGCCGGTCGCGTCGCGGCACGGGCTGCCCATCGGGGCGTCGCCTTGTGGCTGCCGGCCGCGGTCAGCGGTACAGCCGGATGCACTGTAGCCATGCCAGAGCAGGTAATGGAGTAGTTGGAGCGTGCCGGCACTGTTGGAAGCCCTGTCGCGGTCAGCCGAGGTCAGCAGTCACTGTGGCCCTGCGCCCGTGTGTCAGGGGCCACTGTGGCCACGCCGGGGCAGGTAACGGGGGTCTCGTCTTGTCGCCGTACCGATGCGCAGAGAGACGGGACGGGAGCTGGTCCGTCCGAAGGTCAGCGGGAGAGCCGGCGTGGAGGCAGCCGGCCCTAGGTTAGCCGGCAAAGGACGTGCCGGCTGTCCGCCAGCCGGCCTCGAGGGAGCCGGTGGTGGGCCTGTCGGCTCCCCGCCAGCCGGTCCTGAGGCAGCCGGTGGCCCGCCAGCCGGCCGCGGCCCAGCCGGCCGCGGACCAGCCGGTGGTACTGTTTTTTCTTCGGGCGGGGGAAGGACCCCGCAGCTTTGGCCTACCCGGGGGTAATAACCCCGTCAGTAGTCCCTGAAGCCGGCGGGGGCCCAGGTTTGCCTGACGAGGGGGAGCCGGCGGCTTCCCTCAGGCGGTGTCTTATCTTCTGCGGAGGGCCGAACGGCCGGGCGAGGCGGCGGCCGCCCTCGACGCCTCGGGCCCCGTCACGCCGCCCCGGGTCCCACGCCGGTTCGCGGCGTGCCACGCGGGGCGTAATGAAGCCATGGGGCCCGCGCGCGTGGGCAGACGGGACGTCGCGCATGGCCTAGCCCGCTAGGCCGCGGGCATAGCCCAGTAGGCCTTGGGCCGCAGGCCGAGATCTTCTGTGCCTAGATCACAGCGGCCGCGACCCGAAGCGCCCACGATCTCGCGGATATGCCGGGGGAGTGGGCGCAATTGATCCCCACCTCCCCCAGGCGTCGCCCCCGTATTTAAACGGGAAGGGCGAGGGGCGGAGGCAGTTGCGCTCTCCTCGCTCCCCTCGTCTTCTTCCTCTTTGCCTTCTGCGCTTGCCTCGCGCTCGCCTCGCGCCGCAGCTCCGCCCGCTCGCCGCTCCAGCGTCGCCCACCTTCTTTCTCGCGCCCGATCGCCACAGAGATGGCAGGCAGGCCCTCCGGCAGCTGGGATGGGTCGTTCATCACCGAGGAGGACATCGAGCGCCTCCGCAGCACCCGGATGCTGCCGTCGGAGGACCGCGTCGCCGCCCGCCCGCCAGGCGGCGAGGTGGCGCCCGTCCCCCAGGAGGGGGAGTTCGTGGTCTTCGCCTGGCATTTCTCACGCGGCTTCAGTTTGCCGGTGAGCCAGTTCTGCCGCTACTTCATGGACACGTTCGATCTTCAGCCGCACCATCTCGGCCCCAACGCCGTCCTGCAGCTCTCGAGCTTCGTGACGCTCTGCGAGGGCTACCTCGGACTCCTCCCCTTCGTGGAGCTCTGGAGGAAACTCTTCTACCTCAAGGCCTTGAGGAACGCCGACGGGCCGTACGCCTGTGGGGGCGCAGTGATATGCGTCCGGGGTCCTTTGTTCCCCAAGCTTACCCTCGTCGAATCCGTCAAGGGGTGGCACCGGAGGTTCTTCTACGTGAAGAACGTAGACCCGGCGCGGGACTACATCCGGCTGCCGGCCTTCGTCAACGCCCCGTCGTCCGGGCTCAACTGGACGGGCGACGGGCCGTTCGTGGAGGTCCACGCGGAGCTGGCCCGGCTCAAGGCCATGAGAGCCGGGGAGGGACTGGTCGCGGCCGATCTGGTGGCCGCCTTCATCGACCGCCGGGTGCTGCCCCTGCAGCAGAGGCCGCACCGGATCTGCGACATGTCGGGCCGGCGGGACCCCTGCCGGCTGTCCACCATCGAACGGACGCCATCCCAGGTGGCGAAGCGGGTGAACGCCATCACCAACTTCAAGCTGAAGCTGGGGACCTGGGGGTTCGGCAAGCCGCCGTACAGCCGGCATGACCCGGCGCCCCTGGTACGCCCCGCCGCGGTAATTCTCTTCCCCCGTTGTATCTTCGCCGGTCCCCCCCCGACTCACATTCCGTGCTGACCGCAGCACTCCGTGCAACAGAATACGCCGGATGGCCCGCACCCCCAGATATTCGAGGCGGAGCGCACCGAGTCCGACGCGGAGGACGTCGAGCCGGGGGGCGGCGTCGAAGAGGGAGTCGACTCCTCGGGAGAGGCCGAGGCAGGGGGCAACCCGGGAGCCGGCGGGTCCCGACCGGCTGGTGAGTACCCCTCCGGCCCCACGATCAAAGATTGGAGCAATGATGATGATGATGATGATGATGTCCGGATCCTGGACGCACCTCCCCCCGCAGTTCAGAGGAGTCCGCGCGGGCGGAGCGAGGAGCGGCCGTCGCGCAGCCGGGCGACCGGGCCTTCCCGTCGGGAGAAGAGGCCGGCTCAGGAGGAGCCGGCTCCCCAACCACCGGCTCGCAAGCGGGTGAAGGCGGTCACGGCGACGCCGCCGGCGCGGGCCAAGCGGGCCCTTCCCGTCGTTGCCGGGTAAGTATTTTGATTCTTGGAGGCGTTTCTCTTAGTTAGTTTTCGCGCCGGCAGGCGGCTGAGCGGCTGCTCGTTCCAGGGACCCCATCGAGCTCCACGATGTGGAGTCGACGGCCAGCCCGGTGGAGCCCGCCAGCCAGCTGGCCCTGGAGCACGCGGCCACGCAGCGGGAGGAGAGGAGGAGGCAGGCAGAGCTGCGAGCCTCGAAGTCAGGAGTCCCGGGCGGGACTGCGCACTCTGGGGCTTCGAGCGGCGGGAGGCGGAGGCGGTCCGCGGACCCCGCGCGGGAATCGGATTCGGCGGCGGAATCGGCTCGCAAGTCGAGACCGTCGTCGAGCGAGCCGCGGGGGCCGGCCGCGGAGGCGGTCGGGACTTCGATCGGGCGGAAGTGGCCCGGCCGGGGGGAGCAAACCCCGAGCCGGCACCGGAGGGGCCCCGACAGGCGGAGGCGGTGGTGACGCCGCCCGCGGTTGTCGTGCCGGAGGCCCCGGCGGCGCCGGAGGCAGCGCAGGAGGCGGCGTCGGAGGCGGCGCAGGAGGCGGCGCCGGCGGTGCCGGTAACGGAGACGGGAACGCCGGCCGCCGCGGCCGTCCCGCCGAGCCGGACGGGAGCGGGGGCAGCGGCGCCGGACGTGGGGCTGTCGGGAACTGATTCTCGAGCCCTTGTGGTCAGCGACCGCCCCCCGGCAGCCGGCGACGCGGCGGATGCCGGAGCGAGCGGCGGGGGGAGCCGGTCCGGGAGGACCATGCTGGAGGTGATCAAGGACTGGGAGGTGCTGGCCCGCGTCCCAGCCGTCCTGCCCGCGTCGGTTGGCGGCCCGGTCCCGGCGCTCGATGAGCTGGCCAAGTTTGCCGAGGCGGCCGACACCGCCCTGCAGCGCGCAGAGGTAAACCTTCTTGGTCTTTGTCGAATTTTCAGTGGGGGCGCGCGAGCGCACCAACTGGGTGTAGCCCCGAGATGCGGGCCGGCTGACCGGCTGCGAGGCAGCCGGGCCGGATCTTCCTTCGCATTTTCTTGACTGGTTTCTTGGAGCAGGCGGGGAACTCCAGGCGGCGGGAGCTTTTTGACGAGGCGGTCGCTATCCACAACCGCGGCAAGCGCGGTTATTACCGTCTGGAACAGGAGCTGAAGAAGGCGCAAGGTACGCCAGTTCCAGTGGGGGCGCGCGAGCGCACCCACTGGGTGTAGCCCCCGAGAGTCGGGCCGGCTGCTCGGCAGTCGGCACGGGTCTTTGTGCGTTTTGCTGATCGCGGTCGATTTTTCTGCAGGGGACCTGGACGCCCTGGCCTCCATCCGGGAGAAAAGGGATGAGGTGGCAGCCGAGCGGGACCGGCTGGCGCAGAACGTCCAGGCGATCACCTCAGAACGGAACCGGCTGGCCGGCCTGCTGGTGGACGGGCAGGCGGCCCAAGAGCGCCTGAGGGAGGAGCTGCAGCGGGAGGCGACGGCCAAGGAAAAAGTCGTCAAGGAGGCAACCGATGCCGCCCAACGGACCGCCGCCCTCGACGTCAAGGTGACCCGCCTCGAGAAGGCGCTTGAGGCGCACAGCGCCGCCCTTGCCCAGGCGGAGGAGGCGCTGACACGCGAGAAGGAGGCGGGGTTGCAGTTCGCCATCGAGATGGACGACGCCTTTCAGCGTAAGTTTTGATCTTCCTCCCAGCCGGCCGTGTTTTCCTTGCCTTTGGGGTGTTTTCTGATTCCTTTCTGATTCCAATTTTCTTTCTTTAGAGCGGTTCCCGGAAACCCAGCGCTACGCCGAGCGAGTCGTGGCGAGCCACCGGGGGGATTTGTAGCGGCGCGGGCGAGAGTGCGAGGAGGACGCCGGCTGGGACGTGGACGAGATTGCGTTGGCCGTGGAGAACCGGCTGATCCACCTCCAGCGCAGCATGGAGCGGCTGAAGGCGGCCGATATGGAGGTGATCGCCGCCTTGTGGCCGGGTCGTGAGGCCCCGGAGAACCGCGTGGCGCTGTGGTTGGAGAACGCCAGGGCCCGGCTCGAGGTCTGTACGGCGTCGGCGGCCCGGGCCGGCGCGCAGATGGCGCTCCGGTTCGCCACGTCGTGGTACTCCGGGATTGACTTGGACCGGCTGGCCACGATGCGCGACGTCCCGGAGCCAGAGCGGGCGGCTCGTGAAGGTGCCCTTGTCCGCCGGGCCAACGAGCTTGCCTCGTATGTTGACCCGGACGTGCTTCTGCCGGCACTTGGCGAGGACGGCGAGCCGGCCGGCGAGGACTCCTTCGGCAACCCCCAAGGCCCGGAGGACGATGAGGTCGCCGAAGAGAGCACCGTCTCCAGCACCGACGGTGGTACCGGCGCCACAGAGACCACGGAGGCGGACCCGAAGGCCGCGGATTCTTCTGGGCGGACCGTCGAGCCGACCGACGACGCGCCGGTGGCCTGAGCCGTCCCGCTTATTTGCCTGCTTCTGCTTTCTGCAACATTGTGTTTAAGACACTTTTCCACCCACTGGGGGTGTGTTATTGTAATGAACCTCTGGCTGTAATGAACCTCTGACTGTAATGAACCTTTGGCCTATGTCCGTTTATTGCTTTAACTTATGTTGTTAAAAGTTTGTGCATGCCGGCTCTTCTTTCGCTTTTCGCCTTTTGACTTGTGTCGTACGCTGGGATTCCTTCCGGCTTCTGCCCCGCCTGCCAGCCAGCCGAGAGCCGGTCTGGGACAGGGACGAGGCATCACCGTTGGGAAAACAAGCAGGCTCTTAGAGTCAACTGGCTAGGGCTAGGTCGAGCCGGCAGTGGCCGGTTGCTAGAAATAGCATGGTTCGGCTGCCACTCGTTGGCTGACCTTTGTGTGAGAAGTTCCTTCGTACCCCGTGGCCCCGTCAGCCGGACAGCCGGGAGCCGGTCTGTGGCTGGCTAGGGTTGGTAGCGAAGGGTTGCTTGCTCACACTAGTTATCCGCCTCGGAGGGGAGCCGACGAGCCCCCGGGCCAGGGAGCCGGACCCGGGTGACGCGCTTTAAATAATGAGAAACCTTTGGAAGGATTGAAAAGGGGCGTGCCCCAAGTGCCGGCTTGGGGCCCCCATTGCATTCATAAGCCCAAAAGGGGAGGATATATACATACACTGGTCTGTTAGCAGTAAAACGGACGGAGGAGCGCCGCGTTCCATGGGCGCTCCGTCTCCTTGCCGGAGGCGTCTCTCTTGCGCTTCTGCGGCTTCTGGGCGTCTATTAGATAGTACGTGTTGTTGTGCAGCGCTCTGCTGACGATGAACGGGCCCTCCCTTGGGGAGGACAGCTTGTGCTGGCCGGCAGTTCGCTGGATCCGTCTGAGCACCAAGTCCCATTCGCGGAAGGAGAGTGGCCAGATCCGCTTGCTGTGGTAGTGCCGGAGCTTCTGCTGGTAGATGGCCGTCCGGCTCAGGGCCAGTTCGCGGGCCTCCTCGAGGAGGTCGACGCCGTATTCTCTCGCTTCCTTCGCGTCTTTCTCCGTGTACAGGGTAACCCGAGGCGAATCGAACTCGATGTCAGTGGGGATGATTGCCTCGGACCCATACACGAGAAAGAACGGTGTGTAGCCGGTTGACCGATTGGGCGTGGTCCTGAGGCTCCAGAGGACAGCCGGCAGCTCTTTGATCCAGCAGCCGGGTGACCTGACCAGTGGCGCCACGAGCCGGGGCCTGATGCCGGACAAGATCAGGCCGCTGGCCCTTTCGACCTGTCCGTTTGACTGAGGGTGGGCGACAGACGGCAAATCGAGCCGGATGCCCTGCTTGGAGCAGAAGCGCGCTAGCGCGCCCTTGGCGAAGTTCGTGCCTTTGTCGGTGATGATGCTGTGGGGGACGCCGTAGCGGACCGTGATGTCTTCGACGAACCGGACGGCCGTGGGGCCGTCCAGCTTCTTGATTGGCCGGGCCTCGATCCACTTGGTGAATTTGTCAACGGCTACCAGCAAATGTGTCATGCCGCCTCGCACGGTCTTGAAAGGTCCCACCATATCCAGCCCCCAGACGGCGAAGGGCCATGAGAGGGGGATGGTTTGGAGGGCTGAAGCCGGCAGGTGGCTCTACGTGCTGAAGCGCTGGCAACCTTCGCACTTGTCGACCAGCAGCTTGGCCGCCTCCAAAGCAGTCGGCCAGTAGAAGCCGTGGCGGAACGCCTTGGCCACCAGGGTCCTGGAGGCGGCATGGTGCCCACACTCGCCCTGGTGGATGTCGAGGAGGATCTCTTGCCCTTTCTCCGGCTCGACGCAGCGTTGGAAAACGCCGGTGGTGCTGCGATGAACCAACTCGTGGTTGATGATGCTGTAGGCCGAGGCTCGGCGCTGGATTTGCCTTGCCGTGGCCTCGTCGGAGGGGAGCTCGCCACGTAGGAGGAACGCCAGGATGGGCTGGGCCCACGAGGGAGCCGACACGGGAGCCGGCCCAGGCCCAAGCAGGATGTTGGTGGCGGCAGCAGCCTCCGGAAGACCAGTCCCCGGGACCGGCTCGCCAGCCCCCGGGACCGGCTCGCCGGCCCCCGGGAGTGAAGCGGCGGGAGGAACGTCGATTGCCATCATGACGGCCGCGGGCTCAGGGCCGGCCGTTGCGGATGTGTCCGGCTCGACAGCCGGAACGGGCGGCGCCGGCTGGGCAGCCGGCGGCGACCGAGCCGGCAAAGCAACCACAGTCGGCGGGGCTGGTTGGGCAGCCGGATCCGCCGAGGGGCCGGCTGCGTTAGCCGGCACGAAGATGGATTCTGATTCGGGAGAGGGTTTGATCGAAGGCTTTAGCAGCCGCTCGAGGGAGACGCCGGCTGGGATGGCCTGCCGGGTGGAACCGATCTTTGCCAGCGTATCGGCCGCCTCGTTGTCCGCGCGGGGGACGTGATGGAACTCACAGCCCTCGAAGGAGCCGGTGAGCTGTTGGACGAGGAAGCGATAGCTGGCCATGTTGGCGTCCCTGGCGTCCCATTCGCCAGAGACCTGCTGCACCACGAGGTCGGAGTCTCCGAAGCATATGATGCGCTGGATGCGGATCTCCTTGGCGAGCCGAAGGCCGTGGACGAGGGCCTCGTACTCGGCCATGTTGTTGGAGGCGGCGAAGTGGATCTGGAGCGCGTACTTGAGCTGATCTCCCCTCGGGGATGACAAGACGATGCCGGCACCCAGGCCGGCTCGCATCTTCGAGCCGTCGAAGTGCATGCGCCAATGTGTGGAGTCGGGTGGAGGCGGCACGAACTGGGTTTCGGCCCAGTCGACGAGGAAGTCGGCCATCGCTTGTGATTTGATGGCGGTGCGAGGCTCGTACCATATTTCGTAGTCGGCGAGGGCGATGGTCCACTTGGCTATCCGGCCAGTGGCGTCCCGGCCGCTCATGATTTCGCCCAGTGGCGCGGTGCTGACCACGGTGATGACGTGCTCCTGGAAATGTTGCTTGACCTTCTGGGCGGCGAAGAATATGCCGTAGCACATCTTCTGGTAGTGGGGGTAGTTCTGCTTGGAGGCGGAGAGGAACTCGCTGAGGTAGTAGATGGGGCGCTGGGCCGGCAGCGCTTTGCCCTCTTCCGGCCGTTCCACCACCAGAACGACGTTGACGACGCGCGTGGTCGCCGCGATGTAGGCAAGCAAAGGCTCCTTCTCAGCCGGCGCGGCCAAGATGGGCGCGCTGGTGAGAGCCCGCTTGAGGCCGCGGAACGCCTCGTCCGCCTCGTCGGACCAGTCGAACAGGGCCGGCCTCTTCGAGGGGTCCCGGCCCGGCTCGACCAGAGCCGTCTTGCGCAGGAGCCCGTAGAGGGGCAGGGCCTTCTCGCCCAGCCGGCTGATGAACCGGCTGAGGGAGGCGAGGCAGCCGGTGAACTTCTGGACGTCGCGGAGCCGGGTCGGCTTGGGCATGCGCTCAATTGCGCTGATCTTCTCGGGGTTAGCTTTGATGCCGCGAGCGGACATGAAGAAACCCAAGAGTTGGCCGGCTGGGACGCCGAAGACGCACTTCTCCGGGTTGAGCTTGATCTTGTATTCGCGCAAGTTGGCGAATGTTTCCCGGAGATCGTCGAGGAGGCTGAAATGCTTCTTGGACTTGACGACGATGTCGTCGACGTAGACGTCGACGTTCCTGCCTATCTGAGGCAGGAGGCACTTCTGCATGCAGCGCTGGAAGGTAGCGCCTGCATTCTTCAGGCCGAAGGACATGGTGATGTAGCAGTAGGCCCCAAAGGGGGTGATGAAGGAGGTCTTGAGCCGGTCGGCCAGGTCCAGCTTGATCTGGTGGTAGCCGGAGTAGGCGTCCAGGAAGGACAGCAGGTCACAGCCGGCCGTGGAGTCGATGACTTGATCGATCCGTGGCAGGGCGAACGGGTCCTTGGGGCACGCCTTGTTCAGGCTCGTGTAGTCGATACACATGCGCCAGGTCTTGTTCTTCTTCAGCACCAGCACTGGGTTGGCCAGCCAGTCCGGGTGGAACACTTCCATGATGAAGCCGGCTGCGAGCAGCCGGGCGATTTCTTCTCCTATAGTACGCCGCTTCTCCTCGGAGAAACGGCGCAGGGGTTGCTTGACCGGCTTTGCGTCCGGTCGTACGTGAAGCTTGTGCTCGGTGAACTTCCTCGGAACACCCGGCATGTCCTTGGGAGACCATGCGAAGATGTCCCGATTCTCACGGAGGAAGTCGACGAGCTCGCTTTCCTATTTGCTGTCGAGGCGGGAGCCGATGGTCACGCACTGGGTGGGGTTAGCCGGGTCAAGCGGCACCTGCCTGGTGTCCTTTGACTGGGATGGAGGAGCCGGCATGGCCGGCTGGGCCGAGGCGTGGGCCACGAGTCGGTCGAGCTGCCACTTCTCCTCCGCTATCTCCAGGGCCTCAGCCAGCCGGCTGCCGTCTCGCGCGCACGCGATTGACATCTTGTAGTCGCCGGCGATGGTGATGATGCCCTTGGGACCCGGCATCTTGAGCTTGAGGTAGGCGTAGTGGGGGATCGCCATGAATTTGACGAGAGCCGGCCGACCCAGCAGCGCGTGGTAGGGACTGTCGAGGTCCACTACCTCGAACCAGACCGGTTCGCGGCGGAAGTGGCTGGAGCCGCCGAAGAGGACGTCGACGGGGGTGCAGGACTTTCCCGGCACGATGCCGTGGAAAACGGTCTGGCTCGATTGTAGGTCCTCCACCTTGAGCCCCAATTTGAGCATTGTGTCAAGGTAGAGGATGTTAATGCTGCTGCCCCCATCGATCAGCACCCGCGAGAAGCGGCACGTGCGCCTCTCGGAGGCGATGGTGGGATCGAGGATGAGGGCATAGCTGCCAAGGCTTGGCATTATGGCCGGGTGGTCAGCCCGGCTCCAGGTGACCGGCTTCTCGGACCAGTGCATGAACTGGGGAGTCGCGGGCATGGTGGCATTCACCTCACGGTGGAGCCGGCGTTGGGCGTGCTTGCCCGTCTCTTCACTGGTGAAGACGACGTAGCAGCCGTCTTGGTCGGGGAACTGGTCGAGCAACCGGCCGTCGTTCTGAGCCGGAGCCGGGGCCTGAGCCGGAGCGGGAGCCGGAGCAGGAGCCGGCGCGCGGGGAGGCGGCGCCGGAGGGGTCGGCAGGCCTTCCCCCCGGGCTAACCGCTGAGAGAAGCTGCACTGCCGGAGCATGTGCGTAGCCGGCTTGGCGCCGGAATGGTGTTTGCAGGGGAGGTCGAGCATCTGCTCGAACGTGAGCTTGGGCTGCCAGGTGGACTTGCCGGTGCGCTGACGCTGGCCGGAAGCCTGGCCAGCCGGCTGCTCTTCCTCGATGGAGGCGACCTGCTGGCTCCCGTAGCGGGAGTCGGGCTGATCGTTCTTGCGTTTGTTGTTTTGCTGCTGCCGGTTGTCGGTGGCCGCCCGCGCCGCAGCGGGCGGCGGAGCCAGTTTGGCTGGTGCCTTAGCCTTCATCCTCATCGAGGAATCGGCCGTGGCGTATTTGTCCGCTTTGGACATTAGGTCCGCCAGGGAAGTTGGCTCGGAGCACAAGAGCTTGTGCTTGAGGGGGGTGCCATCGCAGCAACCTTCGATGAAGTACTGGATGGCTTGCACCTCGTGCACTCCCTCGCAGGAGTTGTGGAGCTCGGTCCAGCGTGTGAGATAGTCGCGGAGTGGTTTCTCCGGCCCCTGGACGCACATGCCCAGCTCGCAGGGCCGGCCCGGCCGCTTGTAAGTGCCGGTGAAGTTGCGGACGAACGCCTCTTCGAAGTCCGTCCAGGTGTTGATGCTGCCGGCCGCCAGGCTGTTTAGCCAGGTGCGGGCCGAGCCGATCAGCATGAGTGGGGCGTAGCGGACGGCTACGCGCTTGTTCCCCCTGGCGATGCCGACGGCGGCGGTGTAGTCGATCAGCCAGTCCTCCGGCTTGGCGGCCCCGGTGTACTTCGGGGTGTCGCGGGGAAGAGTGAAGCCGGGCGGAAACATCTCGTTGCGGATCCGAGGACCGAAGCAGGTCGGGCCAATCGAGCCCTCCTCCTCGAGGAGAGCCGACTGCGCCAGCCGGTCGAGCCGGAGCCGGGCGTCGTTATCGCTGTGGGGGACCCGCGGCCCGAGCCGGGCCGCGAGTTCGGGGCGGACATCCGGCGGGATGGACCGGGCCGGTTCTTGCCGCGGAGGCGGAGTGTGCCCGCGGCTATGCCGGCTACCGCCAGCCGGAGCCTCGTCCCGGCGGTTGCTGCAAGCCGGATTGTTGCTGCGCCGGCTGTTTACAGCCGGCTGCTCGTTGCCGCGCAGCTGGGTGCGCCGAACGTTGCATCCCTCGTTCCGCCGGCCGGAGGGACGAGGGGTACTGGAGTGCTGAGCCGGCTGACGGTTGGTGGCCCCAGCGCCCTCACCCTCGGGCCGGGGAAGTTCGGAAACGGCCCCATCGGGGGTGAGGACGACCTGTTGCGCATTGGCGGTGTCGATGAGGTCCTTGATGTGCCGCTCGCGCACAGCACGCTCCTCACCCTCCAAGGTTGCCAAATCCTCGTAGGCAACCTTGGCGGCGCGCAGGTTGGCCGCGGGGGTGTCGTAGACGGGAAGGCGGCCGCCGAGGATTTCCGCGACCACGCGGCCGCGCTCCCGCACGGCCCCACGCCGGCTAGGCCCGGGGCCAGCCGGGGTGAGACCATACGCGGAGATGTATTCCCGCTGCGCGGCTTCCATCCGGCGCCGCTCGGCAGCGAGGGTGGTGGCGTCGTCGAACAGCAGACGGCGGGCCGCCTCCAGCTCGGTTCTGGCGGCGGCCGGGTCTGCCGTCGGGGCGATGGGAGTGCCCAGACCCCGGAGGGTAGCAGCGAGCGGGTCGGAGGTACCGGCGCGGGCGGCGGCCGCATCGGCCTCGGCCGCCCGCGCACGGCCCGAAGTGGTGGAGGAGGTGGTGACCATCACTCCAACGCAGGCGCGGGAACCGACGGCCTCGCCCGTGGCGAGCGCGCCCACGGACGAGGGAGGGTCGGTGCAGTCGAGCACCTAGCTAGGGTACTCGCCAGCTGCCGGCTCGCCGGCGAGGCTCAGCTTGCTGAACCGCCCAGCGAGCGCGGCGACGTCGAGCGCGAGGTCGCGGCCGAGGCACTCGTCGGAGATGCCGGCCGTGTCGCTGGCAGGACCTGCCGGAGCAAGCCACACGAGCATGCGGTTCTGCCCGGACGCGAGGCGGCCGGGGGAGGTGGTGAAGGGCCCCGCCCGGAGCGTGACTCCGGCCGGCGCTGCGGCTGGCCCCACGGTGGGCGCCAACTGTCGTGGTTTCGTCACGGCAGATGCCATGGGTAGGCTTATCGAGAGGGGCCGAAGGACGCCGACGGGCTCCGGGAGCAGGGTTAGGCACAAGCGGTGGCGGACACACGATGTACCCAGGTTCAGGGCCCTCCGTGGGAGGTAACACCCCTAGTCCTGCCTGGTCTAGTTGAGACGATGGTAAGGTTACAATGGAGCTCCTTGAGCTGTATGGATAGAGGAGGAAGAAGGAGCTAGCTCGCCCTTGCTGCCTCTCTACGTATGGGTGGTGTATGAAAAGAGTCTAACTGGAAACCCCCCTTGCATGGGGGAGGCCCGGGGGGTTTTATACGCCAACCCCCGGGTTACAATATGAGATAGAAGGTCTTGGGGGGCCCCAGCTGGCAGCCTCTCTGGCCGGCCGTGGGGGCCGCCGGCTGTGTTGTCTTGTCGCTGGTAGGGCCCGCCAGCTGTCGGGTCCCGTCAGGAGCCGGCGGGGCCCGCTTGGTGGGTCCCGTGCCGGTCGCGTCGCGGCACGGGCTGCCCGTCTGGGCGTCGCCTTGTGGCTGCCGGCCGCGGTCAGCGGTACGGCCGGCTGCACTGTAGCCATGCCGGAGCAGGTAATGGAGTAGTTGGAGCGTGCCGGCACTATTGGAAGCCCTGTCGCGGTCAGTCGAGGTCAGCAGTCATTGTGGCCCTGCGCCCGTGTGTCAGGGGCCACTGTGGCCACGCCGGGGCAGGTAACGGGGGTCTCGTCTTGTCGCCGTACCGATGCGTAGAGAGACGGGACGGGAGCTGGTCCGTCCGAAGGTCAGCGGGAGAGCCGGCGTGGAGGCAGCCGGCCCTGGGTGAGCCGGCAAAGGACGTGCCGGCTGTCCGCCAGCCGGCCTCGAGGGAGCCGGTGGTGGGCCTGCCGGCTCCCCGCCAGCCGGTCCTGAGGCAGCCGGTGGCCCGCCAGCCGGCCGCGGACCAGCCGGTGGTACTGTTTTTTCTTCGAGCGGGGGAAGGACCCCACAGCTTTGGCCTACCCGGGGGTAATAACCCCGTCACTCGGTATCACCGTTGAACAACTCTTAGAGATCGAGGAATTTCCACCGTTGGATCCGAAGGAAATAGCATGGCAATATGTCCCCGGGAAACCTCTGGTCACTCCTGACGACGAGAAGCTTCTAACAACGCAAATGTACAAATTGCATGACTGGTACATGAGAGAAGTATAGGACGGGCGAGAGAGCCTCATGGTGAAAATCGACAAAGAGCATTACATCCATGAAAAAGATTTGTGAATTGAAAATGAAGAATCTTTCCAGTTATTCAATCAAAAAGCACTCGACAAATCTATCGTCAGTTGCTATTGTCTGTAAGTGATTTCTTTCTGTAATTTAAGTCTCTAGCTCAGCTCGTTCATTGCCTGTTATTATACTCACTATATTCTTTTGTGTGGTATTATGCAGAATGAACATTTTTGAATTGAAAAGAGCTGGAGTCTATGGCATTGGGTTCATTGACCCAAATACCGTTAATGAAGAAGTGTTGAGAAGGTACCCTAAAGACACGGAGAAAATGCTTCTAAGGTTTTTGAAGGCCCTAAAGTACAAACCAGAAATAATTTTACCTTGGAACTTCCAGTGAGTGTTACTGTCTTGTACTACAAATTCTATTTTTGCTTATATATATATATACTCGATGTTAAGTGTAGTTGATGAGTTATGCATGCCCGCTTATACAAATCGTGTGCGCAGCTACCACTGGATCCTTCTAATCATTAGAGTTGACGATGGAACTGTTGAAGTACTGGACTCGCTAAGTAAAGACCCTGAAGATTACATAAGCTTGCATTCGTTGCTCGAAAGGTAATTTCAATCATTGACGCACTATGTCGGCTTTTTTATTAGTTCATTTCCTGATATCAAGTAATTAATAACTGCTTTATTCATTTTGTTTGCCGGGCAGGGTTTGGAAACGTTTCATCAAAGAGGTCACCGGTGAATGGAAACCAGAGTTGAGATGGCGAAAGCCCAGGGTAATTAAGTAGTACTAGCTACGTCCGTGCATCTCTTTAATTCTAATTTCAATACCATTGTCATGCTTCATTATTATCTGATTGAATTCTATTATCTTAAAGTGCATGAGGCAGGCACAGGGGACTGAACTATGTGCATATTACGTTTGCGAGAACATTCGCTTTATGACCGAAATCAGCAAGAGTGCAAGAGATCTTTGGGTACGTAAACACCATTCATATTTTTTTTATCATGATCTAATACATATACGCACAACTAACATGTTCATATTGATCTCCTTCTTTAAAGATACACGAGATGCGGGATAAGCTCCTACCAACGGACCGCATACGAGCAATTCAAGAGGAAATTGCGGGATTTTTGCTTCAGCGGGTCATATCTCCCGACGGAGAATACCATTACCCGATCCGCAAATGATCTGCAAATTGTACGAGAAATTGTATATACCAAATTGTATATATATATGTGTATGCATGTGGTCGTACGAGAAATTCTATGATATATGATTGCTTGTACGAGAAATTTTATGATATATGATCGGTTCTACGAGAAATTCTATTATATATGCATAACGTGTACAGTATGTAGTAGCGTAAAATATGTTTGAAATGAAAAAGAATTAAATGGAAAACACAAAATGAAAAGGAAAAATAAACAATAAACACTAATTAAACCCCTAAACACCTAAACCCTAAACCCCTAAACCTTTAGTCCCGGTTCCCGGTTGGTGTTACCAACCGGGACCAAAGGTCCCCATGCCCTGGCGCGCGCTGCCGACCACGTGGCCAGGGTTTAGTCCCGGTTCGTAGCCAACCGGGACTAAAGGCTTGGACCCTTTAGTCTCTATACTTTAGTCCCGGTTGGAACCGGGACTAATGGCCTGTTTTTTACTAGTGTATCATTGTTGACAAAACTCAAATGACAAGAAGGAACCCCAACGGCGATGACTTCAACAAGGAAACATGCATGATCTCGACATCAATGGATCCAACCACGTAGGCGAAATTGTGGGTTTTCACCCAGGAGAGAAAGACCATGTAAACTCCAAACAATGCCTCACACAATGCCTTTAAGAATAGCGCATAAATTTCCACTGCATGTACAACCAGTGAAGGCCAGACCTAGGTTTTTCACCTTCGAATCGGAGACCTCGTACTCAAAGACCACCACCATAGATGAAGTCTCATGTATTGCTGCGCCAGCGTAACAGACAAGATGA
This sequence comes from Elymus sibiricus, assembly GCA_039707655.1. Lineage (NCBI taxonomy): Eukaryota > Viridiplantae > Streptophyta > Magnoliopsida > Poales > Poaceae > Elymus > Elymus sibiricus. The sequence goes on from CM077665.1 coordinate 484,357,572, forward strand.
CATGCTGCAATGCTTTGATCAACACGAGAATAGGGGATCAGAGTGAACTCACACATCGCTCTTTTGTTGAGACACTAGATATGCCAACACACACAACGTCGAGTGTGCTAACACCACATCAATGTGGAGCCCACGACATCCATGGACGGAACACGAGGATATCTAGCGAACATAGTCTGTCGGGTGGGAGGTATTGGGTAGACTGGCACATGAAGTTCGACGACCAAGTCGCGTGCACCACTATCGGTTTCCTCGAACGCTTCACCACATGTACCCATGCTAACAGATCACCACATGGAGGAGGCTGATGCGCAAAGAGAAGGGACATTGCAAGAGAGCCTACCATCAGCGGATCAAACCGTTTGAGATATGCCTGACCAATGCATGAATAAGACACGAGGCGAGTCATCGCCCAAACGCCCACCAATGGTGGTGTGCCTCCCGAAGGCCATCGAGCGGATCAGAGCCACACTCAGCCATGCCCAGCCGCATCGAGTGCCTCCATAACTTTGCCACAAAGAGCCGTATCAGACGGATTTGTGTTGCCGCCATGCGCATCCACAACAGTCCCACACTATCCCAGATCAGACCGCTCATGCACCATAGCTTTGCCTCGGACTGCCACAACCTCCATGGATAGTCGCATGCTCAGGGCATATCCAACGTGAACCCCTAAAGGGGACACATCATCTGTCCGCGGACAATGATACGAGAGCCCCATACAACCGTGTACCTAAACGTCCACCTACATTTCAAATAGAAATTGAAGAAACCATACGATTTTCATACAAACCGGGTAATTTCCATTTAAACCGGGCCACATTCATTACATTTTTACATATTTCATTAAACAAAAGTGTGGGGAAGTTAACCTAGTCAAAATCTTCGCCCGCGTTCGTGCTCCTAGTACTTGTTGTTCCCCATGTCCGGCATCCTCTCCGGCCATGAGCCCTGGGAAGTAAAGCTATGGGTCACCGGCAAGGAAGGGTAAGACATGAGACACGGAAGTGCCCACATGGGACACATGCGTGTCCGTCTCCCTTGTCCTACTTTTCCTCGTCGCAGTCTGTGGCCTCAGCATCGCTGGTGGAGGTGAGGTCCACGATGAACTTGGACGGCCTGACCTCGTGGTCGCAGAGGCCCGACGCAAGCTGTGCGGGCGACATAAGTGACGCGCAGCTGCCGATGTTCCCATCCTCAATCTCATGTTCCTCCTCTGCATCCGAATGCACTGGAACCATACTACATCTAGCACAAGCGCTGCACGCAGCCTCATAGAGCACCCACTGCTCGGTGACGAAGTTTGGGTTCTCCATGGCCGTGGCTACCACGGCCCATGGCCGTGGCTACCACAGCCTCCTCGCTCGCGAGCTCGCCGTAGATTTGGCCCTCCGCCATCTAGTGATGCGTGAGGAGGGCGAAGTTGTAGCATTGCTTCACCTGCGCATGGCGGAACGTCGATATCAGCTGCGGCGTCGGTTGCTCCTCCGTCATGACGGCGTTTAAGTGCGTCTGCGCTAGATTCACGGTGCAGTCGGTATGGGTATGCAGGGGGAGGGGGGCTGGCTTGCCGTTGGACTCCTCCTCCATCACGGGTTCGTCGTCGCTCAACTCCGACGTGCTCGCCGACAAGCCGACATTTATCTGTCGCACACAAATGACCTGCCAGACGGCCTGTCGGGCAACTCGTGCTTCTACTCCGTCAAGAGCCTCTCCCACATTGCTCTAGAGCTCACGGTCAAGGCTGAGGTGGCGCACAGAGGAGCAATGGAATCGAACATGGTCCGATGCAGATTATGCCGGGTGTGTCCACGTATAAATAGCGGGCACCAACTAGGAGAAGCGGTGAGGTGTGTCAATGCGGGTGTCGAAGTTGTTTTGTCACCCGCCGCGCCTGTTTAATGCCAGCAGGCGGACAAACAGAAAATTGGTTTAAATGTGGTAGATAACCGTCACGTCACGCCCTGTCACGTCTCTTCAGCGACGAACGTGCGTGGAGACCGGGAAGCAGCGCGAGAAGCACTCTCGGTCGGTCTGCCGCTTCAATGTCGACTCCATTGATCAACCGCATCCTCTCTGGACCGGCATGAATGTGGCGCTCTTGACCGACATGAATGCGGCATGGAGAGCGTAGGATCGTTCACGCGGGAGAGGGCGCGGGGTGTTTTTGGGTGGGATATGGGTGTCGGATCTGTATGTGGCGACGGTCTGAACGCCTACAAAGCTCCACTTGGTTTTCGTCCGGTTTGTGGGATTTCAGACAAGTGGACGCGTTCGCGGCCAGATAAAATGCCACGTTGGATGGAAAGTGCGTCCAGACAGTTCTGTCCAGAAGTTTGTGGACGATTAAAATCCCAACCCATCCGCTAGGAGCAGGCCCACCATGGGCAGCGGCAGGTTTAGGCCACCGCACACCAATCGTTGTACGTACTCCACCGGGCAAGACGAGCACGAGCGTGATGCCAACCTTCACGCTGAAGGGCTGCCATACTCCGCTCCCCAAACATGCGCAGCTACTGCGCATCATCTCCCGGCAAGACTGGTGCGCAACTGTCGATGCAATGCAACGCCCTCGAGTATGAATGTGCCACATGGCTCAACGGTGTGAGGGGCGCAAGAGGAAGGGACTGGACAGGGGAAGAGGTGGAGGTGGCCTAGCAGCCCCCCTCCCCTGCCGCCGCCGGTCAGTCGCCCAAAGGTCAGCCATGACGGTAGCATGGACTTGCTTCTTGGGTTGTGGCCTTGGTTTGCCTTGTGAGTCGCTCGAGCGTTGTTGGATACGGTAGCTAGATGCTGATCACCATGATGAATTCCTAGATGCTACATAATGCCAGGTGAAATATACACACTCAAGCTAAAATTTCATTTTTCCTAAATTATGGATGTTTTATTACAGAAAAGAAATAACATACATTCCACCAATAACTTTTTTGCATGGATATGAGAAATGTGCCGATTTCTACACTCACGTGCTTCAAGTAAATGCATAGAGGCCATCTTAACAAAACCATGCACAAGTGCACATAAAATGGATGGGCTAAGCACAACTAGACATGTAAGAGAAGTATCACCAGGTTTACTTAGCACACGACAGGTGTATACGGGAGTGTACTCAATGAATTTAAAACCATCATAAAAAAATATACGCTCAAAACCAGAATATACATAAAAAGGTATAAGAATCTAAATAAGTAAAGGACATGGAGATAAACCAAACTAGACAAGAAAATGACATAGACATAGACATGATTGTGAATAAACATTGATAAAGACATCGATATGAGTGTGAAAGACACATCGACATGAGTGAATAAGAGGGACAAAGACATAAACAGAAACGAGACATTTTCCCAATCCATGAACTGGAAAAAAAGAGTTCAGTTACTACAGTAGAAGTAGAAAAGAAAACATGAATGGAAGAAAAGGACATGAAAATAAACCAAATTGACATAAGAACTGACATAGACATAGAACAAGCAGAGAAGATTAACAATCCAAATAAGGATATGACATAAAAGTAAAACCTAAATGGTATAAAAATGGTTACCTTTTGTCTAAGAAAAATGGTTACCTCTTGTTATTTTTCATTTTTCTGCATCGTTTCTCCTTATACATTTCTTTAACGTTATCCATTTTTTGTCCCCTCCCCCTTCTAGACTTTTTGTTTATGTTTCAGTTTTTTTTTTCTGTTTTCCATTTTTGCGTTCACCAATATATTATCCATTGCTGACCGGTAATACAAAAAAAAAGTGCTCCTCCACCCCCTCTTTAATTTGTTATCTATACATGCTACATATGTGTATGTATACAAAGGGAGGCTGAGTTGAATTCATTTGTTTGACTAGGGTGAGAATTGTATAGTTTCCTCGTGCTCTAGTCCTCATCATCTATTAGTTTTATTTTTTACGATGTGTCTGTCATCATCTCTTAATTAGTTGGCAGCACGTCGCGCTCGGGACCACTGTCCACTAGACATTGACTATATGGTTCATCCATCCTCTTGTCCTCGGCCTCTCTTGGTCGGCAGCACGTTACGCTTTCGGCTAATACATGACACGTAGACTTTGGAGATATTTCCTTCATTTTACAATGTGGTGCGTCCGTGCTTTTCAAAATCTAAGTTTAACCATACATTTAACAAACGAGACCGACTGTGGTGGAAACAAAAATTATACCACTGAATTCATATTCGAATGAAGTTTCCAATAGTATAGTTTTTTGCTTCCGTCGCAGTCGGTCTCGTTGGTTAAATTTATAATCAAACTTAAAGCTCGAAAATCAAGAACGCACCATATTAAATGGAAGGGATAAGAAATAACTGTATATTCTTTGTCGGATAAAAAGGTGACTGTGCAGCTCCCTCGTGCTCCCCGTGCTCTAGACTCTAGTCGTCCGCGTCCTTTTGCTGCACGGCTGCCTCCAGGTGAAAACAGTCCCCGATCATTCCTCATCCTGACATCGACTTGCGTGGATGGTGTTGAACGCGGCTCCCCAACCACTGAAACCACCAGCCACTAGCACGTCTTCTCTTTCTACATAATGCACGTGCAGGTGCGAGCACAATCCAGTTCGCTGACCACTCGACGAGGAGCAGACCTCCGGTGCTTGAGTTATTGCCAGGGGAACTGTAGTAGTGAGCTAGTGATCGGCGGCGACATGGCGGCGGCAGCAGGTGATGCGAGGAGGAAGACGGCGTGCGTCACGGGAGGCAGCGGGTACATCGCCTCCGCGCTCGTCAAGATGCTGCTGGAGAAGGGCTACGCCGTGAAGACGACAGTCAGGAATCCCGGTAATTACTAAAGCTTTATTTACCTTCGGTGAAACCCTGAAACCATCAGACCGTAGGTATGGAGCCCGTTGAGGGATTCTGTTGGCATCTGAAACTGCTCATATGCGTCATGGGATGTTTTGGATTCTCAGATGACGCGGAGAAGAACGCGCATCTCAAGACCCTGGCGGCGCTCGGCCCCCTGGAGGTCTTCCGCGCCGACCTGAACGAAGAGGGCAGCTTCGACGACGCCGTCGCCGGCTGCGACTACGCCTTCCTCGTCGCCGCTCCGGTGGCCCTCATGCCAGAGAACGCCGAGGTATGCAAACGGCCACCAAAATCCAGTGTCAACTTTTACTTGGTTCTTTGTGTGTGCATGTGCATTTTTGTCACCGTGTACGTGTGAATATCCACCGTGATGGCATGTCTGTCACAAATCAGCGTACTGTTCTTCTTTTCTTTCTGTTTTTTTTTTGTTGGAAAAGGAGATAAATCAGCACATACTGTTCTTAATTCGTTTGGTCATGCCAGGAAGAAGTGATCCAGCCAGCGATCCAAGGAACCCTGAACGTGATGAGGTCGTGCGTGAAGGCAGGGACGGTGAAGCGGGTGGTCCTGACATCGTCGACGGCCGCGATCTCCAGCCGGCCGCTGGAAGGCGACGGCCACGTCCTTGACGAGGACTCCTGGTCCGACGTCGACTACCTCAGGGCCACCAAGAGCGGTACCTGGGTACGTACGACATGGTGGACAACCTGGAGCTCATCGAGAAGGCGTCGGGGTCGATCCCGCTGGTCCACATCGACGACGTGTGCCGCGCCGAGATATTCGCCGCCGAGGAGGCCACGTCGGGGCGGTACATCGTCTGCACCCTCAACACCACCGCCGTGGCGCTCGCCCACTTCCTGGCGGCCAAGTACCCGCAGTACGAGATCAACGACGACCGGTACATACTCAAATGGCCGCCTCCAGTCCACTGTCGACATGCACAACACAACGTGACCCTGTGTTTGATTTGCAGCATTGGTCATCTTCCGGAGAAGCCGAGGGTGAGCATCTGGTCGGACAAGCTCATCAAGGAGGGGTTCGAGTACAAGTACAAGAACCTGGACGAGATATACGACGACCTCGTCGTGTACGGCAGGACCCTGGGACTCCTTAAATACTGATATCACGAGATTGTCGACCCTAGCATCTCAGAACGGCCGGGATAATGCGCTTGCAAAAATAAATCTATCCTCCTGGAGGCTAGAGCACAAAATGTGTTGAAGTGTTGGTGCTTAAGTTTAATTCCATGATTGCTGGCCGAGAGCACAACTCGGTAATCGTGTGACATTTTTTACCTTCTTGTTTGGGTTTATTGTATTCAAAAGAAACAGGTACATTTTTCATCCTGAACTATATCAAAAGCATATAAATAAATAAGAAAAGTATGCTTTTGGTCCCTCAAGTTCTCCAAAAGTATAGACTTGGTCTCTCAAGATTTTTTGGTATCCATTTGGTCCTTCAAGTCTCAAAACCGGATAAGATTGGTCCAAAACCAGATTTTGAGCATGTTGACCGGACTTGACCATGTTTGACCGGATTTGACCAGGTTTGACCGATGAACAACAAATTCAAAAAAATAGCAAACAAATTTTTAAAAATCTGAAATTTAGTGACAACCAACATGCTTGGGTGCGTGTTAATTTTCCAGCAAAAAAACAAATTTTGGTTTTTTGTGTGTGTGTCAAAATTTGTTTTTTTTTTCTCAGGAGCTCCTGAAATGTCAAAACACCACACAATTTTGCACGCACCTAGCGCATCCAAGCATCTGGGTTGCCACGAAATTTCTTTTTTTAAATTTGTTTGCATTTTTTAATTACTGTTCATCGGGCAAACTTGGTCAATGTGGTCAAACCAGTCAAACATGCTGAAAATCTGGTTTTGGACCAAACTTATCCGGTTTTGTGACTTGGAGGACCAAATGTATATCAAAAAAATCTTAAGGGGCCAAGTCTATACTTTTGAGGAACTTGAGGGATCAAAAACATACTTTTCTCTAAATAAATTAATATTTCCATGTCATCGTCGAAAACCATCTTATTTAGGCCTCAAATTTTGTAAAAGTACAAACTGATGAGGAAATATTGATTTGCCAGTTCATCATCACTCCAAGAAAGAAAATTGGTACCCTGAAATGATGCTCCATGGACAATTGTAATGTTGTGTGTGCCAAGAGGCGGCGATGGCATCTCAATGGCGATCATGACGGGCAGCGAATGATCCGGTTCGATGATCCTTCGTGGCAGGAACATTGCACCTCCCATTCCCTCCTCCTCCCTTCTTATATAGTCTTCGGAATCATAGCTACCATGTTGTCTGTGCTTGTGGCCGACTATTTGCCACATTTTAGCGCAGCTTTACATGAGTTATTGTGGTGCCGTCGGTGATGAAGTCCGAATCATTTACTCTGCGGGGGAGTGTTGACTATGATGCTTGCATAGCGTGTGAGTGTCTATTGTGTATTAGGTCGGTCAGGTGTGCCCTCAAAGCTGTCATTTTACATAATGATTGATGTGGATGTTTGTTTTGGTTTTGACCTAATTATTTTCTATCAAATTAGTTAAAAACCTTTTTTTATCATTGATATGGGGAAAATGCATTTTTTTTATTTAGGGTATTAAAATGAACTTTTTTCGCTCTGATATATTGATGTGCAGAAGAAGAATAGTGTGTGCACTGAGCGTGCCCCCACATCTTTCGAAGATGTCCAGCGTCAACAACTGGTCCGGCAAAGCTCATAAAGCAGGGGTTCGAGTCAAGCTGGTAATGGGAATTCCCAACCGAGTATTGGACTCAGATCCCCATCCCCGTGTCAGTCTCCCCATTCCCATTCCTATCCTCGTCCCCATCTGTGGAGATAAAAATATCCCAACCTCGTGCCCATTGGATTTTTCATCCCTGCGGGGAAATCCATGCGCCGCAATCAGCTGTAGCATTCAACAACATTTCAGGTGAAAAAAAGCATGTCAACATATAAATAACATGTAAGGCCTTTTGGGTGTGTGTGTGGCTAAATTATGGTTTTCTTTGCGATTTTTGGGGAAAATGCGTGGGATGGAAAGAAATTTCGGTGGGTGAGGTCTAATGATTCTAGGGCCATATTTGTGACCTTCATGGGTGTGTGTGTGTGAGGGGGGGGGGGGGGGGGTAATTGTTACCCGTAATGATATCTCATCCACATCCTCGTCGTAGCTGTTGGGTAAGGTATTTGACCCAAAAAAATTCACGTGTGCTCGTCCCCTTTTTCTAATAGAGTAATTACCCATGATGTGGGTAATGGTTAACCATTGTCATCTTGAGGTTCTAGGGCCACGGTTTTAGCTCTTTTTGAAGGGGAACGCAGCAGAAAACAAAAATTTTCCGACCTACGCACCAGCCCAGGACCACTATGGAGACTGCATACAAGGTTTGATCACTTTCGTTACCGACTCGTAGCGCAGCGGAAGTAGAGTCGATGACGAACGGCAGTGCAGATCCCCGCAGCTAGGATTTTACAACCTCCCAACCGCGAGGATGTATACCCTCATCTGCCCCGCGGACAGCCCTCCGGGAGGCGGTCGCACAGTCCCCCGGACGGTGTCGCGGACAGCCCTTCGGGAGGACCTCCGAAACTCGGACAGCCCTTCGGGAGGCACTCTCGAACTAAGACCGAAACTACGATCTCTCTACAGAGTTGCACACATACGGTATCATCTATCCAGCAGGGCTTCGCCGTCCAGAACTAGTTCCTGCCGGAACCTAGACAGCCTTTCGGCTCTACGAAAACTCTTTTCGTGGGAGGGAGAAGAGAGAGCTAGCAAAGCATAGCATGTGTATGAGAACCAAGGATGAGCTTATGGGCTGCCCACTCACCTCCTATTTATAGGAGGAGCAAGGGGTAGAGGAAAGACCAAAAGGACCTTCCTAGGATCTTTCCACCACATGCCACATAAGGGTGTGTAGAACATATCCACCATGAGGTGGAAGGACACCTCAAGGAGGGCCCCCCAAGCCATGGCCGAAATTGTGCAGCCCCTTTGGGGGGCTCCACCTCCCTTTCATACACCAAAAGTGGTTTTCTTCTAGAAGAAAAACCCCATTTGCAAATCAGCCCAAAAAGTGCTTTTCACTATTCACGACGACATTTTTCAGCGTCTGATCGAACTGAAAATATTCATGTGGGCTTAGAACAATTCTAGTACCCACCAAAATAATTTTCAACACGAGCCGGAACAATTCCGGTTTAGTGATTTCATCTGCGAAAAGCATCTGAAGCGGTTTCGGCAGCTCCGGAACATTTCCGGTTTTCATCCCGGAAAATTCCAGAAAGTTTCCAGAATGATTCTGGCACCCTCCAAGAATTATCAGGCATGTGCCAAAACCAATTTGACTTTATGGTATCCTCTGAAACAACTTTTCAGTTTCACCGGAACTCATCCGGTGACCTCTCTGCGGAACTTTTCCGCTGTCCGAAACTTTTCCGGTGTCCGAAACTTTTTCGGTGTTTTTCTCTCAGACTCCCTGTCTTGTATTCAACAGATAGATGACCCTTAAGCGTGTGACCCTATAGGTTCGGTGAAGCATAGACATGACCCGGAACCCCTTCCGATCAATGATCAACATCGGAGCCGTGGACACCCATATTGACCCCTATACCCACACGAATGAATATTCGAGTGAACCTCCAGTTGCCGTGTGCTATTCCTGTTGCTTCGCGATATGTTACAATTACCCGAGGTGAGACATGTAGGCATCCCCGTGGATCAACAACTTGTCCACTATGCCAGTTACCTCGTTACCGGTATTGTTCTCTTTTCTCGTTCCCGTGTTCCGGCATCCCTGTGATCAAATCACCCTGTGTCTGGCCAGACGATGATGGATACCGTAACACCGAGAGGGCCCAGAGATATCTCTCCATCGTCGGAGGAGCAAATCCCAATCTTGAGCTATCAAGTCCCTTGACATACTTTTCCATGAACCCGTAAGCCGCCGTAATAGCCACCCATTTACGGATGACGTTTAACAAACCCCAAAGTTCATGAAGCAAGCATGAAGAAACTCGACACTCTCATGGTCTAAGGAATTATGCAAACATTAACTTCTCTGTGTTATTAACCATAAACTTATGACGAATGTATCTCATAGCATAACATCAATCGGGCCGATTCAACACAAGTGTTCTACCAACAATTGTGCCCTCAAAATTGCCGGCATAGCCATGCCCATGATCAGGAAAACAGGATCATCATGCAATACTTGAGCCAGTCATAGAGGCTTGACTAGGAATACATTTTACCGTTTATTATCCCACACGTGCATATGAGTCTTCCTCCGAGCCTCGTGGTTATTGTAGACTCGAGAACCATAGCAGTTATAGCATGGAACATAAACCTAATTATGAACAGGGAGATAATCAATAACATTTATTATTGCCTCTAGGGCATATCTCCTACAGACTCCCACTTGAACTAGAGTCAATAATCTAGTCAATGCTAATGCACTTTACACCTATGGCATACTGGTGTAAAATATGCTTCGCATGTGGTATAGCCTGATGTCCAACGGATCTGACGACTTCAGCTCTGTGTGTAACTTTGCATATCCTTGCGTTTTCACGCTTTCACAAAATTCATATTTTGTCTGGACTTGGCCTTGCATATGTGTGAATCATTGGTCGAAATCTGATTCCTCAGACTGAGCTATGGAGCAACTATCTGCAATAGTGTCCCATAGACCAAAGTCATCTTGGAACCATACTAAGTTCATGAATGAACTATATGATTCAACAACTTCTTTGTCGCTTCTTAAGCATCAACATACTTAGCCTTTGTTATAGAATTCGCCACAGTATCTTGTTTGGAACAATTTCCAACTACCGTGCCACCATATTGTGTATCACACAAAACCCTCAATTTAAATCGAAAATCGCATGGAGCATTGATGAAGACTGTATCGATGTAATCACTTACAACGAGCACTTCATAATCTCTACTTGCGAGAAAACATGTCATCAGCACTACTCTTAGCACTTAATGACATCTTTCACTGTTGTCCCATGATCAGTACTTTGATCACTATGGTATCTATACTCGCAACAACTTTGGAGTATTGGACATATCTGTTTGTTTTTACATACCATAGAATACATGATTAATCCAAACACAAGAGTGTGTGGAATCTCCATCATGTATTTTACTCATCAGTGTTTTGGGACACCGAGTCTTGCAAAAACTCTTTCCATGTGACTTCGGCAAGAATCACTCCTTGGCGTTTTAAATGCTAAAAGGTTTTAGCATCTTGTCAATATGTATTCATTGCTTAGCCCCATTAGGTAAATCTATCTCCATAGATCATCATGCCTAATATTGAGGCTATTTAGCCTAAGCACTTCATTGAAAAACTATTTTCAAATGAAGTCCTAATTCGTGTCAAGAAATTTATTTCCAATTAACAATGTGTTAAGTACACAAGGTTTCTAGAAATATTATTATGCTCCCACTTACTTTCTTGAATCACAAGCATCTTCGATACCCATTTGATGAAGTCAAACCCCCTTGACCATTTCATCAAAAACGAAGATTCCAACTCCACTTTGCTCTCTTCTGTCCATCGCTGGAACTCTGAAGTTTGCATACTTACTAGCATCCTCTGGATCGACAAATTACTATGGACTGTATCACATACAAGTCCTAGGTTTTATTTCCATCAGATGGAAATCCTTTCGTCATCCATGTTTCATATCTCATGATTGAAATATGTATTAATTGCTAGTTCAATCCGAACCGACTTTAAGCATCGCTACGGTGAAACAACCTCATCGTAGTCAACTCCTTGAACTTGTTATTTCAACAAGTCGAGCTTTATGGATAAAACATTTTTATCCGTATCAGTTTTTAGTTCCATAAATATTCGTTAGACTCTAAGTCTTCCGAAAGGTGTGTCAAGATTTTAATCTCGAATCACTTATATGGAAACTATCTCGGATTGTATTGGCATTTAGCCAATTCTGGAGTCAGGGCCCATCAACGCTTCCTTGTGTATTGTAGGTATACTATTGTCTAACAACAATATCTCGTTTGCGCACCTGATAGGTTTGCACGAGCTTTGCCTACGTGGTTCAGCCGCAAATTCGACCGAAGTCCATACATTTTATTGTAGAGACTTCCGTATCAGTCGCAGTAGGAAACTCCGGAATTACTTCCAAGGTCTCTTTCCTTTGATCTGATGACGAAGATACTGGTTATCTCGTCGAGTTGCACTGTCCTCCCACTCACCTTTTGTAAGAACTATTCTCTTTAAAAGCATACCGTTTTGCGGCAAAACTATTTGCCTCGGTATAGTGAGGGAGGAATACCCATTTACTTGGGATAACCTTACAAAGTAGCACTTGTCTGATTTGGAATAGGTTTGTAACCTTTTACACAAGCCCCATATTCCAAATGTTAAGAAAAGATATAACATGGTTGGGCGTACCATACCATGACGTTATTTCAACAGACCCGATGAAGCTCTTTTCAGTGTAAAAGCCGCAGTCTCTAAAGCATCACTTTAAAAGGGATAATGGCAAATCTATTTATGTCATCTTTGATCTTACCATGTCATAAATGGTTCGATTACATCTTCACGGACTTTCCACTTGCAGTGGTGTTCCGGGAGGTGCAAGTTATGAAACCCCTTTCACAACTCATCAGACATTTGCTAAACTTGTAACTCAAATATTCCTTTCTGCAATCGAATTGTAGAAACATAATTTTCTTGTTACAATATTTTCTTCTTTATTTTGAAAACCTTATGAATGAATTCAAAAGATCCAGACTTACGTCTCATCAAGTAAATATCAATATATCTACTTGAGTCATTTCTGAAGATAGATAAATCCACTACTTGCAACAACATTTATTGAACTACACACATCAAAAAGTATGATCACCAATAAGTTTGTTGCTCGTTCCTTATGGCCTGTGAACGGTATTTCAGTCACTTCACTTTTCGGAGGAAAGTTGCAAGTGTCAGATGATTCAAAATCAAATGACTTTAAAATCCATCATAATGGAATTTTCCATGCGGGTTTCTCCAATGTGACCAAATGCAGTGCCACACATATGTGGTATTCTTTTAGTCTTGCGACATTTAGCGTCAGTGTTATGGATGTATCATATTACCATCAATATTCATAACATACATCCCATCCTGGATGGAAGCATGGCCCTTCATGTTATTCATAACACCGAACATCAAAAGTTCTCTTATGAATAACCTCCTTGCAAGATACCTTATGCAAAGGGCTAGAGTGTATGAAACTCTAAATGAATTATGAAAGTAAAAACAGAGGTAATGTATTATTATCGATATTCATAGCATACTTCTCATTCATAATGAAAGTATGGCCCTTTTGTTATTCATAACTCCGAACATTAAAAAGTTCTCTTATGAACAACCTTCTTGCAAGATACTTTATGCAATGGGCTAGAGTGTGTAACTCTAAAATGAATTATGAAAATAAAAACAGAGGTAATGTATTATTATCGATATTCATAGCATACTTCTCTTTCATAATGAAAGTATGGCCCTTTTGTTATTCATAACTCCGAACATTAAAAAGTTCTCTTATGAACAACCTTCTTGCAAGATACTTTATGCAATGGGCTAGAGTGTGTAACTCTAAAATGAATTATGAAAATAAATACATAGGTAATACACCGATGGAAGGCATAGTAACATTTACTATGTTCCCTGTGTGTATCTCAACCTCATTCCTGGCTAGTCTTTCAGGCCATAGTAGTTCTTACATCGAGTTGCAACAGAATGCAATCGAGCGGGTATCTTTGTGATTAACTCACAATACCCAAGAATTAGTGATTAACATGTTTAACCATAATTCCCAAGAACTATATCTTTGACCAGCCTACTATACATCAAAAACTTGTATGACATTCATACATAAGCTGGATATTCCAGTCTCCTTTCCTTTTGCCATTATACTTCTAACAGTTTAACTTTCAGTATTTCTCCTACTCTCAGAAGAAGCACCCAACTTAAGAGTGGCGTTAGCCTCGGACTTCCTAGGCGTGAAAGTTTCACTAACACCCTTCGGACACTTCCTTTCTCTTTAAGTTGTTGTTTTATTCACCTTTCATCATATGACAGGCGTTCTTCTGGATCCCTCTCTTATCAGTCAAATGCATAGTAAACACCTTTACTAATAGTTTGCAAACAAACATGGCTTTAGATATCTCATATCTTTCAGTCTTTGTCTGTCTCTGAAAATGATTTTCAGATTCCATGAATATCACATAACTATCCAAACTTTTGAAGTTCGGGTCTCATGGAAGCAAACGTATTGCACTTGACTAAAAACGGAATTCTAGCTTTTGGATCGAAGGACGAGAGTCATATGATCCATAGCATTAGCGGGAGAATACCGAAAGCATGCGATAGGACAAAGTCCTTCTCGGCACTCTTGAGGACAATCCTCACATTACGTTACCAACCGTAAAGTTTTAACCAGATATTTAACAGCTATTCAATTTTAAAAGGGAAGGTGGAAACGCGAGCCATTTTTCTACAACTATTATGCAAACCACACTTAGACAGTGTTCAAAAATAATTGCACTGAGAATTAAACAAGTTAATTCTACAGTGCGCTCCCACTCAAATCAATATCTCTCATAATTGATTGTGAGTGATACAAGACCCACGTATCAATTGTTCGCCATTGGTGTAATACCACTGATGACGAAAATCTCAACCGGTAGGCAAACTTGCCAATCACATCTTCCATGCGACTCTTGTTCATCTTTCGATGCGTGTGTTCCGAGCTCATGACGGTCATGCCTGAACGTCAAGACAACCAAGTGATCTCGCTGCGAGGTCTCAACTCACCCGCCCCACACTTCTCTAATCGTTCGTACCCGTGTGACACGGCGCACCCCGAAAAGATAGGTGCCGTGACGGTGCTACACTTGGGAGAACACTAACTATTTGATATTTTTGTGAGAGATCACCCTAATAAAAGCGACTACCGCGCAATCAAGAAGGGTGCATCATAAGGGATAAACATCTCAGGCAATTCATAATTAGCATGACATGGTGCAGCCCCTTCCGACGGAGAAGTCTTGTATTTCTTCGTCTTCGGCATTCACGTCGGTATTCACCATTCACCTTCGCGAAGATTGCCACCACCTTGTCGGTGCACCAGATAATATTGCTATCTCTATAGCTAATAAAATAAGTGCATTACATAAGGTTGACACGCAGGTCATTAAAGTGCAATCATATGGCTCCAGCCATCATGCCGAATCATGACACGCAGGTCATGTTAATCAATTTACATCATATAGTCATCTCATACATAATCAAAATATTATGAACACTGCTATACCACATCACATTGACATGCAAACCATCCTGCAAAACCAAGTTAGACGCCTCTAATCGGTTCATGCAAAATTTTATTTTACGTGGCTTCTAAGGTTTCGAAACAAACCGAAGCTACCAACGTCCATCATCAAGCATGATAATCCAAGTCGCTAGATTAACATTCCAGGGTGTATGAAACACGAGATAATAAAATCTCGAGCCCCATACTAAACTTCGTCATACGCGTGACCCCCGTGCAGATCACATCTGCATTGCCCTTTCGTCTGCAAAATTTCATCTTTCTTTTTAACTACGGTGGAATTCAATGAACTGTTAGCACTTCGTTGATCAATCAGGATCGCGGATTGCCAGAACATTGAAACTCCACCATACTGTTATCAAGATCAGAAATATGCAAATTCGAGGGAAGCAACAAGAACATCGGGTAACAGACTTCATCTGCTACCCGCACAAATAATTTTCAGCAATAGATCTCATCTACTACCTAAATATATTGTGCAACACCCATACATCTCTATGTATTCTAGATCGCAACCTGCATCTACGCATAGCACGGCTCTTGATGCCACTGAAGGGGAACGCAGTAGAAAACAAAAAATTTCCGACCTACGCACCAGCCCAGGACCACTATGGAGACTGCATACAAGGTTTGATCACTTTCGTTACCGACTCGTAGCGCAGCGGAAGTAGAGTCGATGACGAACGGCGGTGCAGATCCCCGCAGTTAGGATTTTACAACCTCCCAACCGCGAGGATGTATACCCTCATCTGCCCCGCGGACAGCCCTCCGGGAGGCGGTCGCACAGTCCCCCGGACGGTGTCGCGGACAGCCCTTCGGGAGGACCTCCGAAACTCGGACAGCCCTTCGGGAGGCACTCTCGAACTAAGACCAAAACTACGATCTCTCTACAGAATTGCACACATACGGTATCATCTATCCAGCAGGGCTTCGCCGTCCAGAACTAGTTCCTGCCGGAACCTAGACAGCCTTTCGGCTCTACGAAAACTCTTTTCGTGGGAGGGAGAAGAGAGAGCTAGCAAAGCATAGCATGTGTATGAGAACCAAGGATGAGCTTATGGGCTGCCCACTCACCTCCTATTTATAGGAGGAGCAAGGGGTAGAGGAAACACCAAAAGGACCTTCCTAGGATCTTTCCACCACATGCCACATAAGGGTGTGTAGAACATATCCACCATGAGGTGGAAGGACACCTCAAGGAGGGCCCCCAAGCCATGGCCGAAATTGTGCAGCCCCTTTGGGGGGCTCCACCTCCCTTTCATACACCAAAAGTGGTTTTCTTCTAGAAGAAAAACCCCATTTGCAAATCAGCCCAAAAAGTGCTTTTCACTATTCACGACGACATTTTTCAGCGTCTGATCGAACTGAAAATATTCATGTGGGCTTAGAACAATTCTAGTACCCACCAAAATAATTTTCAACGCGAGCCGGAACAATTCCGGTTTAGTGATTTCATCTGCGAAAAGCATCTGAAGCGGTTTCGGCAGCTCCGGAACATTTCCGGTTTTCATCCCGGAAAATTCCAGAAAGTTTCCAGAATGATTCTGGCACCCTCCAAGAATTATCAGGCATGTGCCAAAACCAATTTGACTTTATGGTATCCTCTGAAACAACTTTTCAGTTTCACCGGAACTCATCCGGTGACCTCTCTGCGGAACTTTTCCGCTGTCCGAAACTTTTCCGGTGTCCGAAACTTTTTCGGTGTTTTTCTCTCAGACTCCCTGTCTTGTATTCAACAGATAGATGACCCTTAAGCGTGTGACCCTATAGGTTCGGTGAAGCATAGACATGACCCGGAACCCCTTCCGATCAATGATCAACATCGGAGCCGTGGACACCCATATTGACCCCTATACCCACACGAATGAATATTCGAGTGAACCTCCAGTTGCCGTGTGCTATTCCTGTTGCTTCGCGATGTGTTACAATTACCCGAGGTGAGACATGTAGGCATCCCCGTGGATCAACAACTTGTCCACTATGCCAGTTACCTCGTTACCGGTATTGTTCTCTTTTCTCGTTCCCGTGTTCCGGCATCCCTGTGATCAAATCACCCTGTGTCTGGCCAGACGATGATGGATACCGTAACACCGAGAGGGCCCAGAGATATCTCTCCATCATCGGAGGAGCAAATCCCAATCTTGAGCTATCAAGTCCCTTGACATACTTTTCCATGAACCCGTAAGCCGCCGTAATAGCCACCCATTTACGGATGACGTTTAACAAACCCCAAAGTTCATGAAGCAAGCATGAAGAAACTCGACACTCTCATGGTCTAAGGAATTATGCAAACATTAACTTCTCTGTGTTATTAACCATAAACTTATGACGAATGTATCTCATAGCATAACATCAATCGGGCCGATTCAACACAAGTGTTCTACCAACAATTGTGCCCTCAAAATTGCCGGCAAAGCCATGCCCATGATCAGGAAAACAGGATCATCATGCAATACTTGAGCCAGTCATAGAGGCTTGACTAGGAATACATTTTACCGTTTATTATCCCACACGTGCATATGAGTCTTCCTCCGAGCCTCGTGGTTATTGTAGACTCGAGAACCATAGCAGTTATAGCATGGAACATAAACCTAATTATGAACAGGGAGATAATCAATAACATTTATTATTGCCTCTAGGGCATATCTCCTACACTTTTTTGCAAACCGGCGCCTGCAGCGTGTTAGCTGGGCTCTGCCCGTTTAGATAGCGTCTTTTTTTCCTGATTTGCAATGCGCAATAAATTCGTAAGAGCTGGCAATCGAACCGGTATCTCCTGATTCACTCCACACTCGGGTAACCACCCGACCACGAGAACTTGATGTAAAAATTCCCATCATTTTTTTTATGTTAGCATACTTTTGTTTCGTTTTTTCTGTTTTTTGTTTTTTCTATTTTTCTGTTTTTCCTTTTTCTGTTTTCATTTTATCTTACCATCAACTGGATGAACTTTTTTCTAATTCAATTAATTTTTTAATATTGATGAACGTTTTTCAAATTCGATAAAGTTTTTTCAAAATTTGATGAACTTTATCCAAATTCGATGAACTTTTTCCAAATCCGATGAAGTCTTTTCAAGATCGATGGATTTTTTCCTTCAAATTTGTGAACTTTTTCAAAATTGATGAACTATTTTTTCAAACTCGATGAACTGTTCTGTAAAGGTCGATGAACTTTTTGCCAAAATCGATGAACTTTTTTCAAAAGCGATGAACTATTTTTCAAACTTGATGAACTTTTTTTTGTCAAAGTCAATGAACTTTTTGCCAAAATGGATGAACATTTTTCAAAACCAGTGAACTTTTTTCGAAATGATGAACTTTTTTCGAAATGATGAACTTTTTAAACATTTTTAGAAAGTTTTTCCAAAATCGTTGAACTTTTTGAAGTTTTGTGAACTTTTCTTCAAAAGCGATGAACTATTTTTCAAACTCGACGAACTTTTTTTTTGTAAAAGTGGATGAACTTTTTGCCAAAATCGATGAACATTTTTCAAAACTAGTGAACTTTTTTCGAAATGATGAACATTTTAAACATTTTTAGAAAGTTTTTCCGAAATCGGTGAACTTTTTTAAGTTTTGTGAAAATTTCTTCAAAAGCGATGAACTATTTTTCAAATTCGATGAACTTTTTGTTGTCAAAGTCGATGAACTTTTTGTCAAAATGGTTCCTCCACGCAAAAAATGAGTTTCCTCATGATTTCTTAAAAATAAATAAATAAATGTAAGTGATAAATAAATAGCGTGGCTATACTTGTTATTATAATTTGGTGCTTACTAAAATCACAAGTGTGCAATGGCTGTGTCGGTTAGCTATGCTCGAATGAGGACGTGGCGATCTGAGTTCGATTCCTGGAGGAACCATTTTTGGCGTTTTTTCTGACGAATTTTGTTCGCTGCACACATCCTTCGTGGGCCGGCCCAAAAATGCATTGCAGCCGGCGCCAGCTACCTGTTCGCGCTTAAGGCGCCGAACAGGAGCTCCCATGAAATATTTCGTCCTAGAAACACAAATGTATTGAAACGTCGGTGCCTATGCTTGATTTCATGATTTCTGACCGAGAGTGCAGCCCGATAAAATGTAGCGTGTACCATTTGTTTACTTCTTGTTTATTTAAATTATCTAAAAATGAGATTGCTATTTTCATGTCATGTGGAGACGTGTCTCGGTAAAAGTGTTAATGTGTTTTAAAAAACAGTTGTGTATCTTTTGAAAAGATGTTTGTATAAAAAAAATGAAAATTTAAGAATAGAATAATGAATAAAATAACATAAAAAAACCAAAAAATGAAAAAAAAAACTACTTCAACAGGAAGAAGGAAAAAACCCATAAAAGGCAAATTGGTAAAAGGTGAAGCAGAGAAACCCGAACATGATGGGCCGGCCCATGCATCCCTCTTGTGGCCGATTGTATTTGTATATACCGCTCATTACGGAAAGTGGGCACAGAGAAACGATGGCTCGTTGTTGAGACCAGACCTGGCCAGATGGGTCGGTCGGGCCCGACACGACACGACCTGAGTTATACAAGCCAGGCTACACAGGCCGTGTCGGGCTAGCATGCGTGTGTTCTTCCTGGCAAGGCACGACACAACATGGAAATGGGTCGGCCCGTCGACACGTTTAGCCCATTAACACGTCTGATGTTGTCTTGTTTTAAGCCTATTTTGGCTGCTTTAGACTAATATATAAAAAATCTAAAAAGGTAAATAAATAAACTAAACGGGCCGTGTTGTGCCGGCGCTCGTGCCCAGCCTCGCGGCGAGGCACGACCCTAGATGGTCTACCTACCGGCACGACACATTTATATTCGTGTCGGGCTAGGCCCATCACGAGCCGGGCATGCGGACTATCAGGCCGACACGCCTGGACCAGCCCATTTAGCCACCTTTTTGTTTGAGATTGACCAACCAAAGCTACCCTTACAATGGTGGCATATGGGTACACTCCTCATGAGAAAAAGTAGTTTGAGGCATCTACATTATTTTTTTCTCTCCAATGCAAGTCATCACTAGTGGGGAGAAAATAAAGACCTGGTACACATACATCTCTACTTTTCACTTCAACTTTTCAATTTTTTGCATAGGATCCCACTTTTTCTCCTCAATCACCCGTCTCTTCGTTTGTATTTTAGACCTTAGAATTTATTACCCTAGAAAAAAAAAACTAATCCTTTGAATCTTTAGTATTCTTCAAATCTTTGCTATCTTTCAAGTCTTCGATACAGTTCGCATCCTTATGTGGAAGTCTATAAATTATACGTCCCTTGCTTGAATCATAACGACTGTTTCAATTTTGACCCTATCCTCATCAGTATTCGTCTCCTACGATCCTGCTACACTATCCAAACCTACGTTCAATCCTACATGGCATGTGAAGCACCACACTGGGCTAGGATTGGTCATGCCATAAATTTCTCCCACTCAACTCTGCATAATATGGAGGTCACTTTCATCTACCAAAAGAACTCCCTCTGATTGGTTCGTACTACTACAATTTACCACTGGCCTGCAGCTTGTCTGTACACACGATTATGCGGGTTCTCTGGTCGTTGCAGTGTGCCAACAACCAGACCAGACCAGACCAGAGGAACTTCCCTGAATCGCGACCCTCGAGTTGCGGCTGGCCGGCGATGTCTGCGGGTGAGGGAAGGAAGACAGCGTGCGTCACCGGAGGGAGCGGCTACATCGCTTCAGCGCTCATCAAACTGCTGCTCGAGAAAGGCTACGCGGTCAAGACGACCGTCAGAGACCCCGGTTGGACTCCTGACCCTTTTTTCCATTTCTATCTTCAGTAAATTCAGACAGGAAAGCACGCCTATATAGCAAATCTTATGTAAGGCGCGCCTTCTTTTATGTTGAAATTGCTTTGAACTGATGTGCTCCCAAGGGTCGCCTCTAAACTGAAGATTCTGTAATTTGTCACCGCAGATGACACGGAGAAGAATTCCCACCTCAAGGACTTGCAAGCGCTTGGCCCCTTGGAGATCTTCCGTGCTCAGTTAGACGAAGAAGGCAGCTTCGACGGAGCTGTTTCTGGCTGCGACTACGTCTTCCTCGTGGCCGCTCCCTTGAATCTGATGTCGGCAGATCCTGAGGTAAACAGACTTTTCCACCAAGCTCCGTTTCATGTAGGAGTACTACATGATTTGCCTTTCCGGCATATGGTGGTGGCGCACAAGGACGCAGCTTCGGTGACTTCACGATGCCATGTCTTACCGTGATTTACCTCCCTTTTCCAGTGATCCATTAAAGATCTTTTTTTGAGTGAAAATGATCCATTAAAGATCTGATGTATCAGATTAACTCATATTCCAAACAATTTTTTTAAAGTGTCTAGAAAAATTGAAAAATTTCCAATAAATCATAAATGTTTTCTTTTGTATCCTTTGAAAGTTCCAATCCACCTGGACGTATGTTTGTGAGTAATTTTATTTATTTATTTGAGCTCAAAAGGCAATTTAATCACAAACAAAACATGCAAGTGGGTTGAACTTTCCCATCATACAAAATGAAACATTGATGATTTATTGAAAAAATTCCAATTTTTCCAGAACACTTCAATTTTTTTATTTCGGAATATGGGTCAATCTGGTACGTCGGATCTTTGATGAATGACTGATTAAGGGGGTAAGTCACCGTGAGACTTGGCTTTATGAAGTCACTGAAGTGTCCGCGCATATGTGTAGTTAGTGGGTTGGAACGCAGTCTCTTTATAGGATGTCCCCTAAATTTTAGGAAAAGTTTTCGGAGAGTTACTTTTTTTAGATCTTGCAAACTCCTACCCCAACCTTTTGTTTTAGTTTTATTTTTCCTTTAAAAATGGCCTATGGCCCACCAGTCGGTGCAGTGGCGCGGCAGCGGCCGGGGAGCGTGGCAGTGATGCGGGCGGTGGAGGTGGCGCGGGTGGCGGCGACGGCACGCCAGGGTAGACGTGTCGGGTGGTGGGCGGACGGGCGGTAGTGGCAGGAGGGCAGTGATACAAAGGTGGCACAATGATGCTCCGTCGGGGCGGCGGGTAGTTTAAGACGCTTTCTTGTCCACCAAAAAATTATGGGAAGCAAAAAAAATTCCTAGAACAGAGGGAAATTGGAGTCAAGTTTTATGGAGTCATGTGAATTTATTCTATCTTCAAGGGATATGTCGAAGACCTTATTTTGCATAAGCTTCCTCTAAATGGTAGTTCTTTTACGGTCACATGATTTGTTGGAGTTGCTCTTATTACTTGTTAGCCCCTCTCACTGTTCTTTCGAGAAACAGGGAATTTAGAGCATCTACAGCCGGATCCCTATACCTTCCTCAAACGTCCGGGCAGGCCTCCCGGTCACTAACCAGTCACGAAATTTTGACCCAGCCGGGCCTCTCAAACGTCAGGGCTAACCAGCACCCCTCATATCCAGCAATATGGGGCGGATATGGGGGTGCCCGGATGCACCCGGGCACGCCCTCCACGTCAGCCTGACGGCATGGACCCACGCGGAATTGCCCAGAAACCCGGCAGTCCGACGGAGGCATCCTCCGTCGCCGCAGTGTGAACGTCGCGTGGCGCCGCACCGGTGGGCCGCGTAATCCTAGCCCGTCTATTTAAGCCGACCTCCGGCACCCAAACCCTACCCCTCCACATTTTCCATCCTACCATCCGCCGCAGCCGTCAGCCATGCCCCCACGCCGCCGCTACTACAAGATCCAGCACCGGCTTTGGCTCCTTGAGCAGGTCCAAATCCGGAGGGCCGCGCGGCTACCTCTGGATCTGGAGAAGGAGCTGGAGGAGGAAGAGGAGAAGGAGATGAAGGAGGAAGAGGAGGAGGAGCAGGAGCCGGCGCCGGGTGTGGGGCAAGAGCAGCAGGAGCCGATGAAGGAGGCGCCGACACTGGATGTGGGGAAGGAGGAGGCGTCGATGATGAAGGAGGAAGTGGATCTGCAGGCGGAGCAGCAGGCCATCCTGAACTCCATCCGCTTAGAGATAGATGCGGTGGCCAGGCATCTTCGTCGGCAGGAGATGGAGGCGGCGCGGGCGGCGGCGGACAAGGCGCAGGCTGCGACTGACAAGGATGAGCTAGAGGCCATCTCCGACGACAAAGACTAGATAGTATGTAGTACATATAATTTTCTTTTGCATGCTTTGTATGGATCTATAAGATCAAATATAAGAAAGTTCGATGTGGACGAGCAGATTTTAGGGCTGACCGGTCAGTGCCCGTGGACGCGCCGCGGGTGCGTGCGTTCAAGGGCCCGGATCTGCAAATTGTGATTGTAAATGCTTTTATGATCCCAATTACTCCAAAAATTGCCATTTTACTATTTGACATGCCAATTATGCCAACCCGTTTCCTATTCAGAACAACTATAACTTACTATGTGCGTTGTGTTTCTACGGTGATGGTGACGACAGAGAGATCAGGTCGAAGCAACTGTCCAAGGAACGCTCAATGCCATGAGGTCCTGCGCGAGGGCAGGGACGGTGAAGCGCGTGATCCTGACGTCGTCGAACGCCGGTGTCTCCCGGAGGCCACTGCAGGGAGACGGCCATGTGCTGGACGAGAGCTCCTGGTCCGACGTCGAGTACCTCAGGGCCAACAAGCCATCAACCTGGGTACGTATGTTCAATGTTATTAAGAGCATGGTTAATAACATAGTCGGTCGCTCGCTATATGATGTTATCATGTTATTTATAACCAAATTTATAGCTAGCAGGTACAATAGTTCGATATAAATATGTACTTGCTCCGTCCCAAAGTAAGTGTTGCGGATTATGTATTAAACTAGTACAAGACTATCGACATTTATTTTGGGATGGAAGGAGTAAAACATAGCCCACATCACTCCCCCACAAAGTATATAGGAGCACGTGCTATATCCGGCTGTTAACTATTAGCCCGCTTCTCTTTTCTTTCCTCCTTTTTTTTCAACTCAATAAAAATATAATATTTAAAGTTTTACAGCCCGTCTACGTGATCTTATTGTACTTGCTCTCTAAGCGCACACAAACATCCGCCGATTGGTCGGCATTCGGAAACACGACGCGTGCCATGGGCTGACTAGCGCTGATCTCTTGTCTTTTCGTGGTCATGTCGCAGGGGTACTCGGTGTCAAAGGTGCTGGCAGAGAAAGCGGCGTGCAAATTCGCGGAGGAGAACGGCATTAGCCTTGTCACCGTGTTGCCTGTGTTCACCTTGGGCGCGGCGCCAGTCTCCAAAGCAACATCCAGTGTTCCCATCACCCTCTCCTTGTTGTCCGGTTAGTGATCGATGCACATGTGTTGGGCATCCCTGCTAGTATTTCTCTTCTTATTTGTTTACAAACTGAAGGACGCAAATAGGTAATAAAGCGTCCTTTATTAAGAAAAAAACCAAAAATTCAGAAAAGAAAAATTGGTCTTGAGTTCTTTTGTTTCACTTAATACTAACTGAAATTTGGAGAGACTATGGAAGACAGACTTTTCATTTGTTTAATCATTTTGGCAGTCCATTATATATAACCAGTGACGTGTCTACATATCTCAGGTGACGAGGCGCGGTTGGCCATCTTGGAAGGCTTGCAGTCCGTCACCGGTACCGTGTCGATAACCCACGTGGAGGATCTCTGTCGCGCCGAGGTGTTTGTTGCCGAGAACGAGTCCTCTTCTGGGAGGTACATCTGCTGCAGCCACAACGTCACCGTCCTACAACTCGCTCGTTTCATGGCACAGAAATACCCGCAATACAATGTGAATGTCGATCGGTATGTACAAATCCAGCACATGAGTGCACGTTCAGATTGCAGTGAGCCAGGTGACGACAAGTGTTTTCTGCAGATTTCATGGGTGCCCTGAGCAACCGAAAGTGTGCCTTTCGTCCCAGAAGCTTGTCGGGGAAGGATTTGTCTTCAAGTACAAGATCCTGGGTGAGATTTTCGATGACCTTGTTGAGTATGGCAGGGCCACGGGGATTTTACTCCACTGACATGTTGGTCAACAGCCGATCTATTTGTGATCACAATAAACGATGTGCTTTCGAACATGTAAAGTCTCACGACTGTCTTTTTGTGTGTGTAAATTGTAGCTTTTTCACCTTTTTTTATGGAAAATTGGTAAGAGGTACCCACAAAGTCGCATTTGAGAGGGACTGAACCTTTGTGCTGGCGTTGTACAACCACCCCGGTGTACTCTTTACTTTGGTTATATATATAATGTTATGTCACGCTTGGCAAGTTTGGGATGAACTTATTCTCACCACCTCATTATCATTCATCTGAGATTCTCTCAACATGAGTGCTTTTCTCGGCGACGGATGCGTGTTGATGAGCGGGGACAGATGTCGGGGGTTATCCTCCTTTAAAAAAACATGAGTGCCTTTCTACCATGCAATATGCTCTAGTGCGCTCTAAGCAGATTTTATATCTAGACAAACCCCACTACACGTCATTAAATAGCTATTTTGTTGCGCATGCGTGCTTTCACATCATCAAAATTGTTCTAGCCCATGGATTTATCAACCGTTTTGTGCATATGAGCCTTCCTACTATGAACATGCATTAGTGTGTTTTAAGTGAATTTTAAATCCGGTCGCAACTAATTATGCCATGTTTAACTTTTTAAACTAAGAGCTCTGTTTTTCTGTTTTTGCAGAAATTTCTCACATAGTTCATATCTTAAGGACTGAATTTATGTTGTATACAGTCTTGATAAATCAAATCCCTAGTTCCATGGCGATGCACGAGGTATCAACTAGTTAGTAGGGAATAAACATCTACGTGTGTAGCCTCCCATCCATAACAAACCGTCCGTAGGTTTAGCTTTCCATTATTAACAGCTTTGAACCCAACCACGAGTTCAGGACTTTAATCCAAATTATTACTCAAGGAAGCATCATTATAAATACATTTCACTTTAGGACACCAAAATATAACATTCAATATGCTTCCTCAATTCAAATGCAAGCATCAACACAATACACGATGTAAACTCTTTGAATTCCAAAATCAACATTAATATGTATCCCACTTAATAGGAGATAACCATCAATTTACATTCTTTTGATAGACCTCATCATTATCAAGCTCAATTATTCAATGGACAAAGCAACAACCGACCGATACAACCAGCTCGTCATTCAATGGACAATGGTTGGAACCCTAAGCAAGATTTCACCAATGTATCACAAGAAGTGCGGTGAATAACAAGGCTACTTATAGTGAGAGTAATATAAATAGTAACGACGACCGGACCGGTCATGGACCTTTGCGACAGCTAATGCCGGGTCTCTTCAAGATCGCCACAAGGAAACAACGCGCTGTGATGAAGGAACTTCAGGACGAAAACCGGATCAGATCTGTTGCCCGCCTTTCGACCCCACCTCAACTACAAGAGTTCATTGCACTAGCCTCGGCTGTCTCCACGGTGCAACTATCTCCGGGCCAGGAGGACTCCATCTCCTGGCGGTGGACCCCCAGCGGAACCTATTCCACCGCTTCGGCATACGCGGCCCAATTCATTGGTTCCTTCCCCAGATTCTCTCCGGCTAAGATTTGGGAAGCACACGCTGAACCAAAGTGCAAGTTCTTCGCCTGGCTCGTACTCCACGGGAAGATCCTTACGGCGGACATGTTGGCCCTTCGTGGATGGCCCCACGACCCAACACACCTTTGCAAGGACTGCCCCTTCGCCGCTGCTGTCTGGTCCCACGTCAAGGTCTGGTCCGGTGAGGACCTAGGGGCCACGCCCACGCTGCCACCTACGATGGGCATGTCCGACTGGTGGGACTTTCTCAACGACGCGCTGTCTAACGATGCCCGAACACGGCATAGTGGCCGCCTCCTTTATACAATCTGGAACATCTGGAAGGAGCGCAACAGATGAATCTTCCAGGGTACTCGACTAACCCATCTTGAGGTCGCGGCTATCGCATTCGACGACATAAATCAAAGGACCCTTGCTTTCGGCCAAGCACAAGTGGCGACCGGTATCGGTTAACTTTTGTTTTCGAGAGGGTGTTAACTGGGGTTTTGTCAGGTTTCCCATTTGCAAAAAACCTGTCATCTCTATACATATACCTCTCTTTCACCGTCTAATATGAAAAGGCAGTGCTCCTGCCGGTTTCCCGAAAAAATATATAAATAGTAACATAAATGTCACATTGGCAAAAAATGAATTGTGGCAAATAATTAATGAGGAGAGATGCAAATAGAGTAATATAATAAGTTACCATCATATAGCGGTTTCCTATGTAAAACGACTCTACAAAGTAATAAATGAATCTGTCTATGGTATCACACATATAACATTACCATTACGGAGATAGTAACATAAGCATGTTACTAGTCTAAATTACACCCCAATATGACTAGCTAGCCTAATAAAAAAGCCAAATCCTTTAAGAACTACCAAAATAGATAAACAATTTGTTAGGTGTGCAGTCAATCGAGTTCTCTTGTGCATCGATTCCTCTGGATCGCATTCATCTCTTTTAATAATTTATTACGTGGTAGGTGAAAACAAGAGTGGGCAGATTGTTCATTCATGTGCCTTTCCTGCGGAACCTGTGGCACATTTGTTAGCACTAAAGTGCCCTGGCCCATAAAACAATCTATTCATTTTGTGCATCCTTCGTGTGTATATCATGTATTAGAAAGGGTCGGACATGCTTTGCTGCGTTGTTGATGTTGTTGGGTATTTTTAATTTTTTTACTCCCTCTATTTGGAAATATAAGGCATATTAGTTTTTTAAAAATTCGAACCTCTTTGATCTTGATCAAATTTGTTGAAAAATATAGCAATATCCATAATATCACATCAACATCATTAGATTCATCATGAAATGAATTCTAATATTTTATCTATTTGATATTGTGTATGTCGGTATGTTTGGCTCTGAACTTGGTCATAGTAAAATAAATTTAGTTTTTCATAAAACAAATACCCCTTATATTTTGGAACCAAGGAAATATTTGGTTTGGCGAGTGGGTGGATGATGGAGTGTGTTTTTATTTTATTTATAACGTGCTTTTTTGGTGGGTTTTTCGCGATGTGATTATGTGTTCTCTGCTAATCAACTCATATTTATGTGAGGAACATTTTTTGTGCCGGTGGCTGCATGTACTAAATTGATGCTACAACATCACATGTTGACGCTTCTTTTTCTAGATGGTGAGAGGTTGCATTAGATTGATATGTTTTTATAGGCCGATTGCTACCAATTGATTTGAAAAATCGTTGACCCGGTCAAAATCTGTGTTGGTGGCTGCATATACTGTATTTATGCTACAGTACACTAGTGCAGAATCGGCCTATAGTGCCGGTTCGGAAGGGCCTTTAGTGCCGGTTCGTAAGGGCCTTTAGTGCCGGTTCTCCAACCGGCACTAAAGGGTGTGGACTAAAGCCCCCCGCCCCTTTAGTCCCGGTTCAACACGGCCCGGCACTAAAGGCCCACCACGTGGCACCTGCCGGCGTCGGGGGCTGGGGGACCTTTAGTCCCGGTTGGTAACACCAACCGGGATTAAAAGTATTTAATTCTTTTAATTTTGGTTTATTTTTCCTTTTAATCCTTTAGGGGTTTATGAATTAATTATGGTTTATTTTTCCTTTTAATTTTGTGTTTTCCATTTAATTATTTTTCATTTCAAACATATATTACGCTACTACATACTGTACACGTTGTGCATATATATATAAATAGAATTTCTTGTAGAACCGATCATATATATATATATATATCATCGAATTTCTCGTACGACGACCATTCACATACATATATATATACAATTTGATATATACAATTTCTCCTACAATTTGCGGATCATTACATATGCAGGCATTACTGCTTGATCTTGTAATGGTATTCTCCTTTGGGATCTATGACCTGGTCGACCAGAAATCCAGCTATTTCCTCTTGAATTGCTCGTACGCGAGCCGTTGGTAGGAGCTGGCCCCGCATCTCCGTCAGCTATAATCAGGAGATCAAGATGAATATATTAGTTGTGTGTATATATATATTAGCTAGATCATGATAAAAAATTATGGATAGTGTTCTGGCAAACGTACCCAAAGATTTCTTTCGTTTCTGCTCCTTTCAGACGTGATCATGCGAATGTTCTCGCAAGCGTAGTATGCGCATAAACTATTCCCCTGCTCCTGCTTCATGCACTTTACGAGAATAAAATTCAATCAGGTAATAATTAATCAAGCATGATAATGGTATTGAAACTAGAATTAAAGAGATGCACGGACGTAGCTAGCTAGTACTACTTAATTACCTTGGGTCGCACCCATGTCAGCTTTTGTTCCCAGTCACCTGAGACCTGTTTGACGAACTTGGCCCAAGCCCTGCTCGCCGGCAAAGAAAATGAATAAAGGAGTTATTAACTAGTTGATATTAGGAAATGAAGTAAAGAGGCCGACATAGTGCGATAATGATTGAAATTACCTGTCGACCATCCCCCTCACGGTTGCGTATTCGGATGGATTCTTATATAGTGAGTCCAGTACTTCAACTTTTCCCTTGTCAACTTTAATCATTAACAAGATCCAGTGGTAACTGCATGCGCACACGTTTTGTATAAATAAGCGGGCACGTGCATAACTCATCAACTACACTTATTAACATCTAGTAATTAAGCAAAAAATAGAATTTGTAGTACAAGATATAGTAACACTCACCCGAAGTTGTAAGGAAGTAGTATTTCTGGTTGGGTGTTTAGTTGCTTCAAAAACTCTAGCAGGAATCTCTCTGTGTCTTTTCTCGAATATTGATCTTCCCATATCGCCTGATTAACCGTATTTGGGTCAATGAACCCAATGCCATAGCGTCCAGCTTTTTTCATTTCATACATCTTCATTCTGCATAATACCACAGAAAAGAATATAGCGAGGATAATTACAGGTAATGAACGAGAGCACGGCTAGCTAGCTAGAGACTTAAATTACAGAAAGAAATCACTTACAGACAATAGCAACTGATGATAGATTTGTCGAGTGCGTCTTGATTGAATAACTGAAACAACTCTGAATAATGAATCCACACATCTTTTTTATGGAAGTAATGCTTTCTCTTGACTTTCACCATGAGGGACTCTTCATTGGTATTTGTTGTTTGTTGCATGTACCACGTTTGCAAATCGTACATTCTCGTTGGTAGAAGCTTGACATCGTCAGGCTTGACCAGAGGTTTGCCGCGGACATATTGGTATTTTACTTCCTTCTCTGTAATCCTGGGGATTTCCTCAAGGCCTAGGAGTTGTTCAACAGTGACACCGGCCTCTTTAGCCTGCCTTTTATGATCTTCGGTTATTACCAGCCGATCGGCGGTACTCACAGGTGTTTGTACAATGAGCGGGGGGATCGATTGCACTGCCTGTTCTCCCAGCTGGGGAACAGTTTTCCCGCTTTTTTTGCCAACTGCTTGGCTCGAGCTCGAGCTTGACTCCTTTAGTCCTGCCAAATATGACTTCTTGATAGACCGCACATAGTCCGAGTCCTTCTGATTGTCAGCCGGTCGAGCCATATCAATAAAGTGTTGTGAGATATGCTCAGGTACTTTCTCCTTTGGCGGTGGGGGCGGTTTCGGTCCAAAATGGGCCTTCACTTTGGCATCCACTGCGATGTCGAGTTCCTCAGGAGTCAGGTGGTAAGGCAACTTCGGAAGAGGCTTGAGGTTTGGACCATATTTGAATTTCTTGCCTGTTGTACCGCTAGCCGTCGTAGCTGCGGCCTCTCTCTTCCGCCGTTGCTTAGGCTGACGCGGTGCCGGACTTGGAGGAGGAGGAGTCGGCTGACGCCGTGCCGGACTTGGAGGAGGAGTCGGCTGACGTGGTGCCAGACTTGGAGGAGGAGGAGTCGACTGACGCGGCGGCGGACTTGGAGGAGGAGGACTCGGTGGCCTTGGAAAGACGATGCAATCCTTTTTCCATAGAATGATACGATGTATGGCCTCTCCTAGTGTTCTCTCCTCGTCACCTCCAAGAATGTCAAGTTGTAGCTCGTGATATCCTGACATCACTTCATCAACGCCGACACGAGCATAGCCAGCTGGAATGGGATTGCAATGGAAGGTTGCTTCAGGGGGATTTGCTAAAGCATAGTCGTCCGCCACCTTCATGGATAAGTTCTTCACTTTCATGTGTAGCTCACAGTTAGTCCTGTCTTTGATATCATCCACAGGGTAGCTAGCTAGCAATGCATTATCATATCGGCCGGGGCGGAACCCACGCTGCTTCTCGGCATAGATGGGACGGTGCTATCCAATGCTGGATCGATCTGCTCATGCTGCCGCTGAGACGCCCTTTCCTGGCTGAGTGAGTCGATCTGCTCCTGCTGCCGCCTGACAAATCGTTCCAACTCCAGGTGCTTTGATTCTAGGCCTTCAAGGCAGAGTGCTTCCTCCTTCTTCTTCTTCTCGCACGGCTTCTATAGTCGTCGTTCCAATCCGCAAACCCCTCAAACCACGGAACAACGCCTTTGCCTCGTGTTCTTCCCGGGTGTTCACGATTCTTCAGGGCGCGCGTAAGCTCGTCGTTCTCTCTGTTGGGCGTGAACACCCCCGTTCGAGCTTCTTCTATTGCAATAAGTATTTAGTCTGTCGCTTCTTTAAGACTTGCCTTCACCATAACCAGCCCTGTCTCTGGGTCCAACTTCCCCCCATGTGCATAAAACCATGTCCTGCACCTGGGGGCCATGTCAATGTAACTGGATTGACCCCTGCACTAATCACCTTTTGCTCAGATTGATCCCACTTAGGCAGGGCCACCTGGTAGCCACTTGGCCCCAGAGTATGGTGCCACTTCTTTTTCGCAGCATTAATCTTGTTTTTTCTCGACCGTTCCTTAGCTTCTTCCGATTCCTTGAACTTCACGAAAGCGTCCCAGTGATCTTTTGCCTTCACCAGTGCTCCCGTGAATTCTGGAGTCTTCTTTTTTGATTTGACGTACTTAGTCCATGCATTTTTCTTGAAGGTGTTGAATGCGATCGCCATCTTTTTAAGAGCATAGTTTCTGACTTTCTTCAGATCTGCATCTGTCAAATTATCTGGTAGGGTGAAATGTTCCATGAGCGATGTCCAAAGTACATCTTTTGCTCTTTCGTCGACAAAAGTAACTCCTGCTCGATCTCCCTTTGCTGCCTTTTTCCATTCTTGAACGGAGATCGGGATTTGGTCCCTGGCAATAACTCCGCATTGATTCTTGAACTTGGTCGCATTTTTCCTAGGTTCAAGCGGTTCGCCAGTTGATGTTTTGATGGAATCGATGTTGAACTTTACGCCAGGATCCAACTTTTTGGCCGGGCCTCGAACTACCCTGTCGCTTGTAGAAGATTTGCTCGATCCGGAGGCCTAAAAGAAGAAAGATCGATTCGTTAATACATACAAATAAATTAAGACATGTAATGATCACCGAATGGCTTATATAATAAATATACCTCGCCGGTCTTTGTTATTTGAAGAACATTTTCTTCGTCAACATCGTTGTCGTCGCCTTCATCTATTCGTTCGTCTTCATCAAATATCATACAACCCTCATCGGAATTGTTCAGATATTGCGAGTCGTCATCATCTTCAGGTTCATGCTCTGGGCTCGAGGAGGAGCGTATGATGTCGAACAGAGCCTCTTCTCCTTCTCTGCCGGTATTATCCATAGCTTTTATTTAACTAATCCAGAAGAAAGATAAAACAATTTAGTATTCAAATTAGAATGCATGCAATCAATAAGGAAAAACTGAATCATAGTACATAATATGCATCTCTAATAATTCATATAATATGCATCATCGAATATAATCTCGAATAAATCGCCTCGGATATTATCGAATATAATCTCGAATACATCTCGAGTATTATCACTAGCTAATACAGATCGAATATTATCGAAGAATCTAGTTCACTCGCGGTTCCTGAGGCGCGGGGGGTGGACACCCAAAGAGAAGGAACCATCACAGGATCATAGCTCGGGTGAGATCCCTGAAGAACCTGCCAGGTATTGGAGAACCTGACGTCCAACGCATCCATGTAGCGACGAACGTGCTCATCCTCCTCCCTGACACGGCGACGTACCACCTTCGGCGGGGCCGGCTGCCTCCGCACCGAAAGTGGCCCACGCGAATGCCACCAAAGAAGCTCTGGGTCAACGACGGGACCCGGGGCCG
Source organism: Elymus sibiricus (assembly GCA_039707655.1). Classification (NCBI taxonomy): domain Eukaryota; kingdom Viridiplantae; phylum Streptophyta; class Magnoliopsida; order Poales; family Poaceae; genus Elymus; species Elymus sibiricus. Next base: position 484,390,870 of record CM077665.1, read on the forward strand.
GGTTCCTCACCAAGCTGCGCGCCCCTGAAGGTAGCACCTCCCAGTGCCAGCCCGGCGGAGCCCAGTCCCGAACGTTGCCCCTCTGAAGTAGGACGTCGTCGCGAACGAGTCGTCGACGAGGATGCGGGCCGGGCATCGTTGACTCCGAGAAGAAATTCTATGCAAATTTAACATTTTTATAACTAAAAGTATAAAAAACTAACATTTCATCTAACATTTCATCTAAAAGTATAAAAAATGTCAAAATTCCTCAAAATTTCTATACATACATTATACTAATTAATTCCTCAAATGTCAAAATTCCTCAACTTTTTTCTATACATCTAATCATCTAGTGAAAAAAAATGTCAAAATTCTTCTGAAAAATGTCAAAATTGCTATACATATATACTAAAACATAAAAAATACATATAAATCATCTAACTTAAGAAAATGTGTGTGTGTGTTCATGCATGTGTGTGTGTGTGGGGGGGGGGGGCTCGGGGAGGGGCGGCCATGGCGGCAAGGGGCGAGGGAGAGGGCGGAGAGGGAGGAAAGGAGCTCACAGCGGGGCGACGGCGAGGCAAGGCGAGTCGGGGGCGGCGACGGCGTCGGGGCAGGCGGCACAGCGAGGAGACCGGGGAGGAGCGGGCGCGGGCGGCGTTGGGGATTGGCGAGGAGGGTACGTCCGGCGTCGGGAATCGGCGAGGAGGCAGGGGCGGCCGGCGTCGGGGGCGGCGACGAGCTCCGGCGTCGGGGGAAGCGAGACGGCGTCTGGGCAGGCGCATACGGCGGCAGCCTGGCGGTGCGGCGATCTCCTGGCGGCGTGGTCGAAGAAGCAGAGAACGAACTGTGAAAAAATTTCAAGTGTTGTATATATATATATGAGAGCCTTTAGTCGCGGTTGGTGGCTCCAACTGCGACTAAAGGCCACCTTTAGTCGCGGTTGGAGCCACCAACCGCGACTAAAGGTATTTTTCGCCAGGCGAAGCGGCGGGAAGCGCAGACCTTTAGTCGCGGTTGGTGGCTCCAACCGCGACTAAAGGTGGCCTTTAGTCGCGGTTGGAGCCACCAACCGCGACTAAAGGTCTGACTTCCCGTGTCGAATGTTTAGTCCCACCTCGCTAGTTGAGTGGAGCTCGCACCAGTTTATAAGCCCCGCCGCGGCTACCGTGTCGAGCTCCTCTCTAATGCAGGCCTTCTGGGACTACCGCACCTGTGCTACCCTGTTGGGCCTACTGGGCCTGCATCCTGGCGCAATACTCCGTGGCGGCCCAGTAGGTGGGCTTTTTTTTATTTACTTTTAAGTTTTTTTTAATTTCTGTTTTATTTATTTTCTTTTGTTTCTGAGTTTTTTTTGCTTTATTTAGAGTTAATGAGTGAATCTGTAGGGTAACGTAGCAGAAAACAAAAAAATTCCGACCTACGCACCAGCCCAGGACCACTATGGAGACTGCATACAAGGTTTGATCTTTTTCGTTACCGACTCATAGCGCAGCGGAAGTAGAGTCGATGACGATCGGCGGTGCAGATCCCCACAGCTAGGATTTACAACCTCCCAACCGCGAGGATGTATACCCTCATCTGCCCCTCGGACAGCCCTTCGAGAGGCGGTCGGACAGTCCCCCGGACGGTGTCGCGGACAGCCCTTCGGGAGGACCTCCGAAACTCGGACTGTCACACGGACAGCCCTTCGGGAGGACCTCCGAAACTCGGACTGTCACTCGGACAGCCCTTCAGGACGACCTTCGAAACTCGGGCGGTCACACGGACAGCCCTTCGGGAGGCACTCTTGAACTAAGACCGAAACTACGATCTCTCTACAGAGTTGCACACATACCGTGTCATCTATCCGGCAGGGCTTCGCCGTCCAGAACTAGTTCCCACCGGAACCCAGACAGCCTTTCGGCTCTACGAAACTATTTCGCTGGGAGGGAGAGAGAAAGCCAGATCATGCATGGCACTTGTATGTGAGAAAGAGTGAGAGTGGAGAGTGCATCTCCACCTCTATTTATAGGAAAACCCAAGGGGTAGGGTGACACTTGAAATACCCAAAATGCCCTTCACAAGGGCACAAAGGTAAAAGCAAGTGGGCAGCCCATATCCTTCCATGTCATCCCTAGAGATATTTGTGAGTAAAGCCCCAAAAGGTGGCTTTCCATAAAGTAATCCAAAAAGCACTTTCACTATTCACGACGACATATTTCAGCGTCCGTTCGAACTGAAAATATTTATGTGGGCTTAGAACATTTCCAGTACCCACTAAAATAATTTTCAACGCATTCCGAAACAATTCTGGTTTAGTGATTTTCATCCGCGAAAAGCATCTGAAGCGGTTCCGACAGCTCCGGAACATTTCCGGTTTTCATCCCGGAAAATTCCAGAAAGTTTCCAGAACGATTCTGGCACCCTTCAAGAATTATCAGGCATGTGCCGAAACCAATTTCACTTTATGGTGTACTCCGAAACAACTTTTCGGTTTAGTGATTTTCATCTGTGAAAAGCAACTAAAGTGGTTCCGGCAGTCCGGAACATTTCCGGTTTTTGTCTCTGAAAAATCTCAGAAGTTACCGGAACAATTCTGGTACCTTCCAATAATTTCCAGGCATGTGCCGAAACCAATTTGACTTTATGGTACACTCCGAAACAACTTTTCGGTTTTACCGAAACTCTTCCGGTGTTCTCTCTCCGGAACTCTTCCGTTGTCTCCGAAACTTTTTCGGTGAATTTCTCTCAGACTCCCTGTCTAGTATTCAACAGATAGATGACCCTTAAGCGTGTGACCCTATAGGTTCGGTGAAGTATAGACATGACCCGGAACCCCTTCCGATCAATGATCAACATCGGAGCCGTGGACACCCATATTGACCCCTATACCCACACGAATGAATATTCGAGTGAACCTCTAGTTGCCGTGTGCTATTCCTGTTGCTTCGCGATATGTTACAAATACCCGAGGTGAGACATGTTGGCATCCCCGTGGATCAACAACTTGTCCACTATGCTAGTTACCTCGTTACCGGTATTGTTCTCGTTTCTCGTTCCCGTGTTCCGGCATCCCCGTGATCAAATCACAAAGTGTCTGGCCAGACGATGATGGATACCGTAACACCGAGAGGGCCGAGAGATATCTCTCCATCGTCGGAGGAGAAAATCCCAATCTTGAGCTATCAAGTTACTTGACATACTTTTCCATGAACCTGTAAGCCGCCGTAATTGCCACCCATTTACGTATGACGTTTAACAAACCCCAAAGTTCATGAAGCAAGCATGAAGAAACTCGATACTCTCATGGTCTAAGGAATCATGCAAACGTAAACCATCTCTGTGTTATAAACCATTTAACTAATGACGAATGAATCTCATAGCATAACATCAATTCGGGTCGATTCAACACAAATGTTCTTCTAACATTGTGCCCTCAAAATTGCCAGCATAGCCATGCCCATGATCAGGAAAACAGGATCATCATGCAATACTTGAGCCAGTCTTAGAGGCCAGACTAGGAATACATTTTACCGTTTATTATTCCACACGTGCATATGAGTCTTCCTCCGAGCCTCGTGGTTATTGCAGACTCGAGAACAATAGCAGTTATAGCATGGAACATAAACCTAATTATGAACAGGGAGATAATCAATAACATTTATTATTGCCTCTAGGGCATATCTCCTACATAATCTTTTTGCGTTAGGTCAAAAAATTTATAAACTTTCTGTTAGTGGCAGTAGTTTTCAAATTTGAATAGTTTAAATTATAATTATTTGAAATTTGTGTGAATCACTAGTTTGTGAATAACTTTACTTTAAAAATAGATTTTGCAGTGATTCTTTTTTCTTCTGTTTAATATTAGCGTGTTTTATCATTATATTCAATTTGGTAATTCTTAGGTTATTTAAAAAATGAAATGCCTTTGTTACAGACGAGTTTTCGTCTGAAACCCTGATACTTCGAAAGAGATTGTCAATTTTGTCCACGAAGTGGATCCAGTTTTTGCCGTAACCCTCTCATCTTTTTAGCACATGCTATGTGGGTGAAATTATGATACAATTCCAACTTTCAACCTTTTCAGAGTTCATTTGTAGTGCTTTTCAATTTCAGGGTCATTTAGCTCAAAAAAAATCAGTAAATGCATGAAAAATAGCAAATGAAGTCAGAAAGGGTTGAAAATTGATGACGTGGCTTCGAATGGTGCATACTGAACACACAAAAAGTCTGGAGTTGAAATAAGTTTAAAAAATGAAATGCCTTAGTAACAGACGAGTTTTCGTCTAAAACCCTGATACTTCGAAAGAGATTGTCCATTTTGTACACGAAGTGCATCCAGTTTTTACCGTAACCCTCTCAACTTTTTAGCACATGCTATGTGGGTGAAATGATGATACCATGCAAACTTTCAACCTTTTCATAGTTCATTTGTAGTGCTTTTCAATTTCAGGATCATTTAGCTCAAAAAATCAGTAAATGCATGAAAAATAGCAAATGAAGTCAGAAAGGGTTGAAAATTGATGACGTGGCTTCGAATGGTGCATACTGAACACACAAAAAGTCTGGAGTTGAAATAAGTTAAAAAAAATGAAATGCCTTAGTAATAGACGAGTTTTCGTCTGAAACCCTGATACTTCAAAAGAGATTGTCCATTTTGTACACGAAGTGCATCTAGTTTTTGCCGTAACCCTCTCAACTTTTTAGCACATGCTATGTGGGTGAAATGATGATACCATGCCAACTTTCAACCTTTTCAGAGTTCATTTGTAGTGCTTTTCAATTTCAGGATCATTTAGCTCAAAAAATCAGTAAATGCATGAAAAATAGCAAATGAAGTCAGAAAGGGTTGAAAATTGATGACATGGCTTCGAATGGTGCATACTGAACACACAAAAAGTCTGGAGTTGAAATAAGTTAAAAAAAATGAAATGCCTTAGTAACAGACGAGTTTTCGTCTGAAACCCTGATACTTCAAAAGAGATTGTCCATTTTGTACACGAAGTGCATCTAGTTTTTGCCGTAACCCTCTCAACTTTTTAGCACATGCTATGTGGGTGAAATGATGATACCATGCCAACTTTCAACCTTTTCAGAGTTCATTTGTAGTGCTTTTCAATTTAAGGGTCATTTAGCTTAAAAACATCAGTAAATGCATGAAAAATAGCAAATCAAGTCAGAAAGGGTTGAAAATTGACGACGTGGCTTCGAATGGTGCATACTGAACACACAAAAAGTCTGGAGTTTAAATAAGTTTAAAAAAATGAAATGCCTTAGTAACAGACGAGTTTTCGTCTAAAACCCTGATACTTTGAAAGAGATTGTCCATTTTGTACACGAAGTGCATCCAGTTTTTGCCGTAACCCTCTCAACTTTTTAGCACATGCTATGTGGGTGAAATGATGATACCATGCCAACTTTCAACCTTTACAGAGTTCATTTGTAGTGCTTTTCAATTTCAGGGTCATTTAGCTCAAAAAATCAGTAAATGCATGAAACATAGCAAATGAAGTCAGAAAGGGTTGAAAAATGATGACGTGGCTTCGAATGGTGCATACTGAACACACATAAAGTCTGGAGTTGAAATAAGTTTAAAAAAATGAATTGCCTTAGTAACAGACGACTTTTCGTTTGAAACCCTGATACTTCGAAAGAGATTGTCCATTTTGTACACGAAGTGCATCCAGTTTTTGCCATTACCCTCTCAACTTTTTAGCACATGCTATGTGGGTGAAATGATGATACCATGCCAACTTTCAACCCTTTCAGAGTTCATTTGTAGTGCTTTTCAATTTCTTGGTCATTTTGCTCAAAAAATCAGTATATGCATGAAAAATAGCAAATGAAGTCGGAAAGGGTTGAAAATTGATGACGTGGCTTCGAATGGTGCATACTGAACACAGAAAAAGTCTGGAGTTGAAATAAGTTTAAAAAAAATGAAATGGCTTAGTAACAGATGAGTTTTCGTCTGAAACCCTGATACTTCGAAAGAGATTGTCCATTTTGTACACGAAGTGCATCCAGTTTTTGCCATAACCCTCTCAACTTTTTAGCACATGCTATGTGGGTGAAATGATGATACCATGCCAACTTTCAACCTTTTCATAGTTCATTTGTAGTGCTTTTCAATTTCAGGGTCATTTAGCTAAAAAAAATCAGTAAATGCATGAAAAATAGCAAATGAAGTCAGAAAGGGTTGAAAATTGATGACGTGGCTTCGAATGGTGCATACTGAACACACAAAAAGTCTGGAGTTGAAATAAGTTTAAAAAAATGAAATGCCTTAGTAACAGACGAGTTTTCGTGTGAAACCCTGATACTTCGAAAGAGATTGTCCATTTTGTACACGAAGTGCATCCAGTTTTTGCCGTAACCCTCTCAACTTTTTAGCATATGCTATGTGGGTGAAATGATGATACCATGCCAACTTTCAACCTTTTCAGAGTTCATTTGTAGTGCTTTTCAATTTCAGGGTCATTTAGCTCAAAAAAATCAGTAAATGCATGAAAAATAGCAAATGAAGTCGGAAAGGGTTGAAAATTGATGAAGTGGCTTCGAATGGTGCATAGTGAACACACAAAAAGTCTGGAGTTGAAATAAGTTTAAAAAAATGAAATGCCTTTGTAACAGACGAGTTTTCGTCTGAAACCCTGATACTTCGAAAGAGATTGTCCATTTTGTACACGAAGTGCATCCAGTTTTTGCCGTAACCCTCTCAAATGCAAAAACACATAAGTACACTACTATTACAAAGATTCCCTCCGGATTGTCGGAAGTGGGACTTTCCAGATATATAAGGCCGGAAACTAACTAGAGAAGCCGGTCATATCCCAGAGTGGGATCTTTGGGTATAAAACTTTTTCTTCGCGTGTGTCCCTTTGTGGCGTAACCATGGACAATCTTCATCGTTTAACTTGATGCTCGGTTCAACATTCACTCCGAAGGGAGCAATTTCATGAAACTTTTCATAATCTTCTGACATGTCTGTCTTGTCCTCCACTCCCACCATGTTTCTTTTCCCTGAAAGAACTATGTGGCGCTTTGGCTCATCGTATGATGTATTCGCTTCCTTATCTTTTCTTTTTCTCGGCTTGGTAGACATGTCCTTCACATAGAAAACCTGCGCCACATCATTGGCTAGGACGAATGGTTCGTCTGCGTACCCAAGATTGTTGAGATCCACTGTTGTCATTCCGTACTGCGGGTCTTCCTTTACCCCGCCTCCTGTCAGATTGACCCATTTGCACCGAAACAAAGGGACCTTCAAACCAAGTCCATAGTCAAGTTCCCATATCTCCTCTATGTAACCATAATATGTGTCCTTTGGCCTATTGGTGTTTGCTGCATCAAAGCGGACACCATTGTTTTGGTTGGCGCTCTTTTTATCTTGGGCGATCGTGTAAAATGTATTCCCATTTATCTCGTACCCTTTGAAAGTCAATATAGTCAAAGATGGTAACTTGGACAGCAAGTACATGTCATCTGCAACAGCGTCGTCATGCATGAGACGTGTCTGCAACCAACCGGCGAAAGTCACCATTTGTTCATGTGTAATCCAGTCGTCAGACTGCTCCGGGTGTTTGGAGCGTAGAATATTCTTGTGTTGCTCGATATACGGAGCCACCAAGGCGGAACTTTGTAGAACTATGTAGTGTGCTTGCGCCAAAGAATGCCCATCCCGGCATATTACTGAATTCTTTCCTAGCGTGCCTTTTCCACCCAGTCTGCCCTCATGCCGCGATTCAGGAACACCAATCGGCTTAATGTCAGGAATAAAGTCAACACAAAACTCAATGACCTCCTCTGTTTCATGGCCCTTGGAGATGCTTCCTTCTGGCCTAGCACGATTATGAACATATTTCTTTAAGACTCCCATGAACCTCTCAAAGGGGAACATATTGTGTAGAAATACAGGACCCAGAATGGCAATCTCCTCGACTAGGTGAACTAGGACGTGCGTCATGATATTGAAGAAGGATGGTGGGAACACCAACTCGAAACTGACAAGACATTGCACCAAATCATTCTCTAACCTTGGTAGGATTTCTGGATCGATTACCTTCTGAGAGATTGCATTGAGGAATGCACATAGCTTCACAATGGCTAATCGAACATTTTTCGGTAGAAGCCCCCTCAATGCAACAGGAAGCAGTTGTGTCATAATCACGTGGCAGTCATGAGACTTTAGGTTCTGGAACTTTTTCTCTGCCATATTTATTATTCCCTTTATATTCGACGAGAAGCCAGACGGGACCTTCATACTGAGCAGGCATTCGAAGAAGATTTCCTTCTCTTCTTTGGTAAGAGCGTAGCTGGCATGACCCTGAAACAACTTTGGATCCATACCGTCTTCTCCGGGCATACGTTGCTGGTCCTCCCATGCCTCTGGTGTATCTTTTGTCTTCCCATACACACCCAAGAAGCCTAGCAGGTTCACGCAAAGATTCTTCGTCACGTGCATCACGTCGATTGCAGAGTGGACCTCTAGGTCTTTCCAATAGGGTAGGTCCCAAAATATAGATTTCTTCTTCCACATGGGTGCGCGTCCATCAGCGTCATTCGGAACAGATTGTCCGCCAGGACCCTTTCCAAAGATTACTTTTAAATCCTGGACCATATCAAGTATATCATCACCAGTACGGTGGCGAGGCTTCTTCCGGTGATCTGCCTCACCTTTGAAATGCTTGCCTTTCTTTCTTACGGGATGCCTGCTCTGAAGAAATCGACGATGCCCCTGGTACACATTCTTCTTACATTTATCCAAATATATACTCTCGGTATCATCTAAACAGTGCGTGCATGCGTGGTATCCCTTGTTTGTCTGTCCTGAAAGGTTACTGAGAGCAGGCCAATCATTGATGGTTACAAACAGCAACGCATGTAGGTCAAATTCCTCCTGTTCTTTCTCATCCCACGCACGTACTCCTTTTCCATTCCACAGCTGTAAAAGTTCTTCAACTAATGGCCTTAGGTACACATCAATGTCGTTGCCGGGTTGCTTGGGGCCTTGGATGAGCACTGGCATCATAATGAACTTCCTCTTCACGCACAACCAAGGAGGAATGTTATAGATACATAGAGTCACAGGCCATGTGCTATGATTGTTGTTCTGCTCCCCAAAAGGATTAATGCCATCTGCACTTAAACCAAACCATACGTTCCTTGCGTCCTTTGCAAAGTCCTTCCACTTTCTCTCAATTTTTCTCCACTGCGATCCGTCAGCGGGTACTCTCAACTTCCCGTCTTTCTTACTGTCTTCGTTGTGCCATCGCATCAACCTGGCATGCTCTTTGTTTTGGAACAAACGTTTCAACCGTGGTATTATAGGAGCATGCCACATCACCTTGGCAGGAATCTTCTTCCTGGGGCGCTCGCCCTCAACATCACTAGGGTCATCGTAGCCGATCTTATAGCGCAATGCACAGCATACCGGGCATGCATTCAAATCCTCGTACTCACCGCGGTAGAGGATGCAGTCATTAGGGCATGCATGTATCTTCTGCACCTCTAATCCTAGAGGGCAGACATCCTTCTTTGCTTCGTACGTACTGTCGGGCAATTCGTTGTCCTTTGGTAGCTTCTTCTTTAACATTATCAGCAACTTTTCAAATGTCTTGTCAGATACACCATTCTCTGCCTTCCATTGCAGCAATTCCAGTGTGGTACCCAGCTTTTTCTTGTCATCTTCGCAATTTGGGTACAACAATTTCTTGTGATCCTCTAACATGCGCAGCAACTTCAGCTTCTCCTTTTCACTTGCGCAGTTTCTCTTTGCATCGGCAATGGCCCGACCAAGATCATCAGCGGGCTCATCTAATGCCTCTTCTTCAGCTCCTTCCCGCATAGCCGGCTCAGCTTCTTCCCCCATTGTTGTACCATTGTATTCATGGAACCCATGGCCAGGATAGCTGTCGTCATCCTCTTCTTCTTCATTCTCTTCCATTAGGACCCCTCTTTCTCCGTGCTTGGTCCAACAGTTATAGCCGGACATGAAACCGGACTCAAACAGGTGGACGTGAATGGTTCTTGAGTTAGAGTAATTTTGATCATTCTTACAGCCAGCACATGGACAATACATAAAACCATCCGCCCGCTTGTTTGCCTCAGCCGCAACCAGAAAAGTATGAACGCCATTAATGAACCGGGGAGAGCATTGGTCATCGTACATCCATTGCCGGCTCATCTTCATTACACAACACCGAAAAGACCAAATTAATACAAGTTCATACATAATGTTCATACACACTTGTTCTCATAAAACAACATACAAACTCTCTAGCTAAAGCATTTAAATGCAACAACAAATGCGATCAAGATCGCAACTAAGGTAACAATTGATCCAACAACATAGTGATACCAAGCCTCACTATCAATGGCATATTTTTTAAATTTTCTAATCTTCAAGCGCATTGCATCCATCTTGATCTTGTGATCATCGACGACATCGGCAACATACAACTCCAGTTTCATCTTCTCTTCTTCAACTCTTTTCAATTTTTCTTTCAAATACTCGTTTTCTTTTTCAACTAAATTTAACTTCTTGACAAGAATATATATGTCGGTTGCAATTTCCGGTTCACATACCTCCTAGATAAAAATATCTATGTCAACTTGATGGGCATAATTGTCATAAACACGAAATGCAACAAATAGTTATAAAAGAGAGTATATACCACATCCGAATCATAAACCGGACGAGGGCCGACGGGGACGGATATCAAAACCATGCCACTATGTATAACAAACAACCATATAGGTAAGAAAGCTATACAGTAACTATCTAAATCTTACAAACATGATTTTTTTATAAAAAGGATAAGAACAAGAGGCTCACCAAGGTGGTGCCGGCGACGGGACGGTGCAGGCGATCGACGGTTGTTAGGACGGGGACGGGAAGGCACTAAGTAAACCACACCTACACATGGAAAGTAAGAAGTTAATTTGAGCTCAAATTGCATATAAATCAAATAAACTACCACATATAAATACTCCCAAACTAAAACCCACAAATCACTATACTTATAGAGCATTGCAAGAGCTAATCTAGCAATGAGAGATGAAAGGACAAAGTTGCTAACCTTTGTGAACACTTGGATGGATGGGGTGCCTCCAAATCTTGACAAATTTTGGCAAAAATGGAGATTGAGCTCGAGGAAGAGGGGAAGAACAGAGAGGAGAGGAAAGGGGAAGAAGAGAGAGGAGAGGAAAGGGGAAGAAGAGAGAGCTCGGGGTAGGGTTTATATAGGGGCATCTTTAGTCCCGGTTCGTGACACAAACCGGGACTAAAGGTGAGCCTATAGTCCCGGTTCGTGCCACGAACCGGGACTAAAGGTGATCGTGGGGCCCAGACTGACACCAGCCTGCCATCACCCCTTTAGTCCCGGTTTGTGTTATGAACCGGGACTAAAGGTCCGGAACAAACCGGGACTAATGATGCCTGCCACTAGTAGAAAAAGGGCCATTTGTCCCGGTTCCAGAGGGCCATTTGTCCCGGTTCTGGAACCGGGACTAAAGGGTCGGGACTAAAGCCCAAAACCTTTAGTCCCGGTTCGCTTACCAACCAGGACAGAAGGGGCTCCACGTGGCCGGTGCTGGGAGCCCAGGCAGGAGGACCTTTAGTCCCGGTTGGTAACACCAACCGGGACCAAAAGGCAGGACCTTTAGTCCCGGTTGGCAACACCAACCGGGACCAAAAGGCACTGGGGTTTTTGTTTTTTTTAAAGGGGGGGGGGTTAGGGGGGGTTGTAGGGTTAATTGAGGTGTTTCATATTGTGTTAGCTAGCTAATAGAGAGAAGTTTCCTCTCTTTCTCCGTGCTTGGTCGACGCTAGCTACTATAGAGAGAACTCGACACGCTAGCTAGTAAGCAAATGAAGGAACCATTAAGTACACAAGATCGTCATGAACATATACACAGAGAAGTGATCGACCTCTCTTTCTCCGAGAGATTGGTCGAACAACAAGTTTTCGTATATCTATCCGACGCTACTAGCTACATATATACAATATAAGATCTCTTACAATCCCTAACATTTAATGTCAAATTCCACATGGTATTCTCCGGCTTTATTTATGACGTGGTCAAGAAAGAATCCCGCCAATTCCTCTTGAATTGCTCGTATGCGATCATGTGGTAGGAGTTCATCCCACATCTGCCACATCTAATTTGAAGAAGGGGGTCAATACATATATATGAATGAAACTCAACAAAAATCATGGTATTAAAATAAAATTGTGAATATTATTGCTTACGCACTTGAAATTGTTTTTCAGAGTAGCCCCGCTTAGGGGTCTTCGCGTTGTAGATGAACTCGCAAACGTAGTATCCACAAAAATCATTCCCTTTTTCCTGCCACAAGCACTTTACGAGAAATAGAGTTCAATCAAACTGATAATCAAGCATGATAAATGGTATTGATGAAGCTAGTAGTACTTACTTTCGGGTGTGTAAATCGCAGCTCCCTCGACAGTGCCTGAACAATTGCGGTGAACTCTTTCCAAACCCTACCAGACAAAGAAAATAATTACTTGATATCAGGAAATGAACAAAGTTGCCGATATGATGCGATAATGATCGATTGAACTTACTTCTGGAGCATTTCAGTCATGCCTGCATATTCCTGGGGATCTTTTCGTTTCGAGTCTAAGACGATTACTACTCCCCGCTCAAGCTTAATCTCTAGCAGAATAAAGTGGAAACTGCGCACGCATGCATAACTCATCAATTACATTACTATAACCTCGAGTAATAAGGGAAACTGAATATGCACAAGACAGTAACACTCACTTGAAGTTGTAAGGAAAGAGTATTGTCCCTTTGTTTTGATTTTTAAGCAACGATTGTAGCAAGTTGTCCTCGGTTTGTGTGACATTGTTTTTAACCGTAAACTCATGTATGATATTTGGGTTAATGAACCCAATGTCATAGATTTGTGCTTTTCTGCATTCGACGATCTTCAATCTGCATAGTATAGTGAGGATAATTATATATACATGCAATGAAAGAGCTGAGCTATATATATATATATAGACTTAATTACAGAAGTAGTACTTATAGACAGTAGCAAGTCACGATTGTTTTGTCGAGGGCCTTTTGATTGTATAACTGGAATATCTCCTCAAATTCAACATTCAACTGATCCATTCCAACGAGGTCGTGCTCCTCTTTAATTATCAGCATCAAAGCATCCTTCCCAGACTCCCGGCATGTTTTCATGTACCATTCATGCAATGTTCGCATCATCGTTGTTAGAGGAGGATGATCAGGTTTGACGAGAGGCCGCCCGTACCGGTAACTGAATTCGTCCACCTCCAACGGCTCAAACTGTACATCATCGCTCAGGTAATCACCAGGATTGGTACCAGGCACCATCCCCGGATGATTAGCGACGATATCGCTAGACACCTTGAGCGGGGGGCACGATTGGTTCACCTGTTCGCCGAGCTGGGGAATTTTTTTCCCACTTCTTCGTTTTGCTAACCTTGCATCACTGGAAGTACTTCCCGACCGCCGCGCGTCTTGATATGTCTTTTTAACACAGCGGTCAAAGTTGGAATCCGGCGGAGGCGGTGGTGGTCGCTTCAGGGCATCGATAGTGCGCATCACTTTCACCGGATCTAGCTTCTCCTTCGGAGGTGGAGTTTTCTTTGCAAAATGGGCCCTCAATTCGGCCTAACATATCTCCTCGTTTTCAGACTCGGCCCTCTCATATGGTAACTTTTCCAGAGGCTTGAGAGATGGACCGTATCTGTATTCCCCCCCGCCTCTTCTTGTACTGCTAGCCGTCGGAGCGGCGGCATCTCTCTTCCGTCATTGCTTACGAGGCGGAGCAGGAGGCGGAGTGCTCCGACGCGCCGGAGGAGCCGGAGCGGCGGCGTCTGTCTTCTGCCGTTGCCGACGAGGCTGAGGAGGAGGCGTACTGCTCCGACATGCCGGATTAGGCGAAGGAGGAGGCGGAGTGCCCTCACGCATCGGAGGAGCCGGAGAAGGAGGCGGTGTGCCCTGATCACTCGCCGGAGGAGGAGGAGGAGGAGGAGGCGGAGAGTCCTGATTCGCCTGAGGAGGAGGAGGAGGCGTCCAGTTTGGAAGCTTGATGTACTCCTTCTGCCATAGACATGTACTCCTCAGAGCACGAGCCAGCTTATTCTCTCCTTCACCTGTAGACTGGTCAAGCTCGAGCTCCTCAAATCCCTCCATTACTTCGTCCACCATCACAACAGCATAGCCATGTGGAATCGGTGAGCAGTGAAAAGTTCCGTTGGGTTGAGGAGGTGCAACAGAGCCGACAGCCGCCTTGAAATTGAGGTTTCGGCATTTCGTCATGAGCTCGCAATGTTGAGCCTCCGTGATAGTATCCACGGGGTAGATAGGAGCCGTGAAGTCAGGCTGAACGGGCTCCGTGGAAGCGACGGTGCTTCTCCGCTGAGATGGCGGGGTAGCTTCTGGGGTAGCTTCGTGCCGCTGAGATGGTTGGCCGGCAGCTCGCTGGCTCTCAGCTTCCTCTAGCTTTTGTAGTCTTGCATTCAGCTTCTGAATTTCGCTCAGCTCCGCTTTCCTCTTTCTCTCCCGGCTTCTGTAACCGCCTGCGTCGGGAAACCCAACCTTCCACGGAACGGAGCCTGGTGTGCCTCGTGTTCGTCCAGGGTGCTCAGCATTCCCTAGGGCCTCAGTCAGCTCGTCCTTCTCTCTATCGGGAATGAACGTCCCTTCCTGCGCTGCGGTGATATACTCCTGAAGCTTGTTCATGGGTATCGCAAGTTGCTCGTTCGTCCAACGGCACTTCCCTATTTCAGGGTCCAAAGTTCCCCAACCCCGAAGAACCAAGTCCTTGAACGGTCTGGCCAGTTCAATGTCTGTGGTACGGCGTTTTTAGCAATCAGGTCATTCTCAGCTTTGTCCCACAACGGTCGGGCTTTGAGGTAACCACCTGACCCCGTGTGATGGTGATACAGCTTCTTTGCAGCATTGATCTTGTTTGTCTCTGACATTTTCTTACTCTTGTCCGATGTCTTGTAGGCCACAAATGCGGGCCAGTGATCACCTATCTTCTCAAATCGGCCGGTGAATTCTGGAGTCTTCCCTTTGTCGACAAACTTTGATTTCAACTCATTCTTCCACCTCCTGAATAGATCTGCCATCTTCTTAAGAGCACACGCCTTGACCAGTGGCTCTATAACTGGCTTATTCGGATCCTCCTCTGGCGGTAGGGTGAAATTTGCCTTCAGCGCGGTCCAAAGATCATCTTTCTGTCTATCGGTGACATAATCACCATCAGGGGCGCCGTCCTTAGGCTTATTCCATTGCTTGATGCTGATCGGGATGTAGTCCCTAATAATAGCTCCGCACTGAGCAGAAAATGCGTCCTTGGTCCGCTTGGCTTCAATCGGATGGCCATCGTGCGCGAGTGCTGTGATCGTGAACCTTTCTTCCTTGCGCAACCTCTTCTTCGGGTCTCGTCTCGTTACCGAAGTTTGGCTCGATCCGGAGGGCTATAAAAGAAGAAAGAAGAGTTAATTAATATATGTACATACCAAAACAATTAAGGCATCAATTAGCTAGTCAGCACAGGCTTAATTAATATATATACCTCGCCGGACTTTGCAACAGCTCCGTCCTCCGTTCGGTCACCGGAGCCGTCATCATGGTCTCCTTCGTCCGTCATTCGGTCACCGGAGCCATCATGATCATGTCCTTCCTCCTCCATTGTTCGATCACCGGAGCCATCATCCTCTCCTTCCAGACCATCGGTGTCGTTGAGATACGACAAGATATCACGTCCGTCGTGGATTATGTCCCCCAACAACTGTTCTTGTTCCAAGTCTCTTGGATCCATAGTTTCCGCAAATATTACAACATGGCAATTAATATACAAACATGAATGTCGTCCGACGTCCGGACCGCCTCTCTCATGAATGTCCGACGTCCGGTTTGGGGTGGCCTCGACAACACTTCTAGGGTTTGGGGTGGCCTCGACAACTCATGACATATTTTCATTATTTTTATTTCTTTAACTCAACGACAACGACATACATACATGGAAAAAATGTATATCGACCCCCCCTCATGTCGAAGTTATCGGGGAGGGGGGGTATATCGACCCCCCCCCTCATGTCGAAGTTATCGGGGAGGGGGGTATATCGACCCCCCCCCCTCATGTCGAAGTTATCGGGGAGGGGGGTATATCGACCCCCCCTCATGTCGAAGTTATCGGGGAGGGGGTATATCGACCCCCCCTCAGGTCGAAGTTATCGGGGAGGGGGTATATCGACCCCCCTCATGTCGAAGTTATCGGGGAGGGGGTATATCGACCCCCCCCCTCATCTCGAAGTTATCGGGGAGGGGGTATATCGACAACGACATACATACATGGAAAAAAATGCTATCCATCTTTACATACATAGCCACATACATATATTATATATTTTCATTAACTCATGACATATTTTCATTATTTTTCTTTCTTTAACTCAACGACAACGACATACATACATGAAAAAAAATGTATATCGACCCCCCCCCTCATGTCGAAGTTATCGGGGAGGGGGTATATCGACAACGACATACATACATGGAAAAAAATGCTATCCATCTTTACATACATAGCCACATACATATATTATATATTTTCATTAACTCATGACATATTTTCATTATTTTTCTTTCTTTAACTCAACGACAACGACATACATACATGGAAAAAAATGTATATCGACCCCCCCCCCTCATGTCGAAGTTATCGGGGAGGGGGCGATCTCTTTCTCGTTATTTTTCGTGTGTCCGTGTCGCCGTATCCGTGTCCGTGTCCGTGTCCGTGTCCGTGTCCGTGTCGCCGTATCCGTGTCCGTATCGCCGTATCCGTGTCCGTGTCCGTGTCGCCGTATCCGTGTCCGTGTTGCCATATCTGTGTCCGTGTCCGTGTCGCCGTATCCGTATCCGTGTCCGTGTCCGTGTCCGTGTCGCCGTATCCGTATCCGAGCAGGGACCATGGGAAAGGGGGGGCTCACTGGGGGGCGGCGACGGGGAGGCGACGGGGCGACGACGGGGCGGCGACGGGGAGGCGACGGGGAGGCGACGGGGCGGCGACGGGGAGGCGACGGGGACGGGGTGGCGACGGGGACGGGGACAACGACGGCAGGCTCGGGGCGGCGCGCGGCGACGGGGACGACGACGGCGGGCTCGGGGCGGCGCGCGGCGACGGCGATAAGGAGCGGGCGGCGACGGCGACGAGGAGCGGGCGGCGATAGCGACGAGGAGCGGGCGGCGACGACGACGAGGAGCGGGCGGTGACGGCGACGACGAGCGGGCGGCGACGGCGACGGCGACCTCGGGGCGGCTCGGGGAGGCGACGACGTCGAGGGCAGCAGCAGCAGCCTGGCGGCGTGGAGAGAAGAATGGCGGGTGGGGCGAAATTTCCTAAGTCTTGGTTATATAGCAACCACCTTTGGTCCCGGTTGGTACCACCAACCGGGACCAAAGGTCTCTTTTCAGCAGCCCAAAGGGCGGGAAGCAGAGACCTTTGGTCCCGGTTGGTGGTACCAACCGGGACCAAAGGTGGGCATTGGTCCCGGTGGGTGCCACCAACCGGGACCAAATGTGGGCATTGGTCCCGGTTGGTGCCACCAACCGGGACCAATGGCCTTGCACATCATTTTTTTTATTTTTTTCCAGTATTATTGTTTTGTTTTTTGCTTTATTTATTTTTTTAATTTTTTTCCAGTATTTTTCTTATGTTATTTTAGTTCATTCTTTTTAACAAATAAATACTTTGATAATTTTAGTTGCATAATTTCCATTTTTTTTGTTTTTTGCTTTATTTATTTTTGTTTTATTTTTTGCTTTATTTATTTCCAGTGTGTTTTATCATTATATTCTTTTTGCTATTAATGCTTTGAACAAAAAATACTTTGATAATTTTAGTTGCATAATTTTTATATAATTATAGTTTCAAAAATACTAGAGGTTTATAAAAGCTTTTTAGTTGATTCTTTTTTGAACTCCACTCCCACGATGTTTTGAAAGAAATTAAAAAGCACTTCAAATGAACTCTGAAAAGGTTGAAAGTTGGCATGGTATCATCATTTCACCCACATAGCATGTGCTAAAAAGTTGAGTGGGTTACGGCAAAAACTGGATGCACTTCGTGTACAAAATGGACAATCTCTTTCGAAGTATCACGGTTTCGGACGGAAACTCATGTGTTACAAAGGGATTTCATTTTTTTGAACTTATTTGAACTCCATACTTTTTGTGTGTTCAAAATGCACCATTCAAAGCCACATCATCAATTTTCAACCCTTTCTGACTTCATTTGGTATTTTTCATGCACTTATTGATTTTTTTGAGCTAAATAACCCTGAAATTAAAAAGCACTTCAAATGAACTCTGAAAAGGTTGAAAGTTGGCATGGTGTCATCATTTCACCCACATAGCATGTTATAAAAAGTTGAGAGGGTTACGGCAAAAACTGGATGCACTTCGTGTACAAAACGGACAATCTCTTTCGAAGTATCACGGTTTCGGACGGAAACTCATCTGTTACAAAGGGATTTCATTTTTTTGAACTTATTTGAACTCCATACTTTTTGTGTGTTTAAAATGCACCATTCAAAGCCACATCATCAATTTTCAACCCTTTCTGACTTCATTTGGTATTTTTCATGCACTTACTGATTTTTTTGAGCTAAATAACCCTGAAATTAAAAAGCACTTCAAATGAACTCTGAAAAGGTTGAAAGTTGGCATGGTATCATCATTTCACCCACATAGCATGTTATAAAAAGTTGAGAGGGTTACAACAAAAACTGGATGCACTTCGTGTACAAAACGGACAATTGAGCATCATCCTTTCTATTTGTCTTTTGTTTCTTTCTAAGTGTCTTTGTAAAAATGGAGTTGGAAAAATGAAATATACCGTCGGAAAATGAAAGGATTTCTAGATAGATCAACAAAACACACGGTTTCCCCTGCATACAGCCCGACGGTGGCTCATGAGTGCCCGCATATGAAATGCACCGTCGGACCGTATGCAGGGAATCCGAATGATTTGTATTCGGTCGATGAACTAAAGGATTTCTAGATAGATCAACAAAACACACGGTTTCCCCTGCATACAGCCCGACGGTGGCTCGTGAGTGCCCGCATGTGAAATGCACCGTCGGACCGTATGTAGGGAATCCGAATGATTTGTATTCGGTCGATGAACTAAAGGATTTCAAGATAGATCAACAAAACACATAGTTTCCCCTGCATACAGCCCAACGGTGGAAATATGAAATGCACCGTTGGACCGTATCCAGGGAATCCGAATGATTTGAATCCGAATGAGTACACACACTAAGTGTCGAACATGTCCGAGAGGTGGGTTATATATAGGGTCGTGTGCCTCTTTAGTCCCGGTTGCTAGCACGAACCGGGACTAGTCGTTATAGTGCTGATCCAACAGCTCACAAGCGCTTGAAAAAAACACACGATCCATGTGCTTCTTCCTGATTGGTACGAGCTTCACCGCCCAAGGTTATAAAGAGTTGAGAGGGTTACGGCAAAAACTGGATGCACTTCGTGTACAAAACAGACAATCTCTTTCGAAGTATTAGGGTTTCATACGAAAACTCATCTGTTACAAAAGGCATTTCATTTCTTCACATGTAACTGCAATGATATAGTTGTGGAGAGAAAGTCTTCACTTTTTCTTCGCTTGTGTCGTTTGCTTATTGCGCCGCAACCATGGATAATCTTCATCGTTTAAGAGGGTGCTTGGGTCAGCCTTGACTTTGAAGGGAGGAATTTCATGAAACTTTTCATAATCTTCAGACATGTCTGTCTTGCCCTCCAATCCCACGATGTCTCTTTTTCCTGAAAGAACTATGTGGCGCTTTGGCTCATCGTATGATGTATTCGCTTCCTTATCTTTTCTTTTTCTCGGTTTGGTAGACATGTCCTTCACATAGAAAACCTGCGCCACATCATTGGCTAGGACGAATGGTTCGTCTGTGTATCCAAGATTGTTCAGATCCACTGTTGTCATTCCGTACTGTGGGTCTTCCTGTACCCCGCCTCCTGACAGATTGACCCCTTTGCACTGAAACAAAGGGACCTTGAAATCATGTCCATAGTCAAGTTCCCATATGTCCACTATGTAACCATAATATGTGTCCTTTCCCCTATTGGTTGCTGCATCAAAGCGGACACCGCTGTTTTGGTTGGTGCTCTTTTGATCTTGGGCGATCGTGTAAAATGTATTCCCATTTATCTCGTACCCTTTGTAAGTCAATACAGTCGAAGATGGTCCCCTGGCCAACGAGTACAACTCATCAGAAACAGTGTTGTCACCCATGAGACGTGTTTGCAACCAACTGCCGAAAGTCCTGATGTGTTCATATGTAATCCAGTCGTCACACTGCTCCGGGTGTTTGGAGCACAGAATATTCTTGTGTTCATCGACATACGGGGTCACCAAGGTAGAATTCTGTAGAACTGTGTAGTGTGCTTGAGACCAAGAATGCCCGTCCCTACATATTATTGAGTCTGCTCCTAGCGTGCCTTTTCCAGTCAGTCTCCCCTCATACCGTGATTGAGGGAGACCAATCTTCTTAAGGTCAGGAATGAAGTCAACATAAAAACTAATGACATCCTCTGTTTGATGGCCCATGGAGATGCTTGCTTCTGGCCTAGCGCGGTTACGAACATATTTCTTTAAGACTCCCATGAACCTCTCAAAGGGGAACATATTGTGTAGAAATACAGGGCCCAGAACGACAATCTCGTCGACTAGATGAACTAGGACGTGCGTCATGATATTGAAGAAGGACGGTGGGAACACCAGCTCGAAACTAACAAGACATTGCACCAAATCACTCCTTAACGTTGGCAGGATTTCTGGATCGATCACCTTCTGAGAGATTGCATTGAGGAATGCACATAGCTTCACAATGGCTAATCGAACGTTTTCCGGTAGAAGCCCCCTCAATGCAACCGGAAGCAGTTGCGTCATAATCACGTGGCACTCATGAGACTTTAGGTTCTGGAACTTTTTCTTTGCCATATTTATTATTCCCTTTATATTCGACGAGAAGCCAGACGGGACCTTCATACTGAGCAGGCATTCAAAGAAGATTTCCTTCTCTTCTTTGGTAAGAGCGTAGCTGGCAGGACCTTCATACTGCTTTGGATGCATGCCGTCTTTTTCATGCACACGTTGCTGTTCCTCCCGTGCCTCTGGTGTATCTTTTGTCTTCCCATACACTCCCAAGAAGCCTAGCAGGTTCACACAAAGATTCTTCATCACGTGCATCACGTCGATTGCAGAGCGGACCTCTAGGTCTTTCCAATAGGGTAGGTCCCAAAATATAGATTTCTTCTTCCACATGGGTGCGCGTCCCGCATCGTCAGTCGGAACAGATAGTCCGCCAGGACCCTTTCCAAATATTACTTGTAAATCATTGACCATATCAAGTATGTGATCACCAGTACGGAGGGCGGGCTTCTTCCGGTGATATGCCTCACCTTTGAAATGCTTTCCTTTCTTTCGACAATGATGGTTGGTCGGAAGAAATCGACGATGCCCCAGGTACACATTCTTCCTGCATTTGTCCAAATATATAATGTCGGTGTCATCTAAACAGTGTGTGCATGCGTGGTATCCCTTGTTTGTCTGTCCTGAAAGGTTGCTGAGAGCAGGCCAATCGTTGATGGTTACAAACAGCAACGCATGTAGGTCAAATTCCTCCTGTTCGTTCTCATCCCACACACGTACACCTCTTCCATTCCATAGCTGTAAAAGTTCATCAACTAATGGCCTTAGGTACACATCAATGTCATTGCCGGGTTGCTTAGGGCCTTGGATGAGCACTGGCATCATAATGAACTTCCGCTTCATGCACAACCAAGGAGGAAGGTTATACATACATAGAGTCACATGCCATGTGCTATGCTTGCTGCTCTGCTCCCCAAAAGGATTAACGCCATCTGCACTTAAACCAAACCATACGTTCCTCGGGTCACCTGTAAAGTCGCTCCACTTTCTCTCGATCTTTCTCCACTGCGACCCGTCAGCGGGTGCTCTCAACTTCCCGTCTTTCTTACGGTCTTTTTTTGTGCCATTGCATCAACTCAGCATGCTTTTTGTTTCTGAACAGACGTTTCAACCATGGTATTATAGGAGCATACCACATCACCTTGGCAGGAACCCTCTTCCCGGTGCGCTGGCCCTCAACATCACCAGGCTCATCTCTTCTAATCTTATACCGCAATGCACCGCATACCGAGCATGCGTTCAAATCCTCGTACGCACCGCGGTAGAGGATGCAGTCAATAGGGCATGCATGTATCTTCTGCACCTCCAATCCTAGAGGGCATAGAACCTTCTTTGCTTCGTACGTACTGCCGGGCAATTCGTTATCCTTTGGAAGCTTCTTCTTCATTATTTTCAGTAGCGAACTAAAGCCCTTGTCAGATACACCATTGTCTGCCTTCCATTGCAGCAATTCCAGTGTGGTACCGAGCTTTCTGTTGTCATCTTCGCAATTTGGGTACAACCCTTTTTTGTGATCCTCTAACATGCGATCGAACTTCAACTTCTCCCTTTCACTTTCGCATTCTCTCTGTGCATCAACAATGACCCGGCGAAGATCATCATCGGGCACATCGTCTGGTTCCTCTTCATCTTCAGCTTCCCCAATTGCAGCATCACCGTATTCAGGGGGCGGGTAGTTGTCGTCATCCTCTTCTTCTTCGTTGTCTTCCATCATAACCCCTCTTTCTCCGTGCTTGGTCCAAACATTATAGTGTGGCATAAAACCCTTCTGAAGCAGGTGGAAGTGAAGGGTTTTATAGTTGGAGAAAGCCTTCGTATTCTCACAGACAGTACATGGACAATGCATAAAACCATTCTGCTTGTTTGCCTCAGCCGCTTCGAGAAAATTATGCAGGCCCTCAATATACTCGGAGGTGCGTTGGTCACCGTACATCCATTGCCGGTTCATCTGCGTGCATATCATGAATAGAGAAGTGACCAAATTAATAGAAATTCATCATCACATTAAAGCCAAATTACAGTAGTGACCAAAATAAATACATAACGTTCATACATAGTTCTCATTATTGAACAACATATAGCTCTCTAGAGCATCTAATTAAAACATACATTGAAACTATAAAATTTAAATGCAACAACAAATGCGATCATAACCGCAACTAAGGTACCAATTGATCCAACGGCATAATGATACCAAGCCTCAGTATGAATGGCATATTTTCTAATCTTTCTAATCTTCAAGCGCATTGCATCCATCTTGATCTTGTGATCGTCGACGACATCGGCAACATGCAACTCCAACTTCATCTTCTCCTCTTCAACTCTTTGTAATTTTTCTTTCAAGTAATTGTTTTCTTTTTCAACCAAATTTAACTTCTCGACAAGAATTTCTATGTCGGTTGGAATTTCCGGTTCACATACCTCCTAGATTAAAAAATCTATGTCACGTTGGTCGGCATAATTGTCATAAACACTAAATAAAACAAATAGTTATAAAAGATAATATATACCACATACGAATCATAGACCGGACGAGGGCCGACGTGGGCGGATACCATGACCATGGCACTATATAATAACAAACAATAATAAAATTAAGAAAATTACACAAGTATCTATCTAAATGATACAAGTAAGAACTTTTTTCTTTTAGAAAGAAGATAAGAAGAAGAGGCTAACCACGGTGGTGCCGGCGCCAAGATGGACGCGGGCGATCGACGGCGGTGAGGACGGGGACGGGACAGGACGGACCGCCAAACCTAAACAAATCTTGAGAAAAATGGAGCTTGGACAAGGAGCTTCGAGAGGAGAAAGCTTAAGTGTGGCTCGGGCATTTCATCGAACACCTCATGTGCATAGGAGGTGAGCTAGAGCACCACAAAGCTCTCCCCTCGCCGGCCAGAAAAACAGAGCAATGTGGAGTGCTCTGCTCGCTAGCGGGGGGGGGGGGGGGGGTATATATAGGCATCTCATTGGTCCCGGTTTGTGGCTGGAACCGGGACGTCATTTGGTCCCGGTTCCAGCCACAAACCGGGACCAATGCTTGTGGGCCAGGAGTCCAGCCCATTGGTCCCGGTTGGTGTCTGGAACCGGGACCAAAGGGGTCAGACGAACGGGGTCCAATGGCCCACGAGGCCCGGCCGGCGCCCTGGCCTCACGAACCGGGACCAATGCAGCCATGGGTCCCGGTTCGTGAGTGAACCGGGACTAATGGGCTGGCCCGGCCTGGACCAAAGCCCTGGTATGTACTAGTGCGCCCCCTAGCCGTTGGAACCGGGACTAATGGTCATATTAGTGCCGCTTCAAAACCAGACTGGGACTAATGCCTTGGACAAAAGGTCTGTTTTCTACTAGTGGTATCACATGTTGGCGGGTTTTTCTTCGAGGTGGTGAGAAGATGCATAGGATTGATATGTTTTTATATGTCGGTTGCTACCGATTGATTTGAAAGATGGTTGGCCCGGTTAAAAATCTAATACAAATTCAAAATTGAATACATCGATCGAATGAAGAGTTTCAAAATTAGGAAACATAGTGAATTAAAAGAATTGGATCAGCGAGCTCCTTGAGAAACTGTTTACCCGGTTAGTCAAAATAGTGTGACCTAATTCTAAATTGTAGACCTCAATAGATTGCGAGGACATAAAAATTAGGGAGCATAATATAATTAATAGATTTACTAAAAGCAATGTAGCGGCAGATCTCAAAGCTGAAACCAACCATCTAGATATAATCCTCGCCTAGAACGATGTCCCGATCCTTGTATAAAATTGGTAAACGTGTTTTTGCTGGAAAAGTCGTAATTGTTCTAGCATGCAGGTGCGCCCCTTATTTGGATCCTTTTTTTTTTTGGTTTCTTCCAAAACTGAAAACATTTGAATTTGAAACTTTACAAGTCTCACACAAGTACAACTATGTGCAGAAATTCTTCCTGATTTGAAAACAATAGAGATATATAAAATGGTAAATCTTATTCAACTGTCATTTTTTTGAATTACCTTGATCTTAAAAGTTTTTTTAGTTTATTGAGCTTAAAAGTTGCTACCTCCAGTCCATAATGTAGTGCGCCTGTACTTTTCGAGATTTAAGTTTGATCATAAATTTAACCAATACGGACGACTATGACAGGAGCAAAAATTATACCATTGAAAACTTCTTTCGAATACGAATTCAATTGTATAATTTTTGCTTCCAACGCAATCGTCCACGTTAGTTAAATTTGTAGTCAAATTTAAATCTTCAAAAGCGTGTGTGCACTACATTATAAAATGGAGGGAGTAGCACATGGTAGTATTTGTGTGATGTTGACCTGCAAAGCTTCAAATGCAAATCTTATTTTCTTTGGAGGAAAAAAAAAGAGGATTTCTGTATATAGGGCATAGACTTGAAGGTCCAGACAAGGGACCTGTATGCATGCAAAAAATAATCATTATTCTGAATTTACAAAGAAATTAGAAGGCATGGACCAAAATGTCATGGCTTAAGTTTTCATATCAAACTCTCAAAGGAAGATAGTTGAAGTACATATATAGAAAAAAAATGTTCCACAAGTCGGACCCTTAAACTAAGGTGGGTCATCATCGTCATCGCTGATGTCCTCCTCCTCCTTCAGCTCGGGATACTTAAACTTCGAGTCGGTCGGCTCCTTCGGCCCCTCTATGCGCTTGATGAAGTTGGGCTCATCGGAAGTGTCGGGTCTGGGGGCGGCGACAACACACCCAAATCCTCGCTATAAGTGGGAAGGATGACGTCGTCACTCGAGGAGTGGATACATAGCGCATTCCATGGCTGGGCAATTGCTGCATTTTTGAACTAATAATAAGTACTCCCTCCGTCCAAAATTATTGCCGCTCAAACGGACATATAGTTGCAAATCTCTAGCTAATTTTCTTATTATTAAGAAACTAGCTATAACTAGCATTTGCTACTAACTTTCTTTTACCAATGTTGCTAACAAATAAACAATCATGCATGCATCATATATACGTATACATAATTGTTTTAACAAAAACAATTTGCTTCATATTAACCATCCATTTAAGAAATAAATAATTTTAGATCTATAACTAGAATTTTAGCAAACAAAAAAATAGTTCTAACTAGCATTTTTAACAGATACACAATTTACTTCTAACTAACATTTCAACAAATTCCTACCAAATTAACTAGCATGTGCTACACATGCATGCATCATATAAAGAAGAAAAAATAAAAAATGATGAAACTTACCTCGCGCACTCCTTCTTTTGGATGCCGACCCTAGTGTCGGTGCGACGAGGAGCACTGCAGCCCGCGTCGATGGCGATGGAGGCGCCCGTGGTTGCAGCGGCGAGCATGGCCGCGGATCCGACGGTGTCGGATTTCATGACATCGACGCTCGTAGGCGGCGCTAGCTCGTGGCCGTGGCGTGCGTCTGCGCAGTGGCTGCTGCGATAGCCGCAATCTCCCTTCGCGCACTATCAGTTGTATGAGCCCTTCCCCCATTCACCATTTACGACGAAGGGTCAGCCCTTTGCCAGAGTTACGAAATTCAACATCGGAAGACCAACTGATCAACGACATGTGTCATGCCGGTCCGGCTGTCATATTTATGTCGAGTTTATCCCTGTGGGTGCTTGGCATAAACTTGACTCCTCGATTTTTATTAAAAAAGAGAGGAAACAACAAAAACTCCACCATGTTGTTTTCAGGGGTAATCGGCATACACGCGATCCATCGAATTCGGTAAAAAAAGATAGGTCAAAAAATATTGTCGAGTTTTCGTTAGCGAAAAGCCAACAAACATAGACCCCCATCACAGCTCCATCGCCTGCTCGTCTGTGGGTCCCACCTACCAATCTTTGCCGAGTTTTTATTCAGAGAACTCGGTGAACTTGAGGCATTGGCGAATTTCTTTCTTTTGCCGAGTCTTTTTTCGCTATTACTTGGCAAAAATGTCAAGTTTGCCGAGTTTCTTCTCAGTGCTGAGCGCATGTTTGAATCGAACTTGGCACATGCAAAAGTTTGCCGAGCTCCGGATGAAATGAACTCGGTAAAATATCAGAACTCAACGCAAAACCAAATTCTAGTAGTGGAACATGCAATTTCCTTCCATGGTTTGAGAAATGCATCATTTCAAGCAAAACAGAGTATACTCAAATAGAATTTTAAGTTCATGAGAAAATGAAATACACCACGCAATAGCATTCAAGTTGATAAGAAAATCAAAGAGCTGGAGTCATATTCACACATGTATTCTTCAAATCCAAACCCATGGATTGGCATTGGCTAGCAATCTGCCCACATGAAGTAGGAGCACACTGCTCCCATGGACGGCGTCCAATTACCGCAACCGTGGAAGCATCTCCCCTGCATTGGCCCCGGCACCGCCACCACGCCACCTCTGCTCGCCACCCCGCAGTAGCATGCTGCGGCGGCGCCACCTCATGGAGTTACCTGAGGCTATACCTGGCCATGGGCCGGGCCGGGCCGGGCTTGGGCCTGGCCCTAAAAAGCCCACGGTAGAAAACTGAGGCCCAGGCCCGGCCCAGGCCCTGCCATAAAGCCTACTTCGAAGCCCAAGCCTGGCCCAAGCCCTGAAAAGCCCGTCGGGCCTGGGGCCGTGGGCCGGGCCTCTTCCTTAAATTTCCAATTAGCCAAGCCCAAGCCCGGCCCGGCCCTGCTGGTGGGCTCAAAACTCAGGCCCAAGCCCGGCCCACGGGCAAGCCCGTCGGGCCTAGGCCCTGGATTTTAGGGCCGGGCCTGGGAGGGCCGGCTGGGCCGGGCCTGAGATGGCCACATATACCTGAGGCGACGGGGTCTGCAGGGAGGTCGTAATGCTGAGCTGGACGCCGCGCCGCATGAGCTCCACGAGAAGCCGCGCCGTGTTACGCGCGTCATCGAGGCCGCAGTGCGCGCGGCCCTCCCACTCCAGCCCCGCTGCCTCGACGGCCCACCGCAGAGCAGCCCACCGGCCGCCGCCCAGCGCCGCGGCGAAGGGGATCTTGAGGTTGATCCAGTGGTTGAAGCAGGGAGGCTTGGCGAGCCCTTTGAAGCGGCACTCTGTCTCCAGCATGGTGCGGAGGTCCCAGTCCCCCCACGTCACGACGGCGAAGCAGCCGCCGCTCCTGGCCCATGCGGAGGCCTGCAGCCAGGCGGCGTGCAGGCGGAGCGCCTCGGCCAGCCGCACGCCGCCGTCGACGTCCGCCTGCCGGATGCCGGTGAGGTCCCTGCAGAAGTCGGTCAGCGCGGGGTGGTGCTGCGGGCGGACGTAGGTGCGGAACTCGGACTCGAGGTTGCCGGTGGCACCGTCGACGAGGACGGAGGGGAACTCGATGATCTCCTACGGGTAGATCTGCGCGCCTTTCTCGCACGTTGCCTCGAAGTCTAGGACCACGAAGTAGTCAAACGCCTGGCGCTGGAGCTGCCGTGCCGTTCTGACCCTGCTGCTGCCCGCCGCCGCCTTTGGGTCCGGTGACGGCACCCCGGAGCTGCTGGAGGTGAACATGGACCCAATCCTTTGCGATGGCAAAGCGCGTGGTCAACGTGAGAGGATGTACTCAGGAAGCGAGCAACTACCGGGTCGAGTTCACTCTAGGCACGAGCACGATAAGTAATGGGCTAACATAACTTCATTCTCTACTGATTTATATTTGAATAATTAGCAGAAAACAACCAAGCAAACCACCTTTTTAGGAAGCAAACCACCTCACAACCGAGACAAGTTGCACTGAACGATAGCTCAGATCTGCATTTACTACTACCGTTTATTACGATGGAGCCCCTGTCACTGTCAGTGAGCCAACAACCACACAAGAGGAACGACCTCACAACCAATGTGCTTGAAGCGAGGTGAGCTAGGGGATCGATCGTCAGTGCCCAGAGATGTCGTCCGGTGAGATGCAGAAGACGGCGTGCGTCACCGGAGGGAGCGGCTACATAGCTTCAGCGCTCGTCAAGACGCTGCTCGAGAAGGGGTACGCCATCAAGACGACGGTCAGAGACCCCGGTTGGCTTCTCGTTTCCTCGTTTCTACTTCTTTCTTGTCTGTACTTCAGAAAAAACTTCTCTTCAGAGTTTGATGTGAAATCCGGGGTTCTTCCTCGTTTAGTCTGGTAAAGTCTGGCAGCAAAGCTTGCCAAGCCTCTGAAAACATGTTTAGCTTTTATCTCAGTTCTAAGATATTCTGTAATCTGTAAGCAGAGGACACGGAGAAGAATGCCCACCTCAAGGACTTGCATGCGCTTGGCCCCTTGGAGATCATCCGTGCCCGGTTGGACGAAGAAGGCAGCTTTGACGAGGCTGTTTTCGGCTGCGACTACGCCTTCCTCGTCGCTGCCCCGATGGACTTTGGGTCAGCAGACCCTGAGGTAAACAACTATCTTCCGGCTCGCCGGAGCAAGCTTCGTTTTCATTTGCATGACTGTTCTTCCGGCATCTGACGATGATGGAGTTGTGGGGAATTGGGAAACAATTTAACATTTAAGTTGTCAGAACCATCACTCTCTCCCTGGCAAATTATTCTCAGCCATAGAAGACTTGGGATCATGTCGGCATTTCAGCATTTGGCAACCCAGTTATGCTCTCAAAAGCGCATAGTTCATTCTCAGCTCTTTGGCCGAGGATATTCTCATCCATGTCTAACAAGCATTTGAGAAATTATTCTCAGCCATAGTTTATTTCCTCGACGGTTCAGTTAAACCCCTCGTCAGGGAATCTTACAGGATTAAAGAATATTTTGACTTCCTCGCAAAAAAGAAGAAGAAGAATATTTTGACTTGCAAGGGATTTAATCCCCTCAACCCCTTCAATCCCCACAAAATCCAACAAGCCCGCGGGGTTAACCTACTACGCTTCGTGTTTGGTTGCAGAGGGATATGATCGACGCCGCCGTCCAAGGAACCTTGAACGTGATGAGGTCGTGCGTGAGAGCCGGGACGGTGAAGCGAGTGATCCTGACGTCGTCGGATTCTGCGGTCTCCATGAGGCCGCTGCCGGACGACATTTGTGTGCTCGACGAGGGCTCCTGGTCCGACGTCGATTACCTCAGAACCAACAAACCACCAACATGGGTACATACATCAATCTTTGTGTTCAGTATCTCGGGCCTGGACATTTCCTATAGATGGGCATAAACGTTATTGGTTCGCTGTATATTTGCATCGCAGGCATATGCAGTGTCGAAGGTGCTTGCTGAGAAGGCGGCAAGCAAATTCGCGGAGGAGAACGGCATTAGCCTTGTCACCATGTTGCCGGTGTTCATCTTGGGTGCGGCGCCGGTCACCAAGCCCACATCCAGCGTCCCTGTCACCCTCTCCCTGTTGACCGGTGATCTTTCTGTGTTCTTTTTTATTTTACTTTATTACAGCAAGTAAGCTCTGATTTATGCTGCTTGTTCTTCTGACCGGTGTTGTCACACGCATGGTGTCTGCCTGTCTTACGCATTTTTCAGGCGACGAGGGACAGATGGATATCATGATAGGCATGCAGTCGACCACGGACTGCGTGCCCATAAGCCACATCGACGACCTCTGCCACGCCGAGGTATTCGTCGCCGAGAATGAGTCCTCCACGGGAAGATACCTCTGCTGCAGTCACAACACCACCGTCTTGCAACTCGCTCGTCTCATGGCGGAGAAGTACCCGCAGTACAATATCAAACTTGAACGGTATGCTAATCCTCTGTCTGAACTACCCGATACGCTGCATGTTTTTTTGTAGGTTTAACAACATCCAAGTATGCTTTTTGCAGATTTGATGGGTCCCCGGAGAAGCCGAGAGTGTGTGTGTCATCTGAGAAGCTCATCAGGGAAGGGTTTGTGTTCAAGTACGATGATTTGGGAGAGATCTTTGACGACCTTGTCGAGTACGGTAGAACCACGGGGATTCTACCCTACTGATGCGTGCGTCAGCTGTCGATCGATATGTGATCAGGACAAAATAATGTCATCTCAGATAAGCAAAAAACCCACACCGGGTTCATTTACTTCTCGACCTTTTTATCTACTTCCTCGCATTTACCTGTTGAGAGTTTCTCCATTTCCCCGCCCTGGCCTGAGTGGGCATGGGAGTGGAGCTCGGGATGGCTTAAGCGAAAATAGAAAAATAAGTATGGGAGCGCCTAGAACTCATCTAGCTGTGACATAACTATGTCTCATTCACCCGACATCATATGCCTACGTCAAACCCTTCCTTTTTTTGAAGTAGAACGTCAAACCCTTCCCGATAAGCATGTGTTCGCTCAACCCTGTTCGACAGTACAAGCTTAGTTATTCAGCTTCTTCTTTTTTGATATTCCAGTTGCTGCAGACTGTAGTTGGTGGGTTTGGGCTTCTTTCGTAGTGATTGTGTGCTTGTAGAAAAAAAAATGACAACCCAGGATTCATTTTGTTGTTTTGTCTCATTTTTCTAAAAAATAATTGTAGTTCCTAGAAGTATTTGAACTAGTAATTTAACCAAACATAAAACAAACATTGTCTAAAAATGTCCAATTTACATGCAAGATGATACTGAGAAAAAAGTATTTTTCTTTTGAGAAAAAATAGTAGATTTCTTAAATATACACAAGTCAATCATAGCGGTGCGCGCATGCGATTCTTAGAAATAAATCAAACAAAGGAAGAAAAAAAGACCCACGGAGGTTGCGGGAGTGTTGTAGTGCTTGTAGTTGCAATTTCACGGTCCCCAATTTTAAAAAACATACAATTAGAAAAACTAATTTTAAAAAGCATAGTTGCAATTTTGCGGTCCCCAATTCAAAAACTTGCATTTTCAAAACCTCAAGGATTTCAAAAAACTTTCAGTTGCGACCTGCTTTTGAGAATGTGTAGTTTGACCCTCCTTGAAAAACATGCAGTTGCGAACTGCCTTGGAAAACATGCAATTGTGATTCCCCATTGAGGACTTGTAGTTGCGACCCGCCTTGGAGAACGTGCAGTTGCGGTTCCCCCTCGTGAACATGCAATTATGCAGCACTGAGATCTTTACAGTTGCGACCCTAGAAAAAACTTGAAGTGGGACCCTCTTGGCTTTTTATATCATTTAAATTATAAATAGGAAAAAACTAAAGACAACCTTCATCACCCCTTTCAGGTGTTTCTGTTATATCACCATGCCTTTTGGTTTGAAGAACGCTGGCGCTACTTTCATGCGCATGATTAAAAAATGTTTACTCGACCAGATTCCTCGGAATGTTGAAGCGTACATGGATGACATTGTTGTCAAGTCTCACAAAGGTTCCGACCTGTTGTCTGACTTATCTGAAACATTCGCCAATCTGAGGAGATATGACATCAAGTTAAATCCGACTAAGTGCACCTTCGATGTTCCCGGTGGAAAATTACTCGGTTTTCTCGTTTCTGAAAAAGGAATCGACGTTAACCCTGAAAAGATCGGCGCCATCACCCGAATGAAAAGCCCCGAGCGTGTGCACGATGTCCAGAAGCTCACAGGTTGCTTGGCAGCATTGAGTCGATTCATTTCTCGTCTCGGTGAGAAGGCACTGCCTTTATACCGACTGATGAAGAAGTCCGATACATTTGAGTGGACTCCGGAAGCTGAAGCAGCGTTTGTTGAGCTCAAAGCCCTGCTTTCCACCCAGCCGGTGCTTGCTGCTCCGCACAGCAAAGAGCCATTGCTATTGTACATCGCGGCCACTAATCAGGTCGTCAGTACAGTACTAACTGTCGAACGGGAAGAGGAAGGCAAGGCTTAGAAAGTTCAACGTCCAGTCTACTATATTTCTGAAGTGTTGACTCCTTCGAAGCAAAGATATCCACATTACCAGAAGCTCGTATATGGTATATATCTGACAGCAAAGAAGGTAGCACACTACTTTCAAGATCACTCAATTTCAGTCGTCAGTGATGCTCCGTTGTCTGAAATTCTCAACAATCGAGACGCGACTGGTCGAGTGGCCAAATGGGCTATCGAGCTCCTTCATCTTGATATCAAATTTGAAGCGAAGAAAGCAATCAAGTCTCAAGCTCTGGCCGATTTCCTTGCCGAATGGAACGAGCAGCAGCAGCCAATCCAACTTCACTCGGCACACTGGACCATGTTCTTTGATGGCTCCAAGATGCTGAATGGGTCTGGTGCTGGTGTAGTATTGGTGTCTCCAAAAGGCGACAGACTCAGTTATGTGTTGCAGATTCACTTTGATTCCTCCAATAACGAAGCCGAATATGAAGCACTCCTGTACGGGTTGCGTATGGCCATTTCACTCGGCGTCCGGCGCCTGATGGTATATGGCGACTCTGATTTGGTGGTTAACCAAGTGATGAAAGAGTGGGATGTCAGGAACCCCGCTATGACTGGATACTGCAATGCGGTAAGGAAACTCGAGAAGAAATTCGAGGGGTTGGAACTTCATCATGTTCCCCGAGTGAAGAACGAAGCAACATATGAGCTGTCAAAGATTGGATCCACTCGGAAGCCTGTCCCCAGCAATGTATTTCTCGAGCACCTTCATTCTCCTTCGGTGCAGGAAGATCCCTTCACTGAAGAGCCCCCGCAAGCGAAAA
Organism: Elymus sibiricus; assembly: GCA_039707655.1. Lineage (NCBI taxonomy): Eukaryota > Viridiplantae > Streptophyta > Magnoliopsida > Poales > Poaceae > Elymus > Elymus sibiricus. The sequence continues at coordinate 484,424,365 of CM077665.1, forward strand.
GCGCCTCTGATCCGAGTGAAGTTGATGTCCCCGCTGTCATTGATTTGGCCATGGAGATCTTGGTGATTACGCCCGACTGGACTGTACCTTATATTGCGTACATTCTTAGGAAAGAACTCCCAAATGATGAAGATGAGGCTCGACAGATAGTCCGCAGATCCAAGGCTTTTACCGTTATGGATGGGCAACTCTATAGGGAAAGTGTGACTGGCGTGACTCAGCGGTGTATTTCTCCTGAAGAAGGTCGATTGATTCTGGAAGAGATTCACTCAGGAACTTGTGGTCATCATGCGTCCTCTAGGACGATTGTTGCCAAAGCATACCGAGCTGGTTTCTTCTGGCTGCGCGCCAATGAGATGGCTAAAGATATTGTTGATCACTGCGAAGGGTGCCAGTTTTATTCGAACCTGTCACACAAACATGCGTCTGCCTTGAAGACTATTCCACTCGTCTGGCCGTTTGCTGTGTGGAGCTTGGATATGGTTGGACCCCTTAGAACAGGCCAGAGTGGATTTACTCATTTACTGGTTGCAGTTGAGAAGTTCACTAAGTGGATTGAAGCTAAACCCATCAAGAAGCTGAACGCCCGCACTGCAATCAAGTTCATGAAAGAAATAACGTTCCGGTATGGAGTACCCCATAGTATCATTACAGACAATGGCTCCAACTTTGACTCGGAGGAGTTCAGATACTTTTTTTCTTCTCAAGGCACTCGGGTGGATTACGCATCCGTTGCGCACCCCCAGTCCAACGGTCAAGCTGAGCGAGCTAACGGACTTATCCTCCAAGGGTTGAAACCTCGGCTCATGCGAGATCTTGATCATGCTGCTGGAGCCTGGGTCACAGAATTACCGTCTGTTCTGTGGGGCTTGAGGACGACTCCTAACCGGTCGACTGGACGCACTCCTTTCTTCCTTGTGTATGGAGCTGAAGCCGTTTTGCCAAGTGACATCCTTCACAATTCTCCCCGAGTGGATCTTTACTCTGAAGACGAAGCCGAACAAGCAAGACAAGATGGAGTGGATCTCCTAGAGGAGGAACGAGAGATGGCCCTGATCCGGTCGACTGTATATCAACAAGACCTACGCCGCTTCCATGCTAGACACGTCAAGAGCCGTTCATTCCACGAAGGTGATCTGATGCTCCGAGTGGATCAGCAGCGACCCCACAAGTTGGCCCCAGCATGGGAAGGCCCATTCGTCGTCACCAAGGTGCTGAACAACGGAGCGTACCATCTTTTCAACTTGAAGAAGAATATTGATGAGCCGCGCGCTTGGAACGCAGATCTGCTTCGACGCTTTTATACTTGATGGCCGAGCTGGTTTGATGTAATAAGAGTACTCCAGACAATGCCGTTTGTTAAGTTATGACTTCCGCAGCTTATTGTCGATTCCGATCACACAATTTTGCATTCAGAAATTACTCCGAGTGAAGAGCAATCCTCTCTCTTGGGAGCTTAGATGCGAATCCGTTTCGCCTAAGTTAAAAACACTTCCGAGTGTATAGCATTCAATACACTCGGAGACTTAGCTGCGAACCAGTCTTCGCCTAAGTCTAAAACTTCTCCGAGTAAAGAGCAATCCTCTCTCTCGGGGGCTTAGCTGCGAATCCGTTTCGCCTAAGTTAAAAACCCTTCCGAGTGTATAGCATTCAATACACTCGGAGACTTAGCCGCGAACCTGTCTTCGCCTAAGTCTAATACTTCTCCGAGTAAAAAGCAATCCTCTCTCTCGGGGGCTTAGCTGCGAATCCGTTTCGCCTAAGTTAAAAACCCTTCCGAGTGTATAACATTCAATACACTCGGAGACTTAGCTGCGAACCAGTCTTCGCCTAAGTCTAAAACTTCTCCGAGTAAAGAGCAATCCTCTTTCTCGGGGGCTTAGCTGCGAATCCGTTTCGCCTAAGTTAAAAACCCTTCCAAGTGTATAGCATTCAATACACTCGGAGACTTAGCTGCGAACCAGTCTTCGCCTATGTCTAAAACTTCTCCGAGTAAAGAGCAATCCTCTCTCTCGGGGGCTTAGCTGCGAATCCATTTCGCCTAAATTAAAAACCCTTCCGAGTGTATAGCATTCAATACACTCGGAGACTTAGCTGCGAACCAGTCTTCGCCTAAGTCTAAAACTTCTCCGAGTAAAGAGCAATCCTCTTTCTCGGGGGCTTAGCTGCGAATCCGTTTCGCCTAAGTTAAAAACTCTTCCGAGTGTATAGCATTCAATACACTCGGAGACTTAGCTGCGAACCAGTCTTCGCCTAAGTCTAAAACTTCTCCGAGTAAAGAGCAATCCTCTTTCTCGGGGACTTAGTTGCGAATCCGTTTCGCCTAAGTTAAAAACCCCTCCGAGTGTGTAGCATTCAATACACTCGGAGACTTAGCTGTGAACCAGTCTTCGCCTAAGTCTAAAACTTCTCCGAGTAAAGAGCAATCCTCTTTCTCGGGGGCTTAGCTGCGAATCCGTTTCGCCTAAGTTAAAAACCCTTCCGAGTGTATAGCATTCAATACACTCGGAGACTTAACTGCGAACCAGTCTTCGCCTAAGTCTAAAACTTCTCCGAGTAAAGAGCAATCCTCTCTCTCGGGGACTTAGCTGCGAATCCGTTTCTCCTAAGTTAAAAACCCTTCCGAGTGTATAGCATTCAATACACGCGGAGACTTAGCCGCGAACCAGTCTTCGCCTAAGTCTAAAACTTCTCCGAGTAAAGAGCAATCCTTTTTCTCGGGGGCTTAGCTGCGAATCCGTTTCGCCTAAGTTAAAAACCCTTCCGAGTGTATAGCATTCAGTACACTCGGAGACTTAGCTGCGAACCAGTCTTCGCCTAAGTCTTAAATTCTTACGAGTGCAGAACACCTGTTCCATTCGAGAATTAAATAAATTCAGCCAGGCAAAATGTCGGAAAGCAAAACACGAGTAAGACTAGAATCTCCAGCGCAGCCAAGACTTGTTCGCGCTAAGGGAAGTTCTCAGGCTTAAGGCCTGAACAAAGTTTAACCGGTTACACCATCACTTGGCATACCGAGGCAAATAAAGTTTGTACTGAAAGCAAAGTACTTGTTCAAGCTCCAGTAGGGCTTGAGGGCTTGACAAAGGTGTCCATGTCAATTCCGTCGGCAATCCGGGTGGCAGCTTCGATGAAAGTCTCCATGAAATCTTCAAACTTAAGCTTCTTTGTGTTGGTCACTCGGAGATCCTTCAGTTTGTCCTCTTTGGCCTCCTTGCAATGAACCCTGACGAGTGAAAGTGCCACGTCAGCACCACAGCGGGCTACGGATTTCTTCCACGCTTGCACTCGATTGGGAAGTTCATTGAGGCGAGTCATCATAGACTCAAGGTCAGTCTGGAGGGAGTCTTCAGGCCACAGCTCCTTGTCAATCTTCTTGAAAGCAGACCTCAGCCGAATGATGTATCCTTGGACATTCTTGAGACGAGCTTCAAGGCGAAACATATCCATGGCCACGGCGTCTCCGACAAGTGATTTTGTGGGGTCCAGATTGGGCTCGATCTCTTCAGTTTCTTTCTCAAAGTCTTGACAGAATTCTGCACGAAGAGAAAGTGAAAAGGTGATCACAATGCCACTCTGGAAAAATCAAAGAAATTCATTCGACAGCGGAAGGTTACCTTCGAGCATGCTGAACATTTTCCTCGCGAAGTCTCCCAAGTGTTTCTCCAGAGCTGTCTTACTCTTGGTCTATACTTCAAGCTTTTTCATCCATTCAGATCGTTCCTGCTTGAGTTTGGTGTTCTCTTCTTCCAGTCTACTGGCTGCGGCAAGTTTTTTCTCAGCAGCTTCAGTTTTCTCCTTCGCTTCCTTCTGAGCATCAGCAAGTGATTTGTCTTTGTCCTCGAGCGCCTTCTTCAGGGTATCTAAAGAAATAGCATTGTTGAGTTGCGCTCGGAGACGTCGGTTCTCATCACGTACGTCTGTTCGAGTGAATTCACTCGGTTCAAAGGATGGAAGATGAAAGTGATAATGCAATTGGTCGACAAAGATTACCTCCCAAAGTCTTCAACTCGGTCTGTGCACGGTCCAGGTGTCGTGGGAACGAGCCTGACCGTAGAAGGTAGGGGTACGTAAGGAGAGGGCAGAGTCCTAGCTACGGCGAGATTGTACACAAGAATGTATGAGTTCAGGCCCCTCTCGTGGAGGTAAAAGCCCTACGTCTCAGGTGCTCGGGAGCTTCTTGTCGAGTGTAATATGTGTGTAGTTACAGGGGGTGCGAACCCTTGTGCCAGAGGGGAGGGGTGGCTTATATAGAGTGCGCTGCCCCTCATAAGTGTCCGGCATCTAAGGGTCAGATCGTGGTCATTAAAGACATACGTTACTGGTAACGTACACCATAAATGCTATTAAAGATCTTGATGAATGCTTGCCCGTTAGCCTCCCTGGGGTGACTTCTGGGCTTCTGTGGTCGAATGTCTTCTGGTCCTTCCGAGTAGAAGGTAAGCGTCGAGTGAAAGGTACCTCCGAGTGTATATTGCCGAGTGACTCATGCTTCTTGGCGATTTCAGTCGGAGACTTCTTCGTAGCCCTTAAGCTTTCTGGGGCAGTGTCCTTAGGTAGGGTATGTAGGTCAGGCCTATGACCCTACCCTAGGTACATATCCCCATCATTAGCCCCCGAATGGATCGGGGTTCGAGTGTGAAGGTGTCAATGCAGGTTCAGACAAGGCACAAAATTCCGAGTACATTTTGAAGCTTCTCAGAAATCTGCGTCGATTGGAACCTTTATCGATCACCCTGATCAATTCTGTCTTGAAATGTATTCGAGTGAAATTGAACTCCAAACTGGTCTGAGTGAAACTGAGCTCGAAGTCAGGTTCGAGTGATCTGTAGAGTCTTCGGATGCGACGGTTTGTTCTGTCGGGTCCGGATTTCGCGGGATTCGAAATTTGGATAAGTGCGCGCGGGGCGGAGATGGCGTAACTGCTAAGGCAAGAGAAGGCACGACGCCTCGATTATCGCGCCGCCCATTTCGCCACGTATCGCTCCTCCTCTGAATTCGGGATACCCAGATCTCTGGTGGGCCCGCAGGTCAGTGACCCACACGGGTGGATATAAGAGGCGACGACGCCGGTGCTGGCACAGTATTCTTCCCCCAAATCCACTCTTCCTCTCCTCCTCCTCTTCTCAACTCTGCCCTACCGACCGCCGCCGCCATGACAAAGGGCAAGACGGAGAAGCTCGAGCGCGCCAAGAAGGGAGGAGCCAAGGCGAAGAAGCCGTCGGGCGCTCGATCGAAGGTGCCGCCGGGGTGGATCCAGGGGGATTTCCTCCAATCGACGGTCACGGCGGAGGATGTGCAAAATCTCATCAACGACGGGTTGATAGCTGCGGGGTCCTGGAGATTGCCGAAGGGGGAGACCGAGCCGGAGCCACGCGACGGCGAGCGAGTTCTGCTTCTCACCCACGTCGAGCGAGGTTTCTCCATGCCACCCCACCCATTCGTCCGTGCTTTCCTGAACTACTTCGGGGCGCAGCTCCACCATCTCCCTCCGAATGCAATTGTCTATCTTTCATGTTTCATAACTTTGTGCGAATGCTTCTTGGGTTGCCCTCCACATTGGGGTTTGTTTAAACACATATTCTCTGTTAGATCCCAATCTCTTAAGAAAGCCAATCCCAAAGATAGCAAAACTCATGTAATCCAGCTGTGTGGTGGCTTAGGGATCCAAAAGAGAGGTAGGAGTGCATTTCCCTCCATGACATTTCCTGATTCTGTCCGGGGTTGGCAGTCGACATGGTTCTATTGCAAGGATGTTGCATCGCCAAATATGTCGACTGGACTTCCTCCTTTCACCTTGGATCGACCTACCACCCCCAAATCACTGTACGTGACAAATGTAGAGAAAATCCAAGTAGGGATCCTAGTGAACGCTGTAACTGAACTGATCCGCGGCGGAGTGACTGGCTTGGACCTCCTTGAAACGTTTCTCAGTCGACGAATCCAGCCCCTCCAAGCCCGGGATCACACCATGTGGCATTATTCAGGCTCTGAGGATACCACTCGGACTCATCCTGAGGAGGTTTCCGACGAGACTGTTTCTCAGTGGCTCAGGAGCGTCATCGGAGCCTGTGATAATCCAGAGGGAGCCAAACGAATTCCGGCCTTCTCTGCTTTGAACCCACCGAGGAACTTGGTGAGTTATATCTCTGTCGATTGTTTTAATACTTTGTCGAGTAACCGGATATTCAGTCGACTGACTTTGAAGTTTGTATCTTGCAGGAATTTACAAACATGTATTCTCCAGTACCAAATGGAGAGCAGACCGACGAAGAGGAAGGAAGCGTGGACGGCAGCGTAGATGGCGATTACGCCGACGACAGCGAGAGCAACGATGATGACCCGGAGGAAGACGAGGTGGAAGCTCAGGTCCCTTCGCGCACCGAACGCCGTGCCAAGCAACAGGAAGACCCAGGGGTCGTCCCGAGCAAAACTGTGGCGTCGAGCACAAGGAACCCAAAGCGTGACCGCGCTGCAACATCAGGGTCAGCCGAAAAAGCTGCGAAACAGCTCAAGCCGGACGCGCCAAAACCTCGGAAGGCCCTGCCCCGTATCAAGATTGATGTGCCTGTTGCCTCTACGTGAGTGTTTATTTTCCTTATTCTGCTGTTGAAGAACTTCATGTTGATGCTGACCGAGTGAAACTTGTCTGCCAGAGCTGCTACCTCTGTGACGTCGCCCCAGCGAGATGACGGAGACCGTATGGAAGTGGACACTCCTGACGCGGCTACCTCCCAACTAGGTACACCAAATCCGCATACTACTCTGTGTTCTGAAGAATAATCGTCGAGTGACTTGATTAAAATTGTCGACTGACAGCTGACGAAATCATCGAACTGGAAGACGATGAGGAGCCACAGCGGGGAGCGGATGGTGAAGCTGTGCTTCTGGAGACTCCACGCATACGCACTCGGAGAACATCATCTGGTCAGACGCCCCTTGTGACGACTGCTGCGACACCTCCAGCCCTTGTAACTCCGCTGTCGAGTGCTCCGCCAGCCACTTCAACTCTGGTGGCTTCAGCACCTGTTGGACAATCTCAGGTACCACCTGCTGCTTCAGTGACGGCACCAACTCACTCGACGCCCGCATACCCTTTGTATCATGTCCCGGAGGACCAAACTGGAGCTGCCAAGGAGGCCATGATCCAAGCTGGGCAGATGATGTTGCGAACAAAGGAGGCGTATGAAGCCAGCAAGTTAGCTTATGATGCCAGCACATCGCTTCAAGCCAACGTCCGAGTAAGTACTATTGTAAGTTAATTTCCGATTGAATTCTTGTCCATCTTGATTTTACACCCACTGGGTGTTTTCTTCGCAAGTAGATCAAGTAATTTCTGGTCCAGTGGGGGCACGCTGAGTGCACCCACTGGGTGTAGTCCCCGAGACCGCTGTCGAATGACGAAGGCATCGGCAGGGGTCTTAAAGTCCTTTTGAAAACCGTTTCCATTCGACAGGACAGACCGTGTCGAGTAAATGTAGGTCCAGTGGGGGCACGCTGAGTGCACCCACTGGGTGTAGTCCCCGAGACCGCCGTCGAATGCTTGCATCGGCGGGGGTCTGATAGAGACAATGTTCACTTGCTTGCTTTCTTCTTTTATACTCTGACAGGCAGACCTGGTCGAGTGTTTTTGTATCCAGTGGGGGCACGCTGAGTGCACCCACTGGGTGTAGTCCCCGAGACTACTGTCGATCGTTGACGATGGGCAGTAGTCTTAAGAACCATTCTGCAGGTTTCATGGACATCATTTCCATCAACCATGATATGACGCTGTATAGGGTTGTGGGGTGGGGCGGCGGGCCGCCTTTCAGTCGACTGCACTTGTATTTTCCCACTCGGGAGTAAAGAAATATTTATGTCGACTGAACCCCTTCTTTGCTGATTTCAGAAAGCCTGTGGGCTCGGGACGAAGTACATCGAGCTGGAGAAAGAAAAGAATCGACTTCTGCTTGATCTGGAGCTGACGAACAACAACCTGGACCGTGCACAGACCGAGTTGAAGACTTTGGGAGGTAATCTTTGTCGACCAATTGCATTATCACTTTTATCTGCCATCCTTTGAACCGAGTGAATTCACTCGAACAGACGTACGGGATGAGAACCGACGTCTCCGAGCGCGACTCAACAATGCTATTTCTTTAGATACCATGAAGAAGGCGCTCGAGGACAAAGACAAATCACTTGCTGATGCTCAGAAGGAAGCGAAGGAGAAAACTGAAGCTGCTGAGAAAAAACTTGCCGCAGCCAGTAGACTGGAAGAAGAGAACACCAAACTCAAGCAGGAACGATCTGAATGGATCAAAAAGCTTGAAGTGCAGACCAAGAGTAAGACTGCTCTGGAGAAACACTTGGGAGACTTCGCGAGGAAAATGTTCAGCATGCTCGAAGGCAACCTTCCGCTGTCGAATGAATTTCTTTGATTTTTCCAGAGTGGCATTGTGATCACCTTTTCACTTTCTCTTCGTGCAGAATTCTGTCAAGACTTTGAGAAAGAAACTGAAGAGATCGAGCCAATCTGGACCCCACAAAATCACTTGTCGGAGACGCCGTGGCCATGGATATGTTTCGCCTTGAAGCTCATCTCAAGAATTTCCAAGGATACATCATTCGGCTGAGGTCTGCTTTCGAGAAGATTGACAAGGAGCTGTGGCCTGAAGACTCCCTCCAGACTGACCTTGAGTCTATGATGACTCGCCTCAATGAACTTCCCAATCGAGTGCAAGCGTGGAAGAAATCCGCTGCCCGATGTGGTGCTGACGTGGCACTTTCACTCGTCAGGGTTCATTGCAAGGAGGCCAGAGAGGACAAACTGAAGGATCTCCGAGTGACCAACACAAAGAAGCTTAAGTTTGAAGATTTCATGGAGACTTTCATCGAAGCTGCCACCCGGATTGCCGACGGAATTGACATGGACACCTTTGTCGAGCCCTCAAGCCCTACTGGAGCTTGAACAAGTACTTTGCTTTCAGTACAAACTTTATTTGCCTCGGTATGCCGAGTGATGGTGTAACCGGTTAAACTTTGTTCAGGCCTTAAGCCTGAGAACTTCCCTTAGCGCGAACAAGTCTTGGCTGCGCTGGAGATTCTAGTCTTACTCGTGTTTTGCTTTCCGACATTTTGCCTGGCTGAATTTATTTAATTCTCGAATGGAACAGGTGTTCTGCACTCGTAAGAATTTAAGACTTAGGCGAAGACTGGTTCGCAGCTAAGTCTCCGAGTGTACTGAATGCTATACACTCGGAAGGGTTTTTAACTTAGGCGAAACGGATTCGCAGCTAAGCCGCCGAGAAAGAGGATTGCTCTTTACTCGGAGAAGTTTTAGACTTAGGCGAAGACTGGTTCGCAGCTAAGTCTCCGAGTGTATTGAATGCTATACACTCGGAAGGGTTTTTAACTTAGGCGAAACGGATTCGCAGCTAAGTCCCCGAGAGAGAGGATTGCTCTTTACTCGGAGAAGTTTTAGACTTAGGCGAAGACTGGTTCGCAGTTAAGTCTCCGAGTGTATTGAATGCTATACACTCGGAAGGGTTTTTAACTTAGGCGAAATGGATTCGCAGCTAAGCCCCCGAGAAAGAGGATTGCTCTTTACTCGGAAAAGTTTTAGACTTAGGCGAAGACTGGTTCACAGCTAAGTCTCCGAGTGTATTGAATGCTACACACTCGGAGGGGTTTTTAACTTAGGCGAAACGGATTCGCAACTAAGCCCCCGAGAAAGAGGATTGCTCTTTACTCGGAGAAGTTTTAGACTTAGGCGAAGACTGGTTCGCAGCTAAGTCTCCGAGTGTATTGAATGCTATACACTCGGAAGAGTTTTTAACTTTGGCGAAACGGATTCGCAGCTAAGCCCCCGAGAAAGAGGATTGCTCTTTACTCGGAGAAGTTTTAGACTTAGGCGAAGACTGGTTCGCAGCTAAGTCTCTGAGTGTATTGAATGCTATACACTCGGAAGGGTTTTTAATTTAGGCGAAATGGATTCGCAGCTAAGCCCCCGAGAGAGAGGATTGCTCTTTACTCGGAGAAGTTTTAGACTTAGGCGAAGACTGGTTCGCAGCTAAGTCTCCGAGTGTATTCAATGCTATACACTCGGAAGGGTTTTTAACTTAGGCGAAACGGATTCGCAGCTAAGCCCCCGAGAAAGAGGATTGCTCTTTAGTTGGAGAAGTTTTAGACTTAGGCGAAGACTGGTTCGCAGCTAAGTCTCCGAGTGTATTGAATGCTATACACTCGGAAGGGTTTTTAACTTAGGCGAAACGGATTCGCAGCTAAGCCCCCGAGAGAGAGGATTGCTTTTTACTCGGAGAAGTATTAGACTTAGGCGAAGACTGGTTCGCAGCTAAGTCTCCGAGTGTATTGAATGCTATACACTCGGAAGGGTTTTTAACTTCGGCGAAACGGATTCGCAGATAAGCCCCCGAGAAAGAGGATTGCTCTTTACTCGGAGAAGTTTTAGACTTAGGCGAAGACTGGTTCGCAGCTAAGTCTCCGAGTGTATTGAATGCTATACACTCGGAAGGGTTTTTAACTTAGGCGAAATGGATTCGCAGCTAAGCCCCCGAGAGAGAGGACTGCTCTTTATTCGGAGAAGTTTTAGACTTAGGCGAAGACTGGTTCGCAGCTAAGTCTCCGAGTGTATTGAATGCTATACACTCAGAAGGGTTTTTAACTTAGGCGAAACGGATTCGCGGCTAAGCCCCCGAGAAAGAGGATTGCTCTTTACTCGGAGAAGTTTTAGACTTAGGCGAAGACTGTAGGAGATATGCCCTAGAGGCAATAATAAATGTTATTGATTATCTCCCTGTTCATAATTAGGTTTATGTTCCATGCTATAACTGCTATGGTTCTCGAGTCTACAATAACCACGAGGCTCGGAGGAAGACTCATATGCACGTGTGGGATAATAAACGGTAAAATTTATTCCTAGTCTGGCCTCTAAGACTGGCTCAAGTATTGCATGATGATCCTGTTTTCCTGATCATGGGCATGGCTATGCTGACAATTTTGAGGGCGCAATGTTGGTAGAACACATATGTTGAATCGACCCGAATTGATGTTATGCTATGAGATTCATTCGTCATAAGTTAATGGTTTATAACACAGAGATGGTTAATGTTTGCATGATTCCTTAGACCATGAGAGTATCGAGTTTCTTCATGCTTGCTTCATGAACTTTGGGGTTTGTTAAACGTCATCCGTAAATGGGTGGCTATTACGGCGGCTTACGGGTTCATGGAAAAGTATGTCAAGTAACTTGATAGCTCAAGATTGGGATTTGCTCCTCCGACGATGGAGAGATATCTCTGGGCCCTCTCGGTGTTACGGTATCCATCATCGTCTGGCCAGACACAGGGTGATTTGATCACAGGGATGCCGGAACACGGGAACGAGAAAAGAGAACAATACCGGCAACGAGGTAACTGGCATAGTGGACAAGTTGTTGATCCACGGGGATGCCAACGTGTCTCACCTCGGGTATTTGTAACATATCGCGAAGCAATAGGAATAGCACACGGCAACTGGAGGTTCGCTCGAATATTCATTCGTGTGGGTATAGGGGTCAATATGGGTGTCCACGGCTCCGATGTTGATCATTGATCGGAAGGGGTTCCGGGTCATGTCTATGCTTCACCGAACCTATAGGGTCACACGCTTAAGGGTCATCCAGCTGCTGAATACTAGACAGGGAGTCTGAGAGAAAGTTTCCGGAAAAAGTTTTCGGAGACAGCGGAAAAGTTCCGAAGAGAGAGGTCACCGGATGAGTTCCGGTGAAACTGAAAAGTTGTTTCAGGGGATACCATAAAGTCAAATTGGTTTTGGCGCATGCCTGATAATTCTTGGAGGGTGCCAGAATCATTCTGGAAACTTTCTGGAATTTTCCGGAATGAAAACCGGAAATGTTCCGGAGCTGCCGAAACCGCTTCAGATGCTTTTCGCAGATGAAAATCACTAAACCGGAATTGTTCCGGCTCGCGTTGAAAATTATTTTGGTGGGTACTGGAAATGTTCTAAGCCCACATGAATATTTTCAGTTCGAACGGACGCTGAAATATGTCGTCGTGAATAGTGAAAATGCATTTATGGTTATGGTTGGAAGTTGGCCTTCCACAAATATCTTCCCAAGATCTTTTAGGATGACATGGAAGGATAAGGGCTGCCTACTTGCTTTTACCTTTGTGCCCTTGTGAAGGGCATTATGGGTATTTCAAGTACCTCCCTACCCCTTGGGTTTTCCTATAAATAGAGGTGGAGATGCACTCTCCACACTCACTCTTTTCTCACATACACATGCCATCTGATGTTATCTGGCTTCTCTCTCCCTCCCAGCAAAATAGTTTCGTAGAGCCGAAAGGCTGTCTGGGTTCCGGTGGGAACTAGTTCTGGACGGCGAAGCCCTGCCGGATAGATGACACCGTATGTGTGCAACTCTGTAGAGAGATCGTAGTTTCGGTCTTAGTTCGAGAGTGCCTCCCGAAGGGCTGTCCGTGTGACCGTCCGAGTCTTGGAGTGCCTCCCGAAGGGCTGTCCGTGTGACCGTCCGAGTTTTGGAGGTCCTCCCGAAGGGCTGTCCGAGTGACAGTCCGAGTTTCGGAGGTCCTCCCGAAGGGCTGTCCGCGACACCGTCCGGGGGACTGTGCGACCGCCTCCCGGAGGGCTGTCCGCGGGGCAGATGAGGGTATACATCCTCGCGGTTGGGAGGTTGTAAAATCCTAGCTGCGGGGATCTGCACCGCCGATCGTCATCGACTCTACTTCCGCTGCGCTACGAGTCGGTAACGAAAGAGATCAAACCTTGTATGCAGTCTCCATAGTGGTCCTGGGCTGGTGCGTAGGTCGGAAAATTTTTGTTTTCTGCTGCGTTACCCTACAGTGGCATCAAGAGCCGTGCTATGCGTAGATGCAGGTTGCGATCTAGAATACATAGAGATGTATGGGTGTTGCACAATATAATTAGGCAGTAGATGAGATCTATTACTGAAAATTATTTGTGCGGGTAGCAGATGAAATCTGTTACCCGATGTTCTTGTTGCTTCCCTGGAATTTGCATATTTCTGATCTTGATAACAGTATGGTGGAGTTTCAATGTTCTGGCAATCCGCGATCCTGATTGATCAACGAAGTGCTAACAGTTCATTGAATTCCACCGTAGTTAAAAAGAAAGATGAAATTTCGCAGACGAAAGGGCAATGCAGATATGATCTGCACGGGGGTCACACGTATGACGAAGTTTAGTATGGGGCTCGAGATTTTATTATCTCGTGTTTCATACACCCCGCAATGTTAATCTAGCGACTTGGATTATCATGCTTGATGATGGACGTTGGTTGCTTCGGTTTGTTTCGAAACCTTAGAAGCCACGTAAAATAAAATTTTGCATGAACCGATTAGAGGCGTCTAACTTGGTTTTGCAGGATGGTTTGCATGTGCATATGATGTGTTATAGCAGTGCTCATATTAATTTGATTATGTATGAGATGACTATATGATGTAATTTTATTAACATGACCTGCGTGTCATGATTCGGCATGATGGCTGGAGCCATATGATTGCACTTTAATGACTTGCGTGTCAACCTTATGTAATGCACTTATTTTATTAGCTATAGAGATAGCAATATTATCTGGTGCATCGACAAGGTGGTGGCAATCTTCACGAAGGTGAACACCGACACGAATGCCGGAGACGAAGAAATAAAAGATTTCTCCGTCAGAAAGGGCTGTACCATATCATGCTATTATGAATTGCCTGAGATGTATATCCCTTATGATGCACCCTTCTTGATTGCGCGGTAGTCGCTTTTATTAGGGTGATCTCTCACAAAAATATCAAGTAGTTAGTGTTCTCCCAAGTGTAGCACCGTCACAGCATCCTTCCTTTCGAGGTGCGCCATGATCTATATGGGTACGAACGATTGTACGGGTGTAAGGCGGGTGAGGTCAGACCTCGCAGCAAGATCACTTGGTTATCTTGACGTTCATGGCAGGATCGTCCTGAGCTCGGAACACACGCATCGAAAGATGAACAAGAGTCACATGGAGATGTGATTGGCAAGTTTGCCTACCAATTGAAGTTCGCGCCATCAGTGTTCATCTCGAACAATGGCGTTGAATGGAAATGTGGGTCTTGAATCACTCACAATCAATTATGAGAGATATTGATTTGAGTGGGAGCACACTGTAGAATTAACTTGTTTAATTCTCGGTGCAATTAATTTTGAACACTGTCTAAGTGTGGTTTGCATAATAGCTGTAGAATAATGGCTCATGTTTCCACCTTCCCTATTAAAATTGAATAGCTGTTAAATATCTGGTTAAAACTTTACGGTTGGTAACGTAATGTGAGGATTGTCCTCAAGAGTGCCGAGAAGGACTTTGTCCTATCGCATGCTTTCGGTATTCTCCCGCTAATGCTATGGATCATGTGACTCTCGTCCTTCGATCCAAAAGCTAGAATCCCTTTTCAGTCAAAGTGCAATATGTTTGCTTCCATGAGACCCGAACTTCGAAAGTTTGGATAGTTATGTGATATTCATGGAATCTGAAAATCATTTTCAGAGAAAGACAAAGGCTAAAAGATATGAGATATCCAAAGCAATGTTTGTTTGCAAACTATTAGTAAAGGAGTTTACTATGCATTAGACTGATAAGAGAGGGATCCAGGAGAACGCCTGTCATATGATGAAAGGTGAATAAAACAACAACTTAAAGAGAAAGGAAGTGTCCGAAGGGTGTTAGTAAGACTTTCACGCCTAGGAAGTCCGGGGCTAACGCCACTCTTAAGTTGGGTGCTTCTTCTGAGAGTAGGAGAAATACTGAAAGTTAAACTGTTAGAAGTATAAAGGCAAAAGGTAAGAAGACTGGAATATCCAGCTCATGTATGAATGTCATACAAGTTTTTGATGTATAGAAGTCTGGTCAAAGATATAGTTCTTGGGAATTATGGTTAAACATGTTAATCACTAATTCTTGGGTATTGTGAGTTAATCATAAAGATACCCGCTCGATTGCATTCTGTTGCAACTCGATGTAAGAACTACTATGGCCTGAAAGACTAGCCAGGAATGAGGTTAGATACACGCAGGGAACATAATAAATGTTACTATGCCTTCCATAGGTGTATTCCCTATGTATTTACTTTCATAATTCATTTTAGAGTTTCACACTCTAGCCCTTTGCATAAGGTATCTTGCAAGAAGGTTGTTCATAAGAGAACTTTTGATGTTCGGTGTTATGAATAACATAAGGGCCATACTTTCATTATGAATGAGACGTATGTTATGAATATTGGTAATAATACATTACCTCTATATTTACTTTTATAATTCATTTAGAGTTTCATATACTCTAGCCCTTTGCATAAGGTATCTTGCAAGAAGGTTATTCATAAGAGAACTTTTGATGTTCGGTGTTATGAATAAACATGAAGGGCCATGCTTCCATCCAGGATGGGATGTATGTTGTGAATATTGATGGTAATATGATACATCCATAACACTGACGCTAAATGTCGCAAGACTAAAAGAATACCACATATGTGTGGCACTGCATTTGGTCACATTGGAAAACCCCGCATGGAAATTCCATTATGATGGATTTTGATGTCGTTTGATTTTGAATCATCTGACACTTGCAACTTTCCTCTGAAAAGTAAAGTGACTGAAATACCATTCACAGGCCATAAGGAACGAGCAAAGAACATATTGGTGATCATACATTATGATGTGTGTAGTCCAATAAATGTTGTTGCAAGTAGTGGATTTATCTATCTTCAGAAATGACTCAAGTAGATATATGGATATTTACTTGATGAGACGTAAGTCTGGATCTTTTGAATTCATTCATAAGGTTTTCAAAAATGAAGTAGAAGTTATTTTAACAAGAAAATTATGTTTCTACAATTCGATTGCAGAAAGGAATATTTGAGTTATAAGTTTAGCGAATGTCTGATGAGTTATGAAAGGGGTTTCATAACTTGCACCTCCCGGAACACCACTGCAAGTGGAAAGTCCGTGAAGATGTAATCGAACCATTTATGACATGGTAAGATCAAAGATGACATAAATAAATTTGCCATTATCCCTTTTAAAGAGTGATGCTTTAGAGACTGCGGCTTTTACACTGAAAAGAGATCCATCAGGTCTGTTGAAATGACGCCATGGTATGGTACGCCCAACCATGTTATATCTTTTCTTAACATTTGGAATATGGGGCTTGTGTAAAAGATTACAAACCTATTCCAAATCAGACAAGTCCTACTTTGTAAGGTTATCCCAAGTCATTGGGTATTCCCCCACCACTATACCGAGGCAAAGGATTTTGCCGCAAAACGGTATGCTTTTAAAGAGAATAGTTCTTACAAAAGGTGAGTGGGAGGACAGTGCAACTCGACGAGATAACCAGTATCTTCGTCATCAGGTCAAAGGAAAGAAACCTTGGAAGTGATTCCGGAGTTTCCTACTGCGACTGATACGGAAGTCTCTACAATAAAATGTATGGACTTCGGTCGAACTTGCAGCTGAACCACGTAGGCAAAGCTCGTGCAAACCTATCAGGTGCGCAAACGAGATATTGTTGTTAGACAACAGTATACCTACGATACACAAGGAAGCGTTGATGGGTCCTGACTCCGGAATTGGCTAAATGCCAATACAATCCGAGATAGTTTCCATATAAGTGATTCAAGATTAAAACCTTGATACACCTTTCGGAAGACTTAGGGTCTAACGAATATTTATGAAACTATAAACTGATGTGGATAAAATGTTTTATCCATAAAGCTCGACTTGTTGCAATAACAAGTTCAAGGAGTTGACTACGATGAGATTGTCTCACCGTAGCGATGCTTGAAGTCGGTTCGGGTTGAACTAGCAATTAATACATATTTCAATCATGAGATATGAAACATGGATGACAAAATGATTTCCATCTGATGGGAATATAACCAAGGACTTGCATGTGTTACAGTCCAAGGTATTTCGTCAGTCCAGAGGATGCTAGTAAGTATGCAAACTTCAGAGTTCCAGCGATGGACAGAAGAGAGCAAAGTGGAGTTGTAATCTTCGTTTTTGATGGAACGATCAAAGGGGTTTGACTTCATCAAATGGGTATCGAAGATGCTTGTGATTCAAGAAAGTAAGTGGGAGCATAATAATATTTCTAAAAACCTTGTGTACTTGACACATTGTTAATTGGAAATAAATTTCTTGACACGAATTAAGACTTCATTTGAAAATAGTTTTTCGATGAAGTGCA
Source organism: Elymus sibiricus (assembly GCA_039707655.1). NCBI lineage: Eukaryota > Viridiplantae > Streptophyta > Magnoliopsida > Poales > Poaceae > Elymus > Elymus sibiricus. The sequence continues at coordinate 484,441,610 of CM077665.1, forward strand.
TAGGCTAAATAGCCTCAATATTAGGCATGATGATCTATGGAGATAGATTTACCTAATGGGGCTAAGCAATGAATACATATTGACAAGATGCTAAAACCTTTTAGTATTTAAAACGCCAAGGAGTGATTCTTGCCGAAGTCACATGGAAAGAGTTTTTGCAAGACTCGGTGTCCCAAAACACTGATGAGTAAAATACATGATGGAGATTCCACACACTCTTGTGTTTGGATTAATCATGTATTCCATGGTATGTAAAAACAACCAGATATGTCCAATACTCCCAAGTTGTTGCGAGTATAGATACCATAGTGATCAAAGCACTGATCATTGGACAACAGTGAAAGATGTCATTGAGTACTAGAGCAGTACTGATGACATGTTTTCTCGCAAGCGGAGATCATGAAGAGTTCGTTGTAAAAGGTTACATCGAAACAGTCTTCATCAATGCTCCAGGCGATTTTCGATTTAAATTGAGGGTTTTGTGTGATACACAAGATGGTGGCACGGTGGTTGGAAATTGTTCCAAACAAGATACTGTGGCGAATTCTATAACAAAGGCTAAGTATGTTGACGCTTTAGAAGCGACAAAGAAGATGTTGAATCATATAGTTCATTCATGAACTTAGTATGGTTCCAAGATGGCTTTGGTCAATGGGACACTATTGCAGATAGTTGCTCCATAGCTCAGTCTGAGGAATCAAGGTTTGACCTGTGATTCACATATATACAAAGCCAAGTCCACACAAAATATGAATTTTGTGAAAGTGTGAAAACGCAGGGATATGCAAAGTTACACACGGAGCTGAAGTCGTCAGATCCGTTGGACATCAGGCTATACCACATGCGAAGCATATTTTACACCAGTATGCCATAGGTGTAAAGTGCATTAGCGTTGACTAGATTATTGACTCTAGTGCAAGTGGGAGTCTGTAGGAGATATGCCCTAGAGGCAATAATAAATGTTATTGATTATCTCCCTGTTCATAATTAGGTTTATGTTCCATGCTATAACTGCTATGGTTCTCGAGTCTACAATAACCACGAGGCTCGGAGGAAGACTCATATGCACGTGTGGGATAATAAACGGTAAAATGTATTCCTAGTCTGGCCTCTAAGACTGGCTCAAGTATTGCATGATGATCCTGTTTTCCTGATCATGGGCATGGCTATGCTGGCAATTTTGAAGGCGCAATGTTGGTAGAACACTTGTGTTGAATCGACCCGAATTGATGTTATGCTATGAGATTCATTCGTCATAAGTTAATGGTTTATAACACAGAGATGGTTAATGTTTGCATGATTCCTTAGACCATGAGAGTATCGAGTTTCTTCATGCTTGCTTCATGAACTTTGGGGTTTGTTAAACGTCGTCCCTAAATGGGTGGCTATTACGGCGGCTTACGGGTTCATGGAAAAGTATGTCAAGTAACTTGATAGCTCAAGATTGGGATTTGCTCCTCCGACGATGGAGAGATATCTCTGGGCCCTCTCGGTGTTACGGTATCCATCATCGTCTGGCCAGACACAGGGTGATTTGATCACAGGGATGCCGGAACACGGGAACGAGAAAAGAGAACAATACCGGCAACGAGGTAACTGGCATAGTGGACAAGTTGTTGATCCACGGGGATGCCAACGTGTCTCACCTCAGGTATTTGTAACATATCGCGAAGCAACAGGAATAGCACACGGCAACTGGAGGTTCGCTCGAATATTCATTCGTGTGGGTATAGGGGTCAATATGGGTGTCCACGGCTCCGATGTTGATCATTGATCGGAAGGGGTTCCGGGTCATGTCTATGCTTCACCGAACCTATAGGGTCACACGCTTAAGGGTCATCTATCTGCTGAATACTAGACAGGGAGTCTGAGAGAAAGTTTCCGGAAAAAGTTTTGTTAGACAGCGGAAAAGTTCCGAAGAGAGAGGTCACCGGATGAGTTCCGGTGAAACTGAAAAGTTGTTTCAGGGGATACCATAAAGTCAAATTGGTTTTGGCGCATGCCTGATAATTCTTGGAGGGTGCCAGAATCATTCTGGAAACTTTCTGGAATTTTCCGGAATGAAAACCGGAAATGTTCCGGAGCTGCCGAAACCGCTTCAGATGCTTTTCGCAGATGAAAATCACTAAACCGGAATTGTTCCGGCTCGCGTTGAAAATTATTTTGGTGGGTACTGGAAATGTTCTAAGCCCACATGAATATTTTCAGTTCGAACGGACGCTGAAATATGTCGTCGTGAATAGTGAAAATGCATTTATGGTTATGGTTGGAAGTTGGCCTTCCACAAATATCTTCCCAAGATCTTTTAGGATGACATGGAAGGATAAGGGCTGCCTACTTGCTTTTACCTTTGTGCCCTTGTGAAGGGCATTATGGGTATTTCAAGTGCCTCCCTACCCCTTGGGTTTTCCTATAAATAGAGGTGGAGATGCACTCTCCACACTCACTCTTTTCTCACATACACATGCCATCTGATGTTATCTGGCTTCTCTCTCCCTCCCAGCGAAATAGTTTCGTAGAGCCGAAAGGCTGTCTGGGTTCCGGTGGGAACTAGTTCTGGACGGCGAAGCCCTGCCAGATAGATGACACCGTATGTGTGCAACTCTGTAGAGAGATCGTAGTTTCGGTCTTAGTTCGAGAGTGCCTCCCGAAGGGCTGTCCGTGTGACCGTCCGAGTCTTGGAGTGCCTCCCGAAGGGCTGTCCGTGTGACCGTCCGAGTTTTGGAGGTCCTCCCGAAGGGCTGTCCGAGTGACAGTCCGAGTTTCGGAGGTCCTCCCGAAGGGCTGTCCGCGACACCGTCCGGGGGACTGTGCGACCGCCTCCCGGAGGGCTGTCTGCGGGGCAGATGAGGGTATACATCCTCGCGGTTGGGAGGTTGTAAAATCCTAGCTGCGGGGATCTGCACCGCCGATCGTCATCGACTCTACTTCCGCTACGCTACGAGTCGGTAACGAAAGAGATCAAACCTTGTATGCAGTCTCCATAGTGGTCCTGGGCTGGTGCGTAGGTCGGAAATTTTTTGTTTTCTGCTGCGTTACCCTACAAAGACTCGTTCGCAGCTAAGTCTCCGAGTGTATTGAATGCTATACACTCGGAAGGGTTTTTAACTTAGGCGAAACGGATTCGCAGCTAAGCACCCAAGAGAGAGGATTGCTCTTCACTCGGAGTAATTTCTGAATGCAAAATTATGTGATCGGAATCGACAATAAGCTGCGGAAGTCATAACTTAACAGACGACATTGTCTGGAGTACTCTTATTACATCAAACCAGCTCGGCCATCAAGTATAAAAGCGTCGAAGCAGATCTGCGTTCCAAGCGCGCGGCTCATCAATATTCTTCTTCAAGTTGAAAAGATGGTACACTCCGTTGTTCAGCACCTTGGTGACGACGAATGGGCCTTCCCATGCTGGGGCCAACTTGTGGGGTCGCTGCTGATCCAGTCGGAGCAACAGATCACCTTCGTGGAATGAACGGCTCTTGACGTGTCTAGCATGGAAGCGGCGTAGGTCTTGTTGATATACAGTCGACCGGATCAGGGCCATCTCTCGTTCCTCCTCTAGGAGATGCACTCCATCTTGTCTTGCTTGTTCGGCTTCGTCTTCAGAGTAAAGATCCACTCGGGGAGAATTGTGAAGGACGTCACTTGGCAAAACGGCTTCAGCTCCATACACAAGGCAGAAAGGAGTGCGTCCAGTTGACCGGTTAGGAGTCGTCCTCAAGCCCCACAGAACAGACGGTAATTCTGTGACCCAGGCTCCAGCAGCATGATCAAGATCTCGCATGAGCCGAGGTTTCAACCCTTGGAGGATAAGTCCGTTAGCTCGCTCAGCTTGACCGTTGGACTGGGGGTGCGCAACGGATGCGTAATCCACCCGAGTGCCTTGAGAAGAACAAAAGTATCTGAACTCCTCCGAGTCAAAGTTGGAGCCATTGTCTGTAATGATACTGTGGGGTACTCCATACCGGAACGTTATTTCTTTCATGAACTTGATTGCAGTGCGGGCGTTCAGCTTCTTGATGGGTTTAGCTTCAATCCACTTAGTGAACTTGTCAACTGCAACCAGTAAATGAGTAAATCTACTCTGGACTGTTCTAAGGGGTCCAACCATATCCAAGCCCCACACAGCAAACGGCCAGACGAGTGGAATAGTCTTCAAGGCAGACGCAGGTTTGTGTGACAGGTTCGAATAAAACTGGCACCCTTCGCAGTGATCAACAATATCTTTAGCCATCTCATTGGCGCGCGGCTAGAAGAAACCAGCTCGGTATGCTTTGGCAACAATCGTCCTAGAGGACGCATGATGACCACAAGTTCCTGAGTGAATCTCTTCCAGAATCAATCGACCTTCTTCAGGAGAAATACACCGCTGAGTCACGCCAGTCACACTTTCCCTATAGAGTTGCCCATCCATAACGGTAAAAGCCTTGGATCTGCGGACTATCTGTCGAGCCTCATCTTCATCATCTGGGAGTTCTTTCCTAAGAATGTACGCAATATAAGGTACAGTCCAGTCGGGCGTAATCACCAAGATCTCCATGGCCAAATCAATGACAGCGGGGACATCAACTTCATTCGGATAAGAGGCGCTTTTCGCTTGCGGGGGCTCTTCAGTGAAGGGATCTTCCTGCACCGAAGGAGAATGAAGGTGCTCGAGAAATACATTGCTGGGGACAGGCTTCCGAGTGGATCCAATCTTTGCCAGCTCATCTGCTGCTTGGTTCTTCACTCGGGGAACATGATGAAGTTCCAACCCCTCGAATTTCTTCTCGAGTTTCCTTACCGCATTGCAGTATCCAGTCATAGCGGGGTTCCTGACATCCCACTCTTTCATCACTTGGTTAACCACCAAATCAGAGTCGCCATATACCATCAGGCGCCGGACGCCGAGTGAAATGGCCATACGCAACCCGTACAGGAGTGCTTCATATTCGGCTTCGTTATTGGAGGAATCAAAGTGAATCTGCAACACATAACTAAGTCTGTCGCCTTTTGGAGACACCAATACTACACCAGCACCAGACCCATTCAGCATCTTGGAGCCGTCAAAGAACATGGTCCAGTGTGCCGAGTGAAGTTGGATTGGCTGCTGCTGCTCGTTCCATTCAGCAAGGAAATCGGCCAGAGCTTGAGACTTGATTGCTTTCTTCACTTCAAATTTGATATCAAGATGAAGGAGCTCGATAGCCCATTTGGCCACTCGACCAGTCGCGTCTCGATTGTTGAGAATTTCAGACAACGGAGCATCACTGACGACTGAAATTGAGTGATCTTGAAAGTAGTGTGCTACCTTCTTTGCTGTCAGATATATACCATATACGAGCTTCTGGTAATGTGGATATCTTTGCTTCGAAGGAGTCAACACTTCAGAAATATAGTAGACTGGACGTTGAACTTTGTAAGCCTTGCCTTCCTCTTCCCGTTCGACAGTTAGTACTGTACTGACGACCTGATTAGTGGCCGCGATGTACAATAGCAATGGCTCTTTGCTGTGCGGAGCAGCAAGCACCGGCTGGGTGGAAAGCAAGCCTTTGAGCTCAACAAACGCTGCTTCAGCTTCCGGAGTCCACTCAAATGTATCGGACTTCTTCATCAGTCGGTATAAAGGCAGTGCCTTCTCACCGAGACGAGAAATGAATCGACTCAATGTTGCCAAGCAACCTGTGAGCTTCTGGACATCGTGCACACGCTCGGGGCTTTTCATTCGGGTGATGGCGCCGATCTTTTCAGGGTTAACGTCGATTCCTTTTTCAGAAACGAGAAAACCGAGTAATTTTCCACCGGGAACACCGAAGGTGCACTTAGTCGGATTTAACTTGATGTCATATCTCCTCAGATTGGCGAATGTTTCAGCTAAGTCAGACAACAGGTCGGATCCTTTGTGAGACTTGACAACAATGTCATCCATGTACGCTTCAACATTCCGAGGAATCTGGTCGAGTAAACATTTTTGAATCATGCGCATGAAAGTAGCGCCAGCGTTCTTCAAACCAAAAGGCATAGTGATATAATAGAAACACCCGAAAGGGGTGATGAAGGCTGTCTTTATTTCATCTGGACCAAACAGACGGATCTGGTGGTAGCCAGAGTAAGCATCAAGAAAAGATAGACGCTCGCACCCCGCAGTTGAGTCGACAATCTGATCAATGCGGGGGAGCGGAAAATGATCTTTCGGGCAGACCCGATTGATATGCTTGAAATCAATACACATGCGTAGTGATTTGTCCTTCTTAGGGAACATGACGACGTTCGATAACCACTCGGAGTGGTAAATCTCACGTATGAATTTGGCCGTCAAGAGACGAGCCACTTCCTCTCCGATTGCTTTTCGCTTCTCTGTTGCCGACCGACGCAAGTGCTCTTTCACAGGCTTGGCCTTCGGATCAACTCTCAATCTGTGCTCAGCCAGTTCCCAGGGTACACCAGGCATGTCAGCAGGCTTCCATGCGAAGATGTCCCAGTTCTCACGAAGGAACTGGATGAGCTCGGCTTCCTATTTGCTGTCGAGTGTCGTCGAGATGTTGGTCGGGGCAGCAGTTGGATCTGTCGGGTGAATGTTCACTTTCTTCACTTCTCCCGCCGACTGAAAAGCTGACTCAGAAGCGGGCTTCTTAGCACGCAACATGTCGGAAGGATCGGCGTTTTTCTTGTATTCTTCCAATTCAACCATAGCCATCTGATGATCGGCGATCTTGGAGCCCTGTTGGAGGCACTCCTCAGCCCTCTGTCGATTGCCAGTGACTGTGATTACACCCTTGGGTCCGGGCATCTTCAGCTTGAGATACACGTAACATGGTCGGGCCATGAAACGGGCATAAGCCGGACGACCAAGGATGGCGTGGTACGCGCTTTGGAAGTCCACCACTTCAAACGTTAGTTTCTCCTTGCCAAAATGCTTATCGTCACCAAACACCACGTCCAATGCTATCTGGCCGAGTGAACGGGCCTTCTTCCCAGGGATTACTCCATGGAACTGCATGTTGCTTTCACTGAGTCGGGACATCGGAATGCCCATCCCCTTGAGGGTATCTGCATATAGAATGTTCAGCCCGCTCCCACCATCCATCAAAACCTTGCGGAGTCGAGTGCCCACCACAACTGGGTCCACCACCAGCGCCTGCCGCCCGGGGGTAGCGATATGCGCAGGGTGATCTGACTGATCAAATGTGATAGCAGTCTGAGACCACTTGAGATATGTGGGGGCAGAGGGAACCGCCATGTTAACCTCTCTGTTGATAACCTTTAGTCGACTCTTGCTCTCAACGTCAGCAAAAATCAACAGAGTGGCATTGACTTCAGGGAACTCTTCTTTCTCTTCTTCATCTTCCTTTTCAGGGTCTTTCTCACGCGACTGGCTCTCTTTGAATGACTGGATCAACAAACGGCACTGTCGAGTGGTATGCTTAGGCAATATTAAATTGCCCTCTTCATCTTTCCTCGTGTGGATTGCACACGGTAAATCCAAAACATCTATACCCGACTGATTCTTTGACTTCTTGGGAATGAACTTAGCTTTGGACTTTCCTTTATTCTTGCTTTGTGCCGCTAGGGCGGCCGCTTCTGCCTGAGCAGGAGGATCAGCTTTGCGCTTCTGTTTCCGACTGGAATTTCCACCTGCATCATTGTCGACTATTTTTGCTTTACCGCTTCGGAGGCGGTCTTCTTCTTCTCCATTGGCGTACCGAGTGGTAATCTCCATCATCTTGCTTAGAGAAATATCACCCGTGCGGCCAAACTTCAGATAGAGCTCTCTGTATCTAACACCAGCCTTGAAGGCACAAACAGCCTGATGTTCGGAAACATTCTCCACCGTGTGATGTAAGGTGGACCAGCGCTGAATGTAGTCTCGCAAGGTCTCATTGGGCTTCTGAACGCAGTGCTGCAAATCGATCAAACCAGCCGGACGTTTACAGGTGCCTTCAAAGGTTCTGATAAACACTCGGGCCAAATCCTCCCAGCAATAGATGCTAGAGGGAGCCAGACGATTCAACCAAGCTCTGGCCGAACCATCTAACATCAGGGACAAATGCTTCATGGCTATGTTGTCGTTACCTCCACCAATCTGCACAGCCACTCGGTAATCATCCAACCATGTCTCGGGCTTTGACTCGCCAGAAAACTTGCTAATTCCAGCCGCCAACCTGAAGTTGGGGGGAATCTCTGCAGAGCGAATGGCTCTGCTAAAACACTCGGGCCCAGAAACAACAGCACTGCTTCCACTCGGATAGTCTCCGTTATAACCATCTCTGTGGGCTCTGCCTCTGTCGACCCGCCTTTGAGCAAGGACATCTCTTGCGTCAAATCCGGGATTCCGCTCATCGCCGAACGGGCGCCTATCATCATTGTGCCGGGGCACATACGAACTACTCCGCGGAGGAGAAAGCACTCGACGGCGGTCATCGCGGTGATAACGGGGAGCGAACTGATCTTGCCCCTGATCTCTGTACCGATCGTCACGGTAGCCTCCGCCCCTGTGATGCGGAGGTGACCCCGGACTGTCGGCCGACTGAATTGTTTCCGCCCTGGAAGAATTGCTATGTAACCTGTTTTGTGACTGAGAAACAACAGCATTCTGCTGCTGCGCTGCCTCGAGCAACGTTCTGATCTGCTGCAAGCCTCTCCCAGCCTCCGACCGAGACGGCTGGATAGAATCTGCAATCCTAGCTGCAGCTGCAACATTCAACACTGGAGTACGGAACACCTCGACGTTATTTCGAGATCCACTCGGAAACAACTGTCGCTGATGCCGATTGGGCCGTGGTGGACGCTGTCGAGCACGCTCGTCGAGTGCCTCTTGCATCTCTTTGAGTCGAAGGCGAGTGGCCTCCATGGCCTGGGCCTCAGCAGTCGCACCGACGATGGGAGTATGGAGAACATCCTCATCCCGGCGCTGCTGTTCATTCGACGTTCCACCAATCTCGCGCCTGGTGTGGTTGAAGCCAGGCGGCGGACTCTGATGAGAGCCAGCCATAAGAACTTCAGCCGCAGGATCGCAGCTCTCGCACTCGGAAGGAACGTCAGACCGATCTGACGCCGAGTCGAACACGCCGCGAAGTGACTCGGCGGGCTCGATAGCTGCAATTTGCGGGGACGAAGCCTGGCGGGCCGTCGCATGTCGCACCCAACGCTGTAGCCGCGAACGACCGGATCGCTTGCGGCGTCGAACAGCGCAGAGGGCTGACACATACGGGGCTGACGGCTGAAGGAGAAGGACGCCGCAGGAGCTTGCGCAGAAGTGCGTCACTCCACGCATCGGGAGCGCCTCAACATCTAGAGGCGCTTCCTGAAGCCATGCCGAATCGTCGGCGATGAAGGTGAGCGCTCCGAGACGGATCTCGCGGCCCAGGAACAAATCACCACCGGAACACATGACGAAGGGAAACAAATGCAACCTCGCCGGAAGTCGCTTAGACGCCTGCCCCACGGTGGGCGCCAACTGTCGTGGGAACGAGCCTGACAGTAGAAGGTAGGGGTACGTAAGGAGAGGGCAGAGTCCTAGCTACGGCGAGATTGTACACAAGAATGTATGAGTTCAGGCCCCTCTCGTGGAGGTAAAAGCCCTACGTCTCAGGTGCTCGGGAGCTTCTTGTCGAGTGTAATATGTGTGTAGTTACAGGGGGTGCGAACACTTGTGCCAGAGGGGAGGGGCGGCTTATATAGAGTGCGCTGCCCCTCATAAGTGTCCGGCATCTAAGGGTCAGATCGTGGTCATAAAAGACGTACGTTACTGGTAACGTACACCATAAATGCTATTAAAGATCTTGATGAATGCTTGCCCGTTAGCCTCCCTGGGGTGACTTCTGGGCTTCTGTGGTCGAATGTCTTCTGGTCCTTCCGAGTAGAAGGTAAGCGTCGAGTGAAAGGTACCTCCGAGTGTATATTGCCGAGTGACTCATGCTTCTTGGCGATTTCAGTCGGAGACTTCTTCGTAGCCCTTAAGCTTTCTGGGGCAGTGTCCTTAGGTAGGGTATGTAGGTCAGGCCTATGACCCTACCCTAGGTACATATCCCCATCACCAGGTTGTTGTTCGTCAGCTCCAGATCAAGCAGAAGTCGATTCTTTTCCTTCTCCAGCTCGATGTACTTCGTCCCGAGCCCACAGGCTTTCTGAAATCAGCAAAGAAGGGGTTCAGTCGACATAAATATTTCTTTACTCCCGAGTGGGAAAATACAAGTGCAGTCGACTGAAAGGCGGCCCGCCGCCCCACCCCACAACCCTATACAGCGTCATATCATGGTTGATGGAAATGATGTCCATGAAACCTGCAGAATGGTTCTTAATTCTACTGCCCATCGTCAACGATCGACAGTAGTCTCGGGGACTACACCCAGTGGGTGCACTCAGCGTGCCCCCACTGGACCAGAAATTACTTGATCTACTTGCGAAGAAAACACCCAGTGGGTGTAAAATCAAGATGGACAAGAATTCAATCGGAAATTAACTTACAATAGCACTTACTCGGACGTTGGCTTGAAGCGATGTGCTGGCATCATAAGCTAACTTGCTGGCTTCATACGCCTCCTTTGTTCGCAACATCATGTGCCCAGCTTGGATCATGGCCTCCTTGGCAGCTCCAGTTTGGTCCTCCGGGACATGATACAAAGGGTATGCGGGCGTCGAGTGAGTTGGTGCCGTCACTGAAGCAGCAGGTGGTACCTGAGATTGTCCAACAGGTGCTGAAGCCACCAGAGTTGAAGTGGCTGGCCGAGCACTCGACAGCGGAGTTACAAGGGCTGGAGGTGTCGCAGCAGTCGTCACAAGGGGCGTCTGACCAGATGATGTTCTCCGAGTGCGTATGCGTGGAGTCTCCAGAAGCATAGCTTCACCCTCCGCTCCCCGCTGTGGCTCCTCATCGTCTTCCAGTTCGATGATTTCGTCAGCTGTCAGTCGACAATTTTAATCAAGTCACTCGACGATTATTCTTCAGAAAACAGAGTAGTATGGGGATTTGGTGTACCTAGTTGGGAGGTAGCCGCGTCAGGAGTGTCCACTTCCATACGGTCCCCGTCATCTCGCTGGGGCGACGTCACAGAGGTAGCAACTCTGGCAGACAAGTTTCACTCGGTCAGCATCAACATGAAGTTCTTCAACAGCAGAATAAGGAAAATAAACACTCACGTAGAGGCAACAGGCACAGCAATCCGGGGCAGGGCCTTCCGAGGTTTTGGCGCGTCCGGCTTGAGCTGTTTCGCAGCTTTTTCGGATGACCCTGATGTTGCAGCGCGGTCACGCTTTGGGTTCCTTGTGCTCGACGCCACAGTTTTGCTCGGGACGACCCCTGGGTCTTCCTGTTGCTTGGCACGGCGTTCAGTGCGCGAAGGGACCTAAGCTTCCACCTCGTCTTCCTCCGGGTCATCATCGATGCTCTCGCTGTCGTCGGCGTAATCGCCATCTACGCTACCGTCCACGCTTCCTTCCTCTTCGTCGGTCTGCTCTCCATTTGGTACTGGCGAATACATGTTTGTAAATTCCTGCAAGATACAAACTTCAAAGTCAGTCGACTGAATATCCGGTTACTCGACAAAGTATTAAAACAATCGACAGAGATATAACTCATCAAGTTCTTCGGTGGGTTCAAAGCAGAGAAGGCCGGAATTCGTTTGGCTCCCTCTGGATTATCACAGGCTCCGGTGATGCTCCTAAGCCACTGAGAAACAGTCTCGTCGGAAACCTCCTCAGGATGAGTCCGAGTGGTATCCTCAGGGCCTGAATAATGCCACATGGTGTGATCCCGGGCTTGGAGGGGCTGGATTCGTCGACTGAGAAACGTTTCAAGGAGGTCCAAGCCAGTCACTCCGCCGCGGATCAGTTCAGTTACAGCGTTCACTAGGATCCCTACTTGGATTTTCTCTACCTTTGTCACGTACAGTGATTTGGGGGTGGTAGGTCGATCCAAGGTGAAAGGAGGAAGTCCAGTCGACATATTTGGCGATGCAACATCCTTGCAATAGAACCATGTCGACTGCCAACCCCGGACAGAATCAGGAAATGTCATGGAGGGAAATGCACTCCTACCTCTCTTTTGGATCCCTAAGCCACCACACAGCTGGATTACATGAGTTTTGCTATCTTTGGGATTGGCTTTCTTAACAGATTGGGATCTAACAGAGAATATGTGTTTAAACAAACCCCAATGTGGAGGGCAACCCAAGAAGCATTCGCACAAAGTTATGAAACAGGAAAGATAGACAATTGCATTCGGAGGGAGATGGTGGAGCTACGCCCCGAAGTAGTTCAGGAAAGCACGGACGAATGGGTGGGGTGGCATGGAGAAACCTCGCTCGACGTGGGTGAGAAGCAGAACTCGCTCGCCGTCGCGTGGCTCCGGCTCGGTCTCCCCCTTCGGCAATCTCCAGGACCCCGCAGCTATCAACCCGTCGTTGACGAGATTTTGCACATCCTCCGCCGTGACCGTCAATTGGAGGAAATCCCCCTGGATCCACCCCGGCGGCACCATCGACCGAGCGCCCGACGGCTTCTTCGCCTTGGCTCCTCCCTTCTTGGCGCGCTCGAGCTTCTCCGTCTTGCCCTTTGTCATGGCGGCGGCGGCCGGTAGGGCAGAGTTGAGCAGAGGAGGAGGAGAGGAAGAGTGGATTTGAGGGAAGAATACTGTGCCAGCACCGGCGTCGTCGCCTCTTATATCCACCCGTGTGGGTCACTGACCTGCGGGCCCGCCAGAGATCTGGGTATCCCGAATTCAGAGGAGGAGCGATACGTGGCGAAATGGGCGGCGCGATAATCGAGGCGTCGTGCCTTCTCTTGACTTAGCAGTTACGCCATCTCCGCCCCGCGCGCACTTATCCAAATTTCTAATCCCGCGAAATCCGGACCCGACAGAACAAACCGTCGCATCCGAAGACTCTGCAGATCACTCGAACCTGACTTCGAGCTCAGTTTCACTCAGACCAGTTTTGAGTTCAATTTCACTCGAATACATTTCAAGACAGAATTGATCAGGGTGATCGATAAAGGTTCCAATCGACGCAGATTTCTGAGAAGCTTCAAAATGTACTCGGAATTTTTGTGCCTTGTCTGAACCTGCATTGACACCTTCACACTCGAACCCCGATCCATTCGGGGGCTAATGATGGGGATATGTACCTAGGGTAGGGTCATAGGCCTGACCTACATACCCTACCTAAGGACACTGCCCCAGAAAGCTTAAGGGCTACGAAGAAGTCTCCGACTGAAATCGCCAAGAAGCATGAGTCACTCGGCAATATACACTCGGAGGTACCTTTCACTCGACGCTTACCTTCTACTCGGAAGGACCAGAAGACATTCGACCACAGAAGCCCAGAAGTCACCCCAGGGAGGCTAACGGGCAAGCATTCATCAAGATCTTTAATAGCATTTATGGTGTACGTTACCAGTAACGTACGTCTTTTATGACCACGATCTGACCCTTAGATGCCGGACACTTATGAGGGGCAGCGCACTCTATATAAGCCGCCCCTCCCCTCTGGCACAAGGGTTCGCACCCCCTGTAACTACACACATATTACACTCGACAAGAAGCTCCCGAGCACCTGAGACGTAGGGCTTTTACCTCCACGAGAGGGGCCTGAACTCATACATTCTTGTACAATCTCGCCGTAGCTAGGACTCTGCCCTCTCCTTACGTACCCCTACCTTCTACTGTCAGGCTCGTTCGCACGACAACGAGCTCGGTCCTGCAACACTGTGCGCGAGACGAGCTCGGTCCTGCAGCACGGGGCGCGAAACGAGCGATGGACAGCGGCTGGGAGAGGGCCAGCCCTTCGATGGAAGTAGCGTAACAAAATTTTGGATCCACTACGTCGTTTATTGGAGAATCCTTTCATTCTTAAGGCCCGTTGAAAGAATTGACCATTTGGCCTTGTCATACGCCTTTTCAAAGTCAATCTAAAAAACTACTCTATTCATGTCTTTCTAGTGCATCTCATGAATTGTTTCACGTAGGATTACTACTCCATCAAGTATATATCGTCATTGCATGAAAGTCGTTTGAGATGTGCCTTCCTGTCTAAGAGCCGCCGTGCCGCCATGATCTGCGGCCTTGCCACTTGGAAGGTGCCTCACCGCCCAACAACTTGACGTGCACTTGCGTCGCGCTGGAAGGGAAGTGCCCCGCCGTCGCCTTTCTCGGTCCGACGGCTTCGTCGGTGATGCCGTCTGACAGCAAAGAGACAATGAGGAGCAGGGGGTAGTGTCAACGGCTAGGATTCCTCCCTTGAGTCGTCGGGGGAGGCGACACGGGGTCGTGTGAAAAACACAGATTCACTTCATTTATCTTTTCGCTGGAGAGGGATAAAAGAGGTAGCACGACGATGCCACAATTTTTCTAAACCTCTCACATTGCGCGGCTCATATTGCGCACAAGTTTTCTCAACAAAAAGGAAAAAATATATCTCTCCACGTGAAGTCGACCTCAAGTACCCTACTGACCGAATGCTCGCGGTCGTCCTATGTATAGCAACGCACCACTGGACGAGCTGTCCTCCGAGTACGTATCATCTCTTTCGTCCGGTGTACTCTGCATAATAATGCATCCAGTCACTATCATCATCTACCAAAAGGACCTTCTTTATCAGCGAGTGTGCCAATCGGCCAGACCAGACCAGAGCAACCTCCCTCGATCGCGTCGCCAGAGGTCGGGGTACTGATCCATCGGGTATCGGCCGGCGATGTCAGCAGGCGAGGGAAGGAAGACGGCGTGCGTCACCGGAGGGAGCGGCTACATCGCCTCAGCGCTCATCAAGCTGCTGCTCGAGAAGGGCTACGCCGTCAAGACCACGGTCAGAGACCCCGGTTGGTCCCGTTTCCGGTTCCTCTTTCCAGTTCTACTCTGTTGTGTGTGTGCCGGCGATTTTCTTTCCCGAGTTCGAGTTGAAAATTTCGGATATTTGCTTGCGCTGACCTTAATTTTGCTCCGCGCTGCAAATCCCAAGTTCGGCCTTAATTTTGGGATATTTCGGATAAGCCGTCTTCTTTTGCTTCGAAATTGTTTTCGTTTCTAACTGAAGATTCTGTAATTCTAGATGACACGGAGAAGAACTCCCACCTCAAGGACATGCAAGCGCTTGGCCCCTTGCAGATCATCCGTGCCGATCTGGGTGAAGAAGGCAGCTTCGACGAAGCTGTTTCTGGCTGTGACTACGTCTTCCTCGTCGCCGCTCCGGTGAACATGTTGTCAGAGGATCCTGAGGTAAACAGCCATCTCCATGACGTTTCGGCTTCATTCTCACGATTGTTCTCGGGCATCTAATGACTAGTGGTGGTCTAGTTCCGTGACAAATAGTTCTGAGAGATATGTAGCTTTTGATCGTGTTCACCCCACTATTGCCATTTCAACATTTGACAACCAATTATACAAGCTTCTTCTTCTCTTCATGGATGACTTGCTCTGCTTTGTGTCTGACGGCAGAGAGATGTGATCGAACCAGCTGTCCAAGGAACGCTCAACGTGATGAGGTCGTGCGCGAGAGCGGGGACGGTGAAGCGCGTGATCCTGACGTCGTCCAACGCCGGTGTATCCAGGAGGCCGCTGCAGGGCGCCGGCCACGTGCTGGACGAGAGCTCCTGGTCCGACGTCGAGTACCTCAGAGCCAACAAACCACCAACATGGGTACATACATCAATCTTTGTGTTCAGTATATCGGACCAAGACATTTCCTATCGATGGGCATAAACGTTATTGGTTCGCTGTATATTTGCATCGCAGGCATATGCAGTGTCGAAGGTGCTTGCTGAGAAGGCGGCAAGCAAATTCGCGGAGGAGAACGGCATTAGCCTTGTCACCATGTTGCCGGTGTTCATCTTGGGTGCGGCGCCGGTCACCAAGCCCACATCCAGCGTCCCTGTCACCCTCTCCCTGTTGACCGGTGATCTTTCTGTGTTCTTTTTTATTTTACTTTATTACAGCAAGTTTTTTTTTTTGGAAATGGAGGCGTACCCCCGGCCTCTGCATCACAATGATGCATGCAGCCATCTTATTAAAAATCCTCAAAGTAGCACATAGTTATAAAAGTATTACAGCTCGCAAGCGGAGCGAAACAAAGAAATGAAAAGTACATGCTCAAAATCGCAACCGGTAAGGCAATGTAAACGATAAGCTCCCTAGACTCCTATCCTGTTATGCGACCGCCACCCAAATCGGTTGAATATAACCCGTGCTACCATCTCCCACTGGTTGCACCCAGTAACCAAAGGCTCCCTGGAGTCTATAGGAGTGAGTAAGGACCACATACGGATCCATGCGGTAGCTCTGAAGATGACCTGCAAGAAATTTATTACAGCAAGTAAGCTCTGATTTATGCTGCTTGTTCTTCTGACCGGTGTTGTCACACGCATGGTGTCTGCCTGTCTTACGCATTTTTCAGGCGACGAGGGACAGATGGATATCATGATAGGCATGCAGTCGACCACGGACTGCGTGCCCATAAGCCACATCGACGACCTCTGCCACGCCGAGGTATTCGTCGCCGAGAATGAGTCCTCCACGGGAAGATACCTCTGCTGCAGTCACAACACCACCGTCTTGCAACTCGCTCGTCTCATGGCGGAGAAGTACCCGCAGTACAATATGAAACTTGAACGGTATGCTAATCCTCTGTCTGAACTACCCGATACGCTGCATGTTTTTTTGTAGGTTTAACAACATCCAAGTATGCTTTTTGCAGATTTGATGGGTCCCCGGAGAAGCCGAGAGTGTGTGTGTCATCTGAGAAGCTCGTCAGGGAAGGGTTTGTGTTCAAGTACGATGATTTGGGAGAGATCTTTGACGACCTTGTCGAGTACGGTAGAACCACGGGGATTCTACCCTACTGATGCGTGCGTCAGCTGTCGATCGATATGTGATCAGGACAAAATAATGTCATCTCAGATAAGCAAAAAACCCACGCCGGGTTCATTTACTTCTCGACCTTTTTATCTACTTCCTCGCATTTACCTGTTGAGAGTTTCTCCATTTCCCCGCCCTGGCCTGAGTGGGCATGGGAGTGGAGCTCGGGATGGCTTAAGCGAAAATAGAAAAATAAGTATGGGAGCGACTAGAACTCATCTAGCTGTGACATAACTATGTCTCATTCACCCGACATCATATGCCTACGTCAAACCCTTCCTTTTTTTGAAGTACAACGTCAAACCCTTCCCGATAAGCATGTGTTCGCTCAACCCTGTTCGACAGGACAAGCTTAGTTATTCAGCTTCTTCTTTTTTGATATTCCAGTTGCTGCAGACTGTAGTTGGTGGGTTTGGGCTTCTTTCGTAGTGATTGTGTGCTTGTAGAAAAAAAAATGACAACCCAGGATTCATTTTGTTGTTTTGTCTCATTTTTCTAAAAAATAATTGTAGTTCCTAGAAGTATTTGAACTAGTAATTTAACCAAACATAAAACAAACATTGTCTAAAAATGTCCAATTTACATGCAAGATGATACTGAGAAAAAGTATTTTTCTTTTGAGAAAAAATAGTAGATTTCTTAAATATACACAAGTCAATCATAGCGGTGCGCGCATGCGATTCTTAGAAATAAATCAAACAAAGGAAGAAAAAAAGACCCACGGAGGTTGCGGGAGTGTTGTAGTGCTTGTAGTTGCAATTTCACGGTCCCCAATTTTAAAAAACATACAATTAGAAAAACTAATTTTAAAAAGCATAGTTGCAATTTTGCGGTCCCCAATTCAAAAACTTGCATTTTCAAAACCTCAAGGATTTAAAAAAACTTTCAGTTGCGACCTGCTTTTGAGAATGTGTAGTTTGACCCCCCTTGAAAAACGTGCAGTTGCGAACTGCCTTGGAAAACATGCAATTGTGATTCCCCATTGGGGACTTGTAGTTGCGAGCCGCCTTGGAGAACGTGCAGTTGCGGTCCCCCCTCGTGAACATGCAATTATGCAGCACTGAGATCTTTACAGTTGCGACCCTAGAAAAAACTTGAAGTGGGACCCTCTTGGCTTTTTATATCATTTAAATGAAAAATAGGAAAAAACGAAAAACACAGGAAAAGGGGTGAAAACAAAAAGAAGAACAAAAAACATGGGAAAACTCTCTTTTTAAAAAAAAATAACATACGGGGAAACAATAAAAAATTCCTTGAAAAACATATGGTAAAAACTTGAAAAACAAAAATGAAAAACTTGTTGGAAATATGCCCTAGAGGCAATAATAAAAGAAGTTATTATTATATTTCCTTGTTCATGATAATCGTTTATTATCCATGCTATAATTGTATTGATTGGAAACTCAAATACATGTGTGGGTACATAGACAACACTGTGTCCTTAGTAAGCCTCTAGTTAACTAACTCGTTGATCAAAGGATGGTAAAGGTTTTCTGACCATGGACATGAGATGTCATTTGATAACGGGATCACATCATTAGGAGAATGATGTGATGGACAAGACCCAAACTATAAACGTAGCATATGATCGTGTCAGTTTATTGCTATTGTTTTCTGCATGTCAAGTATCTGTTCCTATGACCATGAGATCATGCAACTCACTGACACCGGAGGAATACCTTGTGTGTATCAAACGTCGCAACGTAACTGGGTGACTATAAAGATGCTCTACAGGTATCTCCAAAGGTGTCCGTTGAGTTGGCATGGATCAAGACTGGGATTTGTTACTCCGTGTGACGGAGAGGTATCTCAGGGCCCACTCGGTAATACAACATCACTATAAGCCTTGCAAGCAATGTGACTAAGGTGTTAGCCACGGGATCTTGTATTACGGAATGAGTAAAGAGACTTGCCGGTAACAAGATTGAACTAGGTATAGAGATACCGACGATCGAATCTCGGGTAAGTAACATACCGAAGAACAAAGGGAACAACATACGGGATTAACTGAATCCTTGACATAGAGGTTCGAACGATATAGATCTTCGTAGAATATGTAGGAACCAATATGGGCATCCAGGTCCCGCTATTGGTTATTGGCCGTAGAGGTGTCTCGGTCATGTCTACATAATTCTCGAACCCGCAGGGTCTACACACTTAACGTTTGGTGACGATTAATATAGTTGAGTTATCGTTGGTGACCGAAGGTTGTTCGGAGTCTCGGATAAGATCCCGGACATGATGAGGATCTCCGGAAGAGTCCGGAGATAAAGATTGATATATGTGATAATGGTGTTTTGATCTCCGGAAAGGGTTCCGGAATTCACCGGAAGGGGTTCCGGATGTTCACCGAAGTGTTCGGGTGCAGCAACACTTTATATGGGCCAAAGGGGTATAGCCCACGAGGTATTGGAAAGTGCAAAAAGGAGTTTTGCTGCTGCCTTAAGCAGTAAGGCAGTACTGCCGCTTAAGCGGTACTACCGCTTGTGTGAAGCGGTACTACCGCTCAAGCGGTACTACCGCTTGTGTGAAGCGGTACTACCGCTTGTGCGCGGTGCGGCAGGGATCCGAGTTGGACTCTTTCCTTGCGGGCCAAACCGACCTTGTGCGGGCAAAACCGACCTTGTGGAGGCTTTTTCTCCAAGTTTAGACCCTAGGGCTTAACATATAAATAGAGGGGCAGGGCTAGCACACGGGATACATCAGGATTTCCCAAGCCGTGTGCCGGCAACCCTAGCCCTCTAGTTCCTCCGTCATAATCTCCGTAGTGCTTGGCGAAGCCCTGCAGAGATTGTTCCTCACCACCATCACCACGCCGTCGTGCTGCTGGAACTCATCTACTACTTCATCATCGCTCGCTGGATCGAGGAGGTGAAGGCGTCATCAAGCCGTACGTGTGTTGAACGCGGAGGTGCTGTCCGTTCGGCGCTAGATCGGAAGGATCGTGATTGGATCGCGGGACGTTCGGCGATTTGGATCGCGAAGACGTTCGACTACATCAACCGCGTTTCTTAACGCTTCCGCTTAGCGATCTACAAGGGTATGTAGATACAATCTGCCTCTCGTAGATGCTCATCACCATGGATAGGTCTTGCGTGTGCGTAGGAAATTTTTTGTTTCCCATGCAACGTTCCCCAACAGTGGCATCTGAGCTAGGTCTATGCGTAGATGAGATCTCGAGTAGAACACAAAGGAGTTGTGGGCGTGGGTGTATACATATTGCTTGCCGTTACTAGTTGATACTTGATTCGGCGGTATTGTGGGATGAAGCGGCCTGGACCGACATTACGCGTACGCTTACGCGAGACTGGTTTCACCGTTGCGTGCACTTGTTGCATAAAGGTGACTGGCGGGTGTCTGTCTCTCTCACTTTAGTTGAATCGGTTCAATGAAGAGGGTTCTTTTAGAAAGATCAAAAAGCAATCACTACACCACGTTGTGGTTTTGCGTAGGTAAGAATCGTTCTTGCTAGATACCCGTAGCAGCCACGTAAAACTTGCAATAACAATTAGAGGACGTCTAACTTGTTTTTGCAGGGTATGTTGTGATGTGATATGGCCAATTACATGATGAGATATATGTGATGTATGAGATGATCATGTGTTGTATAGAATATCACGACTTGCATGTCGATGAGTACAGCAACTGGCAGGAGCCATAGAGTTGTCTTTAATTATTTTCGCCGTTTTGCTTTACTTTATCGCTATGAGTTAGCAATAGTCGTGGAAGCAACAGTCGGCGCGACAACCTCATGGCGACACATTGATGGAGATCAAGATGATGGAGATCATGGTGTCATGCCGGTGACGATGGAGATCATGCCGGTGCTTTGGAGATGGAGATCAAAAGCACAAGTTTATGGCCATATCATGTCACTTATGATTTGCATGTGATGTTAATCCTTTTATGCATCTTATTTTGCTTAGGACGACGGTAGCATTATAAGGTGATCCCTCACTTAAATTTCAAGATAAAATTGTGTTCTCCCCGAGTGTGCACCGTTGCGAAAGTTCGTCGTTTCGAGACACCACGTGATGATCGGGTGTGATAGACTCTACGTTCGCATACAACGGGTGCAAGCCAGTGTTGCACGTGCGGAACACTCGGGTTAAACTTGACGAGCCTAGCATGTACAGACATGGCCTCGGAACACAAGAGACCGAAAGGTCGAACATGAGTCATATAGTAGATATGATCAACATGGAGATGTTCACCATTGAAACCACCTCAACTCATGTGATGATCGGACTTGAGTTGGTTGATTTGGATCATGTGACACTCGAATGACCGGAGGGATGTCAATTTGAGTGGGAGTTTTTAAGTAATATGATTAACTAAACTCATTATCTTGAACAATAGTCTAAGTTGTTTTTGCAATATTTATGTTGTAGATCATGGCTCGCGCAGTAGCACCCCTGAATTTTAATGCGTTCCTAGAGAAAGCTAAGTTGAAAGATGATGGAAGTAACTTTGTGGACTGGGCCCGTAATCTAAGGATTATCCTTACGGCTTCCCAGAAGGCTTATGTCCTAGATGCACCGCTTGGTGATCCACCCGCTCCAGTTGAGTCTCCAGACGTTGTGAACGCCTGGCAGGCTCGTTCTGATGATTACTCAATAGTTCAATGTGCAATGTTGTATGGCTTAGAACCGGGACTTCAAAGACGTTTTGAACGTCATGGAGCATATGATATGTTCCAGGAGTTGAAGTTTATCTTTCAGAAGAATGCCCGGATCGAGAGGTATGAGACCTCCGATAAGTTCTATGCTTGCAAGATGGAGGAGAACGGGTCTGTCAGTGATCACATACTCAGAATGTCTGGGTACTCTACCCGTCTGGCTGAGTTGGGGATGCCCCTTCCGCCAGAGGCTATCACTGACAGAGTTCTTCAATCATTGCCACCTAGCTACAAGAGCTTCGTGTTGAACTATAACATGCACGGGATGAACAAGTCAGTCGCCGAGCTGTTTGCGATGTTGAAAGTCGCTGAGTCTGAGATTCAGAAGGAGCATCAAGTGTTGATGGTCAATAAAACCACTAGTTTCAAGAAGAATGGCAAGGGTAAGAAGGGTAACTCCAAGAAGAGTGGCAAAGCAGTTGCCCCTCCCGTGAAGAAACCCAAGGCTGGACCCAAGCCTGAAACTGAGTGCTTTCATTGCAAGGGAACTGGTCACTGGAAGCGGAACAACCCTAGATACTTGGTAGATAAGAAGGCTGGCAAAGTCGATAGAAGTATATTTGATATACGTGTTATTGATGTGTACCTTGCTAGTACTCCTAGTAGCACCTGGGTATTGGATACCGGTTCGGTTGCTAAATGTTAGTAACTCGAAATAAATGCTACGGAATAAACGGAGGCTAGCTAAGGGTGAGGTGACGATGAGTGTTGGAAGTGTTTCCAAGGTTGATGTGATCACCATCGCACGCTCTCTCTACCATCGGGATTAGTGATGAACCTAAATAAATGTTATTTGGTGTTTGCGTTGAGCATGAACATGATTAGATCATGTTTATTGCAATACGGTTATTCATTCAAGTTAGAGAATAATGGCTATTCTGTTTACATGAATAATACCTTCAATGGTCATGCACCCAATGAGAATGGTTTATTGAATCTTGATCGTAGTGATACACATGTTCATAATACTGATGCCAAAAGATACAAAGTTAATAATGATAGTACCACATACTTGTGGCACTGCCGCTAAATGTCATATTGGTGTAAAACGCATGAAGAAACTCCATGCTGATGGATCTTTGGACTCATTCGATTTCGAATCGGTTGAGACATGCGGACCATGACTCATGGGCAAGATGACTAAGACCCCGTTTTCCGGTATGATGGAGCGGGCAAGTGACTTATTGGAAATGATACATGTTGATGTATTCGGTCCAATGAGTGTTGTAGCGTGCGGTGGATATCATTATTTTCCTACCTTCACTGATGATTTGAGTACATATGGGGATATTTACTTAATGAAACACAAGTCTGAAATGTTTGAAAAGTTCAAGCAATTTCAGAGTGAAGTTGAGAATCATCGTAACAAGAAGATTAAATTCCTACGATCTGATCGAGGAGGAGAATATCTGAGTTATGAGTTTGGCAGTCACTTAAGACAGTGTGGAATTGTTTCACAATTGACACCGCCTGGAACACCACAGCGTAATGGTGTGTCCGAACGTCGTAATCGAACCTTATTGGATATGGTGCGATCTATGATGTCTCTTGCCGATTTACCACTATCGTTTTGGGGTTATGCATTAGAGACAGCTGCATTCACTTTAAATCGGGCACCATCGAAATCCGTTGAGACGACGCCATATGAACTATGGTTTGGCAAGAAGCCAAAGATGTCGTTTCTTAAAGTTTGGGGATGTGATGCTTATGTCAAAAAGCTTCAGCCTGAAAAGCTGGAACCCAAAGCGGAGAAATGCGTCTTCATAGGATATCCAAAAGAGATAGTTGGGTATACCTTCTATCTCAGATCCGAAGGCAAAGTGTTTGTCGCTAAAAACGGAACATTTCTTGAGAAAGAGTTTCTCTCGAAAGAATTGAGTGGGAGGAAGATAGAACTTGATGAGGTTATTGAACCTTTACTTCAACCAGAGAGTAGCGCAGCGCAGAAAGATGTTTCTGTAGAGCCTACATCAGTTGAAGAGGAAGTTCATGATGAAGATCATGAAGCTTCGGATCAAGTTGCTATCGAACCTCGTAGGTCGACAAGGACGCGTACTGCTCCTGAGTGGTACGGCAACCCTGTCTTAGAGGTCATGTTGTTGGACAACGACGAACCTACGAGCTATGGAGAAGCGATGGTGGGCCCGGATTCCGAGAAATGGTTAGAGGCCATGAAATCCGAGATGGGATCCATGTATGAAAACAAAGTGTGGACTTTGGAAGTATTACCTGAAGGGCGTAAGGCCATTCAGAACAAATGGATCTTCAAGAGGAAGACGGACGCGGACGGTAATGTCACCGTCTACAAAGCTCGACTTGTGGCAAAGGGTTTTTCACAAGTTCAAGGAGTTGACTACGATGAGACCTTCTCACCCGTAGCGATGCTTAAGTCTGTCAGAATCATGTTAGCAATAGCTGCCTTTTTCGATTATGAAATTTGGCAGATGGATGTCAAAACAGCGTTCCTTAACGGTTTCCTTAAGGAAGAGTTGTATATGATGCAACCAGAAGGTTTTGTCGATCCAGAGAATGTTGACAAAGTTTGCAAACTCCAGCGATCCATTTTATGGACTGGTGCAAGCATCTCGGAGTTGGAATCTTCGCTTTGATGAGGTGATCAAGGCGTTCGGGTTTATACAAGTTTACGGAGAAGCTTGTATTTACAAGAAAGTGAGTGGGAGCTCTATAGCGTTTCTAATATTATATGTGGATGACATATTGCTGATTGGAAACAATATAGAAATGTTGGAAAGCGTGAAGGAATATTTGAACAAGAGTTTTTCAATGAAGGACCTAGGAGAAGCTGCTTTCATATTAGGCATCAAGATCTATAGAGATAGATCAAGACGTTTAATAGGACTTTCACAAAGCACATACCTTGATAAGATTTTGAAGAAGTTCAAAATGGATCAGTCCAAGAAGGGGTTCTTGCCTGTTTTGCAAGGTATGAAGTTGAGTAAGACTCAATGCCCAGTGACTGCAGAAGATAGAGAAAAGATGAGTGTCGTCCCCTATGCTTCAGCCATAGGTTCTATCATGTATGCAATGCTGTGCACAAGACCCGATGTCAGCCTTGCCATAAGTATGGCCGGAAGGTTTCAAAGTGATCCAGGAGTGGAACACTGGACGGCGGTCAAGAATATCCTGAAGTACCTGAAAAGGACTAAGGACATGTTTCTCGTTTATGGAGGTGATCAAGAGCTCGTCGTAAAGGGTTACGTCGATGCAAGCTTTGACACTGATCCGGATGACTCTAAGTCGCAAACCGGATACGTATTTATTCTTAATGGGGGTGCGGTTAGCTGGTGCAGTTCCAAGCAAAGCGTGGTAGCTGATTCTACATGCGAAGCGGAGTACATCGCTGCCTCGGAGGCGGCGAAGGAAGGTGTCTGGTTGAAGGAGTTCATGACAGATCTTGGAGTAGTGCCTAGTGCACTTAACCCAATGACTCTGTTCTGTGATAATACTGGTGCCATTGCTCTAGCCAAGGAACCAAGATTTCACAAGAGGACCAGACACATAAAGCGACGTTTCAATTCCATCCGCGATTACATCAAGGAGGACGACATAAATATTTGCAAAGTACATACGGATCTGAATGTTGCAGATCCGATGACTAAACCTCTTCCAAGGGCTAAACATGAACAACACCAGAACTGCATGGGTGTTCGATTCATTACAATGTAAATCACATAGTGATGTGAACTAGATTATTGACTCTAGTGCAAGTGGGAGACTGTTGGAAATATGCCCAAGAGGCAATAATAAAAGAAGTTATTATTATATTTCCTTGTTCATGATCATCGTTTATTATCCATGCTATAATTGTATTGATTGGAAACTCAAATACATGTGTGGGTACATAGACAACACTGTGTCCTTAGTAAGCCTCTAGTTAACTAACTCGTTGATCAAAGGATGGTAAAGGTTTCCTGACCATGGACATGAGATGTCATTTGATAACGGGATCACATCATTAGGAGAATGATGTGATGGACAAGACCCAAACTATAAACGTAGCATATGATCATGTCAGTTTATTGCTATTGTTTTCTGCATGTCAAGTATCTGTTCCTATGACCATGAGATCATGCAACTCACTGACACCGGAGGAATACCTTGTGTGTATCAAACGTCGCAACGTAACTGGGTGACTATAAAGATGCTCTACAGGTATCTCCAAAGGTGTCCGTTGAGTTGGCATGGATCAAGACTGGGATTTGTTACTCCGTGTGACGGAGAGGTATTTCAGGGCCCACTCGGTAATACAACATCACTATAAGCCTTGCAAGCAATGTGACTAAGGTGTTAGCCACGGGATCTTGTATTACGGAACGAGTAAAGAGACTTGCCGGTAACGAGATTGAACTAGGTATAGAGATACCGACGATCGAATCTCGGGCAAGTAACATACCGAAGAACAAAGGGAACAACATACGGGATTAACTGAATCCTTGACATAGAGGTTCGAACAATATAGATCTTCGTAGAATATGTAGGAACCAATATGGGCATCCAGGTCCCGCTATTGGTTATTGGCCGTAGAGGTGTCTCGGTCATGTCTACATAATTCTCGAACCCGCAGGGTCTACACACTTAACGTTTGGTGACGATTAATATAGTTGAGTTATCGTTGGTGACCGAAGGTTGTTCGGAGTCTCGGATAAGATCCCGGACATGATGAGGATCTCCGGAAGAGTCCGGAGATAAAGATTGATATATGTGATAATGGTGTTTTGATCTCCGGAAAGGGTTTCGGAATTCACCGGAAGGGGTTCCGGATGTTCACCGAAGTGTTCGGGTGCAGCAACACTTTATATGGGCCAAAGGGGTATAGCCCACGAGGTATTGGAAAGTGCAAAAAGGAGTTTTGCTGCTGCCTTAAGCAGTAAGGCAGTACTGCCGCTTAAGCGGTACTACCGCTTGTGTGAAGCGGTACTACCGCTCAAGTGGTACTACCGCTTGTGTGAAGCGGTACTACCGCTTGTGCGCGGTGCGGCAGGGATCCGAGTTGGACTCTTTCCTTGCGGGCCAAACCGACCTTGTGCGGGCAAAACCGACCTTGTGGAGGCTTTTTCTCCAAGTTTAGACCCCAGGGCTCAACATATAAATAGAGGGGCAGGGCTAGCACACGGGATACATCAGGATTTCCCAAGCCGTGTGCCGGCAACCCTAGCCCTCTAGTTCCTCCGTCATAATCTCCGTAGTGCTTGGCGAAGCCCTGCAGAGATTGTTCCTCACCACCATCACCACGCCGTCGTGCTGCTGGAACTCATCTACTACTTCATCATCGCTCGCTGGATCGAGGAGGTGAAGGCGTCATCAAGCCGTACGTGTGTTGAACGCGGAGGTGTTGTCCGTTCGGCGCTAGATCGGAAGGATCGTGATTGGATCGCGGGACGTTCGGCGATTTGGATCGCGAAGACGTTCGACTACATCAACCGCGTTTCTTAACGCTTCCTCTTAGCGATCTACAAGGGTATGTAGATACAATCTCCCTCTCGTAGATGCTCATCACCATGGATAGGTCTTGCGTGTGCGTAGGAAATTTTTTGTTTCCCATGCAACGTTCCCCAACAAAACTTATGTAAATTGTGGTCGAGTTCGAAGACGTGAAGTTGCGACATGCCTTGAAAAACATGCAATTGCGATCTAGCCCCCCTTGAATATATGCAGTTCCGATTCCACCCTTGAGGACTTGCAGGTGCGACAAAACCTAGAAAACTTGCAGTTGTGACCTCCTATGGAAAACGTGCAGCTGCGATTCCCCCTTTGGGGACATGCAGTTGCGACAAACCCTAGAAAACTTGCAGTTGCGACCTGCCTTGGGAAAACATGCTGTTGCGATTCCACTTTGGGACATGTAATCGCGACAAAACCTAAAAAATGTGCAGTTGTAGTTCCCCCCCTGGGAACATGCGATTGCGTAAACCCTAGAAAACTTACAATTGCGACATGCCTTGGAAGCCGTGTAGTTCTGATTTTGGAGAAACGTGGAATTGTGACATGCCTTGGAAAATCAATGATCTCCCCTTCTCTCAGTTCTCACTCTCTCTGCCCACTGGGGAGACGAAGAGAAAATATTGGGCAGAGAAAAAACATGAGAAAACAGTCTATGACAGATATAAAGCTAGCATGGGCCGCATACCACCTGGGACAATCTTGCGAAAGCACGAATTGCGAACAGAAAAAAACCAACAGCTGATACAATGAATGATGCCAACCTTAAGCAAAACCGATACAAAAACCAAAATAAGTAAAAGTAAAAATCTGAAAATAGAAAACAGAAAATATAGAAAATAAAAAAAGGTAATAAAAGAGAACGCTGAGAAAAAAGAGCAGAAAAGGCCAACATGGCCCGGTACACATACAGTGAGTAACAAACAAGGCAGTGTCGCGATTAAAAAAAAAGCAAGGCAGTGTCTACCTCTTCTTCGATCACTATGGGAGGACGTGACGGGCCATAACAAAAAACCAAGAAAAAAGGGGTCGAGGACAACTTCGCTGGGACATGCACGAATCGCTATGTGCTTTTTGATCCAACGATTGTGTACGTGAATGAAACTCAGCTAGCTGGGTTCCAGCAACACCGAATAAGTATTGCTCACATACATAATAGGCATAAAATCATCACATTTGGGCGGACCCTTGCCCGTGATGGCCACTCTTGCACTTGCCTTGGCACTACTGGAATTTTCTTATACGTCGGGTGCCAGGCTTTTCGGTGAGAGTCAAAACACGGACACTCGGTAAAGTAAACAACGGCGAGAGCAGCATTTGGAAAACCTGGCTTCACGGCAACTAACTGATGTTGCCTTCACGGGCTCACGGCGAATAAGCACCGCACGGCAAACGGGGCAGACGCTGAGAGCCACACACGGCAAACTGAAGCCACGTGGCATGCCCGTTTAGACACTAGTAGAAAACAGACCTTTTGTTCACATCATTAGTCCCAGTTTGATTTTGAACCGGCACTAATGTGACCATTAGTCGCGGTTCGTGACGGGCATCATTAGTGCCGGTTCGTTCCGGACCTTTAGTCCCGGTTCGTGCCACGAACCGGGACTAAAGGGGTGGTGGCAGGCTCGTGTCAGCTGGGCCCCCCACGAGCCCCTTTAGTACCGGTTTGTATCACCAACCGGGACTAAAGGCCCCCCTTTTAGTCCCGGTTGGAGATACCAACCGGGACTAAAAAAAAAATTCAAATTTTTTTTTCAATTTTTTTTCCCAGCCCTTTAGTCCCGGTTGGTATCTTCAACCGGGACTAAAGGTCTATCTTTAGTCCTGGTTGGAGATACCAACCGGGACTAAAGGGGGGGCCCTGCGAGCCCCTAAATGTTAGAAAAATCATAACTAAATCATTCTAATTCAGAAAAATACAAATAATATATCAAAATTTGCAGAAAAATATAGTTTTTAAAAATTCTGTTTTCCATTTCGACAATTTTTTAAAATCGCCAAATTCCAAAGGGAAAATATAGTTTTTGGACGTTTTAGACGTTTTAGGGTTTAGGGGCTAGGGTTTAGATTTCTAAGATTAGGGTTAGGTTTTAGGGTTTGAACCTTTAATTTTACTGTTTATAATAGAGTTTCGGACGTTTTAAGTCCCGGGTTTAGGGTTTTCGGACGTTTTAAGTCCCGGGTTTAGGGTTTTCGGACGTTTTAAGTCCCGGGTTTAGTGCTTTTCAATTTCAGGCTAATTTAGCTCAAAAAATCATTAAATCCATGAAAAAATAGCAAATGAAGTCAAAAAGGGTTGAAATTTAAGGAGGTGGCTTTGAACGGTTCATATTGAACACACAAAAATTATGGAGTTGAAATAAGATTAAAAAAATGAAATGTATTTATAACAGCTGAGTTTTAGTGTGAAACCCTGTTACTTCGATAGAGATGGTCCAGTTTGTACACAAAGTGCATCCAGTTTTTGCCATAACCCTCTCAACTTTTTAGCACAACCTATTTGGGTGAAATGATGATACCATGCCAAGTTTCAACCTTTTCAGAGTTCATTTGTAGTGCTTTTCAATTTCGGCCTAATTTAGCTCAAAAATCATTAAATACATGAAAAATAGCAAATGAAGTCAGAAAGGGTTGAAATTTGAGGATGTGGCTTTGAATGGTTCATATTGAACACACAAAAATTCTTCAGTTAATATAAGTTTAAAAAAAATGAAATGTGGTCAAACTATGGTCAAACTACTTATTCAATAAATATTAGTGTTACTAAATAATTATTATTTTTTAGAATAATAGTTTCAAACTCAAACGGTGAAGCGTGTGACATCATGCTCTTATTTTTCTGATAATAATGGATATATTATTTGTCGAATTTTGATTTACAGATTTAAAGATATTAATTATGCCATTTTAAATGAATAAATGGCATATTACTTATTTTATTTTCATTGAAATTAAATAATATTATTACTTATTTTATTTTGACCATTTTGTATTATTTTGGATTTTTTTATTTCTTTTGTTTTTTGATAATTTTTGATTTTTTTGAAATTTTTTCCTTTTTTTGAATTTTTAAATTAATCATTGTTGTTTGTTAATCATTGTTGTTTATTTTAATAATTTTTTGGAGTTCAAAAAATTAAATCATGTGACATCAAGACCTAAGGGTTAATAGGATTGATAGCTTACTATTGTCAGGAAAACAACAAGTGCAGACTTGGAAACTAGGGGATATAGAACCTGAAAGTTAAGCGTGCTGGGGCTGGAGTAGTCAGAGGATGGGTGACCGACCGAGAAGTTAGACAATTTGAAATGAGTGTGGATTAGTGAGGATGGGTGATTAGAGATTAAATTGTCAAATAATTCAAAGATTCGGAAACCAGAAAAAAATTAAACAAATTTCAAAAAAAAAAAAAATTCAAAAAAAAGTTCAAAAAATATATATCAAATTTTTTTCCTTTAGTCCCGGTTGGTGTTACCAATCGGGACTAAAGGTCCTGCATAGCCCGCCCCAGACAGCGCCACGTGGAGGGCCTTTAGTGCCGGGCCGTGTTGAACCGGCACTATAGGTCTGTTTTCTAGTAGTGAGAACTGACGGCGCCGTCACTTGGTTTACCTATACCGAGAGCAGCGACTTCGCCCTCGGTAAAAACACGTCACAGAAACATTTTCCTACCTGACATGTGGTCCCACTGGTCACATTTATCAGTAAATTTTTAAAATTATTTGCTAAATATTTAAAAGGAATAATATGACGATGTCTTTGTCGAGAGCCGGTCTCGGCAATGCTCGATATACGACTGTTTACTAAACCCTTCGGAACTGACCAGTGGGACCGAGTGTCCCACATGGCAGCTGAACTTTTATCGAGCGTCACAGCCCTCGAAAAAGAGTGGCACCACTGTAGTAGTAAAGTGCTCAGCTGACTCCTTTTCCGAGAGCTACACTACATTTTCCCATTCCGTATTAATGATATAATGAATCAAAATTCCCGAATAATTTTCAAGAAATTGCCTTGGAGCCTACCAAATAGGTCAGCGTAATCGGCCGCCCCCTAGGCTTCTCTAAAGCAGAACAATTCGTTTTGATGGAATTTAATTTTAAAGGCCTACATTCTCTCAAACATTGAGACCAAGAATTTCAGATTTGAGCCTTATCCAGGTCATGTTGCATAAAAGAATCGTATCACCCGCATATTGTAGAATAGAGAGGCCACCATCCACAAGGTGTGGTTCTATGCATGCAATTTGTCCGTACAACCTGGCACGATGAGTCGGTATAGGCGACATGTCAGTAACCATGTCAAATAACAATTGAGACATTGGTCACCCTGACGTAGTCCTTTTTTGTCTGCAAGTAATGGCCTATGTCATCACTGACTTTGATAGACACACTATCTCTAGTAACAAAATTTTACCGAAATAGGCTTTCGCCCCGCTTTATATATAAAGCAAAGATCAACATCACTTGGAACAAATGCACGCCACCACCACACACACACCCCCAAGGCAGGATACAAAGGCACTGAGCGCAGCAACACCACCCCTAGCACTACCACCAAGAAGAGATGAGGCCGCATACGACGAACCGTGGACTCCAAAGCGGCACCTTCAGGAAGGATACGACACCGGAGCGCCGCCACCGCCCGATCCGAGGATCAGAGTTTCCTTCGGAGCCGCACGACGGGCAGTGAGAGCCGCGACGACGCCTTCAAGAAGGGAACGAGCTTCGCCGCCGCCGGTCCATCCGAAGATAGAGCAGGTTTTCACCCCGGTCAACATTCACCGCCACCGAACGCCACACCCCGGTTACCACGCCGCCCACACGGCCATGGTCACCGGGCAGCACCAAGCCACGGCCTCCGCCCAAGAGCACCGCGCTGCCACCACCAGAGCCGCCGCCCCGGCATCCAAGACCTTGACACCACCTCACCCGAGGCCCGCCGCTACCCCAACCAAAGAGATGGGCGAAAAGGTCCCACCTTTCGCACTCCTGGGAGACCCCCAGTGCTGAGACCCGATGGCCGGCCAACGCTGGCATCCATCAACCCGTCCTGCAGCCACGAGCGCGAGACGAGCTCGGTCCTGCAGCACCGTGAGGGGGACGAGGTCAGTCCTGCTACACCGTGCGCGAGACGAGCTCGGTCCTGCAACACTGTGCGCGAGACGAGCTCGGTCCTGCAGCACGGGGCGCGAAACGAGCGATGGACCGCAGCTGGGAGAGGGCCAGCCCTTCGATGGAAGTAGCGTAACAAAATTTTGGATCCACTACGTCGTTTATTGGAGAATCCTTTCATTCTTAAGGCCCGTTGAAAGAATTGACCATTTGACCTTGTCATACGCCTTTTCAAAGTCAATCTAAAAAACTACTCTACTCATGTCTTTCTAGTGCACATCTCATGAATTGTTTCACGTAGGATTACTACTCCATCAACTTTATATCATCATTGCATGAAAGTCGTTTGAGATGGTTGGACAAGCAACCATGTTGAGCCTATTAGTAGCCACTTTGGTGAAGATCTTGAAGCTGACGTCAGGGAGACATATGGGGCTATATTACTGGAACCGCTCAGCCTCCTAAATGTTTGACAACAAAATGATCTCACCAAAGTTAAGCCTAGATAGGTCAAGTTGGCCGGCATGAAGACACTTGAACAATTCCAAAAGGTCAGTCTTGATAACATCCCAAAAAATTTGATACAACTTTGCGAGAAGCCATTAGGGTTGGAGTTTTGTTATGTTTCATTTGAAACACCACAACTCTCACATCCTCTGAGGGGTTTCTAATTAATATGATCTTGAGGAGTTTCTCTCGATGTCTTGGCCTTGTTGGCGTACTTGAAGCCTTATTAGTCGGGAGGTGAATGCCACTTTACGTCATTTCATATTGCTTGTTGGTGATGGACATGGTAAGGTTTTCATCGAGAAAAGAAGGGCAACAATTTTGCATCGAAAAAACTCCTACATCGATGTTGCCATTCATAGATTGCATCTAACGGCCAAAGGTAAACTGGCTGGAGTGAGAGCCGCCAAAACCAAGAAAGGAGCTGGCTGGCTGCATCCCGCTACCTCGCCAGAACTAGCCACGAACAGTGGGCACCGGATATGAAGAGATAAATCTTCACGAAGATCCATTGGTGTGGTCACCGCAATCCGCACCTCGACTGAGATAGCACCCCCACACGCAATAATTTGCTCCCCACATCCTAGGGAACCGGTCTAAGCCCAGACCGCCACATTCTCACGCATTCGAAGCGGAAGACGTGTCCCCTTCAAGGGAACTCCACCGGAAAAGTTATGGTGCACTTGACTCTCTGCCTTCCTGTCTAAGAGCCGTCATGTCGCCATGATCTGCCGCCTTGCCGCTTGGAGAAGGTGCCTCACCGCCCAACAACTTGTCGTGCACTTGCGTCGCGCCGGCAGGGAAGTGCCCCGCCGTCACCTTTCTCGAACCGGTGGCTTCATCGGGGATGCCTTCCGGCAGCAGCGAGACAGTGGCGGCAGCTAGGGTTCCTCCCTTGAGCCGTCAGGGACGCGACGCGGGGTCGTGTGAAAAAACCCAGATTCACTTTATTTATCGTTTTGCTTGAGAGGGATAATAAAGGAGCTAGGTAGCAAAGCCTGAGGATGCCACCATTTTTCTAAACCTCTCATATTGCGCGGCTCATGTTGCGCGCAAGTTTCCTGAACAAAAAGGAAAAGATCTCTCACTCTCTACGTGAAGTCCACCTCAAGTACCCTACTGACCAAATGCTCGCGGTCGTCCTATGTATAGCAACTCACCGCTGGACGAGCTGTCCTCCGAGTACGTATCATCTCTTTCGTCCGGTCTACTCTGCATAATAATGCAGCCAGTCACTATCATCATCTACCAAAAGGACCTTCTTTATCAGCGAGTGTGCCAATCGGCCAGACCAAACCAGAGCAACCTCCCTCGATCGCGTCGCCAGAGGTCGGGGTACTGATCCATCGGGTATCGGCCGGCGATGTCGGCAGGCGAGGGAAGGAAGACGGCGTGCGTCACCGGAGGGAGCGGCTACATCGCTTCAGCGCTCATCAAGCTGCTGCTCGAGAAGGGCTACGCCGTCAAGACCACGGTCAGAGACCCCGGTTGGTCCCGTTTCCGCTTCCTCTTTCCAGTTCTACTCTGTTGTGTGTGTGCCGGCGATTTTCTTTCCCGAGTTCGAGTTGAAAATTTTGGATATTTGCTTGCGCCGACCTTAATTTTGCTCCGCGCTGGAAATCCCAAGTTCGGCCTTAATTTGGGATATTTCGGATAAGCCGTCTTCTTTTGCTTCGAAATTGTTTTCGTTTCTAACTGAAGATTCTGTAATTCTAGATGACACGGAGAAGAACTCCCACCTCAAGGACATGCAAGCGCTTGGCCCCTTGCAGATCATCCGTGCCGATCTGGGTGAAGAAGGCAGCTTCGACGAAGCTGTTTCTGGCTGTGACTACGTCTTCCTCGTCGCCGCTCCGGTGAACATGTTGTCAGAGGATCCTGAGGTAAAAAAGCCATCTCCATGACGTTTCGGCTTCATTCTCACGATTGTTCTCGGGCATCTAATGACTAGTGGTGGTCTAGTTCCGTGACAAATAGTTCTGAGAGATATGTAGCTTTTGATCGTGTTCACCCCACTATTGCCATTTCAACATTTGACAACCAATTATACAAGCTTCTTCTTCTCTTCATGGATGACTTGCTCTGCTTTGTGTCTGACGGCAGAGAGATGTGATCGAACCAGCTGTCCAAGGAACGCTCAACGTGATGAGGTCGTGCGCGAGAGCGGGGACGGTGAAGCGCGTGATCCTGACGTCGTCCAACGCCGGTGTATCCAGGAGGCCGCTGCAGGGCGCCGGCCACGTGCTGGACGAGAGCTCCTGGTCCGACGTCGAGTACCTCAGAACCAACAAACCACCAACATGGGTACATACATCAATCTTTGTGTTCAGTATCTCGGGCCTGGACATTTCCTATCGATGGGCATAAACGTTATTGGTTCGCTGTATATTTGCATCGCAGGCATATGCAGTGTCGAAGGTGCTTGCTGAGAAGGCGGCAAGCAAATTCGCGGAGGAGAACGGCATTAGCCTTGTCACCATGTTGCCGGTGTTCATCTTGGGTGCGGCGCCGGTCACCAAGCCCACATCCAGCGTCCCTGTCACCCTCTCCCTGTTGACCGGTGATCTTTCTGTGTTCTTTTTTATTTTTCTTTATTACAGCAAGTTTTTTTTTTTGGAAATGGAGGCGTACCCCCGGCCTCTGCATCACAATGATGCATGCAGCCATCTTATTAAAAATCCTCAAAGTAGCACATAGTTATAAAAGTATTACAGCTCGCAAGCGGAGCGAAACAAAGAAATGAAAAGTACATGCTCAAAATCGCAACCGGTAAGGCAATGTAAACGATAAGCTCCCTAGACTCCTATCCTGTTATGCGACCGCCACCCAAATCGGTTGAATATAACCCGTGCTACCATCTCCCACTGGTTGCACCCAGTAACCAAAGGCTCCCTGGAGTCTATAGGAGTGAGTAAGGACCACATACGGATCCATGCGGTAGCTCTGAAGATGACCTGCAAGAAATTTATTACAGCAAGTAAGCTCTGATTTATGCTGCTTGTTCTTCTGACCGGTGTTGTCACACGCATGGTGTCTGCCTGTCTTACGCATTTTTCAGGCGACGAGGGACAGATGGATATCATGATAGGCATGCAGTCGACCACGGACTGCGTGCCCATAAGCCACATCGACGACCTCTGCCACGCCGAGGTATTCGTCGCCGAGAATGAGTCCTCCACGGGAAGATACCTCTGCTGCAGTCACAACACCACCGTCTTGCAACTCGCTCGTCTCATGGCGGAGAAGTACCCGCAGTACAATATCAAACTTGAACGGTATGCTAATCCTCTGTCTGAACTACCCGATACGCTGCATGTTTTTTTGTAGGTTTAACAACATCCAAGTATGCTTTTTGCAGATTTGATGGGTCCCCGGAGAAGCCGAGAGTGTGTGTGTCATCTGAGAAGCTCGTCAGGGAAGGGTTTGTGTTCAAGTACGATGATTTGGGAGAGATCTTTGACGACCTTGTCGAGTACGGTAGAACCACGGGGATTCTACCCTACTGATGCGTGCGTCAGCTGTCGATCGATATGTGATCAGGACAAAATAATGTTTGAGAAATGCATCATTTCAAGCAAAACAGAGTATACTCAAATAGAATTTTAAGTTCATGAGAAAATGAAATACACCACGCAATAGCATTCAAGTTGATAAGAAAATCAAAGAGCTGGAGTCATATTCACACATGTATTCTTCAAATCCAAACCCATGGATTGGCATTGGCTAGCAATCTGCCCACATGAAGTAGGAGCACACTGCTCCCATGGACGGCGTCCAATTACCGCAACCGTGGAAGCATCTCCCCTGCATTGGCCCCGGCACCGCCACCACGCCACCTCTGCTCGCCACCCCGCAGTAGCATGCTGCGGCGGCGCCACCTCATGGAGTTACCTGAGGCTATACCTGGCCATGGGCCGGGCCGGGCCGGGCTTGGGCCTGGCCCTAAAAAGCCCACGGTAGAAAACTGAGGCCCAGGCCCGGCCCAGGCCCTGCCATAAAGCCTACTTCGAAGCCCAAGCCTGGCCCAAGCCCTGAAAAGCCCGTCGGGCCTGGGGCCGTGGGCCGGGCCTCTTCCTTAAATTTCCAATTAGCCAAGCCCAAGCCCGGCCCGGCCCTGCTGGTGGGCTCAAAACTCAGGCCCAAGCCCGGCCCACGGGCAAGCCCGTCGGGCCTAGGCCCTGGATTTTAGGGCCGGGCCTGGGAGGGCCGGCTGGGCCGGGCCTGAGATGGCCACATATACCTGAGGCGACGGGGTCTGCAGGGAGGTCGTAATGCTGAGCTGGACGCCGCGCCGCATGAGCTCCACGAGAAGCCGCGCCGTGTTACGCGCGTCATCGAGGCCGCAGTGCGCGCGGCCCTCCCACTCCAGCCCCGCTGCCTCGACGGCCCACCGCAGAGCAGCCCACCGGCCGCCGCCCAGCGCCGCGGCGAAGGGGATCTTGAGGTTGATCCAGTGGTTGAAGCAGGGAGGCTTGGCGAGCCCTTTGAAGCGGCACTCTGTCTCCAGCATGGTGCGGAGGTCCCAGTCCCCCCACGTCACGACGGCGAAGCAGCCGCCGCTCCTGGCCCATGCGGAGGCCTGCAGCCAGGCGGCGTGCAGGCGGAGCGCCTCGGCCAGCCGCACGCCGCCGTCGACGTCCGCCTGCCGGATGCCGGTGAGGTCCCTGCAGAAGTCGGTCAGCGCGGGGTGGTGCTGCGGGCGGACGTAGGTGCGGAACTCGGACTCGAGGTTGCCGGTGGCACCGTCGACGAGGACGGAGGGGAACTCGATGATCTCCTACGGGTAGATCTGCGCGCCTTTCTCGCACGTTGCCTCGAAGTCTAGGACCACGAAGTAGTCAAACGCCTGGCGCTGGAGCTGCCGTGCCGTTCTGACCCTGCTGCTGCCCGCCGCCGCCTTTGGGTCCGGTGACGGCACCCCGGAGCTGCTGGAGGTGAACATGGACCCAATCCTTTGCGATGGCAAAGCGCGTGGTCAACGTGAGAGGATGTACTCAGGAAGCGAGCAACTACCGGGTCGAGTTCACTCTAGGCACGAGCACGATAAGTAATGGGCTAACATAACTTCATTCTCTACTGATTTATATTTGAATAATTAGCAGAAAACAACCAAGCAAACCACCTTTTTAGGAAGCAAACCACCTCACAACCGAGACAAGTTACACTGAACGATAGCTCAGATCTGCATTTACTACTACCGTTTATTACGATGGAGCCCCTGTCACTGTCAGTGAGCCAACAACCACACAAGAGGAACGACCTCACAACCAATGTGCTTGAAGCGAGGTGAGCTAGGGGATCGATCGTCAGTGCCCAGAGATGTCGTCCGGTGAGATGCAGAAGACGGCGTGCGTCACCGGAGGGAGCGGCTACATAGCTTCAGCGCTCGTCAAGACGCTGCTCGAGAAGGGGTACGCCGTCAAGACGACGGTCAGAGACCCCGGTTGGCTTCTCGTTTCCTCGTTTCTACTTCTTTCTTGTCTGTACTTCAGAAAAAACTTCTCTTCAGAGTTTGATGTGAAATCCGGGGTTCTTCCTCGTTTAGTCTGGTAAAGTCTGGCAGCAAAGCTTGCCAAGCCTCTGAAAACATGTTTAGCTTTTATCTCAGTTCTAAGATATTCTGTAATCTGTAAGCAGAGGACACGGAGAAGAATGCCCACCTCAAGGACTTGCAAGCGCTTGGCCCCTTGGAGATCATCCGTGCCCGGTTGGACGAAGAAGGCAGCTTTGACGAGGCTGTTTTCGGCTGCGACTACGCCTTCCTCGTCGCTGCCCCGATGGACTTTGGGTCAGCAGACCCTGAGGTAAACAACTATCTTCCGGCTCGCCGGAGCAAGCTTCGTTTTCATTTGCATGACTGTTCTTCCGGCATCTGACGATGATGGAGTTGTGGGGAATTGGGAAACAATTTAACATTTAAGTTGTCAGAACCATCACTCTCTCCCTGGCAAATTATTCTCAGCCATAGAAGACTTGGGATCATGTCGGCATTTCAGCATTTGGCAACCCAGTTATGCTCTCAAAAGCGCATAGTTCATTCTCAGCTCTTTGGCCGAGGATATTCTCATCCATGTCTAACAAGCATTTGAGAAATTATTCTCAGCCATAGTTTATTTCCTCGACGGTTCAGTTAAACCCCTCGTCAGGGAATCTTACAGGATTAAAGAATATTTTGACTTCCTCGCAAAAAAGAAGAAGAAGAATATTTTGACTTGCAAGGGATTTAATCCCCTCAACCCCTTCAATCCCCACAAAATCCAACAAGCCCGCGGGGTTAACCTACTACGCTTCGTGTTTGGTTGCAGAGGGATATGATCGACGCCGCCGTCCAAGGAACCTTGAACGTGATGAGGTCGTGCGTGAGAGCCGGGACGGTGAAGCGAGTGATCCTGACGTCGTCGGATTCTGCGGTCTCCATGAGGCCGCTGCCGGACGACATTCGTGTGCTCGACGAGGGCTCCTGGTCCGACGTCGAGTACCTCAGAACCAACAAACCACCAACATGGGTACATACATCAATCTTTGTGTTCAGTATCTCGGGCCTGGACATTTCCTATAGATGGGCATAAACATTATTGGTTCGCTGTATATTTGCATCGCAGGCATATGCAGTGTCGAAGGTGCTTGCTGAGAAGGCGGCAAGCAAATTCGCGGAGGAGAACGGCATTAGCCTTGTCACCATGTTGCCGGTGTTCATCTTGGGTGCGGCGCCGGTC
This sequence comes from Elymus sibiricus, assembly GCA_039707655.1. NCBI lineage: Eukaryota > Viridiplantae > Streptophyta > Magnoliopsida > Poales > Poaceae > Elymus > Elymus sibiricus. Next base: position 484,480,905 of record CM077665.1, read on the forward strand.
ACCAAGCCCACATCCAGCGTCCCTGTCACCCTCTCCCTGTTGACCGGTGATCTTTCTGTGTTCTTTTTTATTTTACTTTATTACAGCAAGTAAGCTCTGATTTATGCTGCTTGTTCTTCTGACCGGTGTTGTCACACGCATGGTGTCTGCCTGTCTTACGCATTTTTCAGGCGACGAGGGACAGATGGATATCATGATAGGCATGCAGTCGACCACGGACTGCGTGCCCATAAGCCACATCGACGACCTCTGCCACGCCGAGGTATTTGTCGCCGAGAATGAGTCCTCCACGGGAAGATACCTCTGCTGCAGTCACAACACCACCGTCTTGCAACTCGCTCGTCTCATGGCGGAGAAGTACCCGCAGTACAATATCAAACTTGAACGGTATGCTAATCCTCTGTCTGAACTACCCGATACGCTGCATGTTTTTTTGTAGGTTTAACAACATCCAAGTATGCTTTTTGCAGATTTGATGGGTCCCCGGAGAAGCCGAGAGTGTGTGTGTCATCTGAGAAGCTCATCAGGGAAGGGTTTGTGTTCAAGTACGATGATTTGGGAGAGATCTTTGACGACCTTGTCGAGTACGGTAGAACCACGGGGATTCTACCCTACTGATGCGTGCGTCAGCTGTCGATCGATATGTGATCAGGACAAAATAATGTCATCTCAGATAAGCAAAAAACCCACACCGGGTTCATTTACTTCTCGACCTTTTTATCTACTTCCTCGCATTTACCTGTTGAGAGTTTCTCCATTTCCCCGCCCTGGCCTGAGTGGGCATGGGAGTGGAGCTCGGGATGGCTTAAGCGAAAATAGAAAAATAAGTATGGGAGCGCCTAGAACTCATCTAGCTGTGACATAACTATGTCTCATTCACCCGACATCATATGCCTACGTCAAACCCTTCCTTTTTTTGAAGTAGAACGTCAAACCCTTCCCGATAAGCATGTGTTCGCTCAACCCTGTTCGACAGTACAAGCTTAGTTATTCAGCTTCTTCTTTTTTGATATTCCAGTTGCTGCAGACTGTAGTTGGTGGGTTTGGGCTTCTTTCGTAGTGATTGTGTGCTTGTAGAAAAAAAAATGACAACCCAGGATTCATTTTGTTGTTTTGTCTCATTTTTCTAAAAAATAATTGTAGTTCCTAGAAGTATTTGAACTAGTAATTTAACCAAACATAAAACAAACATTGTCTAAAAATGTCCAATTTACATGCAAGATGATACTGAGAAAAAAGTATTTTTCTTTTGAGAAAAAATAGTAGATTTCTTAAATATACACAAGTCAATCATAGCGGTGCGCGCATGCGATTCTTAGAAATAAATCAAACAAAGGAAGAAAAAAAGACCCACGGAGGTTGCGGGAGTGTTGTAGTGCTTGTAGTTGCAATTTCACGGTGCCCAATTTTAAAAAACATACAATTAGAAAAACTAATTTTAAAAAGCATAGTTGCAATTTTGCGGTCCCCAATTCAAAAACTTGCATTTTCAAAACCTCAAGGATTTCAAAAAACTTTCAGTTGCGACCTGCTTTTGAGAATGTGTAGTTTGACCCTCCTTGAAAAACATGCAGTTGCGAACTGCCTTGGAAAACATGCAATTGTGATTCCCCATTGAGGACTTGTAGTTGCGACCCGCCTTGGAGAACGTGCAGTTGCGGTTCCCCCTCGTGAACATGCAATTATGCAGCACTGAGATCTTTACAGTTGCGACCCTAGAAAAAACTTGAAGTGGGACCCTCTTGGCTTTTTATATCATTTAAATTATAAATAGGAAAAAACTAAAGACAGCCTTCATCACCCCTTTCAGGTGTTTCTGTTATATCACCATGCCTTTTGGTTTGAAGAACGCTGGCGCTACTTTCATGCGCATGATTAAAAAATGTTTACTCGACCAGATTCCTCGGAATGTTGAAGCGTACATGGATGACATTGTTGTCAAGTCTCACAAAGGTTCCGACCTGTTGTCTGACTTATCTGAAACATTCGCCAATCTGAGGAGATATGACATCAAGTTAAATCCGACTAAGTGCACCTTCGATGTTCCCGGTGGAAAATTACTCGGTTTTCTCGTTTCTGAAAAAGGAATCGACGTTAACCCTGAAAAGATCGGCGCCATCACCCGAATGAAAAGCCTCGAGCGTGTGCACGATGTCCAGAAGCTCACAGGTTGCTTGGCAGCATTGAGTCGATTCATTTCTCGTCTCGGTGAGAAGGCACTGCCTTTATACCGACTGATGAAGAAGTCCGATACATTTGAGTGGACTCCGGAAGCTGAAGCAGCGTTTGTTGAGCTCAAAGCCCTGCTTTCCACCCAGCCGGTGCTTGCTGCTCCGCACAGCAAAGAGCCATTGCTATTGTACATCGCGGCCACTAATCAGGTCGTCAGTACAGTACTAACTGTCGAACGGGAAGAGGAAGGCAAGGCTTAGAAAGTTCAACGTCCAGTCTACTATATTTCTGAAGTGTTGACTCCTTCGAAGCAAAGATATCCACATTACCAGAAGCTCGTATATGGTATATATCTGACAGCAAAGAAGGTAGCACACTACTTTCAAGATCACTCAATTTCAGTCGTCAGTGATGCTCCGTTGTCTGAAATTCTCAACAATCGAGACGCGACTGGTCGAGTGGCCAAATGGGCTATCGTGCTCCTTCATCTTGATATCAAATTTGAAGCGAAGAAAGCAATCAAGTCTCAAGCTCTGGCCGATTTCCTTGCCGAATGGAACGAGCAGCAGCAGCCAATCCAACTTCACTCGGCACACTGGACCATGTTCTTTGATGGCTCCAAGATGCTGAATGGGTCTGGTGCTGGTGTAGTATTGGTGTCTCCAAAAGGCGACAGACTCAGTTATGTGTTGCAGATTCACTTTGATTCCTCCAATAACGAAGCCGAATATGAAGCACTCCTGTACGGGTTGCGTATGGCCATTTCACTCGGCGTCCGGCGCCTGATGGTATATGGCGACTCTGATTTGGTGGTTAACCAAGTGATGAAAGAGTGGGATGTCAGGAACCCCGCTATGACTGGATACTGCAATGCGGTAAGGAAACTCGAGAAGAAATTCGAGGGGTTGGAACTTCATCATGTTCCCCGAGTGAAGAACGAAGCAACATATGAGCTGTCAAAGATTGGATCCACTCGGAAGCCTGTCCCCAGCAATGTATTTCTCGAGCACCTTCATTCTCCTTCGGTGCAGGAAGATCCCTTCACTGAAGAGCCCCCGCAAGCGAAAAGCGCCTCTGATCCGAGTGAAGTTGATGTCCCCGCTGTCATTGATTTGGCCATGGAGATCTTGGTGATTACGCCCGACTGGACTGTACCTTATATTGCGTACATTCTTAGGAAAGAACTCCCAAATGATGAAGATGAGGCTCGACAGATAGTCCGCAGATCCAAGGCTTTTACCGTTATGGATGGGCAACTCTATAGGGAAAGTGTGACTGGCGTGACTCAGCGGTGTATTTCTCCTGAAGAAGGTCGATTGATTCTGGAAGAGATTCACTCAGGAACTTGTGGTCATCATGCGTCCTCTAGGACGATTGTTGCCAAAGCATACCGAGCTGGTTTCTTCTGGCTGCGCGCCAATGAGATGGCTAAAGATATTGTTGATCACTGCGAAGGGTGCCAGTTTTATTCGAACCTGTCACACAAACATGCGTCTGCCTTGAAGACTATTCCACTCGTCTGGCCGTTTGCTGTGTGGAGCTTGGATATGGTTGGACCCCTTAGAACAGGCCAGAGTGGATTTACTCATTTACTGGTTGCAGTTGAGAAGTTCACTAAGTGGATTGAAGCTAAACCCATCAAGAAGCTGAACGCCCGCACTGCAATCAAGTTCATGAAAGAAATAACGTTCCGGTATGGAGTACCCCATAGTATCATTACAGACAATGGCTCCAACTTTGACTCGGAGGAGTTCAGATACTTTTTTTCTTCTCAAGGCACTCGGGTGGATTACGCATCCGTTGCGCACCCCCAGTCCAACGGTCAAGCTGAGCGAGCTAACGGACTTATCCTCCAAGGGTTGAAACCTCGGCTCATGCGAGATCTTGATCATGCTGCTGGAGCCTGGGTCACAGAATTACCGTCTGTTCTGTGGGGCTTGAGGACGACTCCTAACCGGTCGACTGGACGCACTCCTTTCTTCCTTGTGTATGGAGCTGAAGCCGTTTTGCCAAGTGACATCCTTCACAATTCTCCCCGAGTGGATCTTTACTCTGAAGACGAAGCCGAACAAGCAAGACAAGATGGAGTGGATCTCCTAGAGGAGGAACGAGAGATGGCCCTGATCCGGTCGACTGTATATCAACAAGACCTACGCCGCTTCCATGCTAGACACGTCAAGAGCCGTTCATTCCACGAAGGTGATCTGATGCTCCGAGTGGATCAGCAGCGACCCCACAAGTTGGCCCCAGCATGGGAAGGCCCATTCGTCGTCACCAAGGTGCTGAACAACGGAGCGTACCATCTTTTCAACTTGAAGAAGAATATTGATGAGCCGCGCGCTTGGAACGCAGATCTGCTTCGACGCTTTTATACTTGATGGCCGAGCTGGTTTGATGTAATAAGAGTACTCCAGACAATGCCGTTTGTTAAGTTATGACTTCCGCAGCTTATTGTCGATTCCGATCACACAATTTTGCATTCAGAAATTACTCCGAGTGAAGAGCAATCCTCTCTCTTGGGAGCTTAGATGCGAATCCGTTTCGCCTAAGTTAAAAACACTTCCGAGTGTATAGCATTCAATACACTCGGAGACTTAGCTGCGAACCAGTCTTCGCCTAAGTCTAAAACTTCTCCGAGTAAAGAGCAATCCTCTCTCTCGGGGGCTTAGCTGCGAATCCGTTTCGCCTAAGTTAAAAACCCTTCCGAGTGTATAGCATTCAATACACTCGGAGACTTAGCCGCGAACCTGTCTTCGCCTAAGTCTAATACTTCTCCGAGTAAAAAGCAATCCTCTCTCTCGGGGGCTTAGCTGCGAATCCGTTTCGCCTAAGTTAAAAACCCTTCCGAGTGTATAACATTCAATACACTCGGAGACTTAGCTGCGAACCAGTCTTCGCCTAAGTCTAAAACTTCTCCGAGTAAAGAGCAATCCTCTTTCTCGGGGGCTTAGCTGCGAATCCGTTTCGCCTAAGTTAAAAACCCTTCCGAGTGTATAGCATTCAATACACTCGGAGACTTAGCTGCGAACCAGTCTTCGCCTATGTCTAAAACTTCTCCGAGTAAAGAGCAATCCTCTCTCTCGGGGGCTTAGCTGCGAATCCATTTCGCCTAAATTAAAAACCCTTCCGAGTGTATAGCATTCAATACACTCGGAGACTTAGCTGCGAACCAGTCTTCGCCTAAGTCTAAAACTTCTCCGAGTAAAGAGCAATCCTCTTTCTCGGGGGCTTAGCTGCGAATCCGTTTCGCCTAAGTTAAAAACTCTTCCGAGTGTATAGCATTCAATACACTCGGAGACTTAGCTGCGAACCAGTCTTCGCCTAAGTCTAAAACTTCTCCGAGTAAAGAGCAATCCTCTTTCTCGGGGACTTAGTTGCGAATCCGTTTCGCCTAAGTTAAAAACCCCTCCGAGTGTGTAGCATTCAATACACTCGGAGACTTAGCTGTGAACCAGTCTTCGCCTAAGTCTAAAACTTCTCCGAGTAAAGAGCAATCCTCTTTCTCGGGGGCTTAGCTGCGAATCCGTTTCGCCTAAGTTAAAAACCCTTCCGAGTGTATAGCATTCAATACACTCGGAGACTTAACTGCGAACCAGTCTTCGCCTAAGTCTAAAACTTCTCCGAGTAAAGAGCAATCCTCTCTCTCGGGGACTTAGCTGCGAATCCGTTTCTCCTAAGTTAAAAACCCTTCCGAGTGTATAGCATTCAATACACTCGGAGACTTAGCCGCGAACCAGTCTTCGCCTAAGTCTAAAACTTCTCCGAGTAAAGAGCAATCCTTTTTCTCGGGGGCTTAGCTGCGAATCCGTTTCGCCTAAGTTAAAAACCCTTCCGAGTGTATAGCATTCAGTACACTCAGAGACTTAGCTGCGAACCAGTCTTCGCCTAAGTCTTAAATTCTTACGAGTGCAGAACACCTGTTCCATTCGAGAATTAAATAAATTCAGCCAGGCAAAATGTCGGAAAGCAAAACACGAGTAAGACTAGAATCTCCAGCGCAGCCAAGACTTGTTCGCGCTAAGGGAAGTTCTCAGGCTTAAGGCCTGAACAAAGTTTAACCGGTTACACCATCACTCGGCATACCGAGGCAAATAAAGTTTGTACTGAAAGCAAAGTACTTGTTCAAGCTCCAGTAGGGCTTGAGGGCTTGACAAAGGTGTCCATGTCAATTCCGTCGGCAATCCGGGTGGCAGCTTCGATGAAAGTCTCCATGAAATCTTCAAACTTAAGCTTCTTTGTGTTGGTCACTCGGAGATCCTTCAGTTTGTCCTCTTTGGCCTCCTTGCAATGAACCCTGACGAGTGAAAGTGCCACGTCAGCACCACAGCGGGCTACGGATTTCTTCCACGCTTGCACTCGATTGGGAAGTTCATTGAGGCGAGTCATCATAGACTCAAGGTCAGTCTGGAGGGAGTCTTCAGGCCACAGCTCCTTGTCAATCTTCTTGAAAGCAGACCTCAGCCGAATGATGTATCCTTGGACATTCTTGAGACGAGCTTCAAGGCGAAACATATCCATGGCCACGGCGTCTCCGACAAGTGATTTTGTGGGGTCCAGATTGGGCTCGATCTCTTCAGTTTCTTTCTCAAAGTCTTGACAGAATTCTGCACGAAGAGAAAGTGAAAAGGTGATCACAATGCCACTCTGGAAAAATCAAAGAAATTCATTCGACAGCGGAAGGTTACCTTCGAGCATGCTGAACATTTTCCTCGCGAAGTCTCCCAAGTGTTTCTCCAGAGCTGTCTTACTCTTGGTCTATACTTCAAGCTTTTTCATCCATTCAGATCGTTCCTGCTTGAGTTTGGTGTTCTCTTCTTCCAGTCTACTGGCTGCGGCAAGTTTTTTCTCAGCAGCTTCAGTTTTCTCCTTCGCTTCCTTCTGAGCATCAGCAAGTGATTTGTCTTTGTCCTCGAGCGCCTTCTTCAGGGTATCTAAAGAAATAGCATTGTTGAGTTGCGCTCGGAGACGTCGGTTCTCATCACGTACGTCTGTTCGAGTGAATTCACTCGGTTCAAAGGATGGAAGATGAAAGTGATAATGCAATTGGTCGACAAAGATTACCTCCCAAAGTCTTCAACTCGGTCTGTGCACGGTCCAGGTGTCGTGGGAACGAGCCTGACAGTAGAAGGTAGGGGTACGTAAGGAGAGGGCAGAGTCCTAGCTACGGCGAGATTGTACACAAGAATGTATGAGTTCAGGCCCCTCTCATGGAGGTAAAAGCCCTACGTCTCAGGTGCTCGGGAGCTTCTTGTCGAGTGTAATATGTGTGTAGTTACAGGGGGTGCGAACCCTTGTGCCAGAGGGGAGGGGTGGCTTATATAGAGTGCGCTGCCCCTCATAAGTGTCCGGCATCTAAGGGTCAGATCGTGGTCATTAAAGACATACGTTACTGGTAACGTACACCATAAATGCTATTAAAGATCTTGATGAATGCTTGCCCGTTAGCCTCCCTGGGGTGACTTCTGGGCTTCTGTGGTCGAATGTCTTCTGGTCCTTCCGAGTAGAAGGTAAGCGTCGAGTGAAAGGTACCTCCGAGTGTATATTGCCGAGTGACTCATGCTTCTTGGCGATTTCAGTCGGAGACTTCTTCGTAGCCCTTAAGCTTTCTGGGGAAGTGTCCTTAGGTAGGGTATGTAGGTCAGGCCTATGACCCTACCCTAGGTACATATCCCCATCATTAGCCCCCGAATGGATCGGGGTTCGAGTGTGAAGGTGTCAATGCAGGTTCAGACAAGGCACAAAATTCCGAGTACATTTTGAAGCTTCTCAGAAATCAGCGTCGATTGGAACCTTTATCGATCACCCTGATCAATTCTGTCTTGAAATGTATTCGAGTGAAATTGAACTCCAAACTGGTCTGAGTGAAACTGAGCTCGAAGTCAGGTTCGAGTGATCTGTAGAGTCTTCGGATGCGACGGTTTGTTCTGTCGGGTCCGGATTTCGCGGGATTCGAAATTTGGATAAGTGCGCGCGGGGCGGAGATGGCGTAACTGCTAAGGCAAGAGAAGGCACGACGCCTCGATTATCGCGCCGCCCATTTCGCCACGTATCGCTCCTCCTCTGAATTCGGGATACCCAGATCTCTGGTGGGCCCGCAGGTCAGTGACCCACACGGGTGGATATAAGAGGCGACGACGCCGGTGCTGGCACAGTATTCTTCCCCCAAATCCACTCTTCCTCTCCTCCTCCTCTTCTCAACTCTGCCCTACCGACCGCCGCCGCCATGACAAAGGGCAAGACGGAGAAGCTCGAGCGCGCCAAGAAGGGAGGAGCCAAGGCGAAGAAGCCGTCGGGCGCTCGGTCGAAGGTGCCGCCGGGGTGGATCCAGGGGGATTTCCTCCAATCGACGGTCACGGCGGAGGATGTGCAAAATCTCATCAACGACGGGTTGATAGCTGCGGGGTCCTGGAGATTGCCGAAGGGGGAGACCGAGCCGGAGCCACGCGACGGCGAGCGAGTTCTGCTTCTCACCCACGTCGAGCGAGGTTTCTCCATGCCACCCCACCCATTCGTCCGTGCTTTCCTGAACTACTTCGGGGCGCAGCTCCACCATCTCCCTCCGAATGCAATTGTCTATCTTTCATGTTTCATAACTTTGTGCGAATGCTTCTTGGGTTGCCCTCCACATTGGGGTTTGTTTAAACACATATTCTCTGTTAGATCCCAATCTCTTAAGAAAGCCAATCCCAAAGATAGCAAAACTCATGTAATCCTGCTGTGTGGTGGCTTAGGGATCCAAAAGAGAGGTAGGAGTGCATTTCCCTCCATGACATTTCCTGATTCTGTCCGGGGTTGGCAGTCGACATGGTTCTATTGCAAGGATGTTGCATCGCCAAATATGTCGACTGGACTTCCTCCTTTCACCTTGGATCGACCTACCACCCCCAAATCACTGTACGTGACAAATGTAGAGAAAATCCAAGTAGGGATCCTAGTGAACGCTGTAACTGAACTGATCCGCGGCGGAGTGACTGGCTTGGACCTCCTTGAAACGTTTCTCAGTCGACGAATCCAGCCCCTCCAAGCCCGGGATCACACCATGTGGCATTATTCAGGCCCTGAGGATACCACTCGGACTCATCCTGAGGAGGTTTCCGACGAGACTGTTTCTCAGTGGCTCAGGAGCGTCATCGGAGCCTGTGATAATCCAGAGGGAGCCAAACGAATTCCGGCCTTCTCTGCTTTGAACCCACCGAGGAACTTGGTGAGTTATATCTCTGTCGATTGTTTTAATACTTTGTCGAGTAACCGGATATTCAGTCGACTGACTTTGAAGTTTGTATCTTGCAGGAATTTACAAACATGTATTCTCCAGTACCAAATGGAGAGCAGACCGACGAAGAGGAAGGAAGCGTGGACGGCAGCGTAGATGGCGATTACGCCGACGACAGCGAGAGCAGCGATGATGACCCGGAGGAAGACGAGGTGGAAGCTCAGGTCCCTTCGCACACCGAACGCCGTGCCAAGCAACAGGAAGACCCAGGGGTCGTCCCGAGCAAAACTGTGGCGTCGAGCACAAGGAACCCAAAGCGTGACCACGCTGCAACATCAGGGTCAGCCGAAAAAGCTGCGAAACAGCTCAAGCCGGACGCGCCAAAACCTCGGAAGGCCCTGCCCCGTATCAAGATTGATGTGCCTGTTGCCTCTACGTGAGTGTTTATTTTCCTTATTCTGCTGTTGAAGAACTTCATGTTGATGCTGACCGAGTGAAACTTGTCTGCCAGAGCTGCTACCTCTGTGACGTCGCCCCAGCGAGATGACGGAGACCGTATGGAAGTGGACACTCCTGACGCGGCTACCTCCCAACTAGGTACACCAAATCCGCATACTACTCTGTGTTCTGAAGAATAATCGTCGAGTGACTTGATTAAAATTGTCGACTGACAGCTGACGAAATCATCGAACTGGAAGACGATGAGGAGCTACAGCGGGGAGCGGATGGTGAAGCTGTGCTTCTGGAGACTCCACGCATACGCACTCGGAGAACATCATCTGGTCAGACGCCCCTTGTGACGACTGCTGCGACACCTCCAGCCCTTGTAACTCCGCTGTCGAGTGCTCCGCCAGCCACTTCAACTCTGGTGGCTTCAGCACCTGTTGGACAATCTCAGGTACCACCTGCTGCTTCAGTGACGGCACCAACTCACTCGACGCCCGCATACCCTTTGTATCATGTCCCGGAGGACCAAACTGGAGCTGCCAAGGAGGCCATGATCCAAGCTGGGCAGATGATGTTGCGAACAAAGGAGGCGTATGAAGCCAGCAAGTTAGCTTATGATGCCAGCACATCGCTTCAAGCCAACGTCCGAGTAAGTACTATTGTAAGTTAATTTCCGATTGAATTCTTGTCCATCTTGATTTTACACCCACTGGGTGTTTTCTTCGCAAGTAGATCAAGTAATTTCTGGTCCAGTGGGGGCACGCTGAGTGCACCCACTGGGTGTAGTCCCCGAGACCGCTGTCGAATGACGAAGGCATCGGCAGGGGTCTTAAAGTCCTTTTGAAAACCGTTTCCATTCGACAGGACAGACCGTGTCGAGTAAATGTAGGTCCAGTGGGGGCACGCTGAGTGCACCCACTGGGTGTAGTCCCCGAGACCGCCGTCGAATGCTTGCATCGGCGGGGGTCTGATAGAGACAATGTTCACTTGCTTGCTTTCTTCTTTTATACTCTGACAGGCAGACCTGGTCGAGTGTTTTTGTATCCAGTGGGGGCACGCTGAGTGCACCCACTGGGTGTAGTCCCCGAGACTACTGTCGATCGTTGACGATGGGCAGTAGTCCTAAGAACCATTCTGCAGGTTTCATGGACATCATTTCCATCAACCATGATATGACGCTGTATAGGGTTGTGGGGTGGGGCGGCGGGCCGCCTTTCAGTCGACTGCACTTGTATTTTCCCACTCGGGAGTAAATAAATATTTATGTCGACTGAACCCCTTCTTTGCTGATTTCAGAAAGCCTGTGGGCTCGGGACGAAGTACATCGAGCTGGAGAAAGAAAAGAATCGACTTCTGCTTGATCTGGAGCTGACGAACAACAACCTGGACCGTGCACAGACCGAGTTGAAGACTTTGGGAGGTAATCTTTGTCGACCAATTGCATTATCACTTTTATCTTCCATCCTTTGAACCGAGTGAATTCACTCGAACAGACGTACGTGATGAGAACCGACGTCTCCGAGCGCGACTCAACAATGCTATTTCTTTAGATACCATGAAGAAGGCGCTCGAGGACAAAGACAAATCACTTGCTGATGCTCAGAAGGAAGCGAAGGAGAAAACTGAAGCTGCTGAGAAAAAACTTGCCGCAGCCAGTAGACTGGAAGAAGAGAACACCAAACTCAAGCAGGAACGATCTGAATGGATCAAAAAGCTTGAAGTGCAGACCAAGAGTAAGACTGCTCTGGAGAAACACTTGGGAGACTTCGCGAGGAAAATGTTCAGCATGCTCGAAGGTAACCTTCCGCTGTCGAATGAATTTCTTTGATTTTTCCAGAGTGGCATTGTGATCACCTTTTCACTTTCTCTTCGTGCAGAATTCTGTCAAGACTTTGAGAAAGAAACTGAAGAGATCGAGCCAATCTGGACCCCACAAAATCACTTGTCGGAGACGCCGTGGCCATGGATATGTTTCGCCTTGAAGCTCATCTCAAGAATGTCCAAGGATACATCATTCGGCTGAGGTCTGCTTTCGAGAAGATTGACAAGGAGCTGTGGCCTGAAGACTCCCTCCAGACTGACCTTGAGTCTATGATGACTCGCCTCAATGAACTTCCCAATCGAGTGCAAGCGTGGAAGAAATCCACTGCCCGATGTGGTGCTGACGTGGCACTTTCACTCGTCAGGGTTCATTGCAAGGAGGCCAGAGAGGACAAACTGAAGGATCTCCGAGTGACCAACACAAAGAAGCTTAAGTTTGAAGATTTCATGGAGACTTTCATCGAAGCTGCCACCCGGATTGCCGACGGAATTGACATGGACACCTTTGTCGAGCCCTCAAGCCCTACTGGAGCTTGAACAAGTACTTTGCTTTCAGTACAAACTTTATTTGCCTCGGTATGCCGAGTGATGGTGTAACCGGTTAAACTTTGTTCAGGCCTTAAGCCTGAGAACTTCCCTTAGCGCGAACAAGTCTTTGCTGCGCTGGAGATTCTAGTCTTACTCGTGTTTTGCTTTCCGACATTTTGCCTGGCTGAATTTATTTAATTCTCGAATGGAACAGGTGTTCTGCACTCGTAAGAATTTAAGACTTAGGCGAAGACTGGTTCGCAGCTAAGTCTCCGAGTGTACTGAATGCTATACACTCGGAAGGGTTTTTAACTTAGGCGAAACGGATTCGCAGCTAAGCCGCCGAGAAAGAGGATTGCTCTTTACTCGGAGAAGTTTTAGACTTAGGCGAAGACTGGTTCGCAGCTAAGTCTCCGAGTGTATTGAATGCTATACACTCGGAAGGGTTTTTAACTTAGGCGAAACGGATTCGCAGCTAAGTCCCCGAGAGAGAGGATTGCTCTTTACTCGGAGAAGTTTTAGACTTAGGCGAAGACTGGTTCGCAGTTAAGTCTCCGAGTGTATTGAATGCTATACACTCGGAAGGGTTTTTAACTTAGGCGAAATGGATTCGCAGCTAAGCCCCCGAGAAAGAGGATTGCTCTTTACTCGGAAAAGTTTTAGACTTAGGCGAAGACTGGTTCACAACTAAGTCTCCGAGTGTATTGAATGCTACACACTCGGAGGGGTTTTTAACTTAGGCGAAACGGATTCGCAACTAAGCCCCCGAGAAAGAGGATTGCTCTTTACTCGGAGAAGTTTTAGACTTAGGCGAAGACTGGTTCGCAGCTAAGTCTCCGAGTGTATTGAATGCTATACACTCGGAGGAGTTTTTAACTTTGGCGAAACGGATTCGCAGCTAAGCCCCCGAGAAAGAGGATTGCTCTTTACTCGGAGAAGTTTTAGACTTAGGCGAAGACTGGTTCGCAGCTAAGTCTCTGAGTGTATTGAATGCTATACACTCGGAAGGGTTTTTAATTTAGGCGAAATGGATTCGCAGCTAAGCCCCCGAGAGAGAGGATTGCTCTTTACTCGGAGAAGTTTTAGACTTAGGCGAAGACTGGTTCGCAGCTAAGTCTCCGAGTGTATTCAATGCTATACACTCGGAAGGGTTTTTAACTTAGGCGAAACGGATTCGCAGCTAAGCCCCCGAGAAAGAGGATTGCTCTTTACTTGGAGAAGTTTTAGACTTAGGCGAAGACTGGTTCGCAGCTAAGTCTCCGAGTGTATTGAATGCTATACACTCGGAAGGGTTTTTAACTTAGGCGAAACGGATTCGCAGCTAAGCCCCCGAGAGAGAGGATTGCTTTTTACTCGGAGAAGTATTAGACTTAGGCGAAGACTGGTTCGCAGCTAAGTCTCCGAGTGTATTGAATGCTATACACTCGGAAGGGTTTTTAACTTCGGCGAAACGGATTCGCAGCTAAGCCCCCGAGAAAGAGGATTGCTCTTTACTCGGAGAAGTTTTAGACTTAGGCGAAGACTGGTTCGCAGCTAAGTCTCCGAGTGTATTGAATGCTATACACTCGGAAGGGTTTTTAACTTAGGCGAAATGGATTCGCAGCTAAGCCCCCGAGAGAGAGGATTGCTCTTTATTCGGAGAAGTTTTAGACTTAGGCGAAGACTGGTTCGCAGCTAAGTCTCCGAGTGTATTGAATGCTATACACTCGGAAGGGTTTTTAACTTAGGCGAAACGGATTCGCGGCTAAGCCCCCGAGAAAGAGGATTGCTCTTTACTCGGAGAAGTTTTAGACTTAGGCGAAGACTGTAGGAGATATGCCCTAGAGGCAATAATAAATGTTATTGATTATCTCCCTGTTCATAATTAGGTTTATGTTCCATGCTATAACTGCTATGGTTCTCGAGTCTACAATAACCACGAGGCTCGGAGGAAGACTCATATGCACGTGTGGGATAATAAACGGTAAAATTTATTCCTAGTCTGGCCTCTAAGACTGGCTCAAGTATTGCATGATGATCCTGTTTTCCTGATCATGGGCATGGCTATGCTGGCAATTTTGAGGGCGCAATGTTGGTAGAACACATATGTTGAATCGACCCGAATTGATGTTATGCTATGAGATTCATTCGTCATAAGTTAATGGTTTATAACACAGAGATGGTTAATGTTTGCATGATTCCTTAGACCATGAGAGTATCGAGTTTCTTCATGCTTGCTTCATGAACTTTGGGGTTTGTTAAACGTCATCCGTAAATGGGTGGCTATTACGGCGGCTTACGGGTTCATGGAAAAGTATGTCAAGTAACTTGATAGCTCAAGATTGGGATTTGCTCCTCCAACGATGGAGAGATATCTCTGGGCCCTCTCGGTGTTACGGTATCCATCATCGTCTGGCCAGACACAGGGTGATTTGATCACAGGGATGCCGGAACACGGGAACGAGAAAAGAGAACAATACCGGCAACGAGGTAACTGGCATAGTGGACAAGTTGTTGATCCACGGGGATGCCAACGTGTCTCACCTCGGGTATTTGTAACATATCGCGAAGCAATAGGAATAGCACACGGCAACTGGAGGTTCGCTCGAATATTCATTCGTGTGGGTATAGGGGTCAATATGGGTGTCCACGGCTCCGATGTTGATCATTGATCGGAAGGGGTTCCGGGTCATGTCTATGCTTCACCGAACCTATAGGGTCACACGCTTAAGGGTCATCCAGCTGCTGAATACTAGACAGGGAGTCTGAGAGAAAGTTTCCGGAAAAAGTTTTCGGAGACAGCGGAAAAGTTCCGAAGAGAGAGGTCACCGGATGAGTTCCGGTGAAACTGAAAAGTTGTTTCAGGGGATACCATAAAGTCAAATTGGTTTTGGCGCATGCCTGATAATTCTTGGAGGGTGCCAGAATCATTCTGGAAACTTTCTGGAATTTTCCGGAATGAAAACCGGAAATGTTCCGGAGCTGCCGAAACCGCTTCAGATGCTTTTCGCAGATGAAAATCACTAAACCGGAATTGTTCCGGCTCGCGTTGAAAATTATTTTGGTGGGTACTGGAAATGTTCTAAGCCCACATGAATATTTTCAGTTCGAACGGACGCTGAAATATGTCGTCGTGAATAGTGAAAATGCATTTATGGTTATGGTTGGAAGTTGGCCTTCCACAAATATCTTCCCAAGATCTTTTAGGATGACATGGAAGGATAAGGGCTGCCTACTTGCTTTTACCTTTGTGCCCTTGTGAAGGGCATTATGGGTATTTCAAGTACCTCCCTACCCCTTGGGTTTTCCTATAAATAGAGGTGGAGATGCACTCTCCACACTCACTCTTTTCTCACATACACATGCCATCTGATGTTATCTGGCTTCTCTCTCCCTCCCAGCGAAATAGTTTCGTAGAGCCGAAAGGCTGTCTGGGTTCCGGTGGGAACTAGTTCTGGACGGCGAAGCCCTGCCGGATAGATGACACCGTATGTGTGCAACTCTGTAGAGAGATCGTAGTTTCGGTCTTAGTTCGAGAGTGCCTCCCGAAGGGCTGTCCGTGTGACCGTCCGAGTCTTGGAGTGCCTCCCGAAGGGCTGTCCGTGTGACCGTCCGAGTTTTGGAGGTCCTCCCGAAGGGCTGTCCGAGTGACAGTCCGAGTTTCGGAGGTCCTCCCGAAGGGCTGTCCGCGACACCGTCCGGGGGACTGTGCGACCGCCTCCCGGAGGGCTGTCCGCGGGGCAGATGAGGGTATACATCCTCGCGGTTGGGAGGTTGTAAAATCCTAGCTGCGGGGATCTGCACCGCCGATCGTCATCGACTCTACTTCCGCTGCGCTACGAGTCGGTAACGAAAGAGATCAAACCTTGTATGCAGTCTCCATAGTGGTCCTGGGCTGGTGCGTAGGTCGGAAAATTTTTGTTTTCTGCTGCGTTACCCTACAGTGGCATCAAGAGCCGTGCTATGCGTAGATGCAGGTTGCGATCTAGAATACATAGAGATGTATGGGTGTTGCACAATATAATTAGGCAGTAGATGAGATCTATTACTGAAAATTATTTGTGCGGGTAGCAGATGAAATCTGTTACCCGATGTTCTTGTTGCTTCCCTGGAATTTGCATATTTCTGATCTTGATAACAGTATGGTGGAGTTTCAATGTTCTGGCAATCCGCGATCCTGATTGATCAACGAAGTGCTAACAGTTCATTGAATTCCACCGTAGTTAAAAAGAAAGATGAAATTTCGCAGACGAAAGGGCAATGCAGATATGATCTGCACGGGGGTCACACGTATGACGAAGTTTAGTATGGGGCTCGAGATTTTATTATCTCGTGTTTCATACACCCCGCAATGTTAATCTAGCGACTTGGATTATCATGCTTGATGATGGACGTTGGTTGCTTCGGTTTGTTTCGAAACCTTAGAAGCCACGTAAAATAAAATTTTGCATGAACCGATTAGAGGCGTCTAACTTGGTTTTGCAGGATGGTTTGCATGTGCATATGATGTGTTATAGCAGTGCTCGTATTAATTTGATTATGTATGAGATGACTATATGATGTAATTTTATTAACATGACCTGCGTGTCATGATTCGGCATGATGGCTGGAGCCATATGATTGCACTTTAATGACTTGCGTGTCAACCTTATGTAATGCACTTATTTTATTAGCTATAGAGATAGCAATATTATCTGGTGCATCGACAAGGTGGTGGCAATCTTCACGAAGGTGAACACCGACACGAATGCCGGAGACGAAGAAATAAAAGATTTCTCCGTCAGAAAGGGCTGTACCATATCATGCTATTATGAATTGCCTGAGATGTATATCCCTTATGATGCACCCTTCTTGATTGCGCGGTAGTTGCTTTTATTAGGGTGATCTCTCACAAAAATATCAAGTAGTTAGTGTTCTCCCAAGTGTAGCACCGTCACAGCATCCTTCCTTTCGAGGTGCGCCATGATCTATATGGGTACGAACGATTGTACGGGTGTAAGGCGGGTGAGGTCAGACCTCGCAGCAAGATCACTTGGTTATCTTGACGTTCATGGCAGGATCGTCCTGAGCTCGGAACACACGCATCGAAAGATGAACAAGAGTCACATGGAGATGTGATTGGCAAGTTTGCCTACCAATTGAAGTTCGCGCCATCAGTGTTCATCTCGAACAATGGCGTTGAATGGAAATGTGGGTCTTGAATCACTCACAATCAATTATGAGAGATATTGATTTGAGTGGGAGCACACTGTAGAATTAACTTGTTTAATTCTCGGTGCAATTAATTTTGAACACTGTCTAAGTGTGGTTTGCATAATAGCTGTAGAATAATGGCTCGCGTTTCCACCTTCCCTATTAAAATTGAATAGCTGTTAAATATCTGGTTAAAACTTTACGGTTGGTAACGTAATGTGAGGATTGTCCTCAAGAGTGCCGAGAAGGACTTTGTCCTATCGCATGCTTTCGGTATTCTCCCGCTAATGCTATGGATCATGTGACTCTCGTCCTTCGATCCAAAAGCTAGAATCCCTTTTCAGTCAAAGTGCAATATGTTTGCTTCCATGAGACCCGAACTTCGAAAGTTTGGATAGTTATGTGATATTCATGGAATCTGAAAATCATTTTCAGAGAAAGACAAAGGCTAAAAGATATGAGATATCCAAAGCAATGTTTGTTTGCAAACTATTAGTAAAGGAGTTTACTATGCATTAGACTGATAAGAGAGGGATCCAGGAGAACGCCTGTCATATGATGAAAGGTGAATAAAACAACAACTTAAAGAGAAAGGAAGTGTCCGAAGGGTGTTAGTAAGACTTTCACGCCTAGGAAGTCCGGGGCTAACGCCACTCTTAAGTTGGGTGCTTCTTCTGAGAGTAGGAGAAATACTGAAAGTTAAACTGTTAGAAGTATAAAGGCAAAAGGTAAGAAGACTGGAATATCCAGCTCATGTATGAATGTCATACAAGTTTTTGATGTATAGAAGTCTGGTCAAAGATATAGTTCTTGGGAATTATGGTTAAACATGTTAATCACTAATTCTTGGGTATTGTGAGTTAATCATAAAGATACCCGCTCGATTGCATTCTGTTGCAACTCGATGTAAGAACTACTATGGCCTGAAAGACTAGCCAGGAATGAGGTTAGATACACGCAGGGAACATAATAAATGTTACTATGCCTTCCATAGGTGTATTCCCTATGTATTTACTTTCATAATTCATTTTAGAGTTTCACACTCTAGCCCTTTGCATAAGGTATCTTGCAAGAAGGTTGTTCATAAGAGAACTTTTGATGTTCGGTGTTATGAATAACATGAGGGCCATACTTTCATTATGAATGAGACGTATGTTATGAATATTGGTAATAATACATTACCTCTATATTTACTTTTATAATTCATTTAGAGTTTCATATACTCTAGCCCTTTGCATAAGGTATCTTGCAAGAAGGTTATTCATAAGAGAACTTTTGATGTTCGGTGTTATGAATAAACATGAAGGGCCATGCTTCCATCCAGGATGGGATGTATGTTGTGAATATTGATGGTAATATGATACATCCATAACACTGATGCTAAATGTCGCAAGACTAAAAGAATACCACATATGTGTGGCACTGCATTTGGTCACATTGGAAAACCCCGCATGGAAATTCCATTATGATGGATTTTGATGTCGTTTGATTTTGAATCATCTGACACTTGCAACTTTCCTCTGAAAAGTAAAGTGACTGAAATACCATTCACAGGCCATAAGGAACGAGCAAAGAACATATTGGTGATCATACATTATGATGTGTGTAGTCCAATAAATGTTGTTGCAAGTAGTGGATTTATCTATCTTCAGAAATGACTCAAGTAGATATATGGATATTTACTTGATGAGACGTAAGTCTGGATCTTTTGAATTCATTCATAAGGTTTTCAAAAATGAAGTAGAAGTTATTTTAACAAGAAAATTATGTTTCTACAATTCGATTGCAGAAAGGAATATTTGAGTTATAAGTTTAGCGAATGTCTGATGAGTTATGAAAGGGGTTTCATAACTTGCACCTCCCGGAACACCACTGCAAGTGGAAAGTCCGTGAAGATGTAATCGAACCATTTATGACATGGTAAGATCAAAGATGACATAAATAAATTTGCCATTATCCCTTTTAAAGAGTGATGCTTTAGAGACTGCGGCTTTTACACTGAAAAGAGATCCATCAGGTCTGTTGAAATGACGCCATGGTATGGTACGCCCAACCATGTTATATCTTTTCT
Source organism: Elymus sibiricus (assembly GCA_039707655.1). Classification (NCBI taxonomy): domain Eukaryota; kingdom Viridiplantae; phylum Streptophyta; class Magnoliopsida; order Poales; family Poaceae; genus Elymus; species Elymus sibiricus. The sequence goes on from CM077665.1 coordinate 484,500,329, forward strand.
TAACATTTGGAATATGGGGCTTGTGTAAAAGATTACAAACCTATTCCAAATCAGACAAGTCCTACTTTGTAAGGTTATCCCAAGTCATTGGGTATTCCCCCACCACTATACCGAGGCAAAGGATTTTGCCGCAAAACGGTATGCTTTTAAAGAGAATAGTTCTTACAAAAGGTGAGTGGGAGGACAGTGCAACTCGACGAGATAACCAGTATCTTCGTCATCAGGTCAAAGGAAAGAAACCTTGGAAGTGATTCCGGAGTTTCCTACTGCGACTGATACGGAAGTCTCTACAATAAAATGTATGGACTTCGGTCGAACTTGCAGCTGAACCACGTAGGCAAAGCTCGTGCAAACCTATCAGGTGCGCAAACGAGATATTGTTGTTAGACAACAGTATACCTACGATACACAAGGAAGCGTTGATGGGTCCTGACTCCGGAATTGGCTAAATGCCAATACAATCCGAGATAGTTTCCATATAAGTGATTCAAGATTAAAACCTTGATACACCTTTCGGAAGACTTAGGGTCTAACGAATATTTATGAAACTATAAACTGATGTGGATAAAATGTTTTATCCATAAAGCTCGACTTGTTGCAATAACAAGTTCAAGGAGTTGACTACGATGAGATTGTCTCACCGTAGCGATGCTTGAAGTCGGTTCGGGTTGAACTAGCAATTAATACATATTTCAATCATGAGATATGAAACATGGATAACAAAATGATTTCCATCTGATGGGAATATAACCAAGGACTTGCATGTGTTACAGTCCAAGGTATTTCGTCAGTCCAGAGGATGCTAGTAAGTATGCAAACTTCAGAGTTCCAGCGATGGACAGAAGAGAGCAAAGTGGAGTTGTAATCTTCGTTTTTGATGGAACGATCAAAGGGGTTTGACTTCATCAAATGGGTATCGAAGATGCTTGTGATTCAAGAAAGTAAGTGGGAGCATAATAATATTTCTAAAAACCTTGTGTACTTGACACATTGTTAATTGGAAATAAATTTCTTGACACGAATTAAGACTTCATTTGAAAATAGTTTTTCGATGAAGTGCATAGGCTAAATAGCCTCAATATTAGGCATGATGATCTATGGAGATAGATTTACCTAATGGGGCTAAGCAATGAATACATATTGACAAGATGCTAAAACCTTTTAGTATTTAAAACGCCAAGGAGTGATTCTTGCCGAAGTCACATGGAAAGAGTTTTTGCAAGACTCGGTGTCCCAAAACACTGATGAGTAAAATACATGATGGAGATTCCACACACTCTTGTGTTTGGATTAATCATGTATTCCATGGTATGTAAAAACAACCAGATATGTCCAATACTCCCAAGTTGTTGCGAGTATAGATACCATAGTGATCAAAGCACTGATCATTGGACAACAGTGAAAGATGTCATTGAGTACTAGAGCAGTACTGATGACATGTTTTCTCGCAAGCGGAGATCATGAAGAGTTCGTTGTAAAAGGTTACATCGAAACAGTCTTCATCAATGCTCCAGGCGATTTTCGATTTAAATTGAGGGTTTTGTGTGATACACAAGATGGTGGCACGGTGGTTGGAAATTGTTCCAAACAAGATACTGTGGCGAATTCTATAACAAAGGCTAAGTATGTTGACGCTTTAGAAGCGACAAAGAAGATGTTGAATCATATAGTTCATTCATGAACTTAGTATGGTTCCAAGATGGCTTTGGTCAATGGGACACTATTGCAGATAGTTGCTCCATAGCTCAGTCTGAGGAATCAAGGTTTGACCTGTGATTCACATATATAACAAAGCCAAGTCCACACAAAATATGAATTTTGTGAAAGTGTGAAAACGCGGGGATATGCAAAGTTACACACGGAGCTGAAGTCGTCAGATCCGTTGGACATCAGGCTATACCACATGCGAAGCATATTTTACACCAGTATGCCATAGGTGTAAAGTGCATTAGCGTTGACTAGATTATTGACTCTAGTGCAAGTGGGAGTCTGTAGGAGATATGCCCTAGAGGCAATAATAAATGTTATTGATTATCTCCCTGTTCATAATTAGGTTTATGTTCCATGCTATAACTGCTATGGTTCTCGAGTCTACAATAACCACGAGGCTCGGAGGAAGACTCATATGCACGTGTGGGATAATAAACGGTAAAATGTATTCCTAGTCTGGCCTCTAAGACTGGCTCAAGTATTGCATGATGATCCTGTTTTCCTGATCATGGGCATGGCTATGCTGGCAATTTTGAAGGCGCAATGTTGGTAGAACACTTGTGTTGAATCGACCCGAATTGATGTTATGCTATGAGATTCATTCGTCATAAGTTAATGGTTTATAACACAGAGATGGTTAATGTTTGCATGATTCCTTAGACCATGAGAGTATCGAGTTTCTTCATGCTTGCTTCATGAACTTTGGGGTTTGTTAAACGTCGTCCCTAAATGGGTGGCTATTACGGCGGCTTACGGGTTCATGGAAAAGTATGTCAAGTAACTTGATAGCTCAAGATTGGGATTTGCTCCTCCGACGATGGAGAGATATCTCTGGGCCCTCTCGGTGTTACGGTATCCATCATCGTCTGGCCAGACACAGGGTGATTTGATCACAGGGATGCCGGAACACGGGAACGAGAAAAGAGAACAATACCGGCAACGAGGTAACTGGCATAGTGGACAAGTTGTTGATCCACGGGGATGCCAACGTGTCTCGCCTCAGGTATTTGTAACATATCGCGAAGCAACAGGAATAGCACACGGCAACTGGAGGTTCGCTCGAATATTCATTCGTGTGGGTATAGGGGTCAATATGGGTGTCCACGGCTCCGATGTTGATCATTGATCGGAAGGGGTTCCGGGTCATGTCTATGCTTCACCGAACCTATAGGGTCACACGCTTAAGGGTCATCTATCTGCTGAATACTAGACAGGGAGTCTGAGAGAAAGTTTCCGGAAAAAGTTTTGTTAGACAGCGGAAAAGTTCCGAAGAGAGAGGTCACCGGATGAGTTCCGGTGAAACTGAAAAGTTGTTTCAGGGGATACCATAAAGTCAAATTGGTTTTGGCGCATGCCTGATAATTCTTGGAGGGTGCCAGAATCATTCTGGAAACTTTCTGGAATTTTCCGGAATGAAAACCGGAAATGTTCCGGAGCTGCCGAAACCGCTTCAGATGCTTTTCGCAGATGAAAATCACTAAACCAGAATTGTTCCGGCTCGCGTTGAAAATTATTTTGGTGGGTACTGGAAATGTTCTAAGCCCACATGAATATTTTCAGTTCGAACGGACGCTGAAATATGTCGTCGTGAATAGTGAAAATGCATTTATGGTTATGGTTGGAAGTTGGCCTTCCACAAATATCTTCCCAAGATCTTTTAGGATGACATGGAAGGATAAGGGCTGCCTACTTGCTTTTACCTTTGTGCCCTTGTGAAGGGCATTATGGGTATTTCAAGTGCCTCCCTACCCCTTGGGTTTTCCTATAAATAGAGGTGGAGATGCACTCTCCACACTCACTCTTTTCTCACATACACATGCCATCTGATGTTATCTGGCTTCTCTCTCCCTCCCAGCGAAATAGTTTCGTAGAGCCGAAAGGCTGTCTGGGTTCCGGTGGGAACTAGTTCTGGACGGCGAAGCCCTGCCAGATAGATGACACCGTATGTGTGCAACTCTGTAGAGAGATCGTAGTTTCGGTCTTAGTTTGAGAGTGCCTCCCGAAGGGCTGTCCGTGTGACCGTCCGAGTCTTGGAGTGCCTCCCGAAGGGCTGTCCGTGTGACCGGCCGAGTTTTGGAGGTCCTCCCGAAGGGCTGTCCGAGTGACAGTCCGAGTTTCGGAGGTCCTCCCGAAGGGCTGTCCGCGACACCGTCCGGGGGACTGTGCGACCGCCTCCCGGAGGGCTGTCCGCGGGGCAGATGAGGGTATACATCCTCGCGGTTGGGAGGTTGTAAAATCCTAGCTGCGGGGATCTGCACCGCCGATCGTCATCGACTCTACTTCCGCTACGCTACGAGTCGGTAACGAAAGAGATCAAACCTTGTATGCAGTCTCCATAGTGGTCCTGGGCTGGTGCGTAGGTCGGAAATTTTTTGTTTTCTGCTGCGTTACCCTACAAAGACTCGTTCGCAGCTAAGTCTCCTAGTGTATTGAATGCTATACACTCGGAAGGGTTTTTAACTTAGGCGAAACGGATTCGCAGCTAAGCACCCAAGAGAGAGGATTGCTCTTCACTCGGAGTAATTTCTGAATGCAAAATTATGTGATCGGAATCGACAATAAGCTGCGGAAGTCATAACTTAACAAACGACATTGTCTGGAGTACTCTTATTACATCAAACCAGCTCGGCCATCAAGTATAAAAGCGTCGAAGCAGATCTGCGTTCCAAGCGCGCGGCTCATCAATATTCTTCTTCAAGTTGAAAAGATGGTACACTCCGTTGTTCAGCACCTTGGTGACGACGAATGGGCCTTCCCATGCTGGGGCCAACTTGTGGGGTCGCTGCTGATCCACTCGGAGCAACAGATCACCTTCGTGGAATGAACGGCTCTTGACGTGTCTAGCATGGAAGCGGCGTAGGTCTTGTTGATATACAGTCGACCGGATCAGGGCCATCTCTCGTTCCTCCTCTAGGAGATGCACTCCATCTTGTCTTGCTTGTTCGGCTTCGTCTTCAGAGTAAAGATCCACTCGGGGAGAATTGTGAAGGACGTCACTTGGCAAAACGGCTTCAGCTCCATACACAAGGCAGAAAGGAGTGCATCCAGTTGACCGGTTAGGAGTCGTCCTCAAGCCCCACAGAACAGACGGTAATTCTGTGACCCAGGCTCCAGCAGCATGATCAAGATCTCGCATGAGCCGAGGTTTCAACCCTTGGAGGATAAGTCCGTTAGCTCGCTCAGCTTGACCGTTGGACTGGGGGTGCGCAACGGATGCGTAATCCACCCGAGTGCCTTGAGAAGAACAAAAGTATCTGAACTCCTCCGAGTCAAAGTTGGAGCCATTGTCTGTAATGATACTGTGGGGTACTCCATACCGGAACGTTATTTCTTTCATGAACTTGATTGCAGTGCGGGCGTTCAGCTTCTTGATGGGTTTAGCTTCAATCCACTTAGTGAACTTGTCAACTGCAACCAGTAAATGAGTAAATCTACTCTGGACTGTTCTAAGGGGTCCAACCATATCCAAGCCCCACACAGCAAACGGCCAGACGAGTGGAATAGTCTTCAAGGCAGACGCAGGTTTGTGTGACAGGTTCGAATAAAACTGGCACCCTTCGCAGTGATCAACAATATCTTTAGCCATCTCATTGGCGCGCGGCTAGAAGAAACCAGCTCGGTATGCTTTGGCAACAATCGTCCTAGAGGACGCATGATGACCACAAGTTCCTGAGTGAATCTCTTCCAGAATCAATCGACCTTCTTCAGGAGAAATACACCGCTGAGTCACGCCAGTCACACTTTCCCTATAGAGTTGCCCATCCATAACGGTAAAAGCCTTGGATCTGCGGACTATCTGTCGAGCCTCATCTTCATCATCTGGGAGTTCTTTCCTAAGAATGTACGCAATATAAGGTACAGTCCAGTCGGGCGTAATCACCAAGATCTCCATGGCCAAATCAATGACAGCGGGGACATCAACTTCATTCGGATAAGAGGCGCTTTTCGCTTGCGGGGGCTCTTCAGTGAAGGGATCTTCCTGCACCGAAGGAGAATGAAGGTGCTCGAGAAATACATTGCTGGGGACAGGCTTCCGAGTGGATCCAATCTTTGCCAGCTCATCTGCTGCTTGGTTCTTCACTCGGGGAACATGATGAAGTTCCAACCCCTCGAATTTCTTCTCGAGTTTCCTTACCGCATTGCAGTATCCAGTCATAGCGGGGTTCCTGACATCCCACTCTTTCATCACTTGGTTAACCACCAAATCAGAGTCGCCATATACCATCAGGCGCCGGACGCCGAGTGAAATGGCCATACGCAACCCGTACAGGAGTGCTTCATATTCGGCTTCGTTATTGGAGGAATCAAAGTGAATCTGCAACACATAACTAAGTCTGTCGCCTTTTGGAGACACCAATACTACACCAGCACCAGACCCATTCAGCATCTTGGAGCCGTCAAAGAACATGGTCCAGTGTGCCGAGTGAAGTTGGATTGGCTGCTGCTGCTCGTTCCATTCAGCAAGGAAATCGGCCAGAGCTTGAGACTTGATTGCTTTCTTCACTTCAAATTTGATATCAAGATGAAGGAGCTCGATAGCCCATTTGGCCACTCGACCAGTCGCGTCTCGATTGTTGAGAATTTCAGACAACGGAGCATCACTGACGACTGAAATTGAGTGATCTTGAAAGTAGTGTGCTACCTTCTTTCCTGTCAGATATATACCATATACGAGCTTCTGGTAATGTGGATATCTTTGCTTCGAAGGAGTCAACACTTCAGAAATATAGTAGACTGGACGTTGAACTTTGTAAGCCTTGCCTTCCTCTTCCCGTTCGACAGTTAGTACTGTACTGACGACCTGATTAGTGGCCGCGATGTACAATAGCAATGGCTCTTTGCTGTGCGGAGCAGCAAGCACCGGCTGGGTGGAAAGCAAGCCTTTGAGCTCAACAAACACTGCTTCAGCTTCCGGAGTCCACTCAAATGTATCGGACTTCTTCATCAGTCGGTATAAAGGCAGTGCCTTCTCACCGAGACGAGAAATGAATCGACTCAATGTTGCCAAGCAACCTGTGAGCTTCTGGACATCGTGCACACGCTCGGGGCTTTTCATTCGGGTGATGGCACCGATCTTTTCAGGGTTAACGTCGATTCCTTTTTCAGAAACGAGAAAACCGAGTAATTTTCCACCGGGAACACCGAAGGTGCACTTAGTCGGATTTAACTTGATGTCATATCTCCTCAGATTGGCGAATGTTTCAGCTAAGTCAGACAACAGGTCGGATCCTTTGTGAGACTTGACAACAATGTCATCCATGTACGCTTCAACATTCCGAGGAATCTGGTCGAGTAAACATTTTTGAATCATGCGCATGAAAGTAGCGCCAGCGTTCTTCAAACCAAAAGGCATAGTGATATAATAGAAACACCCGAAAGGGGTGATGAAGGCTGTCTTTATTTCATCTGGACCAAACAGACGGATCTGGTGGTAGCCAGAGTAAGCATCAAGAAAAGATAGACGCTCGCACCCCGCAGTTGAGTCGACAATCTGATCAATGCGGGGGAGCGGAAAATGATCTTTCGGGCAGACCCGATTGATATGCTTGAAATCAATACACATGCGTAGTGATTTGTCCTTCTTAGGGACCATGACGACGTTCGATAACCACTCGGAGTGGTAAATCTCACGTATGAATTTGGCCGTCAAGAGACGAGCCACTTCCTCTCCGATTGCTTTTCGCTTCTCTGTTGCCGACCGACGCAAGTGCTCTTTCACAGGCTTGGCCTTCGGATCAACTCTCAATCTGTGCTCAGCCAGTTCCCAGGGTACACCAGGCATGTCAGCAGGCTTCCATGCGAAGATGTCCCAGTTCTCACGAAGGAACTGGATGAGCTCGGCTTCCTATTTGCTGTCGAGTGTCGTCGAGATGTTGGTCGGGGCAGCAGTTGGATCTGTCGGGTGAATGTTCACTTTCTTCACTTCTCCCGCCGACTGAAAAGCTGACTCAGAAGCGGGCTTCTTAGCACGCAACATGTCGGAAGGATCGGCGTTTTTCTTGTATTCTTCCAATTCAACCATAGCCATCTGATGATCGGCGATCTTGGAGCCCTGTTGGAGGCACTCCTCAGCCCTCTGTCGATTGCCAGTGACTGTGATTACACCCTTGGGTCCGGGCATCTTCAGCTTGAGATACACGTAACATGGTCGGGCCATGAAACGGGCATAAGCCGGACGACCAAGGATGGCGTGGTACGCGCTTTGGAAGTCCACCACTTCAAACGTTAGTTTCTCCTTGCCAAAATGCTTATCGTCACCAAACACCACGTCCAATGCTATCTGGCCGAGTGAACGGGCCTTCTTCCCAGGGATTACTCCATGGAACTGCATGTTGCTTTCACTGAGTCGGGACATCGGAATGCCCATCCCCTTGAGGGTATCTGCATATAGAATGTTCAGCCCGCTCCCACCATCCATCAAAACCTTGCGGAGTCGAGTGCCCACCACAACTGGGTCCACCACCAGCGCCTGCCGCCCGGGGGTAGCGATATGCGCAGGGTGATCTGACTGATCAAATGTGATAGCAGTCTGAGACCACTTGAGATATGTGGGGGCAGAGGGAACCGCCATGTTAACCTCTCTGTTGATAACCTTTAGTCGACTCTTGCTCTCAACGTCAGCAAAAATCAACAGAGTGGCATTGACTTCAGGGAACTCTTCTTTCTCTTCTTCATCTTCCTTTTCAGGGTCTTTCTCACGCGACTGGCTCTCTTTGAATGACTGGATCAACAAACGGCACTGTCGAGTGGTATGCTTAGGCAATATTAAATTGCCCTCTTCATCTTTCCTCGTGTGGATTGCACACGGTAAATCCAAAACATCTGTACCCGACTGATTCTTTGACTTCTTGGGAATGAACTTAGCTTTGGACTTTCCTTTATTCTTGCTTTGTGCCGCTAGGGCGGCCGCTTCTGCCTGAGCAGGAGGATCAGCTTTGCGCTTCTGTTTCCGACTGGAATTTCCACCTGCATCATTGTCGACTATTTTTGCTTTACCGCTTCGGAGGCGGTCTTCTTCTTCTCCATTGGCGTACCGAGTGGTAATCTCCATCATCTTGCTTAGAGAAATATCACCCGTGCGGCCAAACTTCAGATAGAGCTCTCTGTATCTAACACCAGCCTTGAAGGCACAAACAGCCTGATGTTCGGAAACATTCTCCACCGTGTGATGTAAGGTGGACCAGCGCTGAATGTAGTCTCGCAAGGTCTCATTGGGCTTCTGAACGCAGTGCTGCAAATCGATCAAACCAGCCGGACGTTTACAGGTGCCTTCAAAGGTTCTGATAAACACTCGGGCCAAATCCTCCCAGCAATAGATGCTAGAGGGAGCCAGACGATTCAACCAAGCTCTGGCCGAACCATCTAACATCAGGGACAAATGCTTCATGGCTATGTTGTCGTTACCTCCACCAATCTGCACAGCCACTCGGTAATCATCCAACCATGTCTCGGGCTTTGACTCGCCAGAAAACTTGCTAATTCCAGCCGCCAACCTGAAGTTGGGGGGAATCTCTGCAGAGCGAATGGCTCTGCTAAAACACTCGGGCCCAGAAACGACAGCACTGCTTCCACTCGGATAGTCTCCGTTATAACCATCTCTGTGGGCTCTGCCTCTGTCGACCCGCCTTTGAGCAAGGACATCTCTTGCGTCAAATCCGGGATTCCGCTCATCGCCGAACGGGCGCCTATCATCATTGTGCCGGGGCACATACGAACTACTCCGCGGAGGAGAAAGCACTCGACGGCGGTCATCGCGGTGATAACGGGGAGCGAACTGATCTTGCCCCTGATCTCTGTACCGATCGTCACGGTAGCCTCCGCCCCTGTGATGCGGAGGTGACCCCGGACTGTCGGCCGACTGAATTGTTTCCGCCCTGGAAGAATTGCTATGTAACCTGTTTTGTGACTGAGAAACAACAGCATTCTGCTGCTGCGCTGCCTCGAGCAACGTTCTGATCTGCTGCAAGCCTCTCCCAGCCTCCGACCGAGACGGCTGGATAGAATCTGCAATCCTAGCTGCAGCTGCAACATTCAACACTGGAGTACGGAACACCTCGACGTTATTTCGAGATCCACTCGGAAACAACTGTCGCTGATGCCGATTGGGCCGTGGTGGACGCTGTCGAGCACGCTCGTCGAGTGCCTCTTGCATCTCTTTGAGTCGAAGGCGAGTGGCCTCCATGGCCTGGGCCTCAGCAGTCGCACCGACGATGGGAGTATGGAGAACATCCTCATCCCGGCGCTGCTGTTCATTCGACGTTCCACCAATCTCGCGCCTGGTGTGGTTGAAGCCAGGCGGCGGACTCTGATGAGAGCCAGCCATAAGAACTTCAGCCGTAGGATCGCAGCTCTCGCACTCGGAAGGAACGTCAGACCGATCTGACGCCGAGTCGAACACGCCGCGAAGTGACTCGGCGGGCTCGATAGCTGCAATTTGCGGGGACGAAGCCTGGCGGGCCGTCGCATGTCGCACCCAACGCTGTAGCCGCGAACGACCGGATCGCTTGCGGCGTCGAACAGCGCAGAGGGCTGACACATACGGGGCTGACGGCTGAAGGAGAAGGACGCCGCAGGAGCTTGCGCAGAAGTGCGTCACTCCACGCATCGGGAGCGCCTCAACATCTAGAGGCGCTTCCTGAAGCCATGCCGAATCGTCGGCGATGAAGGTGAGCGCTCCGAGACGGATCTCGCGGCCCAGGAACAAATCACCACCGGAACACATGACGAAGGGAAACAAATGCAACCTCGCCGGAAGTCGCTTAGACGCCTGCCCCACGGTGGGCGCCAACTGTCGTGGGAACGAGCCTGACAGTAGAAGGTAGGGGTACGTAAGGAGAGGGCAGAGTCCTAGCTACGGCGAGATTGTACACAAGAATGTATGAGTTCAGGCCCCTCTCGTGGAGGTAAAAGCCCTACGTCTCAGGTGCTCGGGAGCTTCTTGTCGAGTGTAATATGTGTGTAGTTACAGGGGGTGCGAACACTTGTGCCAGAGGGGAGGGGCGGCTTATATAGAGTGCGCTGCCCCTCATAAGTGTCCGGCATCTAAGGGTCAGATCGTGGTCATAAAAGACGTACGTTACTGGTAACGTACACCATAAATGCTATTAAAGATCTTGATGAATGCTTGCCCGTTAGCCTCCCTGGGGTGACTTCTGGGCTTCTGTGGTCGAATGTCTTCTGGTCCTTCCGAGTAGAAGGTAAGCGTCGAGTGAAAGGTACCTCCGAGTGTATATTGCCGAGTGACTCATGCTTCTTGGCGATTTCAGTCGGAGACTTCTTCGTAGCCCTTAAGCTTTCTGGGGCAGTGTCCTTAGGTAGGGTATGTAGGTCAGGCCTATGACCCTACCCTAGGTACATATCCCCATCACCAGGTTGTTGTTCGTCAGCTCCAGATCAAGCAGAAGTCGATTCTTTTCCTTCTCCAGCTCGATGTACTTCGTCCCGAGCCCACAGGCTTTCTGAAATCAGCAAAGAAGGGGTTCAGTCGACATAAATATTTCTTTACTCCCGAGTGGGAAAATACAAGTGCAGTCGACTGAAAGGCGGCCCGCCGCCCCACCCCACAACCCTATACAGCGTCATATCATGGTTGATGGAAATGATGTCCATGAAACCTGCAGAATGGTTCTTAATTCTACTGCCCATCGTCAACGATCGACAGTAGTCTCGGGGACTACACCCAGTGGGTGCACTCAGCGTGCCCCCACTGGACCAGAAATTACTTGATCTACTTGCGAAGAAAACACCCAGTGGGTGTAAAATCAAGATGGACAAGAATTCAATCGGAAATTAACTTACAATAGCACTTACTCGGACGTTGGCTTGAAGCGATGTGCTGGCATCATAAGCTAACTTGCTGGCTTCATACGCCTCCTTTGTTCGCAACATCATGTGCCCAGCTTGGATCATGGCCTCCTTGGCAGCTCCAGTTTGGTCCTCCGGGACATGATACAAAGGGTATGCGGGCGTCGAGTGAGTTGGTGCCGTCACTGAAGCAGCAGGTGGTACCTGAGATTGTCCAACAGGTGCTGAAGCCACCAGAGTTGAAGTGGCTGGCCGAGCACTCGACAGCGGAGTTACAAGGGCTGGAGGTGTCGCAGCAGTCGTCACAAGGGGCGTCTGACCAGATGATGTTCTCCGAGTGCGTATGCGTGGAGTCTCCAGAAGCATAGCTTCACCCTCCGCTCCCCGCTGTGGCTCCTCATCGTCTTCCAGTTCGATGATTTCGTCAGCTGTCAGTCGACAATTTTAATCAAGTCACTCGACGATTATTCTTCAGAAAACAGAGTAGTATGGGGATTTGGTGTACCTAGTTGGGAGGTAGCCGCGTCAGGAGTGTCCACTTCCATACGGTCTCCGTCATCTCGCTGGGGCGACGTCACAGAGGTAGCAACTCTGGCAGACAAGTTTCACTCGGTCAGCATCAACATGAAGTTCTTCAACAGCAGAATAAGGAAAATAAACACTCACGTAGAGGCAACAGGCATAGCAATCCGGGGCAGGGCCTTCCGAGGTTTTGGCGCGTCCGGCTTGAGCTGTTTCGCAGCTTTTTCGGCTGACCCTGATGTTGCAGCGCGGTCACGCTTTGGGTTCCTTGTGCTCGACGCCACAGTTTTGCTCGGGACGACCCCTGGGTCTTCCTGTTGCTTGGCACGGCGTTCGGTGCGCGAAGGGACCTAAGCTTCCACCTCGTCTTCCTCCGGGTCATCATCGATGCTCTCGCTGTCGTCGGCGTAATCGCCATCTACGCTACCGTCCACGCTTCCTTCCTCTTCGTCGGTCTGCTCTCCATTTGGTACTGGCGAATACATGTTTGTAAATTCCTGCAAGATACAAACTTCAAAGTCAGTCGACTGAATATCCGGTTACTCGACAAAGTATTAAAACAATCGACAGAGATATAACTCATCAAGTTCTTCGGTGGGTTCAAAGCAGAGAAGGCCGGAATTCGTTTGGCTCCCTCTGGATTATCACAGGCTCCGGTGATGCTCCTAAGCCACTGAGAAACAGTCTCGTCGGAAACCTCCTCAGGATGAGTCCGAGTGGTATCCTCAGGGCCTGAATAATGCCACATGGTGTGATCCCGGGCTTGGAGGGGCTGGATTCGTCGACTGAGAAACGTTTCAAGGAGGTCCAAGCCAGTCACTCCGCCGCGGATCAGTTCAGTTACAGCGTTCACTAGGATCCCTACTTGGATTTTCTCTACCTTTGTCACGTACAGTGATTTGGGGGTGGTAGGTCGATCCAAGGTGAAAGGAGGAAGTCCAGTCGACATATTTGGCGATGCAACATCCTTGCAATAGAACCATGTCGACTGCCAACCCCGGACAGAATCAGGAAATGTCATGGAGGGAAATGCACTCCTACCTCTCTTTTGGATCCCTAAGCCACCACACAGCTGGATTACATGAGTTTTGCTATCTTTGGGATTGGCTTTCTTAACAGATTGGGATCTAACAGAGAATATGTGTTTAAACAAACCCCAATGTGGAGGGCAACCCAAGAAGCATTCGCACAAAGTTATGAAACAGGAAAGATAGACAATTGCATTCGGAGGGAGATGGTGGAGCTACGCCCCGAAGTAGTTCAGGAAAGCACGGACGAATGGGTGGGGTGGCATGGAGAAACCTCGCTCGACGTGGGTGAGAAGCAGAACTCGCTCGCCGTCGCGTGGCTCCGGCTCGGTCTCCCCCTTCGGCAATCTCCAGGACCCCGCAGCTATCAACCCGTCGTTGACGAGATTTTGCACATCCTCCGCCGTGACCGTCAATTGGAGGAAATCCCCCTGGATCCACCCCGGCGGCACCATCGACCGAGCGCCCGACGGCTTCTTCGCCTTGGCTCCTCCCTTCTTGGCGCGCTCGAGCTTCTCCGTCTTGCCCTTTGTCATGGCGGCGGCGGCCGGTAGGGCAGAGTTGAGCAGAGGAGGAGGAGAGGAAGAGTGGATTTGAGGGAAGAATACTGTGCCAGCACCGGCGTCGTCGCCTCTTATATCCACCCGTGTGGGTCACTGACCTGCGGGCCCGCCAGAGATCTGGGTATCCCGAATTCAGAGGAGGAGCGATACGTGGCGAAATGGGCGGCGCGATAATCGAGGCGTCGTGCCTTCTCTTGACTTAGCAGTTACGCCATCTCCGCCCCGCGCGCACTTATCCAAATTTCGAATCCCGCGAAATCCGGACCCGACAGAACAAACCGTCGCATCCGAAGACTCTGCAGATCACTCGAACCTGACTTCGAGCTCAGTTTCACTCAGACCAGTTTTGAGTTCAATTTCACTCGAATACATTTCAAGACAGAATTGATCAGGGTGATCGATAAAGGTTCCAATCGACGCAGATTTCTGAGAAGCTTCAAAATGTACTCGGAATTTTTGTGCCTTGTCTGAACCTGCATTGACACCTTCACACTCGAACCCCGATCCATTCGGGGGCTAATGATGGGGATATGTACCTAGGGTAGGGTCATAGGCCTGACCTACATACCCTACCTAAGGACACTGCCCCAGAAAGCTTAAGGGCTACGAAGAAGTCTCCGACTGAAATCGCCAAGAAGCATGAGTCACTCGGCAATATACACTCGGAGGTACCTTTCACTCGACGCTTACCTTCTACTCGGAAGGACCAGAAGACATTCGACCACAGAAGCCCAGAAGTCACCCCAGGGAGGCTAACGGGCAAGCATTCATCAAGATCTTTAATAGCATTTATGGTGTACGTTACCAGTAACGTACGTCTTTTATGACCACGATCTGACCCTTAGATGCCGGACACTTATGAGGGGCAGCGCACTCTATATAAGCCGCCCCTCCCCTCTGGCACAAGGGTTCGCACCCCCTGTAACTACACACATATTACACTCGACAAGAAGCTCCCGAGCACCTGAGACGTAGGGCTTTTACCTCCACGAGAGGGGCCTGAACTCATACATTCTTGTACAATCTCGCCGTAGCTAGGACTCTGCCCTCTCCTTACGTACCCCTACCTTCTACTGTCAGGCTCGTTCCCACGACAACGAGCTCGGTCCTGCAACACTGTGCGCGAGACGAGCTCGGTCCTGCAGCACGGGGCGCGAAACGAGCGATGGACCGCGGCTGGGAGAGGGCCAGCCCTTCGATGGAAGTAGCGTAACAAAATTTTGGATCCACTACGTCGTTTATTGGAGAAACCTTTCATTCTTAAGGCCCGTTGAAAGAATTGACCATTTGGCCTTGTCATACGCCTTTTCAAAGTCAATCTAAAAAACTACTCTATTCATGTCTTTCTAGTGCATCTCATGAATTGTTTCACGTAGGATTACTACTCCATCAAGTATATATCGTCATTGCATGAAAGTCGTTTGAGATGTGCCTTCCTGTCTAAGAGCCGCCGTGCCGCCATGATCTGCGGCCTTGCCACTTGGAAGGTGCCTCACCGCCCAACAACTTGACGTGCACTTGCGTCGCGCTGGAAGGGAAGTGCCCCGCCGTCGCCTTTCTCGGTCCGACGGCTTCGTCGGTGATGCCGTCTGACAGCAAAGAGACAATGAGGAGCAGGGGGTAGTGTCAACGGCTAGGATTCCTCCCTTGAGTCGTCGGGGGAGGCGACACGGGGTCGTGTGAAAAACACAGATTCACTTCATTTATCTTTTCGCTGGAGAGGGATAAAAGAGGTAGCACGACGATGCCACAATTTTTCTAAACCTCTCACATTGCGCGGCTCATATTGCGCACAAGTTTTCTCAACAAAAAGGAAAAAATATATCTCTCCACGTGAAGTCGACCTCAAGTACCCTACTGACCGAATGCTCGCGGTCGTCCTATGTATAGCAACGCACCACTGGACGAGCTGTCCTCCGAGTACGTATCATCTCTTTCGTCCGGTGTACTCTGCATAATAATGCATCCAGTCACTATCATCATCTACCAAAAGGACCTTCTTTATCAGCGAGTGTGCCAATCGGCCAGACCAGACCAGAGCAACCTCCCTCGATCGCGTCGCCAGAGGTCGGGGTACTGATCCATCGGGTATCGGCCGGCGATGTCAGCAGGCGAGGGAAGGAAGACGGCGTGCGTCACCGGAGGGAGCGGCTACATCGCCTCAGCGCTCATCAAGCTGCTGCTCGAGAAGGGCTACGCCGTCAAGACCACGGTCAGAGACCCCGGTTGGTCCCGTTTCCGGTTCCTCTTTCCAGTTCTACTCTGTTGTGTGTGTGCCGGCGATTTTCTTTCCCGAGTTCGAGTTGAAAATTTCGGATATTTGCTTGCGCTGACCTTAATTTTGCTCCGCGCTGCAAATCCCAAGTTCGGCCTTAATTTTGGGATATTTCGGATAAGCCGTCTTCTTTTGCTTCGAAATTGTTTTCGTTTCTCACTGAAGATTCTGTAATTCTAGATGACACGGAGAAGAACTCCCACCTCAAGGACATGCAAGCGCTTGGCCCCTTGCAGATCATCCGTGCCGATCTGGGTGAAGAAGGCAGCTTCGACGAAGCTGTTTCTGGCTGTGACTACGTCTTCCTCGTCGCCGCTCCGGTGAACATGTTGTCAGAGGATCCTGAGGTAAACAGCCATCTCCATGACGTTTCGGCTTCATTCTCACGATTGCTCTCGGGCATCTAATGACTAGTGGTGGTCTAGTTCCGTGACAAATAGTTCTGAGAGATATGTAGCTTTTGATCGTGTTCACCCCACTATTGCCATTTCAACATTTGACAACCAATTATACAAGCTTCTTCTTCTCTTCATGGATGACTTGCTCTGCTTTGTGTCTGACGGCAGAGAGATGTGATCGAACCAGCTGTCCAAGGAACGCTCAACGTGATGAGGTCGTGCGCGAGAGCGGGGACGGTGAAGCGCGTGATCCTGACGTCGTCCAACGCCGGTGTATCCAGGAGGCCGCTGCAGGGCGCCGGCCACGTGCTGGACGAGAGCTCCTGGTCCGACGTCGAGTACCTCAGAGCCAACAAACCACCAACATGGGTACATACATCAATCTTTGTGTTCAGTATATCGGACCAAGACATTTCCTATCGATGGGCATAAACGTTATTGGTTCGCTGTATATTTGCATCGCAGGCATATGCAGTGTCGAAGGTGCTTGCTGAGAAGGCGGCAAGCAAATTCGCGGAGGAGAACGGCATTAGCCTTGTCACCATGTTGCCGGTGTTCATCTTGGGTGCGGCGCCGGTCACCAAGCCCACATCCAGCGTCCCTGTCACCCTCTCCCTGTTGACCGGTGATCTTTCTGTGTTCTTTTTTATTTTACTTTATTACAGCAAGTTTTTTTTTTTGGAAATGGAGGCGTACCCCCGGCCTCTGCATCACAATGATGCATGCAGCCATCTTATTAAAAATCCTCAAAGTAGCACATAGTTATAAAAGTATTACAGCTCGCAAGCGGAGCGAAACAAAGAAATGAAAAGTACATGCTCAAAATCGCAACCGGTAAGGCAATGTAAACGATAAGCTCCCTAGACTCCTATCCTGTTATGCGACCGCCACCCAAATCGGTTGAATATAACCCGTGCTACCATCTCCCACTGGTTGCACCCAGTAACCAAAGGCTCCCTGGAGTCTATAGGAGTGAGTAAGGACCACATACGGATCCATGCGGTAGCTCTGAAGATGACCTGCAAGAAATTTATTACAGCAAGTAAGCTCTGATTTATGCTGCTTGTTCTTCTGACCGGTGTTGTCACACGCATGGTGTCTGCCTGTCTTACGCATTTTTCAGGCGACGAGGGACAGATGGATATCATGATAGGCATGCAGTCGACCACGGACTGCGTGCCCATAAGCCACATCGACGACCTCTGCCACGCCGAGGTATTCGTCGCCGAGAATGAGTCCTCCACGGGAAGATACCTCTGCTGCAGTCACAACACCACCGTCTTGCAACTCGCTCGTCTCATGGCGGAGAAGTACCCGCAGTACAATATGAAACTTGAACGGTATGCTAATCCTCTGTCTGAACTACCCGATACGCTGCATGTTTTTTTGTAGGTTTAACAACATCCAAGTATGCTTTTTGCAGATTTGATGGGTCCCCGGAGAAGCCGAGAGTGTGTGTGTCATCTGAGAAGCTCGTCAGGGAAGGGTTTGTGTTCAAGTACGATGATTTGGGAGAGATCTTTGACGACCTTGTCGAGTACGGTAGAACCACGGGGATTCTACCCTACTGATGCGTGCGTCAGCTGTCGATCGATATGTGATCAGGACAAAATAATGTCATCTCAGATAAGCAAAAAACCCACGCCGGGTTCATTTACTTCTCGACCTTTTTATCTACTTCCTCGCATTTACCTGTTGAGAGTTTCTCCATTTCCCCGCCCTGGCCTGAGTGGGCATGGGAGTGGAGCTCGGGATGGCTTAAGCGAAAATAGAAAAATAAGTATGGGAGCGACTAGAACTCATCTAGCTGTGACATAACTATGTCTCATTCACCCGACATCATATGCCTACGTCAAACCCTTCCTTTTTTTGAAGTACAACGTCAAACCCTTCCCGATAAGCATGTGTTCGCTCAACCCTGTTCGACAGGACAAGCTTAGTTATTCAGCTTCTTCTTTTTTGATATTCCAGTTGCTGCAGACTGTAGTTGGTGGGTTTCGGCTTCTTTCGTAGTGATTGTGTGCTTGTAGAAAAAAAAATGACAACCCAGGATTCATTTTGTTGTTTTGTCTCATTTTTCTAAAAAATAATTGTAGTTCCTAGAAGTATTTGAACTAGTAATTTAACCAAACATAAAACAAACATTGTCTAAAAATGTCCAATTTACATGCAAGATGATACTGAGAAAAAGTATTTTTCTTTTGAGAAAAAATAGTAGATTTCTTAAATATACACAAGTCAATCATAGCGGTGCGCGCATGCGATTCTTAGAAATAAATCAAACAAAGGAAGAAAAAAAGACCCACGGAGGTTGCGGGAGTGTTGTAGTGCTTGTAGTTGCAATTTCACGGTCCCCAATTTTAAAAAACATACAATTAGAAAAACTAATTTTAAAAAGCATAGTTGCAATTTTGCGGTCCCCAATTCAAAAACTTGCATTTTCAAAACCTCAAGGATTTAAAAAAACTTTCAGTTGCGACCTGCTTTTGAGAATGTGTAGTTTGACCCCCCTTGAAAAACGTGCAGTTGCGAACTGCCTTGGAAAACATGCAATTGTGATTCCCCATTGGGGACTTGTAGTTGCGAGCCGCCTTGGAGAACGTGCAGTTGCGGTCCCCCCTCGTGAACATGCAATTATGCAGCACTGAGATCTTTACAGTTGCGACCCTAGAAAAAACTTGAAGTGGGACCCTCTTGGCTTTTTATATCATTTAAATGAAAAATAGGAAAAAACTAAAAACACAGGAAAAGGGGTGAAAACAAAAGGAAGAACAAAAAACATGGGAAAACTCTCTTTTTAAAAAAAAATAACATACGGGGAAACAATAAAAAATTCCTTGAAAAACATATGGTAAAAACTTGAAAAACAAAAATGAAAAACTTGTTGGAAATATGCCCTAGAGGCAATAATAAAATAAGTTATTATTATATTTCCTTGTTCATGATAATCGTTTATTATCCATGCTATAATTGTATTGATTGGAAACTCAAATACATGTGTGGGTACATAGACAACACTGTGTCCTTAGTAAGCCTCTAGTTAACTAACTCGTTGATCAAAGGATGGTAAAGGTTTTCTGACCATGGACATGAGATGTCATTTGATAACGGGATCACATCATTAGGAGAATGATGTGATGGACAAGACCCAAACTATAAACGTAGCATATGATCGTGTCAGTTTATTGCTATTGTTTTCTGCATGTCAAGTATCTGTTCCTATGACCATGAGATCATGCAACTCACTGACACCGGAGGAATACCTTGTGTGTATCAAACGTCGCAACGTAACTGGGTGACTATAAAGATGCTCTACAGGTATCTCCAAAGGTGTCCGTTGAGTTGGCATGGATCAAGACTGGGATTTGTTACTCCGTGTGACGGAGAGGTATCTCAGGGCCCACTCGGTAATACAACATCACTATAAGCCTTGCAAGCAATGTGACTAAGGTGTTAGCCACGGGATCTTGTATTACGGAATGAGTAAAGAGACTTGCCGGTAACAAGATTGAACTAGGTATAGAGATACCGACGATCGAATCTCGGGTAAGTAACATACCGAAGAACAAAGGGAACAACATACGGGATTAACTGAATCCTTGACATAGAGGTTCGAACGATATAGATCTTCGTAGAATATGTAGGAACCAATATGGGCATCCAGGTCCCGCTATTGGTTATTGGCCGTAGAGGTGTCTCGGTCATGTCTACATAATTCTCGAACCCGCAGGGTCTACACACTTAACGTTTGGTGACGATTAATATAGTTGAGTTATCGTTGGTGACCGAAGGTTGTTCGGAGTCTCGGATAAGATCCCGGACATGATGAGGATCTCCGGAAGAGTCCGGAGATAAAGATTGATATATGTGATAATGGTGTTTTGATCTCCGGAAAGGGTTCCGGAATTCACCGGAAGGGGTTCCGGATGTTCACCGAAGTGTTCGGGTGCAGCAACACTTTATATGGGCCAAAGGGGTATAGCCCACGAGGTATTGGAAAGTGCAAAAAGGAGTTTTGCTGCTGCCTTAAGCAGTAAGGCAGTACTGCCGCTTAAGCGGTACTACCGCTTGTGTGAAGCGGTACTACCGCTCAAGCGGTACTACCGCTTGTGTGAAGCGGTACTACCGCTTGTGCGCGGTGCGGCAGGGATCCGAGTTTGACTCTTTCCTTGCGGGCCAAACCGACCTTGTGCGGGCAAAACCGACCTTGTGGAGGCTTTTTCTCCAAGTTTAGACCCTAGGGCTCAACATATAAATAGAGGGGCAGGGCTAGCACACGGGATACATCAGGATTTCCCAAGCCGTGTGCCGGCAACCCTAGCCCTCTAGTTCCTCCGTCATAATCTCCGTAGTGCTTGGCGAAGCCCTGCAGAGATTGTTCCTCGCCACCATCACCACGCCGTCGTGCTGCTGGAACTCATCTACTACTTCATCATCGCTCGCTGGATCGAGGAGGTGAAGGCGTCATCAAGCCGTACGTGTGTTGAACGCGGAGGTGCTGTCCGTTCGGCGCTAGATCGGAAGGATCGTGATTGGATCGCGGGACGTTCGGCGATTTGGATCGCGAAGACGTTCGACTACATCAACCGCGTTTCTTAACGCTTCCGCTTAGCGATCTACAAGGGTATGTAGATACAATCTGCCTCTCGTAGATGCTCATCACCATGGATAGGTCTTGCGTGTGCGTAGGAAATTTTTTGTTTCCCATGCAACGTTCCCCAACAGTGGCATCTGAGCTAGGTCTATGCGTAGATGAGATCTCGAGTAGAACACAAAGGAGTTGTGGGCGTGGGTGTATACATATTGCTTGCCGTTACTAGTTGATACTTGATTCGGCGGTATTGTGGGATGAAGCGGCCTGGACCGACATTACGCGTACGCTTACGCGAGACTGGTTTCACCGTTGCGTGCACTTGTTGCATAAAGGTGACTGGCGGGTGTCTGTCTCTCTCACTTTAGTTGAATCGGTTCAATGAAGAGGGTTCTTTTAGAAAGATCAAAAAGCAATCACTACACCACGTTGTGGTTTTGCGTAGGTAAGAATCGTTCTTGCTAGATACCCGTAGCAGCCACGTAAAACTTGCAATAACAATTAGAGGACGTCTAACTTGTTTTTGCAGGGTATGTTGTGATGTGATATGGCCAATTACATGATGAGATATATGTGATGTATGAGATGATCATGTGTTGTATAGAATATCACGACTTGCATGTCGATGAGTACAGCAACTGGCAGGAGCCATAGAGTTGTCTTTAATTATTTTCGCCGTTTTGCTTTACTTTATCGCTATGAGTTAGCAATAGTCGTGGAAGCAACAGTCGGCGCGACAACCTCATGGCGACACATTGATGGAGATCAAGATGATGGAGATCATGGTGTCATGCCGGTGACGATGGAGATCATGCCGGTGCTTTGGAGATGGAGATCAAAAGCACAAGTTTATGGCCATATCATGTCACTTATGATTTGCATGTGATGTTAATCCTTTTATGCATCTTATTTTGCTTAGGACGACGGTAGCATTATAAGGTGATCCCTCACTTAAATTTCAAGATAAAATTGTGTTCTCCCCGAGTGTGCACCGTTGCGAAAGTTCGTCGTTTCGAGACACCACGTGATGATCGGGTGTGATAGACTCTACGTTCGCATACAACGGGTGCGAGCCAGTGTTGCACGTGCGGAACACTCGGGTTAAACTTGACGAGCCTAGCATGTACAGACATGGCCTCGGAACACAAGAGACCGAAAGGTCGAACATGAGTCATATAGTAGATATGATCAACATGGAGATGTTCACCATTGAAACCACCTCAACTCATGTGATGATCGGACTTGAGTTGGTTGATTTGGATCATGTGACACTCGAATGACCGGAGGGATGTCAATTTGAGTGGGAGTTTTTAAGTAATATGATTAACTAAACTCATTATCTTGAACAATAGTCTAAGTTGTTTTTGCAATATTTATGTTGTAGATCATGGCTCGCGCAGTAGCACCCCTGAATTTTAATGCGTTCCTAGAGAAAGCTAAGTTGAAAGATGATGGAAGTAACTTTGTGGACTGGGCCCGTAATCTAAGGATTATCCTTACGGCTTCCCAGAAGGCTTATGTCCTAGATGCACCGCTTGGTGATCCACCCGCTCCAGTTGAGTCTCCAGACGTTGTGAACGCCTGGCAGGCTCGTTCTGATGATTACTCAATAGTTCAATGTGCAATGTTGTATGGCTTAGAACCGGGACTTCAAAGACGTTTTGAACGTCATGGAGCATATGATATGTTCCAGGAGTTGAAGTTTATCTTTCAGAAGAATGCCCGGATCGAGAGGTATGAGACCTCCGATAAGTTCTATGCTTGCAAGATGGAGGAGAACGGGTCTGTCAGTGATCACATACTCAGAATGTCTGGGTACTCTACCCGTCTGGCTGAGTTGGGGATGCCCCTTCCGCCAGAGGCTATCACTGACAGAGTTCTTCAATCATTGCCACCTAGCTACAAGAGCTTCGTGTTGAACTATAACATGCACGGGATGAACAAGTCAGTCGCCGAGCTGTTTGCGATGTTGAAAGTCGCTGAGTCTGAGATTCAGAAGGAGCATCAAGTGTTGATGGTCAATAAAACCACTAGTTTCAAGAAGAATGGCAAGGGTAAGAAGGGTAACTCCAAGAAGAGTGGCAAAGCAGTTGCCCCTCCCGTGAAGAAACCCAAGGCTGGACCCAAGCCTGAAACTGAGTGCTTTCATTGCAAGGGAACTGGTCACTGGAAGCGGAACAACCCTAGATACTTGGTAGATAAGAAGGCTGGCAAAGTCGATAGAAGTATATTTGATATACGTGTTATTGATGTGTACCTTGCTAGTACTCCTAGTAGCACCTGGGTATTGGATACCGGTTCGGTTGCTAAATGTTAGTAACTCGAAATAAATGCTACGGAATAAACGGAGGCTAGCTAAGGGTGAGGTGACGATGAGTGTTGGAAGTGTTTCCAAGGTTGATGTGATCACCATCGCACGCTCTCTCTACCATCGGGATTAGTGATGAACCTAAATAAATGTTATTTGGTGTTTGCGTTGAGCATGAACATGATTAGATCATGTTTATTGCAATACGGTTATTCATTCAAGTTAGAGAATAATGGCTATTCTGTTTACATGAATAATACCTTCAATGGTCATGCACCCAATGAGAATGGTTTATTGAATCTTGATCGTAGTGATACACATGTTCATAATACTGATGCCAAAAGATACAAAGTTAATAATGATAGTACCACATACTTGTGGCACTGCCGCTAAATGTCATATTGGTGTAAAACGCATGAAGAAACTCCATGCTGATGGATCTTTGGACTCATTCGATTTCGAATCGGTTGAGACATGCGGACCATGACTCATGGGCAAGATGACTAAGACCCCGTTTTCCGGTATGATGGAGCGGGCAAGTGACTTATTGGAAATGATACATGTTGATGTATTCGGTCCAATGAGTGTTGTAGCGTGCGGTGGATATCATTATTTTCCTACCTTCACTGATGATTTGAGTACATATGGGGATATTTACTTAATGAAACACAAGTCTGAAACGTTTGAAAAGTTCAAGCAATTTCAGAGTGAAGTTGAGAATCATCGTAACAAGAAGATTAAATTCCTACGATCTGATCGAGGAGGAGAATATCTGAGTTATGAGTTTGGCAGTCACTTAAGACAGTGTGGAATTGTTTCACAATTGACACCGCCTGGAACACCACAGCGTAATGGTGTGTCCGAACGTCGTAATCGAACCTTATTGGATATGGTGTGATCTATGATGTCTCTTGCCGATTTACCACTATCGTTTTGGGGTTATGCATTAGAGACAGCTGCATTCACTTTAAATCGGGCACCATCGAAATCCGTTGAGACGACGCCATATGAACTATGGTTTGGCAAGAAGCCAAAGATGTCGTTTCTTAAAGTTTGGGGATGTGATGCTTATGTCAAAAAGCTTCAGCCTGAAAAGCTGGAACCCAAAGCGGAGAAATGCGTCTTCATAGGATATCCAAAAGAGACAGTTGGGTATACCTTCTATCTCAGATCCGAAGGCAAAGTGTTTGTCGCTAAAAACGGAACATTTCTTGAGAAAGAGTTTCTCTCGAAAGAATTGAGTGGGAGGAAGATAGAACTTGATGAGGTTATTGAACCTTTACTTCAACCAGAGAGTAGCGCAGCGCAGAAAGATGTTTCTGTAGAGCCTACATCAGTTGAAGAGGAAGTTCATGATGAAGATCATGAAGCTTCGGATCAAGTTGCTATCGAACCTCGTAGGTCGACAAGGACGCGTACTGCTCCTGAGTGGTACGGCAACCCTGTCTTAGAGGTCATGTTGTTGGACAACGACGAACCTACGAGCTATGGAGAAGCGATGGTGGGCCCGGATTCCGAGAAATGGTTAGAGGCCATGAAATCCGAGATGGGATCCATGTATGAAAACAAAGTGTGGACTTTGGAAGTATTACCTGAAGGGCGTAAGGCCATTCAGAACAAATGGATCTTCAAGAGGAAGACGGACGCGGACGGTAATGTCACCGTCTACAAAGCTCGACTTGTGGCAAAGGGTTTTTCACAAGTTCAAGGAGTTGACTACGATGAGACCTTCTCACCCGTAGCGATGCTTAAGTCTGTCAGAATCATGTTAGCAATAGCTGCCTTTTTCGATTATGAAATTTGGCAGATGGATGTCAAAACAGCGTTCCTTAACGGTTTCCTTAAGGAAGAGTTGTATATGATGCAACCAGAAGGTTTTGTCGATCCAGAGAATGTTGACAAAGTTTGCAAACTCCAGCGATCCATTTTATGGACTGGTGCAAGCATCTCGGAGTTGGAATCTTCGCTTTGATGAGGTGATCAAGGCGTTCGGGTTTATACAAGTTTACGGAGAAGCTTGTATTTACAAGAAAGTGAGTGGGAGCTCTATAGCGTTTCTAATATTATATGTGGATGACATATTGCTGATTGGAAACAATATAGAAATGTTGGAAAGCGTGAAGGAATATTTGAACAAGAGTTTTTCAATGAAGGACCTAGGAGAAGCTGCTTTCATATTAGGCATCAAGATCTATAGAGATAGATCAAGACGTTTAATAGGACTTTCACAAAGCACATACCTTGATAAGATTTTGAAGAAGTTCAAAATGGATCAGTCCAAGAAGGGGTTCTTGCCTGTTTTGCAAGGTATGAAGTTGAGTAAGACTCAATGCCCAGTGACTGCAGAAGATAGAGAAAAGATGAGTGTCGTCCCCTATGCTTCAGCCATAGGTTCTATCATGTATGCAATGCTGTGCACAAGACCCGATGTCAGCCTTGCCATAAGTATGGCCGGAAGGTTTCAAAGTGATCCAGGAGTGGAACACTGGACGGCGGTCAAGAATATCCTGAAGTACCTGAAAAGGACTAAGGACATGTTTCTCGTTTATGGAGGTGATCAAGAGCTCGTCGTAAAGGGTTACGTCGATGCAAGCTTTGACACTGATCCGGATGACTCTAAGTCGCAAACCGGATACGTATTTATTCTTAATGGGGGTGCGGTTAGCTGGTGCAGTTCCAAGCAAAGCGTGGTAGCTGATTCTACATGCGAAGCGGAGTACATCGCTGCCTCGGAGGCGGCGAAGGAAGGTGTCTGGATGAAGGAGTTCATGACAGATCTTGGAGTAGTGCCTAGTGCACTTAACCCAATGACTCTGTTCTGTGATAATACTGGTGCCATTGCTCTAGCCAAGGAACCAAGATTTCACAAGAGGACCAGACACATAAAGCGACGTTTCAATTCCATCCGCGATTACATCAAGGAGGACGACATAAATATTTGCAAAGTACATACGGATCTGAATGTTGCAGATCCGATGACTAAACCTCTTCCAAGGGCTAAACATGAACAACACCAGAACTGCATGGGTGTTCGATTCATTACAATGTAAATCACATAGTGATGTGAACTAGATTATTGACTCTAGTGCAAGTGGGAGACTGTTGGAAATATGCCCAAGAGGCAATAATAAAAGAAGTTATTATTATATTTCCTTGTTCATGATAATCGTTTATTATCCATGCTATAATTGTATTGATTGGAAACTCAAATACATGTGTGGGTACATAGACAACACTGTGTCCTTAGTAAGCCTCTAGTTAACTAACTCGTTGATCAAAGGATGGTAAAGGTTTCCTGACCATGGACATGAGATGTCATTTGATAACGGGATCACATCATTAGGAGAATGATGTGATGGACAAGACCCAAACTATAAACGTAGCATATGATCATGTCAGTTTATTGCTATTGTTTTCTGCATGTCAAGTATCTGTTCCTATGACCATGAGATCATGCAACTCACTGACACCGGAGGAATACCTTGTGTGTATCAAACGTCGCAACGTAACTGGGTGACTATAAAGATGCTCTACAGGTATCTCCAAAGGTGTCCGTTGAGTTGGCATGGATCAAGACTGGGATTTGTTACTCCGTGTGACGGAGAGGTATCTCAGGGCCCACTCGGTAATACAACATCACTATAAGCCTTGCAAGCAATGTGACTAAGGTGTTAGCCACGGGATCTTGTATTACGGAACGAGTAAAGAGACTTGCCGGTAACGAGATTGAACTAGGTATAGAGATACCGACGATCGAATCTCGGGCAAGTAACATACCGAAGAACAAAGGGAACAACATACGGGATTAACTGAATCCTTGACATAGAGGTTCGAACGATATAGATCTTCGTAGAATATGTAGGAACCAATATGGGCATCCAGGTCCCGCTATTGGTTATTGGCCGTAGAGGTGTCTCGGTCATGTCTACATAATTCTCGAACCCGCAGGGTCTACACACTTAACGTTTGGTGACGATTAATATAGTTGAGTTATCGTTGGTGACCGAAGGTTGTTCGGAGTCTCGGATAAGATCCCGGACATGATGAGGATCTCCGGAAGAGTCCGGAGATAAAGATTGATATATGTGATAATGGTGTTTTGATCTCCGGAAAGGGTTTCGGAATTCACCGGAAGGGGTTCCGGATGTTCACCGAAGTGTTCGGGTGCAGCAACACTTTATATGGGCCAAAGGGGTATAGCCCACGAGGTATTGGAAAGTGCAAAAAGGAGTTTTGCTGCTGCCTTAAGTAGTAAGGCAGTACTGCCGCTTAAGCGGTACTACCGCTTGTGTGAAGCGGTACTACCGCTCAAGCGGTACTACCGCTTGTGTGAAGCGGTACTACCGCTTGTGCGCGGTGCGGCAGGGATCCGAGTTGGACTCTTTCCTTGCGGGCCAAACCGACCTTGTGCGGGCAAAACCGACCTTGTGGAGGCTTTTTCTCCAAGTTTAGACCCCAGGGCTCAACATATAAATAGAGGGGCAGGGCTAGCACACGGGATACATCAGGATTTCCCAAGCCGTGTGCCGGCAACCCTAGCCCTCTAGTTCCTCCGTCATAATCTCCGTAGTGCTTGGCGAAGCCCTGCAGAGATTGTTCCTCACCACCATCACCACGCCGTCGTGCTGCTGGAACTCATCTACTACTTCATCATCGCTCGCTGGATCGAGGAGGTGAAGGCGTCATCAAGCCGTACGTGTGTTGAACGCGGAGGTGTTGTCCGTTCGGCGCTAGATCGGAAGGATCGTGATTGGATCGCGGGACGTTCGGCGATTTGGATCGCGAAGACGTTCGACTACATCAACCGCGTTTCTTAACGCTTCCTCTTAGCGATCTACAAGGGTATGTAGATACAATCTCCCTCTCGTAGATGCTCATCACCATGGATAGGTCTTGCGTGTGCGTAGGAAATTTTTTGTTTCCCATGCAACGTTCCCCAACAAAACTTATGTAAATTGTGGTCGAGTTTGAAGACGTGAAGTTGCGACATGCCTTGAAAAACATGCAATTGCGATCTAGCCCCCCTTGAATATATGCAGTTCCGATTCCACCCTTGAGGACTTGCAGGTGCGACAAAACCTAGAAAACTTGCAGTTGTGACCTCCTATGGAAAACGTGCAGCTGCGATTCCCCCTTTGGGGACATGCAGTTGCGACAAACCCTAGAAAACTTGCAGTTGCGACCTGCCTTGGGAAAACATGCTGTTGCGATTCCACTTTGGGACATGTAATCGCGACAAAACCTAGAAAATGTGCAGTTGTGGTTCCCCCCCTGGGAACATGCGATTGCGTAAACCCTAGAAAACTTACAATTGCGACATGCCTTGGAAGCCGTGTAGTTCTGATTTTGGAGAAACGTGGAATTGTGACATGCCTTGGAAAATCAATGATCTCCCCTTCTCTCAGTTCTCACTCTCTCTGCCCACTGGGGAGACGAAGAGAAAATATTGGGCAGAGAAAAAACATGAGAAAACAGTCTATGACAGATATAAAGCTAGCATGGGCCGCATACCACCTGGGACAATCTTGCGAAAGCACGAATTGCGAACAGAAAAAAACCAACAGCTGATACAATGAATGATGCCAACCTTAAGCAAAACCGATACAAAAACCAAAATAAGTAAAAGTAAAAATCTGAAAATAGAAAACAGAAAATATAGAAAATAAAAAAAGGTAATAAAAGAGAACGCTGAGAAAAAAGAGCAGAAAAGGCCAACATGGCCCGGTACACATACAGTGAGTAACAAACAAGGCAGTGTCGCGATTAAAAAAAAAGCAAGGCAGTGTCTACCTCTTCTTCGATCACTATGGGAGGACGTGACGGGCCATAACAAAAAACCAAGAAAAAAGGGGTCGAGGACAACTTCGCTGGGACATGCACGAATCGCTATGTGCTTTTTGATCCAACGATTGTGTACGTGAATGAAACTCAGCTAGCTGGGTTCCAGCAACACCGAATAAGTATTGCTCACATACATAATAGGCATAAAATCATCACATTTGGGCGGACCCTTGCCCGTGATGGCCACTCTTGCACTTGCCTTGGCACTACTGGAATTTTCTTATACGTCGGGTGCCAGGCTTTTCGGTGAGAGTCAAAACACGGACACTCGGTAAAGTAAACAACGGCGAGAGCAGCATTTGGAAAACCTGGCTTCACGGCAACTAACTGATGTTGCCTTCACGGGCTCACGGCGAATAAGCACCGCACGGCAAACGGGGCAGACGCTGAGAGCCACACACGGCAAACTGAAGCCACGTGGCATGCCCGTTTAGACACTAGTAGAAAACAGACCTTTTGTTCACATCATTAGTCCCAGTTTGATTTTGAACCGGCACTAATGTGACCATTAGTCGCGGTTCGTGACGGGCATCATTAGTGCCGGTTCGTTCCGGACCTTTAGTCCCGGTTCGTGCCACGAGCCGGGACTAAAGGGGTGGTGGCAGGCTCGTGTCAGCTGGGCCCCCCACGAGCCCCTTTAGTACCGGTTTGTATCACCAACCGGGACTAAAGGCCCCCCCTTTAGTCCCGGTTGGAGATACCAACCGGGACTAAAAAAAAAATTCAAATTTTTTTTTCAATTTTTTTTCCCAGCCCTTTAGTCCCGGTTGGTATCTTCAACCGGGACTAAAGGTCTATCTTTAGTCCTGGTTGGAGATACCAACCGGGACTAAAGGGGGGGCCCTGCGAGCCCCTAAATGTTAGAAAAATCATAACTAAATCATTCTAATTCAGAAAAATACAAATAATATATCAAAATTTGCAGAAAAATATAGTTTTTAAAAATTCTGTTTTCCATTTCGACAATTTTTTAAAATCGCCAAATTCCAAAGGGAAAATATAGTTTTTGGACGTTTTAGACGTTTTAGGGTTTAGGGGCTAGGGTTTAGATTTCTAAGATTAGGGTTAGGTTTTAGGGTTTGAACCTTTAATTTTACTGTTTATAATAGAGTTTCGGACGTTTTAAGTCCCGGGTTTAGGGTTTTCGGACGTTTTAAGTCCCGGGTTTAGGGTTTTCGGACGTTTTAAGTCCCGGGTTTAGTGCTTTTCAATTTCAGGCTAATTTAGCTCAAAAAATCATTAAATCCATGAAAAAATAGCAAATGAAGTCAAAAAGGGTTGAAATTTAAGGATGTGGCTTTGAACGGTTCATATTGAACACACAAAAATTATGGAGTTGAAATAAGATTAAAAAAATGAAATGTATTTATAACAGCTGAGTTTTAGTGTGAAACCCTGTTACTTCGATAGAGATGGTCCAGTTTGTACACAAAGTGCATCCAGTTTTTGCCATAACCCTCTCAACTTTTTAGCACAACCTATTTGGGTGAAATGATGATACCATGCCAAGTTTCAACCTTTTCAGAGTTCATTTGTAGTGCTTTTCAATTTCGGCCTAATTTAGCTCAAAAATCATTAAATACATGAAAAATAGCAAATGAAGTCAGAAAGGGTTGAAATTTGAGGATGTGGCTTTGAATGGTTCATATTGAACACACAAAAATTCTTCAGTTAATATAAGTTTAAAAAAAATGAAATGTGATCAAACTATGGTCAAACTACTTATTCAATAAATATTAGTGTTACTAAATAATTATTATTTTTTAGAATAATAGTTTCAAACTCAAACGGTGAAGCGTGTGACATCATGCTCTTATTTTTCTGATAATAATGGATATATTATTTGTCGAATTTTGATTTACAGATTTAAAGATATTAATTATGCCATTTTAAATGAATAAATGGCATATTACTTATTTTATTTTCATTGAAATTAAATAATATTATTACTTATTTTATTTTGACCATTTTGTATTATTTTGGATTTTTTGATTTCTTTTGTTTTTTGATAATTTTTGATTTTTTTGAAATTTTTTCCTTTTTTTGAATTTTTAAATTAATCATTGTTGTTTGTTAATCATTGTTGTTTATTTTAATAATTTTTTGGAGTTCAAAAAATTAAATCATGTGACATCAAGACCTAAGGGTTAATAGGATTGATAGCTTACTATTGTCAGGAAAACAACAAGTGCAGACTTGGAAACTAGGGGATATAGAACCTGAAAGTTAAGCGTGCTGGGGCTGGAGTAGTCAGAGGATGGGTGACCGACCGAGAAGTTAGACAATTTGAAATGAGTGTGGATTAGTGAGGATGGGTGATTAGAGATTAAATTGTCAAATAATTCAAAGATTCGGAAACCAGAAAAAAATTAAACAAATTTCAAAAAAAAAATAAAAAAAATTCAAAAAAAAGTTCAAAAAATATATATCAAATTTTTTTCCTTTAGTCCCGGTTGGTGTTACCAATCGGGACTAAAGGTCCTGCATAGCCCGCCCCAGACAGCGCCACGTGGAGGGCCTTTAGTGCGGGGCCGTGTTGAACCGGCACTATAGGTCTGTTTTCTACTAGTGAGAACTGACGGCGCCGTCACTTGGTTTACCTATACCGAGAGCAGCGACTTCGCCCTCGGTAAAAACACGTCACAGAAACATTTTCCTACCTGACATGTGGTCCCACTGGTCACATTTATCAGTAAATTTTTAAAATTATTTGCTAAATATTTAAAAGGAATAATATGACGATGTCTTTGTCGAGAGCCGGTCTCGGCAATGCTCGATATACGACTGTTTACTAAACCCTTCGGAACTGACCAGTGGGACCGAGTGTCCCACATGGCAGCTGAACTTTTATCGAGCGTCACAGCCCTCGAAAAAGAGTGGCACCACTGTAGTAGTAAAGTGCTCAGCTGACTCCTTTTCCGAGAGCTACACTACATTTTCCCATTCCGTATTAATGATATAATGAATCAAAATTCCCGCATAATTTTCAAGAAATTGCCTTGGAGCCTACCAAATAGGTCAGCGTAATCGGCCGCCCCCTAGGCTTCTCTAAAGCAGAACAATTCGTTTTGATGGAATTTAATTTTAAAGGCCTACATTCTCTCAAACATTGAGACCAAGAATTTCAGATTTGAGCCTTATCCAGGTCATGTTGCATAAAAGAATCGTATCACCCGCATATTGTAGAATAGAGAGGCCACCATCCACAAGGTGTGGTTCTATGCATGCAATTTGTCCGTACAACCTGGCACGATGAGTCGGTATAGGCGACATGTCAGTAACCATGTCAAATAACAATTGAGACATTGGTCACCCTGACGTAGTCCTTTTTTGTCTGCAAGTAATGGCCTATGTCATCACTGACTTTGATAGACACACTATCTCTAGTAACAAAATTTTACCGAAATAGGCTTTCGCCCCGCTTTATATATAAAGCAAAGATCAACATCACTTGGAACAAACGCACGCCACCACCACACACACACCCCCAAGGCAGGATACAAAGGCACTGAGCGCAGCAACACCACCCCTAGCACTACCACCAAGAAGAGATGAGGCCGCATACGACGAACCGTGGACTCCAAAGCGGCACCTTCAGGAAGGATACGACACCGGAGCGCCGCCACCGCCCGATCCGAGGATCAGAGTTTCCTTCGGAGCCGCACGACGGGCAGTGAGAGCCGCGACGACGCCTTCAAGAAGGGAACGAGCTTCGCCGCCGCCGGTCCATCCGAAGACAGAGCAGGTTTTCACCCCGGTCAACATTCACCGCCACCGAACGCCACACCCCGGTTACCACGCCGCCCACACGGCCATGGTCACCGGGCAGCACCAAGCCACGGCCTCCGCCCAAGAGCACCGCGCTGCCACCACCAGAGCCGCCGCCCCGGCATCCAAGACCTTGACACCACCTCACCCGAGGCCCGCCGCTACCCCAACCAAAGAGATGGGCGAAAAGGTCCCACCTTTCGCACTCCTGGGAGACCCCCAGTGCTGAGACCCGATGGCCGGCCAACGCTGGCATCCATCAACCCGTCCTGCAGCCACGAGCGCGAGACGAGCTCGGTCCTGCAGCACCGTGAGGGGGACGAGGTCAGTCCTGCTACACCGTGCGCGAGACGAGCTCGGTCCTGCAACACTGTGCGCGAGACGAGCTCGGTCCTGCAGCACGGGGCGCGAAACGAGCGATGGACCGCAGCTGGGAGAGGGCCAGCCCTTCGATGGAAGTAGCGTAACAAAATTTTGGATCCACTACGTCGTTTATTGGAGAATCCTTTCATTCTTAAGGCCCGTTGAAAGAATTGACCATTTGACCTTGTCATACGCCTTTTCAAAGTCAATCTAAAAAACTACTCTACTCATGTCTTTCTAGTGCACATCTCATGAATTGTTTCACGTAGGATTACTACTCCATCAACTTTATATCATCATTGCATGAAAGTCGTTTGAGATGGTTGGACAAGCAACCATGTTGAGCCTATTAGTAGCCACTTTGGTGAAGATCTTGAAGCTGACGTCAGGGAGACATATGGGGCTATATTACTGGAACCGCTCAGCCTCCTAAATGTTTGACAACAAAATGATCTCACCAAAGTTAAGCCTAGATAGGTCAAGTTGGCCGGCATGAAGACACTTGAACAATTCCAAAAGGTCAGTCTTGATAACATCCCAAAAAATTTGATACAACTTTGCGAGAAGCCATTAGGGTTGGAGTTTTGTTATGTTTCATTTGAAACACCACAACTCTCACATCCTCTGAGGGGTTTCTAATTAATATGATCTTGAGGAGTTTCTCTCGATGTCTTGGCCTTGTTGGCGTACTTGAAGCCTTATTAGTCGGGAGGTGAATGCCACTTTACGTCATTTCATATTGCTTGTTGGTGATGGACATGGTAAGGTTTTCATCGAGAAAAGAAGGGCAACAATTTTGCATCGAAAAAACTCCTACATCGATGTTGCCATTCATAGATTGCATCTAACGGCCAAAGGTAAACTGGCTGGAGTGAGAGCCGCCAAAACCAAGAAAGGAGCTGGCTGGCTGCATCCCGCTACCTCGCCAGAACTAGCCACGAACAGTGGGCACCGGATATGAAGAGATAAATCTTCACGAAGATCCATTGGTGTGGTCACCGCAATCCGCACCTCGACTGAGATAGCACCCCCACACGCAATAATTTGCTCCCCACATCCTAGGGAACCGGTCTAAGCCCAGACCGCCACATTCTCACGCATTCGAAGCGGAAGACGTGTCCCCTTCAAGGGAACTCCACCGGAAAAGTTATGGTGCACTTGACTCTCTGCCTTCCTGTCTAAGAGCCGTCATGTCGCCATGATCTGCCGCCTTGCCGCTTGGAGAAGGTGCCTCACCGCCCAACAACTTGTCGTGCACTTGCGTCGCGCCGGCAGGGAAGTGCCCCGCCGTCACCTTTCTCGAACCGGTGGCTTCATCGGGGATGCCTTCCGGCAGCAGCGAGACAGTGGCGGCAGCTAGGGTTCCTCCCTTGAGCCGTCAGGGACGCGACGCGGGGTCGTGTGAAAAAACCCAGATTCACTTTATTTATCGTTTTGCTTGAGAGGGATAATAAAGGAGCTAGGTAGCAAAGCCTGAGGATGCCACCATTTTTCTAAACCTCTCATATTGCGCGGCTCATGTTGCGCGCAAGTTTCCTGAACAAAAAGGAAAAGATCTCTCACTCTCTACGTGAAGTCCACCTCAAGTACCCTACTGACCAAATGCTCGCGGTCGTCCTATGTATAGCAACTCACCGCTGGACGAGCTGTCCTCCGAGTACGTATCATCTCTTTCGTCCGGTCTACTCTGCATAATAATGCAGCCAGTCACTATCATCATCTACCAAAAGGACCTTCTTTATCAGCGAGTGTGCCAATCGGCCAGACCAGACCAGAGCAACCTCCCTCGATCGCGTCGCCAGAGGTCGGGGTACTGATCCATCGGGTATCGGCCGGCGATGTCGGCAGGCGAGGGAAGGAAGACGGCGTGCGTCACCGGAGGGAGCGGCTACATCGCTTCAGCGCTCATCAAGCTGCTGCTCGAGAAGGGCTACGCCGTCAAGACCACGGTCAGAGACCCCGGTTGGTCCCGTTTCCGCTTCCTCTTTCCAGTTCTACTCTGTTGTGTGTGTGCCGGCGATTTTCTTTCCCGAGTTCGAGTTGAAAATTTTGGATATTTGCTTGCGCCGACCTTAATTTTGCTCCGCGCTGGAAATCCCAAGTTCGGCCTTAATTTGGGATATTTCGGATAAGCCGTCTTCTTTTGCTTCGAAATTGTTTTCGTTTCTAACTGAAGATTCTGTAATTCTAGATGACACGGAGAAGAACTCCCACCTCAAGGACATGCAAGCGCTTGGCCCCTTGCAGATCATCCGTGCCGATCTGGGTGAAGAAGGCAGCTTCGACGAAGCTGTTTCTGGCTGTGACTACGTCTTCCTCGTCGCCGCTCCGGTGAACATGTTGTCAGAGGATCCTGAGGTAAAAAAGCCATCTCCATGACGTTTCGGCTTCATTCTCACGATTGTTCTCGGGCATCTAATGACTAGTGGTGGTCTAGTTCCGTGACAAATAGTTCTGAGAGATATGTAGCTTTTGATCGTGTTCACCCCACTATTGCCATTTCAACATTTGACAACCAATTATACAAGCTTCTTCTTCTCTTCATGGATGACTTGCTCTGCTTTGTGTCTGACGGCAGAGATGTGATCGAACCAGCTGTCCAAGGAACGCTCAACGTGATGAGGTCGTGCGCGAGAGCGGGGACGGTGAAGCGCGTGATCCTGACGTCGTCCAACGCCGGTGTATCCAGGAGGCCGCTGCAGGGCGCCGGCCACGTGCTGGACGAGAGCTCCTGGTCCGACGTCGAGTACCTCAGAACCAACAAACCACCAACATGGGTACATACATCAATCTTTGTGTTCAGTATCTCGGGCCTGGACATTTCCTATCGATGGGCATAAACGTTATTGGTTCGCTGTATATTTGCATCGCAGGCATATGCAGTGTCGAAGGTGCTTGCTGAGAAGGCGGCAAGCAAATTCGCGGAGGAGAACGGCATTAGCCTTGTCACCATGTTGCCGGTGTTCATCTTGGGTGCGGCGCCGGTCACCAAGCCCACATCCAGCGTCCCTGTCACCCTCTCCCTGTTGACCGGTGATCTTTCTGTGTTCTTTTTTATTTTACTTTATTACAGCAAGTTTTTTTTTTTGGAAATGGAGGCGTACCCCCGGCCTCTGCATCACAATGATGCATGCAGCCATCTTATTAAAAATCCTCAAAGTAGCACATAGTTATAAAAGTATTACAGCTCGCAAGCGGAGCGAAACAAAGAAATGAAAAGTACATGCTCAAAATCGCAACCGGTAAGGCAATGTAAACGATAAGCTCCCTAGACTCCTATCCTGTTATGCGACCGCCACCCAAATCGGTTGAATATAACCCGTGCTACCATCTCCCACTGGTTGCACCCAGTAACCAAAGGCTCCCTGGAGTCTATAGGAGTGAGTAAGGACCACATACGGATCCATGCGGTAGCTCTGAAGATGACCTGCAAGAAATTTATTACAGCAAGTAAGCTCTGATTTATGCTGCTTGTTCTTCTGACCGGTGTTGTCACACGCATGGTGTCTGCCTGTCTTACGCATTTTTCAGGCGACGAGGGACAGATGGATATCATGATAGGCATGCAGTCGACCACGGACTGCGTGCCCATAAGCCACATCGACGACCTCTGTCACGCCGAGGTATTCGTCGCCGAGAATGAGTCCTCCACGGGAAGATACCTCTGCTGCAGTCACAACACCACCGTCTTGCAACTCGCTCGTCTCATGGCGGAGAAGTACCCGCAGTACAATATGAAACTTGAACGGTATGCTAATCCTCTGTCTGAACTACCCGATACGCTGCATGTTTTTTTGTAGGTTTAACAACATCCAAGTATGCTTTTTGCAGATTTGATGGGTCCCCGGAGAAGACGAGAGTGTGTGTGTCATCTGAGAAGCTCGTCAGGGAAGGGTTTGTGTTCAAGTACGATGATTTGGGAGAGATCTTTGACGACCTTGTCGAGTACGGTAGAACCACGGGGATTCTACCCTACTGATGCGTGCGTCAGCTGTCGATCGATATGTGATCAGGACAAAATAATGTTTGAGAAATGCATCATTTCAAGCAAAACAGAGTATACTCAAATAGAATTTTAAGTTCATGAGAAAATGAAATACACCACGCAATAGCATTCAAGTTGATAAGAAAATCAAAGAGCTGGAGTCATATTCACACATGTATTCTTCAAATCCAAACCCATGGATTGGCATTGGCTAGCAATCTGCCCACATGAAGTAGGAGCACACTGCTCCCATGGACGGCGTCCAATTACCGCAACCGTGGAAGCATCTCCCCTGCATTGGCCCCGGCACCGCCACCACGCCACCTCTGCTCGCCACCCCGCAGTAGCATGCTGCGGCGGCGCCACCTCATGGAGTTACCTGAGGCTATACCTGGCCATGGGCCGGGCCGGGCCGGGCTTGGGCCTGGCCCTAAAAAGCCCACGGTAGAAAACTGAGGCCCAGGCCCGGCCCAGGCCCTGCCATAAAGCCTACTTCGAAGCCCAAGCCTGGCCCAAGCCCTGAAAAGCCCGTCGGGCCTGGGGCCGTGGGCCGGGCCTCTTCCTTAAATTTCCAATTAGCCAAGCCCAAGCCCGGCCCGGCCCTGCTGGTGGGCTCAAAACTCAGGCCCAAGCCCGGCCCACGGGCAAGCCCGTCGGGCCTAGGCCCTGGATTTTAGGGCCGGGCCTGGGAGGGCCGGCTGGGCCGGGCCTGAGATGGCCACATATACCTGAGGCGACGGGGTCTGCAGGGAGGTCGTAATGCTGAGCTGGACGCCGCGCCGCATGAGCTCCACGAGAAGCCGCGCCGTGTTACGCGCGTCATCGAGGCCGCAGTGCGCGCGGCCCTCCCACTCCAGCCCCGCTGCCTCGACGGCCCACCGCAGAGCAGCCCACCGGCCGCCGCCCAGCGCCGCGGCGAAGGGGATCTTGAGGTTGATCCAGTGGTTGAAGCAGGGAGGCTTGGCGAGCCCTTTGAAGCGGCACTCTGTCTCCAGCATGGTGCGGAGGTCCCAGTCCCCCCACGTCACGACGGCGAAGCAGCCGCCGCTCCTGGCCCATGCGGAGGC
Source organism: Elymus sibiricus (assembly GCA_039707655.1). Lineage (NCBI taxonomy): Eukaryota > Viridiplantae > Streptophyta > Magnoliopsida > Poales > Poaceae > Elymus > Elymus sibiricus. The sequence goes on from CM077665.1 coordinate 484,538,552, forward strand.
CTGCAGCCAGGCGGCGTGCAGGCGGAGCGCCTCGGCCAGCCGCACGCCGCCGTCGACGTCCGCCTGCCGGATGCCGGTGAGGTCCCTGCAGAAGTCGGTCAGCGCGGGGTGGTGCTGCGGGCGGACGTAGGTGCGGAACTCGGACTCGAGGTTGCCGGTGGCACCGTCGACGAGGACGGAGGGGAACTCGATGATCTCCTACGGGTAGATCTGCGCGCCTTTCTCGCACGTTGCCTCGAAGTCTAGGACCACGAAGTAGTCAAACGCCTGGCGCTGGAGCTGCCGTGCCGTTCTGACCCTGCTGCTGCCCGCCGCCGCCTTTGGGTCCGGTGACGGCACCCCGGAGCTGCTGGAGGTGAACATGGACCCAATCCTTTGCGATGGCAAAGCGCGTGGTCAACGTGAGAGGATGTACTCAGGAAGCGAGCAACTACCGGGTCGAGTTCACTCTAGGCACGAGCACGATAAGTAATGGGCTAACATAACTTCATTCTCTACTGATTTATATTTGAATAATTAGCAGAAAACAACCAAGCAAACCACCTTTTTAGGAAGCAAACCACCTCACAACCGAGACAAGTTGCACTGAACGATAGCTCAGATCTGCATTTACTACTACCGTTTATTACGATGGAGCCCCTGTCACTGTCAGTGAGCCAACAACCACACAAGAGGAACGACCTCACAACCAATGTGCTTGAAGCGAGGTGAGCTAGGGGATCGATCGTCGGTGCCCAGAGATGTCGTCCGGTGAGATGCAGAAGACGGCGTGCGTCACCGGAGGGAGCGGCTACATAGCTTCAGCGCTCGTCAAGACGCTGCTCGAGAAGGGGTACGCCGTCAAGACGACGGTCAGAGACCCCGGTTGGCTTCTCGTTTCCTCGTTTCTACTTCTTTCTTGTCTGTACTTCAGAAAAAACTTCTCTTCAGAGTTTGATGTGAAATCCGGGGTTCTTCCTCGTTTAGTCTGGTAAAGTCTGGCAGCAAAGCTTGCCAAGCCTCTGAAAACATGTTTAGCTTTTATCTCAGTTCTAAGATATTCTGTAATCTGTAAGCAGAGGACACGGAGAAGAATGCCCACCTCAAGGACTTGCAAGCGCTTGGCCCCTTGGAGATCATCCGTGCCCGGTTGGACGAAGAAGGCAGCTTTGACGAGGCTGTTTTCGGCTGCGACTACGCCTTCCTCGTCGCTGCCCCGATGGACTTTGGGTCAGCAGACCCTGAGGTAAACAACTATCTTCCGGCTCGCCGGAGCAAGCTTCGTTTTCATTTGCATGACTGTTCTTCCGGCATCTGACGATGATGGAGTTGTGGGGAATTGGGAAACAATTTAACATTTAAGTTGTCAGAACCATCACTCTCTCCCTGGCAAATTATTCTCAGCCATAGAAGACTTGGGATCATGTCGGCATTTCAGCATTTGGCAACCCAGTTATGCTCTCAAAAGCGCATAGTTCATTCTCAGCTCTTTGGCCGAGGATATTCTCATCCATGTCTAACAAGCATTTGAGAAATTATTCTCAGCCATAGTTTATTTCCTCGACGGTTCAGTTAAACCCCTCGTCAGGGAATCTTACAGGATTAAAGAATATTTTGACTTCCTCGCAAAAAAGAAGAAGAAGAATATTTTGACTTGCAAGGGATTTAATCCCCTCAACCCCTTCAATCCCCACAAAATCCAACAAGCCCGCGGGGTTAACCTACTACGCTTCGTGTTTGGTTGCAGAGGGATATGATCGACGCCGCCGTCCAAGGAACCTTGAACGTGATGAGGTCGTGCGTGAGAGCCGGGACGGTGAAGCGAGTGATCCTGACGTCGTCGGATTCTGCGGTCTCCATGAGGCCGCTGCCGGACGACATTCGTGTGCTCGACGAGGGCTCCTGGTCCGACGTCGAGTACCTCAGAACCAACAAACCACCAACATGGGTACATACATCAATCTTTGTGTTCAGTATCTCGGGCCTGGACATTTCCTATAGATGGGCATAAACGTTATTGGTTCGCTGTATATTTGCATCGCAGGCATATGCAGTGTCGAAGGTGCTTGCTGAGAAGGCGGCAAGCAAATTCACGGAGGAGAACGGCATTAGCCTTGTCACCATGTTGCCGGTGTTCATCTTGGGTGCGGCGCCGGTCACCAAGCCCACATCCAGCGTCCCTGTCACCCTCTCCCTGTTGACCGGTGATCTTTCTGTGTTCTTTTTTATTTTACTTTATTACAGCAAGTAAGCTCTGATTTATGCTGCTTGTTCTTCTGACCGGTGTTGTCACACGCATGGTGTCTGCCTGTCTTACGCATTTTTCAGGCGACGAGGGACAGATGGATATCATGACACGACCTCTGCCACATTTTCCTGTTTTACGCATTTTTCAAGCCACGCCGAGGTGTTCGTCGCCGAGAATGAGTCCTCCGCGGGAAGATACCTCTGCTGCAGTCACAACACCACCGTCTTGCAACTCGCTCGTCTCATGGCGGAGAAGTACCCGCAGTACAATATGAAACTTGAACGGTATGCTAATCCTCTGTCTGAACTACCCGATACGCTGCATGTTTTTTTGTAGGTTTAACAACATCCAAGTATGCTTTTTGCAGATTTGATGGGTCCCCGGAGAAGCCGAGAGTGTGTGTGTCATCTGAGAAGCTCATCAGGGAAGGGTTTGTGTTCAAGTACGATGATTTGGGAGAGATCTTTAACGACCTTGTCGAGTACGGTAGAACCACGGGGATTCTACCCTACTGATGCGTGCGTCAGCTGTCGATCGATATGTGATCAGGACAAAATAATGTCATCTCAGATAAGCAAAAAACCCACACCGGGTTCATTTACTTCTCGACCTTTTTATCTACTTCCTCGCATTTACCTGTTGAGAGTTTCTCCATTTCCCCGCCCTGGCCTGAGTGGGCATGGGAGTGGAGCTCGGGACGGCTTAAGCGAAAATAGAAAAATAAGTATGGGAGCGACTAGAACTCATCTAGCTGTGACATAACTATGTCTCATTCACCCGACATCATATGCCTACGTCAAACCCTTCCTTTTTTTTGAAGTAGAATGTCAAACCCTTCCCGATAAGAATGTGTTCGCTCAACCCTGTTCGACAGGACAAGCTTAGTTATGTTAGGTTGATCTCTCCCGTGTGGGCCCAACGGCCCACCGGACCCCTGATCCACGCGCCCTGATCGGGGGCGCCCAACCCATTATGGTTGGTGGGCCCCTGTGACCCGTGCTATATAAACAGAGGTGGGGGGCCGGGGCACGACTGACGAAGTTCACCGCCGCCACAAACCCCCACCGACACTCCCTTCCGATCTAGGGTTAGCGCGGTGCTCACGGGAAGCACCACCGCCGCCGCTGCACACACACCGCCGCCATCTCTACATCTCTCTGTCTCCGCCGCCGTCGCCTCTCAACCATGGCCACCGGCGGCACCTCAAGCCAGGGAGAAGGTAAATCCCTCCTCCTCTACCACAGACTACCGGAATCACCTACCCTACCCGATCCGACGAGTCTATAAATGGTATCAGCCAGAGATAGGCTATATGATTTTCGGTACAAAACAGAAAAGAAAATTTTCCCCCAAACCCCAAAGAACTCTAACAGAGGAAGGGTTTCACCGGAGAGGGCCTCGGGCCGCTGGCAAAGTAGCGCCGCCGCAAGGCCGCGCCGTTCCTCTCGATCCGGACGGGCATCGGCACGCCGAGCCGTCCGGAAGAAGAACCACCGGAGTAGCCTCCGGGCTCGCCGGAAAAGAAGAAAGGGGCACCGCAGTCAAACCGCTCGACGGCGGCGCGCTCACTGCGAGGTGGACGCGCAGCCGGCGAGGGGGATGGCCACGGCGCCGCCGCATCCCGCCGTCGCACAGTACCTTTGACAGAGGAGGAGCGGGCGGTGGTAAGAGGAGAAACAGAGAAGAAGGGAAGGGGGGAAGGAGAGCGTGGCGCGCGGCGCCGGAGGGGCCGACTGCAGCCGCCGCCGGCTCGCCAGCAGCGCGGCGTGGCAGCCAGAACAGCCGCCGCCGGCGCAGCAGAGACCAGAGCGAACGGCGCGGGGGGGAGGAGAGAAATGACCGAGGGTTTCGGTCGGTCTCCCCTCGCTCACTCGTCTTGATCGAGCGATCTTAACGCTAGACCGTGCGATCGACTAGACGGCCAGGATCCAAAACCTAAGCAGCTGCGGGCTCTTGGGTCAAGAGAAGGTGGGGCGGCCCAAGCCGAGGCGAGGCCGGCTCGCGCGGCGCGGCTCGCCCAGCAGGCCGGCTCCGGCCTAGAGAGCCCCAGATTTTCATACTTTTTGTTTTTTGTTCTGTTTAAGCAAAAAACTTTATATAGATTTGATTTCTTTTTCTATGCGAATTTATCCAACGAAGATTCGGTATAGAAAATAGAAAAGTAAATAGAAAAAGTTTCTGCAAATGAAAATAAGAAAATTTTCTGAAAAAGAAAAAGTTCATGAATTTTATAAAAGAAAATAATAAAAGTTCATGAATTTTATTTGGTCAAAGAAAAGTTTCTGTAAAGAATAAAAAGTTTATGAATTTCATATTCATGTTTTTCCGCTGCAAAATAAATTATAGTGCTCTTTTACACAGAAAATAAAAGTTTAAAGAGCATCTATTTAAAGAACATATTAAAGTAATTATTAAAATGAATATGATTATGTTATTTTTATGACCAACGTTGTTAATAACATGATCATGTTTTATTATTGCAATTAAAGGTGCATTTATTTCTATATTTTGCCCAACGGTAATATAGATTTAATTGCTTAGACAATTGTATGTTTGATTTGACCAACGTTAGATTAATACATATGATTGTTACAATGATCTCACTTCCATTGTGATTTCAGGAGGCTATCACTTGATGAGCTGCCTAAAAGATGTTCCGACACTCAGAGGTGACAACTACACTGAGTGGAGGAAGAAAGTAGACATGGCATTTGTCTGTGCTGAGGTGGACTGGGTTGTGGATGAACCACAGCCGGTCAGACCTACAGAGCCAGTCAGAGAGGCCACAGATGATGATGCTGCGTGGGATAAAAAGAGAAGGGATCATGCTCCATTGGAGATGTCTTATTCCCTCAACAATCAAAAGTGGATCAACGTCAACAAAAAGTGTGTGGCATTTATAAAGAATACAATTGAGAACGCCCTTGTGGGCTCAATTGCAGAGTGCACTTCCATAGGGGAGTTGCTTACAAAGATAAAGAACCAGTTCACTGGTTCTTCAAAGACATATGCCACCCAATTGATAAAGCAACTGGTAACAGAGAACTACACTGGCGGTGGTCATGGAATAAGACAGCACATCCTCAGGATGAGCAACATGGCAGCAAAGCTCAAGCCCATGGATGCGGATCTGGAGATCAGACCAGCGCTCCTGGTCCACCTGGTCATGGCTTCACCGCCAAAGGAGTTTGAAACCTTTGTTGTAAACTACAATATGTCGCCTGAAACATGGAACATTGAAAAGACAATAGCAATGTGTGTCCAAGAAGAGGACAGACTCAAAGCCTCACATGGTGGTTCACTCAACTATGTGAGGGATAACAAGAAAAAGAATTACAATCAAAGTAGCAAAGGTTCTCCTTCAAAGGCGCATGGCAAATCTCACATGCAGCATCAGCATCAGCAGAAGTCCTTTCCAGTGGACAAAGACACTTGCCTCCACTGCAAGCGGACTGGGCACTACAAAAAGGATTGCCCTGTCTGGTTAAATTCAATCATGGCAAAGAGAGGTAACGACATCGTTTCATTTGTCAATGAATCCTTGTATGCACAGTTTTCGAAATCTACTTGGTGGATTGACTCAGGTGCAACTGTTCATGTTGCGAATTCTTTACAGGGATTCCATTCGACGCGGACTATACAAAGAAACGAAAGGCGCATTGAAGTCGCTAATGGAATTCAAGCAGAAGTTGAAGCTATCGGTGCCATCTCCTTGGAGTTAGCTGATGGGTTCAAGCTTCTACTTAGAGATGTCTTATATGTCCCTTCGTGTCATAGAAACTTGATTAGTGTTTCTTGTTTGGCCAAAGACAATTATGAATGTTACTTTGGACATGGCAAGTGTGCCATATGGTTTAATAATGCTTGTGTGGGTGTTGCTTTACTACACGATGAGCTTTATTTATTATCACTTCGTGAAAAAGAGCATTATGTGTGTAATGTGAATGAACATACTTCCGCGTCGAACAAAGAACAAAAGAAAAGAAAGAGAACTCACGACTCGTCAAAATTACGGCACTGTCGCTTGGGCCATATTTCCAGGGGGAGAATAGAAAGATGAGTCAAAAGTGAAATTCTTCCTCCGTTAGAGTTCTCAGACTTAGAACAATGCATAGATTGCATCAAAGGAAAGTATGTAAAACAAATAAAAAAGGGTGCAATCCATAGCACAGGCACACTAGAAATCATCCACACCGACATTTGTGGACCATTTCCGGTGAAAAGTGTGGATGGATATGACTCGTTCATAACATTCACAGATGATTACTCTCGCTATGGATACATTTTTCCAATCAAAGAAAGATCTGAAGCATTGGATAAATTCAAAATTTTCAAAGCTGAAGTTGAAAATCAGCATGATAAAAGGATAAAGATAGTAAGGTCTGACCGTGGGGGGAGTACTACGGTCGACATACTCCATATGGCCAAGTCCCTGGACCTTTTGCTCAATTTTTACAGGAGACTGGCATAGTAGCCCAGTATTCAATGCCGGGCGAGCCTTAGCAAAATGGAGTAGCTGAAAGGCGCAACCGTACTCTTATGGATATGGTGCGCAGCATGATGTGTTACTCCACTTTGCCATTGGGATTATGGATGGAGGCGCTTAAAACCGCCATTCACATTCTCAATAGAGTGCCAAGCAAGTCGGTGCCCAAAACACCGTACGAGCTGTGGACAGGACGAGTGCCCTCTCTACACCACTTCAGGGTGTGGGGGTGCCCTGCTGAGGCCAAGATGTTTAATCCAAACATTGCAAAGTTGGATCCCAAAACAGTGAGTTGCCACTTCATTGGCTATCCAGACAGATCAAAGGGTTTTCGTTTCTACTGTCCAGACAGATATACAAAGTTTGTAGAAACACGACATGCAGTCTTCTTAGAGGACGAAATGATGAGGGGGAGCTTGGTAGCTCGGAAAATTGATCTTGAGGAGAAGAGGGTGCATGCACCTAATCCGATGATTCAGGAGCCATTTTTCTCACTACCAGTTGCAACTTCACCCATGACAACTATGGGGGTAGACCCGGAACCTGTCCGTCAGGAGCCGACTGAACCCGTTGTTGAGCATGAAAGGGAGGTGCATCAGGCAATTGTAGAAGATGTGCCAGAAGTTGAGGCACTTAGAAGGTCTAATAGAACAAGAAGATCGGCTATTTCTACTGATTATAAAGTTTATAATACAGAAATGGTTCATATGGAAGGTGACCCCACTACATATGAAGAAGCCATTAAAAGCCCTCACTCATCAAAATGGCTAGAGGCAATGGAAGATGAGATGAAATCAATGAGTTCCAAAGATGTTTGGGACTTAGTGGAAATTCCTAAAGGAGCCAAAATAGTAGGCTGCAAATGGGTCTACAAAACTAAGTATGACCCTAATGGGAATTTAGAAAAGTATAAAGCCCGACTTGTGGCAAAAGGATTTACACAAAGAGAAGGGATAGATTACAATGAGACTTTTTCCCTAGTCTCATGTAAGGATTCCTTCAGAATCATAATGGCATTAGTTGCACATTTTGATTTAGAGTTACATCAAATGGATGTAAAGACGGCATTTCTGAATGGTGATTTAAAAGAAAAGGTCTACATGAAACAACCCAAGGGTTTTATCATGGAAGGCAAGGAAAATATGGGATGCCGCCTGAAGAAATCCATTTATGGATTAAGGCAAGCCTCTAGACAGTGGTATCTAAAGTTTAATCGAACGATTAAAAGTTTTGGATTTAAAGAAAATATTGAGGATAACTGCATTTATGCAAGGTTTAAAAATGGGAAATATATTTTCCTAATCTTGTATGTGGATGATATCTTGCTTGCTAGCAGTGATGTTAGTCTACTACTCGAAACAAAGAAGTTCTTATCCTCAAATTTTGATATCACAGATCTTGGTGAAGCATCCTATGTTTTGGGCATAGAAATTCACCGAGATAGGAACAATGGAGTCTTAGGACTATCGCAGAAGGCATATTTAGAAAAGGTTCTCCAAAAGTATAATATGCATGAGAGTAAAGACACACCTGCTCCTATAGTCAAGGGCGACAGTTTTGGGAAATTCCAATGTCCCAAGAACCAGTACGAGATCGATCTCATGAAACCAGTACCATATGATTCGGCTGTTGGAAGCTTACAGTATGCACAAGTGTGCACTCGCCCTGACTTAGCATTTGTTACCGGGGTACTCGGTAGATATCAAGAGAATCCAGGCATGGAGCACTGGAAGATGGCAAAGAAGGCATTGCGTTATGCGCAAGGCACGAAGCACTACATGCTAACATACAGGAGATCTGATTCCCTAGAGATAAAAGGGTATTCAGACGCAGATTTTGCGGGGGACAGAGATGATAGAAAATCCACGTCAGGATACGTCTTCACTCTCGCTGGAGGGGCTATTTTGTGGAGAAGCTCCAAACAGTCAGTAGTTGCATCATCCACGATGTATGCAGAATTCATAGCATGCTTCGAGGCCACGGGGCAGGCGATATGGCTAAAGAAATTTGTACCCGACTTGAAAGTGGTAGATTGTATTCACAAACTACTAAAGATGTACTGTGACAACTTGCCCGTAGTATTTTATGCTCATAACAACAAGTCGAGTAATGCTGCCAAAACAATAGAGATAAAGTATTATGTTGTGAAAGATAAAATCCAGGATCACACTATAAGTCTCGAGCATATAAATACAAAGGATATGCTTGCGGATCCGCTTACGAAAGGCTTACCACCCAATGTGTTCAAGGAACACTTAGCCGGCATGGGTTTAATGGAAAGCCTTATGATTCCTGGATCATGAGAGGCCCAAAAGGTACAGAATTTGTTTCTGAACAAAACGTATGTTGTAGCTGTATGATTCTATCGGCAATTAAGCTGTGACGATGAGACATGCTCTATGTACCAATATGTGATGAAACAAATAAACTAGAAAGTATAAAGTTAAAAGTAAAAGTTGAGATCAAGGGGGAGAATGTTAGGTTGATCTCTCCCGTGTGGGCCCACCGGACCCCTGATCCACGCGCCCTGATCGGGGGCGCCCAACCCATTATGGTTGGTGGGCCCCTGTGACCCGTGCTATATAAACAGAGGTGGGGGGCCAGGGCACGACTGACGAAGTTCACCGCCGCCACAAACCCCCACCGACACTCCCTTCCAATCTAGGGTTAGCGCGGTGCTCATGGGAAGCACCACCGCCGCCGCTGCACACACACCGCCGCCATCTCCACATCTCTCTGTCTCCGCCGCCGTCGCCGCTCAACCATGGCCACCGGCGGCACCTCAAGCCAGGGAGAAGGTAAATCCCTCCTCTTCTACCACAGACTACCGGAATCACCTAGCCTACCCGATCCGACGAGTCTATCAAGTTATTCAGCTTCTTCTTTTTTGATATTCCAGTTGCTGCAGACTGTAGTTGGTGGGTTTCGGCTTCTTTCGTAGTGATTGTGTGCTTGCAGAAAAAAAAATGACAACCCAGGATTCATTTTGTTGTTTTGTCTCATTTTTCTAAAAAATAATTGTAGTTCCTAGACGTATTTGAACTAGTAATTTAACCAAACAAAAAAAAAACAATGTCTAAAAATGTCCAATTTACATGCAAGATGATACTGAGAAAAAGTATTTTTCTTTTGAGAAAAAATAGTAGATTTCTTAAATATACACAAGTCAATCATAGCGGTGCGCGCATGCGATTCTTAGAAAAAAATCAAACAAAGGAAGAAAAAAAGACCCACGGAGGTTGAGGGAGTGTTGTAGTGCTTGCAGTTGCAATTTCACGGTCCCCAATTTTAAAAAACATACATTTAGAAAAACTAATTTTAAAAAGCATAGTTGCAATTTTGCGATCCCCAATTCAAAAACTTGCATTTTCAAAACCTCAAGGATTTCAAAAAACTTTCAGTTGCGGCCTACTTTTGAGAATGTGTAGTTTGACCCCCCTTGAAAAACGTGCAGTTGCGAACTGCCTTGGAAAACATGCAATTGTGATTCCCCATTGGGGACCTGTAGTTGCGACCCGCCTTGGAGAACGTGCAGTTGCGGTTCCCCCTCGTGAACATGCAATTATGTAGCACTGAGATCTTTACAGTTGCGACCCTAGAAAAAACTTGAAGTGGGACCCTCTTGGCTTTTTATATCATTTAAATTAAAAATAGGAAAAAACTAAAAACACAGGAAAAGGGGTGAAAACAAAAAGAAGAACAAAAAACATGGGAAAACTCTCTTTTTACAAAAAAAATAACATACGGGGAAACAATAAAAAATTCCTTGAAAAACATATGGTAAAAACTTGAAAAACAAAAATGAAAAACTTATGTAAATTGTGGCCGAGTTCGAAGACGTGAAGTTGCGACATGCCTTGAAAAACATGCAATTGCGATCTACCCCCTTGAAAATATGTAGTTCCGATTCCACCCTTGAGGACTTGCAGGTGCGACAAAACCTAGAAAACTTGCAATTGTGACCTCCTATAGAAAACGTGCAGCTGCGATTCCCCCTTTGGGGACATGCAGTTGCGATAAACCCTAAAAAGCTTGCAGTTGCGACCTGCCTTGAGAAAACATGCTGTTGCGATTCCCCCTTTGGGACATGTAATCGCGACAAAACCTAGAAAATGTGCAGTTGTGGTTCCCCCCCTTGGGAACATGCGATTGCGTAAACCCTAGAAAACTTACAATTGCGACATGCCTTGGAAACCGTGTAGTTCCGATTTTGGAGAAACGTGGAATTGTGACATGCCTTGGAAAATCAATGATCTCCCCTTCTCTCAGTTCTCACTCTCTCTGCCCACTGGGGAGACGAAGATAAAATATTGAGCAAAGAAAAAACATGAGAAAATAGCCTACGACAGATATAAAGCTAGCATGGGCCGCATACCACCTGGGACAATCTTGCGAAAGCACGAATTGCGACCAGAAAAAAACCAACAGCTGATACAATGAATGATGCCAACCTAAAGCAAAACCGATACAAAAACCAAAATAAGTAAAAGTAAAAATCTGAAAATAGAAAACAAAAAATATAGAAAATAAAAAAGGTAATAAAAGAGAACGCTGAGAAAAAAGAGCAGAAAAGGCCAACATGGCCCGATACACATACAGTGAGTAACAAACAAGGCAGTGTCGCGATTAAAAAAAAGCAAGGCAGTGTCTACCTCTTCTTCGATCACTATGGGAGGACGTGACGGGCCGTGACGGGCCATAACAAACAACCAAGAAAAAAGGGGTCGAGGACAACTTCGCTGGGACATGCACGAATCGCTATGTGCTTTTTGATCCAACGATTGTGTACGTGAATGAAACTCAGCTAGCTGGGTTCCAGCAACACCGAATAAGTATTGCTCACATACATAATAGGCATAAAATCATCACATTTGGGCGGACCCTTGCCCGTGATGGCCACTCTTGCACTTGCCTTGGCACTACTGGAATTTTCTTATACGTCGGGTGCCAGGCTTTTCGTCGAGAGTCAAAACATGGACACTCGGTAAAGTAAACAACGGCGAGAGCAGCATTTGGCAAACCTGGCTTCACGGCAACTAACTGATGTTGCCTTCACGGGCTCATGGCGAATAAGCACCGCACGGCAAACGGGGCAGACGCCGAGAGCCACACACGGCAAAGAGAAGCCACGTGGCATGCCCGTTCGGAACTGACGGCGCCGTCACTTGGTTTACCTATACAGAGAGCAGCGACTTCACCCTCGGTAAAAACACGTCACAGAAACATTTTCCTACCTGACATGTGGTCCCACTGGTCACATTTATCAGTAAATTTTTAAAATTATTTGCAAAATATTTAAAAGGAATAATATGACGATGTCTTTGTCGAGAGCCGGTCTCGGCAATGCTCGATATACGACTGTTGACTAAACCCTTCGGAACTGACCATTGGGACCGAGTGTCCCACATGGCAGCTGAACTTTTATCGAGCGTCACAGCCCTCGAAAAAGAGTGGCACCACTGTAGTAGTAAAGTGCTCAGCTGACTCCTTTTCCGAGAGCTACACTACATTTTTCCATTCCGTATTAATGATATAATGAATCAAAATTCCCGAATAATTTTCAAGAAATTGCCTTGCAGCCTACCAAATAGGTCAGCGTAATCGGCCGCCCCCTAGGCTTCTCTAAAGCAGAACAATTCGTTTTGATGGAATTTAATTTTAAAGCCCTACATTCTCTCAAACATTGAGACCAAGAATTTCAGATTTGAGCCTTATCCAGGTCATGTTGCATAAAAGAATCGTATTATCCGCATATTGTAGAATAGAGAGGCCACCGTCCACAAGGTGTGGTTGTATGCATGCAATTTGTCCGTACAACCTGGCACGATGAGTCGGTATAGGCGACATGTCAATAACCATGTCAAATAACAATTGAGACATTGGTCACCCTGACGTAGTCCTTTTTTGTCTGCAAGTAATGGCCTATGTCATCACTTACTTTGATAGACACACTATCTCTAGTAACAAAATTTTACCGAAATAGGTTTTCGCCCCGCTTTATATATAAAGCAAAGATCAACATCACCCGGAACAAACGCACGCCACCACCACACACACACACCCAAGGCAGGATACAACGGCGCTGAGCGCAGCAGCACCACCCCTAGCACTACCACCACGAAGAGATGATGCCGCATACGACGAACCGTGGACTCCAAAGCGGCACCTTCAGGAAGGATACGACACCGGAGCGCCGCCACCGCCCGATCCGAGGATCAGAGTTTCCTCCGGAGCCGCACGACGGGCAGTGAGAGCCGCGACGACGCCTTCAAGAAGGGAACGAGCTTCGCCGCCGCCGGTCCATCCGAAGATAGAGCAGGTTTTCACCCCGGTCAACATTCACCGCCACCGAACGCCACACCCCGGTTACCTCGCCGCCCACACGGCCATGGTCACCGGGCAGCACCAAGCCACGACCTCCGCCCAAGAGCACCGCGCTGCCACCACCAGAGCCGCCGCCCCGGCATCCAAGACCTTGACACCACCTCACCCGAGGCCCGCCGCTACCCCAACCAAAGAGATGGGCGAAAAGGTCCCACCTTTCGCACTCCTGGGAGACCCCCAGCGCTGAGACCCAATGGCCGGCCAACGCTGGCATCCATCAACCCGTCCTGCAGCCACGAGCGCGAGACGAGCTCGGTCCTGCAGCACCGTGAGGGGGACGAGGTCAGTCCTGCTGCACCGTGCGCGAGACGAGCTCGGTCCTGCAACACTGTGCGCGAGACGAGCTCGGTCCTGCAGCACGGGGCGCGAAACGAGCGATGGACCGCAGCTGGGAGAGGGCCAGCCCTTCGATGGAAGTAGCGTAACAAAATTTTGGATCCACTACGTCGTTTATTGGAGAATCCTTTCATTCTTAAGGCCCGTCGAAAGAATTGACCATTTGACCTTGTCATACGCCTTTTCAAAGTCAATCTAAAAAACTACTCTACTCATGTCTTTCTAGTGCATCTCATGAATTGTTTCACGTAGGATTACTACTCCATCAAGTATTTATCATCATTGCATGAAAGTCGTTTGAGATGGTTGGACAAGCAACCATGTTGAGCCTATTAGTAGCCACTTTGGTGAAGATCTTGAAGCTGACGTCAGGGAGACATATGGGGCTATATTACTGGAACCGCTCAGCCTCCTAAATTTTTGACAAAAAAATGATCTCACCAAAATTAAGCCTAGATAGGTCAAGTTTGGCCGGCATGAAGACACTTGAACAATTCCAAAAGGTCAGTCTTGATAACATCCCAAAATTTTTTATACAACTTTGCGAGAAGCCATTAGGGTTGGAGTTTTGTTATGTTTCATTTGAAACACCACAACTCTCACATCCTCTGAGGGGTTTCTAATTAATATGATCTTGAGGAGTTTCTCTCGATGTCTTGGCCTTGTTGGCGTACTTGAAGCCTTATTAGTCGGGAGGTGAATGCCACTTTACGTCATTTCATATTGCTTGTTGGTGATGGACATGGTAAGGTTTTCATCGAGAAAAGAAGGGCAACAATTTTGCATCGAAAAAACTCCTACATCGATGTTGTCATTCATAGATTGCATCTAACGGCCAAAGGTAAACTGGCTGTAGTGAGAGTGTAACACCCTGTTACGCCTGGCGGGATCTAGACTAGCCCCACAGACCAACACTAGTCTTTCCTACGTACTTTGTGCTCACTCATGCGCACCCGGGACCAACTTCCCGATCGGTCACCCATCCTAGAATCGCTCCAAGCCAAGCACGCTTAACTCTTTGGAGTTCTTTTCGAGTGGGCTCCCGGAAAAGAAGGAATTCCTTATTGATATGAGTAGTCTATCATTCCTATTAAGCCAGGCTCTCACAGAGAGCCGCCAAAACCAAGAAAGGAGCTGGCTGGCTGCATCCCGCTAGCTCGTCAGAACTAGCCACCAACTGTAGGCACCGGATATGAAGAGATGAATCCTCACAAAAATCCATTGGTGTGGCCACCGCAATCCGTAGCTCGACTGAGATTGCACTGCGGCACACAATAACTTGCTCCCCACATTCTAGGGAACCGGTCTCAGCCCCTGCCACAAGCCCACACATTTGAAGCGAACGACGTGTCCCCTTTGGGAACTCCACTGGTAAAGTTATCGTGTAGTTGTCGCTTTGCCTTCCTGTCTAAGAGCCGCCGTGCCGCCATGATCTGCCGTCTTGCCACTTGGAAGGTGCCTCACCGCCCAACAACTTGACGTGCACTTGCGTCGCGCTGGAAGGGAAGTGCCCCGCCGTCGCCTTTCTCGGTCCGACGGCTTCGTCGGTGATGCCGTCTGACAGCAAAGAGACAATGAGGAGCACGGGGTAGTGTCAACGGCTAGGATTCCTCCCTTGAGTCGTCGGGGGAGGCGACACGGGGTCGTGTGAAAAACACAGATTCACTTCATTTATCTTTTCGCTGGAGAGGGATAAAAGAGGTAGCACGACGATGCCACAATTTTTCTAAACCTCTCACATTGCGCGGCTCATATTGCGCACAAGTTTTCTCAACAAAAAGGAAAAAATATATCTCTCCACGTGAAGTCGACCTCAAGTACCCTACTGACCGAATGCTCGCGGTCGTCCTATGTATAGCAACGCACCACTGGACGAGCTGTCCTCCGAGTACGTATCATCTCTTTCGTCCGGTGTACTCTGCATAATAATGCATCCAGTCACTATCATCATCTACCAAAAGGACCTTCTTTATCAGCGAGTGTGCCAATCGGCCAGACCAGACCAGAGCAACCTCCCTCGATCGCGTCGCCAGAGGTCGGGGTACTGATCCATCGGGTATCGGCCGGCGATGTCGGCAGGCGAGGGAAGGAAGACGGCGTGCGTCACCGGAGGGAGCGGCTACATCGCTTCAGCGCTCATCAAGCTGCTGCTCGAGAAGGGCTACGCCGTCAAGACCACGGTCAGAGACCCCGGTTGGTCCCGTTCCCGATTCCTCTTTCCAGTTCTACTCTGTTGTGTGTGTGCCGGCGATTTTCTTTCCCAAGTTCGAGTTGAAAATTTTGGATATTTGCTTGCGCCGACCTTAATTTTGCTCCGCGCTGCAAATCCCAAGTTCGGCCTTAATTTGGGATATTTCGGATAAGCCGTCTTCTTTTGCTTCGAAATTGTTTTCGCTTCTAAGTTCTAACTGAAGATTCCGTAATTCTAGATGACACGGAGAAGAATTCCCACCTCAAAGACCTGCAAACGCTTGGCCCCTTGGAGATCATCCGTGCCAATTTGAATGAAGAAGGCAGCTTCGACCAAGCTGTTTCTGGCTGCGACTATGTCTTCCTCGTCGCCGCTCCGGTGAACATGTTGTCAGAGGATCCTGAGGTAAACAGCCATCTCCATGACGTTTCGTCTTCATTCTCACGATTGTTCTCGGGCATCTAATGACTACTAGTGGTGGTCTAGTTCTGTGACAAATAGTTCTGAGAGATATAAAGCTTTTGATCGTGTTCACCCCACTATTGCCATTTCAACGTTTGGCAACCCAAGCAAGCTTTTTCTCTTCATGGATGACATACTCTGCTTTGTGTCTGACGGCAGAGAGATGTGATCGAACCCGCCGTCCAAGGAACGCTCAACGTGATGAGGTCGTGCGCGAGAGCGGGGACGGTGAAGCGTGTGATCCTGACGTCGTCCAACGCCGGTGTATCCAGGAGGCCGCTGCAGGGCGCCGGGCACGTGCTGGACGAGAGCTCCTGGTCCGACGTCGAGTATCTCAGAGCCAACAAGCCACCAACTTGGGTACACAAATCTTTGCGTCCAGTTCCTCTCCCCATCAATGGAAATGTGCCCACTGTATTGGTTCCATCTCCATGTAACGATGTGATTTTCGTCGCAGGCATACGGGGTGTCGAAGGTGCTTCTGGAGAAGGCGGCGAGCGAATTCGCGGAGGAGAAGGGCATGAGCCTGGTCACCGTGTTGCCGGTGACCACACTGGGCGCGGTGCCGGTCGCCAAAGCAAGATCCAGCGTTCCCGTCGTCCTCTCCTTGCTGTCTGGTGAGAGATCGAAGCATCCCTGCTACTTTTTCGTCCGTGTTCTCACATCAACGGTTCACAGCTCTCGGCACATCCAGAAGTAGCTGCAGCAGACTTATTACAGGGTTCATAAAAACCTCTCCCCAACAAAACCCATGAGATTAGGGGGCATGCAACAGAGCTTTTAAGCATTACATCACAACAAAACGGTCGCTCTGTGGGACAGATGCCCCGAACTAACCAGCAGCCCAGGCGATCCTAAGCAGCTCCCCTTGTCGATAGTCGACCCCTTCATATTTTGTATCAAACTTTGACCATAAAATTAGGGTCCTGATATTGCCCACACGTGTGGGCGTTAAGGGAGTCTTGTCACACATCCCATGTGGTGTGTAATAGAAACAGCCTGCACGCCTACGTGTGGGCAAAACAGCTAACGCCCACACATCCGGCCTCTTGCCTCGCGGCCCGCACGTCCGGCCTCCCACCTCGCGGTCCCGTGTGCCCCCGCGTGACAGTTGTCATGGTTGCTGAACCGTGGCAACTGTTTGTTTAACTGCAGTTGCCATGGTTGCTAAATTGCGGTTGCCATGTCTGGACACTACAGTTGCCATGGTTGCTCAACTGCAGTCACGATGTCTGAACAACTGCATTGCCATGTAACATTGGAAAAGACATGGCAACTGACAGGCGTGCAGGCGTGTGGGCGCGCGACGGCAGTTTCACCCAGTTGCCATGTAACACTGGAAAGACATGGCAACTGACATGCGGGCGGGTGTGTGGGCGCGCGACGGCAGTTCCACCCAGTTGTCATGTAACACTAGAAAAACATGGCAACTCACAGTGCGGGCGTGTGGGCGCGCGACGGCAGTTCCACCCAGATGGCATGTGACACTGGAAAGACATGGCAACTGACAGGCGTGCGGGCGTGTGGGCGCGACGGCTGTTCCACATCACGTCGGGTTAGCGCCGCGAGCTCTGCGTGCGTGAACATGCGTGTGGGTGAACTGATAAACGCCCACACACCAGCCCCTTCCTACTTGGCACAAAAAAACTATCAAATTGTGTCAAGATTCGAGCAGAGCCGCATGGACGACGATCCACACGTGTGGGCGTTATCTTTTCCGTAAAATTAAATGTAGTTAATAAAGTATGAACTCTGTCAAACAAAAAATGTACCACGGGAAACCCCTACCGATTTTTCAACTCGATCCGTCACCGTTTACAAACTCAAAGGTGGAGCAAAAGAGCCCTGCACTTTAGCCCTCTGTTATTTTCACGTGTTACGAACTGAAACTTGGAGATACCAATCGATGGTAGACTTTTTACATTGCTCTCTTTTACCACTTTATTAGCAGTCCACTATAACCCTTGTGACCGGTGATGTTGGCACGTGTCCATACATATATTTCAGGTGACGAAGCGCGGCTGGCAATCCTGAAAGGCGTGCAGTCTGTCACCGGTTCCATGTCGATAATTCACGTGGAGGATCTCTGTCGCGTCGAGGTGTTCGTCGCGGAGAACGAGTCCTCGTCAGGGAGGTACATGTGCTGCAGCCACAACACCACCGTCGTGCAGATCACCCGTCTCCTGGCAGAAAAATTCTCGCAGTACAACGTGAATGCCCAACGGTACAAGAACAAATTCCCAACCTGCACAAGTGTTCAGCGTGGAGTGAGTCACTGACACGTGTTTTCTGCAGATTCGCTGGATGCCCCGAGGAACCGAGAGTGTGCATGTCGTCTGAGAAGCTCGTTGGAGAAGGGTTTGTCTTCAAGCATGAGAACCTAGGTGAGATATTCGATAACGTTGTCGAGTATGGAAGGACCACGGGGATTTTGCGCTATTGACATGTTCTTTAGACACCGATCGATATGTGATCGATGGGAACAATAAAATGTGATTTCATATAAGTGAAGTCCCGTGACTGTCTTTTATCTGCGTGAATTTGTAGCTCTGTTTCAGCTTATTTATATTGAAGAAAATTGCAAGGGCGGACGGGATGTGAACTCATTACAATGGTTGCACTTTATCTAGTGTCACACATGGCAAGTCCTCACAATCTCTTATTTGATCCCTACTACTATCCGGATATCCCTCTTACCAATCCCAAGGAAACTCCGAATACATGTCATCTACCTTAGTATATGCAGACTGATTGAGTGCTTGATATAGTCGTTCATGTATATATTATAAAGAAACACACTGGAGCCAAATAAAAAATACCAATTTATTTTTTCATCATGTAATTTCTCTTGGCAAAAAACTCCCGCGATTATATGTGAGAGATGCAATGAGAGGGACAAGAGCTGAGAGATAAACAACGTGGATGAGGTTGCCATCTGCTAGAGTACATTTGGCACCAGTGAAGGGAACAATGGTCATCGAGGAGTGTTAGCTGAAGCCACGAACCACCAAGGGCTTGTTTGATTATCGACTGAGTTTTCGCGTTTACGCATGTCCTGGCCCAGTGGAGCCTATATCGATTGCGCCAAGGATGGAGTCAAGTTCTGCAGCCCGTTTGGCTGCCGGCATTGCACTAGCAGGTGGTTTCATACACGACATTTGGATGGCAGCACTTGAGATGTTAAGATGCAAATATCCTGTCTTTGGATGCTCACAACTCATTGTTATGGTGTCACCGCTTCTCATTAGTGGTGAACATACCACAAACTACACCACACATCAATGTAACACACAATACCAAATTAATGTCGTCTTAGTCATATATATTGAACAAATGGCAGTTCCTCCTAATAGGCCTATTACTAATGAATGACAGTTATAGCAGTCATATGGATCAAGGGGGGGGGGGGGGGGGGGGGGGGTCATCAATGCAATCAAGGGAGAAGTTCACCATTCTCCTCCTCCTCTTCTTCTCCACTTCCTTGTGATACCTCTGACAATCCACATTCTCTCAGCCCACTCCAACCTTTTGCACTTCCAAGTCTCATTATCATGTGCCTCCACACCATGGCCTTGGTAATTATTATCAGTCGTCACATCATCCTCACCCAACACAAACTCATCAAGACCAAACCCCAAGATCCAGTTATGAAGAATGCAACATGTAAGAAGAATCTTAACTTGGGTGGAGAAAGGGTGGAATGGCTTCTGATCAAGGATCTTAAATATACTCTTCAAAGCACCAAATGCCCTCTCAATAGTAACTCTAAGGGCTAGTGTGTTCGAGATTGAACAATTCCATGTCAGCCTTAGCCAAGTTCCATGAAGAGAACTCATTAAGGACGACATGCATATCCAACATCTCCTAGGTAGAACTTACCATCAAGGATACTCACCCCATTTGGTCAAGTCATGCATCTGCAAGAATTGTGTCATGGACCGATTCTTCCCAACCAGCCAACCCATATGCGAACTTGGGATCAAAATCAATAGCAACAAATATTCTGGCCGGTGTAGTGCTTTCTACCCCTGAATCCTCCAGACTGTGACCTCAACACTCTAGCAGCCACATCGGTACCATCAATTGCGGTCATACAATCTTGTCATAGCATGGACAAAATTTTACGGTCACAACGATACAATCATGTCATGGCATCAAACTAAGAGTTAGTACTACTTTGTTGGGAAACGTAGTAGAAAACAACACAAAAATAGCCCTACGATCAAGATCCCAGATCACTATGAAGATGCATACAAGGTTAGATCAGATCATTACCAACTTCAAGTTGCAGCGGAATTTGTCTACCCACCATATGCTATGTGTCCGAGAGAGAAGCCTCTAGTGAAAACTATGCCCCTGAGGTCTACTTAATCCTATTACTAAAAAACAAATTACCTTGCTGCAATTTTATTAGTTTGTTTTTTCACTTTTATTTCTATCAATCTATCACTATCAGAATTAATCCTTGCAAGTAACGAGTTCAAGGGGATTGACAACCCTTCTTGTCGTGTTGGATGCAAGTGTTTGCTTTTGTGTGTGTAGTTGCTGAATACGGGAATTTGTGTGGTTCTCCTATTGATTCGATAACCTTGGTTCTTGTTGAGGGAAATACTTATTAGCTACTATATTGCTTCACCCTTCTTCTTCGAGGAAAATCTCAACACAGCTCACAAGTAGCAATGGCTCACGCTCAGGTATTGACTAAAGTTGAATAAGCTGAAGCGCGTGAAAAAGTACGAGTCAAGTGCTTGGTTAGGTATTTTTTTAAGATCATCAGGAGGGCTCATGCCCCCCCCCCTAGTTCCATTGAATGAAACTAGCAGTTTTAGTGCAGCACGCTCTATTTCAAGCATGTCCAGGAAAGCACAGAAAAATAGAGAAAACAAAACGAGAACCGAACACAAAATATTCTGAGACCCCTAAGTTTTTGGTGAAGTGATACGTCTCCAACGTATCTATAATTTTTGATTGTTCCATGCTATTATATTATCTGTTTTGGATGTTTTATATGCATTAATATGCTATTTTATATTATTTTTGGGACTAACCTATTAACCTAGAGCCTAGTGCCAGTTTCTGTTTTTTCCATGTTTTTGAGTATTGCAGATAAGGAATATTAAACGGAGTCCAAACGGAATAAAATCTTCGGAATGATTTTTCTTGGACCAGAAGAAACCTACCAAGCTTGGAGACCAAGGCAGGAGAGCCGCCGTGTGGCCACAAGCCACAGGGGCGCGCCCAGGGGGTAGGGCGCGCCCCCCTGGCTTGTGGGCCCGCGGCAGCCCTCCTAACCCTACTCTTCGGCCTATAAATTCCCAAATATTCCCTGGATACCAAAGAGAGCCACGAAAACACTTTTCCGCCGCCAGGAGCCTCGGTTCCCGTGAGATCCAATCTTTGAGCCTTTTCCGGTAATCTGCCGGAGGGGGATTCGATCACCGAGGGCATCTACATCAACTCCATTGCCCCTCCGATGATGCGTGAGTAGTCCACCACAGACCTTCGGGTCCATAGCTAGTAGCTAGATGGCTTCTTCTCTCTCTTTGCCCTTCAATACCATGTTCTTCATGATCTTCATGGAGATCTATCCGATGAAATACTCTTTTGCGGTGTGTTTGTCGAGATCCGATGAATTGTGGGTTTATGATCATATTATCTATGAATATTATTTGAGTCTTTTCTGAATTCTTATATGCATGATTTCATATCTTTGCAAGTCTCTTCGAGTTATTGGTTTGGTTTGGCCAACTAGATTGGTAATTCTTGCAATGGGAGAAGTGCTTAGTTTTGGGTTCAATCTTGCGGTGTCCTCACCCAGTGACATAGTAGGGGTAGCGAGGCACGTATTGTATTGTTGCCATCAAGGATAAAAAGATGGGGTTTTCATCATATTGCTTGAGTTTATCCCTCTACATCATGTCATCTTACCTAATGCGTTACTCTGTTCTTCATGAACTTAATACTCTAGATGCAGGCAGGAGTCTGTGGAGTAATAGTAGTAGATGCAGAATCGTTTCGGTCTACTTGACACGGACGTGATGCCTATATGCATAATCATTGCCTTGGATATCGTCATAACTATGCGCTTTTCTATCAATTGCTCGACAGTAATTTGTTCACCCACCGTAATATTTGCCTTCATGAGAGAAGCCTCTAGTGAAACCTATGGCCCCCGGGTCTATTTTCCATCTTATATTTTCAGATCTATTTACTTGTGTTTTACTTTTCGCAATTCTTTTTCTATCTATCTCAATCAGATCTCATCCTTGCAAGTAACCATGAAGGGATTGGCAACCCCTTTATAGCGTTGGGTGCAAGTGTTTGATATTTGTGTAGGTACATCAACTGGTGACTTGCTTGTGTCTCCTACTGGATTGATACCTTGGTTCTCAACAACTGAGGGAAATACTTATCTACTCTGTGCTGCATCACCCTTTCCTCTTCAAGGGAAAACCAACGCAAGCTCAAGAGGTAGCAAGAAGGATTTCCCGTCAACATGCCAATTTCTGGCGCCGTTGCCGGGGAGATCACATAACAAGACAAGACAAGAACTTTCCCGTCAACATGCCAATTTCTGGCGCCGTTGCCGGGGAGATCTACATCAAGCCTACCAAGTACCCATCACAAACTCATCTCTTGCATTTACATTATTTGCCATTTGCCTCTCGTTTTCCTCTCCCCCACTTCTAAAACAATTTTCGAAAAGATTTGCCTTTTTATTCGCCCTTCTTCCGTTCGCCTTTTCGTTTGCTTTCTATTTGCTGGTGTGCTAGATCGTTTCGTTGTCACCATGTATGAATCTGGGAAGGTTACCATTGAAATTTTTGAGGGTGTTGCTAGTACAAATCTTGAGGAAAAACTTGGATCTTGCTCTCTAAATCATGAAATTGAATCTCCTCCTAATTATAAAGCTAAAACTTTTCAAGTTGGGGACGGTAATATCATTGGGAAGAGTGTTATCCAAGAGTTCTTTGATTGTACGGGAGTAATGCCTATGAATGAGAGATCTACTCCTCTTAGCACAAATTGCTATGCGGATGCTATTGTCATGCTTGTTGAAAAATTAGAAAGAAAATTTGTGCATATTCATCCTGCTTTGCAAAAGGTGTTTTATGAACTTCCCAACATTAATCACCCTAAGGCTAAAAAGATTGCTACTATCATCCTTATGCGTGAATTTGATTTTATCTTGCATGAAGCTAGGGCGATTTTTGCTTTCTACAAAAAGGATATTGAACACCCTCCTGTTGAGGAAATCCTTCATGATAAAGAAACTTTGCGTAGCCTTGAATCTAGGGACTATCAATCTTACCATGATAATCTTAAAAGAAGAGTCCCCTATCCTGAAATTTCCCAAGCCCTCTACCTTGAAACCTATGATGAATTTGATTGGATCACTAGGGGCATCTATGTAGGGTTTAATGATGATTGGTTAGATGAAAAAATCAGGGAACCTATTAAAAGTAAGATACGCGTTTTATATGATGATATTTTTGGCGATGATCCTGATTATGAGTTTATGAATGTCAAAGTTACCAATCAAAGTCCTTTTCATGGACTAAGTGCTCCTATTAGAAAGGATAGGAAGAAATTAAAGGATTTGCTAAAGAGGGTTTTGGAAGATATGGTTTAAGATGGATTGCATACCAAAGATGACAATACCTAGATCTATTGCGTTTTGCCTAGCTAGGGGCGTTAAACAATAGCGCTTGTTGGGAGGCAACCCAATTTTATTTTTGCTTTCTATTTTTTGTTTCTGTTTTGGTGTGTTTTCCACATTATTACTTCTGTAATAATTGTGTTTTCTTGTTTAATTTAGTGTTTGAGCCAAGTAAGACCTTTGGGATGGTCTACGGTGTTTGTTGATTTGATTTTGTTGAAAAACAGAAACTTTTGCGCTTAGTCCAGAAATTTTATAAATTCACTGGAACATGCTTTTGATCTGAAATTTTTAAACAAGATTGGTATACAAATTTTCCTGGTTGTCCTAATTTTTCAGAATTTTTGGAGTTACATAAGTATTCGAAGTCTACAGATTGCTACCGACTGTTCTGTTTTTGACAGATTCTGTTTTCTTTGTGTTGTTTGCTTGTTTTGATGAATCTATGGGTTGTATCCGGGGGTATGAACCATGGAGAAGTTAGAATACAGTAGGTATTACACAAATACAACTAAATAATGAGTTGACAACAGTACCTAAAGTGGTGATTTATTTTTCTTATACTAACGGATCTCATGAGTTTTCTGTTGAGTTTTGTGTTGTGAAGTTTTCAAGTTTTGGGTAAAGATTTGATGGACTATGGAATAAAGAGTGGCAAGAGCCTAAGCTTGGGGATGCCCAAGGAACCCCAAGCCATATTTAAGGGTACCAAAGAGCCTAAGCTTGGGGATGCCCCGGAAGGCATCCCCTCTTTCGTCTTCAATCCATCAGTAAATTTACTTGAGGCTATATTTTTATTCACCACATGATATGTGTTTTGCTTGGAGCGTCTTGTATGATATGAGTCTTTTGCTTGTTATTTTGCCACAATCATCCTTGCTGCACACACTTTTGAGAAGGACACGCTGAATCGTGAATTTATTAGAATACTCTATGTGCTTCACTTTTATCTTTTGAGCTAGGCAATTGCTCTAGTGCTTCACTTATATCTTTTTAGAGCATGGTGGTGTTATATTTTATAGAAATAATTGAACTCTCGTACCTCACTTATATTATTTTGAGAGTCCTTAAACAGCATGGTAATTTGATTAGGTTATGAATTTGGTCCTAATATAATAGGCATCCAAGAGGTATATAATAAAAACTTTCATATTAAGTGCATTGGATATGATGAGAAGTTCGATTCCGTGCATGTAGTTTTGAGATGTAGAGATGGTAATATTAAGAGTTATGCTAGTAAGTAATTGTGGATTAGTAGAGATACTTGTGTTAAGGTTTGTGATTCCCGTAGCATGCACCTATGGTGAACCGCTATGTAAGGAAGTCGGAGCATGATTTGTTTAATGATTGTCGCCCTTTGTGTGATGGGTCGGGAGCGCGCGATGGTTTACTCCTACCAACCTCTCCCCTAGGGGCATGCGTCTAATGCTTTGTTTCGATGACTAATAGACTTTTGCAATAAGTATGTGAGTTCTTTATGACTAATGTGAGTCCATGGATTATACACACTCTCACCCTTCCACCTTTGCTAGCCTCTCTAGTACCGTGCAACTTTCGCCGGTGCATTAAACCCACCTTCCTCAAAACAGCCACCATATATACCTATTATGGCATTTCCATATCCATTCCGAGATATATTGCCATGCAACTTCCACCGTTCCGTTTATTATGACACGCACCATGTTCTAAGTTTTTGAGTTGTAAGTAAATAAAAGTGTGATGATCTTCATTAATAGAGCATTGTCCCATGTGAGGAAAGGATGATGGAAGCTATGATTCCCTCAATAGATGGGATGAGTCTCCGGACTTTATAAAATAATAAAAGAGGCCAGCGAAGCCCCCCCAAAAAAAAGAGGCCAAAGATGGATTTTTTTTCAAAAGTACTACCTATTTTGTACCAAATTCGAAAAGCATATGTCGAAATTGAAAAAAAAATCAAAAATAGCACCCTGTCGGCCTCAGGTGGGCCGAAGAGGGGCCTGTCGGCCTTCGGGAGGCCGAAGAGGGCCCGTCGGCCAACGGGTGGCCGAAGAGCCTGCTGTCGGCACACGGCTGGCCGAAGAGGGCCCGTCGGCCTCCAGGAGGCCGAAGAGCCCCTGGATAAGGCCGACCACCCGGGACCTTCTTCCTCCTCTCGTTCGCTCATCCTCTCTCTCTTGTTTTCTCAACCGAATTTGCCCCCCCTCCGATCTCCTCCATCCTCCACCCATTTTCCTATTCAATCCGCTGAAACAATAGATCATACCCATCTCCACCGGCCTACGGTCTCATTTTGTGCCATGGGGTAGTTTTTTGTTCGTTTGGAGGAGCCATGGTGGGGTGGTGGAGGTGTGGATGGTGAGGAGGTGGTGTGGTGGAGAGGAAGAAGAAGGTGGAGAGGAAGAAGAAGGGGACACACGCGTCGAAGGTATACCGATTTTTTTTAGTTTAGGTTAGTTTTTTTATTGTACGTAAAATTAGTTTATGTAGTGTAGTCATTTTAGTGTACGTGTTTGTAGTGTAAGTTTATTTAGTTTACTTAGTGTAGTCATTTTTAGTGTACGTTTATTTAGTGTACGTAGGTTTATTTTAGTGTAGGTTTATTTTAGTGTAGGTTTATTTAGTGTACGTTTATTTAGTGTACGTAGGTTTATTTTAGTGTAGGTTTATTTTAGTGTAGGTTTATTTAGTGTAGGTTTATTTTAGTGTAGGTTCTTTTTAGTGTAGGTTTATTTAGTGTACGTAGGTTTATTTTAGTGTAGGTTTATTTTAGTATAAATTTGTTCTTTGCGAATAATGAGAAGCTGGCAATGTCTGACAGGTGAAAATGTCTGAATCCGTAAATTTGACTGTTTATTACGGCCCTGGTAATGTTCGATATAATGAGTTGGGGGTTGATCTTAGCGAGTTTAAAAAAGGCGTCATGACACTTTCAGACCCGGACAGACTGGACATTAGGCAGTTGAAGCACTGGTTGACTACTAGTTTTGGGCTGGATCCTGAAGTCTGTTCCGTCAGTATTCATGCATTGTGGACCAAATCCTGTAAAAATGTCAAGTGGGAGTTGATGCCGATAGATAGGAGCCAGCATTGGTTGTCCCTGTTAAGTCGTTCCAGAGACCAATGAATCCACCCATATGCCCTAGTGCAACCAGTGGCAAAGGAGGAGAATTTCATACAAGTCAATGTGGGGTATGAACCAGGCCAGGGTAGTCAAGTGGCTAACGAGATTTATGTATCCGGGTCACAGCCACCGGATGTGGATGCTAGCCAAGCCGAGAAAGAGTCAGATTATGGGCCACACAATGTTAGTGATCATGATACTGGGCAGAGTATTCAGTCGATAGTATTAGCTGGCTCTGGTGTTGCTGATGGGGATGAGGAAGGCGATGAAATGCAAAGGGTGATGGAGGAAGAGGACGAGGATGGGTTTGCGGAGGATTTGGATTCTGAAAATTCCGAGGATGAAGTGGAGGTGTCGATTCCTTCTGCATGGGATCAGGACATATCCGCCGGCATTAATGTCAACGATGGCCATGAGACTCCATGGCAATATAATGTGAACCAAGTCCAGATCGGGGCTATGTTTGACACAAAGAAAAAATTGAAGTATGCGGTGATAAAGTGGGCTATGTCTACGCAGAGGGTTTTCCGGACACACATATCGAGTCCAACAAAATATACCGTAAAGTGTATTGAAACAGGTTGTCCTGCGAAGGTGCACGGGCACGTGCCGAAGTATAACATCCACTGGGTTGTCACCAATGTGGTCCCACATAATTGTGTGAGGAAAAACCTGTTGGTTCGTCATCCAAACCTGACTTCAACTCTCATAGCGCAACTCATGTATACTGAGATAGTTGAGAAGAAAGATATGGAAGCAAAACATATCCAGAAAGCAGTGAAGGTCAGATGGAATTATGACATTCCATATGGGAAGGCTTGGAGGGCTAAGCAGAAGGCTATGGAGGAAAGGTTTGGGACGTTCTTCGACTCATATGATAATGTTGTCCGTCTCCTTGACATACTGAAGGAGAGGAATCCCGGCACTTATGTTAACATACAACACACGAGGTTGGAGATTATACCAGATCACAAGGTGTTGAAACGAGTATTCTTCTCTTTCGCTATATGCATCGAAGCTTTCCGGCATTGTCCTCCTGTGATGTTTGTGGATGGTACATTCCTGACTGGTCAGTACAAAGGGCAAATCCTGACTGCTATTGGTGTGGACGGGAACAACCAAATCATCCCACTAGCCATGGCATTTGTGGAGGGTGAGAACTTTCCGAGCTGGGTATGGTTCTTCCGGCAAGTTAAAATTGCGATCGTGAAGGACCGACCAAACGTGTGTGTCATTCATGACAGACATCCTGGTATATTGAAGGCCATGAAGACACTAAGTAATCCAACAGCTGACGAGCCAACACCTTGGAAGGACTTGCAAAGCCGGTGGTGCATGCGCCATCTGGGTGCAAATTTTTTCTCACAGTTCAAGAACAAACGGTTGATGAACTTGTTCAAAAAGTTATGCAAGCAGAACCAGCAGCGCAAATACGAATTTATTTGGTCAAAACTAGATGAGTTTACTAGGAAGCATGTCCTTGCTAGGAAGAAAATGGAAAAAGATCAGGTTAAATTAACAGCACTCATCGCGGAGCTAGAGGAGCCTGTAGGTCTTTGTGACTTGCCAGCAATTGACCCTCCTAATACGAAGAGAAAGAAGGGCAGGGCAATAAAGAATTTTTCTGAGTGGATAGAGAAAGAGCCTCCAGTGAATTGGTCTTTGCTGCATGACACCCATGGAGCTAGGTATGGCCACATGACAACCAATCTTGCAGAGGTGTATAACTTTGTACTCAGAGGGAATAGAGCATTGCCACTGACAGCTATTGTGGAGGGTGTATTCCATGGCACTTTGAGATATTTCAGAGAAAGGCACGAGTTAGCAAAGAAGCATATTGCAGTTAATCAGAACACACCTTATTGTAGCCGTGTCATGGAGTACATGGCTCAGAAGTTAAAGAAAGCAAAAAAGCACACTGTCACACTCATAGGTAATCAAGAAAGGAGGTATGAGGTTCAACTTCCTACTGATGGTTTTGGTTCTGCAAATGAGGTGAAGATGCATGAGGTTAAAATTGGAACGAAATTTTATCCAACTTGTGAGTGTACATGCAACAAACCGCAGTTGTTGCACCTGCCTTGCTCACATGTGTTGGCTGCCTGTGGCCAGATTGAGTTGGACGCTATCTCCTTCGTGTCTCCGTACTATTCAAAAGAGGCAGTACTCAATGTCTGGACAGGTGAGATGACAGGGTTTAGAGTCGTCGGCAATTTCAACAAGGTAAACGATGGTGAGAGAGTATACATCCCGGATCCTGGACTTCGGCGAACTAGCAGGGGCAGACGTAAGGTAAAGCGCATCCGAAACGATTTGGACCAATCTGAAGCTGGTGGAGCAACCAGACAATGTTTGCTCTACGCGGCTTATGGGCATAGGATGAAATATTGCCCCGACCTGAACAAAGACGGTGCTTCCACATCGACGAGTGCTTCCACATCGACGACTGCGACAACAGTAGCAAGAGGTGGTCGTGGCAGTCGTGGTGGACGTGGCAGTCAAGGCCGAAGGGGCGGACGAGGAATAAATAACTCAGAAGCTACATAATGTGTCGGCCTACGTTTTAATTTGTAATATGTCTGCACCATGTTTTAATGTGTACTATGTCGGACTATGTTTTTATTTGTTATATGCAAACACCTCTGTTTTATTTTGTAATAAGTGTGGACTATGTTTTAACGTGTAATATGATGGACTATGTTTTATTCTGTAATATGTGTGGAGTATGTTGTAATTGCAGATATGGCTTCGTATCCGTTGCTTAACGGTAATATCGATAGAGGGCACCGAGGCGCACTTATGGAATCGGGCACGAACTTAGACGTGTTGATCACTCGCACCCCAAAGTCTAACTGGATGATACATCCTTCATGGGTTGATAGGTATGTGTCGGTATAATGACTTACTATGTTTGACATCCTTTTGATAGCCGCTAACTGTATGCTACATTCTATTTACTTTGTAGGTTAAGTTGGGCCGGACTTCTACCCTTGGCATGGCTGGTTGAGGGTACATTGGATGAGTGGGTTGATCATCCGGAATTGGATGAGGTAGGTGAACCAATGCAGTTACAAAAGAGGCAAGTTACACGTTTCTCTTACGACAGGTCACTCCTTACCTACTTAGTAGATAGATGGAGACCAGAGACACATACGTTTCACTTTCCCTGGGGAGAGATGGCGCCTACTTTACAGGATGTGTCTTACTTGTTGGGATTACCTCTGGCCGGTGCTGCCATAGGTCCTTTAGAGCCAGAACCTGGTTGGCTAGCATCGATGCAGGCCCGTTTTCTGGCTGCGGTGCCAACTACTACGGTGCTAGGCAACGATCGTCACGGGCCTCTTTTTAGGTGGTTGAGCCAGTTTCAGATTGTCTCCTTAGGATATCCCAATGTTCAGTTGTCAGAGGCACAGATTGACCGATCCCTAGAGGCATATATTATGTGGTTGTTCGGCAAGACGATGTTCACGGAGAACCACGTGACCACTGTCGATGCACGACTCATCGGTATTGCACGAGAGATAGCTGACGCACGTTGCCTGGGGGACATTGTGCAGAGGAGTTTTGGTCTGCTGTCTTAGCGGCTACGTACAGAGGCCTGTGCAAAGCTTGCCAGTTTAAGTCTAGAAAATCAGTTCTTGTTGGATGTCCACTATTGTTGCAGCTCTAGTCATATGAGAGATTCCCTATTGGTCGACCCTATGTCAGCGTTGAAAAATCTTTTGGTTATGAGGACATGGCTGGGACTTACGTGCCTTCTATCGGCAACTTGCCTACTATGGGATCAGTTTGGACACGGAGAGAGGTATTTTCATAATTTGTAACAATATGAATTACTAATGTTTATTTCTCTCTATTCAATAGTATTACTAATGTTTGTTGTCAAATACAGAGACAGTTTGCGCATAGCCAGGTGAGGGGCTGCTACCCCTCCTTCACGGCGCAGTTTGATAGTTTGCACGGGGATCAAGTTATCTGGGAGCCATACTCCGTTCGTGCTATTTCCTCCAAATGTGTAGATGGGATTTCTGGATTGTGCACTAGAGATCGGCATTGTTGGATGACCAAGGCCAAGTTGGTGTTCGACGTGACGGTTGAGGAGATGGCTCTTCATAGGGTGATGAGACAGTTCGGTCTATGCCAAGAGCCTGACATTCCTGTTATTCCACACTTACCAGATCACGTGCACAAGTAAGTAATACTACTTTAGTTCTCATGACTGCATTCTGAATGTAACTAATCATGTAACGTGCATTTCAATCTCAGGTACAATCGAGTAGGAGGAAACAAGTCCCAGGCTTCTTGGCTTCGCGACATTAGCCCTTACGTCGACGAATGGACTACTGCGCCGACAAATATCTGGGATGAAGTTCGGGCCTTTGACCGGGACAAGTTCGGGTTGTATCTGCAGCGTTACCGGTATAGCACGAGGATCTACTTGGTTCCATCATCAGCTCCTGATCATATCGAAGCCCCTCTCACCAGCGATATGTTCCCAACTGCCTCAGTTGTGGGAACCAGACACCACGCGGTATGTGCTATGGTTCTCACATGTTAAGTTTTTCCTTAACCTGAACATATACAATTGGTTAACTCTCCGTGTACAGGGTGACTTGACATGCGAGGTGCTAGAGGAGGTTTCCTCTTTAATGCAACGCTTTGAGAGGGGAGATAATATCCCACCGCGAGAGCACGTCTCATGGTTGAGGGGTCTTCATGCGAAGGTACGCGGGATTTACGCAGCTGTTACATGTAGACGACCTTCGGATGTTGCTATTCCTCGTCCAGCACATCGTCCGCCACGCCCCTCTCTGCAGCGTTCAGAACCTCGAACCTCTGTGCACCGTTCGGAACCTCGACCCTCTGTG
Source organism: Elymus sibiricus (assembly GCA_039707655.1). NCBI lineage: Eukaryota > Viridiplantae > Streptophyta > Magnoliopsida > Poales > Poaceae > Elymus > Elymus sibiricus. Next base: position 484,570,269 of record CM077665.1, read on the forward strand.
CAGCATTCGGAACCTCGACCTGCAGGGAGCTCTTCCTGGCAGCAGACACCTCCTTCACAACCAGGGAGCTCTTCCTGGCAGCAGACACCTCCCTCACAACCAGGGAGCCCTTCCTGGCAGCAGACACCTCCTTCACAACCAGAGAGCTATTTCTACCAGCAGCCACCTCCTTCACAACCCGGGGGATCTTCCTGGCTTAATCAGATGGACCTAGGTAACACTACTTTGTACATTCTTTTATACATTGTAGGCTCATAAATCTATTTTACATGTTTTACTTAACCGCAGTCAGCAGCCAGTCGCAACCGTTCATGACTTCAGTCCAGTCACGGATGTTTACTGGTCCTGGTTCGTTCTTAGACGGCGACGGCAATGACGATGACCGAGATGCAAACACCTATGATTTCTCGGAGACAGTTCTTGCCACTCCACCACCATGGACGCAGGAGACACAGACACAGACAGACGAGGCGGTCTATGGTCGTGGTCATCGTGAGACTCGTCCAGCGCGTGAGCGCTTATCGCCTTCCGGTCCTCGTCCGAGGAAGCCCAAGATTCGTCGCCGTCCGCAGCAGTGATATGGTTATCTATGTATGAGACATGACTATCTAATTATGTATGAGACATATGTCTATTTTATGTATGGGACAAATTACTATGTACTTATGTATGAGACATATTCATGTTTTATTTCAGTGGTCAATTGGTTTAGAGAGATAACACTTGTACTGCGAACTAAATGCATCGAACTGAAATTAAACATTACCACTGAATTAAACATTACAACTGAATTAAACATTACAACTGAATTAAACAGTACAACTGAATTAAACACTACAACTGAAATTAAACACTACTACATAAAACAGTACTACATGAATGCATCATCCTCCTCCTCCGTCGATGCAGATCTCTTGCCCTTTGTCGAAGTAGAACTCTCGCCCTTCGACGATGCGGTAGTCTTGACCTTGGTGCTCGGCATGAAGACGTCCTCTTCGTCCTCCGTCGATGTAGATCTCTTGCCCTTCATCGATGTAGAGCTCTTGCCCTTCGACGATGCAGTAGTCTTGACCTTGGTGCTCGGCATGAAGAGGCCGTCTTTGTCCTCACTGTCTGCTGACCATAAATCTGAATTATTTACAGCAAGCCTGAGGTAAGATTCACTCTTATGCAGTTGCTTCTGCCATCTGCCATGCAACCTGAGAAGTTCTTTCCGTATCTCCTCAAATGTCCTGGGAGGCCACCCACTCGTAGCTAATGAGTGAGCCAACTCATTCATTATGGTGTCACTACTGATGAGTTCCTCCCATGGAACTACTCTATCATCCATCTTGAAATTGGCGGCTAGACGGAGAAGACGATCGGACATACCAGAGTGAAAACTACGATCAAAAGGATAATGAGGATGAGACATCTCCATTAAAGGATGGCGGGAGCGAAAGGCGTGAGAGAAAGGGGGGACAGAAGGGCCTGCTCACCCACCTTACTGCGGATGTGGTTATATAGGTTCACAAGAGAAGATGGCGGGAGAGAATGGCGGGAAAGAAAATGGCGGGAGAGAATGGCGGGAAAGAAAATGGCGGGAGAGAATGGCGGGAAAGAAAATGGCGGGAGAGAATGGCGGGAAAGAAAATGGCGGGAAAGAAGGGCGGGAAAGTTGCTGCAATGCGAACGTTAGGATACAATAACATAAATCTACTGAGAAAATAAGATACATAAAAATTAACATGTTCAAATTAAGATACAACTTGCTGCAATGCGAACGTTAGGATACAATAACATAAATCTACTGAGTTCACAAGATACATAAAAATTAACATGTTCAAATTAAGATACAACTTGTTGCGAATTTTAAGATACAACTTGCTGCAATGCGAACGTTAGGATACAATAACATAAATCTACTGAGTCCAACGGGGATATTTTCCTTTCCATCACCAGCTTCTTCTTCTGCCTTGGCTGCACGAGCCCTTTCTTTCTTTATCTGCCTCTCAGCCTCACGGGCCTCCTGTCGCTGTCGTTGAACCTCCGCCAGTCAAAGTCCCTCTTCTCGGTTTTTCTTCTTCATCTCATCAAGAAAAGCCCTCTGCTTCACACAGTACTCTTGCCACTCTCTCTCCTGCTCTGCTTTCTCCTCTGCTGCCGCCTTCGCGCGGCGCTCTTCCGCGTCCAAACTTGCCCATGCACGACGACCTCTTTCACGAATCTCGGTCACCGCCCAGTCCGGTTTTTTCGTGTCAATCCAACGATAGTACATGCACAGAGGCGGAGGAGACTACAACAAAAATAGAAATAGAAATATCAAATCAACAATAATATCAACAACGTGTTTATTCTTGGTGACTGAAACATACCGGAGGCCTGATGTACGGTGAAGTAGCAACGGGTGGATCTTCCTCATAATTGGCGCACATGAAAAACTTCATGCCCAACCAATCTGAAAAATCCGTCACCTCCTTCACCTTGCAGAGATCGCCACACCAACAGCGAAGTAGTTCCCCCCCCCCTCGAGGCAAAGTCGCACTCTTCATTTTCGTAGGCCTAATGCTTTGATCCGAGCAAGGCAAACTCATAATGACTACCGCGTTGGTGTTTTGAAGTGCGGCTGGACGATGGAGAAGAGAGTGAGAAAGAGCAAGCAGTGTGGGCAGAAGCAAAGAGAAGAGCGTGAGAGAGCAGGAAGTGGCATCTCGTATATAAAGATGAGGAGCACTATGTTGTCCATAGAAGAAAATAAAACACGCGCGTCCGCCGCAGCAACAGCACTGCACCGCAGACAACAGGAATCAGACAAAGCAGACAGCAGGAATCAGACAAAGCAGACAAAGCAGACACCCGCGCGCTCGGCCGAATCTTTGCCTAAAAATCAGCGCCGTTTGGATAAAAATCAGCGCCGTCATCATAACAAATCAGCGCGGTGCGATTCTGCCAATCACTACAGTCTGCCGTGGAAATCAGCGCATTTTGCTACAGTGTGGGCATCGGAATCAGCGTCTGCGCATGGGAAAAAGCAAGGGAAAAGCGAGCTGTGCGTCCGGCCGAGGGAGAAACCGTCGGTGGCGGCAGGCCCCGGAGGCCGACTCGCAATTTTCGATACATTTAAGTGGAAAAAAACTTCAGTACAAAGTTGGAAAAAAACTCCAGTACAAAAAATTACACCAACACTACACCATGTTGTACTTCACAGTCTATAAGTACGATCACTGCGGCAGAGGGCTGAAAACAACAGCAAGCTCCTGATCGCGCTCTTTGAAGGTTATGAGCACCAAATTGTTTACTTCAATAGACGATGCCCGAAGAAAATTACCGAAACCTTCCTTGTTCAACACCATTCTACCACCCAAGCCAATAAAGTAGGAACAAGGAATGCTCACAGATATATCATCATCTTCAGAATCCAAAGTAATTTGAAGAGTTAAAGAACCAGTCCTAGGAATTGACAAAAAATCCTTCAAACTCCTCACAACCATGGTCGGAATAACCTGACAAAAAACATCAAGTTATATGATGTTCAGCTAACAAATTTAAAACAGTATAGTACAGCAAAGAACAAATAAATAAACAGTAGCCAAAAACAAAGCTCACCATATGTTGACCATTAACATTCATGGAATCAATCCTATGAACAAAAGGAGTACACAATATGTAGTTGTCATCAAAGAGCTGTCGCGACATGACATACATTTGGTGATAATTCAGACTGAAGACACCACGACTATAAAAACAACTGTCAACAAGTTCCCTCTGAGTTTCACTCAGATCCTCGAGAGCTACAAAAAAATAATTTCACAAATTGAGCAGAACAGCAAAACGTATAAGCTGAAACAAAACTTTAAATCACTCAAAAAAAAACTTACCAACACAGGGTAAAGGGAACAACATAACACCATCCTGATGAAAATCAACACCAATCATAGTTCCATAGTGCTCAAGCCTATAAGTCATCATGTCACGATGACGGAGACCATAATCATTCACAAGTTCCTCCCAGGAAGGACCATGGAATTTACTGCTCACCCGACCATGTCTAAACAGAACATGGTATAAGTTACCCTCACTGTTGTGAAGAGCAAGATCAATATCTGTGTCACCCCTCCGAATAGCTAAAGCTCTGCACTCCTCAATGTACCGAGCAAGATGTGATCTAACATTGCACGGAACATACTACAACAAGAATGGAAGCAAACATCATAATCATATAAACAAAGACATTCGAATACATTCCAACCAAAACAACATCAACCAAATGCCACAATCAGATAAACAAGATATAGAATCTTACAACACGCCTTGAACATCGACGATCCAGCACCACAGTGAATACAGACGCACCAGAATCAAAGGAAGAACAAGGGCCACATGGAGCTCGACAAAATGGGCAAGCCATTTACCTGCAAACAAACGGTGACCAATAAGAACTGAATCCACAACCGAGTTGAAAGTTGACATTTGATTGAGTTGGAAGCAAAAAAAATACCGTAGGCCTGTGGAGAGAGCCCTGCTCTATTGTTTACGCGGGTTCGATACGAAAATGGGTGGACGAGCGAAGAGATCGGCGCGGGGGTGCAAGCACCAGAGAGCAACGGGAGTGGGAGGTGGAGCTGGGGAGCCTGGAGGACGGGGGAGGGTGAAAGGAGTGGTCAGAGGAGAAAGAAAGGAGTGGTCTGCCTTATCCAGGGGCCCATCGGCCTTCTGGAGGCCGACAGGCAGCTCTTCGGCCAACAAGAGGCCGATAGGCCACTCTTCGGCCCGCAAGAGCCCGACGGACCTCGCTTCGGCCTTGGGGTGGCCGACGGGCCCATCTTCGGCCTGCTAGTGGCCGACGGGCTCTCTTCGGCCCACCAGAGGCTGACGGGGTACTATTTTTGATTTTTTCCAATTTGTGCATACGGTTTTCGAATTTGGTACAAAATTGGTCGTACTTTTGAAAAAAAATCCCAAAGATGCCCACCAAAAAAATGAGAGAAGAGAGAAAGGACAATGTTACTATCCTTTTCCACACTTGTGCTCCAAATAGCACCATGATCTTCATGATAGAGAGTCTCCTATGTTGTCACTTTCATATACTAGTGGGAATTTGCACACCCACTTAGTTTCCTTTTGAGCTTTCATACACTTATAGCTCTAGTGCATCCGTTGCATGGCAATCCCTACTCACTCACATTGATATCTATTGATGGGCATCTCCATAGCCCGTTGATACGCCTAGTTGATGTGAGACTATCTTCTCCTTTTTCCCTTGCACCTCCACCATATTCTATTCCACCTATAGTGCTATGTCCATGGCTCACGCTCATGTATTGCGTGAGAGTTGAAAAGGTTTGAGAACATAAAAAGTGTGAAACAATTGCTTGGCTTGTCATCGGGGGTGTGCATGATTTAGATACTTTGTGTGGGGAAGATGGAGCATAGCCAGACTATATGATATTGTATGGATAACTTTCTTTAGCCATGGTATTTTGAAAAGTTATGATTGCTTGTTAGTATGATTTAAGTATTATTGTCTTTATGTCAATATTAAGCTATTGTATTGAGTCTTATGGATCTGAATATTCATGCCACAATAAAGAATATTACATGGATAAATATGTTAGGTAGCATTCCACATCAAAAATTCTGTTTTTATCATTTACCTACTCGAGGACGAGCTGGAATTAAGCTTGGGGATGCTTGATACGTCTCCAACGTATCTATAATTTTTGATTGTTCCATGCTATTATATTATCTGTTTTGGATGTTTTATATGCATTAATATGCTATTTTATTATCTGTTTTGGATGTTTTATATGCATTAATATGCTATTTTATATTATTTTTGGGACTAACCTATTAACCTAGAGCCTAGTGCCAGTTTCTGTTTTTTTTCATGTTTTTGAGTATTGCAGATAAGGAATATTAAACGGAGTCCAAACGGAATAAAATCTTCGGAATGATTTTTCTTGGACCAGAAGAAACCTACCAAGCTTGGAGACCAAGGCAGGAGAGCCACCGTGTGGCCACAAGCCACAGGGGCGCGCCCAGGGGGTAGGGCGCGCCCCCTGGCTTGTGGGCCCACGGCAGCCCTCCTAACCCTACTCTTCGTCCTATAAATTCCCAAATATTCCCTGGATACCAAAGAGAGCCACGAAAACACTTTTACGCCGCCAGGAGCCTCGGTTCCCGTGAGATCCAATCTTGGAGCCTTTTCCGGTAATCTGCCGGAGGGGGATTCGATCACCGAGGGCATCTACATCAACTCCATTGCCCCTCCGATGATGCGTGAGTAGTCACCACAGACCTTCGGGTCAATAGCTAGTATTTGAGTCTTTTCTAAATTATTATATGCGTGAGTAGTCACCACAGACCTCCGATGATGTGTTTGTCGAGATCCGATGAATTGTGGGTTTATGATCATATTATCTATGAATATTATTTGAGTCTTTTCTAAATTCTTATATGCATGATTTCATATCTTTGCAAGTCTCTTCGAGTTATTGGTTTGGTTTGGCCAACTAGATTGGTAATTCTTGCAATGGGAGAAGTGCTTAGTTTTGGGTTCAATCTTGCGGTGTCCTCACCCAGTGACATAGTAGGGGTAGCAAGGCACGTATTGTATTGTTGCCATCGAGGATAAAAAGATGGGGTTTTCATCATATTGCTTGAGTTTATCCCTCTACATCATGTCATCTTACCTAATGTGTTACTCTGTTCTTCATGAACTTAATACTCTAGATGCACGCAGGAGTCGGTCGATGTGTGGAGTAATAGTAGTAGATGCAGAATCGTTTCGGTCTACTTGACACGGACGTGATGCCTATATGCATAATCATTGCCTTGGATATCGTCATAACTATGCGCTTTTCTATCAATTGCTCGACAGTAATTTGTTCACCCACCGTAATATTTGCCTTCATGAGAGAAGCCTCTAGTGAAACCTATGGCTCCCGGGTCTATTTTCCATCTTATATTTTTAGATCTATTTACTTGTGTTTTACTTTTCGCAATTCTTTTTCTATCTATCTCTATCAGATCTCATCCTTGCAAGTAACCGTGAAGGGATTGACAACCCCTTTATAGCGTTGGGTGCAAGTGTTTGATATTTGTGTAGGTACATCAACTGGTGACTTGCTTGTGTCTCCTACTGGATTGATACCTTGGTTCTCAACAACTGAGGGGAATACTTATCTGCTCTGTGTTGCATCACCCTTTCCTCTTCAAGGGAAAACCAACGCAAGCTCAAGAGGTAGCATGAAGCAGTATCGAAACATTATGATGCCAGCTCCCGGAAGAAAGAGAGTCAACCAGTCCCCGCGGGCATCCTCCTGTCATTAGCAGCAATCATCAGGCGCACCTTCGCGACATGGTCCAGGACATCCCCCCTCATCTTCTTGAGAGACTGAGGCAGCGAGCTAGGCAGAACCAGGTCCAGGGGCGAGGTGGGGCTCATCATTGCTTGGCTTTTTTTCTTCAGCGCAGTACCACCTGGATGCGGGTCACCAGGGGGTTGTGGATCTTTTGCTCCCGGTCGCCCCCCTAGCGATAGTTTGGTGAGGTAGGAGGACCGAGAGGTATCCTTAGAGATCAACTCATCCCTCATCACCCCACTGTCAACTTAGTAGGAGCCTTCAGGATGCAGGAGATCCAATCTGAGATTTTCTGCATTGATTCCAGTGAATCGTTCTTGTACAGCACCATCCATCTTTTTAGGGTCCTCCAGACCAGCCACCATATCTGTTTTAAGTCAGACCAGATAGCATTGTCAAATGCATGGATATTCCTAGATTTCCATATGCTCCAAAGGATACAAGCACAGGAAGCATTTAAAACCTCATGTTTTTTGCTAGCCAGCCAATATTTGGCTATGGAGATATAGCTAGTCCCTAGTTCAATTGCAAAGAAGGAAGAAACTTCTCTCCAGATTTTTTTTGCTACTACACAGCCAAAAAATAAGTGATCTAGAGTTTCATGCTCAGAACAGAACACGCATTCTGGAGGTTAAATGATTTATACTTGACATTAGGAAGACAGAGTTATGCCATTCCTTACATGATTAAATGAATTGGGGATAACATTCATTAATGTTGTTATTTTGAAAGGCAATGATCATTTGCTAGTATTTATCTTTATTATCGTTTCAATATGTACTAAGTCATCGTTTTTCAATATTCATACCATAAGAGATTACATGATAAACATTCTAGGTAGCATTCAACATCAAAAAAATTGTTTTTATCATTACCTACTCGAGGACGATTGGGAATTAAGCTTGGGGATGATGATATGTCTCCAACGTATCTATAAGTTTTGATTGTTTCATGCTATTATATTATCAATCTTATATACTTTTTATGACATTTATATCATTTTTGGGAACTAACCTATTAATCTAGTGCCAGTTCTTGTTTTGCCTATTATTTTGTTTCGTAGGAAATCAATACCAAACGTGACAATACTTTACTTTGATTTTTTCTGGACCAAAAGGCAACCTAGAAGCTTCGGGAGGAGGCCAGAAGACATACGAGAGGGCCACAAGCTCACACGGCGTGCCCCCCTGGGGCGCACCAGCTGAGCTTGTGGGCCCCACGTAGCTCCTTTCGCCCTAATTCCACTTCTATAAATTCCCATAAATCCCAAAAACATCAGAGCGAGACCCCAAACAATTCCCTCCCGCCGCAAGCCTCTGTTCTCCCACGATCCCTTCCGTCAGTACTCTGCCGGAAGGGGAATCAATTACGGAGGCCATCTTCAGCAACCTTGCTGCCTCCATGATGACGTGTGAGTAGTTTCCTACGCCCTCCGTCTACTAGTGTCAAAAACGCTCTTATATTATGGGACAGAAGGAGTACATACCTACGGGTCGATTAGTGATTAGCTAGATCTCTCTCTCTCTCTCTCTCTCTCTAATCTTCCATACTATGTTCTCTTAGGATATCCATATGATGTAATTCTCTTTTGCGGTGTGTTTGTTGGGATCCGATGAATTCTGGGTTTATGATCAGATTATTCATTGAAAATATTTGAGTCTTTTCTGAAGTTTATTATGTGTAATTGTTATAGCTATGTATGCTTTCCGATCTATGGGTTTGCTTTGACCTAGTAGATGAGTTGATCATAAGTGGGAGTGGTGCATAGTAGTAGGTTCAATCTTGCGGTGTCCTCACCTAGTGACAGAAGGGGTAGCAAGGCATGTATTTGTATTGTTGCTAGTAAGAATAAAATGACGGGGTTTAATAATATTGCTTGATTCTATTCAGTTTACATCATGTCATCTTGTTTAAAGCGTTACTTTGTTTCGCATGAACTTAATACCATAGATGCATGAAGGATAGTGGTCGATTGGTGGAGTAATAGTAGTAGATCCATGCAGGAGTCGGTCTACTTGTCATGGACGTAATGCCTATATACATGATCATGCCATGAATAACATCATAACTATGCGCTTTTCTATTAATTGCCCAACAGTAATTTGTCTACCCACTGTATGCTATGTTCTTGGGAGAAATTCCTCTAGTGAAACTATGGCCCCCGGGCCTATCCAACATATTTACTAAAACCCTAAATACCTTGCTGCAATTTATTTACTTTTATTTTACTTTGTAATTTATCTATCTACTACTATCAAATTTGATCTTTGCGATTAATGAGTACAAGGGGATTGACAACCCTCTTGTCCGCGTTGGGTGCAAGTATTTGCTCTTGTGTGTGTAGGTATTGTCGACCGTTGTTTGCATGATTCTCCTGTTAGTTTGATAAACATTGGTTCTCAACTGAGAGAAATACTTATTGCCACTTTACTACATCATCCCTTCCTCTTCGGGGAAAAACCCAACACATATACAAAGTAATTAACTTCAGTTTCATTAAGTATATATAACCATATCTACTCAAATCATTAGTGAAAGTGTAAATGAATAAGTATCCATTGTGCGCTGATGTGCTCATCGGACCACATACATCACTATGTATTGACTCCAATAATTCACCCACTCATTCAAGGTGAACCGTAAATGACACCTTAGTTATTTTCCCCATCAGGCGAGCTTCACATGTGTCGAATGATTAAAAGTCGAAAGACGTTAAAACTCCATCTTTATGAAGCTTTTGCATAGGCTTCTTCCATATATGACCATGTCAGCTGTGCCACATGAAAGTGGTATTGTTAGTCTTCTTACGACGTTCATCTTCTATGTTATAGACATCATTCTCACATTCAAGATTCAAAATTAATAACCCACCGACAATAGGTGCAAATCCATAAATCATATCCTTCAAATAAATTGAACATTGTTGTTCTTAGACCTATAAGAATAACCCTCGCTTATTAGACATGATCCAGAGATAATGCTTTTACACAATTTTAGAACGAAATAAAAATTATTCAATTCTAAGATAAAGCTAAAGGGAGACTTAAAGACATGAGTTCAGCGGCTTGAGCATCAATCCCATCACCATTCCTGGCATGCATCACGACATCATTCCTTTCTAGGCACTAGTAGAAAACAGGCCATTAGTCCCGGTTGGGAAGGGCCTTTAGTCCCGGTTCCCCAACCGGGACTAAAGTATAGAGACTAAAGGGTCCAAGCCTTTAGTCCCGGTTGGTTACGAACCGGGACTAAACCCTGGCCACGTGGTCGGCAGCGCGCGCCAGGGCATGGGGACATTTGGTCCCGGATGGTAACACCAACCGGGACTAAAGGTTTAGGGGTTTAGGGGTTTAGGGTTTATTGTTTATTTTTCCTTTTCATTTTGTGTTTTCCATTTAATTCTTTTTCATTTCTAACATATTTTATGCTACTACATACTGTACACATTATGCATATATAATAGAATTTCTCATAGAACCGATCATATATCATAAATTTTCTCGTACAAGCAATCATATATCATAGAATTTCTCGTACGACCACATGCATACACACATATATATATACAATTTGGTATATACAATTTCTCGTACAATTTGCAGATCATTTGCGGATCATGTAATGGTATTCTCCGTCGGGAGATATGACCTGCTGAAGGAAAAATCCCGCAATTTCCTCTTGAATTGCTCGTATGCGGTCCGTTGGTAGGAGCTGATCCCGCATCTGCGTCATCTATATATAAAGAAGGAGATCAATATGAATATGCATCTTAGTTGTGTGTATATGTATTAGATCATGATAAAAAAATATGAATGGTGTTTACGTACCCAAAGATCTCTTGCACTCTTGCTGCTTTCGGTCATAAAGCGAATGTTCTCGCAAACGTAATATGCACATTGATTAGTCCCCTGTGCTTGCCTCATGCACTTTACGAGAATAGAATTCAATCAGATAATAATGAAGCATGACAATGGTATTGAAACTAGAATTAAAAAGATGCGCGGACGTACCTAGTACTACTTAATTACCCTGGGCTTTCGCCATCTCAACTCTGGTTTCCGTTCACCGGTGACCTCTTTGATGAAACGTTTCCAGACCCTGCCCGGCAAACAAAATGAATAAAGGAGTTATTAATTACTTGATATCAGGAAATGAACTAATAAAGAAGCCGACATAGTGCGTCCCTTTCGAGCAACGAATGCAAGCTTATGTAATCTTCAGGGTCTTTACTTAGCGAGTCCAGTACTTCAACAGTTCCATCGTCAACTCTAATGATTAGAAGGATCCAGTGGTAGCTGCACACACGATTTGTATAAGCGGGCATGTATAACTCATCAACTACACTTAACATCGAGTATATATATATAAGCAAAAATAGAATTTGTAGTACAAGACAATAACACTCACTAGAAGTTCCAAGGTAAAAGTATTTCTGGTTTGTACTTTAGGGCCTTCAAAAACCTTAGAAGCATTTTCTCCGTGTCTTTAGGGTTCCTTCTCAACACTTCTTCATTAACGGTATTTGGGTCAATGAACCCAATGCCATAGTCTCACTACTGGAATCAGCTTCTTTGCCGTCTGCCATAGCAGACGGCAAAGGCATGCTTGGCGGACGGCAAAGGCTTTGCCGTCAACCAGCAGACGGCAAACACTCCGGCCGAACGGCTGCCGGGAAAGCCTTCTTTGCCGTCTGCTGGCAGACGGCAAAGAATCTTACTTCTTTGCCGTCTGCCGGCGGACGGCAAAGAGCTGTAGCTGACGTCAGCCTTCAGCTGGGCCCAGGCAGGCTCTTTGCCATCCGCTGGCAGACGGCAAAGAACCTTACTTCTTTGCCGTCTGCCAGCGGACGGCAAAGAGCTGCAGCTGACGTCAGCTGTCAGCTGGCCCAGGCAGGCTCTTTGCCGTCTGCTAGCAGACGGCAAAGAGGCCACATAGGCCAGCCCAGGTTGCACAGGCTGCTGCCACGTGGCCTCTTTGCCGTCGGCTAGCAGACGGCAAACCTCTTTCCCGTCTGGTAGCAGACGGCAAAGTGGCCATATAGCCCCTGTTTTTTCTGTTTTTTGTTATATCAATTCATTTTCACAGAAATTCAAACATATATATATATGAACAATATAGCATATCCAACACATATTACCAATACTCATGAACACATATCCATGAACACATGTTACCAATAGTAGCAAGTTTCACAATATTGTCATGAACACATCGAACACATATCCAATATTGTCATGAACATATCCAACACATGTCCATGTTACAATAGTAGCAAGTTTCACATATACAAAATCATCCATCACATAAACAAAAAGGAAGACAAGGACTCCATGCATGAACGCAAGCTCCCATGAAGTGAATCAAATCTACAAAATGGGAAAGATGAAAGTTAGAAGAAGAAGAAAAAGAAGAAGAAGAATTTATCTTCTCTTATTGCTTACTTGTGTCATTTTAGAGCTAACCTAGTTAAATACGCCATTTTTGACCTAAAAATGCTAAGTATGTCATAAATGAACTAAATAAGCTAATTATAGGTCATTTTGGAGCATATTAAGTCATTTTGGAGCTAAATAGGTCATTTTGGAGCTAAATAGCTCATTTTGGAGCATATTAAGTCATTTTGGAGCCAAATAGGTCATTTTGGAGCATATTAAGTCATTTTGGAGCATACTAAGTCATTTTGGAGCTAAATATGCTCCAAAATGACTTAATATGCTCCAAAATGACTTAATATGCTCCAAAATGACCTAGTAAGCTCCAAAATGTCTAAATATGCTCCAAAATGACTTAATATGCTCCTAAATGACTTAATATGCTCCTAAATGACTTAATAGGTCATTTTGGAGCTAAATAGGTCATTTGAGAGCTAATTTAGGTTATTATGTCATTTTTTAACTAGCTAAGCATATAAATCCATTTTTGGAGGAATAAATGCTAAGTATAGGTCATTTTAGAGCTATCCTAGGTTAAATAGGTCATTTTGGAGCTAATTAAGGTTGTTATGTCATTTTTTAGCTAGCTAAGCATATTGAGTCATTTTGGAGGAATAAATGCTAAGTATATAGGTCACTTTAGAGCTATCCTAGGTTAAATAGGTCATTTTTGAGCTAATTAAGGTTATTATGTCATTTTTGAGCTACCTAACCATATAAATTCATTTTTGGAGGAAAAAATGCTAAGTACAGGTCATTTTAGAGCTTTCCTAGGTTAAATGGGTCGTTTGAGAGCTAATTAAGGTTGCTATGTTCTTTTTGAGCTAGCTAAGCATATAAATCCATTTTTGGAGAAATAAATGCTAAGTATACGTCATTTTAGAGCTATCCTAGGTTAAATAGGTCATTTTGGAGCTAATTAAGTATACGTCATTTTAGAGCTATCCTAAGTATAAGCATATTGAGTCATTTTGTTAAGCTAACACTTGGGAAAACTTACCGTCATCACTTAGGTGTAGGTGAAGGACCGGTCGCGCCAGTGGCAGACGGAGAAGCATCGGTCGATGCTTGTCGGGATTTATGCTGCACCAAAGATCATTTGCAATGTATCGTTAGCATGATGCAACTCAAATCTGAAGACTAGTAACTAATGACCATTCAAATGAAACTCACCGTGCCCGCCGGAGCAACGACTGGCATCGGCGGAGGGGTCGTGCCATTCTTTTCGCACATGCTCTGCACATTTGGTTTTCTCGAGTCAGTCATATTAGTTAGTAATGAAAGGAACATTACGTGCATGATTTGGCTAATATGCAGAAGAAACTTACCACGAAGAGCTCGTATAGGGCCCGTTGACCCGCGTCGTTCCGGGACCTCTCCTCCTCCAATAGCTTAGCCGTCCTATCCTCCGCCTCCCTCTCTCTCGCCGCCGCCTGCCGTCTCTCTTCCTCTAGAAGCGCCTGGGTCCTCGCTTCTGCTTCCTCAAGAGCAGCCTGGGTCTTCGCTCTCTCTGCCTCAATAGCAGCCTGCAACACCACTCGTTCGCATTGTAATCATCGACGGCCGCACACACAATGTAATGGAGGAAAGGTATCTGAGTCCGTATAACTAACCTGGAATTCGAGCTCCATTGGCCGTGCACGACGCCTTATCTCAGGATCGGAGCTGGTCTGCCGCTTCTTGATCTGCGAGAGAGTGCTAGTACAACGTATCAGTCCATCCCCAATGGCTAATGAGCCATGGGACCTCCCGCCACTAGATATCATCACCAGCTCTGGATCAAGAGGCTGGCTCGGGTTAAACTCCGGCCCTTTCCTCGCCTTCCCCTCGTCTCTGTACATCACAAGCTTGTTGTGGGAGGCGGTGTTGGTGAATTTCTCTAGATCATCGAGGTCAGACTCAGAGAATGCCTTGGCCTTCTTGTACGAGGCAGTATTGGACATGGCATAGAGGTCGAACAGCTCTGGCACTGGAGCCTTGTTGTGCCGCGCCTAAAAGAGAGGAACAGAGTATTAGTTAAGGGCTCAAGCTAGCATGAAGAATGAATTTGCATGAATCATGAACCAAACCACATACCCAGAGTTCCCCGAACCCACGTAGGTTGACGCTGCCTAGATGGTGTGGGACACCTTTCATTTGGGCACGCTTCTCCTTTGCACCGTCGTGGACGTTGCGCCATTGGGGACTGCACCACTCATCCACCAACGCCTCCCAACAGTCCATCCTATCCGCACACCATCTCGGGGGCACCTAAGTTAAGCAAGAGAAATTTGAGCGCTATGCATACGAATCAAATCAAGGAACTAAGTACAAGGCCATGGGAAACAAAATTTTTCCTACGCACACATAAGATCTATCCATGGTGATGAGCATCTACGAGAGGGAGAGTGAATCTACATACCCTTGTAGATCGCTAAGCGGAAGCGTTTAAGAAACGCGGTTGATGTAGTCGAACGTCTTCGCGATCCAAATCGCCGAGCGTCCCGCGATCCAATCACGATCCTTCCGATCTAGTGCCGAACGGACGGCACCTCCGCGTTCAACACACGTACGGCTTGATGACGCCTTCACCTCCTCGATCCAGCGAGCGATGGTGAAGTAGTGGTTGAGTTCCAGTAGCACGACGGCGTGGTGATGGTGGTGAGGAACAATCTCTGCAGGGCTTCGCCAAGCACTACGGAGATTATGACGGAGGAACTAGAGGGCTAGGGTTGCCGGCACACGGCTTGGGAAATCCTGATGTGTCCCGTGTGCTAGCCCTGCCCCTCTATTTATATGTTGAGCCTTGGGGTCTAAACTTGGAGTAAAAGCCTCCTCTAGGTCGGTTTTGCCCGCACAAGGTCGGTTTGGCCCGCAGGGAAAGAGTCCAACTCGGATCCCTGCCGAACCGTGCACAGCCGCACACAAGCGGTAGTACCGCTTCACACAAGCGGTAGTACCGCTCGGGCGGTAGTACCGCTTCACCTAGCGGTAGTACCGCTTACGCGGCAGCAAAACTACTTTTGCACTTTCCAATACCTCGTGGGCTTTATCCCTTTGGCCCATATAAAGTGTTGCTGCACCCGAACACTTCGGCAAACATCCGGAACCCATTCCGATGAACTCTGGAACTCTTCCGGAGATCGAAACACTATTATCACATATATCAATCTTTACCTCCGGACTCTTCCGGAGATCCTCGTCATGTCCGGGATCTTATCCGGGACTCCGAACAACTTTCGGTCACCAACATAATAACTCAATTATACTAATCGTCACCAAACGTTAAGTGTGTAGACCCTGCGGGTTCGAGAACTATGTAGACATGACCGAGACACCTCTACGGCCAATAACCAATAGCGGGACCTGGATGCCCATATTGGCTCCTACATATTCTACGAAGATCTTTATCGGTCGAACCTCTATGTCAAGGATTCAGTTAATCCCGTATGCTGTTCCCTTTGTTCTTCGGTATGTTACTTGCCCGAGATTCGATCGTCGGTATCACTATACCTAGTTCAATCTCGTTACCGGCAAGTCTCTTTACTCGTTCCGTAATACAAGATCTCGTGGCTAACACTTTAGTCACATTGCTTGCAAGGCTCATTGTGATGTTGTATTACCGAGTGGGCCCTGAGATACCTCTCCGTCATACGGAGTAACAAATCCCAGTCTTGATCCATGCCAACCCAACAGACACCCTCGGAGATACCTGTAGAGCACCTTTATAGTCACCCAGTTACGTTGCGACGTTTGATACACACAAGGTATTCCTCCGGTGTTAGTGAGTTGCATGATCTCATGGTCAAAGGAACAGATACTTGACATGCAGAAAACAATAGCAATAAACTGACACGATCAAATGCTACGTTTACAGTTTGGGTCTTGTCCATCACATCATTCTCCTAATGATGTGATCCCGTTATCAAATGACATCTCATGTCAATGGCTAGGAAACCTTAACCATCTTTGATCAACGAGCTAGTCAACTAGAGGCTTACTAGGGACACAGTGTTGTCTATGTACCCACACATGTATTTGAGTTTCCAATCAATACAATTATAGCATGGATAATAAACGATTATCATGAACAAGGAAATATAATAATAACCAATTTATTATTGCCTCTAGGGCATATTTCCAACAGTCTCCCACTTGCACTAGAGTCAATAATCTAGTTCACATCACTATGTGATTTACATTGTAATGAATCGAACACCCATGCAGTTCTGGTGTTGTTCATGTTTAGCCCTTGGAAGAGGTTTAGTCATCGGATCTGCAACATTTAGATCCGTGTGTACTTTGCAAATATTTATGTCGTCCTCCTTGATGTAATCGCGGATGGAATTGAAACGTCGCTTTATGTGTCTGGTCCTCTTGTGAAATCTTGGTTCCTTGGCTAGAGCAATGGCACCAGTATTATCACAAAACAGAGTCATTGGGTTAAGCGCACTAGGCACTACTCCAAGATCTGTCATGAACTCCTTTATCCAGACACCTTCCTTCGCCGCCTCCGAGGCAGCGATGTACTCCGCTTCACATGTAGAATCTGCTACCACGCTTTGCTTGGAACTGCACCAGCTAACCGCACCCCCATTAAGAATAAATACGTATCCGGTTTGCGACTTAGAGTCATCCGGATCAGTGTCAAAGCTTGCATCGACGTAACCCTTTACGACGAGCTCTTGATCACCTCCATAAACGAGAAACATGTCCTTAGTCCTTTTCAGGTACTTCAGGATATTCTTGACCGCCGTCCAGTGTTCCATTCCTGGATCACTTTGAAACCTTCCGACCATACTTATGGCAAGGCTGACATCGGGTCTTGTGCACAGCATTGCATACATGATAGAGCCTATGGCCGAAGCATAGGGGATGACACTCATCTTTTCTCTATCTTCTGCAGTCACTGGGCATTGAGTCTTACTCAACTTCACACCTTGCAAAACAGGCAAGAACCCCTTCTTGGACTGATCCATTTTGAACTTCTTCAAAATCTTATCAAGGTATGTGCTTTGTGAAAGTCCTATTAAGCGTCTCGATCTATCTCTATAGATCTTGATGCCTAATATGAAAGCAGCTTCTCCTAGGTCCTTCATTGAAAAACTCTTGTTCAAATATTCCTTTACGCTTTCCAGCATTTCTATATTGTTTCCAATCAGCAATATGTCATCCACATATAATATTAGAAACGCTATAGAGCTCCCACTCACTTTCTTGTAAATACAAGCTTCTCCGTAAACTTGTATAAACTCGAACGCTTTGATCACTTCATCAAAGCGAAGATTCCAACTCCGAGATGCTTGCACCAGTCCATAAATGGATCGCTGGAGTTTGCAAACTTTGTCAGCATTCTCTGGATCGACAAAACCTTCTGGTTGCATCATATACAACTCTTCCTTAAGGTAACCGTTAAGGAACGCTGTTTTGACATCCATCTGCCAAATTTCATAATCGAAAAAGGCAGCTATTGCTAACATGATTCTGACGGACTTAAGCATCGCTACGGGTGAGAAGGTCTCATCGTAGTCAACTCCTTGAACTTGTGAAAAACCCTTTGCCACAAGTCGAGCTTTATAGACGGTGACATTACCGTCCGCGTCCGTCTTCCTCTTAAAGATCCATTTGTTCTGAATGGCCTTACGCCCTTCAGGTAATACTTCCAAAGTCCATACTTTGTTTTCATACATGGATCCCATCTCGGATTTCATGGCCTCTAACCACTTCTTGGAATCCGGGCTCATCATCGCTTCTCCATAGCTCGTAGGTTCATCGTTGTTTAACAACATGACCTCTAAGACAGGGTTGCCGTACCACTCAGGAGCAGTACGCGTCCTTGTCGACCTACGAGGTTCGATAGCAACTTGATCCAAAGCTTCATGATCATCATCATTAACTTCCTCTTCAGCTAATGTAGGCTCCACAGAAACAACTTTCTGCGCTGCGCTACTCTCAGGTTGAAGTAAAGGTTCAACAACCTCATCAAGTTCTATCTTCCTCCCACTCAATTCTTTCGAGAGAAACTCTTTCTCAAGAAATGTTCCGTTTTTAGCGACAAACACTTTGCCCTCGGATCTGAGGTAGAAGGTATACCCAATTGTCTCTTTTGGGTATCCTATGAAGACGCATTTCTCCGCTTTGGGTTCCAGCTTTTCAGGCTGAAGCTTTTTGACATAAGCATCACATCCCCAAACTTTAAGAAACGACAGTTTCGGCTTCTTGCCAAACCAAAGTTCATATGGCGTCGTCTCAACGGATTTCGATGGTGCCCTATTTAAAGTGAATGCAGCTGTCTCTAATGCATAACCCCAAAACGATAGTGGCAAATCGGCAAGAGACATCATAGATCGCACCATATCTAATAAGGTTCGATTACGACGTTCGGACACACCATTACGCTGTGGTGTTCCAGGCGGTGTCAATTGTGAAACAATTCCACACTGTCTTAAGTGACTGCCAAACTCATAACTCAGATATTCTCCTCCTCGATCAGATCGTAGGAATTTAATCTTCTTGTTACGATGATTCTCAACTTCACTCTGAAATTGTTTGAACTTTTCAAATGTTTCAGACTTGTGTTTCATTAAGTAAATATACCCATATCTACTTAAGTCATCAGTGAAGGTGAGAAAATAACGATAACCACCGCGCGCCTCAATACTCATCGGACCGCACACATCAGTATGTATGATTTCCAATAAGTCACTTGCCCGTTCCATTGTTCCAGAGAACGGCGTTTTAGTCATCTTGCCCATGAGGCATGGCTCACATGTGTCAAGTGATTCAAAATCAAGTGACTCCAAAAGTCCATCAGCATGGAGCTTCTTCATGCGTTTTACGCCAATATGACCTAAACGGCAGTGCCACAAGAAAGTGGTATTATCATTATCAATTCTACATCTTTTGGCATCAATGTTATGAACATGTGTATCATTACTATCGAGATTCAATAAGAATAAACCCCTTACATTGGGTGCATGACCATAAAAGATATTACTCATATAAATAGAACAACCATTATTCTCTGATTTAAATGAGTAACCGTCTCGCAATAAACAAGATCCAGATATAATGTTCATGCTTAACGCAGGCACCAAATAACACTTATTTAGGTTCATCACTAATCCCGACGGTAATCGAAGAGCGAGCGTGCCGACGGTGATCACATCAACCTTGGAACCATTTCCCACGCGCATCGTCACTTCGTCCTTTGCCAGCCTCCGTCTATTCCGCAGTTCCTGTTTTGAGTTGCAAATATGAGCAACCGCACCGGTATCAAATACCCAGGCACTACAACGAGAGTTGGTAAGGTACACATCAATAACATGTATATCATATATACCTTGTTTGTTGTTGGCCGCCTTCTTGTCAGCCAAATACTTGGGGCAGTTCCGCTTCCAGTGTCCAGTTCCCTTGCAATGAAAACACACAGTTTCTGGTTTGGGTCCAGCCTTGGGTTTCTTCACGAGAGGAGCAACTGCTTTGCCACTCTTCTTGGAGTTACCCTTCTTACCCTTGCCATTTTTCTTGAAACTAGTGGTTTTATTGACCATCAACACTTGATGCTCCTTCTGAATTTCAGACTCAGCGATTTTCAGCATCGCAAACAGCTCGGCGACTGACTTGTTCATCCCGTGCATGTTATAGTTCAACACGAAGCTCTTGTAGCTAGGTGGCAATGATTGAAGAACTCTGTCAGTGATAGCCTCTGGCGGAAGGGGCATCCCTAACTCAGCCAGACGGGTGGAGTACCCAGACATTCTGAGCACGTGATCACTGATAGACCCGTTCTCCTCCATCTTGCAAGCATAGAATTTGTCGGAGATCTCATATCTCTCGATCCGGGCATTCTTCTGAAAGATAAACTTCAACTCCTGGAACATCTCATATGCTCCATGACGTTCAAAACGTCTTTGAAGTCCCGGTTCTAAGCCATACAACATTGCACATTGAACTATTGAGTAATCATCAGAACGAGCCTGCCAGGCGTTCACAACGTCTAGAGACTCAACTGGAGCGGGTGGATCACCAAGCGGTGCATCAAGGACATAAGCCTTCTGGGAAGCCGTAAGGATAATCCTTAGATTACGGGCCCAGTCCACAAAGTTACTTCCATCATCTTTCAACTTAGCTTTCTCTAGGAACGCATTAAAATTCAGGGGTGCTACTGCGCGAGCCATGATCTACAACATAAATATAGCAAAGACAACTTAGACTATTGTTCTTTAGATAATGAGTTTAGTTAATCATATTTTAAAAAACTCCCACTCAAATTGACATCCCTCCGATCATTCGAGTGTAACATGATCCAAATCCACCAACTCAAGTCCGATCATCACGTGAGTTGAGGTGGTTTCAATGGTGAACATCTTCATGTTGATCATATCTACTATATGACTCATGTTCGACCTTTCGGTCTCTTGTGTTCCGAGGCCATGTCTGTACATGCTAGGCTCGTCAAGTTTAACCCGAGTGTTCCGCACGTGTAACATGGCTTACACCCGTTGTATGCGAACGTAGAGTCTATCACACCCGATCGTCACGGCGTGTCTCGAAACGACGAACTTTCGCAACGGTGCACACTTGGGGAGAACACAATTTTATCTTGAAATTTAAGTGAGGGATCACCTTATAATGCTACCGTCGTCCTAAGCAAAATAAGATGCATAAAAGGATTAACATCACATGCAAATCATAAGTGACATGATATGGCCATGAACTTGTGCTTTTGATCTCCATCTCCAAAGCACCGGCATGATCTCCATCGTCACCGGCATGACACCATGATCTCCATCAACGTGTCGCCATAAGGTTGTCGCGCCGACTGTTGCTTCCACGACTATTGCTAACGTTTAGCGATAAAGTAAAGCATTACATAGCGCTTAATGATTGACACGCAGGTCATACAATAATTAAAGACAACTCTATGGCTCCTGCCAGTTGCCGTACTCATCGACATGCAAGTCGTGATATTCTATACAAAACATGATCATCTCATACATCACATATATCTCATCATGTAATTGGCCATATCACATCACAACATACCCTGCAAAAACAAGTTAGACGTCCTCTAATTGTTGTTGCAAATTTTACGTGGCTGCTACGGGTTTGCAAGAACCGTTCTTACCTACGCAAAACCACAACGTGGTGTAGTGATTGCTTTTTGATCTTCTAAAAGAACCCTCTTCATTGAACCGATTCAACTAAAGTGAGAGAGACAGACACCCGCCAGTCACCTTTATGCAACAAGTGCACGCAGCGGTAAAACCAGTCTCGCGTAAGCGTACGCGTAATGTCGGTCCGGGCCGCTTCATCTCACAATGCCGCTGAATCAAGTATCAACTAGTAACGGCAAGCAATATGTATACACCCATGCCCACAACTCGTTTGTGTTCTACTCGAGATCTCATCTACGCATAGACCTAGCTCTGATACCACTGTTGGGGAACGTTGCATGGGAAACAAAAATTTTCCTACGCACACATAAGATCTATCCATGGTGATGAGCATCTACGAGAGGGAGAGTGAATCTACATACCCTTGTAGATCGCTAAGCGGAAGCGTTTAAGAAACGCGGTTGATGTAGTCGAACGTCTTCGCGATCCAAATCGCCGAGCGTCCCGCGATCCAATCACGATCCTTCCGATCTAGTGCCGAACGGACGGCACCTCCGCGTTCAACACACGTACGGCTTGATGACGCCTTCACCTCCTCGATCCAGCGAGCGATGGTGAAGTAGTGGTTGAGTTCCAGCAGCACGACGGCGTGGTGATGGTGGTGAGGAACAATCTCTGCAGGGCTTCGCCAAGCACTACGGAGATTATGACGGAGGAACTAGAGGGCTAGGGTTGCCGGCACACGGCTTGGGAAATCCTGATGTGTCCCGTGTGCTAGCCCTGCCCCTCTATTTATATGTTGAGCCTTGGGGTCTAAACTTGGAGTAAAAGCCTCCTCTAGGTCGGTTTTGCCCGCACAAGGTCGGTTTGGCCCGCAGGGAAAGAGTCCAACTCGGATCCCTGCCGAACCGTGCACAGCCGCACACAAGCGGTAGTACCGCTTCACACAAGCGGTAGTACCGCTTGGGCGGTAGTACCGCTTCACACAAGCGGTAGTACCGCTCGGGCGGTAGTACCGCTTCACCTAGCGGTAGTACCGCTTACGCGGCAGCAAAACTACTTTTGCACTTTCCAATACCTCGTGGGCTTTATCCCTTTGGCCCATATAAAGTGTTGCTGCACCCGAACACTTCGGCAAACATCCGGAACCCATTCCGATGAACTCTGGAACTCTTCCGGAGATCGAAACACTATTATCACATATATCAATCTTTACCTCCGGACTCTTCCGGAGATCCTCGTCATGTCCGGGATCTTATCCGGGACTCCGAACAACTTTCGGTCACCAACATAATAACTCAATTATACTAATCGTCACCAAACGTTAAGAGTGTAGACCCTGCGGGTTCGAGAACTATGTAGACATGACCGAGACACCTCTACGGCCAATAACCAATAGCGGGACCTGGATGCCCATATTAGCTCCTACATATTCTACGAAGATCTTTATCGGTCGAACCTCTATGTCAAGGATTCAGTTAATCCCGTATGCTGTTCCCTTTGTTCTTCGGTATGTTACTTGCCCGAGATTCGATCGTCGGTATCACTATACCTAGTTCAATCTCGTTACCGGCAAGTCTCTTTACTCGTTCCGTAATACAAGATCTCGTGGCTAACACTTTAGTCACATTGCTTGCAAGGCTCATTGTGATGTTGTATTACCGAGTGGGCCCTGAGATACCTCTCCGTCATACGGAGTAACAAATCCCAGTCTTGATCCATGCCAACCCAACAGACACCCTCGGAGATACCTGTAGAGCACCTTTATAGTCACCCAGTTACGTTGCGACGTTTGATACACACAAGGTATTCCTCCGGTGTTAGTGAGTTGCATGATCTCATGGTCAAAGGAACAGATACTTGACATGCAGAAAACAATAGCAATAAACTGACACGATCAAATGCTACGTTTACAGTTTGGGTCTTGTCCATCACATCATTCTCCTAATGATGTGATCCCGTTATCAAATGACATCTCATGTCAATGGCTAGGAAACCTTAACCATCTTTGATCAACGAGCTAGTCAACTAGAGGCTTACTAGGGACACAGTGTTGTCTATGTACCCACACATGTATTTGAGTTTCCAATCAATACAATTATAGCATGGATAATAAACGATTATCATGAACAAGGAAATATAATAATAACCAATTTATTATTGCCTCTAGGGCATATTTCCAACACTGCACCACTCATCCACCAACGCCTCCCAACAGTCCATCCTATCCGCACACCATCTCGGGGGCACCTAAGTTAAGCAAGAGAAATTTGAGCGCTACGCATACGAATCAAATCAAGGAACTAAGTACAAGGCCTTAAGAATAGGTAATTACCTTCATGTATTTCTCCTTACTCAGAAACTTGAGGCGGCACTTCCCTTTTGCCCTCCGAATACCAGTCGAGGCGTAGTAGTCTCGAATAGCCTGCGTCCGAGCCTCGTGACGAAAGTTTTGAAATAGGCGCCTGCACTCGTTGTCGATAACCCGAGCCGCGTGATCCTCCTGTCCCTCAGCACACCTGTAGAAGGTCTGCAATCAAACAAGAAAACACGGATTAGTACAATCACTAAGGTTGCCAATCAAAGAAGAAAACACAACGTAGATGGCAAAGGAGAAATTACCCAAAACGTCTGGATCACAATGTCGGTGACCCTGTGGCACTCGACATCGCCGATCCTATGCCCCGGCGGGGCCGGGGCAGCCAAGTAGTGCTCCCAGGTCAGTCCTAGCTCTCGAACCCGGCCCTCACCGGGCAACGTGACCCACCCCGGGAAGCTCTGGCGACAAATCACACCAAGGACACTGTTGGGCTTGCGGCAACCAGGCCCGTGTGTCCAAGACCTGCAGTATGACAAGGCCAACGCATTAGATATTCGAAGAAACGTGAAGACAAAAGGTTAAAAAAGAGTAAATGCACTTACTTCTCCCCCTGCGGCGCAATCAACCACCTCTGGTCGGGGGTCGCCGGGGTGGGCGGGAGCTTTGTACCACCACGCTGGTATACTTTGCGCCCCTCAACCCACTCACCCTCGCTATAGCTATCAGAACTATAGCCACCCTCAGGAGGGCCACTCGACGAGCCCGCACCTAGGTTCGGCTGCGACTCAACGTGATCCCTGCTGAGCTCCTCAGTCTCGTGGGACGAAGGCTCGGCGGCCCCACGCTCGTCGGCCGTAGGCGCGTCTGTCGTAGCCTCGTCTGTAGTAGGCTCGTGGACCGGAGTCCGAGACGGCTCCACCTCAGGCGGCCCCATCTCAGAAGGAGCACCCCTGTGCTTGGGTGAATCAGCTGGGGGTGGCGGCGAGGAAGGCGTAGTAGCAGCCTTCCTACCTCTCCCGCCGCCACGTCCACCTCTACCAGCCTTCTCCTTCTTCCCCCCCCGACCTCTCCCGGTCGAAGAAGAAGCGCCCGCCGGTGTCTGCAAACTGAGATCCAGCGCTCTCCGGAGGTGGTGGGGTGGGATGGAAGTACCCCTCCCACCACGCGCCGAGGAAGGAGCCTCGGAGCGCTCTCGACCCCTGCCCACCATCTGTCAACACCTGCAATGACAAAGAGTAAACGAAGTTAGTACAACATTAAAAAAATGAATACCTGACATGAATATAATTTAAGTGTATCATCATCATGAACATAATAAAAAATTGAATACCTAACATGAACCAATTAATAATATATATGTACATAATAATAATTGAATACCTGACATGAACTATATTATTAATCTTCCTCGTCATCATTAATAAATGCTTCATCATCGTCTATATATGCTTCGGGGTCAATAAATGCATCATCATCATCACTATCAGTAAAGACGTGCTCATCATCATCATCAATAAATGCATCAACATGTGGAAGGCCTCCTGTACGTAATCGGTCAAGCATTGACAGGTCATCCGCAGCAGTAACCTCTTCTTGTTCCGGCTCTTCTTGTTCCGGCTCAGGCTCGGATTCACTGCCGCTGTCTACTTCAATGTTCTGAGGTGAAGTAGAGCGGTTCTTGAAACGTTTTTTGGAAAGACGTGTTTCTTGGAAGAATTCTCCTTCATATGTGTCTGGGTTAATGTGAGGTTCATAATCCTCTTCATTGGGGGGAGGTGGTCTAACATGTGGCGGCACTTCATAAACGACATCCCAACCTTTGAGATTTGGATCACTTTGGCAGGCCCACGGTAGATAGAAAACTTGGGTTGCCTGTTGAGCCGTAATATTGACATCGGGAACATCCAAATGGGTGCTTTGTTTGATTTCGACTAGCCCTAGATGTTCATGAGTCCTTCTAGTCTCCTTCGGCTGGAACCAATAACATTTGAAGACTACGACTTTCGGTGGGTTTGCACCATAGAATAGAAGTTCATAAATTGCTTCAATTCTTCCATAATACTCGGTATCTCCTTCGCCGATAGCAGAGACACAACAATTTGTAGACTTTCGGTCGGCCATAGATAGCTCTTTGCCATAGGTACGAAAGCGATACCCGTTGATGTCGTATTTGTCAAATGAACGGACCTTATAGTCAAAACCATTAGCGACTTGTCTCAATTCGGGGTCCATAGACTCTGAACTAGCCTACAAGTTTAATACGAAAGGATTGTTGCATTAGCCGGAAATTAGAAGAAGAAATGAAATGGTCTAATGGAAATTACCGTTTGTTTGAACCAAGAGATGAAACCGGGATAGCCGCCTCCATGCATTGCCAGAAGCTCATACTCTTCGACGGAATCCTTTTGGATCACCGCTCCATACGGGAATTTGGCGACGTATCGACTGCATCAAATATCCGGGAATAAGAGCAGTTCAAAGGAATTAGAGGTTGCGAAACAATGTACCGAGAACTTACTCGATGTATGGCCGCACTTCTGTTAGGTTGTTCAAGATATACAACGTAATGGTCCGCCATTCGTCGACATCCAACGATAAGGAAGTATAAGCACCGGCTGGTGCGAGCTTCCCTTTGAATAGGCTGAGGTTGGATCCACCCTTTTTAGGGTCGCCAGCATTGTACCGAGGCTTCGGATTATGCAAATGACGATTTTTGGCTTCGTAGTGTGCTGTCACGAAGTTTGCCGCCTCCTCAGTAATGAATGCCTCGGCCATCGATGCTTCAATTCGACGTTTATTTTTACATTTTTCTCGAAGCGTCTTCTGCATCCTCTCAGTTGCGTAGCACCAACGATTCTGCACGGGCCCCCCCAATCGTGCCTCGGTCGGGAGATGCAAAATCAAATGCTGCATTGGATTAAAGAAGCCCGGTGGAAAGATCTTCTCTAACTTGCAGATCAACTCCGGCGCCAACTCTTCCAGTTCTTCTAGCAAGCCAGGCGATAGTTCTTTCGCACAAAGAACACGGAAGAAATAGCTCAGCTCTGCCAGTACTAGCCATTCATCCTCAGGGATAAAGCCACGCAACATCACCGGCATTACCCGCTCAAGCCATATGTGCCAATCATGACTCTTGAGACCAAATATTTTCAATTTTTCAAGGCTCGCTCCCCTCTTTAGATTCGCTGCATACCCATCGGGGAACATCAACTCCTTTTTCACCCACAGGAGTATTTCCCTCATAACTGGCCTTCCAAGATTGAACCATGCCTTTGGCTTCGTCCATTTCTTCTTTCCTTTCGGTTGTCGCATGTTTTGTAGCGGTCTATCACATAGAGCCTGCTGATCGACTCTAGCCTTAGGATTATCCTTTGTTTTCCCCTCTATGCCGAACAATGTACCAAAGAGGGCCTCGCCGACATTCTTTTCAGTGTGCATCACGTCGATGTTGTGTGGGCAAAGGAGGTCTTTGAAGTAAGGCAGATCCCACAAGCATGTCTTGTGAGTCCAGGCGTGTTCTGAATTATACCCCTTGAAATACCCTGGACGCTCTGGATCCGGCTCGAGAGAGTTTAACTGATCCAGGGTCTGTTGGCCCGTCAACGCAGGTGGTGCAGAGTTTTTGACAACTCTACCTTTGATGAAGTTCTTCTTGTCTTTTCTGAACTTATGGCGAGGATCCAGGAACTGTCTATGCATGTCGAAGCAAGAAAACTTGCCACCCGCCTGCAGCCGACGAAACTCAAGAGCTGCCTTGCATGTGGGGCACGGGAACCTTCCATGCACAGACCAGCCAACGAATAGCGCATACGCCGGCAAGTCATGCATCGAGTACATGTACCACACACGCATTAGGAAGTTTTTTTTGTAGCGGCGTCGTATGTCTTGATCCCATTATCCCAAGCTTCTTGCAGTTCATCCTTAAGCGGCTGCATGTACACATTCATATTCTTCCCCGGATAGTTGGGCCCCGGAATTATCAACGTCAGGAAAATGTTCTTTCTTTGCATAATCTGTCCGGGGGGGAGATTGAGTGGAATGACAAATACAGGCCAACAACTGTATTGGGCTGCCATCATACCAAACACATTGAACCCATCCGTGGTTATGGCGATTCGAGGATGCCTTGGATCTACTGCTTTAGCATGATGTATTGCATCGAAGCGCTTCCACGCAAAAGCGTCCGATGTGTGTACCAACATCGGCTCCCCATCTACATCTAGTTCGGTTCTTTTGCCCAATTTGTGCCATGTCATCTGTCTGGCCGTCTCTTCGACCATGAAAAGTCGTTGAAGTCTTGGTATGATTGGCATATGCCGAAGAACATTAACTGGGATTTTTGTCTGACTCTTCTCACCCATACCGTTGTCTACCTCAACATACCTGGAAGACTGGCAAACGGGACAATACTTCAAGTCCGCATACTCAAGCCTAAATAAGGCACATCCTTTCTCACAGGCATCTATCTTCTCATAGGGCATCTTAAGTACACGGAGGATTTTGTCCGACTGGTACAGGTTTGCAGGCATTACATGGCCTTTGGGTAGAAAGCGTCCAAATAGTGTCATCATCGCGTCGTAGCATTCTCTGCCCAAGTTGAATTGAGCCTTCAGAGCCATTACTTGTGCGATGGCATCCAGCTGACAAAGCTCAGTGTGCTCGTGGAGAGGACGTTTTGAAGACTCCAACATATCATTGAAGGCCTTTGCAGATTCCTCCATCTCATCGTCCGAATCCCGAGCATCATCAAAGTCTTGCACCATGTCTTCCATCCCGGTACCATGCTCGTCGGTGCGACGACGGCCCTCCTCAGCTCTGGCACGTTGGGCAGACTCACCATGCAATGTCCATACCGTATAATTAGGCGTAAAACCCAACTTCTGCAGGTGTTTGATCATTTAAAACTCTGACTTCTTTTTTAAGTTGTCGCAATTGGCACAGGGGCACCAGGTTGTTTCCTGTCCATTTGCAAATGCGGCTCTCACAAACCCCTTGGTTTTTCTTAGCCATTCAGGTGTCATGTCTTTCTGACTAGTGTGACCGGTGTACATCCATGCACGATCACTCATCTTGCCTAGCTACTGGACACACAAGAAATATATACATAATTCAGTAAACCATATTCATCAGTTAATAGAGTTTGTCAGTTTTATTACGTCCATGCAACCTAGACTAATAGGTAAAGATAGGTCCTAATCCCACCCGAGTATGTGTAGATTGGGTTCGTTTTCCCATGCTCTGCTCCGGATCCGACGCAAAATTTCGGCAGCACCTCCCCGCTGTTCTCCTGATACACGTCTCGGCAATAAGCAGAGAGGTTGTGTACCCGGAGAACAACAGGGAGGCACTGACGAAATTCTGCATCGGATCCGGAGCAGAGCATATGGGAAAACGAACCCAATCTACACATACTCGGGCTGTCCATGGATAACGTTGGACAATTCGAAAGAATCACGGTTATAAATATGCAAATGCATGCATATTTATAGATGTAACCCTTTCGAACGGGAGACGCATAGTGGTCACGCATACTGATGATTGACACCTATAGCTAGCAAGTTTCATCGGCACGAATACCGGAACAGAGCAAATGAAGGGGGGAGGAGGAGATGTCATTTGTGCTCACCCACAAACGCAGGGGCGGAGCTCGTCGAACGCACGGGGAGGTCGTCGAACACCAGACCCTCGCAGCCCCGAAAGAACTGCACATTTAAATCCACCCGATCAACACAAATATATATGATGTTTTTCTTAACAAAATCGGAAAATATACTTCCTAACTCATAATTCACAAATATATGACCCCGTCGGCCTCTGGAAGGCCGAAGAACACCTTTTCGGTCAACAGGAGGCCGAAGAGGTGTCGGGGGTCGGGGGTGTCGTGTCTGGGTGGCGTGGTGTCGGGGTGTCGTGGTGTCGGGGTGTCGTGTCGGGGGAGGTCGTGTCTGGGTGTCGTGGTGTCGGGGTGTCAGGGGTGTCGGGGTGTCGGGGTCGGGGTCGGGGTCGGGGTGTCGGGGTGTCAGGGGTGTCGGGGTGTCGGGGTCGGGGTCGGGGTCGGGGTCGGGGTGTCGGGGGGTGTCGGGGTGTCGGGGGGTGTCGTGTCTGGTTGTCGTGGTGTCGGGGTGTCGGGGTCGGGGTCGGGATGTCGGGGGGTGTCGTGTCTGGTTGTCGTGGTGTCGGGGTCGGGGTATCGGGGTCAGGGTCGGGGTCGGGGTGTCGGGGTGCCGTGTCGGGGTCGGGGTGTCGGGGTGCCGTGTCGGGGTCGGGGTGTCGGGGTGCCGTGTCGGGGTCGGGGTGTCGGGGTCGGGGTGCCGTGTCGGTGTCGGGGTGTCGGGTCGGGGTCGGGGTCGGGGTCGGGGTCGGGGTGCCGTGTCGGGGTCGGGGTGTCGGGTCGGGGCCGGGTTTTCGGATTGTCGGGTCGGGGTGTCGGTGTCGGGGTGTCGGGGTCGGGGTCGGGGTGTCGGGGTGTCGGGGGGTGTCGTGTCTGGTTGTCGTGGTGTCGGGGTCGGGGTATCGGGGTCAGGGTCGGGGTCGGGGTGTCGGGGTGCCGTGTCGGGGTCGGGGTGTCGGGGTGCCGTGTCGGGGTCGGGGTGTCGGGGTCGGGGTGCCGTGTCGGTGTCGGGGTGTCGGGTCGGGGTCGGGGTCGGGGTCGGGGTCGGGGTGTCGGGTCGGGGTCGGGTTTTCGGATTGTCGTGTCGGGGTCGGGGTCGGGTTTTCGGGTTGTCGGGTCGGGGTCGGGGTGCCGTGTCGGGGTCGGGGTTTTTCCTCTCTTTTTTTTCTTCTTCCTCTTCTTCCTTTTCTTCCTTTTTTTCCTTCTTCTTCTTCTTCTTCCTTCTTTCCCTTTTCCCCTTCTTCTTCTCCTCCTCTCCTCTTTTTTCTTCTTCTTCTTCCTCTTCTTCTTTTTTCTTCTCCTCCTCCTCCTCCTCCTCTTCTTCTTCTTCTTCTTCTTCTTCTTCTTCTTCTTCTTCTTCTTTTCTTCTCCTCCTCCTCCTCCTCCTCCTCCTCCTCTTCTTCTTCTTCTTCCTCTTCTTCTAATTATTCTTATTTATTTTCAGAACTAAAACTAAACCTAAAACTAAACCTAAAACTAAAACTAAAACTAAAACTAAAACTAAATCTAAACTAAACATAAACCTAAAACTAAAAAAAAAGGAAAAAAAAAGGGCAAAGGGAGCTCACCGGAGGGGAGAGGGCTCGCCGGGGGGGAGCTCGCCGGAGGGGAGGGGGCTCGCCGGGGGGGGCTCGCCGGGGGGGGGGGCTAGCCGGGGGGGAGGGGGCTGCGGTGGGGCAGCGGAGGTGCGGGGCGGCGGCGGCGCGGGGCAGCGTGGGGGCAGCGGGGAGGGGGCGGCGGTGGGGAGGAGGGGGGCGGCGGCGGGGAGGAGGGGGGCGGCGGGGGATGAGGGGAGGGGGCGGCGGCGGGGAGGAGGGGGGCGGCAGGGGTCGTCGGCGGGGAGGGGGCGGCGGTGGGGAGGAGGGGAGGGGGCGGCGGCGGGGAGGAGGGGGGCGGCGGGGAAGGAGGGGAGGGGGCGGCGGCGGGGAGGAGGGGGGCGGCGGGGGAGGAGGGGAGGGGGCGGCGGCGGGGAGGAGGGGGGCGGCAGGGGTCGTCGGAGGGGAGGGGGCAGCGGCGGCGGCGGTTGGCGCGCGAGAGAGGGAGAAGAGGTGAGAGAGAGAGAGAGAGAGGCGCGGGGCAGGGGGTTGAAAATCAAAACCCCCTCTTTGCCGTCTGCTGGCAGACGGCAAAGACTTCTTTGCCGTCTGCCAGCAGACGGCAAAGAGGTGGGCAGTGTGCCCTCGCCAGTACAGTACCCCGAGGGGCCACCTCACCTCTTTGCCGTCTGCTGGCAGACGGCAAAGAAGTCTTTGCCGTCCGCCAGCAGACGGCAAAGAAGTGCAGATGGCAAAGAAGATCTTTGCCATCAGCATGTTCTTTGCCGTCTGCTTTATAAAAGCAGACGGCAAAGATCCCCTTTGCCATCTGCCAGCAGACGGCAAAGAGCTGGCAGATGGCAAAGACCCTGATTCCAGTAGTGACTCCAGCTCTTTTCAATTCAAAAATCTTCATTCTACATAATACCACACAAAAGAATATAGTGAGTATAATAACAGGCAATGAACGAGCTGAGCTAGAGACTCAAATTACAGAAAGAAATAACTTACAGACAATAGCAACTGACGATAGATTTGTCGAGTGCTTTTTGATTGAATAACTGAAAAAATTCTTCATTTTCAATCCACAAATCTTTTTCTTGGATGTAATGCTCTTTCTCGACTTTCACCATGAGGCTCTCTCGCCCGTCCTTTACTTCTCTCATGTACCAGTCATGCAAGTTGTACATTTGCGTTGTTAGAAGATTCTCATCGTCAGGACTGACCAGAGGTTTCCCGGGGACATATTGCCATGCTATTTCCTTCGGATCCAACGGTGGAAATTCCTCGATCTCTAAGAGATGTTCAACGGTGATACCGAGCAATCTAGCATTCTCTCTATCAGCATCGATTATTACCACATTATTGGCACTCACCTTGAGCGGGCTGATCGATTGGACTGCCTGTTCTCTGAGCTGGGGAACAGTTTTCCCGCATTTACTGCTACCGCTCGACTTCTGTCTTTTGTGGGATTCATAGGACTTGGTAATACAGCGTTCATAGTCTGATACCGGCCTTTTCTCCGCCGGTTTAGCTGCATCAATAAAGTGTTGTACGACCTCGTCGGGTACTTTCTCCTTTGGCAGCGGGGGCGGTTTCGGTCCAAAATGGGCCTGCAATTCGCTAGCCACTTGTACATCGAGTTCCTCACCAGTCATATCGTAAGCTAACTTCTTTTTGGCAGGAGGCTCGGGTTTCTTCTTTTGTGTTCTCTTCTGCTTTGGAGACGGCGGATATCGACATCGCGGACGACTCGCGCTAGGCTTCGTCTCGGGGTGGGATGGACTATGCTGACATGGCGGAGCTTGATATCACGGACCCGCCATGCGCTCCATCTCGGGGTGGGATGGATTCGGCTGGCGCGGCGGAGATGGATATGGCGTACTCACCCTGCACTCCGTCTCGGGGTGGGTTGGAGTCTGCTGACGCGGCGGACTTGGAGGAGGAGTCGGTGGCCTTGGCACCGAGTTTGGAAACACGATGCATTCCTTTTTCCACACAATGATACCACGTATGGCTTCTCCTAGTGTCAGCTCCCCTTGACCTCCAGTGTGATCAAGCTCTAGTGTATCATATCCCGACAGAACTTGATCCACCCTGACACAAGCATAGCCAGGTGGAATCGGATTGCCGTGGAGGAGTGCTTCAGGTGCATTCGGTAAAGCAAAGTCGTGCGCCACCTTCATGGATATGTTCTTGAGTTTCATGTGTAGCTGACAAGGTGTCGACTCTAGGATATCATCCACGGGGTAGCGAGCCAGCAGTGCATCATCGGTCGGGACCCCGGTGGAACCCACGCTGCTTTTCGGCATAGATGATGGAATGGTACCATCCAATGTTGGATCTGGTTGCTGGTGCTGCTGAGACGCGCCTTGCTAGCTAAGTTTGTTGATTTGCTCCTGCTGCATGTTATATTTGCGTTCCAAGTCCTGGATCCGATCTACTTCATGCTTCTTCTTTCTGTCACGACTTCTGTAGCTGTCGTTCCAGTCCGCAAACCCCAGAAGCCACGGAACCATGCCTTTGCCTCGTGTTCGTCCCGGGTGTTCAAGATTCTTGAGGGCACGCGAAAGCTCGTCCTTCTCTCTCTCGGGCTCATACACACCCGCTCGAGCTTCTGCTATTGCTTTAAGTAACTCGTCCGTGGCTTCTTTAAGACTTGCATGTTCAAGAACCTCCCCTGTCTTTGGGTCCAACTTTCCCCCATGTGCATAAAACCAAGTCCTGCACCTCTCGGGCCAAGTCTCTGTTACTGGAGTGACCCTTGCAGCCTTCATGTTTATCTCAGATTCACCCCACTTAGGCAACCTAGACTTGTAGCCGCCTGGCCCCAGACGATGGTGCCACATTTTTTGTCGGCATTTATCTTGTTTATTCTCGATCGTTCCTTAGCTACTTGTGATTCCTTGAAATTCACAAATTCGTCCCAGTCATCTGCTAACTTCACATATTCTCCTTTGAATTCTGGAGTCTTCCTTCCATCTTTCACGTAACTTTTCCATAATCTTTTCTTCCAAGACTGGAATTGTGTGGCCATCTTCTTAAGAGCACACTTCTTGACTTTCTCCTGTTGGACATCTGTGAGACCCTCTGGTAGGGTGAAATGTTTCATGAGCGTCTCCCAAAGCAGATTTTTTGCTATTTCGCTGACAAAAGAAACTGCTTGGGTATCTTTTGGCTGATTCCATTCTTGAACGGTGATCGGGATTTGGTCCCTAACGATAACTCCGCATTGACGTATAAATTTGTCCGCATTCTCTTTAGGAGCAATCGGTTCGCCATCTGCTCTGATTTCATCGATGTTAAACTTTACGCCTTGTTTCAACTATTTTGTCGGGCCACGTTTAACCCTTGTAGAAGATTTGCTCGATCCGGAGGGCTAAAAGGAAGAAAGATTCGTTAATATATACAAATCAATAAATACATCTGATGATCACCAGAGGGCAAATTAATACCTCGCCGGACTCTGTTAAATGGACAAAAATTTCTTCGCCATCGTCATTGTCAGCTGGTTCGCCTTCGTCTCTTGGTTGTTCTTCCTCAATTCCCTCACCGGATGGGTTAAGGTATTGTG
Organism: Elymus sibiricus; assembly: GCA_039707655.1. Classification (NCBI taxonomy): domain Eukaryota; kingdom Viridiplantae; phylum Streptophyta; class Magnoliopsida; order Poales; family Poaceae; genus Elymus; species Elymus sibiricus. Next base: position 484,605,182 of record CM077665.1, read on the forward strand.
AGCCATCATCTACTTCATTCTCTTCGTTTCCGGAGCGTATCAGGTCGTACATGGCATTCTCTTGATCATGGTCTCTGTCTCTACCGTCCATAGCTTAACTAATCCAGAACAAATATAAAACAATTAGAATGCATTCAATAAGAAGAACCGGAGAAATGCAAATCAATACAAGGCAATGCAAAAATACGATCATATAATATCACTAATACATCATCGAATAGTATCACTAATACATCATCGAATATAATATCACTAATACAGATCAAGTTGACGTCTCGCGGCGTAGGCGGTGGACACCCAAAGATAAGGAACTATGACAGGATCATAGCTCGGGTGTGATCCCTGAAGAACCTGCCAGGTATTGGAGAACCCGGCTTCCAACGTAGCCATGTAGCATCGGACGTGCTCGTCCTCCTCCCTGACACGGCGACGTACCACCTCCGCGGGGGCCGGCTCCCTCTGCATCGACAGGGGTCCACGCGACTGCCACCAAATAACCTCCGGGTCGACGACGGGACCCTCATTCCTCACCAAGCTCCGCGCCCCGGAAGGCAGCACCTCCCAGTGCCAGCCCGACGAAGCCCAGTCCCGGACATGGCGCCTCTCAAGTAGGTGGTTGCCGCCGAGTCGACGACGAGGATGCGGGATGGGCATCGTCGACTCGACGGCTACGCTATGCAATCGATTCGACGGTTAGGCAAGATGCTTTATATGGAATATGTCAATTAGCAAATTAGCAACATCTAAACATTTAAAACATACATTTAAACATGCATCTAAACATCTAAAAAATGAACAAAATTTGAGGAGGAAAGGCATTTTATCTAATATAAAACATACATCAATGCAACAATATAACATGCATTTTATCTAACATACACATACACATTAACATCAAACATACATCAATATAAAACATATGTTTCTTTTCTCTGATGAACATGGAAATTTGTTCAATTAGCATACATAAATAAAAAAACAAAGGCGTGTGGCCTTTTTTTATTTACATAGTGTCCGACCTCTTTTTGAACACAAGGACACATACACATCAACATAAAACATACAAATACAACAATACAAACATACATCGATATATTCTATTATTTTGCATTTTATTCTCCCGTTTGCTAGTACAACAAATACAAATATGCACAACAATACAACAATACAACAAATACAAATACAAATACAAATACAAATACAAATTTGGAGGAGGACGGATCGGGCTTACAAATATGCGGCGCCGGAGACGGATCGGAGCGCTGGAGGAGGACGTACGCTGAAGACGGAGGAGCGCCGAAGACGGAGGAGGACGTACGCCGGAGGCGGGGAGGAGCGGAGCCAGCTCTCGGGCTCGGGCCGCGGCGGCGCTTGGAGGAGCGGTCGGGGATCGAGGCAGGCTCGCGCGCGGAGGGAGAGGGTGTCGGGGATTGCGCGGACGGCCGACTGGGAGGAGCGGCGCCGGCGGAGCTGAGGGCGTCGGCGTTCGCCGGCGGAGCTGAGGGCGACGGGACGATCCGGCAGCCTGGCGGCGTAGTGGTGGGATTCGACGTTGGGGGAGAAAATGAGGAGGGAGAAGGGGGGCTTAAATAGCCTGGGACCTTTAGTCCCGGTTGGTGGCTCCAACCGGGACTAAAGTAGTCCCGGTTGCTGATACCAACTGGGACTAAAGGTCCTCCCTTTAGTCCCGGTTGGTGATACCAATCGGGCCTAAAGAGGCCTTTTCGGCGGCCCAAATTCGCGCGGGAAGTGTGGCACCCCGATAGAGGGCCGACGCACGCCAGCCCCAGGATAAGACCTGGCGCACGTCAAGGACATGATACAGCAATTCCAGGCATAAAAATGGCTTTAATAATTATATTGGAGTGTTACAATACTGTTGCTTACAACAATATTACATAATTCCAAGGCTAACTAAATGGCAGCAGGGGTCTTGGTTCAGGGGCAACGACATCTCTGGCTGGGCTCCATAACGCACAGGACTGGCTAGGTTACCATCTAGCACGACGGATCTTCTCCTACAACTGGCCACGTGCAAGGCCAGGTGAGTACTTTGAATGTACTCGCAAGACAACCAAATACATAGCATCCAAACAAACAGATGACCAAGCAAGCCCTATGCTATGCATAAATTAATCCTAAGCATGGCATGAATTCTAACAAGGAAAGCATGGATCAAGCATGGCATATCAAGGATCAGGCATATAATCTATGGCAAGGTCATACTAAGTGTTTAGAATACTTACTGTACCGGATACCAACTTACTCTCTTGTGGGTTGTTCCACAACCCTCGAAATACTCATGATCCAACCTGAACTAGCTTAAATCCAATCCAAAACATGTGGCCATCCGACCACTCCTCATATAGCCATCCCTTGACTATCATACCTTATACCCGACATCATCTGATGTCTACCCAAGATGAGTTCTCCCAATATTACTTCCACTGCTATGGTTGACCATCTACTGAGGTCTGGACGGGCTGTCCAATACCGTGGACTCGGCTATTCGAATAGATTTTGACACTCTGCAGAGGTTGCGCACTTTACCCACACCATGAAGCACCTGGCCCCGGCCTCGAGATCCCACTCGGGTGGACCAGCGTTGCTTCAACAAAACCTGCCTGACCCGCGACTCTTCCATCGTACCACCGGCACTCTTCCTCCCCCGGAGGTCAGCCTTGGGTGGCCCCTGTGTCCTCATGACACCTGCCACCGTCGTGGCCAAACTCTGTAGACCCAAACAGGGCCTACTGTCCCAAACGGGGACTCCCGGGCTAAACCAATCAACAACTGGGCTCACAGGGTTATCGCCGCTTACCTGATCAGGGTAGCACGCCGCGCATAACCCTCCCTCTTTGGAGTTACCGATGAAAGATCACGCAGTCAGGCCAAGTCAAGGCCGTTCCATACCGGCATATGTGGTTGCACGGATAAACGCGGACATGTGACTCAAGATCAACCGACTAAATATACTTTATTCATCCCACTCAAGATATCCATCATCGTACTATTCCACTGACAATAATAAGTGCTAACATAGCAAGATCATAGTACTGATAATCATGGCACGAGATCAACCATAATACTAACATGGCAATGCTATTAACAATATCATTATTATGGCAATATGGAAATAAGACATGGCATTATATGAAAAGTAATGCTATAATCTATGGCAATGTCATCTCATGTGTATGCAGATGCAGACTAACAGGTAATAGATAAATACACAGGGTGCAAGCAAAGTCATCACGCAAGTCCGGAGCTCATGGTAAGAGGTTGGCTTGCCTGAGGGTCGACGAATACGTCGGAAGGAAGCGCAATCACCTTGCGGGAGAAATCGTCGGAAAGGGCTCTCTCCCAGAGGGGCCAGATATAGGGCAAGGGCAAAAATGCTTATTTCCATTGTGTGAACACAGAGTGAAAATGGAACCATCGGAACGGGCTCGACGAGACGAAAACGTGGGCGCTAGTTTTACCTGATTCCAAGCTACGGTCGCGGAGATATGGGCGTTTAAGCACCAGGGACCAATCTGTAGTAAAAATATTCACAAGCAGGTCCCTGGCTGATTAAACCGAACGCGCCCTTCCCAGAAATACGCCTTCTATTAGAGAAAACGTATTCTGGTCCGAAGAACAACCGGAGTACGCTTTCGAACATGGAAAGCGTATTTGCCAAAATACGTTTCCACTTGAAAACGCGCGGGCCCGGGGTTGACTCTTCTCTCTCCCACTGACGGGTGGGCCCGCCTTATCCTCTCTCCCTTCTCTCTCTTCCTCCTCTGGTCTTCTCCTTTCCCCGACCGGGCAGAGCAGAGGCGGCCGACCACCGGCGCAGCTGCGGCAGGGGAGCACGGGAGGGCCGGCCGGCGAGCTCAGGAGCTCCGTCACCGTGCGCCGCCTCCAGCGGCGGTCGCGAGACCTCGCGGGGTGGGCTGTGGTGCCATGGCCGCGGGCCGGGGCGCGGTGGCTGACGGGCGGCGGAGAGACCACCCCGACAGCGCTTCCCCGGAGAAGATGGGAACGGCGGCGAGCTCGCAGGCTCCTGGGGCAGCCGTGACCAGAAATGAGGAGGAGGGGGAGGGCCACATGACCGGAATGGATCGAGAGGATCGGCGGTGGCACCGCGGCCACAGGGAGAGCGGAGAGCTCCGGGAGCTCGACGGAAGAGGGGATGGCTTGCTGGCTAGAGGGGAAGCTCGGGCATGCTTAAATAGCCGCGGGGGAAGGCTCGGGAAGAAGCTAGCCGACGATGAACGGAGCTCCGAGAAGCTCCTCGCCGTCAACCGAGGCTTCGAGCACTCCACCAGCTAGGGGACGAGGGGGAGAGGCCTCTGGATGGATCACGCACGCGCTAGACAGCTCTACGGCACTCCCGGACAGCCTGGAATGTGCTGGTGATCCGCTATCGACGAGTTCGATTTACAGAGCACGGTTTTGGCAGCATCAGGCATGGTCACCACGTGGCCAGGGCCTTGCCACGCCCTACATGGAGCCAAACCATGTCTATGGGCTTCTCCATCCTTGACTGATTTGACTTGACCCCTCAAGAAAGAAAGGTCAGCTCTAGTGTGACTACACCAATGTCAAACACCAGTTGGCAGCAACCTGTTTGTGCTGTGCCATGGCCATCACAGTGCTCCTCTTGGCATGACCTTTGGCTAAGGTTGACCACTCACTAGAGTGAGTATCTTGGCCAAAATGCAGCACAAACAAACAAGTCTAGGGGGTACTTCCTTTGTAACTTGGCAGTCTGACCCGAATTGGAAATGGGGTTGCTGGGGACAAATGGCTAGATGGATATGGATGAATTTTGGTGGAGATCAATGATTTAGGCATATGGAGGCACTGTAAAGGTTTCATACCATTTGCATAATTAGAAATGGTACTTCCTTCACAATGCTCCAATCTGGACAGAAACTTGGATAATTTGCTGAGGAAGATTGGCTAGACGGAATGGGCTAAATTTTGGAGGAAAAGGGTAATTTATCATGATGAATTACCCTGTAAAACTTTAGCCCAAGGAGATCAAGGAATCAAGCACTTCCTTTGCAAATGGGAAATCTGGACAGAATTTGCAAATGGAAGTGGTGCTCAAATATTGAATTGGGGAACTTGATATTTTGATGGAATTGGAGAATATATGGATATAAGAAGCTCCACAAATTATTTGGGATTTTTCCTAGCTACCAAAATGGTAGTTCCTTTGGAAAGGCCCCAAATTGGAATATTGGCATTAAATAGGCAAATGCAATTTCTCCAATTTAATTATGGCCAATATTTTTATGAGAGCTCAATATAACCACAAAGAATATCTCCACAAGTTCTCATGAACTCTGGAGATGGATAGATATTTTCCGGGATTTAATTCCTCAGAAAGGCAGAATAAGGAATTAATTCTAGAGGGAAAATATTTCATATGACTTAGCAATATTTTTGCATATCTAGGGTTTATGAGAGAATAAGGGTCTCTGGAAATTTTGGGAGGATCAACAGAGCAAGGAAAAATGATAGCTCCTTTGTAAACACAAAGGCAGGATTTCCAGTTCCAATAATTCAGAACTAGGATTGGAATGAGGCTCGGGGTTTACTGACGGAGGGTTTGGCTGACACCTGAGCAAGGGAAAGGAACCGAGAGGTTGAGGATTGACAGGATTCACCTGGTCACTTGCCAAATTCCAGAGTAAAAAATTCGGGAGAGAAAGCTAGGAAGGAATAACAGCACAAAAATGGATAACCCGATTTTTGGGGTGTTACAGGAAGGGACCTTTAGTACCGGTTGGTGATACCACCCGGACTAAAGGTCTATTTTCTCTTTTTTTTGTTTCTGTTTTTATATTTGGAATAACTGTTTTTATATTTGGAATAACTGTTAGAATATTTATAGTTTTTTAATGAATCTTTTTGCTTTAGGTCAAAACAATTACAAACTTTCTGTTAGTGCCAGTAGTTTTCAAATTTAAATAGTTTAAATTTGAATTCTTTTGAAAAATTTGTGAATCACTAGTTTGTGAATAACTTTAGTTTAAAAATAGATTTTTAAGTGATTGTTTTTGCTGTTGTTTAATATTACTATGTTTTATCATTATGTTAAATTTTGGAATTTTTAGGATATCTTAAATAGGTGCTTTAATCAAAACCAGATTCTGTTTAACTCTTTTTAGTTTTATACCTTCATTTGTTTTAATCAAAATCACTATTAATGAACTCTGAAAAGGTTGAAACTTGGCATGGTATCATCATTTCACCCACATAGCAAGTGGTAAAAAGTTGAGAGGGTTACGGCAAAAACTGGATGCACTTCGTGTACAAACTGGACCATCTCCTTCAAAGTATGAGGGTTTCAGACGAAAATTCATATGTTACAAAGGCATTTCATTTTTTAAACTTATTTCAACTCCAGACTTTTTGTGCATTCAATATGAACCATTCTAAGCCACATCCTCAAATTTCAACCATTTCTAACTTCATTTGCTATTTTTCATCCATTTAATGAATTGTTTTGAGCTAAATGGCCTTGAAATTAAAAAGCACCACAAATGAACTCTGAAAAGGTTGAAACTTGGCATGGTATCATCATTTCACCCACATAGCAAGTGGTAAAAAGTCGAGAGGGTTACGGAAAAAACTGGATGCACTTCGTGTACAAACTGGACCATCTCCTTCGAAGTATGAGGGTTTCGGACGAAAACTCATATGTTACAAAGGCATTTCATTTTTTTAACTTATTTCAACTCCAGACTTTTTGTGCATTCAATATGAACCATTCTAAGCCACATCCTCAAATTTCAACCATTTCTAACTTCATTTGTTATTTTTCATCCATTTAATGAATTGTTTTGAGCTAAATGGCCCTCAAATTAAAAAGCACCACAAATGAACTCTGAAAAGGTTGAAACTTGGCATGGTATCATCATTTCACCCACATAGCATGTGCTAAAAAGTTGAGAGGGTTACGGAAAAAAAAGTGGATGCACTTCGTGTACAAACTGGACCATCTCCTTCGAAGTATGAGGGTTTCGCACGAAAACTCATCTGTTACAAAGGCATTTCATTTTTTTAAACTTATTTCAACTCCAGACTTTTTTTGCATTCAATGTGCACCATTCTAAGCCACATCGTCAAATTTCAACCCTTTCTAACTTCATTTGCTATTTTTCATCCATTTAATGAATTGTTTTGAGCTAAATGACCCTGAAATTAAAAAGCACTACAAATGAACTCTGAAAAGGTTGAAACTTGGCATGGTATCATCATTTCACCCACATAGCATGTGCTAAAAAGTTGAGAGGGTTACAACAAAAACTGGATGCACTTCGTGTACAAAACTAGACCATCCCGGCTACTCACTACAGAAGAAAAGTGATGACGGTGCAGCCAATCACATCCCAGAGTGGGATCTTGGGGTATAAAAAAATTTCTTCGCGTGTGTCCCTTGATTATTGCGCCGTAACCATGGACAATCTTCATCATTTAACAGGATGCTTGGGTCAGTCTTCACTGCGAAGGGAGGAATTTCATCAAACTTTTCATAATCTTTTGACATGTCTGTCTTGTCCTCCACTCCCATGATGTTTCTTTTCCCAGAAAGAACTATGTGGCGCTTTGGCTGATCGTATGATGTATCCGCTTTCTTATCTTTCCTTTTTCTCGGTTTGGTAGACATGTCCTTCACATAGAAAACTTGCGCCACATCATTGGCTAGAACGAATGGTTCGTCTATGTGCCGAAGATTGTTGAGATCCACTATTGTCATTCCGTACTGCGGGTCTACCATTACCCCTCCTCTAGTCTGATTGGCCCATTTGCATCGGAAAAAAGGGACCTTCAAATCACCTCCATAGTCAAGTTCCCATATCTCCTCTATGTAACCATAATATGCGTCCTTTTCCTTGGTGTTTGCCGCATCGTCAAAGCGGACACCACTGTTTTGGATGGTGCTCTTTTTATCTTGGGCGATCATGTAAAATGTATTCCCATTTATCTCGTACCCTTGGAAAGTCAATATAGTCGAAGATGGTCTCTTGGCCAACAAGTACAAGTCATCTTCAACATTGTCGTCATTCATGAGATGTGTTTGCAACCAACCGCGGAAAGCCTCAATGTGTGTACGTTGAATCCAGGGGTCAGACTTCTCCGGGTTCTTTGAGCGTATAATATCCATGTGTTTCTCGATATATGGGGTCACCAAGGTAGAATTTTGTAGAACTGTGTAGTGTGCTTGCGCCCAAGAATGCCCGTCCCTACATATTATTGATTTTGGTCCAAGCGTGCCTTTTCCACGCAGTCTCCCCTCATGCCGCGATTGAGGAACACCAATCGGCTTAATTTCAGGAATAAAGTCAACACAAAACTCAATAACCTCCTCTGTTTCATGGCCCTTGGAGATGCTTCCTTCTGGCCTAGCACGGTTACGAACATATTTCTTTAAGACTCCCGTGAGCCTCTCATAGGGGAACATATTGTGTAGAAATACATGACCTAGAAAGGCAATCTCTTCGACTAGGTGAACTAGGACGTGCGTCATAATATTGAACAAGGATGGTGGGAACACCAACTCGAAACTGACAAGACATTGGACCAAATCATTCTGTAAGCTTGGTAGGATTTCCGGATCGATTACCTTCTGAGAAATTGCATTGAGGAATGAACATAGCTTCACAATGGCTAATCGAACATTTTCTGGTAGAAGCCCCCTCAACGGAACCGGAAGCAATTGCGTCATGATCACGTGGCAGTCATGAGACTTTAGGTTCTGGAATGCGTGCATGCATGGTATCCCTTGTTTGTCTGTCCTGAAAGGTTACTAAGAGCAGGCCAATCATTGATGGTTACAAATAGCAACACTCGCAGGTCAAATTTCTGCTGTTTGTGCTCATCCCACACACGTACACCTTTTTTATTCCACAGCTGTAAAAGTTCATCAACTAATGGCCTTAGGTACACATCAATGTCGTTGCCGGGTTGCTTAGGGCCTTGGATGAGCACTGGCATCATAATGAACTTTCGCTTCATGCATAACCAAGGAGGAAGGTTATAGATACATAGAGTCACCGGCCATGTGCTATGCTTGCTGCTCTGCTCCCCAAATGGATTAATGCCATCTGCACTTAAACCAAACCATAAGTTCCTTGAGTCATCTGCAAAGTCCGGCCACTCTCTCTCTCGATTTTTCTCCACTGCGACCCATCAGCGGGTACTCTCAACTTCCCGTCTTTCTTACGGTCTTCTTTGTGCCATCGCAACGACTTGGCATGCTCTTTGTTTTGGAACAAACGTTTCAACCGTGGTATTATAGGAGCATACCACATCACCTTGGCATGAATCCTCTTCCTGGGGCGCTCGCCCTGAACATCATCACCAGGGTCATCGCGACCGATCTTATATCGCAATGCATTGCATACCGGGCATGCATTCAAATTCTCGTACTCACCGCGGTAGAGGATGCAGTCATTAGGGTATGGATGTATCTTCTGCACCTCCAATCCTAGAGGGCAGACAACCTTCTTTGCTTCGTATGTACTGTCGGGCAATTCGTTATCCTTTGGAAGCTTATTCTTCATTATTTTCAGCAACTTTTCAAATCCCTTGTCAGATACACCATTCTCTGCCTTCCATTGCAGCAATTCCAGTGTGGTACCGAGCTTTGTGTTGTCATCTTCGCAATTTGGGTACAACCCTTTTTTGTGATCCTCTAACATGCGCTGCAACTTCAACTTCTCCTTTTCACTTTCGCAGTTTCTCTTTGCATCAGCAATGGCCCGACCAAGATCATCAGCGGGCTCATCTGATGCCTCAGCTTCTTCTTCTTCATTCACTTCCCCCATTGTACTACCATCATATTCAGGACACCCAGGATAGTTGTCGTCATCCTCTTCTTCTTCATTCTCTTCCATTAGAACCCCTCTTTCTCCATGCTTGGTCCAACAATTATAGCCGGACATGAAACCGGACGTAAACAGGTGGACGTGAATCTGTTTTGAGCTAGAGTAAGTCTTATCATTCTTACACACACCACATGGACAACACATAAAACCATCCCGCTTGTTTGCCTCAGCCGCACGCAAAAAACTCTGCACACCATTAATGAACTGGGGAGAGCGTCGGTCATCGTATATCCATTGCCAGTTCATCTTCATTACACAACACCGAAAAGACCAAATTAATACAAGTTCATACATAAAGTTCATACACACTTATTTTCTCATAAAACAACATACAACTATCTAGATAAAACATTTAAATGCAACAACAAATGCGATCAAAATCGCAACTAAGGTAGCAATTGATCCAACAGCATAATGATACCAAGCCTCTTTATTAATGGCATATTTTCTGATCTTTCTAATCTTCAAGCGCATTGCATCCATCTTGATCTTGTGATCATCGACGACATCGGCAACGTACAACTCCAATTTCATCTTCTCTTCTTCAACTCTTTTCAATTTTCCTTTCAAATCCTCGTTTTCTTTTTCAACTAAATTTAACTTCTCGATAATAGGGTCTGTTGGCATTTCCGGTTCAACTACCTCCTAGATAAAAATATCTATGTCAACTTGATGGGCATAATTGTCATTAACACGAAATGCAACAAATAGTTATAAAATAGAATATACCACATTCGAATCGTAAACCGGACGAGGGCCGACGGGCATAGATATCATAACCATGGCACTATATATAAAAACAATCATACAAGTACGAAAATTATGCAAGTCACTATCTAAATCATACAAATACGATTTTTTTTAATAAAAATGATAAGAACACAAGAAGGGGCTCACCAAGGTGGTGCCGGCGACGGGACGGTGCGGGCGATCGACGGTGGTTAGGACGGGGATGGGAAGGCACACTAAGTAAACCACACCTACATATATGCAAACTAAGGAGTTAATTTGAGCTCAAATTGCATATAAATCAAAAAAACTACCACATAATTACACCCAAACTAAAACCCACAAATCACTATACTTATAAAGCATTGCACGAGTTGATCTAGCAATAAGAGATGAAAGGACAAAGTTGCTAACCTTTGTGGACACTTGGATGGATTGGGGTGCCTCAAATCTTGACAAATCTTGGCAAAAATGGAGGGAGGAGCTCGAGCTAGGGGAAGAACAGAGAGGGGAATTCGAATGGAGAAAATAGAGAAACGGAGTCGGGCTGGATGAAGGGTTTATATAGGGAAAGATTTAGTCCCGGTTCGTTATACAAACTGGGACTAAAGGTCTACATATAGTCCCTGTTTGTGAGACAAACCGGGACTAAAAGGCCCCAGGCTGACACAAGCCTGCCACCACCCCTTTAGTCCCGGTTTGTGATACAAACTGAGACTATAGGTCTCGAATGAACCGGGACTAATGGGGCACGTACACCCCGACCGCTCCTAGCCGTTGGAACCGTGACTAATGGACACATTAGTCCCGGTCCAAAGCCAAACCGGGACTAAAGGTTGAAACGGAAGGCCTGTTTTCTACTAGCGAGGTTGCGAACTTTCTGCAGTCCCTGCATCCTGTTGCAAATGTGAGCAACCGGCTCCATATCAAATACCCGTGACTTATGTAAATTATGAGCAAGCATAATATTAATAACATTAATTTGTATAAATTTTATACCTTTACCAAAAAAAATGTTCTTCCTCTTATCCGTCAAGTACTTCTTGAAGTTGTGTTTCCAGTGTCCCTTTCCCTTGCAGTAGAAACACCCAGTGTCCTTAGTGGATCCTCCGTTGTTCCTCTTCTGGGAGACAGCCACAACGGTGCCAGTAAACATCTTGTTGAACCTTCCTTTCTTCTTGAACCTCGCGGTTTTGTGTAGTCTAGCTTCTGCAGTTTTGAGCATAGCAAACAACTCGTTTGCACTTTGCTCCATCCCATTCATGCTGTAATTCATGATAAAACTGTTGTAAGATGGGGGGGAATGAAGCAAGTACAACATCTGTACCAAGTGTTGGAGGGATTTCAAAATCCAAAGCAGCAAGTCTATCAACATAACAGGTGATGTCTACTACACAACTTTCTTTTTCTAGACTTTGTTGGGCCTCCAAACACAGACTTTTGTAGGTCAGTAGAAAATATCCGTCAAGTAGATGATCTAAAGTTTATCAATCATGGGAGGTGTAGGATGAAGATGGTTCCCTCTCAAACAACACTCGGATTGGGCCACTGGACAATGATACGTCTCCGTCGTATCTACTTTTCCTAACGCTTTTGCTCTTGTTTTGGACTCTAATATGCATGATTTGAATGAAACTAACCCAGACTGACGTTGTTTTCACTAGAACTACCATGGTGTTGTTTTTGTGCAGAAATAAAAGTTCTCGAAACTAGGCGAAACTTTTTGGAGAATTATTTTACAATAAATAAAAAATACTGGAGCCAAGAACCACCGGAGGGGGTGCCCTGGCTGGGCACGATACACCAGGGCGCGCCACCCCCTCCAAGCACGCCCTGGTGGGTTGTGCCCACCTCATGGCCCCATTGACCCTAATTCTAGCACTATAAATTCCTTTTTTCGGAGAAAAAAATAGGAGAGAAAGTTTCATCATGTTTTACGATACGGAGCCGCCGCCACCTCCTGTTCTTCATCGGGAGGCCAGATCTGGAGCCCGTTTGGGGCTCCGGAGAGGGGAATCTTCGGTCTTCGTCATCATCAACCCTTCTCCATCGCCAATTCCATGATGCTCCCCACCGGGAGTGAGTAATTCCTTCGTAGGCTTGCTGGTCGGTGAGGAGTTGGATGAGGTTCATCATGTAATTGAGTTAGTTTTGTTAGGGCTTGATCCCTAGTATCCACTATGTTCTGAGATTGATGTTCCTATGACTTTGTCATGCTTAATGCTTGTCACTAGGGCCCGAGTGCCATGATTTCAGATCTGAACCGTTTATGTTATCACCATTATATCTATGTTCTTGATCTGATCTTGCTAGTCATATGCACCTGCTATGTGTTATGATCCGTAAACCCCGGAGTGACAATAGTCGGGATACTTTTCGGTGATGACCGTAGTTTGAGGAGTTCATGTATTCACTATGTGTTAATGCTTTGTTCCGGTTCTCTATTAAAAGGAGGCCTTAATATCCCTTAGTTTCCTTATGGACCCTGCTGCCACGGGAGGGTAGGATAAAAGATGTCATGCAAGTTCTTTTCCATAAGCACGTATGACTATTTACGGAATACATGCCTACATTACATTTATGAATTGGAGCTAGTTTTGTGTCGCCCTAGGTTATGACTGTTATATGATGAATATTATACAGTGCCTACGAGTTTTCCACATATTGTTCTTGCTAAGTTACTATTGCTACTGCTACTATTACACTTGCTACAAAATCATTGCTATCACTATTACCGTTACTGTTACTGTTACTACTGCTATCAAAACTATCATACTACTGTGCTACTGATCACTCTGCTGCAGATATTTAATCTCCAGGTGTGGTTGAATTGACAACTCAACTGCTAATACTTGCAAATATTCTTTGGCTCCCCTTGTGTCGAATCTATAAATTTGGGTTGAATACTCTACCCTCGAAAACTGTTGCGATCCCCTATACTTGTGGGTTATCAAGACCTTTTTCTGGCGCCGTTGCTGGGGATCATAGCTATATTCGTTGATTCACTTGGGATTTATATCAATTGACCACTATGAAGAATCTGAAGGATACAAGAACCAAGATTTTCCCCTCTAAGACAAGGGGAGGTAAGGAATTGCCATCTAGCCCTGTACTTGATTCACCTTCGGTTATGAGTAAGCTTGCAACACCACCACATGCTATTAATCCTGATATGTCGCAAGTTATTGATGATGCTACTTCTTCTATGAATGATGCTAATGCTAGTACCATGCTTGATGATAATGTGCCACTAGGTGAATTTCTTGTTGAACAAATTGCCGGAGCTAAAGAGAATGAAATTACTGAAACTGATGATATTACTGAAACTGATGAAGTCTTTGAAACTAAGAACTATGAAACACCTATTAGACCTAGCTCTCCTAGATTTGAAATGCCTAAGATACCTGAAGGTTATGTTATGGATGAAGAGATAGCTAGAGAAATCCTTTCTTGTAAGGATAGAGATGATCTTAAGAAATTATTATGCAAGTATAAAGAAAAGACTTTGAATGCTAGAATGTAATGTGATCCTAAGTTTTCTACTTCACCTATCTTTGTTACCGATAAGGATTATGAATTCTCTGTTGACCCAAAGTTAATTACTTTGGTTGAATCTGATCCTTTCCATGACTATGCAACTGAAATTGTAGTGGCACATCTTACTAAGTTGAATGATATAGCCACCCTCTTTGCTCATGATGTGAAGATTCGCTATTACCATATTCTCAAATTATTTTCATTATCATTAAAGGGAGATGCTAAGATATGGTACAATACTCTTGCTCCTGGTTGTGTGCGTAGTCCCCAGGACATGATTTACTACTTCTCGAAAAAATATTTTCCTGCTCAGAAGAAACAAGATGCCTTACAGGAAATATTTAACTTTGTGCAAATTGAAGAAGAGAGTCTCCCACAAGCTTGGGGGAGGCTTCACTAATTGGTTAATGCTTTGCCTGATCACCCTCTTAAGAAAAATGAAATACTTGATATTTTCTATAATGGACTAACTGATGCTTCTAGGGACTTCCTAGATAGTTGTGCATGTTGTGTTTTCAGGGAACGAACTGTTGAACAAGCTGAGGAACTATTGAATAATATATTGAAGAATTATGATGATTGGATTCTCCTTGAACCACCACCTAAACCCACTCCGAAGAATTGGGGCATCTTATTTCTCAGTCCTGAAGATATGCAAGAGGCAAAGAAATGTATGAAGGGAAAAGGTATTAAAGCTGAGGATGTTAAGAATTTACCACCTATTGAAGAAATACGTGGCCTTGACACACCACCACCTCAACAGGTGGTAGAGGTAAATTCTTTATTAAAGTTTGATGAAAGTGATATCCCTTACAATAAAAATCCTAGTGAATGCTTATATGTGTTTGATAACTACATTAGGAAACAAGATCACTTCAATGCAAATGTTCTGAAACAATTGAAATATAATTCTGATATGATTGCTCGCTTTAGTGACTTGTTATTTAGAATCAGTAATGATGTTAGAGGTGTAGGAAAACATGCCTCTATGGTTGAAACCCAGTTAGAACAAGTTGCTAAATCTTAAAGATAATTGCTTAATGAAATGAATAATAATATGAATGATCATGCTATTAGAGTAGTGACTAGAGGAGGTAGAATGACCCAAGAACCTCTTTATGCTAAAGGTCATCCTAAAAGAATTGAAAAAGACTCTCAGAGAATTAATACTGATGCACCTAGTCCTTCTAAAAAGAAAAAGAAAAATAAAAAATGATAGGACTTTGCATACCTTTAGTGAACCTAAGACAGAAAAACCTCCTAAAGATAAAGGTGTCTCTATTTCTGATGCTGAAACTCAGTCTGGTAATGAACATTCACCTAGTGATAGTGAAAATGATAATAATGATGTTCATGAAGATACTCAACTGAACAATGATAAAGAACCAGATAATGATGTTGAAATAGAACCTGCTGTTGATCTTGATAACCCACAACCTAAAAATAAATGATATGAAAAGAGACACTACTGGATTTAGAGAATTTTCCGTCAGTCAGTTCTTTGCCATCTGTCAGTTGACGACAAAGAAGGTCTCTGCCGTCAGCTTCCAAAAAACAGACGACAAAGAGTGAACTGATGGCAAAGATATTATTTGCCGTCAGTTAATTCTTTGTCATCTGCCGGCAGACGGCAAAGAGCCCATAGGCAGACGGCAAAGAACCCACGTGGGCCCCACTGGACCATGGACCTGGCTAGGTCCAACGGACGGACTATATGCCGTCCGCTTGATCTTTGCCGTCCGCTGGGAAGCTCTTTGCCGTCCGCTAGTGGACGGCAAAGAGGGTGCCTACCTCTAACGGTCGTCTCCCCCCACCCCTCTCTCTCTCCCCCCCTCTCCCCCCTCTCTCTCTCCACCCACACTGCGCACACCTCTCCCTCGATCCCCTTCCCCCACCTGCACCTCCTTCTTCCCCGCGTCGGACCTCCTCCCCGCCGCCAGCCACACCCGCCGCCGGCACTTGCGCCCGTCCCGCCCCCTAGGCCCTGTGTCCACCCTGCCTCCTGGCCCCTGCGCCCGCCCCCGCCGCACCGGCCACGCCCGAGAGCCCCCGCCGCCCCGGCGCCCCCGCCCCTGGCCCTGCCTGACCGCCCCCGCCGCTCGAGCGCCCGTCGCCCCCGCCGCTCGGGCCCCCGTTGCCCCCGAAGCCCGGCCACCCCCACCCCCACCTCCGGTGAGAAGCCCGACTGCCCCCCACCTTCTATTTTTTCTGTTTTTTTTCGGTTACGTTAGTTAGGTTAGTTAATTAGGTTAGAAAAAAAGAGAAAAGGAAAAGAAGAAGAAGAAGAAAATTAGAAGGAAAAGAAGAAAAGTGGAAGGAAAGGAAGAAGAAAAGAAGAAGGAAACAAAAGGAAAAAGGAAAAAGGAAAAGAAGAAAAGAAGAAGAAGAAGAAGAAGAAGAAGAAGAAGAAGAAGGAGAGGAGAAGAAGAAGAGGAGAAGAAAAGAAGAATAAGAAGAAAACAAGAAGAAGAGAAGAAAAGGAAGAAGAAGAAATAGAGGAGAAAAGGATGAAAATAGAAGTGGAAAATTAGTTATATATAGAGAGATTTTTCTATCGGCATTGAATATTCGTGTTGATCGTGTGGATTTAAATGTGCAGTTGTTTCGTCGCTTCGAGGGTCTGGTGTTCGACGACCTCCCCGTGTGACTACCTCCCCTACACGGTCTAGTGGTGAGCACTACTGTCATCTCCTCCCCGACCCTCCCCTATTTGCTCTGTTCCGGTTGTCATGCCGATGTCACTTCATTTTATTTTCATATCAAGTCTCGTAACCTAGGCGTCTCCCGTTCGAAAGGGTGGCATCTATAAATATGCATGTCTTTGCATATTTATAACCGTCATCCTTTCGAATTGTCCACGTTATCCATGGACAGCCCGAGTACGTGTAGATTGGGTTTCGTTTCCCGTGCTCTACTTCGGTCTGAGGCAAAATTTCGTTAGCGCCACCCCGTTGTTCTCCGGGTACACATTCTCTCAGCTTGTTGCCGAGACGTGTATCAGGAGAATAGCGGGAAGGTGCTGCCGAAATTTTGCGTCGGATCCGGAGCAGAGCATGGGAAATGAACCCGATCTACATGTACTCGGGTGGGATTAGGACCCATCTTTACCTATTAGCATGTAGGTTGCATGGACGTAATAAAATTGAAAAACTTGATTAACTAATGAATATATATATTTCTTGTGTGTTTAATTAGTAGCTAGGCAAGATGAGTGATCATGCGTGGATGTACACCGGTCACACTACTCAGAAAGACATGACCAATGAATGGTTTAACAAAAACCAAGGGGTTTGTGAAAGCCGCATTTGCAAATGGCCAGAGAAAAACCTGGTGTCCCTGTCGTGGGTGCGACAACTTTAAACAGCAAACAGAGGATGTAATGGGTAAACACCTGTAGGATGGTTTTTACGCCTGATTATACGGTGTGGACATTTCATGGTGAGTCTGGCCAACGTACCAGAGCTGAGGTGGTTCATCATCGCACCGACGAGCATGGTACCGGTATCGAAGACATGGTGCAAGACTTTGATGATGCTCGGGATTTGGACGATGAGATGGAGGAATCTGCAAAGGCCTTCAATGAAATGTTGGAGTCTTCAAAACGTCCTCTCCACGAGCACACTGAGCTTTGTCAGCTGGATGCCATCGCACAAGTAATGGCTCTGAAGGCTCAATTCAACTTGGGTAGAGAATTCTACGACGCGATGATGACACTATTTGTGTGGCTTTATCCTTGAGAATGAATGGCTAGTACTGGCAGAGCTGAGCTATTTCTTCCATGTTCTTTATGCGAAAGAACTATCGCCTGGCATGCTAGATGAAATGGAAGAGTTGGCGTCGGAGTTGATATGCAAGTTAGAGAAGATCTTTCCATCGGGCTTCTTTAATCCAATGCAGCATTTGATTTTGCATCTCCCGACCGAGGCAAGATTGGGGGGCCCGTGCAAAATCGTTGGTGCTACGCAACTGAGAGGATGCAGAAGACGGTTCGAGAAATATGTAAAAATAAACGTAGAATTGAAGCATCGATGGCCGAGGCATTCATTACTGAGGACGCTGCAAACTTCGTGACAGCACACTACGAAGCCAAAAATCGTCATTTGCATAATCCGAAGCCTCAGTACAATGCTGGCGCCCTAAAAAAAGGTGGATCCAACCTCGGCCTATTCAAAGGGAAGCTCGCACCAGCCGGTGCTTCGAAAGCAATAGCGTTGGATGTCGAAGAATGGCAGACCATTTCGTTGTATATCTTCAACAACCTAATAGAAGTGCGGCTGTACATCGAGTAAGTTCTCGGTACATTGTTTCGCAACTTCTACTTCCTTTGAACTGCTCTTATTCCCGGATATTTGATACAATCGATACATCGCCAAATTCTCGGATGGAGCGGTGATCCAAAAGGATTCCATCAAAGAGTATGAGCTTCTGGCAAAGCATGGAGGCGGCTATCCCGGTTTCATCTCTTGGTTCAAACAAACTATAATTTCCATTAGACCATTTCATTTCTTCGTCTAATTTGCGGCTAATCTAACAATCCTTTCGTATTAAACTTGTAGGCTAATTCAGAGTCTATGGACGACGAATTGAGACAAGTCGCTAATGGTTTTGACTATAAGGTCCGTTCATTTGACAAATGCGACATCAACGGGTATCACTTTCGTACCTTTGGCAAAGAGCTATCTATGGCCGACCGAAAGTCTACAAATTCTTGTGTCTCTGCTATCGGCGAAGGAGGTACTGTCGTGGTTTTATCACGGCAGATGCCCTAGTGAAAGGACTTAGGGGTGAGGCCATCGCTACTTCACCCCAGAACATTGAAGTAGACAGCGACAGTGAATCCGACTTCACCTATGAGCCGGAACAAGAGCCGGAACAAGAACAGGTTACTATTGTGGATGACCTGTCAATGCTTGACCGATTACATAAAGGAGGCCTTCCACATGTTGATGCCGCTGAACCCGATGAGCACGTCATTCATGATAGTGATGATGATGATGCATTTATTGATCCCGGAGCATATATAGACGATCAAGATTATTATTAGTTCATGTCAGGTATTCAATTTTTATTATATACATGATGATGATACACTTAAATTATATACATATTATTATTCATGTCAGTATTCAATTTTTTTATGTTGTACTAATTTCGTTTACTCTTTGTCATGGCAGGTGTTGAAAGATGGTGGGAGCGGGTCCAGAGCGCTCCGCGGCTCCTTCTTCGTCGGCGTCTCGTGGGAGGGGTACTTCCATTCCACCCCAGTCTCTCCGGAGAGCGTTGCTCGACAGTATGCAGACACAGGCGGGCGCTTCTTCGTCGGCGTCGTTGCCCACCGGGAGAGGAGGTCGGGGGAAGAAGAGAGCTAGTAGAGGTACACGTCGCCGCGGGAGGCAGGCTGCTACGCCTTCCTCGCCGCCACCCCTAGCTGATTCACCCGAGCACAGGACTGCTAGGGTGGACCCGTCTGAGGTGGAGGCTACGCGGACTCCTGTCCATGAGCCTCGGGATGACGAGCCTTCCACCCACGAGACACCTGTCCCAGACGCTTCGTCCCACGAGACTCCGGAGCAGAGCAGGGATCAGGCTACGTCCCAACAGACCCGATGGGATACCTGGCCGGATCTGCGTCAGTAGGAGCCGAGTCGCCATGCTGATGGTGGCGGGGATCGGTTTTCTGATAGCGAGGGTGAGGTGGTTCACGGGGCCACCGTCTACCAGCGTGGTAGTACACGGCTCCCGCCCGTGTCGGCGACCCGTGAGCAGAGGTGGTCGATTAGGCCTGATGGGCAGAAGTAAGTGCATTTAGTGTTTTTTAACCTTTTCCCTTCACGTTTCTTCAAACATCTAATGCGTTGGCCTTGTCATACTGCAGGGGTTGGCTACACACCAAGGATGTCCGCAGGCCGAACCAAGTCCTTGGTGTGATTTGCCGGCAAAACTTCCCGGGGTTTGTCACGTTGCCCGGTGAGGGTCAGCTTCCACAGCTAGGATTGAGCTGGGAGCACTACTTGGCTGCCCCGGCCCCGCCGGAGGAGATGATCGACGGTGTCTTGTTCCGCACGAGGGCCGACATGGTGATCAGAAAGTTTTGGGTATTTTCTCCTTTACACAATTAAAAATCAACAATAGCTAGTTATTGTACTAATCAGTGTTGTCTCGTTTGATTGCATACCTTCTACAAGTGTGAGGAGGGATACGAGGAGGCCGCGGCACAGGTTATCGATGCCAAGTGCAAGCGCCTACTACAAAACATACGGCACAAGACTCGGCCGCATGCTGTTCGTGACTACTACGCCTCGCATGGTGTTAAGAAGGACAAGTTGTCATGCCATGGAAAGTTTCTAAAGAAGGAGCAGTACATGAAGGTAATTACCTATTCTTAAGGCCTTGTACTTAGTTTCCTTGATTTGATTCGTAGGCATAGCGCTCAAATTTCTCTTTACTAAATTAGATGCCCTCGAGATGGTGTGCGGATGATACGTCTCCAACGTATCTATAATTTTTTATTGTTCCATGTTATTATATTATCTGTTTTGGATGTTTTATATGCATTAATATGCTATTTTATATTATTTTTGGGACTAACCTATTAACCAAGAGCCCAGTGCCAGTTTCTGTTTTTTCCTTGTTTTTGAGCTTCGCAGAAAAGGAATATCAAACGGAGTCCAAACGGAATAAAAATTTACGGAGAATATTTTTGGAAAATATAAAAAATACTGGAGCAAGAAGATACCGGAGAGGAGTCCCGAGGCAGCCACAAGCCTAGGGGGCGCCCCCCCTAGGGCGCGCCCCCTGGCTTGTGGGCCCCTCGGGCACCCCCTTGACGTGAGACCGACGCCAAAAATTCCTATAAATACCAAAACTCCTAGAAAGAAACCTAGATCGGGAGTTCCACCGCTGCAAGCCTCTGTAGCCACGAAAAACCAATCGGGAGCCCGTTCCGGCACCCTGTCGGAGGGGGAAACCATCACCGGAGGCCATCTTCATCATCCTGGCGGTCTCCATGACGAGGAGGGAGTAGTTCACCCTCGGGGCTGAGGGTATGTACCAGTAGCTATGTGTTTGATCTCTCTCTCATGTTCTTGATATGGCACGATCTTGATGTACCGCGAGCTTTATTAATATAGATGAATCATATGGAGTTTTCCCCTCTCTATCTTCTTGTGATGAATTGAGTTTTCCCTTTGAAGTTTTCTTATCGGATTGAGTCTTTAAAGGATTTGAGAACACTTGATGTATGTATTGCGATGGGATATCCGTGGTGACAATGGGATGTTCTATTGATCCACTTGATGTATGTTTTGGTGATCAACTTGCGGGTTCCGTGACCTTGGGAATCTATGCATAGGGGTTGGCACACGTTTTCGTCTTGACTCTCTGGTAGAAACTTTGGGGCACTCTTTGAAGTTCTTTGTGTTGGATTGAACATGATGATTCTGAAATTGTGTGATGCATATCGTATAATCAAGCCCATGGGTACTCGTGGTGACTTTGGAGTATCTAGGTGACATTAGGGTTTTGGTTGATGTGTATCTTAAGGTGTTATTTTAGTACGAACTCTAGGGCTGTTCTTGACACTTATAGGGATAGCTCATAAGATTGATAGGAAAAGATAACTTTGAGGTGGTTTCGTACCCTACAATAATTTATTCATTTCTTCTCCGCTATTTGTGACTTTGGAGTGAACTCTTTGTCGCACGAGAGGGATTTACATATGTTTCAACTATGTCAGTATTGTTGAGAGAACTTGCACTAGTGAAAGTATGAACCCTAGGCCTTGTTTCTAAGCATTGCAATACCGTTTGTGCTCACTTTTATCATTAGTTACCTTGCTGTTTTTATATTTTCAGATTACAAAAATCTATATCTACTATCCATATTACACCTCTATCACCATCTCTTCGCCGAACTAGTGCACCTATACAATTTACCATTGTATTGGGTGTGTTGGGGACATAAGAGACTCTTTGTTATTTGGTTGCAGGGTTGTTTGAGAGAGACCATCTTCATCCTATGCCTCCCACGGATTGATAAACCTTAGGTCATCCACTTGAGGGAAATTTGCTACTGTCCTACAAAACTCTGCGCCTGGAGGCCCAACACGAGTCTACAAGAAGAAGGTTGCGTAGTAGACATCAAGCTCTTTTCTGGCGCCGTTTTCGGGGAGGTGAGTGCTTGAAGGTATATATTTAGATCTTGCAATTAAATCTTTTAGTTTCTTGTTTTTCACTAGTTTGGTTTTATAAAAGAAAACTACAAAAAAATGGAATTGAGGTTGCCTCATATGCTTCATCTTTTTAATGTCTTTCGTGAAAATGATGGAAAGGAAAATTGTGCTCAAGTGTTAGAAGAAGAAGTTATTAAAATGTTTGGCACTAAATCTTTGAATGATGAGAATGATAGAAATATTGTTAGTATGAATTCTCTGAATATTCATGATGCTAATGATACGCAAAGCCACAAGCTTGGGGATGCTATGTTTGATGAATATGATATTTTTAGTCCCCCAAGTGTTGATGAGCAAACCTATTATGATGATGGCATGCCTCCTATCTATGATGATTATTGTGATGACATATATGCTATAAAGAGTGATAGTAACCATGAAACTTGTCATCATGATTTTAATATTCAAAGTGGTTATGTCAATCAAGTATCTCATGATAGTTATTTTGTTGAGTTTGCTCCCACTATTATGAATGAGAAGAAAATTGCTTATGTGGAGAGTGACAAATTTTCTATGCTTGTGGATCATGAAGATAATGCTTTATGTGATACTTATGTTGTGAAATTCCTTCATGATGTTACTGAAAATTATTATGAGGGAGGAACATATGCTTGTAGGAATTGCAATAATATCAAGTTTCCTCTCTATGTGTTCAAAGTTTTGAAGTTATGCTTGTTTTGCCTTCCTATGCTAGTTGATTCTTGCTCCCATAAATTGTTTGCTCACAAAATCCCTATGCATAGGAAGTGGGTTAGACTTAAATATGCTTGTCATGAGATTCATGATGCTCTTTTGCATGTTTCAATTATTATTCCTATGTGAGCATCATTGCAATCATCATGCCTAGCTAAAAGGCACTCAAGAAAAGCGCTTGTTGGGAGACAACCCAACACATTTACTTTCTGTTTTTGTGTGTTCACATGATTAATATACTGTATTAATAGTGATTTGTGTCTTTTATTTCAATAAAGTGCCAAGTAAAGCCTTTGGGATGACTCACAAGATGAGTAGAATTGATGCTGAACCAAAACAGAAAATTTTGAGTCCAGTACATGATTTTTCATTTTTTACTGGAGCGTGATAATGATCTGATATTTTTACACAGTATTTCCATACAAATTATTTAGGTTGTCCTAATTGTTCAGAATTTTTAGAGACAGGGAAGTATAGTTACACTATAGATCTTCACAGACTGTTCTGTTTTTGACAGATTCTGTTTTGCATGCATAGTTTGCTTGTTTTAGTGTTTCCATAGCTTATATTTAGTGGTATAAATTATGGTAATGATAGAATACAGTAGGTATCATGTGGGAACAATTCTGAATCTTGTCTTGACAGTACCTAAGTGAATGATCTATCTTTATTATACTAACCCATCTCACGAAGTTCCGTTAAGTTTTGTGTGATTGAAGTTTTCAAGTTTTGGGTGAGACACCGATATGAGGAGAATAAGGAGTGACAAGAACCTAATCTTGGGGATGTCCAAGGCACCCCCAAGGTAATATCCAAGGAAGACTCAAGCGCCTAAGCTTGGGGATGCCCCGGAAGGTATCCCCTCTTTCGTCTTCAACATTATCGGTATATCTTACTTAGAGCTATATTTTTATTCATCACATAATATGTGTTTTGCTTGGAGCGTCATTATATTTTGTTATTTTATGTTAGGTGTTATTTATAATCTTGTTTTTCAATAAAAAGTTCCAAGAATTGCTTTTAGGATGCTTGAATTGCATGTTTGATATGTGCTGTGTGAAAACAGAAACTTTTGCTGTAGTATTTGAATTTTCATATTTTACTAGAACGTGGAAAGTTTCTGAATTTTTTTACAAAGTATTGTCATATAAATTATTTAGTATGTCCTAAATTTTCATAATTTTGAGTTACATAAGTACACTGGTTTAATAAATTGCTACAGACTGTTCTGATTAGACAGATTGCTGTCATAGTTTTGTTATCTACTTATCCTATAGTTTCCATAGCCTATATTGGTATATATAAATTGTGGAAATGATAGTATACAGTACCTAATGTTTGAAAATTATTGTGCAACTTGTCTTGGCAGTACATAAAGAGTTGATTTATTATTATGTGTACTAACCTATCTCACGAGTTCTTTTCGAGTTTTGTGTGGATGAAGTTTTTGAGAATAGGTGAAACCATGATATGAGAGGATTGAACGAGATACAAAAGCTCAAGCTTGGGGATGCCCAAGGAATCCCTAATTAATATTTCAAGAAGTATCAAGCATCTAAGATTGGGGATGCTACGCATCCCACCTCTCTTCATCAACAATTATCGGTTAGCCTACGTTGAGCCTAAATTTTTATTCGTTCACATGATGTGTGCTATCCTTGGAATGTCATTTTATTTTGTTTGTTGTTTGAATAAAATATCAAGATCTGAAAAATCTTTACTGAAACAGAGTCCTCACATAGCTACTTAATTTTTTGACTACTCATTGATCTTCACTTATATCTTTTTGGAGTAGTTTGTCAATTTGCTATAGTACTTCACTTATATCTTTTTAGAGCACGGCGGTGGTTTTATTTTATAGAAATTGATGAACTCTCATGATTCACTTATATTATTTTGAGAGTCTCTAAACAGCATGGAAATTTTCTTAGGTTATGAATTTAGTCCTAATATAATGGGCATCCAAGAGGGATATAATAAAAACTTTCATATAAAGTGCATTGAATACTATGAGAAGTTTGATTCCTTATGATTGTTTGAGATATAAATATGGTAATATTAGAGACATGCTAGTGAGTAATTGTGGATTGGTAGAAATACTTGTGTTAAAGGTTGTGATTCCCGTAGCATGCACGTATGGTGAACCGTTATGTGACGAAGTCGGAGCATGATTTATTTATTGATTGCCCTCCTTTGTGTGGAGGTCGGGATCGCGCGATGGTTAACTCCTACCAACCCTTCCCCTAGGAGCATGCGTGTACTACTTTGTTTTGATGACTAATAGACTTTTGCAATAAGTATGTGAGTTCTTTATGACTAATGTTGAGTCCATGGATTATACGCACTCTCACCCTTCCACCTTTGCTAGCCTCTCTAGTACCGCGCAACTTTCGCCGGTGCATTAAACCCACCATATACCTTCCTCAAAACAGCCACCAAACCTACCTATTATGGCATTTCCATAGCCATTCCGAGATATATTGCCATGCAACTTCCACCGTTCCGTTTATGACATGCATCATCATTGTCATATTGCTTTGCATGATCATGTAGTTGACATCGTATTTGTGGCAAAGCCACCGTTCATATTTTTTATACATGTCACTCTTGAGTCATTGCACATCCCGGTACACCACCGGAGGCATTCATATAGAGTCATATTTTGTTCTAAGTATCGAGTTGTAATTCTTGAGTTGTAAGTAAATAAAAGTGTGATGATCATCATTATTAGAGCATTGTCCCATGTGAGGAAAGGATGATGGAAGCTATGATTCCCTCACAAGTTGGGATGAGTCTCCGGACTTTACAAAAAAATAAAAGAGGTCAAAGAAGCCCAAATAAAAAAAGAGGCCAAAGAAGCCCACCAAAAAATGAGAGAAAAGAGAGAAGGGGCAATGCTACTATTCCTTTTTCCACACTTGTGCTTCAAAGTAGCACCATGATCTTCATGATAGAGAGTCTCCTATTTTGTCACTTTCATATACTAGTGGGAATTTTTCATTATAGAACTTGGCTTGTATATTCCAATGATGGGCTTCCTCAAATTGCCCTAGGTCTTCGTGAGCAAGCGAGTTGGATGCACACCCACTTAGTTTCTTTTTGAGCTTTCATACACTTATAGCTCTAGTGCATCTGTTGCATGGCAATCCCTAGTCACTCACATTGATATTTATTGATGGGCATCTCCATAGCACGTTGATACGCCTAGTTGATGTGAGACTATCTCCTTCTTTTTGTCTTCTCCACAACCACCATATTCTATTCCACCTATAGTGTTATGTCCATGGCTCACGCTCATGTATTGCGTGAGAGTTGAAAAAGTTTGAGAACACTAAAGTATTAAACAATTGCTTGGCTAAAACCGGGGTTGTGCATGATTTAATACTTTGTGTGACGAAGATGGAGCATAGCCAGACTATATGATTTTGTAGGGATAACTTTCTTTGGCCATGTTATTTTGAGAAGACAAGATTGCTTTATTAGTATGCTTAAAGTATTATTGTTTTTATGTCAACATTAAACTTTTGTTTTGAATCTTATGGCTCTGAATATTCACGCCACAATAAAGAAAATTACATGGATGAATATGTTAGGTAGCATTCCACATCAAAAATTCTATTTTTAACATTTACCTACTCGAGGACGAGCAGGAATTAAGCTTGGGGATGCTTGATACGTCTCCAACGTATCTATAATTTTTGATTGTTCCATGCTATTATATTATCTGTTTTGGATGTTTTATATGCATTAATATGCTATTTTATATTATTTTTGAGACTAACCTATTAACCTAGAGCCCAGTGCCAGTTTCTGTTTTTTCCTTGTTTTTGAGCTTCGCAGAAAAGGAATATCAAACAGAGTCCAAACAGAATAAAAATTTACGGAGAATATTTTTGGAAAATATAAAAAATACTAGAGCAAGAAGATACCGGAGAGGAGTCCCGAGATAGCCACTAGCCTAGGGGGCGCCCCCCTAGGGCGTGCCTCCCTGGCTTGTGGGCCCCTCGGGCACCCCCTTGACGTGAGACCAATGCCAAAAATTCATATAAATACCAAAACCCCCAGAAAGAAACCTAGATCAGGAATTCTGCCGCCGCAAGCCTCTGTAGCCATGAAAAACCAATCGGGAGCCCATTCCGGCACCCTGCCGGAGGGGAAACCATCACCGGAGGCCATCTTCATCATCCCGGCGGTCTCCATGACGAGGAGGGAGTAGTTCACCCTCGAGGCTGAGGGTATGTACCAGTAGCTATGTGTTTGATCTCTCTCTCGTGTCCTTCAGATGGCACGATCTTGATGTATCGCGAGCTTTATTAATATAGATGAATCATATGGAGTTTTCCCCTCTCTATGTTCTTGTGATGAATTGAGTTTTCCCTTTGAAGTTTTCTTATCGGATTGAGTCTTTAAAGGATTTTGGTATTTATAGGAATAACTTTAAATAACATGGCCACTTGATGTATGTCTTGCGATGGGATATCCGTGGTGACAATGGGATGTTCTATTGATCCACTTGATGTATGTTTTGGTGATCAACTTGCGGGTTCCGTGACCTTCGGAATCTATGCATAGGGGTTGGCACACATTTTCGTCTTGACTCTCCGGTAGAAACTTTGGGGCACTCTTTGAAGTTCTTTGTGTTGGATTGAACATGATGAATCTGAAATTGTGTGATGCATATCGTATAATCAAGCCCATGGGTACTCGTGGTGACATTGGAGTATCTAGGTGACATTAGGGTTTTCGTTGAAGTGTATCTTAAGGTGTTATTTTCGTACGAACTCTAGGGTTGTTCGTGACACTTATAGGGATAGCTCATAAGATTGATCGGAAAAGATAACTTTGAGGTGGTTTCGTACCCTACAATAATTTCTTCGTTTGTTCTCCGCTATTTGTGACTTTGGAGTGAACTCTTTGTCGCACGAGAGGGATTTACATATGATTCAACTATGCCAGTATTGTTGAGAGAACTTGCACTAGTGAAAGTATGAACCCTAGGCCTTGTTTCTAAGCATTGCAATACCGTTTGTGCTCACTTTTATCATTAGTTACCTTGCTGTTTTTATATTTTCAGATTACAAAAATCTATATCTACTATCCATATTACACTTGTATCACCATCTCTTCGCCGAACTAGTGCACCTATACAATTTACCATTGTATTGGGTGTGTTGGGGACACAAGAGACTCTTTGTTATTTGGTTGCAGGGTTGTTTGAGAGAGACTATCTTCATCCTACGCCTCCCACGGATTGATAAACCTTAGGTCATCCACTTGAAGGAAATTTGCTACTGTCCAACAAAACTCTGCGCTTGGAGGCCCAACACGAGTCTACAAGAAGAAGGTTGCATAGTAGACATCAGCGGATAAGATGGATTGTTGGGAGGCTTTGGTGGATGAGTGGTGCTCAGACGAATGGCTAGCCGTCCACAACAATGCCAAGGACCGGCGTGCCAAAATGGTTGGTGTGCCACACCATCAAGGCAGGGCCAACTTATATCAGTTCGGGCGGAACTGTGTATGTGGTTTGCTTCATAATTCATGCAATTCATTCCTGATGCTAGCTTGAGCCCTTTACTAATACTTTGTTCCTCTCTTTTAGGCGCAACACAATAACACGGAGGTGCCAGAGGTGTACGACCTCTATGCCATGGACCATACTGCCTCGTACAAGAAGGCGAAGGCATTCTCTGAGTCTGACCTCGATCATCCCGAGAACTTCACCAACATCTCCTCCCACCACAAGCTCATGAGGTACAGAGATGAGGGGAAGGCGAGGAAAGGGGAGGACTTTAACCCGAGCCAGCATCCTATTGGTCCAGAGCTTGTGATGATAGCTGGTGGTGGGAGGCCTCATGGCTCGATAGCCATTGGAGATGGACTTATATGTTGTCCACGCACTCTCATGGAGAACAAGGTGCGTCAAACGAGCTCCTGTCCTGAGATAAGGCCTCATCCACGGCCAGTTGAGCTTGCCATCGAGGTTAGTTATACGGACTCGGATATCTTTCCTCCATTACATTGTGTGTGCGGCCATCGATGATTACAATGCTAACGAGGAGTGATGTTGCAGGCTGCTCTTCAGAAAGAGAGAGAGGCAACCCAGGCGATTCTGGAGGATAGGGACCGGCAGGCGGCGAAGAAGGAGAGGGAGTTGGAGGAGAGGACGGCTAGGTTGTTGGAGGAGGAGAGGGCACGGAATGACCTGGCTCACCGGGCCATGTACGAGCTCCTCGTGGTAGGTTTCTTCTACATATTAGCCAAATCATGCATGTAATGTTCATTTCATTACTAACTAATATGACTGACTCGTCAAAACCAAATGTGCAGTCTGTGTGCGAGAAGACCGGTCAGACCCCTCCGTCGATGCCAGTCATTGCTCCGGTGACCATGGTGAGTTTCATTTGAATGGTCATTAGTTACTAGTCTTAACATTTGAGTGTCATCATGCTAACGAGACATTGCAAATGATCTTTGGTGCAGCGTAACTCCAGACAAACATCACACGAACCTTCTCCAGGTGTAACCGGCACGAGCAACCCCGGTGCTTCACCTCCGTGATGACGGTAAGTTTTCTCTAGTGTTTTGCTTAACAAATGCATAATGACCTATACTTAGCTTATTTAGTTCATTTATGACATAATTAGCTTGCTTAGGTCAAAAAATGCATAATACCCTTGGTTAGCTCATAAATGTCATATACTTAGCTTATTTTCCTCCAAAATGACATAATAAGCTTACTTAGCTCCAAAATGACCTATTTTACCTAAGTTAGCTCTAAACTGACCTATACTTAGCTTTGTTTCCTTCAAAATGACATAATAAGTTTAGTTAACTAAAAAATGGCATAATTACCTAGGTTAGCTCAATAATGACCTATACTTAGCTTATTTAGTTCATTTATGACATAATTAGCTTACTTAGCTCAAAAATGGCATAATAACCTTGGTAAGCTCATAAATGTCATATACTTAGCTTATTTTCCTCCAAAATGACATAATAAGCTTACTTAGCTCCAAATGACCTATTCTACGTAAGTTCGCTCTAAAATGACCTATACTTAGCTTTGTTTCCTCCAAAGTGACATAATAAGCTTAGTTAACTCAAAAATGGCATAATTACCTAGGTTAGCTCAATAATGACCTATACTTAGCTTATTTAGTTCATTTATGACATAATTAGCTTACTTAGGTCAAAAATGGCATAATAACCTTGGTAAGCTCATAAATGGCATATACTTAGCTTATTTTCCTCCAAAATGACATAATAAGCTTACTTAGCTCCAAAATGACCTATGTTACCTAAGTTAGCTCTAAAATGACCTATGCTTAGCTTTGTTTCCTCCAAAATGACATAATAAGCTTAGTTAACTCAAAAATGGTATAATTACCTAGGTTAGCTCAATAATGACCTATACTTAGCTTATTTAGTTCATTTATGGCATAATTAGCTTACTTAGGTCAAAAATGATATAATAACCTTGGTAAGCTCATAAATGTCATATACTTAGCTTATTTTCCTCCAAAATGACATAATAAGCTTAATTAGCTCCAAAATGACCTATTTTACCTAAGTTAGCTCTAAAATGACCTATACTTAGCTTTGTTTCCTCCAAAATGACATAATAAGCTTAGTTGACTAAAAAATGGCATAATTACCTTGGTTAGCTCAATAATGACCTATACTTAGCTTACTTATGTTAAAAATGGCATAATAAGCTTACTTAGCTTTCTTCTAACTTTCTTATTTCCCATTTTGCAGATTTGATTCACTTCACGGAAGCTTGCATTGATGGAGTGCTTGTGTTTACTTTTTGTTTTGATTTTGTATCGATGAACAATGTAAAACTTGCTACCTATGGATGAAACTATTGTAATATGGATGAAACTATGTATGTATGGATGAAACTATTGTAATGTGGTGAAACTTGCACATATGTTTTGATTTGGTATATCTGTTGGATGATCATATCCATATGGCAGGGATATAATTTCTTATGTGTTGGATATCATATATTTGCTGTGAAACTTGCACATATTGTTTGCCCTGTGAAATATATATATATATCATATATTTGCTGTGAAAATGCTTGGATATAACAAAAAAACAGAATAAAGAGGGGCAATACAGGCACTTTGCCGTCTGCCACCGATGGCAAAGGGCACTTTGCCGTCGGCCACATACGGCAAAGGTGACACGTGGCAGCAACCTGTGCAACCTGGGAGCACTAGGTCTGACCCATTTGGTCACTTTGTCGTCGGCTGGCAGACGGCAAAGTCTGCCAGTAGCCACCTAAGGCCAGCTGACCCATCTGGTCACTTTGCCGTCCATGGTAGACGGCAAAGGAGCTTGTATCTTTGCCGTCCGCAGGCAGACGGCAAAGTCTGCCGTTAGCCACCTAACGGGGCTAACCTCAGTGCTACGCCGTCCACTCACTTTGTCGTCTGCTTGCCCTATATGGCAGATGGCAAAGGTGTTTGCCGTCCGCTCTATTTATGCAGACGGCAAAGTAGCCCTTTATCGTGGTTTTCTGTGCTGGAGGTGGGGCCGTCTGCCGGCAGACGACAAAGGTGTTTGTCGTCCGTGAACCTATCCTTTGTCGTCAGCCATGGCAGACGGCAAAGTACCTGATTCCTATAGTGAGAGACTTTGTGGCTAGAAAACATGGTAAAGAAAGAGGGCCATGGGTTCAGAAACGCATGCCCTTTCCACCTAAACCATCTAAGAAAAAGGATGATGAAGAATTTGAACGCTTTGCTGAAATGATTAGGCCAGTCTTTTTGCGTACCCACTTAACTGATATCTTAAAGATTGCCCCTTATGCAAAATACATGAAAGACATCATCACTAATAAAAGAAAGATACTTGAAGCTGAAATCTCTACCATGCTTGCTAATTATTCTTTTAAAAGAAATTATGTCAAAACTGCTTTGTGTGATTTGGGAGCTGGTGTTAGTGTTATGCCTTTCTCTTTATATAAAAGACTTGATTTGAATAAACTCACACCTAATGAAATATCATTGCAAATGGCTGACAAATCAACTACCATACCTATTGGTATTTGGGAGGATGTGCCCGTTGTTGTTGCAAACGTTATTATCTTAACAGACTTTGTTATTCTTGATATGCCCTAGGACGACAACATGTCGATTATCCTTGGTAGACCCTTTTTGAATACTGCAGGGGCTGTTATTGATTGCAATAAAAGCAAAGTCACTTTTCATATCAATGGTAATGAGCATACGGTACACTTTCCGAAGAAACAATTCCAAGCGAATGGCATAAATGTTATTGAAGAATCTCTGACACTCACTATTGGAAGTTTTCAACTACCTGTACCTACTGCCAAAAAGAAATATGGCATACTTATTGTTGGGGATATGCATATCCCCATTGAGTTAACTTAGTGTTTTACGAAAGTTCTTCGGTTTCATGTTAATCGGAAGTGGTTGTTAATAAGACTTGATCAACCTTATTAATCGATCATTTTTGAGAGGTATGAAGTTGATGAATCTAGTAGATACAACCTTCTGCTCCCACCTTTTATTTTTTATTTTTCTTAGTCTAATAAAATAAAATGCCATGTTTATCCTGTTTTCTGATTTCTCCGTGCAATAAAAAAATGACCCAAAAATAAAAGTTCTCAGTATGTCCTGAAAATTTAACACGATTTTTTTCTGAATATTTCTGAATTTCTGGTGCAAATAACATCAGAGGGGGTGCACCTGGTGTCCACAAGACACCAGGGCGCGCCAGCAGCCCCAGGCGTGCCCTGGTGGGTTGTGGTCCGCACGTGGGTCCCCTCACTTATCCCTTTAACCCATGTCATCTCCTATCTCCAGAAAAAAATCACCATAGCTACTTGGTATGTGACTCCTCCATTGCTCCAATTAGTTTTTGATTTAGTGGTTTATTTTTACAATAATTAGCTACTCTTGGTGTTGTTGTAGATGGGCTTGCATGTTGAATTCTTAGAGTTCTAAGTAGTTTGAATACTTAATATGGCCTCTATGCATCCTTAGGAGTAGTTGCTATCAATCTTACGAAGTTTTGTTGACAAAAATTTTGTACACTAAATTTTTTCAGAAATTTCTTTATAGGAATAAGATGGATTTCTTTAGGAAGTTTTCCTCCAATAAGAATGCTAAAGGAGTCATTGGGGAATCATCGGACAATGACCTCCACACTCCGAGAACGGCGGACGTGCGGCCGTGCGAATGGCCGCATAATGCCTTCATGGAGGAGGCCGGGTTCCATCAAGAGTTTGCTCAATTCGTTGCAAATGCTGGGCTGACCGACTTCCTCGCAGCTAAGAATAGATACAGGATCATGCCAGAGGACATTACAGCCTACCGGAACAACCTAGCAGCGGCTAAGGAGGAGCCCCAGGAGTGGGACGCTCAGGCGCCGTCGCCACCGCACTTCAACTTTGGACCGGATGTCTATTACGGATGGTGATTACCATGCTAGGCCAAAAGCCTAATCTTAGGGGAGTACGTATTTCCACCGACATTATATTCATGTCTACACATTTCATTCCAGTTATTGGTGTCCACACTTTTTCATTGTATTATCCATGCTAGATTTATTTTCTCACTTCCTTTTGTGTGTTTGAAAAACTTTGAGAAAATCCAAAAATATTTCTTACTTCTTTTCGGCTTTTCTTTCTAGTTTAATTTAATTGTAGTAGCAAAAGAAAACCCAAAAAGATTTCTCGTTTCTTCTTTTACTTGTTGGGAGCTCTCCCGTGTAAATAGTTTTTCTCGTTTTTTGTTTTTCCCTCTTTAATCTGCTTTCTTCAAGAAAAAACCAAAAACTCTAAAAATATTTGGATGTGTTTCTCTGAAATTCTTTTCCTTTTATTTGAGTCGTACGAAGGAGAAGACCATAATGAAAATGTTGAGTGGCTCTCATATGCATTATTATTAATCTAACAAAGAGCCCATGTTACTTTGTCTTCTCCTCTTGAATAAAATGTTTGCAGGTTCCAGCTTAGTCCATGGCACTCTTGCACTATTATTATTTTCATATCATTCGGTCGTGCAAGTGAAAGGCAATAATGACGATATTTGACAAAGTGACTGTGGCAGAGAGAAGCGGGTATGAACTCAACTTGTTTTTGTTTTTGTAAATATGTTTAACCTAGTATCCATGATTTAGCATATTATGATCAAACATGTTTGCAATGACAATTAGAGATTATAGTTGCTCATGCCATGCTTATGTAGTTAGGAGTGGATAATGATTTATCTTGGATGTCAACATGCATTAAAATGATTGTGATGTAGTATGATGATATGGTATCCTCCTCCGAATGTTTCAAGTGGCTTGACTTGGCACATGTTCAGGCATGTAGTTGAATCAAGACCAACATAGCCTTCAAGATATTTATGTTCATGGTGTCCATACCCTACTCATGCTAGTATTCAATGTTTATTATTCATAATGCATGTTCATGACCGTTTTCGCTGTCTAGCTGGCCGCTTCTCAACCTATTTGCTAGCCTTCACCTGTACTAAGCAGGAATACTTCTTGTACTTCAAAATCCTTAAACCAAAGTTATTCCAGATGAGTCCACTATATCTACCTATATGCGGGATTACCCTGTTGTTCCGAGTAAATTTGCATGTGCCACCTCTAAAATTTCAAATGAACATCTGTTTTGTGTGCCTGGACCGCTCATGGAGTGACAGGGGGCGGTCCGTATCTTCCATGTTAAGCGGGTTATTCTCATGATGAGTGTTTATTCACTCGTCCTTGCACGAGAGGGGAGGTAATAGGGATTCCCAGTCCCGAAATAAAAAATTGAAAATAATTAAACAAAACTCCCCGAGGAATGTTGTTGGTATGGACGGTACCCCTGGATTCGGCTAGCCGTGGAGTGTGTTTGTTGGTGGAGGGGGAGTAAACCTTTACTTTACTGCTTGGGAACCACCGCTAATGTGTTTAGCATGGAAGATATTGATAACTCTTGGTCGTAACATTGACAGGAAGGGTGCACCTCCCAAAATTATATTTATCTCTGATTTAAGCTTTGAGCTCTGGCACCTCTGCAAATCCCTACTTCCCTCTGCGAAGGGACTATCTATTTACTTTTATGTTGAGTCATCACCTTCTCAAATAAGCACCAGATCTGAGAGCACAATTGTCATCCTCATGCATTGTGTATAGTTAATGTTGGATGCAGCATGACTGGATCTTTTCTACCATGAATTACAATGTTTAGTCGCTGCTTAAACTTTGGAGGTGCTCTGCATTTATGTTTTTGCGGTCTCAAAAAGGGCTAGTGAGATACCACTTTTGTCATATTATATCACGACCGTTTTGACAAAGTGTTGGCGCTTGAGATATTTTACTATTGCTCGCTAGTTGCTTATGTCATTGATATGAGTTAATATAATTGTTAAGAGTTATTGCTGACATGGTTAGTCATAATCTTTGCTGAAAACCTGGGGGCTACTTAAGCATATGTATGTAAACAAGAACAAAAGAGTTCGTAAAAGTTTTTCTTTATCACTTTCAGTTTGTCAACTGAATTGCTTGAGGACAAGCAATGGGTTAAGCTTTGGGGAGTTGATACGTCTCCGTCGTATCTACTTTTCCTAATGCTTTTGCTCTTGTTTTGGACTCTAATTTGCATGATTTGAGTGAAACTAACCCGACCTGACGCTGTTTTCAGCAGAACTACCATGGTGTTGTTTTTGTGCAGAAATAAAAGTTCTCGGAACTGGGCTAAACTTTTTGGAGAATTATTTTAAAATAAATAAAAAATACTGGAGCCAAGAACCACTGGAGGGGGTGCCCTGGCTGGGCACGATACACCAGGGCGCGCCACCCCCTCCAGGCGCGCCCTGGTGGGTTGTGCCCACCTCGTGGCCCCACTGACCCTAATTCCAGCACTATAAATTCCTATTTTCGGGGAAAAAAATAGGAGAGAAAGTTTCATCACATTTTACGATACGGAGCCACCGCCACCTCCCGTTCTTCATCGGGAGGCCAGATCTGGAGCCCGTTTGGGGCTCCGGAGAGGGGAATCTTCGGTCTTCGTCATCATCAACCCTTCTCCATTGCCAATTCCATGATGCTCCCCACCGGGAGTGAGTAATTCCTTCATAGGCTTTCTGGTCGGTGAGGAGTTGGATGAGATTCATCATGTAATCGAGTTAGTTCTGTTAGGGCTTGGTCCCTGGTATCCACTATGTTCTGAGATTGATGTTGCTATGACTTTGCCATGCTTAATGCTTGTCATTAGGGCCTGGGTGCCATGATTTTAGATCTGAACCGTTTATGTTATCACCATTATATCTATGTTCTTGATCCGATCTTGCTAGTCATATGCACCTACTATGTTTTATGATCCGTAAACCCCGGAGTGACAATAGTCGGGATACTTTCCGGTGATGACCGTAGTTTGAGGAGTTCATGTATTCACTATGTGTTAATGCTTTGTTCCGGTTCTCTATTAAAAGGAGGCCTTAATATCCCTTAGTTTCCTTATGGACCCCGCTGCCACGGGAGGGTAGGACAAAAGATGTCATGCAAGTTCTTTTCCATAAGCATGTATGACTATTTACGGAATACATGCCTACATTACATTTATGAACTGGAGCTAGTTGTGTGTCACCCTAGGTTATGACTGTTATATGATGAATAGTATCCAACGAGTTCACCGATCCAGTGCCTACGAGTTTTCCACATATTGTTCTTGCTAAGTTACTATTGCTACTGCTACTGTTACACTTGCTACAAAATCATTGCTATCACTGTTACCGTTACTGTTGCTGTTACTACTGCTATCAAAACTATCATACTACTGTGCTACTGATCACTCAGCTGCAGATATTTAATCTCCAGGTGTAGTTGAATTGACAACTCAACTGCTAATACTTGCAAATATTCTTTGGCTTCCCTTGTGTCGAATCTATAAATTTGGGTTGAATACTCTACCCTCGAAAACTGTTGCGATCTGATACGTCTCCAATGTATCTATAATTTTTGATTATTCCATGCTGTTATATTATCATTCTTGGATGTTTTACAATCATTTTATAGCAACTTTATATCATTTTTTGGAACTAACCCGGACTGACGCTGTTTTCAGCAGAACTACCGTGGTGTTGTTTTTTGTGCAGAAATCAAAGTTCTCCAAATGCAACGAAACTTTTTGACGATTTTTTTTGGAACAAAAGAGGCACTAGAAGCTTCGTTGGAGGGCCAGAAGAGCCACGAGGTGGGCACAACCCACCAGGGCGCGCCAGGCCCCTCTGGCGCGCCCTGGTGTCTTGTGGTCCACTCGTGGTCCATCTTCGCATGAAACCGACTCCCAAAAATCCTATATATTCAGAAACCCCCAGAAATAACCCTAGATGAGAAGTTCCGCCGCTGCAACTCTCTGTATCGACAAAAAACCAATCTTGAGGCGTTTCAATACCCTCCCGGAGAGGGTAGATCATCTCCGGTGGCCATCTTCATCATCCCGACGGAGGCCATGACGAGGAGAGAGTAGTCCACCCTCGGGGCTAAGGGTATGTACCAGTAGCTATGTGTTCAATCTCCCTCTCTCTCTCTTGTATTCTTGAGATGTCACGATCTTCATGTATGACGGGCTTTGTTAATATAGTCGGATCATATGATGTTATTCCCTTGCTACTTTGTTGTGAAAAATTGAATCTTTCCCTTCGAGATATCGTTATGTTCGATTGAACATTAGATTTGAGAACACTTGATATATGTCTTGCATATGGATACCCGTGGTGACAATGGGGTGTTCAATTGATTCACTTGATGTATGTTTTGGTACTCAACTTGCGGATTCCCAAGGTGACATTGGGGTAATCTATGCATAGGGGTTCTTGTCCTACGTTCTCCGATTGAAATCTTGGGGCACTCTTTGAGGTTCTTTGTGTTGGATTGAGTATTATGAATCTGAAATTGTTTGATGCGTATTGTATAATTAACTCATGGATACTTGTGGTGACATTGGAGTATCTAGGTGACATTAGAGTTGGTTGATGCGTATCATATGGTGTTATTTTAGTACGAACTCTAGATAGATTGATCGGAAAGGATAACTTGGTGTTATTTTAGTATGAACTCTTGGATAGATCGATCGGAAAGGATAACTTTAAGGTGGTTTCGTACCCTACAAACAATTTTTTCTTATGTTCTCCGCTAGATAAGAACTTTGGAGTGATTCTTCGTTGCACATTGAGGGATGGTTATGTGATCCAATTATATTAACATTGTTGAGAGATTGCACTAGCGAAAGTACGGACCCTAGGCCTTGTTTTAAAGCATTGCAATACCGTTTCTGCTCACTTTTGTTACTTGCTACCTTGCTGTTTTTATATTTTCAGATTACAAAAACCTATATCTATCATCCATATTGCACTTGTATCACCATCTCTTCGCCGAACTAGTGCACCTATACAATTTGCCATTGTATTGGGCGTGTTGGGGACACAAGAGATTTCTTGAATTTGATTGCAGGGTTGTTTGAGAGAGACCATCTTCATCCTACGCCTCCCACGGATTGATAAACCTTAGGTCATCCACTTGAGGGAAAATTGCTACTGTCCTACAAAACTCTGCACTTGAGGCCAAACAAGAGTCTACAAGAATAAAGTTGCGTAGTGGACATCAAGCTCTTTTCTGGCGCCGTTGCCGGGGAGGTGAGTGCTTGAAGGTATATCTTTATATCTTGCAATTGAATCTTTTAGTTTTTTGTTTTATCACTAGTTTGGTTTATAAAAGAAAACTAGAAATGGAACGCACACTGAAAAATCCCCCAACAAGTCAAAGCTGAAAAAGAGAAGAATGTCAATCCCGGAGCTGGGACCGAGGACACCGAACAATGCAGAGATGAAGCCAACTACATTGGTATGCAGTCGCTAGAGTGGCATGTGCGAACTGCTTCACCCGGAGATGGAGTGGGGAGGGGGCAAAAATATGTATCAGACTATATCAAGCTTGTAATCTTCAGTACCTAGGTAAAAACTGTAGCTTTTCAAATTTCAGTAAGCAGCAAAACTATGTCCCTGCTTTATTTCCGTCCCTTTAGCGAATGTAATGACTGAATGTTGTTGATCGTTTCATTTCAATGAGAAATGGAACTGGGCGAAAGCCTCTTACTCATAAAAAAAATGGAATTGAGGTGGCCTCATATTATTCGTCTTTATCATGTCTTTCTTGAAAATGATGGAAAGGAAAATTGTGCTCAATTGGTAGAGGAAGAGTTTATGAAAATACTTAATGAGAATTACTTGAATGATGAGCATGATTGCAATGTTGCTAGTATGAATTCTCTGAATATCCATGATGCTAATGATATGCAAAGCCACAAGCTTGGGGATGCTATGTTTGATGAAGATGATATTTTTAGTCCCCCAAGTTTTGATGAGCATATTTATTATGGTGATGGCATCCCTCCTATCTATGATGATTATGATGATGACATGTATGCTATAAAGTGTGATAGTAACCATGAAACTTGTCATCATGATTTTAATATTCAATGTGGTTATGTCAATCAAGTGTCTCATGATAGTTATTTTGTTGAGTTTGATCCCACTACAATGAATGAGAAGAAAATTTCTTATGTGGATAGTAACAAATTTTCTATGCTCGTAGATCATGAAAAGGATGCTTTATGTGATAGTTATATTGTTGAATTCCTTCATGATGCTACTGAAAATTATTATGATGGAGGAACATATGCTTGTAGGAAATGCAATAATATCAAGTTTCCTCCCTATATATTAATTTTTTTGAAGATATGCTTGTTTTGCCTTCCTATGCTAGTTGATTCTTGCTCCCATAAATTGTTTGCTCACAAAATCCTGATGCATAGGAAGTGGGTTAGACTTAAAAGTGTTTGTCATGTGATTCATGATGCTCTCTTGCATGTTTCAATTATTATTCTTACGTGAGCATCATTTAAATCATCATGCCTAGCTAAAAGGCATTAAAGAAAAGCGGTTGTTGGGAGACAACCCAACACTCTTACTTTCTGTTTTTGTGTGTTAACATGATCAACATACTGTAGTAATCATGTTTTTTACCTTTTATTTCAATAAAGTGCCAAGTAAAGCCTTTGGGATGACTCACAAGATGAGTAGAATTGATGCTGAACCAAAACAGAAACTTTTGACTCCACTAAAAGAATTTTACTTTTTTACTGGTGCGTGATAATGATCTGAAATTTGTACACAGTATTTATATGCAAATTATTCAGGCTGTCCTAATTTTTCAGAATTTGTAGAGACAGTGAAGTATGTCTATATTACAGATCTTCACAAATTGTTCTGTTTTTGACAGATTCTGTTTTGCATGCATAGTTTGCTTGTTTTAGTGTTCCCATAGCTTATATTCAGTGATATAAATTATGTGAATGGTAGAATACAGTAGGTATTATGTGAGAACAATTATGAATCTTGTCTTGACAGTACCTAAGTGAATGATCTTTATTTATTATACTAACCCATCTCACGAAGTTCCGTTAAGTTTTGTGTGATTGAAGTCTTCAAGTTTTGGGTGAGAGACCGATATGAGGAGAATAAGGAGTGACAAGAACCTAAGATTTGGGATGCCCAAGGCACCCCAAGGTAATATCCAAGGAAGACTCAAGCATCTAAGCTTGGGGATGCCCCGGAAGGCATCCCGTCTTTCGTCTTTAACATTATCGGTATATCTTACTTAGAGCTATATTTTTATTCGTCACATAATATGTGCTTTGCTTGGATCATCTTTATATTTTGTTATTTTTTGTTAGCTGTTATTTATAATCTTGTTTTCCAATAAAAAGTTCCAAGAATTGCCTTAGGATGCTTGCATTGCATGTTTGATGTGTGCTGTGTAAAAACAGAAACTTTTTCTGTAGTGTTTGAATTTTCA
Source organism: Elymus sibiricus (assembly GCA_039707655.1). Lineage (NCBI taxonomy): Eukaryota > Viridiplantae > Streptophyta > Magnoliopsida > Poales > Poaceae > Elymus > Elymus sibiricus. Next base: position 484,646,153 of record CM077665.1, read on the forward strand.
TATTTTACTGGAACGTGGAAAGTTTCTGAAATTTTTACACAGTGTTTTCATATAAATTCTTTATCACGTCCTACATTTTCATAATTTTTTGATTTACAGAAGTACACTGTTTTCATAGATTTCTACAGACTGTTCTGTTTGGACAGATTGCTGTCATAGTTTTGTTATCTACTTATCCTATAGTTTCCATAGCCTATATTGGTAGATATTAATTGTGGAAATGATAGTAAACAGTAGATGATGTTTGAAATTATTATGCAACTTGTCTTTTCAGTACATAAAGAGTTGATTTATTATTATGTGCACTAACCTATCTCACGAGTTCTTTTCAAGTTTTGTGTGGATGAAGTTTTTGAGAATAGGTGAAACCGGGATATGAGAGGATTGAACGAGATACAAAAGCTCAAGCTTGGGGATGCCCAAGGCACCCCAAGTAAATATTTCAATAAGTCTCAAGCATCTAAGCTTGGGGATGCTATGCATCCCACCTCTCTTCGTCAACTATCGGTTAGCCTATGTTGAGCCTAAATTTTTATTCGTTCACATGACATGTGCTATTCTTGGAGTGCTATTTTTATTTAGTTTGTTGTTTGAATAAAATACTCAGATGTGAAAAGCTTTATTGAGAGAGAGTCCTCACATAGCTACTTAATTGTTTGACTACTCATTGATCTTCACTTATATCTGTTGAGAGTAGCTTGTCATTTACTCTCATGCTTCACTTAGATTAATTTGAGAGTTAGTAAATTTTGAAGAAATTCTCTCATGCTTCACTTATATTATTTTGAGAGATGAAATTTTATGCTCATGTTCTTCACTTAAATTTATTTGAGCTTGTCAAAAGCAATGGCAATATATGAAACTAGTCCCAAAGTGATAGATATTCAAGAGGGATATAATAAAAAAATTCATGAAGATCATTGGACAAATAAAACTTGATTCCTTGTAATAGTTTTGAGACATGATGATAGTAATATGTGAGTCATGTTGGTGAGTAATTATGCTTTAGTAAGAATATCGGTGTTAAGGTTTGTGATTCCCTATGCAAGCACGAAAGTCAATAGTTGTGCAATGAAATTACATCCTACTTGTGGTGCATTATTCGGTGTTAGTTATGCTTAATGCCCGTTGATGTAAACTTTCATTTCTTGGTTGGTTGCTTCTCAATCTATTTGCTAGCCTCCACTTGTACTAAGTAGAAATACTACTTGTGCATCCAAAATCCTTAAACCCAGTTTTGCCATATGAGTCCACCATACCTACCTATATGTGGTATTTCCATGCCGTTCTAAACAAATTTGTATGTGCCATCTCTAGTTTTCAAAATGAATTTCCTTTTTGTGTGCGCGTACCGCTCATGAAACGGTAGGGGGTGTCCAATATTTTTCCATGCTAGATGTGTTATTCTCAAGATCAGTGTTTATTCACTTGTCATTGCATGAGAGTACGGCGGTAATACGGATGCCCAGTCCCGAAATGAAAAATAAATTTACTTTATGTTGTGAAATAATAAATTCCTTGAAGTGTTGGTATGGAAGGCAACCATGGATTCGGCTAGCCATGGATTGTGAAAGAATGGTGGAAAAAGGAATAAACTTTATTTTCTGTTTGGGAACCGCTTATGATATATCTAGCATGTAAAGTATTGAGAACTACTCGGTCGTTTTCGTTGACAGGAAAGGCATGCCACCCAAAATAGTTTTCTCTCTCAATTTAAGCTTTGAGCTCTGGCACCTCTACAAATCCCTACTTCCCTCTGCGAAGGGCCTATCTATTTACTTGATGCAATTTTTTACTTTTATTTGAGTCTCCATCTTCTCTTATAAAGCACCAACTAGGGGGCACTGTGACCATACTTGTGCATTAGGTGTAGCTAATATTTGAGTGTGTTTCATGAATGGATCAATGATTGAGCATGATGGGCTAGGGGTAACTTTCTTTAGTGTTGATATTTGAAAGACATGGTTGCTTGTTCGCATGCTTGAGTATTAAAGTTTTTATGTCAAAACTAGACTATTGCTTTGAACCATCTAAAAGTCCAAATGTCCATGCTACAAAAGAAAAGAATATGTGATGAACATGTTAGGCAGCATTCCACATCAAAAAAATTGTTTTTATCATTTACCTACTCGAGGACGAGTAGGAATTCAGCTTGGGGATGCTGATACGTCTCCAACGTATCTATAATTTTTTATTATTCCATGCTGTTATATTATCATTCTTGGATGTTTTACAATCATTTTATAGCAACTTTATATCATTTTTTAGAACTAACCCGGACTGACGCTGTTTTCAGCAGAACTACAGTGGTGTTGTTTTTTGTGCCGAAATGAAAGTTCCCAAATACAACGAAACTTTTTGACGATTTATTTTGGAACAAAAGAGGCACTAGAAGCTTCGTTGGAGGGCCAGAAGAGCCACGAGATGGGCACAACCCACCAGGGTGCGCCAGGCCCCTCTAGCGCGCCTTGGTGTCTTGTGGTCCACTCGTGGCCCATCTTCGCGTGAAACCGACGCCCAAAAATACTATATATTCAGAAACCCCCAGAAATAACCCTAGATGAGAAGTTCCGCCGCCGCAACTCTCTGTATCGACGAAAAACCAATCTGGAGGCGTTCCAGTACCCTCCCGGAGAGGGTAGATCATCTCCGGTGGCCATCTTCATCATCCCAGCGGAGGCCATGACGAGGAGGGAGTAGTCCACCCTCGGGGCTGAGAGTATGTACCAGTAGCTATGTGTTCAATCTCTCTCTCGTGTTCTTGAGATGTCACGATCTTGATGTATCGCGGGCTTTGTTAATATAGTCGGATCATATGATGTTATTCCCTTGTTACCTTGTTGTGATGAATTGAATCTTTCCCTTTGAGATATCGTTATGTTGGATTGAACATTGGATTTGAGAACACTTGATGTATGTATTGCATATGGATACCCGTGGTGACAATGGGGTGTTCAATTGATTCACTTGATGTATGTTTTGGTACTCAACTTGCGGATTACCGAGGTGACATTGGGGTAATATATGCATAGGGGTTGATGCACGTTCTTGTCCTACGTTCTCCGATAGAAATCTTGGGGCACTCTTTGAGGTTCTTTGTGTTGGATTGAATATTATGAATCTGAAATTGTTTGATGCGTATCGTATAATTAACTCATGGATACTTGTGGTAACATTAGAGTATCTAGGTGACATTAGTGTTGGTTGATGCGTATCATATGGTGTTATTTTAGTACGAACTCTAGATAGATTGATCGGAAAGGATAACTTGGTGTTATTTTAGTATGAACTCTTGGATAGATCGATCGGAAAGGATAACTTTAAGGTGGTTTCGTACCCTACAAACAATTTTTTCTTATGTTCTCCGCTAGATAAGAACTTTGGAGTGATTCTTCGTTGCACGTTGAGGGATGGTTATGTGATCCAATTATATTATCATTGTTGAGAGATTGCACTAGCGAAAGTACGGACCCTAGGCCTTGTTTTCAAGCATTGCAATACCGTTTCTGCTCACTTTTGTTACTTGCTACCTTGTTTTTATATTTTCAGATTACAAAAACCTATATCTATCATCCATATTGCACTTGTATAACCATCTCTTCGCCAAACTAGTGCACCTATACAATTTGCCATTGTATTGGGTGTGTTGGGGACACAAGAGATTTCTTGTATTTGATTGCAGGGTTGTTTGAGAGAGGCCATCTTCATCCTACGTCTCCCACGGATTGATAAACCTTAGGTCATCCACTTCAGGGAAAATTGCTACTGTCCTACAAAACTCTGCGCTTGGAGGCCCAACAAGAGTCTACAAGAATAAAGTTGCGTAGTAGACATCACGATCCCCTATACTTGTGGGTTATCAAACAATGGGAGCAGGAGCAGGACGGCAATGATTCGGATGAATTTGTTGCGGATCCAAAGAAGAATGGTAGAGGATAAATCCTCAACATGCAGGAGGACGAGTTGTTCTGCGTTGTGTGGTTGGCCACTAGAATCGATCTGATTCATGGGACGGAGCAAAGGGCTCAATATTTTGGGCCAATATTCGCACTTGGTTCCATGAACACAAACATTTCAAGCCCTACTCCGACGGGCTCATCCGCAACCATGGGGTGAAGTCTCTCGACCATCGATGTTACATCATCCAAGAGGTCGTGTCCAAGTATTGCGGCCACTTGCGGCAACTCATCGAATGGTGGCCAAGTGGTGCACAAATCTCTAAGCAAGTAAGTTGTTAATATGTTTGATCATTTGGTCAGATATGCATTGTTTTATTGGTCATTTGGTCAGATATGCATTGTTGTGTTGGTCAATTGGCCAGATATGCATTGTTGTCTTTATCATTTGGCTGGATATGCATTATTGTGTAACTGTGTTGATCATTTGGCCGGATATGCATTATTGTGTAATTGTGTTGATCATTCGGCTGGATATGCATCGTTGTGTTGGTCATTTGACAATGTTTTATTTTGTAGCCTTCCCATGCATGCAATGTGTTCTTGAAGTTGAAGAAGAAGAACTTCACCGTCATGCATTGTTGGTTGAAGTTGAATGGACAACCCAAATCAAATCTATTAATTGTCAAGATCATCGGCATGGGCATCGAGGAAGAAATCAATGATCGAACCGACCCAACAAAAGAGGTGCCCAACAAGGTTAGAATAGGGTTTCGAGGAAAGAAGTTGGGGGGGGGGGGAGAAGGCGACATGAGAAGGGGCAGCATCCAAGATGACAGAGAGGTTCGAGGACATATTGGCGAAGAAAGAGGAGTCATATGTCAAGAACTCCGATGTCAAAGAGGCATGCAAGGCTGTGAGGTTTAACATGTTGACGACGGCGACCGATAAGAAGATAATACTCGAAGAGAAGAAGGTCATGCTCGAAGAGAGCAAGGTTGAGATCGCAGCCACTCCGGAGGACACGAAGATGTTGACCTTGAAGATGGATGATTTGGATGACGTTGCAAGGATGATTGTGTAAGTTGTCCGTTCGAAGATGTTGAAGCGGCAGAAGGATCAGCTGGAGGCTTAGGCGGAGAAGGATGCAGCCAAGAAGGCGTCCCGCCAAGATGGTCGCAACGGTGGCAGAGTGAGAGATGGGGCTCGGATGGCCGGTCTGGAAGGACAATTTTTTGCTCGGATTGTCGAACTGATAGTTTTTTGTGCTCTGGCACGTAAAACTATGCATATTTGCCTCTTTATAGTTGTGATCAGGCGTTATATGATCCGGAGCGTACTATGTGAGAGGCCGGATTTGAATTTCAAATTGAACGTACTTGGGATAGTTTTGGATGTCTGGCCCCCACATCAATGTCCACGGACTGGTCCCTCCTGTTCACGGATGGATACGGTCTCCGGTTTAAAGAGATGCCCGGAGGCCTTTAAGAGAACTGAAGTTAGAAATTCTACTCACCGCCTTCAGTTTAGGTATCAAGATACATATATAAAGATATAAAAGGATAACAAAAATATTGTTCGTATAGTTGTCCACTCGTTGAAAAACTTAAAAGTTCTGGTCTCTAAAAAAACAATAAAAAAAAGGCACTATCACACGTCGGCCGATGGATCTTTTTAAAGGACACGCCGCCTTGCGAGACATCGGATCTTGCGGATTAATTGAACGACCGCGCGTCACCATCCATCATTGCAATATAGGTAATGTTGCAGTAATTTTTTGCAACACGAGTTATGTTGCTGAAATTTTCACAAAACATAGGGCAAGTTGCATTTTTTTGCGACAGAGACCTTGCTACAGTGTTTTGTTTTGTGCAATGGAGGTCATGTTGTAATTTTTTTTACAATAGAAGGTCTTGTTACAGTTTAGTTTTACAACAGAGACCTTTTTGTAACGGGAAAAGCTTTAGTTCAGCCGGCGGATAACTCTCACGCATCGGCCGCCTCGTACGTCGTCCGATTCGTTTGATCGTGTGGTATGGAGTGCACACAACGTTGTTTGGACCACGTAGCATCTTCCGGCCACGCATCACACCCAAACCATCCACACACACACACGTTGCAAATGATGACGCCTTTCTGTTGATGGAGTTGCAAATGATGACGGCCATAAATGGCGAGCGTTTTTGAAACATCATGTTGCAAAATTTTCTGTAACATCATTTGTGTTGCAACAATTCCTGCAACATGATTTGTGTTGCAAAAAATTCTACAACATAATCTTTGTTGCAAAAAAATCTACAGACGTTTTCTGCAACATGATCTTTGTTGCAAAAATCTCTGCAACATCATCTTTGTTGCAAAAATAATCTGCATACGTTTTCTGCAACATGATCTTTATTGCAAAAAATTATGTAACATCACCTTTGTTGTAAAAAAAATCTGCAGACTTTTTCTGCAACATTATATTTGTTGCAAAAATTTCTGCAACATCACCTCTGTTGCAAAGGTTTGTACAACACGACATATGTTCTCAATGTTTCTGTAACACCGCTCTTGTTGCAAAAGAGGTGGCGCACGTGGATGGGTAGATCAGACGGCTATCTCACTGGAAGAAGATCGGACGGTTGGCGAGCTCACGATCCTACGGCTACCAAGACGGCGGATGTTTTCTAAACATCACCCGGCAGACGCGTAGCTACCCCGTTTGTAATTTAATTATTTTTGTAACAGAGATCATGTTACAGTCTTTATTTTTTGGCAACAGAGATCTTGTGGAAATCGTGTGGAGCCAGATTCACCACGTCACGTGGGATGCGTGGCATGCAACCAAAGCGGCGTTGATAATCGTCCGGCTGAACCATATCGTCTCACATAAGAAAAACGCTCACCAAATTGCTCATGGTTGAGCTGGTGGGTTGTATGGTATGTGGAACAGAGACCTACTGACCAACCAGCAGCTACGTCATCACTTTCCGGCAGTGAATTCTGCGTGTAATGCAGGTCATTTTCAGCTACTTGGAAACCCCTTCTGCATTAGTAGTAGTATCATTTACTACTAGCCTGCCGAGTGCAACCGCAACTGCTCATGTACGGCTTACGCTTATGCCAACTTGAGCAGGGCTGGTGCTATGGCTGACTCATCAAGGTGCTTGGTTTGGTTAGGGGACCTTATTGATGCTGGGAAGGGAACCGCTGGCGAGAACCTGTACTTCCGACTTACCGATGCTCCTGGTAGTCTCCCATTCCCTCTCTTTATTTCCATGGAAATAGCATGTGGTCAGTTAATTAACACCAATATTTACAGGGAAGTCATGGGGAATTTGACCATTATTTTATACAATAATGTTTGTATTAAGCCCAACACAATTGTAATACCATAGCAGCATTTTTCAGGAAAATCTAGACAAATCATTTTCAAGTACCCAATCTAAATATTTTAAACAATATCATTCATATCCACAGCGTGGTATGGCAGGAAGTGTCCACATGGTGGTACAACATAAAAAAGTTTAATATCCACAATACCATCATCTCTTAGCTTTTCCATAAGGCAATAGCATGTTACTGTTTTTCTTACACTGATAGTATAGCCAATTAGTTGTTTATTTAGTGTGGGTGGCTTCTATACAAGCATATTTGCAAGATCAATACATTTTTTTAAATGATGAAATCTTTTTTACCATAAGCTTTGGCAGTTCAGGTACCTAAATTATGGTTGTCTATGCACTTAAATAGCTTTCTAAAATTTTCATGGTATTTATGCAAGTGAATTTTCAATTTCTTATCGGTTGCGTTTCTGCAGTTGACAACAAGACGAGTTCAGTAAAGATTGTACTCCCGATTGTGGCATTCTTGCTGCTACTAACATGCATAGCCCTCGTCTGGATGTACAAATGCAGAGGTAGGGTAACAAACGTCCTCTTATTACTGAAATATGACATTCTTATAGCACAAATTAAGAAATGATGGATGTCCTAACCAGCAGGCAAATGGCGAAAGAGAGAAAACCAGAAGAAATTAATGCGAGGATACTTTAGTACATCCAACAGATTCGGAGGCGAAACTACAGAATTTCCATTTGTTAGCTATGAAGACATCCTTTCAGCAACAAATGTTTTTGCTGATTCGAACTTGCTTGGACGCGGAGGTTTTGGCAAAGTTTACAAGGTAACAGAAAGTGATACTTGTAGTATAACATGTTTTGGATAGAAAAGTAAACAAACATAATTTACCCTTCAATTGTTTTCTAACTATAGAAAAATCCTAATCTTTTTTTAAAAATTGATCTAAAATAAAAAATTGCTGCCAAAATACCCCCCGCCACACACATTAGTTGTCTTAACCAAGAAACTGCCCCTGACTTGGATGATGTGGTGTGGATATGTTGATGACTTATGATCCTCTACTATTACTATTACTATTACCATTACCATTACCATTACCATTACTGTTACTGACTGAATAATTTGAAGTGGGTGCCAAGTTAGTGAAACATGTCCATGTTGATGCCATATTGCCTAAATCGACATTGTTTGGGATGAATTGGTGATTTCCACTAGATTTTATGTTCAAATTTACAAAGTTGAATAATATCTCCTCGGCTCAAAGTTAAAAGGGCGACAAAGTGCACTTTTTCGTGTGAAAAGGCAACTATATGAGTCAAGGCATTCCTGCTCAATTGAAAAATATGTGCTTGTGTAGGGCACACTGAAAGGTGGAAATGAAGTTGCTGTCAAGAGGCTCAGTAAGGGTTCTAAACAAGGTATAGTGGAGTTCAAAAATGAAGTAGTTCTGATCGCCAAGCTGCAGCACAAGAACCTAGTCAGACTTCTTGGATTTTGCATTCAGGAGGATGAGAAATTGCTGATCTACGAATATTTACCTAACAAAAGTTTGGATGCCTTTCTTTTTGGTATGTGCTAGTTTGTTGATCACATATAGAAAAATTCTTACATTAACCAAAATGATATTCATTATGACCAGTTTCGTTTCATACTAATCGTGACAGATGCTGCACGAAAACATGTGCTTGATTGGCTGACGCGGTTCAAAATAATTAAAGGGATAGCAAGAGGGCTTCTTTATCTCCACCAAGATTCAAGATTAACAATAATTCATAGAGATCTCAAAGCAAGCAACATTCTATTGGACACCGAAATGACTCCAAAAATTTCGGATTTTGGCATGGCAAGAATCTTTGGTGCAAACCAAAATCATGCAAACACAACCAGGGTCGCCGGGACATAGTAAGTAGCTTGTGAACTATCAAACCACTAAAAGTCTACTTTTTATGGTTAAGGCCACCTTACTTTATACTCCCTCCATCCCATAATATAAGATCATTTTGCAAGCTGTTTTAGCTTGCAAAAACGATCTTATATTATGGGACGGAGGGAGTACATTCCATACTAACCTGTTGATTGTTTTAAACAGTGGCTATATGTCACCTGAGTATGCGATCGGAGGTGCCTTTTCGGTGAAATCCGACACTTACGGCTTCGGCGTTCTTCTGTTGGAGATTGTTAGTGGGTTGAAGATCAGCTCACCTCAGCACAAGACAAATTTTTGTAGTCTGATAACTTATGTAATTTTTATGCAATACGCGAAATTACAAGTTAACAACCTTGCAGGATAACACACAAAAAATATTTGTAACATGATTTCCTCATATTGGCCAGGCGTGGAGATTATGGGAAGATGGAAATGCAACTGAGCTAGTGGACTCTTCAATTTTGCCAAGCTGCCCACTTCAGGAAGTTTTACGGTGTATTCATGTGGGACTCTTGTGTGTTCAAGACCATCCTGATGATAGGCCACTAATGTCATCTGTTATGTTTATGATAGAGAATGAAAGCGCACTGCTTCCAACTCCAAAACAACCTGTATATTTTTCTCCAAGTAATGGTGACAATGGAGAAGCAAGGGACAGCATGAACTATTCTGTAAATGTAATGAGTTCCACAACAGTAGAAGGCCGTTAGATGTTTAATAACATAGTGTGCACACATCCTAGTATAGCTAGTTGTATGCTTTGCGATTTACTCTTTGTACCGAACTCTTAATTAGATGCTTGTAATAGTGTGTTTATTGCATAAGAAAAATTGTGAATAACGGAGGCGTAGGTACAATCGACTTATCGGCGTAAGGAGGCTCAACCATGCTACCCCTGGTTGTCGATACACCCATCTGAATTTTATTTTGATATAAGAGTTTCTCCGATTATCGGAAGTCAGCCATGTTAAAATTCCCCACCAAATATGATTATCGTTGCCTACAGTTTGATCACATGGAAATTTGTATTAAACATCATTTATTTCTGTAATTATGTCACATGCCATTCGATCCAAAAGAAGTGTACACTAAAATTGGATACAAATTCCTATTCTTTGTAGTCAGCCACGGCCAGGATTTGGTTCCATGGAATTCTAACCTTGAAAATCATTTTGATTAAACAAAAAGGACATTCCTTTTAACACCAGTTTACAAATACAAAAAAAATGTTTTTCGACTGCTGAGGCAAACCATAGAACTTCTCGTCTTCACTTTCAAATAGGTCGACAATTGTTTCAAAGGTTCATGTCTTAGATTTTCCAAAAAGGAATTTCTAGCGGTTACTATTTTTTCTAGACAGAGAATTGCTAATTAATTATTTAATTTGGAGTGGTAGATTCTGTACTAGCATACTGCAAGTTCAGATGATTTTTTGGATGATCAAATAGTCGATTTAGCACAAGCCCTGGTGGTGTAGGTACTTAAATTATGGCAGTATAGGCACTTAATTACCTGCAGAAATCCGTCAAACCATGTATGCAAGTGAATTCCAAATTTCTGATTAGTTGCATTTCTGCAGTTGACGAGAAGAGCAATTTAGTAAAGATTGTACTCCCGATTAAGCACTAGTGCTGCTCCTGGAACCCATAGCTCTCATCTGGATGTACAAATACAGAGGTGAGCTAACAAATTTCATCTTACTTTTCAACATACTACATTGATGCGAGAGTTTAAAAAAAAGTGAATGTCCCTGTAGGCAAATGGCGAAAGAAGGAAAATCAGAAGAAACCGATGCTTGCATACTTAAGCACATCCAACCAACTCAAAGGCGATAACACAGAAGTTTCATTTGTTAGCTTTGAAGACATGCTTTTCGCAAAAATTCTTTCGCTGATTCCAACTTCCTTGGACGAGGAGGCTTTGACGAAGTCTACAAGGTAACAAAATGTTTTACATCGACAAGTTGATGACAAACACTTATTTATTGCTTTCAGGCTTTGCTGATCCAACAATTACTACATGTAGAAGTGGATACTAAATTAGAAAAACATGTACATGTTGACGTTCACATGAGAACAGAGCATCGCTCTGTTGGTAGGCTGGGTGGGTGTGCACACTGGCCACCCAGGTTTGAGTCTTGGACTCGCCGGGTTCTCAGGTTGCTTCTATGAAAAATATGCTGCCAAGGGCTAATCCTGGCCTCCCTCCTAGCTTAGCGCCTTAGCTCCACCAGCCTCGCCGCCGATGTACTCTCACAGGTAGCCCTCCACTCCCAGCCCTCCCCCTCCCCCACGGCCCCATGGCATCCCCGTGCGGCAGCTCCAGCGACCTCGACCTCAGCCCCGCCGGCGTGCACCGCTGGATGGACTCCGAGGGCGAGTCTTCCGCTCAGTCCGCTCAGGTTCTCCTCACGCTGCTGCCCAAGCGTAGTGATGCCCATGGCCTCGGTGATTACAGACCCATAAGGCTGATCCACCTCGTCGCCAAGAGGTTCTATTGCTGCGGCTCACGCCCAAGCTCAACGCCCTCGTCAGCGCAAACCAGAACGCGTTCACCCCGGGCCGCAGCTTGCACGACAACTTTGTCCTGGTGCGTTAGTCCGCGTGCCTACTCCAACCTTTTTGAGCCATGCCTCGGGCCCCCAGGTGAATATCCTGAAAAGCTCCGCACATGATCGAGCATACGAAGCTCTCCACTAAGCCGGATTGCCTCCTCTAGAAGTGGAATTCAAGTGGCATCTACACCGCATAGTCTTCCTACGTCGCCACATTCCACGGCTCCACCACCTGCGGCGCTTGGAAGCTTACCTCGAAATGCTGGGCACTGCCGCGTGTCAAGTTCTTCCACTGGCGCACCCATCTTGACCGGTATTGGACCGCGGACCACCTCGTCCGCCGCGGCCTGCAGCACCCCACGCCCTGCCCCCTTTGTGACCAAGAACCAGAGACCATGCATCATCTCCTCCTCGTCTGCCCCTTCTCTCGACAGGTCTGGTACGAGGCCCTGAGCTGGATGAGCATACCCTGCCACCCGCTCGACAGCGAGCCATCGCTCAACACTTGGTGGCACTCTGCGAGGCAGCTCACGCCTAAGCTCACGCGACCCTGCTCATCCCTTAGATGCGTTAGAAGCATTGAAACGACTGCATCTTCGACACAGGCCATCCCTCAGTCACTCCCTGGTTGCGAAGATCAAGGACGAGGCGGCCCTCTGGATTAGAGCAGGAGCGCTAGGACTTAAAGCTCTCACCCCCCAGACCTGGGATGTCCATTGATTTCACGCTTTGGCTATGTATTTGCCTCTTAGGAGGATTGTAACTCAAACCCTTCCTTTTCAATGAAAATAAACGTAAAAGTCTTTTGTGTTTTCTCGAAAAAGGGCTAATCCTGGCTGGTCTCTTTTTTTTACATGTTGATGCCACATGATCAAAAATTGATGCGGTCCAATGAGTTTGTTATTTACAGTAATCTTGATATTGGAGGGTGCAAAGAAAACAATTCTTGAGTTGATAAATATCTTGTGGGATGAGAGTTAAAAGTTTCAATGGACTTATTAATATATAAAGGATAACTACATGATTCAAAAAGGTTGGTTTCCGTTTTTTTTAGATGGAATCTTATCTATTCCATTAGCCATAGAGCTCAGCAACATCGCTGGCTACCAAACGTTGAACAAATTCAGGAGCACCATCTGGCCACACAACTGGGGATGTGAGCCCTGAATCTGTACCAAACGACACAAGTGCGTGTGCTACTTTATTACAAGCTCTTGGGCAGTATGAAATCCTGAAAGTACTAAAATTTAAATGGGCAAAGCACTTGATCTCCTTAAAGAGGATACCATTCAGCGCCATGTCATCATTGTCAGAATTGATCACTTGAACCAGTTTGATTGCATCTGTTTCCACATGTACTTTAGTGAGACCCCATTCTTGCGCAGCTTGTATACTCTGGAGGCAGGCCATTTCTTCATTGGTTTCCGTTTCTTGATTAACTAAAAGATATGCTCATGTAGGGAACACTCAAAGGTGGAAACGGTGTTGTTGTCAAAAGGCTAAGTAAGGGTTCTGGACAAGGTACAGTGGAGTTCAAAAGTGAAATAGTTCTAATTGCCAAATTGTAGCACAAGAACCTGATCATACTTCTTGGTTGTTGAATTCATGAAGATGAGAAGTTACTAATCTATGAATACTTACCGAATAAAAGCATAGGTGCTATTCTTTTTGGTATGTGCTTTTGATGATCAAACATAACAAAATTCTTCGAATTAGCCAAAATGGTATTGATATTGTTGATCTCATTCTGCTGCTCAGGCATGGAGATTATGGGAAGATGGAAACGCAATTGAACTTGTGGGCCCTTCATTTGTTGCAAGTTGCCCATTTGATGAAGTTCTGTGGTGTATTCATGTGGGAATCTTGTGTGTTTATGACTGTGCTAATGATAGGCCACTAATCCTATTGGTTATGTTTATGTTAGAGCACAAAATCATACTTCTTCCAACTCCAAAGCAACCAGTAATTGTGCGGATTGAAAAGGAAGGGAGAGCACCGAGAACTCCGTAAATGCAATGAGTATCGCCACACTCAGTGGCCGTTAGATGTTTTACAACTTAGTATATGGGAATCTTAGTATAGCTAGTTGTATACTTTATGATTTACTCTCGCTGAACTACCATTTTGCATATGTATTTATAATATCCATGAGTTTATTGAATGCAAAAAGTAATGAATAACAGAGGCGGATCCATTCTCACCCCTACCCCTGCCTACTAAATATATATTTCTGTTGATACACATATTTTAATAACAGATTTCAAGTATCAGAAGCCATCCATGATGGAATGTCCTGCTGAATAAGATTGTCAGCTTTTGCAGTTTGGTCGCCAAGAGTTGTATGTTTCCAAAACATTGCAAAATACTGCAATCATCATTAAGCCATGTAACCATGGCACACGCCATTTGATTCATCAAACAAACTGCACACTGAGGCTCAAAATACCCCTTTGGGCATTCGCATCTCAATCCAAATAATCCAAATCCCCGCAAACAATAGCCAAATTCAGTTCAGAACGGAAATCCCAATGTGTGTTAGTACCTTTGCTCAAGCCGGGACTACGAAGACCCCGGAGCGCTAAATCGCCTTGGATTCAACGGACCGGTCGACGCCACAGCACGGCCGGACCGCCGCCCCGCCCTTGCTCGCATCGGCTCCGCGACAAGCGGCTGCCACTGCGCCACCACTGCCTGACCCGGTTGCTTCCTCCGAGGCCTGTACGCATCGACCGGCGCGCCGCACTGGCGGTCGCCGACGCAGCACCGCGGTGACGCGCCGTGCCGTGCCGCCAGTCGCTGCTCTAGTTCGCCACAGATCGTACATCGCCGCTTTCCTGATTCTCCTATCTGGATTTGTTTTTTCTTTTAGCAGATCCTCCTATCTGGAAAGAATGGCAGTTGTATACCCAATGTCTTCCGTGTCTTCTTACGGGGCCGAAAGCCCGTGTGATGGTCCAAGGTTAGCAGGCCCATATCGAGCTCTCGTGATCTACTCGTGACGTTTCCAGCGGCAAAATGGACAAAATTAACATATAAACGCAAGATGAATCGTGCGTGAAATAAATTCACTCGTCTGACCCTTTCGTATGACGCCCGACAGTCAGGCGTCACACTACACTGTATAGCATCCGACAGACAGGCGTTGCACCTCCGTCCACGCTGGCACTTCGGGATCAGGCCTGGCTCCACCCCCTGTTGTGCAGCGCCGAACGCAAATGCGTCGCACTTCCAACATGCAACGTCGAGCGCAAAGGCACTGCACATGTAGTTATCCAGCCACAGGTCGGCCTCCCCCCCATCCCACCCCATCCCCCCCCCCCCCCCCCATCCAGCACGAACATAGAGGGGTGGCGGCTAGGGTTCGTCCACCCTCACCAATCCCTCTCCAAAAATCACCAAATCCAAAGGAAATTTGTGGGGATTTGATCCTCTAAACACCCCTAAGGTATTTCTCCTTCGATCCCTTAGCTTTCATCCGAAAAATCCATCACATTTCTCCTTTTTGTACTCTATTTGGTTTGAGTTAGATCCTATTGGATTTTGAATGTGTTATGGAATAATGACATGATTGTTTGATGTGTAGCATTAGCATAGGTATAGTAGTCATTTATGGAAATATAGAAGGTTAATTTTGTTAGAAACAAATGTAATATGAAAGTTGGTTTTGTTCAAATTAGAATCATATGTTTATTATAGTAGTTGGTTTAGTTCGGATCAGAAAATGAATGTGCTTTTATTAGGCCTTATTTGTATTTGTTTCTATATTTGTTCATATTAGGAACATATGTGTAGAAATAGGACAAAGAGGAACATTTTTTCAATATTTGTTCATATTAGCGTTTGTATAGTATTTGTTTTGATATTTGTTTCTATTAGCATTGTATATTATTTGTTACAGTATTTGTTCATAGTAGGAACATATTGGTTCATATTTGGCCATTATGTGTATGAGATACTCACGTGCTCATATATGTCTATTTTTTTAAATGTGTAGGATGGTGTGCCTTCTCGATAATTCCTATGACGTTGAACACCGAGCCTACTTGATGTCGGTGAAGAGGATGGTAATAAGCATACTAGTTGATAGTTTATAATGTGTGTTTATTTGAAAAGGTCAAACCATAATCGCCTCACTTCTATGTTTGCAGAACCTTATACCCCGGAAGATTCGGTCTCACGGGGCATTGTCGACTGCCATGCCGTGGGATGAGCGGTACACACCGTACATCGAGAAGACATGACTCCTCCCGTTCATTCAACTTGTGAGCCGGTCGATGCCAAACATGAACGTTGCGACAATCACCGCACTTATGAATCGGTGGAGGCCGGAGACGCACAGTTTCCACCTCCAGACCGGGGAGATGACCGTGACACTTTGATACTTGTGATCTGCGTTGGGTTTCCGTGAAGAGGTCGGGTAATTGCAGCACAAAGTGGGTAAGTATTTCTCTCAGTTATGAAACCAAGGTTTATCGAACCAATAGAAATATCAATCATCAACCGTCTTCAGCGGCTGCAAACAAATGAACAAACGACTTGCACCCAACGCGGGCAAGAGGGTTGTCAATCCCCTTAATCTCGTTATTTGCAAGCAAATGAGTTGTGTAGATAATTGTTGATAAATATAAATTGCAAAATAAATAAAAAGTAAATAAAGGCAGCGAGGTAATTGTAGCGTTTGCAAATATATAAGTGAATAGACCCAGGGGCCATAGTGTTCCCTAGCGGCATCTCTCATGTAGGCAGCATACGGTGGGTAACAAATTACTGTTGGGCAATTAATAGAAAAGCGGATAGTTATGCGATTTTCACGTCAATGATCATGTGTATATAGGCATCACGTCCATAAGCAAATAGGCCGACTCCTGCCTGCACCTATTACTATTACTCCACTCATCGACCGCTATCCAGCATGCATATAGAGTATTAAGTAAAACAGAGTAATGCTTGGAGAACAATGACATGATGTAGACAAAGTAAACTCAATCAATATGAATGAACCCCATCGTTTTATCCTTAGTAGCAACAACACAAAGACGCATCGTGTCCCCTACTTTGTCACTGGGATATAGAAACTCGCCAGGTTGAACCTACCACAACGCACCACTCCCACCGATGAGATATCAATCTACTTGGCCAAAGCACATCAATAAATCGGAGAGCATTACGAAGCTATAATGATCATGCAATTAAGAGATAATATATATCAGAGGCATCTCAAATACTTTTCATGAATAATCTGAACATAAACCCACACTTCATCGGATATCAACAAACACACCGCGCAATAGGATTGCATCGGATAGATCAAAGCGAAGATGCGATGATCATTGTATTGAAGATCATAAGAGAGAGAGAGAGATTGGCATCTAGGTACTAGCTATGGACCCGTAGGTCTGTGGTGAACTACTCACACATCATCATGAGGGTAGCAAGGTTGATGAAGAGGCCCACCGTGATCGATCCCCCTCCGGCAGGGTGCCGGAACGGAGCTCCAGATGGCCTCGCAACGGAACAGAGACTTGCGGCAGCGTAAAAAGGGTTTCGGGACTGTCTCCAGGGTTTTCATGATATTGGAGAATTTATAGGCCGAAGAGGGACATCGGGAGAGCCACGTGGGGGCAACCACATATCAGGGCGCCCCCCAGGGCGCGCCCTGATGTGTGGTGGGGTCCTCGTGCGCCTCCCGACCTCCTTCCGAAGCTTCTCGGTCTTCTTTTGGTCCAGAAAAAATCATCAAAAAGTTTCGTAGCAATTGGACTTCGTTTGGTACTGTAAACCTAAAAAGGCAAAAACATGCAGAAAACAGCAACTGGCACTGGGCACTAGGTCAATAGGTTGGTGCTCAAAATATTATAAATTGGTAAATAAAGACCCAAAAAGTATCCTAGAATGATAATATATCAGCATGGAACAATAAAAAATTATAGATACGTTGGAGACGTATCAAGCATCCCCAAGCTTAATTCTTGCTCGTTCTCGAGTAGGTAAATGATAAAAATAGAATTTTTTATGTGACATGCTTTCCATTATGTAATCTTATGCATGTATATTCATTGAGAAAAGATGAATCAATAAATATTAACATAGCAATACTAAAGTGTAAGAAACAGAATTATTAATCCTTAAAAATATATGATCCTTAAGAAATGTTTACCCCCCCATTCATCTTATTGTATTAGCAAGGCATGGCTCCATCTTCACCACATTAATACAAATGTTAAGCACCACGGTGTCCAAGTCAGACAATTGGATCGTACTTTTTCAATATGCATCAACTTTTTATTCTTCACATAATACATGAGCGTGAGCCATTGGACATAGCACTTAGGTGTAATAGAGTATGGTGGTAGATATCAAAGGGGTTAAAAAGTGGAGAAGATAGTCTCACATCAACTAGGCATATCAACGGGCTATGGAGATGCCCATCGATAGATGTCAATGCCCATCGATAGATGTCAATGCAAGGAGTTGGGATTGCCATGCAAATGATGCACTAGAGCTATAAGTGTATGAAAGCTCAAATGAAGCTAAGTGGGGTGTGCATCCAACTTGCTTGCTCATGAAGACCTTGGGCATTTGAGGAAGCCCGTCATAGGAATATACAAGCCAAGTTTGTAATAATGAATAGGTAATTCCCACTAGCATATGAAAGTGATATATCACGAGACTCTCTACATGAGGAACATGGTGCCACTTTGAGGCACAAGTGTGGTAAAAGATAGTAGCAAAGTCCCTTCTCTCATTTTCTCTCATTTTTTTTGAATGGATGGTGGGCTCATTTGGCCTCCCCCATCTTTATTTTTCGTCCGGAGTCTCATCTCGACTTATGGGAGAATCATCGTCTCCATCATTCTTTCCTCACTGGGACAATGCTCTAATAATGATGATCATCACACTTTTATTTACTTACAACTCAATATGGAGAACTGGTATGAAGATATGACTCTGTATGAATGCCTCTGGCCGTGTAGTAGGATGTGAAATGATATAGCGTGACATGTATCAAAAATGTGATGAACGGTGGCTTTGCCACAAATACTATGTCAGCTCTATATGATCATGCAAAGCAATATGACGATGAACGAACTAGTCATGTGAAGTGACGATGGAATTTGCATGGCAATATATCTCGGAATGGCTATGGAAATGCCATGATAGGTAGGTATGGTGGCTGTTTTGAGGAAGATATAATAAGGCTTATGTGCAACAGAGCGTGTCATGTCACGGGGTTTGGATGCACCGGCGAGAGTTGCACCGATCCTCGAGGTGAGAACGGGCTATGCATGGTATCGAAGAGGCTAGCAAATATGAGAAGGTGAGATTGCGTATGTCCATGGTTTCACATTAGTCATAAAGAACTCATATACTTATTGCAAAGTTTTATTAGTTATCATAGATCAAAGTACTACTCGCATGCCCCGAGGGAAGAGGTTGGTCGGGGTTAACCATCGCGCGGTTTTGACCCGAAACAACACTAGGATTTCAACGAGGAATAGAAATGCTCACACATCATCAACATGCCTCTTTAATTTTTAGATGAACAAAGGTCAACCTTTCTTAATATCGACACTTCTATGATTTAAAAATTATGAACTCACACCTATTTCATATTACTACATCAATATCATTGACCGACAATTTCTCTATATGTGCAACATGATGGTTTTGATTATCATTCATTGAATACCTAATATTTTTGGACTAGTCTTATGACCCATGCAAATTACCGTCACTATCTATTAACTCTCAAACAAATATAAGTGAAGAACGAGAGTGAAATCATTTCTATAAAATCTACACGCGAACGTGCTCAAAAAGATATAAGTGAAGTACTAGAGCAACTGCTAAGCTCAAAAGATATAAGTGAAGCACATAGAGTATTCTAACAAATTATGATGAATGTGTGTCTCTCTTAAATAGGTGTGTCCAGCAAACAATGGTTATGGCAAACTGAAAGTAAAAGCAAACAAAAGCAAACGACGCTCCAAGCAAAACTCATATCATGTGACGAATAAAAATATAGCTTCAAGTGACATACCGATGGATTTGAGACGAAAGAGGGGATGCCTTCCGGGGCATCCCCAAGCTTAGACGCTTGAGTCTCCTTTAAAATATTACCTTGGGGTGACTTTGGCATCCCCAATATTAGGCTCTTGCTACTCCTTATTCCTTTGTTCATCATGATAACACCCAAAACTTGAAAACTTCAATCACACAAAACTCAACAAAACTTCGTGAGATCCGTTAGTATAAGAAACATATTGCATACTTTCAGTATTGTTATAAATTGATTAAAATTTCAAAAATGCATAATAGGTACTGTATTCCAACTTCTCCATGGCTTATACCCCCCGATACAATCCATGGCATAATCAAAACAAGCAACTATGCAAGCAAAAAACATAATATGTTTAAAACAGAACAGTCTGTAGCAATCTGTAGAGAACCTATACTTATGTAACTCTACAAATTCTGAAAATTAGGAAAACCTCTAAAATTTGTATAGAAATACTTTGTAAATATTTCAGATCATTATCACGCTCCAGTAAAAAATGAAAATCCGTGTACTGGAGTCAAAAGTTTCTGTTTTGTTTCAGCATCGATTCTACTCATCTTGTGAGTCATCCCAAAGGCTTTACTTGGCATAAACACTAATTTAAACACAAAAACATAATAATTACAGAGGCAATAATCATGTTATTAAAAAAAACAAAAAGTTTAAAGCAAAAATTTAAAGATAACTATTGGGTTGCCTCCCAACAAGCGCTATTGTTTTATGCCCCTAGCTAGGCATAATGCATAGTTTCAAGTATTGTCATCTTTGACACTCCACCCATAAGTGGCTATCATGATTGATTCATAAGGTGGTTTGATTATATTTCTAGGGAAGTGTTCCATCCCTTTCTTTAAAGAGAATTGGAATCTTATGTTTCCCTCTTTCATGTCAATGATTGCACCTATAGTTCGTAAGAAAGGTCTTCCAAGTATTATGGGACAAGAAGGATTGCAATCAATATCAAGCACAATGAAATATACAGGCACATAATTTTTATTTGCAATAATAAGCACATTATTAATTCTACCTAAAGGTTTCTTAATGGTAGAATCCGCAAGATGCAAGTTAAGGGAACAATCTTCAATATTAGTGAGACCGAGCACTTCACAAAGAGTTTTAGGAAATGTTGAAACACTAGCACCAAGGTCACACAAAGCATTGCATTAATATTTATTGATATTTATTTTGATAGTAGATTCCCACTCATCATGCAATTTTCTAGGAATAGAAACTTCAAGCTCAAGTTTCTCATCATAAGCTTTTATCATGGCTTCTACTATATGTTCGGTAAAAGCCTTATTTTGTTCATAAGCATTGGGTGAGATAATAACGGATTGCAACAAGGAAATACATTCTACTAAAGAGCAATTATCATAATTAAAGTCCTTGTAATCCAAAATAGTGGGCACGTCACTAGTTAAAGTTTTGACCTCTCCAAACCCACATTTTTCAGTTTTAGCATCAAAATCATCACCCTCCAAGCAAATGTGACGCTTCTCAACTAGAGTTGACTCATATCTAGTCCCTTTATCATTTATATTCAGAGAGGTAAATAAAGATTCAATAGGATAAATACCAATCATTTTAAGATCTTCATCATTATTCCGGTAAAAACCGGGTGGAAGAGCTTTTTCTAAGAATTCCCGCTTAGCTCTCAACTTAGCGGTCTTCTCCTTACTCTCATTAATAGATAGTTGGATAGATTTAATAACATCCTTAAAATCATGCTTGGGTGGCAAAGCTTTGCCTTTAAGAGTTTCTACATCAAGAGCAATTCTATCCATGTTTTAGCCAAAGTGTCTACTACATGCAATTTTTCTTCTACCATAGTCTTGAAAACCTTTTGAGAATTAATAAAAATTTTAATTGTGTTCTCAAGATCAGAGGGTATCCTATTAGAATTTTAAGAATAAGTTCCATAAGAATTACCATAAGAATTTCCATAGTTGTTAGAGGAATTACCGGGATACAGTCTAGAATTGAAGTTTCCTCTATAAGCATTGTTGTTGAAATTATTTCGCGAGACAAAGTTCACATCAATATCATTGTTTTGCTCAATCAAGGTAGACAAGGGCATATCATTGGGATCAACATGAGCATTTTTACTAGCAACCATATTCATAAGAGCATCCACTTTTTCACTCAAAGTAGCGATTTCTTCAACAAAATTTACCTTCTTACATGTTGGAGCCGTTTCGGTATGCCATTGAGAATAATTTTGTCCAGAAGTTTTGTGGTCTCTCCTAAGGTCACATCCATAAAGGTACCACCTGCAGCAGAATCTAGAAGATTTCTAGACCCAAAGTTTAGTCTAGCATAGAAGTTTTGGATAATCATCCACATATTTAAGCCATGAGTTGGACAATTTCTTAGCATTAATTTCATCCTCTCCCAAGCTTGTGAAACATGATCTTGATCTTTCTGTTTAAAATTCATTATTTGATTTCTAAGGGAGATGATCTTAGCAGGAGGAAAATATTTGGCAATAAAAGCATTACACTTATCCCATGTTCCAATACTATTACGAAGTAAAGATGAAAACCAAGCCTTAGCTTTATCTCTTAGTGAAAAAGGAAATCATTTTAATTTTACAATATAATTATCCATATCCTTTTTCTTTTGCATGTCACATAATTCAACAAAGGTATTAAAATGTGACGCGGGATCCCTATTAGGACTTCCCGAAAATTGATCCTTCATGACAAGATTTAGCAATGCAACATTAATATCAAAAGCCTCCGCACTAGTGGCGGGTGGTATAGGAGTACTAATAAAATCATTATTATTAGTATTTGAGAAGTCACACAACTTAGTAGTATCTTGAGCCATGGTGACCGAGCAAGCAAAGTAACAAGCAAGACAAGTAAACTAGCAAGCGAAGAAGTAACATAGTAACAACCAAGATAAATAATTTTGTATTTTTGATTTTTATGTGACAAGCTAAATATAAAAGCAAATAAAATAACAAGTGAATGAAAATTTGTGTGAAGTTACTTGGTAGTTGATGATGATATTTCCTGGCAGCGGCGCCAGAAATCCTTCCTGATACTTGTGATCTACGTTGGGTTTTCCATGAAGAGGAACGGGTAATTGCAGCACAAAGTGGGTAAGTATTTCCCTCAGTTATGAAACCAAGGTTTATCGAACCAATAGGAATATCAATCCTCAACCGTCTTCAGCGGCTGCACACAAATGAACAAACGACTTGCACCCAACGCGGGCAAGAGGGTTGTCAATCCCCTTGATCTCGTTATTTGCAAGCAAATGAGTTGTGTAGATAATTGTTGATAAACATAAATTGCAAAATAAATAAAAATTAAATAAAGGTAGCGAGGTAATTGTAGCGTTTGCAAATATATATAAGTGAATAGACCTGGGGGGCATAGTGTTCCCTAGCGGCATCTCTCATGTAGGCAGCATACGGTGGGTAACAAATTACTGTTGGGCAATTGATAGAAAAGCGGATAGTTATGCGATTTTCACGGCAATGATCATGTGTATATAGGCATCACGTCCATAAGCAAATATGCCAACTCCTGCCTACACCTATTACTATTACTCCACTCATCGACCGCTATCCAGCATGCATCTAGAGTATTAAGTAAAATAGAGTAATGCTTGGAGAACGATGACATGATGTGACAAAGTAAACTCAATCAATATGAATGAACCCTATCGTTTTATCCTTAGTAGCAACAACACAAAGACGCATCTTGTCCTCTACTTTGTCACTGTGATATAGAAACTCGCTAGGTTGAACCTACCACAACGCACCACTCCCACCGATGAAATATCAATCTACTTGGCCAAAGCACATCAATAAATCGGAGAGCATTACGAAGCTATAATGATCATGCAATTAAGAGATAATATATATCAAAGGCATCTAAAATACTTTCGATGAATAATCTGAACATAAACCCACAATTCATCGGATCCCAACAAACACACGCACAATAGGATTACATCGGATAGATCAAAGCGAAGATGCGATGATCATTGTATTGAAGATCATAAGAGAGAGAGAGAGAGATTGCCATCTAGGTACTAGCTATGGACCCGTAGGTCTGTGGTGAACTACTCACACATCATCATGAGGGCAGCAAGGTTGATGAAGAGGCCCTCCGTGATCGACCCGGCAGGGTGCCGGAACGGAGCTCCAGATGGCCTCACGATGGAACAAAGACTTACGGCGGCAGAAAAAGGGTTTCGGGGCTGCCTCCAGGGTTTTCATGATATTAGAGAATTTATAGGCCGAAGAGGGACATCAGGAGAGCCACGAGGGGGCCACCACATATCAGGGCGCGCCCTGATGTGTGGTGGGGTCCTCGTGCGCCTCCCGACCTCCTTCCGAAGCTTCGCGGTCTTCATTTGGTCCAGAAAAAAACATCAAAAAGTTTCGTAGCAATTGGACTTCGTTTGGTACTGTAAACCTGAAAAGGCAAAAACATGCAGAAAACAACAAGTGGCACTGGGCACTGGGTCAATAGTTTAGTGCTCAAAAATATTATAAATTGGTAAATAAAGACCCAAAAAGTATCCTAGAATGATAATATATAAGCATGGAATGATAAAAAATTATAGATACGTTGGAGACGTATCACACTTCAGGATGTTTCCATGATCACCGCACTTCCTATCGAGGGGAAGCCTCTTTGTATGAGCACCAATTCTGAGGGATGACGCCAGCAAATGGAGGCCCTTATTGGTATGGCTCCTGCAGAGCCAGGGGCCACCGATGGAGACAAGAAAGAAAGAGTCGCAGTCGGCGCTCCTTTCACGTGGATCGTAGCGAACTTTGCGCGGTGCCCTGAGGGCACTAATGAAGATGTGATCCAGACTTATGCTCGCGTCTACATGTGGTATGTTATCTCTAGGACTCTCTTCGCTGAAGGCGGCAGCAAGAACGCTCAATGAATGTGGCTGAAGATGTTGACTATCCTCGACAACAAATTTAGCTCGGGTTCGGCGGCACTAGCCTACTTGTACCGGCAGGTAATAATTTTTCCGTAGTTAGTTCCATGTTTGAGCTTTCACTCTTGCCTTAACTGATCCATGTTTGGTTTTACGTGCAGTTGGATGATGCTTGTCGTAAGGCCTCAAAAGACAACAGAATTGATAGTTGTATGCTCCTACGTTTGGTATGGAGTTGGGAACGCCTGCCAGTTGGACGCCCTTGACGTGGCTTGAGACCGCGTTGGTATTTCCCCAAAGAGGAAGGGATGATGCAGCACAGCAACGGTAAGTATTTCCCTTAGTTATGAAACCAAGGTTATCGAACCAGTAGGAGGATCACCACCACCCAATAAGCAGCACCTGCACACAAACAACAAATACTTGCAACCCGACGCGAAAGAGAGGTTGTTAATCTCTCTACGGTAAAAAGATAGATTAGGTAAAGATAGATAGGAGAGATAGATCTCTCAAGAGCACAAAATAAAAAGGGCAAATAAAATATGCAGCAATATATTTTTGGGTTTTTGGTTTTGTAGATCTGAAAACAAAGATTGCAAAAGATAGATCGGAAAACAATATGTTGGAAAAGTAGACCCGGGGGCCGTAGGTTTCACTAGTGGCTTCTCTCATGAGTATAGCGCACGGTGGGTGAACAAATTACTGTTGGGCAATTGATAGAAAATCGAACAGTCATGATGATATCCAAGGCGATGATCATTATATAGTCATCACGTCCAAGATAGGTAGACCGACTCCTGCTTGCATCTACCTCTATTAATCCACACATCGACTGCTATCCAGCATGCATCTAGTGTATTAAGTTCATGGAAAAACGGAGTAATGTAATAAGAATGATGACATGATGTAGACAAGATCTATTCATGTAAGAATAGACCCCATTTTGTTATCCTTAATAGCAACGATACATGCGTGTCTTGCTGCCCCTTCTGTCACTGGGAAAGAACACCGCAAGATCTAACCCATAACAAAGCACCTCTTCCCATGGCAAGAAAAATCGATCTAGTCGGCCTAACTAAACCAAAGATTCGAAGAAGAAATACGAGGCTATAAGTAATCATGCAAATAAGAGATCAAAGAAGACTCAAATAATATTCATGGAGAGAAACTGATCATGAACTCAAAATTCATCGGATCCCAACAAACACACCGCAAAAGTTTACATCAAATAGATCTCCAAGAGACCATTGTATTGAGAATCATAAGAGAGAGAGAGGAAGCCATCTAGCTACTGCCTACGGACCCATAGGTCTATGGTGGACTACTCACGCATCATCGGAGAGGCACCTATGAAGAAGATGAACCCCTCCGTGATGGTGTTTAGATTGGATCTCGAGGTTCTAGAACTTGCGGTGGCTGGAATTGTGTTTCGTCGACTCCCCTAGGGTTTTTGGAATATTTGGGAATTTATAGGCATCAGAGACGGTGGAGAGGGGCCCCGAGGAGGGCACAACCCATTAGGGCGCGCCCGCGCCCCCCTGGCGCACCCTGGTGGGTTGTGGTCTCCTCGTCCCACTCCCCCGGGACTTCTTTGATCCACTAGGTGTCTTCTGGTCCAGAAAAAATCTCCAAAAAGTTTCGTCGCGATTGGACTCCGTTTGGTATTGATTTTCCACGAAGTAAAAAACAAGCAAAAAAACAACTGGCACTTTGGCACTATGTCAATAGGTTAGTCCCAAAAAATGATATAAATTTGTTATAAAATGATTGTAAAGCATCCAAGAATGATAATATAACAGCATGGAATAAGCAAAAATTATAGATACGTTGGAGACGTATCAACCCTACAGAGGTAGGGTTCAAGGACTGGGACGACCATGACAACCCTATACTACTTCCCACTTGGGCTTACAAGTGGGACGTGGTATTGATACGTCTCCAACATATCTATAATTTTTGCTTGTTCCATGCTGTTATATTATCATTCTTGGATGTTTTACAATCATTTTATAGCAACTTTATATCATTTTTTGGGACTAACCTATTCACATAGTGCCAAGTGCCAGTTGCTATTTTTTCCTTGTTTTTTACTTCTTAGAATATCAGTACCAAACGGAGTCCAATCGCGACGAAACTTTTTGGAGAAATTTTTTGGACCAGAAGAAGGCCAGTGGGACAAAGAAGTAACCAGGAGGGAGCACAGGACGCCCACAACCCACCAGGGCGCACCCGGGGCCCCGGGCGTGCCCTGATGGGTTGTGGTCGCCTCGTGGATCCTCTCCACCGCCTCTGAGCTCTATAAATACCCAAATATTCCAGAAACCTAGAGGAGTCGACGAAAAATACATCCAGCCGCCGCAAGTTCCAGCCATCACGGAGGGGTTCATCATCCTCATTGGTGCCTCTCCGATGATGCGTGAATAGTCCACCGTATACCTATGGGTTCGTAGGCAGTAGCTAGATGGCTACCTCTCTCTCTCTTTTGATTATCAATCCAATGGTCTCTTGGAGATCTATTTGATGTAAACTTTTTGCGGTGTGTTTCTTGGGATCCGATGAATTTTGAGTTCATGATCAGTTTCTATCCATTTATATTATTTGAGTCCTCTTTGATCTCTTATATGCATGATTACTTATAGCCTCGTATTTCTTCTTCGAATCTTTGGTTTAGTTAGGCCAACTAGATTGATTTTTATTGCCATGGGAAGAGGTGCTTTGTGATGGGTTCGATCTTGCGGTGTCCTCTCCTAGTGACAGAAGGGGCAGCGAGGCACGCATGTATCATTGCTATTAAGGATAACAAGATGGGGTCTATTCCTACATGAATAGATCTTGTCTACATCATGTCACCGTTCTTATTGCATTACTCTGTTTTTCCATGAACTTAATACACTAGATGGGTGCTGGATAGCGGTCGATGTGTGGAGTAATAGTAGTAGATGTAGAATCGTTTCGGTCTACTAATCTTGGACGTGATGCCTATATAATGATCATCGCCTTGGATATCGTCATGTTTATTTGATCTTCTATCAATTGCCCAACAATAATTTGTTCATCCACCGTGTGCTATGCTCATGAGAGAAGCCACTAGTGAATCCTACGGCCCCGGGTCTACTTTTCCAACATATTGCTTTTCGATCTATCTTTTTACCGCTTTTGTTTTCAGATCTATTATTCCAAAAATCCCAAAAATACCTTGCTGCACTTTTTATTTGCCTCTTTTTATTTTGTTTTCTTGTGAGATCTATTTATCCAACCTATCACTACATAATCTATCTTTTTACCGTAGAGAGATTGACAACCTCTCTTTCGCATCAGGTTGCAAGTATTTGTTGTTTGTGTGTAGGTGATGTTTACATAGTGTTGGTGATTCTCCTACTGGTTCGATACCTTGGTTTCATAACTGAGGGAAATACTTACCGTAGTTGTGATGCATCATCCCTTCCTCTTTGGGGAAATACTGACGCAGTCTCAAGCCACGTCAAAGGAATTTCTGGCGCCGTTGCCGGGGAGGAAGCGGTCTCTTCAACGTGCCAATCTCTAGCGCCGAGGAGACACCATAAACATCTATCAGGTTCCTAATCACAAATCTCATCTCCTTTTAATTACATTATTTGCCATTTGCCTCTCGTTTTCCTCTCCCCCACTTCACCAAATTTGCCGTTTTATTCGCCCTCTTTTTCGTTTGCCTTTTTCTCGTCAGATCTCTTGTTTGCTTGTCATCATGGGTGATTTTGGTATGGCAGAAACAGATGATGGCAGGACTCCTACTATTGGACGTTCTAGCTACCTGGATGCTAAAACTTTTGTTTTGGGGCAAGGGAACGTTATAGGAAAAGAAACTATCCAAGATTTTTTCAATTGCATTGGAAATTTGACTCTCGATGATACTCCTATACTGAAAAGAACTAAAACTTATGCGGAAGCTATTTCAGCGCTAGTTCTGAAACTTGAAAATAGGTTTATTCGTACCCATACTACCTTGCAAAGATTGTTTTATGAGCTACCCATCATAAAGGATCCCAAAGCTACGAAGTTAGCCACCGTTGTTCTCATGAATGAATTTGATCACATAATACGAGAAGCTAGGGAGATTTTTGATTTCTTTGGTATGAGCCATGAAAAACTGGTAATAGGAGAGATCATTTACAATAGTGATTACATGTTGAGACATCTACGTGGAAATAATCAAATTTTTGATGAGAATCTTAAAAAGGAAGTCCCCGTTTTAGATATGATCCAACAAGTTTTCAATGATGTTAATCAACAATATTCTTGGATTGTGGCCGGGAATCAGAGAGGGTACGTAGATGGACAACTTGATAGTGCTAAGGTTTCTATGGATGATGTGTTTCAAGTTTTATTTGCGAAACCTCTAGATAAAAATATGCCTACAAAAACCAAAGATGACAATACTTGAATTTATGCATTATGCCTAGCTAGGGGCATAAAACGATAGCGCTTGTTGGGAGGCAACCCAATGAATAAATTTATTTTCATCTTTTTCTTTCTGTTTTTGAGTGTTGACATAATTATGCCTCTGTTATAATTGTGTTTTTATGTTTTATTTAGTGTTTGTGCCAAGTAAAGCCTTTAGGATGATTCATAAGATGAGTAGAAATGATGCTGAATCTGAAACAGAAAATTTACCTCCAGTGCGCGAATTTTCATTCTTTACTGGAACGTGATAATGAGCTTAAATTTTGACACAATATTTCTATACACATTCTCTACGTTGTCCTAATTGTTCAGAATTTTTAGAGTTACAGAAGTATGGTTAGAGTACAGATTTCTACAAACTGTTCTGTTTAAGACATATTCTGTTTTCGTTGCATTGTGTGCTTGTTTTGATGAATCTATGGTTTGTATTGAGGGGTATAAGCCACGGTAAAGTTAAAATACAGTAGGTATAATGCAATAATAAAGTTTGAATGAGTTTGCAATAGTGCTTAAAGTGGTGATTTGCTTTATTATACTAACGAATCTCACGAAGATTTTGTTGAGTTTTGTGTGATTGAAGTTTTCAAGTTTTGGGTGAGATCACGATGGATGAAGGAATAAGGAGTGAAAAGAGCCTAAGCTTGGGGATGCTACAGCACCCCCAAGATATATCCAAAGAGAAACAAGCAACTAAGCTTGGGGATGTCCCGAGTGGCATCCCCTCTTTCTTCTAACGACCATCGGTATTTTATTTGGAGCTATATTTTTATTCGTCACATATCATGAGTTTTGCTTGGAGTGTCTTGTATCATTTGAGTCTTTGCTTGCTTTGCTTTTTAGTTTGTCACCAGTATCCTTGCTGGACACACCTATTTGAGAGAGCCAAAATTATGCTATGATTTGTTAGAATTGCTCTATATGCTTCACTTAAATTTCTTTGAGCTATGGAATTGCTCTAGTGCTTCACTTATATCTTTTTGAGCACGGTGTGCTTTGAAATTTTGAAGAAATACTCTCATGCTTCACTTAGATTAATTTGAGAGTTAGTAAATTTTGAAGAAATTCTCTCATGCTTCACTTATATTATTTTGACAGATGAAATCTTTATGCTCATGTTCTTCACTTAAATTTGTTTGAGCTTGTCAAAAGCAATGGCAATATATGAAACTAGTCCCAAAGTGATATATATTCAAGGAGGATATAATAAAAACTTTTATGAAGATCATTGGACAAATTAACCTTGATTCCTTGTAATAGTTTTGAGACATGATGATAGTAATATGTGAGTCATGTTGGTGAGTAATTATGCTTTAGTAAGAATATTGGTGTTAAGGTTTGTGATTCCCTATGCAAGTACGAAAGTCAAATAGTTATGCAATGAAATTACATCCTACTTATGGTGCATTATTCGGTGTTAGTTATGCTCAATGCCCGTTTATGTCAATTTTCGTTTCTTGGTTGGTTGCTTCTCAATCTATTTGCTAGCCTCCACTTGTACTAAGTAGAAATACTACTTGTGCATCCAAAATCCTTAAACCCAGTTTTGCCTTATGAGTCCACCATACCTACCTATATGCGGTATTTCCATGCCGTTCTAAGCAAATTTGTATGTGCCATCTCTAATTTTCAAAATGAATTTCCTTTTTGTGTGCTCGTACCGCTCATGAAACGGTAGGGGGTATCCAATATTTTTCCATGCTAGATGTGTTATTCTCAAGATGAGTGTTTATTCACTTGTCATTGCACGAGAGTACGGTGGTAATAGGGATGCCCAATCCCGAAATGAAAAAGAAATTTACTTTATGTTGTCAAATAACAAACTCCTTGGAAAGTGTTGGTATGGAAGGCAACCGTGGATACGGCCAACCATGGATTGTGAAAGAATGGTGGAAAAAGGAATAAACTTTACTTTATGTTTGGGAACCGCCTATGATATATCTAGCATGGAAAGTATTGCGAACTACTTTGTTGTTTTCATTGACAAGAAAGGCATGCCACTCAAAATATTTTTCTCTCTCAATTTAAACCTTGAGCTCTGGCACCTCTACAAATCCCTGCTTCCCTCTGCGAAGGGCCTATCCATTTACTTTATGCAATTTTTATTTTTAATTTGAGTCTCCATCGTCTCTTATAATGCACCAACTAGGGGACACTATGATCATACTTGAGCATTGGGTGTAGCTAATATTTGAGTGTGTTTCATGAATGGATCAATGATTGAGCATGATGGGCTAGGGATAACTTTCTTTAGTGTTGATATTTTTAAAGACATGGTTGCTTGTTGGCATGCTTGAGTATTAAAGTATTTATGTCAAAACTAGACTATTGCTTTGAACCATCTAAAAGTCCAAATGTCCATGTTACAAAAGAAAAAAATATGCAATGAACATGTTTGGCAGCATTCCACATCAAAAATTCTATTTTTATCATTTACCTCCTCGAGGACGACTAGGAATTAAGCTTGGGGATGCTGATACGTCTCCAACGTATCTATAATTTTTGCTTGTTCCATGCTGTTATATTACCATTCTTGGCTGTTTTACAATCATTTTATAGCAACTTTATATCATTTTTTGGGACTAACCTATTGACATAGTGCCAAGTGCCAGTTGCTATTTTTTCCTTGTTTGTTTACTTCGCAGAATATCAGTACCAAACGGAGTTCAATCGTGACGAAACTTTTTGGAGAAATCTTTTGGACCAGAAGAAGGTCAGAGGGCCAAAGAAGTAACCAGGAGGGAGCCCAGGACGCCCACAACCCACCAGGGCACGCCCGGGGCCCTGGGCGTGCCCTGATGGGTTGTGGCCGCCTCGTGGGTCCTCTCCACCGCCTCTGAGATCTATAAATACCCAAATATTCCAGAAACCCTAGAGGAGTCGACGAAAAATAAATCCAGCCGCTGCAAGTTCCAGAACCGCGAGATCCAATCTAACACCATCACGGAGGGGTTCATCATCCTCATTGGTGCCTCTCCGATGATGCATGAGTAGTCCACCGTAGACCTACGGGTTCGTAGGCAGTAGCTAGATGGCTTCCTCTCTCTCTCTCTCTTTTGATTCTCAATACAATGGTCTCTTGGAGATCAATTTGATGTAAACTTTTTGCGGTGTGTTTGTTGGGATCCGATGAATTTTGAGTTCATGATGAGTTTCTATCCATTTATATTATTTGAGTCCTCTTTGATCTCTTATATGCATGATTACTTATAGCCTCGTATTTCTTCTTCGAATCTTTGGTTTAGTTAGGCCAACTAGATCGATTTTTATTGCCATGGGAAGAGGTGCCTTGTGATGGGTTCGATCTTGCGGTGTTCTCTCCTAGTGACAGAAGGGGCAGCGAGGCACGCATGTATCGTTGCTATTAAGTATAACAAGATGGGGTCTATTCCTACATGAATAGATCTTGTCTACATCATGTCACCGTTCTTATTGCATTACTCTGTTTTTCCATGAACTTAATACACTAGATGGATGCTGGATAGCGGTCGATGTGTGGAGTAATAGTAGTAGATGTAGAATCGTTTCGGTCTACTAATCTTGGACGTGATGCCTATATAATGATCATCGCCTTGGATATCGTCATGTTTATTTGATCTTCTATCAATTGCCCAACAGTAATTTGTTCATCCACCGTGTGCTATGCTCATGAGAGAAGCCACTAGTGAATCCTACGGCCCTGGGTCTACTTTTCCAACATATTGCTTTCCGATCTATCTTTTTACCGCTTTTGTTTTGAGATCTATTATTCCAAAAATCCCAAAAATACCTTGCTGCACTTTTTATTTGCCTCTTTTTATTTTGTTTTCTTGTGAGATCTATTTCTCCAACCTATCACTACATAATCTATGTTTTTACCGTAGAGAGATTGACAACCTCTCTTTCGCATCAGGTTGCAAGTATTTGTTGTTTGTGTGTAGGTGATGTTTACATAGTGTTGGTGATCCTCCTACTGGTTCGATACCTTGGTTTCATAACTGAGGGAAATACTTACCGTAGCTGTGATGCATCATCCCTTCCTCTTTGGGGAAATACTGACGCAGTCTCAAGCCACGTCAAAGGAATTTCTGGCGCCGTTGCCAGGGAGGAAACGGTCTCTTCAACGTGCCAATCTCTAGCGCCGAGGAGACACCATAAACATCTATCAGGTTCCTAATCACAAATCTCATCTCCTTGTAATTACATTATTTGCCATTTGCCTCTCGTTTTCCTCTCCCCCACTTCACCAAATTTGCCGTTTTATTCGCCCTCTTTTTCGTTTGCCTTTTTCTCGTCAGATCTCTTGTTTGCTTGTCATCATGGGTGATTTTGGTATGGCAGAAACAGATGATGGCAGGACTCCTACTATTGGACATTCTAGCTACCTAGATGCTAAAACTTTTATTTTGGGGCAAGGGAACGTTATAGGAAAAGAAACTATCCAAGATTTTTTCAATTGCATTGGAAATTTGACTCTCGATGATACTCCTATACTGAAAAGAACTAAAACTTATGCGGAAGCTATTTCAGCGCTAGTTCTGAAACTTGAAAATCGGTTTATTCATACCCATACTACCTTGCAAAGATTGTTTTATGAGCTACCCGTCATAAAGGATCCCAAAGCTAAGAAGTTAGCCACCGTTGTTCTCATGAATGAATTTGATCACATAGTACGAGAAGCTAGGGAGATTTTTGATTTCTTTGGTATGAGCCATGAAAAACTGGTGATAGGAGAGATCATTTACAATAGTGATTACATGTTGAGACATCTACGTGGAAATAATCAAATTTTTGATGAGAATCTTAAAAAGGAAGTCCCCGTTTTAGATATGATCCAACAAGTTTTCAATGATGTTAATCAACAATATTCTTGGATTGTGGCCGGGAATCAGAGAGGGTACGTAGATGGACAACTTGATAGTGCTAAGGTTTCTATGGATGATGTGTTTCAAGTTTTATTTGCGAAACCTCTAGATAAAAATATGTCTACAAAAACCAAAGATGACAATACTTGAATCTATGCATTATGCCTAGCTAGGGGCATAAAACGATAGCGCTTGTTGGGAGGCAACCCAATGAATAAATTTATTTTCATCTTTTTCTTTCTGTTTTTGAGTGTTGACATAATTATGCCTCTGTTATAATTGTGTTTTTATGTTTTATTTAGTGTTTGTGCCAAGTAAAGCCTTTAGGTTGATTCATAAGATGAGTAGAAACAATGCTGAATCTGAAACAGAAAATTTGCCTCCAGTGCGCAAATTTTCATTCTTTACTGGAACGTGATAATGAGCTTAAATTTTGACACAATATTTCTATACACATTCTTTACGTTGTCCTAATTGTTCAGAATTTTTAGAGTTACAGAAGTATGGTTAGAGTACAGATTTCTACAAACTGTTCTGTTTAAGACAAATTCTGTTTTCGTTGCATTGTGTGCTTGTTTTGATGAATCTTTGTTTTGTATTGAGGGGTATAAGACATGGTAAAGTTAAAATACAGTAGGTATAATGCAATAATAAAGTTTGAATGAGTTTGCAATAGTGCTTAAAGTGGTGATTTGCTTTATTATACTAACGAATCTCACGAAGATTTTGTTGAGTTTTGTGTGATTGAAGTTTTCAAGTTTTGGGTGAGATCACGATGGATGAAGGAATAAGGAGTGAAAAGAGCCTAAGCTTGGGGATGCTACAGCACCCCCAAGATATATCCAAA
The DNA here is from genome assembly GCA_039707655.1 of Elymus sibiricus. Classification (NCBI taxonomy): domain Eukaryota; kingdom Viridiplantae; phylum Streptophyta; class Magnoliopsida; order Poales; family Poaceae; genus Elymus; species Elymus sibiricus. The sequence continues at coordinate 484,680,975 of CM077665.1, forward strand.
GAGAAACAAGCAACTAAGCTTGGGGATGTCCCGAGTGGCATCCCCTCTTTCTTCTAACGACCATCGGTATTTTATTTGGAGCTATATTTTTATTCGTCACATATCATGAGTTTTGCTTGGAGTGTCTTGTATCATTTGAGTCTTTGCTTGCTTTGCTTTTTAGTTTGTCACCAGTATCCTTGCCGGACACACCTATTTGAGAGAGCCAAAATTATGCTATGATTTGTTAGAATTGCTCTATATGCTTCACTTAAATTTCTTTGAGCTATGGAATTGCTCTAGTGCTTCACTTATATCTTTTTGAGCACGGTGTGCTTTGAAATTTTGAAGAAATACTCTCATGCTTCACTTAGATTAATTTGAGAGTTAGTAAATTTTGAAGAAATTCTCTCATGCTTCACTTATATTATTTTGAGAGATGAAATCTTTATGCTCATGTTCTTCACTTAAATTTGTTTGAGCTTGTCAAAAGCAATGGCAATATATGAAACTAGTACCAAAGTGATAGATATTCATGATCAGTTTCTATCCATGAATATTATTTGAGTCTTCTTTGATCTCTTATATGCATGATTTCTTATAGCCTCGTATTTCTTCTTTGAATCTTTGGTTTAGTTAGGCCAACTAGATCGATTTTTCTTGCCATGGGAAGAGGTGCTTTGGGATGGGTTCGATCTTGCGGTGTCCTCTCCAAGTGACAGAAGGGGCAGCAAGGCACGCATGTATCATTGCTATTAAGGATAACAAGATGGGGTCTATTCCTACATGAATAAATCTTGTCTACTTCATGTCACCGTTCTTATTGCATTACTATGTTTTTCCATGAACTTAATACACTAGATGCATGCTGGATAGCTGTCGATGTGTGGAGTAATAGTAGTAGATGTAGAATCGTTTCGGTCTACTAATCTTGGACATGATGCCTATATAATGATCATCGGCTTGGATATCGTCATGATTATTTGATCTTCTATCAATTGCCCAACAGTAATTTGTTCACCCACCATGTGCTATACTCATGAGAGAAGCCACTAGTGAATCCTACGGCCCCCGGGTCTACTTTTCCAACATATTGCTTTCCGATCTATCTTTTTGCCGCTTTTGTTTTCAGATCTATTATTCCAAAAAACCCAAAAATACCTTGCTGCACTTTTTATTTGCCTCTTTTTATTTTGTGTTCTTGTGAGATCTATTTATCCAACCTATCACTACCTAATCTATCTTTTTACCGTAGAGAGATTGACGACCTCTCTTTCGCGTCGGGTTGCAAGTATTTGTTCTTTGTGAGCAAGTGTTGTTTACATAGTGTTGGTGATCCTCCTACTGGTTCGATACCTTGGTTTCATAACTAGGGAAATACTTACCGTCGATGTGCTGCATCATCCCTTCCTCTTTGGGGAAATACCGACGCAGTCTCAAGCCACGTCGGGTATGAGAGATGACGAGCAATGTCAATATCATGTACAGGCAATACACCAATGAGATGGATTTGCTTACCGTCGAGCAGGTAAACATTGACATTACATCACTCACTTTGCATGCTCTACATTAAAACTCGACATGAATGTTACCTCGTTGTGCTATGTTGCAGGTGGAATGGGAGCTATATGGTACCGGGATAACTTTGGTGTAGCACCTGCGCCACACTAGACAGAATGGCGCCCTAGCTTTAGGTGCCCAACGCACACGTGCCACACAACCACTTAGCGCTCCGGGAGGCGGTGAAACTGCCTGTAGGTTCTGTTTGCTCTCTGGAAAGCTATTGGCATCAATTTTTTGATTGTGTGGCGCCTGAGCCTTGGGCACCACCCTGTCTAGTGTGGCGCCTGAGACTCAGGCGCCACACAATCACTTAGCACTCTAGGAGGGGGTTAAACTACCTGTAGGTTATGTTTGCTCTCTGGAAAGCTATTGGCATCAATTTTAAGATTGTGTGGCGCCTGAGTCTTGGGTGTTGAGGGAGTCCTGGACTAAGGGGTCCTCGGGAGGCCGGCCTATGTCTTATGGGCCGGACTGTATGGGCCAGTTACCGAATACTGGAAGAACCGAAGACCTCACCTCCAAGAAGGAAGCATCGGGAATCATGGCTTGTCCTCCACGTTTAGAGTAGTGAATAGGCATGTTTATCCCTTCGACGTGTAACCGACCATGTGTAAACCCTAGGGACCCCTGGCATCTATATAAGCCAGAGGGTTTTAGGATGTAGAACAACAAAACTCATCTAGGGTTTAGTTACTCGATCTTGTGGTAGATCAACTCTGTAATCTCCATACACTCAATATAATCAAGCAGGACGTAGGGTATTACCTCCATAGGAGGGCCCGAACCTGGGTAAAACCTTGCCCCCTTTGTCTCCTGTTACCATCGATCCAAGTATCACAGTTCGGGACCCCCTACCCGAGATCCGCCGGTTTTGACACCGACATTGGTGCTTTCATTGAGAGTTCCGCTGTGATCGCCAGAAGGAATCGATGGCTCGCTTAGTCATCAACGAAGAGGTCCGCAACTCAGGCAATTTTGTCCCCGAACAGATCTTCGCTTTCAGCAGCGTTGTGCTGCACGCCGACCCGACTGGCCATCTAGGCCGTGTCGGAAGCTTTGCCCCTGATCAAGAGGTCAGATTCGGGAACTTAGAGTTCTCCGTAGACTCTCGAAGCCATCTATCACTATCTGGGCTCGCAGTCTCGCCTGCCATGCCCGAAGACTCTAAGGCTTTAACCTCTGACCCACTATTCGGCTCCGCCCACGGGATCTACCCCGGCGAGGGCCCGACGTTCAGTCCGAATCAGGTCATAATGCCCGACTTCCGGACATCTGTTCTTGCCAAACACCACCCTGCGCGGATGCACCAGAGGTTAACTCCGGAGGCTCTAAGCAGGCCGACCCGATCGAGCTCTCGATGCTCAATGAGGCTCTGGATCGGATCTCGTCGATGAAGATTACTGACGATCCAATCTCGATCTGCTCGTAGACCGGACTTCAGATGGGTCAGGACGAATTTTTCGTCCCACCCACCACCCACTTCATAGCCACTGTCGAAGACTTAACCGACATGCTTGACTATGCTTCCGAGGGAGCAGAATATATGGATGAGGAAGATAACGCCCTCACCCCTGCTAAAACCGGGCAGTGGACTGCCACCTCTACATATGATGTTTACATGGTGGACACTCCGAAAAACAACGGCGACAAATCGGATGACGCGCCTTCGAGGCGCCGGAAACCGCATAAACGATCCAAAGGAAAAAAGGAGCGGAAATCCATCGATGGCACCGGAAACGGCGATACCCCGGAGGACATCGGCGGTCCTGACATCCCTGATAACCCGATAGAGGATCAGGAGATACCCGAAGACCATCGCGACCCTGATAATCCAGATGATCCCAAGGACGATGACTACCTCCGCTCTATCAAGGGGGAGGATAATGCGGATGCCGATGACTTTGCCATCCCTGACAATCCTGCGGACCAGGAACTGTTCAGGCAACAGCTCATATCCACGGCTCGTAGCCTGAAAGCAAAAGAGCGGCAGCTCAAAGCCGAACAGGACGACCTCAACGACCGATGGACGAGAGTCCTCTCAGCCGAGGAAGGATACGGCACCGGTCTATCGGACCAGCCTCAGAGCTATCCTCGCAGACGGCTGCTGCCACAATTCGATGACGAACTTACTGATACGCCGTCTCCCAAGCACACACCGTACGACAAGCCAGACCGCCCCCCTCGAGGAGGAGACAGGACGGCTGATGATACCGGCTATAGGCCGACGATACCCCGTAGACGGGGAAAGGAGCCACTAGAGCCCGATGACAGGTTCGACCTGTGACACGACCTGGACCATAGAGCAGGCCGTACGCGATCCATCTACGGATCCACAGGATACTCACCCGATAGACGGGATGGGTACAGGCCTTGGTTCGACCGCAATGAAGATCGGGAACGAGCCCGAGCTAGGACAGACACCGATCACCCGCGCATCATAGCTCGGCTCAGAGGCACCGCCCACCCACTGTGCTTCACAGACGAGGTAATGCGGCATCAGTTCCCAGAAGGGTTTAAACCCGTAAACATAGAACAATACGATGGGACAACTGACCCAACCGTATGGATCGAGGATTTTCTCCTCCACATCCACATGGCATGAGGAGATGACCTCCACGCAATTAAGTACCTACCCCTGAAGCTCAAGGGGCCAGCTCGACACTGGTTAAATAGCCTCCCCGAAAATTCCATCGGGTGTTGGGAGGACCTAGAAGAGGCATTCCGATCTAACTTCTAGGGCACTTATGTCCGGCCGCCGGACTCCTCCGATTTAGGCAACGTCGTTCAGAAGCCAGGCGAGTCCGCGCGGCTATTCTGGAACCGTTTCCTGACAAAGAAGAACCAGATCGTAGACTGCCCAGACGCCGAAGCTATAGCCTCCTTCAGGCATAATATTCGGGATGAATGGCCGGCCCGACAGCTCGGCCAGGACAAACCAAGGACAATGTCCGCCCTCACGTCACTCATGGCCCGCTTTTGTGCGGGCGAGGATAACTGGCTCGCTCGACGTAGCCATAACCCCGAAGACCCCGGAACCTCTGAAGTTCGGGATGGGAACGGGAAACCGAAGCGCAACAAGAACAAGCGCCGGCACAATAATAGCGATGCGGATGACACGGATGTCAACGCCGGCTTCCGCAATTCCCGCTTTGGGCAGCGGAAGAAGCCTCCTAAAGGCAAACATGACGGACCCACCCCGCTGGACAAGATTCTGGAGAGACCTTGCCAGATCCATGGCACTCAGGAGAAGCCCGCCAATCACACCAACCGTAACTGTTGGGTCTTCAAGCAGGCCGGCAAACTCGCAACTGAGAGCCCACGCAGCGAGGACGAGGATGAGCCTCGTGGTCCGATCGGTGGCGGTCAAAAGAAATTCGCCCCAGAGGTGAAAACAGTAAACATGATCTACGCCACTCATATACCCAAAAAGGAGAGGAAGCGCGCCCTTCGAGATGTCTACGCCATAGAGCCTGTAGCCCCGAAGTATAACCCATGGTCGGCATACCCGATCACTTTCGATCGGCGCGACCATCCGACTAGTATCCGTCACGGGGGTTCGGCCGCACTCGTCCTAGACCCAATCATAGATGGGTACCACCTTACTAAGGTCCTCATGGACGGTGGAAGTAGCCTTAACCTGATTTATTCAGATACGATGAAAAAGATGGGCATAGATCCTTCGAGGATCAAGCCCAGCAACACTACCTTCAAAGGAGTGATCCCAGGCGTTGAAGCCCGGTGCACAGGCTCTGTAAGCCTGGAGGTTGTGTTCGGCTCGCCCGATAACTCCCGAAGCGAGGACTTGATCTTCGATATCGTACCTTTTCGCAGCGGCTATCACGCCCTGCTCGGCCAAACAGCGTTCGCTCGCTTCAACGCCGTCCCTCACTACGCATACCTCAAGCTCAAGATGCCCGGCCCTAGGGGAGTCATTACTGTAAACGGCAACACAGAGCGCTCCCTCCGAACTGAGGAATATGCGTTGGCCCTGGCGGCCGAATTCCATTACACCGATGATTGGCAATCGCCGACATCTGCCGTCAAGGCACCCAAGGCTGGGAAAAGAGCTCGGTCTCAATCCGAGGTACCAGAACCTTCCACTCCCTGTAAATAGGGACTTGCCCCCCATCGCACGGCCCTATTACCAGCAAAGTACGTGCTGAAGAGGCACAACTTCGTGCTCAAGATTCCATGGGCAGCGGTGGGGACAAACTATTAGGGGGTAGGTGTTTGGCTAGACCGAACTATTACCGTCAACTCGTCTTCGGACACACTACAGGTACCATAAAGTGCCTGCTGAGCGGCGTCAAGCTCATCCATACCTCGGCGACTTCTCAAGACCCTTTCTTCAAGGCCCGTTCGCCAAACTAGTAAAGCCCATAAAGGCATACACCTCTTTAGGAGATGCAGGAGCAGACAAGCGACATGGCACATCGAGGACGTCAGGTCATCTATCGAACGCTCTCGGTACAAACCTCTCCTGTAAAATTTATATTTCATTTATCCTATACCTGTAAACAGTTGCATCGGCAATTTGAATAATAAGAGTTGTTGAGCCAAATACAGATATATCATTTTCTCTTTGATGTCCCTTTTCGGAACACTTTCTGTTTTCTCCCTCTTTTTGCGAACCTATTTGGTACACTGTACGATGCAACCGGCTAATAGACCGGGGGCTCGACCTTAAAAATCGCCCTACTCACAATCTCCTTAAGTGTTTGGCATCTTGGAATTCCGCTTTATATGCATTGGTTCCGAACTATGTCTTGGGTCAATAGTTGGGTTGCCCGGCTCCTGTGCTTGCCCCTTTATGTTCCGCTAGTTCGGCTAAAAGGGCAAAGGGAGCACCGCTGCGATTGCGCTTCCGGCTAGTCTGGTTAAAGCGCCTCAGCGGAGAAAGCCGAAAACTGACTGTCATGGTATGCGAGAACCGGTCTGCGAATCCGAGCTTAATTGAAATCTCGTCAGAGGTTATTCTGTGTCATACGATGGGTTTTGTGTTAGTACAAGCCAAGTGATATAGGCTTTGGCCGCGGTTCATCCGAACATCACAAACGCCTGGGGGCTAGTCATCAGCCCTCGCACTCCTTTCTCGCGCCCCTATGGCTAAGTGAAAGCAATAAAGCATTTTGGTCCGATTGCCTCGTCCGCCCCACACTACCGCCTTCGGGCGCCGATAGTTCGGCTAAGGGTTACAGTGCGGTTGGTAGAGACACCTCATGTAGTATCTGCACGGGGGCTGAAGCCGACGACTCGTAGCTTTCAGTGTTACCGGCCACACAGGAGTTATAAAGGATGCAAGCACATACAAGACATGATAAACCATGCAACTTTATATATACAAACGCGTTCAAGGGTCTTCGGACATACTACACACGCGTTTACTCATACACAGTATCTCTCAAACATTGTGATTCTATCGCCCGAGCACCCTCCATAACTCCGGAGAAGTACAGCTCGGGGCGCCTATGACCCTTCCCTGGAGGCGGAGGAGCTGTGGCTACCTTCATCGGATCCAGCCCCGGCCAGTGCACCTTGGCCTTTGCAAAGGTCATCCTAGCTCCCTCGATGCAGGAGGACCACCTTAATGCTTCGATTCAAGTAGTGGCATCGCCCAGCTTCTGCACCAGGCTGAAATAGCTGTCCGGCAGCGGCTCATCGGGCCATAGCCGGATACAAATATCCTTCATGGCTGGCTCCGCCGTCCGGTGCAGCTCCAACAGCTGCTTCAGCTGCTCGTTAAGGAGAGGAGGGCGCTCGGGGGCTTCGAATTGCGCCCAGAATATACGAGCTTCATCTCCTTCTCCCCACGAAGCATAGAACTGCTTCGCGTCAGCTGCGCTCTTCTGGAGGTCCACGCAGGCGCCTGCGGAACGCCATACTTGGGTAAGCAACTCGAACTTGCTGTCCCCAAAGATACACTGCAATGAATATGGCTTACCATCCAGGATAGCTCTGGCTTGGCGGAGCTCCTCTTCAAATGACCGCCTATCCACCCGCTTCTTTTGGAGATCGGTTTTCAGGGTGGATAGTTCGGCGGCTTGCTCCTTCCCTTTTAGCTCAAGCACCTCGCACTTTTTGCTGGCGTCCTTGAGCTCCTGTTGAATTTCTTCCACCCGAGCCTCATGCTTGTCGCTGGTGGCTCTCAGGGCGGATAGAGCGGTGGCCGCTTCTTTGGCCGCCGCCTTCTCAACCAAAGCTTCTTGCTTCGCTTTCTCAAGCTCGGCTTTGAGCTTCTCTATCTCTTTCGCCGAGGCTGCGTAAGCATCGACTTATATTCAGAAACCGTGTTGATAGAGCGGTAAAAAAGAGTTTCGATACTCTAATTCGGCTTACCTTGCGCCTCGTCGAATCTCTTGTTTAGAGCATCAAGCTCGTCTTCGGAGCTCTTGAGCTTTCGATTCAGCTCCTCTAGCTCGGCGGCGTTAGTAGCCGCTGCTGTCGACGAAGCCTGTATCAGAGAGTTATATAACCATTAAAGAGGTTTACAAACTCCGAACTGTCACTAAAACTGACCCTGTGACCGGACCACTAATGGGCTGTTAGACCTATCCGAACACATATTGTCCGGCACTCAGCTCGGATATAAGGCTATGTTGGACCCCCAGGTAAGTTTTTTAAACTTACCCAGGGCTCGGGGGCTGCTATGTGTATAACAATTACTTAAATAAATCAATATTTCACAAAGTAGGGCATTACTTGGCTTACCTGAAAGCCTGTCAGGAGACCGTTGAAGGCCTCCTTCAGTCTGGAATCCACGGACTGAATGCTCCGCAATACCGCACCCATAAGGATGTGGTGCTCACTGGAGATGGAGGCGCTGGACAGAGCCTCCCCCATGGCCGGCCACCGAGTGGTCGGCGGAGCCGGTGGGGATCGGGTAGCCCGATCTCCAGCCGGAGATTGAATTGGTACCTCCGTAGGCATTGTGTGCTTCGGAGATGGCCTTGGAGGAGACTGGGCACTTCCATGTCCGGCCTCCTCGGTGTCCGGGAGAGTCTTCTCCCCCGGGTCTTCGGTGGCCGAGGTATTAGCCTCGACCATGACGTCGTCACCTTCACCTCCAGTATTCGGCTCCAGGGAAGCCTACTGGGATGGCACCTCTGTGGCATCCTTCGTAGTGCCCGGAGGAGAAGGGCGTGACGCAGACCCGCTCTCCGCAAGTTCGGCGGGCGGGGTCTCCCCATCCGAAATTTGATCGGTGGGGAGAACACGTGGTGGGCTGCAAATTGGTGGGCGCTCACATGTTAATAAACATTCTAAATTAAGCACCGATGGCTCAGTAGGTCTTCGGATCCTTACCTTTGAGGTGGGGGCTTGACCCTCGAAGTCCTCGGACTCGGTGTTTGAGTCCGAACTGTCGTCGGATGAGATCACCTGTGTCCGGCCCGGTTTCTTCTGGGCGGGAGGAGCTACCTCCTCCGAGGCGTCCGATGACGCCGCCCTCTTTCCTGTGAGGGGGGAATCGCCTCCCCCCTCAGCCTCGTGCTCCTCCTCTTGATTTGAGGAGGCATGAGTCTCTTCGGACGCAGCCCCTGGCTGGTCCCTGTGGCGCAGGCCAGTTCGGCCTGGTTTCTTCTTCTCCTTCTTCTCTGGCGCCTTGTAGGGCGCCACGACGAGCATTTCCAACAGCAGCGGAGACTTGGGGTCTTCGGGCTGTGGAGCCGGACACTTGATGCCCGTGGCTTTGCTCATCCATTCCTACGAAAGGTAATCGGAAAATGCTTAGACTATCTCTGAGAAGATGGAACCGGTGAAATAGCACTACACTATACCTCGGGTGCGGGCTTGATGGCACTCAAGCCCTTGTCCTCCTTCTTGCCTGGCCAGTTCTCCTGCGCCTTGAACAGCGCCTTCCATAGTTTCTCCCGCGTAGTGCGGAAGAGTTGACGAACTGTAGGGTCATCGTAAGTCCGGTAATCCCACATAGGAAAGCTCCGGCGCTAGTAGGGGAGGATGTGCCGCCGAAGCATGACCTGGACCACGTTGGTCAGGCCGACTCCCTCCCTGATTAGGGAGGCGATGCCCCTTTGCAGGTCCTCCACCTCTGTTTCCAACCCCCAGTCAAGACCCTTCCTGACCCATGAGGTCAATCTGGTTGGGGGGCCGGACCTGAATTCGGCAGGAACAGTTCCGCATTCGGCAGGAACAGTTCCGGCTTCCTCCTCCTTTGGCTCGGTGATGTAGAACCACTCCCTCTGCCAGGTTTTGATGGTGTCGATGAAGGTGCCGGATGGCCACACTACGCGCGGAAGCTTGCCGATGACTGCCCCGCCGCAGTCCGCATGTGCACCAGCGACACACTTCGGCTTGATGTTGAAGATTTTGAGCCACAGTCCGAAGTGTGGCTCAACCCGCAGGAACGCCTCGCAGACGATGATAAAGGCGGATATATGCATAAAAGAGTTCGGCGGGAGGTCGTGGAAGTCGAGGCCATAGAAGAACATAAGACCCCTCACAAAGGGGTGAAGTGGGAAACCTAATCCCCGGATGAAGTGGGGAACGAAGACCACCCTCTCGCCTGGTTTGGGGGTGGGGATCACCTGGCCCACCTCTGCAGCACGATGGAAGACGTTGGCGGGGAGGTAGCCGGCGTCCTTGAGATCTTGGACGTCCTGGTCTTTGACCGTGGAAGCCTCCCACTTGCCGCTGGCCATGGCTGAGCTCGGAGGGGGAAGAATGGAAGACCTAGATCTGGGCTCAGGGAGCTCGGAAGGTTGGGAAGCAGGGAGGTGAATGGGAGATGCGGATAAGCCTTGGGGTTTTCTTCCCCTTTTATTAAAGATTATTGCCGGTTAGCCTCCCTTCGCGGCGCCGTGAATCCCTCTTCTTCCCGAGGCGTGCGTGCCGTTATACGCGCGTGATTAAACATATCCCGTGTAAAACGGGGCACGATCTGTGCGTTAATGGATCGTGTTGATGGAAACGGCCTCGAGCCACGAATCGAGTCTTCACGACTGGTTTAGAGGTCGTGGTGGGCTGTGGCCTTTCATCTGAAAAGTTGTCAGAAGAAATTGTTGGTTCTCTGACGTTTGGCCTTCAAAAGCCGAACTACTCATGGTATACGGACGATCTATGATCGGAAGCATTACACGTCGACGGAGGCCGAACTGTAGCTCGGGCCGATCACTGTTGGGAGAAAGGAACTCGCCTCGCAAGCCGAAGACTCTGATCATTCGAAGCAGTTGGAGCTTGGACCCTTGGCGTTGGAGGCTAGTTCGGGGGCTACTGAGGGAGTCCTGGACTAAGTGGTCCTCGGGAGGCCGTCCTATGTCTTATGGGCCGGACTGTATGGGCCACTTACCGAATACTGGAAGAACCGAAGACCTCACCTCCAAGAAGGAAGCATCGGGAATCGTGGCTTGTCCTCCACGTTTGGAGTAGTGAATAGGCATGTTTATCCCTTCGACGTGTAACCGACCATGTGTAAACCCTAGGGACCCCTGGCGTCTATATAAGCCAGAGGGTTTTAGGATGTAGAACAACAGAACTCATCTAGGGTTTAGTTACTCGATCTCATGGTAGATCAACTCTGTAATCTCCATACACTCAATATAATCAAGCAGGACGTAGGGTATTACCTCCATAGGAGGGCCCGAACCTGGGTAAAACCTTGCCCCCTTTGTCTCCTGTTACCATCGATCCAAGTATCACAGTTCGGGACCCCCTACCCGAGATCCGCCGGTTTTGACACCGACAGGTGCCATTTTGTCAAGTGTGGCGCGTGAGTGTTGGGCGCCACACAATCACTTAGCGCTCTGGGAGGGGGTGAAACTGCCTATAGCTTCTGTTTGTTCTCTGAAAAGCTATTGGCATCAAAACATTTATTGTGTGGCACCTGAGTGTTGGGCGCCACACAATCACTTAGCGCTCTGGGAGGGGGTGAAACTGCATGTAGGTTCTGTTTCCTCTCTGGATTGCTCATGGCATCAATTTTTCGATTGTGTCGCGCCTGAGCATCATCAGGCACCACACTGTCTAGTGTGGCGCCTAAGTGTTGGGTGCCACACTAAAAAATTCCATGAAAAACTGGAATACAAAGCTGTTTTTAGGGCCAACACTAACAATTTTACACAACACATAGCACTCACGATATTCATAGTCATAGTACATCACAATTTGTAGGTGTCCATAACATAGAGGAGTGATACGTCCATTTTGCATCATGATTTCCTACTGTTATTTCTAATGTTTGATGAATAATAATGCTTTAGGGAATGATTCTAATGCCTTTTCTCTCATAATATGCAAGGTTTACACAAAGAGGGAGAATACAAGCAGTTGGAATTCTGGACCTAAAAAAAAGCACATCAGAGATACCTATTCTACACATCTCCAAATAAGCTAAAACTTTACGGAGAATTATTTTGGAATAAAAAAAAATACTGGAGCAAATAACTACTGGAGGGGGCTGGCCACCCTGGTGAGCACAAGACACCAGGGCACGCCAGGCCCCCCAGGCGCGCCCTGGTGGGTTATGCCCAGCACGGCCCACCTCCGGTGCCCATCTTCTGGTATATAAGGTCTTTTGACCTAGAAAAATAAAGGTAGGACTTTCGGGGCGGAACGCCGCCGTCTCGAGGCGGGACTTGGGCAGGAGCACTTTTGCCCTCCGGCGGAGCGATTTCGTCAGGGGAACTTCCCTCCCGGAGGGGGAAATCGAAGCCATCGTCATCACCAACACCCCTCTCATCTTTGGGAGGCCAATCTTCATCAACATCTTCAGCAGCACCATCTCCTCTCAAACCCTAGTTCATCCCTTGTGTTCAATCTTTGTACCGGAACCTCAAATTGGTAACTGTGGGTGACTAGTAGTGTTGATTACAACTTGTAGTTGATTACTATATGGTTTATTTGGTGGAAGATTATATGTTCAGATCCATTATACTATTTAATACCCCTATGATCTTGAGCATGAATATTATTTATGAATAGTTACCTTTGTTCTTGAGGTCACGGGAGAACTCATGTTGCAAGTAATCATGTGAATTTGGTATGTGTTCGATATTTTGATGGTATGTATGTTGTGATTCCCTTAGTGGTGTCATGTGAACGTCGACTACATGACACTTCACCATCCTTGGGGCTAAGGGGATGCATTGTGGAGTAGTTATTAGATGATGGGTTGCTAGAGTGACAGAAGCATAAACCCTAGTTTATGCGCTACTTCGCAAGGGGCTGATTTGGATCCAAACGTTTAATGCTAGGGTTAGATTTTATCTTAATACTTTTCTCGTAGTTGCAGATGTTTGCGAGGGGGTTAATCATAAGTGGGTGGTTTGTTCAAGTAAGAACAGCACCCAAGCACCGGTCCACCCACATATCAAATTATCAAAGTAGCGAACGCAAATCAAACCAACATGATAAAAGTGACTAGATGAAATTCATGTGTACCCTCAAGAACACTTTGCCTATTATAAGATACTGTTCTGGCATGTCCTTTGTCACAAAAGGATTGGGCTACCTTGCTGCACTTTATTTACCGTTACCGTTACTTGCTCGTTCCAATTATCTTGCTATCAAACTATCTATTACCTACAATTTCAGTGCTTGCAGAAATTACCTTGCTGAAAACCGCTTGTCATTTCCTTCTGCTCCTCGTTGGGTTCGACACTCTTACTTATCGAAAGGACTATGATTGACCCCCTATACTTGTGAGTCATCAAGACTCTTTTCTGGTGCCGTTGCCAGGGAGTGAAGAGCTCTTGGTAAGTGGAAACCAGTAAGGAAAAACTTATACTACGTGCTGATATTTATTGTCACTTGCTACTATGGAAAACAATCCTTTGAGGGGTTTGTTCGGGGTATCTTCACCTCAACTGGAACCACAATTAGTTGCTCCTCAACCTACTGCACCTACTAAAAATTTTGGTTATGAAATTCCTTCAGGTATGGTAGAACAACTGCTAGCTAAGCCTTATGCAGGAGATGGAACTGAACATCCTGATATGCACCTAATACATGTGAATGAAGTTTGTGGATTATTTAAGCTTGCAGGTTTACCCGGAGATGAAGTTAAGAAGAAGGTTTTCCCATTATCTTTGAAGGGAAAAGCATTGACATGGTATAGGCTATGTGATGATATTGGATCATGGAACTGGAATCGATTGCAATTAGAATTCCATCAAAAGTTTTATCCCATGCATCTAGTTCATCGTGATAGGAATTATATATCTAATTTTTCACCTCGTGAAGGAGAAAGCATCGTTCTAGCTTGGGGGAGGCTTAAGTCAATGTTATATTCATGCCCCAATCATGATATCCCGAGAGAAGTTATTATTCAGAATTTTTATGCTCGGCTTTCTCATAATGATCAATCCATGCTCGATATACTTGTACTGATTCTTTTATGAAGAAGACTATTGAATTCAAGTGGGATCTCTTAGAAAGAATTAAACGCAACTCTGAAGATTGGGAACTCAACGAAGGTAATGAGTCAGGTATAAAGCTTAAGTTTGATTGTGTTAAATCTTTTATGAATACCGATACTTTTCACAAGTTTAGCAATAAATATGGACTTGACTCTGAGATAGTAGCCTCTTTCTGTGAATCATTTGCTACTCATGTTGATCTCCCATAAGAGAAGTGGTTTACATATCATCCCCCTATTAAAGAAGAAATTAAAGAACCGGTAAAAGCTAAAGATGAAACCATCATTTACAATGTTGATCCAGTTGTGCCTACTGCTTATAATGAAAAACCACCTTTCCCTGTTAGGATAAAGGAACATCCTAAGGTATCAACTGTGGTTCGCAAGAGTAATATTAGAGCACCTAAGCCTCTCTGAGAAAATTAAAGTAGAACCTAGTGTTGCTTTGGTTAAAGATCTCTCAGTAGAAAATATTGATGGGCATGCTATTTACTTCTGTGATGAAGCTGCTAGAATTGCCAAACCTGATGAAAAAGATAAACATAGACCCGTAGTGGGCATACCTGTTATCTCAGTCAAAATAGGAGATCATTGCTATCATGGTTTATGTGACTTGGGCGCTAGTGTTAGTGCTATTCCTTTTACCTTATACCAACAAATTATGAATGACATAGCACCTGCTGAAATAGAAGACATTGATGTTACTATTAAACTTGCTAATAGAGACACCATCACACCACTTGGGATTGTTAGAGATGTTGAAGTCTTGTGTGGGAAAGTAAAATATCCTACTGATTTTCTAGTTCTTGGTTCCCCACAAGATGACTTTTGTCCCATTATCTTTGGTAGACCTTTCTTGAGCACCGTCAATGCTAAGATAGATTGTGAAAAACAAATTGCCGGTGTTAGTTTTGGTGATGTGTCTCACGAATTTAATTTTTCCAAGTTTAGTAGACAACCTCGTGATAGATAATTATCTAGTAAGGATGAAATAATTGGCCTTGCTTCTATTGCCGTACCTCCTACCGATCCACTAGAACAATATTTGCTAGACCATGAAAATGATATGCACTTGCGTGAAAGAAATGAAATATATAAAATTTTCTTTGAACAACAGCCTCTCCTAAAACACAATTTGCTTATTGAAACCCTTGGAGGTCCTCCTCCACCTAAAGGTGATCCTGTGTTCGAATTAAAACAATCGCCTGATACTTTGAAGTATGCTTATCTTGCTGAGAAAAAGATATATCCTGTTATTATTAGTGCTAACCTTTCAGAATGTGAAGAACAAAGATTATTAAAAATTCTGAGGAAGCACCGGGCTGCTATTGGATATACTCTTGATGATCTTAAGGGCATTAGTCCCACTCTATGTCAGCACAAGATTAATATGGAACCTGATGCTAAACCCGTTGTTGATCACCAACGGCGATTGAATCCTAAGATGAAAGAAGTGGTAAGAACTAAAATATTAAAGCTTCTGGAAGCAAGTATAATCTATCCCATAGCTGATAGTAGGTGGGTAAGTCCCGTTCATTGTGTCCCTAAGAAAGGAGGCATTACCGTTGTTTCTAATGATAAAAATGAACTCATTCCATAGAGAATTGTCACTGGCTACATAATGGTAATTGATTTTAGAAAATTGAATAAAGCTACTAGAAAAGATCATTACCCTCTGCCTTTTATTGATCATATGCTAGAAAGATTATCTAAGCACACACACACTTTTTTTTCTGGACGGATATTCTGGTTTCTCTCAAATACATGTATCACAATCTGATCAAGAGAAAACCACATTTACTTGTCCTTTTGGAACCTATGCTTATAGACGTATGCCTTTTGGTTTATGCAATGCACCTACTACATTTCAAAGATGTATGACTGCTATATTCTCTGATTATTGTGAAAAGATTGTGGAGGTATTTCATGGATGATTTCTCCGTTTACGGAACTTCTTTTGATGATTGCTTAAGCAACCTTGATCGAGTTTTGCAGAGATGTGAACAAACTAATCTTGTCTTGAATTGGGAGAAGTGCCACTTTATGGTTAATGAAGGCATTGTCTTGGGGCATAAAATATCTGAACGAGGTATTGAGGTGGATAAAGCTAAAGTTGATGCAATTGAGAAAATTCCATGTCCTAAAGATATTAAAGGTATTCGGAGTTTCCTTGGTCTTGTTGGTTTCTATAGGAGGTTCATTAAAGACTTCTCTAAAATTTCTAGGCCTCTTACTAATCTTTTACAAAAGGATATTCCTTTTGTTTTTGATGATGATTGTGTAGAAGCCTTTGAAACACTCAAGAAAGCCTTAACTTCTGCACCTATTGTTCAACCACCTGATTGGAACTTACCTTTTGAAATTATGTGTGATGCTAGTGATTATGCTATTGGTGTTGTTCTAGGACAAAGAGTTGATAAGAAATAAATGTTATCCACTATGCTTGTAAAACTCTAGACAGTGCCCAACGAAATTATGCTACTACTGAAAAAGAATTTCTAGCAGTAGTGTTTGCTTGTGATAAATTTAGATCCTACATTGTTGATTCCAAAGTCATTGTTCACACCAATCGTGCTGCTATAAAATATCTTATGGAAAAGAAAGATGCTAAACCTAGACTCATTAGGTGGGTTCTCTTGCTTCAAGAATTTGACTTACATATCACTGATAGGAAGGGAGCTGAGAACCCAGTAGCTGATAACTTGTCTAGGTTGGAAAATATTCTTGATGACCCACTACCCATTGATGATAGTTTTCCTGATGAACAGTTAGCTGCAATAAATGTTTCGCAAAACACTCCTTGGTATGCTGATTATGCTAACTACATTGTCGCTAAATATATACCACCTAGCTTCACATACCAACAAAAGAAAAAAATTCTTCTATGATTTACGACATTACTTTTGGGATGGCCCACATCTTTATAAAGAAGGGGTAGATGGTATTATTAGACGTTGTGTACCTGAGCATGAACAAGAACAAATCCTACGGAAATGTCATTCCGAAGCTTATGGAGGACATCATGCGGGAGATAGAACTGCTCACAAGGTATTACAATCTGGTTTTTATTGGCTTACTCTCTTCAAGGATGCCCATAAGTTTGTCTTGTCTTGTGATGAATGTCAAAGAATTGGTAATATCGGTAAGCGTCAGGAAATGCCAATGAATTATTCACTTGTTGTTGAACCATTTGATGTTTGGGGTTTTGATTTTATGGGACCTTTTCCTTCCTCTAACGGGTACACTCATATTTTGGTTGATGTTGATTATGTCACTAAGTGGGTAGAAGCTATTCCAACTAGTAGCGCTGATCATAACACCTCCATTAAAATGCTTAAAGAAGTTATCTTCCCGAGGTTTGGAGTCCCTAGATATTTAATGACTGATGGTGGTTCACACTTTATTCATGGTGCTTTCCGTAAGATACTTGCTAAATATGATGTTAACCATAGAATTGAATCAGCCTATCATCCTCAATCTAGTGGTCAAGTTGAACTTAGCAATAGAGAAATAAAATTGATATTACAGAAAACTGCCAATAGGTCTCGAAAGAATTGGTCTAAGAAACTAGATGATGCACTTTGGGCCTATAGAACAGCTTATAAAAATCCTATGTGTATGTCTCCATACAAAATGGTATATGGAAAAGCTTGTCATTTGCCTCTAGAGTTAGAACATAAAGCATTTTGGGCAATTAAAGAACTCAATTATGATTTCAAACTTGCCGGTGAGAAGAGGCTATTTGATATTAGCTCACTAGATGAATGGAGAACTCAAGCCTATTAAAATGCCAAACTATTCATAGAAAAAGTAAAAATATGGCATGACAAAAGAATACAAAAGCGGGAATTCAAAATAGGAGACTATGTTCTTTTGTACAACTCTCATTTAAGATTTTTTGCAGGTAAGCTTCTCTCCAAATGGGAAGGACCATATATTATTGAAGAGGTTTATCATTCTAGAGCTATCAAGATAAATAATGCCGAAGGTACTAACCCGAAGGTGGTCAATGGACAAAGAATTAAACACTATATATCAGGTACGCCTATTAATGTTGAAAGCAATGTTATCCAAACCATGACACCGGATGAACACATAAAAGAAACCTTCCGGAACACTCCAGAATTCTGAAAAAGAGGAGGTACGTGATGCGCTAAGTAAACGGACTCCGAAAAATCCACAAAAATATTTTCTGTTAGTTTTGGAATATTACAAAAATTAGGAAATTAAGAAATAAACGGGAAAGCAACCGAGGTGAGCATGATACACCAGGACGCGCCAGCCCTACCAGGGGCGCCCTGGTGGGTTGTGCCCACCTCGGACACCTTCCCGACTCCGTTTTCCTTCCAAATTCTTGATTCCCAAGATAAAAAATTCTCCATATATACCCCCGATTGTTTTGACCACCGCATCGCAGAAAAATCCCCTGTTCTTGTTTCGTGCCGTTTTCCTGGCAGATCTGAAAATATGTCGTCTCAAGATTCAAAGGGGGAGAGCTATGTTGCTGACTATATTGCAAACCCCAAGATCTATGGAGAAGTGGAGCATTATGGATAGACATCAGGCGAGGAGGAAGACGCTGCCATGAAGGAAACAAAGATGATAGCTCTGAGGAAGAGGATGACCCACTACCTCAGCCCAGAGACATGCATGTGGAATTCAAGAAGTCAAGCCTCCCTAAAGGATACAAACCTGAGGTTCAATTTATTCCATCTCGTTTTCTGCAGGAGAGCAAGGCGGCATTATGCAAAAAGATATTAAAGCTGGAGTTAGAGAATGATGATCTAAGGGAGGAAAATTTTATGCTCAAATTTAAGTTGAAGAAGAAGGCTACTTCATCACCACCACCTTCATCATCACCACCACCAAAGGAGACTTGAGCACACGTGTATGGGCACTCCCCTTGGCTTGAGCCAAGCTTGGGGGAGGTGCCCCGGCATCGTATCACCATCACTTTTATTCACCTTTACCTATTTTAGTTTGATCTTTAGCTTTTTCTTGATTTAGTTGAATAAAAGTTTAGTATGATCTATTTTCGAGTGTTAGCTTCGTGATCTATCTATCTAGGTAATCGAGTGAGAGTTATATAATAAAGTTTAGTTTGAGCTCTTGCTCCATTATTTTCTTGTTGCAATCAAAATAAAAAAATAGAAAGGAAATAAATGAAAAGAATCATATGCTAATCTTATGGTATGTAATGACATCACATAAGGAAAAGTATAAGTGGTAAAATTTATTGGAGATTGACAAACATAGCATTGGTCAATGATGCAATTCATGAAAGAATTAATAAGGGAAGAGAAGATTCACATGCAAATACACTATCTTGGACATCTTTTATGATTGTGAGCCCCCATTAAATATTATATGCCAAAATTGTTGATGTGTGACAAGGAAGACAACGTAATGATTTATGTTTGTTCATATTCACATAGAAGTTATATTGTCATAGATCCTTCAACATGTGGTGCTTGCTCAATATCTTTGCTAGCCAAAAATTCCGCACTAAGTAGAGATACTACTTGTGCATCCAAAAAACCTAAACCCAAACTCATGTTTTGAGAGTCCACCATACCTGCGTACGGATCAAGTAAGATCCTTCAAGTAAGTTGTCATCGGTTCAAAAATGTAATAAAAATTGCTTCTAAATGTGTTTGATCAATTAGTGTAAGAGAAAATTGGGCGTTGTACGGACTTATGATGGCAAAGTAATAAAAGCGACGGACTGCATAATAAAGGTTGCTATCATAGGGGGCAGTATAGCGTGACGTTCTTTTACGTTAATGGATTGGGCATACAAACCAAAAAGCGCATGGCAACCTCTGCTTCCCTCTGCGAAGGGCCTATCTTTTACTTATATGTATTTACTTTTATGCAAGAGTCAAAGTATTCTTCCCTATTCCTTTTTATGTTTTCTTTTTGCTAGCATCACGTGGTGAGGAAAGATCTAGGCACATATATCCAGCTGGATATGAGTGAGCATGAGTTATTATTGTTGACATCACCCTTGAGGTGAATACGTCGGGAGGCGACACTATAAGCCCCTATCTTTCCATGTGTCCGGTTGAAACTTTTTGCTCTTGGGTATGCTATGAGTGTTAGCAATCATAGAAGACTAAATGATGGTTGAGCATGTGGACTTGCAAAAAGGCTTATGCTTTATACTTCTATGTTGTGAACATAGTTTGTTGGTTTTCAATAAGGTTTATGCTTTATACTTCTATGTTGTGATGAATTGTTACTTGTTCATGAGAAGTTATATGATGAAGTTATATGAATAAGTAATATGATAAAGTTTGTTGCTGTTATGATAATAAGCATGATGCTACTATGTCCGTATTTTATTTTTATCGACACTACTCTCTCTCAAACCATGCGGACATGCTTTTCAATATCGACTTTCGCTTGAGGACAAGCGAGGTCTAAGCTTGGGGGGAGTTGATATGTCCATTTTGCATCATGATTTCCTACTGTTATTGTTAATGTTTTGATGAATAATAATGCTTTAGGGAATGATTCTAATGTCTTTTCTCTCATAATATGCAAAGTTTACACAAAGAGGGAGAATACCGGCAGCTGGAATTCTGGACCTAAAAAAAGCACATCAGAGATACCTATTCTGCACATCTCCAAATAAGCTGAAACTTTATGGAGAATTATTTTGGAATAAAAAAATACCGGAGCAAATAACTACCGGAGGGGGCCACCCTGGTGAGCACAAGACACCAGGGCGCGTCAGGCCCCCCAGGCACGCCCTGTGAGTTGGGCCCAGCACGGCCCACCTCCGGTGCCCATCTTCTGGCATATAAGGTCTTTTGACCTAGAAAAAATAAAGGGAGGAATTAGGGACGGAACGCCGCCGTCTCGAGGCGGAACTTGGGCAGGAGCACTTTTGCCCTCCGGTGGAGCGATTCCGGCGGGGGAACTTCCCTCCCGGAGGGGGAAATCGAAGCCATCGTCATCACCAACACCCCTCTCATCTTTGGGAGGCCAATCTTCATCAACATCTTCAACAACACCATCTCCTCTCAAACCCTAGTTCATCCCTTGTGTTCAATCTTTGTACCGGAACCTCAGATTGGTACATGTGGGTGACTAGTAGTGTTGATTACATCTTGTAGTTGATTACTATATGGTTTATTTGGTGGAAGATTATATGTTCAGATCCATTATGCTATTTAATACCCCTCTGATCTTGAGCATGAATATTATTTGTGAATAGTTACCTTTGTTCTTGAGGTCACAGGAGAAGTCATGTTGCAAGTAATCATGTGAATTTGATGTGTGCTTGATATTTTGATGATATGTATGTTGTGATTCCCTTAGTGGTGTCATGTGAACGTCGACTAAATGACACTTCACCATACTTGGGACTAAGGGAATGCATTGTGAAGTAGTTATTAGATGATGGGTTGCTAGAGTGACAGAAGCATAAACCCTAGTTTATGCGCTACTTCGTAAGGGGCTGATTTGGATCCAAACGTTTAATGCTATGGTTAGATTTTATCTTAATACTTTTCTCGTAGTTGCGGATGCTTGCGAGGGGGTTAATCATAAGTGGGAGGTTTGTTCAATTAAGAACATCACCCAAGCATCGGTCCACCCACATATCAAATTATCAAAGTAGCGAACGCAAATCAAACCAACATGATAGAAGTGACTAGATGAAATTCCCGTGTACCTTCAAGAACACTTTGCCTATTATAAGATACTATTCTGGCCTGTCCTTTTCCACAAAAGGATTGGGCTACCTTGCTGCACTTTATTTACCGTTACCGTTACTTGCTTGTTACCAATTATCTTGCTATCAAACTATCTATTAACTACAATTTCAGTGCTTGCAGAAATTACCTTGCTGAAAACCGCTTGTCATTTCCTTCTGCTCCTCGTTGGGTTCGACACTCTTACTTATCAAAAGGACTACGATTGATCCCCTATACTTGTGGGTCATCAAGGAGTACACATAGAGTTTCATGATGGTTGTTCAAAGTTCACGGGACGACAAGTTCCAAATAGCAAAGCGCGCAATACGACAAGGTTCAACATGATAAGAAGTACAACACAAGAGGTTCAAAGATTAAAGCGCGCAAGACGATAAGAAGTACAATGCTCTATTGTGTCGAGCAAGGCCCCTTTCCCTTCTTCTTCTTCCTCCTACTTTTTCCACATCCTACTAGCCTCTTGAATCACCCTCTCCATGAAGCGGTTATTCTCCCACTCTTTCTTTGCGGTCTCCTCTGCCCACTTCTTCCGACACCTCGCTTCAAAATCCTTTTGAGGTTGCTCATTACTCTTCTTTTCCGCCTTCTTCAACCTGTTTTGGTACACGCTATACTCAATCTGCATTTGTATGTTCCTTTTAATCCCTGGTTCGTCCGCCTCTTGCTTCTTCCTCTCCGCTTTGGCTGCATCCTCCTCTCTCAACTTCTTTGCAGCCGCATCCCACCACCCCGGCCTCTCACCGACCGCATCCTTCTCCTCCACCAACTTTGTTGTTGCCTTGTTGGGTTGAGATGCCGCCATACCTATGAACAAATAGAAAGATAATAGTAAGGACAAGAAACAATAGTATATGGAAGACAAGAAATGAGCATAAACAACAACATGAAAATAGGAATGAATAGTAGCCACATACGGAAATGGTCCTCGTAGGTATCCACGCAGACCAACCCTAGTAGCACCAACACCGCCTCTACCGCCACCACGACCTCTACCACCACCATGGCCTCTACCACGACCACGACCTCTTGTAAGTCCAAGTTAGCTCCCTCTATGTTGGGTATTAGGGCCTTGTTGGCTACTACTTGCTTGGCTAACAAATTGTTGGCTAGGAACTTGTTGGCTAACAAATTGTTGGCTAGCAAATTGTTGGCTACTACTTGGTTGGCTTGTCCTTGCTTCATTTTTTGGGACTTCTTCCTCTTGGTACAACCTCTTGTGTTGTGGCCTCTACCACCGCACTCTCCACAATGGGCTCTCTCACTAGGCTCTTGGAATTGGCTGTTGCCCATTTCTCGGCCACCACCACAACCCCATCCATCCATGTCTCCTCTAAGACGCTTTGTGTTTTGTCTTCCCTGTTTAACCACCTTCCATTCCGGATCGGGCCATAGTTGAAGTCCATGATACTCCGGCCATTGTGATTGGTCAAAGTATGGTTGAAATCTAGGAGCCCATGTATGCTTGGTGGTCACGATAGAGAAATGGGACTCTCTCACGATGAGCGGATGGTTGGCGTCCACATTCCTAGTGCGAGCTGCCGTGTACAAGTGTGAGCATGCGAGATGAATCAACCTAGCTAGACCTCCCGCAAGAGCAATCACACTCCGATAGCGATACCTTGAACGCCCGGTTTCCGTGTTGGTGGCCATCGTTTGTGGTTCCTTCGGGCTCATTCACTTGGTATGTCCAGTCCTCGTTACCGTATAATGTAGCATTTTAGGAGTCCGTCATCCATGATTGAAATTCCATCCATTCATCAACATTTTGGTGGGAATTTGAACTTGTACTTGTGCTTGTTCTCTCCCGCAATCTGCTTATCCGTTTCAAGTGAGTGCTTTAGAAAGTATGCTCTCAACTTTCTTAATGTGTATTGAACTATTGCCATCACGGGCAACGCACGGACACCCTTGAGCACCCGGTTGAAGCATCCTGCCATGTTGCTTGTCATTTGACTGTATCTTCGGCCGTCTTCATCATAAGCTTGTGCCCACTTTGTCCTAAGTTGAATGTGCCTATTGAGAAAGTCAAGACCCCCTGGATCAAGTTTTCTATTTGCTATCAAATGTTTGTACAAGTTTGCGAAACGTTTGTCGGAGAAAGCTTGACAACAATCTTAAAGATCATCCATCAACTCCTTGCTACCACGTGTCCGATAGAATTTTGAACAAAAATGCCTCATGCACCATCGATGGTGCAAAGGAGCATGCCTGGGAATGTCAATGTCAACCGCGTTAAGAATTCCTGGATGGCGATCCGATATGACACAAATTTCCCTTTTGTCCAGTAATACCTTGGTTCTCAAAAGATGCAAGAACCACTCCCAATTACCATTGTTCTCCGCCTCAACCAAAGCAAAAGCCAAAGGCACCAACCGGTTATTGGCATCATTCCCTATTGCAACCAAGAGAGTGTCCTTGAATTGTCTGGTCAAGAAGGTGTCATCGATGGAGATGACCGTCCGACAGTGTTGGAAAGCCCTCACGCATTGCTCAAATGCCCAAAATGCATAGTTGAATACTCGGAACGTCCTTCTGTTGTAAATCCTTGTTTTTTCCCATACGACTCGACCACATGAACCATGCCCGGGTTAGTGGCGGTCATAGCTCCCAACAACACAGGGAGTCAGTTCTATGCTTGCTCCCAATCACCATACAACATCTTGAATGCGACTTTCTCCGCCTTCCATGCCTTCCCGTATTTCACCTTGTAGTGAGAGAGGGCTTTCACAAGGTCTTGTACGCTCTTTATGCTCATTGTTGGAAGCAAGGAGATGGAGTTGGAAAGGCTGTAAGCGATGAACTCGGAGGTGAGTTGTCTATGGTTTTGGGACACAATCTTGCCATCAACTTTCCTGCCTCGACACATTTGACATGGTACACGATAAGCCACAAGTATAGGGGATCACGATAGTCTTCATGGGTAGTATTTCACCCTAATTTATTGATTCAACACAAGAAGAACCAAAGAATATTTATAGGCCTTGACAGTTGAGTTGTCAATTCAACCGCACCTGGGATATCTCTCTACAGCAAAGATTTAGTAGCACGGCAAATGATAGTAGTAGCAATAATAGAGATAGAAGCAATTTTGGCAACAATAGTAACAATAGCAATTGACTAACATGTGTGACAATAATAGCAACAGTAGTAACTTAGCAAGATTCAGTATATGTAAAGCGTAGGCCATGGTGAAGTGATGGAAATATATGGATGGCATCAATCATGTAACATTTACACACTAGGGCGACACAGAACTAGCTCCAATTCATCAATATGATATAGGCATGTATTTCGTATATAGTCATATGTGCTTGCGATAAGAACTTTCATGACATCTTTTGTCCTACCCTCCCGTGGCAGCGGGGTCCTATTGGAAACTAAGGGATATTAAGGCCTCCTTTTAATAGAGAATCGGAACAAAGCATTAACACATGGTGAATACATGAACTCCTCAAACTACGTCAATCACCGAAAAGAATCCCAATTATTGTCACCTTGGGGTATGCGGATCAAGACACATAATATGTGCGTACAACTTGCAAGATAGGATCCAAATCACTCTTATATTCATGAAAACACAATAGGTTCAGGTCTGAAATCATGGCACTCGGACCCTAGTGACAAGCATTAAGCATAGCAAAGTCATAGCAACATCAATCTCAGAACATAGTGGATACTAGGGATCAAGCCCTATCAAACTTAACTCGATTACATGATCAATTCCATCCACATCCCTCACCGACCAGCAAGCCTACAAAGGAATTACTCACTCCCGGTGGTGAGCATCATGGAGTAGTTGATGGACAAGGGTTGGTGATGACGACGACGATTCCCTCTCTCCGGAGCCCCAAACGGACTCCAGATCAGCCCTCCCGAGGAAGAATAGGAGGTGGAGGCGGCTCTATCTCATAAAACGCGATGAAATATTCTCCTCAATTTTTTCTCCGAATATGTGAATTTATAGGACTGGAATTAGGGTCAGGGGAGCCACGTGGGCCCCACAAGCCATCAAGGCGCGCCCAGGGGGTGCCCTGTTGGCTTCTGGCCCACATGCAGCCCCCTCCGATGGATCTTCACTCCATAATTCATTATTTATTCCAAAAATAATTCACAAAAAAGTTTTGTCCAATTCCAGGAACTTTTATTTCTGCACAAAATAACACCAAGGTAGTTCTTCTGAAAACAACGTCAGTCCGGGTTAGTTCCATTCAAAATCATGCAAGTTAGAGTCCAAAACAAGAGCAAAAGTGTTTGGAAAAGTAGATATGTTGGAGACGTATCAGTACACAGCTCACTATGTGCCACCCGGGCACTCCTTTCCATGGTCTTGCACGAACAATCCATGGACATCCTGACTTCTCACATGCAACCGTGTAACACACCCTGACGTCCGAATGAACAACCTTGTGTGGACTATGATGCGTAATCGAGAAGTCATCCAACCACATCTTCAATTCCAAAAATGTTTCGAACTTCAACCTGGTAGAAATACCGTTCTTCCCATGTTTGTCCTGGTGAGAAGTTGGCCTAACTCCAAACAATATGCCCTTGCCGCCGTCAACCACGGCTTCATCTGCAAGACTAAGATCTTCGAACTATGGTGTCCGATGATCCCGCTAGAATACCTTCTTGAAAGCTTCGGCCTCCTTGGCCTTGAACCCCTCCTCATCAACTTATTCATCGGGACCGTCGTTGTCCGACTCTGGTCCATGGTCTCTTGCAAATAATATTTGTCCAAATCACCAACATTGTTGACATGGAGAACAACATCATCATTCTCATTATACTCATACTCATTATTCTCCTCTTGCAATGCTTCACCTCAGATCTTCGAAATCGGGGTCAATGTTGGCCTCACTTGTTGGGTCAAAAGAAGTTCACTCATGTCATATTGGTTCATGCATGGAGGACTACTATCAACAATCGAAGAGACAACCCGGTTCAAATCCAAGTGCAAGCTAGCATCAACCTTTTGGTGGCAAATAAATCTAGAACCTTGTCTAGTGATTCGACCATCGTCTCCTTGTATGCAACCCAACGTTTCTCGGAGTTCACACGCATGGCCTTCCAATGAATGTGCATCCCAAATCTCACATTATGCCTTCCATCAAACTCAACAACATCACTTGGGTCCATCCAATTCAAATCTTTTCTCACTTGTTCCAAGACCTCGGCATAGCTAGGACTACACTCATACACCGCGTCAAGCCCATTCGGGTCCGGCTCGATATTGCCTTTCAAAAATGCGTCCTTGTCCATGTGATGAACATAAACACATATTCTTCGCATCCCTAAAATAATTAAACAACACAACGGAGAATTTATTCGATAAGCACTTATCCAAAGATTGAAACATAAACCGTGTCAAAACAACAAACCTTAGTCCTAACATATATATTGAGCAACCCTAATCCCAACATAACCCTAACCCAACATAACCCTACCCCTTACATACTAAGAACCCTAACCCTAACATACCAGGAAGCATAACCCTTACATACCAACAAGCCTAACCCTAACAAGGTGCAACACAAGCATACACATTTCAAAATTCATGAAGAACCAGGTTTGCTCAAACTTGCAAAAAAGTAAGGAAATGAGAGCATTTTTTTGGATGAAAGGGAGAGGATCGGAGGAGATTACCTTAAGGGAGGGATTGGTCGAAATCCATGGACCAAACCTTCGGATTTGCTTGATTTGGGGAGGGATTTGAGAAGAGGGGGGGCGGGAGAGGGACTCGGGGCGTCGCAACTCCTGGTCTTGAGATGTGTAGGGGTGGGGATGGGGGAAGGGCCGGCCTGGGGGTCTGATAAGTGAATGTGTGGCGCCTTTGAGCTAGGCGCTGCACATTGGAAGTGTGGCGCCTTTGAGCTAGGCGCTGCATGCTACTTCTCGAGCATGCGTTGGTTTCCGTGAAGAGGAACGGGTGATGCGGTAAAGTAGATAAGTATTTCCCTCAGTTGTTGAGAACCAAGGTATCAATCCAGTAGGAGATACAAGCAAGTCCCCAATAGATGTACCTACACAAAGAATCAAACACTTGCACCCAACGCTATAAAGGGGTTGTCAATCCCTTCACGGTTACTTGCAAGGATGAGATCTGATAGAGATAGATAGAATAGATTGCTTGAACGGAAAGTAAAACAAAAGTAAAAATAATGCAGCAAGGTATTTTTGGTATTTTTGGTTTTAGATCTGAAAGTATAAGATGGAAAATAGACCCGGGGGCCATAGGTTTCACTAGAGGCTTCTCTCATGATGGCAAGTATTACGGTGGGTGAACAAATTACTGTCGAGCAATTGATAGAAAAGCGAATAATTATGAATATATCCAAGGCAATGATTATGCATATAGGCATCATGTCCGTGTCAAGTAGACCGAAACGATTCTGCATCTACTACTATTACTCCACACATCGACCGACTCCTGCCTGCATCTAGAGTATTAAGTTCATGAAGAACAGAGTAACGCATTAGGTAAGATGACATGATGTAGAGGGATAAACTCAAGCAATATGATGAAAACCCCATCTCTTTATCCTCGATGGAAACAATACAATACATGCCTCGCTACCCCTTCTATGTCACTGGGTGAGGACACCGCAAGATTGAACCCAAAACAAAGCACTTCTCCCGTTGCAAGAATTACCAATCTCGTTGGCCAAACCAAACCAATAACTCGAAGAGACTTGCAAAGATATGAAATCATGCATATAAGAATTCAGAAAAGACTCAAATAATATTCATAGATAATCTGAACATAAACCCACAATTCATCGGATCTCGACAAACACACCGCAAAACACTATTACATCGGATAGATCTCCATGAATATCATGAAGAACATGGTATTGAAGAGCAAAGAGAGAGAAGAAGCCATCTAGCTACTAGCTATGGACCCGAAGGTCTGTGGTGAACTACTCACGCATCATCGGAGGGGCAATGGAGTTGATGTAGATGCCCTCCGTGATCGAATCCCCCTCTGGCAGATTACCGGAAAAGGCTCCAAGATTGGATCTCACGGGAACCGAGGCTCCTGGCAGCGGAAAAGTGTTTTCGTGGCTCTCTTTGGTATCCAGGGAATATTTGTGAATTAATAGGCCGAAGATTAGGGTTGGGGGAGTTGTCGTGGGCCCACAAGCCAGGGGGCGCGCCCTACCCTCCTGGGCGCGCCCCTGTGGCTTCTGGCCACACGGCGGCTCTCCTGCCTTGGTCTCCAAGCTTGGTAGATGTCTTCTGGTCCAAGAAAAATTATTCCGAAGATTTTATTCCGTTTGGACTCCGTTTAATATTCCTTATCTGCAATACTCAAAAACAAGGAAAAAACAGAAACTGTCACTAGGCTCTAGATTAATAGGTTAGTCCCAAAAATAATATAAAATAGCATATTAATGCATATAAAACATCCAAAACAGATAATATAATAGCATGGAACAACCAAAAATTATAGATACATTGGAGACGTATTAGCATCCCCAAGCTTAATTCCTGCTCGTCCTCGAGTAGGTAAATGATAAAAACAGAATTTTTGATGTGGAATGCTACCTAACATATTTATCCATGTAATATTCTTTATTGTGGCATGAATATTCAGATCCGTAAGATTCAAAACAATAGTCTAATATTGACATAAAAACAGTAATACTTCGAGCACACCAACAAGGCAATTGTGTCCTTTCGAAATAACATGGCCTTAGAAAGTTATCCCTACAAAATCATATGGTCTGGCTATGCTCCATCTTCCCCACACAAAGTATCTAAATCATGCACAACCCCGATGAACAAGCCAAGCAATTGTTTCACACTTTTGGTGTTCTCAAACCTTTTCAACTCTCACGCAATACATGAGCGCGAGCCATGGATATAGCACTATAGGTGGAATAGAATATGGTGGAGGTTGCAAGGGAAAGGGAGAAGATAGTCTCACATCAACTAGGCGTATCAACGGGCTATGGAGATGCCCATCAATAGATATCAATGTGAGTGAGTAGGGATTGCCATGCAACGGGTGCACTTAGAGCTATAAGTGTATGAAAGCTCAAAAAGAAAACTAAGTGGTCGTGCAAGATGAAACTCCACTAGTTATATGAAAGTGACAAAATAGGAGACTCTCTATCATGAAGATCATGGTGCTACTTTGAAGCACAAGTGTGGAAAAATATAGTAGCAATTGTCCCTTCTCTCTTTCTCTCATTTTTTTTTCTTTTTTTCTCTTTTTTTTTATTTTGGTGGGCATCTTTGGCCTCTTTTTTTATTTGGGCTTCGCTGGCCTCTTTTATTTTTTTGTAAAGTCTGGATACTCATCCCAATTTGTGAGGGAGTCATGGCTTCCATCATCCTTTTCTCACACGGGACAATGCTCTAATAATGAAAATCATCACACTTTTATTTACTTACAACTCAAAAGGAAAATTACAACTCGATACCTATGCCAAAATATGACTCTATATGCAATATGAAAGTGGTGGTGCATGTCATGAAAAGCGGAACGGTGGAAGTTGCATGGCAATATATCTCGGAATGGCTATGGAAATGCCATAATAGGTAGGTATGGTGGCTGTTTTGAGGAAAATATATGGTGGCTGTTTTGAGGAAGGTGGGTTTGATGTACCGGCGAAAGTTGCGTGGTAATAGAGAGGCTAGCAAAGGTGGAAGGGTGAGAGTGCGTATAATCCATGGACTCAACATTAGTCATCAAGAACTCACATACTTATTGCAAAAGTCTATTAGTTATCAAACAAAGCATTAGACGCATGCTCCTAGGGGAGAGGTTGGTAGGAGTTAACCATCGCGCGCTCCCGACCCTCACACAAAGGTCGACAATCATTAAACAAATCATGCTCCGACTTCCTTACATAACGGTTCACCATACGTGCATGCTACGGGAATCACAAGCTTCAACACAAGTATCTCTTCCAATTCACAACTACTCACTAGCATGACTCTCATATTACCATCTCCATTATCTCAAAACTATATGCAAGGAATCAAACTTCTCATAGTATCCAATGCACTTAATATGAAAGTTTTTATTATATCCTTCTTGGATGCCCATTATATTAGGACTAAATTCATAACCTAAACAAATTACCATGCTGTTTTTAAGAAACTCTCAAAATAATATAGGTGAGGTACGAGAGTTCAATAATTTCTATAAAATATAACACCACCGTGCTCTAAAAAGATATAAGTGAAGTACTAGAGCAACATTACCTAGCTCAAAAGATATAAGTGAAGCACATAGAGTATTCTAATAAATTCACGATTCAGCGTGTCTCTCTCAAAAAGATGTGTGCAGCAAGGATGATTGTGGCAAACTAAAAAGCAAAGACTCATATCATACAAGACGCTCCAAGCAAAACACATATCATGTGGTGAATAAAAATATAGCCTCAAGTACATTTACCGATGGATTGAAGACGAAAGAGGGGATGCCTTCCGGGGCATCCCCAAGATTAGGCTTTTTGGTATCCTTGAATATGGCTTGGGGTGCCTTGGGCATCCCCAAGCTTAGGCTCTTGCCACTCCTTATTCCATAGTCCATCAAATCTTTACCCAAAACTTGAAAACTTCACAACACAAAACTCAACAGAAAACTCATGAGGTCCGTTAGTATAAGAAAAATAAATCACCACTTAGGTACTGTTGTGAACTCGTTCTTTATTTATATTGGTGTAATATCTACTGTATTCTAACTTCTCCATGGTTCATACCCCCCGATACAACCCATAGATTCATCAAAATAAGCAAACAACACATAGAAAACAGAATCTGTCTAAAACAGAATAGTCTGTAGCAATCTATAGACTTCGAATACTTATGTAAGTCCAAAAATTCTGAAAAATTAGGAAAATCAGGGAAATTTGTATATAAATCTTGTGTAAAAATTTCAGATCAAAAGTACGTTCCAGTGAATTTACAAAATTCCTAGACTGAGAGCAAAAGTTTCTGTTTTTCAGCAAAATCAAATCAACAAACACCGTAGACCATCCCAAAGGTCTTACTTGGCTCAAACACTAATTTAAACAAGAAAACACAATTATTACAGAAGTAATAATGTGGAAAACACACCAAAACGGAAACAAAAAATAGAAAGCAAAAAATAAAATTGGGTTGCCTCCCAACAAGCGCTATTGTTTAACGCCCCTAGCTAGGCAAAACACAATAGATCTAGGTATTGTCATCTTTGGTATGCAATCCATAAGTAGCTCTCATAATAGATTCATAAGGTAATTTTATTTTCTTTCTAGGAAAGTTCTCCATACCTTTCCTTAATGGAAATTGGAATCTAATATTTCCTTCCTTCATATCAATAATTGCACCAATCGTTCTAAGGAAAGGTCTACCAAGAATAATAGGACATGTAGGATTGCAATCTATGTCAAGAACAATGAAATCTACGGGCACATAATTCCTATTTGCAACAATAAGAACATCATTAATCCTTCCCATAGGTTTCTTTATAGTGGAATCCGCAAGATGCAAATTTAAGGAACAATCATCAAATTCACGGAAACCTATCACATCACATAAAGTTTTTGGAATCGTGGAAACGCTAGCACCCAAATCACACAAAGCATGGCACTCATAATCTTTAATTTTAATCTTAATAGTAGGTTCTCACTCATCATAAAGCTTTCTAGGTATATAAACTTCCAACTCAAGTTTTTCTTCGAAAGATTTCATCATAGCATCAACAATATGTTTAGTAAAAGCTTTGTTTTGATTATAAGCATGAGGAGAATTCAACATGGATTGCAACAAGGAAACACAATCAATCAAAGAGCAACTATCATAATTAAAGTCCTTGAAATCCAAAAGAGTGGGTTCATTGCTATTTAAAGTTTTGACCTCTTCAATCCCACTTTTATCAATCTTAGCATTAAGATCTATGAACTCCAAATCATTGGGACGCCTTTTAACTAAAGTTGACTCATCTCCAGTCCCATCTTTATCAAGATTTACATTAGAAAAAAAAGATTCAATAGGAGTCACATCAATCACTTTAAGATCTTCATCAAAATTATCACGAGAACACACTTTTTCAAGCCATTCAAGCTTAGCACGTATTCTAGCAGTTCTTTCCTTACACTCATCAATAGAAATTCTCATAGCCTTTAGAGACTCATTAATATCATGCTTGGGTGGAATAGATCTAACTTTCAAAGAATCAATCTCAAGAGAAATTCTATCAATGTTCCTAGCCAAATCATCAATCTTGAGCAATTTTTCTTCAATCACAGCATTGAAACCCTTTTGCGAACTAATAAATTCTTTAATATTATTCTCAAGATCAGAGGGCATATTATTATAATTTCCATAAGAGTTGCTGTAGGAATTACCATAATTATTAGAGGAATTACTAGGAAACGGCCTAGGATTGAAATTACCTCTATACGCGTTGTTACCAAAATTGTTCCTACCAACAAAGTTCACATCCATAGATTCATTATTATTTCCAATCAAAGAAGACAAAGGCATATCATTAGGATCAATAGGAGCACTCTTACTAGCAAACAATTTCATCAATTCATCCATCTTTTCACTCAAAGTATTAATCTCTTCAATAGCATGCACTTTTTTACTAGTAGGAGATCTTTCGATATGCCACTGAAAGTAATTTGCCATAATATTATCTAGGAGTTTAGTAGCTTCTTGTAATGTGATTTCCATAAAAGTACCACCCGCGGCGGAATCTAAGAGATTCCTAGAAGCAAAATTCAATCCAGCATAGAAAATTTGTATAATCAAAACTCAAACCATGCGCGGGGCAATTTCTAATCATTAGTTTCATCCTCTCCCAAGATTGTGCAACATGCTCATGGTCAAGTTGCTTAAAATTCATTATATCATTCCTATGGAAGATGATCTTAGTGGGCGGAAAGTACTTGGAAATAAAAGCATCTTTACACTTATTCCATGAATCAATACTGTTTTTAGGCAAAGATGAAAACCAAGTTTTAGCACGATCTCGTAGTGAGAATGGAAATAGCTTCAATTTAACAATATCATTATCCACATCTTTCTTCTTTTGCATATCACACAACTCAACGAAAGTATTTAGATGGGATGTGGCATCTTCATTAGCAAGGCCGGAAAATTGTTCTTTCATAACAAGATTTAGCAAGGCAGCATTAATTTCATAAGATTCCGCACTAGTGGCGGGAGCAATCGGAGTACTAATAAAATCATTATTATTAGTATTGGAAAAATCACATAACTTGGTATTCTCTTGAGTCATCGTGACGAAGAAAGCAAGCAAGCACACAAGCAAGAAAAAGGCAAACGAAAAGACGAACGGAAGAAGGGCGAATAAAAAGGCAAATATTTTTGGAAAATCGTTTTAGAAGTGGGGGAGAGGAAAACGAGAGGCAAATGGCAACTAAACTAAATGCAAGAGATGAGTTTGTGATGGGTACTTGGTAGGCTTGATGTAGATCTCCCCGGCAACGGCGCCAGAAATCCTTCTTGCTACTTCTCGAGCATGCGTTGGTTTCCGTGAAGAGGAACGGGTGATGCAGCAAAGTAGATAAGTATTTCCCTCAGTTGTTGAGAACCAAGGTATCAATCCAGTAGGAGATACAAGCAAGTCCCCAATAGATGTACCTACACAAAGAATCAAACACTTGCACCCAACGCTATAAAGGGGTTGTCAATCCCTTCACGGTTACTTGCAAGGATGAGATCTGATAGAGATAGATAGAATAGATTGCTTGAACGGAAAGTAAAACAAAAGTAAAAATAATGCAGCAAGGTATTTTTGGTATTTTTGGTTTTAGATCTGAAAGTATAAGATGGAAAATAGACCCGGGGGCCATAGGTTTCACTAGAGGCTTCTCTCATGATGGCAAGTATTACGGTGGGTGAACAAATTACTGTCGAGCAATTGATAGAAAAGCGAATAATTATGAAGATATCCAAGGCAATGATTATGCATATAGGCATCACGTCCGTGTCAAGTAGACCAAAACGATTCTGCATCTACTACTATTACTCCACACATCGACCGACTCCTGCCTGCATCTAGAGTATTAAGTTCATGAAGAACAGAGTAACGCATTAGGTAAGATGACATGATGTAGAGGGATAAACTCAAGCAATATGATGAAAACCCCATCTTTTTATCCTCGATGGCAACAATACAATACGTGCCTCGCTACCCCTACTATGTCACTGGGTGAGGACACCGCAAGATTGAACCCAAAACTAAGCACTTCTCCCATTGCAAGAATTACCAATCTAGTTGGCCAAACCAAACCAATAACTCAAAGAGACTTGCAAAGATATGAAATCATGCATATAAGAATTCAGAAAAGACTCAAATAATATTCATAGATAATCTGAACATAAACCCACAATTCATCGAATCTCGACAAACACACCGCAAAAGAGTATTACATCGGATAGATCTCCATGAAGATCATGAAGAACATGGTATTGAAGAGCAAAGAGAGAGAAGAAGCCATCTAGCTACTAGCTATGGACCCGAAGGTCTGTGGTGAACTACTCACGCATCATCGGAGGGGCAATGGAGTTGATGTAGATGCCCTCCGTGATCGAATCCCCCTTCAGCAGATTACCGGAAAAGGCTCCAAGATTGGATCTCACGGGAACCGAGGCTCCTGACGGCGGAAAAGTGTTTTCGTGGCTCTCTTTGGTATCCAGGGAATATTTGTGAATTTATAGGCCGAAGATTAGGGTTGGGGGAGTTGCCGTGGGCCCACAAGCCAGGGGGGCGCGCCCTACCCCCCTAGGCGCGCCCCTGTGGCTTCTGACCACACGGCGGCTCTCCTGCCTTGGTCTCCAAGCTTGGTAGGTTCCTTCTAGTCCAAGAAAGATCATTCCAAATATTTTATTCCATTTGTACTCCGTTTAATATTCCTTATCTGCAATACTCAAAAACAAGGAAAAAACAGAAACTTGCACTAGGCTCTAGATTAATAGGTTAGTCCCAAAAATAATATAAAATAGCATATTAATGCATATAAAACATCCAAAACAAATAATATAATAGCATGGAACAATCAAAAATTATAGATATGTTGGAGACGTATCACTGCACTTTGGAAGTGTGGCGTCTTTGTGCTAGGCGCTGCACAACGCGGGGGGAGGGGGGCTGGACTGACCCCAGGATGCCACGCTAGCCGGAGGTGCGGCGCCCGTCAGTCACGCACTACACTGTGTACAGTGGCGTCTGGCTGTCGGGCGTCACACAAAAGGGTCAGGCGAGTGCAAATTTTTCACGAACAGTTCACTTTGTGAATTTGTTTCGTCAATAGGTTAATTTTGTCTTTTTGCCACCCCCTCAAAGAAAAAGCAAAGTTCTTTCCCTTGCTCTATATATATAAAAAAAGAAAAATGATAACGTCCACACGTGTGGCAGGTTTGCATTTTGCCCACACGCACTTATCCACGTTGATTCTGTTTTGCACGAATCCTAAAGAGATCTGTAGGAGTTTCACTGCCACGTAGCCATCATCGTGTGTATGGGCGTTGGAGAGTTCGCCCACACGACCCGCAGCACGCGTTAGACAGCTGCGCCGTGTGGGCAAACCGGTTTCTGCCCACACAGCCACCACCTAGTCCACGCGCGTGTGGCGAACTGCTCTTCGCCCACATGACACTCGTACGTTGCTAGATGGCAACTGCAGTTGCGCATACGTGGCAACTAGGTAAGCTCACATGGCAACTATGATTCGTTGCTAGATGGCAACTGCAGTTGCGCGTATGTGGCAACCAGGTAAACACACATGGCAACTATGATTAACCATACATAACAACTATGGTTGGACCACACGTGGCGACTAGGTAAACACACATGGCAACTATCCTCGGGTAACTAAAGTGTCATTCCGCGAATAACTATAGTTAACCAAAACAGAGAGAGCTGCCATGCTTTTACAACTACATTTGCCATCCCGGGTTACTAAAATTGCCATCTCCGGGGGTAACTAAAGTGTCATCCTACGGGTAACTAACGTAGCTGCGCCACGTGTGTGAGCAGATTTGCTTCGTGCCACACGCGGAGGTGGGGATGAGTAGTACTTGTTGGGCGTGTGGCACGAAGTAGTTGCGCCCACACGTGTGGACAGTTCTAATGTTCGCCTATGGGCTGCCTCCCGAATACACCACACACGATGTGTGGGCGGATGTCTAATGTGCCACACGTGTGGTGAATATCGGGACAAAAAAAGAAGGAATTTCTTCCCCAAACCTCCCGTCGGTTCCTCGACCAAATCCACGCCGGTCGCCGTGATTATACCTCCTCTACCTCTCCGGCAGAGCAATCCGGGCGCGAATGGAGAAGCCACATGATGGCACAGATTCCAATCGACCATGGGGTCCAGGCCCGACACCGGGACGAAGGCGCCGACGGCGTCCGCGGTTGCGGTGGTTGGAAGGAGGTCGCAGCGGTTATACCTTCATGGGTTGAGGGAGCAGCTAGAGCTCGCTGCCATGGCGTGACCCTCCATCCGACACACGTGTCCGAGCCGTGAGGTTTCCCCTTTCGCACTCTCATTTCCAAAGTCAAATCTCCCCGATGGAGACTTCAAACCTGAACACGTAGCAAAAAAAATTCCTTACGCCTGTAGCATCATCGAGGACTTTTCACACAGACCAATTTTTTTGATTTTTTTTTTGAATTTCGAAGACCAATTTTGACTTGGCCGGAAGAAAAATCCCCAACTACCCAATTATTCTGAAGAACTATGTATTTTCCTTCTTCGTAGGAAGATGAAGTAGGCCAGCATGCCGTGCATTCCAGGTTTGATCCTCCTATTCTTGAGTCCATTCTGCAGATTCGATGACTGGCTGTCGCTTGCAAAGCCGCTCTCCCCCGTCGACACGATCGTCTCCAAGGGCAGGGACCTTGTGCTCGATTTCTTCTCCCCGGACAGCTCCAACGCCAGCCTTTGGCATATGGTACCACAACATGCCCGACAGCACCTTCGTGTGGACCGCCAACCGCAACTATCCAATCGCCGCCGCTTCGTCTCCGACGCTTGCCATCACCAATAGTTCCGACCTGGTGTTGTCGGACTCCCAAGGTCACAGTCCTTGGGCGGTGAAGAGTGACATCAAGATCATGGGAGTTGCTACGGTTCTATTTGACTCGGGGAACTTCATCCTCATCTCTCCAAATGGCACAATGGTATGGCAGAGTTTCCATCACCCGACAGACACCATTCCCCCCAGTACATGGATCTCTCTCAGCGAGAAGGCTCGTGCAGTTGGGCTCCTAATTGCTTGGAAGAGCCCCATTGACCCATCCAATGGATATTTTTCTGTGGGCCTTGACCCCAACTTGAACCTTCAGTTAGTCATTTGGAACAGGACTATGCCCTACATCCGCCTGAGTATGCTTTTTTTAAAGGAAAAGTCAGAGAAGCTCTGGGCAGAGAAGCTCTGCCTTATGCATTTCAAAATAGGTGTGAAACCTGAGTGACCGTAGTTAATTACATGGAGGCAATGTTAACACTGCACGGAGGGTGCAGCTGGCCATTGCCAAGCCATATTATAAGGAAGAGACAAAGAAGAAAGGAAAGGGGAGGAAAACAAAAGTCCTATCTCATACGCTCCACCCAGTGGAGCATTAGCTGCTGGTTTGCGTGCGTCTTTGCCCTGTGATGCAATAGGTGGACTATATTAGATGCTTCTCTTAGGATTAGGGCGTCAGGCCACCTCTTTTTGTCGAAGACTTTTGCATTTCTTATGCTCCAGAGCGTGACCATGCACGCAACAAAAAACACATGCCACAACTTGCCACTCCAGCTCTGTGTGCGGCTGGACTTGAGGAGACGAACTCGAATAGGGAGGTAGCCCGCACAGCTAGATTGAACACTCCAATTTTTTCCAAAGTACATCCGCAGGTTTGCATCTGAGTATTAAGTGTTCGATTGACTCGGTCGCAGGACAGATATCACACCCGTCATGTGGCGCAATGACTTTACATTGCTTTTTAAGCATGTTATCTCGGGTATTCAATCTGCCATGGAAGGCTACCAAAGGAACACCCTATGTCTCATGGGGATGATGTTATCCCTTATGAAAACAGCTTGGGGCCAGTTCATACATGTGAAAGTTAACAAGCTATAAAAGTAGGCTATTGATGCTTCACGCTTATGGATAGAGGACACCCATTTGTCACCCTGGGTTAGATCCGGTTGTATATGACTCAACTTTTCTCCATCATGGTGTCAAGTTGTTGTGCTGCTGTCATAGATAAATTAGGATGCAGTTGAATGTTCCACTGTCCATTGTATTGGGAGGCCACAGTGCAAAGCTTGTTTTTAGCAAAAGTGAAGAGCATGGGGTAGGAGTCATTAAACCGACCATTGCCCGACCAATCATCGAGCCAGAAGGAAATCTTGGAGCCTTCCCCTAGCGAGCACTTGGTGGCGTTGATGATAAGAGACAGGAGACATCCCCATAGGGTTGTGTCCCCATTTTTTGCTAACATAGGGATGGTGTGCTCACAGTATTGACGTGCAAGCCAGGCAAAACAGGGTACCTTGCTGTCTTGTAAAACTTTGGTAGTGAAGCGGCAGATTAAGGCCATATCATGTGTGCGGAGGTCCCGTATTCCTAGTCCTCCGGTGTCCTTGGGTAGAGTTGCCAGATTCCAGGCTACTAGACATTGCGCCCCCCTAGCAGATTTTTTTCCTTGCCATAGAAAACCCCAAAGAATTCTTTCCAGCTTATCCAACGACTCTTTTGGCCAGAGGAAACATGCCATGTAGTAATTTGGTATGGCTGCAAGTACTGAATTTATCATAGTCAACCTGCCTCCCCACGATAGAAAGGTTGCGAGCCAACCGGAGAGCCTCTTGTCCACTTGGTGTATGATTGGCATTAACAGCGCATGGGTGATCTTGTTTGTTGAGAGTGGCAGTCCCAAGTAGTTGCAGGGGAAAGCTGATATTAGACACTATAGCAATTCAGATACTTGCTGGCTTACAGATGTCTCCATGCAGATGGGCACAAAGGTGCTTTTATTGAAATTGATTTGCAGACCAGTGAACTCTGAGAAAAGATTAAGTAACCTCTTGACAACTGTAGCCTGTTCCATAGTACCTTTGATGAGCATTAGCGTATCATCAGCGTACTATAGTACCGGGAAGAAAGAGTCAGATTCCAGCGGGTGTAGCAGATTTCCACTTCTGTGCTCCCGACAACACATTTGTTGAAGCACATCCGCCATTAGGATGAACAGGTAAGGTGATAGTGAATCCCCTTGTCGTAGCCCACACTTTAAGTAGATTGTCTCTCCCAACTTACCATTGATAGCCACCCTTGTTGAACTCGAGTAGATCAGGTTTCTTATCCAGGTGATCCATCTGTGCCCAAACCCTCTGGCAGAGAGAACAGCAAACAAAGCATCCTAGCTCATGCTATCAAAACCTTTCTTGAAATCAAGCTTTATCACAATCATGGGCTTCTTTCTTTCCTTAGCATATTGAACCAGCTCCGCAGCAAGAGAGAAATTCTCAGCAATGCATCTTCCGGCCAGAAAACCGAATGGAGTGGATGCACCATCCTTGGTATCCTTACCTGTAGCCTCGTAGTTAAAACTTTCGTGGTTAGCTTAGGTAGGCTATGTACCAAAGAGGTAGGCCGAAAATCCTTGATTTCCAATGAGGTATCTTTTTTGGGCAGTAGCACAATTGAAGTTGTGTTGACACCTGAGAGATCAACCTTGTTGGCATGAAATCAGAGAAAAATTCAACAAGTCAGGTTTTAGGGTCTCCTTGAAACTCTCGTAGAACTCATTGGTGAATCCATCAGGCCCAAGGCTGTGATTGTTCGGGGAGTGATTGATTGCAGACACAATCTCAGCCCATGAAAATTGTTCCTCTAGTGAACTCAGATCAACCAGGTCATATAAAGTTGAGATATTCATGGTGGGTGTAGAAGGAGAGCCTTGGCCGAGCAGTGTGTTGAAATACTCAGTTGCTATTTTGAGTTTCTCCTCATCCTTAAAGAATTCAATCCCATCTTTAACAAGAACTCTGATGTTGTTCCTCTTGGAGTGGCTATTTGCAGCAGCATGGAAGAAACGGGTGTTTTCATCCCCCAACGTACACTGCCGGATCTTTGCTCTTCTCCTCCATATACTGGTCTGCCAAAGAACTAAATGCTGGACTTTTTTGTTTGCATGATCTCAGAGACAGAACTCTAGGTCAGAGAGCATTCTATGCTCTTCCACCCTAGTTAAAAATTCAACAACATGTTTGTTGTTGTCCAGGAGCAGCTTAATACTACTGCTATTCCTGCACCATTTTCAGATAGCGGCGCGGATCCTTCTCATCTTAAAACTGATGAGTGAGGTGACGGCAGCAATGGGCCTAGTTCCCCTATTCCATCCGTCTGAGATTATTCTTCTGAATTCCTCAATTTCCAACCAAACTCTCGAACCTGAATGAGTTGCTTCTGGTGGTTTCATTGGAGAAGTCCACGACAATCGGTGCGCCTCAGTATGCTCAGCGACGCGTCAGTAATTGGTGGCATATTATACCAGAACACTATCTTCTATGAAGCGATTGTTGGAACAAGGGACGAGTTCTAGTATGAATTCTCTGTTTCTAGTGGCTCACAGTATGCACGCCTTATGCTCGACTACATGCATGGGTGTGTTGAGGATTCTTAATTAGCTGGAACAACCACTCATCTTGGACAACCGCCGACACCCGCCCCGCTAGAAGCTGCGAGCCCTATGCTTCATGTGGCCCGTTCGGCTATTGCGACAACATCGGGGCGGCCGCGACATGCCGTTGTCTTGATGGGTTTGAACCCGTTGGTATTAACATTTTGGGCGGATGTAGAAGAACCAAGACACTGAAATGTGGCAAGCAAAGTCATTTTGTGACCTTGCCTAAGATGAAGTTACCTGACAAGTTTTCACATGTCCTCAACACAATCTTTGACGAATGCTTGTCACGCCCAAGATGCGATCCTATCCTTATTTTGGCACGAGGGCCTCGACAGGGATAGAAGCGCATCTCGTCGTGTTGCAAGAATGGATATCATTACAAGTACATGTAAAGAAGAGATGAGTATATGGAATTGGCTTACACTCGCCACAAGCTACATCAATGTCACCTCAATACAACAACAAATACAAACATCATACAGAAGAGCAGGGTCCGGCTACGGACGAAATCAAACGATAAAATGACATCCATCCTTGCTATCCCAGGCTGCCGCCTGGAACCCAACCTAGATCGAAGAAGAAGAAGAAGAACTCCAAATCAAACAAAGCATCGCGCTCACGTCATATCATCGCATTACATGTACCTGCAACTGTTGTTGTAGTAATCTGTGAGCCACAGGGACTCAGCAATCTCATTTCCAAGGGTATCAAGACTATTAAAGCTTAATGGGTGAGGTATGGTTAAGTGATGAGGCTGCAGCAAGCAACTAAGCATTTATTTGAGTGGCTAACTTACGAGTACAAGAATAAAGGGGGATGATTGTCGAATAAACGGACGTGAACTAGTAACGACCTCTAAGAGATCCTGAACACCTACAACGTCAAACATAACCCCACCGTGTTCTCCCTCGGATAAGGACTCACGAGAAGAGACAGTCACGGTTACGCACACGGTTGGTGTATTTTATTTGAGTTTACTTCAAGTTTGCTATGACCGGGTGTTAAACAAAGTTTCCAAGTTGCCACGTAACCGCGGGCACGGCTTTCCGAAAGATTTAACCCTGCAGGGGTGCTCCTACTCATCCATCACAAACTAACCACACTCAGCGGGAATAACCTCGACCACGAATCTCATGATCTTCCTAGGCAATTCCGTTGGAAAACCTCAACCTCGAGATAGCCCAAAGTATCGGAATTCCTCACACAAGACGTTCGAGAAAGGTAAAACAAGTCCAGCAAGGCCGCCCGGCGTGTCGACGATCCCGATAGGAGCCGCGTATCTCGTTCTCAGGACACGACGGATTGTCCAAACTTCCGGTAGGCCAATCACAGAGTTGCCCCTGGCGGCCACCGGCGGTTGACAGGTTGGACCAACACTCATGAGGAGCACTGGCCCGGGTTGTTGATTAAAGATCCTCGGGTTAATTACTCCCTATGCAGGTTTATTAGTTATTAGGCAAATGTAGTACCAATGTTGGGCCTTGCCAGACAAGTTTTATCCTAAAACGAAAATCAAGGGGGTCCCCATAACAACCCCAAGCATGTTAGGAGCGCTCAATTATGGAACATAACACTGGTACACAAGTAACTAGGGCGGCAAGAGTGGAACAAAACACCGAGCAAAAGGCCAAGCCTTCCACCCTTTACCAAGTATATATGTGCATTAAATTAAATAGCAATAATATTGTGATATAAAAAAAAGGATATCCATGATGGCACATGGAAACAACTGCACCTGCAACTAGCAACGCTATAAGAAGGGCTGAGCAAGCGGTAACATAGCCAAACAATGTTTTGCTAGGTAGTGGAGGGTTAGAGGCTTTCCATGGCAATTTGGGAGGCTTGACATACAAGTGGTAGGTAGCGAGACAGCGATAGAAACGAGACATCTAGCATGGCAATGATAGTAATGGTATCCAGGGAAATGATCATCTTGCCTGAGATCCCGCTTGGAAGAAGAACGAATCCATGAAGAAGACGAACCAACGTAGTCGAACGAATCCTCACACTCCGAAGCGGTTTCGGAACTCTATCGAGAAGAAGCAATCGGAAACAACAATCAACACACGAGAACACCACAACAAATGCATGGTATGATGCGCAAACAATATGATGCATGTCCGGTTTAAATATGCAAGGCATGGCAATCACAACAATCAAACACTACACATTAAGTGAAGCTCAATATGCAACGAGTTGCATATTGACGAAACTCCACATTTGAATATTTAGTTCACTCTCGTTTAGGTACACAACAATATTAAATGTTGTTAAACATGGCAAGAGGTGAAGCATAAGTAAACTACACATCTAGGCAAGTTTAAATGAGGCCGGAAACAACATATAGCATTTCCGAAACGACCCCATATGTTAATTTCGAAATTGGTCCAGATCTGAACTAATCAGGTTTTTATATTTGTTAAACAGAAAAATAAAGTGAACCATGCAATTCTACACGTCATTCTAGTCGATTTACATATATGGAACATCTCAATCGGAGCTACGGTCGAAAAGATATGACAATCGCAAGATTATATGCCATGAATGCAAAATGCATGGAAAAGACAATCACAAACACTTCAAATCAAGAATGCAGCAAGATATTATGAAACTACATGAAATACTAGTCAAGTTACATATGCAACATGTTCAAAACGGAGCTACGGTTCAACCACAACAACCAACGCAAGTTTTATTTGAAATCTGCCCAAAACAGCAAGATAGCGTTTTGCACACATGAAAACAACAAGGTACAAGATTCTAAAATGCACAAACTAAGCATGGGGCAGTAGCATATAACATACACTGCATTTCAACTTCACAAATCATACTCCAAATAGTTATGGAACACATGGTAGGAAGCTCACAACATGGCAACAAAATAAGGCAGATTATGACAGTGAAAATAACAGTTTTTAGCATAGCAGATTTTCACGGAGGTATAATGACAGCAGTAAAACTATATGCTACAGGTCATATAATGGCATGAAAATTAACAGCATGGTAGTAGACATGATGCACTACAATTCATTACTTTATGGCAACATCAAATTATGCTCAGATTCATGGCAACCAACAACACAACATGGCATATTGAAGAAAACAGATTCTCAGACTTAGTGAAAATTAGGCTAGTCATGAGCAGCAGTTTTTAACAGATTGACATATTGGACAGCAGGTTTAATTATGATGCAAAACCTATTCATGCAAGCTATTGGCACAACATGATAGAGCATAACATGCTTAACAAAAGACTCCATGGTGGCATCACCAAAAGACTCCTAGAACACTAGCAATTCACATCACAACACAGCAACAAAATAACAGATTTCCAGACTTAGAATTATTTAGGACCCTCAAAACAACAGATTTTTATAGCATGTTGGCCACAAGAAAACGGCACCTAAACATGCATTTCTATGACAACCAAAAATACCGGGGCCTAGCACACATGTTCAAGG
The DNA here is from genome assembly GCA_039707655.1 of Elymus sibiricus. NCBI lineage: Eukaryota > Viridiplantae > Streptophyta > Magnoliopsida > Poales > Poaceae > Elymus > Elymus sibiricus. The sequence goes on from CM077665.1 coordinate 484,725,720, forward strand.
GCATATCTCAAGTTCAAAATTATTTCATATGATGCACGGATTAAATCACACGAAATAGACAAAAGGGCATCATGGCAAAAATGACATGCACACGAACTTCCTCCAATGACAAAACTAAATGCACAGTTAAATTCTATGGATTTTTCTACCCCGAAAACACATATAACATGCATAGGTTATGTGGGAAAATATGTCACAATTAATTATGCAAGTTTATGGCCTAATCCCCTTTTAGCTATTATAAATGCAAGTTAAATGCAAATATTTCAATGAACAGGTTTGTCATGCATGAAAATGCGATGTCGATAATATGAACATTTTTAATATATGATTGGATTAAATTCAATGCATGGTTAAATAAATATGACAATGCAAATTAATGGCAAATATGCAAAATGATGCAAACAGCGAGCTTAGGTATTTTATCATGGGTGAATATGACATATTATGAATCTACACAAAATTCTACCCATTTTACATAAATAAAACATTTAGATCCGAGGCACGGTTATTTAAATATGATCTTTTTTAAAAAAAAAACATGCACTTCCTGCAATTAATTAAACAAACGACAATGGGCCAAATATGAAGGGTGTCAGATAGCAAACATGCAGTGGGCGCGGGATACTATAAAACGCTCAGGGCGGGGGAATTGGATCTGGTGCTCACCAGAGGCCAAGGCCTGGCTAGAGGAGGCGGTTGCAGTTGGGCCGGCGGTGAGGCGCTGCTGGGCCGGTCCACGTGGGCGACACGGGCGAGGCGAAGCTGGCGAGGCCCGAGCGTGGTCAACAGAGCGAGGCAACGGAGGCCATGGCGCAGGGCAGCTCGTGGCCGGCGGCGGTCCTTCAGGGCAGGGCTCCGGCGGGACGAGGAAAGCGGGGGAGGCCGGATCCGTGACGGGGAACTCCGGATCCGTCCATTCCCGGGGGTTTCGAGGCGAGGCGGCGAGCTCCTTCGACGCCATGGCGAACCTGCGGGAGGGAGAGGGGAGAGAGAAGTGAGAACGGGAGGAAGAAGAGGCCGCGAGGGAGGTCCGACGACCTGCCGGTGGGGCTCCGGCGTGGCGCGGCACGACGACGACGCACCGGCGGCGACGGGGCTGACGAGGTGAAGGCGGGGTCGAGGCGAGCGGCTCGGGAGCGGAGCTCCTGAGCTACGGGCGGGAGGCGAGCGGCGTCGGCGGCTTCGGCCTGCGGAGCTCCGGCGGCGTCCGGCGGCTGCGGCTTCGGCGAGGGGCCGGCCATCGGGCGCGACGGGGGCTTGGGGCGGCGAGGCTTCCGGCGAGGAGCTTCGGGCGGAAGCCATGGGATGCAGGGCTGCTCTGTGGTCGCCGGACATGTCCGATTTGACCACGGACATGTCCGGTAGGTGGGGTTTTTGGGCGATTTTCAGCCTCTAGATCGCGATCCGAGGGCCGAAAATGGGCAGATGGTTGGGGCTACGGGATCTGGAGGAGGAGGGCTAGCAGGTGGGGTTTTTCTAGGGGTGTGGCTGCAATTTTACATGGGGAAACCCTAAAGAGTGAGGGGCTCTCTCTCCATGGGGGTTTAAATAGGGAAGGCACTAGGGTTGGGGTTGGACCTCGTCCGTCCGATCGCGATCCGATGACCACGAACGGAGGGGGGCTAAGTTGGGCTAGTGGGCTGTGGAGAGGTGATTGGGCCAAGAAGAGAGGGAGGTTTGCGGCCCGTGACATGATTTGAAATACCGAAAGCGTCCGATAATAAACCGATCCCGCGGGCACGTGCGTGTGTGGTTGGTCTCAAAACGGTCGACGACACGAACGGAGCGAACCGGCAACTACGAACGGATGCAAGTTTTCGAAAACAGGTGACGATGCCATGCACATGATGCGAATGATGCGATGATGAATGCGACAAACAAACGAATCACACGATGACAACGGAATAAAAGGGGAATCTTCTGGAGCGTCGGTCCCGGGCTGTTACAACTCTCCTCCACTTACAAGAGATCTCGACCCGAGATCTTAGAATGAGAAGGGGAAGAGAAAGAGAATGGAGAGGTAAAACTTAGTTGCCTCTTTGACAAACGAGTGAAACCATAGAAACATGAAGGTTGGAAAGAGATGAAGAATGACATGATGAAGAAGTAAGAATTCACAAGAAATTTCGGCAGCAATTCGGTAGGAAAGAGAGGCAAAACTTGATAAGATGTAGAGAACTTGAAAAGAGAAAACAACACTCTGATTAAATGAATAAGCATGGAAAGAACATGATCATGATACAACGAGATGATGAGATGAATAGAGCAACATCACAATGCCTCCGGAACAAAAGAATAGAAGCTAGATCGATTGAAGGAAATGAACGGAGAAAAAAAAATGACAACTTCTACCACCATGAATTGAAAGTATCCTTACAAAGAATGGTTGAACGGAGTTGTTGAAAAACCAACAACGAAAAGAACAGGGTTGTTGTGGGCTTATGGAAAGCATCTCAAAATTATGAGGTGACAACCTGCCACTAACGGAAACAATTGATTTGTTTGAGATCAACAAGGAGATGAAAACTTCTTTCACCGAGAGGATACATTGAGAACTTGGATCATTGATAAACACCATGGTAGCAACAATTCTTAGGAAGTGCTTTAGGTGAAATCCAATCTAAGATAACTACGAGAAGAAAAGATGGGTTTACATATCTCATTCTTGACAAATACTCTTCGAGACTCCTCATGAATCAAGAATGCTATAACACCATCTCAAAAGATAAGAGAGAATGAATTGCACTTTGAAATGCAAGATAATAATACTTGAGAAACTACCAACAAAAACTTGAAGAACACTTGAGAATGAGAGAAATCTTGATGAACCATCATGAAGAACTTGTTGGAGAACACCGGAATGAAAGGATGATAGAGAAGAATTGAAGGTTGAAAGAATAGATTATGACCTCCAAGATTATATGAAGCTTCGCGATGAGATACTTGAGAACAACTTGGACTCCGGAAACACTTAGAGCCGAGAATTTGATATCAGGAACAACTCCGGAAGAAGGATTAACTCAATTGATCAAACAAGAATAATGATTACGTTATGCTTATCCTTCATCAAGTTAAATTGATGACAAGCAAAGGATTTGGCATACCACTAATTCTTCTTGAGAATGAATTGAGAGATATTAAAACAAGCTTGAAGAAGTCTTCAACGAAACACCGGTAAGAATTTGAACGAATGAGGAAACTACGAATGAATGGAGATACAAGAGAACGAAGAGAACACGATCCGTCTTGCTGAAACTTGAATGAAGCACCGGAATAAATAAGATACGAACGAAGAGACGACAATTTAGAAGAATTTGAGAATGAAAGCTGAAAGCTGAGAACGAAGAAATCTTCTGAAATGATGGCCTTCGGAGGATCGAGAAATGACAACAACTCTGAAATGCTCCGGATAGATATGGAAGGAATTACTCATGACTGAAAACAATTGAGAGGATAGCATGAAGCTGAAACCAGGAATCTTCAAGAGAATGAGCAAAGATTTAAGAGAAACACTCCTTCGGTCTTCAAAGTTGAGAAAGATGACAAGGAACACATCAAGAATTACCAAGACACTCCGGAATAATGAATAAGAAAAGGTTGAGCCAACAATGAAAATGATTTAGAAGCGACCTTCGAGACGGAATATGACTGATGAAATCATTCTTACGTCATATTGGAAAGAACTTGAGGACTCCGGAAAAGATTAAAAGAGTCAGGTAAGATCCTGGGGAAAACCTGTGGGATATGGGCCCACTCAACAGAAACCACCGTTTAAACGATTGCTTGGAAAGAGAGATTGCACCGGTACAATTGAAAACTTGATGAGGTGAGACCCTCGAAATATATTGGAAGGATTTGAACGAAAACACGGATCTTCTGCGATGTCTTCAACACTCTGGATAGAAAAGAGAAATATGAAAACCAAGAAAGGCTTGATAAAGAATTCCAACACAGGAAGGCATTAAGGGAATGACAAGGATATGATGAACACCGAGAGCTTGAATTGAATCCACCGGGAAAGAAAACGAGACGAAGAAATGATGAACTTAGAACTTGAGGATCTTCATGAGAATCACCGGATATCAAATGGAAGAAAAGATAGCGGAAGCATCAATGAAAAGAAAGGCACTTGGATGAGAATTTAATTGTTGAAGAAAAAAAGGGCGGGAGGGTGGGGAAAAACAAGGACAACTTGAAACAGATGAGACAAACTCCGGAAAGAAATATGAGGATTGATCTTGCAAAACTTGGAAGGGATAAAATCATCTTGAAGAGAAGCACACCGGTTGGAAAGAATTGACATGACAACTCCGGTTGAACAAAGGGTTAGCATTCCCATAAAAATATTAGAATACCATTTAGAAAAGATATGAATTCACCACTTGACATCGAAGCAACTTGAATTACCATACTCCAAAACAACACAAAGGGTGAGGCTTGAGAATTAAGCCGGAAACAAATACATAACCCATTATGCATTCGTTGAAAGGATAATCCTAGGTAACTACTTGAGTTCCCACCTAAGAACTCCCGAAATCTCGGTTATGCGATCGGGTACACGGATACACGGAGTTTCACATAATCACACAACTCCTAGCAGTAATACTACTCTCTAGTGTATCACATCCCTCAACACACAACCAAAGGTCTCGGAAACTCATCTACCTCAGATCCTCGTAATCACAACGATACTAAGTATGGTAGTACATCCAAACTCTCTCCACCAGTACTGGGGATGCCGGACTCCTCTCGCCACTACCAGTATTGAAGCAATTTCGAACATCCTCCGTCCTGAGATACTAAGAAAACTGAATGATAACGATGTGTCAAGAATCCCCTGGAGCTCAACTCCCCGGAAGAAATCAAGTCAGACAGGAGGCACCAAGACAGAACTCCGTCACATCGGTATCATATAGTTTCCAAAATACCCGCGTGATCCTAAAAAAAATTTGAGTGAGAAGAGGGTAGAATGAAAATTCCTAAGTCGAATACCTCACCAGAGTATAGAAGAGGAGTAAAAGAATCCTACTCTCCGATATAACTAGACTCAAAATAGTTTTTCACTAGACTCGACTCGGCCAAATTCGATCAATCAAGGGGGCTCCTAGGTCGGTACAGGCTCTGATACCAACTTGTCACGCCCAAGATGCGATCCTATCCTTATTTTGGCACGAGGGCCTCGACAGGGATAGAAGTGCATCTCGTCGTGTTGCAAGAATGGATATCATTACAAGTACATGTAAAGAAGAGATGAGTATATGGAATTGGCTTACACTCGCCACAAGCTACATCAATGTCACCTCAATACAACAACAAATACAAACATCATACAGAAGAGCAGGGTCCGGCTACGGACGAAATCAAACGATAAAATGACATCCATCCTTGCTATCCCAGGCTGCCGCCTGGAACCCAACCTAGATCGAAGAAGAAGAAGAAGAAGAACTCCAAATCAAACAAAGCATCGCGCTCACGTCATATCATCGCATTACCTGTACCTGCAACTGTTGTTGTAGTAATCTGTGAGCCACAGTGACGGGGATATTACCCCGCGATATAACCCGGCAGACATGCTGACCCGGTAAACCGTACTGACCCGGAGAACAGTACTGACCCGGCAGACATGCTGACCCGGCAAACAGTACAGACCTGGTTACAGTTCTAACCCGGCAGACAATTTGTAACCCTGCGGCTACAGTGTCAGGATGTACCCCGGCTGCTACAGTGTCAGGGTGTAACCCGGCTGCTACAGTGTCAGGATGCTAACCCGGCTACAGTGTCAGGAGGCTAACCCGGATGCTACAGTGCCAGGAGGTGAACAGTGTTATCAGACAGTCCTGGAGACGAGTCTCTGAAGATAAGCCCTGGTTGTAACCCGCCCGGTGTAAGCCGCCCGGGATGGGTTACAAGCCCAGGACTCGGAAGCCCATGAAGAGAAGCCCGCGATGGGAAGTCATCAATCCGACTTAGACTCTACATGTAAACCGCCCCTTCAGCCTTTATAAGGAGGGGCGGGTCACCCCAAGAGGGTCAGGTTAGACGTCTCAATAGACAGGTCTTAGAGACAGGTCAGAAAAGATAGTCAGACAAGAGGGTCTCGAGATTAGAGGTAGCGACTCCGCACCCTTGTAACTGAGATCGTCATCGTCATCAATATAAGACACAAAGCAGGACGTAGGCTTTTACCTCCATCGGAGGGGCCGAACCTGGGTAAACTCTCGCGTCTCTCGTCCCGCTCAACCCCTCTCAAGCTTCCAGTTAGATGCGATGACCCCACACCTTAAGTCCGTTAACCCGGACATCTGCCGTGACAAATCCACGACAGTTGGCGCCCACCGTGGGGCCTACGCGCTGTGGTGTTGAGTTCTTGGAGGGATCTCTCTCAGGGATCGAGGAGTTAGCAATTTTTCCCGGATGAAGAAGAGCCGGTTTTGAAGGATCGGAGTCAGTTCCGAGTTCATCGGTCCAGATTACAATCTGAGAGGGATAAAGTTCAAAACAAATTAGGGTTGCGGTTGATTCCGCCCCCGCTATCTCACAAGTCGCCGAGGCGGACAGTTTTTTCGTCATCGACACTGATCTGGCGGGTCTCTACTACGGGCATATGAGTCACACAGCCGCAGGCTAGCTACGTGGCGTTTTGGTTTTTCGCCGAAGTCAATTATGACCCGGGCGTGGATCATCCAAGACCACTACGACCCGGACTCACCACATCAAGTCGCCACAGATCCAGGAGATTGTGCGTGTACACGCTGCAATTACAACAGTCAAAACAAAAAAAGAGAAGGGCCACGATCCAGAAACGGATTGACCTCCATCCGAGTCAGCCTCGTCCCTCCGTGCCTGCGTTTTTTCTGCCATGCGCCGCCGCGTGCGAGTCGCCGTCAGCAGCCGCGAGTCTCCACCGCCGTGAGCCGCCCGCCGCCGCGGGCCTGATTCCTCCGTCCGAGTCGCCTTCGGGACCGGGCGTTGCCAAATCGCCTCCTCTCCGAGCCGCCGTGCCCTCGCTGTCAACCCGCCGGCGCCTCTCCATCACCTCGCTCCGCCTCACGCGCGCCGCCCGAGCCGCCTCAAATCGCCGGGGCCGAGCCGCCTCCGGCTCCCTCCACGGCAGATCCTCCCGCGAGCCATCCCGCCGCAGCCTTCGCTCCGGTTCCGCCTTCTCTGCTCCCGCCTCGCCTCTGCTTGCCGAGCTGGCCCGCCGCCGTGGTCGCCCGGTCTGGTCGCCTGGACTGGAGCAGGCCCTCAGCCGTCGCCTCCGCACGACCCGGATTCCCCGTTTCGAGCCACTCCCGTCGTGGGCGGCTTCGCCTCGCCTCCAAGCCGGCCCTGCGCCGTGACAAGTCGCCGTCTGCGAGCCGCCTCTGCAGTCGCCTCCGCCGTCGCGTGCCGAGCTGCCCTTCCACCTCCACCGCTGCCGTGGCCGCCTCGGCACTCGCGACCCGCCTTCTCTGCTCCGAGTCGCCTCCGCGCTCCGAACCGCCATCAACTCGCCCCGCCCCTCCCGCCGTGGTTGCTCCGCCGCTCCTCGCCGGCTCACCGCTCCATCCCCAAGCATGGGCTCCGCCTCTTCGAGCATTCCGCACACGGCCGGCCGAGCCACTGCCGCACCTCTGCTCTGAGTCGCTGTGCGGCCTCACCGTCGCCATGACCCGCCGCGGGCGAGCCGCCTCGGCCCCTAAAGCCGCCCGCCGACGCTGCTGAGCCGCCGGGCCTTGCCGCGCCGCTTCTACCGCGGCCCTGTTGTGGTCGAGCCACTGCCTCCCCTCCTCTCAGACTCCGAGCCGCCCTGGCCTCTGACCGCGCCCGTGCGTATTCTCCTGAAGGAAGGGGAATTGAAAAAAAAAAAAAAGGGTCTACGACCCAGAGAACGACACGGAGGCGGGTTTGACCACGACCTCAATCTCCGAGCCGCCCTCGCTGGAGCTGCCTGGCCGAGCCGTCCGGACCACTGTTACTTCTCCATGTTCTCACAAGAAGACAAAAGAGAAAGCAATTAGTACCACAATCTACAAGATTAATTTTTCTCTTCGTTTGCTATGGGCACACGAAAGAAAATACCAGGTGTTATCTTTTCTATATATTTTTAGTACATACTATTTTCATCAAAGAACAGTCGCTTTGATCTGTATATTTTTGTATGCAGGACAGTCATTACAGACGTGGTTTATACCACGGGTATGGAGCACGCACTGGCAACATTCCGCACCAGCGTTTGTCCGTGCCACACTGCCCGGTGAAAGGATGGGCACAAGTCGCCGCCCCTGCGGCTCAGTCTACATCAACTCGCCGGGACCGCCCCCGCGGTCGACTCGCACATCCGTGCTGGCTTACAACGCCGCGGCCGTCTCCCACAACCGCACCGGCTTACAACGCCCGCGGTCGACTCTTCCGACCGTACCGGCTTAACAACGCCGCGGCTGACTTCTACGTCTACATCAACACGTCAGGAGCTGTGTACATCAGTATGAGCCGCCCGACAGGCGGTTCTGAGACGCCGCCCACAGTCAGATCTACATCAACATATCGGTGCGGTGCTCGACTGTACGCGCCGCCCAACGGACGTGCGCAAGACGCCGCTCACAGTCAGATCTACATCAACATATCGGTGCGGTGCTCGACTGTATGAACCGCCCAACGGACGTGCGCAAGACGCCGCCCACAGTGATCTACATCAACATACCGGTGCGGTGCTCGCCTGTACGAGCCGCCCAATGGACGCGCGCAAGACGCCGCCCACAGTGATTGACATCAGCATATCGGTGCAGTGTTCGTCTATACGAGCCGCCCAAATGGACAGGCACGTAAGTCGCCGCCTCTGCAGTTCGGTTAAACTTCAACAACCAACCGGGATGAACCATCGACCGGATCATTGAAACAATTCATACGGGATCATCTATAACCCGCCACGGTTGACCTCAACCTTTACTGGAGACTCTCAAGCCGCCTCTTCGAGTCAACTTAAGACTCGGGGGCTACAGACATGGCTCGACACACTTAGCCGTTTTCAACGAGAGCCCCAGATCATGGCAAGAAAGTTAACCCGATCTCGGGGGATACTACATTATTGGCGGAAGGATTAAAAGTTACCCAAGAAGACGAGTCGCCATGATGCACCGTTCAATTTGGGGGCTTTTGCTATTTCTTCATACAAGATGGCGGCTTACAAGATGCTGCAACAATGTTGATACTTCAACAAGGTCATTTGGGGGTTTCTAACCCGCCGGGTTAAGCTTCAACCCTCCTGATCGGCTCTTCAGCCACAATAGTAAACCGTACGCCGGCTTACAAGCTGGCGATCCACATGACGGCGGCTTACAGACTGGTATGCAAGTTGATATCATCGGCAAAGGTCGTTTGGGGGCTTTCAACTCGCCGGGTTAAGCTTTAACCCATTCGATCAGACTTTTCAGCCACTGCAAGGCGGGTCATTGACCCAACACGTTGAATCTATCAGCAAAGGTCATTAGGGGTGCAGCAAGTTATGTACTTACCCTCTTTTCGATCTACAATTCCGGGTTATACCTGCCTGTAAGTAGATGCGCTTTGTCAGGGGTGCAGCGAGTTCTAAAACTCACCCTCTGCAAAGGCCTCTTACAGCGGCGAGGCAACCCCTTACATCTACAATTCCGGGTTATACCTGCCTGTAAGTAGATGCGCTTTGTCAGCGGTGCAGCGAGTTCTAAAACTCACCCTCTGCAAAGGCCTCTTACAGCGGCGAGGCAACCCCTTACATCTACAATTCCGGGTTATACCTGCCTGTAAGTAGATGCGCTTTGTCAGGGGTGCAGCGAGTTCTAAAACTTACCCCCTGCAAGGGCCTCTTACAGCGGCGAGGCAAACTCTCCCATCTACTGCGTACTCTCCGCCAAGTGGCCCGTCGTACCCTAGAGGTTCAAACGACGGATTTACGTCACGTGAGAAGTAGCTTATGGGTTCTAAGGGTACTCACCCCCTGCTGTGTCTCTCTCTGGTTCGTTGCGCTCTTATCAGTTACACTGGTATGAGTTCAAGCATCGAGTCCACCCAGAAGAACCATCATATGAATTTTTTGGAAAGCAAAGCAAGAAACATCATACATTGCATCATACATTGCATTGCATCATACATTACATCATGCATTGCATCATATTTACATATCATGCCGGTTTGCCAAACCGGGTCAGAGCAAGATTGTGAAAGAAGAAGCAAGGCTATACGAGATTCTAACATCTCCGGGTTGTGCTTTTTCAAGCCGCCCTTACAACAATGCAGAATATACTCTGTTTTGTTTATTTTTGCAGGTCTTGTCTCCTAAGATAAGCCGCCAGAACAAATAGATCTTTAATAGCCAGCATGGCTGGATCTTCATTATGGATTTCTCAAACATATATTTGCCGAGTTGCACCGCAACCACGAGCAGGGATTTCATATCAAAGACAGGAATTATTCCAGGATATTCATTACGGGTTATATTACAACCACGGTCAAGAATTCATTCAACAAATTATGATGTCATATTATTCTTACATAGTCCCGAGTCGCTGCAGGCAGACGACCCGGCACTTGGGGGCTACATTATTCAAGTCAAGTTTATATCAAGTATGCAAAGTCCCATGTCGCTGCAAGCATGCACCACGGCACTTGGGGGCTAATGCAAGCTGGTTTTCAAATCATTACATTGTCAACAAGACCTTGTTATCTCAAGGAGATGAGCAAGCCTTTCAATATTTTTCTAAGTCCCAGCCCAGTACTTCTTACTGACCTGGCACTTGGGGGCTACACCGCTCAGATCAAATTTTCTAAAGTCCCAAGTCGCCGCAGGCGTGCGACCCGGCACTTGGGGGCTACAGTATTCAGTTGTTCAAACAGATTATAAGATCCAAATTGAAGACCCGGCGCATCACACACTGATGAGCTGGCCCTTGGGGGCTACACCCGCCGAAGCTTTATAAGGTATAAGACAGTTATAAGTCCCAGGCTGCTGCAGGCACGACAACCTGGTACTTGGGGGCTACACAATCAAAGATATTGTTTCAAAGCGCCAAGTCATCATGGATCAACTTGGAGCTTGGGGGCTACAGGTAATATGAATATATCAAAAATTGAAGAGAGAGTTTTCAAGATGTCAATTTCAGCTGGAGTCCAGTTATTTGACCTGGCGTCACCAACAATCATAACCCGGCACCATCAATGATTATAACCCGGCGGAGGAGACCCGCCAAGAGCATTGAAGGCCGACTCAACGGCATATGGGTATTGTATTCCCAATATTTTGTTTCAAAGGACATATACCTGCAAGACGATGGTGAGGACGGAGCTTACCATGAATAAATTCAAGCTAACCTGGGGGCTAATGACGGGGATATTACCCCGCGATATAACCCGGCAGACATGCTGACCCGGTAAACAGTACTGACCCGGAGAACAGTACTGACCCGGCAGACATGCTGACCCGGCAAACAGTACAGACCTGGTTACAGTTCTAACCCGGCAGACAATTTGTAACCCGGCGGCTACAGTGTCAGGATGTACCCCGGCTGCTACAGTGTCAGGGTGTAACCCGGCTGCTACAGTGTCAGGATGCTAACCCGGCTACAGTGTCAGGAGGCTAACCCGGATGCTACAGTGCCAGGAGGTGAACAGTGTTATCAGACAGTCCTGGAGACGAGTCTCTGAAGATAAGCCCTGGTTGTAACCCGCCCGGTGTAAGCCGCCCGGGATGGGTTACAAGCCCAGGACTCGGAAGCCCATGAAGAGAAGCCCGCGATGGGAAGTCATCAATCCGACTTAGACTCTACATGTAAACCGCCCCTTCAGCCTTTATAAGGAGGGGCGGGTCACCCCAAGAGGGTCAGGTTAGACGTCTCAATAGACAGGTCTTAGAGACAGGTCAGAAAAGATAGTCAGACAAGAGGGTCTCGAGATTAGAGGTAGCGACTCCGCACCCTTGTAACTGAGATCGTCATCTTCATCAATATAAGACACAAAGCAGGACGTAGGCTTTTACCTCCATCGAAGGGGCCGAACCTGGGTAAACTCTCGCGTCTCTCGTCCCGCTCAACCCCTCTCAAGCTACCAGTTAGATGCGATGACCCCACACCTTAAGTCCGTTAACCCGGACATCTGCCGTGACAAATCCACGACACACAGGGACTCAGCAATCTCATTTCCAAGGGTATCAAGACTATTAAAGCTTAATGGGTGAGGTATGGTTAAGTGATGAGGCTGCAGCAAGCAACTAAGCATTTATTTGAGTGGCTAACTTACGAGTACAAGAATAAAGGGGGATGATTGTCGAATAAACGGACGTGAACTAGTAACGACCTCTAAGAGATCCTGAACACCTACAACGTCAAACATAACCCCACCGTGTTCTCCCTCGGATAAGGACTCACGAGAAGAGACAGTCACGGTTACGCACACGGTTGGTGTATTTTATTTGAGTTTACTTCAAGTTTGCTATGACCGGGTGTTAAACAAAGTTTCCAAGTTGCCACGTAACCGCGGGCACGGCTTTCCGAAAGATTTAACCCTGCAGGGGTGCTCCTACTCATCCATCACAAACTAACCACACTCAGCGGGAATAACCTCGACCACGAATCTCATGATCTTCCTAGGCAATTCCGTTGGAAAACCTCAACCTCGAGATAGCCCAAAGTATCGGAATTCCTCACACAAGACGTTCGAGAAAGGTAAAACAAGTCCAGCAAGGCCGCCCGGCGTGTCGACGATCCCGATAGGAGCCGCGTATCTCGTTCTCAGGACACGACGGATTGTCCAAACTTCCGGTAGGCCAATCACAGAGTTGCCCCTGGCGGCCACCGGCGGTTGACAGGTTGGACCAACACTCATGAGGAGCACTGGCCCGGGTTGTTGATTAAAGATCCTCGGGTTAATTACTCCCTATGCAGGTTTATTAGTTATTAGGCAAATGTAGTACCAATGTTGGGCCTTGCCAGACAAGTTTTATCCTAAAACGAAAATCAAGGGGGTCCCCATAACAACCCCAAGCATGTTAGGAGCGCTCAATTATGGAACATAACACCGGTACACAAGTAACTAGGGCGGCAAGAGTGGAACAAAACACTGAGCAAAAGGCCAAGCCTTCCACCCTTTACCAAGTATATATGTGCATTAAATTAAATAGCAATAATATTGTGATATAAAAAAAAGGATATCCATGATGGCACATGGAAACAACTGCACCTGCAACTAGCAACGCTATAAGAAGGGCTGAGCAAGCGGTAACATAGCCAAACAATGTTTTGCTAGGTAGTGGAGGGTTAGAGGCTTTCCATGGCAATTTGGGAGGCTTGACATACAAGTGGTAGGTAGCGAGACAGCGATAGAAACGAGACATCTAGCATGGCAATGATAGTAATGGTATCCAGGGAAATGATCATCTTGCCTGAGATCCCGCTTGGAAGAAGAACGAATCCATGAAGAAGACGAACCAACGTAGTCGAACGAATCCTCACACTCCGAAGCGGTTTCGGAACTCTATCGAGAAGAAGCAATCGAAAACAACAATCAACACACGAGAACACCACAACAAATGCATGGTATGATGCGCAAACAATATGATGCATGTCCGGTTTAAATATGCAAGGCATGGCAATCACAACAATCAAACACTACACATTAAGTGAAGCTCAATATGCAACGAGTTGCATATTGACGAAACTCCACATTTGAATATTTAGTTCACTCTCGTTTAGGTACACAACAATATTAAATGTTGTTAAACATGGCAAGAGGTGAAGCATAAGTAAACTACACATCTAGGCAAGTTTAAATGAGGCCGGAAACAACATATAGCATTTCCGAAACGACCCCATATGTTAATTTCGAAATTGGTCCAGATCTGAACTAATCAGGTTTTTATATTTGTTAAACAGAAAAATAAAGTGAACCATGCAATTCTACACGTCATTCTAGTCGATTTACATATATGGAACATCTCAATCGGAGCTACGGTCGAAAAGATATGACAATCGCAAGATTATATGCCATGAATGCAAAATGCATGGAAAAGACAATCACAAACACTTCAAATCAAGAATGCAGCAAGATATTATGAAACTACATGAAATACTAGTCAAGTTACATATGCAACATGTTCAAAACGGAGCTACGGTTCAACCACAACAACCAACGCAAGTTTTATTTGAAATCTGCCCAAAACAGCAAGATAGCGTTTTGCACACATGAAAACAACAAGGTACAAGATTCTAAAATGCACAAACTAAGCATGGGGCAGTAGCATATAACATACACTGCATTTCAACTTCACAAATCATACTCCAAATAGTTATGGAACACATGGTAGGAAGCTCACAACATGGCAACAAAATAAGGCAGATTATGACAGTGAAAATAACAGTTTTTAGCATAGCAGATTTTCACGGAGGTATAATGACAGCAGTAAAACTATATGCTACAGGTCATATAATGGCATGAAAATTAACAGCATGGTAGTAGACATGATGCACTACAATTCATTACTTTATGGCAACATCAAATTATGCTCAGATTCATGGCAACCAACAACACAACATGGCATATTGAAGAAAACAGATTCTCAGACTTAGTGAAAATTAGGCTAGTCATGAGCAGCAGTTTTTAACAGATTGACATATTGGACAGCAGGTTTAATTATGATGCAAAACCTATTCATGCAAGCTATTGGCACAACATGATAGAGCATAACATGCTTAACAAAAGACTCCATGGTGGCATCACCAAAAGACTCCTAGAACACTAGCAATTCACATCACAACACAGCAACAAAATAACAGATTTCCAGACTTAGAATTATTTAGGACCCTCAAAACAACAGATTTTTATAGCATGTTGGCCACAAGAAAACGGCACCTAAACATGCATTTCTATGACAACCAAAAATACCGGGGCCTAGCACACATGTTCAAGGGCATATCTCAAGTTCAAAATTATTTCATATGATGCACGGATTAAATCACACGAAATAGACAAAAGGGCATCATGGCAAAAATGACATGCACACGAACTTCCTCCAATGACAAAACTAAATGCACAGTTAAATTCTATGGATTTTTCTACCCCGAAAACACATATAACATGCATAGGTTATGTGGGAAAATATGTCACAATTAATTATGCAAGTTTATGGCCTAATCCCCTTTTAGCTATTATAAATGCAAATTAAATGCAAATATTTCAATGAACAGGTTTGTCATGCATGAAAATGCGATGTCGATAATATGAACATTTTTAATATATGATTGGATTAAATTCAATGCATGGTTAAATAAATATGACAATGCAAATTAATGGCAAATATGCAAAATGATGCAAACAGCGAGCTTAGGTATTTTATCATGGGTGAATATGACATATTATGAATCTACACAAAATTCTACCCATTTTACATAAATAAAACATTTAGATCCGAGGCACGGTTATTTAAATATGATCTTTTTAAAAAAAAAACATGCACTTCCTGCAATTAATTAAAAAAACGACAATGGGCCAAATATGAAGGGCGTGAGATAGCAAACATGCAGTGGGCGCGGGATACTATAAAACGCTCAGGGCGGGGGAATTGGATCTGGTGCTCACCAGAGGCCAAGGCCTGGCTAGAGGAGGCGGTTGCAGTTGGGCCGGCGGTGAGGCGCTGCTGGGCCGGTCCACGTGGGCGACACAGGCGAGGCGAAGCTGGCGAGGCCCGAGCGTGGTCAACAGAGCGAGGCAACGGAGGCCATGGCGCAGGGCAGCTCGTGGCCGGCGGCGGTCCTTCAGGGCAGGGCTCCGGCGGGACGAGGAAGGCGGGGGAGGCCGGATCCGCGACGGGGAACTCCGGATCCGTCCATTCCCGGGGGTTTCGAGGCGAGGCGGCGAGCTCCTTCGACGCCATGGCGAACCTGCGGGAGGGAGAGGGGAGAGAGAAGTGAGAACGGGAGGAAGAAGAGGCCGCGAGGGAGGTCCGACGACCTGCCGGTGGGGCTCCGGCGTGGCGCGGCACGACGACGACGCACCGGCGGCGACGGGGCTGACGAGGTGAAGGCGGGGTCGAGGCGAGCGGCTCAGGAGCGGAGCTCCTGAGCTACGGGCGGGAGGCGAGCGGCGTCGGCGGCTTCGGCCTGCGGAGCTCCGGCGGCGTCCGGCGGCTGCGGCTTCGGCGAGGGGCCGGCCATCGGGCGCGACGGGGGCTTGGGGCGGCGAGGCTTCCGGCGAGGAGCTTCGGGCGGAAGCCATGGGATGCGGGGCTGCTCTGTGGTCGCCGGACATGTCCGATTTGACCACGGACATGTCCGGTAGGTGGGGTTTTTGGGCGATTTTCAGCCTCTAGATCGCGATCCGAGGGCCGAAAATGGGCAGATGGTTGGGGCTGCGGGATCTGGAGGAGGAGGGCTAGCAGGTGAGGTTTTTCTAGGGGTGTGGCTGCAATTTTACATGGGGAAACCCTAAAGAGTGAGGGGCTCTCTCTCCATGGGGGTTTAAATAGGGAAGGCACTAGGGTTGGGGTTGGACCTCGTCCGTCCGCTCGCGATCCGATGACCACGAACGGAGGGGGGCTAAGTTGGGCTAGTGGGCTGTGGAGAGGTGATTGGGCCAAGAAGAGAGGGAGGTTTGCGGCCCGTGACATGATTTGAAATACCGAAAGCGTCCGATAATAAACCGATGCCGCGGGCACGTGCGTGTGTGGTTGGTCTCAAAACGGTCGACGACACGAACGGAGCGAACCGGCAACTACGAACGGATGCAAGTTTTCGAAAACAGGTGACGATGCCATGCACATGATGCGAATGATGCGATGATGAATGCGACAAACAAACGAATCACACGATGACAACGGAATAAGAGGGGAATCTTCTGGAGCGTCGGTCCCGGGCTGTTACACGAATGCACGACCGAGTGCAGCAACAATTGCTTGTGTACAGCCTACGCTTACACCAATCTGAGCAGTAATGGTGATATGGCCGTCTAGTCAAGGTGCTTGCTTTGGACTGGGGATCTTGTCGACACAGGGAAGTATGGCAATTATGACGAGAACCTGTACCTTCGGCTTGCCAACTCTCCTGGTATGCACCACTCCATTCTAACCTTCTGTTATCTTGACACTTTTTTTGTTGAAAAAGGGGGAAGACCCCGGCCTCTGCATCATGATGATGCACACAGCCAATTATTTTAACACTTAAGGTTATCAAATCAACACCAGCATTTAATCGTGGGACATCTACTAAATATATGTGCCTGGGGTTAATAGTATAGCGCTAACCGCCAAAATACTTCTTTGCATCCAATAGTTTAGTGTAGGGCAGTAGATCTATAACTGTTCTATACGAGCATAATGCAACATGCTCATGGTAACACATTTATTCAGTCCACAGATCACTCATGGTTTTGTAAATTATTTTTGCTTCAAAATAATAGCAAATTATACATGATTCTTTTTGCTTCAACATGCTCATGGTAACACATTTATACATGATACTTTTGCAGTTCGAAATAATAGCAAATTGGTAAAAATTGTTCTCCCAACCATGCCTTGCGTCTTGATAGTCGCATGCCTCCTTGTCGGGATATTGAAATACAGAGGTATAATAAAAAAACACCCCTTGTTTTCAAAATTGCACCTATTTTGTGAGTGTTAATAACAAAGTATTGATCTTTAGCAAGCAAACGAAAGAAGAATGAAATCCACAATGGAGCAATGCTAGGTTACCGTAGCTCGTCTAATGAAATTGGAGGTGAACATGTGGACTTCCCTTTTGTTAGCTTCAAAGATATTGCCACTACAACGGATAATTTCTCTGACTCTAAAAATATTGAAAGTGGAGATTTTGGCAAAGTTTACAAGGTAGCAATAAGTTGTGCATCCACGGTTTTAGTACCACATACTCTATTTTTAAATAATAATTTTATCTGTGGAAAAAATTGATATCATTGTTTCACAGTTTAGGATGATGCAATCATGCAGGGGATCCTGCAAGGGGATAATGAAGTTGCTATCAAAAGACTCAGTAGGGGTTCTGGCCAAGGGATAGAGGAGTTCAAAAATGAGATAATTCTAATTGCCAAATTGCAGCACAGAAACCTTGTTAGACTTCTTGGTTGCTGTATTTATGGAGATGAGAGGTTACTTATCTATGAATACTTACCAAACAGAAGTTTGGATGCCTTCCTTTATGGTATGTTCACACTTCTGATACAAACTACAAGTTCTTGATTAACCAAAAGGATCTCACTGATCACTAATGATATACTTCGTTTACTATTCATCTTTGGAGATGATACAAGGCAATCTGTGTTTGATTGGCCCACACGCTTCGAAATAATTAAAGGGGTGGCGAGAGGTCTTCTTTACCTCCACCAAGATTCAAGATTAACTATAATTCACAGAGATCTCAAACCAAGCAACATCTTACTAGATTCAGAAATGGCTCCCAAAATATCAGATTTCGGTATGGCAAGGATCTTTTGTGGAAACAAACAAGAAGCAAAAACTACACGGGTCGTTGGGACATAGTAAGTAATTCAAGGAACTAGCCACCTTTCAATATTCATATTTCTATTGCCTAGTTATCCCAAATTATACATTAGTTGTTGAATTATCTAAACAATGGTTACATGTCGCCTGAATATGTTATGGGAGGTGCCTTTTCTGTAAAATCAGACACTTATAGCTTCGATGTTCTTCTATTGGAGATTATAAGTGGCTTGAAGATCACCTCACCGCAACTGGTAGAGAACTTTGTCGGCCTGACAACTTATGTAAGTATACAGAAATGCATATAATTTTAACATGTTAAACATTGTAACTTGATCATCAATTGGCTCTGTTGTGTCAGGCGTGAAGACTATGGGAAGATGGAAAAGCAACGGAACTGGTGCACTCTTCCTTTGTTGAGAGTTGTTCACTTCATGAAGTTCTACGGTGTATTCATGTCGGACTATTGTGTGTTCAAGAGCGTCCGGATGATAGGCCACTTATGTCATCGGTTACTTTTATGTTAGAGAATGAAAATGCATTGCTCCCGGTACCAAAGCAGCCTGCATATTTTGCTCTACAGAATTTCAAAGCTGAAAAATCAAGGGAAAACTCTGTGAATACAGTGAGTATCACAACACTAGAGGGGCGTTAATGTTATATATGTAATTTTCAGTATCAGAACTTCAGAAGCCATGTACTGTATGATTTACAAATATTTTGAATGTGATTTCTTCAGTAGGTCATTGTGTTGTACGCAGAAAGGCTGTGAATAGAGGACTAATTGATAATGTTCTGTTTCAAACAAAGATATGTTGTTCTTGCTCTGACGCTGTTGGACTGTTGGTATATCTTCAGTTGCTCACATGCTGGGAAGAATAAGAATATTCGATCATTCTGATGCAATACAGACAGTGTCTTGCTCATTTATGTTGTTGGTCCCTCTACCGATTTCCCTGTTGGTTATATGTCCATTTCCCTTCATTGTGGGCACTGTATCAGTGTATTAACAGTTTAAATGCAATAGATATTGTGCCTCATGAACATAATCACCTGGTACTTGTATCTCTTCTGCATTTAAGTTTAGATTATTCTTGTAGGTGTAGAATATTTCCTTGAAAGTTGCACAAATCCATCAACTGGAAACACTTTATAAGCACTTTGTTCTACTGATCATATATGGTACGGCATTAATTATATTGAAATACTCTCTCCGTCCCAAAATAAGTGTCGCTGATTTAGTACGACTTTTTCCTCCGTTCCAAAATAAGTGTCGCTGATTTAATATAACTTTACGCTATGGTCATACTAAATCAGCAACATTTATTTTGGGACGGAGATAATATAAATTAATTTTTGGCGGCATATGCTATTACGCACTGGCCACATGTAAGTTGACTAAAATTTTGAAATATATGATTAACATTTTATCCACGATGTCTAAATATTTTTATGTTTGAATTTTTTAGTACATGTTCTACATTTTTGTATACATCAGGAACATTTTTTGTACAACTTTAACATTTGAAAACTTTGTTTTTGATGAATACATTTTTCATACACACTGCATATTTTTGGTATATAATGGACACATTTTTTATACACCTTTTACATTTTCTAAATATATGATTAACATGTTTTAACCTTGGATATATTTTTACATACATAAAAAATATTTTATATACTTTTTTTTACCAATTTTCAAATACTAGATTAACATTATTTACAAAACTTATGTGGTATTTAATTTTTTAATATATATACCTAGTATATTTGTAAGTATAAACTAAAGTTAGAAAAAAGAAAGAAAAAAATAAAAACAAAAAGTGCAACCAATAGAAAAAAAACTAGGCTCCGGACTCCCGCGAGCTGGGCCGGCCCACTTTGGCGCTTCCTCGGGTGAGGCTAGCATCCCGAAATCACTAACTAAGGAGTACTCTTTGCAAAGGTCACTCCCACGTCTCCACATTAAGGTAGGTGACACACTGCATATGCGTCACTCGTCGCAACCTGGCAATTTTTTTTGTTGATTCATTTATTTTAAACGTTTTATCTTTCAAACCTTGTGTCCAAACTTTGAACCGGTTTCACCGTTGGATTTCCCGCGTTCATATCTTCCATGTTGATAGGTTTCGATGAATTTTTTCCCAAAAAAATTGGGAGCATTTTTTTCCTTTCCGAGAGGCACGACTGTCCCCCTTTTGGAAGCAAATCCGTGTCTTCGCGAGAAGTAAATCTGGGTCTCTCATGGGGAAAAATGTTTTTTTCTTTTTCGAGAGCCATGACTCACGAGAGAAAATCAGTGCCTCCACGAGAAATAAATGTGTGCCTCTCGCGAAAGGAAAAAAAACACATTTTTTCCTTTTTCGAGAGGCACGAGCGGAAGCAAATCGTTGCCTCCACGAGAAGTAAGTATGTGCTTCTTGTGGAATGAATAAAAAACGAAAATGTGTTTTTCTCTTTTTCGAGAAGCACGACCGTGACGCTCGCAGAAGAAAATCTTCGTACCTCCACGAGAAATAAATTTGTGCCTCTCACGGATATTTTTTTCCTTTTTTAGAGATATGACCGTGCCTCTCACGAAAGCAAATATATGCCTCTCACGTGATGACTTTTTTAAAGGCATGACACAACATCAAATCCATGCCTTCACGAGATGTAAATATGTGCCGCTCGCGGAAGGAAAACAAAAGAAAACACGTTTTTTTTGCAAAAAACTCAAAAAGTTTTTTTGGGTCAAATCCTAAGAAAAACCGAAGAGCCGTAAATACCAGAAGAAAATTAACTAAAAGCGAAAACGCGTATAGAAAAAGAAAAAAAAAGTAAAATCCAGAGTAAGCGGCAGAGCGTGACACGTGGCGGCGGCTGAGAAGGCGTCAAATGACGCGCTCCAAATGACCCTTGCAGGGACTCGCGAAGGAGTACTCCTTGATTAGTTGCTCCCCTAGCATCCAGCTCGTGTTCGAGCGTGGTATAGCCGAACGGGCGCCCCGATGTCTTACAGCAAGAACTAGGGAACTCTCGCGTTAGGTCACCGTGGCATGGGCCGGTCCAGTTGCACTATAGGCCACAACCTAATTTTTAGTTTTTTGTTTGTTATTTGATTTCTTTTTTTACTTTTGTTTACACTTTCAAAAATTATAAAAAATGTATTACAAGAAAAAGTACTTTACATGATGTTTTCAAAATTGCTAATCATGCATTTGAAAAACGTAAATGTGTATATAAAAAATGTTGACCATGTATACACAAATTATATACAAAAAATATACAATGTGTGTGAAAAAGTTTATCCTGTATTTAAAAAACATTAATGAAGCATTTGAAAAAAATGTTCAAAAAGTATTTGAAAATATTAATCAAGCATTTGAAAATGTAAAATATGTATAGAAGAAATGTTGACCATGCTTTCAAAAAATGTTAAGATTGCATTTGATAAATGTTAATAAAGCATTTGAAAAATGTTAACTATGTATAGAAAAAATGTTGACAATGTACTAAAAAATGTTAATATTTTACTTGAATTTTTTTAGTCAAGCATTTGAAAAACAAAATGTATGTAGGATTTTTTTTTACCTTGTAATAAAAACATTAATCTCGCATTTGAAAGAATTGAAGTAAACTTATAAAGATTACCTTTATATGTTACCTTTTCTATTTTAGTTATACAATGGTGAAAATTGAAGTAAACTTATAAAATCGACGGATTTTCTTTTTACTAGAAATTTCATTGTTGTCAGTATTGACATGTAGAATGGGACTCACTCTTTGTCCTCGTCTGATTAATCGACTTGTTGAAAGTTCTCAAAACTTTTGGATTCACAATAATTTAATTTTTTTTTATACGATCAAACGTCAAAGCGAGACGATCTCGATGCTACCGCGAGAAATACCATCTTCCGCCGAGGCTGATGTTGTGTTTACGCTGCTCGTCATTGCCGCCCAAAGATTATCCATCGACACGTCCTCCATAAGATGCCGGAACGGGTTCGGCGGCAGAGCAATGTCCATCTCGCCCTCCAGCATCTTCACCACCGCGCCCATGTCCACAAGGCCAATGTCCACAAGGCCCTGATCTCCTTGCTTCCCAAGGTGGATGGGGCGATGGATATACGTGATTTCAGACCGGTGAGTCTGGTCCATGGGGCAATCAAATTTTTTGACAAGACTCTTGCGTCAAGACTTGCCGATGAGCTGCCCAAGCTAGTAGGGGCGCACCAAAGTGCTTTTGTTAAAGGGAGGTCCTTGCATGATAATTTCATGCTAGTGCAGTACACGGCGAGGCGGCTCCATGCTCTCAAGGACCCCACGGTCATGTTGAAACTCGACATAACAAAGGCATTCGACACAGTACAGTGGCCATTCCTTTTGGAAGTGATGCGGCAATTGGGCTTCGGGGAAAGATGGACCTCGTGGGTTGCCGGTCTCCTGAGTACATCGACGACGAAAGTATTGGTGAATGGAGTGCCCGGCGAGGCCATTTTCAGCTGCAGCGGACTTAGGCAGGGCGCCCCACTCTCGCCCATGCTATTCATTTTGATTATGGAGCCGTTACAGAGACTATTCGACTTGGCATCATCTATAGAGTTGCTCTCTCCTTTGGCAAGGGTGGGCATGCAGCAAAGGGTCTCCATTTTCGCCGACGACATCATGCTGTTCATCAAGCCGAACCCTCTGGACCTAAGGGCTAGCATGGCCATTTTGGATGCCTTCGGATCGGCATCAGGACTGCGAGTGAACCATACCAAGAGCACGGCAATACCCATCCGGTGCACCCACAACCACATGCAATTGGTGAGTGAGATCCTGGGCTTCTCGATTGGCCAGCTCCCCTGCAAATACCTCGGACTGCCCCTTACCATCAGGAAGCAAACAGCAGCTCAGCTTCAGGGGCTTGTCGACCAATTGGCCAACCGGCTGTCGACCTGGCGAGGGTCAGCCATGCCGAAGAGTGGTAGACTATTACTCATCCAGTCAGTGCTTTGCTCGATACCTATCCACACGATGATGGCATTGGACCTACCGCCAAAAACGATCCGCGCAATGAACAAAATATTGCGAGGCTTCCTGTGGTGTGCAAAATCAGAGGCGAACGGCGGAAACTGCGCTGTGGCGTGGGACGCCGTCTGCTCCCCCAAGTGGGCAGGCGGCCTGGGCATCCCGGACCTCAGATGGCTGAACGTATCGATGCAAGCCAGATGGCCGTGGTTAAGTAGATCGGACAGCTCAAGACCGTGGAGGGAGTTTAACATCCAAGTACCTAAGGAATCAATGCAGATTTTCCGTTCGGCGGTCATAGCCACAGTTGGGCAGGGCACTGAGACCCTATTCTGGGAGGACCGATGGCTCGACGGTGATCGCTTAGAGGATATCGCGCCGCGGGTGTATGCGCGAATTCCACTGAGAAAGCGCAACAACACGACGGTTGCTAGGGCAGTTCAAGAGCGTGAATGGCCGCAGGACATTGGACAGAACCTAGATGCGGATACCCTGAGGGAGTACATAAACCTGTGGCATCGAGTGGCGGTCACACAGTTGGACCCGGAGACACCGGACGGACTGAGATGGGCTTGGGAGAACAAGGGCGAGTTCTCGGTCAGATCAGCTTATGCGGCAAAGTTTATGGGGAGGGAGACCATCCCGACCGCTGAGTTCACGTGGAGATCCAGAGCGCCGTTGCAATGCAGGTTCTTTGCATGGCTAGCTTTGAGGAATAGATGTTGGACCTCAGACCGCCTGGCACGACGAGGACTGCCGCATCAGGATGCATGCCCCTTCTGCAACCAGGGAGACGAAACGGTCGGCCATCTTTTGTTGGGCTGCGTCTTCTCGCGGATGATATGGCACGAGGTGTGCCAAGCGCTAGGTATGCAAGGTTGGACCCCCGCAATGGATAGCAGCCTCAATGATTGGTGTGCAAAGAAGGACTCCGGAGACGGCCGGCGCAAGGACTATAGGGCCATCCTAGTCCTTGTCCTCTGGGAGCTATGGAAGCACAGGAACGGGATAGTGTTCGACGGAGCGTCACCATCACTCCACGGACTCGGTAAGAGGATCTTGGAGGAGGGAAGGGCATGGAAGCAAGCGGGCTTGCTGAAGGGAGACCTAGAGAGCTTCTTTCAAGCGTTGACACGGTGGGTTGGTCAGGGGTAGTTAACCCACTGTGATGTATAAGTGTGGATTTGGGTGTGTTTTGTAACAAACCCATGTGGAGGGGCTCTCCACCCCTTTTCTTTCTATAACATATGATGCGCATGCTTGTGCGTATTCGAGAAAAAAAAAAAACCACCGCGCCCATTGGCGGCCTCGCCCCCGGCTGCTGTTGCACGCACCAGAACGCCACCTTGCACATCCTCTCCGCCAGCTCCTTGCACAGCCGCCGCTGCGGCTCATCGACCGCATCCACGCCATTGTCTTCACCGCTGCTCGGCATCACGAGCTCCACCAGCTCGCCGCTCTCGTACTTGGTCCATGCCAGCATGGGGAACCATTGCTGGCTCTCCGGCGCGGCCTCGTCGAAGTTCCTCCTCCGCCCGACGACCTCGATCAGCAGCATGCCGAAGCTGTAGACGTCACACTTCTCCGTCACACCAGACCCCATCCACAACTCCGGCGCCGCGTAGCCGGGTGTACCGCGCACGCCGGACATGGAGACGTGCGTGTCTGCGCGGTCCACCAGTCGCGCGAGCCCGAAGTCAGCCACCTTGGGCATGAGGGTTCCGTCGAGGAGGACGTTGCCGCCCTTGATATCGTAGTGGATGATCTTCTGATGGCACTCCTCGTGGAGGTACCTCAGACCCCGTGCCACGCCGGTGGTGATCGCGGCCACCGTGGCCATGCCCACGCCGCCGGCGCGGTTGAAGAGGTAGGCGTCGAGCGCGCCGTGCTGCATGAACTCGTACACCAGCGCGCGCACGGAGGCGTCGAAGCAGAAACCGAACAGCCTGACGAGGTTGATGTGGTGCGTCCTCCCGATGGTGCCCATCTCCGCCATGAAGTGCTCCTCGGACCGCTGGTTGAAGTCGCCGTGGAGCACCTTGACCGCGACGGCGAGGCCGTTGGGGAGCATGCCCTTGTACACCGTGCCAAACCCGCCGGCGCCGAGACGGGACGAGTAGTTGTTGGTGTACCCTTGGAGCTGCCCCGGCGTGAACCGGACGGGCTTCTCGTTGGCCATCTCCGAGAAGAACCTCTCGATGGTCGCGTGCTTCATCACGTGGTCCGGCACTACGCGGTAGAGACACACGGAGAGAGAAATCACGACGATGAACGTGCCGACCACCACTGCGAGAAGCAAAAATCAAAGCAGAATACGTTGGATCAGATGTCATATACGTAGCTGGTTATTATTCAGAGAAAGGGGGGTCGAGGCTGCTGATGCCCACCCAAGGCCGGGAACAACGCCATCTTGTCCGTCCGGCTGGAGCCACAAAACCGAGCGGCAGTACGAGCGCCGTCTGCGGCTGAGCCAGCCAAGGAAGAAGGTGATCGAGAGGCAGAGGCTCGGTCGTTGGATGGAAGCCAAAGTGGCAATGGCACTTAAAAGCCCTGATCTCTTAGAGCATGTTCGGACTCTCTCCACTCCTCAACTCCGCTCCTCGAGCCGGCGGAGCGGCGCCGAACGCTCGACTCTCCGTTTGGCATCGGCATAGCGGTGGATGATGGTATCCCCTTTATCCATCCCCCCCTACGGCCGGCTGGTAAAAAATATGTCGATCTCTGCAATATGAAGGAAAATCACATATACATACTTTTTTCGACAAAGCACATATATCTTCTGGGCTGGTTCAACTTTTTAATAGATCGATTCATCACTCCCCCTCTTCATGTCTTCACGAGCACAAGTGGACAATTGAAGATATCAAAATTGTCCTGATGGCTGATGTTGCAGTTTATATAGTACAATTTAACTTCTATAGATTTAATAGCACGTACCAATCTGCTGAATCTAGTGATGGGGGACGAGCCCAGAAGACTTAGAGGACAGGAAAATGACCTTTTCTTCCCTGCCTCGTTACCGGCTCGTCGCTCATGCTGACCAGTCGGCCGGCCATGCCCCGTGTTGCTGTGGATCGCCACCCCTTTCTGACCTTCTGCTCTTCGGGCGATTGGAACTGCCTTATGCGGCAGCCATAGTACCAGTGGCGGTGCTACATGGTATATATGATGTCAAGCGACATCACATAAGTTGGGTTAGCTTCAATGTGTTTTACTGTTATCTGTCTACATATATACATGTATATATAGCTCTTGACATCACTTGCTGATCCGACTCCTAGCACCACCACTGCATAGTACGCAGCAGCAAAAGGACACCAACAAAACGATTTGCCATATGCGTGATCTGCGTGGATGCTAGTGCTACTGATTTTCCTTTTTGTTCAAAGTTTTAAATAGCGGGCTATAGCTGCGCTATAGCCCAGCTATAGCGTTTTTAAGCCTCCCCGCTACAGCTAGGCAGTTTTAGGGCCATCAGAGAAAAGCCGCTAATAGCCTCGCTAAGTAGGGTTTAGCGCTAAATCTAGACCTCATTTAGCTTTAGCGTTTGTTTCTCGCAGGCCTCGGCCCAAATCAAAATCGTGCGCCGTCCAGATATCTCCTAAACCTACCCATCCCGACATCCACCACACCTCGTACCGTATCATTTTCCTCCCAAAACACGATGCGGCTGGTGGCGGCGCGGCGGCGACGGCGGGCTGACGCGCCCCCTACCCTGCAGCGGCTGCTGCTGCGCACGGCGACCTTCAGCTGCTGCCCACGGCGGCCTTCAGCTGCTGCTCTTGGCAACCCAGCCGTGAGGAAGGAGGGTCGATGCGGCTGCTTGCTGCTTCCTGCCGCCGCTTCGGCTGCTGCCGGCCGTTGCTTTGGCTGCTCCCAGTGAGGAGGACGAATATGTCCCAGTCCCAGGCAGCTCAGGCTACTCTATCACATCTATCCCATAGCAAGGTAAGTAGCCTACCCCGTCTATTTACTCTGTTTCTCCTAATCTTTGATTTGTTCCCGATGCAATTACTTGATGTATGATTGTGCGAATGAACGAATGATGCCAGCACATGCTTGTATTCCTTGTTTTTTAACGATTTAAGCAAAACCACTAAATGGGGGCATAGCCCGCTATAGCTTTGCTATAGCCTCTAATAGCTGCTGGACGGGCCGCCGCTAAATGGCATAGCCCGCTATTTAAAACATTGTTTTTGTTTGAGGAGCGCGCGGATGCTACTGCTTGTTTCCAAAAAATTAGGCTAACCACGCACTTTATTCATTACTCAAAACAATGTACAATTGATATGGGGGGTTTATGAGCCAAAGATGGTGTTCTAAAGAAAGATTGAGCATGTATTTAGTGAGGCTATGTGCCTCCAAATTCGAAGCTCTTCCTTCAAACAGGAAAGAGCATTGCTGAAACTCCATTGCCATGGTCTGAATTTCTCAGATAATATGCTCATGGTTACTTCTTGTTCCTTACTTGATACTACTCCCTCCGTTCCTAAATATACGTCTTTTTAGAGATTGCACTATTAGACTACATACAGATGTATATAGACATATTTTAGAGTGTAGATTCACTCATTTTGCTCCGTATGTAGTCCCCTATTGAAATGTCTGAAAAGACTTATATTTAGGAACGGAGGGAGTATTAGCAATAATTTTTGTTCATTAAAAGGTGCCACGCCTACAGCGCGTGTTGGTGGGCCGGCTCAGTAAGAGGTGGCTTGTCATACCGATATCATTTGATTTTTTTTTCTTTTTTCTTTTTTTTTTTAAATACATATAGTTTAAAAGCATAATTTTAGTTAAGAATATTTAAATCCATGAATTTGATTTTTTTAACATAGCATAAAAATTTGTTAGCTCAATTTCTAGAACATATTGATAACTATCAAAAAAATATTCGTGCTAATGAAAAATGTTCCCTCTTTCAGAAAATGAATGCGATATAATTTGAAAATTGCTATACATTGTGAAAACATTCTGGGCCAGTTCTTTTCACGCAGGATTCTACATAATCAAGATTCTAGAAAATTCTCCCAGAAACTGTCGTCGAGTTCTTTTCGGAGATTGTAGTTTGAGATTCTGGAAAGTGTTGTGTGTTGAAATGTCTGTACTATCCTTAGACATAAATTGTTTGATGAATTGTTAACACTTTGTTGTTTCTAATAGTATCTAGTCGAATATGAGTACGAAAGTGATATACGAATGTCATAAAAAGTGCTAAATATTACATTAAAAATGGATTTAAAGTTTTGTTCATTAAAAATGTCGATAAACTTAAGAAATGAATAATCTCAAGGTGCAGCGTCGGAGTCTGTCGAGGTGCAGCCCCGGAAGCTCGCCGGGTGGCCGTGGAGCTGCAGCGCCGCTGGCTGCTGAAGACAGGGCCGGTGGGGGTGGACGGGAGCTTCGGGCCCGAGCTGCGGAGGGAGCACAGGACGCGGCGGCGAGGGACTGGCCGGCGAGGTGGGGGGGCGGCGGCAGCGCGGCAACCCTAGCCGCGGCTGCGCTGGAGACAGGGCCGGTGGGGGCGGACGGGAGCAAAGGCAGCGCGCGGGAGGAACCTGGCCGGCGACGGCGACGGGCTGGCAGGCGAGATGGGGGCGGTGGCGGCGCGGCAACCCTATCCGCTGCGCGTTCCCCTTTCCCCGATGCGGGAACAACGACGCGAGCCTCGAGCGCTGGAACGAGCCCGGTCATTTTCCTGGGTCAGCGCTCGGTGGCAATCTGAACGTAAATAGATGGTTGGATAGGGGTATACCTCTATTTTCAAACGT
The DNA here is from genome assembly GCA_039707655.1 of Elymus sibiricus. Classification (NCBI taxonomy): domain Eukaryota; kingdom Viridiplantae; phylum Streptophyta; class Magnoliopsida; order Poales; family Poaceae; genus Elymus; species Elymus sibiricus. Next base: position 484,754,946 of record CM077665.1, read on the forward strand.
TTTCTTTTGAGGGACTTGCCATAATTCCGTGATTTTGGGAAAAACCAGGTTTTCCAGAGATTTTGGATTGCACTAGGATTCTATACAATCCGGTCGAGATTTTGAAAAGCCAATCGAGTTCTTTTTGCTCAGGATTTTCGGGACTGGGATTCTCTAGAATCTGCTCAAAAGAACTAGCCCTATGTGTAATGTAAAAAAATTGTTTCGTGCCATTAACAAATGTACATGACATTTTATGGAAACATTCTAGCTTTTCAAAAACATGGTGATATTTTTAGAAAATGTTATATACAATGTAAAAAATGTTCATGTAGGTTAAATAAATTTTTAATTCCGTTAAAAAACATGCTGACATTTTAAAGAAATAATCACATGGTTCCACAAAATGTCCGTGAAATTTTTCAAAAATATTTATACAATGCAAAAAGAATGTTCGTGTAGTTTAAGAGTGTTTATTGCCATTAAAAAAATGTAAGACATGTATTTGGAAAATGCTACCATGTATTAAAAAACTGTTCAAAACATGTATTGTTTCAAAATCTAAGTCATGTATTTGAAAAATGTCCAATGTGTATCGGAAAAATGTTTCTCGTCTGCTCTAAAATGTACATTTTGTAATAAGAGAAGGTAGGCATGTGATGACAAAAACCAATAAAAGCTGACATAGAACCAAAAAGAAACCAAAGTATAACAAAGAATGTAAACGAAATAACCAATGAGAAAACAATGAAAACCAAAGTAAAAATGTTAGAAAACGGAAAAATCAAAGAAAGCCGGCAAAAACAAAGAAAAAGGAAAAGAAAAGAAAAGAGGAAAGAAAGAAAACTGGTCGAGCGAACCTAAAGTGACCACTAGAAGTGGCAGCGACTAACCGCGCTAAATGGGCCAGGCCACTAGTGGTCGCCTGTAGTGATTCCTAAAGAATCAGTGGAATCGCTAAGGGAGAAACATAGCTATTGCGGCTTTCATGTTCTGTTACAAAACCAGCAGAGGGGGGATGGTTCCCCGAAAAAAGAAGCTGGGGGGTGGGGGGGGGGGGGGGGGGAGGGGGCAGGGGTGAAATTAGTCATAGCGGCCCAAAATTGGTCATATCCTAATCGTTGTTAAGACGATTTACAGCTGAAGCCTCATATTGTCCCCAAAGGTCTAGGCGGATGACCCGATTAATTATCGGTCACGAAAATGCGACCGAACCGCACCCCTCGAACCGACCCTACATGTCCGGGTGTTAGGCATTCCTCAAACCGAGCTCATATGTGGATTGGATATGGGGAGGCCAGGAGGCATCCGCCATGTTCTAGTGGCCTGCGCTAGCCCACACCGTCCACACATACACCCCATCCCAGACCACACCCTAGACCCCGGTCAACACTCTCGAACGATCCATTGCACGTATCCTCCCCTCCCCATGGTCGGCTCCGACAGCGAGGCAGACCGAATCGACTTGGCACCGTTCGAGGAGGCAGACTGCCACTCACGTGTAGACAAGAGCGTTTCTTTGAGCTCCGTGCCGTCCCCCGCCGTCCATCGGGGTGAAAGCAGCCACGAGCCTGATCGCTCCACGCCAGCCCCTGTCGTACGATGTCGATTACCGTCCCCATCCACTCCACGTGGCCACTGGATGCTCGGGGCGTGTTGTCAGGATCTTCCGCCCCATGAGGAACGCCGGAGTCCAAGATGCGGGCGGCTTGGCGCCCAATAGAAGGCATGGAAGGTGGTGGACGAGTCTAGCCGGTGCGCAAGGTTGTCAGAATCGTGATTTTGAATCGGATCGGAGCTCCGATGATAGGATCGCAAATCATAGAATCTTCACCATCAGGATCATAGAAACGTAGATTCTATGAACTAAAATCGTAGAATCAGATGAGTCAGTTTGGATCGTAAAGTCGTAGAATCTTATAACAGAATCGCTATTCTGACAACCTTGCCGGTGCGACACCGCTCCCATTGTCCACCAGTTGCCGTCCGATGAGGAGGAATGCCTTATCCTTGAGGTTCTACGCCGCTCCTTGAACAGCAAGGAAAAGGACGCCCACCACTACAAGAATGCGAAGACCTTGCGGAAGGGCATCCAGGTGTCCAAGCGGGCGATGGCCGAAAAAGAGGCGAACATGAACAAAGAATGCCGCTTCACTGCTGAGCAGGCCCACAATACCAGACATCTCGACGAGCTGCCTTGCAGCTCATCCTCCTGCTCCGTCACTGACGATAGCTCTATAACTTTGACACCCCTCCGATGATGACCCCTATGTTGTCTTCCCATGTACTGTGGCCGCCGCCGCGGAGATGAAAAGGTGAAGGGGTAGGCACCACGCTGGTGAATTCGTTCCTACGTTGTCCTTAAATTCGGGTAAGTAGAATTATGCAATGCTTTTGGTTGTCTAGCGTTGAACTATGTGATACTAGAGTAAAGGTTGTACCATAGGCAATCAACCTCTTCCCCTTGGCCATGTCATGCTTCGGGTATAGGGCGATGCTAATGAGAGAGCCGAGGTAGCCACGCAAGAAACTTCTCATGGCCTCAACGGGGAGAGGGGCGACGACTTGGCATGTAAAGTCATAGTCTTGTGGTGGTGGTGGTGTCGCGGTCATTGGTGCTGCGTATGAAAGTCTTGCCCAACTTCGTGCCCTCTCTTGCAAGCTCTCCTTCTATGGGAGCTCAGATGCTCTCCCGCCTTAATGCAGGCCACACGCTGGGCACACGCCATGCGTTCACCTTGACCGTGATTTGGAGGCGGTGCCACGGAGAAAGGGTCTTTCACCACCCACGGCGGGTCCCGGCCATTGCTGGCGGATGTCGAAGGAAGTAGGGAAGATGGGGTGTGCCAACAGCTCTAAGAGCATCTACAGCCGGACCTAGCAAATCTGACCCCTTAAATGCCCGCGGACGCGCCCGGTCAGTGACCGGGCGTGTCCGTTTTGAGTCCCTATAATTTTGTCCGCGCAGCCACACTTCTCATTTTTCTTCTCATATGTCCGGTCACTTGCATGTGATTGGTGGAGAAGAAGAGAGAGAAAGAAAATAATGAATAAGAAAAGAGAAAAGGTGGTCCGGAGTGGGGTCGCGTCCTACGTGGTGGACTGACCGGGCGCGTCCGCGGGCCCTCATATCGGCCCCATATTTGAGATGGATATGAGGGGTGCCGGTCAGTCCGGGCGTTTGAGACGGATATGAGGGGTCCGGTTGGGTCACATTTTTGTGACCGGTCAGTGACCGGAAGGGCGTTCCGGGCGTTTGAGGAGCATATAGGGGGTCCGGCTGTAGATGCTCTAACATAGGGAGATGGGGCTCAGAGGTGGTGCGGTTTGTGCGTTGCCGGCGTTCTTTAAATAGTAGCGGGCGCCGGGGCTGGCAGAGCGATAGATTGAAAGTGTTCGGCGCCCGGGCTTCAATGTGAATGCCATGAAGGCGGATGAACACCGCTTGAATGTGGGAGGAAATCGTCCCGTCATCCCATCCGATCATGTATGATCTGAAACGATATTAACATGCCATGAGCGGCGCGTCAGAGCAGCTTTCTCGGCCACCGCTCCGGTGTGATTGCCGCGTCGTTCGGCATCATGCGGCCGTGATCGGTCACGTTCGCTCTGGACCGGCATGAATGCAACACGGAGAGCGGAGTGATTACTAGAGCAGAATGAGAGATGGGCTGTCGAGGGTGTCGATGCCTATGTAGGGAGGCTCGGACGCCCATAAACCTCCCTGGCATCGCTTACGGTGTGTGGAATTTCGGACGTCCGGACCGGTCTTGGGACATTTTCTTTGAGGGTGCATGTCGTTTGGATGATCTAAAGTGTCTGGACAACGCAGTCCGAACATTTACGGGTGATTTGGTGCACGGGTTGGAGATGCTCTTATATGGGTTTTTGCTCTGGTTTCTCTTCATAAATAAATTAATATCGGTTTTCAGCCAATTTACCATATTAACCCTGGTCAATTCTACTCTCTCTTAATGTGTAGGCCTCTTGTGAGTTGCTCGGAAGCAAAAGCACATAGTGAGTATGCCGACAACACCCGCCCACCGGCTCCGATAATATCAAGCACCGCATTATCCCATGAAGAGATGAGCGCGTGATCACGAGCTGTCACTCTACTCAAGTTTGAACTGTTCGTAGTAGCGATTTTTCTTTCGGCGTATGGCATTATTCAACTGTTCGAGACTTGCTGCCTGCAGTCGTCCAATCATCGCTACTAGTCAAGGTCCCTGAAGCAAGGGTTGTTTTTCCGAGAAAGGGTTTCCCCCCGCTTTGTATTACAAAGCAACCAATCGAACCATACAGTGATAGGTGCTGGGGTGGAAGCAGCACAGTCACGCCCAAAAGAAACGATAGAGAAAAACAAAAGAAACAAATGCCGACAACGGCGGATCAACAAAAACGAAGACGCCTCGCGATCGTAGCGCCCACCGAGGATCTTCCACCAAGCTCCAAGACTCCGAAGCGCCGGCACCAATCAACACCTCCAAGAAGGATCGCGACGATGACGACGCTGCTGCCAAGGGTTTCCCCCGGTACTCGACGAGGCGAGAGGAAGGGTAGCCCCCGACGCCCTCCAGGAAGGTCAGGCGACACCCACAGGCGCCACCGCGCCGGTGTCGGCCATGCCGACAGGAGTTTCCCCCGATCCCAACCCGCACCTCGGGCGCTCCGGAGCCTGCCACCAAACCAACCACCACCCTGCGCCAACATGGTCTTGAAGCCCCTACGCCGTCTCACCCCGACACCACGAAGTGAGGACAGCACGGCGATGATTCGAAGCCGGGACTAGGAGCAGCAGCACCGTCGGCACGCGGGAGGGCTCAACCTCCACCGTCAACGACGGTAGCCGACCGGACGCAATAGCAGGAGCATACCAGGCCCGTGGGCCCACAGGCCCGGCCGGGACCTCAAAGCCCGTAAAGCTCCCGCCATCGCGCTGCAACAGGCACGCCGTCGACACCGCCGCCCCCCGTCCGAGTTGCTCCTCCACCTCGCCACGCAGAAGACATCGAGGCCGCGCCAGGGCCCGGCCCGCTAGGACCCAGATGGGGCCCGAAGGGCCGGGGGCGCGCCGCCGGCCACCCCGCGCCACCTCGCCGCCCTGCCGCCAAGGAGCGACGCCGCCACCTCGCCCGCCGCCGGCCACCGCCGCCGGGTCGCCGGACTGCCGCCAAGCCGAGCAACAGCCCCCACCGCGCCGCCACCACCACCAACCACTGCAGGGTGACCGACCGCGGCCCAAGCCAACCGGAGCCCGCGGCACCAATGCGCAGCAACCACCGCCAGATGCAGCCGGTCGCCGCCACAAGTCCGCACCACCACCGCCGCCACCATGCCACCTCAACCCGCGCAAGCAGCAGGGAGGAGGCGGCCGTGGGCCTTGCTGCCCGCAGCCCCGGCCAGCCGACGGGCCGCCGACACCAGATCCGGCCGGATCTGGCCGCGGACGACCCCCGCGCCACCACCAGATGTTGCCCCGCAGCCACCGCGCGTCGCCAGGACGCCAGAGCACCACCACCCCGCCGCCGAGCAGAGGAGCGGCCGCCCTGCGCGCCTGTCCTTGCGCCGCCGGGCCCCGCGGCAGCCCGACGCCCCCGTGCGCCGTTCGGACCCGCGTCCTACGCCGCACGCGCCGAGGGGGAGGAGCGCCCCGCCGGGGGAGGGGGCCGGAGGGGAGAGCCGAGGCGTGGCGGCTAGGGTTTGCCCCCGAGGTCGCTCGCGGGAGCGACTCGGGGGGGGGGGGGGGGGGATGTTTTGGAAGTCCTGTAGTCCCACCCGCTCCTTGTCTCTATCGATTAGTCCCAAAATCGAGACTTTGCCACCTTAATATGTTCAATTCAATTTCTCTTATTCTTTGAGATATATATTACATCTGTCTCAAAATAATTATCCGTATCTGGACAAATCTAAAACAAACTTTTTATGACGGAGGTAGTAGTATTTTCAAATCCTTCGGCTGGGTCTTGTCTTTTTGGGCCCATAGTGAGATGCCAATGTCGAGCCCGTCGTGTGGTACCAAGAGCTTCTACCTTGGCATACGGTACCATAGCCTCCCCAGACCACGCACCGTCGTGTGGGTCGCCAACCGAGACAACCCAATCACCACCCCTTCGTCCGGGAAGCTCATCGTCACCAACAATTCTCAAATGGTATTGTCTGACTCCAGAGGCCACAATGTTTGGATGACACCAAGCAATATCACTGCCGGAGCGCCAGGAGCTTACGCTGAGCTTAGCAACTCTGGTAACTTTGTTCTCCGGTTGCCAAGTGGCACTGACATATGGCAGAGTTTTGATCACCCAACCGACACAGTGCTTGCAGGCATGAGGTTTTTGGTGAGCCACAAGGCACAGGTCGTCACACGACTTGTTTCTTGGAAGGGCTCGGATGATCCATCTTCTGGGGACTTCTCATATAGCGGCGACCCTAGCGCCCCGAGTAAATTGCAAAAAAACATCACAATTGGGACCCTAATTCAAAAAACCGCCACATAGCTCTAGCTCGTCGTCTTCTACACCTCACCGCCATCTATGTGTAGCTCCTAGGTAGGCATGAGGAGGTCCAGCCCGGCGCCATCTATGTGCATGACAGGAGACGGTGGCTGTCACCGCCGGAATACGGTGATGAACGCAGCTGCGCACAGCTCCACGTGCGCCCGCCGCGTCCTACCACACCGCGCCGCCCGGCTCGGCCACGACTAGCCACATCGCCGGCTGTGGCCAACCACCTCCAGCTCCTCCCCGTGCGCTTCCCATCCTCCTCCCATATCCCGCTCAACGCAGCGCTCGCCGCCGGCTGCGGACGGAGCTGTGCGCGCAGCCTGGCTCGGCCACGACCAGCCACCTCGCCGGCTGCGGCCAGCCACCTCCAGCTCCTCCCCATGCGCTTCCCATCCTCCTCCCATATCCTGCTCAACGCCGCGCTCGCCGCCGGCTGCGAACGGAGCTGCGCGCGCGGCCTGGCTCGGCCACGACCAGCCACCTCGCCGGCTGCGGCCATGGCTGCACCGCCACCTCACGCCGGGTCCGACACCATCAGCCGACGGCGACCCTTCATGGACCCCTGGATGAGCAGCTCGAGCTCCGTATGGAGATGGCGACGGCGGTGCACAAGAGGTGTTTGTAAGAATGCTTGAGAAAGAGAGAGAGGAGCAAACACACTGATGGGTGGGTCCTACGTCTAGCTTAACGGGAGCCACACTTTCTAATGACGCGTGACGAGCACCGTCTGTACCCAGGCCACGTGGCACCTGGCGGTGGGACCTAGCGGTCAGATTTTCACTCAAACAGCTCTAATTGCTCGTTCAGTGTTTTTTGAAAACTGTCACCACAATGTTGGTGGTTTTTTGAAAAAAAAAACGAATGGTGACGGTTTTCTGAATTAGGGTCCCAATTGTGGTGGTTTTTTGCAATTTACTCTAGCGCCCCAGACCTTCAGCTTTTCACTTGGAACAAAACTAGGCCATACTGTCGCGCTGTGTGGAACGGTGTGTCAGTGTCCGGTGGCATATATCTATCCAACACCAGCTCCATCATTTACCAGACAATTGTAAACTCTGGAGACGAGTTCTACTTCACGTACGCAATCTCCGACAACTCGGTGTATACACGCATCACGCTTGACTACACTGGCAAGTACAAGTCTCTAGCATGGAAGAATCACTCCTCATCATGGGTCCTCATCAGTGGACGCCCCACTGCATGCGAGCTCTATGCATCGTGTGGCCCATTCAGTTACTGTGACTTGACTCAAACGGTCCCAGCTTGCCAATGTCTTGAGGGGTTTGAGACTGTCAATGATGCAACCTTTTCTAAAGGATGCCGGAGAAAGCAAGCATTGAAATGTGGCAATCAAAGTCGTTTTGTGGCCTTGCCTGGGATGAATGTTCCTGACAAGTTCTTGCATATACGCAACAGAAGCTTTGATGAGTGCGAGGCTGAGTGCAGGCGCAACTGCTCATGCGCAGCTTACGCGTATGCGAATTTGAGCGGGGCCATTGGTATGGTTGACCCGTCAAGGTGCTTGGTTTGGTCAGGGGAGCTTGTCGACATTGGGAAGACAACCGTTAGCGGGGAGAGCCTGTACTTACGACTTGCTGATTCTCCTGGTATGTTCCATCCCCTCCTTTCGTCCCAAGTAAATAGCATGTACTCTTCAAATTGACACCAATATTTACAATGGGGGCCTGTAGACATATGATTTCTCATGAAAATACCTAGATTATAAAATGTTCTGTTAGTTATATGACAGTATTGCTTATGACTAATCATTCAAGTGTGTCCATCTAATTTGCCCATCACCTTGACTTGATATTTTGAATGATGACATGGTAATCAAAATGTGAGCATTGTTTCCTACTTTAATATATGTACTAAACCCAGCAATATTATAACACTATAGAAGTAATGTCTGGGAAAATTTAGGCATATCGTTTTTAAGTACCCAATCTATTATTTTTAATGGTAGCAACAACTAAAATTTAGAAGTTCCATACACAAAACGTCACATTTCAATAACTGGAGAGAGTAATATGGAACATCCTTTTTAACAAACGGGCAATTCCTTTCAACATCATTTACAAATACAATAGATATGTTTTTCAATTATGCCGAGCCTTCAGTTTCAAATGCGTTTACAATTCTTTTCAGATTTCATGTCTTAGCTTTTTCCGCAAGGAAATAGACAGTTATTGCAATGACCTGACACTAGCCAAATAATTATTTAATTTGGAGCGGTAGCTAGTTTCCACACGAGCATATTTGCAAGTTCAAATACTCTTTTAGAATGGTCAAATTTTTAATTTACCACAAGCCGTGGTAGCCCAGTTAGCTAAATTATGTTAGTCTAGGCACTTAGTTTAGTTCCATAGACCTATATCATGGTATTTATGCAAGTAAATTCCAAATTTTTGGTTTGTTGCATTTCTGCAGTTGACAAGGAGATCAGTTCAGTAAAGATTATAATCATCATTATAGCATGCCTGCTGCTACTAACATGTGTAGGTCTTGTCTGGATGTACAAATACAGAGGTAGACTAACACATGTCCTCTTGTTTTTATATATATAACACTAGTGTAAATGTTAAGAAAAAAAAATGATGTCTGAACAAGCAGGCAAATTGCAAGCGAAGGAAAAGCGGAAGAAACTGTGGCGAGGATACTTTAGCACATCCAAAAATCTCGAAGGCAAACATACAGAATTTCCATTTGTTAGCTATGGAGGCATCCTTTCAGCAACAATTTTTTTTGCTGATTCTAACTTGCTTGGACGGGGAGGTTTTGGCAATGTTTACAAGGTAATAGATTGTGGTTATTAGAATGTGTTTCGACAGAAGACCAAACAAACATATTTTACACTTCAATTGTTGTCTGACTCCTAAAACACCCCTACTTCCTAAACCTTTTTTATCCAACTATAAAATTATTGAGAGAAATAGGTTAGTGGGGGTCACCTATTTAGTAATATATATGATTAGGTTAGTGAAAATAAGAAGCATACTGATGGAGCATTTTTTTCATGCACAGTTGCATGTTGAGGTCGGCCGTTTCCTATATATGCATGGTTGCATGTTGAGGGAAATTGGTTAGTGGGGATCACCTATTAGTAATATGGTATTACAAAAATATATGTCCATGTTGATGCCACATGGTCCAAAATCAGTGTGGTTTGGTTGAGTTGGTGATTTGCACTAGTTTTGATATTCAAAGGCATAACGGAAACAATTATAGAGTTGAATAATATCTTGTGGGATCAGAATTAAAAGGGGGGGGGGGGGGGGGACTTTTGTGTGTGAATAATATAGTCCCTCCGTCCCAAATAAGCGTCGTTGATTTAGTACAACTTTGGGACGGAGGGAGTACTTTTTTGTGTGAAAAGGTATCTTTAGAAGTAAAAAACGGTTTCCAACTTGTTCAAGTGAAAATATGCTCTCATGTAGGGCACACTGGAAGGTGGAAATGAGGTTGCTGTGAAAAGGCTTAGTCAGAGCTCCGGACAAGGTATAGTGGAGTTCAAAAATGAAGTAATTCTAATTGCCAAGTTGCAGCACAAGAACCTAGTCGGACTTCTTGGGTCGTGCATTCATGAAGACGAGAAGTTACTGATCTATGAATACTTACCTAACAAAAGTTTGGATGTTTTTCTTTTCGGTATATCCCTTTTTCTCTTTTGTTGAATGCACATTTGAAAATTATTTAATTAAGCAAAGTGCTATTCATGTTGACAAGCTTCATCTTATATTGAACATGAAAGATGCTTCACGGAAACATGTGCTTGATTGGTCGACACGGTTCAAAATAATTAAAGGAATAGCAAGAGGTCTTCTTTATCTCCATCAAGATTCAAGATTAACAATAATTCACAGAGATCTCAAAGCAAGCAACGTCTTGTTGGACACAGAAATGACTCCTAAAATTTCAGATTTTGGTATGGCAAGAATTTTCGCTACAAACCAAAACCAAGCAAACACTACCCGTGTCGTTGGGACATAGTAAGTAACTGGTTTACCAACAAACCCTTGACATTGCTATTTTATGGTTTGGTACAGTTCGTTTTGAGGATTTCTTGACTTGTTTATTGTTTAAACAGTGGTTACATGTCGCCTGAATATGCGATGGGAGGTGCTTTTTCTGTAAAATCAGACACATATAGCTTCGGTGTTCTTCTCTTAGAGATTGTCAGTGGCTTGAAGATCAATTCACCTCAGCTCATAACAAACTTTTCTAGCCTTATCACTTATGTAAGTATGTTTACAAGATATTTTCAATCTCCCCCCCCCCCCCCCCCCCCCCTCTTTTCCTAGCAGAAAAGTTAGTAACTTGATGTTGACCTCATTGTATTGCTCAGGCATGGAGATTGTGGGAAGATGGAAACACAATTGAACTTGTGGACTCTTCCTTTGTTGCAAGTTGCCGACTTCATGAAGTTCTGCGTTGTATTCATGTGGGACTCTTGTGTGTTCAGGACCGTGCTAGGGACAGGCCACTTATGTCATCGGTTATGTTTATGTTGGAGAACGAAAGCGCACCGCTCCCAGCTCCAAAGCAACCTGCATATTTTGCTCCAAGTACTTGTGCAGACGAAGAAGGAAGGGAGATTACAACAAACTCTGTGAATGCAGTGAGTATCACAACAGTTGATGGCCGTTAGTATATGCAGATCTTAGTAAAGCTTAATTGTATACTTATGGCTTGCTCTCCGTGAACTGATTTTTTGTTGGTTCTTTATAATAAATTGTACTCCGTATGAGTTTATTATATAAGAAATGTTGTGAATAACAGAGGGGGAAGCGTCCTCACCCCTACCCCTGCCCTGCAACTCAATATGCCATACTAAATGTATAGTGCTACCTTTTTTTGTTGATAAAAGAGTTTAATCATAATTTTACTTTCAGAAGCCATCCATGGTATATATCCTAGTGAATAAGATTATCACCTTCTGCCGTTTGATCACTTAACTATTTTTATGTGTCCAAAACATTGCCAAATACTCCCTCCGTCACGTAATATAAGAGCATTTTTTACACTAGTACACTAGTGTAGTGTAAAAAACGCTCTTATATTATGTGACGGAGGGAGTACTACAATCATCATTTAGTTCATGTAACTGTAGCACACGCCATTTTATTCATTAACCTAATTGTACGCTTAATGTTATTGTGGCAAATGCCTTTTGTTTCATCCATCAAACAAATTGTACCTCAAGAAGCCCTCCTTTACACCTCAAGCAAATTAAGCAAATAACATATGCTGCAACTTAAGTTCAGAACAGGAATCCAAATGCAGGTTAGTACCTTTGCTCAAGCCGGGACTACGAAGACCCTTGTGAAGTGCTAAATCGCCTTGGATTCAACGGACCGGTCGACGCCACAGCACGGCCGGACCGCCGCCCCGCCCTTGCTCGCATCGGCTCCGCGACAAGCCGCTGCCACTGCGCCACCACTGCCTGACCCGGTTGCTTCCTCCGACTCCGAGGCCTGTACGCCTCTCTACCGGCGCGCCGCGCTGGCGGTGGCCGACGCAGCTTTCCTCGTCCTCATCCTCCTCTCTGGAAAGAATGGTACTTGTACAGTAGTACCCTCGGCAGGCCTTGGACCAAGTTCTTACGGGCCGAGAGCCCGTGATGGTCGAAGGCCCATATGGAGCACTCGTGACGCTCCCAGCAAAGTTCTCCCTCTTCTCAAAAAAAAAAAAAAAGGTCTTCCCCAAACCCCGGTCAGTTCCTCGACCAAATCTACGCCGGAAGCCGCGATCCCTCCTCCTCTACCTCTCCGGCAGAGCAATCCGGGCGAGAATGGAGAAGCCACGCCGTCCCTCCGATACCAATCGACCATTTCGTCCAGTCCCGGCACCGGGAGGAAGGCGACGGCGTCGTCCGCGGCTGCGGCGGCACGGTAGGGCGCTCCCCTCGGTGGTTGGTGCCTCGGCGGCGGCGGAAGGAGTTCGCGGTGGTTACCTTCATGGGTCGAGCGGGCAGCAGGAGCTCGCTGCCGTGGCGTGACCCTCCATCCGCCCCACACGTCCGAGCCATGAGGTTTCCCCTGTCGCACTCTCATTTCCAAAGTCAGATCTCCCCGATGGAGACTTGAAACCTCAACACCCAACAACGACTTTTCCCTGCGAGGACTTGTCTTCAGTCTTCACACGACAGACACGCACGGTAGGTAGAAACTACTCTGACCACCCAGCAAACCTGAGAGAACACACACGCAGCGTCGAGGACTTGTCTTCACACAGACACGGCACCACTCTTGCTAGCTTGCATTGTCCAATTCCGGTTTGGCCGGAAGAAAAATCCCCCGCCCTGCAACAACAGCCCAATTATTTCTGAAGAAGTTCTTCAGAAGAACCATGTGCAGGCCCTGGGTCGCTTCCTTCTTCACATGATGAAGATGAAGCACGCCGGCACGCCGTGCATTCCAGGTTTGATCCTCCTGTTCTTGAGTCCATTCTGCAGATCCGATGACCGGCTGTCGCCTGCAAAGCCGCTGTCCCCCGGTGACACGATCGTCTCCAAGGGCGGGGACTTTGCGCTCGGCTTCTTCTCCCCGGACAGCTCCAACGCCAGCCTGTACCTTGGCATATGGTACCACAACATGCCCGGCCGCACCGTCGTATGGACCGCCAACCGCGACGACCCAATCTCCGCCGCTTCGTCTCCGACGCTCGCCATCACCAACAGTTCTGACCTGGTGTTGTCTGACTCCCAAGGTCGCACTCCTTGGGTGGTGAAGAGCGACATCACGGGCTTGGGAGTTGCTGCGGTGCTGCTTGACTCGGGGAACTTTATCCTCATGTCTCCAAATGGCACGTCCATGTGGCAGAGTTTTGATCACCCGACGGACACCATTCTCCCCGGTACAAGGATCTCTCTGAGCGAGAAGGCTCATGCTGTCGGGCTCCTAATTGCTTGGAAGGGACCCATTGACCCATCCAATGGAGATTTTTCTGTGGCCCTTGACCCCAACTCGAACCTTCAGTTAGTCATTTGGAACAGGACTACGCCCTACATCCGCCTCAGTATGCTCAGCGATGCGTCAGTAACTGGTGGCATATTATACCAGAACACTATGTTCTATGAAGCGATTGTTGGAACAAGGGACGGGTTCTATTATGAATTCTCTGTTTCTGGTGGCTCACAGTATGCACGCCTTATGCTCGACTACATGGGTGTGTTGAGGATTCTTAGCTGGAACAACCACTCATCTTGGACAACCGCCGCCACCCGCCCCGCTAGCAGCTGCGAGCCCTATGCTTCATGTGGCCCGTTCGGCTATTGCGACAACATCGGGGATGCCGCGACATGTCGTTGTTTTGATGGGTTTGAATCCGCTGGTCTTAACATTTCGGGCGGATGTAGAAGAACCAAGACACTGAAATGCGGCAAGCAAAGTCATTTCGTGACCTTGCCTAAGATGAAGTTACCTGACAAGTTTTCACATGTCCTCAACACAAGCTTTGACGAATGCACGACCGAGTGCAGCAACAATTGCTCGTGTACAGCCTACGCTTACACCAACCTGAGCAGTAATGGTGCTATGTCCGTCCAGTCAAGGTGCTTGCTTTGGACCGGGGATCTTGTCGACGCAGGGAAGTATGGAAATTATGACGAGAACCTGTACCTTCGGCTTCCCAACTCTCCTGGTATGCACCACTCCATTCTAAGCTTCTGTTATCTTGACACTTTTTTTAGAAAAAAGGGGAAGACCCCGGCCTCTGCATCATCATGATGCACACAGCCAGTTATTTTGACACTTAAGGTTATCAAATCAACACCAGCATTTAATCGTGGGACATCTACTAAATATATGTGCCTGGGTTATCCTCCTTCTCGAAAAAAATATCTACTAAATATATGAACTTAACAGTATAGCAGTAACCGCCAAAATACTTCTTTGCATCCAATAGTTTAGTGTAGGGCAGTAGATCTATAACTGTTCTATACGAGCATAATGCAACATGCTCATGGTAACACATTTATTCAGTCCACGGATCATTCATGGTTTTGTAAATTATTTTTGCTTCAAAATGATAGCAAATTATACATGATTCTTTTTGCTTCAACATGCTCATGGTAACACATTTATACATGATTCTTTTGCAGTTCGAAATAATAGCAAATTGGTAAAAATTGTACTAGCAACCATGGCTTGCGTCTTGATACTCGCATGCCTCCTTGTCGGGATATTAAAATACAGAGGTATAACAAAAAACGCCATTTGTTTTCAAAATTGCACCTCATTTTGTGAGTGTTAATAACAAAGTATTGATCTTTAGCAAGCAAACGGAAGAAGAATGAAATCCACAATGGAGCAATGCTAGGTTACCTTAGCTCGTCTAATGAGATTAGAGGTGAACATGTGGACTTCCCTTTTGTTAGCTTCAAAGATATTGCCACTGCAACGGATAATTTCTCTGACTCTAAAAAGATTGGAAGTGGAGGTTTTGGCAAAGTTTACAAGGTAACAATAAGTCGTGCATCCACGGTTTTAGTACCACATACTCTATTTTTAAATAATAATTTTATCTGTGGAAAAAATTGCTATCATTGTTTCACAATTTAGGATGATGCAATCATGCAGGGGATCCTGCAAGGGGATAATGAAGTTGCTATCAAAAGACTCAGTAGGGGTTCTGGCCAAGGGATAGAGGAGTTCAAAAACGAGATAATTCTAATTGCCAAATTGCAGCACAGAAACCTTGTTAGACTTCTTGGTTGCTGTATTTATGGAGATGAGAGGTTACTTATCTATGAATACTTACCAAACAGAAGTTTGGACGCCTTCCTTTATGGTATGTTCACACTTCTGATACAAACTGCAAGTTTTTGATTAACCAAAAAGATATCACTGATCACTAAAGATATACTTTGTTTACTATTCATCTTTGGAGATGATACAAGACAATCTGTGCTTGATTGGCCCACACGCTTAGAAATAATTAAAGGGGTGGCGAGAGGTCTTCTTTACCTCCACCAAGATTCAAGATTAACTATAATTCACAGAGATCTCAAACCAAGCAACATCTTACTGGATTCAGAAATGGCTCCCAAAATATCAGATTTCGGTATGGCAAGGATCTTTTGTGGAAACAAACAAGAAGCAAAAACTACACGGGTCGTTGGGACATAGTAAGTAATTCAAGGAACTAGCCACCTTTCAATATTCATATTTCTATTGCCTAGTTATCCCAAATTATACATTAGTGTTGAATTATCTAAACAGTGGTTACATGTCGCCTGAATATGTTATGGGAGGTGCCTTTTCTGTAAAATCAGACACTTATAGCTTCGGTGTTCTTCTATTGGAGATTATAAGTGGCTTGAAGATCACCTCACCGCGACTGGTAGAGAACTTTGTCGGCCTGACAACCTATGTAAGTATAGAGAAATGCATATAATTTTAACATATCAAACATTGTAACTTGATCATCAGTTGGCTCTGTTGTGTCAGGCGTGGAGACTATGGGAAGATGGAAAAGCAACGGAACTGGTGCACTCTTCGTTTGCTGAGAGTTGTTCACTTCATGAAGTTCTACGGTGTATTCATGTCGGCCTATTGTGTGTTCAAGACCGTCCGGATGATAGGCCACTCATGTCAGCGGTTACTTTTATGTTAGAGAATGAAAATGCATTGCTCCCGGCACCAAAGCAGCCTGCATATTTTGCTCTACAGAATTTCGCAGCTGAAAAATCAAGGGAAAACTCTGTGAATACAGTGAGTATCACAACACTAGAGGGGCGTTAATGTTATATATGTAAATTTCAGTATCGGAACTTCAGAAGCCATGTACTGTATGATTTACAAATATTTTGAATTTGAGTTCTTCAGTAGGTCATTGAGTTGTACGCAGAAAGGCTGTGAACAGATGACTAATTGATAATGTTCTGTTTCAAACAAAGATATGTTGTTCTTGCTCTGTACGCTGTTGGACTGTTGGTATATCTTCAGTTGCTCACATGCCGGGAAGAATAAGAATATTCGATCATTCTGATGCAATACAGACAGTGTCTTGCTCATTGATGTTGTTGGTCCGAGATCCCTCTACCGATTTCCCTGTTGGTTATATGTCCATTTCCCTTCATTGTGGGCACTGTATCAGTCTATTAAAAGTTTAAATGCAATAGATATTGTGCCTCATGAACATAATCACCCGGTACTTGTATCTCTTCTGCATTTAAGTTTAGACTAGTAGGGCAGAAGGTGCGCCCGTCATTTAGCAAATTTGTTTTTTATGTAATATTTGTTTTCATATTTTTTTTGGTAATTTTATCTTTTCATTTGGAAAAAATCGTGAAAAATTGTTCGTCATAATTATTGGTTAGCTATAGTTACCGTTTACCCACTATTATTATTTGTAGAAAACTGATGTAATATTTATTGTTTTCTTTTAAATTTTATCTTTTAAATTTTAATTTTAAAGAAGAAGGGAAAAATGTGGAAGTATTGTTCAGGGGAGATAATGTTCATTGTAACCATAGTTTATTGTTGGATCGCAATTACTATTTACAAAAAAATGATGTAATGTTTCTTTTTAGTTTTTTTGGTAATTTTCTATTCTTAATTTAAGTTTTGAAGAAGAAGGGGATAAATTGGTAATTTTATAATCTTAATAATTTTAATTTCAAAGGAGAAGGGGAAAAAGAGAAATAATATATGTTTTCATTTTTCTTGGGAATTGTATCTCCTTAATTTAAATTTTAAAGAAGAAGGGGGAAAAAGAGGTAGGTTGTTCATTGGGTGGGGGGGGAGGTATTGTTCATGGTACTCGTAGTTATTGTTTGACCACCATTACTATTTTATAGAAAAGCCATGTATTCTTTATTTTCACTTTTTTTGGTATTTTTATCTCCTTAATTTTAAAAAGTGGTGTAATATTTGTTTTAGAACTTGGGGAAACGTATTTTTGTAAATTTTAACTTAAAAAAGAGGGGAATTTCTAAAGGAAAAGGAAAAAAAAGGGTTATTGTTCATCGCAGGGTTCATTTTTTTTATCTCCTTAATTTTAATTTCAAAGAAGATTTCGTGCAGGGGAGAGCCCCGACCACAAATCGGGGAAATGTTTTTTTGTAATTTTTAATTTTTTAATTATTTTTAAAAGGGGTTTTTAAAATAAAGAAGGTGAAAAATAAGAAATTATTGTTTATTACAGAAAAGGGGTGTAATATTTAATTTAAAACTTGGAGAAACATTTTTTTTGTAATTTTTAACTTTTAAATCTGAATTTCAAAAAAAGGGGGAATTTAAAAAAAAAGTGGTGTAATAATTATTTTAAAACTCGGGGATTTTTTTTTTTGTAATTTTAACCTTTTTAATTTTATATTATTTTTAAAACAGGAATTTTTTAGGAAAAGGGAAAAAAATAAGAAAGTACTGTTTGTTACAGAAAAGTGGTGTAATATTTGTTTTAAAACTCGTGGAAATGTTTTTTTTGTAAATTTTAACCTTTTAATTTTAATTTCAGAAAAAGGGGGGGTTAAAAAAAGGGGGAAAACACAAGGCACTATTTCGTTTTAAAACTCGGGGAAAAAAAAAGAGAAAGTAACGTTCGCTAAAGGTACTGTTCATCAAGGGCACTGTGCATATATACATAAATATTATAGTTTAATTTTTTAAGTTGAATTTAGGAACCGATTTAGCTAGCATGTGCCTTTGGTCCTTTTTTATACCAAATTTGTTGTTGTATCAAAGCATGGTTACAATATGGATTGCCAATTGGATGTTTTTTTATTAGTTCCAAAATTAACAAATAGAATTAATTTAAGAGTGGAAGCTCGGAAAATCTAATGCGAAAAACCTGTTGGGAAGCTTGTGTGTGTGTGCTTTTCAGTAAAGTTCTTAACATATTTTGTTTTGTGCATGTGTTTTTTACAGAGCTTCTTGGCAGGATGATGGAGCGGAGCATTGTGAGGAAGACAAATTAGTATAGATATTATTGTTGGTATGCTCAGTGTTTCAGCTGGGTATTTCAGCTGGCTGGAATAAAAATTCCTTGCAATTAGTGGTGGACATTAAGGTGGAGGGAGAATAACAGGAAAATGCTTAAGCATGCTACTTGTAGGCATGTGGAACTCATTAGCTAGCATTTTTTTTCTTCTATGTATGCACCCAATATCGGATCGGCATAAAGCAACTTTGATAGGCATAACTCGCACTAATTGATTGCACTCTTTAGGAGATACGTTTAGATGTTGTAGTGATCTGTAATTGTAGTAAGCTACAATGTTGATCAGATCTTAACTTATATCATATTACAAAAAAAGTGATGTTCTCAAGGTGGTAGTTGTGTACTATATATTGTAAAAATACTCCAGAGTAATTGATCTTGTCCTTTTAAGAGTAATAACAATATCTTTGTGACAAACCAATGCAAATAGTTGTAGCATTATCGTGTACATTTTTAATCACTTCTTGAGGATTTGTATAAAAGGGAGGCTAAAAAAAATACTGTAGGGTAACGCAGCAGAAAACAAAAAAAAATCCGACCTACGCACCAGCCCAGGACCACTATGGAGACGGCATACAAGGTTTGATCTCTTTCGTTACCGACTCGTGGCGCAGCGGAAGTAGAGTCGATGACGAACGGCGGTGCAGATCCCCGCAGCTAGGATTTTACAACCTCCCAACCGCGAGGATGTATACCCTCATCCGTCCCTCGGACAGCCCTCCGGGAGGCGGTCGCACAGCCCCCGGACGGTGTCGCGGACAGCCCTTCGGGAGGACCTCCGAAACTCGGACTGTCACCCGGACAGCCCTTCGGGAGGACCTCCAAAACTCAGACGGTCACACGGACAGCCCTTTGGGAGGCACTCTCGAACTAAGACCGAAACTACGATCTCTCTACAGAGTTGCACACATACGGTGTCACCTATCCGGCAGGGCTTCGCCGTCCAGAACTAGTTCCTGCCGGAACCCAGACAGCCTTTCGGCTCTACGAAACTATTTCGCTGGGAGGGAGAGAGAATGTCAGATCATGCATGGCTTGTGTATGAGAGTAAGGATGTGTGAGATGGCAGCCCACTCACCTCCTATTTATAGGAAACCCAAGGGGTAGGGTGGTTTTACAAGAAAACCCAAAACCCACATGGAAAAGGAGTCCTTCCCAAGGACCTAATGGTGAAACCAAGGAACAAGTGGGGGCTCCATGGAGGAGCCCCATTGTGGCCGGCCACCATCTCTTGGGGGGGCCCCCAAGGGGGTTTATTAGCCCCCAAGCCTTCTAGAAACCTTTTGGAAAATATCCCAAAAGGCACTTTTCCAAAAATATCCAAAAAGCACTTTCACTATTCACGACGACATTTTTCAGCGTCTGTTCGAACTGAAAATATTTATGTGGGCTTAGAACATTTCCAGTACCCACCAAAATAATTTTCAATGCCATCCGGAACAATTCCGGTTTAGTGATTTTCATCTGCGAAAAGCATCTGAAGCGGTTTCGGCAGCTCCGGAACATTTCCGGTTTTCATCCCGGAAAATTCCAAAAAGTTTCCAGAACGATTCTGGCATCCTCCAAGAATTATCAGGCATGTGCCAAAACCAATTTGACTTTTTGGTATCCCTTGAAACAACTTTTCAGTTTCACCGGAACTCATCCGGTGACCTCTCTGCGGAACTTTTCCGCTGTCCGAAACTTTTCCGGTGTCCGAAACTTTTTCGGTGTTTTTCTCTCAGACTCCCTGTCTAGTATTCAGCAGATAGATGACCCTTAAGCGTGTGACCCTATAGGTTCGGTGAAGCATAGACATGACCCGGAACCCCTTCCGATCAATGATCAACATCGGAGCCGTGGACACCCATATTGACCCCTATACCCACACGAATGAATATTCGAGTGAACCTCCAGTTGCCGTGTGCTATTCCTGTTGCTTCGCGATATGTTACAAATACCCGAGGTGAGACATGTTGGCATCCCCGTGGATCAACACCTTGTCCACTATGCCAGTTACCTCGTTACCGGTATTGTTCTCTTTTCTCGTTCCCGTGTTCCGGCATCCCCGTGATCAAATCATAAAGTGTCTGGCCAGACGATGATGGATACCGTAACATCGAGAGGGCCCAGAGATATCTCTCCATCGTCGGAGGAGCAAATCCCAATCTTGAGCTATCAAGTTACTTGACATACTTTTCCATGAACCCCTAAGCCGCCGTAATAGCCACCCATTTACGGATGACGTTTAACAAACCCCAAAGTTCATGAAGCAAGCATGAATAAACTCGATACTCTCATGGTCTAAGGAATCATGCAAACATTAACCATCTCTGTGTTATTAACCATTAACTTATGACGAATGTATCTCATAGCATAACATCAATTCGGGTCGATTCAACACAAGTGTTCTACCAACACTGCGCCCTCAAAATTGCCGGCATAGCCATGCCCATGATCAGGAAAACAGGATCATCATGCAATACTTGAGCTAGTCTTAGAGGCCAGACTAGGAATACATTTTACCGTTTATTATTCTACACGTGCAAATGAGTCTTCCTCCGAGCCTCGTTTTATTTGTAGACTCGAGAATCATTGCAGTTATAGCATGGAACATAAACATAATTATGAACAGGGAGATAATCAATAACATTTATTATTGCCTCTAGGGCATATCTCCTACAAATACTACTTAACCTATCATCACATTAGCATTATATTTAGATATCATGTACTCTATGTTTGACACAAATCGAAAAGAAAAACAAATAGGTAAGACCTTCGTTTTTTACCATGTTGTTAAAAAGATTTTAGAAAATTGGACGCGATATCTTCCAAATGGCCATCATAAATGGTAAAGGGACCAAGTTTGTGATTATTTTTGAATTTATACTCAGCTGCATAGTAGTCTTCCATGTCATGGTCAAATCTTCCTTTAGCTATGTGAAATCTATGCATTACTTTGTTGTTTGAGAAATTACTCCGTCCTCTTCTAGTATTAATAAGATGATGAATTGAAACATACTACACTAAAATTGGAGTGAAAGGACGATCAGTATTTATTACGGCCATATATATATATATATATATATATATATATATATATATATATATATATATATATATATATATATATATATTTTACTTCTGTGTTTTTTTTAAGTAATCCATAAGCTTCAAACGGTGTTCATCTAATTAAAAAAAAGAGTTTTTGTAAATTTAAAAAGTGTCGCTCATTTGAAAAGAATTTGTATAATTTAAAAAGTACTTGTGAATATTATCGAAGTGTTCATATTTTTAAATTGTTAATATAATTTCGCAAAAAAAGTCTATGTATTTTAGAAAATCTTCATACAATTTTGAAAAGTATTGTGGCATTTTTTTAAAACATTCAGGTATTTTAAAAAGGTGTTCA
Organism: Elymus sibiricus; assembly: GCA_039707655.1. Lineage (NCBI taxonomy): Eukaryota > Viridiplantae > Streptophyta > Magnoliopsida > Poales > Poaceae > Elymus > Elymus sibiricus. The sequence continues at coordinate 484,776,762 of CM077665.1, forward strand.
TGCAATTTTGAAAAGTTGTCAAACATTCTAAAAAAAATCATGTATTTTTAGATCGTTCACGTATTTTTTTAAACAAATCTTGTAATTTAAAAAGTGTTCAGGACATTTATAACAGAATGCTCATCTATTTTGGGAAACATATCATTTTAAAAAGCGTTCACGTACTTCGAACAAAAATCATGTAATTTATTAAAAAAAATCTGTGCATTTTTTAAAATGGGCATGTGTTTAGAAAGAGAAGTATGTTTTTTTTTAAACATTTTTTCCGGGGACTGTTCATAAATGGAGGTACTGTTCACAGAAAACTACTGTTCGTAAGCGGGTACTGGTCATGAAAGGCACTGTTCACCTACTGTTACTGTGCGCCGGCTGGCGCTGTCCATGCGTTATTACTGTTCACCAGCGCGCGCTATTCACTGGGGACACGTGGCGGCACGGGGGCGAGGGCCGGCCACAACGGGCGAGCGCCCTGGGAGCTCGCTGCTTAGCAGCTTTAATATAGTAGTATATTATTCTTGTAGGTGTAGAATATTTCCTTGAAAGTTGCACAAATCCATCAACTGGAAACACTTTATAAGCACTTTGTTCTACTGATCATATATGGTACGGCATTAATTATATTGAAATACTCTCTCCGTCCCAAAATAAGTGTCGCTGATTTAGTACGACTTTTCCCTCCGTTCCAAAATAAGTGTCGCTGATTTAATATAACTTTACGCTATGATCATACTAAATCAGCAACATTTATTTTGGGAACGGAGAGAATATAAATTAATTTTTGGCGGCATATGCTATTACGCACTGGCCACGTGTAAGTTGACTAAAATTTTGAAATATATGATTAACATTTTATCCACGATGGCTAAATATTTTTATGTTTGAATTTTTTAGTACATTTTCTACATTTTTATATACATCAGGAACATTTTTTGTACAACTTTAACATTTAAAAACTTTGTTTTTGAGGAATACATTTTTCATACACACTGCATATTTTTGGTACATAATGGAAACATTTTATACACCTTTTACATTTTCTAAATATATGATTAACATGTTTTAACCTTGGATATTTTTTTTACATACATAAGAAATATTTTCTATACTTTTTTTACCAATTTTCAAATACTAGATTAACATTATTTACAAAAATTATGTGGTATTTAATTTTTTAATATATATACCTAGTATATTTGTAAGTATAAACTAAAGTTAGAAAAAAGAAAGAAAAAATAAAAACAAAGAGGTGCAACCAATAGAAAAAAAACTAGGCTATGGACTCCCGCGAACTGGGCCGGCCCACTTTGGCACTCCCTCGGGCGAGGCTAGCATCACGAAATCACTAACTAAGGAGTACTCTTTACAAAGGTCACTCCCACGTCTCCACATTGAGGTAAGTGACACACTGCATATGCGTCACTTGTCGCAACCTGGCAGTTTTTTTTTTGTTGATTCATTTATTTAAAACATTTTATCTTTCAAACCTCGTGTCCAAATTTTGAACCGGTTTCACCGTTGGATTTCCCGCGTCCATATCTTCCATGTTGATAGGTTTCGATGAATTTTTTCCCAAAAAAATTGGGAGCATTTTTTTCCTTTCCGAGGCACGACCGTCCCTCTTTTGGAAGCAAATCTGTGTCTCCGCGAGAAGTAAATCTGGGTCTCTCATGGGAAAAAAAAATGTTTTTTCCTTTTCGAGATGGATGACTCACGAAAACAAATCAGTGTCTCTCGCGAAAGGAAAAAAACACATTTTTTTCCTTTTTTGAGAGGCACGAGCGGAAGCAAATCTCTGCTTCCACGAGAAGTAAATATGTGCTTCTCATGGAATGAATAAAAAAAAGAAAATGTGTTTTTTCCTTTTTCGAGAAGCACGACCGTGACGCTCGCAGAAGAAAATCTTCGTACCTTCACGAGAAGTAAATTAGTGTCTCTCACAGATATTTTTTTCCTTTTTTGAGAGACATGACCGTGCCTCTCACGAAAGCAAATATATGCCTCTCGCGCGATGATTTTTTTTAAAGGCATGACACAATAGCAAATCCATGCCTTCACGAGATGTAAATATGTGCCGCTCGCGGAAGGAAAACAAAAGAAAACACGTTTTTTTTGCAAAAAATCAAACAGTTTTTTTTGGGTCAAATCCTAACATAAACCGAGAAAAAACCAAAGAGCCAGAAATACCGAAAGAAAATTAACTAAAAGCAAAACGCGTATAGAAAAATAAAAAAAAAGTAAAATCCGGAGGTAGCGGCAGAGCGTGACACGTGACGGCGGTATAGAGTGCGTCAAGTGACGCGCACCAAATGACCCTTGCAGGGACTCGCGAAGGAGTACTCCTTGATTATTTGCTCCCCTAGCATCCAGCTCGTGTTCGAGCGTGGTATAGCCGAACGGGCGCCCCGATGTCTCGCTTACAACAAGACCAAGGGAACTCTCGCGTAAGGGCACCGTGACATGGGCCGGCCCAGTCGCACTAGAGGTCAGAACCTCATTTTTAGTTTTTTTGTTTGTTATTTGATTTCCTTTTTTTACCTTCGATTACACTTTCAAAAATTATAAAAGATGTATTAAAGAAAAAGTACTTTACATGATGTTTTCAAAAATGCTAATCATGCATTTGAAAAACGTAAATGTGTATATAAAAATGTTGACCATGTATACAAAAAATATACAATGTGTGTGAAAAAGTTTATCCTGTATTTAAAAAAAAATAATGAAGCATTTGAAAAAATGTTCAAAAAGTATTTGAAAATATTAATCAAGCATTTGAAAATGTAAAATATGTATAGAAGAAATGTTGACCATGCTTTCAAAAAATGTTAAGCTTGCATTTGATAAATGTTGATAAAGCATTTGAAAAATGTTAACTATGTATAGAAAAATGTTGACAATGTACTAAAAAATGTTAATATTTTACTTGAATTTTTTTAGTGAAGTATTTGAAAAACAAAATGTATGTAGGAACTTTTTTGACCTTGTTTTAAAAAGATTAATCTTGCATTTGAAAGAATTGAAGTAAACTTATAAAGATTACCTTTATACGTTACCTTTTCTATTTTAGTTATAGAATGGTTAAAATTGAAGTAAACTTATAAAGTCGACGGATTTTCCTTTTACTAGAAATTTCATGTTGTCAGTATTGACATATAGAATGGGACTCACTCTTTGTCCTCGTCTGATTAATCGACTTGTTGAAAGTTCTCAGAACTTTTGGATTCACAATAATTCAAAAAAAAAAGAGATACGATCAAACATCAAAGCGAGACGATCTCGTTGCTACCGCGAGAAATCGGCTTTGCTAAAAATCTGTCGACTGAGACGTCGCGAAGTCTCGATCGATACTATAATCTGTTGATCTTGCATCAAGATTCGTGCAAACAATTTCTTTTCAGTTTTTTTTTCTTCTTGCATACTATATTACTTGACCGAGACTCAGTCGACTAAGACCTAGACATTCCCGCGAGAAATACCATCTTCCGCCGATGCGGATGTTGTGTTTACGCTGCTCGTCATTGTCACCCAGATATTATCCACCGACACGTCCTCCATAAGGTCCAGGGAGAATATCATACGGAAACCAACGTTCGGTGGAAACCGGTGAAAACCATGAAAAAAAGATTTTGAAAAGCTTCAAAAAAATCTGAAAAAAATACGGGATGTTAAGAGGATGATGTTTTCTTGCCACGTCAAATTTCAAGTTGAAACACATTACGAGATGTGAGCTATGAAAAAGACGAAATCAGCATCCACGCACTGGTCGTCGCCGCTGCTCGGCATCACGAGCTCCACCAGCTCGCCACTCTCGTACTTGGTCCATGCCAGCTTCGGGAACCACCGCTGGCTCTCCGGCGCGGCCTCGTCGAAGTTCCTCCTCCGCCCGATGGACTCGAGCAGCAGCATGCCGAAGCTGTAGACGTCACACTTCTCCGTCACACCAGACCCCATCCACAACTCCGGCGCCGCGTAGCCGGGTGTACCGCGCACGCCGGACATGGAGACGTGCGTGTCTGCGCGGTCCACCAGTCGCGCGAGCCCGAAGTCAGCCACCTTGGGCGTGAGGGCTCCGTCGAGGAGGACGTTGCCGCCCTTGATATCGTAGTGGATGATCTTCTGATGGCACTCCTCGTGGAGGTACCTCAGACCCCGTGCCACGCCGGTGGTGATCGCGGCCACCGTGGCCATGCCCACGCCGCCGGCGCGGTTGAAGAGGTAGGCGTCGAGCGCGCCGTGCTGCATGAACTCGTACACCAGCGCGCGCACGGAGGCGTCGAAGCAGAAACCGAACAGCCTGACGAGGTTGATGTGGTGCGTCCTCCCGATGGTGCCCATCTCCGCCATGAAGTGCTCCTCGGACCGCTGGTTGAAGTCGCCGTGGAGCACCTTGACCGCGACGGCGAGGCCGTTGGGGAGCATGCCCTTGTACACCGTGCCAAACCCGCCGGCGCCGAGACGGGACGAGTAGTTGTTGGTGTACCCTTGGAGCTGCCCCGGCGTGAACCGGACGGGCTTCTCGTTGGCCATCTCCGAGAAGAACCTCTCGATGGTCGCGTGCTTCATCACGTGGTCCGGCACTACGCGGTAGAGACACACGGAGAGAGAAATCACGACGATGAACGTGCCGACCACCACTGCGAGAAGCAAAACTCAAAGCAGAATACGTTGGATCAGATGTCATATACGTATCTGGTTATTATTCAGAAAGGGGGGTCGAGGCTGCTGATGCCCACCCAAGGCCGGGAACAACGCCATCTTGTCCGTCCGGCTGGAGCCACGAAACCGAGCGGCAGTACGAGCGCCGTCTGCGGGTGAGCCAGAGCATCTCCAGCCGTTTGGCCCCCAGCGCGCGCAGATTTAATAGATTTAACTTCTATAGATTTATTAATAGCACGTACCAATCTGCTGAATCTAGTGATGGGGGACGAGCCCAGAAGACTTAGAGGACAGGAAAATGACCTTTACTTCCCTGCCTCGTTGCCGGCTCGTCGCTCATGCTGACCAGTCGGCCGGCCATGCGTCGTGTTGCTGTGGATCGCCACCCATTTCTGAACTTCTGCTCTTCGGGCGATTGGAACTGCCTTCTGCGGCAGCCATAGTAGTACATGTTGTATACGATGTCAAGCGACATCACATAAGTTGGGTTAGCTTCACTAATAAGCTCTTGACATCACTTGCTTCGACTCCTAGCACCACCACTGCATAGTACGCAGCAGCAAAAGGACACCAACAAAACGATTTGCCATATGCGTGATCTGCGTGGATGCTAGTGCTACTGATTTCCTTTTTTGTTTGAGGAGCGCACGGATGCTACTGCTTGTTTCCAAAAAAATTAGGCTAACCACGCACTTTATTCATTACTCAAAACAATGTACAATTGATATGGGGGGTTTATGAGCCAAAGATGGTGTTCTAAAGAAAGATTGAGCATGTGTTTAGTGAGGCTATGTGCCTCCAAATTCGAAGCTCTTCCTTCAAACAGGAAAGAGCATTGCTGAAACTCCATTGCCATGGTCTGAATTTCTCAGATAATATGCTCATGGTTACTTCTTGTTCCTTACTTGATACTACTCCCTCCGTTCATAAATATAAGTCTTTTTAGAGATTGCACTATTAGACTACATACAGATGTATATAGACATATTTTAGAGTGTAGATTCACTCATTTTGCTCCGTATGTAGTCCCCTATTGAAATGTCTGAAAAAGACTTATATTTAGGAACGGAGGGAGTATTAGCAATAATTTTTGTTCATTAAAAGGTGCCAAGCCTACAGCGCGTGTTGGTGGGCCGGCTCAGTAAGAGAAGGCTTGTCATACCGATATCATTTGATTTTTTTTCTTTTTTCTTTTTTATTTTTTAAATACATATAGTTTAAAAGCATAATTTTAGTTAAGAATATTTAAATCCATGAATTTGATTTTTTTAACATAGTATAAAAATTTGTTAGCTCAATTTTTAGAACATATTGATACAGTAACTATCAAAAAAATATTCGTGCTAATGAAAAATGTTCCCGCTTTCAGAAAATGAATGCGATATAATTTGAAAATTGCTATACATTGTGAAAACATTCTGGGCCAGTTCTTTTCACGCAGGATTCTACATAATCAAGATTCTGGAAAATTCTCCCAGAAACTGTCGTCGAGTTCTTTTCGGAGATTGTAGTTTGAGATTCTGGAAAGTGTTGTGTGTTGAAATGTCTGTACTATCCTTAGACATAAATTGATTGATGAATTGTTAACACTTTGTTGTTTCTAATAGTATCTAGTCGAATATGAGTATGAAAGTGATATACAAATGTCATAAAAAGTGCTAAATATTACATTAAAAATGGATTTAAAGTTTTGTTCATTAAAAATGTCGATAAACTTAAGAAATGAATAATCTCAAGGTGCAACGTTGGAGGCTGTCGAGGTGCAGCCCCGGAAGCTCGTCGGGTGGCCGTGGAGCTGCAGCGCCGCTGGCTGCTGAAGACAGGGCCGGTGGGGGTGGACGGGAGCTTCGGGCCCGAGCTGCGGAGGGACCACAGGACGCGGCGGCGAGGGACTGGCCGGCGAAGTGGGGGCGGCGGCAGCGCGGCAACCCTAGCCGCGGCTGCGCTGGAGACAGGGCCGGTGGGGGCGGACGGGAGCAAAGGCAGCGCGCGGGAGGAACCTGGCCGGCGACGGCGACGGGCTGGCAGGCGAGGTGGGGGCGGTGGCGGCACGGCAACCCTATCCGCCGCGAGTTCCCTTTTCCCCCGATGCGGGAACAACGACGCGAGCCTCGAGCGCTGGAACGAGCCCGATCGTTTTCCTAGGTCAGCGCTTGGTGGCAATCTGAACGTAAATAGATGGTTGGATAGGGGTATACCTCTATTTTCAAACGTTTTCTTTTGAGGGACTTGCCATAATCCCGTGATTTTGGGAAAAACCAGGTTTTCCAGAGATTTTGGATTGCACTAGGATTCTATACAATCCGGTCAAGATTTTGAAAAGCCAATCGAGTCCTTTTTGCTCGCGATTTTCGGGACTGGGATTCTCTAGAATCTGCTCAAAAGAACTGGCCCTATGTGTAATGTAAAAAAATTGTTTCGTGCCATTAACAAATGTACATGACATTTTATGGAAACATTCTAGCTTTTCAAAAACATGTTTGTGATATTTTTAGAAAATGCTATATACAATGTAAAAAATGTTCATGTAGGTTAAATAAATTTTTAATTCCTTTAAAAAACATGCTGACATTTTAAAGAAATAATCACATGGTTCCACAAAATGTCCGTGAAATTTTTCAAAAATATTTATACAATGCAAAAAGAATGTTCGTGTAGTTTAAGAGTGTTTATTGCCATTAAAAAAAAATGTAAGACATGTATTTGGAAAATGCTACCATGTATTAAAAACTGTTCAAAACATGTATTGTTTCAAAATCTAAGTCATGTATTTGAAAAATGTCCAATGTGTATCGGAAAAATGTTTCTCGTCTGCTCTAAAATGTACATTTTGTAATAAGAGAAGGTAGGCATGTGATGACAAAAACCAATAGAAGCTGACATAGAACCAAAAAGAAACCAAAGTATAACAAAGAATGTAAACGAAATAACCAATGAGAAAACAATGAAAACCAAAGTAAAAATGTTAGAAAACGGAAAAATCAAAGAAAGCCGGCAAAAACAAAGAAAAAGGAAAAGAAAAGAAAAGAGGAAAGAAAGAAAACCGGTCGAGCGAACCTAAAGTGACCACTAGAAGTTGCAGCGACTAACCGCGCTAAATGGGCCAGGCCACTAGTCGCCTGTAGTGATTCCTAAAGAATCAGTGGAATCGCTAAGGGAGACACATAACTATTGCGGCTTTCATGTTCTGTTACACAACCAGCAGAGGGGGGATGGTTCCCCGAAAAAAGAAGCTTGGGGGGGGGGGGGGGGGGGAGGGAGGGGGCAGGTCATAGCGGCCCAAAATTGGTCATATCCTAATCGTTGTTAAGACGATTTACAGCTGAAGCCTCATATTGTCCCCAAAGGTCTGGACGGATGACCCGATTAATTATCGGTCACGAAATTGCGACCGAACCGCACCCCTCGAACCGACCCTACATGTCCAGGTGTTAGGCATTCCTCAAACCGAGCTCATATGTGGATTGGATATGGGGAGGCCAGGAGGCATCCGCCATGTTCTAGTGGCCTGCGCTAGCCCACACCGTCCACACATACACCCCATCCCAGACCACACCCTAGACCCCGGTCAACACTCTCGAACGATCCATTGCACGTATCCTCCCCTCCCCATGGCCGGCTCCGACAGCGAGGCAGACCCAATCGACTTGGCACCGTTCGAGGAGGCAGACTCGAGTTGTGCACCCTCGGACGAGGAGCTTGCATTCTGTGTCGCCTTCTGCTACTCACGTGTAGACAAGGGCGTTTCTTTGAGCTCCGCGCCATCCCCCGTCGTCCATCGGGGTGAAAGCAGCCACGAGCCTGATCGCTCCACGCCAGCCCCTGTCGTACGATGTCGATTACCGTCCCCATCCACTCCACGTGGCCACTGGATGCTCGGGGCGTGTTGTCAGGATCTTCCGCCCCATGCGGAACGCCGGAGTCCAAGATGCGGGCGGCTTGGCGCCCAATAGAAGGCATGGAAGGCGGTGGACGAGTCTAGCCGGTGCGCAAGGTTGTCAGAATCGTGATTTTGAATCGGATCGGAGCTCCGATGATAGGATCGCAAATCATAGAATCTTCACCATCAGGATCATAGAAACGTAGATTCTATGAACTAAAATCGTAGAATCAGATGAGTCAGTTTGGATCGTAAAGTCATGGAATCTTATAACAGAATCGCTATTCTGACAACCTTGCCGGTGCGACACCGCCCCCATTGTCCACCAGTTGTCGTCCGATGAGGAGGAATGCCTTATCCGTGAGGTTCTATGCCGCTCCTTGACCAACGGGGAAAAGGACGCCCGCCACTACAAGAATGCGAAGACCTTGCGGAAGGGCATCAGGTGTCCCAGCGGGCGATGGCCGAAAAAGAGGCGAACATGAACAAAGAGTGCCGCTTCACTACTGAGCAGGCCCGCAATACCAGACATCTCGACGAGCTGCCTTGCAGCTCATCCTCCTGCTCCGTCACTGACGATAGCTCTCTAACTTTGACACCCCTTGGATGACGACCCATATGTCGTCTTCCCATGTACTGTGGTCGCCGCCGCGGAGATGACAAGGTGAAGGGGTAGGCGCCACGCTGGTGAATTCTTTCCTACGTTGTCCTTAAATTCGCGTAAGTAGAATTATGCAATGCTTTTGGTTGTCCAGCGTTGAACTATGTGATACTAGAGTAAAGGTTGTACCATAGGCAATCAACCTCTTCCCCTTGGCCATGTCATGCTTCGGGTATAGGGCGATGCTAATGAGAGAGCCGAGGTAGTCACGCAAGAACCTTCTCATGGCCTCAACGGGGAGGGGGGCGACGGCTTGGCATGTAAAGTCATAGTTTTGTGGTGGTGGTGGTGTCGCGATCGTTGGTGCTGCGTATGAAAGTCTTGCCCAACTTCGTGCCCTCTCTTTCAAGCTCTCCTTCTATGGGAGCTTAGAGGCTCTCCCGCCTTAATGCAGGCCGCACGCTGGGCACACGCCATGCGTTCACCTCGACCGTGATTTGGAGGCGGTGCCACGGAGAAAGGGTCTTTCACCACCCACGGCGGGTCCCGGCCATTGCTGGCGGATGTCAAAGGAAGTAGGGAAGATGGGGTGTGCCAACAGCTCTAACATAGGGAGATGGGGCTCGGAGGTGGTGCGGTTTGTGCGTTGCCGGCGTTCTTTAAATAGTAGCGGGCGCCCGGGCTAGCAGAGCGATAGATTGAAAGCGTTCTGCGCCCGGGCTTCAATGTGAATGCCATGAAGGCGGATGAACGCCGCTTGAATGCGGGAGGAAATCGTCCCGTCATCCCATCCGATCATGTCTGATCTGAAACGATATTAACATGCCATGAGCAGCGCCTCGGAGCAGCTTTCCCGGCCACCGCGCCGGTGTGATTGCCGTGTCGTTCGACATCGTGCGGCCATGATCGGTCACGTTCGCTCTGGACCGGCATGAATGCAACACGGAGAGCGGAGTGATTACTAGAGCAGAATGAGAGATTGGCTGCCGAGGGTGTCGATGCCTATGTGGGGAGGCTCGGACGCCCATAAACCTCCCTAGCATCGCTTACGGTGCGTGGGATTTCGAACGTTTGGACCGGCCTTGGGACATTTTCTGTGAGGGTGCAGGTCGTTGGATGATCTAAAGTGTTTGGACAACGCGGTCCGAACATTTACGGGCGATTTGGTGCACGGGGTTGGAGATGCTCTTATATGGGTTTTTGCTCTAGTTTCTCTTCATGAATAAATTAATATCGGTTTTCAGCCAATTTACCATATTAACCCTGGTCAATCCTACTCTTTCTTAATGTGTAGGCCTCTTGTGAGTTGCTCGGAAGCAAAAGCACATAGTGAGTATGCCGACAACACCCGCCCACCGGCTCCGATAATATCAAGCACCGCATTATCCCATGAAGAGATGAGCGCGTGATCACGAGCTGTCACTCTACTCAAGTTTGAACTGTTCGTAGTAGCGATTTTTCTTTCGGCGTATGGCATTATTCAACTGTTCGAGACCTGCTGCCTGCAGTCGTCCAACCATCGCTACTAGTCAAGGTCCTTGAAGCAAGGGTTGTTCTCCTTGTCGTCTCTATCGATTAGTCCCAAAATCGAGACTTTGCCACCTTAATATGTTCAATTCAATTTCTCTTATTCTTTGAGATATATATTACATCTGTCTCAAAATAATTATCCGTATCTGGACAAATGTAAAACAAACTTTTTATGACGGAGGTAGTAGTATTTTCAAATCCTTCGGCTGGGTCTTGCCTTTTTGGGCCCATAGTGAGATGCCAATGTCGAGCCCGTCGTGTGGTACCAAGAGCTTCTACCTTGGCATATGGTACCATAGCCTCCCCGGACCACGCACCGTCGTGTGGGTCGCCAACCGAGACAACCCAATCACCACCCCTTCGTCCGGGAAGCTCATCGTCACCAACACTTCTCAAATGGTATTGTCTGACTCCAGAGGCCACAATGTTTGGATGACACCAAGCAATATCACTGCCGGAGCGCCAGGAGCTTACGCAGAGCTTAGCAACTCTGGTAACTTTGTTCTCCGGTTGCCAAGTGGCACTGACATATGGCAGAGTTTTGATCACCCAACCGACACAGTGCTTGCAGGCATGAGGTTTTTGGTGAGCCACAAGGCACAAGTCGTCACACGACTTGTTTCTTGGAAGGGCTCGGATGATCCATCTTCTGGGGACTTCTCATATAGCGGCGACCCTAGCGCCCCGAGTAAATTGCAAAAAAACACCACAATTGGGACCCTAATTCAAAAAACCGCCACCATTCGTTTTTTTTCTTCAAAAAACCACCAATATTGTGGTGACAGTTTTCAAAAAACACTGATCAGTTACTAAATGCATGTTAACACCGCATATGACAGATGGGGCCTGTTGTAAGTGCTGATGTGGCAAAGCAACTTGACACCGTTTCACCTGACCTATGATAAAAAAAACAATTGTAAAAAAAAGGATAGAAGTAGGGGGCCACCCGTAAGCGTCACACACAGCCGGGGTCTCCGTTGACATCCCAACGCTGCCGCCACATAGCTCTAGCTCGTCGTCTTCTACACCTCACCGCCGCCTCCCAAAGCTGCACTCCGGCTACTACTTCGTCGCAGTCGCCAGCGCGGAATCAATCAAGGACAGGTTCGAGGACCGGATCCCCATCCCGCGCACGGAGCGCGTCGTGGCGCCATACCCGACGGCGATGCCCACCGCGCGGCGCGTCCGGTTTGCCGCCGGCGATGGATCCAAGCGGCGTCGGCCCCCGCGCAGCCCCGACGACGGATCTGAGGGCGACGCCCAACCCCCGACTCTGCTAGCCGCCCTCCACTTCGCCACCCGCCGGATCCAGCTCCTCCACTTCGCGACCTCGTCGGCGTCGTCGGGCAGCTCCTAGGTAGGCATGAGGAGGTCCAACCCGGCGCCATCTATGTGCATGACAGGAGACGGTGGCTGTCACCGCCGGAATACGGTGATGAACGCAGCTGCGCACAGCTCCACGTGCGCCCGCCGCGTCCTACCATACCGCGCCGCCCGGCTCGGCCACGACTAGCCACATCGCCGGCTGCGGCCAACCACCTCCAGCTCCTCCCCGTGCGCTTCCCATCCTCCTCCCATATCCCGCTCAACGCAGCGCTCGCCGCTGGCTGCGGACGGAGCTGTGCGCGCAGCCTGGCTCGGCCACGACCAGCCACCTCGCCGGTTGCGGCCAGCCACCTCCAGCTTGTTAAACATTAGGGTTTGGGAAACTGCTCGACACCCAATACGGGTGTGGCTATCTCATATATATAAGGGTACACGTAGTGTACAAATACAATATACAGAGTGTACATAGAAGCTACGTATAGACAATATCTAACACCCTCTCTCAATCTTAACTGTGACCCGAAGTACAAAGTAAGTTAAGATTGCGCCTACAACCTTCAAACTGAGGTTGTGGAAGTGGCTTCATGAAGATGTCAGCAAGTTGATCTTTAGAGGAGATGAACTTGATATGAAGAAGCTTCTGTGCAACACGTTCCCTCACAAAGTGATAGTCAACTTCGATGTGCTTGGTACGAGCATGGAAAACTGGATTAGATGAAAGATACGTCGCACCAATATTATCACACCAAAGAACCGGTGGTTGCTCTTGAGAGACTACCAACTCTCTCAAGAGAGACTGTACCCAAATGAGCTCAGCCGTGGCATTGGCAACCGCCTTATACTCTGCTTCAGTGCTACTCCGAGAGACGGTGGCCTGCTTGCGCGCACTCCAGGCGATCAAATTGTGACCAAAGAAGACATCATAGCCCCCCGTTGATCGCCGGCCATCCAGGCTCCCAGCCCAATCAGCATCAGAGAACGCCGAGAGAGCACTCGAGGAGGTAGACCGAAGTTGCAAACCATAGGAGACAGTATGAGAGAGATAACGCAGTATGCGCTTCACAGCTGACCAGTGTGAAGTCCGAGGAGCATGAAGATACTGGCACGCACGGTTTACCGCATAAGAGATGTCCGGCCGTGTGATAGTCAAGTACTGCAACCCACCAACAATACTGCGGTACTCTGTAGCATCATCTGAAGGAAGCAAGGCACCATCCAAGGCTGATAACCGATCAGTCGCAGACATAGGAATGGTAGCATGCTTGCACTGCAACATACCTGCACGTCGCAGCAAGTCCAAGGAATACTTATGCTGAGTGAGAGTCAGGCCAGCAGGAGACCGTGAAACCTCCAGACCAAGGAAGTAATGGAGAGCACCCAAATCCTTGACAGCAAAATGACCACTCACAGCAGACAACAGACGATCAGCAGCAGTCACTGAGGAGCTGATAAGAATGATGTCATCAACATAAACCAGCAGGTACATAGTAACCTCAGGACGATGGAACATGAACAGAGATGTGTCAGCAGTGGACGGAGCAAACCCAAGACGTCGAAGAACCGAGCCAAGTCGGGCATACCATGCACGGGGAGCCTGCTTAAGTCCATAAAGCGCCTTATCAAGACGACACAAATGATGCGGATGAGCAGGATCAACAAAACCTGGAGGTTGCCGCATGTAGACCTCTTCCTCCAAGACCCCATGGAGGAAAGCATTCTGGACATCAAGCTGACGCAGAGACCACCCTTTGGCAACAGCCAAGGATAGAAGTAGACGAATGGTGGTAGGTTTGACAACTGGACTGAAGGTATCCTCATAATCAAGACCATACCATTGTTTAAACCCTTTAGCCACCAGCCGTGCCTTGTACCGCTCAATAGATCCATCAGCATGCTTCTTTACCTTAAACACCCACTTGGAGTCAATGATGTTGACACCAGACACATGAGGAACCAAGCGCCAAGTATTATTCCTCTGTAGTGCCTTAAACTCCTGCTCCATGGCACCGCGCCAATGAGGAATCCGAAGAGCTGCCTGAAAATGCCGAGGCTCAGCAGTGGGGTCAGCATCTGTCTGTGCCATACACGCCGCAATCCACGCAACCGTGCCGTCAGTACGCTCCTTCGGCCGAAAAATACCACTCTGACTGCGCGTACGAGCACGCAGAACAGTGATAGGCGGCGGAGGTGGCGGCGGAGACGGGGTCGGCGAAGATGACGACGACGACGCAGACTGCTCCCCAGATGCAGAACCAGTCACACCAGGTGACAGGCCAGCGAGGGAGTCGGCTCAGGCGAGGATGCCCGCTCGGTCGACATGAGCGGGAATGCCGACGCAGGTGAGGACGCCGGCGCGGGCGAGGATGCTGGCTCGGCCGGCGAGTCGGGAAGCCCTGTGCCCGGCTCGGCCAGCCCCGTCGGCAAGCCAGGTGACGGAGTGACATCGCGAGCAGGCTCGGCGGACATCCGAGAGGACGCGGGCAGCTGCTCATCCAGAAGCTCGAGGTGTGCTCCGCGCCCAGTACCTGCACCATGGTTATGTAGCAACAAGGGGGTATATGCAACATCAACAAATTGACCAGGCAAAGGTAAAACAGATTTCTCAGGTGCAGTGAGAGTGGTGGAGGTGACCGGAAGTGCGGAAAAAGGAAAAACATTCTCATCAAACACCACATCACGTGAGATGTAGACGCGGTTAGAGGGAACATGAAGACACTTGTACCCTTTATGAAGAGAACTATAACCAAGAAACACGCACTGTTTAGACCGAAACTCCAACTTGCGTTGGTTATATGGACGAAGATGTGGCCAACACGCACACCCAAAGACCTTGAGAAACGTATAATCAGGAACTTCATTCAGCAAGAGCTCAAGTGGTGTTTTCATCTGACGGAGTCGTGTAGGGAGTTTGTTAATGAGAAAGCATGCGGTGGAAAACGCATCACTCCAAAACCGGAAAGGAACGGAGGCATGGGCAAGCAAAGCAAGACCAGTCTCAACTATATGACGATGCTTACGCTCAGCTACACCATTTTGCTGATGTGTATGAGGACATGACACACGGTGTGTAATTCCAAGCTTATTAAAGAATGCATTGAGGTTGTGGTACTCACCCCCCCAATCGGATTGCACATGAATGATTTTATGACTGAGCAGACGCTCAACGTGCGCTTGGAATTGCAAGAAAACATTAAACACATCAGACTTATGTTTAAGAAGATAAAGCCAAGTGAACCGACTGTAAGCATCAATGAAACTGACATAGTAATTATGACCACTAACAGAGGTTTGGGCATGGCCCCATACATCCGAAAACACAAGTTCAAGCGGTTTATTGACTACACGACTCGACTCAGAAAAAGGAAGCTGATGACTCTTGCCTTGCTGACAGGCATCACAAACTGCATCAACATGTCTATTTGACACTACTGAAAGCTCATGATGATGAAGTACATGGCGAACGATGGGAGTGGCAGGATGACCAAGGCGCGCATGCCAATGTGATGGAGACACACGAACACCGCTGAAAGCACTAGGAGTTGGTGGCACATCAAGTGCATAGAGACCATTATTACGCAGTCGACCTCTAAGGAGTACGTCCCTCGTGTCCCGATCCTTAACAAAAAAATGAAAAGGATGAAATTCAGCAAGAACATTATTATCACGAGTAAGTTTAGGAACTGAAAGCAAACTACGTGAAACAGTGGGAACACGAAGGACATTAAGAAGACGTAATTGTGTGGATCGACGTGTAATAAGTGATGCCTGGCCAATATGTGAGATGTGCATACCTTCCCCATTAGCGGTGCGAACCTGATCATGTCCACGGTACGGCTCCTGTGTAGAGAGCTTGCCCATCTCACTCGTCAGGTGATTGGTAGCTCCCGTATCCATGTACCAAGATGCATCAACTGGATAGGAAGGAGTATGCCCCTGCTCATGACTCGCCAGGGCAGCCTGCTTCTCATTACCCTTGCCATTGTTCCCGATCCCCAAGAAATCCTGCTTGAAGCGACGATGACATCGGGAGGCAAGGTGACCATCAAGTCCACATAGCTGGCAGGGGACCTGAGCACCACATGAAGGACAGCAGGCACGGACTCGACCTCCCATCAAGGTAGTGGTGTTCCGCGAGTTAGGCGCGGTCGGTGGAGGTTTGCCACCAGTTGGTGGCCTGTAGGGCTTGCCCTTCCCACGCGTTGCAGCGTTGGCGGAAGGGAAACTCGACGTAGAGCGGCGAGCCTGGATGCGCTGCTCCGTAGCGAGGAGACGTGTGTACAACTCACGCGGCTGAATGGGAGTGTCACGACCATTGATATTCTCCGCCAAATTATCATAGTCGTCACTCAGTCCGTTGAGCACATAAGAGGTGAACTCCTCCGGACCAATAGCCTTGCCAATGGAGGCAAGTGTGTCAGCCATACCCGTCACCTTGTTGAAATAGTCGGTGACGGTGAGATCATGAAGCTTCACCTTCCCAAGCGCAGTGCGGATAGCATGAGCCCGCGCCTGAGACTGCGAAGCAAAACTGGTATGAAGAGCCGTCCACGCATCCCTAGACGTAGCGGCGAAGATGACCAGTGACGAGACCCCCTCCGTGAGAGAGGACTGGATGACAGAGAGGATGGCCTAATCCTGAGCAACCCACGCATGATGCCCCGGGTGGTATGGCGGGGGGCACGGCAGAGTGCCATCAACAAAGCCCTCCAGGTAGCGACTGCGAAGAAGTGGCAACACCTGAGCACGCCACGACAGATAGTTATCCGTCGTCAACTTCACCGGGATGAGATGCACAAAGTAGAACGGTGCATTGAGTACACCATGATCCGAAGGACCACTCGGTAGCACGGAGGAGGCAACCAGCTCAGTCGACGGACCACCGTAGGGCGCCCCGTACGAGGAGGACACGCCATAAGGAGGCGCGGTCACCGAGGCAGTCGGGTACGCGTAAGCCAACGGAGCAGCCATAGATGGAGTCGACCATGGAGGGGCCGTGGCGGCGCCGTGGGAGCCGGTCGCCGGCGCTTGCTGCTGCTGTTGGGGCAGAACGCCGCTGGAAGCAGCCGCGGGCGCTGCACCATATGCCGGCGCTGGTACGCCTGGTAATCCATATGCATACGCGGGCGCTGCACCATACGCATGCTGCTGCTGGTACGCCTGGTAATCCAACCAGGAAGCAGCCACAGGCGCTGCACCAGATGCATGCGGATGTGGACTGGGCGGGGCCAGGCCATTAGGAGCGGCGGCGGCGTAGTTGCGTAGATCGGCCACTGGCGTCGCGTTCGGGACCAGACCGGGAGATGCTGCGGCTGCGTAGTGGACCGGCGGCTCGGCGGCGCCATGGGAGCCTGGAGGCGGCTGGACGGGGAACGGTGGGGCGGCACCGGCCTAGGCCGCGACAGCCATGGAGGCGGCGCCCAGTGGGATGAGCGGCCGCGACGCAGAAAACGGGGAGGTCGGGGCGACCTGAGCAGCGGCGCCCAGGCCGGCGCCCGGGGCGACGAAGGGTGAGACGGCGGCGGCGGTCGGGGCCGACGACATCGGGGCGATCGGGAGATCGAACGAGACAGGAGCGGAAGCGATCGAACCTAATCTGATACCATGTTAAGCTTCATGCACTAGCCAACGCAACCAAAAGTCCGAACTGATGGAAAGGGCTAGGCAATCCACATATACACTTCAACACCCCCTCTCACGTGTGACGCGGAAAGTCAACACGTGGACAGACTAAGAGGTATGGCTCAAGAGGCCTATACGTGGACAGATAGGGGGCGGCAACAATTTTTTGAATAAACTGCGAAAGCTAGGACTTGAACTCAAGACCTTAGGCTCTGATACCATGTTAAACATTAGGGTTTGGGAAACTGCTCGACACCCAATACGGGTGTGGCTATCTCATATATATAAGGGTACACGTAGTGTACAAATACAATATACAGAGTGTACATAGAAGCTACGTATAGACAATATCTAACACAGCTCCTCCCCGTGTGCTTCCCATCCTCCTCCCATATCCTGCTCAACGCCGCGCTCGCCGCCGGCTGCGGACGGAGCTGCGCGCGCGGCCTGGCTCAGCCACGACCAGCCACCTCGCCGGCTGCGGCCATGGCTGCACCGCCACCTCACGCCGGGTCCGACACCATCAGCCGACGGCGACCCTTCATGGACCCCTGGATGAGCAGCTCGAGCTCCGTATGGAGATGGCGACGGTGGTGCACAAGAGGTGTTTGTAAGAATGCTTGAGAAAGAGAGAGAGGAGCAAACACACTGATGGGTGGGTCCTACGTCTAGCTTAACGGGAGCCACACTTTCTAACGACGCGTGACGAGCACCGTCTGTACCTAGGCCACGTGGCACCTGGCGGTGGGACCTAGCGGTCAGATTTTCACTCAAACAGCTCTAATTGCTCGTTCAGTGTTTTTTGAAAACTGTCACCACAATGTTGGTGGGTTTTTGAAAAAAAAAACGAATGGTGGCGGTTTTCTGAATTAGGGTCCCCAATTGTGATGGTTTTTTGCAATTTACTCTAGCGCCCCAGACCTTCAGCTTTTCACTTGGAACAAAACTAGGCCATACTGTCGCGCTGTGTGGAACGGTGTGTCAGTGTCCGGTGGCATATATCTATCCAACACCAGCTCCATCATTTACCAGACAATTGTAAACTCTGGAGACGAGTTCTACTTCACGTACGCAATCTCCGACAACTCGGTGTATACACGCATCACTCTTGACTACACTGGCAAGTACAAGTCTCTAGCATGGAAGAATCACTCCTCATCATGGGCTCTCATCAATGGACGCCCCACTGCTGCATGCGAGCTATATGCCTCGTGTGGCCCATTCAGTTATTGTGACATGACTCAGACGGTCCCAGCTTGCCAATGTCTTGAGGGGTTTGAGACTGTCAATGATGCAAACTTTTCTAAAGGATGTCAGAGAAAGCAAGCATTGAAATGTGGCAATCAAAGTCGTTTCGAGGCCTTGCCTGGGATGCTTGTTCCTGACAAGTTCTTGCATATACGCAACAGAAGCTTCGATGAGTGTGAGGCTAAGTGCAGGCGCAACTTCTCATGCGCAGCTTACGCTTATGCTAACTTGAGCGGGGCCATTGGTATGGCTGGACCGTCAAGGTGCTTGGTTTGGTCAGGGGAGCTTGTCGACCTTGCGAAGGCAGCCGTTGGCGGGGAGAGCCTGTACTTACGACTTGCTGATTATCCTGGTATTGTTCCATGCCCTCCTTTCTACCCAAGTAATTAGCATGTACTCTTCAAATTAACACCAATATTTACAAAGGGAGCCTGTGGCATAGTTTGAAATAGCGACGATAGCGTCTGCTATTGCGTCCGCAATAGCGCTAGCGCAATAGCGACCGCTATCACTCAAATTAAGTTTCATTACTTTTTGTTCATGTTCTAGTGATATAAACAAGAATCTAGTATTATTATAAATCCGCTACGCGGACATAGCGCCCGCAATATCGCCCGCTATCCGCATTCCGCTACGCGGAACCCAATCCGCTACCAGCCCGCTATCCGCTATTTAAAACCATGGCCTGTGGACATATGATTTCTCATGAAAATACCTAGCTTATAAAATGTTGTATTACCTATATGACAGTACTTCTTATGACTACACTAGTAGAAAACAGGGCACTAGTCCCGGTTCCAGAGGGCCTTTAGTCCCGGTTTTGGAACTGGGACAAACCGGTCGGGACAAATGCCCAAAACCTGTAGTCCCGGTTTGCTTACAAACCGGGACCAAAGGGGCTCCACGTGGCCGCTGCGGGGTGCCCAGGCAGGAGAACCTTTAGTCCCGGTTGGTAACACCGACCGGGACTAAAAGGCAGCCACGCGTCAGCACCTGACAGGCGCTGGGGTTTTTTTTTTTGAAAGGAGGTGTTTAGTGGTTTTCCTATTGTGTTTCCCCTTTTATTTTTGTGTTTACTATTTTTATTTGACGCTTTTCATTCAACTCGACGCTAGCTACTACATATAGCAATGAAGGAACCATTACACAACTCGACGCTAGCTACTACATATAGAAGTGACCTCTCTTTCTCCGTGCTTGGTCGAACAATATGCAACAAGATTTCGTAAATATATTCGACGCTATTACATATAGTACACGTTCATGCATATATACAATATAACATCTCTTACGATCCTAACTTCTATTACCACTCCCGATGGCATTCTCCGTCTTTAGGTATGACATGCTCAACAAAGAATCCCGCCAATTCCTCTTGAATTGCTCGTACGCGATCAGTTGGTAGGAGTTCGTCCCGCATCTGCCAGATCTAATTTAAAGAAGGGGGTCAATAAAACTCAACACAATTGATGGTAATAAAATAAAATTGTGAATATTGTTTACGTACTTCAAATTGTTCGTCAGATATGCCCCGGCCCCGCTCAGTGGTCAAGTGGCGAATGAACTCGCAAACGTAGTAAGCACATAAATTAGTCCCGGTTGCCTGCCACAAGCACTTTATGAGAATAGAGTTTAATCAAAATGATAATCAAGCATGATAATGGTATTGAAACTAGAATCAATGAGAGATCCGCGGTACTAGAGTAATACTTACTTTGGGGTGTAAAAATTGCAGCTCTTTTTTCCATTTGACACCCTTAACCTGTTTGGTGAACTTTTTCCAAACCCTGCCCGGCAAAGAAAATGATTACTTGATATCAGGAAATGAACGAAAGTTGCCGATATGGTGCGATAATGATTGAACTTACTTCTGAAGCATTTGACGCATGCCCGTCCACTCCTTAGGGTCTTTACGTCTCGAGTCCAAGACAATTACTTTTCCCTCTTCAAGATGAATGTCTAGCAGAATAAAGTGGAAACTGCGCACGCATAACTCATTAATTGCACTTAACCTCGAGTAAGCGAAACAGAATGTGCACAAGATAGTAACACTCACTGGAAGTTGTAAGGAAATAGTATTTCCTTTCTGGTTTGTTGTCCAAGTAACGAATCTAGCAAATTTTTCTCTGTATCAGCGGGAAATTCTTTTAACGTATGTTCATTTATGAAATTTGGGTCAATGAACCCAATGTCATGGATTTGTAGTTGTTTGCATTCGAGGATCTTCATTCTGCATAATATAGAGTGAGGATAATTAATACATGCAATGAACGAGCTGAGCTAGAGACTTAATTAAAGAAAAAATACTTACAGACAATAGGAACTGACGATAGTTTTGTCGAGCTCCTTTTGGTTGTATAACTGAAAAATTTCTTCAAATTCAACGATCAACATCTGCTTTCCATTGAAGAAGTGCTCATTTTTTATTCCCACCAAGATTTCGTTCTTCCCCTCCTTGCAGGCATCCAAGTACCATTCATGCAAATGTCGCATCCTCGTTGGTAGATCCTTGAGCTCCTCACGTGTGACGAGAGGCTTCCCGTGCTCATAGCTTAAGGATGGTACTACCTCAGCCGTTTCGAACTGTACCGAATCGGGTAAGTAATCATCAGCAGTGATGGCAAGACCATCGGCCGCTTTCTCTGGATCATTAGCGATATCGGTAACCACCTTGAGCGGAGGGCACGATTGCAGTTCTTGTTCGCCGAGCTGGGGAATTGTTTTCCCACTTCTTGAGCCACTTCTACTTAAGCTTCCCGACCGCCTCGCTTGATCATGTTTCTTTTGAATACATCGGTCATAGTTTGATGGCAGCGGAGGCGGTGGTGGTCGCCTAAGGGCATCCAGAGTTCGCTTCGCTTTCACCGGATCTATTTTCTCCTCATCAGGTGGGCGTTTCGGTGCGAGCTGACGTTTCACATCGGCATCCACGATCTCGTTGAGTTCCTCCTCAAACCTCTCGTAGGGTAACTTGGGAAGAGGCTTCAGGCTTGGGCCATAACTACATCTCCTCTGTTTCGTACTGCTGCTAGCTGCCGGAGCGGCGGCGACTCTCTTCCGCTGTTGCTTACGCGGCGGAGGAGGCGGAGTCCGATGACGCGGCGGAGACAGCTGAGGCGGAGGAGGATTCTGCTGAGGGGCCTCCTCCGTCGGAGTTTGCTGAGGCGGCGGAGACGGCTGACGCACCGGAGACAACGACTCAGGCACCGGGGCCTCCTCTGCCTGAGTCTGCTGAGGCGGCGTCTAGTATGGAAGCACGATGTGTTCCTTTCTCCATAGACAAGTAGTCCTTAAGGCATATCGAAGAAGAAGCTCCCCTTCACCTGTAGCGTGCTCAAGCTCCAGCCCATCAAATCCGTCCATTATTTCATCCACCCCGACAATAGCAAAGCCAGCTGGAACCGGAGTGCAATGGAAAGTTGCATCAGGTCGAGGAGATAAGACATGGCCGACCGCCGCCTTCAAGGTCAGGTTATGACATTTCGCCATTAGCACACAATGTTCATTTTGCGTGATAGCATCCACGGGGTAGCGAGGAGCCGTGCTATCAGGATGAACGAGCTCAGTGGAAGCCACGCTGCTTCTCCGCTGAGATGGTGGGGTAGCATCGTGGGTAGTCTCCAATGAAGGATCTTCGTGCCGCTGAGATGGTTGGCCGGTAGCTCGCTGGCTCTCAAGTGCCTCTAGTTTCGCTAATCTTTCATTCAACTTCTGCATTTCGCTTGCTTCTTCTTTCTTCTTTCCCTGTTGGGAAACCCAACCTTCCACGGAACGGAGCCTGGTGTGCCTCGTGTTCGTCCAGGGTGTTCAGGATTCCCGAGGGCAAATGACAGCTCGTCCTTCTCTCTGTCGGGAACGAACGTCCCTTCCAGCGATTTCTTGATTGTTTCCTCAAGCTTTTTGAATGGTATTGCAAGTTGAGCTTTCGTCCAGACACACTTCCCTGTTTCTGGGTCCAATGTTCCCCCAACCCCGAAGAACCAAGTCCTTGCCCGATCTGGCCAGTGCAATGTCTCTGGTTGGACATCTTTAGCAAGCAGGTCTTGCTCAGCTTTGTCCCACGTAGGCCGGGCTTTTCTGTAGCCACCTGACCCCGTAACATGGTGATACTCCTTCCTTGCGGCATTTTTCTTATTTCTAAGTGACATGTTCTTAGCCTTCTCCGATTTCTTGTAGGCCACAAATGCGGGCCAGTGATCTCTCATCTTGTCATATTGACCTCTGAATTCTGGAGTCTTGTCTTTCTCGACAAACTTCCTGTTCAATACTATCTTCCAGTTCTTGAATAGTTTTGCCATCTTCTTAAGAGCAAACGCCCTGACCTTTCGCTGTATAACTGGGTTATTCGGATCCTCCTCTGGCGGTAGACTGAAATTTCTAATCAGATTGGTCCAAAGATCATATTTCAGTCTATCGTTGACATAAGGAACTTGAGGGTCCTTCTTCTTATTCCATTCTTGGCAGTTGATCGGGACGAGGTCCCTAACAACCACTCCGCACTGATGTATAAATTTGTTCTTTGTCCGGTAGGGAGCAATCGGTTGGCCTTCTGGTGAGACTTCTTCGATCGTGAACCTTTCTTGCGCCTCGAACCTTCTCATCGGGCCTCGTCTCCTTACCGAAGTGGAGCTCGATCCGGATGGCTAATTAAAAGAACAAAGAAGCGTTAATATATGTACATACAAGAAAATTAATGCATCTAGTCAGCAGAGGATTAATTAATATATACCTCGCCGGACTTTGAAGCAGTTATGGCTCCTTCGTCCCCAGTTCGATCACCGAAGCCGTCATGATCTCCTTCGTCCCCAGTTCGATCACCGGAGCAGTCATGATCTCCTTCCTCCTCACCGAAGCCGCCATCCTCTCTTTCCTCACCATCGGTCTCGTTGAGAAACGACAAGCAGGTGAGATCGATATCACCCTCTCGTATTATATCCCCCAACAACTGTTATTTTTCTAAGTCTCAGTCCGCCATAGTTTCTGCAAATATTACAATGTGGAAACATACAACCATGAGAGATGGATTAGTGGGAAACATCATGCAAAGTTCACAAGTTTTATAACAGTCAGTTTCAGACGATCGTCGAGGACTCCTCCCCTCTTTTGTCCTTAATCTTGTTTTGACCACACAAATTGCATATGACCTCGGGTTCGGGTATTACTGAAACGGGTTTGAACCCGAGACCGCCTCTCTCATGGTCCTCGAGGATACTTGCGGACCCCCCACCCCCCTCATGTCGAAGTTATCATTCTACGAACATATGAAAATTCTCAAGTGCATTATATATGTTCATATGGTGGGACTGGCAACCTACGAAGCACCGATACAGCGACATTAATACGGGTACGGCGATACGGGATACGGCAATTTCTAAAAACAGCAATAAGGCGATACGGTAAACATATATAAGTAATAATAAAATGACATGGACTGGACATTGATACGGTAAACATATACGGAAATTAATAAACAAGAATTCTCAAAAAGCACGAAGCCACCAGCATCAACATGCAAGCCATGTTCAATGGGCTCACTAGGGGGCAGGGGCCGGCGCGGCGACGTCGAGGCCGGCAGGGGCGCGGCGACGGCGACGGGGCAGGGTGAGGCGACGGCGGGGAAGGGCGAATCGACGGCGACGGCGACGGCGACGGCGGGGCAGGGCGAGGCGACGGCGACGTAGGGGCGGGGCGCGGTGACGGCGACGACGACGTAGGGGCAGGGGCGCAACGACGGCGGGGCAGGGCGAGGCGACGGCGACAGCGGGGCAGGGCGAGGCGACGGCGACGACAACGTAGTGGCAGGGCGCGGCGACGGCGATGACGACGGCGGGGCAGGGCGAGGAGACGGCGACGGCGGGGCAGGGTGCGGCGACGGCGACGGGGAGGAGGGCGCGCGAGGAGGTCCGGCGCCGGCGGTGGTCAGCGGGCTCGGGGACGGCAAAATCCGGCAGCGTGGCGGCGTCGATGTCGTTGTCGGCGCCGAGGAGAGAAGAAACTGCAATGGATTGGAAAAATTGATAAGTCCGCCTTATATAGCACCCCCTTTAGTCCCGGTTGGTGGCACCAACCGGGACTAATTCCCCCCTTTAGTCCCGGGTGGTGCCACCAACCGGGACTAAAGGTCAATTTTCAGGAGCCCAAAGGGCGGGAAGCAGGGACCTTTAGTCCCGGTTGGTGGCAACAACCGGGACTAAAGGAGGGGCATTAGTCCCGCTTGGTGCCACCAACCGGGACTAAAGGGCCGTGCTTCACGTACCAAAAGTTTAGTCCCACCTCGCTAGTCGAGAGGGGCTCCGAGTAGTTTATAAGTGATGCGGCCGGTCCTACCTCGAGCTTCTCTCTAATGCGGGTAGTACATGCCTATTTGAAGCCCTGTTGGGCCTGCTATCACCACGGGCCTGCATCCTGGCCCATTTGTATGGATTCCAGTCGTATGCAGGCCGTGCTGCCTAGCAGGCGGGCCTTTTTTTTGCATATATTATGATTTTATTGTTATTTTTTGCATATGTTATTTTTAGTTATATATAATTTTAATTGCATAAATTTTATATAATTTTAGTTGCATAAGTTTTATTTTTTATTGGTTGTTTTTAGTTGATTCCTTTTGCTATTAGAGTTTTATAAAAGCTTTTTAGTTTCTATTAAAGCTTGTAACAAAATATACTTTATGAAAATTCATTTTACTATTAAAGTTTTTAACTAAATATTTTTTCTGCATTCAATATGCACCATTCAAAGCCACATCATCACTTTTCAACCATTTTCGGACTTCATTTGCTATTTTTCATGCATTTCATGATTTATTTTGACCTAAGATGACCCTGAGATTGAAAATCACTGCAAATGAACTCTGAAATGGTTGAAAATTGGCATGGTATCATCATTTCACCCACATAGCATGTGCTAAAAAGTTGAGAGGGTTACGGCAAAAACTGGATGCACTTCGTGTACAAACTGGACAATCTCTTTCGAAGTGTCAGGGTTTCGGACGAAAACTCTTCTGTTACAAAAGGATTTCAATTTTTTGAACATATTTGAACTCAAGACTTTTTCTGCATTCAATATGCACCATTCAAAGCCGCATCGTCACTTTTCAGACCTTTTTTGACTTCATTTGCTATTTTTCATGCATTTCATGATTTATTTTGAGCTAAGATGACCCTGAGATTGAAAAGCACTGCAAATGAACTCTGAAATGATTGAAAATTGGCATGATAACATCATTTCACCCACATAGCATGTGCTAAAAAGTTGAGAGGGTTACGGCAAAAACTGGATGCACTTCGTGTACGAATTGGACAATCTCTTTCGAAGTGTCAGGGTTTTGGACGAAAACTCTTCTGTTACAAAAGGATTTCAATTTTTTAGTTCATTCTTTTTAACAAATAAATACTTTGATAATTTTAGTTAATATTATTTTGATTCTTTTTAGTTCATTCTTTTTAGTTAGTGTTTTAGTTGATTCTTTTTAGTTAATATTTTAGTTGATTCTTTTTAGTTCATTCTTTTTAACAAATAAATACTTTGATAATTTTAGTTAATATTATTTTGATTCTTTTTAGTTCATTCTTTTTAGTTAATGTTTTAGTTAATTCTTTTAAGTTCATTCTTTTTAGTTAATATTTTAGTTGATTCTTTTTAGTTCATTCTTTTTAACAAATAAATACTTTGATTATTTTAGTTAATATTATTTTGATTCTTTTTTAGTTCATTGTTTTTAGTTAATGTTTTAGTTGATTCTTTTTAGTTCATTATTTTTAGTTAATATTTTAATTGATTCTTTTTAGTTCATTCTTTTTAACAAATAAATACTTTGACAATTTTAGTTAATATTTTAGTTGATTCTTTTTAACAAATAAATACTTTGATAATTTTAGTTAATATTATTTTGATTCTTTTTAGTTCATTCTTTTTAGTTAATGTTTTAGTTGATTCTTTTTAGTTCATTCTTTTTAGTTAATATTTTAGTTGATTCTTTTTAGTTCATTCTTTTTAACAAATAAATACGTTGATAATTTTAGTTAATATTATATTTAACTGCAGTGATATTGTAGATCAAAGCCATCATCAGAATAGTTGTGGAGAGAAAGTCTTCACTTTTTCTTCTCGTGTGTCCCTTGCTTATTGCGCCGTAACCATGGACAATCTTCATCACATACATCACAATACTTCAGAAAGCTTGCTAACATCATACTAAATATTCTTACACACAAACCGTACTTAAACAGGGACATAATAGAAATAATAGTTCAGATATCCTTTACAGAAAGTACTGCATATATAATTGAAGATACCAATCCTACTCTTCCGGATTGCAAACCTACTCGTCCGAATCAGGAGACCCCCAAGCACTACATAATAGAGATAAAATTGTTCGCCATTGCAAACACTACTCGTCGTTCGGATCAGAATACCCTCAAGCAGGAGATACTAGCGGTACGAGGTGACGCTGCCCATAATTGCAGATTCCAATCCTGCAGTACAACTCGTATGTAACATACCCATCTATTGCTGCATACTCAATGTTGATAGGGTCAAGTGGGGTCTTCTCCCAATGTTGGTGCCCTGACTTGGGGAATTTTGTCTTCATATCAGCGTAGTCCTCGTCGATCAGGGCGGCTGCCATATCAGCCATTGAAGTCTTGTCATGCTCAAGCCTGAACCTGCCCTGAAGATCAATGTGGCATTCAGTTGGTATCTCAATACCCCAGGTGCGCGTCATCTTGATCTTGTCATTCGTTATATCAACGCTAGCAAAATATATGCCGCTGCGAAGGAACTCCATGAGTTTTGGACAATGCTTGTCACTACTGCAACAACAAAATGGAACAAATGTGTTAAATACTACTGCAACAAGTATATTTTAGAACAAGTATAATAAGAATCATAACAAGTATATTTTAGAACAAGTTTAATAAGAATCATAACAAGTATAATAAGAATCATAACAAGTATATTTTAGAACAAGTTTAATAAGAATCATAACAAGTATAATAAGAATCATAGCAAGTTTCCTATTTCCTATGCATTTCCTATCCTATGAATCAAAAAGAAGCCCCTAAACTATGACATGTTCTCCCACGATGGCCAATATGCAACAACAAGGAAAATTCTTATGCAATTTTCCTATCCTATTCCTATCCTCCTATTCCTATGCAATTTTCCTAATCCTCCTATTCCTATGCAATTTTCTATTCCTATGCAATTTTCCTATGAATCAAAGAAAAGCCCCAATTTTCCTATGAATCAAAGAAAAAGCCCCAATTTTCCTATGCATTTTTCCTATGAATCAATGAAACTATGACATGTTCTCGACATTCCCAATCCTCCTATTCCTATGCAATTTTCCTATCCTATGAATCAAAGAAAAGCCCCAATTAAAACTATGACAAGTTTCGTATTACCTTGCCCACTGAAAGACCATGACACGTTGCTTGAAACAAAGTTGGACGACGGCAACATCGCGACCATCGGCCGTGTACTCGAGATCGAGGCCCATGAACTTGTGTTTCTCCTCTTGAAGCCATTCCTCGAACATGGAAAGAAAAACCTTCACTTTGGCACTGTCGTTCGTGTAGACGACATGGAGATTGGTCGTGCCATGTGCGAGCACCTTCCCGTAGCGAGTGATTGGATTCATGGTGGAGGATGGGAGGATGGGGAAGAAGAGAGGAGAGGGAGACGAACAGAAATGGAGGCGCTGGTCGCGTTTACTGTAGCGTCGCGGTTACTGTAGCGTTTGATCTCGCGCGGGACAACTTCCAAGGCGCGGGAATCGAACGGTTTGGACCTTTAGTCCCGATTCGAGCCACGAGCCGGGACTAAATGGGCACGCGCCAGGCGAACGGTTGCCACCACCCCTTTAGTCCCGGTTCGTGGCTCAAACCGGGACTAAAGGTCCCATCTGAACCGGGACTGATGGCCCCCGACGCCCGGCCGGCGCCCTGGCCTCACGTACCGGGACTAATGCGTTCGTAAGTGAACCGGGATTAATGGCCTTATCCTGGCCTCAACCAAAACCTTGTTTTCTACTAGTGCTAATCATTCAAGTGTGTCCATCTAATTTCCCCATCACCTTCACATGATATTTGAATGATGAAATGTTAATCAAAATGTGGACATTGTTTTCCTACTTTAATATATTTACCAAACCCAACAAGATTATAATACTATAGACGTAATGTCCGGGGAAAATTTAGGCATACCATTGTTAACCTAATCTAATTTTTTTGAATGGTATCAACAACTAAAATTAGAAGTTCCATATCCAAAACGTCACATTTTCAATAACTGGAGAGAGTAATATGGAACATCCTTTTTAAGAAACTGACAATCCCTTTCAACATTATTTACTAATACAATATATATACTTTTCCGTTTTGCCAAGCCTTCAGTTTCAAATGCGTTTACAATTCTTTTCAGATTTCATGTCTTAGCTTTTCCATAAGGAAATAGCCAGTTACTGCCATGACCTGACACTAGCCAAATAGTAATTATTTAATTTGGAGGGGTAGTTTCTACACGAGCATAAATACTCTTTTAAAATGATCAAATGTTTAATTTAGCACAAACCGTGGTAGCCCAGTTAGCTAGATTATGTTAGTCTAGGCACTTAGTTTAGTTGCACAGATCCATCATGGTATTTATTCAAGTAAATTCCAAATTTTTGGTGTGTTGCATTTCTGCAGTTTATAAGGAGATCAGTTCAGTCAAGATTATAATCCTGATTATAGCATGTCTGCTGCTACTAACATGCGCATGCCTTGTCTGGATGTACAAATACAGAGGTAGAGTAACAAATGTTCTCTTGTTTTCATATATGACACTAATGTAAATGTTATAAAAAAATGATGTCTTAACAAGCAGGCAAATTGCAAAAGAAAGAAAAGCGGAAGAAACTGTGGCGAGGATACTTTAGCACATCCAACAATCTCGAAGGCAAACATACAGAATTTCCATTTGTTAGCTATGGAGACATCCTTTCAGCAACAAATTTTTTCGTTGATTCCAACTTGCTTGGACGGGGAGGTTTTCGCAATGTTTACAAGGTAATAGATTGTGGTTATTAGAATGTGTTTTGACAGAAGACCAAACAAACATATTTTACATTTCAATTGTTGTCTGACTCCTAAAACACCCTTAATTCCTAAATCATCTTTAACCAACTATAAAATTATTGAGAGAAATAGGTTAGTGAGGGTCACCTATTTAGTAATATATATGATTAGGTTATTGAAAATAAGCATCATAATGAAATGGAGCATTTTTTCCATGCACAGTTGCATGTTAAGGTCGGCCGTTTCCTATGCATGGTTGCATGTTGAGGGAAATTGGTTAGTGGGGATCACTAGTAATATGGTATTAATAAAATGTATGTCCATGTTGATGCCATGTAGTCCACAATCAGCGTGCTTTGGTTGAGTTGGTGATTTGCACTAGCTTTGATATTCAGTGGCATAATGGAAACAATTTTAGAGTTGAATGGTATCTTGTTGGATCAGAATTAAAAGGGGCTAAAATATAGTCCGTCCATCCCAAAATAAGTGTCGTTGATTTAGTACAACTTTGGGACGGAGGGAGTACTTTTTTTGTGTGAAAAGCTATCTTTAGAAGTAAAAAAAGTCGGTTTCCAACTTGTTCAAGTGAAAAATATGCACTCATGTAGGGCACACTGGAAGGTGGAAATGAGGTTGCAGTAAAAAGGCTTAGTCAGAGCTCCGGACAAGGTATAGTGGAGTTAAAAAATGAAGTAATTCTAATTGCCAAGCTGCAACACAAGAACCTAGTTGGACTTCTTGGGTCGTGCATTCATGAGGACGAGAAGTTACTGATCTATGAATACTTACCTAACAAAAGTTTGGATGTTTTTCTTTTCGGTATATCCCTTTTCTCTTTTGTTGAATGCACATTTGAAAATTCTTTAAATTAAGCAAAGTGCTATTCATGTTGACAAGCTTCATCTTATATTAAACATGTATGGCAAGAATTTTCGCTACAAACCAAAACCAAGCAAACACTACACGTGTCGTTGGGACATAGTAAGTAACTGGTTTACCAACAAACCCTTGACATTGCTATTTTATGGTTTGGTATCGTTCGTTTGGAGGATTCATTGACTTGTTTAATGTTTGAACAGTGGTTACATGTCGCCTAAATATGCGATGGGAGGTGCTTTTTCTGTAAAATCGGACACATATAGCTTCGGTGTTCTTCTCTTAGAGATTGTCAGTGGCTTGAAGATCAATTCACCGTAGCTCATAACAAACTTTTCTAGCCTTATAACTTATGTAAGTATGTTTACAAGATATTTTCAGTCTCCCCCTCCCCCCCTTTCCCAGCAGAAAAGTTAGTAACTTGATGTTGACCTCATTCTATTGCTCAGGCATGGAGATTGTGGGAAGATGGAAACACAATTGAACTTGTGGACTCTTCCTTTGTTGCAAGTTGCCGACTTCATGAAGTTCTGCGTTGTATTCATGTGGGACTCTTGTGTGTTCAGGACCGTGCTAGGGATAGGCCACTTATGTCATCGGTTATGTTTATGTTAGAGAACGAAAGCGCACCGCTCCCAGCTCCAAAGCAACCTGCATATTTTGCTCTAAGTACTTGTGCAGACGAAGAAGGAAGGGAGATTACAACAAACTCTGTGAATGCAGTGAGTATCACAACAGTTGATGGCCGTTAGTATATGCAGATCTTAGTACAGCTTAGTTGTATACTTTATGGCTTGCTCTCCGTGAACTGATTTTTTGTGTGGTTATTTATAATAACTTGTATATGAGTTTATTATATGAGAAAAGTTGTGAATAACAGAGTGGGAACCGTCCTTACCCCTACCCCTGCCCTGCAACTCAATATGCTGTACTAAATGTATGGTGCTACCTTTTTTGTTGATAAAAGAGTTTAATCAGATTTTTACTTTCAGAAGTCATCTAAATGTATAATATCCTACTCCCTCTGTACCGTAATATAGGTCGCTGGAGTAGCTGAACTTTAACTACTCCAGCGACCTATATTACGGTACAGAGGGAGTACTGAATAAGATTATCACCTTCGGTAATAGCCTTTTTCGGTAATAAGATTATCACCTTCTGCTGTTTGATCACTCAATTTTTCTTTTATGTGTCCAAAACATTGCAAAATACTATAACCATCATTTAGTTCATGTAACTGTAGCACACGCCATTTGATTCATTAACCAAATTGTACCCTTAATGTTCCTGTGGCAAACGCCGTTTGTTCCATCCATCAAACAAATTGCACACGGAACTCAAGTTGCCCTCCTTTGTACCTCAAGCAAATGACCTATGCTGCAAATTAAGTACAGAATAGGAATCCAAATGCGGGCAGCGGGTTAGTACCTTTGCTCGAGCCGGGACTACGAAGACCCTGAAGTGCTAAATCGCCTTGGATTCAACGGACCGGTCGACGCCACAGCACGGCCGGACCGCCGCGCCACCCTGCCCTTGCTCGCATCGGCTCCGCGACAAACGGCTGCCACTGCGCCGCCACGGCCTGAGCCTGTTGCTTCCTCCGAGGCTTGTACGCCTCTCGACCGGCTCGCCGCATTGGCGGTGGCCGACGCAGAGCTCTTTCCTCTCATCCTCTCTGGAAAGAACGGTAGTTGTACTGAAGTACCCCTTGGTAGGCCTCGGCCTGAAGTGCTTACGGGGCCGAAAGCCCGTGATGGTCAAAGGGAGGGAGGCCTCGGTAGGCCTCGGCCTGAAGTGCTTACGGGGCCGAAGCGCTCGACAGTCGTGACAGCAAAGTTCTTCGCTCTTCTCCTAATTTTTTTTATTCCTCTTCTTAAAAAAAAAAGATGCAAAGTTCTTCCCCAACCCCCCGCCAGTTCGTCGACCAAATCTACGACGGTAGCCGCGATACCTCTTCGGCAGAGCAATCCCGGCGCGGATGGAGAAGCCACGCCGACACTTCGATCCCAATCGACCATCGTGTCCAGGCCCGGCACCAGGAGGAAGGCGACGGCGTCGTCCGCGGCTGCTGTGGCACGGCGGCGGAAAGAGGTCGCCGTGGTTACCTTCATGGGTTGAGGGGGCAGCATGAGCTGGCTGCCATGGCGTGTTAGCACCGCTGACAAGCCGGCCCCTCCACCTGACAAGACCACGGCCTCGCCACACGCTCGGCCCGTTAGGCTGAGGAAGCCCAATCTACGCAACCATGGGCCGGAGTGGGTGTAAGCCCCACCCGCTGTCACCAACTACTTATCCCTGTTCGCAAGACTGAGAGAGGATCCAGTGGATCAGAACCCGGCGGCGGCACTTGTCCTCTCTCTGTTCCCGATCCCCTTCCTCCAATTCTTGTACCTGATGATTGTAATTGCTACCTGATACTCCAATTCGTGTGCTAAGACAATAGATCGAGGGAGGTATAGTTGGGTTGATAACATCTGGTATTCAGAGCCTTTCGATCCACACCCTGGCGGAGACGAGGCTGCAGAAATCGATCAAGGATCGAATCATGGCCATGGAGCCCTCCTTCAAGGACTACTTCGACAAGCTGACCGGCTCTCTCGACGCGATCCACTCCGACATCCGCTCCCACACCACCAAGCTCGACGATCTGGCCCAGTGGCGGCCGGATCTGGAGAGACGCGTGGACCAGCTCTCCGCCGCGGTCGCCGAACTCCAACAGGCGCGACCGCCGCCCGCTACAGCGGGGCAACCAACGGTGGCGCCCGCCCCACCACTACCTACTCCACCAGCGCCGCTGCGTGACCACGTCGGCACCAGCAAGGACGCGGGGGCGACGCCCTCGGGTCTTCGGACCACGGCCTCGACGTTCTGCCACGGGGATTGGCACCGGCATTCGCGTCGGTGGCCACCCCGGCCAACGGTCAGTTCAACCCCCAATTTTCTTCCTCCTTATCCTCGCCGTTTGCCCATGCCAATCAAATCCTTGCGGGAATCGGCCAAACCCACCCGTCGATCGCTTTTCCCCAGTTCTCGGGAGAGAATCCACGTCTCTGGAAAACTTTATGCGAACAGTATTTTTGCACATTCGCGATTCAGGAGAGGTATTGGGTCCCGATGGCCACCCTGAATTTTTCGGGCTCGGCATCGGTGTGGTTGCAATCGGTTCAGAAAAGACTTTCTGAATTTGATTGGGAATCGTTTTCTTCCTTGTTGTGCACTCGTTTCGGACGAGATCGGCATCAACTTCTCATTCGCCAATTTTACACCCCTCACACAAACTTCTTCAGTTGCTGACTATATAGAGAGATTTGAGCAAGTTATTAGCCATTTGTCTGCCTATTCTGATTCAATCCATCCTTACTATTATCTAACTCGTTTTGTTGAGGGCCTTCGAGCGGACATACGCGCGATCGTGCTGGTGCAGCGACCACCGGACCTCGACACCGCGTGTGCGCTCGCGTTGCTACAAGAGGAGGTAGCGGACGGCGCCGTCCCGGACCGCCCACGACATACTCCACCAGCCCGAGCGGCTGATCTGGCGAACCGGGCACACACGGGGGTGCCCATGGTACTTCCGCTGCCACCTCTCCAAGGGCGGACGCCTACGACACCGGCGCCAACCGAGCGTCGCGGCGGCGATGCCTCCAAAGTCAAGGCCCTACGCGAATACAGGCGAGCTCGCGGGCTCTGTTTCAAGTGCGGCGAACGTTGGGGGCAGGATCATACCTGTCCCACCAGCGTCCAACTACACGTCGTCGAGGAACTGCTGGAGCTGTTCGGCATCGACGACAACGAGGACGCCCGCACCACAGCAACGGAGACTGTGATGGCAATTTCTCGCCACGCCCTCATCGGAGGCAGTCCAACCAAGGCCATCAAACTTCAAGCATGGCTCCAGGGGCGGCCACTCCTTTTGCTTGTGGACTCGGGCAGTTCGACCTCCTTCATCGACGCGCGGCTGGCATCCGCGCACACCGGTGTGGCACCTCTGGCCAGACCCTGCAGAGTCAAGGTCTCTGATGGAGGAGAGCTATGATGTGTGTCCCACATACCAGAATGCTGTTGGACGGCGCAAGAACAGGAGTTCGTGACGGATATGAAGATCCTCCCTCTGGGCACGTACGACGCAATCCTTGGCATGGACTGGCTCGAGGAGCACAGTCCGATGAGTGTGGATTGGCGCGGCAAGCATCTCTTAATCACCACTCCTACCGGACCAGCACATCTCCAGGGCCAAGTGGATGGCGTTGCTGCCTGTGCAGAGATTAACAGCCTGCAGTTTCAGTGTTTGCAGTGACTGGGAGAAGTAGCACAGAGATTAACAGCCTGCCAAATCTGTGAATCTGATGAAGTCTTTACCCCAACTCCGGGCAACATTCAGGCAGTTATTGATCAGTTCAAAGATGTATTCGAGGAACCTAAAGGTCTACCTCCGCGCCGTGCGTGCGATCACCGCATACCTCTCATGCCGGGAGCGCAACCAGTGAACCTGAGACCCTACAGGTACAAACCGGAACACAAATCTGAGATCGAGCGTCAGGTTAAGGAGTTGCTGGAAGCAGGTGTTATTCAGAAGAGCCATAGCCCTTTCTCTTCACCGGTGATTTTGGTTAAGAAGAAGGACGGGATGTGGCGGCTATGCATCGACTACCGACACCTCAACGCGATGACAGTGGTCGGAAAGTACCCAATGCCTGTAATAGAGGAACTACTTGATTAATTGCACGGCGCTCGGTGGTTCTCCAAATTAGACCTACGCGCAGGCTACCATCAAATCCGCATGGCAGAGGGAGAGGAATTCAAGACGGCTTTCCAAACTCACTCAGGACACTTTGAATTCAGAGTGGTGTCCTTTGGGCTAGCCGGCGGACCAGGAACTTTTAATGGAGCAATGATAGACACGTTGCATCCCTTGATCAGGGTGTGTGTGTTGGTTTTCTTCGACCACATCCTCGTCTTCAGCAAGACCCTCAGCGATCATGTGCAGCACCTCCGTCAGGTGTTTGAACTGCTGCGGCGAGATCAATGGAAGGTTAAGATGAGCAAAT
Organism: Elymus sibiricus; assembly: GCA_039707655.1. Taxonomy (NCBI): domain Eukaryota; kingdom Viridiplantae; phylum Streptophyta; class Magnoliopsida; order Poales; family Poaceae; genus Elymus; species Elymus sibiricus. Next base: position 484,812,600 of record CM077665.1, read on the forward strand.
GTGCTTTTGGGCAGCAGCGCATATCGTACCTGGGGCATGTGATCAGCGCAGAGGGGGTGGCCACGGATCCCTCCAAGATCCAGGCAGTCTGTGAGTGGCCTTCACCAACCAATGTCAAAGAGGTTCGTCAGTTCCTGGGTCTAGCAGGGTATTACCGTCGGTTCGTCAGGCAGTTTGGGGTTCTGGCTCGCCCCTTGTTCAATCTGCTCAAGAAAGGCTCCCCGTTTGTGTGGACGGACAACACTGAACAAAGTTTCCTAGTGCTGAAGCAAAGTCTGATTTCAGCGCCCGTGTTGGCTTTACCCAATTTCCAGAAGCAATTCACAGTCGAAACGGATGCGTGCGATTCGGGCATCGGAGCAATCTTGCAACAGGATGGGCATCCCATCGCATTCATGAGCAAAGCCCTATGTCCTAAGTACCAGGGACTGTCAACTTACGAGAAGGAATATTTGGCGATCATCGCAGCGGTTGATCAATGGCGTCCTTATCTTCAATCAGCTGAATTCGTCATCAAGACTGATCAACATAGCTTGGTGCATCTGCAAGAACATCGACTGGTCACTCCTTGGCAACAAAAGGCATTCACCAAACTCCTCGGGCTGCAGTACAGGATAGTTTACAACAAAGGAATAGACAATGGGTGTAGGAGATATGCCCTAGAGGCAATAATAAATGTTATTGATTATCTCCCTGTTCATAATTATGTTTATGTTCCATGCTATAACTGCAATGATTCTCGAGTCTACAAATAAAACGAGGCTCGGAGGAAGACTCATATGCACGTGTGGAATAATAAACGGTAAAATGTATTCCTAGTCTGGCCTCTAAGACTGGCTCAAGTATTGCATGATGATCCTGTTTTCCTGATCATGGGCATGGCTATGCCGGCAATTTTGAGGGCACAATGTTGGTAGAACACTTGTGTTGAATCGACCCGAATTGATGTTATGCTATGAGATACATTCGTCATAAGTTAATGGTTAATAACACAGAGATGGTTAATGTTTGCATGATTCCTTAGACCATGAGAGTATCGAGTTTCTTCATGCTTGCTTCATGAACTTTGGGGTTTGTTAAACGTCATCCGTAAATGGGTGGCTATTACGGCGGCTTACGGGTTCATGGAAAAGTATGTTAAGTAACTTGATAGCTCAAGATTGGGATTTGCTCCTCCGATGATTGAGAGATATCTCTGGGCCCTCTCGGTGTTACGGTATCCATCATCGTCTGGCCAGACACTTTGTGATTTGATCACGGGGATGCCGGAACACGGGAACGAGAAAAGAGAACAATACCGGTAACGAGGTAACTGGCATAGTGGACAAGGTGTTGATCCACGGGGATGCCAACATGTCTCACCTCGGGTAATTGTAACATATCACGAAGCAACAGGAATAGCACACGGCAACTGGAGGTTCACTCGAATATTCATTCGTGTGGGTATAGGGGTCAATATGGGTGTCCACGGCTCCGATGTTGATCATTGATCGGAAGGGGTTCCGGGTCATGTCTATGCTTCACCGAACCTATAGGGTCACACGCTTAAGGGTCATCTATCTGCTGAATACTAGACAGGGAGTCTGAGAGAAAAACACCGAAAAAAGTTTTGGACAGCGGAAAAGTTCCGCAGAGAGGTCACCGGATGAGTTCCGGTGAAACTGAAAAGTTGTTTCAGGGGATACCAAAAAGTCAGATTGGTTTTGGCACATGCCTGATAATTCTTGGAGGATGCCAGAATCGTTCTGGAAACTTTTTGGAATTTTCCGGGATGAAAACCGGAAATGTTCCGGAGCTGCCGAAACCGCTTCAGATGCTTTTCGCAGATGAAAATCACTAAACCGGAATTGTTCCGGATGGCATTGAAAATTATTTTGGTGGGTACTGGAAATGTTCTAAGCCCACATAAATATTTTCAGTTCGACCGGACGCTGAAAAATGTCGTCGTGAATAGTGAAAGTGCTTTTTGGATATTTATGGAAAAACACCTTTTTGGATATTTCCAAAAAGGCTTCTAGAAGGGATTGGGGAGCAAGCAAGCTCCTCATGGGGGGGCCCCCAAGGGGTGGCCGGCCAAGGGTGGTGCTCCGCCATGGAGCTCCACATGGCACCCCTTTTTCCTTCTTATGATTTTTATGTGTGACATAACGTGGGATATTTTGGTACTTGGAGTTACCATCCTACCCCTTGGTTTTCCTATAAATAGGAGGTGAGTGGGCTGCCCACTTCCTCATCCTTAGTGCTCATACACATGCTTTGCTTTGCAAGCTCTCTCTTCTCCCTCCCACGAAAAGAGTTTTTCGTAGAGCCGAAAGGCTGTCTGGGTTCCGGCAGGAACTAGTTCTGGACGGCGAAGCCCTGCCGGATAGATGACACCGTATGTGTGCAACTCTGTAGAGAGATCGTAGTTTCGGTCTTAGTTCGAGAGTGCCTCCCGAAGGGCTGTCCGTGTGACCGTCCGAGTTTTGGAGGTCCTCCCGAAGGGCTGTCTGAGTGACAGTCCGAGTTTCGAAGGTCCTCCCGAAGGGCTGTCCGCGACACCGTCCGGGGGACTGTGCGACCGCCTCCCGGAGGGCTGTCCGCGGGGCAGATGAGGGTATACATCCTCGCGGTTGGGAGGTTGTAAAATCCTAGCTGCGGGGATCTGCACCGCCGTTCGTCATCCACTCTACTTCCGCTGCGCTATGAGTCGATAACGATAATGATCAAACCTTTTATGCAGTCTCCATAGTGGTCCTGGGCTGGTGCGTAGGTCGGAAATTTTTTGTTTTCTGCTGCGTTACCTTACAATGGCATCAAGAGCCGTGCTATGCGTAGATGCAGGTTGCGATCTAGAATACATAGAGATGTATGAGTATTGCACAATATAATTAGGTAGTAGATGAGATCTATTGCTGAAAATTATTTGTGCGGGTAGCAGATGAAATCTGTTACCCGATGTTCCTGTTGCTTCCCCTGAATTTGCGTAGTCCTGATCTTGGCGGCATGGTGGAATCTCACAAAGTTCTGGAAATCCGCGATCCTTTCATGCTGCTCCTGAGTATGCTGATTGACAGATCAACGAAGTGCTAACAGTTCTTTGGGTTCCACCATAGTTGAGAAAGATGGATGTTTCGCAGACGAAAGGGCAATGCAGATGTGATCTGCAAGGGGGTCACGCGTATGATGAAGTTTAGTATGGGGCTCGAGATTTTATTATCTCGTGTTTCATACACCCTGGAATGTTAATCTAGCGACTTGGATTATCATGCTTGATGATGGACGTTGGTAGCTTCGGTTTGTTTCGAAACCTTAGAAGCCACGTAAAATAAAATTTTGCATGAACCAATTAGAGGCGTCTAACTTGGTTTTGCAGGATGGTTTGCATGTGCATATGATGTGGTATAGCAGTGCTCATATTAATTTAATTATGTATGAGATGACTATATGATGTAATATTAACATGACCCGCGTGTCATGATTCGGCATGATGGCTGGAGCCATATGATTGCACTTTAATGACCTGCGTGTCAACCTTATGTAATGCACTTATTTTATTAGCTATAGAGATAGCAATATTATCTGGTGCATCGACAAGGTGGTGGCAATCTTCGCGAAGGTGAACACCGACGTGAATGCCGAAGACGAAGAAATGAAAGACTTCTCCGTCAGAAAGGGCTATACCATATCATGCTATTATGAATTGCCTGAGATGTTTATCCCTTGTGCTGCACCCTTTTTGATTGCGCGGTAGTCGCTTTTTATTAGGGTGATCTCTCACTTAAATATCAAGTAGTTAGTGTTCTCCCAAGTGTAGCACCGTCACGGCACCTATTTCTTCGGGGTATCACATGGTTGCATGGGTACGAACGATTAGAGAAGTGTGAGGCGGGTGAGTTGAGACCTCGCAGCGAGATCACTTGGTTGTCTTGACGTTCAGGCATGAAAGTCATGAGCTCGGAACACACGCATCAAAAGATGAACAAGAGTCACATAGAGATGTGATTGGCAAGTTGGCCTACCAATTGAAATTCTCGTCACTTGAGATGGTTGCATCCTTGATGCTGAATTGGAAGTTGGGTCTTGCATCACTCACAATCAATTATGAGAGATATTGATTTGAGTGGGAGCGCACTATAGAATTAACTTCTTTAATTCTCAGTGCAATTAATTTTGAACACTGTCTAAGTGTGGTTTGCATAATAGTTGTAGAATAATGGCTCGCGTTTCCACCTTCCCTATTAAAATTGAATAGCTGTTAAATATCTGGTTAAAACTTTACGGTTGGTAACGTAATGTGAGAATTGTCCTCTAGAGTGCCGAGAAGGATTTTGTCCTATCGCATGCTTTCGGTATTCTCCCGCTAATGCCATGGATCATGTGACTCTCGTCCTTCGATCCAAAAGCTAGAATTCCTTTTCAGTCAAAGTGCAATATGTTTGCTTCCATGAGACCCGAACTTCGAAAGTTTGGATAGTTATGTGATATTCATGGAATCTGAAAATCATTTTCAGAGAAAGACAAAGGCTAAAAGATATGAGATATCCAAAGCAATGTTTGTTTGCAAACTATTAGTAAAGGAGTTTACTATGCATTAGACTGATAAGAGAGGGATCCAGGAGAACGCCTGTCATATGATGAAAGGTGAATAAAACAACAACTTAAAGAGAAAGGAAGTGTCCGAAGGGTGTTAGTAAGATTTTCACGCCTAGGAAGTCCGGGGCTAACGCCACTCTTAAGTTGGGTGCTTCTTCTGAGAGTAGGAGAAATACTGAAAGTTAAACTGTTAGAAGTATAATGGCAAAAGGAAAGAAGACTGGAATATCCAGCTCATGTATAAATGTCATACAAGTTTTTGATGTATAGAAGGCTGGTCAAAGATATAGTTCTTGGGAATTATGGTTAAACATGTTAATCACTAATTCTTGGGTATTGTGAGTTAATCACAAAGATACCCGCTCGATTGCATTCTGTTGCAACTCGATGTAAGAACTACTATGGCCTGAAAGACTAGCCAGGAATGAGGTTAGATACACGCAGGGAACATAGTAAATGTTACTATGCCTTCCATAGGTGTATTCCCTATGTATTTACTTTCATAATTCATTTTAGAGTTTCACACTCTAGCCCTTTGCATAAGGTATCTTGCAAGAAGGTTGTTCATAAGAGAACTTTTGATGTTCGGTGTTATGAATAACATAAGGGCCATACTTTCATTATGAATGAGACGTATGTTATGAATATTGATAATAATACATAACCTCTGTGTTTACTTTCATAATTCATTTTAGAGTTTCACACTCTAGCCCTTTGCATAAGGAATCTTGCAAGAAGGTTGTTCATAAGAGAACTTTTGATGTTCGGTGTTATGAATAACATAAGGGCCATACATTCATTATGAATGAGACGTATGTTATGAATATTGATAATAATACATAACCTCTGTGTTAACTTTCATAATTCATTTTAGAGTTTCATACACTCTATCCCATTGCACAATGTTTGTTGCAAAAGAGTTGTTCATAAAAACCAACAATTGTTGTTCAGTATTATGAATAACATGAAGGGACATGCTTCCATCCTAGATGGGATGTATGTTATGAATATTGATGGAAATATGATACATCCATAACACTGACGCTAAATGTCGCAAGACTAAAAGAATACCACACAAGTGAGGCACTGCATTTGGTCACATTGGAGAAACCCGCATGGAAAATTCCATTATGATGGATTTTGAAGTCATTTGATTTTGAATCATCTGACACTTGCAACTTTCCTCTGAAAAGTGAAGTAACTGAAATACCGTTCACAGGCCATAAGGAACGAGCAAAGAACATATTGGTGATCATACATTATGATGTGTGTAGTCCAATAAATGTTGTTGCAAGTAGTGGATTTATCTATCTTCAGAAATGACTCAAGTAGATATGTGGATATTTACTTGTTGAGACGTAAGTCTGGATCTTTTGAATTCATTCATAAGGTTTTCAAAAATGAAGTAGAAGTTGTTGTAACAAGAAAATTATGTTTCTACAATTCGATTGCAGAAAGGAATATTTGAGTTACAAGTTTAGCGAATGTCTGATGAGTTGTGAAAGGGGTTTCATAACTTGCACCTCCCGGAGCACCACTGCAAGTGGAGAGTCCGTGTAGATGTAATCGAACCATTCATGACATGGTAAGATCAAAGATGACATAAATAAATTTGCCATTACCCCTTTTAAAGAGTGATGCTTTAGAGACTACGGCTTTTACACTGAAAAGAGCTCCATCGGGTCTGTTGAAATGACTTCATGGTATGGTACGCCCAACCATGTTATATCTTTTCTTAACATTTGGAATATCGGGCTTGTGTAAAAGGTTACAAACCTATTCCAAATCAGACAAGTGCTACTTTGTAGGTTATCCCAAGTAATTGGGTATTCCTCCCTCACTATACCGAGGCAAATAGGTTTGCCACAAAACGGTATGCTTTTAAAGAGAATAGTTCTTACAAAAGGTGAGTGGGAGGACAGTGCAACTCGACGAGATAACCGGTATCTTCATCATCAGGTCAAAGGAAAGGAACCTTGGAAGTGATTCTGGAGTTTCCTACTGCGACTGATACGGAAGTCTCTACAATAAAATGTATGGACTTCAGTCGAACTTGTAGCTGAACCCCGTAGGCAAGGCTCGTGCAAACCTCTCAGGTGCGCAAACGAGATATTGTTGTTGGACAACAGTATACCTACGATACACAAGGAAGCAATGATGGGCCCTGACTCCGGAATTGGCTAAATGCCAATACAATCCGAGATAGTTTCCATATAAGTGATTCAAGATTAGAACCTTGATACACCTTTCGCAAGACTTAGAGTCTAAACGAATATTTATGGAACTAAAAACTGATACGGATAAAAATGTTTTATCCATAAAGCTCGACTTGTTGAAATAACAAGTTCAAGGAGTTGACTACGATGAGGTTGTTTCACCGTAGCGATGCTTAAGGTCGGTTCGGGTTGAACTAGCAATTAATACATATTTCAATCATGAGATATGAAACATGGATGACAAAAGGATTTCCATCTGATGGGAATAAAACCTAGGACTTGTATGTGATACAGTCCAAAGTAATTTGTCGATCCAGAGGATGCTAGTAAGTATGCAAACTTCAGAGTTCTAGCGATGGACAGAAGAGAGCAAAGTGGAGTTGGAATGTTCGTTTTTGATGGAATGGTCAAAGGGGTTTGACTTCATCAAATGGGTATCGAAGATTCTTGTGATTCAAGAAAGTAAGTGGGAGCATAATAATATTTCTAAAAACCGTGTGTACTTGACACATTGTTAATTGGAAATAAATTTCTTGACACGAATTAGGACTTCATTTGAAAATAGTTTTTCGATGAAGTGCTTAGGCTAAATAGCCTCAATATTAGGCATGATGATCTATGGAGATAGATTTACCTAATAGGGCTAAGCTATGAATACATATTGACAAGGTGCTAAAACCTTTTAGAATTTAAAAGCCAAGGAGTGATTCTTGCCGAAGTCACATGGAAAGAGTTTTTGGAAGACTCGGTGTCCCAAAACACTGATGAGTAAAATACATGATGGAGATTCCACACACTCTTGTGTTTGGATTAATCATGTATTCCATCGTATGTAAAACAACCAGATATGTCCAATACTCCAAAGTTGTTGCGAGTATAGATACCAAAGTGATCAAAGTACTGATCATAGGACAACAGTGAAAGATGTCACTGAGTACTAGAGTAGTACTGATGACATGTTTTCTCGCAAGCAGAGATTATGAAGTGCTCATTGTAAGTAATTACATCGATACAGTCTTCATCAATGCTCCATGCGATTTTCAATTTAAGTTAAGGGATTTGTGTAATACACAATATGGTGGCACGGTAGTTGGAAATTGTTCCAAAACAAGATACTGTGGTGAATTCTATATCAAAGGCTAAGTATGTTGACGCTTGAGAAGCGACAAAGAAGTTGTTGAATCATATAGTTCATTCATGAACGTAGTATGGTTCCAAGATGGCTTTGGTCTATGGGACACTATTGCAGATAGTTGCTCCATAGCTCAGTCTGAGGAATCAGGTTTCGACCAATGATTCACACATATGCAAAGCCAAGTCCACACAAAATATGAATTTTGTGAAAGCGTGAAAACGCGAGGATATGCAAAGTTACACACGGAGCTGAAGTCGTCAGATCCGTTGGACATCAGGCTATACCACAAGCGAAGCATATTTTACACCAGTATGCCATAGGTGTAAAGTGCACTAGCATTGACTAGATTATTGACTCTAGTGCAAGTGGGAGTCTGTAGGAGATATGCCCTAGAGGCAATAATAAATGTTATTGATTATCTCCCTGTTCATAATTATGTTTATGTTCCATGCTATAACTGCAATGATTCTCGAGTCTACAAATAAAACGAGGCTCGGAGGAAGACTCATATGCACGTGTGGAATAATAAACGGTAAAATGTATTCCTAGTCTGGCCTCTAAGACTGGCTCAAGTATTGCATGATGATCCTGTTTTCCTGATCATGGGCATGGCTATGCCGGCAATTTTGAGGGCACAATGTTGGTAGAACACTTGTGTTGAATCGACCCGAATTGATGTTATGCTATGAGATACATTCGTCATAAGTTAATGGTTAATAACACAGAGATGGTTAATGTTTGCATGATTCCTTAGACCATGAGAGTATCGAGTTTCTTCATGCTTGCTTCATGAACTTTGGGGTTTGTTAAACGTCATCCGTAAATGGGTGGCTATTACGGCGGCTTACGGGTTCATGGAAAAGTATGTTAAGTAACTTGATAGCTTAAGATTGGGATTTGCTCCTCCGACGATGGAGAGATATCTCTGGGCCCTCTCGGTGTTACGGTATCCATCATCGTCTGGCCAGACACTTTGTGATTTGATCACGGGGATGCCGGAACACGGGAACGAGAAAAGATAACAATACCGGTAACGAGGTCACTGGCATAGTGGACAAGTTGTTGATCCACGGGGATGCCAACATGTCTCACCTCGGGTAATTGTAACATATCACGAAGCAACAGGAATAGCACACGGCAACTGGAGGTTCACTCGAATATTCATTCGTGTGGGTATAGGGGTCAATATGGGTGTCCACGGCTCCGATGTTGATCATTGATCGGAAGGGGTTCCTGTAGGAGATATGCCCTTGAGGCAATAATAAATGTTATTGATTATCTCCCTGTTCATAATTATGTTTATGTTCCATGCTATAACTGCAATGATTCTCGAGTCTACAAATAAAACGAGGCTCGGAGGAAGACTCATTTGCACGTGTGGAATAATAAACGGTAAAATGTATTCCTAGTCCGACCTCTAAGACTAGCTCAAGTATTGCATGATGATCATGTTTTCCGGATCATGGGCATGGCTATGCCGGCAATTTTGAGGGCGCAATGTTGGTAGAACACTTGTGTTGAATCGACCCGAATTGATGTTATGCTATGAGATACATTCGTCATAAGTTAATGGTTAATAACACAGAGATGGTTAATGTTTGCATGATTCCTTAGACCATGAGAGTATCGAGTTTCTTCATGCTTGCTTCATGAACTTTGGGGTTTGTTAAACGTCATCCGTAAATGGGTGGCTATTACGGCGGCTTACGGGTTCATGGAAAAGTATGTCAAGTAACTTGATAGCTCAAGATTGGGATTTGCTCCTCCGACGATGGAGAGATATCTCTGGGCCCTCTCGGTGTTACGGTATCCATCATCGTCTGGCCAAACACAGGGTGATTTGATCACAGGGATGCCGGAACACGGGAACGAGAAAAGAGAACAATACCGGCAACGAGGTAACTGGCATAGTGGACAAGGTGTTGATCCACGGGGATGCCAACATGTCTCACCTCGGGTATTTGTAACATATCGCGAAGCAACAGGAATAGCACACGACAACTGGAGGTTCACTCGAATATTCATTCGTGTGGGTATAGGGATCAATATGGGTGTCCACGGCTCCGATGTTGATCATTGATCGGAAGGGGTTCTGGGTCATGTCTATGCTTCACCGAACCTATAGGGTCACACGCTTAAGGGTCATCTATCTGTTGAATACTAGACAGGGAGTCTGAGAGAAAAACACCGAAAAAAGTTTCGGACACCGGAAAAGTTTCGGACAGCGGAAAAGTTCCGTAGAGAGGTCACCGGATGAGTTCCGGTGAAACTGAAAAGTTGTTTCAGAGGATACCATAAAGTCAAATTGGTTTTGGCACATGCCTGATAATTCTTGGAAGATGCCAGAATCGTTCTGGAAAGTTTTTGGAATTTTCCGGGATAAAAACCGGAAATGTTCTGGAGCTGCCGAAACCGCTTCAAATGCTTTTCGCAGATGAAAATCACTAAACCGGAATTGTTCTAAGCCCACATGAATATTTTCAGTTCGATCAGACGCTGAAAAATGTCGTCGTGAATAGTGAAAGTGCTTTTTGGATATTTTTGGAAAAGTGCGTTTTGGGATATTTTCCCAAAAGGTTTCTAGAAGGCTTGGGGGCTAAGAAACCCCCTTGGGGGGGCCCCCAAGAGATGGTGGCTGGCCACAATGGGGCTCCTCCATGGAGCCCCCACTTGTTCCTTGGTTTCACCATTAGGTCCTTGGGAAGGACTCCTTTCCATGTGGGTTTTGGGTTTTCTTGTAAAACCACCCTACCCCTTGGGTTTCCTATAAATAGGAGGTGAGTGGGCTGCCATCTCACACATCCTTACTCTCATACACAAGCCATGCATGATCTGGCATTCTCTCTACCTCCCAACGAAATAGTTTCGTAGAGCCGAAAGGTTGTCTGGGTTCCGGCAGGAACTAGTTCTGGACGGCGAAGCCCTGCCGGATAGATGAGACCGTATGTGTGCAACTCTGTAGAGAGATTGTAGTTTCGGTCTTAGTTCGAGAGTGCCTCCCGGAGGGCTGTCCGTGTGACCGTCCGAGTTTTGGAGGTCCTCCCGAAGGGCTGTCCGAGTGACAGTCCGAGTTTCGGAGGTCCTCCCGAAGGGCTGTCCGCGACACCGTCCGGGGGACTGTGCGACCGCCTCCCAGAGGGCAGTCCGCGGGGCAGATGAGGGTATACATCCTCGCGGTTGGGAGGTTGTAAAATCTTAGCTGCGGGGATCTGCACCGCCGTTCGTCATCGACTCTACTTCCGCTGCGCTACGAGTCGGTAACGAAAGAGATCAAACCTTGTATGCAGTCTCCATAGTGGTCCTGGGCTGGTGCGTAGGTTGGAAAATTTTTGTTTTCTGCTGCATTACCCTACAGTGGCATCAAGAGCCGTGCTATGCGTAGATGCAGGTTGCGATCTAGAATACATAGAGATGTATGGGTGTTGCACAATATAATTAGGTAGTAGATGAGATCTATTGCTGAAAATTATTTGTGCGGGTAGCAGATGAAATCTGTTACCCGATGTTCCTGTTGCTTCCCCTGAATTTGCGTAGTCCTGATCTTGACGGCATGGTGGAATCTCACAAAGTTCTGGCAATCCGCGATCCTTTCATGCTACTCCTGAGTATGCTGATTAACAGATCAACGAAGTGCTAACAGTTCTTTGGGTTCCACCATAGTTGAGAAAGATGGATGTTTCGCAGACGAAAGGGCAATGCAGATATGATCTGCACGGGGGTCACGCGTATGACGAAGTTTAGTATGGGGCTCAAGATTTTATTATCTCGTGTTTCATACACCCTGGAATGTTAATCTAGCGACTTGGATTATCATGCTTGATGATGGACGTTGGTAGCTTCGGTTTGTTTCGAAACCTTAGAAGCCACGAAAAATAAAATTTTGCATGAACCGATTAGAGGCGTCTAACTTGGTTTTGCAGGATGGTTTGCATGTGCATATGATGTGGTATAGCAGTGCTCATATTAATTTGATTATGTATGAGATGGCTATATGATGTAATTTGATTAACATGACCTGCGTGTCATGATTCGGCATGATGGCTGGAGCCATATGATTGCACTTTAATGACCTGCGTGTCAACCTTATGTAATGCACTTATTTTATTAGCTATAGAGATAGCAATATTATCTGGTGCATCGACAAGGTGGTGGCAATCTTCGCGAAGGTGAACACCGACGCGAATGCCGAAGACGAAGAATACTTGACTTCTCCGTCAGAAGGGGCTATACCATATCATGCTAATTATGAATTGCCTGAGATGTTTATCCCTTATGTTGCACCCTTTTGATTGCGCGGTAGTCGCTTTTTATTAGGGTGATCTCTCACTTAAATATCAAGTAGTTAGTGTTCTCCCAAGTGTAGCACCGTCACGGCACCTATCTCTTCGGGGTATCACATGGTTGCATGGGTACGGACGATTAGAGAAGTGTGAGGCGGGTGAGTTGAGACCTCGCAACGAGATCACTTGGTTGTCTTGACGTTCAGGCATGAAAGTCATGAACTCGGAACACACGCATCGAAAGATGAACAAGAGTCACATAGAGATGTGATTGGCAAGTTGGCTTACCAATTGAAATTCTCGTCACTTGAGATGGTTGCATCCTTGACGCTGAATTGAAAGTTGGATCTTGAATCACTCACAATCAATTATGAGAGATATTGATTTGAGTGGGAGCGCACTGTAGAATTGAATTCTTTTAATTCTCAGTGCAATTAATTTTGAACACTGTCTGAGTGTGATTTGCAAAATAGTTGTAGAATAATGGCTCGCGTTTCCACCTTCCCTATTAAAATTGAATAGCTGTTAAATATCTGGTTAAAACGTTACGGTTGGTAAACGTAATGTGAGGATTTTCCTCAATAGTGCCGAGAAGGACTTTGTCCTATCGCATACTTTCGGTATTCTCCCGCTAAATGCTATGGATCATGTGGCTCTCGTCCTTCGATCCAAAAGCTAGAATTCTGTTTCAGTCAAGTGCAATACGTTTGCTTCCATGAGACCCGAACTTCGAAAGTTTGGATAGTTATGTGATATTCATGGAATCTGAAAATCATTTTCAGAGACAGACAAAGGCTAAAAGATATGCGATATCCAAAGCATTGTTTGTTTGCAAACTATTAGTAAAAGTGTTTACTGGGCATTTGACTGATAAGAGAGGGATCCAGGAGAACGCCTGTCATATGATGAAAGGTGAATAAAACAACAACTTAAAGAGAAAGGAAGTGTCCGAAGGGTGTTAGTGAAACTTTCACGCCTAGGAAGTCCGGGGCTATCGCCACTCTTAAGTTGGGTGCTTCTTCTGAGAGTAGGAGAAATACTAAAAGTTAAACTGTTAGAAGTATAATGGCAAAAGGAAAGAAGACTGGAATATCCATCTCATGTGTGAATGTCATACAAGTTTTTGATGTATAGAAGGCTGGTCAAAGATATAGTTCTTGGGAATTATGGTTAAACATGGTAATCACTAATTCTTGGGTATTGTGAGTTAGTCGCAAAGATACCCGCTCGATTGCATTCTGCTGCAACTCGATGTAAGAACTACTATGGCCTGAAAGACTAGCCAGGAATGAGGTTTAGATACACGCAGGGAACGTAGTAAATGTTACTATGCCTTCCATAGGTGTATTCCTTATGTATTTACTTTCATAATTCATTTTAGAGTTTCACACTCTAGCCCTTTGCATAAGATATCTTGCAAGAAGGTTGTTCATAAGAGAACTTTTGATGTTCGGTGTTATGAATAACATAAGGGCCATACTTTCATTATGAATGAGATGTATGTTATGAATATTGATAAATAATACATTACCTCTGGGTTTACTTTCATAATTCATTTTAGAGTTTCACGCTCTAGCCCTTTGCATAAGGTATCTTGCAAGAAGGTTGTTCATAAGAGAACTTTTGATGTTCGGTGTTATGAATAACATAAGGGCCATACTTTCATTATGAATGAGACGTATGTTATGAATATTGATTAATAATACATTACCTCTGGGTTTATTTTCATAATTCATTTTAGAGTTTCATATACTCTAGCCCTTTGCATAAGGTTATTGTTGCAAAAGAGTTGTTCATAAAAACAACAATTGTTGTTCAATATTATGAATAACATGAAGGGTCATGCTTCCATCCTAGATGGGATGTATGTTATGAATATTGATGGAAATATGATACATCCATAACACTGACGCTAAATGTCGCAAGACTAAAAGAATACCACACAAGTGTGGCACTGCATTTGGTCACATTGGAGAAACCCGCATGGAAAATTCCATTATGATGGATTTTGAAGTCATTTGATTTTGAATCATCTGACACTTGCAACTTTCCTCTGAAAAGTGAAGTGACTGAAATACCGTTCACAGGCCATAAGGAACGAGCAAAGAACATATTGGTGATCATACATTATGATGTGTGTAGTCCAATAAATGTTGTTGCAAGTAGTGGATTCATCTATCTTCAGAAATGACTCAAGTAGATATATGGATGTTTACTTGTTGAGACGTAAGTCTGGATCTTTTGAATTCATTCATAAGGTTTTCAAAAATGAAGTAGAAGTTGTTGTAACAAGAAAATTATGTTTCTACAATTCGATTGCAGAAAGGAATATTTGAGTTACAAGTTTAGCGAATGTCTGATGAGTTGTGAAAGGGGTTTCATAACTTGCACCTCCCGGAACACCACTGCAAGTGGAAAGTCCGTGATGATGTAATCGAACCATTTATGACATGGTAAGATCAAAGATGACATAAATAGATTTGCCATTATCCCTTTTAAAGAGTAATGCTTTAGAGACTGCGGCTTTTACACTGAAAAGAGATCCATCAGGTCTGTTGAAATGACGCCATGGTATGGTACGCCCAACCATGTTATATCTTTTCTTAACATTTGGAATATGGGGCTTGTGTAAAAAGGTTACAAACCTATTCCAAATCAGACAAGTGCTACTTTGTAGGTTATCCCAAGTAATTGGGTATTCCTCCCTCACTATACCGAGGCAAATAGGTTTGCCACAATAAACGGTATGCTTTTAAAGAGAATAGTTCTTACAAAAGGTGAGTGGGAGGACAGTGCAACTCGACGAGATAAACAGTATCTTCGTCATCAGATCAAAGGAAAGAAACCTTGGAAGTGATTCCGGAGTTTCCTGCTGCGACTGATACGGAAGTCTCTACAATAAAATGTATGGACTTCAGTCGAACTTGCAGCTGAACCCCGTAGGCAAGGCTCGTGCAAACCTCTCAGGTGCGCAAACGAGATATTGTTGTTGGACAACAGTATACCTACGATACACAAGGAAGCGATGATGGGCCCTGACTCCGGAATTGGCTAAATGCCAATACAATCCGAGATAGTTTCCATATAAATGTTTCAAGATTAAAATCTTGATACACCTTTCAGAAGGCTTAGAGTCTAACGAATATTTATGGAACTAAAAACTGATACGGATAAAATTTTTTATCCATAAAGCTCGACTTGTTGCAATAACAAGTTCAAGGAGTTGACTACGATGAGATTGTCTCACCGTAGCGATGCTTGAAGTCGGTTCGGGTTGAACTAGCAATTAATACATATTTCAATCATGAGATATGAAACATGGATGACAAAAGGATTTCCATCTCATGGAAATGAAACCTAGGACTTGTATGTGATACAGTCCAAAGTAATTTGTCGATCCAGAGGATGCTAGTAAGTATGCAAACTTCAGAGTTCCAGCGATGGACAGAAGAGAGCAAAGTGGAGTTGGAATCTTCGTTTTTGATGGAATGGTCAAAGGGGTTTGACTTCATCAAATGGGTATCGAAGATACTTGTGATTCAAGAAAGTAAGTGGGAGCATAATAATATTTCTAAAAACCGTGTGTACTTGACACATTGTTAATTGGAAATAAATTTCTTGACACGAATTAGGACTTCATTTGAAAATAGTTTTTCGATGAAGTGCTTAGGCTAAATAGCCTCAATATTAGGCATGATGATCTATGGAGATATATTTACCTAATGGGGCTGAGCAATGAATACATATTGACAAGATGCTAAAAACTTTTTGGCATTTAAAAGGCCAAGGAGTGATTCTTGCCGAAGTCACATGGAAAGAGTTTTTGCAAGACTCGGTGTCCCAAAACACTGATGAGTAAAATACATAATGGAGATTCCACACACTCTTGTGTTTGGATTAATCATGTATTCCATGGTATGTAAAAACAACCAGATGTGTCCAATACTCCAAAGTTGTTGCGAGTATAGATACCAAAGTGATCAAAAGCACTGATCATGGGACGACAGTGAAAGATGTCACTGAGTACTAGAGTAGTACCGATGAAATGTTTTCTCGCAAGCAGAGATTATGAAGTGCTCGTTGTAAGTAATTGCATCGATACAGTCTTCATCAATGCTCCATGCGATTTTCGATTTAAGTTAAGGGTTTTGTGTAATACACAATATGGTGGCACGGTAGTTGGAAATTGTTCCAAACAAGATACTGTGGCGAATTCTATAACAAAGGCTAAGTATGTTGACGCTTGAGAAGCGACAAAGAAGTTGTTGAATCATATAGTTCATTCATGAACTTAGTATGGTTCCAAGATGGCTTTGGTCTATGGGACACTATTGCAGATAGTTGCTCCATAGCTCAGTCTGAGGAATCAGGTTTCGACCAATGATTCACACATATGCAAAGCCAAGTCCACACAAAATATGAATTTTGTGAAAGCGTGAAAACGCGAGGATATGCATAGTTACACACGGAGCTGAAGTCGTCAGATCCGTTGGACATCAGGCTATACCACAAGCGAAGCATATTTTACACCAGTATGCCATAGGTGTAAAGTGCACTAGCATTGACTAGATTATTGACTCTAGTGCAAGTGGGAGTCTGTAGGAGATATGCCCTAGAGGCAATAATAAATGTTATTGATTATCTCCCTGTTCATAATTATGTTTATGTTCCATGCTATAACTGCAATGATTCTCGAGTCTACAAATAAAACGAGGCTCGGAGGAAGACTCATTTGCACGTGTGGAATAATAAACGGTAAAATGTATTCCTAGTCTGGCCTCTAAGACTAGCTCAAGTATTTCATGATGATCCTGTTTTCCTGATCATGGGCATGGCTATGCCGGCAATTTTGAGGGCGGAATGTTGGTAGAACACTTGTGTTGAATCGACCCGAATTGATGTTATGCTATGATGTAGACAGGGAGTCTGAGAGGTCACCGGATGAGTTCCGGTGAAACTGAAAAGTTGTTTCAGAGGATACCATAAAGTCAAATTGGTTTTGGCACATGCCTGATAATTCTTGGAAGATGCCAGAATCGTTCTGGAAACTTTTTGGAATTTTCCGGGATAAAAACCGGAAATGTTCTGGAGCTGCCGAAACCGCTTCAGATGCTTTTCGCAGATGAAAATCACTAAACCGGAATTGTTCCGGCTCGCGTTGAAAATTATTTTGGTGGGTACTGGAATTGTTCTAAGCCCACATGAATATTTTCAGTTCGATCAGACGCTGAAAAATGTCGTCGTGAATAGTGAAAGTGCTTTTTGGATATTTTTGGAAAGGTGCCTTTTGGGATATTTTCCCAAAAGGTTTCTAGAAGGCTTGGGGGCTAAGAAACCCCCTTGGGGGCCCCCCAAGAGATGGTGGCCGGCCACAATGGGGCTCCTCCATGGAGCCCCCAGTTGTTCCTTGGTTTCACCATTAGGGCCTTGGGAAGGACTCCTTTTCATGTGGGTTTTGGGTTTTCTTGTAAAACCACCCTACCCCTTGGGTTTCCTATAAATAGGAGGTGAGTGGGCTGCCATCTCACACATCCTTACTCTCATGCACAAGCCATGCATGATCTGGCATTCTCTTTCCCTCCCAGGGAAATAGTTTCGTAGAGCCGAAAGGCTGTCTGGGTTCCGGCAGGAACTAGTTCTGGACGGCGAAGCCCTGCCGGATAGATGACACCGTATGTGTGCAACTCTGTAGAGAGATCGTAGTTTCGGTCTTAGTTCGAGAGTGCCTCCCGAAGGGCTGTCCGTGTGACCGTTCGAGTTTTGGAGGTCCTCCCGAAGGGCTGTCCGAGTGACAGTCCGAGTTTCGGAGGTCCTCCCGAAGGGCTGTCCGCGACACCGTCCGGGGGACTGTGCGACCGCCTCCCGGAGGGCTGTCCGCGGGGCAGATGAGGGTATACATCCTCGCGGTTGGGAGGTTGTAAAATCCTAGCTGCGGGGATCTGCACCGCCGTTCGTCATCGACTCTACTTCCGCTGCGCTACGAGTCGGTAACGAAAGAGATCAAACCTTGTATGCAGTCTCCATAGTGGTCCTGGGCTGGTGCGTAGGTCGGAAAATTTTTGTTTTCTGCTGCGTTACCCTACAGTTCCGGGTCATGTCTATGCTTCACCGAACCTATAGGGTCACACGCTTAAGGGTCATCTATCTGCTGAATACTAGACAGGGAGTCTGAGAGAAAAACACCGAAAAAAGTTTCGGACAGCGGAAAAGTTCCGCAGAGAGGTCACCGGATGAGTTCCGGTGAAACTGAAAAGTTGTTTCAGGGGATACGAAAAAGTCAAATTGGTTTTGGCACATGCCTGATAATTCTCGGAGGATGCCAGAATCGTTCTGGAAACTTTTTGGAATTTTCCGGGATGAAAACCGGAAATGTTCCGGAGCTGCCGAAACCGCTTCAGATGCTTTTCGCAGATGAAAATCACTAAACTGGAATTGTTTCGGATGGCATTGAAAATTATTTTGGTGGGTACTGGAAATGTTCTAAGCCCACATAAATATTTTCAGTTCGACCGGACGCAGAAAAATGTCGTCATGAATAGTGAAAGTGCTTTTTGGATATTTTTGGAAAAGTGCCTTTTGGGATATTTTCCCAAAAGGTTTCTAGAAGGCTTGGGGGCTAAGAAACCCCCTTGGGGGGCCCCCCCAAGAGATGGTGGTCGGCCACAATGGCGCTCCTCCATGGAGCCCCCACTTGTTCCTTGGTTTCACCATTAGGTCCTTGGGAAGGACTCCTTTCCATGTGGGTTTTGGGTTTTCTTGTAAAACCACCCTACCCCTTGGGTTTCCTATAAATAGGAGGTGAGTGGGCTGCCATCTCACACATCCTTACTCTCATACACAAGCCATGCATGATCTGGCATTCTCTCTCCCTCCCAGCGAAATAGTTTCGTAGAGCCGAAAGGCTGTCTGGGTTCCGGCAGGAACTAGTTCTGGACGGCGAAGCCCTGCCGGATAGATGACACCGTATGTGTGCAACTCTGTAGAGAGATCGTAGTTTCGGTCTTAGTTCGAGAGTGCCTCCCGAAGGGCTGTCCGTGTGACCGTCCGAGTTTTGGAGGTCCTCCCGAAGGGCTGTCCGAGTGACAGTCCAAGTTTCGGAGGTCCTCCCGAAGGGCTCTCCGCGACACTGTCCGGGGGACTGTGCGACCGCCTCCCGGAGGGCTGTCCGCGGGGCAGATGAGGGTATACATCCTCGCGGTTGGGAGGTTGTAAAATCCTAGCTGCGGGGATCTGCACCGCCGTTCGTCATCGACTCTACTTCCGCTGCGCTACGAGTCGGTAACGAAAGAGATCAAACCTTGTATGCAGTCTCCATAGTGGTCCTGGGCTGGTGCGTAGGTCGGAAATTTTTTGTTTTCTGCTGCGTTACCCTACAGTTCCGGGTCATGTCTATGCTTCACCGAACCTATAGGGTCACACGCTTAAGGGTCATCTATCTGCTGAATACTAGACAGGGAGTCTGAGAGAAAAACACCGAAAAAAGTTTCGGACAGTGGAAAAGTTCCGCAGAGAGGTCACCGGATGAGTTCCGGTGAAACTGAAAAGTTGTTTCAGGGGATACCAAAAAGTCAAATTGATTTTGGCACATGCCTGATAATTCTTGGAGGATGCCAGAATCGTTCTGGAAACTTTTTGGAATTTTCCGGGATGAAAACCGGAAATGTTCCGGAGCTGCCGAAACCGCTTCAGATGCTTTTCGCAGATGAAAATCACTAAACCGGAATTGTTCCGGATGGCATTGAAAATTATTTTTGTGGGTACTGGAAATGTTCTAAGCCCACATAAATATTTTCAGTTCGACCGGACGCTGAAAAATGTCGTCGTGAATAGTGAAAGTGCTTTTTGGATATTTATAGAAAAACACCTTTTTGGATATTTCCAAAAAGGCTTCTAGAAGGGATTGGGGAGCAAGCAAGCTCCTCATGGGGGGGCCCCCAAGGGGTGGCCGGCCAAGGGTGGTGCTCCTCCATGGAGCTCCACATGGCACCCCTTTTTCCTTATGATTTTTATGTGTGACATAAAGTGGGATATTTTGGTACTTGGAGTTACCATCCTACCCCTTGGTTTTCCTATAAATAGGAGGTGAGTGGGCTGCCCACTTCCTCATCCTTAGTGCTCATACACATGCTTTGCTTTGCAAGCTCTCTCTTCTCCCTCCCACGAAAAGAGTTTTTCGTAGAGCCGAAAGGCTGTCTGGGTTCCGGCAGGAACTAGTTCTGGACAGCGAAGCCCTGCCGGATAGATGACACCGTATGTGTGCAACTCTGTAGAGAGATCGTAGTTTCGGTCTTAGTTCGAGAGTGCCTCCCGAAGGGCTGTCCGTGTGACCGTCCGAGTTTTGGAGGTCCTCCCGAAGGGCTGTCCGAGTGACAGTCCGAGTTTCGGAGGTCCTCCCGAAGGGCTGTCCGCGACACCGTCCGGGGGACTGTGCGACCGCCTCCCGGAGGGCTGTCCGCGGGGCAGATGAGGGTATACATCCTTGCGGTTGGGAGGTTGTAAAATCCTAGCTGCGGGGATCTGCACCGCCGTTCGTCATCGACTCTACTTCCGCTGCGCTACGAGTCGGTAACGAAAGAGATCAAACCTTGTATGCAGTCTCCATAGTGGTCCTGGGCTGGTGCGTAGGTCGGAAATTTTTTGTTTTCTGCTGCGTTACCTTACAATGGGGCTGCTGACGCCTTGTCCCGCATGCCTAAAACAGAGTCCCTATTTGCAATCTCCTCTTGTCAACCAGCATGGCTGGAGGATGTGGTCGCGAGTTACAATTCCAACCCGCAAGCACAAGGGCTGTTTGAGCAGCTGGCAATCAGACCGGATCCGAAGGGGCGTTTCACCTTGGCTCAGGGCATCATTCGTTTTTGCGATCGCATCTGGCTAGGGGGCAACACGGCACTCCAGCAGCAGATCATTGCCGCTTTCCATGACAGCACTACTAGGAAAAGGCCTGCTAGTGGCGCACCTGTTTTGGCTACTAATGGCGCACTACAGGTGCGCCACTAGCATCACGCCATTAGAATTTTTTACTAATGGCGCACCACGGGTGCGCCATTAGTATCTGGTATACTAATGGCGCACCACGCAGTGCGCCATTAGTATATCCCACGGTGCGCCATTAGTATGCCTCCCAGGGGGCCATATTTACCCATTTTTTTTTTGAATTTGGAAGGCGGGAAAATAGTAATGGCGCATATTCTAACCTCCACGGTGCGCCATTACTATTTTGAATTTTGAATCTGGATCTGGATCGTGATTTTTTTGCTCGTTTTTTTTGCTCTTTTTTTGCCTAGTTTTTGCTCGATAATTTTTCAAATTTCGTTCTCATTTTTGGATCTTGTACGTTCTTTTTGCCGAGCTCCACATGTGGCCGGAGAGGAGCTCGCCGGAGAGGAGCTCGCCGGAGAGGAGTTCACCGGAGAGGAGTTCGCCGGAGAGCATTTCGCCGGAGAGGAGGAAGGAGAGACCGTGTGGAGGAGAGGAGGGAGGAGGGAGGAGGAGCTCACCGGAGAGGAGGAGAAACCGTGAGGGGAGGAGAGGAGAGGAGGGAGGAGGAGAAGGTCACTGGAGAGGAGCTCACCTACATCGCCGGAGAGGAATGGTAGGTCGCCGGAGAGGAGGAGGAGGTCGCCGGAGAGGAGTGGGAGGAGGTCACCGAAGAGGAGGAGGTCGCCGGAGAGGAGGCAGCCGGAGAGGAGGAGGGGAGTATGGTGGAGGAGATGGAGTGGGGGAGAGGAGGAGGTGGAGTGGAGGAGAAAAGTGAAGAAGAGAGGAGGAGAGAGGCCGGCCAGCCCTATATATACGGCATAGTAATGGCGCACCGTGGGCTGGTGCGCCATTACTAACGTTTTTTTATTTTTTTGATTTGTTTTGAATTTGGAAGGCGGGAAGATAGTAATGGCGCACCGTGGGCTGGTGCGCCATTACTAACTTTTTTTTTATTTTTTTTACTTATTTTGAATTTGGAAGGCGGGAAGATTGTAATGGCGCACCGTGGGCTGGTGCGCCATTACTAACTTTTTTTTATTTTTTTTACTTATTTTGAATTTGGAAGGCGGGAAGATAGTAATGGCGCACCTAGCAAACCGTGCGCCATTACTAAGTTTGATATTTTTTTGAATTTTTTTGCCTCCAGATTTTGAAAGGACCGTAACTTTTTTTCTGTTAGGTTTTTAGGGATTCTAAAAATCTTCGGATGTAACTTTTCGAGTAGATGCTTTTTCATATAAAAAACTTTTTCATCGGAGTTCGTATGCAAAAGTTATGCCCATTTTACAAATTCTCAAGAGATTTTGCAAAAAAAGTCGAAATTCATGTTTGTAAATTTTGCTAACAACTAGACCACAAATCACATGGGAATCTTATTTTTTTTATTTTTTTGACATTTCTATCATTTTCTTTTATTTTTTTTAAAACTGAAAAGGCGGTCCACCGGGGGGGGGGTGCATTTGGTGAAAAATACTAATGGCGCACCGTGGGTCTGGTGCGCCATTAGTGTCTATCACACTAATGGCGCACCAGACCCACGGTGCGCCATTAGTATTCTTGGAAAAATAAAAAGTAACAAATGTTGGTGCGCCATTACTAGTTAAAACTAGTAATGGCGCACCAACCCCCGATGCGCCATTAGTATTCTTGGAAAAATAAAAAAAAAACACATTTGTTACTAATGGCGCACCGTGGGTCTGGTGCGCCATTAGTGTCTATCACACTAATGGCGCACCAACTCATGGTGCGCCATTACTATATAGTAGTGGCGCACCAAGTGTCTGGTGCGCTATTAGTGGCCATATTATCTATTGCCCTTTTCCTAGTAGTGCTGTCGGGGGCCATTCCGGATTCCCAGTAACCTACAAACGTATCCGGAGGCTGTTTGCATGGGCCAAAATGAAGATCCACATCGAACAATACGTGAAATGCTTCCAAGTTTGTCAACAGGCTAAATCAGAGAGGGTGCTTTCTCCAGGTCTGCTGCAGCCCCTCCCAATTCCTCAAGCATCATGGGATATGATAACAATGGACTTCATTGATGGTCTGCCCCAATCTGGTCAGTACAATTGCATCTGGGTTCTGGTCGACCGGATGACAAAATTTGCTCATTTTCTGCCACTTGCTCACCCTTACACCGCTGCTCGTGTCGCCCTCCTTTTCATGCAACGCATCTACCCAATCCATGGGTTTCCCAATGCCATTGTTTCTGATCGGGACCCGGTGTTCACCAGCCATTTTTGGCAGGAGCTTTTCAAATACGCAGGCACTGAACTACGCATGAGCACAACAAATCATCCTCAGACCGACGGGCAATCTGAACGGGTGAACCAATGTCTTGAAACCTTCCTCCGCTGTTTTACTCATTCCTGCCCGAAAAGGTGGAGCCACTGGATTCCACTTGCTCAATTTTGGTACAACTCCTCGCCCCACTCCTCCATAGGTATGACTCCTTTCAAGGCTATGTTCGGTCATGAGCCCCGCCATTGGGGGATCACCACCACCTCCACCTGTTCGGTACCATCTCTGCACTCTTGGTTGGATGAACGGGCAATCATACAGAACCTGCAGCAGCAACACCTCCAGCGAGCTCGGCACCGCATGAAGCAGCAAGCAGACAAGAAGCGTTCTGAGCGCAGCTTTGCAGTGGGTGACCTAGTGTTTCTGAAGTTGCAACCATACGTGCAAACATCGGTGGCGAAGAGGGCCAACCACAAGCTGTCCTTTAAGTTCTACGGGCCTTTTCCCGTCATCAACAAGATCAACGAGGTGGCGTACAAACTGGAACTGCTACCGCACTCAACCGTGCACCCAGTCTTCCATGTCTCCATGCTGCGTCGCGCTGTCCTCCCAGGTACGGCTATAGAACCAATACTCCCTGTCATTTCGGATGTACCGGCGGTGCCACAAGCTATCCTCGACACCCGCTGGAGACGCAAACACGGGGCCATGACAGAGCAAGTAGTCATCCGTTGGTCGGACCGCGTCAAGATCAACGACACGTGGGAAGACAAGCTTGAGCTACAGGCTCGCTTTCCAGCAGCAGAGGCTTGGGGGCAAGCCTCGTCTCAAGAAGGGGGGGGGGGGGGGGGTGTTAGCACCGCTGACAAGCCGGCCCCTCCACCTGACAAGACCACGGCCTCGCCACACGCTCGGCCCGTTAGGCTGAGGAAGCCCAATCTACGCAACCATGGGCCGGAGTGGGTGTAAGCCCCACCCGCTGTCACCAACTACTTATCCATGTTCGCAAGACTGAGAGAGGATCCAATGGATCAGAACCCGGCAGCGGCGGCACTTGTCCTCTCTCTGTTCCCGATCCCCTTCCTCCAATTCTTGTACCTGATGATTGTAATTGCTACCTGATACTCCAATTCGTGTGCTAAGACAATAGATCGAGGGAGGTATAGTTGGGTTGATAACATGGCGTGACCCTCCATCCGCCCCGCGCGTCCGAGCCATGAGATTTCTCCTGTCGCACTCTCAGTCCAAAGTCAGATCTCCCCGATGGAGACTTGAAACCTCAACACCCAGCAATGACTTTTCCCTGCGAGGACTTGTCTTCAGTCTTCACACAGACACGCACGGTAGGTAGCTACTACTCTGAAGTCTGAACACCCAGCAAACCTGAGAGAACACCCACGCAGCGTCGAGGACTTGTCTTCACACAGACACGGCACCACTCTTGCTAGCTTGCATTGTCCAATTCCGGTTTGGCCGGAAGAAAAATCCCCCGCCCTGCAACAACAGCCCAATTATTTCTGAAGAAGTTCTTCAGAAGTACCATGTGCAGGCCCTGGGTCGCTTCCTTCTTCACATGATAAAGACGAAGCACGCCGGCACGCCGTGCATTCCAGGTTTGATCCTCCTGTTCTTGAGTCCATTCTGCAGATCCGATGACCGGCTGTCGCCTGCAAAGCCGCTGTCCCCCGGTGACACGATCGTCTCCAAGGGCGGGGACTTTGCGCTCGGCTTCTTCTCCCCGGACAGCTCCAGCGCCAGCATGTACCTTGGCATATGGTACCACAGCATGCCCGGCTGCACCGTCGTATGGACCGCCAACCGCGACGACCCAATCTCCGCCGCTTCGTCTCCGACGCTCGCCATCACCAACAGTTCTGACCTGGTGTTGTCTGACTCCCAAGGTCGCACTCCTTGGGTGGTGAAGAGCGACATCACGGGCTTGGGAGTTGCTGCGGTGCTGCTTGACTCGGGGAACTTTATCCTCATGTCTCCAAATGGCACGTCCATGTGGCAGAGTTTTGATCACCCGACGGACACCATTCTCCCCGGTACAAGGATCTCTCTGAGCGAGAAGACTCATGCTGTCGGGCTCCTAATTGCTTGGAAGGGACCCATTGACCCATCCAATGGAGATTTTTCTGTGGGCCTTGACCCCAACTCGAACCTTCAGTTAGTCATTTGGAACAGGACTACGCCCTACATCCGCCTCAGTATGCTCAGCGACGCGTCAGTAACTGGTGGCATATTATACCAGAACACTATGTTCTATGAAGCGATTGTTGGAACAAGGGACGGGTTCTATTATGAATTCTCTGTTTCTGGTGGCTCACAGTATGCACGCCTTATGCTCGACTACATGGGTGTGTTGAGGATTCTTAGCTGGAACAACCACTCATCTTGGACAACCGCCGCCACCCGCCCCGCTAGCAGCTGCGAGCCCTATGCTTCATGTGGCCCGTTCGGCTATTGCGACAACATCGGGGATGCCGCGACATGTCGTTGTTTTGATGGGTTTGAATCCGCTGGTCTTAACATTTCGGGCGGATGTAGAAGAACCAAGACAGTGAAATGCGGCAAGCAAAGTCATTTCGTGACCTTGCCTAAGATGAAGTTACCTGACAAGTTTTCACATGTCCTCAACACAAGCTTTGACGAATGCACGACCGAGTGCAGCAACAATTGCTCGTGTACAGCCTACGCTTACACCAACCTGAGCAGTAATGGTGCTATGTCCGTCCAGTCAAGGTGCTTGCTTTGGACCGGGGATCTTGTCGACGCAGGGAAGTATGGAAATTATGACGAGAACCTGTACCTTCGGCTTCCCAACTCTCCTGGTATGCACCACTCCATTCTAAGATTCTGTTATCTTGACACTTTTTTTAGAAAAAAGGGGAAGACCCCGGCCTCTGCATCATCATGATGCACACAGCCAGTTATTTTGACACTTAAGGTTATCAAATCAACACCAGCATTTAATCGTGGGACATCTACTAAATATATGTGCCTGGGTTATCCTCCTTCTCGAAAAAATATCTACTAAATATATGAACTTAACAGTATAGCAGTAACCGCCAAAATACTTCTTTGCATCCAATAGTTTAGTGTAGGGCAGTAGATCTATAACTGTTCTATACGAGCATAATGCAACATGCTCATGGTAACACATTTATTCAGTCCACGGTTCACTCATGGTTTTGTAAATTATTTTTGCTTCAAAATGATAGCAAATTATACATGATTCTTTTTGCTTCAACATGCTCATGGTAACACATTTATACATGATTCTTTTGCAGTTCGAAATAATAGCAAATTGGTAAAAATTGTACTAGCAACCATGGCTTGCGTCTTGATACTCGCATGCCTCCTTGTCGGGATATTAAAATACAGAGGTATAACAAAAAACGCCATTTGTTTTCAAAATTGCATCAAATTATTGAGTGTTAATAACAAAGTATTGATCTTTAGCAAGCAAACGGAAGAAGAATGAAATCCACAATGGAGCAATGCTAGGTTACCTTAGCTCGTCTAATGAGATTAGAGGTGAACATGTGGACTTCCCTTTTGTTAGCTTCAGAGATATTGCCACTGCAACGGATAATTTCTCTGACTCTAAAAAGATTGGAAGTGGAGGTTTTGGCAAAGTTTACAAGGTAACAATAAGTCGTGCATCCACGGTTTTAGTACCACATACTCTAGTTTTAAATAATAATTTTATCTGTGGAAAAAATTGCTATCATTGTTTCACAATTTAGGATGATGCAATCATGCAGGGGATCCTGCAAGGGGATAATGAAGTTGCTATCAAAAGACTCAGTAGGGGTTCTGGCCAAGGGATAGAGGAGTTCAAAAACGAGATAATTCTAATTGCCAAATTGCAGCACAGAAACCTTGTTAGACTTCTTGGTTGCTGTATTTATGGAGATGAGAGGTTACTTATCTATGAATACTTACCAAACAGAAGTTTGGACGCCTTCCTTTATGGTATGTTCACACTTCGGATACAAACTGCAAGTTTTTGATTAACCAAAAAGATATCACTGATCACTAAAGATATACTTTGTTTACTATTCATCTTTGGAGATGATACAAGACAATCTGTGCTTGGTTGGCCCACACACTTAGAAATAATTAAAGGGGTGGCGAGAGGTCTTCTTTACCTCCACCAAGATTCAAGATTAACTATAATTCACAGAGATCTCAAACCAAGCAACATCTTACTGGATTCAGAAATGGCTCCCAAAATATCAGATTTCGGTATGGCAAGGATCTTTTGTGGAAACAAACAAGAAGCAAAAACTACACGGGTCGTTGGGACATAGTAAGTAATTCAAGGAACTAGCCACCTTTCAATATTCATATTTCTATTGCCTAGTTATCCCAAATTATACATTAGTGTTGAATTGTTAAACAGTGGTTACATGTCGCCTGAATATGTTATGGGAGGTGCCTTTTCTGTAAAATCAGACACTTATAGCTTCGATGTTCTTCTATTGGAGATTATAAGTGGCTTGAAGATCACCTCACCGCGACTGGTAGAGAACTTTGTCGGCCTGACAACTTATGTAAGTATAGAGAAATGCATATAATTTTAACATATCAAACATTGTAACTTGATCATCAGTTGGCTCTGTTGTGTCAGGCGTGGAGACTATGGGAAGATGGAAAAGCAACGGAACTGGTGCACTCTTCGTTTGCTGAGAGTTGTTCACTTCATGAAGTTCTACGGTGTATTCATGTCGGCCTATTGTGTGTTCAAGACCGTCCGGATGATAGGCCACTCATGTCAGCGGTTACTTTTATGTTAGAGAATGAAAATGCATTGCTCCCGGCACCAAAGCAGCCTGCATATTTTGCTCTACAGAATTTCGCAGCTGAAAAATCAAGGGAAAACTCTGTGAATACAGTGAGTATCACAACACTAGAGGGGCGTTAATGTTATATATGTAAATTTCAGTATCAGAACTTCAGAAGCCATGTACTGTATGATTTACAAATATTTTGAATTTGAGTTCTTCAGTAGGTCATTGAGTTGTACGCAGAAAGGCTGTGAACAGATGACTAATTGATAATGTTCTGTTTCAAACAAAGATATGTTGTTCTTGCTCTGTACGCTGTTGGACTGTTGGTATATCTTCAGTTGCTCACATGCCGGGAAGAATAAGAATATTCGATCATTCTGATGCAATACAGACAGTGTCTTGCTCATTGATGTTGTTGGTCCGAGATCCCTCTACCGATTTCCCTGTTGGTTATATGTCCATTTCCCTTCATTGTGGGCACTGTATCAGTCTATTAAAAGTTTAAATGCAATAGTGTAGGAGATATGCCCTAGAGGCAATAATAAATGTTATTGATTATCTCCCTGTTCATAACTAGGTTTATGTTCCATGCTATAACTGCTGTGGTTCTCGAGTCTGCAATAACCACGAGGCTCGGAGGAAGACTCATATGCATGTGTGGGATAATAAACGGTAAAATGTATTCCTAGTCAAGCCTCTATGACTGGCTCAATTATTGCATGATGATCCTGTTTTCCTGATCATGGGCATGGCTATGCCGGCAATTTTGAGGGCACAATTGTTGGTAGAACACTTGTGTTGAATCGACCCAAATTGATGTTATGCTATGAGATACATTCGTCATAAGTTAATGGTTAATAACACAGGAAGTTAATGTTTGCATAATTCCTTAGACCATGAGAGTATCGAGTTTCTTCATGCTTGCTTCATGAACTTTGGGGTTTGTTAAACGTCATCCGTAAATGGGTGGCTATTACGGCGGCTTACGGGTTCATGGAAAAGTATGTCAAGTAACTTGATAGCTCAAGATTGGGATTTGCTCCTCCGACGATGGAGAGATATCTCTGGGCCCTCTCGGTGTTACGGTATTCATCATTGTCTGGCCAGACACGGGGTGATTTGATCACAGGGATGCCGGAACACGGGAACGAGAAAAGAGAACAATATCGGCAACGAGGTAACTGGCATTGTGGACAAGTGTTGATCCACGAGGATGCCGATGTTTCTCACCTCGGGTAATTGTAACATATCGCGAAGCAATAAGAATAGCACACGGCAACTGGAGGTTCACTCGAATATTCATTCGTGTGGGTATAGGGGTCAATATGGGTGTCCACGGCTCCGATGTTGATCATTGATCGGAAGGGGTTCTGGGTCATGTCTATGCTTCACTGAACCTATAGGGTCACACGCTTAAGGGTCATCTATCTGCTGAATACTAGACAGGGAGTCTGAGAGAAAATCACCGAAAAAAGTTTCGGACACCGGAAAAGTTTCGGACAGCGGAAAAGTTCCGCAGAGAGAACACCGGAACAATTTCGGTAAAACTAAAAAGTTGTTTCAGGGGAAACCATTAAGTCAAATTGGTTTCGGCACGTGCCTGATAATTCTTGGAGGATGCCAGAATCATTCTGGAAACTTTCTGGAATTTTCCGGGATGAAAACCGGAAATGTTCCGGAGCTGCCGAAACCGCTTCAGATGCTTTTCGCAGATGAAAATCACTAAACCGGAATTGTTCCGGCTCGCGTTGAAAATTATTTTGGTGGGTACTGGAAATGTTCTAAGCCCACATGAATATTTTCAGTTCGATCAGACGCTGAAAAATGTAAAGTTTTAACCAGATATTTAACAGCTATTCTATTTTAATAGGGAAGGTGGAAACGCGAGCCATTATTCTACAACTATTATGCAAACCACACTTAGACAGTGTTCAAAATTAATTGCACTGAGAATTAAACAAGGTAATTCTACAGTGCGCTCCCACTCAAATCAATATCTCTCATAATTGATTTTGAGTGATACAAGATCCAAATTACAATTCAACGCCAAGGATGTATCCATCTCAAGTGACGAGAATTGCAATCGGTAGGCCAACTTGCCGATCACATCTCCATGTGACTCTTGTTCATCTTTCGATGCGTGTGTTCCGAGCTCATGACTTTCATGCCTGAACGTCAAGACAACCAAGTGATCTCGCTGCGAGGTCTCAACTCACCCGCCTCACACATCCCTAATCGTTCGTACCCATGTAACCATGTGATACCCCGAAGAGATAGGTGCCGTGACGGTGCTACACTTGGGAGAACACTAACTACTTGATATTTAAGTGAGAGATCACCCTAATAAAAGGCGACTACCGCGCAATCAATAAGGGTGCAACATAAGGGATAAACATCTCAGGCAATTCATAATTAGCATGATATGGTATAGCCCCTTCTGACGGAGAAGTCAAGTATTCTTCGTCTTCGGCATTCGCGTCGGTGTTCACCTTCGCAAAGATTGCCACCACCTTGTCGATGCACCAGATAATATTGCTATCTCTATAGCTAATAAAATAAGTGCATTACATAAGGTTGACACGCAGGTCATTAAAGTGCAATCATATGGCTCCAGCCATCATGCCGAATCATGACACGCAGGTCATGTTAATCAATTTACATCATATAGTCATCTCATACATAATCAAATTATTATGAACACTGCTATACCACATCACATGCACATGCAAACCATCCTGCAAAACCAAGTTAGACGCCTCTAATCGGTTCATGCAAAATTTTATTTTACGTGGCTTCTAAGGTTTCGAAACAAACCGAAGCTACCAACGTCCATCATCAAGCATGATAATCCAAGTCGCTAGATTAACATTCCAGGGTGTATGAAACACGAGATAATAAAATCTCGAGCCCCATACTAAACTTCGTCATACGCGTGACCCCCGTGCAGATCATATCTGCATTGCCCTTTCGTCTGCGAAATTTCATCTTTCTTTTTAACTACGGTGGAATTCAATGAACTGTTAGCACTTCGTTGATCAATCAGATTCGCGGATTGCCAGAACATTGAAACTCCACCATACTGTTATCAAGATCAGAAATATGCAAATTCTAGGGAAGCAACAAGAACATCGGGTAACAGACTTCATCTGCTACCCGCACAAATAATTTTCAGCAATATATCTCATCTACTACCTAATTATATTGTGCAATACCCATACATCTCTATGTATTCTAGATCGCAACCTGCATCTACGCATAGCACGGCTCTTGATGCCACTGTAGGGTAACGCAGTAGAAAACAAAAAAATTCCGACCTACGCACCAGCCCAGGACCACTATGGAGACTGCATACAAGGTTTGATCATTTTCGTTACCGACTCGTAGCGCAGCGGAAGTAGAGTCGATGACGAATGGCGGTGCAGATCCCCGCAGCTAGGATTTTACAACCTCCCAACCGCGAGGATGTATACCCTCATCTGCCCCGCGGACAGCCCTCCGGGAGGCGGTCGCACAGTCCCCCGGACGGTGTCACGGACAGCCCTTCGGGAGGACCTCCGAAACTCAGACTGTCACTCGGACAGCCCTTCGGGAGGACCTCCAAAACTCGGACGGTCACACGGACAGCCCTTCGGGAGGCACTCTCGAACTACGACCGAAACTACGATCTCTCTACAGAGTTGCACACATACGGTGTCATCTATCCGGCAGGGCTTCGCCGTCCAGAACTAGTTCCTGCCGGAACCCAGACAGCCTTTCGGCTCTACGAAACTATTTCGCTGGGAGGGAGAGAGAATGCCAGATCATGCATGGCTTGTGTATGAGAGTAAGGATGTGTGAGATGGCAGCCCACTCACCTCCTATTTATAGGAAAACCAAGGGGTAGGGTGGTTTTACAATAAAACCCAAAACCCACATGGATGAAGCCCTTCCACAAGGGCATAATGGTGAAACCAAGGAACAAGAGGGGCTCCAAGGAGGAGCCCCAAGTGTGGCCGTCCACCATCTCTTGGGGGCCCCCCCAAGGGGGTTTCTTAGCCCCCAAGCCTTCTAGAAACCTTTTGGGAAAATATCCCAAAAGGCACTTTTCCAAAAATATCCAAAAAGTGCTTTCACTATTCACGACGACATTTTTCAGCGTCTGATCGAACTGAAAATATTCATGTGGGCTTAAAACAATTCTAGTACCCACCAAAATAATTTTCAACGCGAGCCGGAACAATTCCGGTTTAGTGATTTTCATCTGCGAAAAGCATCTGAAGCGGTTTCGGCAGCTCCGGAACATTTCCGGTTTTCATCCCGGAAAATTCCAAAAAGTTTCCAGAATGATTCTGGCATCCTCCAAGAATTATCAGGCATGTGCCAAAACCAATTTGACTTTTTGGTATCCCCTGAAACAACTTTTCAGTTTCACCGGAACTCATCCGGTGACCTCTCTGCGGAACTTTTCCGCTGTCCGAAACTTTTCCGGTGTTCGAAACTTTTTCTGTGTTTTTCTCTCAGACTCCCTGTCTAGTATTCAACAGATAGATGACCCTTAAGCGTGTGACCCTATAGGTTCGGTGAAGCATAGACATGACCCGGAACCCCTTCCGATCAATGATCAACATCGGAGCCGTGGACACCCATATTGACCCCTATACCCACACGAATGAATATTCGAGTGAACCTCCAGTTTCCATGTGCTATTCCTGTTGCTTCACGATATGTTACAAATACCCGAGGTGAGACATGTTGGCATCCTCGTGGATCAACAACTTGTCCACTATGCCAGTTACCTCGTTGCCGGTATTGTTCTCTTTTCTCGTTCCCGTGTTCCGGCATCCCTGTGATCAAATCACAATGTGTCTGGCCAGACGATGATGGATACCGTAACACCGAGAGGGCCCAGAGATATCTCTCCATCGTCGGAGGAGCAAATCCCAATCTTGAGCTATCAAGTTACTTGACATACTTTTCCATGAACCCGTAAGCTGCCGTAATAGCCACCCATTTACGGATGACGTTTAACAAACCCCAAAGTTCATGAAGCAAGCATGAAGAAACTCGATACTCTCATGGTCTAAGGAATTATGCAAACATTAACTTCTCTGTGTTATTAACCATTAACTAATGACGAATGTATCTCATAGCATAACATCAATTCGGGTCGATTCAACACAAGTGTTCTACCAACATTGCGCCCTCAAAATTGCCGGCATAGCCATGCCCATGATCAGGAAAACAGGATCATCATGCAATACTTGAGCCAGTCATAGAGGCTTGACTAGGAATACATTTTACCGTTTATTATCCCACACGTGCACATGAGTTTCCCTCTAAGCCTCGTTTTATTTGCAGACTCGAGAATCATTGCAGTTATAGCATGGAACATAAACCTAATTATGAACAGGGAGATAATCAATAACATTTATTATTGCCTCTAGGGCATATCTCCTACAGAGGCTAGCATCACGAAATCACTAACTAAGGAGTACTCTTTACAAAGGTCACTCCCACGTCTCCACATTGAGGTAAGTGACACACTGCATATGCGTCACTTGTCGCAACCTGGCAGTTTTTTTGTTGATTCATTTATTTAAAACGTTTTATCTTTCAAACCTCATGTCCAAATTTTGAACCGGTTTCACCGTTGGATTTCCCGCGTCCATATCTTCCATGTTGATAGGTTTCGATGAATTTTTTTCCCAAAAAAATTGGGAGCATTTTTTTCCTTTCCGAGGCACGACCGTCCCTCTTTTGGAAGCAAATATGTGTCTCCGCGAGAAGTAAATCTGGGTCTCTCATGGGAAAAAAATGTTTTTCCTTTTCGAGAGGCATGACTCACGAAAGCAAATCAGTGTCTCTCGCGAAAGGAAAAAAACACATTTTCTTTTTCTTTTTTGAGAGGCACGAGCGGAAGCAAATTTCTGCCTCCACGAGAAGTAAATATGTCCTTCTCGTGGAATGAATAAAAAAAATGTATTTTTTCCTTTTTTGAGAAGCACGACCGTGACGCTCGCAGAAGAAAATCTTCCTACTTTCACGAGAAGTAAATTTGTGTCTCTCACAGATATTTTTTTTTCCTTTTTTGAGAGACATGACCGTGAAACAAATATATGCCTCTCGCGCGATGATTTTTTTAAAGGCATGACACAATAGCAAATCCATGCCTTCACGAGATGTAAATATGTGCCGCTCGCAGAAGGAAAACAAAAGAAAACACGTTTTTTTGCAAAAAATAAAAATAAAATTGGGTCAAAACCTAACATAAACCGAGAAAAAACCAAAGAGCCGGAAATACCGGAAGAAAATTAACTAAAAGCGAAAACGCGTATAGAAAAATAAAAAAAAAAGTAAAATCCGGAGGAAGCGGCAGAGCGTGACACGTGACGGCGGCTGAGAGGGCGTCAAGTGACGCGCACCAAATGACCCTTGCAGTGACTCGCGAAGGAGTACTCCTTGATTAGTTGCTCCCCTAGCATCCAGCTCGTGTTCGAGCGTGGTATAGCCGAACGGGCGCCCCGATGTCTCGCTTACAACAAGACCAAGGGAACTCTCGCGTAAGGGCACCGTGACATGGGCCGGCCCAGTCGCACTAGAGGCCAGAACCTCATTTTTAGTTTTTTTGTTTGTTATTTGATTTCCTTTTTTTACTTTCGTTTACACTTTCAAAAATTATAAAAGATGTATTAAAGAAAAAGTACTTTACATGATGTTTTTAAAAATGCTAATCATGCATTTGAAAAACGTAAATGTGTATATAATAAATGTTGACCATGTATACAAAAAATATACAATGTGTGTGAAAAAGTTTATCCTGTATTTAAAAAAATTTAATGAAGCATTTGAAAAAAATGTTCAAAAAGTATTTGAAAATATTAATCAAGCATTTGAAAATGTAAAATATGTATAGAAGAAATGTTGACCATGCTTTCAAAAAATGTTAAGCTTGCATTTGATAAATGTTGATAAAGCATTTGAAAAATGTTAACTATGTATAGAAACAATGTTGACAATGTACTAAAAAATGTTAATATTTTACTTGATTTTTTTAGTGAAGTATTTGAAAAACAAAATGTATGTAGGAACTTTTTTGACCTTGTTTTAAAAAGATTAATCTTGCATTTGAAAGAATTGAAGTAAACTTATAAAGATTACCTTTATATGTTACCTTTTCTATTTTAGTTATAGAGTGGTTAAAATTGAAGTAAACTTATAAAGTCGACCGATTTTCCTTTTACTAGAAATTTCATGTTGTCAGTATTGACATGTAGAATGGGACTCACTCTTTGTCCTCGTCTAATTAATCGACTTGTTGAAAGTTCTCGGAACTTTTCGATTCACAATAATTCAAAAAAAAAAGATACGATCAAACATCAAAGCGAGACGATCTCGTTGCTACCGCGAGAAATTGGCTTTGCTAAAAATCAGTCGACTGAGACTTCGCGAAGTCTCGGTCGATACTATAATCCGTTGATCTTGCATCAAGATTCGTGCAAACAATTTTTTTTCAGTTCTTTTTTCTTCTTGCATGCTATAAGTCTCAGTCGAGACCTAGACATTCCCGCGAGAAATACCATCTTCCGCCGACGCGGATGTTGTGTTTACGCTGCTCGTCATTGTCACCCAAATATTATCCACCGACACGTCCTCCATAAGATGCCGGAACGGGTTCGGCGGCAGAGCAATGTCCATCTCGCCCTCCAGCATCTTCACCACCGCGCCCATTGGCGGCCTCGCCCCCGGCTGCTGCTGCACGCACCAGAACGCTACCTTGCACATCCTCTCCGCCAGCTCCTTGCACAGCTGCCGCTGCGGCTCATCCACTGCATCCACGCACTGGTCGTCGCCGCTGCTCGGCATCACGAGCTCCACCAGCTCGCCACTCTCGTACTTGGTCCATGCCAGCTTAGGGAACCACCGCTGGCTCTCCGGCGCGGCCTCGTCGAAGTTCCTCCTCCGCCCGACGGCCTCGAGCAGCAGCATGCCGAAGCTGTAGACGTCACACTTCTCCGTCACACCAGACCCCATCCACAACCAGTGGCGGAGACAGGGGGGACCAGCAGGGGCCCTGGCCCCCCCTATCATCAGCCATTAGCTACTCCCTCCATTCCACAATGTAGTGCATATAGATTTTGATGAAAGTCAAACTTTGCTAACTTTGACCAAGTTCATAGAGAAAACTGTCTATATCTACAATACCAAACAAGTACATTATGAAAATATAACTCATGATGTATCCAATGATGTGCATTTGGTATTCTAGATGTATTTATTTTTCTCTATAAATATGGTCAAAGTTTGTAATGTTTGACTTTTAGAAAAATCTATAGGCACTACATTGTGGAATGGAGGGAGTACTAATTTAGTATGAACAGTCATAAAATTGGTCATTATTTGCTACTAAGAATCCATTTTTCAACAGCTTGGCCCTCCCCAATCTATTTTTGCAGCACTTGGCCCTCCTCATGCATATTTCCTGGCTCCGCCACGGTCCACAACTCCGGCGCCGCGTAGCCGGGTGTACCACGCACGCCGGACATGGAGACGTGCGTGTCTGCGCGGTCCACCAGACCACCAGTCGCGCGAGCCCGAAGTCAGCCACCTTGGGCGTGAGCGTTTCGTCAAGGAGGACGTTGCCGCCCTTGATGTCGTAGTGGATGATCTTCTGATGGCACTCCTCGTGGAGGTACCTCAGACCCCGCGCCACGCCGGTGGTGATCGCGGCCACCATGGCCATGCCCACGCCGGCTGCGCGGTTGAAGAGGTAGGCGTCGAGCGCGCCGTGCTGCATGAACTCATACACCAGCGCGCGCACGGAAGCGTCGAAGCAGAACCCGAACAGCCTGACGAGGTTGATGTGGTGCGTCCTCCCGATGGTGCCCATCTCCGCCATGAAGTGCTCTTCGGACCGCTGGTTGAAGTCGCCGTGGAGCACCTTGACCGCGATGGCGAGGCCGTTGGGGAGCATGCCCTTGTACACCGTGCCAAACCCGCCGGCGCCGAGACGGGACGAGTAGTTGTTGGTGTACCCTTGGAGCTGCCCCGGCGTGAACCGGATGGGCTTCTCGTTGGCCATCTCCGAGAAGAACCTCTCGATGGTCGCGTGCTTCATCACGTGGTCCGGCACTACGCGGTAGAGACACACGGAGAGAGAAATCACGACGATGAACGTGCCGACCACCACTGCGAGAAGCAAAACTCAAAGCAGAATACGTTGGATCAGATGTCATATACGTATCTGGTTATTATTCAGAAAGGGGGGTCGAGGCTGCTGATGCCCACCCAAGGCCGGGAACAACGCCATCTTGTCCGTCCGGCTGGAGCCACGAAACCGAGCGGCAGTACGAGCGCCGTCTGCGGGTGAGCCAGAGCATCTCCAGCCGTTTGGCCCCCAGCGCGCCTGGCGAGGCCGTAAAACGGCAAAGCCGGCGCTATTTTCGTCCTGGGAGGATCAACTTCCTAGTCGCGCCCCCGGGGTTCGGCCACACAACACATGCAAATTTGAACCTCTCATTTCCCGCTACCCAAAAAACGATGCGAGTTCGGCGATCATGCCACAGTTCGGCGTCGGCCATGCCACAGTTCGGCGTCGGCCATGCCACAGTCCGGCGATCGCCACATGTTCGGCGATCAAAACATGCCAATAGTCCGGCGTACAAAAAATGCGGGAGACGTGAGCATAGAATTCCTCCAACGGCCAGCTCCTCGTCGTCTCCCGGAGTGACGTGAGAGGTCGGCGTAGCGGTCGGCGTCGGGGAGGGCGCGTTCAACGACGTCGGAGACGAGGGCGGGCTCGCCGGCGGCGTGGGCGGTACAGAGGGCGCCGGCATGAGGTTGAGGATGAGGTTGCGCTCCGCCAAGTACCACGCCTTGACCTGCGGGTCCATCTCCGCCGAGACGCCTCCAATGAGGAACGCCAGGTCGGTGTTGCGTTTCTTCGCGGCGACGTTGGTCCTGAGGAGGTCGAGCTTGGCGTCCTGCTTCGTCATCAGCGCCGACCACCTCGCCTCCGCCTTCTCCTTCCTCAGGGCAGAGTGGGTCTTTGCGTCGGCGATGCATTGCTTGATCGACGCCTGCAGACGTTCGGCAGCCGGCACG
The DNA here is from genome assembly GCA_039707655.1 of Elymus sibiricus. NCBI lineage: Eukaryota > Viridiplantae > Streptophyta > Magnoliopsida > Poales > Poaceae > Elymus > Elymus sibiricus. Next base: position 484,850,908 of record CM077665.1, read on the forward strand.
TCGTTCCTGGCTTTCTTCGCCTTCTTGTTCCCGTCTGGCCGCCCTTCGGCCACCCCAGCAACAGGCGCGTCCGGACTATACACGCCGTCCTTGTTGGCGAGCGCAAGCCGGACCTCGGCCCATTTCTCGTAGGACTCGATTCGGGTAAACACATGGAGGAACTTGAAGTCGGTGCCGCTGTCCCGGCGAAACAAGTCGAACATCCAAACCATCTGCACCAAAAAAGACAAGTGTTCGGCGAAGGGACGGCGGAGCCAAGTGTTCGGCGAAGGAGTCGGCGAACGTACCTGTTGTTCGACGCTCGCGCCGCTCTCAGGGCGAGCATGGACCTGTTCCTGGATGCCATGCCACTTGTTGCACGCCGTTTGAATGCCCGCCCAATGGTTGGAAATGGCCTTGGTGCCGCGCTCCAGGGCCATGGCGGCGAAGGGAAGTTGGAGGGAAATGACGAGAATGGTGAGAATGGCGGGGGAAACGGCGGGATAGAGAGGGAAAAGGAGGGGAAATGGCGGGAAGTGGCAGCCGGTCTCGCCGACAGCTCGGGCCCACCCGTCTTTTTGCTTCATCCGGCGCCCCCAGGAGCCCCCCAGCGCCCTGGGTTCGGACTAGGTTCGCCGACCCAAAAAAGGGGCCCAACCGGCGAAAATCGGCGTCTTGAGGGGGCGACTGGGAATTTTTTCGCCCGCCGGCGATAAAAAAGAGGCCTGGGGGGTCCTTTGGGGCCGCGGCTGGAGATGCTCTAAGGAAGAAGGTGCTCAAAAGCAGAGGCTCGGTCGTTGGATGGAAGCCAAAGTGGCAATGGCACTTAAAAGTCCTGATCTCTTAGTCTCCGACTCTCCGTTTGGCATCGGCATAGCGGTGGACGATGGTATCCCCTTTATCCATCCTCCCCTACGGCCGGCTGGTCAAAAATATGTCGATCTCTGCAATATGAAGAAAAATCACATATATCTACTTTTTTCGACAAAGCACATATATCTACTCGAAGCATGACTGCATGAACCAATTGGTTCAATTTTCGATTCATCACTCTCCCTCTTCATCTATGTCTTCACAAGCACAAGTGGACAATTGAAGATATCAAAATTGTCCTGATGGCTGATGTTGCAGTTTATATAGTACTCCCTCCATTCCTAATGTAGGAGATATGCCCTAGAGGCAATAATATATGTTATTGATTATCTCCCTGTTCATAATTAGGTTTATGTTCCATGCTATAACTGCTATGGTTCTCGAGTCTACAATAACCACGAGGCTCGGAGGAAGACTCATATGCACGTGTGGAATAATAAACGGTAAAATGTATTCCTAGTCTGGCCTCTAAGACTGGCTCAAGTATTGCATGATGATCCTGTTTTCCTGATCATGGGCATGGCTATGCCGGCAATTTTGAGGGCACAATGTTAGAAGAACATTTGTGTTGAATCGACCCGAATTGATGTTATGCTATGAGATTCATTCGTCATAAGTTAATGGTTTATAACACAGAGATGGTTAATGTTTGCATGATTCCTTAGACCATGAGAGTATCGAGTTTCTTCATGCTTGCTTCATGAACTTTGGGGTTTGTTAAACGTCATCCGTAAATGGGTGGCTATTACGGCGGCTTACGGGTTCATGGAAAAGTATGTCAAGTAACTTGATAGCTCGAGATTGGGATTTGCTCCTCCGACGATGGAGAGATATCTCTGGGCCCTCGCGGTGTTACGGTATCCATCATCGTCTGGCCAGACACATTGTGATTTGATCACAGGGATGCCGGAACACAGAAACGAGAAAAGAGAACAATACCGGTAACGAGGTAACTGGCATTGTGGACAAGTGTTGATCCACAAGGATGCCGATGTTTCTCACCTCGGGTTATTGTAACATATCGCGAAGCAACAGGAATAGCACACGGCAACTGGAGGTTCACTCGAATATTCATTCGTGTGGGTATAGGGGTCAATATGGGTGTCCACGGCTCCGATGTTGATCATTGATCGGAAGGGGTTCCGGGTCATGTCTATGCTTCACCGAACCTATAGGGTCACACGCTTAAGGGTCATCTATCTGCTGAATACTAGACAGGGAGTCTGAGAGAAAATCACCGAAAAAGTTTCGGACGCCGGAAAAATTTCGGACAGCGGAAAAGTTCCGCAGAGAGGTCACCGGATGAGTTCCGGTGAAACTGAAAAGTTGTTTCAGAGGATACCATAAAGTCAAATTGGTTTTGGCACATGCCTGATAATTCTTGGAGGGTGCCAGAATCATTCTGGAAACTTTCTGGAATTTTCCGGAATGAAAACCGGAAATGTTTCGGAGCTGCCGAAACCGCTTCAGATGCTTTTCGCAGATGAAAATCACTAAACCGGAATTGTTCCGGCTCGCGTTGAAAATTATTTTGGTGGGTACTGGAAATGTTCTAAGCCCACATGAATATTTTCAGTTCGATCAGACGCTGAAAAATGTCGTCGTGAATAGTGAAAGTGCTTTTTGGGATATTTTTGGAAAAGTACCTTTTGGGATATTTTCCCAAAAGGCTTCTAGAAGGGATGGATGGATGGGGACCACCTTGGGGGGCCCCCACAAGGGTTGTGGCCGGCCAAGAAGTGGGCTCCACCTTGGAGCCCCACTTGCCCACTTGCTTTCCCATTTTGCCCTTGGAAAGTGTTTCCTTCATGAGCAAGTTTTGGTATTTTTGAAATGCCCATCCTAGCCCTTGGTTTTCCTATAAATAGAGGTGGAGAGGGCTGCCATCTCTTCATCCTTACTCTCATACACAAGCCATGCATGATCTGGCATTCTCTCTCCCTCCCAGCGAAATAGTTCCGTAGAGCCGAAAGGCTGTCTGGGTTCCGGCAGGAACTAGTTCTGGACGGCGAAGCCCTGCCGGATAGATGACACCGTATGTGTGCAAGTCTGTAGAGAGATCGTAGTTTCGGTCTTAGTTCGAGAGTGCCTCCCGAAGGGCTGTCCGTGTGACCGTCCGAGTTTTGGAGGTCCTCCCGAAGGGCTGTCCGAGTGACAGTCCGAGTTTCGAAGGTCCTCCCGAAGGGCTGTCCGCGACACCGTCCGGGGGACTGTGCGACCGCCTCCCGGAGGGCTGTCCGCGGGGCAGATGAGGGTATACATCCTCGCAGTTGGGAGGTTGTAAAATCCTAGCTGCGGGGATCTGCACCGCCGTTCGTCATCGACTCTACTTCCGCTGCGCTACGAGTCGGTAACGAAAATGATCAAACCTTGTATACAGTCTCCATACTGGTCCTGGGCTGGTGCGTAGGTCGGAAATTTTTTGTTTTCTGCTGCGTTACCCATCAGTGGCATCAAGAGCCGTGCTATGCGTAGATGCAGGTTGCGATCTAGAATACATAGAGATGTATGGGTGTTGCACAATATAATTAGCTAGTAGATGAGATCTATTGCTGAAAATTATTTGTGCGGGTAGCAGATGAAATCTGTTACCCGATGTTCCTGTTGCTTCCCCTGAATTTGCGTAGTCCTGATCTTGACGGCATGGTGGAATCTCACAAAGTTCTGGCAATCCGCGATCCTTTCATGCTGCTCCTGAGTATGCTGATTGACAGATCAACGAAGTGCTAACAGTTCTTTGGGTTCCACCATAGTTGAGAAAGATGGATGTTTCGCAGACGAAAGGGCAATGCAGATATGATCTGCACGGGGGTCACGCGTATGACGAAGTTTAGTATGGGGCTCGAGATTTTATTATCTCGTGTTTCATACACCCTGGAATGTTAATCTAGCGACTTGGATTATCATGCTTGATGATGGACGTTGGTAGCTTCGGTTTGTTTCGAAACCTTAGAAGCCACGAAAAATAAGTTTTTGCATGGACCGATTAGAGGCGTCTAACTTGGTTTTGCAGGATGGTTTGCATGTGCATGTGATGTGGTATAGCAGTGCTCATATAAATTTGATTATGTATGAGATGACTATATGATGTAAATTAACATGACCTGCGTGTCATGATTCGGCATGATGGTTGGAGCCATATGATTACACTTTAATGACCTGCGTGTCAACCTTATGTAATGCACTTACTTTATTAGCTATAGAGATAGCAATATTATCTGGTGCATCGACAAGGTGGTGGCAATCTTCGCGAAGGTGAACACCGATGCGAATGCCGGAGACGAAGAAATAAAGACTTCTCCGTCAAAAAGGGCTATACCATATCATGCTATTATGAATTGCCTGAGATTTTAATCCCTTATGATGCACCCTTCTTGATTGCGCGGTAGTCGCTTTTATTAGGGTGATCTCTCACAAAAATATCAAGTAGTTAGTGTTCTCCCAAGTGTAGCACCGTCACAGCATCCTTCCTTTCGAGGTGCGCCATGATCTATATGGGTACGAACGATTGTACGGGTGTAAGGCGGGTGAGGTCAGACCTCGCAACAAGATCACTTGGTTGTCTTGACGTTCATGGCAGGATCGTCCTGAGCTCGGAACACACGCATCGAAAGATGAACAAGAGTCACATAGAGATGTGATCGGCAAGTTTGCCTACCAATTGAAGTTCGCGCCATCGGTGTTCATCTCGAACAATGGCGTTGAATGGAAATGTGGATCTTGAATCACTCACAATCAATTATGAGAGATATTGATTTGAGTGGGAGCGCACTGTAGAATTGAATTCTTTTAATTCTAAGTGCAATTAATTTTGAACACTGTCTGAGTGTGATTTGCAAAATAGTTGTAGAATAATGGCTCGCGTTTGCACCTTCCCTATTAAAATTGAATAGCTGTTAAATATCTGGTTAAAACTTTACGGTTGGTAACGTATTGTGAGGATTGTCCTCAATAGTGTCGAGAAGGACTTTGTCCTATCGCATACTTTCGGTATTCTCCCGCTAATGCTATGGATCATGTGACTCTCGTCCTTCGATCCAAAAGCTAGAATTCTGTTTCAGTCAAGTGCAATATGTTTGCTTCCATGAGACCCGAACTTCGAAAGTTTGGATAGTTATGTGATATTCATGGAATCTGAAAATCATTTTCAGAGAAAGACAAAGGCTAAAAGATATGAGATATCCAAAGCAATGTTTGTTTGCAAACTATTAGTAAAGGAGTTTACTATGCATTAGACTGATAAGAGAGGGATCCAGGAGAACGCCTGTCATATGATGAAAGGTGAATAAAACAACAACTTAAAGAGAAAGGAAGTGTCCGAAGGGTGTTAGTAAGATTTTCACGCCTAGGAAGTCCGGGGCTAACGCCACTCTTAAGTTGGGTGCTTCTTCTGAGAGTAGGAGAAATACTGAAAGTTAAACTGTTAGAAGTATAATGGCAAAAGGAAAGAAGACTGGAATATCCAGCTCATGTATAAATGTCATACAAGTTTTTGATGTATAGAAGGCTGGTCAAAGATATAGTTCTTGGGAATTATGGTTAAACATGTTAATCACTAATTCTTGGGTATTGTGAGTTAATCACAAAGATACCCGCTCGATTGCATTCTGTTGCAACTCGATGTAAGAACTACTATGGCCTGAAAGACTAGCCAAGAATGAGGTTAGATACACGTAGGGAACATAGTAAATGTTACTATGCCTTCCATTAGTGTATTCCCTATGTATTTACTTTCATAATTCATTTAGAGTTTCATACACTCTAGCCCTTTGCATAAGGTATTTTGCAAGAAGGTTATTCATAAGAGAACTTTTGATGTTCGATGTTATGAATAACATAAGGGCCATACTTTCATTATGAATGAGACGTATGTTATGAATATTGATAATAATACATTACCTCTGGGTTTATTTTCATAATTTATTTAGAGTTTCATATACTCTAGCCCTTTGCATAAGGTATCTTGCAAGAAGGTTATTCATAAGAGAACTTTTGATGTTCGGTGTTATGAATAACATGAAGGGCCATGCTTCCATCCAGGATGGGATGTATGTTGTGAATATTGATGGTAATATGATACATCCATAACACTGACGCTAAATGTCGCAAGACTAAAAGAATACCACATATGTGTGGCACTGCATTTGGTCACATTGGAAAACCCCGCATGGAAAATTCCATTATGATGGATTTTGATGTCGTTTGATTTTGAATCATCTGACACTTGCAACTTTCCTCTGAAAGTGAAGTGACTGAAATACCGTTCACAGGCCATAAGGAACGAGCAAAGAACATATTGGTGATCATACATTGTGATGTGTGTAGTCCAATAAATGTTGTTGCAAGTAGTGGATTTATCTATCTTCGGAAATGACTCAAGTAGATATATGGATATTTACTTGATGAGACATAAGTCTGGATCTTTTGAATTCATTCATAAGGTTTTCAAAAATTGAAGTAGAAGTTATTGTAACAAGAAAATTATGTTTCTACAATTCGATTGCAGAAAGGAATATTTGAGTTACAAGTTTAGCGAATGTCTGATGAGTTATGAAAGGGGTTTCATAACTTGCACCTCCCGGAACACCACTGCAAGTGGAAAGTCCGTGAAGATGTAATCGAACCATTTATGACATGGTAAGATCAAAGATGACATGAATAGTTTTGCCATTATCCCTTTTAAAAGAGTAATGCTTTAGAAACTGCGGCTTTTACACTGAAAAGAGCTCCATCAGGTCTGTTGAAATGATGCCATGGTATGGTACGCCCAACCATGTTATATCTTTTCTTAACATTTGGAATATGGGGCTTGTGTAAAAGGTTACAAACCTATTCCAAATCAAACAAGTGCTACTTTATAAGGTTATCCCAAGTCATTGGGTATTCCCCACCACTATACCGAGGCAAAGGATTTTGCCACAAAACGGTATGCTTTTAAAGAGAATAGTTCTTACAAAAGGTGAGTGGGAGGACAGTGCAACTCGACGAGATAACCAGTATCTTCGTCATTAGGTCAAAGGAAAGGAAACTTGGAAGTGATTCCGGAGTTTCCTACTGCGACTGATACGGAAGTCTCTACAATAAAATGTATGGACTTCGGTCGAACTTGCAGCTGAACCTCGTAGGCAAGGCTCGTGCAAACCTCTCAGGTGCGCTAACGAGATATTGTTGTTAGACAACAGTATACCTACGATACACAAGGAAGCGGTGATGGGCCCTGACTCCGGAATTGGCTAAATGCCAATACAATCCGACATAGTTTCCATATAAGTGATTCAAGATTAAAATCTTGATACACCTTTCGGAAGACTTAGAGTCTAACGAATATTTATGGAACTAAAAACTGACACGGATAAAATGTTTATCCATAAAGCTCGACTTGTTGCAATAACAAGTTCAAGGAGTTGACTACGATGAGATTGTCTCACCGTAGCGATGCTTAAAGTCGGTTCGGGTTGAACTAGCAATTAATACATATTTCAATCGTGAGATATGAAACATGGATGACGAAAGGATTTCCATCTGATGGAAATGAAACCTAGGACTTGTATGTGATACAGTCCAAAGTAATTTGTCGATCCAGAGGATGCTAGTAAGTATGCAAACTTCAGAGTTCCAGCGATGGACAGAAGAGAGCAAAGTGGAGTTGGAATCTTCGTTTTTGATGGAATGGTCAAAGGGGTTTGACTTCATCAAATGGGTATCGAAGATGCTTGTGATTCAAGAAAGTAAGTGGGAGCATAATAATATTTCTAAAAACCATGTGTACTTGACACATTGTTAATTGGAAATAAATTTCTTGACACGAATTAGGACTTCATTTGAAAATAGTTTTTTGATGAAGTGCTTAGGCTAAATAGCCTCAATATTAGGCATGATGATCTATGGAGATAGATTTACCTAATGGGGCTAAGCTATGAATACATATTGACAAGATGCTAAAAACTTTTTGGCATTTAAAAGGCCAAGGAGTGATTCTTGCCGAAGTCACATGGAAAGAGTTTTTGCAAGACTCGGTGTCTCAAAACACGGATGAGTAAAATACATGATGGATATTCCACACACTCTTGTGTTTGGATTAATCATGTATTCCATGGTATGTAAAACAATCAGATATGTCCAATACTCCAAAGTTGTTGCGAGTATAGATACCAAAGTGATCAAAGTACTGATCATAGGACAACAGTGAAAGATGTCACTGAGTACTAGAGTAGTACTGATGACATGTTTTCTCGCAAGCAGAGATTATGAAGTGCTCGTTGTAAGTAATTACATCGATACAGTCTTCATCAATGCTCCATGCGATTTTCGATTTAAGTTAAGGGTTTTGTGTAATACACAATATGGTGGCACGGTAGTTGGAAATTGTTCCAAACAAGATACTGTGGTGAATTCTATAACAAAGGCTAAGTATGTTGATGCTTGAGAAGCGACAAAGAAGTTGTTGAATCATATAGTTCATTCATGAACTTAGTATGGTTCCAAGATGGCTTTGGTCTATGGGACACTATTGCAGATAGTTGCTCCATAGCTCAGTCTGAGGAATCAGGTTTCGACCAATGATTCACACATATGCAAAGCCAAGTCCACACAAAATATGAATTTTGTGAAAGCGTGAAAACGCGAGGATAAGCAAGTTACACACGGAGCTGAAGTCGTCAGGCTATACCACAAGCGAAGCATATTTTACACCAGTATGCCATAGGTGTAAAGTGCATTAGCATTGACTAGATTATTGACTCTAGTGCAAGTGGGAGTCTGTAGGAGATATGCCCTAGAGGCAATAATATATGTTATTGATTATCTCCCTGTTCATAATTATGTTTATGTTCCATGCTATAACTGCTATGGTTCTCGAGTCTACAATAACCACGAGGCTCGGAGGAAGACTCATATGCATGTGTGGAATAATAAACGGTAAAATGTATTCCTAGTCTGGCCTCTAAGACTGGCTCAAGTATTGCATGATGATCCTGTTTTCCTGATCATGGGCATGGCTATGCCGGCTATTTTGAGGGCACAATGTTAGAAGAACATTTGTGTTGAATCGACCCGAATTGATGTTATGCTATGAGATTCATTCGTCATAAGTTAATGGTTTATAACACAGAGATGGTTAATGTTTGCATGATTCCTTAGACCATGAGAGTATCGAGTTTCTTCATGCTTGCTTCATGAACTTTGGGGTTTGCTAAACGTCATCCGTAAATGGGTGGCTATTACGGCGGCTTACGGGTTCATGGAAAAGTATGTCAAGTAACTTGATAGCTCGAGATTGGGATTTGCTCCTCCGACGATGGAGAGATATCTCTGGGCCCTCTCGGTGTTACGGTATCCATCATCGTCTGGCCAGACACATTGTGATTTGATCACAGGGATGCCGGAACACAGAAACGAGAAAAGAGAACAATACCGGCAACGAGGTAACTGGCATTGTGGACAAGTGTTGATCCACGAGGATGCCGATGTTTCTCACCTCGGGTTATTGTAAGATATCGCGAAGCAACAGGAATAGCACACGGCAACTGGAGGTTCACTCGAATATTCATTCGTGTGGGTATAGGGGTCAATATGGGTGTCCACGGCTTCGATGTTGATCATTGATCGGAAGGGGTTCCGGGTCATGTCTATGCTTCACCGAACCTATAGGGTCACACGCTTAAGGGTCATCTATCTGCTGAATACTAGAGGGAGTCTGAGAGAAAATCACCGAAAAAGTTTCGGACGCCGGAAAAATTTCGGACAGCGGAAAAGTTCCGCAGAGAGGTCACCGGATGAGTTCCGGTGAAACTGAAAAGTTGTTTCAGAGGATACCATAAAGTCAAATTGGTTTTGGCACATGCCTGATAATTCTTGGAGGGTGCCAGAATCATTCTGGAAACTTTCTGGAATTTTCCGGAATGAAAACCGGAAATGTTCCGGAGCTGCCGAAACCGCTTCAGATGCTTTTCGCAGATGAAAATCACTAAACCGGAATTGTTCCGGCTCGCGTTGAAAATTATTTTGGTGGGTACTGGAAATGTTCTAAGCCCACATGAATATTTTCAGTTCGATCAGACGCTGAAAAATGTCGTCATGAATAGTGAAAGTGCTTTTTGGGATATTTTTGGAAAAGTACCTTTTGGGATATTTTCCCAAAAGGCTTCTAGAAGGGATGGATGGATGGGGACCACCTTGGGGGGCCCCCACAAGGGTTGTGGCCGGCCAAGAAGTGGGCTCCACCTTGGAGCCCCACTTGCCCACTTGCTTTCCCATTTTGCCCTTGGAAAGTGTTTCCTTCATGAGCAAGTTTTGGTATTTTTGAAATGCCCATCCTAGCCCTTGGTTTTCCTATAAATAGAGGTGGAGAGGGCTGCCATCTCTTCATCCTTACTCTCATACACAAGCCATGCATGATCTGGCATTCTCTCTCCCTCCCAAGGAAATAGTTTCGTAGAGTCGAAAGGCTGTCTGGGTTCCGGCAGGAACTAGTTCTGGACGGCGAAGCCCTGCCGGATAGATGACACCGTATGTGTGCAACTCTGTAGAGAGATCGTAGTTTCGGTCTTAGTTCGAGAGTGCCTCCCGAAGGGCTGTCCGTGTGACCGTCCGAGTTTTGGAGGTCCTCCCGAAGGGCTGTCCGAGTGACAGTCCGAGTTTCGGAGGTCCTCCCGAAGGGCTGTCCGCGACACCGTTCGGGGGACTGTGCGACCGCCTCCCGGAGGGCTGTCCGCGGGGCAGATGAGGGTATACATCCTCGCGGTTGGGAGGTTGTAAAATCCTAGCTGCGGGGATCTGCACCGCCGTTCGTCATCGACTCTACTTCCGCTGCGCTACGAGTCGGTAACGAAAATGATCAAACCTTGTATGCAGTCTCCATAGTGGTCCTGGGCTGTGCGTAGGTCGGAAATTTTTTGTTTTCTGCTGCGTTACCCATCACCTAAATATAAGTCTTTTTAGAGATTCTATTGTTGGACTACATTTGGATGTATGTAGGCATATTTTAGAGTGTAGATTCACTCATTTTGCTCGGTATGTAGTCCCTTATTGAAATGTCTAAAAAGACTTATATTTAGGAACGGAGGGAGTACAATTTAACCTCTATACCCAAGACCCTATTTCCAACTAGCTACTCGAGCTGTGGTTGATTTGGGGATTCTCACGTAGGGAATAAGCGAATGAGCATATGACACGTATATTAAATTGGGACCTGGCAAGGTACGGTTGATGTGTGGACGTAATGATTCCAGCGAAATTTTCTTAACGTGCTGTTGGCGTTTGCGTGTGGATCTAGCGATTCTATAAATCCATGCATGCGCGTCCCACCTGTCCCGGTGCGGCACGCGTCCATATCCACCGCTCTGTCTGGTACTGCTGTCCCCACAGCAGCGCTTGACGTCAATGCATTCCTGTGCATGCAAATGCAATATTAAAAGCCAAGGATCCTGCTGTGACCGCGTGCAATGTATACGTGGGTGGCACGCAGCACTAGCTCCGTACAGACAAGTGGGACCCACTGTTGTTCCCACATGCATGCACACGCGGCCACAGTGGAAGTTTCGATGCCGACGTGGGTTTTCTGCTGTCTTCATGGATGTTGCTTTCTAGAACGCGCTGTGCATGTGTCCACCGGCTGGGTAAGGAACCTCCACGTAATTAGCCACACGTAATTACATTAGCACATGTTTCCATGCAACAAGCCACGTGTACCACAAGGAGTTTGCTATATATACGGCCATCCTTGCTGTGTTTCCAAGTTCATCTCACCACAATCCCGTTCAGCTCTCTTTTAGCAATGGAAGGGGCCTTTCTTTCCTGTCCCTTCCTGTTCTGCCGCTGCGCCTTATAAATACCCGAAGTGCTGCCTCTTTAGCTGCATTAAATGGTTTCTCCTTTGGTTTCTGTTAATGCCCCGCGACGGGCAGGCCGTCCTCGTGGAGTACGTGCTTCGGTCGTTGGACGTCGTGGTTCTGGTGGCCGTCACGGTGGTTGTTCTTCTCGGCCGGTTGTTTCTCCGTCGACGGCTGGAATTCCCAATCTACGTGCCGCGCCTCGGAGTGGTTCTTCGATCTGGACTTCTTCTGTGCATGGACACGCCGGTTTGTTCATGTCTTATTTGTTGTGTCTTTCTATGAAACTGGTTTCATCATGCTCCATCTCTTCATTCTTTTTGGTTGGGTTTGCAGGCCGTGGTGTTTCGAGGGGTGGTCTTTCTGGCGATGCTTATTCTCTGGGGGACATAGCTCGCAGGGAAGAGATCCGGCTCGGAAAGCGTCCTGTCGATCGTACTATTGGTCAGTTCAGATGCGGTGTCTGGTCGGTCCTGTTTTTCTTCAAGCATATGTTCGTTCACGTGTTGTGCTTCCCTCTCTGCAGTTGCCTCTTTCTGTCCAGATTCTGATGGTCCATCCGCTTTGTCCTGCCTGCAGTATGGTAATTCTTACCTTCTAAATATTAGGTTGTTCTTGTTTTATTGTTTGACTGGGCTGGGTTTGTGATGCGTGTCCCATGCACGTGCTTTCTGCTACGTGCCTTTTTTTTACTTTTTTTTTTGATAATCATCACCTCCTTTATTCATTCAGTAGTAGTGTAGCATCAGATACAAGGATTGGGATAACATCACTAGGCGCGTTATCCATCCAATAACTCAGAGGAGAAAATCTAGCTAACCTAGCTAGTTCATGGGCTACTTGATTGCATTCTCTAATACAATGATCAAAAATGACATGATTAAAATCTAGGGACATATAATAACAATCATCAATGATGGCAGAAGCCACTGAAGAAGAATAGCCCTCATTCAACGCAGTCACCACCTCCACACAGTCCGAATTAATCTCCAGCTTACTGCAACCAACTGTAGTAGCTAGGTTCAGGCCGAACCTTACTGCAATGGCTTCTGCTGTAAACGAATCAAAGCAAAGATCAATTTTCTCATTTGCAGCCGCAATGAATTTGCCATGATGGTCTCGGATCACCGCTCCAACTGTTCCTGCCAGCGTGTCACTATCAAATCCTGCATCCACATTTATTTTGAAGTAACCATGTCTTGGTCTCGTCCAAGAATTCAGACGAACTCGAGCCTTGGGGCTATAAGAGATAATATAATTAGCTGCTAGACCCCTCACTGCCATACTGATTTCAGTTGCCTTCTGGGTCTCTTCATTGTGTGTCAATTTGCGTCGTTCATACCACAAGTACCAAGCCGCTGTTGCCACTGTTTCTTTCACTTTCGGTAACCCAAGTACATGGACTTGTTGTTCAGGGAGGCACAACAGATTGGACAGGACCAGCTCGCCTGTCCTTTCAACTTTCAGCGCCTGTTTGATTAGTTCCTTGAGCCCTAATAACTCCCAAACTTCCATAGCTACCTTACATTCGAAAAGCAGATGTCTAATGTCGTCTGGTCCCTGGTCGCACCAGGGCAACTTGGATTTATTTTCAAATGCTTGTTAGCTAGGATAGAGCGGCACGGGATAGCACATTGTAGTGCCCTCCAGATGAATATCTTGATTTTAGCCAGGCACACTAAATCCCACACCGAATCCCAAAGTGTTGATGAATCCGAAGATTCTGATGCCTGTATCATCTTATGCCCAAATTGAAAGTTCCATTCTGTATGGTAGGCTGAGCGTACTGTAAAAACCCCTATCCTTGTCATATTCCATGCCAAGAAGTCTGCCATCTCATGTAGTGGGAGTGGAATTGATAAGATTCTTCGAGCATCCAATGGCCAAAACGTTTGGTTCACAATCTGTTCATCCCAATTCCCAGACACCGGATCAATAAAGTCACTAACCCTACAGAGGATATTTGTTCCTCTAGGTGAGATCACCTTCCTGGTTGGGCTTTGCGGTATCCACGGGTCCTCCCATATTCTAATATTTTCACCGTTTCCAACTCTCCAGACATATCCACGTCTTAGCGTATCAACACCAGCCATTATACTTTGCCATGTATATGAAGCTTTCTGTTTCAAGGTTGCATTAAAAATATCACCATCAGGGAAGTATTTTGCTTTGAGTATCAGTGCACACAAGGAGTCAGGATTGTCAATAAGGCGCCAAGCCTGTTTTGCCAAAAGTGCAAGATTAAAGCAGTGAATATCTCTGAATCCCATGCCCCCCTTCTTCTTAGGGATACACATCTTCCACCACGCAAACCAATGCATCCTCTTATGTGTTGCATCATCGCCCCACCAAAAACGAGATATCGCATCTGTGATTCCTTTGCAAATTTTTTTAGGAATTTTGAAGACCGACATCGCATAAGTTGGTATTGCTTGAGCAACAGACTTAATTAGAACCTCTTTACCTCCTGAAGAAAGACACTTCTCTTTCCATCCTGTAAGTTTCATAATTAAACGATCTATCAAATATTGAAAGCTCTCGCTTTTATCCAATCCAAGAGTAGCAGGTAGCCCCAAATACTTGTCATTCAAGGCCTCGGTCATTATGTTCAGACAAGAGCAAACTTGGGCTTTCATATTCACCTCAGTACTCGGACTGAAGAATATACTTGATTTGTTCATACTCACTAATTGCCCTGAAGCAGCACAGTACATGTCAAGTATAGACTTCAAACACATTGCATTCTGAACGTTAGCTTTCATTAGTATTAAAGAGTCATCAGCAAAGAGGAGATTTGTTACCGCCGGTGCATCTCTACACACTTTGACTCCCATTAAATCTCCATACTGTTCCGCATGAGATAACAGTGCTGTCAACCCCTCCGTGCACAGCAGAAATAAATACGGGGACAATGGGTCTCCCTGTCGGAGTCCCCGAGAAGGTTTGATGGATTCTGTTTGCACTGAATTATATCTCACCTTATACTCCACGGAAGAAACACACAACATTATCATCTTCACCCAATCCTCATGAAATCCCAGTTTCAACAAAATTGCCTCCAGAAAGACCCACTCAACCGTGTCATACGCTTTGTGCATATCAAGTTTCACTGCACACCAACCGTCCTTGCCCACTTTCTTTTGCTTGATCGAATGTAAACTTTCATAAGCAATCAACACATTGTCAGTAATAAGCCTTCCAGGGACAAAGGCGCTCTGTGTTGGGCTAATGATTTCTGGTAGCAGCACCTTAAGTCTCATTGCTATCATCTTAGAGATTACCTTATACACCACGTTGCATAAGCTAATTGGTCTAAATTGCGTAACTTTCTCCGGGGAATTTACCTTTGGGATCATGACAATAGTAGTATCATTCCACCCTTGTGGCATAACCCGAGAGTTGACAGCATTCAGCACCTCCATAACTAAATCATCGCCGAGCATAGGCCAGAACCTCTTATAAAAAACTGCATGGAGGCCATCCGGGCCTGGTGCCTTAAAATCACCAATGGAGAATAGAGCCTTTCTCACCTCCTCCGCAGTATATGGTGCCATGAGGGAGATGTTCATCGCTTCTGACACTCGGCGCTGGACTTTATTCAACACATTGTTCTCTGGCATAGACACCTGGGAAGTATAGAGCTCCTTAAAGTAACCCGTAATGATGCTATTTAAATCATCACTTCCTTCCTTCCACACTCCTGTATCATCTAGTAACCTTTTAATACAATTTCTTTTCTTTCGAGCTGTTGCTGCTTTATGGAAGTACGACGTATTCCTGTCACCATGGAGTAACCAATTAGCACGGCCCCGCTGCAACCAGAGCAACTCCTCCTGGTCCAACAAATTTTCAATGAGAAGCTGCGACTCTTTGATTTTCTGCCTCACTTCTACCGTCAGCGTGCCTCTTCTCAGTTTCTCTAAATCTTTCTTCAGTTTGTTTATTCTCTTTTTTGGACCTTTCAGCATGTCTCGGTCCCAAATGAAAAGGTCATCCTTCACCGCCTTGGTTCGGTCCGCAAGAGAGGGTCCGATCCCTGCTAGCTTCGCCTTTTCCCAGGAACTTTTAACAACTTCGTCTACCGTAGCTTCGCTCAACCATCTTGCTTCGAACCTTCTTTCACCTTTCTGTTGTTGTCCCATAACAGCAGAGAAATACTCCGTGTCCACCACGATTGGCCTGTGGTCCGAGTGTACATGGTGTTCATGTATAACGGCTGCATAAGGAAACTTTTCAGCCCATATTTCGTTACATAAGGCTCTATCAAGTCTTTCTCTGATCACCCCCCTACTCCAAGTAAAGTTATCTCCAATTGTCATGATTTCCTGTAGCCCACAATCATCCACACAATCTTTGAAATTTTGCATGAAATGTTGCGGTCTAGTATTCCCACCCTCCTTCTCGCTGGCAATAAGTATCTCATTGAAATCCCCAAAGATCATCCATGGTCCTGCTGCATTATTATGGAGAGTTCTCATATATGTCCATGACAAGTGCTTCATCTCCCAACTCGGTTCACCATAGAACCCAGTTAGACGCCAGGCCACATTGTTCTCTTCCATGACTAAACCATCTATAAAGTTGGGTGAAGAATAATTTAAAACCACTTCATTAGAAAGGTTGTACAACAGTACAAGACCTCCTGAACGGCCATCACTCTCAATAATATGAAAAAGATCAAAGCCTAGCTTCACCCTTAGCTCAGTTGCCTTAGCTGTATTCAGATGTGATTCAGACAAGAAAATCACATCCGCTTTCACACGCCCTTGAAGATCCAAGAGCTCTCGAACTGCCGTGGGCGAAAGCATTCCACGGCAGTTCCAACTGATTAGCTTCATTGCGTCCGGTCGACGGAGACGACGGCGACTGATGAACAAAAACTCTCGGACAGCTGGAGCCGCCGGAGGACAGCGAACCCTAGTTATAACGCTAGGGGACAATATGTCTGGCAGGGAACTCCCTCGTCAGAACATCAAGCTAGCATCCAACTCTCAGATGCCAATACAATCACCTCGTGCTGCAGTTGCATGTATACGTAGCCTTCACAGGATTCGTAGGACTTGCACGCAGCAGATCAGATCCATGCAGCGGAAGACAAACAGCGAGCAGCGCCAGATGGAAGCAAGCACGACCTACCACAGTGCGGAGGGTCGGAAGGAGCAGCAGCGGCGCCGCCGCGGACGAAGTGGCGGCCGGCGGCGGCCGCTGACCTAGATCGCCTTAGGGCTAACAATCAATCAGGTGTATCTACTGAATACTGCCTCTTGGTTCAGCTCGTTCTCCAACAGTGGCATCATGAGCTAGGTCTATGCGTAGAATCTATGCACGAGTAGAACACAAGTTGTTGTGGGCGTCGATCTTGTTAATTTGCTTGCCGTTACTAGTCTTATCTTGATTCGGCGGTATTGTGGGATGAAGCGGCCCGGACCAACTTTACACGTACTCTTACGTGAGACCGGTTCCACCGCCTGACATGCACTTGTTGCATAAGGTGGCTAGCGGGTGTCTGTCTCTCCCACCTTAGTCGGATTGGATTCGATGAAAAGGGTCCTTATGAAGGGTAAATAGCAATTGGCATATCACGTTGTGGTTTTGGCGTAGGTAAGAAACGTTCTTGCTAGAAACCTATAGCAGCCACGTAAAAACTTGCAACTACAAATTAGAGGACGTCTAACTTGTTTTTGCAGCATATGCCTTGTGATGTGATATGGCCAAAAGGATGTGATGTGATGCATTGTGATGTATGAGATTGATCATGTTCTTGTAATAGGATTCACGACTTGCATGTCGATGAGTATGACAACCGGCAGGAGCCATAGGAGTTGTCTTATTTTATTGTATGACCTGCGTGTCAATCATAAACGCCATGTAATTACTTTACTTTATTGCTAAACGTTAGCCATAGTAGTAGAAGTAATAGTTGGCGAGACAACTTCATGAAGACACAATGATGGAGATCATGATGATGGAGATCATGGTGTCGTGCCGGTGACAGTGATAATCATGGTGCCCCGAAGATGGAGATCAAAGGAGCAAGATGATATTGGCCATATCATGTCACTATATTGATTGCATGTGATGTTTATCATGTTTACATCTTATTTGCTTAGAACGACGGTAGTAAATAAGATGATCTCTCAATAAAATTTCAAGAGAAGTGTTCACCCTAACTGTGCACCGTTGCTAAGGATCGTTGTTCCGAAGCACCACGTGATGATCGGGTGTGATAGGTTCTATCGTTCGCATACAACGGGTGTAAGCCAGATTTACACACGCGAAACACTTAGGTTGACTTGACGAGCCTAGCATGTACAGACATGTCCTCGGAACACGGAAGACCGAAAGGTCGAACATGAGTCGTATTGCAGATGTGATCAACATGGAGATGTTCACCATGGATAACTAGTCCATCTCACGTGATGATCGGACACGGGCTAGTTGACATGGATCATGTATCACTTGGATGACTAGAGAGATGTCTGTCTAAGTGGGAGTTCATTAAATAATTTGATTATGTGAACTTAATTATCATGAACTTAGTCTAAAAATGTCTTTACAATCTATATTGTAGATCCAATGGCCAACGCTAATGTCACCCTCAACTTCAACGCGTTCCTAGATAAAAACCAAGCTGAAAGATGATGGAAGCAACTATGCGGACTGGGTTCGTAGCTTGAGGATCATCCTCATAGCTTCCAAAAGATTGTATGTCCTTGATGCACCGCTAGGTGACCCACCCATTTTCCCAGCGGATCAAGACGTTACGAACGCTTGGCAGTCACGCTGCGATGATTACTCCCTTGTTCAGTGCGGCATGCTTTACAGTTTAGAACCGGGGCTCCAAAAGTGTTTTGAGCAACACGGAGCATATGAGATGTTCCAAGAGCTGAAACTGGTTTTCTAAGCTCATGCCCGGGTCGAGAGATATGACGTCTCCGACAAGTTCTTCAGCTGTAAGATGGAGGAGAATAGTTCTGTCAGTGAGCACATACTCAAAATGTCTGGGTTACACAACCGCTTGACTCAACTGGGAGTTAATCTCCCGGATGACTCGGTCATTGACAGAATCCTCCAGTCGCTTCCACCTAGCTACAAGAGCTTTGTGATGAACTACAACATGCAGGGTATGGAGAAGTCCATTCCTGAGTTGTACTCGATGCTGAAATCAGCGGAGGTCGAGATCAAAAAGGAGCATCAAGTGTTGATGGTGAATAAGACCACTAGTTTCAAGAAAGGCAAGGGTAAGAAGAACTTCAAGAAGGACGGCAAAGCTGTTGCCGCGCCCGGTAAGCAAGTTGCCGGGAAGAAGAACAAGAATGGACCCAAGCCTGAGACTGAGTGCTTTTATTGCAAGGGTACCGGTCACTGGAAGCGGAACTGCCCCAAGTACTTAGCGGATAAGAAGGCCGACAACGTTAAAGGTATATGTGATATACTTGTTATTGATGTGTACCTAACCAACGCTCGTAGTAGCTCCTGGGTATTTGATACCGGTGCAGTTGCTCACATTTGTAACTCCAAGTAGGAGCTGCGGAATAAGCGGAGACTGGCAAAGGACGAGGTGACGATGCGCGTCGGGAATGGTTCCAAGGTCGATGTGATTGCCGTCGGCACGCTACCTCTACATCTACCTTCGGGATTAGTTTTAAACCTCAATAATTGTTATTTAGTACCAGCTTTGAGCATGAACATTGTATCTGGATCTCGTTTGATGCGAGATGGCTACTCATTTAAATCTGAGAATAATGGTTGTTCTATTTATATGAGAGAAATGTTTTATGGTCATGCCCCGCTGGTCAATGGTTTATTTTTGATGAATCTCGAACGTGATGTTACACATGTCCATAGTGTGAGTACCAAAAAGTGTAAGGTTGATAACGATAGTCCCACTTACATGTGGCACTGCCGCCTTGGTCATATTGGTGTCAAACGTATGAAGAAGCTCCATGCTGATGGACTTTTGGAGTCTCTTGATTTCGAATCATTTGACACGTGCGAACCATGCCTCATGGGCAAGATGACCAAGACTCCGTTCTCTGGAACAATGGAGCGAGCGACTGACTTGTTGGAGATAATACATACCGATGTATGCGGTCCAATGAGCGTCGAGGCTCGCGGTGGCTACCGTTATGTTCTCACCCTCACTGATGACTTGAGCAGATATGGGTATGTCTACTTAATGAAACACAAGTCTGAAACCTTTGAAAGGTTCAAGGAATTTCAGAGTGAGGTAGAGAATCAACGTGACAGAAAAATAAAGTGCCTACGATCTGATCGTGGCGGAGAATATTTAAGTCACGAGTTTGGCACGCACCTAAGGAAATGTGGAATTGTTTCACAACTCACGCCGCCTGGCACACCTCAGCGAAATGGTGTGTCTGAACGTCGTAATCGCACTCTATTGGATATGGTGCGATCTATGATGTCTCTTACCGACTTACCGCTATCATTTTGGGGATATGCATTAGAGACTGCCGCATTCACTTTAAATAGGGCACCGTCAAAGTCCGTTGAGACGACACCGTATGAATTATGGTTTGGGAAGAAACCTAAGCTGTCATTTCTAAAAGTTTGGGGATGCGATGCTTATGTGAAGAAACTTCAACCTGAGAAGCTCGAACCCAAAGCGGAAAAGTGCGTCTTCATAGGATATCCCAAAGAGACTATTGGGTATACCTTCTACCTCAGATCCGAAGGCAAAGTCTTTGTTGCCAAGAATGGATCCTTTCTCGAGAAAGAGTTTCTCTCGAAAGAAGTAAGTGGGAGGAAAATAGAACTTGATGAGGTAATTGTACCTCCACTCGAACCGGAGGGTAGCGCAGCACATGAAGTTGTTTCTGTGGAGCCTACACCGGCTGGAGAGGAAGTTAGTGATGATGATCATGAAACTTCAGATCAAGTCACTATTGAACGTCGAAGGTCCACTAGGACACGTTCCGCACCAGAGTGGTACGGCAACCCTGTCCTGGAGATCATGTTGTTGGGCAACAGTGAACCTTCGAACTATGAAGAAGCAATGGCGGGCCCGGATTCCAACAAATGGCTTGAAGCCATGAAATCCGAGATAGGATCCATGTATGAGAACAAAGTGTGGACTTTGGTGGACTTGTCTGATGATAAGCGAGCCACTGAAAATAAATGGATCTTTAAGAAGAAGACTGACGCGGATGGTAATGTGACCGTCTATAAGGCTCGGCTTGTCGCTAAGGGTTGTCGACAAGTTCAAGGAGTTGACTACGATGAGACTTTCTCACCCGTAGCGATGCTGAAGTCTGTCCGAATCATGTTAGCAATTGCCGCATTTTATGATTATGAGATCTGGCAAATGGACGTCAAAACGGCATTCCTTAATGGCTTCCTTAAGGAAGAACTGTATATGATGCAGCCGGAAGGTTTTGTCGATCCTAAAGATGCTAACAAAGTATGCAAGCTCCAGCGCTCCATCTATGGGCTGGTGCAAGCATCTCGGAGTTGGAACATTCGCTTTAATGAGGTAATTAAAGCGTTTGGGTTTATGCAGGTTTATGGAGAACCTTGTATTTACAAGAAAGTGAGTGGGAGCTCTGTAGCATTTCTCATATTATATGTGGATGACATATTGTTGATGGGAAATGATATAGAACTTTTGGAAAGTGTAAAGGCCTACTTGAATAAATGTTTTTCAATGAAGGACCTTGGAGAAGCTGCTTACATATTAGGTATTAAGATCTATAGAGATAGATCGAAACGCCTCATAGGTCTTTCACAAAGTACATACCTTGAAAAGATATTGAAGAATTTCAATATGGATCAGTCCAAGAAGGGGTTCTTGCCTGTGTTACAGGGTGTGAAATTGAGTACGACTCAATGCCCGACCACGGCAAAGGATAGAGAAAAGATGAGTTTCATCCCCTATGCTTCAGCCATAGGCTCTATTATGTATGCCATGCTGTGTACCAGACCTGATGTGAACCTTGCCATAAGTTTGGTAGGGAGGTACCAAAGTGATCCCGGAGCGGAACACTGGACAGCGGTCAAGAATATCCTGAAGTACCTGAAAAGGACAAAGGACATGTTTCTCGTATATGGAGGTGCCGAAGAGCTCGTCGTAAAGGGTTACGTCGATGCTAGCTTCGACACGGATCCGGACGACTCCAAGTCACAAACCGGATACGTGTATATTTTGAACGGAGGGGCAGTCAGCTGGTGCAGCAGCAAGCAAAGTGTCGTGGCGGCATCTACATGTGAAGCGGAGTATATAGCTGCTTCGGAAGCAGCAAAGGAAGGAGTCTGGATGAAGGAGTTCATCACCGACCTAGGAGTAATTCCCAATGCGTCGGGCCCGATGACTCTATTCTGTGACAACACTGGAGCTATTGCCCTTGCGAAGGAGCCCAGGTTTCACAAGAAGACAAGACACATCAAGCGCCGCTTCAACTCCATCCGTGATTACATTCAGGAGGGAGATATAGAAATTTGTAAAGTACATACGGATCTGAATGTCGCAGATCCGTTGACTAAACCTCTCTCACGAGCAAAACATGATCAACACCAAAATGCTATGGGTGTTCGACTCATCACAATGTAACTAGATTATTGACTCTAGTGCAAGTGGGAGACTGTTGGAAATATGCCCTAGAGGCAATAATAAAATGGTTATTATTGTATTTCCTTGTTCATGATAATTGTCTATTGTTCATGCTATAATTGTGTTATCCGGAAACCGTAATGCATGTGTGAATACATAGACCACAACGTGTCCCTAGTGAGCCTCTAGTTGGCTAGCTCGTTGATCAATAGATGGTCACGGTTTCATGACCATGGACATTGGATGTCGTTGATAACGGGATCACAGAATTAGGAGAATGATGTGATGGACAAGACCCAATCCTAAGCATAGCACAAGATCGTGTAGTTCGTCTGCTAAAGCTTTTCCAATGTCAAGTATCATTTCCTTAGACCATGAGATTGTGCAACTCCCGGATACCGTAGGAATACTTTGGGTGTGCCAAACGTCACAACGTAACTGGGTGGCTATAAAGGTACACTACGGGTATCTCCGAAAGTGTCTGTTGGGTCGGCACGAATCGAGACTGGGATTTGTCACTCCGTATGACGGAGAGGTATCTCTGGGCCCACTCGGTAAGACATCATCATATTGAGCTCAATGTGACTAAGGAGTTAGCCACGGGATGATGTGTTACGGAACGAGTAAAGAGACTTGCCGGTAACGAGATTGAACAAGGTATAGGGATACCGACGATCGAATCTCGGGCAAGTATCATACCGGTAGACAAAGGGAATTGTATACGGGATTGATTGAATCCCCGACATCGTGGTTCATCCGATGAGATCATCGTGGAGCATGTGGGAGCCAACATGGGTATCCAGATCCCGCTGTTGGTTATTGACCGGAGAGGTGTCTCGGTCATGTCTACGTGCCTCCCGAACCCATAGGGTCTACACACTTAAGGTTCGATGACGCTAGGGTTATAGGGAAATAGTGTACGTGGTTACCGAAGGTTGTTCGGAGTCCCGGATGAGATCCCGGACGTCACGAGGAGTTCCGGAATGGTCCGGAGGTAAAGATTCATATATAGGAAGTGAGGTTTTGGTCACCGGAAATGTTTCGGGCGTCACCGGTAACGTACCGGGACCACCGGAAGGGTTCCGGGGGTCCACCGGGAGGGACCACCGGCCCCAGAGGGCTGCATGGGCCACAAGTGGAAGGGAACAAGCCCCTAGGTGGGCTGGTGCGCCTCCCACCCCAGCCCAAGGCGCAGCCAAGGGTGGAGGGGGCAAACCCTAGAGCAGATGGGCCCTAAGGCCCACCTAGGGCTGCGCCCCCTCTCTCCCTCCCTCTGACCGCCGCCCAGATGGGATCTGGGGCTGCCGCCGGCCCCCTAAGGGGAACCCTAGGGCGCAGCCCCTCCCCTCCCCTCCTCCTATATATAGTGGTGAGTTTTGGGGCTGCCAACACACGAGTTTTCCCTCTCTCTCGGCGCAGCCCTACCTCTCCCTCTCCTCGTTCTCCGTAGTGCTTGGCGAAGCCCTGCCGGAGTACCATGCAGCTCCATCGCCACCACGCCGTCGTGCTGCCGGAGCTATCCCTCAACCTCTCCTTCCTCCTTGCTGGATCAAGGCGTAGGAGACGTCACCGGGCTGCACGTGTGTTGAACGCGGAGGCGCCGTTGTTCGGCGCTTAGATCGGAATCGACCGCGATCTGAATCGCTGCGAGTACGACTCCACCAACCGCGTTCTTGTAACGCTTCCGCTTTGCGATCTTCAAAGGTATGAAGATGCACTCTCCCCTTACTCGTTGCTGGTTTCTCCATAGATAGATCTTGGTGAACACGTAGGAAATTTTTTGATTTACTACTACTGTTGGGAGACGTAGTAGTAAATCAAAATTTTTCCTACGTGTTCACCAAGATCTATCTATGGAGAAACCAGCAACGAGTAAGGGGAGAGTGCATCTTCATACCTTTGAAGATCGCAAAGCGGAAGCGTTACAAGAACGCGGTTGGTGGAGTCGTACTCGCAGCGATTCAGATCGCGGTCGATTCCGATCTAAGCGCCGAACAACGGCGCCTCCGCGTTCAACACACGTGCAGCCCGGCGACGTCTCCTACGCCTTGATCCAGCAAGGAGGAAGGAGAGGTTGAGGGAGAGCTCCGGCAGCACGGCGGCGTGGTGGCGGTGGAGCTGCGTGGTTTTCCGGCAGGGCTTCGCCAAGCACTACGGAGGAGGAGGAAGGTGTAGGAGGGGGATGGCTGCGCCAGGGGCTGAGGTGTGGTCTCCCTCCCACCCTAGGGCGGCAGCCGGCCCTAGATGGCCCTTGGGGCGGCTGCCAAGAGAGGGAGAGGGAGGGGCAGCGCCCTAGATGGGCCTAGGGCCCATCTGCCTCTAGGGTTTGCCCCCTCCCACCTAGTGCTGCGCCTTTGGCCCTTGTGGGGGGCGCACCAGCCCACCTAGGGGCTGGTTCCCTCCCACTTGAGGCCCATGCAGCCCTCTGGTGCCGGTGGCCCCACATGGTGGACCCCCCGAACCCTTCCGGTGGTCCCGGTACGTTACCGGTGATGCCCGAAACACTTCCGGTGACCAAAACCTCACTTCCTATATATGAATCTTTACCTCCGGACCATTCCGGAACTCCTCGTGACGTCCGGGATCTCATCCGGGACTCCGAACAACCTTCGGTAACCACGTACACTATTTCCCTATAACCCTAGCGTCATTGAACCTTAAGTGTGTAGACCCTATGGGTTCGGGAGGCACGTAGACATGACCGAGACACCTCTCCGGTCAATAACCAACAACGGGATTTGGATACCCATGTTGGCTCCCACATGCTCCACGATGATCTCATCGGATGAACCACGATGTCGGGGATTCAATCAATCCCGTATACAATTCCCTTTGTCTACCGGTATGATACTTGACCGAGATTCGATCGTCGGTATCCCCATACCCTGTTCAATCTCGTTACCGGCAAGTCTCTTTACTCGTTCCGTAACACATCATCCCGTGGCTAACTCCTTAGTCACATTGAGCTCATTATGACGATGTCTTACCGAGTGGGCCCAGAGATACCTCTCCGTCATACGGAGTGACAAATCCCAGTCTCGATTCGTGCCAACCCAACAGATACTTTCGGAGATACCCGTAGTTTACCTTTATAGCCACCCAGTTACGTTGTGACGTTTGGCACACCCAAAGTATTCCTACGGTATCCGGGAGTTGCACAATCTCATGGTCTAAGGAAACGATACTTGACATTGGAAAAGCTTTAGCAGACGAACTACACGATCTTATGCTATGCTTAGGATTGGGTCTTGTCCATCACATCATTCTCCTAATGATGTGATCCCGTTATCAACGACATCCAATGTCCATGGTCATGAAACCGTGACCATCTATTGATCAACGAGCTAGCCAACTAGAGGCTCACTAGGGACATGTTATGGTCTATGTATTCACACATGTATTACGGTTTCCGGTTAACACAATTATAGCATGAACAATAGACAATTATCATGAACAAGGAAATACAATAATAACCATTTTATTATTGCCTCTAGGGCATATTTCCAACAGTCTCCCACTTGCACTAGAGTCAATAATCTAGTTACATTGTGATGAATCGAACACCCATAGCATTCTGGTGTTGATCATGTTTTGCTCGTGAGAGAGGTTTAGTCAACGGATCTGCGACATTCAGATCCGTATGCACTTTACAAATATCTATATCTCCCTCCTGAATGTAATCACGGATGGAGTTGAAGCGGCGCTTGATGTGTCTTGTCTTCTTGTGAAACCTGGGCTCCTTCGCAAGGGCAATAGCTCCAGTGTTGTCACAGAATAGAGTCATCGGGCCCGACGCATTGGGAATTACTCCTAGGTCGGTGATGAACTCCTTCATCCAGACTCCTTCCTTTGCTGCTTCCGAAGCAGCTATATACTCCGCTTCACATGTAGATGCCGCCACGACACTTTGCTTGCTGCTGCACCAGCTGACTGCCCCTCCGTTCAAAATATACACGTATCCGGTTTGTGACTTGGAGTCATCCGGATCTGTGTCGAAGCTAGCATCGACGTAACCCTTTACGACGAGCTCTTCGGCACCTCCATATACGAGAAACATGTCCTTTGTCCTTTTCAGGTACTTCAGGATATTCTTGACCGCTGTCCAGTGTTCCGCTCCGGGATCACTTTGGTACCTCCCTACCAAACTTTCGGCAAGGTTCACATCAGGTCTGGTACACAGCATGGCATACATAATAGAGCATATGGCTGAAGCATAGGGGATGACACTCATCTCTTCTCTATCCTTTACCGTGTTCGGGCATTGAGTCGTACTCAATCTCACACCCTGTAACACAGGCAAGAACCCCTTCTTGGACTGATCCATATTGAACTTCTTCAATATCTTTTCAAGGTATGTGCTTTGTGAAAGACCTATGAGGCGTCTCGATCTATCTCTATAGATCTTAATACCTAATATGTAAGCAGCTTCTCCAAGGTCCTTCATCGAAAAACATTTATTCAAGTAGGCCTTTACACTTTCCAAAAGTTCTATATCATTTCCCATTAATAATATGTCATCCACATATAATATGAGAAATGCTACAGAGCTCCCACTCACTTTCTTGTAAATACAGGGTTCTCCATAAACCTGCATAAACCCAAACGCTTTAATCACCTCATTAAAGCGAATGTTCCAACTCCGAGATGGTTGCACCAGCCCATAGATGGAGCGCTGGAGCTTGCATACTTTGTTAGCATCTTTAGGATCGACAAAACCTTCCGGCTGCATCATATATAGTTCTTCCTTAAGGAAGCCATTAAGGAATGCTGTTTTGACGTCCATTTGCCAGATCTCAAAATCATAAAATGCGGCAATTGCTAACATGATTCGGACAGACTTCAGCATCGCTACGGGTGAGAAAGTCTCATCGTAGTCAACTCCTTGAACTTGTCGATAACCCTTAGCGACAAGCCGAGCCTTATAGACGGTCACATTACCATCCGCGTCAGTCTTTTTAAAGATCCATTTATTTTCAATGGCTCGCTTATCATCAGGCAAGTCCACCAAAGTCCACACTTTGTTCTCATACATGGATCCTATCTCGGATTTCATGGCTTCAAGCCATTTGTTGGAATCCGGGCCCGCCATCGCTTCTTCATAGTTCGAAGGTTCACTGTTGTCCAACAACATGATCTCTAGGACAGGATTGCCGTACCACTCTGGTGCGGAACGTGTCCTCGTGGACCTACGAAGTTCAGTAGTAACTTGATCAGAAGTTTCATGATCATCATCATTAACTTCCTCTCCAGCCGGTGTAGGCTCCACAGAAACAACTTCCTGTGCTGCGCTACCCTCCGGTTCGAGTGGAGGTACAATTACCTCATCAAGTTCTATTTTCCTCCCACTTACTTCTTTCGAGAGAAACTCTTTCTCGAGAAAGGATCCATTCTTGGCAACAAAGACTTTGCCTTCGGATCTGAGGTAGAAGGTATACCCAATAGTCTCTTTGGGATATCCTATGAAGATGCACTTTTCCGCTTTGGGTTCGAGCTTCTCAGGTTGAAGTTTCTTCACATAAGCATCGCATCCCCAAACTTTTAGAAACGACAGCTTAGGTTTCTTCCCAAACCATAATTCATACGGTGTCGTCTCAACGGACTTTGACGGTGCCCTATTTAAAGTGAATGCGGCAGTCTCTAATGCATATCCCCAAAATGATAGCGGTAAGTCGGTAAGAGACATCATAGATCGCACCATATCCAATAGAGTGCGATTACGACGTTCAGACACACCATTTCGCTGAGGTGTGCCAGGCGGCGTGAGTTGTGAAACAATTCCACATTTCCTTAGGTGCGTGCCAAACTCGTGACTTAAATATTCTCCGCCACGATCAGATCGTAGGCACTTTATTTTTCTGTCACGTTGATTCTCTACCTCACTCTGAAATTCCTTGAACCTTTCAAAGGTTTCAGACTTGTGTTTCATTAAGTAGACATACCCATATCTGCTCAAGTCATCAGTGAGTGTGAGAACATAACGGTAGCCACCGCGAGCCTCGACGCTCATTGGACCGCATACATCGGTATGTATTATCTCCAACAAGTCAGTTGCTCGCTCCATTGTTCCAGAGAACGGAGTCTTGGTCATCTTGCCCATGAGGCATGGTTCGCACGTGTCAAATGATTCGAAATCAAGAGACTCCAAAAGTCCATCAGCATGGAGCTTCTTCATGCGTTTGACACCAATATGACCAAGGCGGTAGTGCCACATGTAAGTGGGACTATCGTTATCAACCTTACACTTTTTGGTACTCACACTATGGACATGTGTAACATCATGTTCGAGATTCATCAAAAATAAAGCATTGACCAGCGGGGCATGACCATAAAACATTTCTCTCATATAAATAGAACAACCATTATTCTCAGATTTAAATGAGTAGCCATCTCGCATCAAACGAGATCCAGATACAATGTTCATGCTCAAAGCTGGTACCAAATAACAATTATTGAGGTTTAAAACTAATCCCGAAGGTAGATGTAGAGGTAGCGTGCCGACGGCGATCACATCGACCTTGGAACCATTCCCGACGTGCATCGTCACCTCGTCCTTTGCTAGTCTCCGCTTATTCCGCAGCTCCTGCTTGGAGTTACAAATGTGAGCAACTGCACCGGTATCAAATACCCAGGAGCTACTACGAGCGCTGGTTAGGTACACATCAATAACAAGTATATCACATATACCTTTAACGTTGCCGGCCTTCTTATCCGCCAAGTACTTGGGGCAGTTCCGCTTCCAGTGACCGGTACCCTTGCAATAAAAGCACTCAGTCTCAGGCTTGGGTCCATTCTTGTTCTTCTTCCCAGCAACTTGCTTACTGGGCGCGGCAACAGCTTTGCCGTCCTTCTTGAAGTTCTTCTTACCCTTGCCTTTCTTGAAACTAGTGGTCTTATTCACCATCAACACTCGATGCTCCTTTTTGATCTCGACCTCCGCTGATTTCAGCATCGAGTACAACTCAGTAATGGACTTCTCCATACCCTGCATGTTGTAGTTCATCACAAAGCTCTTGTAGCTAGGTGGAAGCGACTGGAGGATTCTGTCAATGACCGAGTCATCCGGGAGATTAACTCCCAGCTGAGTCAAGCGGTTGTGCAACCCAGACATTTTGAGTATGTGCTCACTGACAGAACTATTCTCCTCCATCTTACAGCTGAAGAACTTGTCGGAGACGTCATATCTCTCGACCCGGGCATGGGCTTGGAAAACCAGTTTCAGCTCTTGGAACATCTCATATGCTCCGTGTTGCTCAAAACGCTTTTGGAGCCCCGGTTCTAAACTGTAAAGCATGCCGCACTGAACCAGGGAGTAATCATCACTACGCGACTGCCAGGCGTTCATAACGTCTTGCTCCGCTGGGAGAATGGGTGGGTCACTTAGCGGTGCATCAAGGACATACAATCTTTTGGAAGCTATGAGGATGATCCTCAAGCTACGGACCCAGTCCGCATAGTTGCTTCCATCATCTTTCAGCTTGGTTTTCTCTAGGAACGCGTTGAAGTTGAGGGTGACATTAGCGTTGGCCATTGGATCTACAATATAGATTGTAAAGACATTTTTAGACTAAGTTCATGATAATTAAGTTCACATAATCAAATTATTTAATGAACTCCCACTTAGACAGACATCTCTCTAGTCATCCAAGTGATACATGATCCATGTCAACTAGCCCGTGTCCGATCATCACGTGAGACGGACTAGTCATCCATGGTGAACATCTCCATGTTGATCGCATCTGCTATACGACTCATGTTCGACCTTTCGGTCTTCCGTGTTCCGTGGCCATGTCTGTACATGCTAGGCTCGTCAAGTCAACCTAAGTGTTTTGCGTGTGTAAATCTGGCTTACACCCGTTGTATGCGAACGATAGAACCTATCACACCCGATCATCACGTGGTGCTTCGGAACAACGATCCTTAGCAACGGTGCACAGTTAGGGTGAACACTTCTCTTGAAATTTTATTGAGAGATCATCTTATTTACTACCGTCGTTCTAAGCAAATAAGATGTAAACATGATAAACATCACATGCAATCAATATAGTGACATGATATGGCCAATATCATCTTGCTCCTTTGATCTCCATCTTCGGGGCACCATGATCATCACTGTCACCGGCACGACACCATGATCTTCATCATCATGATCTCCATCATTGTGTCTTCATGAAGTTGTCTCGCCAACTATTACTTCTACTACTATGGCTAACGTTTAGCAATAAAGTAAAGTAATTACATGGCGTTTATGATTGACACGCAGGTCATACAATAAAATAAGACAACTCCTATGGCTCCTGCCGGTTGTCATACTCATCGACATGCAAGTCGTGAATCCTATTACAAGAACATGATCAATCTCATACATCACAATGCATCACATCACATCCTTTTGGCCATATCACATCACAAGGCATATGCTGCAAAAACAAGTTAGACGTCCTCTAATTTGTAGTTGCAAGTTTTTACGTGGCTGCTATAGGTTTCTAGCAAGAACGTTTCTTACCTACGCCAAAACCACAACGTGATATGCCAATTGCTATTTACCCTTCATAAGGACCCTTTTCATCGAATCCAATCCGACTAAGGTGGGAGAGACAGACACCCGCTAGTCACCTTATGCAACAAGTGCATGTCAGGCGGTGGAACCGGTCTCACGTAAGAGTACGTGTAAAGTTGGTCCGGGCCGCTTCATCCCACAATACCGCCGAATCAAGATAAGACTAGTAACGGCAAGCAAATTAACAAGATCGACGCCCACAACAACTTGTATTCTACTCGTGCATAGATTCTACGCATAGACCTAGCTCATGATGCCACTGTTGGGAGACGTAGTAGTAAATCAAAAAATTTCCTACGTGTTCACCAAGATCTATCTATGGAGAAACCAGCAACGAGTAAGGGGAGAGTGCATCTTCATACCTTTGAAGATCGCAAAGCGGAAGCGTTACAAGAACGCGGTTGATGGAGTCGTACTCGCAGCGATTCAGATCGCGGTCGATTCCGATCTAAGCGCTGAACAACGGCGCCTCCGCGTTCAACACACGTACAGCCCGGTGACGTCTCCTACGCCTTGATCCAGCAAGGAGGAAGGAGAGGTTGAGGGAGAGCTCCGGCAGCACGACGGCGTGGTGGCGGTGGAGCTGCGTGGTATTCCGGCAGGGCTTCGCCAAGCACTACGGAGGAGGAGGAAGGTGTAGGAGGGGGATGGCTGCGCCAGGGGCGGAGGTGTGGCCTCCCTCCCACCCCTCCACTATTTATAGGCTGAGGGGGAGAGGGGGCCGGCCCCCTAGATCCCATCTAGGGATGGGGCGGCGGCCAAAGGGGGGAGGAGTGCCTCCCAAGTCAAGTGGAGGCCCTCCCCCTTAGGGTTTCCCCTCTCCCATGCGCATGGGCCTTAGGGGGGCTGGTGCCCCAGGCCCATTAAGGCTAGGGCGCCCCCTTACAGCCCATGCTGCTGTATTGGACGTGGTGGAACCTTTCCCGGACCTCCGGACCCCTCCGGAATCCTCCGGAACCTTCTGGAAGCTTCCCGGTTCAATACCGGAAAAACCCGAACTTTTTACGGAACCCCAATAACAACTTCCTATATATAAATCTTTACCTCCGGACCATTCCGGAGCTCCTCGTGACATCCGGGATCTCATCCGGGACTCCGAACAACCTTCGGTAACCACGTACACTATTTCCCTATAACCCTAGCGTCATCGAACCTTAAGTGTGTAGACCCTACGGGTCCGGGACACACGTAGACATGACCGAGACACCTCTCCGGTCAATAACCAACAGCGGGATCTGGATACCCATGTTGGCTCCCACATGCTCCACGATGATCTCATCGGATGAACCACGATGTCGGGGATTCAATCAATCCCGTATACAATTCCCTTTGTCTACCGGTATGATACTTGCCCGAGATTCGATCGTCGGTATCCCTATACCTTGTTCAATCTCGTTACCGGCAAGTCTCTTTACTCGTTCCGTAACACATCATCCCGTGGCTAACTCCTTAGTCACATTGAGCTCAATATGATGATGTCTTACCGAGTGGGCCCAGAGATACCTCTCCGTCATGCGGAGTAACAAATCCCAGTCTCGATTCGTGCCAACCCAACAGACACTTTTGGAGATACCCGTAGTGTACCTTTATAGCCACCCAGTTACGTTGTGACGTTTGGCACACCCAAAGTATTCCTACGGTATCCGGGAGTTGCACAATCTCATGGTCTAAGGAAACGATACTTGACATTGGAAAAGCTTTAGCAGACGAACTATACGATCTTGTGCTATGCTTAGGATTGGGTCTTGTCCATCACATCATTCTCCTAATGATGTGATCCCGTTATCAACGACATCCAATGTCCATGGTCATGAAACCGTGACCATCTATTGATCAACGAGCAAGCCAACTAGAGGCTCACTAGGGACACGTTGTGGTCTATGTATTCACACATGCATTACGGTTTCCGGGTAACACAATTATAGCATGAACAATAGACAATTATCATGAACAAGGAAATACAATAATAACCATTTTATTATTGCCTCTAGGGCATATTTCCAACAGTCTCCCACTTGCACTAGAGTCAATAATCTAGTTACATTGTGATGAGTCGAACACCCATAGCATTTTGGTGTTGATCATGTTTTGCTCGTGAGAGAGGTTTAGTCAACGGATCTGCGACATTCAGATCCGTATGTACTTTACAAATTTCTATATCTCCCTCCTGAATGTAATCACGGATGGAGTTGAAGCGGCGCTTGATGTGTCTTGTCTTCTTGTGAAACCTGGGCTCCTTCGCAAGGGCAATAGCTCCAGTGTTGTCACAGAATAGAGTCATCGGTCCCGACGCATTGGGAATTACTCCTAGGTCGGTGATGAACTCCTTCATCCAGACTCCTTCCTTTGCTGCTTCCGAAGCAGCTATATACTCCGCTTCACATGTAGATGCCGCCACGACACTTTGCTTGCTGCTGCACCAGCTGACTGCCCCTCCGTTCAAAATATACACGTATCCGGTTTGTGACTTAGAGTCATCCGGATCTGTGTCGAAGCTAGCATCGACGTAACCCTTTACGACGAGCTCTTCGGCACCTCCATATACGAGAAACATGTCCTTTGTCCTTTTCAGGTACTTCAGGATATTCTTGACCGCTGTCCAGTGTTCCGCTCCGGGATCACTTTGGTACCTCCCTACCAAACTTATGGCAAGGTTCACATCAGGTCTGGTACACAGCATGGCACACATAATAGAGCCTATGGCTGAAGCATAGGGGATGACACTCATCTCTTCTCTATCCTTTGCCGTGGTCGGGCATTGAGTCGTACTCAATCTCACACCCTGTAACACAGGCAAGAACCCCTTCTTGGACTGATCCATATTGAACTTCTTCAATATCTTTTCAAGGTATGTGCTTTGTGAAAGACCTATGAGGCGTCTCGATCTATCTCTATAGATCTTAATACCTAATATGTAAGCAGCTTCTCCAAGGTCCTTCATTGAAAAACATTTATTCAAGTAGGCCTTTACACTTTCCAAAAGTTCTATATCATTTCCCATTAATAATATGTCATCCACATATAATATGAGAAATGCTACAGAGCTCCCACTCACTTTCTTGTAAATACAGGGTTCTCCATAAACCTGCATAAACCCAAACGCTTTAATCACCTCATTAAAGCGAATGTTCCAACTCCGAGATGCTTGCACCAGCCCATAGATGGAGTGCTGGAGCTTGCATACTTTGTTAGCATCTTTAGGATCGACAAAACCTTCCGGCTGCATCATATACAGTTCTTCCTTAAGGAAGCCATTAAGGAATGCCGTTTTGACGTCCATTTGCCAGATCTCATAATCATAAAATGCGGCAATTGCTAACATGATTCGGACAGACTTCAGCATCGCTACGGGTGAGAAAGTCTCATCGTAGTCAACTCCTTGAACTTGTCGATAACCCTTAGCGACAAGCCGAGCCTTATAGACGGTCACATTACCATCCGCGTCAGTCTTCTTCTTAAAGATCCATTTATTTTCAATGGCTCGCTTATCATCAGGCAAGTCCACCAAAGTCCACACTTTGTTCTCATACATGGATCCTATCTCGGATTTCATGGCTTCAAGCCATTTGTTGGAATCCGGGCCCGCCATTGCTTCTTCATAGTTCGAAGGTTCACTGTTGTCCAACAACATGATCTCCAGGACAGGGTTGCCGTACCACTCTGGTGCGGAACGTGTCCTAGTGGACCTTCGACGTTCAATAGTGACTTGATCTGAAGTTTCATGATCATCATCATTAACTTCCTCTCCAGCCGGCGTAGGCTCCACAGAAACAACTTCCTGTGCTGCGCTACCCTCCGGTTCGAGTGGAGGTACAATTACCTCATCAAGTTCTATTTTCCTCCCACTTACTTCTTTCGAGAGAAACTCTTTCTCGAGAAAGGATCCATTCTTGGCAACAAAGACTTTGCCTTCGGATCTGAGGTAGAAGGTATACCCAATAGTCTCTTTGGGATATCCTATGAAGACGCACTTTTCCGCTTTGGGTTCGAGCTTCTCAGGTTGAAGTTTCTTCACATAAGCATCGCATCCCCAAACTTTTAGAAACGACAGCTTAGGTTTCTTCCCAAACCATAATTCATACGGTGTCGTCTCAACGGACTTTGACGGTGCCCTATTTAAAGTGAATGCGGCAGTCTCTAATGCATATCCCCAAAATGATAGCGGTAAGTCGGTAAGAGACATCATAGATCGCACCATATCCAATAGAGTGCGATTACGACGTTCAGACACACCATTTCGCTGAGGTGTGCCAGGCGGCGTGAGTTGTGAAACAATTCCACATTTCCTTAGGTGCGTGCCAAACTCGTGACTTAAATATTCTCCGCCACGATCAGATCGTAGGCACTTTATTTTTCTGTCACGTTGATTCTCTACCTCACTCTGAAATTCCTTGAACCTTTCAAAGGTTTCAGACTTGTGTTTCATTAAGTAGACATACCCATATCTGCTCAAGTCATCAGTGAGGGTGAGAACATAACGGTAGCCACCGCGAGCCTCGACGCTCATTGGACCGCATACATCGGTATGTATTATCTCCAACAAGTCAGTCGCTCGCTCCATTGTTCCAGAGAACGGAGTCTTGGTCATCTTGCCCATGAGGCATGGTTCGCACGTGTCAAATGATTCGAAATCAAGAGACTCCAAAAGTCCATCAGCATGGAGCTTCTTCATACGTTTGACACCAATATGACCAAGGCGGCAGTGCCACATGTAAGTGGGACTATCATTATCAACCTTACACTTTTTGGTACTCACACTATGGACATGTGTAACATCACGTTCGAGATTCATCAAAAATAAACCATTGACCAGCGGGGCATGACCATAAAACATTTCTCTCATATAAATAGAACAACCATTATTCTCAGATTTAAATGAGTAGCCATCTCGCATCAAACGAGATCCAGATACAATGTTCATGCTCAAAGCTGGTACTAAATAACAATTATTGAGGTTTAAAACTAATCCCGAAGGTAGATGTAGAGGTAGCGTGCCGACGGCGATCACATCGACCTTGGAACCATTCCCGACGCGCATCATCACCTCGTCCTTTGCCAGTGTCCGCTTATTTCGCAGCTCCTGCTTGGAGTTACAAATGTGAGCAACTGCACCGGTATCAAATACCCAGGAGCTACTACGAGCGCTGGTTAGGTACACATCAATAACAAGTATATCACATATACCTTTAACGTTGCCGGCCTTCTTATCCGCTAAGTACTTGGGGCAGTTCCGCTTCCAGTGACCGGTACCCTTGCAATAAAAGCACTCAGTCTCAGGCTTGGGTCCATTCTTGTTCTTCTTCCCGGCAACTTGCTTACCGGGCGCGGCAACAGCTTTGCCGTCCTTCTTGAAGTTCTTCTTACCCTTGCCTTTCTTGAAACTAGTGGTCTTATTCACCATCAACACTTGATGCTCCTTTTTGATCTCGACCTCTGCTGATTTCAGCATCGAGTACAACTCAGGAATGGACTTCTCCATACCCTGCATGTTGTAGTTCATCACAAAGCTCTTGTAGCTAGGTGGAAGCGACTGGAGGATTCTGTCAATGACCGAGTCATCCGGGAGATTAACTCCCAGTTGAGTCAAGCGGTTGTGTAACCCAGACATTTTGAGTATGTGCTCACTGACAGAACTATTCTCCTCCATCTTACAGCTGAAGAACTTGTCGGAGACGTCATATCTCTCGACCCGGGCATGAGCTTGGAAAACAAGTTTCAGCTCTTGGAACATCTCATATGCTCCGTGTTGCTCAAAACGCTTTTGGAGCCCCGGTTCTAAACTGTAAAGCATGCCGCACTGAACAAGGGAGTAATCATCGCAGCGTGACTGCCAAGCGTTCGTAACGTCTTGGTCCGCTGGGAAAAAGGGTGGGTCACCTAGCGGTGCATCAAGGACATACAATCTTTTGGAAGCTATGAGGATGATCCTCAAGCTACGGACCCAGTCCGCATAGTTGCTTCCATCATCTTTCAGCTTGGTTTTCTCTAGGAACGCGTTGAAGTTGAGGGTGACATTAGCGTTGGCCATTGGATCTACAATATAGATTGTAAAGACATTTTTAGACTAAGTTCATGATAATTAAGTTCACATAATCAAATTATTTAATGAACTCCCACTTAGACAGACATCTCTCTAGTCATCCAAGTGATACATGATCCATGTCAACTAGCCCGTGTCCGATCATCACGTGAGACGGACTAGTTATCCATGGTGAACATCTCCATGTTGATCGCATCTGCTATACGACTCATGTTCGACCTTTCGGTCTTCCGTGTTCCGAGGCCATGTCTGTACATGTTAGGCTCGTCAAGTCAACCTAAGTGTTTCGCGTGTGTAAATCTGGCTTACACCCGTTGTATGCGAACGATAGAACCTATCACACCCGATCATCACGTGGTGCTTCGGAACAACGATCCTTAGCAACGGTGCACAGTTAGGGTGAACACTTCTCTTGAAATTTTATTGAGAGATCATCTTATTTACTACCGTCGTTCTAAGCAAATAAGATGTAAACATGATAAACATCACATGCAATCAATCTAGTGACATGATATGGCCAATATCATCTTGCTCCTTTGATCTCCATCTTCGGGGCACCATGATCATCACTGTCACCGGCACGACACCATGATCTCCATCATCATGATCTCCATCATTGTGTCTTCATGAAGTTGTCTCGCCAACTATTACTTCTACTACTATGGCTAACGTTTAGCAATAAAGTAAAGTAATTACATGGCGTTTATGATTGACACGCAGGTCATACAATAAAATAAGACAACTCCTATGGCTCCTGCCGGTTGTCATACTCATCGACATGCAAGTCGTGAATCCTATTACAAGAACATGATCAATCTCATACATCACAATGCATCACATCACATCCTTTTGGCCATATCACATCACAAGGCATATGCTGCAAAAACAAGTTAGACGTCCTCTAATTTGTAGTTGCAAGTTTTTACGTGGCTGCTATAGGTTTCTAGCAAGAACGTTTCTTACCTATGCCAAAACCACAACGTGATATGCCAATTGCTATTTACCCTTCATAAGGACCCTTTTCATCGAATCCAATCCGACTAAGGTGGGAGAGACAGACACCCGCTAGCCACCTTATGCAACAAGTGCATGTCAGGCGGTGGAACCGGTCTCACGTAAGAGTACGTGTAAAGTTGGTCCGGGCCGCTTCATCCCACAATACCGCCGAATCAAGATAAGACTAGTAACGGCAAGCAAATTAACAAGATCGACGCCCACAACAACTTGTGTTCTACTCGTGCATAGATTCTACGCATAGACCTAGCTCATGATGCCACTGTTGGGAGACGTAGTAGTAAATCAAAATTTTTCCTACGTGTTCACCAAGATCTATCTATGGAGAAACCAGCAACGAGTAAGGGGAGAGTGCATCTTCATACCTTTGAAGATCGCAAAGCGGAAGCGTTACAAGAACGCGGTTGGTGGAGTCGTACTCGCAGCGATTCAGATCGCGGTCGATTCCGATCTAAGCGCCGAACAACGGCGCCTCCGCGTTCAACACACGTACAGCCCGGTGACGTCTCCTACGCCTTGATCCAGCAAGGAGGAAGGAGAGGTTGAGGGAGAGCTCCGGCAGCACGACGGCGTGGTGGCGGTGGAGCTGCGTGGTTTTCCGGCAGGGCTTCGCCAAGCACTACGGAGGAGGAGGAAGGTGTAGGAGGGGGATGGCTGCGCCAGGGGCTGAGGTGTGGTCTCCCTCCCACCCCTCCACTATTTATAGGCTGAGGGGGAGAGGGGGCCGGCCCCTAGATCCCATCTAGGGTTGGGGCGGCGGCCAAAGGGGGGAGGAGTGCCTCCCAAGTCAAGTGGAGGCCCTCCCCCTTAGGGTTTCCCCTCTCCCATGCGCATGGGCCTTAGGGGGGCTGGTGCCCCAGGCCCATTAAGGCTAGGGCGCCCCCTTACAGCCCATGCTGCTGTATTGGACGTGGTGGAACCTTTCCCGGACCTCCGGACCCCTCCGGAATCCTCCGGAACCTTCTGGAAGCTTCCCGGTACAATACCGGAAAAACCCGAACTTTTTCCGGAACCCCAATAACAACTTCCTATATATAAATCTTTACCTCCGGACCATTCCGGAGCTCCTCGTGACGTCCGGGATCTCATCCGGGACTCCGAACAACCTTCGGTAACCACGTACACTATTTCCCTATAACCCTAGCGTCATCGAACCTTAAGTGTGTAGACCCTACGGGTTCGGGAGGCACGTAGACATGACCGAGACACCTCTCCGGTCAATAACCAACAGCGGGATCTGGATACCCATGTTGGCTCCCACATGCTCCACGATGATCTCATCGGATGAACCACGATGTCGGGGATTCAATCAATCCCGTATACAATTCCCTTTGTCTACCGGTATGATACTTGCCCGAGATTCGATCGTCGGTATCCCTATACCTTGTTCAATCTCGTTACCGGCAAGTCTCTTTACTCATTCCGTAACACATCATCCCGTGGCTAACTCCTTAGTCACATTGAGCTCATTATGATGATGTCTTACCGAGTGGGCCCAGAGATACCTCTCCGTCATACGGAGTGACAAATCCCAGTCTCGATTCGTGCCAACCCAACAGATACTTTTGGAGATACCCATAGTTTAACTTTATAGCCACCCAGTTACGTTGTGACGTTTGGCACACCCAAAGTATTCCTACGGTATCCGGGAGTTGCACAATCTCATGGTCTAAGGAAACGATACTTGACATTGGAAAAGCTTTAGCAGACGAACTACACGATCTTGTGCTATGCTTAGGATTGGGTCTTGTCCATCACATCATTCTCTTAATGATGTGATCCCGTTATCAACGACATCCAATGTCCATGGTCATGAAACCGTGACCATCTATTGATCAACGAGCTAGCCAACTAGAGGCTCACTAGGGACATGTTATGGTCTATGTATTCACACATGTATTACGGTTTCCGGTTAACACAATTATAGCATGAACAATAGACAATTATCATGAACAAGGAAATACAATAATAACCATTTTATTATTGCCTCTAGGGCATATTTCCAATAATAACTAGGTTTTCTTTTTAGGGGAGTCAACTGTTTGTGTTGACCGTGCGAATCGAGCTGCGTCCGATGCTGTCACGTCATCTGATTTTCATAGTGACCGTTTTGGTGGTGTACATGTTATGGTTCGACCGCGAGTCGTTCCGCTTCTTTCTTCAGGGCCTTCCGAACGCCCAACTCCTTTAGGTTGGCTTTTAGTCTTTTTCTTTTACTTACTTTTTAATTCCCGGCTCATTCTTCTATTCGTCGTGTGCAAGTGTTGCCTACTCCGATCGTGTCTGCTGTGGATGCTGTCCGTAACCGACATAAGCGTAGACTGATGCGGTCATATCACTCGGGGAGGAAGAAAGGTGGTTGACTACTTGTGTTTATTCTGTTATATGCGTCGTGTGAATTATTTGGTGTCTTACAGTGGTGTTATGTGGTGCAGTCCGTGGCATGGAGCCTCCGTTTGACAAGGAGTTTATTGGCATGCTTAAGGGTACAGCTTACGCTATGTGCGAATTAGTGTTCCCCTCGAATATTAATTCCAGATTATTTAGCCGTATTACAAGATTTTTTTTTCCTTTGCGACGCAGGTGTGTACACAGGTCGTTCATACTATGGTGGACCTGGTCTCACTTGTCAGTGGTGTGGTGCGTTCTACTGGTTTCGTGAGGGTTCTGTGCATCACGTTGGTGCATCTGCTCGGCGGCCAATTTATACTGGTTGTTGTCGGGGCGGTAAAGTTTCGTTGCCTAAATTCCGTAATTGGCCGTCGCCACTTGATTGTTTGATGCGTTTTGACGGTGATGCCGTATCCAACCGGTTTATGCGTCTGATTAGGCAGTATAATTCTATATTCTGTTTTACATCTTTGGGTACCTACGTTGATCAGAGTATAAATACCGGTGGTGCACCGTATGTATTTAAAATGAATGGTGTTGTATACCATCGTATTGGGTCGCTTTTGCCGGCGGAGGGTTCTTCTCCAAAATTTGCTCAATTATACATGGTTGATTCGGCTGACGAGGTTCAGAGCAGGATTGATGTTTTCCGTAGGGAGGACGGTGGGTCTACGGATCCTGATCCTGAGATTGTTTCCGCCCTCATTGCAATGTTAAATGCACATCATCGTCTGGTTTATAAATTCAGGCTTGCTCGGCAAAGGTTGTGTCATGCAGATGCTCCCAAGGTGTCTATTCGTTTTTTGGGTAGTGATGGTGGTCCTCATGGTACATGTTTCTCTGGACCGACTGCTTCAGAGGTTGCTGCGCTTATAGTGGGTGATCTGACTCCTGAGTGTAGAAAGTTCGATGTTGTGGCAGAGAGTCGGACTGGTATTTTGAAACTCATATCTTCTCTTAACTGCAATTTGATGGCCCTGCAATATCCACTTCTCTTTCCGTACGGTGATAAGAGCTATCATTTGGGCATTAATTATGTCAGCGTTAACGAAGGTCGTGCTTCGGACGCTATGCGTGTACCGCGTGTGGACCAGATTGATGATGATGACTCCGGATATGAGAGTGGTGCCGCGGAATCAGTTGTTTCTCGATATGCGAGAAGTGGGCGTGGTCAGGTAACTATGTTGGAGTATTACAGTTATTATTTCCATTATCGTGAGGGCGAGGTTAATCCTTATACAAGTTGTGGTCGGCTGAGCCAGCAAGTCAGTGTTAATGCATATTCCTGTGTTGAGTCTGATCGGTTGGAGTATCATTTTTGGAAACAAGACAAGCTTCGATCCGAAACTTATCAGGGTGTGTCTGATGCAATGGGCGAGGGCAATTCTGCTGGAAAAAGTATTGGTGTACAGTTTATATTGCATGGTAGTTTTATTGGTGGTCGACGCTATATGTTCCTGAATTATCACGACGGAATGGCTATCTGTCGGCAGTATGGTGCACCCGATTTGTTCATCACTTTTACATGTAATCCTAAGTGGCAGGAGATTGCTAATGCACTTGCGTGTGAGCCTGGTCAGACTGCTGCTGACCGTCCTGATATTAGTACACGGGTATTTTCTATGAAGTATAAGGAATTTCTTGAAGGGGTTAGAGATGGATCTTTTTTCGGGCCTATCCAAGCGTGTACGATCCGTGTTTGTTTAAGACTCGATTTTTTCGGTATGTACTGACTGATTACGGCATAAAACATGGCCATTCTAACCTGTTTTACATTGCTTGACTGCAGATTTGTATGTCGTCGAGTTCTAGAAGAGGGGCCTCCCTCACACTCATACGTTAGTGTGGTTAAAGGCTGACACGAAGGATCCTTCTCCTTCGTTTATAGATGGTTTGATTTCCGCCGAGATACCTGATCCTTTGGTCGATCCTTTGGGTTATGCACTTGTCGATGAGTTCATGGTACATGGACCCTGTGGGGTTTATAATTCTAAGTGTGCTTGCATGAAAAATAATAGTTGTTCCAAGCGCTTTTCGAAACAATATAGTGACGAGACAATGATTGATAACGTTGGATTTCCTGTATATCGACGGCGTGATAACGGCCGTTATGTATTGAGGCAGCAGAATTCTCTTCGGATGGGCAATCAATGGGTTGTTCCGTACAATATGAGATTGCTAAAGAAATTTGAAGCTCATATAAACGTTGAGTGGTGCAACAAGACAAATTTGTTGAAATATTTATTCAAATATCTTACCAAAGGTCCTGATGTTATTCGCATGCGTGTGGACACTGAGAATAGAGCGCCACGTGTTTTCACGGTGCCGTGCCCGACAGGGAAGAACGAGATTGATGACTATGTGAGATGCAGGTGCGTGCGTGTATCCGTAGTAATTGTCCGTGTTTTCTTTTATTGCTTACTTATTGAAACTGCCGTGCTTCACATAGGTATCTTTCTGCCTGTGAGGCATTTTGGAGAATGTTTTCATATAATATCCACGGTCGAGAGCCGTCTGTTGAGAGATTAGTTGTGCATCTTCCTAATATGAATAGGATTATTTTTGCTGAAACCGATGACCTGGGGAATGTGTTGGATGATCCATTTGCTTCGAAGACAATGCTTACGAAATGGTTTGTTGCAAATCAAAAAAGCATAAGTGCAAGATCCCTGACTTATCTCGATTTTCCAAGTCAGTGGATATGGAATAAAAGTGACAAGGTGTGGAGAAAACGGAAGCTCGCACGCAAATTGGGTAATAAAATAGGACGCATCTACCACGTCCATCCGAGTACGGGTGAGTTATTTTTTCTACGGATGCTTCTTATGGTTGTATCCGGAGCGACTTCTTTCGAGGATTTAAGGACACACAACGGGCGTGTATATGACACTTTCAAAGAGGCATGTCAGTCTAGGGGTCTTGTCGGGGATGACAATGAATGGTTCAAATTATTTGATGAGGCTATTGTATGGGCAACCCCATTTCAATTGCGTCATCTTTTTATGACTGTTTTGCTTCATTGCGAGGTTGGGAATGGGCGTGCTGTTTTCGATCGGTACTGGCCAAGCATGGCCGAGGATATATCATATAGGCTCTCATCTGCTATTGGTAATGCCAGATACAATGTTCCTCAGGATTATCTTCAAGAGTGCCTTCTTTCCGAATTGTCTTCTATGTTTACCAAAAATGGGGCATGTCTTGCTTCGTTTAACTTGACTTCACGCACTATCCCTGTTCATGAGGAATGTTATAATAAGCTGGTTGCTGAGGAGTTAGGGTACGATGCTATTAAGTTAGCTGCTGAATCTAACATGCTTTATTGCAAGTTAAATGATGAACAAAGAGCCGTACATCATGAGATGGTATGCACGGTTCGTGAAGGTAGAGATGGATTTTATTTTGTCTCCGGCTGTGGAGGTTCGGGCAAAACCTTCTTGTGGAATTCTATTATTGCCACTCTTAGAGCTGAACGCCGTGTTGTTCTTGCTGTTGCGTCGTCCGGCGTCGCGTCTCTCTTGCTTCCTGGTGGGCGCACTGGCCACTCGAGATTTAAGATTCCTGTGGATGTAAACGAGCGTTCTCAATGTTCTATATCGAGAAGCTCCATCCTTGCTGGTTTGTGTCAGCGAGC
Source organism: Elymus sibiricus (assembly GCA_039707655.1). Classification (NCBI taxonomy): domain Eukaryota; kingdom Viridiplantae; phylum Streptophyta; class Magnoliopsida; order Poales; family Poaceae; genus Elymus; species Elymus sibiricus. The sequence goes on from CM077665.1 coordinate 484,894,789, forward strand.
TTCACTGATTTTATGGGACGAAGCTCCAATGACTAGCCGTCTGTGTTTTGAAGCGTTGGACAGAACGCTACGAGACATTCTGTCTGTTCACGATGAAAGAAATGGTATGCTACCCTTTGGGGGTAAAGTTATGGTGTTGGGTGGTGATTTCAGGCAGGTTTTGCCGGTCGTGGAAGGTGGTACAAAGGAGGATATCATAAATGCATCTTTGGTTACCTCACCATTATGGCACTATGTTAAGGTGCTTATGTTACATACCAACATGCGGTTGCGTGATCCTGATTTAACATCTGAGGCAAGGTCGGAATTGGCTGTGTTCTCGAACTGGGTGCAGAGTAATGGAGATGGCTCTGTTGAAATGCAATGCAGGGGTGACGAGTGCTCTCCTTCGTGGGTTTCTATTCCAGAAGATATGGTACTACGTCCAGTGGGTGATCATATGGAAGCTGCAGTTGACAATGTGTATGACTTATTCTTCTTGAAATATAGTGACGCAACATATTTATCTCGACGTGCCATCGTGTGTCCAACAAATTCAATTGTTGATAAACTAAATGATGTTGTTTTTAAGCATGTGCCTGGTGCTCCTACCGAGTGTTTGAGTTATGATTCTATATCGAAATCTACTGACCCCGTTGATGAAGTGGAGTTATTTTACCCTCCGGAGTTACTGAATTCTATTACGATAAACAATTTCCCGCACCATAGAATCTCGGTCAAGGTTGGAGTTCCTGTTATGCTTCTTAGAAATATCAACCAATCGCTGGGTCTATGCAATGGGACACGGCTAATCATTACACGATTGGGTGATAGAGTACTAGAAGGAGAGGTCATTATGGGTTCGCATAAGGGAGAGCGAGTGTGTATTCCCCGTATAGTGCTCAGTTCATCGGGGTCTAAGTGGCCTTTTACACTTCGGCGGTGTCAATTTCCAATAAGGCTGTGTTATGCTATGACCATTAACAAGAGCCAGGGTCAGACGCTGTCCAAGATATGTGTATACCTACAGGAGCCGGTTTTCTCGCATGGGCAATTGTATGTGGCAGTATCTCGGGTTACTTCACGCGACGGGCTTGCTTTTCTGATAGAGGACGAACATGGGCGTCCGACGGGTGAAACTAGAAATATAGTATATAAAGAGGTTATATATAGGCTTTAATCCATGGGTACAGAAACAGATACGTAGTGCAGACTGCTGATATAGTTGGTAACTCAGTTTTATTCTAATGCATGCCATGCGAACTATAAAACAGGTGTACATTACTTTAGTAAGTATGCTAATAAATCGTGCGGTTCTTCCTCTGCACAGATGACATCGGACAGTGTGTCTTTCCGTGCGTTGCTTTCTTCAGGGCATGTGTATGTCCTAAAGGCAGTTGATCTTGCTAAATCTACTAGCGTATGTGTTCTTCGGATTCCCTCGCCTATGAGAACTCTGTTTTTCCTCTCTAGCACTTCAATTTTGCATTCTTGTGCTTCTGTCCGTTGGTGTGCGCCTCCTATTTATTGGGCCGTGCCATTGCTGCTCGCGATGTTACTTGAGTGTTCTAGATGTACGCGTGGCGCCCCTGTACTGTATGGTTGCATGTTTGCCGACACATACGAGTGATCGTGCCCTTTGCTGGCCGTCTGCATTGGAATACGTGCGTACTAACGTAATTAACATGGTTACGTGGTTGTCTGCATGGAACATGCATAGATTTAAAATGACACGCGTAGTTACGTCGGTGACTGCAGGGGCACGTACGGCAATGAGTGTCCGCAGCAAGACACTCTCCGCGCGCGCGAGCTGTTCCACGTCACATCGGGTCTACGCTTTAATTAAGTGCTGGCTGCGATTTTATTAATACTCCACGGTTACATTGCAAGATAGATAACACTAGAAAGGTCACGACATGGGCACAACAGAGAAATCTGACATCACGCAAGCAGATGTAAGTGCTAAAAGAAAAAGAAAATTACAGTAACGGATGCACGTGCAGCTACATACGCAAAACTGCAATGGAATGCATCGACGGCTTACACGATCATCCACTGGATAACACATGGCACGTCCGTGTAAACAGCAACAGCAGAGACACGGACGAAACCAAGGAGTCCGTCCTCCAAAAGAAAAGCATGGCGGTCGATTGCACCAGCATCGGCGATGTAGCAAACAGAAGTTTTGGAAAACATCTGCGATGACTATGCTGATGTCGTGCCACTCCGTATGTATCCACAACATCCGCATACCGAAGACCGCATCATCAGTTACAAAGGTGATTGCCCACCCAGAGGACGACTCCAGCATTTCGCAAAAGCACTCTACCATTTCATCATTGGCAACAGCTCCAGACAGGGTCCAACTAGAATGGCCTAGATAAAAAGCCGTATGTCGTTCATCTTTCGTCAATTCCGCGTCGTCCACTTCTGTTTAGTTGAAGATAAATGTTCCCTTCTTAGGTGTGCTAACGTCTGTATTTCTTTCTGTCGGTGTGTTTTTATATTACAATCAGCGAGCTCTCTTTAGAATGTATCATTGTGTATTTCTCTATTTACCAATATATTTTTGTGTGTAATGGTCATCAATAAATATTTTTCTTTCTTCGTGCATTTTACATTTACACATCGTACATGTTACTAACATCAGAATGTAAAAATGGGCGCGGCGTGCCGCCGCGCGTGTTCCGCTAGTAGATTTAATAGCACGTACCAATCTGCTGAATCTAGTGATGGGGGACGAGCCCAGAAGACTTAGAGGACAGGAAAATGACCTTTTCTTCCCTGCCTCGTTGCCGGCTCGTCGCTCATGCTGACCAGTCGGCCGGCCATGCCCCATGTTGCTGTGGATCGCCACCCCTTTCTGACCTTCTGCTCTTCGGGCGATTGGAACTGCCTTATGCGGCAGCCATAGTACCAGTGGCGGTGCTACATTGTATATATATGATGTCAAGCGACATCACATAAGTTGGGTTAGCTTCAATGTGTTTTACTGTTATCTGTCTACATATATACATGTATATATAGCTCTTGACATCACTTGCTGATCCGACTCCTAGCACCACCACTGCATAGTACGCAGCAGCAAAAGGACACCAACAAAACGATTTGCCATATGCGTGATCAGCGTGGATGCTAGTGCTACTGATTTTCCTTTTTGTTTGAGGAGCGCGCGGATGCTACTGCTTGTTTCCAAAAAATTAGGCTAACAACGCACTTTATTCATTACTCAAAACAATGTACAATTGATATGGGGGGTTTATGAGCCAAAGATGGTGTTCTAAAGAAAGATTGAGCATGTGTTTAGTGAGGCTATGTGCCTCCAAATTCGAAGCTCTTCCTTCAAACAGGAAAGAGCATTGCTGCAACTCCATTGCCATGGTCTGAATTTCTCAGATAATATGCTCATGGTTACTTCTTGTTCCTTACTTGATACTACTCCCTCCGTTCCTAAATATAAGTCTTTTTAGAGATTGCACTATTAGACTACATACAGATGTATATAGACATATTTTAGAGTGTAGATTCACTCATTTTGCTCCGTATGTAGTCCCCTATTGAAATGTCTGAAAAGACTTATATTTAGGAACGGAGGGAGTATTAGCAATAATTTTTGTTCATTAAAAGGTGCCACGCCTACAGCGCGTGTTGGTGGGCCGGCTCAGTAAGAGGTGGCTTGTCATACCGATATCATTTGATTTTTTTTCCTTTTTCCTTTTTTATTTTTTAAATACATATAGTTTAAAAGCGTAATTTTAGTTAAGAACATATTGATACAGTAACTATCAAAAAAATATTCGTGCTAATGAAAAATGTTCCCGCTTTTAGAAAATGAATGCGATATAATTTGAAAATTGCTATACATTGTGAAAACATTCTGGGCCAGTTCTTTTCACGCAGGATTCTACATAATCAAGATTCTGGAAAATTCTCCCAGAAACTGTCGCCGAGTTCTTTTCGGAGATTGTAGTTTGATATTCTGGAAAGTGTTGTGTGTTGAAATTTCTGTACTATCCTTAGACATAAATTGTTTGATGAATTGTTAACACTTTGTTGTTTCTAATAGTATCTAGTACGAAAGTGATATACGAATGTCATAAAAAGTGCTAAATATTACATTAAAAATGGATTTAAAGTTTTGTTCATTAAAAATGTCGATAAACTTAAGAAATGAATAATCTCAAGGTGCATCGTCGGAGGCTGTCGAGGTGCAGCCCCGGAAGCTCGCCGGGTGGCCGTGGAGCTGCAGCGCCGCTGGCTATTGAAGACAGGGCCGGTGGGGGTGGACGGGAGCTTCAGGCCCGAGCTGCGGAGGGAGCACAGGACGCGGCGTCGAGGGACTGGCCGGCGAAGTGGGGGCGGCGGCAGCGCGGCAACCCTAGCCGCGGCTGCGCTGGAGATAGGGCCGGTGGGGGCGGACGGGAGCAAAGGCAGCGCGCGGGAGGAAACTGGCCGGCGACGGCGACGGGCTGGCAGGCAAGGTGAGGGCGGTGGCGGCGCAGCAACCCTATCCGCTGCGCGTTCCCGTTTCCCCCGATGCGGGAACAACGACGCGAGCCTCGAGCGCTGGAACGAGCCCGATCGTTTTCCTGGGTCAGCGCTCGGTGGCAATCTGAACGTAAATAGATGGTTGGATAGGGGTATACCTCTATTTTCAAACGTTTTCTTTTGAGGGACTTGCCATAATCCCGTGATTTTGGGAAAAACCAGGTTTTCCAGAGATTTTGGATTGCACTACGATTCTATACAATCCGATCGAGATTTTGAAAAGCCAATTGAGTCCTTTTTGCTCAGGATTTTCGGGACTGGGATTCTCTAGAATCTGCTCAAAAGAACTGGCCCTATGTGTAATGTAAAAAAATTGTTTCGTGCCATTAACAAATGTACATGACATTTTATGGAAACATTCTAGCTTTTCAAAAACATGTTTGTGATTTTTTAGAAAATGTTATATACAATGTAAAAAATGTTCATGTAGGTTAAATAAATTTTTAATTCCGTTAAAAAACATGCTGACATTTTAAAGAAATAATCACATGGTTCCACAAAATGTCCATGAAATTTTTCAAAAATATTTATACAATGCAAAAAGAATGTTCGTGTAGTTTAAGAGTGTTTATTGCCATTAAAAAAATGTAAGACGTGTATTTGGAAAATGCTACCATGTATTAAAAAACTGTTCAAAACATGTATTGTTTCAAAATCTAAGTCATGTATTTGAAAAATGTCCAATGTGTATCGGAAAAATGTTTCTCGTCTGCTCTAAAAATTTTGTAATAAGAGAAGGTAGGCATGTGATGACAAAAACCAATAAAAGCTGACATAGAACCAAAAAGAAACCAAAGTATAACAAAGAATGTAAACGAAATAACCTATGAGAAAACAATCAAAAACCAAAGTAAAAAATGTTAGAAAACGGAAAAATCAAAGAAAGCCGGCAAAAACAAAGAAAAAGGAAAAGAAAAGAAAAGAGGAAAGAAAGAAAACCGGTCGAGCGAACCTAAAGTGACCACTAGAAGTTGCAGCGACTAACCGCGCTAAATGGGCCAGGCCACTAGTGGTCGCCTGTAGTGATTCCTAAAGAATCAGTGGAATCGCTAAGGGAGACACATAGCTATTGCGGCTTTCATGTTCTGTTACACAACCAGCAAAGGGGGGATGGTTCCCCGAAAAAAGAAGCTGGGGGGGGGGGGGGGGGGGGGAGGGGGCAGGCAGGTCATAGCGGCCCAAAATTGGTCATATCCTAATCGTTGTTAAGACGATTTACAGCTGAAGCCTCATATTGTCCCCAAAGGTCTGGGCGGATGACCCGATTAATTATCGATCACGAAAATGCGACTGAACCGCATCCCTCGAACCGACCCTACATGTCCGGGTGTTAGGCATTCCTCAAACTGAGCTCATATGTTGATTGGATATGGGGAGGCCAGGAGGCATCCGCCATGTTCTAGTGGCCTGCGCTAGCCCACACCGTCCACACATACACCCCATCCCAGACCACACCCTAGACCCCGGTCAACACTCTCGAACGATCCATTGCACGTATCCTCCCCTCCCCATGGCCGGCTCAGACAGCGAGGCAGACCCAATCGACTTGGCACCGTTCGAGGAGGCAGACTCGAGTTGTGCACCCTCGGACAGGAGGTTGCATTCTGTGTCGCCTTCTGCTACTCACGTGTAGACAAGGGCGTTTCTTTGAGCTGCGCGCCGTCCCCCGTCGTCCATCGGGGTGAAAGCAGCCACGAGCCTGATAGCTCCACGCCAGCCCCTGTCGTACGATGTCGATTACCATCCCCATCCACTCCACGTGGCCACTGGATGCTCGGGGCGTGTTGTCAGGATCTTCCGCCCCATGCGAAACGCCGGAGTCCAAGATGCGGGCGGCTTGGCGCCCATAGAAGGCATGGAAGGCGGTGGACGAGTCTAGCCGGTGCGCAAGGTTGTCAGAATCGTGATTTTGAATCGGATCGGAGCTCCGATGATAGGATCGCAAATCATAGAATCTTCACCATCAGGATCATAGAAACGTAGATTCTATGAACTAAAATCGTAGAATCAGATGAGTCAGTTTGGATCGTAAAGTCGTGGAATCTTATAACAGAATCGCTATTCTGACAACCTTGCCGGTGCGACACCGCCCCCATTATCCACCAGTTGTCGTCCGATGAGGAGGAATGCCTTATCCGTGAGGTTCTACGCCGCTCCTTGACCAGCGGGGAAAAGGACGCCCACCACTACAAGAATGCGAAGACCTTGCGGAAGGGCATCCAGGTGTCCCAGCTGGCGTTGGTCGAAAAAGAGGCGAACATGAACAAAGAGTGCCGCTTCACTGCTGAGCAGGCCCGCAATACCAGACATCTCGAAGAGCTGCGTTGCAGCTCGTCCTCCTGCTCCGTCACTGACGATAGCTCTCTAACTTTGACACCCCTCGGACGACGACCCCTACGTTGTCTTCCCATGTACTGTGGCCGCCGCCGCGGAGATGACAAGGTCACGGGGTAGGCGCCACGCTGGTGAATTCTTTCCTACGTTGTCCTTAAATTCGCGTAAGTAGAATTACGCAATGCTTTTGGTTGTCCAGCGTTGAACTATGTGATACTAGAGTAAAGGTTGTACCATAGGCAATCAACCTCTTCCCCTTGGCCATGTCATGCTTCGGGTATAGGGCGATGCTAATGAGAGAGCCGAGGTAGCCATGCAAGAAGCTTCTCATGGCCTCAACGGGGAGGGGGGGGGGCGACGTCTTGGCATGTAAAGTCATAGTCTTGTGGTGGTGGTGGTGTTGCGGTCATTGGTGCTGCGTATGAAAGTCTTGCCCAACTTCGTGCCCTCTCTTTCAAGCTCTCCTTCTATGGGAGCTCAGATGCTCTCCCGCCTTAATGCAGGCCACACGCCGGGCACACGCCATGCGTTCACCTCGACCGTGATTTGGAGGCGGTGCCACGGAGAAAGGGTCTTTCACCACCCACGGCGGGTCCCGGCCATTGCTGGCGGATGTCGAAGGAAGTAGGGAAGATGGGGTGTGCCAGCAGCTCTAACATAGGGAGATGGGGCTCGAAGGTGGTGTGGTTTGCGCGTTGCCGGCGTTCTTTAAATAGTAGCGGGCGCCCGAGATGGTAGAGCGATAGATTGAAAGCGGACGGGCTTCAATGTGAATGCCATGAAGGCGGATGAACGCCACTTGAATGCGGGAGGAAATCGTCCCGTCATCCCATCCGATCATGTATGATCTGAAACGATATTAACATGCCATGAGCGGCGCGTCGGAGCAGCTTTCTCGACCAACGAATCGGTGTGATTGTCGCGTCGTTCGACATCGTGCGGCCGTTATCGGTCATGTTCGCTCTGGACCGGAATAAATGCAACACGGAGAGCGGAGTGATTACTAGAGCAGAATGAGAGATTGGTTGCCGAGGGTGTCGATGCCTATGTGGGGAGGCTCGGGCGCCCATAAACCTCCCTAGCATCGCTTACGGTGCGTGGGATTTCGAACGTTTGGACCGGCCTTGGGACATTTTCTGTGAGGGTGCACGTCGTTGGATGATCTAAAGTGTTTGGACAACGCGGTCCGAACATTTACGGGCGATTTGGTGCACGGGGTTGGAGATGCTCTTATATGGGTTTTTGCTCTGGTTTCTCTTCATAAATAAATTAATATCGGTTTTCAGCCAATTTACCATATTAACCCTGGTCAATTCTACTCTCTCTTAATGTGTAGGCCTCTTGTGAGTTGCTCGGAAGCAAAAGCACATAGTGAGTAATGCCGGATTTTTTTTCAAAAGTATTACCTATTTTGTACCAAATTCGAAAACCGTATGCACAAATTGGAAAAAAAAATCAAAAATAGTACCCCGTCGGCCTCTGGTGGCCCGAAGAGGGGCCCGTCGGCTACCCCCAGGCCGAAGAGGGTCCGTCGGGCTCTGGCAGGCCGAATAGTGGCCTGTCGGCCTCTGGCTGGCCGAAGAGCTGCCTGTCGGCCTCCAGGCGGCCGATGGGCCCCTGGATAAGGCCGACCACTCCTTTCTTTCTCCTCTGACCACTCCTTTCACCCTCCCCCGTCCTCCAGGCTCCCGAGCTCCACCTCCCACTCCCGTTGCTCTCTGGTGCTTGCACCCCCGCGCCGATCTCTTCGCTCGTCCACCCATTTTCGTATCGAACCCGCGTAAACAATAGATCAGGGCTCTCTCCGCCGGCGTACGGTATTTTTTTTTGCTTCCAACACAATCAAATGTCAACTTTCAACTCGGTTGTGGATTCAGTTCTTATTGGTCACCGTTTCTTTGCAGGTAAATGGCTTGCCCCTTTTGTCGAGCTCCAAGTGGCCCTTGCTCTGCCTTTGATTCTGGTGCGTCTGTATTCACTGTGGTGCTGGATCGTCGATGTTCAAGGCATGTTGTAAGATTCTATATCTTGTTTATCTGATTGTGGCATATGGTTGATGTTGTTTTGGTTGTAATGTATTCTAATGCCTTCGTTTATATGATTATGATGTTTGCTTTCATTATTGTTGTAGTATGTTCCTTGCAGTGTTAGATCACATCTTGCTCGGTACATTGAGGAGTGCAGAGCTTTAGCTATTCGGAGGGGTGACACAGATATTGATCTTGCTCTTCACAACAGTGAGGGTAACTTATACCATGTTCTGTTTAGACATGGTCGGGTGAGCAGTAAATTCCATGGTCCTTCCTGGGAGGAACTTGTGAATGATTATGGTCTCCGTCATCGTGACATGATAATTGTTAGGCTTGAGCACTATGGAACTATGATTGGTGTTGATTTTCATCGGGATGGTGTTATGTTGTTCCCTTTACCCTGTGTTGGTAAGTTTTTTTTTGAGTGATTTAAAGTTTTGTTTCAGCTTATACGTTTTGCTGTTCTGCTCAATTTGTGAAATTATTTTTTTGTAGCTCTTGAGCATCTGAGTGAAACTCAAAGGGAACTTGTTGACAGTTGTTTTTATAGTCGTGGTGTCTTCAGTCTGAATTATCACCAAATGTATGTCATGTCGCGACAGCTCTTTGATGACAACTACATATTGTGTACTCCTTTTGTTCATAGGATTGATTCCATGAATGTTAATGGTCAACAAATGGTGAGCTTTGTTTTTGGCTACTGTTTATTTATTTGTTCTTTGCTGTACTATACTGTTTTAAATTTGTCAGCCGAACATCATATAACTTGATGTTTTTTGTCAGGTTATTCCGACCATGGTTGTGAGGAGTTTGAAGGATTTTTTGTCAATTCCTAGGACTGGTTCTTTAACTCTTGAAATTACTTTGGATTCTGAAGATGATGATATATCTGTGAGCATTCCTTGTTCCTACTTTATTGGCTTGGGTGGTAGAATGGTGTTGAACAAGGAAGGTTTCGGTAATTTTCTTCGGGCATCGTCTATTGAAGTAAACAATTTGGTGCTCATAACCTTCAAAGAGCGTGATCAGGAGCTTGCTGTTGTTTTCAGCCCTCTGCCGCAGTGATCGTACTTATAGACTGTGAAGTACAACATGGTGTAGTGTTGGTGTAATATTTTGTACTGAAGTTTTTTTCCAACTTTGTACTGAAGTTTTTTTCCACTTAAATGTATCAAAAATTGCGAGTCGGCCTCCGGGGCCTGCCGCCACCGATGGCTTCTCCCTCGGCCGGACGCACAACTCGCTTTTCCCTTGCTTTTTCCCATGCGCAGACGCTGATTTCGATGCCCACACTGCAGCAAAATGCGCTGATTTCCACAGCAGACTGTAGTGATTGGCAAAATCGCACCGCGCTGATTTGTTATGATAACGGCGCTGATTTTTATGCAAACGGCGCTTATTTTTAGGCAAAGATTCGGCCGAGTGCGCGGGTGTCTGCTTTGTCTGATTCCTGATGTCTGCTTTGTCTGATTCCTGCTGTCTGCGGTGCAGTGCTGTTGCTGCGGCGGACGCGCGTGTTTTATTTTCTTCTACCGACAACACAGTGCTCCTCATCTTTATATACGAGATGCCGTTGTCTGCTCTCTCACGCTCTTCTCTTTGCTTCTGCCCACACTGCTTGCTCTTTCTCACTCTCTTCTCCATCGTCCAGCCGCACTTCAAAACACCAACGCGGTAGTCATTATGAGTTTGCCTTGCTCGGATCAAAGCATTAGGCCTACGAAAATGAAGAGTGCGACTTTGCCTCGGGGGGTGGAAGTACTTCGTTGTTAGTGTGGCGATCTTTGCAAGGTGAAGGAGGTGACGGATTTTTCAGATTGGTTGGGCATGAAGTTTTTCATGTGCGCCAATTATGAGGAAGATCCACCCGTTGCTACTTCACCGTACATCAGGCCTCCGGTATGTTTAAGTCACCAAGAATAAACACGTTGTTGATATTATTGTTGATTTGATATTTCTATTTCTATTTTTGTTGTAGTCTCCTCCGCCTCTGTGCATGTACTATCGTTGGATTGACACGAAAAAACCGGACTAGGCGGTGACCGAGATTCGTGAAAGAGGTCGTCGTGCATGGGCAAGTTTGGATGCGGAAGAGCGCCGCGCGAAGGCGGCAGCAGAGGAGAAAGCAGAGCAGGAGAGAGAGTGGCAAGAGTACTATGTGAAGCAGAGGGCTTTTCTTGATGAGATGAAGAAGAAAAACCGAGAAGAGGGACTACGACTGGCGGAGGTTTACCGACAGCGACAGGAGGCCCGTGAGGCTGAGAGGCAGATAAAGAAAGAAAGGGCTCGTGCAGCCAAGGCAGCAGAAGAAGCTGGTGATGGAAAAGGAAAATATCCCCGTTGGACTCAGTAGATTTATGTTATTGTATCCTAATGTTCGCATTGCAGCAAGTTGTATCTTAAAATTCGCAGCAAGTTGTATCTTAATTTGAACATGTTAATCTTTATGTATCTTGTGGACTCAGTAGATTTATGTTATTGTATCCTAACGTTCCCATTGCAGCAAGTTGTATCTTAATTTGAACATGTTAATTTTTATGTATCTTATTTTTCCAGTAGATTTATGTTATTGTATCCTAACGTTCGCATTGCAGCAACTTTCCCGCCATTTTCTTTCCCGTCCTTCTTTCCCGCCATTCTCTCCCGCCATTTTCTTTCCCGCCATTCTCTCCCGCCATTTTATTTCCCGCCATTCTCTCCCGCCATCTTCTCTTGTGAACCTATATAACCACATCCGCAGTAAGGTGGGTGGACAGGCCCTTCTGTCCCCCCTTTCTCTCACGCCTTTCGCTCCCGCCATCCTTTCGTGGAGATGTCTCATCCTCATTATCCTTTTGATCGTAGTTTTCACTCTGGTATGTCCGATCGTCTTCTCCGTCTAGCCGCCAATTTCAAGATGGATGATAGAGTAGTTCCATGGGAGGAACTCATCAGTAGTGACACCATAATGAATGAGTTGGCTCACTCATTAGCTAGGAGTGGGTGGCCTCCCAGGACATTTGAGGAGATACGGAAAAAACTTCTCAGGTTGCATGGCAGAGGGCAGAAGGTCAAACTGCATAAGAGTGAATCTTACATCAGGCTTGGAAGGAATAATTCAGATTTATGGTCAGCAGACAGTGAGGACGAAGACGACCTCTTCATGCCGAGCACCAAGGTCAAGACTACCGCATCGTCGAAGGGCAAGAGCTCTGCATCGACGAAGGGCAAGAGATCTGCATCGACGGAGGACGAAGAGGACATCTTCATGCCGAGCACCAAGGTCAAGACTACCGCATCGTCGAAGGGCAAGAGTTCTACATCGACAAAGGGCAAGAGATCTGCATCGACGGAGGATGAGTAAGATGCATTCATGTAGTACTGTTTATTTCAGTTGTAATGTTTAATTCAGTTGTAATGTTTAATTCAGTGGTAATGTTTAATTTCAGTTGGATGCATTTAGTTCGCAGTACAAGTGTTATCTCTCTAAACTAATTGACCACTGAAATAAAACATGAATACGTCTCATACATAAGTAGATAGTAATTTGTCCCATACATAAAATAGACATATGTCTCATACATAATTAGATAGTCATGTCTCATACATAGATAACCATATCATTGCTGCGGACGACGACGAATCTTGGGCTTCCTCGGACGAGGACCGGAAGGCGATAAGCGCTCACGCGGTGGACGAGTCTCACGATGACCACGACCATAGGCCGCCTCGTCTGTCTGTGTCTGTGTCTCCTGCGTGTATGGTGGTGGTGGAGTGGCAAGAACTGTCTCCGAGAAATCATAGGTGTTTGCAGCTCGGTCATCGTCGTCGCCGTCGCCGGCAAAGAACGAACCAGCACCAGTAAACATCGGTGACTGGACTGCAGTCATGAACGGTTGCGACTGGCTGCCGACTGCGGTAAAGTAAAACATGTAAAATAGATTTACGAGGCTATAATGTTAAAAAGAATGTACAAAGTAGTGTTACCTAGGTCCATCTGATTAAACCAGGAAGAGCCCCCGGGTTGTGAAGGAGGTGGCTGCTGGTAGAAATAGCCCCCGGGTTGTGAAGGAGGTGTCTGCTGCCAGGAAGAGCTCCCTGGTTGTGAGGGAGGTGTCTGCTGCCAGGAAGAGCTCCTTGGTTGTGAAGGAGATGTCTGCTGCCAGGAAGAGCTCCCTGCTTGTGAAGGTCGAGGTTCCGAACGCTGCACAGAGGGTCGAGGTTCTGAACGCTGCAGAGAGGGGCGTGGCGGAAGCTGTGCTGCACGAGTGTTAGCAACATCCGAAGATCGTCTACATGTAACAGATGCGTAAATCCCGCGTAGCTTCCCTTGAAGACCCTTCAACCATGAGATGTGCTCTCGCTGTGGGATATTATCTCCTCTCTCAAAGCGTTGCAATATAGCGGAAACCTCCTCTAGCGCCTCAGATGTCAATTCACCATATGAACAAGAAGTTAACCAATTGTATATGTTCACGTTAAGGAAAAACTTAACATGTGAGAACCATAGCACATACCGCGTGGTGTCTAGTTCCCACAACTGAGGCAGTTGGGAACAGATCGCTGGTGAGAGGGGCTTCGATATGATCAGGAGCTGATGATGGAACCAAGTAGATCCTCGTGCTATGCCGGTAACGCTGCAGATACAACCCGAACTTGTCCCAATCAAAGGCCCGAACTTCATCCCAGATATTTGTCGGCGCAGTAGTCCATTCGTTGACGTAAGGGCTAATGTCGTGAAGCCAAGAAGCCTGGGACTTGTTTCCTCCTACTCGACTGTACCTGAGATTGAAATGCACGTTACATGATTAGTTATATTCTGAATGCAGACATGACAACTAAAGTAGTATTACTTACTTGTGCACGTGATCTGGTAAGTGTGAAATAACAGGAATGTCAGGCTCTTGGCATAGACCAAACTGTCTCATCACCCTATGAAGAGCCATCTCCCCAACCGTCACGTCAAACACCAACTTGGCCTTGGTCATCCAATAATGCCGATCTCTAGTGCACAATCCAATAAACCCATCCTCGTCCTCTTCCTCCATCACCCTCTGCATTTCATCGCCTTCCTCATCCCCATCAGCAACACCAGAGCCAGCTAATACTATCGGTTGAATACTCTGCCCAGTATCATGACCACTAACATTGTGTGGCACATAATTTGACTCTTTCTCGGCTTGGCTAGCATCCACATCCGGTGGCTGTGACCCGGATACATAAATCGCGTTAGCCACTTGACTACCCTGGCCTGGTTCATACCCCACATTGCCTTGTACGAAATTCTCCTCCTTCGCCACTGGTTGCACTAGGGCATATGGGTGGATTCTTCGGTCTCTGGAACGACTTAACAGGGACAACCAATGATGGCTCCTATCTATCGGCATCAACTCCCATTTGACATTTTTACAGGATTTGGTCCACAATGCATGAATACTGACGGAACAGACTTCAGGATCCAGCCCAAAACTAGTAGTCAACCAGTGCTTCAACTGCCTAATGTCCAGTCTGTCCGGGTCTGAAAGTGTCATGACGCCTTTTTTAAACTCGCTAAGATCAACCCCAACTCATTATATCGAACATTACCAGGGCCGTAATAAACTGTCAAATTTACGGATTCAGACATTTTCACCTGTCAGACATTGCCAGCTTCTCATTATTCGCAACGAACAAAATAAACCTACACTACCAACACGTACCCTAAAAAGAACCTACACTAAAATAAACCTACACTAAATAGAACCTACACTAAAATAAACCTACACTAAAAAGAACCTACACTAAATAAACCTATACTAAAATAAACCTACACTAAAATAAACCTACGTACACTAAAAATGACTACACTAAGTAAACTAAATAAACTTACACTACCAACACGTACACTAAAACGACTACACTACATAAACTAATTTTACGTACAATAAAAAACTAACCTAAACTAAAAAAAATCGGTATACCTTCGACGCGTGTCCCCTTCTTCTTCCTCTCCACCTTCTTCTTCCTCTCCACCACACCACCTCCTCACCATCCACACCTCCACCACCCCACCATGGCTCCTCCAAACGAACAAAATACTACCCCATGGCACAAAATGAGACCGTAAGCCGGTGGAGATGGGTATGATCTATTGTTTCAGCGGATTGAATAGGCAAATGGGTGAAGGATGGAGGAGATCGGAGGTGGGGGCAAAATCTGTTGAAAAACGAGAGATAGAGGATGAACGAGCGAGAGGAGGAAGAAGGTCCCGTGCGGTCGGCCTTATCCAGGGGCTCTTCGGCCTCCTGGAGGCCGACGGGTCCTCTTCGGCCACCCGTGGGCCGACAGCAGGCTCTTCGGCCACCCGGGGGCCGACGGGCCCTCTTCGGCCTCCCGCCGGCCGACAGGCCCCTCTTCGGCCCACCAGAGGCAGACGGGGTGCTATTTTTGATTTTTTTTCAATTTGGACATATGCTTTTCGAATTTGGTACAAAATAGGTAGTACTTTTGAAAAAAAATCGTAATGCCGACCATACCGTCCACAGGCTCCGATGATATCAAGCATTTCATTATCCCATGAAGCAATGAGCGCGTGATCACGAGCTGTCACTCTACTCAAGTTTGAACTGTTCTTTGGGCGTCTGGCATTATTCAACTTTGGGAGTACGAGACTTGCTGCCTGCTGTCGTCCAACCATCAGTACTAGTAAAGGTCCCTGAAGCAAGGGTTGTTCTCCTTGTCGTCTCTATCGATTAGTCCCAACATCGAGACTTTACAACTTTAATATCTTCAACTCAATTTCTCTTATTCTTTGATATAGATTTCCTCCGTCCCAACAAAATTACCTATACATAGATTACCTCTGTGCCCACTCATGCCTTTTCATAACTCCATACACAACTCGACCGGAATTCGGAAACAACACAAGACTTTACCACACACGTCGCTCTTCCAGTGTGGGTGAAGCTCATGACTCATCAGCCGGCCGTTTTGTGGCTGGCCGAGGCCCTGATGGGAGCGTCCGCCTCCCTGGTGATAGTCATCAGGTATGGCCGTGGATGATGCCAACGAGGTTTCCCCTGTCGCCCTCTCACTCTAAACTCCAATCCGGACCTGCAGTGACAATTTTTCTTTGCGCGTTCAATGCCGTTTGGAGACATTTTCAGTCTGGCCAGTCATCTATGCCATGGTCTAGTCGACCTTGATGTCTTTATCTATATCATGAATTCATCACTAGTCTGCCCAGCTGTGTCTTCTTTTTCCCTATCATCTCAAGATTTTGCCATCTTTCATTTATATCAGTGACACACTCTCGTCCTCGGCACAACCAGCTGCAGGAGGGCAGCCTAATGGCTATGCAGTACATCCCCATCTTCTTCCTCCTATTCTTGAGTTCTTTCTGCAAATCAGATGACCAGCTCACACAAGCAAAACCACTCACCCATGGCCACACTCTCGTCTCCAAGAGCGGAGATTTCGCTCTTGGCTTCTTCTCCCCGACCACCTCCAACAAGAGCTTTTACCTTGGCATATGGTACCATAGCCTCCCCGGACCACGCACCGTCGTGTGGGTCGCCAACCGAGACAACCCAATCACCATCCCTTCGTCTGTGAAGCTCCTCGTCACCAACAATTCTCAAATGGTATTGTCTGACTCCAGAGACCACAATATTTGGATGACACCAAGCAATACCACCGTCGGAGGGCCAGGAGCTTACGCAGAGCTTAGCAACTCTGGTAACTTTGTTCTCCGGTTGCCAAGTGGCACTGACATATGGCAGAGTTTTGATCACCCAACCGACACAGTGCTTGCAGGCATGAGGTTTTTGGTGAGCCACAAGTCACAGGTCGTCACGCGGCTTGTTGCTTGGAAGGGCTCGGATGATCCATCTTCTGGGGACTTCTCATATAGCGGCGACCCTAGCGCCCCAGACCTTCAACTTGTCACTTGGAACAAAACTAAGCCATACTGGCGCGCTGTGTGGAACGGTGTGTCAGTCTCCGCTGGCGCATATCTAGACAACACCAGCTCCATCCTTTACCAGATGGTTGTAAACTCTGGAGACGAGTTGTACTTCACGTTTGCAATCTCCGACAACTCGGTATACACACGCCTCATGCTTGACTACACTGGCAAGTGCAAGTCTCTAGCATGGAAGAATCACTCCTCATCATGGGCCCTCATCGGTGGATTCCCCAGTGCAGCATGCGAGATCTATGCCTCGTGTGGCCCATTCGGTTACTGTGACTTGACTCAAACGGTCCCAGCTTGCCAATGTCTTGAGGGTTTTGAGACTGTCAATGATGCAAACTTTTCTAAAGGATGTCAGAGAAAGCAAGCATTGAAATGTGGCAATCAAAGTCGTTTTGTGGCCTTGCCTGGGATGAATGTTCCTGACAAGTTCTTGCATATACGCAACAGAAGCTTCGATGAGTGCGAGGCTGAGTGCAGGCGCAACTGCTCATGCGCAGCTTACGCGTATGCAAATTTGAGCGGGGCCATTGGTATGGCTGACACGTCAAGGTGCTTGGTTTGGTCAGGGGAGCTTGTCGACATTGGGAAGGCAGCCGTTGCCGGGGAGAGTCTATACTTACGACTTGCTGATTCTCCTGGTATTGTTCCATGCCCTCCTTTCGTCCTACGTACATAGCATGTACTCTTCAAATTAATACCAATATTTACAATGGGGTTCTGTAGACATATGATTTCTCATGAAAATACCTAGATTATAAAATGTTGTGTTAGTTATATGACAGTACTGCTTATGACTAATCATTCAAGTGTGTCCATCTAATTTGCCCATCACCTTGACTTGATATTTTGAATGATGACATGGTAATCAAAATGCGAGCATTGTTTCCTACTTTAATATATGTACTAAACCCAACAATATTATAACACTATAGTGTTGGGTAATCCAAACGTTTCCTATCTAGTGGAGTCCGGTTAGGATAGTATAGTTGTGTCGATTGATTGATTGGTATCTAAAGCGAGGTTTGGAGGCTCCGCCGTCAAGTTGCGTCACGGTGGAGTTGAAGGATTCTTCGTCGCCGTCAAGTTGTGTCACGGACGACGGAAAATCGAGGACGAGGATCATGTCGACTTCGAAGGCGAGTGGTGGTGGTGTGACCATCCAGTACCCCATGCTTGAAGGTGACAATTATGGGGTGTGGGCTGCGAAGATGAAGATCTTCATGCGTGCACGTGGAGTCTGGGCGGCGGTGGAAGGTGAAGGCGTGGTCGAAGAGACAAAGGACCAAGAGGCTTTCGCCTCCATAGCCCAAGGTGTGTCTGATGCCGTTTTCATGACTATATCGGAGAAAGAGACGGCAAAGGAAGCTTGGCAAGCGCTCAAGGAGATGCATGCTGGAGATGATCGTGTCAAGAAGGCACGTGTTCAAGCTCTAAGGAGGGAGTTCGAGAGGATGAGCATGAAGACGTCAGAAGGGGTTGGTGAATTTGCGTTAAAACTAACCTCCCTTGTTAATGAGATGCGAGCTCTCGGATCAAAGATGGAGGACATCGCGGGTGTGGAGAAATTACTACGAGCCGTTCCCGACAAGTTTTTACTGATCGTTGGCACCATCGAGCAGTGGGGCGATGTGACAAAGATGTCGGTGATGGAGGTGATCGGGCGGCTAAAGACCTATGAGTTGACGTTAAAGGGACGTGAACGCGACCAAGAAGAGGAGCAGTTGATGTTCTTGCGTAATAAGGAGAAAGATAAGCAGAAGTATCGGAAGTTCGACAAATCTAAAGTTCGTTGCTACAATTGTCAGGACTATGGACACTATTCTCGAGAGTGTCCTAATCCGCGGAAGGAGGCAAAGAAGGAGCATGAGATTCTACAACTAGCTAAAGTGGGTACGGATGACGACCCATGGTTGCTTTGATGAAGAAGTTGCTGCTGAAAAAAAAACAAAAAAAAGAGTCGTGTCTTTAGTTTTTGTTTGTGTCTGAGTCATCGGTGTGTCTCGGTGAGAAGACGAAGGCCAGCGTGAAGATGGATGCGAACCAGTTAAGTTGAGTTCCTGCATGAGAGCCTATGTGTTTAGCCTGCATGTAGCACGCTAAGATGTGACGGCGTGGACTGGTAATCCGGACGATGTGTTGGTTCTGAATCTATGAGTCGAAAGTTTGTATTAGGGGGTGAATGTTGGGTAATCCAAACGTTTCCTATCTAGTGGAGTCCGGTTAGGATAGTATAGTTGTGTCGATTGATTGATTTAGTTAAGCGTCCGTGTACGAGAGTTAGCTAGCTATACTAATAGATGTACGTGTCTTAGTAGGTTTCCTTAAACTTGTCAAAGTTGAGTCGGTTTGAGTCATGGCTGGTACGTGTATATATGCAGTGGCGAATCTAGAAAGAAAATGGAGGGTGGGCTCAAAGTTTACGTCGAGAAAAATTTGAATCTGTGTAGCGGCGGTATAGACATTATTTTCAAATTCATTCGTCCAAAAAGGCTCAAACTGTCCTAGATTACTACTGGAAATATGTGCTATTTTTTGGATTTAAGGCTCAAACTGTCCTAGATTACTACTGGAAATATGTGCTATTTTTTGGATTTTTTGAAAAATATCATATTTTGAACCAAATTTTGTATTTGTTAAGTAAAATAGCCATTATCTTTTCCATCATATTTTGAAACAAAGATAGAAATTAGTTCATGGATTAATTATAACTAGAACTAAACTAGCTATTGCCTAGAAGTCTAGAACTAAAATAGCTAATGAGTACTGACTATTAACTAAGTAAACTAGCTACTGCAGTACTGTTGTACTGTTGACCACTGAACTAACGAATTAGACAGAATAAATTAGTCAAAGACAGTGCCTCCTCTTGGATTGGCGACGGCAAATCCGGCGAGCTGCAGAAGACCCTGAGCGACGGCGGATCCGGCGAGCTGCAGAAGACGGGCGACGACGGATCCGGCGAGCCGTGCGACGAGCTCCCCGGCAGGCCGAGCTCTGCTCCTTCGGCGAGACGGTGACGGATCAATGACTCGGTTGATGGCTGCGCCTGGAGGGGAGGCGGCGTCCGACGGGGAGGTGTCGTCTGGCAGGGAGGCTGGGAGGCGGCTAGGTTTGGTCGTTTGGTGCTCCTGCTCGTGCGTGTGCGGTCGATGGATTCCTGGATGGATAGTCACGATTTCTCTTAGATGGGCTGGCTGTTGGCCTATTTGCTTTAGGCTGAGTCTAACAAACATTGTGTAGACTAGTACTAAAAAAATATTTCGCGAATTTGGAGGGTAGGCTCGAGCCTATCGAAGCCTCCCTGGTGGATTCGCCACTGTATATATGTACAGCCTAGGGCGTACGTTGTAAGCACCAGAAAAACGAGAAAAGCAATAAAGAGATTATTACGAGGCACGACACGTGCCTCTGGCCATCTTCGTGTTGCTGCGTTCGCGTGCGTGTGTTCTGGTCCCGGTGTTTGCATGAGCTCCGGTGAGATATTGAGTGCTACAGCTAGTTCGTATACGTCGAGCCGAGTTGCGCGTACACGACTAGTCGAGCTGCACCGTGATCGTGTGTTCGATCCTGTGGGCGAAAAGCCAACATATAGAAGTAATATCTGGAAAAATTTAGGCATATCGCTTTTTAGTACCTAATCTATTTTTTTAATGATAGCAACAACTAGGGTTTAGAAGTTCCATACACAAAACGTCACATTTCAATAACTGGAGAGAGTAATATGGAACATCCTTTTTAATAAACGGGCAATTCCTTTCAACATCATTTACAAATACAATAGATATGTTTTTCAATTATGCCGAGCCTTCAGTTTCAAATGCGTTTACAATTCTTTTCAGATTTCATGTCTTAGCTTTTTCCACAAGGAAATAGACAGTTATTGCAATGACCTGACACTAGCCAAATAATTATTTAATTTGGAGCAGTAGTTTCTACACGAGCGTATTTGCAAGTTCAAATACTCTTTTAGAATGGTCAAATCTTTAATTTACCACAAGCCGTGGTATCCCAGTTAGCTAAATTATGTTAGTCTAGGCACTTAGTTTAGTTCCACAGACCTATATCATGGTATGTATGCAAGTAAATTCCAAATTTTTGGTTTGTTGCATTTCTGCATTTGACAAGGAGATCAGTTCAGTAAAGATTATAATCCTGATTATAGCATGCCTGCTGCTACTAACATGTGCAGGTCTTGTCTGGATGTACAAATACAGAGGTAGAGTAACAAATGTCCTCTTGTTTTTATATATAACACTAGTGTAAATGTTAAGAAAAAAAGATGTCTTAACAAGCAGGCAAATTGCAAGAGAAGGAAAAGCGGAAGAAACTGTGGCGAGGATACTTTAGCACATCCAAAAATCTCGAAGGCAAACATACAGAATTTCCATTTGTTAGCTATGGAGACATCCTTTCAGCAACAAATTTTTTCGCTGATTCCAACTTGCTTGGACGTGGAGGTTTTGGCAATGTTTACAAGGTAATAGATCGTGGTTATTAGAATGTGTTTCGACAGAAGACCAAACAAACATATTTTACACTTCAATTGTTGTCTGACTCCTAAAACACCCCTACTTCCTAAACCATTTTTATCAAACTATAAAATTATTGAGAGAAATAAGTTAGTGGGGGTCACCTATTTAGTAATATATATGATTAGGTTAGTGAAAATAAGCAGCATAATGATGGAGCATTTTTCCATGCACATTTGCATGTTGAGGTCGGCCGTTTCCTATGCATGGTTGCATGTTGAGGGAAATTGGTTAGTGGGGATCACCTATTAGTAATATGGTATTACAAAAATATATGTCCATGTTGATGCCACATAGTCCAAAATCAGTGTGGTTTGGTTGAGTTGGTGATTTGCACTAGTTTTGATATTCAATGGCATAACGGAAACAATTATAGACTTGAATAATATCTTGTGGGATCAGAATTAAAAGGGGCTAAAATATAGTCCCTCCGTCCCAAATAAGTGTCGTTGATTTAGTACAACTTTGGGACGGGGGAGTACTTTTTTGTGTGAAAAGGTATCTTTAGAAGTAAAAAAACGGTTTCCAACTTGTTCAAGTGAAAAATATGCTCTCATGTAGGGCACACTGGAAGGTGGAAATGAGGTTGCTGTGAAAAGGCTTAGTCAGAGCTCCGGACAAGGTATAGTGGAGTTCAAAAATGAAGTAATTCTAATTGCCAAGTTGCAGCACAAGAACCTAGTCGGACTTCTTGGGTCGTGCATTCATGAAGACGAGAAGTTACTGATCTATGAATACTTACCTAACAAAAGTTTGGATGTTTTTCTTTTCGGTATATCCCTTTTTCTCTTTTGTTGAATGCACATTTGAAAATTATTTAAATTAAGCAAAGTGCTGTTCATGTTGACAAGCTTCATCTTATATTGAACATGAAAGATGCTTCACGGAAACATGTGCTTGATTGGTCGACACGGTTCAAAATAATTAAAGGAATAGCAAGAGGTCTTCTTTATCTCCATCAAGATTCAAGATTAACAATAATTCACAGAGATCTCAAAGCAAGCAACGTCTTGTTGGACACAGAAATGACTCCCAAAATTTCAGGTTTTGGTATGGCAAGAATTTTCGCTACAAACCAAAACCAAGCAAACACTACCCGTGTCGTTGGGACATAGTAAGTAACTGGTTTACCAACAAACCCTTGACATTGCTATTTTATGGTTTGGTATCGTTCATTTTGAGGATTCCTTGACTTGTTTAATGTTTAAACAGTGGTTACATGTCGCCTGAATATGCGATGGGAGGCGCTTTTTCTGTAAAATCAGACACATATAGCTTCGGTGTTCTTCTCTTAGAGATTGTCAGTGGCTTGAAGATCAATTCACCTCAGCTCATAACAAACTTTTCTAGCCTTATCACTTATGTAAGTATGTTTACAAGATATTTTCAATCTCCCCCTCCTCCCTTTCCCAGCAGAAAAGTTAGTAACTTGATGTTGACCTCATTCTATTGCTCAGGCATGGAGATTGTGGGAAGATGGAAACGCAATTGAACTTGTGGACTCTTCCTTTGTTGCAAGTTGCCGACTTCATGAAGTTCTGCGCTGTATTCATGTGGGACTCTTGTGTGTTCAGGACCGTGCTAGGGATAGGCCACTTATGTCATCGGTTATGTTTATGTTAGAGAACGAAAGCGCACCGCTCCCAGCTCCAAAGCAACCTCCATATCTTGCTCTAAGTACTTGTGCAGACGAAGAAGGAAGGGAGATTACAACAAACTCTGTGAATGCAGTGAGTATCACAACAGTTGATGGCCGTTAGTATATGCAGACTTGGTACAACTTAATGTATACTTTACGGCTTGCTCTCTGTGAACTGATTTTTTGTGTCGTTATTAATAATAACTTGTTGTACTAAGTCAGCGGCACTTATTTTGGGACGGAGGGAGTATGAGTTTATTATATGAGAAAAGTTGTGAACAACATAGGGGAAACCGTCCTCACCCCTACCCCTGCCCTGCAACTCAATATGCCGTACTAAATGTATAGTGCTGCCTTTTTTTTGTTGATAAAAGAGTTTAATCAGATTTTTACTTTCAGAAGCCATCCATGATATAATATCTTACTGAATAAGATTTTCACCTTCTGCTGTTTGATCACTTCAATTTTTTGTATGTGTCCAAAACATTGCAAAATACTATAATCATCATTTAGTTGATGAAATTGTAGCACACGCCATTTGATTCATTAACCTAATTGTACACGTAATGTTACTGTGGCAAACTCCATCAAACAAATTGTACACGCCATTTGATGCACCTCAAGCAAATAACCTATGCTGCAAATTAAGTTGAGAACAGGAATCCTACCTTTGCTCAAGCCGGGACTACGAGGAACCCCTGCAGTGCTAAATCGCCTTGGATTCAACGGACCGGTCGACGCCACAGCACGGCCGGACCGCCGCCCCGCCCTTGCTCGCATCGGCTCCGCGACAAGCGGCTGCCACTGCGCCACCACTGCCTGACCCGGTTACTTCCTCCGAGGCCTGTACGCCTCTCTACCGGCGCGCCGCACTGGCGGTGGCCGACGCAGCTTTCCTCATCCTCATCCTCCTCTCTGGAAAGAATGGCAGTTGTCCTGTAGTACCACTCGGTAGGCCTTGGACCAAGTGCTTACGGGCCGAAAGCCCGTGCTGGTCGAAAGGTGGCAGGCCCATATAGAGCGTTCGTGAGGCTCCCAGCAAAGTTCTTCCCCAAGCTTAGCTAAAAAAGAAGTTCTTCGCTAAAAAAAAAAAAGCAAAGTTCTTCCCCTCCTCGACCAAATCTACGCCCGTGGCCGCGATACCTCCTCCTCTACCTCCTCGGCGGAGCAATCCGGGCACGGATGGAGAAGACACGCCGACGCTCCGACCCCAATCGACCATCATGTCCAGGCCCGGCATAGGGAGGACGGCGACATCGTCGTCCACGGCTGTTGTGGCACGACGGCGACGGAAAGAGGTCGTTGTGGTTACCGTCATCGGCTGAGGGGGGCAGCAGGAGCTCGGTGCCATGGCGTGACCCTCCATCCGCCCCACGCGTCCGTCTAATAGCCGAAAATTAGCAATGGTGCACGGACACCTTGGTGCCCATTTCCAAAAATCATTTTTCTGCAATGCAAAAAAAAAACTGATTTCTTTTGTAAACACACCCCCACACACACGTGTATATTATGTATCTGTAAATTTTTATATCATTTTATTTTCACATGTGGCGTACATGAAAAAGACAATTATGTATTTTTAAATGGGCTTCTTTTTGTTATTTGGTTGGAATTTTGTTGTTTTTGTACAGCTTACAAATTACATTTTTTCAAAACGAAATTTCATGGATTCGTAGCGAATACATACAAGTTTCCACAGAATTAGTTTTGAAATTTTGAAAACTTTTGAATATGCTTTCTTGAATTTTTGAAAAAAAGGGCACCAAGGTGCCCGAGCACTACACGCTATAACATGTAGAGAATTGTCTCGTTAAATTTATCAGTGTACAATGTCTCGCTAATAACCCAGCACGATATAACATACTAATAACATATTTTCAGGGACGACGTTATTTTCTATAGGACGCTATTTCTTTCCTTGTCGTTTCTTCTGTCGCACTCTCAGTCCAAAGTCAAATCTCCCCAATGGAGACTTGAAACCTCAACACCTAGCAATGACTTTTCCTTGCGAGGACTTGTCTTCACCACAGACACGGTGGTACTACTCTGAACACCCAGCAAACCTGAGAGAACACCCACGCAGCGTCGAGGACTTGTCTTCACACAGACACGGTACTACTCTTGCTTGCATTGTCCACTTCCGATTTGGCCGGAAGGAAAATCCCCTCCCTGCAACAACAGCCCAATTATTCTGAACAAGTTTTTTTGACGGTGTATTCTGAACAAGTTCTTCAGAAGAACCATGTGCCCCTGGGTTACGTCCTTCTTCGCATGAGAGTGAATTGCAAAAAACCACCACATTTGAAGTTTGCATCCGGTTTAGCCACCACATTGCCTACGCGTTGCAAAAATCTACCGATTTCCTTTCAATTTTTTGCAATAAACACAAATGACCGATTTGCGGCCGCTAAGTGGATTTCTGACGCTGTTGGCCCACCTGTCGGGTGCCACCTCGGACGGCTGAGACGGCGCGGGGTTGACGGCCGTTACCCCTTCGCTCGCTAGGTCAGCCCCGCTCGACCCACTTCCTCCCCCCCCCCCCCCCCCACACACACACTCTGTCCCTCTCTCGAGCCATGGCGGCGGCGGCGGCTAAACCTAGCGGCGACGGCGATGGAGGTACGGCAAGCGGAGGGGTGACGGGAGGCGACGGTGATGGCTATTCTGAGGTGGACAACTGGCTCGGTAGCAGTAGCTTGCCGGCGCAGCGGGGCCCTTCGCCGGTGCGAGCCCATTCGCCACCCTCTTCGCCGGAGTTTGATTTGGAGCGACGCGCGGCGGCGGCTCTGGCCCGCAAGATAAGGACCTCCGGCGTGGGAGAAGGCCACCAGTGGGCTTCAGGTTTCGGAGGCATGTAGTAAGTCTCTGTGCCCCCTCTTTTTGTTGCATTTTTAGGATTTGTAGTGATTTAGTGTTAGGGATTTAGTTCAGTCATATGGATTTGGAGTTAGGGATTAACTTGATTCGTTTGGATTTGAAGTTAGGGTTTAGGTCACATGTTTGCTCTCTAAATGTGATATGAAATTGGTTACTGCTACTGACATGTGTAGGTGTAAGTTGTAATTTTTAAACAAGTTTTGAAGTTGGTTACTGCTGGGGAATTTTTTTCTATATGTTTTGAAGTAGGTTTAGGTCTAGTGTTTGCTCTCTGTTAGTAATTCAGCTTATTTTTGTGTAGTTTGGAAGATGAGATATGGGAAATTAGATTTCATTTTCAAGGGAGATACAACTTGGAGAGGACCATTTCTCTTTCTGAAATAACCTATGTGAACATGTTAGCACTGATGGAGACTGAGGAGGGATATACTGATGCTGACTACATGTTTTATGTTAAAGAAGAGGGAAAGGGGGCAGCTGGTATGCAGGTCATAGATAGTGAAGAAAGAGTGGAGGAGATGCTTGACCAGTATGGTGACAAGAAGTTGTTGAACATCACTGTGATTAAGGCTACTGAGCCTAATCCAGGAGATTTGAATAGGGGATCATGTGTTGAGGAGCAATTAGGAATAGGCCAGGTTGGGCAGGCCAACATAATCAGTATAGATGAGGCTGGGGTGTTGTTTCCCTTTGAAGAATGTAACAGTGAGGAGTTGTATGCTGTGCCAATATGTACTGCACAGCCAAGTGAAGATCTTGTTTATGTTAACACACATGAGAGCATTAATTTGCAAATGGCAAAGGGCAAAGAGAAAGTAGCTGAGGATGAGGAATACCATGTTAGCACTGATGATGAAGGGTTAGCTGCAGATCATGACAGAGAGGAGGAAGATGAGATTATTGAGCAGCTGAGGCAGAGGAGGAAGCAAAGAGAAGATCCTAAAAATCACTTTGAAGGAGATACAGAAGTGGAAGAGATGTGCTTAGAGGCAGGGGACTCTGACACAGAACCTGAGATACCTCTTCCACAAACATTTAAGAAAGTTTCAAAAGCTGGACCAACCACAAGAAGTCACCATCAGGCTGATACAGAGTTCATTCCTGATTTTATTCCATCTGATGATTCAGGCATTTTCCCTGGAGACTATGGCATTAGTGATTCAGATGATGAGGCTGGTTTAGAAGGTATACCACTACCTTGTGGAAGAAAGAGCCAAGCCAAAAGGGCCAAGCCTAGGCAGTGGTATGATGAGAAAAGGCCAGATGCTCATGAGCAGCTCTGCTTGAAATTGTGCTTTACTGATGTCTATCAGTTCAGAAAAGCACTAAGGAATTATCATATCAGGATACTGAGAAATTTCCATTACCATAGGAACTGTAAGGATAGGATCATTGTGTGGTGCACAGAGAGGGATAGTGGATGTCCATTTTACATGACTGCATCACAAATTGCTCATGAGAGGACATTCTGCATCAAGAAGCTGAACTTGCTGCATACATGTGGTGCACATGGAGAGAGAACCAAAGTGACAGCTGATTGGATGGCAAGAACTTGTGAGGAGCAACCGAGGGAAGATCCAAGGGCTGATGTGGATGCAATACTTAAAAGGACAAAGACTAAGTTTGGAGTGGAAGTGCCAAGGACAAAGGCCTATAGGGCAAGGTCTATGGCAGTTGAAGTGGTGCAAGGTGACATGAAAGGGCAGTACACAAGGTTCAGAGATTATCTGCAAGCAGTGCTTGATACTAACCCTGGGAGCAGATGCATTGTCACAACCACAGAGCTTGAGCTGTTTCCAAGTCCAAATCCAAGGTTCCATTACATGTTTTATTGCTTGAATGCTTCCAAGGAGGGTTTTCTCAATGGATGTAGACCCTTCATAGGTATGATCTGATTAATTATCTATTATTGCTTGAATGCATCCTATTCTCTTTGTTGTTTATGCTTTATATCTCTAATTAATTAATTTGAATGTTGCAGGCTTAGATGGGTGATTCATCAAACTAACTACTAGGCAACAAATACTAGCTGCCACTGGCAGGGATGGGAATAACAACATATTCCCAATTGCCATTGGCATTGTTGATAAGGAGGACACTGATAGCTGGACTTGGTTTCTCTATCAGCTAAGAGCATGCATTGGAGAGGGGAACAAATGGGGCAACTACACAATAATATCTGACAGACAAAAGGTATGCATGAATGTCAAATTAGTATCTTCATCATACATTGACCAAAAGAGGCATCTAATAGTAATAGTGTCTTCAAACAGGGGTTGCTCAATGCTATACAAGCAGTGTTCCCAGACTCACCTCAAAGATATTGTTTAAGACATATCTATGCCAATTTGCAATCAGCTGGCTTTAGGAGTGAGGAATTGAAGAAGCACATGGACAATGTTGCATACTCATATACCAAGCATGGTTTTGAGACTGCAATGAATGACATGAGGAGGGAGGATGAGGAAGCTTGGAAATGGTTAAGCAATATCCCTAAGGAGACTTGGGCAAGGAGTTACATGGATTACAACTGCAAGACAGATCTGGTAGTGAACAATCTGTCAGAAGTGTTCAACAAGATGATATTAGATGTCAGGTCCAAGCCTATCAGGAGCTGTGTTGATGTTAGATGTTGAGGGGCTACTTTTATGCCAGTGGCAACTAAATTGTATTAATGTTTGAGCTTGAGAACTTGTTTGTGTTAGCAGTACTGTGTTTGAGCTTGAGAACTTGTTTAAGCTTGTTTGAGAACCTATTTCGGTAAGCACTACTGTATAAGCACTACTATGTTTGTGTTAGCAGTACTGTGTAAGCACTACTATGGTTGAAAACCTATTTCACTAAGCACTTTGGTTTCATCTTGTTTGAGATACTATCTTGGTTCATCTGCAAATGTCTTTTGTTACTGTCTCTGATCATTTGGATATAACTGTCAGTGATCATTTGACCATTTGGATATAACTAGCAGTGATCATGTGGTCATTTGGTCTAGGATCTAGGATGTATATCACTGTCTGATCAGCTTTCATCAGTTTGGCACCATTTGGTCATTTGGTCTTGAGCATTTAGCAAGTCCATTTGGTCTTGACCATTTGGCACCAACTGGCCAGTACCGTTTGGCCAGCAATGTATAAAACAATGTCAAATTCTTAATACCAAACAACTTCAGCAACTTCTCATAACATAACATAAGTGCTGGGGATAGTTTTGCAGCTAGTCATAACATAACGTAAGTGCTGGGGATAGTTTTGCAGCTAGTCATTACATAACATAAGTGGGGATAGTTTTGCTCATACTCATTACATAGCATAACTAGGGATACCCAAAATATACATTCCCAAGGCCACATATATTGTTCCAAGGCCACATATTAACTTAACATAATAACTAGGTGTTCACTCATCAAAGACAGACTTTATCTTCATAAGCTTCTCCTTGTTGGCATGACCAGCTTTCATCAGTTCTCCAACCATGAGCTCCAGCTTCCTCTTCTCCTCTATCAGTAAGTCCCTCTCCTCATGCATCTAATCCCTCTCCTTCCCGGTGTTCCTAATGATCTCTCCCTGAGACCTAAGAATGCACTTGAGCTCCTTGTTTTCCTCAGCCAGCTTCTCCATCTCCTTCATCTTCTCAATGGCAGCCTTCTCCTTCTCCTTGTTGATACTTAGCTTCTCCATGTCCTTGTCCACATCCATCTACTTCTGTTGTATCTCTTCATCAGTCATTAACTGGTTGTTCTGGTCTGCCCAATCAAACATCTTGGTGACATCCTGAACCAGCTGGCTGTACTAATCCCCAAGTTGATCCAACTGCTTGTTTAGCTTGGCCACCTCTTTCTTATGCTTCTCATGGTCCATAACTCTGCCACAGTTCTCCTCATGAAACATCTCCCATATCTTCACCAAACATCTTTGCAGAATTGAAGGCCAGGGGGCATCAACCCACTCAGCAACTCCACAATCAATACCATCATGCAACTCCACAAGTAATACTAAATATATAAGCTAACTGAAACTACAAGTTGATCAGACAGATAATATATTTACTATTAACTATAACTGAATCATAAAGCAAAGATTCAGTCAACTTATAGTTACAGCACATATTCAGTGACATGAATTAAATGTGTAATAAAATTGTAGTTAAATGAAAGATTCAGTCAACATATTTACTATTAACTATAACTGAATCATAAAGACAGATTAAGTGAATTTGGCCTTGAGATGTTATTCTGTCAAGTAGCACATATTCTGTCAACTAGCAGTTATAGAGTTACATGAATTAATATTGCAAATAAATGACAGTAAATTGAAAATGCACTACATTTCAAAATGGTAGTACAAACACTGCATTTCAGTCAACTTGCACTTCACAATGTTTCTGTCAACTAGCATTTCAGTCAACAAACACTGCATTTCTGTCAACTAGCATTTCAGTCAACAAACAATGCATTTCAGTCAACTTACACTACAAGTACAGGACACAATCATTGCTAATCCACTGAAAATAATTCATACTAACCCAAACCCTAGATGCATAACACTAACCTGAACCCCACAGCCATAGAACCTCCTCCCTGTGTTGATTCCTTCAAATGCAACATACTTCAAGCAAGGGGCAAGGTGAAGCCTGCATTTGATGCTTGGATCTGATGCTGTACCACAGAATGATGCATCAACAGTGGTGTCAGGGTTTTCCTGCATTGTACCATCACTTGTTACCCACAGATCGAACAAGAAACTATCAAAGCCGAACCCTAACCCTAGTCGCACATGTCACTAACCCTAACCCTAACCCTAGGTGCAAAGCAGAGCACTTACCCAATGCTCCATGTCCATACCGACCAGCTCCTCCTCCTCGCTGCTCTCCTCTCCATCATTCCACGACGGCATCACTGGACGGCGGTGAGGGAACAGCTCCTTAGCGACGGCGAGCTCGGCGGTGACAGAGAGGGGAGAGAGTAGAGCAGAGAGAGTGAGTGAAGTGGCTGCGGGGGGAGTGGGGGATGCCAGTTATGTACGCGCGCGCGTCGGGGTAACGGCCGTCAACCCCGTGCCGTCCCAGCCGTCCGAGGTGGCACCCGACAGGTGGGCCAACAGCGTCAGAAATCCACTTAGCGGCCGCAAATCGGTCATTTGTGTTTATTGCAAAAAATTGAAAGGAAATCGGTAGATTTTTGCAACGCGTAGGCAATGTGGTGGCAAATCCGGATGCAAACTTCAAATGTGGTGGTTTTTTGCAATTCACTCTTCGCATGAGGATGAAGCAGGCCGGCACGCCGTGCATTCCAGGTTTGATCCTCCTGTTCTTGAGTCCATTCTGCACATCTGATGACCGGCTGTCAAGTGCAAAGCCGCTCTCCCCCGGCGACACGATCGTCTCCAAGGGCGGGGACTTTGTGCTCGGCTTCTTCTCCCCCGACGGCTCCAACGCGAGCCTGTACCTTGGCATATGGTACCACAACATGCCCGGCCGCACCGTCGTATGGACCGCCAACCATGACGATCCAATCGCCACCGCTTCGTCTCCGACGCTCGCCATCACCAACAGTTCTGACCTGGTGTTGTCTGACTCCCAAGGTCGCACTCCTTGGGCGGTCAAGAGCGACATCACGGGCTTGGGAGTTGCTGTGGTGCTGCTTGACACGGGGAACTTTGTCATCCAGTCTCCAAATGGCAGATCCATATGGCAGAGTTTTGATCACCCGACGGACACACTCCTCCCAGGTAGGATTGTGTTGAGCAAGAAGGGTCGTGTCGTTTGGCGCCTTATTGCTTCTAAGGGCCTCAATGACCTATCAGCTGGAGTCTTTTCTATGAGCCTTGATCCTAGCTCAAACCTTCAGTTTTTCCTTTGGAACGGGACTAGGCCCTACCGCCGCCTCTCCATCTTCAACGGTGAGATGGCGGTTGGCAACATATACCAGAATACGGTCTTGTATGAAGCCATTGTCAGGACAGGGGATGGGTTCTATTATGATTTTAGAGTCTCTGGTGGCTCACAGTATGCACATCTTACGCTTGACTACATGGGTGTGTTGACTCTGAGCTTGAACAACGGCTCGTCATGGACAGCCATCACCGCACCCCCCGCTAGCTGCAACATCTACGCTTCATGTGGCCCGTTCAGCTATTGTGACTACACGGCGGCTGTCTGTCGTTGCCGGTTTGAGCCCTTTGGTCCTAACTTTTCGAGCGGATGTAGAAGAATCGAAGAGCTAAAATGCAACAAGCAAAGTCATTTCGTGACCTTACCTAGGATGATGATCCCCGACAAATTTTTACGTGTCCAGAACAGAAGCTTTGGCGAGTGCATGACTGAGTGCAGCAACAATTGCTCGTGTACAGCCTACACTTATGCCAACTTGAGCACTAATGATGCTATGGCCAACCAGTCAAGGTGCTTGGTTTGGACAGGGGAGCTTATCGACACAGGAAAGTTTAGCGACTATGGCGAGAACCTGTACCTCCGGCTTACCAACTCTCCTGGTATGCACCAACTGATTCTAGGCTTCTAGCCTTATATTAGCATGGCACTTAATGTCATCATATAAACACAAACATTTAATCATCGGGCATCTACTAAATTTATGAATTTAACAGTATAGCAATAATGGGCAAATACTTTTTTTGGCATCCAACTACTTTGGTGCAAGCGTCATCGATAGATCTATGACTATTCTATACAACCATAATGCAACATTAGACCTCTTTTTACCATAAGCATAGCAGTAACTCTAGAGGGTTATGTGTAGCACTTTTTTTCGATCCATGGTTCACTCATGGCTGTAAATTAGCGATGTGCTAAACTTTCCATTTTGCAGTTCAAAAGAATAACAAATTGGTAAAGATTGTACTACCAACCATGGCATGTGTGCTGGTACTTGCATGTATAGCCCTTGTCAGTATACGCAAATACAAAGGTAGACTGAAAAATGACCCTTATTTTCAAAATTCTACTTCATTTTATGAGTGCCAATAACAATAGTATTAATCTTTAGCATGCACATGGCAGAAGAAGGAAATACACAAGGGACCGATGCTACGATACCTTAACTCGTCCAGTGAAATGGGTGGTGAACATGTCGACTTTCCATTTGTTAGCTTCGAAGATATTGCTGCTGCAACAGATAATTTCTCTGAATTTAACCAAATTGGAAGTGGAGGTTTTGGTAAAGTTTACAAGGTAGCAGAAAGCCTTGCACCCACAGTTATAGTAGCATGTGCTCTGTTTTTGAAGAATAATTTTATTCGTGGAAACAACTGCTTTCATTGTTTAACAATTCAGGATGATGCAAACATGTAGGGACTGTTGCAAGGTGACAAAGAAGTTGCTATCAAAAGGCTTAGTAAGGGTTCTGCCCAAGGGATAGAGGAGTTCAAAAATGAAATAATTCTAGTTGCAAAATTGCAACACAGAAATCTTGTTAGACTTCTTGGTTGCTGTGTTTATGGAGATGAGAGGTTACTTATCTATGAATACTTACCTAACAAAAGCTTGGACACATTTCTTTTTGGTATGTTCAGACTTCTGATGCATATTACTTGTTTTTGATTAACCAAAAAAACATCACTCAGTACTAATGATATATTTCATTTATTATTCATCTTTGCAGATGATACAAGAAAATACGTGCTTGATTGGCCCACACGCTTCAAAATAATTAAAGGAGTAGCGAAAGGGCTTCTTTACCTCCACCAAGATTCAAGATTAACTATAATTCACAGAGATCTCAAACCAAGCAACATCTTGTTGGATTCTGAAATGACTCCCAAAATATCAGACTTCGGTATGGCGAGGATCTTTGGTGGAAACAAACAAGAGGCAAACACTACCCGGGTTGTTGGGACTTAGTAAGTTATTCAATGCACTAGCTAATTCTCAAGGATTCTGTTGTCTAGTTCGTCTCAAATTATGAACCTCTTGCTGAATTGTCTAAAACAGTGGTTACATGTCGCCTGAATATGTGATGGGAGGTGCCTTTTCTGTAAAATCGGACACCTATAGCTTCGGTGTTCTTCTCTTGGAGATTGTAAGTGGCTTGAAGATCACCTCCCAGCAACTCGTAATGAACTATGTCGGCCTTACTGCTTATGTAAGTATAGACAAATGCATAGAATCTCAATATGTCAAACATAGTAGTAACTCGATCATATGTTTGTTATATTGTCTTAGGCATGGAGACTGTGGGAAGATGGAAAAGCAACAGAACTGGTGCACTCTTCGGTTACTGAGAGTTGCTCACTTCAGGAAGTTCTACGGTGTATCCATGTCGGACTCCTGTGCGTTCAAGACTGTCCGAATGATAGGCCACTCATGGCATCAGTTACTTTTATGTTGGAGAATGAAAGTGCACTGCTCCCAGCACCAAAGCAGCCTGCATATTTTCCTCTACGAAGCTTCAAACCTGGAAAAATAAGAGAAAACATGGATAATTCTATGAATGTAGTGAGTATCACAACACTTGAGGGTCGTTAGATGGGAAGTCGTACACTTTATCAGTAGCTGATACTTTATGATGTACAAATATGTGGAGTGCAATTTTTTTCAGTAGGTAGTTGTGTCATAGTGAAAAGGCTGGGAATTGGGAACTAGCAAGGAATGTAGGCACTGTATCAGTATGTTAACAGCTTAAATTGCAGCAGATATTGTGCTCATGAACATATCACCCGGTACACTTGTCTCTTCTACATCAAAGTCAATCTATCATTTTCGATGTAGACTATTTGCTTATCTCTCTTGTTAGTATGTAATGTTAGCCTAAAAGTTGCACAAATCAATCAAACCGAGAACACTTTTATTAAGCTGCACTTTTACCTGCTTGATAGATACATGCCTTTAGTCTTGTATTATGAACTTGAAGTTTTGTTTTTGATCAAATGACAGTAGGAGAGAACTCCTACTGTATTCTCATATATCTATATAAATGAGGGGTTTACATAGATATATATTTACATCCTCCCCAACCCATCAGGGGGGTGGGGAGTAAAACTACCACGCTACACATGCAGAGAGGGGGGGACTATTTTGTGTCTTATTATCAGCTAAGAGAGTTACATAAGGAGATAATAGCGACCCTATTGGCCTCTTTTACTCTATACTGGAGATTCCCAAAATCCTCTCTAAACCGTTGTAGCCAGGAGCCAAGCCCAGGAGCCACACCTCTGAAGTGTTTTTTATTTCTTTCTTTCCAGATCCCCCAGGCCGTTGTCAGGAAAATTTCGAGGAAGAATTGGTTGTTCCACGCGTCCCCGATCATTTGGATGACGTCCAGACGGCTGGTAAACCCAGGCCAGCAGATACCAAGTTTCGCCCAGCAGGCTTGACTGAATGGGCACGTGAAGATCATGTGGTCCACAGTTTCTTCTATGTGTTGACCACAGAGCAGGCAGTCAAAGTCATTACCAATGTTGTAGTGTCTCCTCTTGAGCATATTGCACGTGTTGAGCCTATCATGGAACATCAGCCACCCAAAAACTTTGATCTTCATAGTACATTTGGATTTCCACAGCCATCGAAAGGCAGGATGCGCTTGGACTTCCCTGAAGCAGAATTTGTAGTAGTCCGTCGATCTGTAGACCGTTTTTCCCCAGGTATAGTACCAAGTGTCATTGCTGGCCGTAGATGGGTCAAGTCTGAGAGTGAGAGCCTGCAACTCCCAAACCTTCTCGAGAGCCTGTGGCGACAAGGGAAGATGAAATGCATCATGCAGGGAGGTGGTCTCCAGGAAATCTTTGACATATGTATCTTCATCATGCACAAATCAAAAAGCCCGAGGATGGGATGTTTCTATTATATTGTTCAGCCATAGATCTTTCCAAAAGAGCACAGTCGTGCCATCGACCACCTGGACCTTCGTGATACCTCTGTAGAGTGGGGTGAGTTTCAGTATGTCGCGCCACCAAAAGGAGCCGACAAGATCCACATCGTGTGGTATTCTCCCCTCATAGTAAGTGTTCCATAGAAGTTCTACCCAAGGAACCTCCACTTTGTTGTAGAATTTATGCAGGAATTTCATGTGCAAAGCCTCATTATGGCTTTTGATATTGATCACACCGAGTCCTCCTTTTCCTTTGGGTCTACACACCATGTTCCAAGTAGCTAAGGAGTTGCATTTGTCACCTTGATCAGTTTTCTTGGTCCACAAACAACTGTTGGAGAACGTTGCATGGGAAACAAAAAATTTCCTACGCACACGCAAGACCTATCCATGGTGATGACCATCTATGAGAGGGTGAGTGGATCTACATACCCTTGTAGATCGCTAAGCGGGAAGCATTAAGAAACGCGATTGATGTAGTCGAACGTCTTCTTGATCCAAATCGCAAGCCGTCCCGCGATCCAATCACGATCTAGCGTCGAACGGATGGCACCTCCGCGTTCAGCACACGTACAGCTCGATGACGATCTCCGCCTTCTTGATACAGCAAGAGGGGGCGGAGAGGTGGATGAGATCTCCAGCAGCACGACGGCGTGGTGGTGGTGGAGTTATCCCGACAGGGCTTCGCCTAAGCACTACCGGAATCTATTTGGTGGAGAAACTAGAGAATAGAGAACTAGCACGTGGCCGTGGGTTTTGGGGCTAAATTCCTCTAGTATATATAGGAGGGAGAGGGAGGAGCAAGCCTCCCTAGGGTTTCCCCTAGGGGTCGGCCGAACCAGGGCAAGGAGGAGTCCAATCCACTTCCTACTAGGAAGTGGATTCATATTAAGAAGGAGTCCTATTCCTTCCTATCTCCACCTTTTTTTTCCTCTTGGGCATATGGGCCCTTATGGGGTCGGTTCCCCAGCCCATTAGGGGCTGGTGCGCCACCTCTTGGTCCCATGTGGCCCCCCGGGGTGGGTGGGCCCCACCCGGTGGACCCCCGGAACCCATTCGTCACTCCCGGTACACTACCGGAAATACCCGAAACTTTTCCGGAACCCAAATACCACTTTACTATATATAAATCTTTACCTCCGGACCATTCCGGAGCTTCTCGTGACGTCCGGGATCTCATCCGGTACTCCGAACAACCTTCGGTCACCAACACATATATCTCAATACTACCGAAACGTCACCGAACGTTAAGTGTGCAGACCCTGCGGGTTCGAGAACTATGTAGACATGACCGAGACACCTCTAAGGTCAATAACCAATAGCGGGACCTGGATCCCCATATTGGTTCCTACATATTCTACGAAGATCTTTATCGGTTGAAGCTCTATGTCAAGGATTCAGTTAATCCCGTATGCTGTTCCCTTTGGTCTTCGGTATGTTACTTGCCCGAGATTCGATCATCGGTATCTCTATACCTAGTTCAATCTCGTTATCGGCAAGTCTCTTTACTCGTTCCGTAATACAAGATCCCGTGGTTAACTCTTTAGTCACTTTGCTTGCAAGGCTTATTGTGATGTTGTATTACCGAGTGGGCCTTGAGATACCGCTCTGTCACACGGAGTAACAAATCCCAGTCTCGATCCATGCCAACTCAACAGACACCCTCGGTGATACCTTTAGAGCATCTTTATAGTCACCCAGTTACGTTGCGACGTTTGATACACACAAGGTATTCCTCCGGTGTCAGTGAGTTGCATGATCTCATGGTCATAGGAACAGATACTTGACATGCAGAAAACTATAGCAATAAACTGACACGATCATATGCTACGTTCATAGTTTGGGTCTTGTCCATCACATCATTCTCCTAATGACGTGATCCCGTTATCAAATGACATCTCATGTCTATGGCCAGGAAACCTTGATCATCTTTGATCAACGAGCTAGTCTACTAGAGGCATACTAGGGACACAGTGTTGTCTATGTACCCACACATGTATTTGAGTTTCCAATCAATACAATTATAGCATGGATAATAAACGATTATCATGAACAAGGAAATATAATAATAACCACTTTATTATTGCCTCTAGGGCATATTTCCAACAGTCTCCCACTTGCACTAGAGTCAATAATCTAGCTCACATCACTATGTGTTTTACATTGTAATAAATCTAACACCCATACAGTTCTGGTGTTGATCATGTTTAGCCCTTGGAAGAGGTTTAGTCAACGGGTCTGCGACATTCAGATCCGTGTGTACTTTGCAAATATTTATGTCCTCCTCCTTGATGTAATCGCGGATGGAATTGAAGCGTCGCTTTATGTGTCTGGTCCTCTTGTGAAACCTTGGTTCCTTGGCCAGAGCAATGGCACCAGTGTTGTCACAGAACAGAGTCATTGGATCCAGTGCACTGGGCACTACTCCAAGATCTGTCATGAACTCCTTCATCCAGACACCTTCCTTCGCCGCCTCTGAGGCAGCGATGTACTCCGCTTCACATGTAGAATCAGCTACCACGCTCTGCTTGGAACTGCACCAGCTTACCGCTCTCCCATTGAGAATAAATACGTATCCAGTTTGCGACTTAGAGTCATCCGGATCAGTGTCAAAGCTTGCATCGACGTAACCCTTTACGACGAGCTCTTGATCACCTCCATAAATGAGAAACATGTCCTTAGTCCTTTTCAGGTACTTTAGGATATTCTTGACCGCCGTCAAGTGTTCCATTCCTGGATCACTTTGAAACCTTCCGGCCATACTTATGGCAAGGCTGACATCGGGTCTTGTGCACAGCATTGCATACATGATAGAGCCTATGGCTGAAGCATATGGGACGACACTCATCATTTCTCTATCTTCTGCAGTCACTGGGCATTGAGTCTTACTCAACTTCACACCTTGCAATACAGGCAAGAACCCCTTCTTGGACTGATCCATTTTGAACTTCTTCAAAACTTTGTCAAGGTATGTGCTCTGTGAAAGTCCTATTAAGCGTCTCGATCTATCTCTATAGATCTTGATGCCTAATATGAAAGCAGCTTCTCCCAGGTCCTTCATTGAAAAACTCTTGTTCAAATATTCCTTCACGCTTTCCAACATTTCTATATTGTTTCCAATCAGCAATATGCCATCCACATATAATATTTGAAACGCTATAGAGCTCCCACTCACTTTCTTGTAAATACAAGCTTCTCCGTAAACTTGTATAAACCCGAACGCTTTGATCACCTCATCAAAGCTAAGATTCCAACTCCGAGATGCTTGCACCAGCCCATAAATGGATCGCTGGAGTTTGCAAACTTTGTCAGCATTCTCTGGATCGACAAAACCTTCTGGTTGCATCATGTACAACTCTTCCTTAAGGAAACCGTTAAGGAACGCTGTTTTGATATCCATCTGCCTAATTTCATAATCGAAAAAGGCAGCTATTGCTAACATGATTCTGACGGACTTAAGCATCGCTACGGGTGAGAATGTCTCATCGTAGTCAACTCCTTGAACTTGTGAAAAACCCTTTGCCACAAGTCGAGCTTTATAGACGGTGATATTACCGTCCGCGTCCGTCTTCTTCTTAAAGATCCATTTGTTCTGAATGGCCTTTTGCCCTTCAGGTAATACTTCCAAAGCCCATACTTTGTTTTCATACATGGATCCCATCTCGGATTTCATGGCCTCTAACCATTTCTCGGAATCCGGGCCCATCATGGCTTCTCCATAGCTCGTAGGTTCATCGTTGTCCAACAACATGACCTCTAAGACAGGGTTGCCGTACCACTCAGGAGCAGTACGCGTCCTTGTCGACCTACGAGGTTCGATAGTAACTTGATCCGAAGCTTCATGATCATCATCATTAAATTCCTCTTCAACTGATGTAGGCTCCACAGAAACAACTTTCTGCGCTGCGTTACTCTCTGGTTGAAACAAAGGTTCAACAACCTCATCAAGTTCTATCTTCCTCCCACTCAATTCTTTCGAGAGAAACTCTTTCTCGAGAAATGTTCTGTTTTTAGCGACAAACACTTTGCCTTCGGATCTGAGATAGAAGGTATACCCAACTGTCTCTTTTGGGTATTCTATGAAGACGCACTTCTCCGCTTTGGGTTCCAGCTTTTCAGGCTGAAGCTTTTTGACATAAGCATCACATCCCCAAACTTTAAGAAACGACAACTTTGGTTTCTTGGCAAACCACAGTTCATATGGCGTCGTCTCAACGGATTTCGATGGTGCCCTATTTAAAGTGAATGCAGTTGTCTCTAATGCATAACCCCAAAACGATAGTGGCAAATCGGCAAGAGACATCATAGAACGCACCATATCCAATAAGGTTCGATTACGACGTTCGGACACACCATTACGCTGTGGTGTTCCAGGCGGTGTCAATTGTGAAACAATTCCACATTGTCTTAAGTGACTGCCAAACTCATAACTCAGATATTCTCCTCCTCGATCAGATCGTAGGATTTTAATCTTCTTGTTACGATGATTCTCAACTTCACTCTGAAATTGCTTGAACTTTTCAAACGTTTCAGACTTGTGTTTCATTAAGTAAATATACCCATATCTACTTAAGTCATCAGTGAGGGTGAGAAAATAATGATATCCACCACGCGCCTCAATGCTCATCGGACCGCATACATCAGTATGTATGATTTCCAACAAGTCACTTGCCCGTTCCATTGTTCCAGAGAACGGGGTCTTAGTCATCTTGCCCATGAGGCATGGTTCACATGTGTCAAGTGATTCAAAATCAAGTGACTCCAAAAGTCCATCAGCATGGAGCTTCTTCATGCGTTTTACACCAATATGATCTAAGTGGCAGTGCCACAAGAAAGTGGTACTATCATTATCAACTCTACATCTTTTGGCATCAATGTTATGAACATGTGTATCATCACTATCGAGATTCAATAAGAATAAACCCCTCACATTGGGTGCATGACCATAAAAGATATTACTCATATAAATAGAACAACCATTATTCTCTGATTTAAATGAGTAACCGTCTCGCAATAAACAAGATCCAGATATAATGTTCATGCTTAACGCAGGCACTAAATAACAATTATTCAGGTTCATCACTAATCCCGATGGTAATCGAAGAGCGAGCGTGCCGACGGCGATCACATCAACCTTGGAACCATTTCTCACGCGCATCGTCACTTCGTCCTTTGCCAGCCTCCGTCTATTCCGCAGTTCCTGTTTTGAGTTGCAAATGTGAGCAATCGAACCGGTATCAAATACCCAGGCACTACAACGAGAGTTGGTAAGGTACACATCAATAACATGTATATCATATATACCTTGTTTGGTGTTGGCCGCCTTCTTGTCAGCTAGATACTTGGGGCAGTTCCGCTTCCAGTGACCAGTTCCCTTGCAATGAAAGCACTCAGTTTCTGGCTTGGGTCCAGCCTTGGGTTTCTTCACGGGAGGGGCAACTGCTTTGCCACTCTTCTTGGAGTTACCCTTCTTGCCCTTGCCATTCTTCTTGAAAGTAGTGGTTTTATTGACCATCAACACTTGATGCTCCTTCTGAATCTCAGACTCAGCGACTTTCAACATCGCAAACAGCTCGGCGACTGACTTGATCATCCCTTGCATGTTATAGTTCAACACGAAGCCTTTGTAGCTAGGTGGAAGTGATTGAAGAACTCTGTCAGTGATCGCCTCTGGCGGGAGAACAATTCCCAACTCCGCCAGATGGTTGGAATACCCAGACATTCTGAGCACATGTTCACTGACAGACCCGTTCTCCTCCATCTTGCAAGCATAGAACTTATCGGAGGCCTCATACCTCTCGATCCGGGCATTCTTATCAAAGATAAACTTCAACTCCTGGAACATCTCATATGCTCCATGACGTTCAAAACGTCTTTGAAGTCCCGGTTCTAAGCCATACAACATTGCACATTGAACTATTGAGTAATCATCCGGACGTGCCTGCCAGGCATTCGCAACGTATGCAGACTCTACTGGAGCGGGTGGTTCACCGAGCGGTGCATCAAGGACATAAGCCTTTTGGGAAGCCGTGAGGATAATCCTCAGATTACGGGCCCAGTCTACAAAGTTACTTCCATCATCTTTCAACTTAGCTTTCTCTAGGAACGCATTGAAATTCAGGGGTGCTACTGCGCGAGCCAATGATCTACAACATAAATTTTGCAAAGACAACTTAGACTATTGTTCAAGATAATGAGTTTAGTTAATCATATTACTTAAAAACTCCCACTCAAATTGACATCCCTCTGGTCATTCGAGTGTCACATGATCCAAATTCACCAACCCAAGTCCGATCATCACGTGAGATGAGGTGGTTTCAATGGTGAACATCTTCATGTTGATCATATCTACTATATGACTCATGTTCGACCTTTCGGTCTCTTGTGTCCCGAGGCCATGTCTGTACATGCTAGGCTCGTCAAGTTTAACCCGAGTGTTCTGCACGTGCAACACTGGCTTACACCCGTTGTATGTGAACGTAGAGTCTATCACACCCGATCATCACGTGGTGTCTCGAAACGACGAACTTTCGCAACGGTGCACACTCGGGGAGAACACAATTTTATCTTGAAATTTTAGTGAGGGATCACCTTATAATTCTATCGTCGTCCTAAGAAAAATAAGATGCATAAAAGGATTAACATCACATGCAAATCATAAGTGACTGATATCTCCATCTCCAAAGCACTGGCATGATCTCCATCGTCACCGGCATGACACCATGATCTCCATCATCTTGATCTCCGTCAACGTGTCGCCATGTGGTTGTCGCGCCGACTATTGCTTCTACAACTATTGCTAACTCATAGCGATAAAGTAAAGCAAAACGGCGAAAATAAATATAATTAAAGACAACCCTATGGCTCCTGCCGGTTGCCGTACTCATCGACATGCAAGTCGTGATTATCTATACATAACATGATCATCTCATACATCACATATATCTCATGATGTCATTGGCCATATCATATCACAACATACCCTGCAAAAACAAGTTAGACATCCTCTAATTGTTGTTGCATGTTTTACGTGTCTGCTATGGGTATCTAGCAAGAACGATTCTTACCTACGCAAAACCACAACGGTGATACACAAATTGCTATTCAACCTTCTCAAGGACCGCCTTTGTCGAATCCGATCCAACTAAAGTGGGAGAGACAGACACACGCCAGCCATCTTTATGCAACAAAGTCACATGTCAGTTGATGGAACCGGTCTCTCGTAAGCGTATGAGTAAGGTTGGTCCGGGCCGCTTCATCCCACAATACCGCTGAATCAAGAAAAGACCAAGGGAGGAAGCAATCTGAGCATCAACGCCCACA
Organism: Elymus sibiricus; assembly: GCA_039707655.1. Lineage (NCBI taxonomy): Eukaryota > Viridiplantae > Streptophyta > Magnoliopsida > Poales > Poaceae > Elymus > Elymus sibiricus. Next base: position 484,937,801 of record CM077665.1, read on the forward strand.
AACTCCTTTGTGTTCTACTCGGGATCTCATCTACGCATAGACCTAGCTCCGATACCACTGTTGGAGATCATTGCATGGGAAACAAAAAAATTCCTACGCACACGCAAGACCTATCCATGGTGATGAGCATCTACGAGAGGGAGAGTGGATCTACATACCCTTGTAGATCGCTAAGCGGGAAGCGTTAAGAAACGCGGTTGATGTAGTCGAACGTCTTCGCGATCCAAATCGCAAGCCATCCCGCGATCCAATCACGATCTAGCGCCGAACGGACGACACCTCCGCATTCAGCACACGTACAGCTCAATGACGATCTCCGCCTTCTTGATCCAGCAAGAGGGGGCAGAGAGGTGGATGAGATCTCCAGCAGCACGACGGCGTGGTGGTGGTGGTGGTGGAGTTATCCCGGCAGGGCTTCGCCTAAGCACTACCGGAATCTATTTGGTGGAGAAACTAGAGAATAGAGAACTAGCACGTGGCCATGGGTTTTGGGGCTCTATTCCTCTTGTATATATAGGAGGGAGAGGGAGGAGCAAGCCTCCCTAGGGTTTCCCCTAGGGGTCGGCCGAACCATATTACTCCCTCCGTTCCTAAATATAAGTCTTTTTAGAGATTCCTCTATTGGATTACATACGGATGTATATAGACATATTTTAGAGTATAGATTCACTCATTTTGCTTCGTATGTAGTCCCCTATTCGAATGTCTAAAAAGACTTATATTTAGGAACGGAGGGAGTAGGAAGGAGTCCTATTCCTTCCTATCTCCACCTTTTTTCCTCTTGGGCATATGGGCCCTTATGGGGTCGGTTCCCCAGCCCATTAGGGGCTGGTGCGCCACCTCTTGGGCCCATGTGCCCCCCCGGGGTGGGTGGGACCCACCCGGTGGACCCTCGGAACCCATTCGTCACTCCCGGTACACTACCGGAAATACCCGAAACTTTTCCGGAACCCAAATACCACTTTCCTATATATAAATCTTTACCTCCGGACCATTCCAGAGCTCCTCGTGATGTCCGGGATCTCATCCGGGACTCAGAACAACCTTTGGTCACCAACACATATATCTCAATACTACCGAAACGTCACCAAACGTTAAGTGTGCAGACCCTGCGGGTTCGAGAACTATGTAGACATGACCGAGACACCTCTACGGTCAATAACCAATAGCGGGACCTGGATGCCCATATTGGTTCCTACATATTCTACGAAGATCTTTATCGGTTGAACCTCTATGTCAAGGATTCAGTTAATCACGTATGATGTTCCCTTTGTTCTTCGGTATGTTACTTGCCCGAGATTCGATCGTCGGTATCTCTATACCTAGTTCAATCTCGTTATCGGCAAGTCTCTTTACTCGTTCCGTAATACAAGATCCTGTGGCTAACTCTTTAGTCACTTTGCTTGCAAGGCTTATTGTGATGTTGTATTACCGAGTGGGCCCTGAGCTACCTCTCCGTCACACGGAGTAACAAATCCCAGTCTCGATCCATGCCAACTCAACAGACACCCTCGGAGATACCTGTAGAGCATCTTTATAGTCACACAGTTACGTTGCGACGTTTGATACACACAAGGTATTCCTCCGGTGTCAGTGAGTTGCATGATCTCATGGTCATAGGAACAGATACTTGACATGCAGAAAACTATAGCAATAAACTGACACGATCATATGCTACGTTCATAGTTTGGGTCTTGTCCATCACATCATTCTCCTAATGACGTGATCCCGTTATCAAATGACATCTCATGTCTATGGCCAGGAAACCTTGACCATCTTTGATCAACGAGCTAGTCTACTAGAAGCATACTAGGGACACAGTGTTGTCTATGTACCCACACATGTATTTGAGTTTCCAATCAATACAATTATAGCATGGATAATAAACGATTATCATGAACAAGGAAATATAATAATAACCACTTTATTATTGCCTCTAGGGCATATTTCCAACAACAACGTCGTCTAATTTTGTCTAACACGTCAATGAGCTTAGGGGGGAACCTTAAGGTGCACATTGCAAAGACTAGGAGCGATGTCACAGTAGCATTCAGCCAGGATAGTTTGCCACCGTACGACATCATCGCTATCGTCGATGTAAGTCTTCTTCTTTCAGCACTGCAAACCAGGTGCATAAGATCTTGGATGGCTGGTCTGGAAGTGCCGAGTGGCAGACCAAGGTACGTGAACGGCATTGTGCCAACCGTGCAGCCAAAGAGCTGGGCCAGCTCAGCTGTTAGAGCAGCACCCGTGTTGATCGGAATAAGCGTGGACTTCTGGAAATTGAGCTTTAAACCAAAGGAGGAAGCATAGTCAGATAGTATTCTTTTGATTATGGTCGCTTGTGCAACGCAGGCGGGCAAGCCGAGGATGGTGTCGTCCGCATATTGTATCACTGGGTAATCCATCTGTCCATTGCAGGGAAAAGGGAGACTAATCCTGCAATGGATTACTTCTTTCCTACACGCTTCATTGATCATAGCTTGTAGGAGATCAACAGCCAGGACAAAAATGAGTGGTGAAAGGGGGTCCCCCTGTCGCACCCCGCATCAACATGGAAACTGTCTGCCCGGCAGTCCATTGAGCATCACCGAGGATCGTCCTGTCGAGAAAATACATCTGATCCAGCCAAGCCATTTGTCGTTAAAGCCCATGTGGCGCATTATATCTATCATCGGTTCGTGGCTGATGGTATCAAATGCCTTCGCAAAATCCAGCTTAAGCAGAACGATCTCCTCGCCCGACGTATGACATTGGTGAATGTATTGGAAGGCCCATGCCAAACAGTCTTGAATCGTTCGCCCGCGAATGAAACCATATTGGCTGCGATGAATAAGTTTCGAGATTACTTCTTGCAGACGGTTGGCCAAAAGTTTGGTGATCAGTTTGAGACAGCAGTTGAGGAGGGTGATCGGTCGATAATCATTAACTGTCTCAGGTGAATTAATCTTGGGGATAAGAGAGATGAGGCCATCATTGATGCTGGTCAGATCCAACGTACCCGCATGAAATTGGGAGCAAAGCTCATAGAAGCCTTGTTTGATGATTGGCCAACATGCTTTGAGGAAAGCTCCAATGAATCCATCAGGGCCGGGAGCGTGATTTGCTCGCATGTCCTTGACCACAGAATCAATTTCAGCATGAGTAAATGGTTTGGTTAAGTTGTCCAGCCCTTCAACACGTTTAATGAGGTTAGACATCTCGAATTTCATGTCGTTGGGTGAAACTGTGCCCATGCGGTTTTTATAGGTCTCAAACAGTAAGGCCTCTTTCCTGGGATGGTCATCAACAATGGTTCCATCAGTGCCTCTAAAGCTGGCACTGTTATTCCTGCGGTATCTTTCAGTAGCAACAACTTGAAAAAAATTAGTGTTCTCATCTCCGAATTTGATCCAACGTATCGTACATCGTTTCTTCCAGTAGAGTTTCTGATATTTGAGGAGCCTCAGCAGATGATTTTTAAGGATGTTCCAAAAATTGTTCTCTGGGATTTAAAGAGCTCTTTTGTTCTCAATCTCATCCAAATCTGCCAAGGTCAAGTTGCAGTTTTCAATAGACATTGAAAGACGAGAAATTTGTTTACTCCAGCGTTTCAAAGCTTGTTTGGGAGCTTTAAATTTACGGCATAGGACTGTAGCAACATTTGATGGGCTCACAGGTTTGCTCCACACATCTTGCACTACACTCATGAACCCGGGGTGTAGAATCAAGTAAGGTTCAAAACGAAACAATTTACTTCGTGGTATAGTTGTCTCAATGGAGACAACACATGGGATGTGATCAGTGACAGGTTTACCAAGGGGTTTAACTAAGGTTTTGGGATAGACATTCGTCAAGTGGAGAGAAGTCAGGAACCAGTCCAATTGCTCAAGAAGTGGGTCTTGCTGCATATTGCTCCAGGTATATGATCTACCTTGGACCGGGAGCTCGATGAGGTTCTGCTTACGGATGATGTCATTAAAAGTGAGCATGTCCTGTGTATTCCCCCCGGTTTGTTGCGATTATCGGCCGCACGTATATAATTGAAGTCCCCAACTAAGAGAAAGTCGCGGGAAGTTGGGATCTCCACATCGTAGAGTCAATCGGTATAGGTTTTGCGATCATCACCTGTACATGGTCCATATATATTTGCTAGAGTCCATGATTGGGAAGATTGCGTACTGACGAAGTTTACCACTAACGCATAGATCTTAGAGGCTATGACCGTACCAGTGAACATAGAGCTTTTCCAAATCGTGATTAAACCACCAGAAGAACCACGAGAGGGAACAAAAGCATAACGATCAAATTGTCGGGGACAACAAGTTTTAAGAAAAGCAAGATTAAAGTCTGACATCTTAGTTTCTTGCAGGCATAGAATAGAGCAACCACTTGACATAATAGCATTACTCAGGGCCAGCTGCTTTTTATCTGAATTTAGACCTCTGATATTCCAAGAGAGCACGTTCCAGCAGCGCAAAAGTGGCATGATAATTAAAAAAGGTCTTAAGCAATGAGGGAGGAAGGCTCCACCTCCCGGTCCTCCACCCTAGAAGGCTCTGCAGAAGAAGTTCGAGTAGTCATGGGGATGGCCAGGAGTGCTTCAACTGAGAGGTCTTCAGCCGGGACAGCGCAGCGGTTGATCCCAATATCTTGGAGCGTACTGATGGGAGTAGGTGGTGGGATCATCTCAGAGTCAGAAGTTGTTGCTGGGGAGGAGCCACTCGAAGAAGGGAGCAGCCTTGGTTTAACCCTGGAGCTGGTAGGGCCAGCATCTGAGACAGGGGGGACTCTGAACCCATTGTACTTGTTGGTGCGAGTGCTGCGCCTGACTTTAGTTGTGGAGATGGGTGCAGCAGCTCTCGGACGTCTTGCACGTGTCACCACTTGGCTATTGGAGAGAGGTTGTGTGTTCTGCGGTTCAGCCATCATAGGTGCATCAACAGTATCAACAAGCAGAGGGGCAACAGCCATGTCTTGAGCTGGGTCTGATTGCAATTCAGAGGAGACTTGCCCATCGTTATCAGCAGATAATTCTTCAATCACAACGGATGTTGCCGCCGGGAGGTATTCAGAGCTTGCATTCTGTTGTTCAAACTGAATCCCATCAGGGCCCGAAGAGACCAAAACAGCCACAGAAACACTGTCAGAGCGAAGGCCAAAACCATCACTCCAGGGTCCCATAGAAGCTAGCAGGGGGCACAGAGCATGCGGTAAAAAGGTGTTGAGCTATTGGCGAGGGATGGCTTCAGACAACAGTATTTCCAACATTACATTTCCTCTTTCAGAGAGGCCAAACTGAATGCCATTTTGGTGAACTGTGACTGTAATAGACAAGGAGGCTTCATGGGATTAAGTCATGTCAGTGTCTTGGGGCAGCAGAATGATAGCAGCAGATTGGTCAGAGATAGAATCATCAGACATTGTAATTGAATCATTCCATGCTTGGGAGGCACTGTCAGTGATATTATTTTCTGGCACAAGACCATCTTGGACAGTGAGACCCTGCACAGCCAACCATGCTTGGTAATTAACCAAATGAGGAGGGAGAGGTGGAAGTGGAGGGGCTGGAGGTTCAGGCCAAGCTCCCCAGCTAGCATTAGCCTGTGCAGGCCCTGCATCAGCACCACCATTGAGGCCATGAGGAGCTGCATTTTGCACCAACCAATTGTGCACCTGCTGTTGATAGAGCTGCTCAGCAGTAAGCTCTGGACCGAACTGCGGATGCGGATTACCATCAGGAGGGGGATGTTCCTCACCAGCAGGAGGCACTTAAGGGAGCATAGCAGCCATATTATTGCTGCGAAGAATGGTCACCTGAACCGTCCAACAGTCCCGAGCCCCTCCAAGCTGCCAGACCACAAAACTTTTGGGGATCAAACGCAGACGGATAACACGTGCCTTAAGCAGAACAAAACGACGATCCTGCCTCGGATTGTACCAGGAGACCAGAGAGCCAAACCCACCCAGGGCCTTGCTAATGTAGTAATCCGTTTGATAGTCGTAAGGAAAGCCAAAGAACATCAACCAAACTTCAGGACCAAAGGTGGTGGTGCGCCTATTGAGTGCTTCATTGTGGGGAACAAACGTGACCAGCAAATCTTCCTCTTCTAGCTCAATGGGAGTGGCAACCGCAGTATCCCGCATGAAAGTGTCCACAAACCCAAAAATCCCAATGCCAAACGGGTGATCACTGACTTCAGTAGTAAACAGCTGAGATTCATGAAGCAAACCTACAATCATGGTGCGGATGGCCGCACAGCGATGCAGCGGAACGTAGGCGCTGGTGTCCGCAATCGCCAGGAACTCGTGCATGAGCGGGGGGAGCGGGCCGACCACCATACCGCTACGCACGATTCGGTCTTCAGGGCCAAGCTCGACGGCGAAGCCTGGCGGGAGGAAGGGCACCGGGTTGAGAGCGTAGTTCGCCATGAGCGATGCACAAGGAGAGGGGATAGGCTGTGGCGGTGATGGGACAGGACAGGGCGAGGGATTTTGGGTTTTCGAGGTGGAAGATGGAGCGTGAGGGGCAGAATAGGAAGGCTGGATTGCCTTAGGTACCCATTTCCATTTTTTTGGAAAATATTTCCTTAAAACAGTGCTTAACCACGTGGTCATAGGAGCCGCATGCGCTGCAACGAGCGCCGATTTTTGGAACTGCCCTTGGATTATGGAGGCTGGAAATCAATGCGGGTAAATCGGCTCGGTTATCAAAATTAGTATTAATTGATTCTATCCCAGACCGAGAGATTAATTGACTGTTCTGGGGGCAATTGGCCACTTTATGATCAGGGGCCGAGCACTTAAGGAAGATGGTGCGTGCGTGGCATGAAATCTTTTGATGACCCCACTGTAGGCATCGAGGGCACATGGCCGTCCATAAACTAGCAAGTCCATTAATTTCGGTTAAGGAGTATTGGGCTTGAGCCAAATCGGCTTTGTGACGGGCCTTAAGCACTGGAGGCTAGGACTCGTGAGGAGGAGCATATTTGAACGCAGAATTCAGGAAGCAAAGCGGCAAAGGGGGGTAAGGGATGTTAAGAGGGCATTTAAAACCTCCCAAAACCAGGCAATCAGTCTCACTCTTAGCCTCCAATTCAGCTTGTGTCATAAAGTACTCCATCAAGGAAAGATGATCATGTCTATCAGCTGAAATCACCTCCGAGAAATTAGGGCATGCAGAAAAAGACCCAAATTTAATTTGAAAATCCTGTGTTCTTGCTGATGATGAGGCCTCATGAGCGTTCTTGTTAGAAAAAACTATATGATCCAAAGGCGCTAGGCCAAATTTACCGGTACCATAGTCATGCGAGCCCTTCTGAATTGGCTTTGGGCTTAGAAAGCCTAGCGGAGTCTTGATAGCAAGTGGACGACGGGAAGAGATCTCCGGTAATTCGGTGTCCGCGTGCCAGAATGGCTCAAGAAATGGAGCTTTAGCAAAACGACCATTGAATAGATGAAAATGGCAGACAAAATCCGGCCAAATACGATCTTTGAGCCTATAAATGAAATGACCCACTTTGTTGTTTGCAACTGAGAACCTTGTCTTTACCCATATGAATGTTGCAGATACAAAAAGTAACCTGCTACACAACCTCATTGTTGCTTTGATTTTGAGTTTTTGACATGTATTCCTCAAGCTGAGTCTTTAACATGTATTCCTCAAGCCCCCCTTTTTTCCTGTATAAAGAAGGTACTGTTTTTCACATACTGATATATTGTGTGACATGAAACTTCTGATTTCCTGCCAGTACAAATTAATTTCTGCTGCAATTTTATAACAATTCGTGTGTCGGAAATTGCTTTTGGAGGCCGAGCTCCATGGAGGCCTCCAAATGCAAAATCCAAAATTCATGAAAATTCATATTTTTACATTTCAAAAAATTCTGAAAAAAAATACAGAGATAAGTGAGGGTATAACACACATGTGTGTAAATTTTCAGAAAAAATACGTTGAAATGAGGCATGTACAAAAAAAACAAATATGGGACTTTTTAACGCATGATACTATTCATTGTCCCAGGCCATGAATTTGTCTTTTTGTGCAGATCATATTTCAAGGTATTTCATCCTAGAAATTTACCCACATACACATAACATCCTTCTTTACTTGCATAATTGTTTTCAGATTTTTTTGAAACCAAAAAAATTGAAATTTGAATTTTTTAAAAATTTCGAGCTCCATGGAGCTCGGCCTCCAAACGTCGGGTGTGTCATACTTTGATTGGTCAGACGTGATATTAAGCGGGGAGAAGAAAAGTCGCCACCCACGACGCGACCAAGCAAGCATACACCAATCTGGACCTCCCAGTAGTGACGATTTTTCTTTGCATGACCACCACCATCAGTGTTGACTTTGGAGTCTGCTCTCCTGCCGGTCGTCTGGCCATCTTTTGTTATGGTCTAGGTCGACCTTGCTGACCACTAGTCTCATTTTTATATCTATATCTATATCTATATCTATACCTACCTATATATATATATATATATATATTATATATATATATATATATATATATTATATTATATTATTTATATTTATATATATATATATATATATATATATATATTAATAAAGGAGCTATTGTTCTTACCACCGTAATTTGGTCCGCCCCCTTCGTTATTTTCGTCCGTCCGTCCGTCTCAACGACAACTTCGTACGTCATATTGCTTCTTCCTTCCAAATTCTGATCCGTTCGTATATCTCAAATTTTCGTCCGTCCGTACGTCGGTATCGTCAGTCGCATGGGCCTATACAGGCCACCCACGTTGTGGCCCAGAAAACTGTGGAAAAAAATATATTAGCGTTGCTGGGAGTCGAACTCCCAAAGCTCGTGTTCAATTTCAAGGACACGTTCCAACAGACCAACGCATCCCAGGGGTGGTGGATGGATAGAGCTTCGCTTGGCGACGGGGTACTTGTGGAAAATAAAACTGACGAGCGAAGCTTCAGGAAAGAGCGCGTGTTAACTAGCTATATCTGCCGACGTGTTGACCCGATTATTTTTTCTTCCTTTTATAAAAAGTACAGTTGGGATCTTCTAAACCGGTAAAAATCAAGTCCATCACGTGGACGTGTTAACGTGCATAAGTGCATTTGTGTTTGTTCCTCGAACTATGCACACGTTGTTGAATTTGGCGCTACATTTTTTTTTAACATAGCTACTTATATTTTTTAAGGTTAAACTTAATTATATTTCTTTTAACACAGTAACGTTCATATAAACGCGCATATATTCATCCCTATGAACATGCACACGAACACCCTACACCTATGAACACCCCCGAGAGACTAAGCCGGCATATCATATTGAAATTTACGAAGTCACCGTAGGCGCCTTGTCGTCTGACGGAAACGTCTCCTCCCACTGAATGCGCGTCACCGAAAATCCTGAAATAAATCAAGGAATAATGCGAGCATCAGGACTTGAAGCTTGGTGGACGAGGATATCTAACTTAATTATATTTGTTGTCCCTTATGAACTCATATTATAATTGGTTAAAAGGACAAGAAAAATAAGGAAACCAACATTATATATAGATAGATAAGGATTAAACAATATTGGACTAACATATATACATACATTAGGATACACACAGAAAACACATATTTACTTGCACGTCCAATAAAATAAATACAAAATAAATTGTTTCAAAACAACGACATTCACGCATCATCAGTGCCAAGGAATAAAATAAAGAGCAATTCGCACGGATGACCAATGAAGGAAAAAAATTGAAAATGCGAGATGAAGCCTGCCAGCAAAATAAAAGAATTAAATATTTAATCTAGCTGCAAAAAAATATACACAAGGAAGGAAAAAATATGCAAATATGAAGCAAACACAAAAGGCAAAATAAATACCCATAGAAAAGGCAGAAATACGTAAATATGTAAACTTAATCTTTTATTTGTCCACCCTGATTAATGATAATTGCATTTGCTTTGCACCGAAGCACATCAATTTTTTTCTTCCGTTGCAACGCACGGGCATTTTTGCTAGTCAATACCAATAGTTTATAGATTGTACTCCATCTTTTGGAGTATTATTGAAGTGCAATAAAAGAGTTCTGCTATGCGATGCATGTGCGCCGTCAGCTGCGTTTGATGCATGGTCCTCATGTGTGTCGTACAAAGATCATACATGGTTTTATCGTACGCACATCAATTTCGGCAATAAAAATCCAGCCTTGATTGGAAAGACGAAGAAGTGTCTAATCACACATCCACTCGCCAAGCTGTTCCGAACGGGCCCTCATATTTCGTTCCGTGCATCCACATATCTCAAATCCGGACTCTCAAATCAATGCAAATACATGCACGTCGATCATACGAAACAAACTGTCCGAACGCTAAAGTTCGAAAGAAAGCAAAGCAAAGCAAATCATAGTTCAACAAACCGGACATGGCAAAATCAAATCAATGTCCGAGCGTGACTGATGGCCTTCGATCACTCGCTGTGCGGTTGCTGCGAGAAGAAGAGTGCGTCCTGCTCCTCCTGAATCCGGGCTGCCAGCTCCGCCTGCATCCGGGCATGCTGCTCCGTCTGAATCCTTGCTGCCTCCTCCGCCTGCATCCGGCCTGCCTCCTCCGCCGCAGCCGCCCTCCGGGCGTTGATCTCCTTCTTCTTGTCCGCAAGCCACTTCTTTGCATGGTCATCCAAGCCGGTCTCGTCCGCCAACATAATCTTCGCATCTTCCACGTCCCGTGCGAGTTGCAACTTCTCCTTCTCGAAATCCATGTCGGCAAATGTCTTGGCCTTCTTGAGCTCTCATTTGATCACCGCTTCACGCTTCTCCAACTCGATCTTCTCCCTCTCAATTGCAAGCTTCTTCTCCACCCTAGTTCTGTCCCACTCCATCCTTTCCTTTTGCGCTTCCATGAGGAGCTTGTATCTCTCCTCCTTCTTGCTCTCCCTAGCCGAAAAAATGCCCGTCCATGTTGACGACATTTTGGTAGCTACGGCATCACGGGCGAGACGTGCCTTCTCCCACTTGTTTCCCATGACTTGACGGTTCTCCTTTGGCACGGTGGCTTTTTCATTCTCGTCCACGACAACATCGTCCTCTTCATCGTCCAACCCAATTCACGCCGGAGCCGCCGCCTCCCTCTCTCGCTGCCGGCGTCGCCGCAACTTGCGGGCGACGTTCTCCGCCTTCAAAGTCGCCGCGGACGAATTCACGCCGCCGACGAACGAGGCGGACTGCGTCTCCGTAGCGGCGGTCTGGGTCGGGCTGGACGACATCTCCGGCGGTGGATCGGGACCGGAGGTGAGGATTGGGAGCAAGGGTGGAGGCGGGCGAGGGTCCGGGCACGGGAATTGTTCTAGAGCGGCGGGAGGAGGAGGAAGGATTTGGGGCAATTTGGGGTGGGGATGGGCTGTTGGGTCCGACGTGGCAGGCGTGCCCGGGTGCGTCCGGGCGCCCCCATACCCGCCTCATATTTGGGCTGGATATGGGGGGTGCCGGTCAGCCCGGGCATTTGAGGGGCGTTTGAGAGGCCCGTCTGGGTCGAAATTTTATGACCGGACACTGACCGGGCGGCCTGCCCAGGTGTTTGAACACTAGTACAAAACAGGGCATCGGTCCACCCCTGAGAAGCCCATTAGTCCCGGTTCACTCATGAACCGGGACCCATGGGGGCATCGGTCCCGGTTCGTGAGGCCAGGGCGCCGGCCGGGCCTCGTGGGCCATTGGTCCCGGTTCGTCTGACCCCTTTTGTCCCGGTTCCAGACACGAACCGGGACCAATGCGCCTCGCTCCTGGCCCACAACCATTGGTCCCGGTTTGTGGCTGGAACCGGGACCAAAGGGGTCACCTTTAGTCCCGGTTCCAGCCACAAACCGGGACCAATGCGCCTCGCTCCTGGCCCACAACCATTGGTCCCGGTTTGTGGCTGGAACCGGGACCAATGGTTGGCCTATATATAGCCCCCCGCCCGCGAGCAGAGCAATGCATAGCTGTGTTTTTTTGCCCGGCCGTGGGAGAGCTTTTGTGGTGCTCTAGCTCACCTCCTATGCACATGAGGTGTTCGATGAAATGCCCGAGCCACACTTAAGCTTTCTCCTCTCGAAGCTCCTTGTCCAAGCTCCATTTTCCTCAAGATTTGTCTAGGTTTGACGGTCCATCCTGTCCCGTCCCCGTCCTCACCGCCGTCGATCGCCCGCGCCCATCTCGGCGCCGGCAACACCGTGGTTAGCCTCTTGTTCTTATCTTCTTTCTAAAAGAAAAAAGTTCTTACTTGTGTGTTTTAATTAGATGCTCTAGAGAGTTATATGTTGTTCAATAATAAGAACTATATAACGCACGCAGATGAACCGGCAATGGATGTACGGTGACCGACGCACCTCCGAGTATATTAAGGGCCTGCATAATTTTCTCGAAGCGGCTGAGGCAAACAAGCAGAATGGTTTTATGCATTGTCCATGTACTGTCTGTGAGAATACGAAGGCTTTCTCCAACTCTAAAACCCTTCACTTCCACCTGCTTGAGAAGGGTTTTATGCCACACTATAATGTTTGGACCAAGCACGGAGAAAGAGGGGTTATGATGGAAGACAACGAAGAAGAAGAGGATGATGACAACTACCCGCCCCCTGAATACGGTGATGCTGCAATGGGGGAAGCTGAAGATCAAGAGGAACCAGACGATGTGCCCGATGATGATCTTCGTCGGGTCATTGTTGATGCACAGAGAGAATGCGAAAGTGAAAGGGAGAAGTTCAAGTTCGATCGCATGTTAGAGGATCACAAAAAAGGGTTGTACCCAAATTGCGAAGATGACAACAGAAAGCTCGGTACCACACTGGAATTGCTGCAATGGAAGGCAGACAATGGTGTATCTGACAAGGAATTTAGTTCGCTGCTGAAAATAATGAAGAAGAAGCTTCCAAAGGATAACGAATTGCCCGGCAGTACGTACGAAGCAAAGAAGGTTCTATGCCCTCTAGGATTGGAGGTGCAGAAGATACATGCATGCCCTAATGACTGCATCCTCTACCGCGATGAGTACGAGGATTTGAACGCATGCCCGGTATGCGGTGCATTGCGGTATAAGATCAGACGAGATGACCCTGGTGATGTTGAGGGCGAGCGCCCCAGGAAGAGGGTTCCTGCCAAGGTGATGTGGTATGCTCCTATAATACCACGGCTGAAACGTCTGTTCAGAAACAAAGAGCATGCCAAGTTGATGCGATGGCACAAAGAAGACCGTAAGAAAGACGGGAAGTTGAGAGCACCCGCTGACGGGTCGCAGTGGAGAAAAATCGAGAGAAGGTGGGGGGACTTTGCAGGTGACGCAAGGAACGTATGGTTTGGTTTAAGTGCAGATGGCATTAATCCTTTTGGGGAGCAGAGCAGCAATCATAGCACCTGGCCCGTGACTCTATGTATCTATAACCTTCCTCCTTGGTTGTGCATGAAGCGGAAGTTCATTATGATGCCAGTGCTCATCCAAGGCCCTAAGCAACCCGGCAATGACATTGATGTGTACCTAAGGCCATTAGTTGAAGAACTTTTACAGCTGTGGAATGGAGAAGGTGTACGTGTGTGGGATGAGCACAAACAGGAGGAATTTGACCTACATGCGTTGCTGTTTGTAACCATCAACGATTGGCCTGCTCTCAGTAACCTTTCAGGACAGACAAACAAGGGATACCACGCATGCACACACTGTTTAGATAACACCGACAGTATATATTTGGACAAATGCAGGAAGAATGTGTACCTGGGGCATCGTCGATTTCTTCCGACCAACCATCAATGTCGAAAGAAAGGAAAGCATTTCAAAGGTGAGGCAGATCACCGGAAGAAGCCCGCCCTCCGTACTGGTGATCACATACTTGATATGGTCAATGATTTACAAGTAATCTTTGGAAAGGGTCCTGGCGGACTATCTGTTCCGACTGACGATGCGGGACGCGCACCCATGTGGAAGAAGAAATCTATATTTTGGGACCTACCCTATTGGAAAGACCTAGAGGTCCGCTCTGCAATCGACGTGATGCACGTGACGAAGAATCTTTGCGTGAACCTGCTAGGCTTCTTGGGAGTGTATGGGAAGACAAAAGATACACCGGAGGCACGGGAGGAACAACAACGTGTGCATGAAAAAGACGGCATGCATCCAAAGCAGTATGAAGGTCCTGCCAGCTACGCTCTTACCAAAGAAGAGAAGGAAATCTTCTTTGAATGCCTGCTCAGTATGAAGGTCCCGTCTGGCTTCTCGTCGAATATAAAGGGAATAATAAATATGGCAGAGAAAAAGTTCCAGAACCTAAAGTCTCATGACTGCCACGTGATTATGACGCAACTGCTTCCGGTTGCATTGAGGGGGCTTCTACCGAAAAACGTTCGATTAGCCATTGTGAAGCTATGTGCATTCCTCAATGCAATCTCTCAGAAGGTGATCGATCCAGAAATCCTGCCAAGGTTAAGGAGTGATTTGGTGCAATGTCTTGTTAGTTTCGAGCTGGTGTTCCCACCATCCTTCTTCAATATCATGACGCACGTCCTAGTTCATCTAGTCGACGAGATTGTCGTTCTGGGCCCTGTATTTCTACACAATATGTTCCCCTTTGAGAGGTTCATGGGAGTCTTAAAGAAATATGTTCGTAACCGCGCTAGGCCAGAAGCAAGCATCTCCATGGGCCATCAAACAGAGGATGTCATTGGGTTTTGTGTTGACTTCATTCCTGGCCTTAAGAAGATTGGTCTCCCTCAATCGCGGTATGAGGGGAGACTGACTGGAAAAGGCACGCTAGGAGCGGACTCAATAATATGTAGGGACGGGCATTCTTGGTCTCAAGCACACTACACAGTTCTACAGAATTCTACCTTGGTGACCCCGTATGTCGATGAACACAAGAATATTCTGCGCTCCAAACACTCGGAGCAGTGTGACGACTGGATTACATATGAACACATAAGGACTTTCGGCAGTTGGTTGCAAACACGTCTCATGGGTGACAACACTGTTTCTGATGAGCTGTACTCGTTGGCCAGGGGACCATCTTCGACTGTATTGACTTACAAAGGGTACGAGATAAATGGGAATACATTTTACACGATCGCCCAAGATCAAAAGAGCACCAACCAAAACAGCGGTGTCCGCTTTGATGCAGCAACCAAGAGGGGAAAGGACACATATTATGGTTACATAGTGGACATATGGGAACTTGACTATAGACATGATTTCAAGGTCCCTTTGTTTCAGTGCAAATGGGTCAATCTGTCAGGAGGCGGGGTACAGGTAGACCCACAGTACGGAATGACAACAGTGGATCTCAACAATCTTGGGTACACAGACGAACCATTCGTCCTAGCCAATGATGTGGCGCAGGTTTTCTATGTGAAGGACATGTCTACCAAACCGAGAAAAAGAAAAGATAAGGAAGCGAATACATCATACGATGAGCCAAAGCGCCACATAGTTCTTTCAGGAAAAAGAGACATCGTGGGATTGGAGGGCAAGACAGACATGTCTGAAGATTATGAAAAGTTTCATGAAATTCCTCCCTTCAAAGTCAAGGCTGACCCAAGCACCCTGTTAAACGATGAAGATTATCCATGGTTACGGCGCAATAAGCAAAGGACACAAGCGAAGAAAAAGTGAAGACTTTCTCTCCACAACTATATCATTGCAGTTACATGTGAAGAAATGAAATGCCTTTTGTAACACATGAGTTTTCGTCCGAAACCCTGATACTTCGAAAGAGATTGTCCGTTTTGTACACGAAGTGCATCCAGTTTTTGCCGTAACCCTCTCAACTTTTTATAACATGCTATGTGGGTGAAATGATGATACCATGCCAACTTTCAACCTTTTCAGAGTTCATTTGAAGTGCTTTTCAATTTCAGGGTTATTTAGCTCAAAAAAATCAGTAAGTGCATGAAAAATACGAAATGAAGTCAGAAAGGGTTGAAAATTGATGATGTGGCTTTGAATGGTGCATTTTGAACACACAAAAAGTATGGAGTTCAAATAAGTTCAAAAAAATGAAATCCTTTTGTAACACATGAGTTTTCGTCCGAAACCCTGATACTTCGAAAGAGATTGTCCGTTTTGTACACGAAGTGCATCCAGTTTTTGCCGTAACCCTCTCAACTTTTTAGCACTTGCTATGTGGGTGAAATTATGATACCATGCCAAGTTTCAACCTTTTCAGACTTCATTTGTAGTGCTTTTCAATTTCAGGGTCATTTAGGTCAAAACAAATCATTAAATGCATGAAAAATAGCAAATAAAGGCAGAAAAGGGTTGAACATTGATGATGTGCCTTTGAATGGTGCATAATGAACACACAAAATGTCCGGAGTTAAAATAAGTTATTAAAAATGAAGGAGAGGCGCAATGCTCACCTGCACGTTGCTTAGCTTCAGGCCTTGAGAAACTGCAGATAGCTCCGTGCAGTCTACACCATTTCCTCAAGGCCTGAAGCTAAGCAACGTGCAGGTGAGCATTGCGCCTCTCCTTCATCGTTCTTCGTCTCTGCACTCAGGGCTTATAAACCGCTGCGAGTCCCTCTCGCTTGGCGAGGTGGGACTAAATTTTAGCCACTCCCAGGACAAGGCCTTTAGTCCCGGTTGGTGGCTCAATTAAAATATTTTGTTATGATTTGTAGTGCTTTTCAATTTCAGGGTCATTTAGCTCAAAGAATGAACTAATAGCAAAAAGAATGAACTAGAAAACTTTTATGAAACTCTAATAGCAAAAAGAATGAACTAAAAAATAATCAACTAAAATATTCTGTTATGATCAACTAAAACAAAACTAATAGCAAGAAAGTTTTATGAAACTTTTATGAAACTAAAACAAAACTTTTATGAAACTAAAACAAAACTTTTAATCAACTAAAACAAAACTAATAGCAAGAAGGTTTTATGAAACTTTTATGAAACTAAAACAAAACTTTTATGAAACTAAAACAAAACTAATAGCAAGAAAGTTTTATGAAACTTATATGAAACTTTTACGAAACTAAAACAAAACTAATAGCAAGAAAGTTTTATGAAACTTATATGAAACTTTTACGAAACTAAAACAAAACTTTTATGAAACTAAAACAAAACTAATAGCAAGAAAGTTTTATGAAACTTTTATGAAACTAAAACAAAACTTTTATGAAACTAATAGCAAAAAGAATGAACTAGAAAACCTTTATGAAACTCTAATAGCAAAAATAATGAACTAAAAATAATCAATTAAAAAATTCTGTTATGATCAACTAAAATAAAACTATAATATTCTTCAATAGCAAAAAGAATCAACTAAAAAGCTTTTATAAAACTCTAATAGCAAAAGGAATCAACTAAAAATATTTTATAAACCTCTAGTATTTATGAAACTAAAATTATATAAAATTTATGCAACTAAAGTTATCAAAGTATTTTTTGTTCAAAACATTAATAGCAAAAAGAATTTTCATAAAGATTACCAAATTGACATTTAAAATAACCTAAAAATTACCAAATTGAATATAATGATAAAACACAGTAATATTAAATAGCAGGAAAAAGAATCACTCAAAAATCTATTTTTATAGTAAAGTTATTCACAAACTAGTGATTCACACCAATTTACAAGAATTCAAATTTAAACTATTCAAATTTGGAAACTAATGGCACTAACAGAAAGTTTATAATTTTTGTGACCTAAAAGCAAAAAGAATCAATGAAAAAAATAAATAAAGCAAAAAAGAAAACAAAAAAAGTAGAAAAAATGCCGCCTACTGGGCCACCGCGGCCTGAATACGACTAGAAACCCAACCATCCAGTTGGGCCAGGATTCAGGCCCGCATAAGGCCCAGAAGGCCCACAGGCAGCGGTGTGTCACATTAGGCCCGTAAGCCTGCTGTTGAGAGGAGCTCGAGAGGGTGTGCGCAGCAGCGCTTATAAACCACTCTCGAGCCCTCTCAGCTAGCGAGGTGGGACTAAACTTTTGGCCCCGGGCAGCACCACCTTTGGTCCCGGTTCGTGGCACCAACCGGGACCAATGCCCACCTTTGGTCCCGGTTGGTGGCACCAACCGGGACCAATGCCACCCTTTAGTCCCGGTTGGTGCCACCAACCGGGACCAAAGGTCTCTGCTTCCCGCCCTTTGGGCTGACGAAAAGAAACCTTTGGTCCCGGTTGGTGGCACCAACCGGGACTAAAGGTGGGCATTGGTCCCGGTTGGTGCCACCAACCGGGACCAATGCTTCTTGTATATAAGAAAACCCTTAGAAAATTTCAGTTTTCATCTACCAGTTGCCCCGAGCCGCCGTCTTCGTCGCCGGCCCCGTCGCCTCCCCGAGCCGCTGTCCTCGTCCCCGTCGCCACCGTCCTCGTCCCCGTCGCCGCCGTCCTTGTCGCCTTCCCGTCGCCGCCGTCCTCGTCGCCTCCCCATCGCCTCCCCGAGCCGCCGTCCTCGTCCCCGTCGCCTCCCCGAGCCGCCGTCTTCGTCGCCGGCCCCGTCGCCTCCCCGAGCCGCCGTCCTCGTCCCCGTCGCCACCGTCCTCGTCCCCGTCGCCGCCGTCCTCGTCCCCGTCGCCTCCCCGTCGCCTCCCCGAGCCGCCGTCTTCGTCGCCGGCCCCGTCGCCTCCCCGAGCCGCCGTCCTCGTCCCCGTCGCCACCGTCCTCGTCCCCGTCGCCGCCGTCCTCGTCGCCTCCCCGTCGCCTCCCCGAGCCGCCGTCCTCGTCCCCCGTCGCCTCCCCGCGCCTCCCCGAGCCGCCGTCCTCGTCCCCGTCCCCGTCGCCTCCCCGAGCCGCCGTCCTCGTCCCCGTCGCCGCCGTCCTTGTCTCCGTCGCCGGCCTCCAGCCTTCGCCGCCCCCCCCCCCCAGTGAGCCCCCCCTGCTCCCCGTCACCGCGTATATGTGTGTATATGTTTTTTTTCCGGCATGTATATGTGTATATGTTCATGTATATGTTTTTTTTCATTTATGTATATATGTTCATGTATATGTGTGTATATTTTTTTTCATTTATGTATATATGTTCATGTATATGTGTGTATATGTTCATGTATATGTTCATGTATATGTTTTTTTTCATGTATATGTATATATGTTCATGTATATGTGTGTATATGTTCATGTATATGTGTGTATATGTTCATGTATATGTTTTTTTTCATGTATATGTATATATGTTCATGTATATGTGTGTATATGTTCATGTAAAAAGTCTTCGTTGTTTTTCGTATGTACGAAAATGTAGAGTGAAAACGAAAACAAACATATAAGAAAAAACAAAGGAAAAAATGAAGAAGGAAAAGAAAACCGCCCGGCCCGGCCACCGCCGCATTTTCATAAAGTTTTTCCACCGAGTCCACGTCGCACCGAGCACCCGCGGCGAAGCAAGTCTTTTTTTGAAGGTAGTTTTTTTGTTAAATGAAAAAGCGTTGTCGAGGCCACCCCAAACCCTAGAAGTGTTGTCGAGGCCACCCCAAACCCTAGAAGCGTTGTCGAGGCCAACCAAATTTACCAAGTTAAATGAGTTAAATGAGTTAAAAGAGCGTTGTTGAGGCCACCCCAAACCCTAGAAGAGTTGACATGAGGGGGGACGTCGGACGTCGGACATGAGGGGTGAGCATCATTGTCGTCTACCCCCTCCCCGATAACTTCGACATGAGGGGGGACGTCGGACATGACATGAGGGGTGAGCGTCGTTGTCGTCTACCCCCTCCGGTAACATAGATAACTACGGTAGCATAGATTTATCAAGAATGCCCCCATTATGGATGTGCACAAGTTGATCCAATTTTTTTTTGATCTCATCTATATATATTCTTTATATGTCACGTTGTCTGTCAAAGTATTGAAGAAATCCATGGCTTCATCATTAGCCGGAAGTAACATGCGTATGATGCTATGAAGCTCTTCAAAGTTGTTTTGGAATGGAGTTCCGGATAGAATAATTTGCTTTTTGGTACGAATTTCAGCAAAGGCCTTCCAAATAGCGATATTCGGAAGGCTCTTGCTGAACTTCGTACCAAAAAACTAATTAATTATCCTATCCGGGACTCCGTTCCAAAACAATTTTG
Source organism: Elymus sibiricus (assembly GCA_039707655.1). Classification (NCBI taxonomy): domain Eukaryota; kingdom Viridiplantae; phylum Streptophyta; class Magnoliopsida; order Poales; family Poaceae; genus Elymus; species Elymus sibiricus. The sequence goes on from CM077665.1 coordinate 484,957,800, forward strand.
GAGAGCTTCGTACCATTATGCGCCTGTTACTTCCGGCTAATGATGAAGCCTTGGTTTTCTTGAATCCTTTGACACTAGACAACGTGACATATAGAAGGGTAGATGAGATCAGGAAAAATATGGACCATTTTCTGCACATTCAGAATGGCGCCATTTTGTTAAATCCCTTAAAGGTTAAGAGAATCCCTTGTTTGACATTCATGAGAGAGGCGGTCCGATTTTAGACCACAGGAGCACCCCCCGTTAGCATTTTAGAGCGGCTCCTACCCCCTCCCGCCCCTACCCGATAAACTCTCGAGGCCACCCAAACCCTAGAAGAAAGAGCGTTGTCGATCTCCTACCCCCTCCCCTCCCTACCCGATAAACTCTCGAGGCCACCCAAACCCTAGAAGAAAGAGCGTTGTCGATCTCCTACCCCCTCCCGTCCCTACCCGATAAACTCTCGAGGCCACCCAAACCCTAGAAGAAAGAGCGTTGTCGATCTCCTAGCCCCTCCCGTCCCTACCCGATAAACTCTCGAGGCCACCCAAACCCTAGAAGAAAGAGCGTTGTCGATCTCCTACCCCCTCCCGTTCCTACCCGATAAACTCTCGAGGCCACCCAAACCCTAGAAGAAAGAGCGTTGTCGATCTCCTACCCCCTCCCGTCCCTACCCGATAAACTCTCGAGGCCACCCAAACCCTAGAAGAAAGAGCGTTGTCGATCTCCTACCCCCTCCCGTCCCTACCCGATAAACTCTCGAGGCCACCCAAACCCTAGAAGAAAGAGCGTTGTCGATCTCCTACCCCCTCCCGTTCCTACCCGATAAACTCTCGAGGCCACCCAAACCCTAGAAGAAAGAGCGTTGTCGATCTCCTACCCCCTCCCGTTATACAATCAACGGGCCCTCGACAAACAACTCATGACTGCCTACTGTCTGTAAGTATTACTTCTATAGTTAAGTCTCTAGCTCAGCTTGTTCATTGCATGTATATATAATTATCCTCACTATATTATGCAGATTGAAGATCGTCGAATGCAAAAAACTAGGAATCTTCGGCGTTGGGTTCATTAGCCCAGATGCCGTAAATGAATGGACGGTAAAAAACTCAATCAAAGAGACCGAGGAGAACTTGCTACAGTCGTTCCTTATACATCAAAACAAAAGGGAAATACTCCTTCCTTACAACTTCAAGTGAGTATTGCTGTCTTCTCTGTATACTCAGTTTCGCTTACTCGAGGTTAAGTAATGTAATTGATGAGTTATATATGCGTGCGCAGTTTCCACTTTATTCTGCTATCCATTAAGCTTGACGGGGCATTAGTAACTGTCTTAGACTCGAGACGTAAAGATCCCGAGAATTATGCGGACATGACTGCAATGCTCAAGAAGTAAGTTCAGTCAATACCGGGACCATATCGGCATGCAACTTTCGTTAATTTCCTGATATCAAGTAATCATTTTCTTTGCCTGGCAGGGTTTGGAAGAAGTTCACCCGAAAGGTTCCCGGTCTAAACAAAGAGTTGCGATTTACGCACCCCAAAGTAAGTAGTACTAGCTAGTTCCGCGCATCTCTAATTGATTCAAATTTTCATCAATATATCATTACCATGCTTGCTTATCAGTTTGATTGAACTCTATTCTCGTAAAGTGCTTGTACCAGAAAGAAGGGACTGTTTTATGTGCATACTACGTATGCGAGTTCATTCGCCACTCGACCTCTGAGCGGGGCTTCTCTGACAAACAATTTGAAGTACGTAAATAATATTCACAATTTTATTTTATATATTACCATCAATTGTGTTGAGTTTTATTTATATATATGCATGTATTGACCCCCTTCTTTAAATTAGATCTGGCAGATGCGGGATGAACTCCTACCACATGATCGCATACGAGCAATTCAAGAGGAATTGGCGGGATTCTTTCTTGACCACGTCATACCTAAAGACGGGGAATACCATTCGGATTTGTGATTGGATCTTAGGTAGATGATGTTAGGGATTGTAAAAGATGTTATATTGTATATATGTAGTACCGTCGGATAGATATACGAAAACTTGTTGTTCGACCAAGCACGGAGAAAGAGATGTCACTTCTCTCTATATATGTTCAGCACGACGATCTTGTGTAATTAATGGTTTCCTTCATTTTCTTATTAGCTAGCATCGAGTTATCTCTATATGTATAGTAGCTACCGTCGACCGAACACGGAGAAAGAGAGGACACTTCTCCCTATTAGCTAGCTAACACAATATGAAACCCCTAAATTAACCCTCCAAAACCCCCCAACCCCCCCCCCCCCTCCCCCTTCAAAAAAAAAAAAACCCCAGCTGCTGCCTGAAGCTGACGCGTGGATGACCTTTGGTCCCGGTTGGTGTGACCAACCGGGACTAAAGGTCCTCCTGCCTGGGCTCCCCGCTGCGGCCACGTGGATGCCTTTTGGTCCCGGTTGGTGTTACCAACCGGGACCAAAGGTCCTCCTGCCTGAGCTACCCGCAGCGGCCACGTGGAGCCCCTTTGGTCCCGGTTCGTAAGCGAACCGGGACTAAAGGTTTTGGGCTTTAGTCCCGACCCTTTAGTCCCGGTTCCAGAACCGGGACTAAAGGCCCTTACGAACCGGGACAAATGGGGGTTTTCCTACTAGTGGAAGCGGGTTTGAGAGGTCCGGTTGTAGATGCTCTTACACATGCAAAGCCACTCTTTTCCGGCGACAAGCTCGTCTCCAGCAAGGGAGTCTTTGCTCTCGGCTTCTTCTCCCCGGCAAGCTCCAACACGAGCCTAGATTAGCAAGCTGCCGAGCATGACCACAGGAAGGTATTGATGATTTGGTGCAGCATACAAGACTGCTATAGCGTACAAGTGTGAATTTTGATGTATATATGCAGATTTGAACAACATATATGACTGATGTTTGTATTGCTGAATGACTGAAAAGTTGTTTGTATCTCTAAGAGCATTTTCAATAGACGGTCCATATGTAAAAATAACCAACTTTTGAAGCTTCGAGATTAAAAAACGCTGCTACAACAGATGGTCCATATGTAAAAAAAATGAGTGGATGCACACAAGAGGTTGATGCGCAACTATTTTGGTTCACCACCCTTTTTTCCAGAGAAGTACTTTCGACGCCGGTTTAGAATGTCCAAAGACTTGTTCATCCACATTTGCAATTCTGTGAAGCAAATGATCGATCCTTCGAGCAGAGGAGGAATTGTGCAGGGTTGCTTGGACATAGCATCGAATAGAAGGTCACTGCCACATTGCGCATGATGGCCTACGGTGTTCCTGCAGACTACATTGATGACAACTTGGCGATGACAGAGAGCACTTCTATCTTCTATGTCAAACAATTTGCAAAGGCTATTGTAGAAGTGTTTGGTGCAGAGTACTTGAGAGCTCCCAATGCTCAGGACACTCAGAGGCTGTTGGAGATGAGCAAAGCTCGTGGGTTTCCAGGTATGCTAGGGTCTGTCTATTGCATGCATTGGAAGTGGAAAAATTGCCCAAGAGCATGTCATGGACAGTTCAAGGGTCGTGGGAAGGATGCCACAATCATTCTTGAGGCCGTTGCCGATCAAGAAACATGGATTTGGCATTCGTATTTTGGCATGCCTGGATCTTGCAATGACATCAACGTGCTCGACCGGTCACCTCTTTTTTGCCAAGTTAGCAAATGGAGAAGCACCACCGGTGACCTTTGAAGCAAATGGCCGCACATATAACTACGAGTACTATCTTGCGGATGACATCTACCAGGTGGAGTACTTTTGTCAAGCCAGTTTCAAAACCCCAAGGTAAGAAAGAACTCATCTTTCACAATGCACAAGCGGCGGCTAGGAAAGATGTTGAGGGGTTTTGGGATTTTGCAATCCTAATTTGCTATTGTACGAGGACCATCTAGATTCTGGAATAAAAAAATCCTTTGGTATATCATGACTGCTTGCGTGATCATGCATAACATGATCATTGTGAATGAGTGTGGACATGGTTTAGATTACACCTTCTATCACTTGATGGGCGTACACATTATGCCCATGAGAAGAGAGGAGCGAGAGAGACTGATTCACACGATCAACTTCGGAAGGATCTGATGGAGGAGTATTAGAAATTTCATGGCGAGAGAGCCGCCTAGTTTCATTTATTTGTTTGTGTATTGTGCAAAACTATGTTGTATGTGTGATGAATTTGATGTTGTGGATTTGATAAGCTGTGTAATAATTTGATATTGTCGACAGGTGCAATTTTTATTTGATTATCGGATGTTTTATTTGAATTTGTGCGGCTGTTGAACAACGGCTAAACAGCGTGGCCGGCCGGTTTTGCATCTCTAGTTTACATCACCTATTGGAGTTGCCCATTTACATCACGGTTTTACATCGTCTGTTAGAGTTGGGCCTTTTTTGATGATGTAAAAATTGTTTTTTGATGAAGTAAATCATACAACACCTACTTTTACATCTTCAAATTTATATCATCTATTGGAGATGCTCTAATGGCGTAAAATGGCTAAGTATGAACTGCGTTTGTATTCTCTTTGAGTCATTGTTGTCCCTTGGATCATGTTTAGACGGCAGATGAGAGGGGGCGAGTTATAACGTGACTTGCTAGAGGGAAGTCACTGAATCTCAGTTGATTCCGGACTATAGCAACCAACTAGAGCAAACACACACGGGAACATGAGACATAATGACAGATGAAGTGCCAGTAGCTTTTGTTTCTTAAAGGGCTACTTGGCTTGTTTCCAATTTCTGTTTTCTATTCTGTCTTAATTGCTAACCCAGCTGACCCTGGGTTTAGCCTGTGTAACTATTTTTCCCTTCTAAATGCAAAACAGAGCTTCTGCCAATTCCTAAAAGGAAATGGAGTACAGACTATTGGGGTGTCAATGATGCTTACGAAATGGCATTGAAGGACGTGCTCTATGTCATCATGAGAATGAGCCTAAAAGTGCTCACCATGAACGTTGGTTACATCTGTTCACTTTTATCAGACGTTTTTAATATTTTAGTATGGACTACATATGGACTGAAATGACTGTACGAACACACTAAAATGCATCTATATACATCTAATTCAGAAGAAGAAAAAACATCTTATAATTTGACACCGTGTGGCTGAGCGGGCATGTGAAAAAATGATGTGTTTGGGTCGCGGTCTCTTTGGCGGGGCAGCGAGCATAGCCACAGTGACTGACTTATTTAAGCTCTCGGCAAAGTCATCGCTATATACCTTCCTATTTGAATGTACTACTCCGTCCCATAATCTCAGACCTTTCTTTGACACTACACTAGTGTCAAAGAACGTCTCACATTATGAGACGGAGAGAATATATTTCATTCAAGTTAATTATTTTCAACATTCGATCGAAATAGAATTTTGGCTTGTGTGCTAAATCTCGCGGCTGGATATCTTCATTGTTCATGAAATGATTCCATATGAACCGCAAAAGGAAAAGAAAACGAAAAAGAAATGATTACCCATCCAACTCAAAAATAAAATAAAATTGAGGGGAGCTCAATTTCTTTTTATTCCGCACCTCCAGCTCCATTTTGAGGGATGGCCTTCTCAAAAAGATGGAAAAGATACACTCTATTGGGCCTTTTCCTCGCGTGTGCGCGTCCGGGGCAAAAGCCCATACGGTGGTAATCTGGACTAGCAGCAAGCAATCCCTCAAAAAATCTGGAGTAGGCGAATCAACCTGTGGTTGGATGGTTAGAGGGATAGTGGTATCCCCAGCCCACTAGGGTTCAAATCCTGGTGCTCGCATTTATTCCTGGAATTATTTCAGGATTTCCGGCGATGCGCATTCAGTGGGAGGAGACGTTCCCGTCGACGACGAGGTGCCTAAGGTGACTTCGTAAATTTCTCGGAGGTGCTCATATGGGTAGGATGTGCGTGTGTGCGTTCATACGGATGAGTGTATGCGCGTGTATATTAACGCTTGCGCCTGTACTGTGTTCAAAAAAAAAATCTGGAGTAGCAGCCAGCAGCCACCCCAAATCCATTCGGCTCGATCTGCGCCTGGTTGCCGCCGCAGCTCATCCACTCCTCGAGCAATCCGGGCTGGAATGGGGGAGCTACGGCGTCGTTCCGATTCCAGTCCACCGGCGGCGGCGTCCAGGTCCAGCACCGAGGGGAAGACGCCGACGTCCGCCGCTGCCCGGCAGCGGCGGTAGGCGCTCCTTGCGGTGGTCGGCGTCGGCAGTCGGCACTCGGCATGAGATCTTTCGTGCGTACAGGAGACATCAGTCGTCCACTATCACTTCGTGAATCCCAACCAGTCAGCCCGAGTGTTCCACGGCAAGCGACGCGTCCTTACAGAGCGAGGCAACCATTTTTCTTTGCGCGTGCAGCGACGTTGGGAGACTTTGGAGTCGGGTCTCCTGCCTTTGGCCTGTAGTAGTATGCGGTGGCCGTCCAATTTCACTTTTTACCTTCTATATCTGCAGCCGAATTGTTCTGAGGAGACCACATACCCCTCAATTAGTTCCTTGAAATAGCCGATCAGTTGAAGAAGATGGCCTTTCGGGGCAAGTCTTGCATTCCAATTTTGATCCTCCTATTGCCGAGTTCACTCTGCCAATCCGGTGACCAACTCACACAGGCAAAGCCGCTCTCCGCCGGCGACACGCTCGTCTCCAAGGGCGGGGACTTCGCGCTCGGCTTCTTCCCCTCAAACAGCTTCAACACGAGCCTGTACCTTGGCATATGGTACCACAGCATCCCCGGCCGCACCGTCGTATGGACCGCCAACCGCGACGATCCAATCGCCGCCACTTCATCTCCGACGCTCGCCATCACCAACAGTTCCGGCCTGGTGTTGTCTGACTCCCAAGGTCGCACTCCTTGGGCAGTGAAGAAGGACATCACAGGCATGGGGGTTGCTGCGGTGCTGCTTGACACGGGGAACTTTGTCCTCCTCTCTCCAAAGGGCACATACATATGGCAGAGTTTTGATCACCCGACAGACACCATCCTCCCCGGTACTAGGATCTACCTGAGTGAGAAAAAAGAGAAGGGTCTCGTTGCCAGGCGCCTAATTGCTTGGAAGGGCCCCATTGACCCATCCACTGGAGATTTTTCTGTGGGCCTTGACCCCAACTCGAACCTTCAGTTAGTCATTTGGAACAGAACTACGCCCTACATCCGCCTCACTATGCTCAGCGCCGCGTCAGTAACTGGTGGCATATTATACCAGAACACTATCTTCTATGAAGCGTTTGGTGGAACAAGCAAGGACGGGTTCTATTATCAATTCTCTGTTTCTGCTGGCTCACCGTATGCACGCCTTATGCTCGATTACATGGGTGTGATGAGGACTCTTAGCTGGAACAACCACTCATCTTGGAGAACTGTCACCGCCCACCCCGCTAGCAGTAGCAGCTGCGACCTCTATGCTTCATGTGGCCCGTACGGGTATTGCGACAACACTGGGACTGCCGCGACATGTCGTTGTCTCGATGGGTTTGAACCCGCTAGTCTTAACTTTTCGAGCGGATGTAGAAGAACCATGGAACTGAAAAAATGTGGCAAGCAAAGTCATTTCGTGACCTTGCCTAAGATGAAGTTCCCTGACAAGTTTTTACATGTCCACAACAGAAGCTTTGACGAATGCACGACCGAGTGCAACAACAATTGCTCATGTATAGCCTACGCCTACGTCAACGGTGCTATGGCCGACCAGTCAAAGTGCTTGCTTTGGACAGGGGAGCTTGTCGATACAGGGAAGTATAGTAACAATGACAAGAACTTGTACCTCCGGCTTGCCAACTCTCCTGGTATCCATTCTAACCTTCTGTTATCTTGGCACTTAATGTTATCAAATCAACACCAACAATTAATCGTGGGGCATCTATTAAATATACGAACTTAATAGTATAGCAGTAACCGCCAAATACTTTTTCGTGTCCAATAATTTGGTGTAGGGGCAATCAGTAGATCTGTAACTATTCTATACGAGCATAATGTAATATGCTCATGGTAACACATTTATTTAGTCAACGTATCACTCATGGTACTGTAATTCTGTTTTCGTTTAAAAAAAAGTGATGTGCTAAATTTATACATGATTCTTTTTGTAGTTCAAAATGGCGAATTGGTAAAGATTATACTCCCAACCATGGCTTGCGTGTTGATACTCACATGCATAGCCCTTGGGATATACAAATACAAAGGTAAAATAAAAAATGTCTCTCTTGTCAAAATTGTACTTCATTTTTATGAATGTTAATAACAAAGTATTGATCTTTAGCAAGCAAACAAAAGAAGAAGGAAATCCACAACAGACCAATGCTAGGATACCTTACCTCGTCTAATGAAATTGGAGGTGAACATGCAGACTTTCCTTTTGTTAGCTTTGAAGATATTGCCACGGCAACGGATAATTTCTCAGACTCTAAACAAATCGGAAGTGGAGGTTTTGGCAAAGTTTACAAGGTAACAGAAAGTTCTGCATTCATCATATTAGTAGAACATGCTCTATTTCTTGAGAATAATTTTATGTGTGGAAGAATACCTTTCATAGTTTCACAATTTAGGATGATACAATCATGCAGGGCATCCTACAAGGGAACACTGAAGTTGCTATCAAAAGACTTAGTAAGGGTTCTGGGCAAGGGATGGAGGAGTTTAAAAATGAGATAATTCTAATTGCAAAATTGCAGCACAAAAACCTTGTTAGACTTCTTGGTTGCTCTATTCATGGAGATGAGAGGTTACTTATCTATGAATACTTACCAAACAAAAGCCTGGATGCCTTCCTTTTTGGTATGTCCAGACTTCTGATACATATTACATGTTTTTGATTACCAAAAGGATATCACTGATCGCTGATAGTATACTTTGTTTATTATTCATCTTTGGAGATAGCACAAGACAATATGTGCTTGATTGGCCCACACGCTTCCAAATAATTAAAGGGGTGGCGAGAGGCCTTCTTTACCTCCACCAAGATTCAAGATTAACTATAATTCACAGAGATCTCAAACCAAGCAACATATTGCTGGATTCCGAAATGGCTCCCAAAATATCAGATTTCGGTATGGCAAGGATCTTTGGTGGAAACAAACAAGAAGCAAAAACTACCCGGGTTGTTGGGACATAGTAAGTAATTCAAGGAACTAGCCACCTGTCAAGATTCAAATTTATGTTGTCTATTTATCCCGAATTATGCATTTTTTGTTATCTAAACAGTGGCTACATGTCGCCTGAATACGTTATGGGAGGTACCTTTTCTGTAAAATCGGACACCTATAGCTTCGGTGTTCTTCTCTTAGAGGTTGTAAGTGGCTTGAAGATCACCTCACCGCAACTCGTAGTGAACTTTGTCGGCCTGACAACATATGTAAGTACAAAATGCACAGAATTTTAATCTGTCAAACATTGTAACTTGCTCCTCAGTTGGTTCTATTGGCTCAGGCGTGGAGACTATGGGAAGATGGAAACGCAACAGAACTTGTGCACTCTTCGTTTTCTGAGAGTTGTTCACTTCATGAAGTTCTAAGGTGTATTCAAGTTGGTCTCTTGTGTGTTCAAGACCATCCAGATGATAGGCCATTCATGTCATCGGTTACCTTTATGTTAGAGAATGAAAGTGTGTTGCTCCCAGCACCAAAGCAGCCTGCATATTTTCCTCTACAGAATTTCGAAGCTGAAAAATCAAGGGAACACTCCGTGAATACAGTCAGTATCACAACACTAGAGGGGCGTTAAGTGTTATATATGCAGATTTCAGTATCGGAAGTTGTATACTTTATGATCTACAGATATTTCGAATGTGATTTCTTCAGTAGATCATTGTGTTGTGCACGGAATGGCTGTGAATTGAGAACTACTCCTAATTCAGAATGTTCTATTTGAATAAAGATATGTTTTTTTTGCTCTGTACCATGTTGGCTTTATCTACAGTGTCCTGTTCATTGCTGTTGTTGGCCCGAGATCCCACCACTGATTTTCTTGATGGTAATGCATCTCTTGCCCCTCACTGTAGGCATTGTATTCGTCTATTAATAATAGTTTAAATGCAATAGTATGATTGATGATTCCGGAACAAATGGTGTGTCTCTTGATGGCGCATCATTGTCGGTTTTTTATTATCAGTCCGGCGAAGATATGGAATTTGATCAATTCAAGGCCTCCAGCTCGTCGAGACCAGTTCAGGGAACCAACTTTAAGCTCAATGAGGATAATGCACTTGTCTTGTCATGGAAATATATCTCTCTCGATGCGGTCACCAGAAAGATCAATCGAGTGCAAAATATTGAAAGCCCGCAGGGGAGCGTTTCAAGGATCATCTTGGGCAATGGATCATGTCCCAAATCTCCCATAAATCGATGGGCATGCCAAAGGACAAGGGCACAATCCACACGTCAGAGGAGGATGAGACAGTGTACACGACGGAGGAGGATGGGACGGTACGCATGACGGCAGACTGTGATTTGTACATGTCGCCAGTTTAAATGCTTTTGTTCATCCAAACTTCTAGATATCATGCCTCCTGAACATAATCACATGGTACTTTTATCTCTTCTGCATTTAGCCCATGAACATTTTGCCTGAAAGTTCCACAAATCCATCAAACTTGTGAAGCACTCTCCTCTAGTAATCATATATGGTGTGGCATGATTTTGAAATATAAACTAATGTTTGTGGCATATTCTATTATTAAAAAAACTCTGTATCATTGGAACATTATGGATCATACATACTACAGTATTCTTGAAGGCTCTCGTAGACTTGCAGGTTGCAGCAACACCGGTAGAAATGGCATGAGGTCTATCATCTGTTTTCGTCAATTATTATTTGACAGACTAACCCGGGTTCAAAGTTTTTTGGGCGATGGCCCCGGGAACACGTCGCCGTAGTTCTGGTTTCTTGATGCGGCCGGCTTTAGTGTACCCAAACCGTCACGTGACTCGTCAAGCTGTGAGAGAAATGCCTTTTTTTAGGCAACCCTATCGAGACCTCCTAACCGGCGCTTATAACGCCCGAATTGGAAGCCGGCGTCTGGAAGGCGTCCGTCTGGGCTGGCCCATGTGCGTCCGTTTTTTTCATTGGCTCATACACTTCAGCTCCCGGTCATTCTTGGCTGCTGGTTTAGGAGGAAGAAAAGGCGACTATTGTTTTTTTTTTTGGTTTTCTCGAAAAGTTCAAGCAATAGAAAAAAGTGTACGAATTAAAAAAAACAATTTTGAGAAAGTTTTCAAGTTTGAAAATTTATTGCAATTTTTTAAAACAAAGTCATGAATTAGAAGAAAAAAGTTCATGAAGTTAAAAAAGAAAAGGAAAAGGCTAAACAGAAAACCAAAAGAAAAAGAAAGAAAAAGCCTACCAGAAGCTGTTAGAAGCTTCCCAGAACCTTCCTTGAGAAAGAAAGCGCAGTACGGAGTATGTTCCTATATAGGCCGACCCGTTACAAAGGTGCTTTGAGCGCCATGTACGAAATGCCCTATAATGGGCGACTTATTATGTCTCCTGAGAAGGTCCATAAATTTGAGAATAGGCCAATCCCTATTCAGCGCTTAAGGCCCATGAATTTGAAACTTCTTTCGAATTCATGAACTTTTCTTACACTTCGTTTTGAATTCTCGAACATTGTTATCAAGTTGCCCATGTTAAAGTTACCAGGCTACTCATGTTAAAATTACCATGCCACTCAGGTTATATTCACCAACTTGTTGCTCATGTTGTAGTTATTAAGCATCTCATGCTAAATTATACCGCTCCTGCTAAAGTTACCAAATTATCGTGATGAGCAAGCTAAAGTTACCAACATAATAATTATGTAGTTATGAGCCTGCTTATGCTATAGTTCCAATATTTAGACATCAACCCATGCCACAGTTACCAACAGGTTAACCATTTTAGTTACTCAGCTGCCCATGCAATTATTACCAACATAGGACAACTATAGCTACCAGCTATCTATGATACAATGTCGAGCATGTTAGGTCACGGTCACCATCATAGCAGTGATGTAATTATAGGGTGGTTGCAGCGAGAGCTAATTTTGGAATCGATAACTGTCCACGAGTAGTCCAACAATGCACATAATTTTTGCCGATGACAACATATGAAAAATATCGTCAACTCTTATCTTACAGGTTGATAATTTTTGAACTAAAAAAATTAAAAATCAACGAAACATTACAAAGTTCCAGTTTTTGTGCCCGGTAAGTTTTCCGTGAACGGCTTTGCCCACAAACTGTTCAGCCAATCAGTCAAGTTGCTACTAAAATAAGTCTCCAATTCTAATGGTTTCATGATGTTGGTAACTTAAATACTACAGCCCGGTAGGTTTTAACCCAAAAAAAAAATCATCCGAACATATCAAAATGGGCTATTGTTTCGAACATCTCATCACGATTGATTTAATCGTGAAAACAGACTTTGAAACTTACAAGTTGTATGAGCTACAAAACACTTTTAATTTTTTAAATAGAAAAGAATCTAGTATGACACTAACATTGATGTGCATGTGAAAAGAAGGGAAGAGGGTGTTCCGATGTTCCTAAATCTGAAAAGTTCACCACATATTTCATCCCAATAAACATTTTATTTAGGTTTCTACTTATATCTTGTTAATACGATTTTTTATTTTTTATATTATAATAACCCGATAATAAATTTCCTATTTTAAATACACAATAGAAATAATTTATAGCGCTACTTATTGGCAAGTTTTCATCAAATGGGTTCCATCGTTGATTTATAGGATAACCAACACCACTAACAAGTTAACCAAAAAAGTACATGGGTGCGAAGGCCGGTAACACTCGGTAGCTCACTATTCCTGAGATCCGGATCAATGTCATCGTGAGGGCCCCTCCCAGGTTTTGAACTCTGACGGCGGCGTATGCCCCACCATCATGGCACCCTCCCCCCCCCCCCCCCGCCCCTGCGTCGTCGTGGTTCAGCGAATGCCTGAGAGGATGGCGGTGCCAGGAAAATCTTCCATCGCATCATTGCGGTTCTTTCCTTTTTGCGGTTCAACACAGGACTCAGTCGATGTCGTGGCCTTGTGGATCTTCGACTACGCCATATATCTTTAGCGGATACTTGGGTTTATGGTGGTGGTGCCAGGCGGTATGCCATTGTGCTGCGATGGTTCGGCGAAGGACTCGGTCGAAGGCATGGTAGGGTGGATCTGCCACCGCGTCGCCACGGTTTGGGCGAGGACTCTGTCAACATCATGGACGGGCAGATCCGCCATCGCAGATTTCTGATGCTAGGGTTTTGCCATGGACCAGGGAAGGAAAGGGAAGGGACAAAACATGAAAAGGGATGAAGTAAAAAATTGAGGCGAAAGAGAAGAAGGGGGGAGTATGTACGCTCCAAGGTACTATCAGACCAACAATGGTTTACACAGCGAAATCGCATGCACTCTTGAGAAACTAGAGGCAGTTACTTAATACAACCACCTTACTGTTGTAATGTATGCGGTCGGTGTTTTTGACCATAAAAATAACCTCTTGCAATTGGTTATTAGATACGGTTGGTTTGTTGGGGATACAACTACTTCTCGGGCGCTTCTCATGCCCATTTTTTTACTAGTAAGGGTACAACGACAATGACTGTGGCTTGAGACGCAGGTCTTGGCATGTACATAGAGACTTCCCGACTATCATCGATAAGGTTAGGCTTAAGGGCGGTCCAAAATGTCGAATTAATTTTTATTATGTTTGGAATGCTCCATCTGTAAATGTCATGTTAGATGAGTCATTTTTTGCATAAAAAACTATCACACACACACACTTTTTATTATCTACTTCATCCTTATTCTTACCCTTTTCTTTTTATATTAATGACATCATAATCCAAGCCTTCCCTTTGGCGGAAATGGTTTTCCAGTCATTTTTCAGCCATTGTTCCGTCTGGTCAAAGTTTTCCAGTTGGATCCATGACAAGTCTTTAAAACGGGCCGCGGCTGCAAGTTTTCAGAAGGGGTCGTGACTAGAAGGTTTCAAGAATGGGTCATAAGTGCTAATTTTGAAAAGGGGTTGAACTGCAAGTTCATAAATCAGGTCGCAACTACAAGTATTCAAGTCGGTTCACAATTACAAGTTTTCAAATGTGGTCACAATTGCAAATTTTCAAAAAGGGTCACAAATGTAAGTTTTCATGTCGGAGGTTGCAACTGCAAGCCTTCAAGTCGGGTCGCAACTGCAAGTCTTGAAGTCGGGTCGCAACTGCAAGTCTTCAAGTCAGATTGCAAATTTTCAAATAGGGTTGCAATTGCAAGTTTTCAAATGGAGTCACAACTATAAGTTTTCAAGTCGGGGGTCGCAACTGCAAGTCTTCAATCCAGGTTGCAGTTGTATGTTTTCAAAAGGGGGTTGCAATTGTAAGTTTTCAAATTGGGTTGCAACTTCAAGTTTTCAAGTAAGGGTTGCAACGACAAGTTCTTCAAGTGGGGTCACAACTGCAAGCCTCCAATGGGGGGTGGCAACTTGAAGTCTTCAAGTCGGGTCTCCACTACAAAGTCTTGAAGTCGGTTCGCAATTGCATATTTTCAAATGAAGTCGCATTTATAAGTTTTAAATGGGCCACAACTGTAAGTTTTCAAGAGCTCGCAACCACAAGTGTCAAAAATGATTTCACAGCCATATTTTTTTAAGAAAGGGTGCACTTGCAAGTTTTCAATGGGGTCACAACTGCAAGTCTTCAAGGTGTCGCAACTGCTATTATGAGTGACGCAATCTTTGTTTTTTAGTGGTTTTACAGATGTGTGAATTACAATCAATGGATTGTTTTAAAATTGTATCTCTATTTTTTCTACCACATGGAAATGGCAATTGTTAGACAAGCCCTCCGTTCAGCAAAACCATTCTTCTGAGGTTTTTTAGGCAAAAATTTCATGCGAGCACGCGAAAATAATGTTAGCCCTTTTATTTTCATATTTTACAATTTTCATTACTTTATTTTTGGTTCTATATTTTCTTCTACTAGTCGTCGTGCGAGAGTTGTGTGTTTGACGAGAATTTGTCATATTTTATTAGACACATACATTGTATGATGAAATTTTGTACAACCCATGGCTGGCTGTATATGATGATCATACGTGCATGTTTACGGTCAAAGAATACGAGTGTGAGCGTGATTATTATTTTTACAGAAATGCATATTCATACGAATGACAAAGCTAAGCTTCAGGCGGGAGTGCGTATGATGGCACAGGTGGCGGCATCGCTGACTGACCGTTCAAGAGGTAGAATCACGCTGGGGCAAGGTGGCGGAACCCAGGTTGGGTGAATGGGCAGTCTTGTGTTACTCTCACTGGGGTTTGATGCCCGCTGAGGTTATGTTCTATTTTGCAGCTTCAGTTAGTTCCTCAGGGAGTGGATCGATCTCGTGTTGTTTCTGTTGTCTTTTGTTGCGTGATGGTTTGTGTCGACAGGTTTTCGCCCCACGGTGAATGTTTCGTTTTAGAGGCATTCACAGATGGGTTTCCTGTCGATGCACCAGCTCGCTCCTCCCCTTTCAGCCTCCTAGATAGCGTATGTGGTGCTAGTTTCCTTTTGGTCGTAACTGTTTGGTTCTTGAAGAATCTGGAGCACATACTTGACTGATGTATTTCCGTTAAGTGATTAATGGAAAGGGGTGTGAGCCCGGCTGGAATGGAGTAACATGTATTAGCGGGTACTCAGTATTACTTCTCCATGAATAAAATATTCCGGCCAGCTCTTACCTGACATGATGTGTAAGAGCATTGATACGTTAAACTCCTGAGGCCGCATGCACGCGCCCATCGCTTGGGTCCGGGAGCAGCCGCGGCAAGTTATGAGCTAAGAGCTAACCGAGTACGTCGGGTTAATGGTAGTTGGATAAGCATACATCTTAAGCTAGACCCTAGTACGTTCCTCCAACAGAAAATTTGCGGCGGCTTGGGATGCACGGCCGCATCGCTAGACCCTACCTCCCCCCTATATAAAGCCATCAGTTTCACACGCATGGCTGGGGGGGGGGGGGGGGGGGGGGGCACGCACACAAGGCCGGCCGTAAGGCCGCTCGCACATCTCACACACAGACACGCAGACGGCCGCGTGGCCGCCAGCCTTCACAAAGAGCACACACGCACACAGAGGGCTGGCCGCAAGGCCGCTCTACCGTACACGCGCATGCGGCGGCCGCCACAGGCTCGCAGACGCACACACGCCTGCTGATCATCGGAGAGCACCACACAAACACACACACGGCCACGTCCTGCAGAATTCCACCGATAGATCCATCGTGCTAAGCCTTACTTCCATATTTTCTCAGAAGCAATCTCTTCCACTTCATGCCTAAGATGATGGTAAGATTGGTAAGAACAGACATACTTTCACCTTATTGATCTATACAGGTCTTTCTCTAGCCACCGACGAACATGTCTTTCTCTCGCCACCGACGAACAGGTCGTGGAGTAGCCCTTATGAGTGGAGACGAACAGGTCTTGCGCAGGGTAACGCAGCTGTCAAGAGGCAATGAGATGATGAGCACGACATGCAGCCTTATATGGCCATGTTCTTAGAGATGAGGAAAATTCCATCTCGCGCTCTATTTTACAGGTTACCTTGATGGGTGACGAACAGGTCTTGCGAGGGAAGATGATGAGATCGAGCACGGCATGCGACCATATTCGGCCATGACCGAAGAGATGAGTAAAATTCCATCTCGCGCTCCATTTTACAGGTTATCCTTGTGATGGAAGACGAAGAGGCTTGCACGTGTGGCGTACTCTTGCGAAGGAAGGGAGGCGATGAGATCATGAGCACTACATGCTGCCTTTTATGGCCATGTTCATTAAGATGAGAGAAATACCATCTCGTGCTCCATTTTTACAGGTCAAATCACATGAATTCAAGTATGGCACACGTGATAAAATGGATAAAACGTCCATCATCCGGTGGTGAATAAAACTGAAATTATTGAAAGGGGTAAACAACCCATACATGGGTATGCCCATAAATTTTGAGGCAATTTGGCCGTAGGGATAAATCCCACAAATTACAAGGCCCATGCAGTAAAATAAGCACACTTTATTGTGCGTGCTTTGTTGTGAAGAAGATCTCATACATGGACCCTCGCACACTCGGATCGTACGGTGGTTGAGTGGTGCGACGAGGAGTTCCATTAGCTCCATGTTATTTTTGTGAGCGAGTTGAGCTGTGGCAAAGTCCCATACTTTGTTAGCACACTCAAGATCATGCGGCGATCGAGTGATGCATTTGGGAGATTGGCTCCATGACTAAAGATAAATTGGTTCACACCATGTGCAGAACGATTAAGAGTGCCAACGCACCTTATTTGATCATTCGGTACCAACGAGGCCAGATATTTCATAGCAAGTCTCTTGCAGCACAATCCTTTTCCGCGACCGACGAGGTCGGAAATATTCATAAGTCCTTGCTGACGAGGCCAGACATACTTCTCCTTGGCCGACGAGGCCAAGAGATCATTTCCCTTTTCCGTGACCGACGAGTCCGGAAATCATTTGTCCTGACCGACGAGGCTGGACGCACCTTCTCCTTGGCCGATGAGGCCAAGAGATCATTCACATTTTTCCGCGACCGACGAGGCCGGAAATCATTTGTCCTGACCGACGAGGCTGGACGCACTATCTCCTTGACCGACGAGGCTCGGAGACATTACCCCTTTCCGCGACCGACGAGGCCGGAAATATTCACAAGTCCTGGCCGACGAGGCTGGACACATCCTCTCCTTGACCGACGAGGCTAGGAAGCATTACCTCTTTCAGCGACTGACAAGGCCGGACCCACTCGGTTCACGACCGACGAGGCCGAACACATTATTGAGACTTTACTATGAACCCGGTGCCGACAAGGCCGGACGTTTCATACCAAGGGCCGATGAGGCTTTGGAACATTCATGTGTACCACTTTTACTTCTCAACATGCCATGAGAATATTTCAGGTTCAAGACGACGACCATCAGCGCAGCTTAATCGGAGGTATTCTGCGGGATTACCAGCAGATGTAATTAACCGGATCGTCTTACGAGGCTCCGGGAACCGGAACCCCCACAATCGTTGGATATTAGTGAGACGTACTTTTCCATGGCGCAATATATGTAATCATGTGGGAAACCGCACTTTGTAATTCTCAAGAGAATTAATAAAGCAGTATTTCCCTATGTGTTGTCCCTTTATTTATTTTGTATACCAATGTATACTGGCACGCCCGCATTCTTATTGCCGTTACGCATTAGGAAATACCCCTTCGTGGGGAACGTTTCTTTTTTGCAAAACAAATTGGCACGCCCAGTGGGACAGGGTTCTCCTCCCATCTTTGCTGCGCTTCAATGGTCGTCAATCGTTCTTAATGTCAACCTGCATGACAATATAGCCCGCCAATGTCGGTGCTCATGTGGGCCTAACACACACAAGGCCCCTATGCAAGTAGGAGATGCCTGAGAGGTTCTCCCGACGCTTCATGTATATCATGAAGGATTTACAGGTTGAAGACTAGTCACTGTTGCAAGGAATGGCTATGGTGATATGTCTCATAGCTAAGTGGCCTACACACAATGCACCAAAACACATGTTAAGTGGTGGCATTGAGGATCGTGGGGCCAAATTGAGCCTTATCTCGAGTGAAGGTGAACCATCGGTGTTGCGTCTTGTCTCGCTTAGCCGGGTGAAACTATAGGGAAAAGAGCAGAGAGGGCTGCCTGTTTCAACAAAAGTTGTCTCAGTGTGAAGCTTCTTGCCACCCCGGCAAGGCCAAAACAAGGGTCCAAATAAAATGCCTGCGAGGGTTCTTTTTTTCGATAAGGGGAATATATTAATATCGCGAAGATACCAATTACACCCAGCCTCTGCAACAACGCAATACCCTAATGGCATTACGGATGCACACAGCCAAACAAAAGAAGAAGAAGGTAACAAAAAAGAAAAGCCCCGCTACAGAGTTCCAGACCTTGCAGCAGCAGTACAACCACCACCAAAACAACACCTAAAGTCCAAGTTCTCCAAAAGCGACGCCTCAAAGAAGGAAACAGTGCACAAGCGCCGTCGTCGCCTGATCGTAGATCTTGGGTTTTCACCCTGAAGATAGTCCCCGCTCTCAAAACAATGCCTTCAACAAGGCCATTGCCAGGCACAACCAACTAAGGCCAGACCTTGAATTTTCACCCTGAGAGGTAAGACTTTGAACTTCACCTGTGCTGTCGCCCCCACTTAC
Organism: Elymus sibiricus; assembly: GCA_039707655.1. Lineage (NCBI taxonomy): Eukaryota > Viridiplantae > Streptophyta > Magnoliopsida > Poales > Poaceae > Elymus > Elymus sibiricus. Next base: position 484,976,961 of record CM077665.1, read on the forward strand.
ATACCGCTGCTACGAAACCCGAAACTCCAAGCAAGTTCCTCATTGCCACAAAGGCTCCAATCACCGTTACTAGTCCTCCGATCTCGGCTTCCATGACATTCTCCGCCTCTGACTTCACCATGGAACTAAACATATCCCATGATGGCAACAGATAGCAGAGCTTCGCACCGCTCCCTCCTGAACGGAAAACCAGTGGGCACGACCGAATCCCATCCGATCCAGCAATCTCCAGGCATAACGCGCCCATGGGAGTTCGCCGGCGGAGCCTTCCTGAACCCGACACTCCGGCCAGATCAAGGAGGACAGGCGTGAGGCAGATCTTCGTCTTGTCACTTGAGGAACCTTAGGACCGCCGCCTTTATTCAGACCGAGCCCGCAGCCCCCACGCCGCCGGTCGGCACCCTGCATGACCTGCCGAACCAGACCCAACCAGCGGCCATGGGCCAGCAGCAGGATAGGCAATGACAGCGCAGGGGCGACCCTCCACCGGATCCGGCCCTACCCCGCAGCGAAGAAGAAACTGGGTATGGTGGCACGAGAAAACCACCCAGATCCGATCTAGGTTCGTCCAACACCACCCGCCACAGCCCTGCGTCCGCCACCGGTCATGGCGCCGCCGGAGAAGGTCTCAGCCACCACCCCGACGCAGGGATGCCGCCCTGGTCGCAGATCGGCGACGCGCCGACTCACGCCGCCCCAGCAGCTCCGTCGGCGGCCTCCGTCTTCCACCACCCCAAGTCGCCTTCGGCGGCGAGGGGAGCCGCCACCGCCGCGACGAGGGCCGGCGGCAGCGGCGGCGAGGGGGTGTTGCTGGCGGCGCGTGGGGTGCCCCTGGCGCCTCCCTGGGGAGAGACGCGAGGGGACGAGACGGATCCCCTACAGGGTTCTAGTTTCCACAGAGGTGGATGGCTACTATCCAAGTTCTCAAGGTGGACCCCCCAGCAAACATGTCAAGTTCATCAAGAAGTTTGTGGTCAGCAAAAAACCACACAAGCAATCTCAAAGAATGAGACATCAATATGAAGTCAGCAGTAGTCAAAGAAAACAGCACAAGCAAGTTCCAGCAAAGAAGAATCAATTTGAAGTCTGCGGTCATCAAGCTAAACCGCTTGAGAAATCAGAAGAGATACTTTCATCAAGTCTGTGAAGCAGTTCCATCAAGTCCAAGCAATAAGGGGTCCACCCGAAAGGAAGGCGGATGGTAGCCATTTGCCACCCCTCAGCAAAAGTAATGGCAGATTCCCAGCAACCGTTCTATCCACACAAACCCATCCCAATCAGCCATATCCTAAGTCCCATGACGGGACCGAGGCGCAACGCCGATGGCGAGCTCTAACCGATGAGACAGATCAACTTGGTTGACATGGTCTTAAATGCGACCCATTGAAACTTGTTGTTTCTACACACGAACACACGAAAGTGAAGTTGTGAGGACATATCACTGTAGCCATTTCTTGCACCGATTGATTCGGTCTTCTTGTAATGGCCTTCGCCATAATATGGATGCCCCAACATAATTGTTGGGGGCATTGACCCAACCTTGCCTTATGTCAAAGGTAGAATTTGACAATACCGCTCAAGGCGGCATTGTTTCGTGAGCCACTTGGCAACACCTAAAGATTTTATGCTAGTAAAAGGCATTCATATTGTGCGGTCCAGCTCGGTTAACACCAGTTATGGGGGCAAAAGAAAATGCCTCGTTGGTCATGCAGGACACTCCCTTTGTCAGGACATATATTTGCAAAAGGAAAACTATGAAATTGCAGTATGCTGCTCAATGCTATTTCATTCAACAAGTAGATTATTGAATGAGAGATGTACATCAGCTTCGACAGTCGTTTGATATTTTATCTAGCTTCAGATGCAAGCAGTATAAGTATCGCGACAGAGCATATCAACATTAAAGAAATCACCAACAAGACATGAAGAGGAATCACGTGCCTTGTTACCTCTAGCCCTATAGTCCAGGATGTCGGATCACTCGTCATCGACAAGTTCCCAGATCATATGTCACTAAGGGAACCTGACGAACATGAATACCAGTACAGTCCATTTTGAATAGCAATGATTATTGCTTCTAGCCACTCACAAGATAACACAAGTCGTGCATGTACTTTCTACTTGGCAATTATGCAACCAATACACAATTAAATCTCTTGCCTCCGGCCTGCACGCCAACATGTGGAGAAATTTACTAAACCATTATACCATGCCCTTTGGGCGTGTGAGTTCAGGCATGTGAAAATAAAATGGCGGCCACAAAGTCTAGGTCCAGATACAGGCATACACATGTTTCATAGTTTAGTTATTTTGAAGGGCTGGTGTGCACACTACCGGCCCTGTTGAGTTCATATAACCATTCCCGTTTTACAGGTTTGCAAGCATCAGGTCGTGTTAAAATCCTCTGAAAAACCATATAGGTTGGCATTGTCGTGCTAGTCATTTTGATCAGGAGGGCTACCCTAGACCTCGGACCTCCAGCAGGAGAAACAAAGTATCAAAGCTCTGTTTACAAGTGAGCACGTACTTGTACTCTCAGGTCAGTCAGAGCTAATAGATTTGGCATACAAGCAACAGGCTTACCTGTCAATTGCTCAAACACATGCTAAAAAAAGAGTCGACGAGCCTATGACCATTGCACCCAATGCGGTAGCTGGTTTGTGCTGTCCTGACGAAGACATGTCCAGAACAAAGGTAGCATATATGAGAAAATGCAACTGAGCCAATCTCATACAAAAATGTCATTTGAAGTCTGCGGTCATCAAGCTAAACCGCAAAAGACACAATTTGCTTCACGGTGAAAGCATAAATGTGCTTCCAAAAACGAAGAGCACTGTTTGCTTCACGGTGAAGCATAGTTCGGGCGCCTGAAGCGCCTGGAGCTCCCCTATTCGCTGCTCGTCTCCGTCCTTTGTGTTGACATTTTTGGCTGTTCATTCTTTGTTTCCTGGTGGGCTAAGTTGATGGCGCAACGCCGATTTTTTTTTGCCGTTACTTCCAGGAATGTCATTTTATGCTGAAATGTTTCAGGCACACAAAACATTTGTTAAACTTTGCCACACACAAAAAAAACAGAATTTTTAAAATTTTGTTTTATTTTTCAATTGTACTGTTCACCCTGAGCTCATTTGAGCTCGGGAGTAAAGAGCAAAACGTCAAAATCACTAGTTAACAGTTAACCCCGTAAAGGCCATTCCCACTTCTTCTCACGGCGACAAGTGCCACATTTCATGTGCGACTCTTGAACCGTGTGTTCGAATCACGACCGTTTTCATCGTTGGGTTTCTTCCACCAATATCTTTGAAACTAGATTTCATGTTGGTAGGTTTGGATGAACTTCTTTTCCGAAAAAACAAAAAGCCAAAAAAATGCAAACCAAAATTAGAAAAATCAGAAACAAAAAAAAAAGGAATGAAAGCACAAATATGCTTCACATGGAAGCACATTTTGCGTGATTTTTTACATTTCGGAAAACACAGTTGTACATCACGCAGATTCCACGCATAACTATGCTTCGCCGTGAAGCAAACTGTGCTCTTCACTTTTGAAAGCACCGTTATGCTTTCACCGTGAAGAAAATTGTGTCTTTCAATTTTGGAAAGCACAAGTGTACTATTCAATTTTTGGGAAGCACAATTATGGTAAGCCCAATCAACTTAGCCCACCAGGAAACAAAGAATGAACAGCCAAAAATGTCAACACAAAGGACGGAGACGAGCAGCGAACAGGGGAGCTCCAGTGTAGGAGATATGCCCTAGAGGCAATAATAAATGTTATTGATTATCTCCCGGTTCATAATTAAAGTTTATGTTCCATGCTATAACTGCAATGATTCTCGAGTCTACAAATAAAACGAGGCTTGGAGGGAAACTCATGTGCACGTGTGGGATAATAAACGGTAAAATGTATTCCTAGTCAAGCCTCTATGACTGGCTCAAGTATTGCATGATGATCCTGTTTTCCTGATCATGGGCATGGCTATGCCGGCAATTTTGAGGGCACAATTGTTGGTAGAACACTTGTGTTGAATCGACCAGATTGATGTTATGCTATGAGATTCATTCGTCATAAGTTAATGGTTAATAACACAGAGAAGTTAATGTTTGCATAATTCTTTAGACCATGAGAGTATCGAGTTTCTTCATGCTTGCTTCATGAACTTTGGGGTTTGTTAAACGTCATCCGTAAATGGGTGGCTATTACGGCGGCTTACGGGTTCATGGAAAAGTATGTCAAGTAACTTGATAGCTCAAGATTGGGATTTGCTCCTCCGACGATGGAGAGATATCTCTGGGCCCTCTCGGTGTTACGGTATCCATCATCGTCTGGCCAGACACAGGGTGATTTGATCACAGGGATGCCGGAACACGGGAACGAGAAAAGAGAACAATACCGGCAACGAGGTAACTGGCATAGTGGACAAGGTGTTGATCCACGGGGATGCCAACATGTCTCACCTCGGGTAATTGTAACATATCGCGAAGCAACAGGAATAGCTCACGGCAACTGGAGGTTCACTCGAATATTCATTCGTGTGGGTATAGGGATCAATATGGGTGTCCACGGCTCCGATGTTGATCATTGATCAGAAGGGGTTCCGGGTCATGTCTATGCTTCACCGAACCTATAGGGTCACACGCTTAAGGGTCATCTATCTGTTGAATGCTAGACAGGGAGTCTGAGAGAAAATCACCGAAAAGTTTCGGACGCCGGAAAAGTTTCGGTCAACGGAAAAGTTCCGAAGAGAGAGGTCACCGGATGAGTTCCGGTGAAACTGAAAAGTTGTTTCAGAGGATACCATAAAGTCAAATTGGTTTTGGCACATGCCTGATAATTCTTGGAAGATGCCAGAATCGTTCTGGAAACTTTTTGGAATTTTCCGGGATAAAAACCGGAAATGTTCCGGAGCTGCCGAAACCGCTTCAGATGCTTTTCGCAGATGAAAATCACTAAACCGGAATTGTTCCGGCTCGCGTTGAAATTTATTTTGGTGGGTACTAGAATTGTTCTAAGCCCACATGAATATTTTCAGTTCGATCAGACGCTGAAAAATGTCGTCGTGAATAGTGAAAGTGCTTTTTGGATATTTTTGGAAAAGTGCCTTTTGGGATATTTTCCCAAAAGGTTTCTAGAAGGCTTGGGGGCTAAGAAACCCCCTTGGGGGGCCCCCCAAGAGATGGTGGCCGGCCACAATGGGGCTCCTCCATGGAGCCCCCACTTGTTCCTTGGTTTCACCATTAGGTCCTTGGGAAGGACTCCTTTCCATGTGGGTTTTGGGTTTTCTTGTAAAACCACCCTACCCCTTGGGTTTCCTATAAATAGGAGGTGAGTGGGCTGCCATCTGACACATCCTTACTCTCATACACAAGCCATGCATGATCTGGCATTCTCTCTCCCTCCCAGCGAAATAGTTTCGTAGAGCCGAAAGGCTGTCTGGGTTCCGGCAGGAACTAGTTCTGGACGGCGAAGCCCTGCCGGATAGATGACACCGTATGTGTGCAACTCTGTAGAGAGATCGTAGTTTCGGTCTTAGTTCGAGAGTGCCTCCCGAAGGGCTGTCCGTGTGACCGTCCGAGTTTTGGAGGTCCTCCCGAAGGGCTGTCCGAGTGACAGTCCGAGTTTCGGAGGTCCTCCCGAAGGGCTGTCCGAGTGACAGTCCGAGTTTCGGAGGTCCTCCCGAAGGGCTGTCCGCGACACCGTCCGGGGGACTGTGCGACCGCCTCCCGGAGGGCTGTCCGCGGGGCAGATGAGGGTATACATCCTCGCGGTTGGGAGGTTGTAAAATCCTAGCTGCGGGGATCTGCACCGCCGTTCGTCATCGACTCTACTTCCGCTGCGCTACGAGTCGGTAACGAAAATGATCAAACCTTGTATGCAGTCTCCATAGTGGTCCTGGGCTGGTGCGTAGGTCGGAAATTTTTTGTTTTCTGCTGCGTTACCCTACAGTGGCATCAAGAGCCGTGCTATGCGTAGATGCAGGTTGCGATCTAGAATACATAGAGATGTATGGGTATTGCACAATATAATTAGGTAGTAGATGAGATCTATTGCTGAAAATTATTTGTGCGGGTAGCAGATGAAATCTGTTACCCGATGTTCCTGTTGCTTCCCTTGAATTTGCGTAGTCCTGATCTTGACGGCATGGTGGAATCTCACAAAGTTCTGGCAATCCGCGATCCTTTCATGCTGCTCCTGAGTATGCTGATTGACAGATCAACGAAGTGCTAACAGTTCTTTGGGTTCCACCATAGTTGAGAAAGATGGATGTTTCGCAGACGAAAGGGCAATGCAGATATGATCTGCACGGGGGTCACGCGTATGACGAAGTTTAGTATGGGGCTCGAGATTTTATTATCTCGTGTTTCATACACCCTGGAAGGTTAATCTAGCAACTTGGATTATCATGCTTGATGATGGACGTTGGTAGCTTCGGTTTGTTTCGAAACCTTAGAAGCCACGAAAAATAAAATTTTGCATGAACCGATTAGAGGCGTCTAACTTGGTTTTGCAGGATGGTTTGCATGTGCATATGATGTGGTATAGCAGTGCTCATATTAATTTGATTATGTATGAGATGGCTATATGATGTAATTTGATTAACATGACCTGCGTGTCATAATTCGGCATGATGGCTGGAGCCATATGATTGCACTTTAATGACCTGCGTGTCAACCTTATGTAATGCACTTATTTTATTAGCTATAGAGATAGCAATATTATCTGGTGCATCGACAAGGTGGTGGCAATCTTCGCAAAGGTGAACACCGACGCGAATGCCGGAGACGAAGAAATACGAGACTTCTCCGTCAGAAAGGGCTATACCATATCATGCTAATTATGAATTGCCTGAGATGTTTATCCCTTATGTTGCACCCTTTTGATTGCGCGGTAGTCGCATTTTATTAGGGTGATCTCTCACTTAAATATCAAGTAGTTAGTGTTCTCCCAAGTGTAGCACCGTCACGGCACCTATCTCTTCGGGGTATCACATGGTTGCATGGGTACGAACGATTAGAGAAGTGTGAGGCGGGTGAGTTGAGACCTCGCAGCGAGATCACTTGGTTGTCTTGACGTTCAGGCATGAAAGTCATGAGCTCGGAACACACGCATCGAAAGATGAACAAGAGTCACATAGAGATGTGATTGGCAAGTTGGCCTACCAAATGAAATTCTCGTCACTTGAGATGGATGCATCCTTGGCGTTGAATTGAAATTTGGATCTTGAATCACTCACAATCAATTATGAGAGATATTGATTTGAGTGGGAGCGCACTGTAGAATTACCTTGTTTAATTCTCAGTGCAATTAATTTTGAACACTGTCTAAGTGTGGTTTGCATAATAGTTGTAGAATAATGGCTCGCGTTTCCACCTTCCCTATTAAAATTGAATAGCTGTTAAATATCTGGTTAAAACTTTACGGTTGGTAACGTAATGTGAGGATTGTCCTCAAGAGTGCCGAGAAGGACTTTGTCCTATCGCATGCTTTCGGTATTCTCCCGCTAATGCTATGGATCATGTGACTCTCGTCCTTTGATCCAAAAGCTAGAATTCCTTTTCAGTCAAAGTGCAATATGTTTGCTTCCATGAGACCCGAACTTCGAAAGTTTGGATAGTTATGTGATATTCATGGAATCTGAAAATCATTTTCAGAGAAAGACAAAGGCTAAAAGATATGAAATATCCAAAGCAATGTTTGTTTGCAAACTATTAGTAAAGGAGTTTACTATGCATTAGACTAATAAGAGAGGGATCCAGGAGAACGCCTGTCATATGATGAAAGGTGAATAAAACAACAACTTAAAGAGAAAGGAAGTGTCCGAAGGGTGTTAGTAAGACTTTCACGCCTAGGAAGTCTGGGGCTAACGTCACTCTTAAGTTGGGTGCTTCTTCTAAAGAGTAGGAGAAATACTGAAAGTTAAACTGTTAGAAGTATAATGGCAAAAGGAAAGAAGACTGGAATATCCAGCTCATGTATGAATGTCATACAAGTTTTTGATGTATAGAAGGCTGGTCAAAGATATAGTTCTTGGGAATTATGGTTAAACATGTTAATCACTAATTCTTGGGTATTGTGAGTTAATCACAAAGATACCCGCTCGATTGCATTCTGTTGCAACTCGATGTAAGAACTACTATGGCCTGAAAGACTAGCCAAGAATGAGGTTAGATACACGCAGGGAACATAGTAAATGTTACTATGCCTTCCATTAGTGTATTCCCTATGTATTTACTTTCATAATTCATTTAGAGTTTCATACACTCTAGCCCTTTGCATAAGGTATTTTGCAAGAAGGTTATTCATAAGAGAACTTTTGATGTTCGATGTTATGAATAACATAAGGGCCATACTTTCATTATGAATGAAACGTATGTTATGAATATTGATAATAATACATTACCTCTGGGTTTATTTTCATAATTCATTTAGAGTTTCATACACTCTAGCCCTTTGCATAAGGTATTTTGCAAGAAGGTTATCCATAAGAGAACTTTTGATGTTCGATGTTATGAATAACATAAGGGCCATACTTTCATTATGAATGCGACGTATGTTATGAATATTGATAATAATACATTACCTCTGGGTTTATTTTCATAATTCATTTTAGAGTTTCACATACTCTAGCCCTTTGCATAAGGTTATTGTTGCAAAAGAGTTGTTCATAAAAACAACAATTGTTGTTCAGTATTATGAATAACATGAAGGGTCATGCTTCCATCCTAGATGGGATGTATGTTATGAATATTGATGGAAATATGATACATCCATAACACTGACGCTAAATGTCGCAAGACTAAAAGAATACCACACAAGTGTGGCACTGCATTTGGTCACATTGGAGAAACCCACATGGAAAATTCCATTATGATGGATTTTGAAGTCATTTGAGTTTGAATCATCTGACACTTGCAACTTTCCTCTGAAAAGTGAAGTGACTGAAATACCGTTCACAGGCCATAAGGAACGAGCAAAGAACATATTGGTGATCATACATTATGATGTGTGTAGTCCAATAAATGTTGTTGCAAGTAGTGGATTCATCTATCTTCAGAAATGACTCAAGTAGATATATGGATGTTTACTTGTTGAGACGTAAGTCTGGATCTTTTGAATTCATTCATAAGGTTTTCAAAAATGAAGTAGAAGTTGTTGTAACAAGAAAATTATGTTTCTACAATTCGATTGCAGAAAGGAATATTTGAGTTACAAGTTTAGCGAATGTCTGATGAGTTGTGAAAGGGGTTTCATAACTTGCACCTCCCGGAACACCATTGCAAGTGGAAAGTCCGTGAAGATGTAATCGAACCATTTATGACATGGTAAGATCAAAGATGACATAAATAGATTTGCCATTATCCCTTTTAAAGAGTAATGCTTTAGAGGCTGCGGCTTTTACACTGAAAAGAGATCCATCAGGTCTGTTGAAATGACGCCATGGTATGGTACGCCCAACCATGTTATATCTTTTCTTAACATTTGGAATATGGGGCTTGTGTAAAAAGGTTACAAACCTATTCCAAATCAGACAAGTGCTACTTTGTAGGTTATCCCAAGTAATTGGGTATTCCTCCCTCACTATACCGAGGCAAATAGGTTTGCCACAATAAACGGTATGCTTTTAAAGAGAATAGTTCTTACAAAAGGTGAGTGGGAGGACAGTGCAACTCGACGAGATAAACAGTATCTTCGTCATCAGATCAAAGGAAAGAAACCTTGGAAGTGATTCCGGAGTTTCCTGCTGCGACTGATACGGAAGTCTCTACAATAAAATGTATGGACTTCAGTCGAACTTGCAGCTGAACCCCGTAGGCAAGGCTCGTGCAAACCTCTCAGGTGCGCAAACGAGATATTGTTGTTGGACAACAGTATACCTACGATACACAAGGAAGCGGTGATGGGCCCTGACTCCGGAATTGGCTAAATGCCAATACAATCCGAGATAGTTTCCATATAAATGTTTCAAGATTAAAATCTTGATACACCTTTCAGAAGGCTTAGAGTCTAACGAATATTTATGGAACTAAAAACTGATACGGATAAAATGTTTTATCCATAAAGCTCGACTTGTTGCAATAACAAGTTCAAGGAGTTGACTACGATGAGATTGTCTCACCGTAGCGATGCTTGAAGTCGGTTCGGGTTGAACTAGCAATTAATACATATTTCAATCATGAGATATGAAACATGGATGACAAAAGGATTTCCATCTCATGGAAATGAAACCTAGGACTTGTATGTGATACAGTCCAAAGTAATTTGTCGATCCAGAGGATGCTTGTAAGTATGCAAACTTCAGAGTTCCAGCGATGGACAGAAGAGAGCAAAGTGGAGTTGGAATCTTCGTTTTTGATGGAATGGTCAAAGGGGTTTGACTTCATCAAATGGGTATCGAAGATACTTGAGATTCAAGAAAGTAAGTGGGAGCATAATAATATTTCTAAAAACCGTGTGTACTTGACACATTGTTAATTGGAAATAAATTTCTTGACACGAATTAGGACTTCATTTGAAAATAGTTTTTCGATGAAGTGCTTAGGCTAAATAGCCTCAATATTAGGCATGATGATGTATGGAGATAGATTTACCTAATGGGGCTAAGCAATGAATACATATTGACAAGATGCTAAACACTTTTTGGCATTTAAAAAGCCAAGGAGTGATTCTTGCCGAAGTCACATGGAAAGAGTTTTTGCAAGACTCGGTGTCCCAAAACACTGATGAGTAAAATACATGATGGAGATTCCACACACTCTTGTGTTTGGATTAATCTTGTATTCCATGGTATGTAAAACAACCAGATATGTCCAATACTCCAAAGTTGTTGCGAGTATAGATACCAAAGTGATCAAAGTACTGATCATAGGACAACAGTGAAAGATGTCACTGAGTACTAGAGTAGTACTGATGACATGTTTTCTCGCAAGCAGAGATTATGAAGTGCTCGTTGTAAGTAATTACATCGATACAGTCTTCATCAATGCTCCATGCGATTTTCGATTTAAGTTAAGGGTTTTGTGTAATACACAATATGGTGGCACGGTAGTTGGAAATTGTTCCAAACAAGATACTGTGGCGAATTCTATAACAAAGGCTAAGTATGTTGACGCTTGAGAAGCGACAAAGAAGTTGTTGAATCATATAGTTCATTCATGAACTTAGTATGATTCCAAGATGGCTTTGGTCTATGGGACACTATTGCAGATAGTTGCTACATAGCTCAGTCTGAGGAATCAGGTTTCGACCAATGATTCACACATATGCAAAACCAAGTCCACACAAAATATGAATTTTGTGAAAGCGTGAAAACGCGAGGATATGCAAAGTTACACACGGAGCTGAAGTTGTCAGATCCGTTGGACATCAGGCTATACCACAAGCGAAGCATATTTTACACCAGTATGCCATAGGTGTAAAGTGCATTAGCATTGACTAGGTTATTGACTCTAGTGCAAGTGGGAGTCTGTAGGAGATATGCCCTAGAGGCAATAATAAATGTTATTGATTATCTCCCGGTTCATAATTAAAGTTTATGTTCCATGCTATAACTGCAATGATTCTCGAGTCTACAAATAAAACGAGGCTTGGAGGGAAACTCATGTGCACGTGTGGGATAATAAACGGTAAAATGTATTCCTAGTCAAGCCTCTATGACTGGCTCAAGTATTGCATGATGATCCTGTTTTCCTGATCATGGGCATGGCTATGCCGGCAATTTTGAGGGCACAATTGTTGGTAGAACACTTGTGTTGAATCGACCCGATTGATGTTATGCTATGAGATTCATTCATCATAAGTTAATGGTTAATAACACAGAGAAGTTCATGTTTGCATAATTCCTTAGACCATGAGAGTATCGAGTTTCTTCATGCTTGCTTCATGAACTTTGGGGTTTGTTAAACGTCATCCGTAAATGGGTGGCTATTACGGCGGCTTACGGGTTCATGGAAAAGTATGTCAAGTAACTTGATAGCTCAAGATTGGGATTTGCTCCTCCGACGATGGAGAGATATCTCTGGGTCCTCTCGATGTTACGGTATCCATCATCGTCTGGCCAGACACAGGGTGATTTGATCACAGGGATGCCGGAACACGGGAACGAGAAAAGAGAACAATACCGGCAACGAGGTAACTGGCATAGTGGACAAGGTGTTGATCCACGGGGATGCCAACATGTCTCACCTCGGGTAATTGTAACATATCGCGAAGCAACAGGAATAGCTCACGGCAACTGGAGGTTCACTCGAATATTCATTCGTGTGGGTATAGGGATCAATATGGGTGTCCACGGCTCCGATGTTGATCATTGATCGGAAGGGGTTCCGGGTCATGTCTATGCTTCACCGAACCTATAGGGTCACACGCTTAAGGGTCATCTATCTGTTGAATGCTAGACAGGGAGTCTGAGAGAAAATCACCGAAAAGTTTCGGACGCCGGAAAAGTTTCGGTCAACGGAAAAGTTCCGAAGAGAGAGGTCACCGGATGAGTTCCGGTGAAACTGAAAAGTTGTTTCAGAGGATACCATAAAGTCAAATTGGTTTTGGCACATGCCTGATAATTCTTGGAAGATGCCAGAATCGTTCTGGAAACTTTTTGGAATTTTCTGGGATAAAAACCGGAAATGTTCCGGAGCTGCTGAAACCGCTTCAGATGCTTTTCGCAGATGAAAATCACTAAACCGGAATTGTTCCGGCTCGCGTTGAAATTTATTTTGGTGGGTACTAGAATTGTTCTAAGCCCACATGAATATTTTCAGTTCGATCAGACGCTGAAAAATGTCATCATGAATAGTGAAAGTGCTTTTTGGATATTTTTGGAAAAGTGCCTTTTGGGATATTTTCCCAAAAGGTTTCTAGAAGGCTTGGGGGCTAAGAAACCCCCTTGGGGGGCCCCCCAAGAGATGGTGGCCGGCCACAATGGGGCTCCTCCATGGAGCCCCCACTTGTTCCTTGGTTTCACCATTAGGTCCTTGGGAAGGACTCCTTTCCATGTGGGTTTTGGATTTTCTTGTAAAACCACCCTACCCCTTGGGTTTCCTATAAATAGGAGGTGAGTGGGCTGCCATCTGACACATCCTTACTCTCATACACAAGCCATGCATGATCTGGCATTCTCTCTCCCTCCCAGCGAAATAGTTTCGTAGAGCCGAAAGGCTGTCTGGGTTCCGGCAGGGACTAGTTCTGGACGGCGAAGCCCTGCCGGATAGATGACACCGTATGTGTGCAACTCTGTAGAGAGATCGTAGTTTCGGTCTTAGTTCGAGAGTGCCTCCCGAAGGGCTGTCCGTGTGACCGTCCGAGTTTTGGAGGTCCTCCCGAAGGGCTGTCCGAGTGACAGTCCGAGTTTCGGAGGTCCTCCCGAAGGGCTGTCCGCGACACCGTCCGGGGGACTGTGCGACCGCCTCCCGGAGGGCTGTCCGCGGGGCAGATGAGGGTATACATCCTCGCGGTTGGGAGGTTGTAAAATCCTAGCTGCGGGGATCTGCACCGCCGTTCGTCATCGACTCTACTTCCGCTGCGCTACGAGTCGGTAACGAAAATGATCAAACCTTGTATGCAGTCTCCATAGTGGTCCTGGGCTGGTGCGTAGGTCGGAAATTTTTTGTTTTCTGCAGCGTTACCCTACATCCAGGCGCTTCAGGCACCCGAACTATGCTTCACCGTGAAGCAAACAGTGCTCTTCGTTTTTGGAAGCACATTTATGCTTTCACCGTGAAGCAAATTGTGTCTTTTCACTTTTGAAAAGCACAATTGTACTATTCAATTTTTGGGAAGCACAATTATGGTAAGCCGAACCAACTTAGCCCACCTGGAAAAAAAACAATGAACTTAGCCCAGACAAAAATGTCAACACAAAAGGACGGAGACGAGCGTTGAATAGGGGAGCTCCAGGCGCTTCAGGCGCCCAAACTATGCTTCAACGTGAAGCAAACTGTGCTCTTCATTTTTGGAAGCACATTTATGCTTTCACCGTGAAGCAAATTGTGTATTTTCACTTTTGTAAAGCACAACTGTACTATTCAATTTTTGGGAAGCACAATTATGGTAAGCCCAATCAACTTAGCCCACCAGGAAACAAACAATAAACTTAGTCCAGCCAAAAATGTCAACACAAAAGGACGGAGACGAGCGTTGAATAGGGGAGCTCTAGGCGCTTCAGGCGCCCGAACTCCTCCTCGGCCCTCACTATGGCTCTCAGTTGGGCCGGCCCACGAAATGCGCCGACCAGCGAACTAGAGTGGAAAAACCCCCAAAATAGTAGCTACTACAGGATTCGAACTCACGCAATGCCTTTCACTTCCGAGCTCGCTAACCACTAGAGCTACCTGCCTTGGGTGATTGGTAGTAGCGTGAAAATGGATAATAACAATATTACAGTGCTCTATATTGCACATAACCATGCACTATATCTCTTATTTATTTTTTGAATGATTTGGGGAAAAAATCATAATTAGAAAAAAAATACTGGATTTCGAAATAAAATCATCACTTTTGAAGAAAAGTTCACAAACTTGAAAAAGGTCCACCAATTTTCAGAAAGTGTGCATCAAATTTGGAAAAATGTTCGCAGATTCTTTTTAAAAACCGTCGAACTTGAAAAAAGTTCGTCGAATTTGGAAAAAGTTCATCGAAATTGAAATAAACTTCATGGATTTTCTAAAAATTCTACAAATTTTAAAAAAAGTTCATCGATTTGAAAAAACCATCAAATTTTATAAAATTTCTTGAATTTGAAAAAAAGTTCATCGAGTTATAAAATAAATTCATTAGATTTGAAAAAAATCATCAAATTTGTAAAAGGTCATCAAGTTCAGCGAATTTGAAAAAAAAGTTCATCAATCTAAAGAAAATTTTCACAAATTACAAGAAAAATAATCGAACCAGGAAGAAAAAAAGAAAAAAAGAAAAAAAAGCAAAAAACACAAAAAGGAAAAAGGAAAGATAAAATAGAAAAGATGTAAAAGGATGTTTTTTTAAGGGAACGCCTCATGGCAGTTTATTAACTCATTGGCAATGTTACATCAAGTAGTACATGCGATAGCAAGATATATATTAGGTGCAACATCTACCCACTCATACTTAGTCTGATGATCATAGCTATATCTAGCAAGAAAGTGTGCCAAGCTAGCCATTGGCTTCCCTAGGACATAAAGAAAATGAGATAGAAGGAATGTCGTGAGCTAAGTGGAAGCAATCAGCCAGCACAAGCACAACCTCGATAAGTTCCACACAGTCCGATTCCACCTGAACTTTGGTACAACTCGCATCATACAACATCTTCAGGCCCGTCGTAAAGCGAAGGCTTCTGCCATGGGCGTGTTCATAATATGCATAATTGGTTCCGCAACCCCAGCTACAGCCTCTCCCCAAGAGTTTCGAAGGATAGCCGTGACTGCTCCCCTTCCATCCTCGAAGAAGGATGCATCTATATTTAGCTTGTAATAACCGACTGAAGGTTTCTGCCATCTTACTTCGACAACAATGGTAGTGGGGCGAACTGCATGATTCACCATGATTGCTTGAATAGTGAAACCCGAGCTTGGTGCAGTTTTAACCGAATCTCCTCTCACTGCTTGTCTACATTCCCACCAAATATACCATGGTTTCCTGTAGCCCAAGTTGCCCCAGTACTCGTGATTTCATGATCACACTCCGTAGGATTTCCTCAAGAACAACAGACCCAGATCAATCAACACGCATAGCCTTATCGATAATGTCCACCAATCCCAAGGACTTCCAAATATCTTTGGCTGGACGACAAGTAAATAACAGATGGCGAATATCCTCAGGCCCAGCTCGACAAATTGGACATCGAGGGGAAATTTTGATGTGTCTATTCTTGAGTACACAGTACACACAACCCAGGAACTATCCCATGCAACACACGCCATGCAATTTTTTTATTTTACTTGGGATTTGTAGTTTCCACATAATCTCCCAGACTGAATTAATGCTAGATGTGTCAGTTTGGTCTCTTCTCAACTTTGTATCAAACTGATGTTTCCATTCCGAATACTATGCCGACCTTACAGAAAATTGATGTGTTTTTGTTTTGTGCCAAAGGATGTTAGTCATCAGGTTGGGCTAGGTGGTGTGCTGGTTACTGCCGCTTAGCTGGAAGCGGAGGTTGCTAGTTCAATCCACGGGGGTGCTCTTTTTTGCGTCCAAAAAACAAAAGGAGAAAAGGTGAGACGGGCCGGCCCAGCTTAGTTTGCTTCGGGCGTCCGTTTGCAAAATATACATTAACGGACGCTAATCGCCCGACGAAAAGTTCAGTTCAAATTTTAATGACATCAGGTGTAGATGAGTTACAGGCGCTCCCTAAAATTATGTAAAGTTTTGGTTAGGCCATGGACCAAGGGCACAATATATATGGGGACAATTACATATGGCCGGTCGAGATAGCCGGTACTCCTAGTACACAGGACGTATTAGAAGCAGCTACCTAGACACATATTTATTCCCTTAACTTATTTGTTATTTTTGTGCGACACATCTGCATGGAGCAATCGCGCGTACAGCTTGCTTCACCGGTACCTCCGGCCACCGCAGCTGCCCTCCCTCTGGCAGTTGAAGTAGGCGGCGGCGACCGGAGCGCCGAGGCTGTAGCACTCCGCCACGTCCCTGGTTACGAAGTTGGAGCGCCACCCTGGTGCGTATATCGCCTGCCGCGCCGCCTGCCGGAACACCACGAACGCCACACGGTGGATCCCCGCCGTCGGCTGCGGCCTCTCGTATGCCACCACCTCAGTTCCTGCATGCACACACACAAAGGTCGATTAATGGTTTCCGCCGGATTAATACCGGCAGGCCGGCTTTTCTTCCCCTCACGGGAGACAGAGGATATATACATGTCCTTGCTAGATTAATTTCTTACCAGAGCACACGTCACCTCGGTCTGGTATGTCTGTGACGAACCTATGTATGTAGGCAAGAAATTAAACTGAGTCAATTAGCTTAACTAGCTGGTACTCCCTCTGTTTACTTTTATAAGACGCTGAAGCATTTCAGACAGCAGTCAAAACAGTTCAATGTTTGCTGTCTGAAACGTCTTATAAAAATAAACGGAGGGAGTACTAATGAGTGAAAAAAATTTGAGAAAAAAAATGAGCGATTTTTTGTAGTGCCCTGATCATGCACGTACCAGTGGAGGTACTCCCGTTGGGAAGGGTCGCTTGGGCTAGGTACATCAGGGTCTACCATTACCTAGTAACAAATAAACATGGCACCACATTACTTGTGCACGCATAAGCATAGATAGACACATGTAAATGTGTGTACCACCTTTGTGCGTGCGTGCATGCATGATAAAAACGAATGACTATCGATCGTAACGTATATATGACCACTCACGAGCGTGTAGAGTGATCCGGGTTGCCCTGTGATCTGCACCACCGGCTGGTTCGCCACCTGCGACGGCCTCAGCTCGGACCCATTGGTGATCTCGCGGTTGCTGTACAGCACCCTCAGTCGCGCCGACGCGTCGAAGTAGTCGACGATGTCGCCGACGATCATCCCGACGATCAGCGGATCCCTCGACATGCTAGCTCGATCACCACCGGCCGAGCTGGCCTGTACTAGGGCTTACTTAGGATCAGACGTGGCTAGGCCGGTGTCGCCGTACGAGAAATTAGCTTGGTGATGATATATGGCGTATGCAGCGGTGTACCATGCTATTTATAGGCCCCCAAGTAAAATTCCCAAGCACCCATATTTGCCGTGACTATGGTTCAAAAGATAAGGTGTTGTGTGCCTTTTCGCCAGTCCTCTCGACTAACCAGAGCTTCTCCTTCTTTTTGCGTTGCATTCTAGTCAGAGCTTGAAAGATATACCGGATTAAAAGTGTGTTTCCCGCATAAAGTGTTGACATGTGACATCGTGAGATCCTGTGGCCCCCGCAAAAAGAAGTGAGAACCTGTGGCCGCTCCCACCTGATTTATGATCGGACGGCTAAAATATTGCCGCCATAGAGTATGCATTAGGATCCAACGACTGAATTGTTGCCACTTGGCACCAAGTACGGACTCACAAAATGTTATATGATATGAGTCCTCGCTCTTTTTGGAGTAGGACGCAATTCCTGTTTTAGGCGCAATCTAGCACTCTACTTACTCAATCATAAAGGCTATAATAGCTATGTCACGGGGGTTTTGGGGCCAGAAATGATGCCCATTATTATAATAAAAAATAAATGCAATCTCGAGCTAGATCATGAGCATGGGTGTTCGACACCCATCCTTCATGTGTAAAACAGACTACAGAAAAGTCCCTCGAACGATGATTGATCTCCATTAGGACGATAGAGCACTAGTAGGAAAACCCCCATTTGTCCCGGTTTGTAAGGGCCTTTAGTCCCGGTTCTGGAACCGGGACTAAAGGGACGGGACTAAAGCCCAAAACCTTTAGTCCCGGTTCGCTTACGAACCGGGACCAAAGGGGCTCCACGTGGCCGCTGCGGGTAGCTCAGGCAGGAGGACCTTTGGTCCCGGTTGGTAACACCAACCGGGACCAAAAGGCATCCACGTGGCCGCAGCGGGGAGCCCAGGCAGGAGGACCTTTAGTCCCGGTTGGTCACACCAACCGGGACCAAAGGTCATCCACGCGTCAGCTTCAGGCAGCAGCTGGGGTTTTTTTTTTTTTTTGAAGGGGGAGGGGGGGGGGGGGTTGGGGGGTTTTGGAGGGTTAATTTAGGGGTTTCATATTGTGTTAGCTAGCTAATAGGGAGAAGTGTCCTCTCTTTCTCCGTGTTCGGTCGACGGTAGCTACTATACATATAGAGATAACTCGATGCTAGCTAATAAGAAAATGAAGGAAACCATTAATTACACAAGATCGTCGTGCTGAACATATATAGAGAGAAGTGACATCTCTTTCTCCGTGCTTGGTCGAACAACAAGTTTTCGTATATCTATCCGACGGTACTACATATATACAATATAACATCTTTTACAATCCCTAACATCATCTACCTAAGATCCAATCACAAATCCGAATGGTATTCCCCGTCTTTAGGTATGACGTGGTCAAGAAAGAATCCCGCCAATTCCTCTTGAATTGCTCGTATGCGATCATGTGGTAGGAGTTCATCCCGCATCTGCCAGATCTAATTTAAAGAAGGGGGTCAATACATGCATATATATAAATAAAACTCAACACAATTGATGGTAATATATAAAATAAAATTGTGAATATTATTTACGTACTTCAAATTGTTTGTCAGAGAAGCCCCGCTCAGAGGTCGAGTGGCGAATGAACTCGCATACGTAGTATGCACATAAAACAGTCCCTTCTTTCTGGTACAAGTACTTTACGAGAATAGAGTTCAATCAAACTGATAAGCAAGCATGGTAATGATATATTGATGAAAATTTGAATCAATTAGAGATGCGCGGAACTAGCTAGTACTACTTACTTTGGGGTGCGTAAATCGCAACTCTTTGTTTAGACCGGGAACCTTTTGGGAGAACTTCTTCCAAACCCTGCCAGGCAAAGAAAATGATTACTTGATATCAGGAAATTAACGAAAGTTGCATGCCGATATGGTCCCGGTATTGACTGAACTTACTTCTTGAGCATTGCAGTCATGTCCGCATAATTCTCGGGATCTTTACGTCTCGAGTCTAAGACAGTTACTAATGCCCCGTCAAGCTTAATGGATAGCAGAATAAAGTGGAAACTGCGCACGCATATATAACTCATCAATTACATTACTTAACCTCGAGTAAGCGAAACTGAGTATACAGAGAAGACAGCAATACTCACTTGAAGTTGTAAGGAAGGAGTATTTCCCTTTTGTTTTGATGTATAAGGAACGACTGTAGCAAGTTCTCCTCGGTCTCTTTGATTGAGTTTTTTACCGTCCATTCATTTACGGCATCTGGGCTAATGAACCCAACGTCGAAGATTCCTAGTTTTTTGCATTCGACGATCTTCAATCTGCATAATATAGTGAGGATAATTATATATACATGCAATGAACAAGCTGAGCTAGAGACTTAACTATAGAAGTAATACTTACAGACAGTAGGCAGTCATGAGTTGTTTGTCGAGGGCCCGTTGATTGTATAACTGAAATAACTCCACAAATTCAACAGGCATCACGGAAAGTCCAATGAATTCGTGCTCTGGTTTCACTGCCATATACATAGTGTCTTTCCCAGACTCCCTGCAGGTTTTCATGTACCACTCATGCAATTTTTACATCATCGTTGTTAGAGGAGGATGATCAGGTTTGACGAGAGGCTTCCCGTGCAAGTATTCATATTCTTCTGTTACCTCAGCCGTTTGAAATATTACATCATCCCCCAAGTAATCACCAGGATTGGTACCAGGCACCATCCCCGGATGATTAGCGACGATATCGCTAGACACCTTGAGCGGGGGGCACGATTGCTTCTCCTGTTCGCCGAGCTGGGGAATTGTTTTCCCACTTCTTCGTTCTGCTAACCTTGCATCACTAGAAGTACTTCCCGACCGCCGCGCTTCTACATATGTCTTTTTAATAATCCGGACATAGTTGGAATCCGGCGGAGGCGGTGGTGGTCGCTTCAGGGCATCGATAGTGCGCTTCACTTTCACCGGATCTAGCTTCTCCTTCGGAGGTGGAGTTTTCTTTGCAAAATGGTCCCTCACTTGGGCACGACATATCTCCTCGTTTTCAGACTCGGTCATCTCATATGGTAACTTTTCCAGAGGCTTGAGAGATGGACCGTATCTGAATTGCCTCTCGCCTCTGCTTGTACTGCTAGCCGCCGGAGCGGCGGCGTCTCTCTTCCGTCCTTGCTGACGAGGCGGAGAAGGAGGCGGAGTGCTCCGACGCGCCGGAGGAGCCGGAGCGGCGACGTCTGTCTTCCGCCGTTGCCGACGAGGCGGAGGAGGAGGCGGACTGCTCCGACGCGCCGGAGTAGGCGAAGGAGGAGGCGGAGTGCCCTCACGCGTCGGAGCAGAACTAGGACGTGCCCAAGAACGACAATCTCGTCGACTAGATGAACTAGGACGTGCGTCATGATATTGAAGAAGGATGGTGGGAACACCAGCTCGAAACTAACAAGACATTGCACCAAATCACTCCTTAACCTTGGCAGGATTTCTGGATCGATCACCTTCTGAGATATTGCATTGAGGAATGCACATAGCTTCACAATGGCTAATCGAACGTTTTCCGGTAGAAGCCCCCTCAATGCAACCGGAAGCAGTTGCGTCATAATCACGTGGCAGTCATGAGACTTTAGGTTCTGAAACTTTTTCTCTGCCATATTTATTATTCCCTTTATATTCGACGAGAAGCCAGACGGGACCTTCATACTGAGCAGGCATTCAAAGAAGATTTCCTTCTCTTCTTTGGTAAGAGCGTAGCTGGCAGGACCTTCATACTGCTTTGGATGCATGCCGTCTTTTTCATGCACACGTTGTTGTTCCTCCCGTGCCTCCGGTGTATCTTTTGTCTTCCCATACACTCCCAAGAAGCCTAGCAGGTTCACGCAAAGATTCTTCGTCACGTGCATCACGTCGATTGCAGAGCGGACCTCTAGGTCTTTCCAATAGGGTAGGTCCCAAAATATAGATTTCTTCTTCCACATGGGTGCGCGTCCCGCATCGTCAGTCGGAACAGATAGTCCGCCAGGACCCTTTCCAAAGATTACTTGTAAATCATTGACCATATCAAGTATGTGATCACCAGTACGGAGGGCGGGCTTCTTCCGGTGATCTGCCTCACCTTTGAAATGCTTTCCTTTCTTTCGACATTGATGGTTGGTCGGAAGAAATCGACGATGCCCCAGGTACACATTCTTCCTGCATTTGTCCAAATATATACTGTCGGTGTCATCTAAACAGTGTGTGCATGCGTGGTATCCCTTGTTTGTCTGTCCTGAAAGGTTACCGAGAGCAGGCCAATCGTTGATGGTTACAAACAGCAACGCATGTAGGTCAAATTCCTCCTGTTTGTGCTCATCCCACACACGTACACCTTCTCCATTCCATAGCTGTAAAAGTTCTTCAACTAATGGCCTTAGGTACACATCAATGTCATTGCCGGGTTGCTTAGGGCCTTGGATGAGCACTGGCATCATAATGAACTTCCGCTTCATGCACAACCAAGGAGGAAGGTTATAGATACATAGAGTCACGGGCCAGGTGCTATGATTGCTGCTCTGCTCCCCAAAAGGATTAATGCCATCTGCACTTAAACCAAACCATACGTTCCTTGCGTCACCTGCAAAGTCCCCCCACCTTCTCTCGATTTTTCTCCACTGCGACCCGTCAGCGGGTGCTCTCAACTTCCCGTCTTTCTTACGGTCTTCTTTGTGCCATCGCATCAACTTGGCATGCTCTTTGTTTCTGAACAGACGTTTCAGCCGTGGTATTATAGGAGCATACCACATCACCTTGGCAGGAACCCTCTTCCTGGGGCGCTCGCCCTCAACATCACCAGGGTCATCTCGTCTGATCTTATACCGCAATGCACCGCATACCGGGCATGCGTTCAAATCCTCGTACTCATCGCGGTAGATGATGCAGTCATTAGGGCATGCATGTATCTTCTGCACCTCCAATCCTAGAGGGCATAGAACCTTCTTTGCTTCGTACGTACTGCCGGGCAATTCGTTATCCTTTGGAAGGTTCTTCTTCATTATTTTCAGCAGCGAACTAAATCCCTTGTCAGATACACCATTGTCTGCCTTCCATTGCAGCAATTCCAGTGTGGTACCGAGCTTTCTGTTGTCATCTTCGCAATTTGGGTACAACCCTTTTTTGTGATCCTCTAACATGCGATCGAACTTGAACTTCTTCCTTTCACTTTCGCATTCTCTCTGTGCATCAACAATGACCCGGCGAAGATCATCATCGGGCACATCGTCTGGTTCCTCTTGATCTTCAGCTTCCCCCATTGCAGCATCACCGTATTCAGGGGGCGGGTAGTTGTCATCATCCTCTTCTTCTTCGTTGTCTTCCATCATAACCCCTCTTTCTCCGTGCTTGGTCCAAACATTATAGTGTGGCATAAAACCCTTCTCAAGCAGGTGGAAGTGAAGGGTTTTAGAGTTGGAGAAAGCCTTCGTATTCTCACAGACAGTACATGGACAATGCATAAAACCATTCTGCTTGTTTGCCTCAGCCGCTTCGAGAAAATTATGCAGGCCCTTAATATACTCGGAGGTGCGTCGGTCACCGTACATCCATTGCCGGTTCATCTGCGTGCGTTATATAGTTCTTATTATTGAACAACATATAACTCTCTAGAGCATCTAATTAAAACACACAAGTAAGAACTTTTTTCTTTTAGAAAGAAGATAAGAACAAGAGGCTAACCACGGTGTTGCCGGCGCCGAGATGGGCGCGGGCGATCGACGGCGGTGAGGACGGGGACGGGACAGGATGGACCGCCAAACCTAGACAAATCTTGAGGAAAATGGAGCTTGGACAAGGAGCTTCGAGAGGAGAAAGCTTAAGTGTGGCTCGGGCATTTCATCGAACACCTCATGTGCATAGGAGGTGAGCTAGAGCACCACAAAAGCTCTCCCACGGCCGGGCAAAAAAACACAGCAATGCATTGCTCTGCTCGCGGGCGGGGGGCTATATATAGGCCAACCATTGGCCCCGGTTCCAGCCACAAACCGGGACCAATGGTTGTGGGCCAGGAGCGAGGCGCATTGGTCCCGGTTTGTGGCTGGAACCGGGACTAAAGGTGACCCCTTTGGTCCCGGTTCCAGCCACAAACCGGGACCAATGGTTGTGGGCCAGGAGCGAGGCGCATTGGTCCCGGTTCGTGTCTGGAACCGGGACAAAAGGGGTCAGACGAACCGGGACCAATGGCCCACGAGGCCCGGCCGGCGCCCTGGCCTCACGAACCGGGACCGATGCCCCCATGGGTCCCGGTTCGTGAGTGAACCGGGACTAATGGGCTTCTCAGGGGTGGACCGATGCCCTGTTTTGTACTAGTGGAGTAACCAGAGCGACTTCTGTTGTTAATCGCATTGACAACCTCCAAGCAATCCGATGCGATCGGGCAGCTTTGGATTTGCAGTCAGCAGGAAGGGCGAGAGATTCACGACACCCCAAAAGGTTCTAAATTTGTCGAGTCCAAAATTCTGGGGCAAGTAAGGACTGATGAACCCAAGCACATACTATTAGGATCTTGCCAGATGGGAGCCACTAAGCCTCCATTCTCAATTCTGGACACCGCAACATCCACACTAATCTTCATCAGGTGCATCGGAGGGGGAATCCATTTTGGGGGGGGGGGGAGGGCAAGGCTGACGAGGATCGGCACTGTCCGTGCCCGAGATGGGATGATCTCCATTACAACTATGAAATTTTCAGTACAATGATAACCTAGAAAGGGAGTCTGGAAGATCTCTTGGTGGACCGCTTTTCAGGGCGCCGCCCATATGGACCAAAGAGTGACAACCACCTTGACGAGCTGGACATGAGATAAAGACTCGATGAGGAAAAATATTCACTCACTTTACGCACATGCAATGGTTTATGGAAATGGGTTTAGCTACTCATCCCATAGTATACAAATACTACGAGCCATGATAGTCATGGATTTTCAGGGCGCCGCCCATAGTATGCAAATAACGATAGTCATCATCTGAAGCATTGCAGAAAGAACAAGACGATGTGGTAGCCATGTTCCGTTAATGCCTCACACTGCTCGTTAGGATGGTTGGTGCGCTAGTCTCCAAAGGAAAACACGGATTTTGCTACACACCTTTGTTTTCCACATGATGCACCTTTGTTTTTGTCAAGTGATCGAAGAAGATGACGATTGCATGTTCTCTAGCCAATCTTCATGAGTTTTCATCGTCATCACCGATAATTTGTAAGCCGATCTAATAGTAAAGTTTCTTGACCAATCAAAATGCTAGACCCACGAGTCACCCTGGTTCGACGTACATATTGGTATGGTCTTCATAACATCAATATCCATTGGCAAGAAGTGTTGTTGAAGAAGGTACTCATTCCAGGTTCTTTCCATGTGATTTATCAGTTCAGAAACCAAATGGGGAGGATTCGGTGACAAGGCAATTGTGGGGAGGAGTCTTGTACTAAACGGTAACCAATTATCCTACCATACTCAGGTGCTTAGTCCATCTCCAATTCTTCGGACTTAGCCAAGTTTCAATGCATCTCGTCCCTCTAGAATGGCTCTCCGGATTTGGGAGGGACGGCCTCCAAAACTTGCTTTCCATGAAATCAGAATCTGGAAAATAAACAGATTAGACCAATCATGCAGTTAAAGAATTAGGGTACATAATAATCCTCCAAGCTTGTGTGGCTAGTAGGCAATATTGAATAGCTCTATGTCCCGAAAGTTGAGGCCACCAGGAAACTTCGGCATGCACACATCCCATGACAACCAACTTTGTTTTTTGCATGTTCTTAGTGCCCCACCAGAAGCCTTGGAGATGAGTCTCAATGTGATGACACATGCCTCTTTGCAATTTAAAACCGGACATGGAGAAGGTGGGAATCGCTTGGTTGCGGATTTAATAAGAATTTCTTGGGCAGTGATAGGCGCCGGCAGTCCGGCCGAACAGTTCGGCCGGACTAGCCCCAGCCACCCGATGCGACAAGTGTTGCCGTTGGATTGGGGCTTCTGTTTTCTCTCCCAAAAACCAAATCTGACGAGGCCAGCGGGGAAACAGAGCAGCGCCGCCGGCGCTCGCCATGAACGAGCAAACGACCAACCTCGAAGCCGGTCGCCTCCCGCCGAATTGCCTCGCCGTCGCCGGTCGCCGCCGTCGCCGGTTGCCTTTTGAGCTGCTGGTTGCAGCTCCGCTGCTCGCCTGTGCTGCCCATCCCCTCACCTCTCTCCCTCGCCCCTGCAAAATCAATGGCGACGACGCCCCGTGGTTCGCATCCAAAAACAACAGTGGTAGCAAAAAAATGTGATGCTTCCAGCAAACTAGAAAACGGTGGTAGCAAAAAAAATGAAAAACTAATTGACGACTGCAGCTCACCCGCCGGCCGAAAGTTGCAACCAGTGACCAAAAAAGCTTCATATGGCGATGAAGAAAGCTTCATACGGCGATAAAAAAAGCTTCAACCATAGACACGAAAGCCATGGACGACAACGAAAAGTTGCAACCGGCGGTAACAGAAGCTACAACCGGCATTGAAAAAAGCTTCAAGCTTCATGTCTTAGCTCCGACCCGTGACGATGCTGACGACGTTTTGCTGCAACCGTCTTCGCTTTTTGCTACGACCGGCGATGTAATTTGTTACAACCCATTTTCATGGCAGCAGGCGCCGGCCGGCAGCAGTCAGGCAGTCCCCCAACTCAGCGAGTAGTCGGGCAGTCCCCCGGCTCGGCGGAGCACACGGGCGGCAGCAGCCACCGGCCGGCGGCAGCGCGGGGGAAAGGAAAAGAAGAAGCACGCCGCGGGAAGAGATGGGGCTGGAGGTAGAGGAAAGGATAAGGATAAGATTCGGGGCAGTTGTGTGAGGCCCACCTACACACGTCTTGCGCGGGGGGTGTTTCCGTTGACGCTGGAGCCAACGTGGCCCTCGAGGCCGGCCGAAAGTTCGGCCGGCGTGTCGTCCCGAAGCGTTTCCCGAATTTCTTTCCCAACAGCTGACAAAAATTGCTAGATCCAATCATGGATGCGTTTCCAAATGGGACCAGTGGGATATTTGCATGTTTCGTTCCTGATAACTCCCGGACCAGTGGGATAAGAGTTAATACCACAATTAGTACACTAACTTGTAGGGGTGGGAACAGATTCATACAGAAACTTAAAAACCCCACATAACTGCCCCTCCAACTCGATTGCTGTCACAAATTAATACAAATCGCTCTGGACGTGACATTTGGCATGCCACGTTGGATTTTGGCACACGCCTGGTCGGCACGTTATTTTTACAAAAAAAACCTCGCACTCTAAGTTTTTGTGTTGCACGGACGAATCTCTGTCTAAATCGCTCTCCTTTCTCCTGCATCGATTCCCCCTTTCCCGCAGCACTCGCCGTCATCCTCTCCGCCAGCCCTAAATTCCTAGCTCCCCCCTTCGCCGCATCACTCCTCGCCACCCTCTCCGCCGGCAGCAGTCTCTGCCGCCGTCTGTCCGCCAGCGAGATGAAGGGGTCCACATCTTCGTGCGGGAAGCAGCAGGCAGGACGCCGTGGGGCAGGGGCGTCGTCGTCCTCGAGCCAGCCTCGCTCGCTCCATGGATGTGACCTCGCCGGCGCCGACAAGACGAAGGACGGCCAACCTTGGGCGAAGATCACCGGCGAGGTGCGCTACAGGGACGTCGATGTCTGCAAGGTACATGCTCCCCTGATGTTGTCCCCCTTCCCCTCGCCGATTTGCTTTGGATGCGTCTATGATTTGAATTGTAAAATGTGATTTGATATGATAACATGTGATTTGATGTCAGGGGACTGAAAACCTACCAGAATTTGACTGGAGTATACCTCTATCCTCCCCTGATGCTGCTTTCAATGGCACTGACAAGAGTGACCATTGTGGCCACTTACTTAACCCTGCGAGGAGAGTTTGCTCTGATGGATACGACTATGGTCGTAGATTTCTTGTGTGTCCTCGTGAGGTTAGCCAAGTGCCCATCTTTTGTTAAAAATGGCATGTCAAATGTGTTGTACTGAACATTTGTTCGCAACTGTTGGTTTTATTTGTTTTGCAGGGGTATGAGACATGTGCTTATCTCAAGTGGCTGGACAAAGAGTGGCAGGGGAGGCCTAGGCAGGTGATTGGGAAGCTAGCTGAAGAAAATTTGGCACTGCAAAAATGTGTGTTTGACAAGGATGCTGAACTTATGAGGATGAAGGAAGAGAGAAAGGCCATTAACATGAAACATAAGAAGGAGCTGAAGTCAAGGGAGACTAGGGAACTTTGCATAGTTGGTTTGGTGTGCTTTTCTGCAGTTGTGTATGGTGTTGTAGCTCTCATGATAAGGGGTTTTGTGTGAGGCCTAGGCAGGGATTGGCAAGCTAGTTGTGAACCTATCTTATCTTTAGCAGTGAGACTATCTTCTCTTTAGATAACAATTTGCAAGTTGTACTGACTATGATGGAATGATATGAAATGAAATCATTTGGTGCCTATGTTTTTCACATGAAATCATTTGGTCTGCTATAATTCAGTTTGCATTCATATGAAATGAAATGAAATGAAAAATTCTGCCAGCTCTTGCAGATTCAGAGAAGTAAAAAATTCAGAGAAAACACCTATTTCACATATTCAGAGATGCACTAATTCAGACAATTTAGAAATTCAGAGAACGAACAAAGTCAGAGAACTATGAAATTATAATTCAGAGAACATTGAAACACAATAAAGAAATTCATACAACATATAATTCATAGAACTTTCAATATCTCTCTGCTCTCTTTGCTTTCAGCTCACAATGAAGAAATTCAGAGAACTCACATTTCTCTTGCTCTGTGCTTGGTTGGAGCTTTAGTTGGACCCTGGCCGTGGAGATAGGAATGGCAGGGGATCAACGAGCTCTGGATGTGGTGGAACGCTGGACGACATCAAGTCGGATATGCACTCCCACCTCAATCTGCCCCGTGGATCTGCCCCCTGGGCCTCCCTCCTTGCCCAGTGCACGAACTCCACCGGCGGCGCGGTTGGGGACGGCATCCTGGCTCGCTCCTCCTGTGAGCTCTCGAACCAGATTCTTCGACCCAGATTGCGCAGCTCACGATCCGCTTGATCCCTGCAAACATCAACGAATGCTTCCCAGCGGAGACACGATGTTGGATCCGCCTCCATAGCCTGCACGGCTTCCCTCCACTCCCGCATGCACTGCGACCAGGACAGGGAGTCGTCCCGGATCCGCTCCGCCCTTTCCCACCACCATCGTGCCCTCGTAGCCTCCAGGACCTCTGGTGAGAAAGCTGCAATGGACTGAAGCAGGTGCGGGGAAGCCTCATACACGTACGGGAGCGGCATCTGCGACCTGAGAAGAGTGGCATCCAGTGGTGTGCGCCGAGGAGGCATTGCGGTGTGGAGTGGTGTATCAGAGGAGTAGAGGAGTAGAGAAGTGGTGAAGTAGTGGTGAAGTAGAGGTGGGAGACGACGCAGAGAATTATACAAAAACAAACTGATGAGTTAGTTGTTCGATATCCTCACATAGTCTACTGGTTGAAGGGACACCGAGCATAGCAGCAGGTTGTGGGTTCGATACCCAGCACCACCATTTTTTTTTGAATTTTGTTTAAACTTTCTGCCAACATAATTTTGTAGCATGCAATTTGTTTTACAAAAATTGAAACTTAATCAATTTTTTTAGCATGCAATTTTGTAGCAGCACCAAACTTAAACAACTTTATAGCAGCACCAAACTTAAACAACTTTGTAGCAGCACTAATATTTAAAGTTAAACAGTGCTTGAATGCAGCTTCATACATAGACAAAGTGTTGGAAATATGCCCTAGAGGCAATAATAAATTGGTTATTATTATATTTCCTTGTTCATGATAATCGTTTATTATCCATGCTATAATTGTATTGATTGGAAACTCAAATACATGTGTGGGTACATAGACAACACTGTGTCCCTAGTAAGCCTCTAGTTGACTAGCTCGTTGATCAAAGATGGTTAAGGTTTCCTAGCCATTGACATGAGATGTCATTTGATAACGGGATCACATCATTAGGAGAATGATGTGATGGACAAGACCCAAACTGTAAACGTAGCATTTGATCGTGTCAGTTTATTGCTATTATTTTCTGCATGTCAAGTATCTGTTCCTTTGACCATGAGATCATGCAACTCACTAACACCGGAGGAATACCTTGTGTGTATCAAACGTCGCAACGTAACTGGGTGACTATAAAGGTGCTCTACAGGTATCTCCGAGGGTGTCTGTTGGGTTGGCATGGATCAAGACTGGTATTTGTTACTCCGTATGACGGAGAGGTATCTCAGGGCCCACTCGGTAATACAACATCACAATGAGCCTTGCAAGCAATGTGACTAAAGTGTTAGCCACGAGATCTTGTATTACGGAACGAGTAAAGAGACTTGCCGGTAACGAGATTGAACTAGGTATAGTGATACCGACGATCGAATCTCGGGCAAGTAACATACCGAAGAACAAAGGGAACAGCATACGGGATTAACTGAATCCTTGACATAGAGGTTCGACCGATAAAGATCTTCGTAGAATATGTAGGAGCCAATATGGGCATCCAGGTCCCGCTATTGGTTATTGGCCGTAGAGGTGTCTCGGTCATGTCTACATAGTTCTCGAACCCGCAGGGTCTACACACTTAACGTTTGGTGACGATTAGTATAATTGAGTTATTATGTTGGTGACCGAAAGTTGTTCGGAGTCCCGGATAAGATCCCGGACATGACGAGGATCTCCGGAATAGTCCGGAGGTAAAGATTGATATATGTGATAATAGTGTTTTGATCTCTGGAAGGGTTCCGGAATTCACCGGAAGGGGTTCCGGATGTTTACCGAAGTGTTCGGGTGCAGCAACACTTTATATGAGCCAAAGGGATAAAGCCCACAAGGTATTGGAAAGTGCAAAAGTAGTTTTGCTGCCGCGTAAGCGGTACTACCGCTTGGTGAAGCGGTACTACCGCCGGAGCGGTACTACCGCTTGTGTGAAGCGGTACTACCGCCCAAGCGGTACTACCGCTTGTGTGAAGCGGTACTACCGCTTGTGCGCGGCTGTGCACGGTTCGGCAGGGATCCGAGTTGGACTCTTTCCCTGCGGGCCAAACCGACCTTGTGCGGGCAAAACCGACCTGGAGGAGGCTTTTACTCCAAGTTTAGACCCCAAGGCTCAACATATAAATAGAGGGGCAGGGCTAGCACACGGGACACATCAGGATTTCCCAAGCCGTGTGCCGGCAACCCTAGCCCTCTAGTTCCTCCGTCATAATCTCCGTAGTGCTTGGCGAAGCCCTGCAGAGATTGTTCCTCACCACCATCACCACGCCGTCGTGCTGCTGGAACTCAACCACTACTTCACCATCGCTCGCTGGATCGAGGAGGTGAAGGCGTCATCAAGCCGTACGTGTGTTGAACGCGGAGGTGCCGTCCGTTCGGCACTAGATCGGAAGGATCGTGATTGGATCGCGGGACGCTCGGCGATTTGGATCGCGAAGACGTTCGACTACATCAACCGCGTTTATTAACGCTTCCGCTTAGCGATCTACAAGGGTATGTAGATTCACTCTCCCTCTCGTAGATGCTCATCACCATGGATAGATCTTATGTGTGCGTAGGAAAATTTTTGTTTCCCATGCAACGTTCTCCAACAGTGGCATCATGAGCCAGGTCTATGCGTAGATGAGATCTCGAGTAGAACACAAACGAGTTGTGGGCGTGGGTGTATACATATTGCTTGCCGTTACTAGTTGATATTTGATTCGGCGGTACTGTGAGATGAAGCGGCCCGGACCGACATTACGCGTACACTTACGCGAGACAGGTTCCTTCAACTAACATGTAACTTCGTTGCATAAAGATGGCTAGCGGGTGTCTGTCTCTCTCACTTTAGTTGAATCGATTTCAATGAAGAGGGTTCTTTTAGAAGATCAAAAAGCAATCACTACACCACGTTGTGGTTTTGCGTAGGTAAGAACGGTTCTTGCAAACCCGTAGCAGCCACGTAAAATTTGCAACAACAATTAGAGGACGTCTAACTTGTTTTTGCAGGGTATGATGTGATATGATATGGCCAATTACATGATGAGATATATGTGATGTATGAGATGATCATGTTTTGTATAGAATATCACGACTTGCATGTCGATGAGTACGGCAACTGGCAGGAGCCATAGAGTTGTCTTTAATTATTGTATGACCTGCGTGTCAATCATTAAGCGCTATGTAATGCTTTACTTTATCGCTAAACGTTAGCTATAGTCGTGGAAGCAACAGTTAGCGCGACAACCTTATGGCGACACGTTGATGGAGATCAAGATGATGGAGATCATGGTGTCATGCCGGTGACGATGGAGATCATGCCGGTGCTTTGGAGATGGAGATCAAAAGCACAAGTTCATGGCCATATCATGTCACTTATGATTTGCATGTGATGTTAATCCTTTTATGCATCTTATTTTGCTTAGGACGACGGTAGCATTATAAGGTGATCCCTCACTTAAATTTCAAGATAAATTGTGTTCTCCCCAAGTGTGCACCGTTGCGAAAGTTCGTCGTTTCGAGACACGCCGTGATGATCGGGTGTGATAGACTCTACGTTCGCATACAACGGGTGTAAGCCATGTTACACGTGCGGAACACTCGGGTTAAACTTGACGAGCCTAGCATGTACAGACATGGCCTCGGAACACAAGAGACCGAAAGGTCGAACATGAGTCATATAGTAGATATGATCAACATGAAGATGTTCACCATTGAAACCACCTCAACTCACGTGATGATCGGACTTGAGTTGGTGGATTTGGATCATGTTACACTCGAATGACCGGAGGGATGTCAATTTGAGTGGGAGTTTTTAAGTAATATGATTAACTAAACTCATTATCTAAAGAACAATAGTCTAAGTTGTCTTTGCAATATTCATGTTGTAGATCATGGCTCGCGCAGTAGCACCCCTGAATTTTAATGCGTTCCTAGAGAAAGCTAAGTTGAAAGATGATGGAAGTAACTTTGTGGACTGGGCCCGTAATCTAAGGATTATCCTTACGGCTTCCCAGAAGGCTTATGTCCTTGATGCACCGCTTGGTGATCCACCCGCTCCAGTTGAGTCTCTAGACGTTGTGAACGCCTGGCAGGCTCGTTCTGATGATTACTCAATAGTTCAATGTGCAATGTTGTATGGCTTAGAACCGGGACTTCAAAGACGTTTTGAACGTCATGGAGCATATGAGATGTTCCAGGAGTTGAAGTTTATCTTTCAGAAGAATGCCCGGATCGAGAGATATGAGATCTCCGATAAGTTCTATGCTTGCAAGATGGAGGAGAACGGGTCTATCAGTGATCACGTGCTCAGAATGTCTGGGTACTCCACCCGTCTGGCTGAGTTAGGGATGCCCCTTCCGCCAGAGGCTATCACTGACAGAGTTCTTCAATCATTGCCACCTAGCTACAAGAGCTTCGTGTTGAACTATAACATGCACGGGATGAACAAGTCAGTCGCCGAGCTGTTTGCGATGCTGAAAGCCGCTGAGTCTGAAATTCAGAAGGAGCATCAAGTGTTGATGGTCAATAAAACCACTAGTTTCAAGAAAAATGGCAAGGGTAAGAAGGGTAACTCCAAGAAGAGTGGCAAAGCAGTTGCTCCTCTCGTGAAGAAACCCAAGGCTGGACCCAAACCAGAAACTGTGTGTTTTCATTGCAAGGGAACTGGACACTGGAAGCGGAATTGCCCCAAGTATTTGGCTGACAAGAAGGCGGCCAACAACAAACAAGGTATATATGATATACATGTTATTGATGTGTACCTTACCAACTCTCGTTGTAGTGCCTGGGTATTTGATACCGGTGCGGTTGCTCATATTTGCAACTCAAAACAGGAACTGCGGAATAGACGGAGGCTGGCAAAGGACGAAGTGACGATGCGCGTGGGAAATGGTTCCAAGGTTGATGTGATCACCGTCGGCACGCTCGCTCTTCGATTACCATCGGGATTAGTGATGAACCTGAATAATTGTTATTTAGTGCCTGCGTTAAGCATGAACATTATATCTGGATCTTGTTTATTGCGAGACGGTTACTCATTTAAATCAGAGAATAATGGTTGTTCTATTTACATGAGTAATATCTTTTATGGTCATGCACCCGATGTGAGGGGTTTATTCTTATTGAATCTCGATAGTAATGATACACATGTTCATAACATTGATGCCAAAAGATATAGAATTGATAATGATAATACCACTTTCTTGTGGCACTGCCGTTTAGGTCATATTGGCGTAAAACGCATGAGGAAGCTCCATGCTGATGGACTTTTGGAGTCACTTGATTTTGAATCACTTGACACATGTGAGCCATGCCTCATGGGCAAGATGACTAAAACGCCGTTCTCTGGAATAATTGAACGGGCAAGTGACTTATTGGAAATCATACATACTGATGTGTGCGGTCCGATGAGTATTGAGGCGCGCGGTGGTTATCGTTACTTTCTCACCTTCACTGATGACTTAAGTAGATATGGGTATATTTACTTAATGAAACACAAGTCTGAAACATTTGAAAAGTTCAAACAATTTCAGAGTGAAGTTGAGAATCATCGTAACAAGAAGATTAAATTCCTACGATCTGATCGAGGGGGAGAATATCTGAGTTATGAGTTTGGCAGTCACTTAAGACAGTGTGGAATTGTTTCACAATTGACACCGCCTGGAACACCACAGCGTAATGGTGTGTCCGAACGTCGTAATCGAACCTTATTAGATATGGTGCGATCTATGATGTCTCTTGCCGATTTGCCACTATCGTTTTGGGGTTATGCATTAGAGACAGCTGCATTCACTTTAAATAGGGCACCATCGAAATCCGTTGAGACGACGCCATATGAACTTTGGTTTGGCAAGAAGCCAAAGCTGTCGTTTCTTAAAGTTTGGGGATGTGATGCTTATGTCAAAAAGCTTCAGCCTGAAAAGCTGGAACCCAAAGCGGAGAAATGCGTCTTCATAGGATACCCAAAAGAGACAGTTGGGTATACCTTCTATCTCAGATCCGAAGGCAAAGTGTTTGTCGCTAAAAACGGAACGTTTCTTGAGAAAGAGTTTCTCTCGAAAGAATTGAGTGGGAGGAAGATAGAACTTGATGAGGTTGTTGAACCTTTACTTCAACCTGAGAGTAGCGCAGCGCAGAAAGTTGTTTCTGTGGAGCCTACATTAGCTGAAGAGGAAGTTAATGATGATGATCATGAAGCTTTGGATCAAGTTGCTATCGAACCTCGTAGGTCGACAAGGACGCGTACTACTCCTGAGTGGTACGGCAACCCTGTCTTAAAAATCATGTTGTTAGACAACGATGAACCTACGAGCTATGGAGAAGCGATGATGGGCCCGGATTCCGAGAAGTGGTTAGAGGCCATGAAATCCGAGATGGGATCCATGTATGAAAACAAAGTATGGACTTTGGAAGTATTACCTGAAGGGCGTAAGGCCATTCAGAACAAATGGATCTTTAAGAGGAAGACGGACGCGGACGGTAATGTCACCGTCTATAAAGCTCGACTTGTGGCAAAGGGTTTTTCACAAGTTCAAGGAGTTGACTACGATGAGACCTTCTCACCCGTAGCGATGCTTAAGTCCGTCAGAATCATGTTAGCAATAGCTGCCTTTTTCGATTATGAAATTTGGCAGATGGATGTCAAAACAGCGTTCCTTAACGGTTACCTTAAGGAAGAGTTGTATATGATGCAACCAGAAGGTTTTGTCGATCCAGAGAATGCTGACAAAGTTTGCAAACTCCAGCGATCCATTTATGGACTGGTGCAAGCATCTCGGAGTTGGAATCTTCGCTTTGATGAAGTGATCAAAGCGTTCGAGTTTATACAAGTTTACGGAGAAGCTTGTATTTACAAGAAAGTGAGTGGGAGCTCTATAGCGTTTCTAATATTATATGTGGATGACATATTGCTGATTGGAAACAATATAGAAATGCTGGAAAGCGTAAAGGAATATTTGAACAAGAGTTTTTCAATGAAGGACCTAGGAGAAGCTGCTTTCATATTAGGCATCAAGATCTATAGAGATAGATCGAGACGCTTAATAGGACTTTCACAAAGCACATACCTTGATAAGATTTTGAAGAAGTTCAAAATGGATCAGTCCAAGAAGGGGTTCTTGCCTGTTTTGCAAGGTGTGAAGTTGAGTAAGACTCAATGCCCAGTGACTGCAGAAGATAGAGAAAAGATGAGTGTCATCCCCTATGCTTCAGCCATAGGCTCTATTATGTATGCAATGCTGTGCACAAGACCCGATGTCAGCCTTGCCATAAGTATGGTCGGAAGGTTTCAAAGTGATCCAGGAATGGAACACTGGACGGCGGTCAAGAATATCCTGAAGTACCTGAAAAGGACTAAGGACATGTTTCTCGTTTATGGAGGTGATCAAGAGCTCGTCGTAAAGGGTTACGTCGATGCAAGCTTTGACACTGATCCGGATGACTCTAAGTCGCAAACCGGATACGTATTTATTCTTAATGCGGGTGCGGTTAGCTGGTGCAGTTCCAAGCAAAGCGTGGTAGCAGATTCTACATGTGAAGCGGAGTACATCGCTGCCTCGGAGGCGGCGAAGGAAGGTGTCTGGATGAAGGAGTTCATGACAGATCTTGGAGTAGTGCCTAGTGCGCTTAACCCAATGACTCTGTTTTGTGATAATACTGGTGCCATTGCTCTAGCCAAGGAACCAAGATTTCACAAGAGGACCAGACACATAAAGCGACGTTTCAATTCCATCTGCGATTACATCAAGGAGGACGACATAAATATTTGCAAAGTACACACGGATCTAAATGTTGCAGATCCGATGACTAAACCTCTTCCAAGGGCTAAACATGAACAACACCAGAACTGCATGGGTGTTCGATTCATTACAATGTAAATCACATAGTGATGTGAACTAGATTATTGACTCTAGTGCAAGTGGGAGACTGTTGGAAATATGCCCTAGAGGCAATAATAAATTGGTTATTATTATATTTCCTTGTTCATGATAATCGTTTATTATCCATGCTATAATTGTATTGATTGGAAACTCAAATACATGTGTGGGTACATAGACAACACTGTGTCCCTAGTAAGCCTCTAGTTGACTAGCTCGTTGATCAAAGATGGTTAAGGTTTCCTAGCCATTGACATGAGATGTCATTTGATAACGGGATCACATCATTAGGAGAATGATGTGATGGACAAGACCCAAACTGTAAACGTAGCATTTGATCGTGTCAGTTTATTGCTATTGTTTTCTGCATGTCAAGTATCTGTTCCTTTGACCATGAGATCATGCAACTCACTAACACCGGAGGAATACCTTGTGTGTATCAAACGTCGCAACGTAACTGGGTGACTATAAAGGTGCTCTACAGGTATCTCCGAGGGTGTCTGTTGGGTTGGCATGGATCAAGACTGGGATTTGTTACTCCGTATGACGGAGAGGTATCTCAGGGCCCACTCGGTAATACAACATCACAATGAGCCTTGCAAGCAATGTGACTAAAGTGTTAGCCACGAGATCTTGTATTACGGAACGAGTAAAGAGACTTGCCGGTAACGAGATTGAACTAGGTATAGTGATACCGACGATCGAATCTCGGGCAAGTAACATACCGAAGAACAAAGGGAACAGCATACGGGATTAACTGAATCCTTGACATAGAGGTTCGACCGATAAAGATCTTCGTAGAATATGTAGGAGCCAATATGGGCATCCAGGTCCCGCTATTGGTTATTGGCCGTAGAGGTGTCTCGGTCATGTCTACATAGTTCTCGAACCCGCAGGGTCTACACACTTAACGTTTGGTGACGATTAGTATAATTGAGTTATTATGTTGGTGACCGAAAGTTGTTCGGAGTCCCGGATAAGATCCCGGACATGACGAGGATCTCCGGAATAGTCCGGAGGTAAAGATTGATATATGTGATAATAGTGTTTTGATCTCTGGAAGGGTTCCGGAATTCACCGGAAGGGGTTCCGGATGTTTACCGAAGTGTTCGGGTGCAGCAACACTTTATATGAGCCAAAGGGATAAAGCCCACAAGGTATTGGAAAGTGCAAAAGTAGTTTTGCTGCCGCGTAAGCGGTACTACCGCTTGGTGAAGCGGTACTACCGCCGGAGCGGTACTACCGCTTGTGTGAAGCGGTAGTACCGCCCAAGCGGTACTACCGCTTGTGTGAAGCGGTACTACCGCTTGTGCGCGGCTGTGCACGGTTCGGCAGGGATCCGAGTTGGACTCTTTCCCTGCGGGCCAAACCGACCTTGTGCGGGCAAAACCGACCTGGAGGAGGCTTTTACTCCAAGTTTAGACCCCAAGGCTCAACATATAAATAGAGGGGCAGGGCTAGCACACGGGACACATCAGGATTTCCCAAGCCGTGTGCCGGCAACCCTAGCCCTCTAGTTCCTCCGTCATAATCTCCGTAGTGCTTGGCGAAGCCCTGCAGAGATTGTTCCTCACCACCATCACCACGCCGTCGTGCTGCTGGAACTCAACCACTACTTCACCATCGCTCGCTGGATCGAGGAGGTGAAGGCGTCATCAAGCCGTACGTGTGTTGAACGCGGAGGTGCCGTCCGTTCGGCACTAGATCGGAAGGATCGTGATTGGATCGCGGGACGCTCGGCGATTTGGATCGCGAAGACGTTCGACTACATCAACCGCGTTTATTAACGCTTCCGCTTAGCGATCTACAAGGGTATGTAGATTCACTCTCCCTCTCGTAGATGCTCATCACCATGGATAGATCTTATGTGTGCGTAGGAAAATTTTTGTTTCCCATGCAACGTTCTCCAACACAAAGGTCTTCTATATATTACAAAAATTTGGAGCATCAAGTTCAGGAATGAACTTCTACAGTTTAGCATCAAGTTCATTCATGAACTTCTGCAGTGTAGCCTAGCTGTCAGGTTCAGCACCTCCAGGAGTATTCTGAGAAACTGGAATTTCATCAGTCAAATTCAGGTCAGGGATTGGCTCCCTTGCTCCATCATCACCAAACATCAGCTTGTATCTTGCATAGGAGCTAGCTGGCCTACTCCCAGCAGCTCCTCCCCTCCCACTACCAGATGATCTCCTTTTCTTCCTTCCTCTTCCTCCAGCTGCACTTGTCCCAGGCTCATCTGGATGTGGTTCTGGTGCAGCTCTAGACCTTCCTCTTCCTCCTCCCCTCACCCTGGTTGTTGCTGTAGTAGTGGTTCTTCTGGGAGGGATGGAATCCCTAGCTTGTACTACAAAAGCAGACTCTTCTCGAAGTGGTCCAGGTGGATTCCAACTGCTAACATATGCCCTCTGCTGTAGTTAAAAACAGAAATTTGGACATCTTCATCAAAATTGAAAAATAGTTAGAACTTAAGAAATTTGACATGTGTACCAGGATTCAATATTACCTCTTGGCCCATGGTGTACACCATACTGCTCCTGTCATTCATAGGATCATGACTGGCATCAAGTCTAGTTGGCATAATGTCCTGAGTTACAAGAAACTGCAATTAGGCATAGGTTCATATATTTTTGTTAACTCAACTTAAATGCAGTTGACTGAATAAACCTGTAGAATTGAAGGATCTTCAATTTCTTCATCATCTTGCAGTTGGGCTTCATTTTGCTCCCTCATATACTTCCCATGTCCTTTCTTGTTATGGTCAGCATTGCCACACACAGAACAATGCATTGTCACTCCTTTTTTGTTGATGTAAACAGTTCCATCTTTCTTCTTCTTTTCTTCTGGTGTCTTCTTCCTATTCTTTGCTGGCCTGCCCATTTTCTTTGTGAAGACTGGAGGGTGGATAGCAATTCCATTCATCTTTTCCCAGCTTTTCTATCCCTCATTGGCATGATGTTGTGCCCATAAGCCTTAAGATAATTCTCAATGTTGTAGCACTTGTGAACCAATGTTTCAGGATCTATCCTGTCAGCTCTACAGCAGGATATGACATGATTGCAAGGAATGCCACTCAACTGAAACCTATTGCAGCCACATGTTCTAGCTGGAATATCTACAATGTATCTGTTCTACCCTGATTCAACACCATAGATACCATTTCCTGAGTGTGTTGGATGGCAGTTACCTGAGAACTCTGCATTCTTGTTCAGTTTCTTTCTAATTTTGGGGCAGATCAGTCCAGACCATTTCTCTGCAGGTTCTCTGTGTTTATTTTCATGCCTCACAGTAATCTTATGTGTTATGCACTCTAGCATTGAAATAACACATAACTCCCTAGCATCCAAGATATAGCTACAAGAAGACAGAGAGTAATAATTTCAGTTAGATCAGCAAAATACATTTGCAGTGAGTAATAATTAAGTACAAAATCTTAAAGTGCACAAGTGTACCTATTATACAATTCTGACATGTTGTTGAGCAAGATATCACATTTAGGAAAATATCTGAAAAATGCTTTCACCCATTGATTGGGGGGCTTGCCATCCAACCAATTGTATGCCTCTATGTTTTGTTCTCTGAGTTTGTCTCTGTTCAAGGTCCACTTGTCCACATTGGTTGACCTAGCAATGGCCCACAACACATTCTTCAGTGTTTCCCCTTTGAACTTCTGATGGAAGTTTTGATAAAGATGTCTAACACAAAATCTGTGTTTTGCATCTGGCCAGATCTTCTCAACAGCATTTATCAAACCCTGCAATAATTAGATACTCAAACATGTCAACAAAGTTTTGAAAGTAACACTGTGTACAAAAATGAATGACAAAGAGTTGGCAAAATAACCTTTTGCTTATCACTCATTATAGTGAAAGGTGATGTGTTCATGATGTTTAAATCATTCTTGAAAGTGGTGAGAAACCATTCCCAAGAGTAAGTTGATTCTACTTCCACCATCCCCAGTGCAATTGGAAATATGCAATCATTGGGATCAATGCCAACAACTATGAGTAACACACCTTTATATTTGCTCTTCAGTCGACACCCATCAACAAAAATAATTGGCCTGCATCCACTCAAGAATCCTCTCTTGCAAGCATCATATGACCAATACAATGAGGACAGGTGATCCTTTGGAAGCTGGTCATCCTTTTCCTTCACCTTGGTTGTGCAAACAATGAATTTGCTCCCTGGGTTGCTTCTTCTCAATTCTTGTCCATAGTCCCATAACATATCATACTGTGCTTTCTCATCTCCATGTATGATCTTCAGTGCTGCACTCCTGGCCCTACCAAGTTTCATTCTTACTGGATTCAGCTTGAACTTTTGTTGAACTTTTCTTCCAAATGTACCCAAATCCATGCTCTTGTTGTCTCTGAACTCTTCAAGGAACATCTGAGTGAGGTACTTAACAGTCAAGCACTTGGAATCCCATGTTTTCTGGCAGTTGTGCTCTGAATTGTACTCCCTTATGACAATGCTTCCAGTTCTGTTGTCTTTAGATGCTTTCAACCTCCAAGGGCAGTCAGCTTGACAAACTGCATTAAATCTCTCCGCCTCATTTCTGATTTTGTAGATTTTGACTCTGTTCTTCACTGTGTATGCAGTGATTGCTTCCCTTAGCTCTCTCATTTCTCCAAATACTTGCCCAACCCTGAAGATAGGGTTGGCCATATCCATTTCAGCATTGAATGTTCTGAACTTGTAGTGCAACTTCTCAAGCTCATGTTTTGATAGGTTTAAGTCATCATCATCCAATGGATCTTTCTCCTCAAAAATCTCTTCCTCCTGTTCATTGTTATCATTCAAAGTTTTGTCAACATTCTGCTCAAATAGATCATCATCTCCATCTTCGCAATCATAGTCACTCTCATAAAACTCAGAGTCTGTTTCACTGCACTCTTCTCCTCCATCCTCTTCATTCTCTCCCTCATCCATTTCCTCTACATTTCCTCCATCCTCTCTTTCCTCTGCATTCTCTCCCTCATCTATTTCCTCTACATTTCCTCCATCCTCTCTTTCCTCTGCATTCTCTCCATCCTCTCTTTCCTCTGCACCCTCACTATCCTGTGCATTCTCTGCACCCTCATTTCCTTCTGCATTTGCTGTATCAGGGAATGTTGGGCATTCTTTCACTATGACATAATCATAGAGTTTCTGTATCTTGTTCTCCTCATCAACTATGACCTATAGTGTCTTGGATTCTCTGCTAGCCCTCACCATAGCAGCTATAACATCTGGATTGTCCACACATACAAGGCCATCCACTATGTCCTTCCCTGGCAAAACCCAATACACCTTGACTTGAGGGTCTGTGGGGTCATAGTCCAGCCTAGACAAGCAATACTTGAGCATACCCAATGACCAAGTGTCTGCATGGCAGTAGTCAAAAACTTCATGAGTGCACCCATAGTAAGAAAATCCCATCACTCCATTTGTGCATTCCCCTATGAAAATTCCATTGTGCTCAAACTCCACTGAGAACAACTGAGTTGGTTCTCCATTGTACATTGCACAATCAGTTGAAAGCACTGAAAAATGTCAAACACATGAAGTGCACATATATTCAGAATTAACAGTATGCACATGTTCATATTGAAACTGATAATATGCACTGACTACCACCTAAAGGACCACCCTTTCAGCACAATTAGACAATAAAAGTCACATCTAGACCCTACAAATTACAGTGGACATGTGCATACTGTAAATTCTGAACATTTGCACATTCAATTTAACATCTGCAACACAAATTTCAGAAACTTTGCCCACATAATGACAGCAAGATATCACCTTCTGTAATAGCAATAAATCACAACAACATAGTCACATAAACCATCCATTACAACATCTATAAATCCCCTCCATTACAACATCTATAAATCCCCACAAATCCCTCAATTCAGGCGGATTCATCATCACATATCCCCCCCCCCCCCCAAAATCCCCAATTGAACATCACATAAACCCTAGCCGTGCTCACCTCTAATTGTTCCTCCTTTCCTACTAGTACCAATGCGCACAACAAACTGCTAAGGATCGTCCTGATGAACAGAAACCTAAAGATCGGGGGAACAGGGGAGGAACAGGGGAGAAGCTGACCATATTCAGGCGGGAATTCGGCAGGTTCCCTTTGCCGCGGCTCCATGCCGCCGCACTCTGTCGCCGCCGATGAGGCCCACGACGGCGTCGCCCTGGTTCGCCTCGGCAACGTCGAGGTGGAGGTGGAGGCACGAAAGGAGAAGGTTTTGGAAGGGTTTGTTGCCTCGGAGACGTCGATGGGGGGTTATGTACAATTTTTTTGTAAGGGCAGCCTTACATTTAATGCGTGAATTCGTCAAACACAAGGGGATTTCTGCAAATTGTGATTCTATCGCCCGACAACTCCACCCTGGCACGCCACGTGGTCAGTTCCGGCTGGTTTGTATTAATTTGTGACAGCAATCGAGTTGGAGGGGCAGTTATGTGGGGTTTTTAAGTTTCTGTATGAATCTGTTCCCACCACTACAAGTTAGTGTACTAATTGTGGTATTAACTCGGATATTTGCATGTTCCGTTCCTGCTAACTCCAACATTAGTGGGTATGCCTAAGTATTTACCAGACTTACACTAGAAACTTGAAGTAGATTTTTTATTGCTCCTCTAACATCCCCCGGGTAGCCCTTGGTGAAATGAGTAGATGACTTGTCTCGATTGATTCACTTTCCCAAGGCCTGACAGTAATTTTCCAACACATTATTGATCTCATGTGCCCCACAGGCATTTGCCTTCAAAAAGAGCGCTTTTATAGTATCCTCAAACTAATATAGACCGTTCATTCCTACTCATCCAATGGTTGAGATTGACTAGTACTCCACTTCTAATGGCAAAGAGTACCACCACTAAAAACAAGGGAGTACCGTGACCTGAGGGTTAAAGCAGTAATTCGAGAATATATCCAATTTCCTAATCCTGAGTTCATCCGCAATTTCTGTGGTGGCAATGGGCACGCTGGCCGGCCGGCGTGAATGGGTGGGCAACC
Source organism: Elymus sibiricus (assembly GCA_039707655.1). Taxonomy (NCBI): domain Eukaryota; kingdom Viridiplantae; phylum Streptophyta; class Magnoliopsida; order Poales; family Poaceae; genus Elymus; species Elymus sibiricus. Next base: position 485,020,494 of record CM077665.1, read on the forward strand.
ACATACCCCGAGCGCTGAAGCCACAACCTGCATGCCATTAGGCATGAATGCATGAGAACCTGACGCGGTGAGGCATGGAGAGAGCCGATGGAGACGTAGATTACGCAAGAAACTCCCGTGCCGATCATCATCTTCCTCGCCTGAACATGTTTTAAGAAATTCTTTCCCATCTGAATCTCTCGAGCGACATGCCTCTTCCGATGATCTGAAATTAATCTCTAAATTAAATCTTTCTGACCGCAATAGCTTTGCAATCCATACGGAATTTTGTTGTCAATGGAAACTGCTCACTACAACAGGTGACTCAAATTACCATTCCTCCTACGACGATCAATTTTCTGTTTTTTCTAAGGAACACATGATTGATGGGTTACTGCTGGCACCACGATGAAAGTGCCTCCGGTGGCGGCGGCGCGGCCGCATGCGCTTGATTGAGCTGGTGGATTGGGAACTAGTAGATTAAAGATGGGAAAACAACCCTTTTTAGCATGAGAAAAGACTAAACTAACCCTGTGAACCAACGGATGGATTTGATCAGTACTCCCACACTACTCGCGGGAGTACCAGGTACCATAAAAAAACTCAAAAAATAACAAGTTGTCGTCCATGAAAACAACATGATTAACTGCGGCTGCTAAGGGCGCTACAAAGATGTGCGATAGGTTTTCACCACCCCTCGTCCCCCCCTTTCATGAAAAGGCAGAGCGTGCCTTCAGTTGCTAATAGAAATAAATACAGTCAGATAGGATCATCTTGACGAATACCCTAGATAGGCTGAAAATACTCAGTTTATTCCCCATTAAATAACACGGAGAAAGAAACTGAAACGACCACTCTCATGACAGAGATTATAAAACTTTGATGAATTCCAAATTTCGGCATCATGGAAACCTTCAATTCCCTTTTAGGAGTGGGACGCGATGCCTATTCGGTTCATACCATGGATGGTCAAGCAAACGCGCACTGCCGTGGGCGCTATTGGCCCGGTCCATGTAGGACAACTCTTCCCGGTTCACTCCCTCTTTTTGTGTGTGTTTCTCTACTGGATTTTTTTCTTCTCATATTCTTTCTTCATATATTTTTTTCTCTTTTCTCTTATTTTTTTGTTTTTCTTTTTCTTTATTGAAATGCATGAATATTTTTCAAATTTGTGAATGTTCTGTAAATACACAAACAATTATAAATTCATGAATAACGTTTACATTTATGATTATTTAAATAAAATGCAATCATTTTTTAAAAATCACAAACTTTTGAAATTACTGAATATATTTTAAAAAATTGAGTTTTTAAAATTCACAAACAATTTTAAAATTCAATCATTTCAAAAAGGTGCAAACATTTTTTAAAACTCACAATTGTCTTGAAATTTCCGATTATTATTTAAAAATGGAAAGTATTTTAATATATATCGAATCCCTGAGGAAACAAAAGATCTAATCGACGACGGTTTTGCGTGCGTGCGTACGTACTGCAATAGTTTCGTTGCCGACACAAGCACGTGATCTGGATAGCGACAGAGAATGATTAGCTAGATCGATCAATCCGATCGGATCAGATGAAAAAAACAAAATATATGCGATCGGATCAGCGGGGGCGCGAGAGCGACTGCAGAGGCAAATGGGGGGCATGGATAATACGTTGCCGCGCGCCGCAACAAGCAGAAGATATATACGTTGCCGCGCGCCGCAACGAGGATAGTTGTGCACAGGATGCGTGATCGCGTGATCGGTGCGTGGCGTCCACGCAGGGCTGCAGCAGCTCCCCCGGCCCGCTTGATGGTGATTTTGCCGACAGAAACCTTTCGATCGAAAAGGTTTGCACACGCACGGGCACCACGACCACTCGTACCACTCTTCCGTGGCTGGGCCTGGCAAGCGACAGAATTGACCCAGGAATCTTCTCTCTCGCGCAATAGTGTTGGCGTTGGATAGGGTTTGCGACTTGCCACTCAGTGCCCGCCATTGCGGCGGCGGATGATGAATTGATGATGTTATCACTTCGTTTTTTATATAGCGAGGAGATATTATTTTGACACAGTATCATACAGACGCGCACACACACCCATTCCTATGAACGCACGCACGTACACCGAGCATCCCAAGAGACTGAGCCGACACGTTATCTCGAGGGTCGAGATTGACAAAATCGCAATAGCTGTCTTCGTTATCGATGAAAATGTCTTGTCTCACTGAACGCACATCGCCGGAAGGATTGAAATAAATTCAGAAATATGCAAGCATCAGTGTCAAGTCTAGGACTTGAATTCTGATAGGTTGGAGATACCACTCTCCTCCTAACCATTCAATCATAGGTTGGTTTGTTTTGCAAGGGAATATTATCACATTTGTTTTCAGAAAAATAATTGTCGATGAGCATATCTGGGTGCAAATACATTGTGTAAATATTGTATTTTTCACTCTTTTTTTGCTGGAATTTTTTTTGACCCGCTCATCAAACCACTAGTAGAAAACAGGGCTTTGGTTGAGGCCAGGATAAGGGCATTAATCCCGGTTCACTTACGAACCGGGACCAAAGGGTGCACCGGTCCCGGTTCGTGAGGCCAGGGCGCCGGCCGGGCCTCGGGGGCCATTGGTCCCGGTTCGTCTGACACTTTTGGTCCCGGTTCCAGACACGAACCGCGACCAATGGGCCTCGCTCCTGGCCCAGCACCTTTAGTCCCGGTTGGTGGCTGGAACCGGGACCAAAGGTCGGTCTTCTGTCCCGGTTCTAGCCATCAACCGGGACTAAAGATAAGCCTATATATACCCCCGCCCCTGCCCGGTCACTCTGTTTTTTGGCCGGCCGGCGTGTGCAGGTGTGTGTTGCTCTAGCTCTCACCTCCTGTGCACATGATGTGTTCGATGAAATGCCCGAGCCACACTTAAGCTTTCTCCTCTCCAAGCTCGACCTTCAAGCTCTATTTTCCTCAAGATTTGTCTAGGTTTGGCGGTCCGTCCTGTCGCGTCCCCATCCTCACCGCCGTCGATCGCCCGCGCCGATCTCGTCGCCGGCACCACCGTGGTGAGCCTCTTGTTCTTATCTTCTTTCTAAAAGAAAAAAAATTCTTACTTGATGATTTAGATAGATACTTGTATAATTTTCTTACTTTTATTATTGTTTGTTATTATATAGTACCATGGTTTTGGTATCCGCCCCCGTCGGCCCTCGTCCTGTCTATGATTCGGATGTGGTATATTATCTTTTATAACTATTTGTTTCATTTAGTGTTTATAACAATTATGCCGACCAACGTGACATAGATGTTTTTATCTAGGAGGTATGTGAACCGGAAATTCGAACCGACCCTCTTGTCGAGAGGTTAAATTTAGTTGAAAAAGAAAACAATTACTTGAAGAAAAAATTGAAAAGAATTGAGGAGGAGAAGATGGAATTGGAGTTGCATGTTGCCGATGTCGTCGAAGATCACAAGATCAAGATGGATGCAATGCGCTTGAAGATTAGAAAGATTAGAAAATATGCCATTCATACTGAGGCTTGGTATCATTATGCCGTTGGATCAATTGGTACCTTAGTTGCGGTTATGATCGCATTTGTTGTTGCGTTTAAATGTTTTACATAGTTTCAATGTATGTTTTAATTAGATGCTCTAGAGAGCTATATGTTGTTCAATGAGAACTATGTATGAACTTTATGTATTTATTTTGGTCACTACTGTACTTTGGTTTTAATGTGATGATGAACTTCTATTAATTTGGTCACTTCTCTATTCATGAGGTTCTGTAATGGTTTTTGATACACTTAATTATATAATGCACGCAGATGAACCGGCAATGGATGTACGGTGACCGACGCACCTCCGAGTACATTAAGGGCCTGCATAATTTTCTCGAAGTGGCTGAGGCAACCAAGCAGAATGGTTTTATGTATTGTCCATGTACTATCTGTGGGAATACGAAGGATTACTCTAACTCAAAAACCCTTCACGTCCACCTGCTTGAGAAGGGTTTCATGCCACACTATAATGTTTGGACCAAGCACGGAGAAAGAGGGGTTATGATGGAAGACAACGAAGAAGAAGAGGATGATGACAACTATCCGCCCCCTGAATACGGTGATGCTGCAATGGGGGAAGCTGAAGATCAAGAGGAACCAGACGATGTGCCCGATGATGATCTTCGCCGGGTCATCGTTGATGCAAAGAGACAATGCCAAAGTGAAAGGGAGAAGTTGAAGTTCGATCGCATGTTAGAGGATCACAAAAAAGGGTTGTACCCAAATTGCGAAGATGACAACACAAAGCTCGGTACCACACTGGAATTACTTTAATGGAAGGCAGACAATGGTGTATCTGACAAGGCATTTGAAAAGGTGCTAAAAATAATGAAGAATAAGCTTCCAAAGGACAACGAATTGACCGACAGTACATACGAAGCAAAGAAGGTTGTCTGCCCTCTAGGATTGGAGGTGCAGAAGATACATGCATGCCCTAATGACTGCATCCTCTACCGCGGTGCGTACGAGAATTTGAACGCATGCCCGGTATGTTGTGCATTGCGGTATAAGATCAGACGAGATGACCCTGGTGATGTTGAGGGCCAGCACACCGGGAAGAGGGTTCCTGCCAAGGTGATGTGGTATGCTCCTATAATACCACGGTTGAAATGTTTGTTCAGAAACAAAGAGCATGTCAAGTTGATGTGATGGCACAAGGAAGACCGTAAGAAAGACGGGAAGTTGAGAGCACCCGGTGATGGGTCGCAGTGGAGAAAGATCGAGAGAAAGTGGGGGGACTTTGCAGGTGACCCAAGGAACGTATGGTTTGGTTTAAGTGCAGATGGCGTTAATCCTTTTAGGGAGCAGAGCAGCAAGCATAGCACATGGCCTGTGACTCTATGTATGTATAACCTTCCTCCTTGGTTGTGCATGAAGCGGAAGTTCATTATGATGCCAGTGCTCATCCAAGGCCCTAAGCAACCCGGCAATGACATTGATGTGTACCTAAGGCTATTAGTTGATGAACTTTTACAACTGTGGAATGGAAAAGGTGTACGTGTGTGGGATGAGCATGCACAAGAGGAATTTGACCTACGAGCGTTGCTGTTTGTAACCATCAATGATTGGTCTGCTCTCAGTAACCTTTCAGGACAGACAAACAAGGGATACCACGCATGCACGCACTGTTTAGATGACACCGAAAGTATATATTTGGACAAATGCAGGAAGAATGTGTACCTGGGGCATCGTCGATTTCTTCCGACCAACCAGCAATGTCGAAAGAAAGGAAAGCATTTCAAAGGTGAGGCAGATCACCGGAAGAAGACCACCCTCCGTACTGGTGATCACATACTTGATATGGTCAATGATTTACAAGTAATGTTTGGAAAGGGTCCTGGTGGACTATTTGTTCCGAATGACGCTGAGGGACGCGCACCCATGTGGAAGAAGAAATCTATATTTTGGGACCTACCCTATTGGAAAGACCTAGAGGTCCGCTCTGCAATCGACGTGATGCACGTGACGAAGAATCTTTGCGTGAACTTGCTAGGCTTCTTGGGAGTGTATGGGAAGACAAAAGATACACCGGAGGCACGGGAGGACCAGCAACGTGTGCACGAAAAAGACGGCATGGATCCAAAGCAGTATGAAGGTCCTGCCAGCTACGCTCTTACCAAAGAAGAGAAGGAAATCTTCTTTGAATGTTTGCTCAGTATGAAGGTCCCGTCTGGCTTCTCGTCGAATATAAAGGGAATAATAAATATGGCAGAGAAAAAGTCCAGAACCTAAAGTCTCATGACTGCCACGTGATTATGACGCAACTGCTTCCAGTTGCATTGAGGGGGCTTCTACCGGAAAATGTTCGATTAGCCATTGTGAAGCTATGTGCATTCCTCAATGCAATCTCTCAGAATGTAATCGATCCAAAAATCCTACCAAGGTTAAAGAGTGATTTGGTACAATGTCTTGTCAGTTTCGAGCTGGTGTTCCCACCATCCTTCTTCAATATCATGACGCACGTCCTAGTTCATCTAGTCGACGAGATTGGCATTCTGGGCCCTGTATTTCTACACAACTTGTTCCCCTTTGAGAGGTTCATGGGAGTCTTAAAGAAATATTTTCGTAACCGTGCTAGGCCAGAAGGAAGCATCTCCATGGGCCATCAAACAGAGGAAAGCATTGGGTTTTGTGTTGACTTTATTCCTGACCTTAAGCCGATTGGTCTCCCTCAATCGCGGTATGAGGGGAGACTGACTGGAAAAGGCACGCTAGGACCGAATTCAATAATATGTAGGGACGGGCATTCTTGGTCTCAAGCACACTACACAGTTCTACAGAATTCTACCTTGGTGACCCCGTATGTCAATGAACACAAGAATATTCTGCGCTCCAAACACCCGGAGCAGTGTGACGACTGGATTACATGTGAACACATCAGGACTTTCGGCAGTTGGTTGCAAACACATCTCATGGGTAACACCACTGTTGCAGATGAGATGTACTCATTGGCCAGGGGACGATCTTCGACTGTATTGACTTACAAAGGGTACGAGATAAATGGGAATACATTTTACACGATCGCCCAAGATCAAAAGAGCACCAACCAAAACAGTGGTGTCCGCTTTGATGCAGCAACCAACAGGGGAAATGACACATATTATGGTTACATAGTGGACATATGGGAACTTGACTATGGACATGATTTTAAGGTCCCTTTGTTTTGGTGCAAATGCGTCAATCTGTCAGGAGGCGGGGTACAGGTAGACCCGCAGTACGGAATGACAACAGTGGCTCTGAACAATCTTGGGTACACAGACGAACCATTCGTCCTAGCCAATGATGTGGCGCATGTTTTCTATGTGAAGGACATGTCTACCAAACCGAGAAAAAGAAAAGATAAGGAAGCGAATACATCATACGATGAGCCAAAGCGCCACATAGTTCTTTCAGGGAAAAGAGACATCGTGGGAGTGGAGGGCAAGACAGACATGTCTGAAGATTATGAAAGGCTGACCCAAGCATCTTGTTAAACAATGAAGATTATCCATGGTTACGGCGCAATAAGCAAGGTACACACGCGAAGAAAAAGTGAATACTTTCTCTCCACAACTATTCTGTAACAGATGAGTTTTCGTCTGAAACCCTGATACTTCGAAAGAGATTGTCCAGTTTGTACACGAAGTGCATCCAGTTTTTCCCGTAACCCTCTCAACTTTTTAGCACATGCTATGTGGGTGAAATTATGATACCATGCCAACTTTCAACCATTTCAGAGTTCATTTGCAGTGCTTTTCAATTCAGGGTCATTTTAGCTCAAAATAAATCATGAAATGCATGAAAAATAGCAAATGAAGTCAGAAAAGGTTTGAAAAGTGATGATGTGGCTTTGAATGGTGCATATTGAATGCAGAAAAAGTCTTGAGTTCAAATATGTTTAAAAAATTGAAACCCTTTTGTAATAGACGAATTTTCGTCGGAAACCCTGATACTTCGAAAGAGATTGTCCAGTTTGTACACGAAGTGCATCCAGTTTTTCCTGTAACCCTCTCAACTTTTTAGCACATGCTATGTGGGTGAAATTATGATACCATGCCAACTTTCAACCATTTCAGAGTTCATTTGCAGTGCTTTTCAATTCAAGGTCATTTTAGCTCAAAATAAATCATGAAATGCATGAAAAATAGCAAATGAAGTCAGAAAAGGGTTGAAAAGTGATGATGTGGCTTTGAATGGTGCATATTGAATGCAGAAAAAGTCTTGAGTTAAAATATGTTTAAAAAATTAAAATCCTTTTGTAATAGACGAGTTTTCGTCCAAAACCCTGATACTTCAAAAGAGATTGTCCAGTTTGTACACGAAGTGCATCCAATTTTCGCCGTAACCCTCTAAACTTTTTAGCACATGCTATGTGGGTGAAATTATGATACCGTGCCAACTTTCAACCTTTTCCGAGTTCATTTGCAGTGCTTTTCAAATTCAGGGTCATTTTAGCTCAAAATAAATGATGAAATGCATGAAAAATAGCAAATGAAGTCAGAAAAGGTTTGAAAAGTGATGATGTGGCTTTGAATGGTGCATGTTGAATGCAGAAAAAGTCTTGAGTTCAAATGTGTTTAAAAATTGAAATCCCTTTGTAATAGACGTGTTTTCGTCCGATCAAAGTTATTTAACTTAATATTATATAAAATTTATGAAACTAAAATTATCAAAGTTATTTTTGGTAAAAACTTTAATAGCAAAAAGAATATTCATAAAGTATTTTCTGTTAAGAACTTTTAATATGCAAAAAAATAACATAAAAAAATAGCAAAAGTAAAAATAGATGCGAATTTATAGAGAAAATTCAACCTAAATTCAAAGCGCTGAAATTCAACCTAAATTTCCTAAATTTGAATTTAGGTTGAATTTCAGCGCTTTGAATTTAGGTTGAATTTTCTCTATAAATTCGCATCTATTTTCACATAGTAGGTCCCACAGAGCAGAAAGAGGTCGGTTAGGCCCACATGCATGCTTTAGAGAGGAGCTCAACGTTGCAGCCGCGGCGGGGCTTATAAACAGGTCCGGGCGCCCTTCGCTTGGCGAGGTGGGACTAAACATCCACTGCACCGCGGCTGTGCCAGACACAGGCCTTTGGTCCCGGTTGGTGGCTCGAACTGGGACCAATGCCACCCCTTCGTCCTGGTTGGTGCCACCAACCGGGACCAATGCCGCCCTTTAGTCCCGGTTGGTGCCACCAACCGGGACCAAAGGTCTCCGCTTCCCGCCCTTTGGGCTGCTGAAATTGACCTTTAGTCCCGGTGGGTGGCACCAACCGGGACGAAAGGGGGCCTTTCGTCCCGGTTGGAGCCACCGACCGGGACTAAAGGGTTGGGTATATAAGCAGGGACTTAGGAATTTTTCAAATTTCATCTGCAGTTGCCCCCGACGCTGCCGAGCACATCGACACCGCCAGGCTGCCCGAGCTCGCCGTCGACGCCCTCGCGGCCCTCTGCCCCGTCGACGCCGTCAGGCTGCTCCACCTCACCATCGACGCTCTCGCTGACGCCCTCGACGCCGCCCCCAGTGAGCTCCGGCCTTCCCCTGCGCTGCCGCCGCCCCTGCCCTGCGCTGCCGCCGCCCCTGCCCTGCGCTGCCGCCGCCGCCGCCCCTGACCTGCGTTGCCGCCGCCCCGACCCGACGCCGTCGCCGCTCGTCGCCGTTGCCGCCCCGAGCCGACGCCGTCGCCGCTGTCGCCGCTCTCCTCGTCAGCCCCCCGGTGAGCTCCCCAAATCCTGTTAGATGTTCATGTTCAGTTTCAGTTTTAGTTTAATTTAGTTTGTTTAGTTTAGTTTAGTTTAGTTTAGTTTGTTTAGTTTAGTTTAGTTTAGTTTGTTTAGTTTAGTTTAGTTTAGTTTTAGTTTAGTTTTAGTTGTTTTATGTTCAGTTTCAGTTAATTTAGTTTTAGTTTTGTTAGATGATCAGCTTTAGTTGTTTAATTAGTTTTAGTTGTTTTAGTTGTTTAGTTTTAGTTTTAGTTGTTTTAGTTGTTTAGTTTTAGTTTTAGATGTTTAGTTTCAGTTAATTTAGTTGTTTTATGTTTTAGTTGTTTTAGTTGTTTAGTTTTTTTTTATGTTTTAGTTGTTTTAGTTGGAAATAATGTAGTATCGTCGGTCGTCGGTGATGCGATATCGAGGAGTCCCTGACAATCGTCGGTGAGGGAGAGTCCCTGACGATCGTCGGTGAGGGAGCGAGAGTCCCCAACGATATCGACGATTTTATATTAGGCAGATATATGTTTAATTAGATGTTTAAATGTTTAGTTGCATAGCGTAGCCGTTGAGTGGACGATGCCCGGCCAGCATCCTCGTCGTCGACTCGGTGGCAACCACCTGCTTGAGAGGCGCCATGTCCGGGACTGGGCTCCGCTGGGCTGGCACTGGGAGGTGCTGCCTTCCGGGGCGCCCAGCTTGGTGAGGAATCAAGGTCCTGTCGTCGACCCGGAGGTTCTTTGGTGGCGGTCGCGTGGACCACTGTCGGTGCAGAGGGAGCCGGCCCCCGCGGAGGTGGTACGTTGCCGTGTCAGGGGGGGGGGACGAGCACGTCCGACGCTACATGGCTGCGTTGGACGCCAGGTTCTCCAATACCTGGCAGGTTCTTCAAGGATCTCACCCGAGCTATGATCCTGTCATAGTTCCTTCTCTTTGGGTGTCCACCGCCTGCGCCACGAGACGTCAACTAGATCTGTATTAGTGATATTATATAATAATATTCAAGATGTATTAGTGATAATATTCGATGATGTATTAGCGATACTATTCGATGATGTATTAGTGATATTATATGATCGTATTGTTGCATTGCCTTGTATTGATTTGCATATCTCATGTTTGTATATTGCCATGTTGTAATATTTGCAGAAACTATGGATCATAGAGACTTAGAAAAAGAACAGTTGTTGGGGGATATAATCCTCGCCGGAGGTGATCCCTTGTCGTATCTCAACGACACCGATTGTCAGGAAGGTGAGGATGACGGCTCCGGTGATCCAACAATGGAGGAGGAAGGAGATCATGACGGCTCCGGTGACCGAATGGCGGAGGAAGGAGATCATGATCACGGCTCCGGTGACCGAACGGAGGAGGGAGCCTCAACTGTTGCAAAGTCCGACGAGGTAAGGAGATGAGGCCCGAAGAAAAGGTTGCGCTCGGATGAAAGGTTCACGATCACAGAAGTCGTGAAAGATGGCCAACCGATTGCTCCCAAGCGGACCAAGGACGCATTTGTACATCAGTGTGGAGTTGTTGTTAGGGACTATGTCTCGATCAACACCCATTAATGGAATAATAATAATAAGGACCCTGAAGTTTCTTATGTCCATGATAGACTGAAAGATGATCTTTGGACCGAGCTGATGACAAATTTCAGCCTACCACGAGAGGAAGATCTGAATAACCCAGTTATAGAGCGAAAGGTCAAGGCGTTTGCTCTTAAGAAGATGGCAGAACTATGGAGGAACTGGAAGAAAGAGTTGAACACAAAGTTTGTCGAGAAATACGAGACTCCGGAATTCATCGGTCGATATGAGAAGATAAGAGATCAATGGCCCGAATTTGTGGCCTACAAGAAATCAGAGAAGGGTAAGAAATGGTCACTGACAAACAAGAAAAATGCTGCAAAGAAGAAGTATCACCATCACACGGGGTCAGGTGGCTACTACAAAGCCCGGCAGTTGTGGGACAAAGCTGAGCAAGTCCTGCTTGCTAAGAATGTCCAACCAGCGACATTGCACTGGCCAGATCGTTCAAGGACTTGGTTCTTCGGGGTTGGGGGAACTTTGGACCCAGAAACAGGGGAGTGTGTTTGGACGGACGAGCAACTTGCAATACCCTTCCGGAAGCTTTAGGCAGCAATCAAGGAAGCGCGGGAAGGGACGTTCATTCCTGACAGAGAGAAGCACGAGCTGACAGAGGCCCTCGGGAATCCTGAACACCCTGGACGAACACGAGGCACATCAGGCTCCGTTCCGTGGAAGCATGGGTTTCCCGACAACGGTGGTTATAGAAGCCGAGAGAGAAAGAGGAAACAGGAAGCAAGCGAAATGCAGAAGCTCAGTGCAAGATTAGCAAAACTAGAGGAACTCGAGAGCCAGCGAGCTACCGGCAAACCATCTGAGCGGCACGAAGATCCTTCCTTCGACGCTGCCCCAGAAGCTACCCCACCATCTCAGCGGGGAAGCAGCGTGGCTTCCACGGAGATCGTTCAGCCTGATTTCATGGCTCCTCGCTACCCTGTGGATAGTATCACGGAGGCTGAACATTGCGAGCTAATGATGAAATGCCAGAACCTGACCTTCAAGGCGGCGGTCGGCTATGTTGTACCTCCTCGAGCTGAGGGAACTTTCCATTGCCGTTCGATTCCACATGGCTATGCTGTTGTGACGGTGGATGAAATAATGGATGGATTTGAGGGGCTGGAGCTTGACAACCCTACAGGTGAAGATGATAATATTCTTCTGGAAAATGCTTTGAGGAGTACCTGTCTATGGAGAAAGGAGTACATCAAGCTTCCAAACCGGACGCCTCAGCAGACTCAGCCTCCTTCAGCGCGTCAGGGCACTCCGCCTCCTCCTTCTCCTCCTCCAGCGCGTCAGGGCACTCCGCCTCCTCCTTCGCCTCCTCCGGCGCGTCAGGGCACTCTGCCTCCTCCTCCTCCTCCTCCTCCGGCACGTCAGGGCACTCCGCCTCCTCCGGCGCGTCAGCAACGGCGGAAGAGAGTCGACGCCGCCGCTCCGGCGGCTAGCAGTACAATAGGCGGGAAGAAATACAAATTTGGTCCAAGTCTCAAGCCTCTTCCAAAGTTAGCATATGAGAGGACTGACAAGGAAAGCGCTGAAATCAGTGAAGCCGAAGTGAAGGCCCATTTTGCACGTAAACGTCCACCTCCGAAGGAAACGGTAGATCCGGTGAAAGGGAAGCGCACTCTGGATGCCTTGAAGCGACCACTACCGCCTCCGCGGCAATCCAACTATGACCGCATAATTACAAAGACATATGATGAAGCGCGGCGGTCGGGAAGTACTTCCAGTGCTGCAAGAGAAAAAAAACGAAGAAGTGGGAAAACAATTCCCCAGCTCGGCGAAAAAGAGAAGCAATTGTGCGCCCCGCTCAAGGTGTCTAGCGATATCGCTAATCATCCGGTGCTACTGCCCGGTACCACTCCTGGTGATTACGTGGACGATGATGTACAATTTGAAACGGCTGAGGTAGTAGCAGCAGAGGACTTTAGATACGAGCACGGGAAGCCTCTCGTCAAACCTGATCATCCTCCTCTAACAATGATGATGCAAAAATTGCATGAGTGGTACATGGAAACCTGCAGGGAGTCTGGGACCGACAGTTTGTTTGTCGGAATTAAAAAAGAGCACAACTTCATTGGAGTCGACCTGCTGCCTGTTGAATTTGTGGAGTTATTTCAGTTATACAATCAAGAGGCCCTCGACAAACAACTCATTACTTGCTACTGGATGTAAGTATTACTTCTATAATTAAGTCTCTAGCTCGGCTCGTTCATTGCATGTATATATAATTATCCTCACTATATTATGCAAATTGAAGATGGTCGAATGCAAAAAAGAACAAATCTATGACATTGGGTTCATCAGCCCAAATACCGTAAATGAATGGTCGGTACAAGAGAGAGCCAAAGTTACTGAGGACAACTTGCTATAAGCGTTCCTTAGACATCAAAACAAAAGGGAAATACTCTTTCCTTACAACTGCAAGTGAGTGTTACTGTCTTGTGCATCTTCGGTTTCGCTTACTCGAGGTTAAGTAATGTAATCGATGAGTTATGCGTGCGCAGCTTCCACTATATTCTGTTATCCATTAAGCTTGACGGGGCATTAGTAACTGTCTTAGACTCGAGACGTAAAGATCCCAAGTATTATGCGGACATGACTGCAATGCTCCAGAAGTAAGTTCAATCAATACCGGGACCATATCGGCTACTTTCGTTCATTTCCTGATATCAAGTAATCATTTTCTTTGTTGGAAATATGCCCTAGAGGCAATAATAATTTAGTTATTATCATATTTCCTTGTTCATGATAGTCGTTTATTATCCATGCTATAATTGTATTGATTGGAAACTCAAATACATGTGTGGGTACATAGACAACACTGTGTCCCTAGTATGCCTCTAATAGACTAGCTCGTTGATCAAAGATGGTCAAGGTTTCCTAGCCATAGACATGAGATGTCATTTGATAATGGGATCACATCATTAGGAGAATGATGTGATGGACAAGACCCAAACTATGAACATAGCATATGATCGTGTCAGTTTATTGCTATTGTTTTCGGCATGTCAAGTATGTGTTCCTATGACCATGAGATCATGCAACTCACTGACACCGAAGGAATACCTTGTGTGTATCAAACGTCGCAACGTAACTGGGTGACTATAAAGATGCTGTACAGGTATCTCCGAGGGTGTCTATTGAGCTGGCATGGATCAAGACTGGGATTTGTTATTCCGTGTGACGGAGAGGTATCTCAGGGCCCACTCGGTAATACAACATCACAACAAGCCTTGCAAGCGATGTGACTAAAGTTTTAGCCACGGGATCTTGTATTACGGAATGAGTAAAGAGATTTGCCGGTAACGAGATTGAACTAGGTATAGAGATACCGACGATCGAATCTCGGGCAAGTAACATACCGAAGAACAAAGGGAACAACATACGGGATTAACTGAATCCTTGACATAGAGGTTCAACCGATAAAGATATTCGTAGAATATGTAGGAACCAATATGGACATCCAGGTCCCGCTATTGGTTATTGACCGTAGAGGTGTCTTGGTCATGTCTACATAGTTCTCGAACCCGCAGGGTCTGCACACTTAAGGTTCGGTGACGTTTCGGTATAGTAGAGTTATGTATGGTGGTGACCGAAGGTTGTTCGGAGTCCCGGATGAGATCCTAGACGTCAGGAGGAGCTACGGAATGGTCCAGAGGTAAAGATTGATATATAGGAAGTCCCGTTTTGGTCACCGGAAAAGTTTTGGGTATTTCGGTAGTGTACCGTGAGTGCCGGGAGGGGTACTAGGGACCATCGGGAGGGGTGTCTCGACCCAAAGGGCCTCATGGGCTGTGGGAGGAGTCAAGCCAGCCCTTAGTGGGCTGGCCGAGCCCCCCACTAAGGCCCATGCGGCTAGGGGTGGGAAAAACCCAAAGGGGGAAAGGTGGAAAGGGTTTCCAAGTGGAGAGGAGGAATTCTACTCCTAATAGGATTGGAGTAGGACTCCTCCACCTCCAATTTCGGCCAGCCCTTGAGGGTTTGAGGCTGCCTCCTCCCCTCCCTCCCTCCTATATATACTAGAGGATTTAGAGGGGGGAGCTAACCCTAATTGCCACGTGCTCCCTCTACTTCCTCTAGATCATTTTTTCCTCTAGTCTAGTTTTTGCAGTGTTTAGGCGAAGCCCTGCCGGAATAGTTCCACCACCATCGCCGCCGCGCCGTCGCGTTTCCGGAGAACTCATCTACCTCTCCGCTCCCTCTTGCTGGATCAAGAAGGTGGAGATCGTCATCGAGCTGTACGCGTGCTGAACGCGGAGGTGCCGTCCGTTCGGCGCTAGATCGGAAGGACCGTGATCAGGATCGCGAGACGGTTCGTGAATTGATCGCGGGACGGATCATGATGGGTTCGCGGGACGGATCATGATTGGATTGCGAGACGGATAGTGATGGGATCGCGGGATGCTCAGTGATTTGGATCGCGAAGACGTTCGACTACATCAACCGCGTTTCTTAATGCTTCCGCTTAGCGATCTACAAGGGTATGTAGATCCACTCTCCCTCTCGTAGATGCTCATCACCATGGATAGATCTTGCGTGTGCGTAGGAAATTTTTTGTTTCCCATCCAACGTTCCCCAACATTCTTTGCCTGCCAGGGTTTGGAAAAAGTTCACCGGAATGGTTCCCGGTCTAAACAACGAGCTGCGATTTACACACCCCAAAGTAAGTAGTACTAGCTAGTTCCGCACATCTCTCATTGATTATAGTTTCATCAATACCATTATCATGCTTGCTTATCAGTTTGATTGAACTCTATTCTCGTAAAGTGCTTGTACCAGGCACCCGGGAATCATTTATGTGGATACTACGTATGCGAGTTCATTCGCCACTCGACCTCTGAGCTGGGCTTTTCTGAGAAACAATTTGAAGTACGTAAACAATATTCACAATTTTATTTTATATATTACCATCAATTGTGTTGAGTTTCATTCATATATATGTATTGACCCCCTTCTTTAAATTAGATCTGGCAGATGCGGGATGAACTCCTACCACATGATCGCATACGAGCAATTCAAGAGGAATTGGCGGGATTCTTTCTTGACCACGTCATACCTGAACACGGAGAATACCATGTGAAATTGCAAATGGATCTTAGGTGTTAGGGATTGTAAGAGATGTTATATTGTACATATGTAGTAGCGTCGGATAGATATACGAAAACTTGTTGTTCGACCAAGCACGGAGAAAGAGATGTCACTTCTCTCTATATATGTTCATGACGATCTTGTGTAATTAATGGTTTCCTTCATTTGCTTACTAGATAGCGTCGAGTTCTCTCTATATGTATAGTAGCTAGCGTCGACCAAGCACGGAGAAAGAGAGGTCACTTCTCTCTATTAGCTAGCTAACACAATATGAAACCCCTAAATTAGCCCTTCAAAACCCCTAACCCCCCCCCTTCCAAAAAAAACAAAACCCCCAGCGCCTGCGAGCTGCTGACGCGTGGCCGCCTTTTGGTCCCGGTTGGTGTTACCAACCGGGAGTAAAGGTCCTCCTGCCTGAGCGCCCCGCAGCGGCTACGTGGATCCCCTTTAGTCCCAGTTCGTAAGCAAACCGGGACTAAAGGTTTTGGGTATTAGTCCCGTTTGCTTTGTCCTGGTTCCAGAATCGGGACTAAAGGCCCTCTGGAACCGGGACTAGTACCCTGTTTTCTACTAGTGAACATCACATCTGCTTTGATAAGGGAGTTTCTCTTTACTAAATAATAGCACATGTATAGGAAGACGACAGAGTTTACAAATGGTGTTATTAAATTAAACATTGGCATAAGGAGGTACTCAATAATAGCATGTGATTTAGAAAGTTTTTTTTCGGCGGCTCTTATTGGGCATAAGGAGCTGTTAGGGCATATTTCTCCCTGGTTTTGGTGATTGATGACAATGCAATTTACGGACTAATCGTATGCTTGAGCATTTCAGATATCATGTCTTGGCACAAGACGGTTTGTACCCCTCGGTGGTGAAGAGTGAAGACGGTTGTTTCTGACGATTTAGTTATCGGTGGTTTTTGAATCGTAGGACAACCGTACTATTAAGGGATGGGGGGTCGCATTGGAAAGGTATGGGTGGAATCAACACATACACAACCTCATATGCACCCACATTTCCCTTTCCGCAACATGGCGTTGGTCCTCTGTTTTCTATGGGCAGATTTGTTTCACACAAGTGGTAGTACCGTTGGTGTTCCCGATAGTACCACTCCTAGGGTAATACCGCTGGGCACTACTGTTGTAATGCCGCTTGAGAATTCTGGCTTGTGCAACTTTCTGTTGCCTAAACTTCTTATTCGGTAGTAGCACGATAGTACCGCTTAGGTGGTACTTCCGTTGTCTACTACCGTTGCCAGTACCACTTGGGGAATCCTGGCGTGCAACTTTCTGTTTCCATATTGCCTTAAGCGGTAGTAGAGCGGCACTAGAACGGTAGTACCGCTTGGAGCGGTACTGCCACCCTGGCTCCCTCTACTACTGCTGCCTTCCCTGTCCCTATGGCTCTAAGCGATAGTACCGCTCAAGCGACACTACCACCCCTACACTGCGTGTAGTACTGGGCCAAATCCTAGTAGTACCGCCTAGGCGGTAGTAGCGCTCCCAGGAGCGGTAGTACCGCTTAGCCACGGCCACAGGACAGAAAACGATTGTATTTCTCCCCCCTATATAAAGGGGGTCTTCTCCCCAAGAAGACTCACCTCTTATCCCCCAAGCTCCATTGTTGCTCCAAAGCTCATTTTTGCCCGATCTCTCCTCATACCCATCAAAACTTGTTGATCTTCTAAGGTTTGGAGGCGAGGGCCTCGATCTACACATCCACCAAGAGATATTTGATTCCCCTCACAAATATCCCTTGCAGATCTTGTTACTCGTGGGTGTTTAGGCACCCTAGACAGAAGAGGTCATCTCAGAGCCACATTCCATTGTGATGAAGCTTCATGGTGGTTTTGGGAGACTCCAAGTAAGTTGTGGAGATTGCCCCAACCTTGTATGTAATGGTTCGGTCACCGCCTTCAAGGGCACCACTAGGGGAATCACAGCAGCTTGCATTGTGCGAGGGCGTGAGGAGAATACCATGGCCCTAATGGCTTCTTCGGGAGCATTGTCCCTCCACACCACTCAAACGGAGACGTACCTACCCTCAAAGGGAGGAAACTTCGCTAAAACATCCTCGTCTCTATCGACTCCACTTCTGGTTATTTCTTACCTTTACTTTGTGCAAGCTTTGTTGTGTTTGTATCTTATCCTTTCTATTGTTGGTGTTATTGAGCTCATCATATAAGTTGTCCACCTAGTTACATATCTAGACAACCTATTTTATTGTTGAGCCTAATTTGCTAAAAAGAAGATAAAAATTGTTAGTCGGATATCCACCCCCCCCTCTAGTCGACCATATCGATCCTTTCAATTGGTATCAGAGTTACGTCTTCTTATAGGGCTTAACCGCCTAAAGTGAATGGCCAGTGATGGGATTAATGAGGGAGAGAACTTCGCAGCCGTGGCCGAGAACGTAGTCACCCGAGGTGATTTGAATGAGTCCATGTCATCTCTCAAATCATCTGTGGTGGACGAGGTCAAGGACACGTTAAACAAATTCCTTGAGAGCTTCAAACCTCCTACACCTCCTACCGATCCTAAGGAATTGGTTAACCCATTCTCCTCGGAAACGGATGGCAACTCCACCAAGGAGTTGGCTAGTTCCTTGAATCCTAAATTGCCTCAAGGAAAGAGTGGGCCGGGCACCCATGCCGTGGTTGCCCCTCCCCAGACCTATGGTGGACTGGTGCCACATATTAACTCTCATGGTCATCCATCCAAACTTGACTTGTCTAATTTTCCTAATTGTGTTTTTCGTATCAAGTCTCATTTGAATCACAACTCAACGCAACTTTCGAGGGTAATCAAGCAAGGCTTTGATACGTCTCCAACATATAGATAATTTATGAAGTATTCATGCCATGATTGCCTATGTTTACAATACTTTTATATGGTTTTGATGCACTTTATATGATTTATTTAGAACTAACCCGGACTGACGCTGTTTTCAGCAGAATTACCGTGGTGTTGTTTTTGTGCAGAATTTGAAAGTTCTCGAAATCGCCCGAAACTTTTTGACAATTTTTTTTGGAACAAAAGAGACACTAGACGCTTCGTGGGAGGGCCAGAAGAGCCACGAGGTGGGCACAACCCACCAGGACGCGCCAGAGGGCCCAGGCGCGCCCTGGTGTCTTGCGCCCTCCTCGTGGCCCACCTTCGCGTGAAACGAACGCCAAAAATTCCTATAAATATAGAAACCATCAGAAATAACCCTAGACTGTCCGCTCCGCTGCCGCAACTCTCTGTATCGATGAAAAACCAATCTGGAGACATTCCAGTACACTGCCGGAGAGGGGAATCCATCTCCGGTGGCCATCTTCATCATCCCGGCGGAGGCCATGATGAGGAGGGAGTAGTCTACCCTCGGGCCTGAGGGTATGTACCAGTAGCTATGTGTTCAATCTCTCTCTCTCTCTCTCTCTCTCGTGTTCTTGAGATGTCACGATCTTGATGTATCAAGGGCTTTGTTAATATAGTCGGATCATATGATGTTATTCCCTTGCTATCATGTTGTGATGAATTGAATCTTTCCCTTTGAGATATCGTTATGTTAAATTGAATATTGGATTTGAGAACACTTGATATATGTCTTGCATGTGGATACCCGAGGTGACAATGGGGTGTTCTATTGATTCACCTGATATATGTTTTGGTACTCAACTTGCGGATTCCTGCGGTGACATTGGGGTAATCTATGCATAGGGATTGATACACGTTCTTGTCCTACTTTCTCCGATAGAAGTCTTGGGGTACTCTTTGAGGTTCTTTGTGTTGGATTGAGTAATATGAATCTGAAATTGTTTGATGCGTATCATATAATTAACTCATGGATACTTGTGGTGACATTGGAGTATCTAGGTGACATTAGATTTGGCTGATGCGTATCATATGGTGTTATTCTAGTACGAACTCTTACATAGATCGAACGGAAAGGATAACTTGATGTTATCTTAGTACGAACTCTTGAATAGATCGATCGGAAAGGATAACTTTAAGGTGGTTTCGTACCCTACAAACAATTTTTTCTTATGTTCTCCGCTAGATAAGAACTTTGGAGGAGTGATTCTTCGTTCCACGTTGAGGGATGGTTATGTGATCCAATTATATTAGCATTGTTGAGAGATGGACTAGCGAAAGTACGGACCCTAGGCCTTGTTTTCAAGCATTGCAATACCGTTTGTGCTCACTTTTGTTACTTGCTACCTTGCTGTTTTTATATTTTCAGATTACAAAAACATATATCTACCATCCTTATTGCACTTGTATCACCATCTCTTCACCAAACTAGTGCACTTATACAATTTGCCATTGTATTGGGTGTGTTGGGGACACAAGAGATTTCTTGTATTTGATTGCATGGTTGTTTGAGAGAGACCATCTTCATCCTACACCTCCCACGGATTGATAAACCTTAGGTCATCCACTTGAGGGAAAATTGCTACTGTCCTACAAAACTCTGCGCTTGGAGGCCCAACAAAGTCTACAAGAATAAAGTTGCGTAGTATACATCAAGCTCTTTTCTGGTGCCGTTGCTGGGGAGGTGAGTGCTTGAAGGTATATCTTTAGATCTTGCAATTAAATCTTTTAGTTTCTTATTTTTCACTAGTTTGGTTTTATAAAAGAAAACTACAAAAAAAATGGAGTTTAGGTTGCATCAATTGTCTCGTCTTTATAAAGTCTTTCGTGAAAACGATGGTTCGGAAAATTGTGCTCAATTGGTTGAGCAAGAATTTATGAAAATACTTAATGAGAATTCCTCGAATGATGAGCATGATAGAAATATTGTTAGTATGAATTTTATGAATATCCATGATGCTAATGATATGCAAAGCCACAAGCTTGGGGATGCTATGTTTGATGAAGATGATATTTTTTGTCCCCCAAGTTTTGATGAGCAAATTTATTATGATGGTGGCATGCCTCCTATCTATGATGATTATGATGATGAAATGTATGCTATAAAGAGTGCTAGTAACCATGAAACTTGTCATCATGATTTTAATATTCAATGTGGTTATGTCAATCAAGAATCTCATGATAGTTATTTTGTTGAGTTTGCTCCCACTATTATGAATGAGAAGAAATATGCTTATGTGGAGAGTAATGAAAATTCTATGCTTGTGCATCATGAAAAGAATGATTTATGTGATGGTTATATTGTTGAATTCCTTCATGATGCTACTGAAAATTATTATGAGGGAGGAACATATGCTTGTAGGAATTGCAATAATATCAAGTTTCCTCTCTATGAGTTCAAAGTTTTAAAGTTATGCTTGTTTTGCCTTCCTATGATAGTTGATTCTTGCTCCCATAAATTGTTTGCTCACAAAATCCTTATGCATAGGAAGTGGGTTAGACTTAAATGTGCTTGTCATGAGATTCATGATACTCTCTTACATGTTTCAAATACTATTCCTATGTGTGCATCATTGAAATCATCATGCCTAGCTAAAAGGCATTAAAGAAAAGCGCTTGTTGGGAGACAACCCAACACTTTTACTTTCTGTTTTTGAGTGTTCACATGATTAAGATACTGTATTAATCATGTTTTGTGTCTTTTATTTCAATAAAGTGCCAAGTAAAGCCTTTGGGATGACTCGCAAGATGAGTAGAATTCATGCTGAACCAAAACAGAAACTTTTGACTGCAGTACAGGAATTGTTATTTTTTACTGGAGCATGATAATGATCTGAAATTTTTACACAGTCTTCATATACAAATTCTTCAGGTTGTCCTAATGTTAAAGAATTTTTAGAGATAGGAGAGTATGGCTATACTACAGATCTTCATAGACTGTTCTGTTTTTGACAGATTCTGTTTTGCATGCATAGTTTGCTTGTTTTAGTGTTTCCATAGCTTATATTTAGTGGTATAAATTATGGGAATGATAGAATATAGTAGGTATCATGTGGGAACAATTATGAATCTTGTCTTGACAGTACCTAAGTGAATGATTTATCTTTATTACACTAACCCTTCTCATGAAGTTCCGTTAAGTTTTGTGTGATTGAAGTTTTCAAGTTTTTGGTGAGACACCGATATGAGGAGAATAAGGAGTGACAAGAACCTAAGCTTGGGGATTCCCAAGGCACCCCAAGGTAATATCCATGGAAGACTCAAGCGCCTAAGCTTGGGGATGCCCCGGAAGGCATCCCCTCTTTCGTCTTCAAAATTATCGGTATATCTTACTTAGAGCTATATTTTTATTCGTCACATAATATGTGCTTTGCTTGGATCGTCATTATATTTTGTTATTTTATGTTAGGTGTTATTTATAATCTTGTTTTTCGATAAAAAGTTCCAAGAATTGTCTGAGGATGCTTGCATTGCATGTTTTGATGTGTGTTGTGTACAAACAGAAATTTGGCTATAGTGTTTGAATTTTCATATTTTACTGGAACGTGGAAAGTGTCTGAAATTTTTACAAAGTATTTTCATATAAATTATTTAGCATGTACTAAATTTACATAATTTTTTGAGTTAAACAAGTACACTGTTTTCATAAATTGCAACAGACTGTTCTGTTTGGACAGATTGCTGTCATAGTTTTGTTATCTACTTATCCTATAGTTTCCATAGCCTATATTGGTAGATATAAATTGTGGAAACGATAGTAAACAGTAGATGATGTTTGAAAATTATTGTGCAACTTGTCTTGGCAGTACATGAAGTGTTGATTGATTCTTATGTGTGCTAACCTATCTCACGAGTTTTTTTCGAGTTTTGTGTGGATGAAGTTTTTCAGAATAGGTGAAACAATGATATGAGATGATTGAACGAGGATCAAAAGCTCAAGCTTGGGGATGCCCAAGGCACCCCAAGTAAATATTTCAAGAACTCTCAATAATGTAAGCTTGGGGATGCTACGCATCCCACCTCTCTTCGTCAACTATCGGTTAGCCTATGTTGAGCCTAAATTTTTATTCGTTCACATGATATGTGCTATTCTTGGAATGCTATTTTTATTTTGCTTGCTGTTTAAATAAAATACTCAGATCTGAAAATATTTATTGAGAGAGAGTCCTCACATAGCTACTTAATTTTTTGACAACCCATTGATCTTCACTTATATCTTTTGAGAGTAGTTTGATGTTTACTCTTGTGCTTCACTTATATCCTAAGAGTAAATTGTGAATGAATGAAATATCATAAATCTGAAATTATCAATGTGCTATATTCTTAGTAGCTAGTTCACATTTGGTTTAGAAAGTAAAATCTATTGAAGTTTAACAACCACAATATTGGTCATGCAAGCAATTCGTGAATAATTAGTATAAGGAAGAGAACTTTCACATACAAATATATTATCTTGGACATCTTCTATGATTGTGAATACCCATTAATTATTTTCAAACTTAAGCAAATTAGTTGAAGTTGTACAAGGAAGACAGCGTAATGAGTTATGGTTGTGTATATTTGCATAGAAGTTATATTATATTGTTATGGATCCTCCAGCATGTGGTGCTTGTTTAGAACCTTTTGCTAGCCAACACTTCGTACTAAGTAGAGATACTACTTGTGCATCCAAATCCTTGAGCCAAGTTTCTTCCATAAGAGTCCACCATACCTACCTATATATGGTATTTCACTGCCATTCCAAGCAAATTTGCATGTGCCACCTCTAAACATTCAAATAAACATATGTTTTGTGTGCCTGGACCGCTCATGGAGCGACGGGTGGCGGTCGGTATCTTCCATGTTAAGCGGGTTATTCTCATGATGAGTGTTTATTCACTCGTCCTTGCACGAGAGGGGCGGTAATAGGAATTCCCAGTCCCGAAAAAAATGCAAATAATTAAATAAAACTCCCCCAGGAATGTTGTTGGTATGGACGGTACCCGTGGATTCGGCTAGCCGTGGAGTGTGTTTGTTGGTGAAGAGGGAGTAAACCTTTACTTTTACCGCTTGGGAACCGCCACTAATGTGTTTAACATGGAAGATATTGATAACTCTTGGTTGTAACATTGACAGGAAGGGTGCACCTCCCAAAATTATATTTATCTCTGATTTAAGCTTTGAGCTCTGGCACCTTTGCAAATCCCTGCTTCCCTCTGCGAAGGGACAATCTATTTACTTTCCTGTTATTTACAATTCATGTTGAGTCAACTTCTTATTCCAACCTCAGTCTATTAGTTGGCAAGCATCATGTGGTGGGGAAAGATCCAAACATATATATCTAATTAAATATATTTGATCATGACTTATTATTGTTGACAATTATCTCTATGATAAATGAGTTGTGAGGCGAAACATTAAGCCCCTATCTTTCTCTGTGTTCGATGGATGCCATTTGTTCTAAAAATATGCTTTGAGTACTAGCAATCATAGAAGACCATATGATGATTGAGTATGTGGAGCTCTTACGTAGACTTTGTTGAGAATAAGTTGAATTGCAATTGTTTGGTGACTAAGAACATAGGTTGCTAAGTTTCAAGAGAATTCATTATTTTGAACCATGACATGTGAATTGATTGCTCTATCATGATGATTTTTATGAGAAAAAGTTTCTGGTTATGATGCTAGAAAATTGACTGAAATTATCAATGATTAAACTTATATATTATGCTAGCATTCACACTTCATAAATTTGTTCTTTTATCATTTACCCACTCGAGGACGAGCAGGAATTAAGCTTGGGGATGCTGATACGTCTCCAACGTATCGATAATTTATGAAGTATTCATGCCATGATTGCCTATGTTTACAATACTTATATATATATATATATATATATTTATGCACTTTATATGATTTATTTAGAACTAACCCGGACTGACGCTGTTTTCAGCAGAATTACCGGGGTGTTGTTTTTGTGCAGAAAATGAAAGTTCTCGGAATCGCCAGAAACTTTTTGACAATTTTTTTAGAACAAAAGAGGCACTAGATGCTTCGTGGGAGGGCCAGAAGAGCCACGAGGTGGGCACAACCCACCAGGGCGCGCCAGAGGGCCCAAGCGCGCCTTGGTGTCTTGTGCCCTCCTCGTGGCCCACCTTCGCGTGAAACGAACGCCAAAAATTCCTATAAATATAGAAACCATCATAAATAACCCTAGACTCTCCGCTCCACCGCCACTACTCTCTGTATCGACGAAAAACCAATCTGGAGACATTCCAGTACCCTGCCGGAGAGGGGAATCCATCTCCGGTGGCCATCGTCATCAACCCGGCGGAGGCCATGACGAGGAGGGAGTAGTCCACCCTCGGGCCTGAGGGTATGTAGCAGTAGCTATGTGTTCAGTCTCTCTCTCGTGTTCTTGAGATGTTACGATCTTGATGTATCACAGGCTTTCATGAGCCAGAAGAGCAAGGTGAATATCTGGTTGAAGACCTTCACGGATTTTCTCCTGCCTGCGAGCATCAGTTGCAATGTCTTCCTCAGCATAGCGAGATAAGTCCAGAAATTCCCGTTGATAACCATCCACAGTCTTGCTGCCCTGGACTAAGTTGCGGAATTCACGCTTCTTCTTGTCCATCGTTCCCTGGGGAATATGGCGAGCACGGAAAGCAGCTTGGAACTCTGGCCAGGTGATGATTGTTCCAACAGGCTGAGAGCGCCTGTGGCTATCCCACCATTGAGCAGCGGGACCCTTTAGAAAGTACGAGGCAAAAGTGACATAGCTAGCCTCTGGGGCGCCTGAAGATTCCAGCTCATAAGTGATGTCATGGAGCCAGTCATCAGCGTCAAGCGGCTGAGTTGAGCTGCGGAAGATCGTAGGGTTGAGGCGCATGAAGTCTTGCAGCGTCACTGGGGCTGGCGGCTGATTCATGTTCGGCCTCGGAAAATGGTCCATAAGCCCTTGCATAAACTGGCGGTTCAGTTAAAACTGTTGCATCATAGCAGCCATGTAGTTCGGTGGTGGTGGTGGCTCAGGCGTACCACGACCACGACCAGCTGGCCTAACCATTCTGTCAAATTTAGCAGTGGTAGTTTAGCATTTGGTAATTGCAAAATCAAGGAATCATCCATGAAGTAAATTGCACAAAGAAGGAAGTGCAATAGATACAACATAGCAGTTCAAACTTCAACATTCAGATCCATACATAAGTCTATTACAAACCATAAGTTCCTTACAAAATAGACGATAGATCCGGCATGAAATTAACCTAGACAGCTAGGCGGCACGCAGGCACGCGGTGGAGGGATACAACAACGCATCAGCGTCGGGGACAACGAAAGTAGCCGAGGAACTGCAGGTGACCCTGAAATCTGGTGAAGGAGTACTGCATCCCGTGCACACCCTGATGCAGGATCTGCATATCAACTGGGAGGCTAGGCCCAAGTGCGGGAGCACGACCTCCAACAGCAGGCCACTCGAGACCTGGAGGAAACACAGTCGGACGCGGGTGAAGAACAAACTCCGTATGCATTCCCGCGATGACTGCTGGCCTCAACTGCTCCAAGGCTCGGTAAAGACGAGTGCGGGTGGCGTACAGCTCAAAGTTAAGAGCCCTGACAGTGCGATCCAGTGCCTCAGTGTACTGCATCAGAACCCGTGGGTTGTAGCGACGACTCACATAGGGGGCGCAAACAGCAGTGTAGGATCAATCAGTACGCTGTCGAGCGAAAGGGATCAAGACCTCAGTGTCGGCCGCAGTATCAACTCCAGCAGGGACATACAGGATGTACCGATATGCCGAATCCTCCAAGCTGGGGTTCGCTGCACGGAGACGAACAATAGCAGCATAGGCAGCATCCTGTACTGCCATCTCAATAGTCACTCCAATGCCACGGAAGGTGTGTAGCTCAGCGATGGAGCGATCCCGCTTATCCCAGATAACCATCTCAGCCTCATACTGTTCCTGGTTGAACTCGTGGTAGTCCTCGTAAACAGTGTACTCGGGGTACCAACGATAACCAGTGTCTTCAAGAGGCCGTTCAGAATGGCCGGGAACCCAGTCGTATCGTGCGCATAGGTCAGACGGACGATCTGCCTAGCGGGACGCATCTGCAACAACAAGATTCAAGATGTCAAACGACAGTGCGTGCATCATACTTCAAAGAAGACAACTTTCGACGAAACAATTCTCCGGTGGATGTGATCACGAGAACCTAATGTTAGAGTTAGGAAATCTTTAACCCGAGAGAGAAGAGAGATCAGAGCCCAGAGTATAGACGAGGAATAAAAGATCCTAATACCACCCGATTGGCGAGGTGGGCCCGTAAGCCACACAGCCAAGTTAGTAAAACAGTTTTCATTTACTAGACTCAACTTCGGCCAAGGAGTTGGAAAGGGGGCTACCTACAGGCAGTCGGCTCTGATACCAACTTGTGACGCCCCCATTCTCGTCCGTACGCTAATCATACACACAATGCGTACGGCCGAGATTAGGGACTCACTGATTAATATCACAACACGACAAAAGACACAAATAAAGGTCATACAGCTTCATATTACAAGCCAGGGGCCTCGAGGGCTCGAATATAAAGCTCCGACAAGCACAAGCCAGCGAAAGCAAATATATCCGAGTACAGACATAAGTTAGACAAGTTTTGCCTTAAGAAGGCTAGCACAAACATAATCAGCGGATCGAAAGAGGCGAGGCCTCCTGCCTGGGAACCTCCTAACTACTCCTGGACGTCGGAGAAGTCCACGTCATAGTAGGCTCCATCCTGGTAGCAGTAGCCTCCGTCGGGGTAGCTGTAGTCGTCCACCGGGCAAGCTGGATCCCGAGTCTCCTGGGCTCCATCGTCTGGTCGCGGCATCGTATCCAGAGGGAAAAGGGGGAGCAAAGCAACGGTGAGTACTCCTCCAAAGTACTCGCAAGACTTACATCAGATCTATGCTAGATATGCACCAGTATCAAAGGAATGGGGCTATATCTTTGGACTAGACTGCAGAAATGCCAGAGGCGGGAAGAAGGCCTAGTCCTATCGAAGACTAGCATCTTCAGCATCTTGCAGCATTAGAAGAGAGTAGACCTGCAGCTCATACATAGTCATATTGTTGTAACAAATTTTATTAAGTAACACGCCCAGAGATCCTTCCTCGACTCCCAGCGAGGAAGCAATCTCGGAGCCACAATTCATTTTAATTAGTTTATGATTATAGTTGTAGTAGGTCAGAGCACAACTCCAAGTCGTCCTGTTACCGTGGACACGGCTATTCGAATAGTTTACTTCCCTGCAGGGGTGCACCACATTCCCCAACACGCTCGATAAGCTCCGACCGGATACAATTTTCTGGTCATACCCGGCCTCGGCAGATCGACACGACGTAGTCCTACCTAGGCTCAATAGAGAGGCCAACACGCCGGTCTACATCCTAATGGCTCGGGGTCTTGGGCCATCGCCCTCGCCATCCTGCATGTTACGCCATCGGCCGGGACCAGTCCTAGCATGCCTTAACTCACGAGCGCCATGCGTTCCAGACCACCCGGGCGCGAGTCGAAAAATGTGGCATCTGAAGAGCTTTCGGGAGAATGTACGCCGCCGAGCAGCCCATACTGATTACCCCGCGTGGTGGTTAGTGCGTATAAGGCCAACGACCTAACTCAGATTAAATACTCAACCCATTAGCAATTTATTAGTGCGGGGCAAGCTCGAACCATAAGTGCAGTCCGTCGCCCCACCAAGAACACTCGAGTCCCTTCCGGCGCACCCCACCAAGTCTCCGGATGCCTTGCGGCGCATCCCACCAATATCTCTCGCGGGTACCCTTGGGGCCGACCCGTCTTTAACATGTTTCAGTCACCCGGTCATAGTAATTGTGAGGCTATACTCCAAGTGGAGATCCGAGGAATCACCCTCGATGGATCCCACTCGAGGTAGGAGTAAGACAAAAGTCGCTACCGGTAAATGGAAATGAGGAATCACCCTCGATACCCATTATCGATAGCTACGCCACAGAATTAACACCGGGAGTGCTAAGTGAGGTATCACCCTCGGCACTCGGTAGTAGCTCTGCAGTGCCCTACTCAAGGGGTGTGTAGTGATGTGACGGTAACGGCTTGTCAGTCATGACGACTGAGTCTTCTGTCTTCAAGTCCTCGGTGTCGTCGATGAAAGCAGGGGCAACTGGGACTAAGGGGTCTCAGGGGTTCACTGATCCACCTATACTAAGCATTTGATATGATAACAGGTGAAGTAACAGTTCATCAAAAACAGGCTATGCATCAGAATAGGAGCTATCTATTACAGTAGCAAAATCTAATGCAAGCATAAGAGGGAGAGAGATGGGTGATATCGGAATGCTCAAGGGGGTTTGCTTGCCTTGCTGGTCTGCTGCAAAAGGCTGGTCGTCAGGGGCGTAGTCGATCACGGCAGCAGCGTCAGTCTCTGGCTCTACCGGTAAGAAGAGGGGGAAGAAACAATAAATACAAAGCACACAGATGCAACATGATGCATGACATGGCAATTCGCAGTGTTAGGGGTGATCTAACGCAGTACTACACGTCTCAGACGAAGCGGGAGAATATCTGACGATATTTCCCGGGTCTGTTGATTTACCGGACAGACGAATCGGAGGGGGAAAGTTCCATGTTTGCGGTGCTAGAGGCATGTGCCGACTAGGATGCATTGCAGGGTTGCCTAAAACCAAGACTAAGTCATATTAGTTATTTTTAGGATTTAATTTGGATTTATTAATCGGTAGGCATGCACTATTCACCTATCTGAAACATGCAAAAAGTTGCATGTTCAGATAGCTAGGGGCATGTGATAGATGAATGGATGGCACCATTGCATTCTTTGGATTTTTCTGATCAAGTTTCATATATAAATTATTTTCATGTGAGCTACGGTTTAAAAGTTATGATTTTATAAAGTTTTATTAGTTTTCTGAAATTATTTTAATTAAATAAATCGACATTATCCAGAATAGTGAATGCTGATGTCAGCATGACATCAGCATTGCATCAGCAGGACAGTGGGTCCCACCTGTCATAGAGACAGAGGCATTTCAGATTATTAAATTTATTTAAACAGAGTTAATTAGGCAGTGGGGGCCACATGTCAGTGACTGATTAGCAATTTAATTAATTTCATTTTACTAATCTAATTTTCCATAACAGAGCTGACAGGGGTGGCCCACCTGTCATACACACAGGGGGCCTGGGCCCCACATGTCAGTGGCTGGGGCCAGTCCTATCAGCAGTTGACCGTGGTCAACGGGTCAACTGGGGCCTGGGGACCCACTTGGCAGTGACCCTGGGGGTGGCCCCAGGTCAACCCTGCCGGCGGCGGCCACGTTTGGTCGCCGGAGGAGCTCCGGCGAGCGCCAGAGAGACGGCCGGGGCTCGGGTTTCGTCCACAGGCGACCATTTGGCACGCGGCCGGTCGCGTTTGAACGGGCGTTCAACGCCGCATCGAATGGTGGCGGTGGCACAGACGGAGGTGGCCCGTAGCGACGACGGCGGGCTCACCGGCGGACGGCGGCGTTCGGGCGTCGTCGGGTTCGAAGCAGCAGCGCGCACGCGAGCAATTGGAAGGGCCAGGCACGACCTACGCGGTGCGGTGAGTTCAACGGACGCAAGCCCGGGACCAATTGGTCACCGGAGCCTCGCCGGCGATGAGCCGAGGCCGAGGCGCGTTCGGGTGCTCGTCGTTGCCGGCGCTAGGGGGCACTAGCGGACGCGTGCGGGTGCTCGTCGTGCTCCTGGGAGCACCAGGAGCTCGACGGTGGGCTCAGAGGAGCAAGACGGCGACGGTGGCCACGAGCATGAGCTCAACGGCGGCGACGTGTTCGGGCACGACGGGGAACGGCGTCTACGGCGAGCTAGCGGGCAAGAGGAGGGGCAGAGAAGGATGGGGAGGCTCACTGTGAGGTGTGGCCGTTCAACGTGGGCTCGGGGGAGGCTCGACGATGGCGAATCGACGGCGACGAGCTCGGGTGCCCGAGGTTGAAGACGACGGCGCGAGGGCGTTTCAGGGGCGTAGGAGCTCGGGCTTGCGGTCGGGGAGGAAGAGGAGGTCGTGGCGGAGCTGCTGGGCGTCTCTGCGGGGCTCGGGGGTGGCTGCGGCCGCGGCTAGCCGGCAGCCATGGCGACGGCGGCGCTCGGATCTGGAGGGGGAGAGCGAGCGAGAGGGGGAGAATGGGGAGGAGGGCGTCCAGGGGGAGGCCTGGGCGCGGCCTTATCCTCCCGCTCACCTGCCCCGTCGCGGTGGCAAGCTGCGAGCGGCAGCGGGCGAGCGCGGCCATGGCGAGGCCGACACGGCGGCAGGAGCAGGTAGGGGAAGGTGATTTGGGCTGGGCCAGCGCGGCCAAGCGCCAGGTAAGTGGGCTTTGTCCCTTTTTCTTTTTCTTTCTGTTTTCTTTTCTGTTCTCTTTTTCCAGCTTCTGTTTTAATTTATTTTAGGCAATTTTCTTTATTGTAAAAATGTGTCACTGGTCCCATTAAATAGTTTGCAATATTAGGGAGGGCCACATCCAATTTGAGCATTTTTATAAATTGTTTTCATTTTCCAATGCAATTTAGAGCATTTTAAATTGCTTTTAGCTTCTGCTAATTATGGTGGGGTCCACACCAGTAGGTTGGTGATGTTGTTTTCCTCAACAATATTTATTTTATGATATTCCACAATTTTGGAACATTTTACTTTTGCTGTTTGAAAATTTAATTTCATCACATAAAACCACAGGGCATTTGCATTGGAATTTGAACTCCAACTTGATCAAGCTTCACTTAGCAAAATGATTAGGCACTGTTCATGATCATTACTGTAGCTTAATTACAATGATCACTGTAGCATAAGCCCAGGGTGTCACAATTCTTCCCTACTAACAAGAATTCTCGTCCCGAGAATTAAGAAGTAAAAGGGAAGAGCCCGAGGTATTCTGCACGAAGATGATCTTTGCGTTCCCAAGTGGCTTCATCTTCAGAGTGATTCGCCCACTGCACTTTGAAGAACTTGGAAACCTTCTGACGAGTCCGACGTTCAGTTTCATAGAGAATGCAGACTGGTTGCTCCTTGTAAGAAAGGTCTTGTTGCAGCTCCAACATTTCATGGTCCACTGCTCGGATAGGGTCCTTGAAGCAGCGTCGAAGCTGTGACACATGGAACACGTCGTGAACCTGTGACAGGTTTGGCGGTAGTTCCAGTTGATATGCCACTTTACCACGCCTTTCGAGAACAGTGAAAGGACCAATATATCGAGGTGCCAGCTTGCCCTTGATTCCAAATCGGCGTGTTCCTCTCATTGGCGTGACTCGAAGATAAGCCTTTTCGCCAGGTTGATAGACCATATCTTTGTGATGACGGTCATACTGACTCTTCTGACGAGACTGACCAGCCTTAACATTTGCTTGAATGATGCGGACTTGTTCTTCGGCATGCTGGATTATATCCGGACCAATAAGTGTACGTTCCCCAGTTTCTGACCAATTCAGAGGGGTCCGACACTTACGTCCATATAACACTTCAAAGGGAGCCATCTTCAGACTAGCTTGATAGCTATTGTTGTAGGAGAACTCAGCAAACGGAAGAGATTCCTCCCATTTCTTGCCGAAAGAAATGACACAAGCTCGAAGCATGTCTTCGAGGATCTGATTGACTCTTTCAACTTGTCCCTGGGATTGAGGGTGAAAAGCGGTGCTGAAGGACAAACGGGTTCCCATAGCTTCCTGGAAACTTGCCCAGAATCTTGAAGTGAACAAGCTGCCACGTTCCGAACTGATAATCAGAGGAATAACGTGGAGTGAAACAATTCTGGACATGTAAAGATCTGCCAGCTGACTAGCAGTAATACTTTCCTTGACAGCCAGGAAATGTGCAACCTTGGACAACCGGTCAATGATGACAAGAATAGCATCATTACCTTTTTGTGATCTGGGAAAACCAGTAACGAAGTCCATTTCAACATGATCCCATTTCCATTCAGGAATAGAAATAGGTTGTAGAGTTCCAGCAGACTTTTGATGTTCTGCTTTGATCCGACGGCAAATGTCACACTCTGAAACATAGCGTGCAATGTCTTGCTTCATCTTTGGCCACCAGAACCTCTGACGGATGTGTTGATACATCTTGGTACTACCCGGATGAATAGACAGTGGAGTATCGTGGGCTTCTTCCATTATTTTAGCAGTCATATCCAGGTTTTTCTTCTTTGTGGGGACGAATAATCGACCCTTGAAGTACACGGCTTCATCATCAGCCACGGTGAAGCAAGAGGGTTTACCTTCCTCTAGATGGCGTTTAATCTTTTCGACCTCACTGCAATAGTGTTGCATAGTTTTGATACAGCCCTCGAGATCTGGCACAGCAACCAAGTTACTCAGAGAACCCTGATTCACTACACGAAGGTGCATCTTGCGGGCCTCCGGTGGTGGGGGAACAAGATAACCCTGAGGAACAATATGGAGGTTCAGCTTGCGAAATTCTTCTTGGAGCAGGGGGTGAACCTTGTGAACCTGGAGGTAGTTGCAGTATGACTTGCGGCTCAAGGCGTCAGCCATTACATTAGCCTTGCCAGGGTTATATGAAATACCGAAATCATAGTCTGTGAGGGATTCCATCCATCTTCGCTGGCGGAGATTCAAGTCCGGTTGAGTAAACAAGTACTTTAGACTTTGGTGGTCGGTATAGATCTCGCAACGATTACCAACAAGGTAATGTCGCCAATTCAATAGAGCATAGACCACAGCAGCTAACTCGAGATCATGAACTGGATAATTCTCTTCATGAGGACGCAGCTGTCTCGAGGCATAAGCAACTACTCTGCGCTCTTGCATTAGGACACAGCCTAATCCTTGACGGGAAGCATCACAATATATGGCAAAGTCCTTACGAGTATCCGGCGGAGCAAGCACTGCGGCAGACGTCAGCTTGTCCTTAAGTGCCTGGAAGCTCTCCTGACATTTTTCTGTCCACTCATATTTAACACCTTTGTGATGCAAATTGGTTAAGGGCTTTGCAATCTTGGAGAAGTTCTCGATGAATCGACGGCAATAGCTGGCGAGACCGAGAAAACTTCTGACTTGCTTGACATTCTTCGGGGGAGTCCAATCAAGAATAGCTTGAACTCGTTCAGGGTTGACGGCAATACCATTCTTGGAGATCACATGACCAAGGTAAGTCACTTCATCTAGCCAGAACTCACACTTAGAGAACTTCGCATATAGTTGATGTTCTCGAAGCCTTTCAAGTACAAGACAAAGATGTTCGGCATGCTCTTCTTCATTCTTGGAATATACCAGTATGTCATCCAGATATACCACGACAAACTTGTCGAGATAATCCATGAAGATGTAATTCATCAACCGAGAGAAAGTTGCTGGGGCATTCGTTAAGCCGAAAGACATGACGGTGTACTCGTATGAACCATAGCAAGTAACAAATGCTGTCTTCGGTATATCTTCTTCATGAACACGGATTTGATGGTAGCCCAACCTTAAGTCAAGTTTAGAGAACACTGATGATCCAGCAAGCTAATCATACAGGTCATTGATCCGGGGAAGCGGATATTTGTTCTGAATTGTTGCTTGGTTAACAGGCCGGTAATCTTGAACCAATCGATTCGTACCATCCTTCTTCTTAACAAAGAGAGAAGGTGCTCCCCAAGCTGAGGAACTAGGACGAATAAAACCCTTGCGAAGCAATTTGTCAATTTCCTCCTTAAGCTCGAGAAGTTCATGAGGAGGCATTTTATAAGGCCGCTTAGCAATAGGGGTGGTGCCTGGTTTCAAGTCGATGACGAACTCGACTGCTCTAGCAGGGGGAATGCCTGGAAGCTCTTCGGGAAACACATCTGGGAAGTCTCGAACCACTGAAATGCTTTCTATCCCCTCGAGAGGTGAAGCATTCAATGCGTTCATGAAATGAATCTGGGTCTCGGCATTACGAATGAGACGAGCGGTATGAACCACTAGCTCGTTGGAAGGGTGCAGAAGATGCACGGTCTTAGTGGCACAAACGACTGAAGCACTATGTCCTATCATCCATTCCATTCCCAGAGCAAGTCAATATTGGAAGACGCCAACACTATGGGCGAGACGAGGAACTCTAGTCCTTCGATCTCCAAGGCGACGTTGGGACATATCAAAGAGGTCCGACAATTTCCCGCGGGGGTGGACACCATTACTTGAATGTCCATGTTCTCGCTCTTGAGGTTATGCTTACATGCAAATTCTTCCGACATGAATGAATGCGATGACCCAGTATCAAATAATACGGATGCGGGTATTGAGTTAACAAGAAGTGTGCCCATCACAGTAGAAGGCTGATCATGAACTTCATTCAGATCAACATTGTTAGCCCGAGCACGACCAGCGTTAGGCCTGGCGTTGTTGTTGCGGGGCTGGTTGGTAGGCAGTGCAAGTAGATTCTGACCCTGCCTGCAGTCTCTAGCACGGTGACCTGGACGGCCACACTTGAAGCACAGCCCATCCTCAGGACGGAATGGTGGAGGCTGAGGTGCTCTTGGCGGTACAACTCTTGGCTATCTTGGCGGTGGAGGAGGCAGACGAGGCGCCACATAGGATGGCCTCGGTGCATAAGCAGGCGGACGGTAGTTATTGGGGATCCAGATCCTTTGCTTCTGAGGACGTGGGCCCGAAGATGAACCCACGTCAACCTTGCGCTTAGTGTGATCCTTGTACCTCTGCAGACCTGTCTCAATCTGGATAGCCTTATTCA
The DNA here is from genome assembly GCA_039707655.1 of Elymus sibiricus. Lineage (NCBI taxonomy): Eukaryota > Viridiplantae > Streptophyta > Magnoliopsida > Poales > Poaceae > Elymus > Elymus sibiricus. Next base: position 485,055,948 of record CM077665.1, read on the forward strand.
CCAAGGTGGCGAAATCAGGGAATTCGTGAGCCAGAAGAGCAAGGTGAATATCTGGTTGAAGACCTTCACGGAATTTCTCCTGCCTGCGAGCATCAGTTGCAATGTCTTCCTCAGCATAGCGAGATAAGTCCAGAAATTCCCGTTGATAAGCATCCACAGTCTTGCTGCCCTGGACTAAGTTGCGGAATTCACGCTTCTTCTTGTCCATCGTTCCCTGGGGAATATGGCGAGCACGGAAAGCAGCTTGGAACTCTGGCCAGGTGATGATTGTTCCAACAGGCTGAGGGCGCCTGTGGCTATCCCACCATTGAGCAACGGGACCCTTCAGAAAGTACGAGGCAAAAGTGACATAGCTAGCCTCTGGGGCGCCTGAAGATTCCAGCTCATAAGTGATGTCACGGAGCCAGTCATCAGCGTCAAGCGGCTGAGTTGAGCTGCGGAAGATCGTAGGGTTGAGGCGCATGAAGTCTTGCAGCGTCACTGGGGCTGGCGGCTGATTCATGTTCGGCCTCGGAAAATGGTCCATAAGCCCTTGCATAAACTGGCGGTTCAGTTAAAACTGTTGCATCATAGCAGCCATGTAGTTCGGTGGTGGTGGTGGCTCAGGCGTACCACGACCACGACCAGCTGGCCTAACCATTCTGTCAAATTTAGCAGTGGTAGTTTAGCATTTGGTAATTGCAAAATCAAGGAATCATCCATGAAGTAAATTGCACAAAGAAGGAAGTGCAATAGATACAACATAGCAGTTCAAACTTCAACATTCAGATCCATACATAAGTCTATTACAAACCATAAGTTCGTTACAAAATAGACGATAGATCCGGCATGAAATTAACCTAGACAGCTAGGCGGCAGGCAGGCACGCGGTGGAGGGATACAACAACGCATCAGCGTCGGGGACAACGAAAGTAGCCGAGGAACTGCAGGTGACCCTGAAATCTGGTGAAGGAGTACTGCATCCCGTGCACACCCTGATGCAGGATCTGCATATCAACCGGGAGGCTAGGCCCAAGTGCGGGAGCACGACCTCCAACAGCAGGCCACTCGAGACCTGGAGGAAACACAGTCGGACGCGGGTGAAGAACAAACTCCGTATGCATTCCCGCGATGACTGCTGGCCTCAACTGCTCCAAGGCTCGGTAAAGACGAGCGCGGGTGGCGTACAGCTCAAAGTTAAGAGCCCTGACAGTGCGATCCAGTGCCTCAGTGTACTGCATCAGAACCCGTGGGTTGTAGCGACGACTCACATAGGGGGCGCAAACAGCAGTGTAGGATCAATCAGTACGCTGTCGAGCGAAAGGGATCAAGACCTCAGTGTCGGCCGCAGTATCAACTCCAGCAGGGACATACAGGATGTACCGATATGCCGAATCCTCCAAGCTGGGGTTCGCTGCACGGAGACGAACAATAGCAGCATAGGCAGCATCCTGTACTGCCATCTCAATAGTCACTCCAATGCCACGGAAGGTGTGTAGCTTAGCGATGGAGCGATCCCGCTTATCCCAGATAACCATCTCAGCCTCATACTGTTCCTGGTTGAACTCGTGGTAGTCCTCGTAAACAGTGTACTCGGGGTACCAACGATAACCAGTGTCTTCAAGAGGCCGTTCAGAATGGCCGGGAACCCAGTCGTATCGTGCGCATAGGTCAGACGGACGATCTGCCTAGCGGGACGCATCTGCAACAACAAGATTCAAGATGTCAAACGACAGTGCGTGTATCATACTTCAAAGAAGACAACTTTCGACGAAACAATTCTCCGGTGGATGTGATCACGAGAACCTAATGTTAGAGTTAGGAAATCTTTAACCCGAGAGAGAAGAGAGATCAGAGCCCAGAGTATAGACGAGGAATAAAAGATCCTAATACCACCCGATTGGCGACGTGGGCCCGTAAGCCACACATCCAAGTTAGTAAAACAGTTTTCATTTACTAGACTCAACGTCGGAGAAGTCCATGTCGTAGTAGGCTCCATCCTGGTAGCAGTAGCCTCCATCGGGGTAGCTGTAGTCGTCCACCGGGCAAGCTGGATCCTGAGTCTCCTGGGCTCCATCGTCTGGTCGCGGCATCGTATCCAGAGGGAAAAGGGGGAGCAAAGCAACGGTGAGTACTCATCCAAAGTACTCGCAAGACTTACATCAGATCTATGCTAGATATGCACCAGTATCAAAGGAATGGGGCTATATCTTTGGACTAGATTGCAGAAATGCCAGAGGCGGGAAGAAGGCCTAGTCCTATCGAAGACTAGCATCTTCAGCATCTTGCAGCATTAGAAGAGAGTAGCCCTGCAGCTCATACATAGTCATATTGTTGTAACAAATTTTATTAAGTAACACGCCCAGAGATCCTTCCTCGACTCCCAGCGAGGAAGCAATCTCGGAGCCACAATTCATTTTAATTAGTTTATGATTATAGTTGTAGTAGGTCAGAGCACAACTCCAAGTCGTCCTGTTACCGTGGACACGGCTATTCGAATAGTTTACTTCCCTGCAGGGGTGCACCACATTCCCCAACACGCTCGATAAGCTCCGGTCGGATACAATTTTCTGGTCATGCCCGGCCTCGGCAGATCGACACGACGTAGTCCTACCTAGGCTCAACAGAGAGGCCAACACGCCGGTCTACATCCTAATGGCTCGGGGTCTTGGGCCATCGCCCTCGCCATCCTGCACGTTACGCCATCGGCTGGGACCAGTCCTAGCATGCCTTAACTCACAAGCGCCATGCGTTCCAGACCACCCGGGCGCGAGTCGAAAAATGTGGCATCTGAAGAGCTTTCGGGAGAATGTACGCCGCCGAGCAGCCCATACTGATTACCCCGCGTGGTGGTTAGTGCGTATAAGGCCAACGACCTAACTCAGATTAAATACTCAACCCATTAGCAATTTATTAGTGCGGGGCAAGCTCGAACCATAAGTGCAGTCCGTCACCCCGCCAAGAACACTCGAGTGCCTTCCGGCGCACCCAACCAAGTCTCCGGATGCCTTGCGGCGCATCCCACCAATATCTCTCGCGGGTACCCTTGGGGCCGACCCGTCTTTAACATGTTTCAGTCACCCGGTCATAGTAACTGTGAGGCTATACTCCAAGTGGAGATCCGAGGAATCACCCTCGATAGATCCCACTCGAGGTAGGAGTAAGACAAAAGTCGCTACCGGTAAATGGAAAGGAGGAATCACCCTCGATACCCATTATCGATAGCTACGCCACAGAATTAACACTGGGAGTGCTAAGTGAGGTATCACCCTCGGCACTCGGTAGTAGCTCTGTAGTGCCCTACTCAAGGGGTGTGTAGTGATGTGACGGTAACGGCTTGTCAGTCATGACGACTGAGTCTTCTGTCTTCAAGTCCTCGGTGTCGTCGATGAAAGCAGGGGCAACTGGGACTAAGGGGTCTCAGGGGTTCACTGATCCACCTATACTAAGCATTTGATATGATAACAGGTGAAGTAACAGTTCATCAAAAACAGGCTATGCATCAGAATAGGAGCTATCTATTACAGTAGCAAAATCTAATGCAAGCATAAGAGGGAGAGAGATGGGTGATATCGGAATGCTCAAGGGGGTTTGCTTGCCTTGCTGGTCTGCTGCAAAAGGCTGGTCGTCAGGGGCGTAGTCGATCACGGCAGCAGCGTCAGTCTCTGGCTCTACCGGTAAGAAGAGGGGGAAGAAACAATAAATACAAAGCACACAGATGCAACATGATGCATGACATGGCAATTCGCAGTGTTAGGGGTGATCTAACGCAGTACTACACGTCTCAGACGAAGCGGGAGAATATCTGACGATATTTCCCGGGTCTGTTGATTTACCGGACAGACAAATCGGAGGGGGAAAGTTCCATGTTTGCGGTGCTAGAGGCATGTGCCGACTAGGATGCATTGCAGGGTTGCCTAAAACCAAGACTAAGTCATATTAGTTATTTTTAGGATTTAATTTGGATTTATTAATCGGTAGGCATGCACTATTCACCTATCCGAAACAGGCAAAAAGTTGCATGTTCAGATAGCTAGGGCCATGTGACAGATGAATGGATGGCACCATTGCATTCTTTGGATTTTTCTGATCAAGTTTCATATATAAATTATTTTTATCTGAGCTACGGTTTAAAAGTTATGAGTTTATAAAGTTTTATTAGTTTTCTGAAATTATTTTAATTAAATAAATGGACATTATCCAGAATAGTGAATGCTGATGTCAGCATGACATCAGCAGGACAATGGGTCCCACCTGTCATAGAGACAGAGGCATTTTAGTTTATTAGATTTATTTAAACAGAGTTAATTAGGCAGTGGGGGCCACATGTCAGTGACTGATTAGCAATTTAATTAATTTCATTTTACTAATCTAATTTTCCATAACAGAGCTGACAGGGGTGGCCCACCTGTCATACACACAGGGGGCCTGGGCCCCACATGTCAGTGGCTGGGGCCAGTCCTGTCAGCAGTTGACCGTGGTCAACGGGTCAACTGGGGCCTGGGGACCCACCTGGCAGTGACCCTGGGGGTGGCCCCAGGACAACCCTGCCGGCGGCGGCCGCGTTTGGTTGCCAGAGGAGCTCCGGCGAGCGCTAGAGAGACGGCCGGGGCTCGGGTTTCTTCCACAGGCGACCATTTGGCACGCGGCCGGTCGCGTTTGAACGGGCGTTCAACGCCGCGTCGAATGGTGGCGGTGGCACAGACGGAGGTGGCCCGTAGCGACGACGGCGGGCTCACCGGCGGACGGAGGCGTTCGGGCGTCGTCGGGTTCGAAGCAGCAGCGCGCACGCGAGCAATTGGAAGGGCCAGGCACGACCTACGCGGTGCGGTGAGTTCAACGGATGCAAGCCCGGGACCAATTGGTCACCGGAGCCTCGCCGGCGATGAGCCGAGGCGGAGGCGCGTTCGGGTGCTCGTCGTTGCCGGCGCTAGGGGGCACTAGCGGACGCGTGCGGGTGCTCGTCGTGCTCCTGGGAGCACCAGGAGCTCGACGGTGGGCTCAGAGGAGAAAGACGGCGACGGTGGCCACGAACACGAGCTCAACGGCGGCGACGCGTTCGGGCACGACGGGGAACGGTGTCTGCGGCGAGCTAGCGGGCAAGAGGAGGGGCAGAGAAGGATGGGGAGGCTCACTGTGAGGTGTGGCCGTTCAACGTGGGCTCGGGGGAGGCTCGACGACGGCGAATCGACGGCGACGAGCTCGGGTGCCCGAGGTTGAAGACGACGGCGCGAGGGCGTTTCAGGGGCGTAGGAGCTCGGGCTCGCGGTCGGGGAGGAAGAGGAGGTCATGGCGGAGCTGCTGGGCGTCTCCGCGGGGCTCGGGGGTGGCTGCGGCCGCGGCTAGCCGGCAGCCATGGCGACGGCGGCGCTCGGATCTGGAGGGGGAGAGCGAGCGAGAGGGGGAGAATGGGGAGGAGGGCGTCCAGGGGGAGGCCTGGGCGCGGCCTTATCCTCCCGCTCACCTGCCCCGTCGTGGTGGCGAGCTGCGAGCGGCAGCGGGCGAGCGCGGCCATGGCGAGGCCGACACGGCGGCGGGAGCAGGTAGGGGAAGGTGATTTGGGCTGGGCCAGCGCGGCCCAGCGCCAGGTAAGTGGGCTTTGTCCCTTTTTCTTTTTCTTTTTCTTTCTGTTTTCTTTTCTGTTCTCTTTTTCCAGCTTCTGTTTTAATTTATTTTAGGCAATTTTCTTTATTGTAAAAATGTGTCACTGGTCCCATTAAATAGTTTGCAATATTAGGGAGGGCCACATCCAATTTGAGCATTTTTATAAATTGTTTTCATTTTCCAATGCAATTTAGAGCATTTTAAATTGCTTTTAGCTTCTGCTAATTATGGTGGGGTCCACACCAGTAGGTTGGTGATGTTGTTTTCCTCAACAATATTTATTTTATGATATTCAACAATTTTGGAACATTTTACTTTTGCTGTTTGAAAATTTAATTTCATCACATAAAACCACAGGGCATTTGCATTGGAATTTGAATTGCAATTTGAACTCCAACTTGATCAAGCTTCACTTAGCAAAATGATTAGGCACTGTTCATGATCATTACTGTAGCTTAATTACAATGATCACTATAGCATAAGCCCAGGGTGTCACAGAGAGTTCCCCCGAAGACACCAAATATGCTTGCCACGAGCACATGGCTCTTCCATCAAGGCAATTTTGGGGCAACAAAAGAAACTCCAAGCCCAACCTCTCCGAGAAAAACTCAAGTGGCACCAAAGGCAAGCAACATGTGAGGACTTGATATAATTGTGGCAACGTGAGTCACTCCATCGTGGATTGTCCATATGAGAAGAGGGAAGACAATGGTGGCAACATAATCTGCAAAGGCAAGGCCAAGTCCTTTCCCAACAAAAAAAATTCATGAAGCGGGTGCCACAAAAGTGGTTGGTGGTGCTCAAAGATCACGCCTCCGACGATGACGATGATGATACAAGTGGTGAAGGAATTGTAACAACCTCCAACGCCATTGCCATCTCTTCTCCAACCTCGGTGTATCTCTTCGACTCCCCCAATGAGAACCTCGTCGCTGCCGCCAAGTGCCTCATGGCCAAATCCACCAACAAGGTAACCTACAATATCAAAACTACTATCACTAGTCATCCTTCCTTGATGGATTGTGTAGATGAAACGGAGGTGGTTAAGGTGGATGAAAATGATTTTGACAAGTTCTTGGGTAAGCTCAAATGTGAGACCAAAAAGCACTTCATTGCTCTCTTGGAACAACTAGGTGGGGCCAATGACACCATTGAGTCTCATGAAGATACCATCACTAAGATGAAAGGTCATAGTCGTGACTATACCGATGAGATTGTGGATCTTTCCCATGCCCTTTAGGAAGAGCAAGGTATTTGTTTGGCTCTTGAGGAGTCACACAACGTTGACCTTGCTAAGTTAAGGAAAGATCATAATCATGCTCAAGTTCTTGCTCGGGTTCTTAAATCTGAGAACGTTGAACTTGGGGTTGGCCATGCTATCCTCAAAGAGGAATTTGAGTTACTTGACAAGGCTCACAAGGCCTTGAAGAGTTCTCATAAGTCTCTCAAAGAGTGTCATGATAAACTCCAAGTAAAACTAACTAAAGAGATTGCTACTTGCCCTCCTTTTATATTAATTGAAAATGCTCATGCTACTAACCCTTGTTGTGAGCATGCTCATCTTGTTGAGGAGAATGCCAAGTTGAAAGAGCAACTTGAGAAAGGCCTTGTCACTTCCATTCAAGGCGAGAAGAATCGCAATGACCTTTTGAGCAAGCAAAATAAAGTTGTGGCTAAGGAGGGACTTGGATTTGCACCAAGGCAAAGAAGAAGAACACCAAGAAGAAAGACAGGACCAAGCAAGCTCTTCCTCTCAAAACTACCTTCGTCAAAGAGGGAGAGGGTGCTTCGAAGGAGAAGAACAAGGTGGTTTGTGGTGGTACCAATAAAGGCAAAACCACTCCACCCAACAATGCCGGCAATTTTAACCCTTCTTATGTGTTATGTGTTGGAAATATGCCCTAGAGGCAACAATAAAAGTAGTTATTATTATATTTCCTTGTTCATGATAGTCGTTTATTATCCATGCTATAATTGTATTGATTGGAAACTCAATTACATGTGTGGATACATAGACAACACAGTGTCCCTAGTATGCCTCTAGTGGACTAGCTCGTTGATCAAAGATGGTCAAGGTTTCCTAGCCATAGACATGAGATGTCATTTGATAACGGGATCACATCATTAGGAGAATGATGTGAAGGACAAGACCCAAACTATGAATGTAGCATATGATCGTGTCAGTTTATTGCTATTGTTTTCTGCATGTCAAGTATCTGTTCCTATGACCATGAGATCATGCAACTCACTGACACCGGAGGAATACCTTGTGTGTATCAAACGTCACAACGTAACTGGGTGACTATAAAGATGCTCTACAGGTATCTCCGAAGGTGTCTGTTGAGCTGGCATGGATCAAGACTGGGATTTGTTACTCCGTATGACGGAGAGGTATCTCAGGGCCCACTAGGTAATACAACATCACAATAAGCCTTGCAAGCAATGTGACTAAAGTGTTAGCCACGGGATCTTGTATTACGGAACGAGTAAAGAGACTTGCCGGTAACGAGATTGAACTAGGTATAGAGATACCGACGATCGAAACTCGGGCAAGTAACATACCGAAGAACAAAGGGAACAGCGTACGGGATTAACTGAATCCTTGACATAGAGGTTCAACCGATAAAGATCTTCACAGAATATCTAGGAACCAATATGGGCATCCAGGTCCCGCTATTGGTTATTGACCGTAGAGGTGTCTCGGTCATGTCTACATAGTTCTCGAACCCGCAGGGTCTGCACACTTAAGGTTCGGTGACGTTTCGGTATAGTTGAGTTATGTATGTTGGTAACCTAAGGTTGTTTGGAGTCCCGGATGAGATCCCGGACATCACGAGGAGCTCCGGAATGGTCCGGAGGTAAAGATTGATATATAGGAAAGTGGTGTTTGAACTCCGGAAAAGTTTCGGGCATTTCCGGCAGTGTACCGGGAGTGACGAATGGGTTCCGGGGGTCCACCAAGTGGACCCACCACACCCCAAGAGGGCCACATGGGCCTTAGGGTGGCGCACCAGCCCCTGGTGGGCTGGTCTGCCAGCCCAAGTGGGCCTATGCGGCTGGAATTTTGGGGAAAGGAAAGTCCAAGTGGGGAAGGGAAGGAATCCTACTAGGAGTAGGATTGGAGGTGGACTCCTCCACCTCCACCTCCTTCGGCCGACTCCTAGGAGGATCCCTAGGTCGGCCAGCCCCTCCCCTCCCTCCTATATATACTAGAGGGGAGAGAGGGCAGCACCCCAAGAAACCCTAGCCACGGTGCAGCTCTCTCTCCCCGATAGATCAAATCCTCTAGTTTCAGCGGCGCTTAGGCGAAGCCCTGCTGGAACAGTTCCACCACCACCGCTACCGCGCCATCTCGCTGCCGGAGAACTCATCTACCTCTCCGATCCCTCTTGCTGGATCAAGAAGGCGGAGATCGTCATCGAGCTGTACTTGTGCTGAATGCGGAGTTGCCGTCCGTTCGGCACTAGATCGTGATTGGATCGCGGGACGCTCGGCGATTTGGATCGCGAAGACGTTCGACTACATCAACCGCGTTTCTTAACGCTTCCCTCTTAGCGATCTACAAGGGTATGTAGATCCACTCTCCCTCTCGTAGATGCTCATCACCATGGATAAATCTTGCGTGTGCGTAGGAAAATTTTTGTTTCCCATGCAACGTTCCCCAACATTATGTCGTGCTAGTGATGGGCATGTTTATGCCAAATTTGTTGGTTCCCATTATGAGTACATTGATTAGCCTATTTGGGTTCCTAAGATTCTTGTTACTAACATGAAAGGACCCATTCAAGAATGGGTACCTAAATCCAGACATTGATCTCTTGTAGGAAATTGCTTCTGGCGGAGGTTCATGGTTGCTCGATAGTGGAGCAACAAATCATATGGCCGGAAGCATGGACTTGGTGGTGGACGTTCAAGCTAGTACATCTATGTCCACTCACATCCAATTTTATGATGGTTGAACGTCAAAGGTAGTGGGTCTTGGCAAGATGGTAATCTTTCCGGATCTAACCATTGAGAAAGTCATGCTTGTTGAGACCCTTGCATACAATTTACTTTGTGTCCGTCAACTTGCACTCATGGGCTTTTCTACTTTCTTTGGTCTAAATATTGTGGAATTTTTGTGGAGCGGGACTCTTAAAGTAGCCTATGTTGGATATGTTGAGAACAGTCTCTATGTGGTCAACTTCTCGGAGAGGCCCACTAAGACCCCAACATGTTTAATGGCCAAAGTTGACGTGGGGTGGCTTTGGCATCGCCGTTTAGCCCACGTCAATATGAGATATTTGGAAAGCCTCCTCAATGGGGACCATGTTCGTGGACTAACAAATGTTATTTTTGCTAAACATCATGCTTGCAATGTTTGTATTGAAGGAAAGCTACATAATAAGGCTCACCGTCCCACAACCATTATATCTTCCAATAGGCCCTTGGAGCTCCTTCATATTGATCTCTTCGGACCTCCATCTTTTGATAGTCTTTGTGGGAGGAAGTATTGCTTGGTGACTGTTGACGATTATTCAAGATACACTTGGGTATATTTCTTCAAGAGGAATAGCAAGACCCCAACAAACGGTGATTGACTTTGTAAAGGAAGCTCAACGTCAACATGATGCAAAGATATTGATCATTAGAAGTGACAACGACAATGAGTTCAAGAACTACACCTTGGATGAGAGTTTCTTAGTGATGAGGGGATCAAAAATCAATATTCCGCACCTTATACCCCTCAAAAAATGGTGTAGCAGAGAGGAAGAACCGGACATTGATGGACGCGACAAGGACCATGATGGAGGAATTCAAATCTCTATACAACATTTTGGCCAAAACTATCAACACCGCTTGCCATGCACCCAATCAGCTCTACCTCCGCAAAGGCTTGAAGAGGACTCCGTTTGAGATACTTACCGGTAACAAGCCCAACATCAAGTACTTTCGGGTGTTCAGTTTTAAGTGTTTCATTCTCAAGAAAGGTGCTCGTTTGTTAAATTTGAAACTAGAGCTCAAGAGGGCATATTTTTTGGTTATGCTACAAACTCTCATGCTTACCGTGTCCTCAACAAGTCCAATGGACTCATTGAGGAGACATGTAACATGGAGTTTGATGAAAATAATGGCTCCCAAGTGAAGCAAAGTGGTCTTTGTGATGTAGGTGATGACATCCCTCCTCAAGCCATAAGAAGAATGGGTGTTGGACATTTCCTACCCATTGAGGAACCCCTTGTGGTGGAAGAAGAAGGACAATGTTCTACGCAAGTGGAAACATCACCAACACTTGACCCACACGCTTCCGAAGAACAAAGTGAAGGCCCTCCACCAAGTGAACAAGATTAAGGCCAAGATCATCCTCATTATGATGGTGATGTACCTAATGATGACCAAGATCACACTATTGGGAAATGGCTTATAGTGGAACCCCCATTAGTGGCAGGCACAGTTTAGCACCACCCACTTCTAATCTGAAAATTTACCAAAGGCGAGCTGTAAAATTCGCCCGCCATTGTTGTTGGCATACCAGTGGCGAGCACTTGTTTGGGCCTGCCACTGGTAACAAGTCTCCAGATTTCCCATTGGACAAATGTTAGCAGTGGCGAGCATGAACATGTGCCCGGCACTGTCGTTTTGGTTACCAGTGGCGGGCACCAACAATTCCCCGCCAGTATTATTTTTGGTCTCATGGCAAAATTTTGCCTAAAAGTAGCAGCGATGGGCTTTAGTTAGGGCTCGCCACTTGTTTCTCAATTGGCAGTGACGGGCTTTAGTTTGTGACCGCGATAGGCTCAAATAGATAACCTACCCCAAAACATAACCCCTCGTCCCCCGTCGCCGCCCCCATCCTATCGTCTCCCTCTTCCCTCGATCCCCACCGCTCCACATCCAGGCATCGCTCACCGCTGCCGTGGCACGCACACTCACGAGGTGGTCTCGTGCCCCTCCATCCTCTAGTCCGGCTAGATCCTCTGTTCCCTGTCTCCGGCACTCGCCCGCAACACCTAGGTGTGGCTAGGGTTTCAGTTGCAGCCATTTGTCCATCGTCGGCCCATCTCCAGCGGCTCCTCTCGGCCACACACACAGCGCTCCCCTGCGCCCTCTCCGCCTCCTGGGTGCGCTCGGCCTTGTTGGACTGGACATCGCCGAGACCGAACTCTGCCGCGCACCAGACGTGGTCGACCTCCACTTCGACCGCTGCATCGCAGACAAACCTCTAAGGTGAGCAATCATACCTCTTCATCCCTCCTCTGCACATAGTAAGAAGAACCACAAATCATTAAAAAGAAACACCATATGATTGATCTTGGGCTCTATGTTTCACAACATGGACATGATGTGGATGGTTTTGGCAACACCATTTAACTTGTTGTTACTCGCATAGAAAACTGTGTGTTTTCATATTGTAGTAGATGGTTAAAAAATGTGTCATAAACAAAGTACAAGGCATCACCAAGATCCTTTGTGTTATAAATAGAAAACATAAATTTCTTAGCCCGCCAAAAATATTCCACCTTCACAAGGTAGTAAACTTACCCCCAGGTTTTATGGTATGAGTGTCCCAATGCTTGTCTTATTTCATAATTGAATTTGTTAAGGCAACATACCCCATGTTAACTTCACCTATTTTACGAAACCTAACTTAGTCAACACAAGAGCATGTTATAATAGTAACACAACTTAGTGAGGAAACACTAATGAGTTCCATACACCATTAGAGCTCATTATCAATCAAGCCTCTAAGATAATCATTCACACACATTATCAATCACAGGGAAATTATTAAGCTTCAACGTTAACTATTGCAATAGGTATTTCTTCTCAACTTACCTAATGCATCTGAACAAAGATCTAATGAGATTCATGTTCATACGCTCTAGATTCCCTGATGGATCACTTCATTTAAAAGATGGAAAACATACCCAAAATCTTGATAATAATCACCACAACCCCGTTGGGCCGAAGATGGAAAAGAACTTGATGAATTCTGACAAATGATTATAAACGACGTTAATCATAAATATAACCACGAGCTAGACGATACTGGCAAACTTGCCACTTGAATGAAATGTAACATATGATTATAAACGACATTGGTCAGATATGTAATCAACATGTTACATCATGATGGTCATTACACTACCAAGCTTGCCACTTTATCATTCATGTGTGCTTCATAATGCATAAGTGATTAAGTACACATTAACATAATAAAGGGAGTGATATTCATTCATTCTTCTAAATAAGACTTGTTGCATTTGAATTTCCACATGAGAGAGAGAAGGAAGTTATTACTAGATATGATCTACTATCCCCATAATTTTTTATTTACTGAATCTCATGGTAAATCTGGAAGTTGCATTACATATATGTGTATCATGCACAACTAAGTAGGGTCGTTGCTTTTCCGCTCAAGGTAGGTTTCTTCCCATTTATATCAAATAAGGAATGGCTTCCTCCGCCAGCAGCCAGGGCAAGACACTGCTGTCGGCAGCGGACTCCTCCACCTCCGAGGCTACTACAAATCCCTCCTCCGCCTCCCGCTCAAGCAGTTCAGTGGTAAATTTTGAACGGAGCTGAACTTAATTTCATGTTGTTATGTTATTGTAGGAATCCCTCGTACCGATTCTATTGTCACTGTACGAATTAATTATGGATGATGATACATGACTGTTTTTTATTCATAAATATAATCATCTCATGAAGCGTGAACATTTAATTGGATTTGTCCAACAATACAGAGCTTCAAAAGAGTGTAGAAAATATCGTGAAATGTTGATTAATTTCCGTTTCGCGAGATTTCAGACACTCAATCTTTCATTTTTCAGCATAAGTCATGCCCATTTTTCTGTCCATCCTTTAACTTAGATAATTATTCCATAACATGAACTTAGGCAATGAACGAAGGACACCCCTTCTATGGCGACAGGAGGCTACGCGCATGTTATGAAGTTCACCTAACTTGCACTGAGATATGTGTTGACCTTCAGGACGACTTTATGGAGTGGGCGGTATGTTCCATTTAATTGAAGTGAGATATGTGTCGACCTTCAGGACGACCTTCACAACGCCCATAATTGTCTAATATATGTTTTTTTATCATACTCAGCGCATCCCTTGTTGGGGAACGGAGGATTTCATGCGTGTGGCTAACCTGGCAATGGATAAGGAGTGGACGATTTAGTTTGACATGATGCTGCTTAAGAATGGCATTCCCTTAACCCTCACTCTCACCAACGTGGGAGGGAGAACGTATTTCCATGGTCAAAATTGGATGAACATTGCCAGAGAATTATGGATCCAAGCTGGGAGGTCGTTCTTACTTTTCCTTCATGAATTTGAGGAGGGTCATCCGGGCGGCAACAAGATCTATCTGTGGTACAGTGTACCACAATCACCGTAGAACCGCATCGGAGGATACCCGCGCCCACGGAAGCTACGAATACCGCCCTAGCCATGATTAAGAAGGTGATTGGAGAGATGATGGACTTAGTTTCATGTTGTTATGATGGAGCTTAATTTTATCTTGTTATGTTATCTATATGATCTATGTGAAGTTAGTTCCGTATGCCTTTATGTGGTAAATAAGCATGTTTAATTTCTGCACATAGCCCATAGGGATCCCCCTTTATGAACACAACAAATGAACAACGAGAATTATATGGTAGTTTTTGCACATGGCCCATAGGTGCTTGTTTACATGGTGTTGGGTTACTAATTGGTGCTTGTTTACATGCTAAGTAATGATTTCTCATTTAGTACATAGAGGTTCTTGAATCAATTCTGGAAGTTAGATTCACTCTTCACTAGTGCAGAAAAGCCTAGCTATGGCGTGGCAAAAAGTGACCTGCTCGCATGGACACCAGACGCCACCAATATGGCGCCACTGTTAGAATTTAGTTGTGGCGTTGGAGACGACGCCAACAGTATTTTGAATACCTATGGCGTTGAACATATTTGCACGCTGGCACTGTCATATTTCGCTAATAAAAAAACAATACCAGCTTCACAAACTAAACATTTCAACAATTAACAAAAGATGCTAAACGTTTCAGCAATTAACAAAAGATTCTAAACGTTTCAGCAACTCACAAAAGATGCTAAACGTTTCAGCAATTCACAAAAGATGCTACCGGGTCCACAAACTAAATGTTTCAGGATATTCACAAAAGAAAAGCACCAAACTTCTCACAATATATTCACCTCTCGACACTACCTATTTTTTTTCGAAGGACTAACTTAAGCTCACGAAGCTTGTTCTTATTCACCTGCCCCTCCCTTATGTAATGGGCTTTCTCCGTCTTGAATTGAGTCCTCTCGGACTTGAGGACTTCTATGCCCTTCTTGTAATTACTTATGTCCTGCTTCCTCCACGTGATTTGATGTTCGAGACTGCAAATCTTATGAATGGCAATAGCATTGTCATCGATAATGTTATCCCTTTCCTTCTTGAGGGAAGCACTAACCTCCTCCAGGGCCTTGATGATACTCTCATGTGACGCGATTAGCTCGTGATTGAGCACGTCGACGTCACATGTCTTCTACTCATTGGGTGGTGTACAAGGCGGAGCTCGTACATATCCCTGGCAAGGGTTTGAAAACTTCAACAATTAATTAATGGTTAGATATATTGATGTTTTCAATGCTCATGCATGTTTTTTGTAACCAGCCAAATTAACTGGTTGGTGCTCACTTCGCCTTTCTCTTCGGCAAAATCCGACCAGTGCTCAGAGGAGCCTACAAAGATGCTAGAGTCGGCCATGCTGTAGCATCAAACAAAAAACCTTGTGATTTAATGTTTTAGAGTGTATTATCAAAAAAGTTGTAGACAAATTAAAATAGAAACACTTGAAAGCTCTACCATCAACTATGTAATGTTTTTAGCTAGAGTGTATCATCAACTATTTATTTGAATGTTGTCAAGCTCTACCATCAACTATGTAATGTTTTAGCCAATTAAGGTGTCGCAACTTGTTTACACACTACTGCATTTTTTTTGCATGGTAATACACTACTCCTCTACATGGCCACCCTTCCATATGTAATGCTTCTTTTTAATTAAGGGTTTCCATAGTTTATGTATTATCGTATTTCTAGCGTAAGGTCTTTAGTTATGTTTAGTATGACCCTTTGCTACTTTGTTAGTTCTTTTGTGTGATAATTTTGTAAACACCAAGATATGTTGGATAGTGAAAGAAAGCAAACACCAAGATATATACTCCCTCCATCCCAAAATAATTGTCTCAAGCTTAGTACAACATTGTACTAGAGCTAGTACAAAGTTGAGACAGTAATTTTGGAACAGAGGGAGTATATGTTATCAAATGCCCAAATGTATTCCACACAAGTGTATTGTCACACCAGTTGCTTATTGTTACTATATAATTTGGTCTGATTCTTATTATACCACTTCATGAAACCTAATTTACATTATACCACTTCAGATCAGCCCACAAAACCTATTTTTTCATACATTGCAACTCATATACTACTAACACTAAATATAGCACGTATTATTGAAAAATGGGTTTGGGGAAACTTCTTTCCATACCTCTTTGGATATGACATGGCGGGCGGCGTCGGCAGGGCGGCGGCGGGCGGAGACGGGCGACGTCGGCGGGGCGGCGTCAGGCGGCGTCGGGCGGAGACGCGCGGCATCGGCGGGGCGGCGTCGGGCGGAGACGCGACGCGTGAGGCGGCGGCGGCGGGGCGGCATCGGGAGGAGATGCGACACATCAGGCGGCGGCGGTGGTGGCTGGGATGGAGAAGAGGACGTGCCGGTGGAGTTGGGGTCGAGAGTGAGGATAAGTTTTTTTTACTGTGTCGGGCTGTTAAAACCCACTAGTGCTGGCGTGGGCCTAATCGGCCTAATGTGTGCAACGCCGACCCTAATTTGCAACGCCAGCACTAAGCAAATAGCTATGGCGTTCGAATTTGTCCAACGACATAGCTATTTGAAAATAGTAGTGCTGGTGTTAGTGCGAAATGTCGTGCCACGAGCAAGAGTTGTGGCTAGCCATTTCTGCACTAGTGCTTTGTTAGATAAAACATGTTACCCATGTTATGTAATATTCACCATTCTCACCCGTTGATATTCGTTTTTTCTCTGGTTCATGTATTCGTGGCTTCATGGCTTATTCTTTTTTCTTTTGCAGGTGGGATCCAATTGAGAAAGAATGGTTGAGTAGAAGGCTACTAGGATGAGCAACATCTACCATATTCAGCCATTTCATTCTTCCTGCTTTGTTTTTTATCAATTAAGAACATTGATGATCTTTGTGCAAGCCTATCTAAATTTGTGATTCGACGATGATGTATGTTAATTGGATGGTGATGATGTACTCCCTCCGTCTCGGTGTGTAAGTCATCTTACGAAAATCAGATTTTCCCAAAACACTTAGGTGTGGTGCATTAATTCTCACCTCGTTTCTTGTTTCTTAACAATCAACCAATAGAAAATGTGGGGTGTGTATGTTTTTAATGACTTGAGACTACCTAGCATCGCATGCATTGGTCAGTTTATTGCATGCAATGATATTAATTAGCTAATAAATATTAAGTTCTCTCGTTTTCTCCTTCACCTTGGTCGTAGTGCACAACGTAAGATGACTTATACGCCGAGACGGAGGGAGTATGTAAATTGGATGCCAGCTTATATGCTATATGTATGTAGATGTCAAGAATATATATACATGAACTGTACTATGTTGTATGCATAATACAATACGTGCATATTTTTTAAATCTTGGAAATTAATGGCAGTGGCGGGCAACAGCAGGTGCTCACCACCGGTGCATCTGCTATGGTGCAGCCTTGCTCTCATGCGCCCAACTAGTACTGGCGGGTGCTACTTCATGCCCGCCACTACTGACTAATTCGCAGTGGCGGGCCACCGCCTGCCACTGGTGGCCTGTTAGCAGTGGCGAGAGGTCAATGGCGGGATGGTCTGGGCCCCTAGCCCACCACTGATGGCCATTTTGCACCCACCACTGCTAGGCCTTTTCAGAGTAGTGTCATGTTCATGACTCCGAGCAAGCTCATGATGGCGCTCAAGATGATAATGATGATGATCCTCAAGGCTGACTTGAAAAAAAACTAGAGCACCGGGCCACCAAGATTGCTTCTAGCCTTAAACAAAAGGGACACATCATGGAGAATGCCCTTGGAAGCCTAAGAAAAGGGGTAACTGCTCATTAAAAATTAACAAACTTTTGTGAGCATCACTCGTTTGTTTCTTGTGTTGAGCCCCAAAAGATCTATGAGGCGGTTGAGGACCCGGATTGGCTAGAAGCCATGCATGAAGGACTCAATAACTTTGAGCACAAAAAAGTGTGGCAATTGGTGCCAAGGCCAAAGGAGAATGATACTTGTGATCTGCGTTGGCTTTTCCGTGAAGAGGAACGGGTAGTTGCAGCACAATGTGGGTAAGTATTTCCCTCAGTTATGAAACCAAGGTATATCGAACCAATAGGAATATCACTTCTTATCCGTCTTCAGCGACTGCACACAAAAGAACAAACGACTTGCACCCAACGCGGGCAAGAGGGTTGTCAATCCCCTTGATCTCGTTATTTGCAAGCAAATGAGTTATGTAGATAATTGTTGATAAATAAAAATTGCAAAATAAAATAAAAGGTAAATAAAGGCAAGAAGGTAGGAATTGTGTTTGCGAATATATAAGTGAATAGACTCGGGGGGCCATAATGTTCCCTAGCGGCATCTCTCATGTAGGCAACGTATGGCGGGTAACAAATTACTATTGGGCAATTGACAGAAAAGCGAATAGTTATGTGATATTCACGGCAATGATCATGTCTATATATGCATCACGTCCATAAGCAAATAGGCCGACTCCTGCCTACACCTATTACTATTACTCCACCCATCGACCGCTATCCAATATGCATCAAGAGTATTAAGTAAAACAGAGTAATGCTTGGAGAACAGTGACATGATGTAGATGATGAGGATGCCTGCCCCGGGTAGGGTCATAAGCCTAACATCTGAGGGCCACCTATGTCCCTTCAATGTCATTACAGCCCCTGGGCAGAGACTCATTCGGATGAGTATAGCCGTTCACTCGGTTTATTCATGTCACTCGGACTACACGGCGCCATTCGGACAGACAGAAGCTCAGGCGACCCGGAAGATCAAGCGTCCTTAGAATTCGAGTAGTCATTCGTTGTGAGTTAATTCACTGTTACCAGTAACGTCAGGTTAATCAGCTGTTCCTGTAACGCAGTATTCATTGGCATTTATTGCCCTAATCATGGCGCTCGGCCGGTGGTGGCGCACTCTATATAAGCCACCCCCGGGCGCCAGAGCAAGGGTTCCGACCCTCTGTTATCTTCTACCACCATAAGCAAACACCACAGCCTCCGGGCACCGAGACGTAGGGCTGTTATCACTTCCGAGTGAGGCCTGAACTCGTACAAACCGAGTGTGGGGACCCCGACTCATAAGTCGTGATCGCCGAATGCACGTGTACAGTGATCCCAGAGATCAATTCTCACTGAACACACAGAAGC
The DNA here is from genome assembly GCA_039707655.1 of Elymus sibiricus. Classification (NCBI taxonomy): domain Eukaryota; kingdom Viridiplantae; phylum Streptophyta; class Magnoliopsida; order Poales; family Poaceae; genus Elymus; species Elymus sibiricus. The sequence goes on from CM077665.1 coordinate 485,075,045, forward strand.
TGAATAACAAGAGTCTTACATCCACATTTAGCGTCTTACACAAATAAGGACCATGAAGGTCTAGTCTTACATAGATAGGGCCACAAGGGCCAAACACTTAAACATAACAAGCAGCGGAAATCTTGATCGAAAGCGTGAACCCATGCCATCTGCCTTAAACCTACAGGCATTCTGTCGTGGTTTTGTCACGGCAGATGTCCGAAGACTTAGGTTCGAGGCCATCGCCATAGCAGTGGACTCAAAGGGGTTGATCGGGACGAAGGACACGAGTTTACCCAGGTTCGGCCCCTCAAGTCGAGGTAAAAGCCTACGTCCTGCTTGTACTGTATTAACTGGAGTATCGATTACAAGGGAGCGGATTGCTTGACCTAGTTCTCGATTACTTGGTTTCTTGTCTAAGCCGCCCCGGGGTATAGCCTTTATATAAGAGGTCAAGGCCCCGGGTTACACGAGTCTCAAACCGACTCACACAACGTGTCCTACTCTGTCTCTAAGCCGCCATACCATCTTGAGTAAGCCGCCACCGAGCGGCTTAGCCACCCGGGTCATCACGCCATCTTCCGTCTCTGGGCCTCCGTCTTGGCCCGTCCGGTAAGCCGCCACACAGCCTGGCCTTGATCCTTCGGCCCACCTCACAGGTCTTGGGCTTACGAGCCGCCTAGTGTGACCCGGCCCCGCCTGGGCGGGTCTTACCATGGGGTTATATCCCCAACATTAGGCCCCAGGTTGATTTGAGCCAGCTCATGTCAAACTTTAACTTACTTAGCGGCGAGTCCTCTTAGTGCCGTCATTTGGAAAAACAATTTGTAACCTGCCATGACGTCACATCAAATATTCGGAAAAGATTCCATGACGTACGCAACGGATCTTTGCCACTGAAAGGTCATCCCGATAATCGAGGCGCCAATTTACTGTAGCTCCCCAATTTTCGCGCGCACGGTTGTCCTTCCCCTTATAAATAGCGACACGTGCGCCTCCTTGTTCTCCGCCTGTCACTGTCGTCTTCTTCCTCGCACGAAGACTCCTCTCTCCAGAGCTCCGTCGCCCGCAACTTGAAGCCTCGCCGTTGCTCTCATCGCCGGCCGCTGCCTCAACCCGGATTGGTTCAAAGTCTCGCCGGCGCCTCTGCATCCAAGAGGTAAACTCCCCTGGCCTTCGTTGAATCTGTGTCCACCCTCATTAGGGTTTCAAGTTCTTCAGTGTTCTTGCTAGTTCATCGCCATTCAACAACCACCGAGGCATCGAGCACTGCCTCAGACCTTGTATCGTTATTCTTTTGTTGCGGGCACTCCTCCGAAGTCAATCCCCCGTTCGTTCTTAGGTCCATGTGACACTCATTGCCGTGGATAGATTGATCTTGTTCTTCCATTGTTATTTCTAGGTTATATATACTTTCATTTTTCTTCGCCTGTAGATCTTGCAACAAAGAGATAATATGCAAAATCTGTTTCTGCACTTAACCATTTTTCTATCCATACTGCCTTGTTTTCTGCAACTCGCCATTGCCTTGGCGGCTCTCCGCCAATTACTCTGGCGGCTTAGCTCTTCCACTGCTACACTGATTATAACTGCATTACACAGCAAGTGCTCTTCTAACCCGCCATTCCTCCTATCTTTGTAGCATAACCCGCCGTCATGACAAGGACTCCATCATCCTGTGACTGGGTCAGCTCTGGAGTTACCGAACAGCTCCTTCTTGACTTTGTTGAGTCCGGCATGCTGCCGGGTAAAGACGAAATACACTGGCGGGTCCCAGGACTGGAGAAGAGGCCTGAGCCCAAGGAGGGAGAAATCATCATATTTACTGACCACATCCTTCGCGGGTTCTACCCTCACGGGTCAAAGTTCTTTCGGGATGTTCTTCACTTCTTCAATATCCACCCCCAAGATATAGGCCCTAACTCAGTCACCAACATATGCCAATTCCAAGTCTTAAGTGAAGTCTATATGCAAGAAGAACCGTCTGTTGACCTCTTCTATGACTACCACTACGCAAACCGCCAAACTGAGATGGCGGCTGGTCCCAGCTTGGAGCTTGGAGGTGTTACCATCCAGAGACGGAGAGACTTGCCATACCCTTCAGCTACCTTGCCAAGTCACCCCAAAGATTGGAATAAAACTTGGTTTTATTGTAAAGATACCTCTCCTGAAGGCGAAAATCATCTGCCGGGTTATCGTCCAACCCGGCTCTGCTTCACCAATGACAACCCCCTCCCAGCACGGATGACAGCCGCCGAACGAGCAAAGTACGCCCCGGCTTACACCAAAGTCAAGGCTTTACTGGCAAACGGCTTGACAGGTGTTGACCTAACCCACTGCTGGGTAAGCTGGAAGATCATGCCACTGAGCCGGCGTGACCGGCTCATGTGCGAATACACGGGTGAACCCAATGACCCCCTTTGTTTCAAGAACACTCCCTTGACTGACGAAGATATCAACACTGGCGTCAAGGGACTCCTTGGTGAAAGTCAGGAAGCTTGCAACAAGGTTGGGCTAAAGCCCTTCTACGTCAAGAATCCGGCTCCAGACGTAAGTCTCTTTTCCTTCAACTGACCACATTTATCTTGCACCTTCTAACCTTTGCCGGCGGCTTACGTATAGGCCGACTCCCCGTTCTGGAAAAAGAAGTTCAATCCGCCAGTGAGGAAGCCGAAAACGAAAACCCCTGCTAAGAAGAAGAAGAAGAAGGCCGCCACTCCAGAGCCGCCTGAAAGTGATGACTCGGAGGTAGAACTTGACTCTCTTGGCCGTCTCTTTATGCAACTTATTGACAATAATTACTCACAGGACGAAACGGAGGCAAGCCACGCAAACGCTCCCGAGGTAATTGACATTTCTGACTCAGAGATCTTTCCACAAGACAGAGTACGGCGGGTCGTCCGGAAAGTCCCCTTCTCTCATCCTCTTGCTCACTTAGATCCCAATTTCCTTTTGAAAAAGCAACAGCATAACTCCCGACGTCCGACCCGGAGCGCCGGCTCTGAAGATCTCGTGGCCGGGTTACCACATTCCCCGGCTCCTCGAAAACGGCCAGCTGAGGTATCCTTTAACTGAAACATAGCTTTCATCAGCTTTGCATTGTAACCTTACTTTGTCTTGTATTGTTTTGGCTGCCTTCAGGACTCCCCACCTTCATCTGGCGACTCAACCGTGTCCAAGCTGCCTCCAATGAAGATCAACCCGGAGTGCGTGCATTTACTTTGTACTGAACGTTTTCAATGTCCTTAACGTATATATAACCATCATCTGCGCCTTCCAGGGCCCAAGCAAAACGAAGGAAGACTGGCGAGTCTACTGCCGCCCCTACTGCCAAAGAGCCAGTGTTTGCCAAGCCGGCCTCTCCTGCACCAGCTGCAGACATTATGAAAGACACTCATCAGCCACCTGAGCCGGCGGGTCATGACACGACCGCTGAAAGCCCTGCGAGGGATGATCCTAAACCGCCCAGCCCTTCAATGGCTGTTGAAGATACAGTCCTTCCAGACGTTGCTATAACTAGGGCGGGTCACCAAACCCCTGAACCCCGTGTACTATCAAGGCACTCTGGCAAGGCTGAAACTTCTTCGATTGAGGAGTTTCATTTTGAATCCCCTGTGCTGGAGAAATTTACTGCTGACGAGCTTCACGCTGGGTTTTTAAACCGCCTAGAGTCAAGCCGGAAGATGGAGCTGAAGCTTGTCAGCCTTATGAAGAAAAAATATGAGGTAATATTATTACCAGCTTGTCCCTTATATCCTTTCATAGCCGCCAAGAGCCGGATTAATATGTCAAATAATAAACCGGGTCTTTCCTTGACAACACACTTTATAATTTGAGCTGTAGCCCCCAAGTATCGGGTTAGTATAAATAGTAGGCCGATACTCGATGTATAGAATTTGATCAGTTGTAGCCCCCAAGTCCGGGTTATCATGAAATGATGACCCGGATTCTCATTGGAAACTTTGAAAATGCTGATTGTAGCCCCCAAGGGCCGGCTTATCTTTTGAAAAATGAGCCGGGACTTTAATTGAAAGACTTGAGAGCGTGATCTGTAGCCCCCAAGGGCCGGCTTATCTTTAAAAAGATGAGTCGGGACTTAATTGAAAGACTTGAGAGCGTGATCTGTAGCCCCCAAGGGCCGGCTTATCTTTTAAAAGATGAGTCGGGACTGTAGCCTTAGAGAACAAACAGACATTAGCCCCCAAGTGTCGAGTATATTGCTTGCAATCTGCTTGAGACTTGTAGCATAATTTCCTCACTGATAACTTATCATGATCATTGAACCCCCTTTTCCTGTTTTTGTATTGTCACAGGATGCTCTGGAGGCGGCTGAGTCTGAAATGGCCAGCCTGAAGAAAAATCTCGCTTTGCAACAGACCGCCCGGTCAGAGGCGGAAACCAAATGGCGGGTTACCGTTGAAGATCTTGAGAAGACGCAAGTTGACTTTGCGCTTTTCAAGAAAAACACTGAAACACATCAAGCCGCCCTCACCAAGCGTGCAGAAGATGCTGAAGGGCGGCTTACCACTGTATCAACAGAACTACAGACCCTGAAACAGCATATATCATGGATGACCTCTGCTATCTTTGGTAAGCATATGGTACTTGGTGATCTTCCTGTCCATGCTAAATAATATTTCTGGCGGCTTATACCACCCAACCTTTCCTTGCAGGCGAAAGGAGCCGCCAATTGTCCTCCGACAGCGTGATGAAGCTGAAGGCAGTGTACTCCTTAGCTGAACAACTCTACTGCGGGACTCTCCTTACCATCAAAGCCATGCTGACTGAGAGGAGCATCCCCAAGCACATGAAAGGAGTCATAGAGCTGCTGTCCACGTTGCCCAAGCAGATTGACAAGCTCAAACGATCAGCCGCCAGGCAGGGGGCTCTATCCGCACTAAGCCGGTGCTTGGCTTTCGCTCCTGAGCTGACTGCTGAAGAGATGATGGACGGGTTCCCATCCAAAAAAGATGACGGCTCTGAGTTCACGACAGAAGACTATGCTCAATGCAGAAGGTCGTCCAGAGTGCTTGCCTCCAAGCTGGTGGAGGACCTTGATATGTCAACCTACCAGGCGGCTTATAGCGAGACGTCCAAGAAAATACGCGGTCCCACTTTTGAATGCAGAGACTTGACTCCTGCTCGCCGTAAGCATCTCTTCGTCCCTGAGATTGACCCGTCTCCTCTGTTTGAAGACGCCCGGTTTGAAGCGCTAACACACTGCAACTGGGACGTGGACAATCTTCAGATCGAAGAAGTCGAAGACCCGGAGCAGGATGACCCGCCGCCAAGCTGAACTTTATATTTGATAACCCGGCCTCCTGAGCCGCCAATTGTGTTGTATAAAACTTTTGGCTGTTGCCTGTTGGGCTCTCAAAGAGAGCTTTGTAATAGGCTTGTAGAAAAAACCCTTTCACTGTCTGACCCGTGCCATCGTGCACGTATGAATCTTTTGTCAATCGTAATATATTCCTTGCTTTTCTTCAAGCGGCTTATAGTGCCAATTTGCAAGGCGTCTTACCTTATAGATAAAAACCCGGCAAGATAAGATAAGACAGAAACATGTTCTGTACTGCTGTAAAGGGCGGCTTAAAAAGCCTAACCCGGAGGCGTGAAACCTCATTTTCCTTGCCTTTCTTTCTGAATACATAAGCCGGTTCTTCTGGGTGGTCTTAGCTACTTTGAACTCTTGATCAGAGCGTAGCAACCCAGAAAGAGACGCAGCAAATAGGAGAGTTTACCTCGCCGCTGTAAGAGGCCCTTGCAGGGGGTAAGTTATAGAACTCGCTGCACCCCTGACAAAGCGCAGCTACTTACAGGCAGGTATAACCCGGAGTTATGAATATAAGAGTTAACCTCGCCGCTGTATGAGGCCTTTGTAGGGGGTAAGTTATAGAACTCGCTGCACCCCTGACAAAGCGCATCTAAATACAGGCAGGTATAACCCGGCCTTACTGATGAGAGTTAGCCTCGCCGCTGTAAGAGGCCTTTGCAGGGGGTAAGTTTTAGAACTCGCTGCACCCTTGACAAAACGCATCTGCATACAGGCAGGCATAACCCGTTTTCGCAGATTAGAGGAGGTGAGTTCATAACTCGCTGCACTCCTAGTAATCTTTGTTGATAATATCAACTTGCACACCAACTTATAAGCCGCCGTCTTGTAAGCCGCCAGTAGGTGGTAATATTGTAGTTAAGGAGCCGATCAAGAAGGTTGAAGCTTAACCCGGCGGGTTAGAAGCCCCCAAATGACCATGTAACTCCGGTTGTAACCCGGCAGGTTGAAAGCCCCCAAGTGATCATATGATTGTAGCCATCTTGGACAATGTGAGATGTAAAAACGGCAGAGGCCCCGGCTTGCAGGGATGCCAACTTTATTATATATATATATGATATATACAATGATAATATACAACGAGGGAAGTCGATGACTTAGGTGTAGTAAGGCCGCAGATGAGCGATATTCCACGGCCGGAGGGTCTCCTGCCCAGAAGTGCATGATTCGTCCCGTACGTCAATGAGATAGTATGACCCATTGTTAAGGTTTCTGCTAACCACAAAAGGCCCTTCCCATGGAGGAGACAACTTGTGCGCGTCCGTCTGATCTTGAATCAGGCGCAACACTAAGTCGCCTTCTTGGAACGTCCGGGTCTTGACTCGGCGGCTGTGATAGCGGCGCAGGTCTTGCTGATAAATCGCCGATCGAGCCGCCGCCAGGTCACGCTCTTCATCCAAAGCATCCAACGCATCTTGACGCGCCGTCTCATTGTCTGCCTCAACGTAAGCCGCCACCCGTGGCGAGTCATGACGTATGTCACTTGGTAATACGGCTTCTGCGCCGTAAACCATGAAGAAAGGCGTATAGCCAGTGGATCTGTTGGGAGTTGTATTGATGCTCCATAAGACTGATGGTAACTCCTCAACCCAGCAACCCGGCGTTCTCTGCAAAGGAACCATAAGCCGGGGCTTGATACCTCTCAGGATCTCCTGGTTAGCACGTTCCGCCTGACCATTGGACTTTGGATGAGCCACAGCAGAGACGTCAAGCCGGATGTGCTCATCTTCACAGAAAGCTTGCATAGCCCCCTTGGATAGGTTTGTGCCATTATCTGTAATTATACTGTGGGGGTAACCAAAACGGTAGATCAGTTTCTTGACAAACTGAACCGCCGTAGCTGCGTCACACTTGCTGACCGGCTCAGCCTCCACCCACTTTGTAAATTTATCAACCGCCACCAAAAGGTGGGTCTTCTTATCTTTGGATCTCTTGAAGGGCCCGACCATATCAAGCCCCCAGACCGCAAACGGCCAAGTAATGGGGATCATGCGCAACTCCTGAGCCGGCACATGAGCACGTCGTCCAAACTTTTGACAGCCATCACACTTGAGAACTAAGTTTTCTGCGTCCTTATGAGCCGTCAGCCAGAAGAAACCATGTCTAAAAGCCTTGGCCACCAGAGATTTTGAGCCGGCATGATGACCACAATCTCCGGCGTGGATTTCATTCAGGATCTCCTTGCCTTCCTCAGGTGAAACACAACGCTGAAAGACGCCCGTAACGCTGCGTTTATGCAACTCGCCATTGATGATTGTCATGGACTTAGATCGTCTGACAATTTGCCTCGCCAAGGTCTCCTCCTCAGGTAACTCGCCACGAGTTAGATACGCCATGTAAGGCAACGTCCAGTTAGGAATAGCACGCAGAGCCGCCACCAATTGCCCCTCCGGGTCAGGAATAGCCAGATCTTCCTCCGAAGGTAACTTAACTGAGGGGTGATATAACACATCCAAGAAAACGTTAGGCGGCACCGGCTTACGCTGAGAGCCAAGTCTTGACAACGCGTCAGCCGCCTCGTTCTTGCGACGATCAATGTGATCCACCTGATAACCCTTAAAGTGACCTGCAATGACGTCTACCGCCTGACGATAAGCCGCCATCCGTGGGTCCTTGGAATCCCACGTGCCTGAAACTTGCTGAGCCACAAGGTCTGAGTCGCCAAGGCATCTAACCCGGCTCAGATTCATCTCCTTAGCAACCCAGAGGCCATGAAGCAAAGCTTCATACTCAGCTGCATTGTTAGTACAAGGAAACATCAGCCTTAACACGTAACAGAACTTATCACCTTTGGGGGAAGTTAAGACAACTCCAGCCCCCGAGCCTTCCAACTGTCTAGACCCGTCGAAGTAAATCGTCCAATAAGTGTTGTCCGGCTTCTCCTCTGGCGACTGACACTCTGTCCAGTCATTTATAAAGTCCACCAAAGCTTGAGACTTAACCGCCGTGCGAGGCACATATTTTAAATTAAGAGGTCCAAGCTCTAATGCCCACTTAGCAATCCGGCCAGTGGCTTCTCTGTTTTGAATTATATCTCCCAACGGGGCAGAGCTAACCACTGTGATCGGGTGTCCCAAAAAATAGTGTTTCAGCTTACGGTTTGCCATGAATACTCCATAAATCAGTTTCTGCCAATGTGGGTATCGCTGCTTGGACTCAATCAAAACTTCACTGACGTAGTAAACCGGCCGTTGAACCGGATACTCTTTCCCTGCTTCCTTGCGCTCCACAACAACCGCAGCGCTGACTGCCCTGTGGTTAGCCGCCACATAGAGGAGCAAGGGTTCCTTCTCAGCCGGAGCAGCCAAGACGGGCGGCTCAGTCAGCTGCTTCTTAAGCGCCTCAAACGCCTCACCCGCCGCTTTGCTCCAGACGAAATCGTCTGTCTTCTTCATCATTTGATATAAAGGGATTGCCTTCTCGCCCAGGCGGCTTATGAACCGGCTTAACGCGGCGATTCTACCCGCCAGGCGCTGGACGTCGTTTATGCACGCCGGCTCAGACAAAGAAGTAATTGCTTTGATCGTGTCCGGGTTAGCTTCGATTCCACGCTCAGAGACTAGAAACCCCAAAAGCTTGCCTGCAGGAACTCCAAAAACGCACTTGGCCGGGTTAAGCATCATCTTGTAAACCCGTAAGTTGTCGAAAGTCTCCTTCAGGTCGTCCAGCAAAGTTTCCTTCTTCCTTGACTTGACCACTATATCATCCACATAAGCATGAACGTTGCGCCCAATTTGACTATGAAGACAGTTCTGCACACAACGCTGATAAGTCGCCTGGGCACTCTTGAGCCCGAAAGGCATAGACACATAGCAGAAAGCACCAAAAGGCGTGATGAAAGCCGTATTCTCTTGGTCTTTGACTGCCATCTTGATCTGGTGATAACCTGAATAGGCGTCCAGAAAACATAAACTCTCACAACCCGCCGTTGCATCAATGATCTGATCAATCCGGGGGAGAGCAAACGGGTCAACTGGACAGGCTTTGTTAAGATCCGTGTAGTCCACGCACATACGCCAAGTGCCGTTCTTCTTAAGCACTAGCACCGGGTTAGCTAACCACTCCGGATGAAAGACCTCCACGATGAACCCTGCTGCTAAGAGCCGGGCCACCTCTTCCCCAATAGCTTTGCGCCGCTCTTCATTGAAACGACGAAGGAATTGCTTGATCGGTTTAAACTTAGGATCCACATTAAGGTGGTGCTCAGCAAACTCTCTCGGTACACCCGGCATGTCAGACGGCTTCCATGCAAAGATGTCCCGATTCTCACGGATGAATTTGATGAGCGCGCTTTCCTATGCGGGGTCCGTGTTAGCCCCTATAGTGAACTGCTGAGATGAGTCGCCCTCCGTGAAATCCACTTGTTTGGTATCATCTGCCGGAAACTTGAGGGGCGGCTCTGATTCCGTAGTGGGCTTCTTCAAGGGAGTCATATCCTCCGGGTCAACATTCTCTTTATAAAACTTGAGCTCTGCTTCTGCACAACTCGACTCTACATAAGCTGCATCGCCTTCCTCACATTCAAGAGCCGTCTTCCGATCACCGTGCACAGTAATCGTTCCTCTTAACCCGGGCATCTTGAGCTGTAAGTAGACATAACAAGGCCTAGCCATGAACTTGGCATAAGCCGGCCGTCCGAACAAAGCATGATATGGACTTTTAATCTTAACCACCTCAAACCACAGGGACTCCACCCTGTAATTGTACTCATCACCAAAGGCGACTTCCAGCGAAATCCTGCCCACTGGATAAGCCGACTTGCCAGGCACCACACCATGAAAGACTGTGGAAGACGGCTTAAGATCCTTGTCAAGCAGACCCATCCGGCTGAAAGTATCGTAATACAGGATGTTGATGCTGCTACCACCATCCATAAGCACCTTCGTGAACATGTATCCACCAACTTGGGGGGCAACCACCAAAGCTAGTTGCCCCGGGTTGTCAACCCGCGGCGGGTGATCCGCCCTGCTCCAAGTGATGTCATACTCAGACCACTTCAAATACTGCGGGAGAGCTGGCATGACCGCATTAACCGCCCGCTTGCGTACCTTCTGGTCTCGCTTGTCAAGGCTGGTTGTGAAAACATGATACTGACCCCCGCTAAGTTGTTTCGGGTTGCTCTGAAAACCTGACTGGTTATGCTGCTATTGGCCACCGCCTCCAGACTGTTGATGATGACCTCCTTGATTGCCTTGATTCTGGTAACCTGACCCTGAGCCGCCAGGACCAAAGCCGGCTCCTGACCCGCCTGGCCCTGAGCCGCCGGATGGACCATTACCGTTGTTATGATGCTGCTGAAGGCTGTAATCTCGAAACTGCCGCATAATGTGGCAATTCCTCCATGTATGCCCTGCCGGCTTATCGGGTCGACTATGCTCCGGACAAGGCTTATTGAGCATCGCTTCCAAGTTGAAAGGAGCCTTTCCTTTGTTAAAATTCTGCTTGAAGTTCCCGTTGCCCTTAGCATGGTTGTTCCCAGCGCTGGTGTTTGCCACCAATTCTGACCCGCCGTCCGGGTGTTTCCGCTTGCCGGAGTTGCCGTTTCCAGCTGCATTCTGCTGCTGACCTTTTCCATTGTTACCTTTCTTCCCCTGACCTGATTTGTCATCATCAGAGCCCGGGTCTTTCGTGTTGTCAGAGTCTGCATACTTGGTTAGAGCCGCCATGAGCTCCCCCATGTCTTGACACGAACGTTTGAGCCGGCCAAGCTTCTGCTTCAGAGGTGTAAAGTGGCAATTCTTCTCTAGAATCAAAACTGCTTGAGCCGCCGTGATCTGTTCTGAAGAGTGGATGATAGTTGAGACCCGCCGGACCCAATGATGAGCCGACTCATCCGCCTGTTGCACACAATGATCCAAATCCACGATCGTCATGGGCTGCTTGCACGTTCCTTTGAAATTTTTAATAAACTTCGCCTTCAACTCGGCCCAGGAAGTAATGGTGTTGGGTGGCAATCCCTTTAACCACGTGCGAGCCGGCCCTTCCAGCATCATGATGAAATACTTGGCACATACTGCATCACTAACATCCAACATCTCCATGGCCAGCTCATAGCTTTCAATCCAAGCCTCTGGAGGTAAGTCAGCCGTGTAGTTGGGCACCTTGCGAGGGCCCTTGAAATCTTTCGGCAGGCGCTCATTCCTTAAAGCCGGCACTAAACACGGCACCCCCACAGCCCTGGAAGTTAACCCCGCCCCGGTTGAGACGGAGGGCGCAGCTGTGGGTTCCTGATAAGCCGCCGCTGCCGCCAGAGCCGCCGCCTCTCGCTGTGCTCTCGCTCGATCCACCAGTGCCTGAGCATCCAGAGCCGGCCGGTCGGCCCGCGGCGGGTTCCGATGTCGTTCACTGCTAGACACCGCCGGCGACTCATAACGCCGGCTATAACTGCGACTGGGGATGGGGGTTGAGTGCACACGACTCCGGCTGTAAGCATACTTCTCCTGATGGGCCATCGCCGTTCGCAGGTATCCAACAGCGTTCCGCACCTCTTCTGCGAAAGGTGACTCATCGGGGATTGGGATAGCAGTCAGCCGAGTTGCTGCCGCTACCATGTTCTCCGCCGGGTTAGAATAATGACCCGGCGGCGTAGGAAAAGAGGTTGGTGCAATCTGGTTTCGTCGGGGCGGGTTAACCTGCTGATGCTGAACCGCCGCCCGGCTTCCAGGTGCTTCCACCGTCCGGGTTACGGCCAAAGGCACGTTCTGTCCCGTTCCTGGCGTGTTGAAAAGATTCCTTGCTTCATACTGATCCGGCAAGCGGGACTGATGCCTCATCCGCTGAACCGCCGCTGCTGATTGCTGCTCCAGCCCAAGACGGAAAGCATCCGCCCTAAGGCGCTCCGCCTCAGCGTCCATCTGAGTTTTTAGTTCATTGATCTCCTGCTGGACTTCAGTCATCTGATTCTTCAACCTCGCAATCTCCGCGTTACGGGCCGCTTGGTTTTCAGCTGTGACCTCAGTCGCCATCAGGGTTGAAAGCTCACCCATCAAATCCAGAAGGACCTGAGCCGGCTGCCTACCAGCTCCAGATCCGGTTGCCTCAGCAGCTGCGCTGTTATGAGCCGCCGCGGAACCCGCCATGAAGACGGCGGCGCGGTTTGGCGGCTCATACTCCTCCGGCTCATGGAAATCCGACTCGGGATAAGGCTCAACGTAGCCCCCGAGTCCGCCATCATGGAGCTGGTAGATTGATTCCGTCTCTCCGCTCGAAGATCCATCTTCGGAGCAGATGAGAGTTTCCTCCTGTGACATAGATCCTTCTAGATCCATGCCCTGAGTGAAGCCGACGAAGACGTGCTTCCGGCCCGGTTTAACACGGGCGGGTTGCATGCGTCGGGCGGGTTGCTTGCGCCGAGCCGGCTCGACGATGTTGGTGCAGACGTCCGGCCCGGGTTCAGATCCGCCGATCTTGCCGATGAAGACGTGAATCCCGCCGAAGGGGACCCGGACACCGTACTCAATGGAGTCAGCCTCGGGGCCCCAGCCGGCATCGTCAATGTAGAGCCGGCCGCGACGACTCTTGGTCATCCTACCAACCGCGTACCCCTCGATCCCTGGTAGAGAGCCCTTTGAGAACTCAACACCACCGAGCGCTAGCCCCACGGTGGGCGCCAACTGTCGTGGTTTTGTCACGGCAGATGTCCGAAGACTTAGGTTCGAGGCCATCGCCATAGCAGTGGACTCAAAGGGGTTGATCGGGACGAAGGACACGAGTTTACCCAGGTTCGGCCCCTCAAGTCGAGGTAAAAGCCTACGTCCTGCTTGTACTGTATTAACTGGAGTATCGATTACAAGGGAGCGGATTGCTTGACCTAGTTCTCGATTACTTGGTTTCTTGTCTAAGCCGCCCCGGGGTCTAGCCTTTATATAAGAGGTCAAGGCCCCGGGTTACACGAGTCTCAAACCGACTCACACAACGTGTCCTACTCTGTCTCTAAGCCGCCATACCATCTTGCGTAAGCCGCCACCGGGCGGCTTAGCCACCCGGGTCATCACGCCATCTTCCGTCTCTGGGCCTCCATCTTAGCCCGTCCGGTAAGCCGCCACACAGCCTGGCCTTGATCCTTCGGCCCACCTCACAGGTCTTGGGCTTACGAGCCGCCTGGTGAGACCCGGCCCCGCCTGGGCGGGTCTTACCATGGGGTTATATCCCCAACACATTCTGACTGGGAAGCGTCCTAGTTCGCATGTTCGTCACCAACGAACTCTTCGCCATATTCCTGTTCTTCCATGCCTGGCCAATTAAATAACCAGTGGCAAGCCAATGAGTACTTTGAATGTACTCGCAAGCAACCCATGTTTGGAACAAGGTTCAACGGAGCATGATATAGCACTAAGTAGGTAATTTTGCAGAAAGCTAATTTTGAGTGCAATGACATGATCAAATAACTTATGAAAGCATGCATCAACAGTTGGTAGATATCCATATGAACAGTTATAGATATCATCATAAGCAGGGGTTGAACATCTCATGTTCAGACATCATGTCAAGTCATCTGACTTAGCTCAAGTTCCATCTTTGTCACCATCACACCCACACACACCAGGTTTAGTAAACATTTGGACGTAGCACAAGAGCGGTCATCCAACTGTCCTTGACCGTGGACACGGCTATTCGAATAGTTTTACACTCTGCAGAGGTTGCACGCTTTACCCACAAGACTCGGGGAACTTCCGTGTCATCCACGACTCGCGGTATATTACATACCCGAGGTAAGCACCCGAACATTGCCTTTCCCCTAGCGATACTAAACAAAGAGTCCACTCGTTGGTGCCATCCCTCATGATATACATCACACGTATCATCCATGAGGGCACGCAACGGTGTGCCCGGTGCCTGTGAAGACAGCGCATGATCGTCCATTCCGGTACGACCCCGTATCGAGAGTGACCATGCCACTCCCGCCACTAGTAATGCGGGCTCCATGCTAGTACCCACCAAGGTAATCAACAAAGCCCCGTCCCATAAGGGGTATCGTGGTCGTACATGTAAGGTTGGAATAACGGTCGCAACTTACACCAATCTGTTTTCGAAAACCACACACACTCACTTGCTCCGGTACAACACTTCTTTATCAAGTGGTTACCTAGCTCATCGTCATCTCCCTCGGGCATTAGTGGCACCCGACGGGGTTTTCGAAAAGTCTTTGAAATCATTTTGTTTCCATCACCATGCATATCCCGTCCCACTTTGCGTAGCAACTACTTAGCATCCTAACTACTCCCACCCGCATAACCCTCATAAGGATGGTAGGGTCATGCACGATGCAAGTATGAATGGTAAGGTATCGGAGGCATCCCACCAAAGGGGGGGGGTACCTTATCAACATGATCAATTCATCGGAACAACAAGTGCTATATGACATGCAATAAAAGGGTTTCATTGTCATGGTCAAAGGGCTGCTTGCCTGGCTCAACAAAGTCTTCGGGGCCTTCAAAGTCTTCGGGTCCAATCCCTTCGTCAACAACGCAATCTATCGTCGCGGAATAAACGGGAAAAAATAAGCATCACCCAAAAACAGAGCACAAAAGCCACTTTAAAAAAAATGCTACCCTACTCTGATAAATACTACAAACTATTCTAAGAATATTTGTCTAGGGTTTTGAAGTGAAAAAGGTTTTCAAAACTATTTATAACAGAGGCTAAAAATGCCCAAAAGAGGTTTCAAAATAAATCAGTAGATAAAAGGTTTTCAAAAAAAATTCACAAATGGCACCAATAAATACTACACAATATTCTAGGAATTATGGTGGAAAATTTATTGGAATAGGAATTTTATCTAATCCTGCAGGATTTTTGGAAAACCCCACAGAAAAAGAAAAAGAAAAACGCCACTGTGCCTGGGCCAGAACCGGCCAGCAGATGGGCCGGCCCAGCCAGCAGGCGGCCCAGGCAGCTCAGCGCCCCCGCGCGCCTCAGGTTTCAAACGTGACTGGCGGGGCCCGTTGGCCAGAGAGAGAGGGGAGGCACGGGAGAGAGGTGGGAGGCTGACGACCTGGCCCCACTGGCAGGTCGTCGTCCTCCTCCGTCCAGGGGGCAGCGGTGCTCACCGGCGGCGAAGGAGGGCACGGCGAGGGGAGGCGAGCACGGGAATGGGCTCAGGAGGCTGCCGCCGTTCGGGAGGTGCTGGAGTTGGTCGACGGGGAGGCCCTGGTCGCCGGCGACGAGGTCCCGCGGCGAAGGTGCTTCGGGCCGAGCTCGAGGTCGCCGATTCCGACCGCAACCTGAACGGGAAAGAGGGGGAAATGGCTCAGAGGGGTGAGGGAGGAGCAACTGAAGAAGAAGGAGGGCCGGAGGGGTCTTCTACCAGGAGATCACCGGAGTCCCGATGCGGCGGAGCTCGAGTTCGATCTCGAGCTCGGGCGGCTCTGGGGAGGAGTGGGTGGAGCAAGGGGCGATTGAGGAGTGAGGGAAGTCAGCAGAGGGGAGAGAGAGACCCGGGAGGGCCATTCATAGGGGCGCGGCGGTCCATAGCAAGGGGCTGCGCCGGCGAGGTTCTGGCCGAGGCCAGAAGGCACGGGAGCGAGCGGGGGTGCACCTGGGGTCCTTCTGGACGCGGTGCAGGTCCAGGGGAGGAAAGAAGGAGAGCGGGGGTGCCCGCGCGTGTGAGTCCCATGGTTGGCCGAGCTGGGCGGCGCCGGGCGCGCGTGCGGGGGCTGCTGGAGAGAGAGGGAGGAGGGGGCCGACCGTTTGGAGGGACGCGGACGTCGAGGGGGACACGGGGGACAGCTCTCGCCATCCCAATGCGGTCGGGAGCCTCGGGATGCTCCTGCTACAGTGCGGCGGCGCACTGTAGCGCGCTCCAGAGCGTGTGTATTGCATGCCAGTGGCGTGTCCACGCGCTCTAGGCGTGCCCACGCTTGTCCTCTAGCACTTGGGGTACCTGGACATGCTCTAGGGGCTAGAGAGGCCATAGGGAGTAGAGGTAAAAGGAGGGGGAGGTGAAAATAGATGCTGGTCATGCTATCCAGAAGGTAAAAATGGGTTTTTACCCCACTTGAACATTGAGTCTTGGCCAGAGAAAGTTACTGGAGGTGAAGTGCAATGCTAGCAAGCTGTGGTAAAAATTTCAAGTAAAGGAGAACATCAGAAGGAGGTCAAAACATGTTTTTACCAAACATGCAGAAGGTGTTTGATCAAGGATTGGCAAGAAAATGGAGTTTGCTTGACATATGATTTGACAGGGTCAAATGGTGGTTAGAATTAGGGTTGATCACCAAGTTTGAGCTTGATTGAAGAAAGTTGCCAATGTAATTTTGGCAAACCCTAGGAATGGGCAGAAACTAATTTCTATAGATCTACTCATGCAATTCTATTCCCCTTGATGCACCACTTTGTGTGGTGGCATTATTTGGGTATTAGAGCATGACCAAAAAGTTTGGGATCAAAAAGAGAAACTTGACAATGCAAAAATTTCCAACTCTAGAAATCAGCAGAGAGGGGTTTGGAGGGGTTTGGACAAGTGGATCTGTTCTCCTTGATGTACCACTTTGTGTGGATGCATAATTGGAGGATTATAACATGTCCACAAAGTTTTAGCACAATAGGAGACTTTTGGCAATGTAGAGTTGTTCAAATTTGGATCTGGACAGGAATGGTTTTGGAATATTTTGGTGAACCAAAACAAATGAGATTGATATGAAACTTGGCAATATGATCACATATGATAATTGTGACCTTCTGGAATTTTCTTGGAATTTACTGAGAATGTTTCTTATAGAAATATCTCAAAAGCTTGATTTGGACAGAAAGGGTTTTGAGGGGTTTTGCCCATGATTTTGAACATGACCATGTGTTGAAACTCATATATATGGAACATATATTTCCAAGGAGTTTCCCTAAATTTTATAAAATATTTTTAGAGCATCTAAATAATTTTTCCCTATAAAAGACCATTTCTGGCCTTAAGAAAAAGCTTTTAAATAAAATAGTGAAATAATCTTTAAAAATAATATTTTGTGGTTTTGGGGAGTTATAAATATAGTAGGTTCCAAATAAATCCTTTGGGGCAAAATATTCCACCCAATTTGAGGACTTGTAGTGCAAACCTCAATTCAGGGGTTTTGGAAAACCTAATTTGAATAAATCCATTTTGGTTAAAATAATATTTTATAAAAATAGTTTTATGTCCTATACACATGGAAGGATCATTGGGCAAAGATTTGGAGCAAGGAGATGAGTTTTGACAGTAGGAGGGATTTTATGAATTATAGAGCACTAGCAAGCAATCAAACAATCAGCAACCAAGTCAAGCATCACAAGCACACAAAAGTTTTAATTGGTCCTAATTTTTGAGTCATGTTAACTTAGTCATGAGGCAAATCACAGGGTGTGACAGACCTACCCCCCTTACAAGAATCTCGTCCCCGAGATTCCTAGGCTAGGCGTGGGAAAGATGCGGAAATTCAAAGGTGAGGTAGTCTTCACGTTCCATGTTGCTTCTGCTCCGGCGTGGTTGTCCTTCTAGGTCTTGAAGTGCCTGATGATATGTCTCCGAATGCATCGTTGACTTCATCTAAGGGTGAATGGGGTTCTTGCAATATGCTAGGCTTGCCTAATGGTTAAGGGTTTGGTGGACGAGGTTCTGGCAAGGGCCTGGCTTACGTGTGTATTCCAAAGTCGGGATACGTGGCCAAGTAGTGTGTCAATGGGATGGTACCGGGTTTACGTATGCTGGTTAGTGACATCTAGATGTCTTGGGTTAGAATAGAAGGGTCGAGTCTTGGTGTAGCTTCTCATTGACGGGGAAGTCCTTGTCTTCCTTGAAACAGGAGATCTTCAGTCGCAGGTGGTCTTCATCCTTGAGAGTGTTGAAGCGCGTCATCGTGGGCTTCTTGTCGAGACCTTCTGCTTGAGTAAGTTGCCCAGGTAGATTCTTCATTCTCCTTTGGTCGCCTGTCTTCATCGTTATGGACGCACGTTTCTGGAGGGTCTTTGAGCGTTCGGTCTACTCGTCTCTCCGTGGCAAGGCATGTGCTGAGTCTCGTCCCTAAGACTGAGCTTAGAGACTTGGTGTCAAAACGGGTCCTACCATCTGGGAAGGTTTCGGAGGGGTCCTAAATAAACTGACTATCCAGAGTATAGAACAGCCATCTAATTCCCCAAGGTCTGAGGCTTGGCAAGCAGGGTGAACATCCTTTGATAGGTGTTTCACCATGATCCAGTCAGGATCACGCCCTTGATTTGATCAAAGAGGGGCTAGAGACGAAGTCATGACAGTCGTTCCACTCCGTCCCAGACAACTGAAGAGAGTAGGGACATCATGCTTATCGCACACCATCAAGGTGGTGGAGTGAGGGCGCTACCAACTTTATCGGTTCCATCCTAGTCAGGAACTGATAGATGACCACTTAAAGCAAGGGGCTCTATAATCCTCTTGATGTCCAAGGGCTTCATCGTGCTCGAGCGTCGGTGCTTCTTGATATAGCCTAGTTGACGTAGCCAGCAGAGGAGCGGTGGCTGACCTCTCTTGCTTCTTCTTCTTCGTCGTGGTTCCTCAACCGTAGTGGTTCTTCGTCTTGCTTGGGTGAGAATGTCCTCTGCTGAAGGGAGGGTGCATTAAGTAGTCCAACCCTTCTCAAGGTGGGGCCTTATACTTGAGAGGCATGGCAATTGGTGTTCTTGGGGCTGGTCCAAACAGGACTAAGGTGTTCCTGTTTCTTATTGGGTGAATAAGTATGTCATCCGTGAGGACAACAACATATTTTCCCCGAGTATCATACAAGCACATTGCTTGTGAGACATGTGAGAGAGCAGGCATTTGCTCCGGATGGTCACTAGTATCAAGGGTTTGTGGTCCAACCTACTACAGGTCTTCGTGGCCACCTTCCTTTTGAACAGGATTGGTGGTGGTTGAGGTGGAGTATCGACCATGGTCCAAGGACTTATAGTCAAAGGCCTATGGTCATAATCCAACCACATTATGGCTCGGTAAAGCTTCGGGATCTCAAGGAGCTTAGGATGTGAGTGAACGTCTATCATCTTATCCTTGAGCACAGTTCTTTGATGCCAATAGTCCTATTATTTACTCCAAACAAAATCACCCTATCTTATTGAAGGTACCATCTCATATGAGTCAACTCCAACATCAATCATGCTATTCAACTCCAAAGTTGAGAGAAGGACTAAACCAAAATCTCATATCTTATTCTACAGCTAACTCAAGTGTATCCCTATGTAAAATTCCTCGGGAAGCATTCAAGCCGCTAAGCTTGGTTGTGATACTACAAACCCAAGTATTCAGCTAATATATCCAAGGTCCAAGGCGTTGCATCTCTATGCTAAGGAAACACGTAATATACAAATCCAAGATCTTGTTTCCTTCCTAATGAATCCGGTTTAATCGTCCCACGAATACCATCCACTATTACATGGCCTATTACTGCTATAAATCCAATACCGGTGTCGTTCCATATATCTCCAGATTTCCTAAATCCCCAAATTCCAGAAAGAACTATCTCATCACAGTATAACCATCAATTCCCATCATGATGATCTAGTGAACTCCGATGTTAGGTGCATATGGACCCTTGAATTAATTCTAACAACAATCCAATATTTCCGGTTTGTCTCCCACCGAGAAACATGGTATCAAGATCAAGATCATAGGACTAAATCCAAATTACTCCGAACCATGTGGTTTAATTGATCTCGAGCACCTATTAGAATCAACTACTTAAATCCAAGGTTTACATCTAGTAAGAATTCCCTACTAGTTACTCCGGTTACTAATGTAACATCATCAATCCACTATCAATACTACTAGCCAAAGTCAAGTCATGGATCCACCAAGAATTTCAGCTTGTAATCATATTTGTCCTACTAAATCCAGGTTACTCAAGGGAGACGTAAGTTATGCTACTCTATCAATCCTGATCCACCAAGTTCGTATACCAACATTAAACCTCGTAATCCACCAAAGGGTCTCGACTACTTCCTCGGAATATCTATTACAACCTCATCAAATCATTAGCTTACTAGTTATATATCCCCAGAACAATCTTCCCTATGGCATCATCAGTTCAAGTGCTGACTTTGGGATGCAATGTGTCTGTTTACTATGATCACTAGTCCCATAATGAACCCAGTGCTAAGCCGGGGGTTATTAAAGCTCAACAGGTGCTCAGGCAAATCCATGTATTAAACACGTGATCAGAGGCTTGAGCTGGGGAAGTGTGTGAGGTCTAGGTTGGGCTAGGGAGGGGTTTCCAATCTTGAGGGGAAGAGCATAACTCTACGGGGTTGCGTCTGGTTGAATAGGTTGTAGTCGAAGTCTTCGGTGTCAGTTGTTTGTCGAGGTGGACCCTTGGTGCATCTGGTCTTGCTGATCTTCAGTTGACGAGAGGGGGAAGAGGGAAAGTAGCATAGAGGAGAGTGCCTAAGGGGGTGGTATAGTGCAAGTGCAATCAAACAAGTGTCGAAAAGGCAAACACACTTATTAAGGTAAGGTGGGTGATATAGTCGCGTACTTGTTGCCTGGGGCAAAAGTGCGACTTACACCAAAGCCAAAACAAGCAAAAACAAGCAACACACAATCATGGTTCTATCAGAACCATCATACGGACTCGACTTCGCATGGGGGATACACGACTCCTCCTACCCTAGGGGTCCTCGGACTCAGTAGTCGTGCTTGCATCGCGTCTTGGAGAGGAGTCCGCTCGGTCTTCTAGATCAACTTCAGGTGTCTCTAAGTCTCTTGTTGTTGCTTGTTGAAATGATCCGGGTTGTTCCTGAAGAGTCCTTGACGATTTCGGGTCTGGTGAGTTGACGACGAAGGTGATTCTTCACGGTTGTTGTTGACAGGGCCTTCTGGTGTCTTCGTAATCGTGACAATGCCTTCTTGTATTCTGAGATGTCGAGGGTTCCAGGTAGGCAATCTCTTATGCAATGACATTAACAAGGCATGGTAGAGTCATATCCTGTCGGTCACGTTGATGATATTATCAACACCAAGAGCGGGGGATGATGAGAACCGTTTTCCTGCTCACTATAGTGAGGCGGACCATATGGCGAGGTTCTCATCCACCGGTGGTTGCCGACACGTCATCGAGAATGACATGATTGCTCTATTAGCGATGCATATCATGATCTTGCATATCTTATGCCCTAGTCATCGAAGGCCAAGGTGGCATCATCCTGGGGCAGTGTCGAGGGTGTCACCATCTTCCGAGTCTTGATATTTCATCCTTCGAGAAGGTATTTTCTGCTGGTAGCTCCTTGTCTAATGTCGCCAACTTGTGTCCAAGATATGAGGGCAAATGTCTGGCAAGGCGGCTTCCTTTTGGGTTACCCACGAGGATTACAAGGAATCCAGTGGTCGGGGGCACAAGGGTAGTAGCGACCATTTGCAAAGTTTTGAAAAAGTAGACGAGGAGAGTTATGAGAAAGATGGTGGAAATGCTAAGGCAAAAACCTTTGCTTCCTTTGAAAATTTAGGAGAGGTGAGAAACGTAGAGGTTTTGTAAGTGATTTTGAAGGGTCTCGAAAAATAGTTTTGTCCTAACTAACGTCCATGCTAACTAAGGGCATCCTACAGTCAACCTGGCTCTGATACCAGCTCTGTGGGGACCCCTACTCATAAGTCGTGATCGCCGAATGCATGTGTACAGTGATCCCAGAGATCAATGCTCATTGAACACACAGAAGCTGAATAACAAGAGTCTTACATCCACATTTAGCGTCTTACACAAATAAGGACCATGAAGGTCTAGTCTTACATAGATAGGGACACAAGGGCCAAACACTTAAACATAACAAGCAGCGGAAATCTTGATCGAAAGCGTGAACCCATGCCATCTGCCATAAACCTACAGGCATTCTGACTGGGAAGCGTCCTAGTTTGCATGTTCGTCACCAACGAACTCTTCGCCATATTCCTGTTCTTCCATGCCTGGCCAATTAAATAACCAGTGGCAAGCCAATGAGTACTTTGAATGTACTCGCAAGCAACCCATGTTTGGAACAAGGTTCAACGGAGCATGATATAGCACTAAGTAGGTAATTTTGCAGAAAGCTAATTTTGAGTGCAATGACATGATCAAATAACTTATGAAAGCATGCATCAACAGTTGGTAGATATCCATATGAACAGTTATAGATATCATCATAAGCAGGGGTTGAACATCTCATGTTCAGACATCATGTCAAGTCATCTGACTTAGCTCAAGTTCCATCTTTGTCACCATCACACCCACACACACCAGGTTTAGTAAACATTTGGACGTAGCACAAGAGCGGTCATCCAACTGTCCTTGACTGTGGACATGGCTATTCGAATAGTTTTACACTCTGCAGAGGTTGCACGCTTTACCCACAAGACTCGGGGAACTTCCGTGTCATCCACGACTCGCGGTATATTACATACCCGAGGTAAGCACCCGAACATTGCCTTTCCCCTAGCGATACTAAACAAAGAGTCCACTCGTTGGTGCCATCCCTCATGATATACATCACACGTATCATCCATGAGGGCACGCAACGGTGTGCCCGGTGCCTGTGAAGACAGCGCATGATCGTCCATTCCGGTACGACCCCGTATCGAGAGTGACCATGCCACTCCCGCCACTAGTAATGCGGGCTCCATGCTAGTACCCACCAAGGTAATCAACAAAGCCCCGTCCCATAAGGGGTATCGTGGTCGTACATGTAAGGTTGGAATAACGGTCGCAACTTACACCAATCTGTTTTCGAAAACCACACACACTCACTTGCTCCGGTACACCACTTCTTTATCAAGTGGTTACCTAGCTCATCGTCATCTCCCTCGGGCATTAGTGGCACCCGACGGGGTTTTCGAAAAGTCTTTGAAATCATTTTGTTTCCATCACCATGCATATCCCGTCCCACTTTGCGTAGCAACTACTTAGCATCCTAACTACTCCCACCCGCATAACCCTCATAAGGATGGTAGGGTCATGCACGATGCAAGTATCAATGGTAAGGTATCGGAGGCATCCCACCAAAGGGGGGGGGTACCTTATCAACATGATCAATTCATCGGAACAACAAGTGCTATATGACATGCAATAAAAGGGTTTCATTGTCATGGTCAAAGGGCTGCTTGCCTGGCTCAACAAAGTCTTCGGGGCCTTCAAAGTCTTCGGGTCCAATCCCTTCGTCAACAACGCAATCTATCGTCGCGGAATAAACGTGCAAAAATAAGCATCACGCAAAAACAGAGCACAAAAGCCACTTTAAAAAAATGCTACCCTACTCTGATAAATACTACAAACTATTCTAAGAATATTTGTCTAGGGTTTTGAAGTGAAAAAGGTTTTCAAAACTATTTATAACAGAGGCTAAAAATGCCCAAAAGAGGTTTTAAAATAAATCAGTAGATAAAAGGTTTTCAAAAAAATTTCACAAATGGCACCAATAAATACTACACAATATTCTAGGAATTATGGTGGAAAATTTATTGGAATAGGAATTTTATCTAATCCTGCAGGATTTTTGGAAAACCCCACAGAAAAAGAAAAAGAAAAACGCCACTGTGCCTGGGCCAGAACCGGCCAGCAGATGGGCCGGCCCAGCCAGCAGGCGGCCCAGGCAGCTCAGCGCCCCCGCGCGCGTCAGGTTTCAAACCTGACGGGCGGGGCCCGTTGGCCAGAGAGAGAGGGGAGGCGCGGGAGAGAGGTGGGAGGCTGACGACCTGGCCCCACTGGCAGGTCGTCGTCCTCCTCCGTCCAGGGGGCAGCGGTGCTCACCGGCGGCGAAGGAGGGCACGGCGAGGGGAGGCGAGCACGGGAGTGGGCTCAGGAGGCTGCCGCCGTTCGGGAGGTGCTGGAGTTGGTCGACGGGGAGGCCCTGGTCGCCGGCGACGAGGTCCCGCGGCGAAGGTGCTTCGGGCCGAAATCTAGGTCGCCGATTCCGCCCGCAACCTGAACGGGAAAGAGGGGGAAATGGCTCAGAGGGGTGAGGGAGGAGCAACTGAAGAAGAAGGAGGGCCGGAGGGGTCTTCTACCAGGAGATCACCGGAGTCCCGATGCGGCGGAGCTCGAGTTCGATCTCGAGCTCGGGCGGCTCTGGGGAGGAGTGGGTGGAGCAGGGGGCGATTGAGGAGTGAGGGAAGTCAGCAGAGGGGACAGAGAGACACGGGAGGGCCATTCATAGGGGCGTGGCGGTCCATAGCAAGGGGCTGCGCCGGCGAGGTTCTGGCCGAGGCCAGAAGGCACGGGAGCGAGCGGGGGTGCACCTGGGGTCCTTCTGGACGCGGTGCAAGGCCAGGGGAGGAAAGAAGGAGAGCGGGGGTGCCCGCGCGTGTGAGTCCCATGGTTAGCCGAGCTGGGCGGTGCCGGGCGCGCGTGCGGGGGCTGCTGGAGAGAGAGGGAGGAGGGGGCCGACCGTTGGGAGGGACGCGGACGTCGAGGGGGACACGGGGGACAGCTCTCCCCATCCCAATGCGGTCGGGAGCCTCGGGATGCTCCTGCTACAGTGCGACGGCGCATTGTTGCGCGCTCCAGAGCGTGCGTATTGCATGCCAGTGGCGTGTCCACGTGCTCTAGGCGTGCCCACGCTTGTCCTCTAGCACTTGGGGTACCTGGACATGCTCTAGGGGCTAGAGAGGCCATAGGGAGTAGAGGTAAAAGGAGGGGGAGGTGAAAATAGATGCTGGTCATGCTATCCAGAAGGTAAAAATGGGTTTTTACCCCACTTGAACATTGAGTCTTGGCCAGAGAAAGTTACTGGAGGTGAAGTGCAATGCTAGCAAGCTGTGGTAAAAATTTCAAGTAAAGGAGAACATCAGAAGGAGGTCAAAACATGTTTTTACCAAACATGCAGAAGGTGTTTGATCAAGGATTGGGCAAGCAAATGGAGTTTGCTTGACATATGATTTGACATGGTCAAATGGTGGTTTGAATTAGGGTTGATCACCAAGTTTGAGCTTGATTGAAGAAAGTTGCCAATGTAATTTTGGCAAACCCTAGGAATGGGCAGAAACTAATTTCTATAGATCTACTCATGCAATTCTATTCCCCTTGATGCACCACTTTGTGTGGTGGCATTATTTGGGTATTAGAGCATGACCAAAAAGTTTGGGATCAAAAAGAGAAACTTGACAATGCAAAAATTTCCAACTCTAGAAATCAGCAGAGAGGGGTTTGGAGGGGTTTGGACAAGTGGATCTGTTCTCCTTGATGCACCACTTTGTGTGGATGCATAATTGGAGGATTATAACATGTCCACAAAGTTTTAGCACAATAGGAGACTTTTGGCAATGTAGAGTTGTTCAAATTTGGATCTGGACAGGAATGGTTTTGGAATATTTTGGTGAACCAAAACAAATGAGATTGATATGAAACTTGGCAATATGATCACATATGATAATTGTGACCTTCTGGAATTTTCTTGGAATTTACTGAGAATGTTTCTTATAGAAATATCTCAAAAGCTTGATTTGGACAGAAAGGGTTTTGAGGGGTTTTGCCCATGATTTTGAACATGACCATGTGTTGAAACTCATATATATGGAACATATATTTCCAAGGAGTTTCCCTAAATTTTATAAAATATTTTTAAAGCATCTAAATAATTTTTCCCTATAAAAGACCATTTCTGTCCTTAAGAAAAAGCTTTTAAATAAAATAGTGAAATAATCTTTAAAAATAATATTTTGTGGTTTTGGGGAGTTATAAATATAGTAGGTTCCAAATAAATCCTTTGGGGCAAAATATTCCACCCAATTTGAGGACTTGTAGTGCAAACCTCAATTCAGGGGTTTTGGAAAACCTAATTTGAATAAATCCATTTTGGTTAAAATAATATTTTATAAAAATAGTTTTATGTCCTATACACATGGAAGGATCATTGGGCAAAGATTTGGAGCAAGGAGATGAGTTTTGAGAGTAGGAGGGATTTTATGAATTATAGAGCACTAGCAAGCAATCAAACAATCAGCAACCAAGTCAAGCATCACAAGCACACAAAAGTTTTAATTGGTCCTAATTTTTGAGTCATGTTAACTTAGTCATGAGGCAAATCACAGGGTGTGACACCGAGTGCACACTTACGGCGTAGTTAGACTTCGCCCCTTCTTTCGTACCCCTAGTACTATTGTGAGGTTCATTCCCACGACAGTTGGCGCCCACCGTGGGGCTGCGTGTCTAGCGAATTCCGAGGCAGGTGGAATTTCCATTTTTTTCGTTCATCATGAACTCATTCGGCGGCGAGATCCTCTTTGGGTCCCCCAGCTTTGCCGTCGACGATTCGGCGTGGCTGCAGGAGGCACCGTTGGACGCTGACGCACTGCCCGCCCGAGGTGCGGTGCACTTTAGCACGACAACGTTCGGAGTTCTCCTCCGACAACCATCCACACCCTATCGACCGACTTCTCTGACTCGCATTGCGGCTTGTCGCCGGCGCTCCGGGCGCTCACGGCTGCAGCGTTGGATCAAGCACGCTGTGGCAGCCCAGGCCGCAGGACAGCGGGTGGCTGCACTCGAAGCCGACGAGTCAGTCCACTGCCTCTTCCCGTCTTCGGATGACGAATCCTCCGAAGCTGCCGAGCACGAGAGTAGCGGCGACGTAGCGGAGGTCTTGATGGCCGGCCCAGCCCGAGGTGCTGCTCCTCCTGGGCATTCGGCCGGAGATACCCGCGATCGGGACGGCGACCGCCACAACGCCAGCTCCGACGGCTATGTTCCCCGACCCCTCAACTGGGAGCAGCGGGAGGAAATCAGGCACAGGAAGGACCAGGTCCTTCAGACGCCCATAGCGGGAAACACCCCGGAAGAGATAGCCCTGGAGGCTGCTCGCCAAGCCACCCTGGCTGAGCGCGAGCGCCTCGAGCGGCTACAACATTCACTCGACGAACGCGCAGCAAGAGAAGTTCCCAGTTCCAGCCGTAGCCACCGTCAGTTGTTCACAAAGGATCATCCATACACCATCCCGGTGATGCGCACGCCTTTGCTGAATCCGGCCGCAGCCACTCGGATCGCATATTCGATCCAGCCATCTGATTCGGCGGCAGGCGAGGGCATTCGGCAAATCCAAGCTTTGCTGAAGACCGCCCTACAGCAAAACTCAGAGGTGTCACAATCTCATCAACGCATTCACAATGAATCCACTCGGGCAGATACTGTGCAGTCAGCTCACATTCTGCTCGCACCGAGGAAAGACCCGCGGACTCCTCCTCATCCGAGAGGTCCGTACGGAGGACGCGGGTGCGACGACCACAATTTCAGTCGGACTCCCCCTCCGAGGGGCAGTCTGCGTGGCCAACGTCCGTATGACGGAGGCTACCCACTCGGGAGAAACCGTGAGCGGAGCCCTGTTCGGCACAGAGGCTACGATGCTCGGTCTGACATCACTCTGCGAGTGGTCGATCGGAACAGCCATGACAGGGACCGAGCGAGTAGCTGGGGAGTTACCGGCCTTTGGTGTTTCAGCAGATACATCCGACAGGCGGGAATACAACCCAATTACCGACTGGCGACCGGAATTGGGAAGTTCAATGGCGAATCCAAGCCAGAGACTTGGCTCAAAGACTATCGAGTCGCCGTCCAGATCGGTGGCGGCGATGATTTCGTTGCCATGACGCACCTTCCGCTCATGTTGGAAGGGTCCGCGCGGGCGTGGCTGAATCAGTTGCCCGCCAACTGCATTTACTGTTGGGAAGATCTGGCCCGAGTGTTCGTCAAAACATTCGAGGGCACCTACAAGCGCCCGGGTGGATTGACAGAGCTACAGCACTACGTCCAGAAGAGCAATGAAACTCTCCGAGAGTACATTCAGCGCTGGACCACGTTGCACAACACGGTGGAAAATGTCACCGAGCATGAGGCCGTGTGCGCCTTCAAGGCAGGCACTCAGTATCGGGAGTTGATCTTAAAGTTCGGCCGATCTGGGGATCTGTCCCTCAGTCGGGCCATGGAGATCGCAAACAAGTACGCCAATGGCGAGGAAGAAGACCGCCTCCGTAGCGGCAAAGCGAGAGCTGGCAACGCCCCTCAATCGGGAGGCAATGCCGGGAAAAATCAGAAGCTGAAGGCTGACGCCTCCGGCAAGGCGGAGGTGGTAGCCGTCCAAGGGTAAGGACAAGGCAAGCCGAAGCCCAAGAAAAAGAAGAAAGAGTGGACTCCCAAGAAGAAGTCCGAATACAAATCCGACATTCTCGACCAACCATGCCAAATTCATACCAAGACGGATGAAGAAGGCAACGTTGTGCTCCCGAAGCACACCACTCGGGAATGTCGCCTGCTCAAGCAGGAGATGCGTGCTGAGCCCTCGAGTGAAAAGGTCGATGTCAAAGATGAGGAAGATACTTCCGAGTATCCGAAAGTCAATAAAGTCCTCAACGTGATCTTCGCCGATGTCGAAAGCAAGAGGCAGCTGAAGGTTGTCAATCGGGAGGTCAACATGGCAGTTTCGACTGCCCCCAAGTACCTCAACTGGACGAAGACACCTATCACCTTCGACCAGTCCGACCATCCGCCTCACATAGCCACCCCTGGGAGGCAGGTGTTGGTCGTCGACCCGGCAGTGGGTGGCGTCGGACTGCGCAAGGTCCTTATGGACGGAGGTAGCGGGCTTAATATTATATATGCTGACACGCTCAAGCCAATGGGCATCCCGATGTCTCAATTGAGCAAGAGCAACATGCATTTCCACGGGATCGTCCCTGGGAAGAAGGCAGAGTCACTCGGCCAGATCGCTCTGGACGTAGTATTCGGAGGTGAGAAGAATTTCTGAAAGGAAAGGTTAACCTTCGAGGTGCTTGACTTTCGCAGTGCTTATCACGCCATCCTGGGTAGGCCTGCCTACGCACGTTTCATGGCCAGACCATGTTACGTGTATCTCAAACTCAAGATGCCAGGACCTAAGGGCGTGTTCACAGCGACTGGTGACCGGAAGGTCGCCGAAGAGTGCCTCCAGCAGGGCTCAAAGATCGCCAACGAGAAAGTGCTTGCAGTCGAGCTTGAAGGGTACAAGAAGAAAGTAGATACGGCTGATCTGCTCAGATCAAAGCGGTCGGCTTCAGAATCAGCCTTCCAGTCGGCTGGCGAGACCGAGCAAGTCCATGTTCATCCGAGTGACTCAAGTGCTGCTCCGACGAACATCTCCACCTCACTTGGAGAGAAATAGGAAGCCGAGCTCATCCAGTTCCTCCGTGAGAACTGGGACATCTTCGCATGGAAGCCGTCTGACATGCCTGGTGTTCCCAGGGAACTGGCTGAGCACCGACTCCGAACCGATCCCAAGGCCAAGACAGTCAAAGAGTACTTGCGCCGATCCTCCGTCGAGAAGCGCAAGGCGATTGGTCAAGAGATAGCTCGGCTCCTTGCCGCCGAGTTCATTCGCGAGGTTTACCACTCCGAGTGGCTCGCGAATGTCGTCTTGGTACCGAAGAAGGACAAATCACTCCGTATGTGTATTGACTTTAAACATCTCAATCGGGCCTGCCCGAAGGATCATTTCCCTTTACCTCGGATAGATCAGATAGTAGACTCTACTGCCGGATGCGAACGTCTGTCGTTCCTGGATGCGTACTCCGGGTACCACCAGATCTGAATGTACGGTCCTGATGAAATAAAAACAGCCTTCATCACCCCATTCGGGTGCTTTTGCTACGTCACGATGCCATTCGGCCTGAAGAATGCTGGGGCCACTTTCCAGCGCATGATTCAGAAATGCTTGCAAAAGCAGATCAGCCGGAATGTGGAGGCATATATGGACGATATCGTAGTCAAGTCTAGGAAAGGTTTCGACCTCCTGACTGACCTTGCCGAGACCTTTGCAAACCTACGGCGTTTCGGGATAAAGCTGAATCCAGCTAAGTGCACATTCGTTGTGTCTGCTGGAAAGTTACTCGGTTTTCTTGTCTCCGAACGAGGGATCGATGCCAACCCAGACAAAATCGGCGCTATAGTCCGAATGAAGCAACCAGAACGCTTACACAACATGCAAAGGCTGACAGGGTGCCTTGCGTCCCTGAGCCGATTCATCTCAAGAAGTCCGACAAGTTTGAGTGGACCAATGAAGCGCAAGCCACGTTCGAAGAACTCAAGGCATTGGTTTCCACCCAGCCGGTGTTAGCTGCTCCGGGCAGCCAGGAACCTTTACTCGTGTACATCGCGGCGACTAGCCAGGTGGTGAGCACAGTCCTTGCAGTAGAGCGTGAAGAGCCAGGAAAAGCATTAAAGGTTCAAAGACCCATATATTACATCTCAGAAGTGTTAACCCCTTCCAAGCAAAGGTACCCGCACTACCAAAAGCTGGTATATGGTATTTACTTGACTGCTAAGAAGGTGGTTCATTACTTCCAAGATCATTCGGTCACGGTCATCAGCAACGGTCCCTTGTCGGAATCTTGCACAACAGAGACGCTGCTGGCCGAGTGGCAAAGTGGGCAATTGAACTCCTTCCGCTGGAGATCAAGTTTGAAGCCAAGAAAGCAATCAAGTCCCAGGCACTGGTCGATTTTATGGCCGAGTGGATCGAGCAAGAGCAGCCAATTCCGAGTGTTCCCGAACACTGGACCATGTTCTTCGACGGATCCAAGATGCTCAATGGCTCGGGGGCTGGTGTGGTTCTTGTCTCTCCCAAAGGAGACCGGCTGAACTATGTCCTCCAAATCCATTTCGACTCATCAAACAACGAGGCCGAGTACGAAGCCCTCCTGTACGGGCTCTGCATGGCCATATCACTCGGCATTCGTTGTTTGATGGTCTACGGCGATTCGGACCTCGTTGTCAACCAAGTGATGCAGGAATGGGACATTCGGAGTCCAGCAATGACCGGTTACTGCAATGCGGTCAGAAAGCTGGAGAAGAATTTTGAAGGTTTGGAGCTGCATCACATTTCTCGTGCAAAAAATCAGCCAGCGGATGACCTGGCAAAAATAGGATCCACTCGGCGACCAGTCCCTAAGGACATATTCCTCGAACATCTGCGCGCCCCACCGATTGCAGAAGATCCTTTCACAGAGGAGCCCCCACAAGCAGTCGGTCCATCTAATCCGACTGAGGTTGATGTTCCGGCTATAGTGGATCTGGACTACGAAATGCTGGTAATCACTCCCGAGTGGACTCAACCCTATTTGGCATACTTGCTCAGGCAAGAACTCCCCGAAGACGAAGAAGAATCTCGTCGGATCGTCTGTCAATCCAAGTCATTCGAAGTTGTGGGGGACCAGTTATACAAGAAAAGCACTACAGGAGTCACTCAGAAATGCATCTCCCCAGAGGAACGGCTGCAAATCTTACACGAAATCCACTCGGGAACCTGCGGCCACCACGCGTCCTCTCGGACTTTGGCCGCAAAGGCTTTCCGAGTGGGTTTTTATTGGCCCCGAGCCAATGAAGCAGCAAGGGACTTGGTGGACCTGTGCGTCGGGTGCCAATTCTACAAGAATAAATCCCACAAGCCTGCGTCAGCGCTTAAGACGATCCCGCTCACCTGGCCGTTCACGGTACGGGCCCTGGATATGGTTGGTCCCCTGCGGACTGGTTCGAGTGGATTCACACACCTGCTTGTGGCAGTTGACAAGTTCACCAAGTGGGTCGAAGCGAAGCCCATCAAGAGTTTGGATGCAGGTACTGCCATCAGTTTCATTCGGCAGATCATCTTCAGATTCGGCGTGCCGCATGATATTATCACGGATAATGGGAAGAACTTCGACTCAGACGAGTTCCGTGAATTCTGTTTCTCTCAAGGCACTCGGGTTAATTATGACTCAATGGCTCACCCGCAGTCGAATGGACAGGCAGAACGTGCAAATGGAATGATTCTGCAAGGTCTGAAACCTCGATTGATGAGAGACCTGAAGTATGTTGCCGGAGCTTGGGTTGAAGAATTGCTGTCAATCTTATGGGGCATTCGGACAACCCCAAACCGCTCTACGAAGCGCACACCTTTCTTCATGGTGTACGGATCAGAGGCTGTGCTGCCGAGTGATCTTCAGCACAATTCCCCCCGAGTGGAACTATATGATGAAGCTGAAGCTGAAGCCGCACGGCAAGATGGCATTGACCTTTTAGAGGAAGAGAGAGAGCTGGCCCTCATCAGATCGACGCTCTATCAGCAAGATCTGAGGCGTTACCATGACAGACACGTCCAGGGCCGAGCTTTCCAGGAAGGAGATCTTGTCCTCCGACTGGACCAGCAAAACCCCACAAACTAGCGCCACCGTGGCAGGGGCCGTATGCAATCTCCAAAATCTAGCACAATGGAGCCTACCGGCTCTACAACATCAAGGATGGCGTAGAAGAGCCCCGAACTTGGAACGCGGACCTGCTTTGCAAGTTCTACACCTAGAACATAACTATTTTAGTTTGTCATTCCAGTAATGAATCCGAGTGATCTCGATGAATAAAGTTTCGTTCCTTTATATTTTTTCAAAATTTAACTCTTTTCACTCCGGTGAATCAATCTCCCGTGTCACCCCCAATGGGTGTAAAATGCTTAGCTGCGACCCCACGTCGCCTAAGTCATAAACTGTCTCGAGTTGGACATCCTCTACACTCGGATTCTAAGATGGACAGGACCATCATTGTTCTCACGAACAATTCCGAGTGCGGGCCACGCCCACGCTCGGGGGCTTAGCTGCGACCCCGCGTCGCCTAAGTCATAAACTGTCTCGAGTGGGACATCCTCCACACTCGGACTCTAAGATGGACAGGACCATCATTGTTCTCATGAACAACTCCGAGTGCGGGCCACGCCCACACTCGGGGGCTTAGCTGCGACCCCGCGTCGCCTAAGTCATAAACTGTCTCGAGTGGGACATCCTCCACACTCGGACTCTAAGATGGACAGGACCATCATTACTAAGATGGACAGGACCATCATTGTTCTCACGAACAACTCCGAGTGCGGGCCACGCCCACACTCGGAGGCTTAGCTGCGACCCCGCGTCGCCTAAGTCATAATCTGTCTCGAGTGGGACATCCTCCACATTCGGACTCAAAGATGGACAGGACCATCATTACTAAGATGGACGGGACCATCATTGTTCTCACGAAGAACTCCAAGTGCAGGCCACGCCCACATTCGGGGGCTTTGCTATGACCCCGCGTTGCCTAAGTCATAAACTGTCTCGAGTGGGACATCCTCCACACTCGGACTCTAAGATGGACATGACCATCATTACTAAGATGGACAGGACCGTCATTGTTATCACAAACAACTCTGAGTGCCGGCCACGCCCACACTCGGAGGCTTTGCTGCGACCTCGTGTCGCCTAAGTCAGAAACTGTCTCGAGTGGGACATCCTCCACATTCGGACTCTAAGATGGACAAGACCATCATTACTAAGATGGACGGGACCATCATTGTTCTCACGAACAATTCCAAGTGCGGGCCACGCCCACACTCGGGGGCTTAGCTGCGACCCCGCGTTGCCTAAGTCATAAACTGTCTCGAGTGGGACATCCTCCACACTCGGACTCTAAGATGGATAGGACCATCACTACCAAGATGGACAGGACCATCATTGTTCTCACGAACAACTCCGAGTGCAGGCCACGCCCACACTCGGGGGCTTAGCTGCGACTGTCGGTTCTTAATCCGGCATATCTCGTAGTAGGGGTCCTAAGCTAGGCGTCTTGGAACGATGGTAACATGGACACAGGATTTTACCCAGGTTCGGGCTCTCTCGAGGAGATAATACCCTATGCCTTGCTTTTGATTATATTCATATGGGGGATAGTACATAGTACAGGTATCTACCACGAGATTGTAGTAATGAATATGAGATTGAGGTTGTCTATTTTCTAGCCTGGCCTCGGTTTATATAATGCACCGTAGGCCTAGGTTTTAGAGGAGTCCTTGTCTTGTGCGCCAAGTCTTGTGGAATCTCCCTTGTATGCATCATGGGCTGCCCGAAGTGGCCCATGAGTGAACCGCCATGGGGGTTCTCGGCCGGACCCACTGGTCGGGAGACGACGTGGTGAGTACCCCCTAGTCCAGGACAGCGTCAGTAGCCCCTTGAACCGGTCTTCAAGTTGGAGACGCTAATCGGTTCTTCCGAACTGTTCTCCGTCTTCAGACGTCGGTCTTGAAAACTGGTTCAACAATTTTCCTATCTCCGATCTTGAGGATCGCTGAAGTGTATCCGAAGAGTTCACATGTCGGGCATCCGAGGAGCCCCTTTAA
The DNA here is from genome assembly GCA_039707655.1 of Elymus sibiricus. NCBI lineage: Eukaryota > Viridiplantae > Streptophyta > Magnoliopsida > Poales > Poaceae > Elymus > Elymus sibiricus. The sequence goes on from CM077665.1 coordinate 485,109,447, forward strand.
GTTCTCGGACTTTATCAATGCCTTGTAATATTTACGCCACACCTCGAGCTCAAAGTGTTTCCAATGTGGCAGTCTCCTCTCACATCCGAGCTCCAACGCCGGACTACATCCGAGGTGTCTTTTTACAGCCGAGCTCCAACGCCGGACTGTATCCGAGGTATCTTTTTGCAGCCGAGCTCCAATGCCGGACTATTTCCGAGCTCCAACGCCGGACTGTATCCGAGGTATCTTAGATTACCTCGGTCTTGAAAAAGTTGAAGGATTTCATCCGAGCTTAATGCCGGAAATGCCCTTTATGGAGCCATCCACTTGCATCCAAGCTTTATGCCGGACTGCTTCCAAGGTGGTGCACCACCTCGGACTCAGGCTGTTTTTTGCAGGATTTATTTCCGATCGACGCAATTTATTTACTACCGAGATGTATAGCCAGTAGCCCTCAGGGTGTGTGTCGGTCTAAAACCCGAGATGCACCTGAAGGAAATAATAAAACCACAGATCCCAGTAGCCCCTGAGACGTAGGTCGATTTGTGAAATTGGCCTAAGGATCAAGTCCTTGCTCGACAGCATACTTAGGAACAGAAACGCGGTGCGCCATAGTTTCCGAGACTCAGGTTGGGTGCGGCCGACCAACCTGAGGATCGAATCTCCTTGGAAACCGTATTGCATTTCAAATGTGTTGCACTGAATAGGTAATGCAGTAGCCCCCGAGCCTTAATTTGGGCACGGGTGGTCGAATTAAGGATCGGCATTTGTTTGACACAAACGTTGTTACGTTCGACACAATTTATGTATAATGATTCTATGTATCCAAGTACTTTACATCATTAATGCTCGGATCCGCATTGTACAAGACTTTGTTGACCGACCATCGGCTTCAACCTCCTCGGTCAGTAGCCGAGGAGTGTTTGTCCTACTTTATAAAGCCTTTATAAGGGGAAAGATTTACGGCAAACAAGGCAATCCGGCCATACGGTTTTATAAACAAAGGTACGCGAAGAGATATGTTATATTACTACTTAACGTAAGAAACATCTTCTGGGAAAAATAGTTCATTTATAAGTTCCTTTTCCCAGGATATCACGTTGACCATGATCGTGAAACCTCAACTCCAATCAATGTGGGAGGAAAATATTGAGGATTTTTAGTTCGGCGAATGTTCCCCAACTTTGTGGTCTTATGAACCAAAATTTTCACTTCCATCGTTGCCGACCAATTATATTCTTAAGATGGCTAGCTTTTGGCTTCACCCAGTCCGAGGTACTAACCCGGATGACTCGGAAGTAACAATCACAGAGGTGCTCCCTTTACCCCCTAGCCAAACAATCGGGAACGTAGGGGCTAAGCACAGGAGCCAAGCAACCCAGCTTGGCCAAAATCTTAAGTCAATTTTTTGCATATTTATGGCTTTATAATGATGATTACGGAAGGCAACACCCGCATATTGAATACAAATGCTTTTATGCTATATGTTATTTTGACTCCTTTGTGACCGTTTATCATTTGAGAGTTGCCCATCGTCGGCTTCTACCCCTTGTGGATGCTACGCAGGGTGTTTCCGCTGTAACAAGACAACCCTTAGCCGACGTCTCGGTGCCCGGAGGCGGTTGTGTTAGTGGAAACGAGGCAATCGGATATCTAGGTTTTATAACTTTCACTTAGTCATAGGAGCTTAAAGTTTGGGAGGCCAGTTACTAGCCCCCGGTTAGTGTTCGCTGTGAGCCGAGGCCAAGCCATTAACACTCCGACCAAATTTATTAAAGGCCCACGGATTAACCTCTATCGGTCTATAGTTTGTCAGACTCAACGGATCGCTGACCAGTTTGCGCTCATTGTGACATTCAGTTTTTGGCTTTCTCCACTGAGGTACTTGACCGGTTAAAATCGGAAGTACAATCGCAGTGGTTCTCCCTTTGCACACCTAGTCTAACTAAGTGGAATGTAGGAGGCAATCACAGGAGCAGGGCAAGCCAACTATTGACCGAAGACACAATTCGAAACTGATGCATATAAAGCAATATCCAAGAACGTTTTGCCAAGGACTGCTCGGAGTACCTTGGCTTTTGGTGGGTTTGGCTCTAGTCGGAGTCCCCCGTTGTCCACATGTCATATGCGCTTCCCCAACGCCGAGGTGTAAGTCGGCAGGAAAGATACCGAGTTGTGGGTCGAAAAAGATCCCTCGAGCTGAATTATTACGCAGGGCACCTAGGTTATGAGGGTGTCCCGCCTCTAAATCAAGTTTCTTGGTACCAATCCGAAAATTGGTCTTAAAATTAATATGTGCTTCGGTCGTGCTTTAACATGATACATCCGATCTCCAGACTTCAAACGGGTCAGCCTTCGGCTTCAACCTCCATATCCCGAAGGCGGAGCGCTTCTCCGACACCTGTTTAGCGAACTAAACTCGAGCGGCTCTAGAGAGAAACCAAGCAACCCATCTATTGACCACACACTCTCGTCGGAAAAAGGAGTAGTAGAGAAAGACTTTGCAACGACCAAGAAGAAAACACATTTATATAAAATGACTCATACAAATTTAAGAGCCCCCGGTTAAATCGGGTAAAGAAATATCTAAGAAACAAGGTTTTCCGACAAACAATTTTTTTGTTTAACAAAAAATATAATGTCTGGTTGAACCGAACAAAAAGTAAAATTTCAAAGATAGCTGAGCACGAAAACGACTTAGCTGATTAATGTGCTCGGTGCGGTCCGGGGTTGTGGGGGGACGGAGACGTAGTCCTCGGCCTGGCCAAGGTCCCAGCCCCCATGCCCGAGGTAATCGAGCGAAGAGCTCGGGTCGAGAAGTGGCAACGCAACACGGTTGCTGCGGTGAGGCGAAGCCCCCGGTTTAGCCGAGGAGACAGAGTAGTTCGGCAGCGTGACGGCGAAGTCCCCAGTTATCATGGGAAAAGGAAGTGTTTTTAACAAATGAACTTTTTTATTTAACACTAATAAAATGCTTGGTCGAACCGAAAAAAATTTAAAATTTTAAAAATTTGGCATGAAAGCGACTTAGCTGGTTAATGTGCTCGCATTGATGACGCGGTCCGAACTTGAGGCAGGATGCAGGAGCCTATTGATCTCTGAAAAATCCGGTATGGTGCGTTGTCCTCGGCTTGGCCGAGGTCCCAGCCCCCAAGCCGGTTCCGCGGTAGCCGAGCGAGGAGCTCGGCTTGACGAAGTGATGACACAACATTGTCGACATGGCGGGCGCAGCCCCCGGTCTAGCCGAGGGGATGCAATAGCTCGGTAAGGTGACGTCGGAGCCCCAAGAGTTGGTTGGTGAAGTGATGCCGAAGCCCCCGATCCAGCCGAGGTGAGGTCGGTAGTGTGATGCCGACTTAGTGAAGTGACGGCGCGGGTATGCCGACACTGGCCAACGTGGCAAGGTGACGACGTAATTCGGTTGACGGAGGCGAGGCGATGATGTCAGCGCGTCGAGGTGACGCATTACACAGTCGATGTCAATTACCTGCGCACATAATATAGTGCAAACCAAAAGTAATAAAAAATAATGGTAATAATAATAATATTAAAAAAACTCTTCTACTTATTTAATTTAAGTGAAGTAATTAAATAAATATGGCCTGAGCACGATGGAGTGGTGGCGCGGAGACGTCGGCTGGCCGAGGTGATGACGCAGTCACAATCAATTTTAGATGTCTGCTAGGCTTATAAAAAGCGGTCGTCCAGCGAGACGCCGGCCACACGGACGAATAGTGCCACGTACAAATGCTGGTAGAATATTTCTGCAAAAATAAGGCAGTACAAACCAGCAGAAAAATACTCTGTGCGTAATTATTTTACATGCTAAACGATTAGTGAACCTGTTTGGCGAACGCTGACCGTATCAGACCAAAGCAAATAAAAGAATTTGATCTATACTTAACTAATACCAAGAGTCAGGTTGCCCGGATCCTACTAGCACTCGTTAGCACGTGAAGTAGTAGTACTAATCGGATTGCTAGTGTTTGACAACTGGATATTAATGACCGCACTGCAAAACTAGTACTTAATTGCATTAGTACTTCGGCGTGTGGAAGTAGCAAAAAATACTAGCACTACTAGTGGATGATAGCGACCATAGCGACGACCTATGTGCAAAATTGAAAAAGGGAAAGCACATAGAACGGGAAAAAAAGAGGGGAGAAAATTTCCCTGGATGGCCGCTACTTGTTCGGGGGAGTCCTTGAATCTGCATGGTCCTGGCCATGCCTGACCAGTACTCCTCGGAACCGGTGCTACGTAGAACATCCGGAGCTAGCGCCCAATCAATCCCTGATGCGCTCATTGCTTCGATCGGATGTCATCGTTTACCGATCTTTGGGCTGTAGTAAAACGCCAGATGCTGCATACGAGCGTGCCGCAGCAGCAAATTCGTTTTTGACCTTGATCTCCATTAAATCTACAAACAAAGTATGCAAGTCGGCAGTGCAAAATTCTCACAAAAACTTGTGCAGATCAGCTCTGATTGAAAAATTAACACCTGATAACTCCATCGATCCGTGGCGATCACCCAGCAGGCTCTCAATGAAAGCACCAATGTCGGTTCTTAATCCGGCATATCTCGTAGTAGGGGTCCTAAGCTAGGTGTCTTGGAACGATGGTAACATGGACACAGGATTTTACCCAGGTTCGGGCTCTCTCGAGGAGATAATACCCTATGTCCTGCTTTTGATTATATTCTTATGGGGGATAGTACATAGTACAGGTATCTACCACGCGATTGTAGTAATGAATATGAGATTGAGGTTGTCTATTTTCTAGCCTAACCTTGGTTTATATAATGCACCGTAGGCCTAGGGTTTAGAGGAGTCCTTGTCTTGTGCGCCAAGTCTTGTGGAATCTCCCTTGTATGCATCATGGGCTGCCCGAAGTGGCCCATGAGTGAACCGCCATGGGGGTCCTCGGCCCGACCCACTGGTCGGGAGACGACGTGGTGAGTACCCCCTAGTCCAGGACACCGTCAGTGACCCCGCGTCGCCTAAGTCATAAACTGTCTCGACTGGGACATCCTCCACACTCGGACTCTAAGCTAGACAGGACCATCATTACTATGATGGACAGGACCATCATTGTTCTCACAAACAACTCCGAGTGCGGGCCACGCCCACACTCGGAGGCTTAACTGTGACCCCGCGTCGCCTAAGTCATAAACTGTCTTGAGTGGGACATCCTCCACATTTGGACTCTAAGATGGACAGGACCATCATTACTAAGATGGACGGGACCATCATTGTTCTCACGAACAACTCCGAGTGCGGGCCACGCCCACACTCGGGGGCTTAGCTGCGACCCCGCGTCGCCTAAGTCATAAATTGTCTCGAGTGGAACATCCTCCACACTCGGACTCTAAGATGGACAGGACCATCATTACCAAGATGGACAAGACCATCATTGTTCTCAGGAACAATTCCGAGTGCGGGACACGCCCACACTCGGGGACTTAGCTGCGACTCCGCGTCGCCTAAGTGTACGCGTTTAGAAAGCAAAGGCGAATAAAAACCGCGTCACTCAAAATAAGAGTACAGATAAAAGTCTTAACGACACGAGCCTCAGGCTCATTCGAAGTTTACGGTTACAGCTACCACTCGGCATTCCGAGGCAAAAATTTAAAAAGTTTTAAACCCAACGATCACTCGGGCTGAGGCACGGCTTCAACAAAGGTGTCCAGGTCGATGTTGTCTGCGATCCGAGTGGCAGCCTCCATGAAGTCTTCGACCTTGGCATGCTTCCTGTTGGCGACCTCCAAGGACTTCAGCTTCTTCTCGTCCGCTCCCTTGCAGTGGACGCGGACGAGTGAGAGGGCAATGTCGGCTCCGGCCCGAGCTGCAGATTTTTTCCAAGCCTTCACTCGGCTTGGTACGTACCTCACTCGGGTAAGGGCCAATTCCAGATCTGTCGAGGGTTCCTCTTCGGAGAAGACGTCTCGGTCAATCTCCGGGACGGCGGTGCTGAGCCTCTTCATATACGAGTTCACTTGATCGACTCGTTCTTCCAAGCGAAGAATGGCCAGGGCAGCACTGTCCTTGAGCAGCTCTCGAGACGGATCCAGTTCCTTCTCGATCTTGTCAGTCTCCTCGGCGACATCATCAGAGAAATATATTTTTGCAACGGATGAAGAAAAGAGTCAGAAGTGATCAGCATTCACTCGGCCAGACAAGGATCATTCGGGAATATTACCTTTGAGTTTTTCGCTCATAGAGTCGCCATACTCTTCGACAAACTGTTCCAGCTGCTTCTTCTTCGCGGTGACATGCTTGAGTTTGTTCTCCCACTCGGAATATGACTTCTTCAGATGAGCGAGCTCCTACGTGGACTTCGTCGCAGCAGCTTGCAGAGCTTTCTTTTCTTCCTCCAGCTTCCTGAGTGCCTTCAGCTTCTCTTCTGCCTCATTGGTCTTTCGGCTGGCTTCCTTTTGAGCAGCCGCCAGATCCGTGTCCTTCTTCTTGAGGGCCATCTTCACAGTTTCTAAAGAAATAGAATTCTTCAGCCTCTCAACAAGTTTACGATTTTCGCCACGAAGATCTGATGAAATAGACTCAGTCGGACGGGGAGGAATCGCAGTTATTGCGACAGTCGGGCAAGATGAGCATACCTTCAATTGCCTTCTTTTCCTCCTCCAGTCGAGCGTTCTTGGCCTTCTCGGCCTCAAGACTCATGCGCAGGTCGTGCACCTCTTTCTCCAAAGTTTTGTAGTGGCTTCCGATCTCACAAACAGACTGCAAACAAGAATTAAAGCGAAAGATATTAATCAAAATTTAGACTCGGACTCTAAGACTCCCGCTGACTGCTTCAGTCGACGGCAGTCTCGGGGACTACACCCAGTGGGTGCGCTCAGCGCGCCCCCACTTGAAAATCAAATGCAAGGTTTTTGATCCAGACCTAACAGGTGGATCGAACGTTAAATTCATTCGGACTCTAAGACTCCCGTCGACTGCTTCAGTCGACGGCAGTCTCGGGGACTACACCCAGTGGGTGCGCTCAGTGCGCCCCCACTGGAACTCAAAGACACCCAGCTGGTGTGTGCAAATCCTCACAAGGCAGAAATTCCGACTAAGGAAGTGTAGCGCAAAGATGTTGGTCGCAGGGGGAGTCAACGAGGGGGATGATGTACCAGTACCGAGTGCCGCCCCAGCTCCCGAGCTGGCCTCCTGTGCTGGCACCAAAGTATCGACAAGCGAGGACTCCTGCATCATGACGTCTGCATCGGACGAAGGGTTCGGCAGGTCAACCCTCTCGTCCGCATCAATGTCGATCACTTCACGCGGAGCTGCAAGTGTTCAAAGCATTCGAAGATGTGTAAAAAGTAAACACTCGGGAATGTCCAAAGTTACCGAGTGAGTTCGGGACTTAGCTTTTGAAGATGCAACATCAGCGTCGGCCCGCTCTTTCTCCAGAGTATTGGGATCAGGTGAAGCAGTTGAAGTATCAGCACTGTAAGGGAAACACTCGGATCATTTCATCACTCGGACAAATACAAACAACAATTGACAGAATGGAAATGCTTACGCTGAGGCCACGGGAATGGCCATCTTAATTTTCTGGATGAAGACCGCCTTCCGAGGCTTGGCCGTAGTGACTTTGGGCTGTTTCGCCGTCTTCTCAGGTGAGGAGGCAAGCTCTCCACGCCTGCGCTTTGAGCTGCGGGTCGGAAGGACAGACCCAGTCGGTTTGGCAGCCTTCGGTCCCTTTGGACCTCCACCGCGGACTCCCGAGTCCTGGCGCACCTTGGAACGGGCTTCAGGCACTCGGTCATCTGAGCATGACGACTCCACCTCGTCGTCGCCCTCCGACCCTTCCTCTTCATCGTCTTCATCGTCCTCGTCGTCGTCAGTCTCTTCATACTCCCCAGCTTCCGCCGAATCTTATGGATGATCGCTGTCGCTGGCAACATCAACTGGGCCCCTGTCCACGATTGGCACATGGCTGTTCATCTGTGTGAAGGCCTGCCGAATGAAAAACAAGATTAGTCGGATGAACCACAATAAACACTAACATCACTCGGATGATGAACCGTTGGAGTTACCTCATTCGCCGGATTATCCGATCAGAGTGGAGCCACCAGCCTGCTCCCCCTGGGGTTGTCGCGCGCTGGATTGATTTCCTTGATCTTAGCTTCCACCATGTCTTCAGTGAGCTCCTCCGGGCGAGTTCGAGTGGGGTCACTCGGTCCGGTGTACTCCCACATGGGATGAGCTCTGGCTTGCAACGGTTGGATCCTCCTCTGGAAGAAGACCTCCAGCAAGTCGAGGTCGTTGACACCTTTCTGCACCAGAGCCACCAGAGCTATCACTAGGATATCCACTTCGGTTTTCTCCTCCTTGGTTAAAGTCAGCCTGGGAACCGGCCGAATGCGCTCAGATGTATACGGTGGGAGGCCCGACTGACCCTCGCCGACTGGAATGTCGTGTCAGTAAAACCAGTTCTCCTACCACCCCTTTACCGAATCGGGAAACGTCATCTGCGGGAAACAGACTTTGCCCCGCAGTTGGATTCCTAGTCCCCCACACAGCTGGGCCACATTCGTCTTGTCTTTCGACCGAGTGGGCTTTTTTACGGTCATCACTCGGCAAGTGAAGAGATGTTTAAATAAACCCCAGTGAGGACGACAGCCCAAGAAGTTTTCGCAAAGAGAGATGAAAGCGGCTAAGTAAACAACAGCATTGGGGGGGAATATGATGGAGTTGAGCGCCAAAGAAACCCAAGAATCTTTGGAAGAAGGGATGGGGCGGCAGAGAGAAACCTCGCTTGAGGTGAGTCACCAAGAGCACGCGCTCGTCTCCGTTCGGCGAGGGCTCATCCTCGCCCGCTCCCGGCAACCGCCAGCTCCCCTCGGGCACGAACCCTTGGCCCTCCAGCTCGAGCATCCTGGCCTTGGTCACCCGCGACGGCAACCACTCGCCTTGCGTCCATTCGGCCGGCGCTCCAGCGCTGGAGGAGGAGGCTCGCGATCTCCTCTTCGCCCGCTCGGCCTTCGTAGTCGCAGACGCCGCGCGCATTGTCGCCGGCGAGCTCGGAACGGCCTTCGGCTAGAGAAAGGAGGAAGGAGCTCGGGTGGGCGTCGGAGAAGACAAGGGAGAAGGGGAAAATGAGATCTGTTCTCACCCCCAACAGTGCCTCCAGTTTTTATATCGAAAATCCGGCGAGATCTCTGGCCGTCAATCCGCAAACAGAGCGAGATCCGCGGATCTACTGTTCAGGGCTTCGAGGACACATGGCGAAAATCCCGGCGCGGTTATCGAGGCGTCGTGCCCACTACCCCAGATTATCGCGACGTGACCGTTCCGCCGCGCGCCCGCGTGCAGTTTTCGACGACTTCAAACGTGCGGAAATTTCTCCGTGCCACGAATGAAGAAAGCTCCACGCTGCGAAGGTTTTGATGACTCTGTCCTGCGAACCGAGTGGAAGGCTCACACCAGCTAAACACTCAGATTAAGTGGCAAGACAGTTTTGGTCAAGAGACATCAATCCTGAATCCATCACGGTTTGAAGCCGAGTGGGGAACGGCAAGACCGTTTCTCGGACTCTTCTGGGAGACCATCGACGCTTCCGAGTGTCAGTCACTCGATCACTAAAACCTCATGGATTCGGGGGCTACTGATGAGGATGCCTGCCCCGGGTAGGGTCATAAGCCTGACATCTGAGGCCCACATATGGTCCTTCAATGTCATTAAAGCCCCTGGGCAGAGACTCATTCGGATGAGTATAGCCGTTCACTCGGTTTATTCATGTCACTCGGACTACACGACGCCATTCGGACAGACAGAAGCTCAGGCGACCCGGAAGATCAAGCGTCCTTAGAATTCGAGTAGTCATTCGTTGTGAGTTAATTCACCGTTACCAGTAACGTCAGGTTAATCAGCCGTTCCTGTAACGCAGTATTCATTGGCATTTATTGCCCTAATCATGGCACTCGGCCGGTGGTGGCGCACTCTATATAAGCCACCCCCGGGCGCCAGAGCAAGGGTTCCAACCATCTGTAATCTTCTACCACCATAAGCAAACACCACAGCCTCCGGGCACCGATACGTAGGGCTGTTATCACTTCCGAGTGAGGGCTGAACTCGTACAAACCGAGTGCACACTTGCGCCGTAGTTAGACTTCGCCCCTCCATTCGTACCCCCTAGTACTATTGTCAGGTTCATTCCCACGACAGTAGACAAAGTAAACTCAATCAATATGAATAAACCCCATCGTTTTATCCTTAGTAGCAGCAACACAAAGATGCATCTTCTCCCTTTCTGTCACTGGGATATAGAAACTCGTCAGGTTGAACCTACTACAACGCACTACTCCCACCGAAGAAATATCAATCTACTTGGCCAAAGCACATCAATAAATAGGAGAGCATTACGAAGCTATAATGATCATGCAATTAAGAGACAATATATATCAAAGGTATCTCAAATACTTTTCATGAATAATATGAACATAAACCCACAATTCATCGGATCCCAACAAACACACCGCACAATAGGATTACATCGGATGGATCAAAGCGAAGATGCAAAGATCATTGTATTGAAGATCATATGAGAGAGAGAGATAGCCATCTAGGTACTAGCTATGGATCTGTAGGTCCGTGGTGAACTACTCACACATCATCATGAGGGTGGCAAGGCTGATGAAGAGGCCCTCCGTGATCGGTCCCCCCTCTGGCAGGGTGCCGGAATGGAGCTCTAGAAGGGATCGCGGCGGAACAGAGACTTGCGGCAGCGGAAAAAGGTTTTTGAGGCTCTCCGGAGGGTTTCCAGGATTAATAATTTATAGGCCAGAGAACGAGGTCGGGAGAGCCATAGGGGGGCCACAAGCTATCAGGATGCGACCCCCTAGGGTCGCGCCCTTTTGGCTTGTGGAGCCTCCCTGAGGCTCCCGGCTATCCTCCGAGGCTTGTTGGTCTTTTTTTGGTCCAGAAAAAATAGTCAAAAAGTTTGGTGGCAAGTGGATTTCGTTTGGTAAAGGAAATCTGCAAAGTAAAAAACATGTAGAAACCATCAATTGGCACTTGGCACTGGGTCCATAGGTTAGTGCTCAAAATATTATAAATTGCTAAATAATGACCCAAAAAGTATCTAAGAATGATAATATATCAGCATGGAACAATCAAAAATTATAGATATGTTGGAGACGTATCAGAGAATCATAATGTCATTGGAACCAAATGGATCTTTAAGAACAAACAAGATGCACATGGCATTGTCATTCGCAACAAGGCGAGATTGGTAGCTCAAGGCTACTCCCAAGGCAATATTGGATCGACTACGGTGAAACCTTTGCTCATGTTGCTCGTCTTGAATCTATTTGTATGTTGCTTGCTTATGCTTCTCATCGTGATTTTAAATTGCAACAAATGGATGTGAAGAGTGCTTTTTTAAATGGTCCTTTAGATGAGTTGGTATCTATCAAACAACCCCCAGGGTTCGAGGATCCCAAGTTCCCCAATCATGTATATAAGCTCGATAAGGCTCTCTATGGCCTTAAACAAGTCCCACGTGCGTGGTATGAGAACCTTACCGAGTTGTTGCAATATCGTGGGTTTGAAATTGGGAAGATCGATCCCATTCTTTTTACTAAGAGGGTTAAAGGGGAATTGTTCATATGCCAACTATATATTGATGATATTATCTTTGATTCTCCTAACAAAGCTTTCAATGTTGAGTTTGTCACACTAATGACCGAGAAGTTTGACATGTCTATGATGGAATAGTTGAAGTTTTTTCTTGGATTCCAAGTCAAGCAACATAGAGAAGTAACCTTCATCAACCAAGCCAAATATACCCAAGACATGCTCAAGAGATTCAAGCTAGATGATGTCAATCCGATCAAGACTCCAATGCCAACCAAGTGCCCACTTGACATTGATCCGAATGGTAAAGCGATGGATCAAAAGGTATATCGTTCCATGATTGGATCCTTGCTTTACCTTTGTGCATCTAGACCATATATTACGTTGAGTGGGAATATGTGCACGGTTTCAAGCAGCACTAAAGGAAAGTCACTTTGTGGTGGTCAAGCGAATCTTTCGAGATTTGGGTCATACCCCAAACTCTGGCTTATGGTACCTCGAAGGAGCAAGCTTTGATCTCATGGCATATTCGGATTCAGATTGGGCGGGAGACCGTGTGGAGAGGAAGTCCACTTCCGAAGGGTGCTAATTTCTTGGTCGCTCTTTGGTGAATTAGTCTTACAAAAACAAAACTGTGTTTCTCTCTCGTTCACTGAAGCTGAGTATGCAGGCGCTGCAAGTTGTTGTGCACAATTGCTATGGATGAGGCAAACTTTAAAGGTTTATGGTGTCACTTGTGACAAAGTGCCTCTTCTAAGCGACAATGAAAGTTCTATCAAGATCTCCTACAATCCGGTGCAACATAGCAAGACGAGGCATATTGAGATTCGTCATCATTTCATCCGGGATCATATCAAGTGTGGAGAGATTGATCTTTTGTATGTCAACACTCATGAGCAACTAGCGGATATTTTCACGAAGCCATTGGATGAAGCAAGTTTCGCGAGTTAAGGCATGAGCTAAATATCATTCATTAATTTGAGCGATGTGGCTTGAGGCAATGCATATCCCACCGCACTCATCATTCTATATTGTTATAGATGTAGGCATTGACATAGGGGGAGTGTTGTTCCTCTCATGAACTCACACTCCTCTTATTATGCATACATAAAAACAATATTTCACATTAGCCATTTTTATGGTACTTTTGCTTCAAAGATGAGTTTTAGTCATGGGTCCAAGGTTAAAATCTTCGTGGTCCCATATAATACTTATTCAACGTATCTATAATTTTTTATTGTTCCATGCTATTATATTATACTTCTAGGATACTTTTTAAGTATTTACTTGTTGTTTTATATTATTTTTGAGCACTAACCTAATAACCCAGTGCCAAGTGTTAGTTGTTATTTTCTGCATGTTTTCTGCTTTTCAGGAATACTGTACCAAACGAAGTCCAAATACCCCAAAACTTTTTGATGATTTGTTCTGGACCAAAATAAGACCTGGAAGCTTCGGAGGAAGACCGAAGGGCACACGAGGTGCCCCCAAGCCAACAAGGCACGCCTAGGGGGTGGCTGTGACCTGATGGCTTGGGGCCACCTCCCTGCTCTCCTGGCCCTGATCTCTGGCCTATAAATTCACAAATATTCCAAAAACTCTGGAGAGCCTCCCGAAACACACTTACCGCCGCCGCAAGTATCTGTTCCTCCATGTGCCCATCTAGAGCCCTGTTCTGGTGCCCTGTCGGAGGGGGGATCGATCACGGAGGGCCTCTACATGAACCTTGTTGCTCCCATGGTGATGTGTGAGTAGTTCACCGCAGAACTGCGGCAACGGTAACGGCGCCAGAAAAACTTCCTGATACTTGTGATCTGCGTTGGGTTTTCCGTGAAGAAGAACGGGTAATTGCAGCACAAAGCGGATAAGTATTTCCCTCAGTTATGAAACCAAGGTTTATCGAACCAATAGGAATATCAATCCTGAACCGTCTTCAGCGGCTACACACAAATGAACAAACAACTTGCACCCAACGCGGGCAAGAGGGTTGTCAATCCCCCTTGATCTCGTTATTTGCAAACAATGAGTTGTGTAGATAATTATTGATAAATATAAATTGCAAAATAGATAAAAAGTAAATAAATGAAGCAAGGTAAATATAGCGTTTTAGAATATATAAGTATTTCCCTCATGTAGGCAGCATACGGTGGGTAAACAAATTACTGTTGGGCAATTGATAGAAAAGCGGATAGTTATGCGATGTTCACGGCAATGATCATGTATATATATGGATCATGTCCATATGCAAATAGGCCGACTCCTACCTGCACCTATTACTATTACTCCACTCATAGACCACTATCCAGCATGCATCTAGAGTATTAAGTAAAACAGAGTAATGCTTGGAGAACGATGACATGATGTAGACAAAGTAAACTCAAACAATATGAATGAACCCCATCATTTTATCCTTAGTAGCAACAACACAAAGACACATCTTGTCCCCTACATTGTCACTGGGATATAGAAACTCGCCAGGTTGAACCTACCACAACGCACCACTCCCACCGATGAAATATCAATCTACTTGGCCAAAGCATATCAATAGATCGGAGAGCATTACGAAGCTATAATGATCATGCACATCAGAGATAATATAATTCAGTGGCATCTCAAATACTTTTCATGAATAATCTAAACATAAACCCACAATTTATCGGATCCCAACAAACACACCGCACAATAGGATTACATCGGATAGATCAAAGCGAAGATGCGATGATCATTGTATTGAAGATCTAAGAGAGAGAGATTGCCATATAGGTACTAGCTATGGACCCGTACGTCTATGGTGAACTACTCACACATTATCATGAGGGCAGAAAGGTTGATGAAGAGGGCCTCCATGATCGATCCCCCCTCCGGCAGGGTGCCGGAACGGAGCTCCAGATGGCCTCGCGACGGAACAGAGACTTGCGGGGCGGAAAAAGGGTTTCGGGACTGCCTCCGTTATTTTTAGGGTGAAAGAGAATTTATAGGCCAGAGAGGGGCGTCGGGAGGCAACCGAGGGAGGCACAAGCCATCAGGGCGCACCCTGTTGGCTTGTGCGGCCCTCGTGCGGCCCCTGGCCTCCTTCCGAAGCCTCTAGGTCTTCTTTTGATCCAGAAAAAATCATCAAAAAGTTTCGTGGCAATTGGACTTCGTTTGGTAATGTAAACCTGAAAAGCAAAAAAACATGCAGAAAACAGCAACTGGCACTGGGCACTGGGTCAATAGGTTAGTTCTCAAAAATATTATAAATTTGTAAATAAGGACCCAAAAAGTATCCTAGAATGATAATATATCAGCATGGAACAATAAAAATAGATACGTTGAAGACATATCAGGGTCCGTAGTTAGTACCTAGATGTCTATCTCTCTCTCTATGTTCTTCATTGCCAAGATCACCGCCGTTTCCGCGATGATCTATCTTATGTAATCAATCTTTGCGGTGTGTTTGTTGGGATCCGATGAATTGTGGGTTTATGTTCTGATTATTCATGAAAATATATTGAATCCTTGCTGGTATTTTATATGCATGATTGTTATAGCTTTGTAATGCTCTCCAATCTATTGGTTTGGTTTGGCCAACTTGATTGATTTATCTTCAAGTGGGAGTGGTGCGTTGTAGTGGGTTCAATCCTGCGGTGCTCAATCCCAGTGAAAGAAAGGGACATGACACATATTGTATTGCTTCCACTAAGAATAAAATGATGGGGTTCATTCATATTAATTGGATTTATTTTGTCTACATCATTTCATCATCCACCGAGCATTACTCCCTTTTTACTTAATACTCTAGATGCATGATGGATAGCAGTCGATGGGTGGAGTAATAGTAGTAGATGTAGGCAGGAATCGGTCTACTTGTTTATGGATGTGATGCCTATATACATGATCATTGTCGTGAATAAGTATTGCATAACTATGCGATTTTCTATCAATTGCCCAACAGTAATTTGTTTACCCACCGTATGCCTTGTTCGAGATAGAATCCTCTAGCGAACACTATGGCCCTTGGGTCTCCTCACAAATATAATCAAAAAACTCCTAAAATATTGCTGCCATTATTTAATTTATTTTTATTAACAATTTATATTTATCAAATTATCTGTCTATCACTACTTATCACTTGCAAGTAACGAGTTCAAGGGGATTGACAACCATCTTGCCCGCGTTGGGTGCAAGTGTTTCCTCTTTTGTATGTAGGCGATGAAGATGGGGGTTTGCGTGGTTATCCTATTGGTTCAATAACCTTGGTTCTCACTAAGGGAAATACTTACCTTTACTATGCTGCATCATCCCCTCCTCTTCGGGGAAAATCCCAATGCAGTTTACAAGTATCAGGAAGGATTTCTGACGCTGTTGCCGGGGAGCATCATCAAATTCCTATCAAGTACCTTCTCACAAATTATCATTCACTTTTTCTACTTTTTATTTGATCTTATATTTTGCTTGGTATAAAAATCAAAAATACAAAAATATTTATATTTGCTTGTTTGCTTAGTTATCTAGTTTACTCGCTTGCTAGTTTACTTGTTTTGTCACCATCTCTCAAGATACTACTAAGTTGTGTGACTTCTCAAATACTAATAATAATGATTTTATTAGTACACCTATACCACCCACCACTAGTGTGGAGTTTTATGATATTAATGCTGCATTGCTAAATCTTGTGATGAAAGAACAATTTTCGGGAAGTCCTAATGAGGATCCCGCTTCTCATCTCAACACCTTTGTTGAATTATGTGTTATGCAAAAAGATAAAGGACATGGATAATGATGTGGTTAAATTGAAATTGTTTCCTTTTTCACTAAGAGATAAAGCTAAAACTTGGTTTTCATCCTTGCCTCGCAATAGTATTGGAAGATGTGATAAGTGTAACAATGCTTTTATTGACAAGTATTTTCCTCCAGCTAAAATTATATCTCTCCGAAACCAAATTATGAATTTTAAGCAACATGGGTAAAAACATGTTGCACAAGCATGGGATAGAATGAAAATGATGATTAGAAATTGTCCCACTCATGGCTTACACTTATGGATGATTATACAAAATTTATATGTTGGACTCAACTTTGTGTCTAGAAACCTTCTAGATTCTGCTGCAGGTGGTACTTTTATGGAGGTGACATTAGGAGAGGCTACAAAACTTCTGGACAATATCATGGCAAATTATTCTCAATGGCACACTGAGCGAGCTCCAACTGGTAAGAAGGTGAATTATGTCGAAGAAATTACTACTTTGAGTGATAAAATGGATGCTCTTATGAATATGATTGCAAACAAGAATGATCAAGTTAATCCTAATGATATTCAATTGTCTACTTTGATTGATAAAAATAGTGATGATATTGATGTAAACTTTGTCTCGCGAAATAATTTCAACAATAATGCTTATAGAGGTAATTTCAATGCTAGGTCGTACCCCAGTAATTCCTATAATAACTATAGACATTCTTATGGTAATTCCTATGGAAACTCATACAACAATCATAATAGGATACCTACTGATATTGAGAACACCATTAAAGAATTTATTAGTTTTCAAAAGATTTTCAACACTATGGTAGAAGAAAAGTTGCATAAATTTGATGGTATGGCTAGAAACATGGATAGGATTGCACATGATGTGGAAACTCTAAAAAATAAAACGTTGCCACCCAAGCATGATATTAATGACTCTATTAAATCCATCCAAATATCTATTAATGAAAGTAAGGATAGGACCGTGAGGTTGAGAGCTAAGCAAGAATTCTTAGAAAAGGCTCTTCCACCCGGGTTTTACCGTAATCATGATGAAGATCTTAAAATGATTGGTACTTCTCCCATTGAATCTTTGTTTACTAATCGGAAAATAGATGATAAAGGGACTACAGATAAGTCAACTTTAGCTATAAGGTGTCCCGTTTGTTCGGAGGGTGATGATCTTAATGATAAAAATGAAAAAAGTGGGTTTGGAGAGGTCAAAACTTTAACTAGTGATTTGCCCACTATCTTGGATCGCAAGGACTTTAATTATGATAATTTCTCTTTAGTAGAATGCATTTCCTTACTGAAATCCATTATTATCTCACCCAATGCTTACGAACAAAATAACGATCTTACTAAACATATCATAGAAGCTATGCTAAAAGCTCATGAAGAAAAACTTGAGTTAGAAGTTTCTATTCCTAGAAAGTTGCATGATGAGTGGGAACCTACTATTAAAATTAAAGTGACGGAATATGAATGCAAAGCTTTGTGTGACCTTGGCGCTAGTGTTTCAACTATACCGAAATCTTTATGTGATGTGCTAGATCTCACTGATATAAATGAATGCTCCCTTAACTTACATGTTGCGGATTCCACCATTAAGAAACCATTGGGTAGAATAAATGACGTGCTTATTCTTGCTAATAGAAATTATGTACCCGTGGATTTCATTGTACTTGATACTGAATACAATCCTTCTTGTCCAATAATACTTGGTAGGCCTTTCCTACGAACTATATGTGCTATTATTGATATGAAGGAGGGAAATATAAGACTCCAATTCCCACTAAAGAAAGGCATGGAACACTTCCCTAGAAAGAGAATTAAACCACCTCATGAATCTATCATGAGGGCCACCTATGTATTGAGTGCCAAAGATAACAACACTTGAAACTATGCATTATGCCTACCTAGGGGCATAAAACGATAGCGCTTGTTGGGAGGCAACCCAATAGTTATCTTTAACTTTTGTTTTCACTTTCTGTCATGGTGTGATAACATTATTATTGCTACTGTAATGATTGTGTTTTTATATTTAAGTTAGACTTTGTTCCCAGTAAAGCCTTTGGGATTACTTGAATGATAAGTAGAATTGATATGGTGCAAAAATATAAACTTTTACATCAAGTGCAGAATTCCTCTGATTTTACTATAACGTCTTTTTGATCTGAATTTTTACAAAGTATTGTTATACAGATTCCCCAGGTTGTTGTAATGTTTCAGATTTTTTGTAGTTACAGAAGTATGGTGTTTGCGCAGATCATTACAGTCTGTTCTGTTTTAGAAGATTCTGTTTTTGCTTGCATAGTTTGCTTGTTTTGATGATGCTATGGATTGTATCGGGGGGTATAATCCATGGAGAAGTTAGAATACAGTACCTTATGTAATAATAAAAATATAAATAAATTTATGACAGTACCTAAAGTTTTTGATTTACCTATCATACTAACGGTGCTCACGAATTTTCTGTTGAGTTTTGTGTGTTGAAGTTTTCAAGTTTTGGGTGCTATCACGATGGATGAAGGAATAAGGAGCGGCAAAGAGCCTAAGCTTGGGGATTCCCAAGGCACCCCAAGGTAAATTCTAGGAAGACTCAAGCGACTAAGCTTGGGGATGCCCCGGAAGGCATCCCCTCTTTCGTCTCAATCCATCGGTATGTCACTTGGAACTAAATTTTTATTCATCACATGATATGTGTTTTGGTTGGAGCGTCGTGTGTTTTAGTTTGGTTTTGTTTTAGTTTTCCACAATCATTGTTTGCTTGACACTGATACGACTCCAACGTATCTATACTTTTTGATTGTTTCATGCTGATATATTATCATTCTAGCCTACTTTTTGGGTATTTATTTACCAATTATAATATTTTTGAGCACTAACCTATTGACCCAGTGCCCAGTGCCAGTTCCTGTTTTCTGCGTGTTTTTGCCTTTTCAGAGTTACAATACCAAACGGAGTCCAATTGCCACGGAAGTTTTTGGTGATTTTTTTCTGGACCAATACAAGACCTAGAAGCTTCGGAGGAGGGCCAGGAGATGCACCAAGGGCCCACAAGCCATCTGGCCACGCCCCCAGGGGCGCGGCTAGATATGTTGTGGCCCCCTGGAGCATCTCTCGATGTCGTTTTCTGGCATATAAATTCACATCTACCCTAAAAACATCAGAAGCGCTCCCGAAACACTTTTTCTGCCGCTGCAAGTCTCTGTTCCGATGGGAGGCCATCTACACCTTCGTTCCGGCACCCTGCCGGAGGGTAGATCGATCACGGAGGGCCTCTTCATCACCCTTGCTGCCCTCACCATGATGTGTGAGTAGTTCACCACAGACCTACGGGTCCGTAGGTAGTACCTAGATGGCAATCTCTCTCTCTCTCTCGATCTTCAATACAATGTTCGTCGCATCTTTGCCTTGATCTATCCGATGTAATCCATTTGTATGGTGTGTTTGTTGGGATCCGATGAATTGTGAGTTTATGTTCAGATTATTCATGAAAAGTATTTGAGTCAAACCTGATTACTATGATTCTTATTTGCATGATCATCATAGCTTCGTAATGCTCTCCGATTTATTGAGATAGTTTGGCCAACTAGATTGATATTTCTTTGGTGGGAGTGGTTCATTGTAATAGGTTCAACCTGACGAGTTTCTATATCCCAGTGACAGAAGGGGACAAGTTGCATCTTTGTGTTGTTGGTACTAAGGATAAAACGATGGGGTTTATTCATATTAGTTGAGTTTACTTTGTCTACATCATGTCATCGTTCTCCAAGCATTACTCCGTTTGTCATGAACTTAATACGTAGAGAGGCAAGCATAGAAGCGCTCTTGAAGTGGAGTAATAGTAGTAGGTGCAGGTAGGAGTCGACCTATTTGCTTATGGACGTGATGCCTATATACACATCATCATTGCCGTGAACATCGCATAATTATTCGCTTTTCTATCAATTGCCCAACAGTAATTTGTTTACCCACCGTATGATTTGCTTATGAGAGATGCCACTAGAGAACTCTACGCCCCCGCGTCTATTCACTTATAATCACAAATGCTATCATTACCTTGCTATTATTTATTACCTTTTATTTTATTTTGCACTTTACTATTATCTACAATTATCTACACAATTCACTTGCTTGCAAATAACGAGATCAAGGGGATTGACAACCCTCTTGTCGGCGTTGGGTGCAAGTTGTTTGTTCTTTTGTGTGCAGCCGCTGAAGACGGTTGAGGATTGGTATTCCTATTGGTTCGATAAACCTTGGTTTCATAACTGAGAGAAATACTTACCCACTTTGTGCTACGATTACCCGTTCCTCTTCACGGAAAACCCAACGCGGATCACGAGTCTCAGGAAGGATTTCTGGCGCCGTTGCCGGGGAATACCATCACCAACTATTAAGTAACTTTGCAGAAAATGTCATTCACTTCTTCTTTTTATTTTTTGTTATATTTAGTTTGTCTCATAAAAAACAAAAATACAAATATTTACCTTTTCTAGTTTGCTTTACTTGCTAGTTTACTTGTCTTACTTGTTTTGCTTGTTTGGTCACCATGTCTCAAGATACTACTAAGTTGTGTGATTTCTCAAATACTAATAATAATGATTTTATTAGTACTCCTATACCACCCGCCACTAGTGTGGGGGCATTTGATATTAATGCTGCATTGCTCAATCTTGTCATGAAAGATCAATTTTCGGGAAGTCCTAATGAGGACCCCGCATCACATCTTAATACCTTTGTTGACTTATGTGATATGCGAAAGAAAAAGGATATGGATAATGATATTGTGAAATTAAAATTATTTCCTTTTTCACTAACAGACAAAGCTAAAGCCTGGTTTTCATCTTTACCTCGTAATAGTATTGGAACGTGCGATAAGTGTAAAGATGCTTTTATTGCCAAGTATTTTCCTCCTGCTAAGATTATCTCCCTTAGAAATAAAATAATGAATTTTAAACAGAAAGATCAAGGACATGTGGCTCAAGCTTGGGAGAGAATGAAATTGATGATAAGAAATTGTCCAACACATGGCTTAAACTTGTGGATGATTATCCAAAATTTCTATGCTGGACTAAACTTTGTGTCTAGAAATCTTCTAGATTCTGCCGCAGGTGGTACCTTCATGGATGTAACCTTAGGAGAGGCCACAAAACTTCTCGACAACATTATGACAAATTATTCTCAATGGCATACCGAAAGCGCTCCAACTGGTAAGAAGGTAAATTCTGTTGAAGAAAGCGCTACTTAATTTGAGTGAAAAAGTGGATGCTCTTATGAATATGGTTGCTAATAAAAATGCTAATGTTGATCCTAATGATATGAATTTTGCTACTTTGCTTGAGCAAAATAATGATGCTATTGATGTGAACTTCATCTCGCGAAACAATTTCAACAACAATGCTTATAGAGGAAACTTCAATGCTAGAGCGTATCCCGGTAATTCCTCTAACAACTATGGAAATTCTTATGGTAATTGATATGGCTATGATTCTACAAATTCTAATAGGATACCTTATGATCTTGAGAATACAATTAAAGAATTTATTAATTCTCAAAAGGTTTTCAAAACTATGGTAGAAGAAAAGTTGCATATGATTGATATTTTGGCTAAAAACATGGATAAAATTGCTCTTGATGTTGAAACTCTTAAAAATAAGTCTTTGACACCCAAGCATGATTTTAATGAGACTATTAAATCTATCCAATTATCTATTAATGAAAGTAAGGAGAGGACAGCTAAGTTGAGAGCTAAGCGAGAATTCTTAGAAAAAGTTCTTCCACCCGGTTTTTACCGGAATCATGATGAAGATCTTAAAATGATTGGTGTTTCTCCCATCGAATCTTTTTTACATCTATGAATATAAATTATAAAGTAACTGGAGATGAGTCAACTTCAGTAAAGGAGCGTCCCGTTTGCTTGGAGGGTGATGATTCTATTGCTAAAACTGAAAAAGTGAGTTTGGAGAGGTCAAAACTTTAACTAGTGGTGTGCTCACTATCTTGGATTACAAGGGCTTTAATTATGATAAATTCTCTTTAGTAGAATGTATTTCCTTGCTGCAATCCATTATTAGCTCACCCAATGCTTATGGACAAAACAAAGCTTTTACCGAACATATAGTAGAAGCTATGATAAAAGCTTATGATGAGAAACTTGAGCTTGAAATTTCTATTCCTAGAAAATTGCATGATGAGTGGGAACCTACTATCAAAATAAAGATAAATAAATATGAATTCAATGCTTTGTGTGACCTTGGTGCTAGTGTTTCAAGCATACCAAAAACTTTATGTGATGTGCTTGGTCTCACTATTGTTGAAGAGTGTTCCCTAAACTTGCATCTTGCGGATTCTACCATCAAGAAACCTTTAGGTAGAATTAATGATGTGCTTATTATTACAAACCAAAATTAGGTGCCTGTAGATTTCATTGTGCTTGATATTGATTGCAATCCTTCTTGTCCCATAATACTTGGAAGGCCATTTTCACGAACTATAGATGCAATTATTGATATGAAAGAGGGAAACATAAGATTTCAATTCCCATTAAAGAAGGGGATGGAACACTTCCTTAGGAAGATAATTAAACCACCTTATGAATCAATCATGAGAGCTACCTACGGGTTTAGTGTCAAAGATGACAATACTTGAAACTATGCATTATGCCTAGCTAGGGGCATAAAACAAAAGCGCTTGTTGGGAGGCAACCCAATATGTATCTTTATTTTTGTTTTTACTTTCTGTTTTTGTGTGATAACATGATTGTTGCCTCTGTAATGATTGTGTTTTTATGTTTTAATTAGTGTTTGTGCCAAGTAAAGCCTTTGGGATGACTCACAAGATGAGTAGAAACGATGCTGAATCTGAAACAGAAACTTTGACTCCAGTGCAGGAATTTACATTTTTTTACAGGAGCGTGATAATGATCTGAAATTTTAACACAATATTGATATACAAATTCTTTACGTTTTCCTAATTTTTCAGATTTTTTAGAGTTACAGAAATATGGGCTCTTTACAGATTGCTACACACTATTCTATTTTTAACAGATTCTGTTTTGCTTGCATAGTTTGCTTGTATTGATTATGCCATGGACTATATCGGGGGGTGTAAGCCATGGGGAAGTTATAATATAGTACCTATTATGCAAAAATGAATTTGAATCAATTTATCACAGTACCTCAAGTATGCAATATGTTTCTTATACTAACGAATCTCACGAAGTTTTGTTGAGTTTTGTGTGATTGAAGTTTTCAAGTTTTGGGTGTGATCACGATGGAATACAGAATAAGGAGTAGCAAGAGCCCAAGCTTGGGATGCCCAAGTCACCCCAAGTATAATTCTAAGGAGACTCAAGCGTCTAAGCTTGGGGATGCCCCGGAAGGCATCCCCTCTTTCGTCTCAATCCATCGGTATGTCACAAGGCATGACTCAAGCAAGTTTGATGCACACCCCACTTAGCTTCAGTTGAGCTTTCATACACGTATAGCTCTAGTGCATCATTTGCATGGCAATCCCTACTCCTTTAATTGATATCTATCGATGTGCATCTCCATAGCTCGTTGGTACGCCTAGTTGATGCGAGACTATCTTCTCCACTTTTTACCACTTTGATACCTACCACCATATTGTATTCCACCTATATGATATGTCCAATGGTTCACGCTCATGTATTGCGTGAAGAATAAAAAGTTGATGCATATTGAAAAAGTACGATCCAATTGCCTGACTTGGACATCGTGGTGCTTAACATTTCTATCTATGTGGTGAAGATGTTCTAGGATACTTTTTGGGTATTTATTTACCAATTTATAATACTTTTGAGCACTAACCTATTACCCAGTGCCCAGTGCCAATTCTTGTTTTCTGCGTGTTTTTGCCTTTTCAGAGTTACAGTACCAAACGGAGTCCAATTGCGATGAAACTTTTTGGTGATTTTTTCTAGACTAATACAAGACCTAGAAGCTTCGGAGGAGGGCCAGGAGATGCACCAGGGGCCCACAAGCCATCTGGCCGCGCCCCCAGGGGCGCGGCCAGATATGTTGTGGCCCCCTGGAGCGTCTCCTGCGTCGTTCTCTGGCCTATAAATTCACATCTCCCCAAAAAACACCAGAAGCGCTCCCGAAACACTTTTTCCGCCCCCGCAAGTCTCTGTTCCGACGGGAGGCCATCTACACCTCCATTCCGGCACCCTGCCGGAGGGGAGATCGATCACGGAGGGCCTCTTCATCAACCTTGCTGCCCTCACCATGATGTGTGAGTAGTTTACCACAGACCTACGGGTCCGTAGGTAGTACCTAGATGGCAATCTCTCACTCTCCCTCTCTCTTGATTTTCAATACAATGTTCATCGCATCTTTGCCTTGATCTATCTGATGTAATCCCTTTGTAGTGTATTTGTTGGGATCCGATGAATTGTGAGTTTATGTTCAGATTATTCATGAAAAGTATTTGAGTCAAACCTGATTACTATGATTCTTATTTGCATGATCATCATAGCTTCGTAATGCTCTCCGATCTATTGAGATAGTTTGGCCAACTAGATTGATATTTTTTCGGTGGGAGTGGTGCATTGTAGTAGGTTCAACCTGACGAGTTTCTATATCCCAGTGACAGAAGGGGACAAGTTGCGTCTTTGTGTTGTTGCTACTAAGGATAAAACGATGGGGTTTATTCATATTAGTTGAGTTTACTTTGTCTACATCATGTCATCGTTCTCCAAGCATTACTCCGTTTGTCATGAACTTAATACGTAGAGAGGCAAGCATAGAAGCGCTCTTGAAGTGGAGTAATAGTAGTAGGTGCAGGCAGGAGCTGGTCTATTTGCTTATGGACGTGATGCCTATATACACATGATCATTGCCGTGAACATCGCATAATTATTCGCTTTTCTATCAATTGCCCAACAGTAATTTGTTTACCCACCGTATGCTTTGCTTATGAGAGATGCCACTAGAGAACTCTACGGCCCCCGGGTCTATTCACTTATAAATTCACAAACACTATCATTACCTTGCTGTTATTTATTACCTTTTATTTTATTTTGCACTTTACTATTATCTACACAACTCACTTGCTTGCAAATAACGAGATCAAGGGGATTGACAACCCTCTTGCGGGCGTTGGGTGCAAGTTGTTTGTTCTTTTGAGTGCAACCACTGAAGACGGTTGAGGATTGGTATTCCTATTGGTTCGATAAACCTTGGTTTCATAACTGAGGGAAATACTTACCCACTTTGTACTGCGATTACCCTTTCCTCTTCACGGAAAACCCAACTCAGATCACGAGTAGCAGACACACATATTAGAGAGAGACACATGTTCACCATGATTTGTTAGAATACTCTATGTGCTTCACTTATATCTTTTTAGAGCACGGTGGCGTATAGATTTTATATAAATAATTGTACTCTTGTTCTTCACTTAAATTTGTTTGAGAGTCTGATATACAGTGACGGTAATTTGCATGGGTTATAAGACTAGTTCAAAAATAATAGGCATTCAAGGAGTGCACAACACATGTACTTTCTAGCCTGGTGGAAAATGTGCCTACCAAAGGTCAGAGGAGTTATGGGCTTTAGGGACCTACATGCTTTTAATATTGGTATGCTAGCAAAGCAGAGTTGGAGATGTTAACACACCCTGATTCCCTATGTGCTAGAGGTAGAGCTAAGTAAAGATGGAAATCTCCTAAAAGCAGGACCAAAAAAGGATATTTGGTGAGTTCCAAACTTTCAAAAGGGGTCATATTTGGCGAGTTGAATCAGGTGAAAAGATCAATATATGGGATGACCATTGGGTTCCATCCAGTCCATCAAGGATGGTTGTGACGAGAAGCAGAAATATATTGCTAAGGACAGTTAATGAATTAATTGATCCGGATAGTGGGAACTCGGATGAAACTCTAATCAGGAACTTGTTCATACCAGTGGATGCAGAGAGAATTTTGACCATACCTCTCTCGGATAATCTTAATGAAGATTTTATTACATGGCATAGGACAAAATCTTACTCCTTTTCGGTACGCTCGACATGTTATAATGAATGGGAACATCAACTTGGTTCCAAAATAATAGGTTCTCAAGAGACTTCTTTTATCAATCCAGTCCGGGAATCACTTTGGAAGCTAGAGGTGCCAAGTAAAATTAAAATCTTTGTATGGCGAGTGATACTTGTGATCTGCATTGGGTTTTTCCGTGAATAGGAACGGGTGATGCCGCACAATATAGATAAGCATTTCCCTCAGTGAGAACAAAGTTTATTGAACCAACAGGAGGACCACGCAACCCCCATATTCAGCGCCTACACACAAAAGAGCAAACACTTGCACCCAACGCGGGCAAGAGGGTTGTCAAGCCCCTTGAACTCGTTAATTGCAAGTAAATAAGTAGTGTAGTTGATAGTTGGATAAACATCAATTGCAAAATAAATAAAAAGTAAATAATGTCAGCAAGAAAATAATAGCGTTTGTAAATTTATAAGTGAATAGACCTGGGGGCCATAGTGTTCTCTAGTGCCATCTCTCTCGAAGTAGGCATACGGTGGGTAAACAAATTACTGTTGGCCAATTGATAGAAAAGTGCATAGTTATGCAATATTTATTCACGGAAATGATCATGTGTATATAGGAATCACGTCCATAAGCAAATAGGCTGACTCCTTCCTGCACCTACTACTATTACTCAACATCAAGAGCGCTTCTATGCTTGCCTCTCTAAGTATTAAGTTCATGACAAACAGAGTAATGCTTGGAGAATGATGACATCACATGATGTAGACAAAGAGAATCCAATCAATATGAATTAACCTCACCATTTTATCCTTAGTGGCAACAATACAAATACATGTCTTGTCCCTTTCTGTCACTGTATATAGAGCACCGCAAGATTGAACCCACTACAACGCACCCCTCTCACTATAGATAGATCAATCTAGTTGGCCAAAACCAAATCAATAGATCAGAGAGATTTACGAAGCTATAATAATCATGCAAATAAGAATCATAAAATAATTCAGAAAGACTCAAATATTTTTCATGAATAATCTGAAAATAAACCCATAATTCTTGGATCCCAACAAACGCGTCGCACAAAGTGATTACATCGAATAGATCATCGCGAAGATGCGATGAACTTTGTATTGAAGAGCAAAGAGAGAGAGAGACATCTAGATACTAGCTATGGACCCGTAGGTCTGGGGTAGACTACTCACACATCACCATGGGAGTAGCAAAGTTGATGAAGAGGCCCTTCGTGATCGATCCCCCCTACGGCAGGGCATCGGAACAGGGCTCCATATGGGCACACGGCGGAACAGAGACTTGCGGTGGCAGATTTTTTTTTGGAGCTCCCCTAGGCTTTTCGGGGAATATGAGAATTTATAAGCTAGTGAACGAGGTCAGGAGAGCCACGAGGGGCCCATGACCCAAGAGGGCGTGGCCACCCCCCTGGGCACGCTCTGTTGGCTCGTGGAGCCCTCGTGGGCCCCCGGCCTTCTCCCGAAGCTTTCAGGTCTTCTTTTGGTTCAAAAAATGTCTTCAAAAAGTTTTGTGGTATTTGGACTCCGTTTGGTACTGTAAACCTGAAAAGCCAAAAACATGCAGAAAACAGCAACTAGCACTGGGCACTAGGTTAATAGGTTAGTGCTAAAAAATAATATGAATATGCAAATAAATGCCTAAATAGCATCCTAGAATGACAATATTATAGCATGAAACAATCAAAAATTATAGATACGTTGGAGACGTATCAGCATCCCCAAGCTTAATTCCTGCTCGTCCTCGAGTAGGTAAATGATAAAAACAGAATTTTTGATGTGACATGCTACCCAACATGTAATCTATTGCAGGTGTGTTCATTGAGAAACGATGAATTAACAAATATTAACATAGTAATATCCATAAGCATAAGTAACATAATCATCAATATTCAAAATATACGATCCTTAAAGAATGTTTATCCCCCATTCATTTTATGATATTACCAAGGCATGATTCCGTCTTCACCACATCTATAATACCTAAATAGTTCATCCCCACTAACCTATTTCTCTTGACATGCAGCCTATCCACATCAGCTGCCCAGCCACATCGGATTTTTCTTAGCGGCTTACACGTGGGTCCAACCACAATCCAAATCAGCCATGCTTTCCTTCAGTTACCACCAGTTGGACCCACGACAGGCAGACCTTTACCACCAGTTGGACCCACGAAATTCCACCCAACACTCCGTTTCCCTGCATCGCGTCTGGCACGGCGGCGGCGCTGTACCCAGCCTCCCCTCTGAACAGTCCGATTGACTCTTCCTTCCTCTTTTGGCAAAAAAACTCTTCCTTCCTTAAGCCACGGAATCGAAAGCGAACCATCGTTGCAATCGAGCCGTACTTTCGTGCGTCTGAACCACCTCATAAGCTGGCCTCCCCGTCTCCCATTCCCCATCTCCATCTCTCCCCAAACATGGAGGCCACGGACATAGAAGAACCCAGACTCCTCTAAGGTTGCAGTGGCCACATCAGGGGTAGAACCAGTGGCGAGCGAGCGGCGCTGTGGCTCGCTACTCTCCATGTCAAACCTATTCGCGACGTTCGGTCTCTGATCCCTCTACGGCTTGGGCGGCACCGAGGCTGGAGTGCGCGCTATGCAAGCACGCGGACAACATGGCCCGACGTGATGGTTGCGTGGTGGTGTCCAGTTAGGTCGTTCTTTTGAGCCTGTCCGCGTCGGCATGCCGCACTGGGCACGCCTCGGCGCTGAGGACCTCTGGTTCATCAACTATTCCAATGTTCACGGCGCCGAGGTCAGATCCTCCTTCCCCATCTATGTCAGGTCCTTCTTTTGTTTGTTTGGTCGTGCATGCTTGATTTCTGAATTTCTTCAGGATGCTGGTGCATGTAAACCGTTGGGCGTTGGGTACTTGGTTTCACCGGCCCCATCTGAGGCTGACTATTAGATTCACAGGTCAGCCGACAACATATGCTGAGAAAAAGAGCCTGGGAAATTTGTAAATGGGTTGAAATGATTCTCTTTGATTTCACCACGAAATAGGACTGAATATGCACGGTATGATTTCTTATTGAATACGGATCAATCCTTTTAGAAGCATGTCTAATGCGAGCTGTATCAAAATGTGTGGATAGCATATATACTGACTTTTCTTCTAATGTTTGTACTTTCCCCCCCATGAAGTATCCATTTCAGGTCATGTTCCCTTCAACACTACTTGGAACTGGTGAAAACTAGACAATGATGGAGACCATAAGAGTTACTGAATAAGTAAATTACGAAGCAGGTATATTTACACATTTTTTGGTTGAACCTAGCACTTGATTGTAACGAGTCATCTTCTTTGTTTGCTTTGCCGAAATTTGGTTGTAAGTAGCTAATATAAGTAGTTCAGTATACTGTAAAAATATGCCTTTGAATGCCCCTGGGTGAATTACTTATAGTCGTTCGTTAACATTTGGAGTAGGAGCCTCACTTCCTTTCAGATCTTATACTAATTATACAATACAGAGACTACATGCAAATTTTCTTGCATGTGTTTTGTATTTCAGATTATTTTCATACTTTTTATTTAGGTTATGCACTGCTATAGTACTATTGTTTTAACTTTTAAAAGGAATAGGACAATTCATGTGCATCGTGCAATTGGGTAGTTTTTGCACAATTTTTTTCAATGTTTTGTGCAGACATAGGGTTCATACAAATGCACATATGATAAATCATAGAGTACAGGCCAAATTGATCGTACTATAATCTCCAACAGAAAATTTGCCCCCTTCAACTGCAGCCTTGCAGCTATGTAGTATCCCTTTGAAACTGGAAAACACAAGATTTTAGGTACATTTCTTAATTTTCCATCAGATTTTGTCGATATAGTCCAGATAATATTTATCTCACATTCTATTTTTCAGTATTTTAAAGTAAGTGCTTCTAGCATGGTCATAAATCCTATAGGTGTAAGGCTACAACCTTGGTTCCAACAAAAAACCTCAGTCACTGAGTTTGCAATTGACTGACAGCAGACAGTGGAGCAATTGATTTTTTTTTTAATATTTTCAGTAAACAAAATATATTGTTCTTTCACACCTCTTTTATGTCTGCGCATTTGAGAATTAATTTTGAGCTTATGTTCTATTATGTTTTTCCGTCCAGTGCTGCCATTGCGTTCAAAGCATAATCTTCTTAGTTGCAGACCTTGAAGGCGTGTACTGTTGACTGAAATGTTATTTATATTGCTCCCATCCTTACTTTGTTAGACACCAATACAAGGAATTTTTTGGTGACATTTTGATTTTTTTTCCTTTTGATCCCATTCATAATTATATTTCCTTATTTGTTCCCATTGCTATGTACAGATGATGGAATGGACGACTGGAATTTATTAGTTTTGTTTGATGATGTTGCATTGAAGCGAACAATATGTTACTCGGGGCTCTTTTTATGTGGATTCATGTACTAATGACAGTCAACACTTATGGCCAAAAACGACACGGCAAATGAACTATAGCGTGAATCAACAATTGTGCCACATCATCATCCACTAAAAATATTTGTAGCACGTGCACACCGCAATTTAATTGTTTCATCTTCAATGGTCCAATGTACATGCATACTCTTTGTTCACACACAATTACTGCTGAAAATAATAGCTTTTGATGTAGGTCATTTCATTCATAGAAAATTTATCTTAAATTTATTTATAAAGCCCCGCAGCAACGCGCGGGGAAATCACCTAGTAAATATAAATGTCAAGCACCACGGTGTCAAGTGAGGCAATTGGATCGTACTTTTTAACGTGCTTCAGCTTTTTATTACTCATGCAATACATGAGCATGAAACATGGATATAATATATGGGTGGAATAGAATACGATGGTAGGTATCAAAGTGGTAAAAAGTGGAGAAGAATGTCTCGCATCAACTCGGCGTATCAACAGGCTATGGAGATGCCCATCAATAGATATCAATGCGAGGAGTAGGGATTGCCATGTAACGGATGCACTGGAGCTATAAGTGTATGAAAGCTCGAATGAAGCTAAGTGGGTATGCATCCAACTTGCTTGCTCATGAATACCTCGGGCATTTGAGGAAGCCCGTCATCCGAATATACAAGACAAGTTCTATAATGAAAAATTCCCGCTAGCATATGGAAGTGAGAAAACATGAGACTCTCTATATGAAAACATGGTGCCACTTTGCGACACAAGTGTGGAAAAGAGTTAGTAGCACTGTCCCATCTCTCTTTTCTCATATTTCTTTTTTTTCTTTTTTTCTTTCTTCCTTTTTTCTTTTTTCTTTTCTCCTTTTTTCTTTTTTTATTTATTTTTCGTCCGGAGTCTCATCCTGACTTGTGGGGGAATCATTGTCTCCATCATCCTTTGCTCACTGAGACAGTCCCCTAATAATGATGAGCATCACACTTTTATTTACTTACAACTCGATATGAAAAACTACTAAACAATATGACTCTATATGAATGCCTCTGGCAGTGTACCAGGATGTGCAATGATCTAGCATAACATGTATGATAATGGTGAACGATGGCTTTTCCACAATACTATGTTAGATACATGATCATGCAAAGCAATATGACAATGGGTGTACAAGTCATATGATGTGACGGTGGAAGTTGCATGACAATATATCTCGGAATGGCTATGGAAATGCCATAATATGTAGGTATGGTGGCTGTTTTGAGGAAGATATAATGAGGCTTATGTGCAATAGATCGTATCATGTCGCAGGGTTTGGATGTACCGGCGAAGTTTGCACCAATCCACAAGGTGAGAATGCCCAATGCACGGTACCGAAGAGGCTAGCAAATATGAAAAGGTGAGAGTGCGTACATCCATGATTCACATTAGTCATAAAGAACTCATATACTTATTTCAAGGTTTTATTAGCTCTCTTGAAGCAAAGTACTACTCGCATGCCCCTAGGGAGGACGTTGGGAGGAGTTAACCATCGCGCGCCTCCGACCTAAACATCACTAGGATTTCAACGAGGAATAAGAATGCTCACACATCATCAGTGCCATAACCAATATTTAGATGAACAACAAATAAACACCCTTTAACTATCGGTATTTCTACTAACCAACAACCATGCACTCACGCCCTTTCATATTACCACATCAATATCATTAACCGACAATTTCTCTTTTATGTGCTACATGTGGTTTTGATTATGCACTCATTGAATACCTATTATTTTTGGACTAATATAACCCATGCAAATTACTGTCGCTATTTATTAACTCTAAAACAAATATAAGTGAAGAACAAGAGTGCAATTATTTCTATAAAATCTATACGCACCTTGCTCAAAAATATATAAGTGAAGTACTAGAGCAACTGCTAAGCTCAGAAGATATAAGTGAAGCACATAGAGTATTCTAAAAAATCATGGTGCAAGTGTGTATCTCTCAAGTAGGTGTGTCCAGCAAACAATGATTGTGGAAAACTAGAACAAAAGCAAACTAAAGCAAACGACGCTCCAAGCAAAACTTGTATCATGTGATGAATAAAAATATACACTACTGGAATCAGGTACTTTGCCGTCTGCTGTGGCGGACGGCAAAGGGCAGTTCCACTGACGGCAAAGGCCTTTGCCGTCAGCCAGCAGACGGCCACAGTTTCGGCACTGTAAACTCTGGTAAAGGGGTTCTTTGCCATCTGCCTAGGCTCAGTGGTGGTGGGGGGCGGCGCGGGGAGGGGGCCGGTGCTGGGGAGAGAGAGTGGATCGAGATGCGGGGGGAGAGTGAGGGGTGGAGGCGGGGTCCAGCCGTTATGGGGGCATCCTCTTTGTCGTCTGCTAGCAGACGGCAAAGAGGGGGGAGAGTGAGGGGGGTGGGGATCCGCAGTGCCCGCTAGGGGGGCATCCTCTTTGCCGTCTGCTAGTGGACGGCAAAGAGGGGCGAGGCAGACGGCAAAGAGGTTCCTGACGGCAATGAGGCTGTCCTCTGAACCCACGGTGTAGTGGGGCCCGCCCGAGACCGTTGTCGTCTGCCTGCCCCATCTTTGCCGTCGGCTAGCAGACGGCAAAGAGTAGGCTGATGGCAAACAGAACCTTTGCCGTCTGCCTTACCTTTGCCGTCTGTTTTCAGCAAGCTGATGGCAAAGGCCTTCTTTGTCGTCTGCAAGCAGACAGCAAAGACATGGCAGACAGCAAATGATCGGATTGCAGTAGTGATAGCTCCAAGTGACATACCGATGGATTGAGACGAAAGAGGGGATGCTTTCCGGGGCATCCCCAAGCTTAGATGCTTGAGTCTTCCTATAATTTGACTTGGGGTGCCTTGGGCATCCCCAAGTTTAGGCTCTTTTCCGCTCCTTATTCCTTCATCCATCGTGATAACCCTCAAAACTTGAAAACTTCAGCACACAAAACTCAAGAGAAACCTTCGTGAGATCCGTTAGTATAATAAACATATCTAATACTTTAGGTACTGTTATAAATTGAGTCATATTTTATTATTGCATAAGGTACTATATTATAACTTCTCCATGACTTATACCCATCCACAGCATCATCAAAACAAGCAAACTATGCAAGCAAAAAACAGAATCTGTCAAAAACAGAAGAGTCTGTAATGATATGTAGAGAAACTATACTTCTGTAACTCCAAAAATTCAGAAAAATTAGGAAAACCTGGGGAATTTGTATAGCAATATTGTGTAAAACGTTCAGATCAAAACGACGTTCCAGTAAAATCAGAGAAATTCTGCACTGTACGCAAAAGTTTCTGTTTTTGCATTGTATAAATTCTACTCATCATGCGAGTCATCCCAAAGGCTCTACTTGGCACAAAAACTAATTAAAACATAAAAACACAATAATTACAGTAGAAACAATCATTTTATCAAAACAAAATAGAAATTCAAACAAGAAAAAAATAAGATAACTATTGGGTTGCCTCCCAACTAGCGCTATTGTTTTACGCCCTAGCTAGGCATAATGCATATGATCAAGTGTTGTCATCTTTAGTACTCAATCCATAAGTGGACCTCATGATAGATTCATAAGGTGGTTTAATCATATTCCTAGGTAAGTGTTCCATACCATTTTTTAATGGGAATTGGAATCTTATGTTTCCCTCTTTCATATCAATAATTACACCTATGGTTCGTAAGAAAGGTCTTCCAAGTATAATTGGACAAGTAGGATTGCATTCAATATCAAGCACAATCAAATATACAGGCACATAATTTCTATTTGCAAGGATAAGCACATCATTTATTCTACTCAAAGGTTTTTTAATGGTAGAATCCGCAAGATGCAAGTTTAGGGAACAATCTTGAATATCGGTGAGACCTAACACATCACAAAGAGATTTAGGTATAGTTGAAATACTAGCACCAAGGTCACACAAAGCATTGCATTCATATTATTTCAGTTTTATTTTATAGTAGGTTGCCATTCATCATGCAATTTTCTAGGTATAGAAACTTCTAGCTCAAGTTTGTCATCATAACCTTTTATCATCTCTTCTGCTATATGTTTAGTAAAAGCCTTGTTTTGTTCATAAGCATTGGGTGAGCTAATAATGGATTGCAACAACGAAATACATTCTACTAAAGAACAAATTTCATAATTAAAGTCCTTGTAATCCAAGATAGTGGGCACATCACTAGTTAAAGTTTGGACCTCTCCAAACCCACTTTTTCAATTTTATCATTAGAATCATCACCATCCGAACAAACGGGACACCATCTAGATAAAGTTGACTCATATCCAATCCCTTTATGATCTATTTTCATATTAGTAAACAAAGATTCAATAGGAGAAGTACCAATCATTTTAAGATCTTCATCATGTTTACGGTAGAAACCGGGTGGAAGAGCCTTTTCTAAGAATTCTCGCTTGGCTCTCAACCTCGCGGTCCTCTCCTTACTCTCATTAATAGATATTTGGATAGATTTAATAGTTTCATTAATATCATGCTTGGTTGGAAAAGTTTTATTTTTAAGATTTTCCACATCAAGAGAAATTTTGTCCATATTCCTAGCCAAATCATCAACTTTATGCAACTTTTCTTCTACCATAGTATTAAAAATCTTTTGAGAACTAATAAATTCTTTAATGGTGTTCTCAAGATCAGAGGGTATCCTATTATTATTAGTAGAAGAATTTCCATAAGAGTTTCCATAATTATTAGAGGAGTTACCGGGATACAGTCTAGCATTGAAATTTCCTCTATAAGCATTGTTGTTGAAATTGTTTCGCGAGATAAAGTTCACATCACTAGAATCATAATTTTGTTCAATCAAGGTAAACAAAGGTACATCATTGTGATCAACAAGAGGATTTTTACTAGCAACCCTATTCATAAGAGCATCCACTTATTTACTCAAAGTAGTGATTTCTTCGACAGAATATACCTTCCTACCAGTTGGAGCTCTTTTGGTATGCCACTGAGAATAGTTTGTCATGATGGTCCAGAAGTTTGGTGGCCTCTCCGAATGTCACTTCCATGAAGGTACCTGTTGGGGAACGTTGCATGGGAAACAAAAAATTTCCTACGCACACGCAAGATCTATCCATGGTGATGAGCATCTACGAGAGGGAGAGTGGATCTACATACCCTTGTAGATCGCTAAGCGGGAAGCGTTAAGAAACGCGGTTGATGTAGTCGAACGTCTTCGCGATCCAAATCGCCGAGCATCCCGCGATCCCATCACGATCCATCTCGCGATCCAATCTCGATCCGACCCGCGATCCCATCACGATCCGTCCCGCGATCAAATCACGAATCGTCTCGCGATCCTGATCACGGTCCTTCCGATCTAGCGCCGAACGGACGGCACCTCCGCGTTCCGCACACGTATAGCTCGATGACGATCTCCGCCTTCTTGATCCAGCAAGAGGGAGCGGAGAGGTAGAAGAGTTCTCCGGCGGCGCGATGGTGCGGCGGCGATGGTGGTGGAACAATTCCGGCAGGGCTTCGCCTAAGCACCGCTGAAACTAGACTAGAGGA
Source organism: Elymus sibiricus (assembly GCA_039707655.1). Lineage (NCBI taxonomy): Eukaryota > Viridiplantae > Streptophyta > Magnoliopsida > Poales > Poaceae > Elymus > Elymus sibiricus. Next base: position 485,145,721 of record CM077665.1, read on the forward strand.
GAAACCGATCTAGATGAAGTAGAGGGAGCACGTGGCAATTAGGGTTAGCTCTTCCCTCTAAATCCTCTAGTATATATAGGAGGGAGGGAGGGGAGGAGGCAGCCTCAAACCCTCAAGGTTTCGCAGAAATTGGAGGTGGAGGAGTCCTACTCCAATCCTATTAGGAGTAGGATTCCTCCTTTCCACTTGGAAACCCTTTCCACCTTTCCTCCTTTGGATTTTTTCCACCCAAAGCCACATGGGCCTTAGTGGGGGGGTTAGGCCAGCCCACTAGGGGCTGGTTTGACTCCTCCCACAGCCCATGAGGTCCTTTGGCTCGAGACACCCCTCCCGATGGTCCCCGGTACCCCTCCCGGCACTCCCGGTACACTACCGAAATACCCGAAACTTTTCCGGTGACCAAAACAGGACTTCCTATATATCAATCTTTACCTCCGGGCCATTCCGGAGCTCCTCGTGACGTCCAGGATCTCATCCGGGACTCCGAACAACCTTCGGTCACCACCATACATAACTCTACTATACCGAAACGTCACCAAACCTTAAGTGTGCAGACCCTGCGGGTTCGAGAACTATGTAGACATGACCAAGACACCTCTACAGTCAATAACCAATAGCGGGACCTGGATGCCCATATTGGTTCCTACATATTCTACGAAGATCTTTATCGGTTGAACCTCTATGTCAAGGATTCAGTTAATCCCGTACGCTGTTCCCTTTGTTCTTCGGTATGTTACTTGCCCGAGATTCGATCGTCGGTATCTCTATACCTAGTTCAATCTCGTTACCGGCAAGTCTCTTTACTCGTTCTGTAATACAAGATCCCGTGGCTAACACTTAGTCACATTGCTTGCAAGGCTTATTGTGATGTTGTATTACCGAGTGGGCCCTGAGATACCTCTCCTTCACACGGAGTAACAAATCCCAGTCTTGATCCATGCCCACTCAACAGACACCCTCGGAGATACCTGTAGAGCATATTTATAGTCACCCAGTTACGTTGTGACGTTTGATACACACAAGGTATTCCTCCGGTGTCAGTGAGTTGCATGATCTCATGGTCATAGGAACAGATACTTGACATGCAGAAAACTATAGCAATAAACTGACACGATCATATGCTATGTTTATAGTTTGGGTCTTGTCCATTACATCATTCTCCTAATGATGTGATCCCGTTATCAAATAACATCTCAGGTCTATGGCCAGGAAACCTTGACCATCTTTGATCAACGAACTAGTTAACTAGAGGCGTACTAGGGACACAGTGTTGTCTATGTACCCACACATGTATTTGAGTTTCCAATCAATACAATTATAGCATGGATAATAAACGATAATCACGAACAAGGAAATATAATAATAACCAATTTATTATTGCCTCTAGGGCATATTTCCAACAGTCTCCCACTTGCACTAGAGTCAATAATCTAGTTCACATCACCATGTGTTTTACATTGTTATGAATCTAACACCCAATGAGTTCTGGGGTTCGATCATGCTTTGCATGTGAGAGAGGTCTTTAGTCAACGGGTCTGCGACATTCATATCCGTGTGTACTTTGCAAATCTCTATGTCATACTGTAGACACTGCTACCACACTCCACTTGGAGCTATTCCAAATGGCTGCTCCACTATACGTATCCGGATTGCTACTCAGAGTCATCCGGATTGGTGTTAAAGCTTGCATCGACGTAACCCTTTACGACGAACTCTTTATCACCTCCATAATCGAGAAATATTTCCTTAGTCCTCTAGTTACTAAGGATAATCTTGACCGCTGTCCAGTGGTCCACTCCTGGATCAGTCTTGTACCCCTTGACAGACTCATGGCAAGGCACACACAGGTGTGGTACATAGCATGGTATACTATACAGAGCCTATGGATAAGGCATAGGGGACGACCTTCGTCCTTTCTCTTTCTTCTGCCGTGGTCGAGATTTGAGTCTCACTCAACTCCACACCTTACAAATCAGGAAAGAACTCTTTCTTTGACTGATCCATTTTGAACTCTTTCAAAAACTTGTCAAGGTATGTACTCATTGAAAGTTTTATCAGACGTCTTGATCTACCTCTATAGATCAAGATGCCCAATATTTAAGTAGCTTCATTCCAGGTTTTCCTTTGAAAAACTCCTTTTCAAAGAACCCTTTATGCTTTCCAGAAATTCTACATCATTTCCGATCAACAATATGTCATCCACATATACTTATCAGAAATTCTATAGTGCTCCCACTCACTTATTGTAAATACAAGTTTCTCATAAACTTTTTATAGACTCAAAAACTTTGATCACCTCATCAAAGCGTATATTCCAACTCCGAGATGCTTGCTCCAGTCCATAGAAGGATCGCTGGAGCTTGCATATATTTTAGCATCCTTAGAACTGACAAAACCTTCCGGCTGTATCACATACAACCTTTCCTCACGGATACCATTAAGGAAATGATGTTTTGACATCCATCTGCCAGATTTCATAATCGAAAAATGCAGCACCTGCTAACATAATTCCAACAGACTTTAGCATCGCTACGGGTGAGAAAGTCTCATCGTAGTCAACTCCTTGAACTTGTGAAAAACCCTTTGCCACAAGTCGAGCTTTATAGACGGTGACATTACCGTACGTGTCCGTCTTCCTTTTAAAGATCCATTTGTTCTGAATGGCCTTTCACCCTTCAGGTAATACTTCCAAAGCCCATACTTTGTTTTCTTACATGGATCCCATCTCGGATTGCATGGCCTCTAACCATTTCTCGGAATCCGGGCCCATCATCGCTTCTCCATAGCTCGTAGGTTCATCGTTGTCCAACAACATGACCTCTAAGACAGGGTTGCCGTACCACTCAGGAGCAGTACGCGTCCTTGTCGACCTATGAGGTTCGATAGTAACTTGATCCGAAGCTTTATAATCATCATCATTAACTTCCTCTTCAACTAATGTAGGCTCCACAGAAACAACTTTCTGCGCTGCGCTACTCTCTGGTTGAAACAAAGGTTCAACAACCTCATCAAGTTCTATCTTCCTCCCACTCAATTCTTTCGACAGAAACGCTTTCTCGAGAAAGGACCCGTTTTAGCAACAAACACTTTGTCCTTGGATCTGAGATAGAAGGTTTACCCAACTGTTATGTTAGGGTATTCTATGAAGATGCATTTGTCCGCTTTGGGTTCGAGCTCATCAGGTTGAAAACCTTTTCCACATAAGCGTCGCAGCCCCAAACATTAAGAAATGACAGCTTAGGTTTCTGACAAACCAAAATTCATACGGTGTCATCTCAACGGACTTAGATGGTGCCCCTTTTTAAAGTGAATGTAGTTGTCTCTAATGCATAACCCCAAAACGATAGTGGCAAATCGATAAGAGACATCATAGTACGCACCATATCCAATAGAGCACGACTACGACATTCGGACACACCATCACACTATGGTGTTCCAGGTGGCGTGAGTTGTGAAACAACTTCCACATTGTCTTAAGTTGTATACCAAACTCGTAACTCAGATATTTACCTCTACGATCATATCGTAGATATTTTATCTTCTTGTCACGATGATCTCAAACTTCACTCTGAACTTGTTTGAACTTTTCAAATGTTTCAGACTTGTGTTTCATTAAGTAAATATCCCCATATCTACTCAAATCATCAGTGAAGGTAGGAAAATAATGATATCCACCGCACGCTACAACACTCATTGGACCGAATACATCAACATGTATCATTTCCAATAAGTCACTTGCCCGCTCCATCATACCGGAAAACGGGGTCTTAGTCATCTTGCCCATGAGGCATGGTCCGCATGTCTCAACCGTTTCGAAATCGAATGAGTCCAAAGATCCATCAGCATGGAGTTTCTTCATGCGTTTTACACCAATATGACATTTAGCGGCAGTGCCACAAGTATGTGGTACTATCATTATTAACTTTGTATCTTTTGGCATCAATATTATGAACATGTGTATCACTACGATCAAGATTCAATAAACCATTCTCATTGGGTGCATGACCATTGAAGGTATTATTCATGTAAACAGAATAACCATTATTCTCTAACTTGAATGAATAATCGTATTGCAATAAACATGATCTAATCACGTTCATGCTCAACGCAAACACCAAATAACATTTATTTAGGTTCATCACTAATCCCGAAGGTAGAGAGAGCGTGCGATGGTGATCACATCAACCTTGGAAACACTTCCAACACTCATCGTCACCTCACCCTTAGCTAGCCTCCGTTTATTCCGTAGCTTTTATTTCGAGTTACTAACATTTAGCAACCGAACCGGTATCCAATACCCAGGTGCTACTAGGAGTACTAGCAAGGTACACACGTATATCAAATATACTTCTATCGACGTTGCCAGCCTTCTTATCTACCAAGTATCTAGGGTTGTTCCGCTTCAGCGACCGTTCTCCTCATAATAGAAGCACTTAGTCTCGGGTTTGGGTTCAACCTTTGGTTTCTTCTTTTTTTTTTAGGACCATGGAAAACAATTACACCATGGTTGAGGCGAACTCATCACGCATTACAGTTCTACTCTCTGGCGGGACATCCGCCATCAGCATAAAATCACCGGATTTCCGAGCTGTGGCTGCCAGCTCGTGTGCTATTTTGTTTTGAGCCCTGCCAATGACGACGACCTCCGAGTGGGAGAAACTACAGAGCAAGTGTCTTGCATCAGCCAGCACTGCATGGACAGCCGATCTGCACATCTCCTTGGACTGCAGGCTACGTCCAATCCCTGCATTGTCAGTCTCAAGGATCATCTGACCATTAAAAATCTTTGCAAACTCAGTTAGGCCCAGAACGGCTGCTGCACCTTTCGCCTCTTCCACTGAACTACAGCGGTCGAGCCGCCTGCCAACAGACATGAAAACATGCCCCTTATGATCCCTTGCGACAGCACCTCCGCAAGTTTCCCCCGACTCCTCCAAGAAAGCAGCATCAGTATTCAGCTTTGCTTTGCCAGGTGGGGGAGGAACCAAAAGATTAGTCGCAGGATGGGGCGGCACGCAGGCTCTGACCGGGAACAACGACAGTTTGTTTTTGTCATTTGCATCGACAGGATCACAAGCAGCCGACTGAATTTCATCATGCAGTCTAATCAGATATCTAATTGATCCCGAAACAGTATCCTTCCCGTCACCGTGCATGACATTATTTCTCAAACTCCATGCCTGCCACAGAATCAGCATTATTTTAGCCCTGGTTTCCTCTGAATGTGCGAGCAGCAGCAGTTGCAGCCAATCCATGCCCGTATATCTGAACTCTGCTTCTTTAGGAATCACCCAGAAGGCCCTCATGGAATGTCGTAGCGCCACACTCCTAGTGCATGTGACAACAGCATGGTATTCATCCTCTTTTTCAACTCCACAAATTTCACAAACATTGTCCCCCGTAATGGTCCTTCTGAATGTATTGTGTTTAGTAGCCAAAGAATTTGTGGCCACTCTCCAACCGAAAACCTTCACCTTCTCTGGGACTTTTGCCTTCCAGATGGCATTCCAAATGCTTCGATCGCCCTGGTCTCTCGAGGAGCTGGTTCCTTTTTCCGTTCCCATCCTTTTGAGTGAATCTGCAAGTTTGTAGGCACTTTTGACCGTAAAGACACCATTTTTTCGTAGTGACATGCAGTGCAGTCCTCAACTCCTTCTCTCGGGATTTTTAGTTTGCAAATCTCATCCGTGTCGAAGGCATGGAAAATTTGCTTCACTAGTTCCACTTTCCATTGTTTTGTTTCCGGATCCACCAGCTGGTTGACCCATCGGAGTCTAGATCTCCTAATAAAGGAGGCAACTTTCAGCCCTTCTTTCCTAGGGATCCATTGATCTCTCGTGATCTGGATACTAGTGCCGTCCCCAATTCGCCAAATAATACCTTTTTTCAATAGTTCTAATCCAAACTCAATCCCCCTCCATGCAGGAGAGGCGTTTGACGCAAAAACGGTGTCCATCCATGAAGTTTCCCTCCTAGCCCTTGCCCTTCTCGAAACTAGTGGTTTCACTAACCATCAACACTTGATGCTCCTTCTTGATTTCTACCTTCGCGGTGTCAAACATCGCGAATAGCTCAGGGATCATTATTTCTATCCCTGGCATTTTATAGTTCATCACGAGGCTCTAGTAGCTTAGTGACAGTGACTTGGAGAACTATATCAATCACTATCTTATCTGGAAGATCAACTCCCACTCAATTCAAGTGATTGTAGCACCCAGACAATCTGAGCACATGCTCACCGATTGAGCTATTCTCCTTCATCTTGCAGGCAAAGAATCTTGTTGGAGGTCTCATACCTCTCAACACGGGCACGAGCCTGAGATCCCAATTTCAGCTCTTAGAACATCTCATATGTTCCATGACGTTCAAAACGTTTTGGAGCCTCAATTCTAAGCCGTAATGCATGACGCACTGAACTATCAAGTAGTCATCAGAACGTGCCTGTCAGATGTTCACAACATCTACAGACGACGCTTGAGGGGGTGGCGCACCGAGCGGTGCATTAAGGACATAAGCCTTCTGTGCAGCCATGAGGACAATCCTCAGATCACGGACCCAGTCCGCATTATTGCTACCATCATCTTTCAACTCTATTTCTCTAGGAACATATAAAAATTCAAGGGAGCTACAGCGCGAGCTAGTAATCTACAACATAATTTGCAAAGACATTTTGACTATGTTCATGATAATGAGTTTAGTTAATCATATTACTTAAAAACTCCCACTCAAATTGACATCCCTCCAGTCATTCGAGTGTCACATGATCCAAATCCACCAACTCAAGTCTGATCATCATGTGAGTTGAGGTGGTTTCAATGGTGAACATCTTCATGTTGATCATATCTACTATATGACTCATGTTCGACCTTTCGGTCTCTTGTGTTCCGAGGCCATGTATGTACATGCTAGGCTCGTCAAGTTTAACCCGAGTGTTCCGCACGTGCAACATTGGCTTGCACCCGTTGTATGTGAACGTAGAGTCTATCACACCCGATCATCACGTGGTGTCTCAAAACGACGAACTTTCGCAACGGTGCACACTCGGGGAGAACACAATTTTATCTTGAAATTTTAGTGAGGGATCACCTTATAATGCTACCGTTGTCCTAAGCAAAATAAGATGCATAAAAGGATTAACATCACATGCAAATCATAAGTGACATGATATGGCCATGAACTTGTGCTTTTGATCTCCATCTTCAAAGCACCGGCATGATCTCCATCGTCACCGGCATAACACCATGATCTCCATCATCTTGATCTCCATCAATGTGTCGCCATGAGGTTGTCGCGCCGATTGTTGCTTCCACGACTATTGCTAACTCATAGCGATAAAGTAAAGCAAAAACGGCAAAAATAATAAAAGACAACCCTATGGCTCCTGCCGGTTGCCGTACTCATCGACATGCAAGTCGTGATATTCTATACAATACATGATCATCTCATACATCACATATATCTCATCATGTAATTGGCCATATCACATCACAACATACCGTGCAAAAACAAGTTAGACGTCCTCTAATTGTTGTTGCAAGTTTTACGTGGCTGCTACGGGTATCTAGCAAGAACAATTCTCACCTATGCAAAAACCACAACGGTGATACAAAAATTGCTATTCAACCTTCTCAAGGACCGCCTTTGTCAAATCCGATCCGACTAAAGTGGGAGAAACAGACACCCGCCAGCCATCTTTATGCAACGAAGTTACATGTCAGTTGATGGAACCGGTCTCTCGTAAGCGTACGAGTAATGTTGGTCCGGGCCGCTTCATCCCACAATACCGCCGAATCAAGAAAAGACCAAGGGAGGAAGCAATCTGAATATCAACGCCCACAAACTCCTTTGTGTTCTACTCGAGATCTCATCGACACATAGACCTAGCTCATGATGCCACTGTTGGGGAACGTTGCATGGGAAACAAAAAATTTCCTACGCACACGCAAGATCTATCCATGGTGATGAGCATCTACGAGAGGGAGAGTGGATCTACATACCCTTGTAGATCGCTAAGCGGGAAGCGTTAAGAAACGCGGTTGATGTAGTCGAACGTCTTCGCGATCCAAATCGCCGAGCGTCCCGCGATCCCATCATGATCCATCTCGCGATCCAATCTCGATCCGTCCCACGATCCCATCACGATCCGTCCCGTGATCAAATCACGAATCGTCTCGCGATCCTGATCACGGTCCTTCCGATCTAGCGCCGAACGGACGGCACCTCCGCGTTCAGCACACGTACAGCTCGATGACGATCTCCGCTTTCTTGATCCAGCAAGAGGGAGCGGAGAGGTAGAAGATTTCTCTGGCGGCGCGACGGCACGGCGGCGATGGTGGTGGAACAATTCCGGCAAGGCTTCGCCTAAGCACCGCTGAAACGAGACTAGAGGAGAAACCGATCTAGATGAAGTAGAGGGAGCACGTTGCAATTAGGGTTAGATCTTCCCTGTAAATCCTCTAGTATATATAGGAGGGAGGGAAGGAAGGAGGCAGCCTCAAACCCTCAAGGTTTGGCCGAAATTGGAGGTGGAGGAGTCCTACTCCAATCCTATTAGGAGTAGGATTCCTCCTTTCCACTTGGAAACCCTTTCCACCTTTCCTCCTTTGGATTTTTCCCACCCAAAGCCACATGGGACTTAGTGGGGGGGGGGGGGTTAGGCCAGCCCACTAGGGGCTGGTTTGACTCCTCCCACAGCCCATAAGGTCCTTTGGGTCGAGACACCCCTCCCGATGGTCCCCGGTACCCCTCCCGGCACTCCCGGTACACTACCGAAATACCCGAAACTTTTCCGGTGACCAAAACAGGACTTCCTATATATCAATCTTTACCTCCGGACCATTCCGGAGCTCCTCGTGTAGGGGAACGCGACAGAAAAAAAAAATCAGTATAGCGAGCACGCCCAAGATCACTATGGAGATTGCATACAAGGTTTGATCTGATCCGTACCGACTCGTAGCGCAGCGGAAGAAGAGTCGGTGGAGATCGTTGGTGCAGATCCCCGCAGCTAGGATTTTACAACCTCCCAACCGCGAGGATGTACTCCCTCGTCGGACAGCCCTTCGGGAGGCGGTCGGACAGTCCCCCGGACGATGTCACGGACAGCCTTTCGGGAGGACCCTCGAAACTCGAACGGAAACTCGGACAGCCCTTCTGGAGGACACACGAACAGCCCCTCGGGCAAAAGATCGAAACTACGACCTCTCTACGGGGTTGCACACATACGGTGTCATCTATCCGGCAGGGCTTCGCCGTCCAGAACTAGTTCCTGCCGGAACCCAGACAGCCTTTCGGCTCTACGAAAAACTCTTTTCGTGGGAGGGAGAAGAGAGAGCTAGCAAAGCATAGCATGTGTATGAGAGCAAAAGGATGTGAGAGATGGCAGCCCACTCACCTCCTATTTATAGTAAAACCAAGGGGTAGGGTGGTTTTACAATAAAACCCAAAATGCACATGAATGAAGTCCTTCCGCAAGGGCATAAAAGTGAAACCAAGGAACAAGAGGAACTCCATGAAGGAGTCCACCATGTGGCCGGCCACACCCTCATGTGGGGCCCCAAAATTGGCCCCAATCCATCCATGTCATCCCCAAGATCTTTTGGAGCAAAGCCCCAAAAGGTGGCTTTCCATAAAGTAGTCCAAAAAGCACTTTCACTATTCACGACGACATTTTTCAGCGTTTGATCGAACTGAAAATATTCATGTGGGCTTAGAACATTTCTAGTACCCACCAAAATAATTTTCAATGCGAGCCGGAACAATTTCGGATTAGTGATTTTCATCTGCGAAAAGCATCTGAAGCGGTTCCGGCAGCTCCGGAACATTTCCGGTTTTCATCCCGGAAAAATCCAGAAAGTTTCCAGAATGATTCTGGCATCCTCCAAGAATTATCAGGCATGTGCCGAAACCAATTTGACTTAATGGTATCCCCTGAAACAACTTTTCAGTTTTACCGAAACTGTTCCGTTGTTCTCTCTGCGGAACTTTTCCGATGTCCGAAACTTTTCCGGTGTCCGAAAACTTTTTCGGTGATTTTCTCTCAGACTCCCTGTCTAGTATTCAGCAGATAGATGACCCTTAAGCGTGTGACCCTATAGGTTCGGTGAAGCATAGACATGACCCGGAACCCCTTCCGATCAATGATCAACATCGGAGCCGTGGACACCCATATTGATCCCTATACCCACACGAATGAATATTCGAGTGAACCTCCAGTTGCCGTGTGCTATTCCTGTTGCTTCGCGATATGTTACAATTACCCGAGGTGAGACATGTAGGCATCCTCGTGGATCAACAACTTGTCCACAATGCCAGTTACCTCGTTGCCGGTATTGCTCTCTTTTCTCGTTCCCGTGTTCCGGCATCCCCGTGATCAAATCACAAAGTGTCTGGCCAGACGATGATGGATACCGTAACACCGAGAGGGCCCAGAGATATCTCTCCATCGTCGGAGGAGCAAATCCCAATCTTGAGCTATCAAGTTACTTGACATACTTTTCCATGAACCCATAAGCCGCCGTAATAGCCACCCTTTTACGGATGACGTTTAACAAACCCCAAAGTTCATGAAGCAAGCATGAAGAAACTCGATACTCTCATGGTCTAAGGAATTATGCAAACGTTAACCATCTCTGTGTTATTAACCATTAACTTGTGACGAATATATCTCATAGCATAACATCAATTTGGGTCGATTCAACACAAGTGTTTTACCAACATCGTGCCCTCAAAATTGCCGGCATAGCCATGCCCATGATCAGGAAAACAGGATCATCATGCAATACTTGAGCTAGTCTTAGAGGCAAGACTAGGAATACAATTTACCGTTTATTATACCACACGTGCACATGAGTTTCCCTCCAAGCCTCGTGGTTATTGCAGACTCGAGAATCATTGCAGTTATAGCATGGATCATAAACATTCATTACAAACTTGGAGATACAAAAGTAACTGATATTACTGCCTCTAGGGCATATCTCCTACACCTCGTGACGTCCAGGATCTCATCCGGGACTCCGAACAACCTTCGGTCACCACCATACATAACTCTACTATACCGAAACGTCACCAAACCTTAAGTGTGCAGACCCTGCGGGTTCGAGAACTATGTAGACATGACCAAGACACCTCTATGGTCAATAACCAATAGCGGGACCTGGAAGCCCATATTGGTTCCTACATATTCTATGAAGATCTTTATCGGTTGAACCTCTATGTCAAGGATTCAGTTAATCCCGTACGCTGTTCCCTTTGTTCTTCGGTATGTTACTTGCCCGAGATTCGATCGTCGGTATCTCTATACCTAGTTCAATCTCGTTACCAGCAAGTCTCTTTACTCGTTCTGTAATACAAGATCCCGTGGCTAACACTTAGTCACATTGCTTGCAAGGCTTATTGTGATGTTGTATTACCGAGTGGGCCCTGAGATACCTCTCCGTCACACGGAGTAACAAATCCCAGTCTTGATCCATGCCCACTCAACAGACACCCTCGGAGATACCTGTAGCGCATCTTTATAGTCACCCAGTTACGTTGTGACGTTTGATACACACAAGGTATTCCTCCGGTGTCAGTGAGTTGCATGATCTCATGGTCATAGGAACAGATACTTGACATGCAGAAAACTATAGCAATAAACTGACACGATCATATGCTATGTTTATAGTTTGGGTCTTGTCCATTACATCATTCTCCTAATGATGTGATCCCATTATCAAATGACATCTCATGTCTATGGCCAGGAAACCTTGACCATCTTTGATTAACGAACTAGTTAACTAGAGGCGTACTAGGGACACAGTGTTGTCTATGTACCCACACATGTATTTGAGTTTCCAATCAATACAATTATAGCATGGATAATAAACGATTATCACGAACAAGGAAATATAATAATAAACAATTTATTATTGCCTATAAGGCATATTTCCAACAGTACCACCTACAGTAGAATCTAGAAGATTTCTTGACACGGAGTTTAGTCCAGCGTAGAAATTTTTGTATAATCATCCATAAGTTCAAGCCATGTGTTGGAAAAATTTTAATCATCATTTTCATTATCTCCCAAGCTTGTGCAACATGTTCTTGGTCATGTTGCTTGCAATTCATAATTTGATTCCTAAGGGAGATGATCTTAGCACGAGGAAAATATTTGGTAATAAAAGCATCTTTACATTTATCCCATGTTCCAATACTATTACGTGGTAAAGATGAAAACCAAGTCTTAGCTTTATCTCCTAGTGAAAAAGGAAATAGCTTGATACCGACAGCTTTCTTGGAGGCTTCTGAAGCAGCAACATATTCCGCCTCCGTCGTAGAATCCGCCACAGTCTTTTGTTTGGAACTTTTCCAATCAACTGCGCCGCCGTTCAATATGAAAACATAGCCAGATTGAGATTTGAAGTCATCTAGGTCAGACATGAAGCCTGCATCAGTGTAACAACTTACAATGAGCTCTTCATCACCTCCGTACACAAGGAGTAAATCCTTGGTCCTTCTGAGGTACTTAAGAATACCCTTGACTGCGGCCCAGTGTTCCAATCCTGGATCACCTTGGTACCGGCTGCTAACACTTAGCGCATAGGAAACATCCGGTCTTGTACATAGCATGGCATACATAATAGAACCAACCGCCGAAGCATATGGAATATCATTCATTTGTACTCGCTCATCAAGGGTCCGAGGACTCCGATTCTTGCAAAGCACTGTGCCAGGTGACATGGGGAGTAGGCCTTTCTTGGAGTTCTCCATGTTGAACCTTTTCAACACCTTGTCAATGTACGTGCTTTGGCTTAGCGCTATCAGGCGTCTTGATCTATCTCTATAGATCCTGATGCCTAATACATATGCCGCTTCGCCTAAGTCTTTCATTGAAAAACTCTTCTTCAATGAGTCTTTTATTTCGCTAAGAAAATTCACGTCATTTCCAATCAACAATATGTCATCCACATATAAGATTAGAAATGCTTTTGCGCTCCCACTAAACTTCTTGTAAACACAAGATTCTTCATCGTTCCTGATGAAGCCAAACTCTTTGACCACTTCATCAAAATGAATGTTCCAGCTCCTTGATGCTTGCTTCAGACCATAAATGGCTTTCTGAAGCTTACATACCTTTCCAGCATTCTTAGGATCGACAAAACCTTCTGGCTGTATCATGTATACATCCCTTTCAAGGTTTCCATTTAGGAAAGCCGTTTTGACATCCATCTGCCATATTTCATAATCGAAATAAGCAGCAATTGCTAGTAATATCCGAACAGACCTAAGCATAGCTACGGGCGAGAAAGTCTCGTCGTAGTCCACTCCTGGAACTTGCGTGAACCCTTTCGCGACAAGTCTAGCTTTGTGGATAGTAATGTTACCATCCGCGTCCGTCTTTCTTTTGAAAATCCATTTACAACCAATGGGTTTTACGCCATCTGGAAGTTCTTCCAAGTTCCAAACTTGGTTTTCGTACATGGATTCCATTTCGGATCTCATGGCTTTGTGCCATTCCCTTGAGCTAGGCCCCGCCATCGCTTCCTTGTAGTGCGCAGGTTCATCGTCTTCAAGAATGAAGATTTCGTTATGAAACCACTCAGGTGGTTGGATAGCCCTACCTGATCTGCGCGGTTCAGTTACAACATTGTTTGAAGTCTCCGCATCACATGCGACAACTTCCGGCTCGGTTGTAGGGATAATTAGCGGAATTTCTTCCGGTTCCTTAGCCATATAAACGGTTGCCGAAGATTCACTAATCTCATCAAGTTGTACTGTCCTCCCACTCAATTCTTTAGCGAGAAACTCTTTCTCAAGAAAGACTCCATTTTTAGCGACAAACACTTTGCACTCGGAGGGTTGGTAGAAGAAATAACCAACTGTTTCCTTGGGATAACCTACAAAGTTACATTTGTCTGATCTGGGATCGAGTTTGCTCGGTTGTAAACGTTTTACATAAGCTTCACAACCCCAAACTTTGAGATGCGACAAATTGGGTTTCTTCCCATGCCATACCTCGTATGGTGTCGTCTCAACAGACTTAGACGGTGCTCTGTTTAATGTGTGAGCGTCAGTTTCTAGTGCGTGACCCCAAAAAGATATTGGTAGATCTGTAAGAGACATCATCGACCTTACCATGTCTAACAGGGTTCGGTTACGTCTTTCCGACACTCCGTTTCTTTGCGGAGTTCCGGGAGGCGTAAGCTGTGAAACGATTCCACGGTCACTCAGATGTTGGCCAAACTCGTGACTAAGATATTCGCCTCCGCGATCAGACCGCAGAAACTTGATCTTTTTGTTACGATGATTTTCTACCTCATTCTGAAATTCTTTGAACTTTTCAAAGGTTTCCGACTTATGCTTCATCAAGTAGATATAGCCATACCGACTTAAATCATCAGTAAAAGTCACGAAGTAAAAATACCCACCCCGTGCGGCCGTGTTCATTGGACCACATACATCACTATGTATTATTTCCAATAATTCACCCGCCCGTTCAGGATGACCCGTGAACGGCGTCTTGGTCATTTTTCCCATCAAGCAAGCTTCACATGTGTCAAATGATTCAAAATCAAAAGACGGTAAAACTCCATCTTTATGGAGTCTTTGCATGCGTTTCTTTCCGATGTGGCCAAGCCGACAGTGCCACATGAAAGTGGTGGTGGTATCAGCCTTCTTAAGGCGTTTAGCATTCACGTTAAAGACATCATTTTCACATTCAAGATTTAGTATGAAAAGGCCCCCAACAATGGGTGCAAATCCATAAAACATATCCTTACAATAAAGTGAACAACCATTGTTCTCAGACTTGTAGGAGTACCCATCGTGCACTAAACATGATCCAGAGATAATGTTTCTACACAACAACGGAACAAAATAACAGTTACTTAGTTCCAAAATAAATCCTGAAGGGAGACGTAGAGGCATAATGCCGACGGCTAGAGCGGCGATCCCAGCGCCGTTCCCGACACGCATCACGACTTCATTCTTTGCCAGCTTGCGCACCTTCTGAAGCCCCTGTATCGAGTTGCAAATGTGAGCAACCGATCCGGTATCAAATACCCAAGACTTAGAATTTTCGCTAGCAAGCAAAACGTCAATGACATTAACTTGTATAACAATTATACCTTTTCCGGTTTTCCCGGACTTCTTATCTTCCAGATACTTCTTGCAGTTTCTCTTCCAGTGACCCATGCCCTTGCAGTAGAAGCACTCAGTTTCATTCTTGGCTCCGCCCTTAGATTTGCGTTGGAAGCGGGTCTTACCGGCGCCCTTGCCCTTCTTTGGCTTGCCATTCTTTTTGAAACTGGCAGTTTTATTCACAAGCAACACTTGCTTGCGATTTTTCCGCAGTCCTCCTTCAACAGTTTTCAGCATGGCAAGCACCTCATTAGGTGTTTTGTTCATCCCATTCATGTTGTAGTTCATGATAAAACCGCTATAAGATGGGGGGAGTGAACCTAGCAACAAGTCCATAACATGCTCTTCTGGAAGTGGAAATTCCAGGGTTTTAAGCCTTTCAGCGTAGCCAATCATATTGACTACGTGCTCGCCAACTGAACTGCCCTCAGCCATCTTGGTCTCCGCCATCATTTTCATGATATCAAAACGTTCAGACCGTGCATTAAACTTGTACAGAGCATCCAGATCCTTGATCATATCAAAGGAGTTATGGAATTCAAAACGTTTTTGAAGCTCTAAACTCATGCAAGACAGCATGAGGCACTGCACTAAGTTGAAATCATCATCCTTAGTGGCCCAGACATTTTGTATGTCTGCCGCGGCTGTTGCCGCCGGCTTAGGTGGAAGAGGTCCGTCAAGCACGTACACTTTCTTAGCACTCCTGAGGACAATCCTCAGGGTACGGACCCAGTCCGCATAGTTGTTTCCATTCGCAGCTAACTTCTCTTTCTCTAACATCGGGCCTAAGTTGAACGCGATGTTGCGAGCCATTTGATCTACAACAGAAAACACAATTTCACTTAGACTTTGTTCATAATGATTTTTGCACTAGTGAATAAACAGTTTTATTCTAAAGTGCGCTCCCACTCAAATCAATATCTCTCAAAATTGATTATGAGTGATACAAGACCCACATTTAATTCAACGCCATTGATGTGGACATCACTGATGACGAGAATTTCAATCGGTAGGCAAACTTGCCGATCATATCTCCATGTGACTCTTGTTCATCTTTCGATGGGTGTGTTCCGAGCTCAGGACGATCCTGCCTGAACGTCAAAGACGACCAAGTGATCTTGCTGCGAGGTCTGACGTCACCCGCCTCATTCCTCTCGATTCGTTCGTACCCATATGGACATGGCGCACCCCGAAAAGATACGAATTTCAGACGGTGCTACACTTGGGTGAACACTAACTACTTTGATATTTTTAGTGAGAGATCACCCTAATAAAAAGTGACTACCGCGCAATCAAGAAGGGTGCATCAAGAGGGATAAACATCTCAGGCAATTCATAATAGCATGATATGGTATAGCCCCTTCTGACGGAGAAGTCAAGTATTTCTTCGTCTTCGGCATTCGCGTCGGTGTTTCACCTTCGCGAAGATTGCCACCACCTTGTCGATGCACCAGATAATATTGCTATCTCTATAGCTAATAAATTAAGTGCATTACATAAGGTTGACACGCAGGTCATTAAAGTGCAATCATATGGCTCCAGCCATCATGCCGAATCATGACACGCAGGTCAAGTTAATTACATCATATAGTCATCTCATACATAATCAAATTTAATATGAGACCTGCTATACCACATCACATGCAAACCATCCTGCAAAACCAAGTTAGACGCCTCTAATTGGTTTATACAAAATTTTATTTTACGTGGCTTCTAAGGTTTTGACTCAAACCGCAGCTACCAACGTCCATCATCAAGTATGATAATTCAAGTTGCTAGATTAACTTTCCAGGGTGTATGAAACACGAGATAATAAAATCTCGAGCCCCATACTAAACTTCTTCATACGCGTGACCCCCGTGCAGATCATATCTGCATTGCCCCTTCGTCTGCGAAACATCCATCTTTCTTTAACTATGGTGGAACCCAAAGAACTGTTAGCACTTCGTTGATCTGTCAATCAGCATACTCAGGAGCAGCATGAAAGGATCGCGGATTTCCAGAACTTTGTGAGATTCCACCATGCCGTCAAGATCAGGACTACGCAAATTCACGGGAAGCAACAGGAACATCGGGTAACAGATTTCATCTGCTACCCGCTAAATAATTTTCAGTAATAGATCTTATCTACTACAAAATTATACGATGCAATACCCATACATCTCATGTATTCTAGATCATAACATGCATCTACTCATAGCCTGGCTCTTGATGCCACTGTAGGGGAACGCGACAGAAAACAAAAATTCGGTATAGCGAGCACGCCCAGGATCACTATGGAGATTGCATACAAGGTTTGATCTGATCCGTACCGACTCGTAGCGCAGCGGAAGAAGAGTCGGTGGAGATCATTGGTGCAGATCCCCACAGCTAGGATTTTTCAACCTCCCAACCGCGAGGATGTACTCCCTCGTCGGACAGCCCTTCGGGAGGCGGTCGGACAGTCCCTCGGACGATGTCACGGACAGCCCTTCGGGAGGACCCTCGAAACTTGAACGGAAACTCGGACAGCCCTTCGGGAGGACACACGAACAGCCCCTCGGGCAAAAGATCGAAACTACGACCTCTCTACGGGGTTGCACACATACGGTGTCATCTATCCGGCAGGGCTTCGCCGTCCAGAACTAGTTCCTGCCGGAACCCAGACAGCCTTTCGGCTCTACGAAAAACTCTTTTCGTGGGAGGGAGAAGAGAGAGCTAGCAAAGCATAGCATGTGTATGAGAGCAAAAGGATGTGAGAGATGGCAGCCCACTCACCTCCTATTTATAGTAAAACCAAGGGGTAGGGTGGTTTTACAATAAAACCCAAAATGCACATGAATGAAGTCCTTCCACAAGGGCATAAAAGTGAAACCAAGGAACAAGAGGGACTCCATGAAGGAGTCCACCATGTGGCCGGCCACACCCTCATGTGGGGCCCCAAAATTGGCCCCAATCCATCCATGTCATCCCCAAGATCTTTTGGAGCAAAGCCCCAAAAGGTGGCTTTCCATAAAGTAGTCCAAAAAGCACTTTCACTATTCACGACGACATTTTTCAGCGTCTGATCGAACTGAAAATATTCATGTGGGCTTAGAACATTTCTAGTACCCACCAAAATAATTTTCAATGCGAGCCGGAACAATTTCGGATTAGTGATTTTCATCTGCGAAAAGCATCTGAAGCGGTTCCGGCAGCTCCGGAACATTTCCGGTTTTCATCCCGGAAAAATCCAGAAAGTTTCCAGAATGATTCTGGCATCCTCCAAGAATTATCAGGCATGTGCCAAACCAATTTGACTTAATGGTATCCCCTGAAACAACTTTTCAGTTTTACCAAAACTGTTCCGTTGTTCTCTCTGCGGAACTTTTCCGATGTCCGAAACTTTTCCGGTGTCCGAAAACTTTTTCGGTGATTTTCTCTCAGACTCCTTGTCTAGTATTCAGCAGATAGATGACCCTTAAGCGTGTGACCCTATAGGTTCGGTGAAGCATAGACATGACCCGGAACCCCTTCCGATCAATGATCAACATCGGAGCCGTGGACACCCATATTGATCCCTATACCCACACGAATGAATATTCGAGTGAACCTCCAGTTGCCGTGTGCTATTCCTGTTGCTTCGCGATATGTTACAATTACCCGAGGTGAGACATGTAGGCATCCTCGTGGATCAACAACTTGTCCACAATGCCAGTTACCTCGTTGCCGGTATTGCTCTCTTTTCTCGTTCCCGTGTTCCGGCATCCCCGTGATCAAATCACAAAGTGTCTGGCCAGACGATGATGGATACCGTAACACCGAGAGGGCCCAGAGATATCTCTCCATTGTCGGAGGAGCAAATCCCAATCTTGAGCTATCAAGTTACTTGACATACTTTTCCATGAACCCGTAAGCCGCCGTAATAGCCACCCTTTTACGGATGACGTTTAACAAACCCCAAAGTTCATGAAGCAAGCATGAAGAAACTCGATACTCTCATGGTCTAAGGAATTATTCAAACGTTAACCATCTCTGTGTTATTAACCATTAACTTGTGACGAATATATCTCATAGCATAACATCAATTTGGGTCGATTCAACACAAGTGTTCTACCAACATCGTGCCCTCAAAATTGCCGGCATAGCCATGCCCATGATCAGGAAAACAGGATCATCATGCAATACTTGAGCTAGTCTTAGAGGCAAGACTAGGAATACAATTTACCGTTTATTATACCACACGTGCACATGAGTTTCCCTCCAAGCCTCGTGGTTATTGCAGACTCGAGAATCATTGCAGTTATAGCATGGATCATAAACATTCATTACAAACTTGGAGATACAAAAGTAACTGATATTACTGCCTCTAGGGCATATCTCCAACACCTCGTGACGTCCAGGATCTCATCCGGGACTCCGAACAACCTTCGGTCACCACCATACATAACTCTACTATACCGAAACGTCACCAAACCTTAAGTGTGCAGACCCTGCGGGTTCGAGAACTATGTAGACATGACCAAGACACCTCTACGGTCAATAACCAATAGCGGGACCTGGATGCCCATATTGGTTCCTACATATTCTACGAAGATCTTTATCGGTTGAACCTCTATGTCAAGGATTCAGTTAATCCCGTACGCTGTTCCCTTTGTTCTTCGGTATGTTACTTGCCCGAGATTCGATCGTCGGTATCTCTATACCTAGTTCAATCTCGTTACCGGCAAGTCTCTTTACTCGTTCTGTAATACAAGATCCCGTGGCTAACACTTAGTCACATTGCTTGCAAGGCTTATTGTGATGTTGTATTACCGAGTGGGCCCTGAGATACCTCTCCGTCACACGGAGTAACAAATCCCAGTCTTGATCCATGCCCACTCAACAGACACCCTCGGAGATACCTGTAGAGCATCTTTATAGTCACCCAGTTACGTTGTGACGTTTGATACACACAAGGTATTCCTCCGGTGTCAGTGAGTTGCATGATCTCATGGTCATAGGAACAGATACTTGACATGCAGAAAACTATAGCAATAAACTGACACGATCATATGCTATGTTTATAGTTTGGGTCTTGTCCATTACATCATTCTCCTAATGATGTGATCCCGTTATCAAATGACATCTCATGTCTATGGCCAGGAAACCTTGACCATCTTTGATCAACGAACTAGTTAACTAGAGGCGTACTAGGGACACAGTGTTATCTATGTACCCACACATGTATTTGAGTTTCCAATCAATACAATTATAGCATGGATAATAAACGATTATCACGAACAAGGAAATATAATAATAACCAATTTATTATTGCCTCTAGGGCATATTTCCAACAGTACCACCTACAGTAGAATCTAGAAGATTTCTTGACACGGAGTTTAGTTCAGCGTAGAAATTTTTGTATAATCATCCATAAGTTCAAGCCATGTGTTGGAAAAAAATTAATCATCATTTTCATTATCTCCCAAGCTTGTGCAACATGTTCTTGGTCATGTTTCTTGCAATTCATAATTTGATTCCTAAGGGAGATGATCTTAGCACGAGGAAAATATTTGGTAATAAAAGCATCTTTACATTTATCCCATGTTCCAATACTATTACGTGGTAAAGATGAAAACCAAGTCTTAGCTTTATCTCCTAGTGAAAAAGGAAATAGCTTTAATTTAACCACATTATTATCCATATCCTTTTTCTTTTGCATATCACATAATTCAACAAAGGTATTGAGATGCGTAGCCGGATCCTCATTAGGACTACCGGAAAATTGTTCTTTCATCACAAGATTTAGCATTGCAGAATTAATATCATAAGACTCCGCACTAGTGGCGGGTGGTATAGGTGTACTAATAAAATCATTGTTATTAGTATTTGAGAAGTCAAATAACTTGGTATTATCTTGAGACATGGTGACCAAGCAAGCAAAGTAACAAGCGAAGCAATTAAACTAGCAAGTAAAGCAAGCAAACTATCAAACTAGCAAAGGTAAATATTTTTGTATTTTTGATTTTTATAGCAAGCAAAATATAACAGAAAATAAAAATTAGAACAAGTGAATGATAATTTGTGATAAGGTACTTGATGGTAAGTTGGTGATACTCCCCGGCAACGGCGCCAGAAATCCTTCCTAATACTTGTGATCTGCGTTGGGTTTTTCCGTGAAGAGGAACAAGTGATGCAGCACATTATAGATAAGTATTTACCTCACTGAGAACGACGCTTATCGAACCAATAGGAGGACCACGCAACCCCCGTCTTCAGCGCCCACACAAAAAAGAGAAAACACTTGCACCCAACTCGGGCAAGAGGGTTGTCAAGCCCCTTGAACTCGTTACTTACAAGTAGATAACTAGTGTAGTTGATATTTGCATAAGTATAAATTGCAAAACAAATAAAAAGTAAATAATGGCAGCAATAAAATAATAGCGTTTGTAAAATTATAAGTGAATAGACCTGGGGGCCATAGCCTTCTCTAGTGGCATCCCTCTCGAAGTAGGCATACGATGGGTCAACAAATTACTGTTGGGCAATTGATAGAAAACCGCATAGTTATGCAATATTTATTCACGGCAATGATCATGTGTATATAGGCATCACGTCAGCAAATAGGCTGACTCCTACCTGCACCTACTACTATTACTTCACGTTGAGAGTGCTTCTATGCTTGCCTCTCTAGGTATTAAGTTCATGACAAACAGAGTAATGCTTGGAGAACGATGACATGGTGTAGACAAAGAGAATCCAATCAATATGAATTAACCCCATCGTTTTATCCTTAGTGGAAAAAATAAAAAAAATGTCTTGTCCTTTTTTCTCACTGGGATATAGAGCACTGCAAGATTGAACCCACTACAACGCACCCCTCTCACTGAAGATAGATCAATCTAGTTGGCCAAACCAAATAAATAGGTTGGAGAGATTTATGAAGCTATAATAATCATGCAAATAAGAATCATAAAATAATTCAGAGAAGACTCAAATCTTTTTCACGAATAATCTGAACATAAACCCACAATTCATCCGATCCCAACAATCGCACCGCATAAAATGAGTACATCAAATAGATCATCGCGAAGATGCGATGAACTTTGTATTGAAGAGCAAAGAGAGAAAGAGAGAGCTATCTAGATACTAGAGATGGCCCCGTATGTATGTGGTAGACTAATCACACATCACCATGGGAGCAGCAAATTTGATAAAGAGGCCCTCCGTGATAGATCCCCCTCCGACAGGGCACCAGAACAGGGCTCCAGATGGGCAGACGGCGGAACAAAGACTGGCGGCGGCAGAAAAAGTGTTTCGGGAGCTCCCTTAGACTTTTCGGGGAATATGAGAATTTATAAGCCACAAAAAGAGGTCAGGAGAGCCACGAGGGCCCCACGACCCAACAGGGTGTGCCCTATTGGCTCATGGGGCCCATGTGAGCCCCAGCCTTCTCTCGAAGCTTCCACGTCTTCTTTTGGTCCAGAAAAAATCGTCAAAAAGTTTCGTGGTATTTGGACTCCGTTTGGTACTGTAAACCTGAAAAGCCAAAAACATGCAGAAAACAACAATTGGCACCTGGACACTTGGTTAATAGGTTAGTGCTCAAAAATAATATGAATTGTCAAATAAATGCCTAAAAAGCATCCTAGAATGACAATATTATAGCACAGAACAATCAAAAATTATAGATGCGTTGGAGACGTATCCTCGAGCGCTGCAAGGGTTGATCCCGGGCATGGAGGTTCTAGCTCACCGGCACATCAAAGTATCACCCCAATGCCCGATTTGCAAGTCCGGCCCTGAAGATATTCGGCATCTGTTGTTTACTTGCACCCGTGCAAGGAAAGTATGGGCAACACTAGGTCTGAAGCATATCCTCGACCAAGCAATTTTAGTTGACCGGTCGGGGGGGGTGTCTTGAAGAAATCCAGAGACCGGCCACGAGGTATGTCTCCAGTCCTTGGTCAGCTCGGTTTGCATGAAACAGTGGTTGTCGGCGCGTGGTGCATATGGTGGGAACGCAGAGAAGCATGTAAAGGAGTGGTGATCAAGCCCCCAAATAGTACAACCTTTCCTATACATGTGATTTCTGCAAATTTACTCATCCGTACACCTGAGAACCAAATGCCTAGAGCTAGTTGAGAGAAACCTGCACCCGGGTCATACAAATTGAATACGGATGCAGCTTTCGTTGAAGATGGTACTGGTGTTACAGCGGCGATCATGAGGAATAATCGTGGCAAGGGCATGGTTGGAGTTGCTGAGCCCTTTAGCCACGCAGCAAATGCGGCGTCAGCGGAAGCTTTAGCACTTCGTCGTGGGCTCCAACTTCTTCAACAGATTGGGTGTTCAAGGATCATTGTTGAATCTGACTGCTTGGAGGTTATTGATGCGTGCAATGGAGTCTCAAATATATTGGCACCATATGCTGCTACTCTCGTGGATTGTTTCCAACTCGCACACAGTGTATCTTCGATTCGTTTCCACCATTGTTTGAGGGAAGCCAATAATTTGGCACACTGTCTAGCTAGGCATACTTACGATATTCAGTTGATGTATTGGTGGGACGATGAACCGCCTATTTTTCTTCTTCCACATGTATTGAAGGATGTAACTCTGATAATTCCGCAATAAAGTGCCATGAGGCTTTCCCTTAAAAACACATGTACTTTAATTCTTTGCATTCCGCAAAGAATGAAATTCATAGGTGACCATCCTTTTCTCTGTGGCATACCTTATCCCCTTTGGTATAGTCTGAATAGCCCGGCCCAGATGGCACGAAGACACGAGATGCAGGAGCAAGCGGGAAGCTCCCAGAAGCTTCCTGGACGGCTTTGGGAGGCTTCTGGAAGCTACTTGACAATTTCTCCCTTTTTGGTTTCAATTTTTTTGGACCGGTTTTATTCGATTCATTTTCCCTTTTTTTAAATGCTTGAACTTTTTTCAAATTCTCATTTTTTTCAAAATTCATGAACTTTTCACATTTTCAAATTCACGAACTTTTTCCCAATTCATGATTTTTAAATAATTGTTAAGTACTTGCTTAGAGTCATGAACTTTTTCACTAAAAATTTGAATTTTTTTTCTCAAAATCATGAGTTTTTACAAATGTGCGGAACACGCGAAGTTCTCTAAATTCGTGAATTTTTTTTAAACTCATGATCTATTTGAAATTAGTGAATATTTTGAAATACATGAACTTTTTTGGAACGGTCAACAGTCAACGGGCTTGACTTTTTTGAAATTTATGATTTTTTAGATTCATCACATTTTCCCCAAAGTCAACAATCATCTGTCAACTGGTTAAGTAGTCAACCGCTTAGCCGGTCTCTCCTGAGTCCTGAGTCCTGAGTCCTGAGCGGGCGAGGGAGGCATCGTCGCCTGTTACTCAGCGAGTGAACCTACGGATTACTGGATTGGGCCATAGAGATGGGTTGTGGGCGCCATCTCACTAGCCAACACTAAATGCACTGACTAGCAGGGCAATCCCTATTCCCTCCGCCGCACGTCACACATTGTAGTGACCATTTTTTCCTGGTTTTTCTTCTTCTCTTTTCATTTTTGAATTTTCATTTCTTGAACAACAACAATAACAACAACAAAGCCTTTAGTCCCAAACAAGTGGGGTAGGCTAGAGATGAAACCCATAAGATCTCGTGACCAATTCAAGGTTCTGGCATATGGATAGCAAGCTTCCACACACCCCTGTCCATGGCTAGTTCTTTGGTGATATTCCAATCCTTCAGAGCTCTCTTAACGACTCCTACCATGTCAAGTTCGGTCTACCCTGACCACTTTTGACATTATGAGCACGCTTTAGCCGCCCACTATGCACTGGGGCTTCCGGAGGCCTGCGTTGAATATGCCCAAACCATCTCAGACGATGTTGGACAACCTTCTATTCAATCGAAGCTACCCCAACTCTATCTCGTATATCATTATTCCCGACTCGGTCCTTCCTTGTGTAGCCACACATCCATCTCAACATTCGCATCTCCGCCACACCTAACTACTGCACATGTCGCCTTTTAGTCGGCCAACACTCGATGCCATACAACATTGTTGGTCGAACCGCCGTCCTATATAACTTGTCTTTTAGCTTTTGTGGCACTCTCTTGTATCAGAGAATGCCACAAGCTTGGCGCCACTTCATCCATCCGACTTTAATTCGATGGTTCACATCTTCATCGATATCCACATCCTTCTGCCGTATTGACCCCAATATCAAAAGATGTCCTTCTGAGGCACCACCTGCCCATCAAAGCTAACCTCCTCCTCCTCCTCCTCCTCCTTGTGCCTAATAGTACTAAAACTGCACCTTATGTACTCGGTTTTAGTTCTACTAAGTCAAAAACTGTTCAATTCCAAGGTTTGTCTCCATGGCTCTAACTTCCTGTTGACCCCCGTCCGACAACCATCGAGAATTTCTGAAGAATAAATATGTTTGATGTTCTCTTATTAAACTGAAAAATAATGTGCTCATGTAGGCAATGTTGGAAAGTGGCAAGGAAATTGCTGTCAAAAGGCTTAGTATGGGATCTGGGCAAGGGGTTGAAGAGTTTAGGAATGAAGTAGTTCTAATTGCCAAATTGCAGCATAGGAACTTAGTTAGGCTTCTTGGTTACTGCATTCATGAAGATGAGAAATTACTCATCTACGAATACTTACATAACAAGAGTTTGGATGCCTTCCTTTTCGGTATGTTCTCACTTTTGTGGTTAAAAAATATTTTTACATTAACTAAGGTGAGGCTTTTACTATGGCTCACAATACATCTCATTTTGCATGGATTTTGAAAGATGCTACAAAAAAGTTTGTGCTTGATTGGATGGCCCGGTTCACGATCATTAAAGGGATAGCGAGAGGGCTTCTTTATCTCCACCAAGATTCAAGATTAACAATAATTCATCGAGATCTCAAGGCAAGCAACATCTTGTTGGATGCAAAAATGAGTCCTAAAATATCTGATTTTGGCATGGCAAGGATCTTTGGAGGAAACGAGCAACAAGCAAATACTAAGCGTGTTGTTGGGACATAGTAAGTAATTTATGCACCAGCTATGCTCAGTGTGGTACATGTCTCCTCAAAGTATAGCTAATGTACTTTCCTTGGAATTGTTCAAACAGTGGTTACATGTCTCCTGAATATGCGATGGAAGGTTACTTTGCTGTCAAGTCTGACACCTACAACTTTGAGGTTCTACTGCTGGAGATTATAAGCGGGTTAAGGATTAACTCACCCCATCTCGTAATGGACTTCCCAAACCTTATAGCTTACGTAAGCATCACTGTAACGTTATAAATTTTCAACGGTTTAAGTACTCATAATAACTTGACCAGAAATTGATTTCATTGATTCAGGCATGGAGCTTATGGGTTGATGGAAATGCAAGGGAATTGGTGGACTCATCGGCTCTAGAGAATTGTCCACCTGATGAAGCTTTACGATGTGTTCACATAGGACTCTTGTGTGTTCAAGACCATCCAAATGCCAGGCCACTGATGTCATCCATTGTGTTCATGCTAGAGAATGAAACAGCTCCGCTTCCTATCCCAGAGAAACCTGCATATTGTACGCTACGGAATCAGGAAGCTGAAGACCGGAGAAAATGCATGGGAAGATCCCAGACAGAGAATGGCATGAACATCACAACACTGGAGGGACGTTGAATGTTTACTTCCATTGTTCCTTGTTCCGTAAACTGCTCAAAAATCTGCAGTTGAGCGATTCCTACCAATTCATGTTTGCATACACGCAATAAGTGTAGCATTGAATAGATTGTTGTCAACAAGTGAATCGTGTTCGTAAATACAGTCCCCTTGTTCCATGCACTTCATCAATTTCAGCATTTGTTTTCCTCTGGCCAAGTGAAGGAAGCTGCCTGATCATGTCTGGGTTACGAACTTTCATGCGGTTCTAGAAAACGAGGCTTTGGTCCAGCTTTAAAGATAACTAGCGGCAAAGATGCGCGGCGCACACCGCGCCCGTGGAATACCTCGTTTATATTTCAAATATGTACTTCAATTTATATTTTTATTGCATGTAGGTCTTTTTTCATGTTTAGCTGGTTGGATTTGTTTTGTTTTGTTTGGGTTTTATAAGATAGAAAGAAGGTGTAGATTCGTTTTGGCACAGTTCATCGGTACAATAAAGTTATTTATAACACGTTTACATTCATCGTAGTTGCTCTTTTTGTCGTTGCGTGTAGAGATGCTTGACTTGTTTTTTGTATAGAGCAACAAATACCGTTGCCTGTGGCGTCCATTTCATGTTTTTAATAGAACGGAAGTGTTTTAAGGATCATGGTATTGAAGTTTTGAACGAATCGTGATTTATTTATGGCAAAGAGTTAAATAGTACAGGTGCGGTAGAGAACAAAGCATTCTAAATACGGTCCAACAAATTCAAAATCTTTTTTTAGTCTTCCTGTGGGTAAATCATTAGTGTTTTGCCTTTTTGTCCTTGCGGAATTTCTTCAACATGTGAGGCCTGGCGACATTCAATAAGAGAAGCAAAATCAGTGCTATATTATTTCTTAACTGTATTGTTTCTTATCTCAGTGTCAGAGACATCTTCTTCCATGACCTCTGTGTATTATGTTTGTATCTGGCCTGCCATGTGTTCATCCTACTGATCTGGGAGTTTTAGTAGGCGAACAATGTTGGAATCAGTAGCATCAAAGGCGTTTTTTGTAGGTGTGAGTACTGCCGATAGAGTGAGATTTTTCTTATCTTGCATGGTGAGCGAAGGATGGTGAGGTTAGCGACGCTCATAATGGATGTGGAACTTTAATAGATCGTAACTCAACAGTAGGTAACACGAAAAAAAAGGAGGAAAATAATCCTTAATCGTTGTTATAAAAAAAACTCAGGTTTTTCTTTTTGTATTTTCCTCGGATTATTGTTCACGCGGATGCACTGTACTGGTACTATTCCGGTTTACATTTCAGGTATTCTTCGTACAAAGTTTTATTTTTATTTTGGGGTGGATATGGGTATATTCCAATTTATTCAGTGGTCGTTGAAACATTGGTCACATCAAGCACTCATGCATACGAAGTTACCGTTTTGAAAGCAGTGTTTCGGTTTATTCGGGTTAGCTGTTCCGGTTTGTTAGGTTTACTGTTCTTTTAAAATCAGATTTCACTCAAACCATTAGAGGAAAATAAAATCCAGGGGCAATGGTTCATAAGAATGAATCTAAGAAAAAACTAAAATGAGCAATACCATTTTAAACAATAAAAAAAAGGTTGGCACCCAGGATGCGATCTTTTCCTTGGATTTTGGCTTTGTAGTTAAATTGGAGTGGAAAGACGATCACTTTATTATCACCAAGAGCATGCCAATAGGTAAAACTAATTATTACATAATATGAATATAAATCAGATCAAACTAAGTTGGTATTTATTAGGCCCATATTTTTTACTCTAAGAGCAATGCCAATTAATTATCACATAATATGAATACAGATCAAATCAAACTAAATTGGTATTTATTCGTCTTTTTTACTCTGTATTTTTAAATAATCCATTAGATCTGTGCGTTTTTTTACTTTAGGTAATTATCTATATGTCAGTTGAAAAGATAGCAAGATATAATTGTATTAGAGGAAACCCGTAAACAGTTTACTGAGCAGTAATAACAATAATTATAATATCGGTGTACTTGTACGTGTAAGAGGGCAAGAAAATATATATGAAGATCTCCTTTTTGAAAATTTAAAACCTCTAACGATATACAATGCGTAAAGAAGACATTTTTTTATGGATATTGTTCACACATAATGACTATTTTCGTGTACTATTCGCTGTTGGATATTAAATGAACAGTAGAAGATTAAAAAAAGTCAAAGAAAGAGAAAAAGGGAATGTTTGCAGCTTTAGTATCTGTACTTACTTAAAAAATGATCGTTTTTTCTTTTGAAACACTGTTCACAACAGGGGTAATGTTCACGCATAATTACTATTCATGGATGGTCACGTAAATGAACAGTAACATGTTGAAAAAAAGTCGGAAAAAAGAGAAAAAGAGAAAGCTTCCCAATTAGTATACGTAGATGAACAGTAAAATGTTGAAAAAAAGTCAAAAAAAGGAGAAAAAGAGAAAGCTTCCCACTTTAGTATATGTACTGATGTTCTAAAACATAAGTATGATACAAGTTGAAGCAGTAAATAGAAACATGAAAGTGAACCCTTTTGTAAATGGCCGTTTTGCCGGACGTCAAACTTAAAAAAGGTCACAAGGGAGGGAAACTCATTAGCACAACTGTGTAGAATACAGTTGATTAGGTTATAGCTTCCATTATTTTTTTAACACAGTACAAATGCAGACGCTCACACATACGCATGTACACTCACCCCTATGATTCACCCCTATGAACGCATGCACGCACGCACATCTTATCCCTATGAACACCTCTCACAGACTAAGCCGACACATTATCTTGAGACTGACGAAGTCGCCACATACGTTTTTGTACTCGACGAAAACGTCTTCTTCCACGGAACGCACATCATCGGAAGGTCTACAATAATGTGAGTATCAAAATCCGCAGCTCAAAAATAGCTATTCATTTCCAACTCAAAAAAAAGTTATTCATTTATTTATTTTCGAACTCAAATAGCTATTCATTTTTTCAGAGAAAAACAAAAGCTATCGGTGCATTCGGCTTTACGGGCCGCGCGTTAATGCGTAGCCCACAGATGGGTATGCAACCGGGCTAACAAAATGGAGAAGGGGCAGGCCGAAGACCCAGATCAGAACCCAATGGGGGCGTCACTGTCCATCCGTTTGCCCACTTCCCGCCCCGCTGGCCGCTGCTGCTGCCGCCGGCGGCGGTGGCTCGGCCCGCCGTTGTCTTCCCTCCCCTACCTTCCTCCCCCACGCAGGTGTATCAGGCCGGCGCTTCGTCGCGCCGTCGTGGTCATACTCCTCTGGTTCCACTTGCCCCCTCGCCGCGCGCCGCCGTCTCCAGCAGCAACGGGCTCTTTACAGCCAGCGTTCCTTCCGCCAAGTGAAGCCCCAATGATCTCTCGGGATGGTGCACCATCCGCCCCTGCGCCGTCGGCGTCGGGCCGCCACTAGCTACCCTGCCGTGCCGGAGCTGCACCTGCACCTGACCTTTTTTTTTGAGAGTTCACCTGCACCTGACCTGACTGACGGTAACCCATGTGTCCGCATATCCCCTTTCCTGTTCTTTGCAACACTCCCTCCGTTTCATATTAATTTGCATATTAGTCAGAGGCGGAGGACGGAAAAAAATTAAGGTGTGGCGAAGTCTTAAAAAATGAATTCTTCTGGTTAAGTCAAAAGAGTTAATAAACATTGCAAACCAAAAACAAAATACAATGAAAATGTAGGCATGTTTCAATAGGAAAACAACCTAAAACATATCGATAATGAAGTTTTCAATGGCGTCTAGAAGACCCAGGCAATGTCAATTCCGTTGGCTGCCCCGTCGCGGTCGCCCGCCTTGTCCCGGCGACCTGGCCAGCCGCCACCACTGCGCTAGTTAGGGTCTGTCGCGTCGGCCGTCGGGTGGAGTCAGAAGTGGGTGGAGTCGCGCCGGACAGATCTTGCCGTCGGTCGGGCGCTGCCCTCGCGGGAGCGGCGGAGTGCAATGCGGGCCGTCATTGCCTCCTCCAACTCACAGGGGATGACATCCCAGTCGACGTATCCGGACTGGTCGGAGTCAGATCTGCAACCCGTCATGCCAGAGAAGGCCGGAGATTGCCGGAGGTGAGCTTGGGTGGCGGATGGGAGTGGAGGGGAGTGAAGTGAAGTGGCTAGGGCTTGGTCCGGCGAGCGGATGGGGACGAACATATGTGGGGTCGATGTGGGCCAGCGTGGACCAGGCCGACGTGGCGAGTGTGCACGGACGCGCCTGGGCGCCCCATATTTGGGCTAGATATGTGGGGTGCCGGTCAGCCCGTGCATTTGAGGCTCATTTGAGGCGTCCAGCTGGATCAAAATTTCGTGACCGGTCGATGACCGGGCGACCTGTCTGGACATTTAAAGCGGTTATGAGGAATCCGGTTGTACATGCTCTTAGTGTAAAACTGCCGGCCATCAAAACCAAGTAACAAGGCAGCCGTAACATACATAGGTATAAAAATATTTTTGCGCAGAATGAAGGTATGGCGGCTGCCATACCTTGCCCACCGGAGGCCTCCGTCAGTGATATTAGTTATGTCTTAAGTCAAACTTTGTAAAGTTTAAGGAAATTTATGTTAAGAAGTATCAACATCTGCAATATAAAATAAAATAAAAACGGTATGAAAATGTATTCCATGATCGCAAATCCAGCACAAATCTCCTAGAGGACATGTGCACCGTTTTTTGTGTTAACTGGTGAGGTAATTCAGTTGTCTGGCTAAGATCAAGAATGTTCTATATATAATTACTCTATAGAGGAAAAGGCACATGTCCCCTAGGAGATTTGTACTGGATTTGGCAAACAGTCAATATTGTGAGTGGTACATGTTTTTTTGCTTAATGACGTGGCCAGTCAAGCTAACCTAAAATATCATATATTTTTATATGCCAATGAACCCAAACTTACACGTTGATGTCCGGCTTTTGGGAATGCATGATGCTTTGCAAATGGCACAATATGTAATGGTAATTTCTATACAAGTACATTGGCTCATGTTTAAATATTGATTTTACCTATCTAAGAGCATCTACAACCGGATGTTTCAAACGATCTCTCGTACGTCTGCGGACGTGCCCGGTCAATGACCGGACAAGACATAAAGAAAAAAAAATGACTCAACCGAACCCTTCATATCATCCTTACACAGGGCTGTCCGCGAACCCTCATATCCATCTCAAATATAGGGAGGATATGAGGGCTCGTAGACGCGTCCGGGCGCGTCCGGTCAATCCGCCACATAGGACGCGACCCCACCCGGACCACATTTTCTTTTTCTTTATTCGTTTTTTTCTCCCTTCCTCTCCACCAATCACGTAATAGTGACCGGACATATGAGGAAGAAAATAAGAAGTGTGGCTGTGCGGACGGACAAATAGGAAACACGCCAGGTCACCGACCAGGCGCG
Source organism: Elymus sibiricus (assembly GCA_039707655.1). Lineage (NCBI taxonomy): Eukaryota > Viridiplantae > Streptophyta > Magnoliopsida > Poales > Poaceae > Elymus > Elymus sibiricus. The sequence continues at coordinate 485,177,840 of CM077665.1, forward strand.
TCCGCAGGCATATTTTTTTTTTGGAAATGGAGGAACGAAGGCCCCGGCCTCTACATCAATCGATGTATGCAGCCATATTATTAAAAAGGTTCGAAAACAAAGTCATAGAGGTATAACGGACTCACGATCTGAACAAATAAAACAAGTATGTAAATAAATAAAAACTGTCACATCCGGCTGTAGATGCTCTAATATGTACGTAAATAAGAGACAATAGTCTAGTAAGTGCAGGAAAGAGAAAGATGAAGAAAACTGAGGCGTTGACTTGGGGCGTTGGGAGTTATCACTGTCCCATTCGTCCACATAGCCCGTGTGAATGTGCGACTTTAAGTGTGAACGCATAGGTGACCCACTGGTGAATACATATTTTCTTCTAGCATAGGAAGCACTCATCCCTGAACCGAATAGATGAAGTTATCACCACGGTTGATAGACATGAGCAGCTGCCAACGTGTGCAGCCACTCGTTTCTCCAGAGTACTACTTGTACTTCTAAGTGCATCTTCAAGACGACGGACCCACGAATCCTGCAACCGTCCGGACATCCAACGTCGATCTGTATCGGTTCGTGAAGCGGTCCAGACGCAATTTCTTTCGTAAACCGGAGACAAATATGTGAAAGGTTTACAAAAGTCCTGATCGATACTTCGTCCGATTTTGACCGTCCTGACCCACCAAAAACCCCTCGCCTCTCCCGTCCGCTTCCCGTCCGGCGCCAGCTGCCCGCATCCATGTCGTTGTAGAGCGCGCCGCTTCACATTGAAGGCGGCTCAGGACAGACGTGACCTCTCACTGCCTCCGCCATTAAAGCGGCCCGCTGGCCGAGGGCACCGCCCACTGCGCGCCCGGCTGAACACGCCTCCTCGCCTTCATTAAACCCGCAGGAAAGCCGAGAAACCTACTCCGGGCACACGTTCGTTCATGAGCGGTCCGACATTAAACTCAACGTCGGCCGAGCTCCTCCCGTCCGCCCAGTGGCGGAGCTTAAGAAAAAAACATGGAGGGGCAATGAGCTTGAGGGGGGAGGGGGGCAAACATAATTATTTTCAAGTGATTTTTAGTGAAAATAGGCCTAATACAAAGGTATATAGACTTGTTTTCTTTTGAGCTTGGGGGGCCATGGCCCAGGTTGGCCCCCACTAAGCTCCGCCACTACTTCCGCCCTCTATTTAAACGAGGTCAGACGCCGGGCAAGAATCGCAAACCCTCCGCCACTCTCCCATATCCTCCTTCACCATTTTCTCCATTCTTTCGATGGTTTCCGACGGAGCCGCGCCATGCAGGCAGAGAAAGAAGACGGCTGCACGGAGAGCAACGAGCCGGTGGCCCGCGCTTCCGTGCCTGCCGCCATCATCGAGGAGAAGTAGAACACGGGAGGCTGACGCCGCTCGGGTCCCAAGAAGGCCACCATCGGGGCGACGATGGTGTCTTGCCCTGTTCTTCTCTTGCGATGACCTTCGTTGACCCCGCATGGGCTGCACGGAACCGGAGGTGCCCGCTTCCCCTCCTGCTGAAGCATCCGGCGGGGGTTCCGCTCCGAGGAGCGGTGGGGAAGCGAGGCGTCCTTTGCGTTGAAGCATATGCCTCCGGGGCTCCGGCAGTCCGGGGAAGACAATGGGATCCACCGCGGCCGGCCGTATACTAGTATAATGTATCCGTGTCGTGTGAGTGGAACTCCGCTTCCGTACGTGCACATAGTCTTAGTTTTTTATTAAAATATATTCGAAATGTAAAGAAATCCGCCATGTTTGTATGAAATCCGTCGTGTTTGCATAAAATCCGGCCGTGTTTGCATGAAATCCGCGGTGTTTACACGAATTTCGTCCGGTTGGTTCGAGTTGTGGTCAAAATGTATATGGCTACAGTTGAATGTCGTCCTCCACATCTGTGTCTGCGGACTGGTCCTCTCCTGTCCGCGGACGGATGCGGGAGGAAATTTACTTGCCGTTGAAAATGTCGTAAATCCACGCTTTCATATGCAAGAGCAAGTGTGCAAAGAATTGTAGCCCACGAGATACTACTTGATGTGCAATTCCCGCCGGCAACCGGCGAACAATGCTGAATAATCCTCCCTCTTGCATTCCACCTTGTGTGGTCCTAGAATCATCAACGTTCCGGGCAAAGCTGGACACTCAGACTCCTTCAAATGCGATGACTCATGAGCCTATCTTGAACAAAAACCACACAAAAAGTCAGAGCAGCGTTAGATCGTCCAAGGCTCCAAGCATCTTCATACTATTCTCCTTCTCCTTCTCCTTCTCCTTCATTGGCTCCATATGAAAACATCTCCTTCCTTTTGATCACAGGCATATCTGAAAGAAGGTATGACTCCCATCCCAGTCTTCGTCCTCCTGTCATTGGTTTGTTTCTGCAAATCCGATGACCGCCTTACTCCCGCGAAACCGCTCAACGCCGGCGACAAGCTCGTTTCGAGCGGTGGCGTCTTTGCTCTTGGCTTCTTCACCCCGGCAAACTCAACTGCCGACTCAATACATCGGCATATGGTACAACAATATCCCCGAGCGCACTTATGTGTGGGTTGCTAACCGCGACAACCCGATCAACAATGGTTCTTCTGGGAAGCTGGTTGTGAGCAGCAACTCTGACCTTGTCTTGTCTGACTCCCAAGGTCGTACTCTCTGGACAACCACGAACAACTTCACATCCCCAACCACGGGAACTGCTGCTATACTGTTCGACTCCGGAAACTTGGTCATCCGGTTGCCGAACGGCACAGACATATGGCAGAGCTTCCATTACCCGACTGACACCGCCCTCCCTGACATGGTATTACCACTGAGCACAAATGATGGTATCTTGAAGCGCCTCGTTGCTTGGAGGGGCCCTGATGACCCAGCCTCCAGCGACTACTCCATGGGTGGTGACTCCAGCTCAGACCTCCAGGTTGTCATCTGGAATGGGACGAGACCATATTGGCGTAGATCTGCGTGGGATGGGTCACTGGTCTCTGCCCTGTATCAAAGCAGCACTGGCTTCATCATAACTGAAACAATTGTCAATAGAGGGGGTGAGTTAGACATGACATTCACCGTCTCCAAGGGTTCACCAAGCATGCGCATGATGCTGGACTACAAGGGCACGTTTAAATTTCTGGCGTGGAACAGCAACTCATCATCATGGGAGGCTTTCATAGAGCATCCTAGTCCTATCTGTGACCGCTACGCCTATTGCGGACCATTTGGCTATTGTGATGCTACTGAAACCGTTCCGAAATGCAACTGCCTCAGTGGGTTTGAACCTGATGGTGTTAACTTCTCCAGAGGATGTAGGAGAAAGGAGGATCTGAAATGTGGTAATGACAATAATTTCTTGACTCTGAGAGGTATGAAGACACCTGACAAGTTCTTGTATGTCAAGAACAGAAGCTTTGACCAATGCACAGAAGAGTGCAGCCGCAATTGCTCTTGCTCCGCGTATGCTTATGCTAACCTGAAAAATGGAAGTGGGGCTATGGACCAGTCAAGGTGCTTAATTTGGTTGGGGGAACTTGTCGACACGGGGAAATTTCGTGATGGTGGTGGTGAGAACCTGTACCTCCGTCTTGCTAGTTCAACAGGTATATATATTTCCTTGTGTGCTTATTGATTGTACGGTGTGATCAATGGTGTACATGTACCTCCGTCTTGCCGGTTCAACAGGTATACCCTTTATGTTGAATTCTAGATGTGGTTAGGATGACAGGACAACTGCATAACTTGCAAGAAATGCATGTTAAATCTTGAAAGCATCATCCTCTTGCTGGACTATATTTCTAGCTTTTTACAAAGAGAGCAAGTTATCGAAGATTGTACTCCCTGTAATGGCTAGATGTGGTTAGGAAACTTAGGATGGCATGATAATCACAACAAACACAACACTTGCAAGTAGTCCATATTAAATTTTGAAAGCATCATTCTCTTACTGAACTACACCTTTTGGCTTTCTGCAGTTCACAAGAAGAGTAATGTATTGAAGATTATACTCCCAATAGTGGCTAGTCTACTGATACTCACATCCATCTGCTTTGTGTGGATATGCAAGTCAAGAGGTATAACAAGATTTACTTCACTTTTTAGGATGCAAATTTTATGAGGTATTCGTAAAAATATATTCATACTAGTTATTCCTGCCAGTGTCAGGTAAAGGACGAATCAAGGAGATTAAGAACAAACATACACGACAGCACTTGCAAAATTCCAAATCGAACGAACTTGAGAATGAAAGTATAGACCTTCCATATATTTGCTTTGAAGACATTGTTACTGCAACAGGCAATTTCTCAGACTACAAAATGCTTGGGAAAGGTGGCTTTGGAAAAGTTTACAAGGTAACAAGAAATTTTAGTCTCATTATTGATAACACTTGTTGCCTTTTTTTTAATCAGTTGAAGGATGGCGTGTTTGTTTAGGGACTATTAGGAGGTGGTGAGGAAGTTGCTGTCAAAAGGCTAAGTAAAGGTTCTGGCCAAGGGGCCGACGAGTTCAGAAATGAAGTTGTTCTAATTGCCAAATTACAGCATAGAAACTTAGTTAGACTTCTTGGTTACTGCACTCATAAAGATGAGAAGTTATTGATATATGAATACTTACCGAACAAAAGCTTGGATGCCTTCCTTTTTGGTATGTTCTGACTTATGGCCACGTCTCACACAACATTATGTGATGGTTGTTAATGTGTGTGTGTGTGTGCGTGTTTTTTTTTTTTTTTTTGCAAGATGCAACAAGAAATTTTGTGCTTGATTGGCTGACCCGGTTCAAGGTAATTAAAGGGATAGCGAGAGGGCTTCTTTATCTCCACCAAGATTCAAGGTTAACAATAATTCATAGGGATCTCAAAGCAAGCAATGTCTTGTTAGATGCAGAAATGAACCCTAAAATATCAGATTTTGGAATGGCAAGGATATTTGGAGGAAATGAGCAACAAGCGAACACTATCCGTGTTGTTGGGACATAGTAAGTAATATATGCACCCGCTAAGGCTAAACATGCTAATTTTCTACAGCTTAACTAATTTCAGTTTCGTGGAATGATTTAAACAGTGGTTACATGTCTCCTGAATATGCAATGGAAGGTTCCTTTTCTGTCAAGTCTGACACGTATAGCTTTGGAGTTCTACTGTTGGAGATTGTAAGCGGGTCAAAGATCAGTTCATCACATTTCATGACGGACTTTACAAACCTTATAGCTTACGTAAGTAAACTAAAATGCTCTAACATTCAACAAGTCAAACAATCATACTAACATAAAGATTTAATTGATTCAGGCCTGGAGCTTATGGAAAGATGGAAATGCAAGAGAATTGGTGGACTCATCCATTGTGGAGAACTGTCCACTTCATGAAGTTGTACGATGTATTCATATAGGTCTCTTGTGTGTTCAAGACAATCCAAATGCCAGGCCCCTCATGTCATCCACTGTGTTCATGCTAGAAAATGAAACGGCCCCGCTTCCTACTCCGAAGGAGCCTCTATATTTTAGGCAACGATATGATGAGGTTGAAGACCATAGAGATACCATGGGAATAACCCTGAATAAGATGACTATCACTATGCAAGAGGGGCGTTAGATGTTTAATTCACTGTTCTCCTTTCTTTTGTAAACTTCTCTAGTTTGTACAGGTGAACAGTTCAGCAATTCATGTTCCTATGGACAAAGAAATCCATTGAGAACATTGTAATCCTGGTCGTGGGTTATTTTCATAGATGGTTTCCATGTTTGGAATTTACCTATTTTGCTCATATGTTTCTCATATTGTCAAGTGGAATAGACTACCTCATCATTTACGGATCACTTCTTACATTTGTTTTATCTTCAAAATGTTCTGTATCCAGCCTCCTCGGTTAGTCAATGGGTCTGAAACTCCGAATTGCTAATTTGTAACAAGGCTGCTAGTAATCATATGTTCTATTTGAGCTGGCATCTTACCGTGAAATCCATTTCTTATCTTCTGTTGCTAGTGGCAAGTAAGCTAGTTTTAAACGCCCGAAGTCTGACAATAATCTTTCATTTATTCAGATGGATTGCATAAAATTTCAGGTATGGATAACTGTTGAAAGTTCAGATTCAACCTGAACAGAGAAGTAAGAAAAAAGTGGGACTCCTGTGAATCTCTCAGTATCTATCAGAAAGGTGGAAAGGTCATTTCAAGTGATCTTGAACCGGTAAGACCAGAATAAATTGCCAGCCTAACTTATCCCGAATCATATATACTTCCTCTGAGACATCACATCAAAAAATATCTAGCCACTACACCTGCACCACCTCTTTCATAGTTTCATCATTGAGGTAGTATTCTTTCCACTTCAAAACAATAATCTTCAAGTGCGTGCGCATACTGTCAATTGTGATGGTCTAGTAACTTTGGGGATTATTTTCTTTCAAATGGCAGGTCTTCAGTAATACCCATGGTGCTGCCGGAGAATCAAGATAAAGGTGCTGAATTTTACTGTGGGTCTCTGCACGATCTGATGTTGTTGAACATTGTGTTGCACAATGCTTGCTTTATGAGTTCGACCATTACACTAACTTAGGGTGCTGAGGTGCATGGTGGTAGCTTTCACAGATGGTGAAAACAGAGTCAAATTCCAAGGTTAACACTAGCTCTTTTTGTGGCAAGAAACAGAGTCAAATTCTATGACAAGTGCACAGGTACCTTTTCTCCCAAGAACAGGACAATCAGAGGTTCAACTTTACATCCGTGCCACCGGAAAATTGGTGGGCCGAGGAGAAATTAAGTAACACTACTACATTTTATATATCTCTTCCAAGTATCAAGTCTCTAAAACGTCTTATATTTGTTTACAGGGGGAGTACTTTCTTGCAATCTCCATAAAGATCAATCCATTTTATGCCAACCATCCCACTATGATGCTCGGCTTTCTATTTTTGACGTGAACAGCAGGAGCTCTGCCTTTGCATTACTCTTTTTATTCAGCGGTCATGCACACAGATAGACTCAGCAAGACCTAAAAGTGTATTGGAAAATTGGTGCGGTACTACCAAAACGTAAAGCGTAGGAAATGGGGTGCTAGCTTGTTGCTATGGCAAAACTCTTGTGCTCAGCGCCCACCTGTCAAGTTTCAGTGCAAGTCTTGAATTGAGATTCAGTGGTTTCTCGGCACGCCGAATTTACCTGCATTTTGTACCACGAATCGCTTTCGGTTGAATCTCATCGCTCATACCGGAAGAGACACGTATGTACTGATCCTAATACTTGTTATGCCATGGTGATTTTGTACTGTTGAGTTCATCTTACTCATTACAAAATACTCCTGCTTGGTTGGTACCGATCACGACTTCAACGTAGACCACATAACAAGAAACACACAGCAGAATATGCCCGCGCAGAACTTACGCATGCTGATAATCCACTAGTGCAGAAATGGAATAATCTAACCTGAAAGATTGTGTCAATATTTAAGGAAAAGGACACGCATGCACAAATTCTGAAAGCCCTGCTTATTATACCAAAACTTGTGGTCAGGTGCAAAAGAGAAGCTTAGCAAAAGGTACACTTAGTATGCTGAGATCAATCAAAGAGAGATGCCACTTTTATTAAATTAATCTGGTACAATATATCCGTAGAGAATGAAACCTGCTACAGACAGATCTGCTTTGATCCATCACTGGATTAAAGTACTGAACCATTAAATTAGTTCTTGAGCACAACTGCTCAATGATGCAATTGCAAGCCTAACAACCAATCATACGGATGTCATGGATTGGAAGATCAGTATGACATAATTCAGTCCTCTCAGCTAGCTGTTCCCTTAGTTAAATCCATTGATTATTCCCTGATGAACCTGAAGAATGAGTACATACCTTGAAGCGCTCATTCCAAAGGTTCATCTAGCTAACCATATATCTTCATCAGTACGTAGTGCTATCCGTTACAAATTATGATCATGATCTACTTATATAGATACTAAATCATGAAGGTCGATCAAGGACGCTGTCGGATCGATCTGAGTCGTTCCACCCGGTGGGCCTTCGTCTACCTAAACTGGGCGCCGAAGGGAGTCCAGAAGTCGACGGGCCCATCGCTGGCCACCGCGAACGTGCTCGATATCGGCACCAGGCACAACCCCCGGCCCTTGAGCGACACCTCGCCGCTGCCGTCCTTGCACGACTTGTCAGGGCTAGCATTGCTCGAGCTCTGTGACCAAACACAAACAGATACAAAAGCTATCAGGCAGACATGCACTTGACCAGCTAGAGAGATGGCAGTATCCATGTGGCAATGGAAAGTGAGAAAGAGCTATAGCATATTGCAGATGCAGCAACCACGCCATGTACATACCTTGAGGTACTGTGGCACTTGATGCTGATGATGGCCCCTCTTCAAGTATGGAGCACTAAGCACCTGCATGGATGCAGAAACAAAAGTTCATCAGCTCGGTCTCCAACATGCAGTCTCCTGTGAGGAACTCGATAGAGCTCGTGCGTGCGTGCTCCAGATGCCATGATCAAAAGCACTTGGCACATGCGCTTACACCAGCTTGGTCGTGGAGGAACTTGATGTACTCGATGGTCTCGTGGAGCACCGACGCCGTATCCGTCTGCACGCACGCGCAACTATAAATGTTAAGATTGTGTAGTATGCCTGATCTCTCGAAAGGACCGAGGAGAGGAAAGGAGCAACTCTTTTGCGGCAGAGACAAGATCATGCATGTGGTTGACGATATGCTGTGGATCCAACTTCCAAGCAGCACTCTACTGGTTTGTGTAATGATATTGTTTATATACTCATTGGACATTTGGTTTGGTTCGAGTAATGCACATTGGACGATTATTGGACATGAAAAGCCTAGCTAAGCTAGCTGGATGGCTCGCTTGATTACCTTTCCGAAAGGAGAGACGAGCTGTTGGAGCGCTGTGATCCTGTCCCCTAGCTTCTCCTTCCTAACCTGGAATGTTGTACAAACTTTAATAATCAATAAAGATGCATATATGATATGGGTTTTGATCCACGCAACATGCACCAAATAATGTGCGTGGAGTTTGAAAGAACCAGCTAGTTGTAAGTTAAGTTGACCATGCATGCATATGCATGGTAGATACATACTACCTCCGTCCGAAAATACTTATCTGGAAAATGGATAAAAATAAATGTATCTAAAACTAAAATATATCTAGATACATCCATTTCTCCAACAAGTATTCCTGGACGCAGGAAATATGTACGTATGGGACTATGGGATGATGTCTACCTTGAAGGTCGGCAATGGTGACGGCGTCTCCTTTCTCGGTTTCTTGAATGTCGGCTCGCTGTTCGCCTTCTTGGTAACGATCGAGCTAGAGTCCCCCACGCCTTCTAACACACTCTACAGACAAGGAAGGTTAAGTAGTACTATTAGCCAATTATTGTGTACATGCATGCTGCCATGAAGTATATATTTGGATCTACTAGTAGAGTAGTCATTAGCACAAGCTTACCTTTAGTGCAAGGTTTGTGCTGCCGCGGGGAGTCGGCGATGCTCGTTTCACCGTACGCACGCTAGTCTGGTGACTTTGGTTAGCCACCGTGGGCGCTGGCATCGCCATGCTGAACCCAGCAGACGGGTTCCAGAACGCCGCGTCGTTGGTGAACTGGAGTGGCTCCCTGACCCCTGCCTGGCCGCCCATCTGCTGGTACTGGTACTGCTGAATCCCCGCCGCCGGTACCGGCTTGGCCATCGGCTCCAAGAGGCTCCTCAGCAAGGAAGACGACTGGAACCCGTAGGGCGAGTTCGGCGACAGGAGCAGCTCGGGCGCCCCCAGGCTGGACAGCAGCTGATGCTGGTGGTGGTGGTGATCGGTGGCCTGCTGCTGCTGGTGGTGGTGGCCTCCTCGCAGCGCTAGGTCTAGGTTATTCGGTGATGCGTCATTCATCAGGCTTGACGCGTTCATGTGGCCCTGCTGGTCAGTTCTTGAGCTCATGTCATGGTGGTCACCAACTTGCAGAAACCCATGCATGTTACCAGCGCCGCCGTTGCTCCTGTGAATAAGTTCGAACACATACACATAGATTTCGTTAGTTAATTTTTGTGTCACGTACGGGAGTATATGTATGTGTATCATCAATTCATCATCAGTTCATCATCGTCATCCTATCATATGCTAGCTCACGAACGGAATATTAACCGAGCAAAAGGTAGGTGCATGTGGAAGTAGAACCGAACAACTCACATGTAAGGGTTATTCCAGTCGGTGAAGCCCGCGGCGCTGCCGCCGGCTGCCGGGTCGCTGATGCTGGCTGTTTCTTGGAATGTTACGGAGCTGTTGTTCCGGGGCGACTCGGAGGAGGCCGTGGTGGTGGTGCAGCTCTTGGCCTTGCCGCCGTCGGCCGCCGCCATGTCGTAGCCACCAGCAGCCAGCTGAGCGGCCGGCCAGGTGTTGAACCCTGCGAGCTCCGTCGAGCACGCCGCCGCAGGCACCGCGGTCGTGTTGGTATTCCACCACATGCCGTGTGAGACAGCTCCGCCACCGCCGCCGTTGTGCATGGCCGGAGCAGCGTACATCAGCTGATGATCTCCCATGGCAACGGATCGATCCGCCGACACCGCCCCGTTTCTTGGCCGATCTCGGCGCGCGGCAGAGAGGAGCGAGATGCAACAAGCAAGCTTGGATGCAAGGGAGTGGTGAGTGCTTGTTGGGTGGGCGAAGGGGAAGGGGAAAGGGGGGTGGAGCTAAGATGAGGGGTGGTGGTAGTGGAAAAGATGTGGCTGTGTGTCATGGATATATATAAACCGTTTGGAAAGGGCCGGGCGGCGAGGAGAATTTCGCCTACCTGACCGCCGGGGTGTTGGGTCGTTGGCGGTCTTCCGGCATTGCGTCAGCCTGGTAATTTAAATTGATCTGGTGCAACTGATCATGATCCAGCGCGCGGTTGTTCAGCAAACCAGATCGATCAGTGGAGAAGAGCATTGTCCAACTTTATGTGAACTCCAAACGTGTCCAACTTTAAATTGGCAAAGCCATCAATCGGTCAGGATTGCTATGAAGAACAACGGCACGCTTCGGTAGTAGTAGTTTCTTTAATTTCCTTGTCTTGCAGTAGTACTAGTAATCTACGCTATGGTCTTAGGATTTTGACGTGCATGCTTCGTACTACCTCCATTCCTAAATGTAAGGTGCATTTTGTTTCATTAAGACATGCATTTGACCAATAATTACTGCATAAATACAAGGTTAAATGACATTATTTTTTCCACTAGATTCATATTTAAAATACTTTGTTATGATAGTGATTTTGTATCACATAAATCAAATATTAGAAGAGCAATTGTTGGTCAAAGTCTCGTCTTAACCAAATGAAATACGTCTTATTCATCGGACCGGAGGGAGTATGGTCTTGTCTCGATTACTGAAGAAAAAAAGGTTTAATCCCTTTGTTCCGAAATACACGTCATTTTAGGTTTTGCACAATCTCTAATGACCGAGCAACTATAACCAATGCAAATGCATATGTTTAAAAAATTTACATTATGAAATTGTTTCCATGGAAATTCAATGGAATGATTTTTATCTTAAAGAACTAAATAATTTATTGAATATTCATCAAAGATTAAAAAGCAATTCATTTTGTCTTAATGATTTTTCATAGTTTTTTTGTGACCGGTTTTGTTCACTTGTATCAACTTTCATGCTTTAATAAAGTTGTTATTTTCCAAAAAAGAAGTATAAACATTCTTTGCAAAAAAAAGTGAAGTAGATTTGGACATTTGGGTTGAAAGTGATTCATTTTTTAATTTTGCAATGTTTATTCATCTATACGTGGGCATGTGGTGATTTTGCAGTGTTGGATTTTGCAGTGTTGGCAAACATGCGGGGTTCTCTGTGTGCGTCCGAGGAAGCATAAAGCGCACGCGTGCTGCGAAACAATTGGGGTATTTAAATTTTTACATTTTGAAACCGATTTTAATGGTAGATCCAATGGTATAACCTTTATCTAACAAACCTAAATTATTCCTCCCCCTAAAAAAAACTAAAATTATTTGTTACTGATGGTAGGCAAAGATTGAAAATAATAATAATTAATGTACGCTTTCTAAAAAAATCAAAGACAATTAATATGAATCGGAGGGAATACTATATTTGAAGGTTCGTTGCATATATAGGGTGCAGTCTTGGAGACTAATTAAATATCCATGATAAAGATGGCATCCCAATATGTATGAAAAAAATGCAAAAAAAGAAGAAGAAGAAGAAGGCCCAGACAAAAAGAAATTGCTCCGTATTTGTTCCAGACAAGTCACATCTAGCTATACTCTCAAGAAATTCTGATCCTTCAATCCTCTCTTTAGTGATTCTTCAGTCAGAGGCTCAGAGCACAAGCTAGATGTGCAATGGTTAGGATTTAGGAATATTGGGATTACATAAAAGCAGGGATTGAATAATTGATTTATGGCCGGGTGCCATGTTTCACACATTGGAATCAGGATAAATACGTCAAATCGGCATAAATATTATATGTTATCTCTTGCTAATAAAACATAGGAATAAGACTAGGGCATAAATTCGAGCTAATCAATCAAAGGTATTGACCTCAGAAAGAAAGTCTTGCTGCTGAAAGCAACCTAAAGCAAATAAATTACACCAAGAGGAAATCGTTAACGTTTCCTGGCAATAGTCGCACTGTTGCACCTAATCTTTGTGCCAAGAAGTCTTGTTTGCGTGTACTATAGTCGCCTCCAAGTGATCCAATCCATCCTAGCTAATTATTTTATCGCTGGTAATTATAGCTAAATTATGACTGTCAGCCATTATTTTATGATTAAGCATTCCCGACCACTAGAAGGTAAACTCAACGTCGCTGTCCGATGCAAATTACATGCATGCCCCGATATATTCTGCAAATCGTAGCTAGCGTTGTGCATTTTAAATGCGAACTAAAATCTTATAGCATTTGAGTGGAAGAGTAATGGCCGATGCATATATGTACCCTTGATTTACTACTGTAAGAATGAGAGAATCGACCATGATTTTTTCGATGAAACCTGAAAATGCAGGTACAAAAACGTCAGTTTCGTTTGGGGTTGGCCGACGTGATGGAAGAACCCCCACACATCGCACGCGTAGGCAGGCATGCACCCCATGTTTTGTCATGGATCGTTATGATTCCCTCGTTTCTTTCTGGATTTTTCCTCCATGCACTTATATGCCCTTGTGGGTTCAGACCAGCCAGTGCTTGTATTTTTTTTTCGAAAAGGAGGTTATCCCCCGGCCTCTGCATCAGATCGATGCATGCGGCCACTTTATTAATAAGCAAATAGTCCAACAAAGTCTCCAAGTCACAAAAAGCAAAACCGCTCACAAAGAGCTGAAAAATAAGGAATCGGGACAGCCACAACCGGCAGCTAAAGAAGATAGGTAACTAAACCCCTATCCTATTACATGACCGCCATCCAAACCGGTTGAAGATAGCCTGTGCTACCGTCTCCCATCGGATAGACCCAGTAACCATACGCTCCCTGGCATCCGTCGGAGTGAGTAGCGACCACATACGGATTAACGTTGTGGCTCGGAAGATAACCTGCAAGAAATGAAAATTTGTTGTTCTGTTAAAGACCAAATCGTTCCTGCAGTTCCATATAGCCCATAATAACGCACATACGCCTACACGAATGTGTTTCGCTGTTTCTATGTCAACTCCATTTAGCCACGTCCCAAATAACGTGTGGATGCTAGTGGGAGGAGCAATGTTAAACGCTATATGGACAGACCGCCATAAAATCTTTGCCAATGGGAACTCAAGAAAGAGGTGTTTGATAGATTCATCATGATCACAGAAGCTACACCTTCGAGATCCAGACCAATTGCGTTTTGCCAAGTTGTCCTTAGTGAGAATGACTTGTTTGTGGACAAACCACATGAACACTTTAATTCTTAAGGGCACTTTGACTTTCCAGATATGCACAGATCGAGGAATAGAGACCGAGTTAATAATATCCAAATACATGGACTTTACCGAAAACACTCCATTGCTGGTTAGTTTCCAGTGCAACTGATCAGGCTGTTGAGAAAGGTGGATATCCATCAATCTTCTCACAAGATGGAGCCAAGCTTCACAACGGTTTCCCACTAAGTTCCTTCTGAATTGAATATTAAGAGGATTAGACTGTAATATCGTTGCAACATAGGCATCCCTACGCTGAACAATATTATAGAGAGAAGGATATTGGATAGCTAGAGGCGTCTCCCCTAGCCACGTATCCTCCCAAAATCTCGTAGAAGTACCATTACCAACGATAAATTTTGTCCTGTGGAAGAAGGCTGATTTCACTCTCATCAGTCCTTTCCAAAAAGGCGAATCGGTTGGTCTGGCCGTCACCTGTGATAAGGTCTTAGAATAAAGGTACTTATTACGCAGAATCTGGGCCCATGTGGCGTCGGTCTCTACAGATAACTTGTACAGCCATTTGCTGAGTAAGCATCTGTTCTTCACCTCTAAATTTTCAATGCCAATACCCCCTTGGTCTTTTGGCCTACAAATAATATCCCATTTAGCAAGTCTGTACTTCCGTTTTAAGTCGTCACTTTGCCAGAAAAAGCGCGATCGATAGAAGTCCAATCTTTTCCGTACCCCTACTGGTACCTCAAAGAAGGACAAGAGAAACATTGGCATACTCGTGAGCACCGAATTAATAAGAATTAGTCGGCCTCCATATGACATAAGTTTGCCCTTCCAGCAGCTTAATTTCTTTTCAAATCGATCTTCAATACATTTCCATTCCTTGTTAGATAGCTTGCGATGGTGAATCTGTATTCCCAGATATGTGAAAGGCAGCGAGCCCAACCCACATCCAAACAGTTGTTTGTAAGCTTCTTGTTCGTCTTTAGCTCTTCCAAAGCAGAACAATTCACTTTTATGGAAGTTAATTTTTAACCCCGACAACTGCTCGAATAAGCATAACACAAGCTTCATATTTCTTGCTTTCGCCAGATCATGCTCCATGAAGATGATAGTATCATCTGCGTACTGTAGAATGGACACTCCACCATCCACTAGATGCGGAACAAGACCACCTACTTGGCCATTTTCTTTAGCTCTTCCTATCAGAATTGTCAACATGTCTACCACAATGTTGAACAAAATAGGTGACATCGGGTCTCCCTGTCTTAGACCCTTGTGTGTCTGGAAATAGTGTCCTATGTCATCATTCACTTTTATTCCGACACTGCCTTTTTGCGTTAAAGATTCAACCTGGTTTCTCCAGGAATGATCGAATCCTTTCATTCACAAGGCTTGTTGAAGAAATGGCCACTTAACCTTGTCGTACGTTTTCTCAAAATCCACCTTAAGAACCACCCCGTCTAGTTTTTTCGTGTGAATCTCATGGAGTATCTCATGAAGGACCACAACCCCTTCTAGGATGTTTCTGTCCGGCATGAAGGCTGTTTGAGATGGTTGCACCACACTATGTGCAATATGCATCAGCCTGTTAGTCCCCACCTTGGTGAAGATTTTGAAACTGACGTTAAGAAGACATATCGGTCGGAACTGCTCAATCCGCACCGCCTCTGTCTTCTTAGGGAGCAAAGTAATCGTTCCAAAGTTTAAGTGAAATAGCTGCAAATGCCCAGAAAACAGATCATGGAACATTGGTAGCAAATCACCCTTAATAATATGCCAGCACTTTTTATAAAACTCTGCTGGAAAGCCATCCGGCCCAGGCGCTTTATTATTCTTCCTTTGTGAAATTGCCTCAAACACCTCTTTCTCCGAAAATGGGGCGGATAAGATCTCATTCTCATCCGTCGCAAGTTGAGGGATATCCTCAACTCTGGATTCATATAAGGATACAAAACTATCGTCAGGGGCCCCAAACAACTGCTTGTAATAATTGGTAATGTATAATTTTAGGTTCTCCTGACCCACTATCGTCCCCTCATCTTGCTTGAGCTGAAATTTTTTCTTCTTGCGATGCTTGCCATTTGCAATCATATGGAAGAATTGCGTGTTATCGTCCCCTTGGACGAATTTTCGCACTTTAGCTCTAAGCGCCCACTTTAATTCTTCCTCTCGCAGCAATTCTTTGAGTCTGAGCTCTGCCTCCACTTTAGTCTCCAAGTCTCTGGTATCTAAAATGGAGGACTCGGCCTTTAAATATAAAGCATCTATAAGGTTAAGGAGTCTTTCCTTTTCTACCTTATAGACTCCACTCAAATGTTTGGCCCAACCTCGAAGGAACTGTCGTAAGTGTCGAATCTTATTCTGCCATTTTTCTACGTTCGACCTTCCTCCTGAATCCTTTGCCCACTCCCGTGCAACCAGATCCAAGAAACCTTCTCTCTCAAACCATGCTAATTCAAAGGAGAAGATGTTTTTATTCCCCACATGAGTCGCCTCCCCAGAGTCAACAAGAAGTGGTGTATGATCCGAGATCGCTCTCGACAATGCCTGGACCGTCACCAGGGGAAACTTCTCCTCCCAATCCACACTAGTGAGAACACGATCCAACTTACTTTTCTCCTCCTTGACAAATGAGAATTGCTTAACGACGGAGCAGTAGGCTAGTAGGTAGCGCAGTGCAATACGACCGAAATGCACAAGCAGCTAGTTAGCTATATGGACGGTCAACGCGATTTCTCCTTCCTGCTATGAACTCCCTCCGCAAGAGTGACTCTAGCTAACAAAAGCTCGCCGGCCTGTAAAATTTCGGCCGTTATGCAGATTTTGGCTCTCTTTTTTTGTTGCTCGAACAAATCCGCTAAAAGCCCGCTGGCCCCTAAAAAATTATAAGGCAATCCGCGTATGCACCCTTTCGTTGCTATATGTATGGGGTCAAGGGGCTTTTAGGGTTAGCAAACCGGATCCCCTCGGCCGCGAAACATCTCTCCTCCGCCGCTAGGTTTAGAGCACTCCGGCGAGCAATTAGACGCGCATGTCCTCTCCTTTTTCGCAATCGATAGGAGATCCATGGCAGGGGGATCCAACCGTGGTTGTGGCAGCCACGCCGACGCTTGTGGAGGCTGAGGCAGGCACGGGAGTGCAGCGAGCAAGCGACGCCGCCATAACGCATGAGCAAGCGAGCTCGGGCCGCGCCATCGTGATGCTTTCTAGCTCAAGTGACGACGACAACTAGCGGCGCATGTGGAGGTCGAGGAAGGCGCCTGGAGCAGCGACCGAGGGGCGTGGGGTGTTCGATGTGCTCAACGAGAACAACATCCAGCAATATCGTGTCGTCGAAGAAGATATCAATGTCGTTGAGCGCGCGGTGGAGGCCGAGGGGGCGTGGGGTGGGTTCGATGTGCTCGACGAGCACATCTTTACCCACATCCAGCGATGCCGTGCCTTCGATGAAGAGATCATTGTCGCTGAGCGTGCGGTGCCAGCCGATGAAAAAGGGATCCCCGTCGCCAACCTGTAGTTGGGAGGAATCTCAGCCTCTCGGATATACCTGTAGAAACACTCGAGACCTCACATCCCCCATCCGTTCACTCGGTCTCTGACCAATCGATTCTTATCCACCATTTTCTGCATGATGGTAGATCTAGCATTGAGCAGTGGAGGTTGTCAGCCAGCTTCCTCGTAACCTCTGGGCGAGGACGAGTCCGATTGCGGTCTTCTCTGTGAGGCCGACCGTCATCGTAGGGCCGCTTGCCATACGAACCACCCTTGAAGGAGGCGTCCGACTGACGACACGGTCGTCGCGCCAACGCCCTCCGTGCAGACCTCTCGGAGGAGGAGGAGAGTATCGGCGCTTTCCATAAGCGTGCGGGCTGTGCGCGGACTGAACGGTGTCCGTCCGAACAGACTTGTTGTATATACGCTGGTTTGATTAGGACACCTCCGAATTCTGTCTCATCGCAGTCTTCTGCAGAGTCTGGATCTGCCGAATGCCCTCTCTAGCCACAGAACCGGACGGGTGAATGGATTCAGCTATCCGAGTGGTTGTGGCCAGGTTCTCTATAGGAGTGCGCATCACTGGGATCTTGGACGGCTTGTCATTCGGAAATAACCGCCGCCTGCTGTGGCTGGAGCTTGGTTGCTCCCTGGCTGCGCGTTCATCGAGTGCTCGCTGGAGCCTCTCTAGACGCTCGCGCTCAGCCAAGGTGGCCTGGCACGTAGCCTCCAAGGCTATCTCCTCTGGGGACGTTCCCGTGATGGGGATGAGCAGGACTTCGTTGTCCCTTCTTCTCCTCTCTTCCTGCTGCTCCCGAGTGAGAGGCTGGGGAAAATAACTGTCGGAGTGACCGTCGTCATGGCGGCCTCCGTCTCGGCCACGGGAGCCGCCAGCGGAGTACCTATGGGGGCCATGATCGGTGGAATGCGCCATCAATATCTCAGCAGCGTTCCCGCTGCTTTCACACTCGGACTCATCGGACAGCTCGTCGCCCGATGTGGGAGACAAACTGACGGTGGGTAAACCAGAATCGAGCACGGCAACCTGCTCGAAGGCAGGCTGCGTGCTTAAGCCACCGCTGCAGCCGTGAACGTCCAGAGCACTTGCGGCGGCTGGACGCTGAATGGGCCGGTGCTGAGCCGTATGGCTTCGATGACTGTCGCAGGAGGACCCCGTGCACCGCCGTGCTGAAATGCACAGCCCCGCAGGCGGGGAACGCATCCGGTTCCAACTGTGCATCATGCAGCCAGGCCGAACCGTCAGCGATGAAGCGAAGGCTACCGAAGAGAACCTCACCCCCGAGTGCCAACATGATGGCCGAAAAAAAATGAATCTCCACTTGCGGAGGAGTTTGCTAGTAGTACCGCCCCAAGGTGGGCGCCAGCTGTCGTGGGAGTAATATTGACAGTAGTGCAGGGGGTACGTACGAGTAAGGGTGAAGCCTAGCTACGGAGCAAGTGTCACACTCGGATTTACGAGTTCGGACCCCACTCGAAATTGGTAAAAGTCCTACGTCTCGAGCCCTGGGCTAAGTGTTTGCTTTGTGTATGTTTATGATTACAAGGAGTTCGTAACCCTTGCTCTGGCATCGGGGGGTGGCTTATGTAGAGTGCGCCACCACCATCCGAATACCATTACAAGGGCCATTAATGCTAGTAACTGCCGGAGTTACTGGAAACTGTCGTGTTAACTATGAGCGTTACAGGTAACGTAGTATTCACAACTCTTTATGTGAGTTAAGTCCCTCGAACGTTGTAGCTCCCACGTCGCCTCTGCTTCTTCACGTCCGGGTGCTAAAGCTAGGCCGAGTGGCTGATAGAGTCCGAGTGACTTCCAAGGATCTGAGTGCATCTTGTACATTCGTCCGAGTGCTAAGGTAGTCCAGTGACTTATGTGAACTTGTAGGACTCCAGGTGTGTCCTAGATATGAGGTCTAAGACCCTACCCATGATAGGTGACCTCATCAGTAGCCCCCGAATCGGTTGAGGTTTTGGGGGTCCAGTGACCAACGTGTTGTGATGTTGGTAGCGTTTCGGGAACGCTTGGAAACGAGTCGAGTCGTTTCTCACTCGATATTGAAGCCCCAACCAGTTCAGGTTAAGTAACTTTCTAATGCCTCGAATAGCCTGACTGTTCAAGTCACTCGACTCGATGCAGATCAGCTCTCGGGAGAGATAATCCTAAGGCTCGAAGATGAGATTATTGAAACTTTTGTCTGGCCTCCACTCGGGTACTCAAGGAGTAGCTAAAGGTTTGTCCGAGTGCTCGACAGGTCTTTTTGGTTCATTCGGTGAGTTTTGGCGCGTCGAAACGCACCAGCGAACGCGGAGTTCACTCGGGCCATGGTGCTGCGAAATCTCTGGCGATTTCGAAATCGTGAGGAAGCGTGTGCGCGCGATCATGACAGTTGTGTAAGGAAAGTGGGGGAGGTGGCCGCGGCGCCTCGATTTTTTTGCCGTGAATTTTGCCACGTGTCCACTCAACGCTACCCCAGGGATATTGCGGATCTGCATGTGCCCGTTGATTGTGCGGTTGCAGTAGATCCGACGGTCGGGATTCCGCCGAGTTGGGGTATAAAATGAGACCGGGAGGAAGGTAAGAAAGAACATTCTCATTCCCCACCTCCCCAATCCTCTCCTCTGCTCTGCCGAGAGCTTCGTCTGTGCCACCGGTTCGTCGATTTACCGCCGCTCCTCACCGGAGATGACGAGGAGCGCCATCACGAAGGCCGAGAGGGCGAAGAAGTCTTCGCGCGAGTCTTCCTCGAGCGCGGGCGCCCCGGCCGGCTTCGTCCAGGGTGACTGGCTGGTGCCTCGGACCACCGCCAGCCGGTTGAAGGACTTGGAGAGTCAGGGCTTCCTGGTCGCAGGGAGCTAGCGGCTGCCGGAGAAGGGAGAGGTCGAGCCCGCGCCGTGCGGGAATGAGAGGGTACTCCTCACAACCCACCTCGACCACGGTTTTTCTTTGCCCCCACACCCTTTCTTCCGTGCGTTCTTGGACTTTTTTGGGGCTCAGCTCCACCATCTTCCCCCAATTCCATCGCCTATCTAGCCGCTTTTGTTTCTCTCTGTGAAAACTTCCATGGTTGCAACCCCCACTGGGGTTTATTCAAACACCTATTCACATGCCGAGTGATGAATGTGAAGAAAACTGCTTTGACCGAGGAAAAGACTAATTTAGTCCAGATGTGTGGGGGCTTAGGTATCCAATTGAGGGGTAAAAGTAGTTTCGCTGCGATGACTTTCCCAGACACAGTCAAAGGCTGGCAGTCGACTTGGTTTTACTGTGAGGACATCCCAGTCGGAGAGGGTCAGTCGGGCCTCCCAGCGTACTCAGCCGAACGCATTCGGCGACTCCCTAAGTTAGCCGTGTCCAAGGAGGAGAAGGTAGACGTAGATATCCTCGTGATTGCGCTGGTATCCCTCGTGAACCAGGGCATCAATAGTCTGGACCTACTGGAGGTCTTCTTCCAGAGAAGAATTCAGCCGTTGCAGTCCAGAGCCCACCCCATGTGCCAGTACTCGGGTCCGGGTGACCCTACGCGTATGCACCCGCAGGAGCTCAACATAGAGGCCGTGGCGAACAAGCTCAAGGCCATCACCCCGGCTCGAGACAACCCTAGGGGCACGAGACGTGTGCCTCCATACTCGATTGAGAATCCAGCGAATGAGGTAATTCCTGAGCGCCACTATTATTTCCGAGTGATGCGACCTTCATTTAGCAAATATTGATTGACGTAGCTTTCATTTTGACAGGGCTTCATGGGCATGGTGAGCTTGATTCCCGCGGGTAACCACACCCCTGCTGACGTGGCGAGCGACAACGAGCGCCATGACGACTCGGATGGCGAGGAGGGCTATGTGGAAGACAGTGAAGGCGGAGGGGACGAGAAGGAGTCAGAACCAGGAGACGAGGGAGAGTCTTCTCCTTCGGAGGAGGTCCTCCCCGAGCCCCGCACGAAGGAGCGCCAGGACCCTAGGGTCCGTGGAGGCAACACAGGAGGGTCGGGTACCACCAAGTCTTCTGCAGCTATTCCAACCACTCGGACTTCAAAGCGCGGGCATGCCGAGCCTGCTCTATCCCCAGAGAAGGGCGCCAAGAAGCCGAAGATCACCTCCAGCAAACCTCGGAAGGCTGTGTTGCCCAAGACCAAGATGAATGTGCCGGTGGATTCCGCGTAAGTATCTTCGTACCGATCGTCGCCTCAAATGATTGACCGAATGAGGTAACATTCCGAGTGATTCTTCTGCAGGGCTGACACGTGGACTGCCTCGTTAGAGAAAGACAAGGTCAAGGTTGACACCGCGACTTCGAAAGGTAACATTCGGTTTTGCTCATACATGATCTTTGAATTCTTTGTTTCCTCTTTGGACTTATTCCCGAATGATCTTCAAATATTTGTAGAACCACGTGAAATGATTGAGATCGATGTGGACGACCGGGTCGACCCACCGAATCTTGCCACCGACGTGGATGTTGTGATGCGAGATGTCTCGCCTGTTCAGGTGCCAGCACCAGCTCGGGGAACCTCTTCAGGAGCCGGATCAGCACTCAGAACCCCTTCGCTAACTCCTCTTGCGACCGGCGCCATCGGAATGCAGCGCGTCCCGGAGGACCAGGTGGGGGCGAGCAAGGAGGCGCTGATCCAACTAAGGCTGATGAACGACAAGCTGAAGGAAGCTTACGATGTCGGCGAGGCTCTGGAGAAGAACGCCCGAGTAAGTACTCTTGTAAGTACCTTCTTTAGATAGAATTTTTGCGTTGTAGATATTTTTAGAGTCCCGAGTGGGTTTGCGTCAAGGGCACACCCATTGGGTGTTTACTGATTCCAGTGGGGGCGCACTAAGCGCACCCACTGGGTGTAGTCCCCAAGACTGCCGTCGACTGAAGCAGTCGGCGGGAGTCTGAGAATCCGAGTGTTGTTCGTAGGAAACCTTGTAGACGTACTTGTCGAAGATGATGCGGTGATGGTCCATGGACTAGAGCCTCTCGACATTGACCGTCGGGGTGTAGAATCGGTAGTTCTCCGTTGGGGGCGTGCTGAGCGCACCTAGTGGGTGTAGTCCCCAAGACTGCCGTCAACTGAAGCAGTCGGCGGTAGTCTCAAAATCCGAATAATATCGATGCTAACAACTCATTCCGCGTGATGAGATACTTGTCGAAGAGGATGCGGTGATGGTCCATAGACCAGAGCCTCTCGACGTTGACCGTCGGGGTGTAGAACCTGTAGTTCTCCAGTGGGGGCACGCTGAGCGCACCCATTGGGTGTAGTCCCCGAGGCTGCCGTCGACTGAAGAAGTCGGCGGTAGTCTCAAAATCCGAATGATAGCAATGCTGACAACTCATTCCGAATTATGAGATACTTGTCGAAGAGGATGCGGTGATGGTCCATGGACCAGAGCCTCTCGACGTTGGCCGTTGGGGTGTAGAACCTGTAGTTCTCCAGTGGGGGCACGCTGAGCGCACCCACTGGGTGTAGTCCCCGAGGCTGCCGTCGACTGGAGCAGTCGGCGGTACTCTCAAAATCCGAATGATATTGAACTTTAACCTTATATCCGATTGTTGTCACTGATGTTTCCTTGTTTCTCGTCGGCAGAGCGTGTGCGAGCTCGGGACTCATTACAACACCCTTGAGAAGGAGGTACAGGACTTGCGTCGTAGTCTTGAAGCTGAGAAGACCAAGAGTGCTCGTCTGGAGCAAGAAAAGCGATCACTCGGAGGTAATCGAATCTTGACCGAGTACTTTGAACTTGACCCCTTTTCCCTATCCAGCTCAAGGTACTTCATGAGATGTACGTAGTGAAAATCTTCAACTTACTAAGAGACTCCGGACTTCCATTTCTATAGAGACCATGAAGGAGGCCGTGGAGAAGAAAGACCGTGGACTGGCAACTGCCTGGAAGGAGGCCAGTCGGAAAATGAAGGAAGCCGAGGACAAGTTGAAATCCCTCGAGAAGTGGGGGGAGGAGAAGAAAGCGCTGGAGGATGTCGCCAAGAGGAGTACTGCGGAGGTTGTCGAGGCCAAGACGAAGCTGAAGCAGGTTGCATGCAAAAAGCTTGAGCTGGAGAAATTCATCGAAGATTACTGTAGCGATATGAACGACAGGCTCAAAGGTACGTATCTGGCCCGGCCAAGTTTTAAACCACTTCAATTTCTCACTCCTCCTCCATTTACTCCCTTTTTCGTGTGTTCATCAGATCTCTGCTGGGATGTCGAAGAGGAAACTTCCATGAATGAGAAGGAGCTGGATCCGAGTGCGGGTATCCTCCGTGACAGCTCGGCCCTTGCACTGCTTCGACTCGACGAGTGCACCTCGGAGGTGGCTATCTTCCTCAACCGTTTACGCGAAGCAGCCAAGGAGATTGACAAGGAAGAGTCCCCGAGTGACTTGGACGTCCTCGTCAACCATCTGCGGGACATGCCACGCCGAGTGCAATCATGGAAGAAATCCGCAGCCCGCGCTGGCGCAGACATTGCTCTCTCCCTCGTCCGTGTGCATTGCAAGGGCGTAGACGACGAGAAGTTGAAGTCGTTGAAGGTTGTCAACAGAAAGAGCACCAAGATTGAAGACTTCATGGAGACCTTCCTGCCGGCAGCCACTCGGATTGCAGAGGTCATCGACCTTGACACCTTCACGGACGCAACGTCCCCGACCACAGCCGAGTGAACCTTGGATAAAAAACTTTAAATGATATTTTCCTTGGTATGCCGAGTGGTTTCTGTATCCGTACATTCGCCGCTACTTTGCGGCCACAACTATCTACACTTTTGCTTTGAATTGCATGATATTTGAATGTCTTTATTTAACCGTTTTGAGCGCTTGGCCTAATTTTCACCGAGTGTGGATGAAGTCCTTACTCGGAGTAATCTTTAACTTAGGCGATTACTGGATCGCAGCTAAGCCCCCGAGTGTGGATGATGTCCTCACTCGGAGTAGTTTTTAAGTTAGGCAGTTACTGGATCGGAGCTAAGCCCCCGAGTGTGGACAATGTCCTCACTCGGAGTAGTTTTTAACTTAGGCGAAATCAGGTTCGCAGCTAAGTCCCTGAGTGTGGACGATGTCCTCACTCGGAGTAGTTTTTAACTTAGGCGATTACTGGATCGCAGCTAAGCTCCCAAGTGGACACTGTGTCCTCACTCGGAGTATTTTTTAACTTAGGCGATTACTCGATCGCAACTAAGCCTCCGAGT
This sequence comes from Elymus sibiricus, assembly GCA_039707655.1. NCBI lineage: Eukaryota > Viridiplantae > Streptophyta > Magnoliopsida > Poales > Poaceae > Elymus > Elymus sibiricus. The sequence continues at coordinate 485,202,357 of CM077665.1, forward strand.
GTGGACAATGTCCTCACTCGGAGCAGTTTTTAACTTAGGCGATTACTGGATCACAGCTAAGCCCCCCGAGTGTGGACGATGTCCTCACTCGGAGTAGTTTTTAACTTAGGCGATTACTGGATCGTAGCTAAGCGCCCGAGTGTGGACGATGTCCTCACTCGGAGCAGTTTTTAACTTAGGCGATTACTGGATCGCAGCTAAGGCCCTGAGTGTGGACGATGTCCTCACTCGGAGTAGTTTTTAACTTAGGCGGTTACTGGATCGCAGCTAAGCCCCCGAGTGTGGACGGTGTCCTCACTCAGAGTAGTTTTTAACTTAGGCGATTACTGGATCACAGCTAAGGCCCCGAGTGTGGACGATATCCTCACTCGGAGCAGTTTTAAACTTAGGCGATTACTGGATCGCAGCTAAGTCCCCGAGTGTGGACGATGTCCTCACTCGGAGTAGTTTTTAACTTAGGCGATTACTGGGTCGTAGCTAAGCCCCCGAGTGTGGACAATGTCCTTACTCGGAGTAGTTTGTAACTTAGGCGAAATCAGGTTCGCAGCTAAGTCCCTGAGTGTGGACGATGTCCTCACTCGGAGTAGTTTGTAACTTAGGCGAAATCAGGTTCGCAGCTAAGCCCCCGAGTGTGTACGATGTACTCACTCGGAGTAGTTTTTAACTTAGGCGAAATCAGGTTCGTAGCTAAGTCCCCGAGTGTGGACAATGTCCTCACTCGAAGTAGTTTGTAACTTAGGCGAAATCAGGTTCGCAGCTCAGTTTATCCACGCACCCACTGGGGATGAGGAAAACAAACAAAAGTAAAAAGGTTTCGACAAAGAGTATGGAGAGTAAAGACTTTTATTCATCGAATTCACTCGGAAGTTCATTACAGGAATGACAGAGTGTTTTTATACTAAGTGTAGAACTTGCGGAGCAGATCCGCGTTCCACGCCCGGGGCTCTTCCGCATCGGTGTTGAAGTTCTACAACCGGTAGGCTCCATTGTTTTGGACTTTGGAGATTGCGAAAGGCCCTTGCCACGGAGGCGCTAATTTGTGTGGCTTCTGCTGATCCAATCAGAGAATAAGGTCGCCCTCTTGAAAAGCGCACCCTCTGACTTGTCAGTCGTAAAGGCGTCTCAAGTCTTGATGATATAGCATCGACCTGACCAAGGCTAACTCTCTCTCTCTTCCTCCAAGAGGTCCAGACCATCCTCACGTGCTACTTCTGCTTCGTCTTCATTGTAAAGTTCCACTCGAGGAGCGTTGTGGCAAACATCACTCGGCAGAACAGCTTCGGATCCGTATACCATGAAGAAAGGAGTGCGCTTGGTCGAATGATTCGGAGTCGTCCGAATGCCCCATAGGACAGACAGTAGTTCTTCAACCCAAGCACCGGCAACGATTTTCAGATCTCTCATCAATCAGGCTTTCAATCCTTGAAGGATCATCCCGTTTGCTCGTTCTGCTTGTCCGTTCGACTGCGGGTGAGCTACGGAAGCATAATTGACCCGAGTACCCTGAGTGTAGCAGAACTCACAGAATTCATCCGAATCGAAATTCTTCCCGTTATTAGTGATGATATCATGGGGAACTCCGAATCTGAAGATAATCTGCCGAATGAAACTGACAGCGGTAGACGCATCCAAGATTTTGATGGGCTTCGCTTCGACCCACTTGGTGAACTTATCCACTGCAACCAGCAGATGGGTAAACCCACTGGACCCGGTATGCAGGGGGGCGACCATGTCAAGACCCCACACGGCAAACGACCAGGTGAGCGGGATGGTCTTCAGTGCGGATGTAGGCTTGTGTGTCTGATTCTTATAAAACTGACACACAACACAGAGATTGACCATGTCCTTTGCTGCTGCGTTGGCTCGAGGCCAGTAAAAACCTGCACGAAACTCCTTTGTGACCAACGTCCGAGACGACGCGTGGTGGCCACAGGTTCCCGAATGAATCTCGTGCAAGATCTGCACCCCTTCCTCTGGGGAGATTCATTTCGGTGCCATGTCTGTAGTAATTTTCTTGTATAGCTGCTCTCCGATCACTTCAAAGGATTTGGATCGTCGGACGATCCATCGGGCTTCCTCATCGTCCTCACGGAGCTCTTGCCGGAGCAAGTATGCTAAGTAAGGTTGGTTCCACTCGGGAGTGATCACCAACATCTCTTGAACGAGATCCACTACAGCCGGAATATTAACTTCAGTCGGATCAGAAGGTCCGACTACTTGTGGGGGCTCTTCAGTAAAGGGATCTTCTTTGACTAAAGGAGAACACAGGTGCTCGAGAAATACGCCTTTCGGAACGACCCTTCGAGTAGAGCCGATTTTGACCAGGTCATCAGCAGCCTGGTTCTTCACTCGGGGTATATGGTGCAGCTCCAAGCCTTCAAAGTTATTTTCCAACTTCCAGACTTCATTACATTATCCAATCATGGCTGGACTCCGGATATCCCATTCCTTCATCACCTGATTGACCACGAGGTCTGAGTCATCGAATATCATCAAGAGTCAGATACCGAGCGAGATAGCCATTCGGAGCCCATACAGGAGGGCTTCGTACTCGGCCTCATTGTTAGACGAGTCGAAATGGATTTGAAGGACGTAGCACAGTCGGTCTCCTCTGGGGGAAACGAGAACTACTCCGGCTCCGGACCCTTGAAGCATCTTGGATCCATCAAAAACATGGTCCAGTGTTCGGGGATACTTGGTGTTGGCTGTTCCTGCTCTATCCACTCGGCCAAAAAGTCCACAAGTGCTTGAGACTTGATCGCCTTCTTGGCTTCAAACTTGATCTCCAACAGGAGGAGCTCAATCGCCCATTTTGCCACTCGGCCCATGGCGTCTCTGTTATGCAGGATTTCCGACAAGGGAGCATTGCTGATAACTGTGACCGAGTGCTCTTGGAAGTAATAAGCTACCTTCTTGACAGCGAGGTAAATGTCGTAAACCATCTTCTGGTAGTGCGGATACCTTTGCTTGGAAGGAGTCAAAACTTCTGAAATGTAATAGACGGGCCTTTGCACTTCGAATGCTTTTCCTAATTCCTCACACTCCACAATGAGGACAGTGCTGACCACTTGGCTAGTAGCCGCAATGTATAAGAGCACAGGCTCTCGGCTGCTCAGAGCAGCTAACACCGGCTGGGTGGAAAGCAAGGCCTTGAGCTGATCGAATGCGGCTTCCTCTTCAGGGGTCCATTCAAAGGTGTCGAACTTCTTCATCAATCGGTAGAGAGGCAAGGCCTTCTCACCGAGACGAGATATGAATCTACTCAGGGCTGCAAGGCATCTCGTGAGCTTCTGAATGTCATGCAGGCGGACAGGTTTCTTCATTCGAACAATGGCGCCGATTTTGTTAGGATTAGCATCGATCCCTCGTACGGAAATGAGTAAATCGAGTAGCTTACCCGAGGGCACTCCGAGTGTGCATCTTGCAGGATTTAGTTTTATTTGGAAATGGCAAAGGTTTGTAAAGGTTTCAGCGAGGTCAGCTAGGAGGTCTGAACTTTTCCTGGACTTGACCATGATGTCATCCATGCAAGCCTCGACATTCCGACTGATTTGCTCTTGCAAACATTTCTGAATCATGTGCATAAAAGTTGCCCCAGCATTCTTGAGACCGAATGGCATAGTGATATAGAAGAAACACCCGAATGGGGCGGTGAAAGCTGTTTTTATTTCATCTGGTCCATACATTCGGATCTGATGGTACCCGGAGTACGCTTCTAAGAACGACAGGCGTTCACATCCGACGGTGGAATGTACTATTTGATCTATGCGGGGAAGGGGAAAATGGTCTTTCGGGCAGGCCCGATTGAGGTGCTTGAAGTCAATGCACATCTGGAGGGACTTGTCCTTCTTGGGCACCAACACTGGGTTGGCAGCCACTCGGAATGGAAGACTTCACGAATAAATTTGGCAGCTAGGAGCCGAGCGATCTCTTCACCAATCGCCTTGCGCTTCTCGACGCAAGTGCTCATTGATTGGTTTGATTTTCAGATCCACTCGGAGTCGTTGCTCAGCCAGTCCCGTGGGAACCCCCGGCATGTCAGACGGCTCCCATGCGAAGATATCCCAGTTCTCACGGAGGAACTGGATGAGCTCGGCTTCCTATTTTTCATCGAGTGTCGGCGAGATATTGGTCGGAGCCGCACTAGGATCATTGGGGTGAATGTGAACCTGCTTGGTTTCGCCGGCCGACTGGAAGGCTGATTCCGTTGCCGGCCACTTAGACTTAAGAAAATCCGCAGCGTCCACCGCTTTCTTGTACCCGTCAAGTTCGACTGCGAGTACTTGTTCATTGGCAATTTTAGAGCCCTGCTGGAGGCACTCCTCAGGAACTTTCCGATCGACGGTCACTGTGATCACACCATTCAGCCCTGGCATCTTAAGTTTAAGATACACATAACATGGACGGGCCATGAAACGTGTGTAGGTGGGCCTACCAAGGATGGCATGATAAGCACTCCGAAATTCCACCACTTCGAACGTCAAGCTTTCCTTTCGGAGTTTTTCTCCCCTCCAAACAAGACATCCAGAGCGATTTGACCGAGTGACTCGGCTTTCTTCCCGGGGATGACCCCATGGTAATGCTTGTTACTCTTACTCAGGCGAAACGTCGGAATGCCCATTGCGCTGAGCCTGTCCGCGTAAATTATGTTGAGCCCACTGCCTCCATCCATCAAAACTTTGCGCAGTCGGACTCCATTTACAGCCGGATCAACAACCAACGCTTGCCTCCCGGGGGTGGCTATGTGGGTTGGGTGATCGGATTGATCGAAAGTAACAGGGGTCTTTGTCCAGTTGAGGTACTTGACGGCAGTCGGAGCTACCATGTTCACCTCCCGATTGATGACCTTTAATCGGCTCTTGCTTTAGACATCCGCGAAGATCATGTTCAGGACCTTGTCGACATGAGGGTACTCGGGATCGCCCTCGCCTTCCTCGTCGTCGTCCTTCTCTGCAGAGGCCCACTTACCCATCTCATGTTGAGCATTCGGCACTCCCGAGTGGTGTGCTTTGGGTAAATGAGGTTGCCCTCTTCATCTTTTTTCGTGTGGATAGCACAGGGCTGATCCAACACTTCAGAATTGTACTCGGGCTTCTTCTTGTTAGCCCAGTCTTTTTTATTGTTTTTCTTGGGCTTCGGCTTTCCCTGGCCCAGAACTGCAGCCACTTCTGCCTTTCCCGGAGGATGAGCTTTCCGCTTCTTCTTTTTGCCTGCGTTCCCTGCCGATTGAGGGGCATCGCCAACTCGCCCTTTGCCGCTTCGGAGGCGGTCTTCCTCTTCGCCATTGGCATATTTGTTAGCGATTTCCATGGCTCGACTGAGAGACAGATCTCCCGATCGGCCAAACTTCAGGATGAGTTCTCTGTACCGAGTGCCTGCCTTGAAAGTGCAGACGGCCTGGTGCTCGGTAACATTCTCAACTGTGTTGTGCAGTGTAGTCCATCGCTAAATGTACTCCCAGAGAGTTTCATTGTTTTTCTGGACACAATGCTGCAGCTCTGTTAATCCACCCGGACGCTTGTATGTGCCCTCAAATGTCTTGATGAACACCTTCGCTAGGTCCTCCCAGCAATAGATGCTGCTAGAAGGCAACTAGTTCAACCAGGCTCGAGCGGATCCCTCCAGCATGAGAGGGAGATGCTTCATCGCCACGAAGTCATCACCGCCCCCAATCTGAACAGCCACTCGGTAATCTTCGAGCCACGTTTCTCGCTTGGACTCGCCGTTAAACTTTTCGATCCCCGTCGCCAACCTGTAGTTGGGAGGAATCTCAGCCTCTCGGATATACCTGCAGAAACACTCGAGACCTCACATCCCCCATCCATTCACTCGGTCTCTGACCAATCGATTCTTATCCACCATTTTCTGCATGATGGTAGATCTAGCATTGAGCAGTGGAGGTTGTCAGCCAGCTTCCTTGTAACCTCTGGGCGAGGACGAGTCCGATTGCGGTCTTCTCTGTGAGGCCGACCGTCATCGTAGGGCCGCTTGCCATACGAACCACCCTCGAAGGAGGCGTCCGACTGACGACACGGTCGTCACGCCAACGACCTCCGTGCAGACCTCTCGGAGGAGGAGGAGAGTATCGGCGCTTTCCATAAGCATGCGGGCTGTGCGCGGACTAAACGGTGTCCGTCCGAACAGACTTGTTGTATATACGCTGGTTTGATTAGGACACCTCCGAATTATGTCTCATCGCAGTCTTCGGCAGAGTCTGGATCTGCCGAATGCCCTCTCTAGCCACAGAACCGGACGGGTGAATGGATTCAACTATCCGAGTGGTTGTGGCCAGGTTCTCTATAGGAGTGCGCATCACTAGGATCTTGGACGGCTTGTCATTCGGAAATAACCGCCGCCTGCTGTGGCTGGAGCTTGGTTGCTGTGACGCCCCCATTCTTGTCCGTACGCTAATCATGCACACAAGGCGTACGACCAAGATTAGGGACTCACTGATTGATACCACAACACGACAAAAGACCCAAATACAAAGTCATACAACTTCATATTAGAAGCCAGGGGCCTCGAGGGCTCGAATACAAAGCTCGACATAAACACGAGTCAGCGGAAGCAAATATATCTGAGTACAGACATAAGTTAGACAAGTTTTGCCTTAAGAAGGCTAGCACAAACATAAACAGTGGATCGAAAGAGGCGAGGCCTCCTACCTGGGAACCTCCTATCTACTCCTGGACATCGGAGAAGTCTACGTCGTAGTAAGCTCCATCCTGCTGGTAGGGGCCTCCGTCGGGGTAGTAGTAGTCGACGTCTCCAGCGTAGTCCACATCCTGGGCTCCATCGTCTGAACGCAGCAACGTATCGAAGGGGAAAAGAGGAGCAAAGCAGCGGTGAGTACTCATCCAAAGTACTCGCAAGACTTACATCAGAACTATACTAGTATGCATCATTCTCAATGAAGGGTTATATCTGGACTGACTGCAGAAAGCAAGAATAGGGAGAAGGCCTAGTCCTATCGAAGACTAGCATCTTCAACATCTTGCAGCATTAGAAGAGTGCAGATTGGTATCTCATACTTATAGTCCTATTGTTGTAACAATTTTATTAAGTAACACGCCCAGAGATCCTTCCTCGACTCCCTGCGACGAAGCAATCCCGGAGCCACAATTCATTTTAATTAGATTATGATTATAGTTGTAGTAGGTCAAAGCACAACTCCAAGTCGTCCTGTTACCGTGGACATGGCTATTCGAATAGTTTACTTCCCTGCAGGGGTGCACCACATTCCCCAACACGCTCGATAAGCTCCGGCCGGATACAATTTTCTGGTCATACCCGGCCTCGGCCGATCGACACGACGTAGTCCTACCTAGGCTCAACAGAGAGGCTAGCACGCCGGTCTACATCCTAATGGCTCGGGGTCTTGGGCCATCGCCCTCGCCATCCTGCACGTTACGCCCTCGGCCGGGACCAGTCCTAGCATGCCTTAGTAACAAGCGCCATGCGTTCCAGACCACCCGGGCGCGAGTCGAATCTCGTGGCATCTGAAGAGCTTTCGGGAGAATGTACGCCGCCGAGCAGCCCATACTGATTACCCCGCGTGGTGGTTTGTGCGTATTAGGCCAACGACCTAACTCAGATTAAATACTCAACCCATTAGCAATTTATTAGCGATCAATAACACTCGGGTGCCTTACCGGCGCACCCCACCAAGTCTCCGGATGCCTTGCGGCGCATCCCACCAAATCTTCGGATGCCTTGCGGCGCATCCCACCAAACCTTTCTCACACGGGTACCCTTGGGGCCGACCCGTCTCACAACTGTCGGGAACTCAGGTCCACCTCAACCAGGGTGGTACCGCCTGTCCCTTCAGTCCCGTCAATTTAACACAGTGTCAAGTCAATAGTAATGGTGTGGTTATACGCCGAGTGGATACTCGAGGAATCACCCTCGATGAGTTCCCACTCGAGGTAGGTGTATGACAAGAGTCGCTATCGATAAGTGGGGAGGAGGAATCACCCTCGATACCCACGATCGATTAGCTATGCTACAGAATTAACATCGGAAGTGCTAAGTGAGGTATCACCCTCGGCACTCGATAGTAGCTCTGCAGTGCCATACTTAAGGGGTGTGCGGTGATGTGAGGGGTCCGGCTTGTCAGTCATGACGACTGAGTCTTCTGTCTTCAAGTCCTCGGTGTCGTCGATGAAAGCAGGGGCAACTGGAACTAAGGGGTCTCAGGGGGTTCACTGATCCACCTATGCTAAGCAGTGGTATGATTGCAGGTAAAATAACAGTTCATCCAAAAACAGGCTATGCATCACAATAGGAGCTATATAATACAGTAGCAAAATCTAATGCAAGCATAAGAGGGAGAGAGATGGGTGATATTGGAATGCTCAAGGGGGTTTTGCTTGCCTTGCTGCTCTGCGGCAAAAGTCTGATCGCCAGGGGCGTAGTCGTACTCGGCAGCAGCGTCAATCTCAGGAATTACGTCGGCACCGGGCTCTACCGAGAGAGAAGAGGGGGAAGAAACAGATAAATACAAGCAAACAATGTAATGCAAAGCATAGCATGGCAATAAGTGGTGTCGGGTGTGTCCTAACGCAGTGTTGCACGATACCGAGAAAGGGGGAACCCATCCGGGAAAGTTTTCCCGGTTCCGGACAAATGTCGGACAGATGACCGGAGGGGAACGGTTGCAGGTTTGCGGTGTTAGAGGCATGGAACAGCTAGGATGCAGTGTAGGGTTGCCTAAAATCGTGTCTAAAACATTTTAGCTATTTTAGGATTAAAGTTGGAATTACTAGTCGGTAGTTATACACTATTCATCTACCGGAAACAGATGAAAAGTTGTGGGTTCACCTACGTAGAGGGTCCCGACATGGAAACAGATAGCACGGTTAGATTCGTGGGATTTTTCTGATCAACTTTCATGTACAAAGTTTTTCGATCCGGGGTACGGTTTATTTTATATGATTTTTCAAAGTTTTTATTAATTTCTGGAATTAATTTAATTATTTAAATTAGGATTATCCGAAACAGTAGCAGGGTGATGTCATCATGACGTCACAGTGACGTCAGCAGTCAACAGTGGTCAACTGACATGTGGGTCCCTCTTGTCATAGTCACATTTGGCTAATCCAGAATTAATTATGCTAATTAACTAATTCACTAATTAATTAACTATTTAATTAATTATTTATTTATTTATATTAACTATTTATTTATTTTATTTATCTATATATATTATTATTATTTTTAAACTATTATTATTATTATTATTTTTAACAGTGGGCACTGGGCCCACCGGTCAGTGGACGGGCCGGACATGCCCAAAGCCATGCCCAGACAGGGCCGGACATGTCCAGGCCAAAAGGGGGGGCGGCCAGAGCCCACGGTGGTGAGGTCGCTCGCGGCCAAAGGCCCGGCCACGGCGGGGCACGCGCGCACCGGAGCGAGCTCCGGCCACGGTGGCTAAGGCCAGTGGGGGGGGGCGAGCGGGGCATGTCCGGCGGCGGACCGCGTGGGGGCGTGGCGGCAGCTAGCGAGCGGAGCCGCGCGAGGGGCGACGCGGGCGCGCGCGGTGGGTGAGCAGGGGGGCGGAGCGATGCGGGGCCGCGGGCGGGGCGGCAGTGGCGACCGCGATGCGATGGTGGCGACGGGGGCAAGTGGCGGTGCGGGACCGGCAAGGCGCGCGACGGTGGCCGTGGGGTAGCGAGGGGAGGGGGCAAGCGGGCGGCCCGCGACGGCTCACCGAGGGGGGTTCGACGGGCAGGCAGTGGGCGCGGGGAGGAGTCGGGGAGGCGACGCGGCGGCTGGTGGCGAGGGGCGCCGGCGAGGGGAGCCGGCGGCGGCCTCGGGGGCGGTGCGGGGAGGCCGACGGGGAGGAGACGAGGAGGTCCGACGGGGAAGGGGGGCGACGACGGGAGGGCGGCGGACGGGGGGGTGCGGGGTGGCGCCGGCGTCGCGGGAGGGATCGGCGGCGTCGGGCGCGGGGCCTCTCCCCGATCCAGATCGGGAGAGAGGTGGGGGGAGGACGAGAGAGACTGGGGGAGGGGATCTGTCGGTGGGGGGGGGCTTTGACCTCGCGGGAGTGTGGGGTTGGGCCGGCCAGGGGCATTTGGGCCAGGCCCAGTTGGGTTGGTCCATGGGGGGGAGCTTTTTTTTTATTTTTATTTTAGTTTTCTTTTTGTTTTACTTACATCTGTTTTAATTACTTTAGTATCCAAAAGCACCTTTGTAAAATATGGGATATGGTCCATTAGTAGTGTTGACAATTAAGGTATTGCCACAAAATGTTTGGGGCACTTTTGAAAATATTTCAAATTTACATAATTCAAAAGGACATTTTAATAATTGTTTTGGCATTTGTTAAAATAGTTTTGAGGCATTAAATTACATGATAAAATGTTGGTTATAATTTTATACATACTAGGGGATTATTTGTAACCCCAACATGATTTCTTATTTTCTGGTTTATGAATTTCTTATTTCACCTTTTATTTGAACTTTGAATTTGGTTTGAATTATTGTCAAGGGGCAATTTGGCTTAAACAATCTTGATGACATGGCACCATTAGTGTGTGGTTACTGTGGCCTAACACTGGGGGTGTTACAACTCTCCTCGTCTAACAAGAATTCTCGTCCCGAGAATTAAGAGGTAGAGTAAGGGAAAAGGTTCTGGTTACGAAATTCTAATGAGTCTTCTTATTCTTGTTGCTTTCATCGAAGAGGTTGATCCCCTTGTGTTGAAGTCTTCGATTCTCTGTTCCGGGTCATCCTGATGAAGTCGTCATCCTTTCTTCGGAATCTTCATCGTCCTACGAATGCGATATGAGGGGAAAACTCTGGAAGAACGTAGCTCCACAAATTGGGCATCAGAAGGCGATCTCAGGGAATAACACAAGATTTATTTCTCAAGTTAAGACTCGAGGAATCACTAAGAGCAAAATGCGATGGTATAAAAGTTTCAAATGGGTAGGCAATCATTCGACGCCTTATCAGAAGATGAAAAAAAGGGGGTTCAGAGCAACGAAATAAATATTGCGTCTGATACCAGAATCGAACATCCCTTGGGCGGTGGCTCGGGAATTACAAACGAAGCCATGTGCAAAGGGTACTTTGGAGTCAAAGATGCACAGGAGAGTCAGGTTTCGATCCTGTGGAACTGTGGGTTATGGGACCATCATGCGGATTAAGAGTAAGAAGAGCGGTGACATCTTGCACGGTCATGATAGCAAGATATGTCAGAGGATAACCTGTCATTTATGTCAGCAACAACATCGGTACCAAGGGCGGGGAACGAAGAGAACCATCTTCCTGCTCGTTGAAACGAGGCGGACCAATAGGCAAAGTTCTCGTCCACCGGCGGTTACCGAAATGTTAACAACAATAGTAACAGGGTCTTACTGACAGAGTAGTACACCGAGGTATTTACCTAAGCAGGGAATTATCACTGCTCAGATAAAATAAATCTCAAGAAAGGTTAAACAGACCAATGGAAAGGAAAACATGATTATTAGATCAACCAGACCAATGGAAAGGAAAATGTGTTTATCACATTGAACAGACCAATGGAAAGGAAAATGTGGTTATACTCAAGTTTCAGGAGTATATCTTTCCCGAGATAAAACAGAGCATCGTGTACAGGACAGGATAGTAAGTAGATAACCAGTTAGATAGAAGGGCGAGGAAATCCATGACATGCCCATACAATGGGATTTGAACAATTGATCAAGAAACAATTAGCATTGAGCTTATATTATTCCTTTTTATGATCGATATTCCACATCCATGCTTCGGGATAGCAATGATATGGTGTTTCAGGTAAGGGATGGAGTTTGGACACACGAAGGATCCAGCAGGAACAACTTATAACATAAGTCTTACAATTCTCCCATGGCAGAATGGCAAACCTTGCACAAAAAGGAAACTATAATAATAGGTCCTCCAGCCAGGTGTGTTAGGCATGGCATCACCTTACCGGGTCATCAAAGGACAATTATTATAACTCCTGGAAATATGTTCCAACCCCCATATCTGGCTGAGATTCAGATCTGGCTGAATAAACAGGTACTTCAGATGCTTGGTACTACAACAATGGTGATGCGAGATCCACGGAGGTGTGGATGTGGACGCGGTTACCTTTTATTGCGAGGAGATGGGGTGTGGAGATACTCGATCCTTATCTGCGTGAAGACGAGACGGTAAACTCCACCCATCCACCGACCCACGAGCTAGGTAAAGAGTTTCACTATGCGTGCGATTGTTGCATGCATGGTATGGAAGGGTCCATGCGTGGCTGGCTTCTCTTGTGGAGAGACACGCGTGACACGTACTGTACCGGCGCATGCATGGACAGACTGACCAGGCTGTGCTTAACAGTGTTGCCTCTCCACCTTGGATAAGAACAGCTGAGAGGTCACCGTGGGCGATAGACCTGGGACTGACCACCGATCGACCAGAACATATGGCACGTGGCCAGGGATGGAGGTCTCTGCAAGACGGGACACTGCTACGTGCAAAAGGGGTCAAGACCTCAGCGTCGGCTGCAGTATCAACTCCAGCAGGACATACGGGACGTACCGGTATGCCGCCTCCAGTATAAGACGAAGACGTTCAGCATGCTCTTTCCTTATTCATGGAGTAAACCAGGATATCATCTAGATAAACCACGACGAATTTATCGAGGTAACCCATGAATATATAGTTCAACATTAAACCAAGGAGAGGATGAGAAGATGGCTGATGGACTCAGCGACAATTTACCGAGAATTCCAAACAGATGGATTTCCACAATTATGTGAACACGGGGATGACATTTGTCAGCTCGAATGATATAATGTTGTATGATCAAGGAAAACATACATCATTAACCATTGATTGAAAAGTGTGTCCGAAATATGACCTTAGGCAGCAAGATCAATGTTAGAGTGACGATTCAATAACCAACAGCCTAAGAACGAACTGTCGATCGTTAACTTCAAAGCGATAGGGTTGCTCGAAGTTAGAATCAAAGCAGCATCGTTTGATGGTGAGAAGTATCACTATGCCAAGAATTTCTAAGAGGTGGAGCAATCCTCCAAACATTCTCGACACAAAAGACAGTAATACTCCAGGGTAGAACATAACACAAGCTAGATAGCAAGTTGCATCCATATCATGGACAAATTTGCGATGGAAGGAAGTCAAGGAGGTTGTCGATGATAACAAAAATCATCGAGGGCAAGGATGGTATCTCTCATCAAGAACTCAGTTGACGTCTCAGAAGAAGTCAAGTGGTGGACGATGATCACGACACCTTTTGTCGAGAGTTTTCAAGAGAATGCAACCGAATAGCGGTGGCGTCAAGCAGGGGAATGACAACGTGGAAGGTTATAGGAACAACAGATAAGATGCAAGCTCAATATCGGGGTTGCCTTTCAAGACAAACAACACGATGTTGAAAGCTCGACGTAAGCAATGCTCACACTCTGTAGAATTTGCGCACCACAGAAGGACGAGGTAGCACAGTCGAAGATAGCAAGACAAGGATGTAGCCGATAGTCTAGGAACGACCAGATTGACTTTGATATTCTCAGTAACAATTACAAGGGGTATTGAATTTCAGTGTGGAATAATTTTCACAATCGGTGTTCTCGGTTGACAACAATCCCAGAACCCGTGGAGTGATTAAGACAAGGAAAATTATTACCTCATCAAGTTTATAAGAGGTAGTGCAAAGGCGCGATATCCTCGAGATACCAGAGGGTAAAACTCGAAGGTATAATATGATAGAAGTAGAACTGGATCACTGACATGCGACAGCAGATACTTTAATCTTGTCAAAAATTTACGAGGCATCGGAATGAATTCCTTTCGGATAAATTAATAAGGATAGCATGGTCGGAACCATAACTGCAATCGATCAAATTAAGGATATTGAAAGAATCATCCAGATGAAAATTCATTTTGCAAGAAGCTTCCGAGACGGTCTACATCGTTTCCATGGGCATGAACATAAGTTCAAGGTCGACTCCCACTTCATCAATGTATAACATTTCATTCATTTCTTGCCTTGGACGATGTTATAGTGTTGAAAATTTAGCTGGCAAAACTCCATAAGAGTATGACCCGTGAACACTTTCGGGTTCGCACGGATTAGGGAGGGTATAGGTCCAACCCATCGAGGAATCTTAGGAACATATACCACAAGCTTCAAGAGCTATTGACACAAGCTCGAAGGTAGAGCATGGTTGGCAAAACAGAGGATACAATTTACCAAAGGCATTATGTATCAGGGGAAGAACTCACAAGGTGATTGAATATGAACGACACTGTCGGACAATAATCCAACAATGGATCGGGCGATCCACAAAGAAGTTGTTGTGATTATCGGTACTCGATCAGAGGACGAAAGAATGCAGAGGTATTGGATTCAAGAGACACCTGAATAGCCTGATGTTTAAATACAAGGGAATTATGATTTCCAAAACTAAGGATCAGAAGCAGACGCTCTGATCAAGGATGGATAAGTTGAAAAGACTTAGTCGGACAATAAATAAAGGTCTAAATTGTCGAGAACCAACTCATGTCCGGAAGGACGTCTGAGCCGGAAAGATAATTTAAAAGGATTACTTGATGACTGCGTGCATACGCTGACATTGAATGAATAGGCTCAAGATGGCAAAGACAAGGGATGTCAACGAAGACTACTAGACATATGGAATTAACCGTCATGCAAGCAGGCAAGAATTTCAAGAGCAACAAGCTGAAGAGGATTTTCGAAAGATCAAAAAGCATTCCGAAGAATTTTGAGAGACATATGAACAATTGAGAAGAACGGATCCTCGATAAATGTGAGGAATTATCCGTAAGGCTTCCATGCGGAAAAGAACTACAAGGCAGTAAACTCAAAGAGTTTTCGGGGCAATGAAGAGTATTTCGGGGCATCTTGTAATAACAAGAGCAACGAGAAAAGATTGTATGAATGACAAGTGCAATTAGTCATCCTTAGGGACTTATCGGTGGTAGGGAATTGCAAGGCCGATGAGCACAAAGCCTCGGAAAACATCAAGAGGGTATCTTCAGAATCTTCTGATAGAGCAGGTGATCTTTTGGCATGAGGGCTCTCCGGGAGAAGTAGTTACGAGAACCTAGAGTCAAAGTTAATAAAATCTTTAACCCGAAAGAGGAGAGAGATCAGAACCCAGAGTATAGACGAGGAATAAAAGATCCTAATACCACCCGATTGAGATGTGGGCCCGTAAGCCACAGCATCAGTGTTAGTAAAAGTTTTTTAATGACTAGACTCAACTTCGGCCAAGGAGTTGGAAAGGGGGCTACCTACAGGCAGTCGGCTCTGATACCAACTTGTGACGCCCCCATTCTTGTCCGTATGCTAATCATGCACACAAGGCATACGACCAAGATTAGGGACTCACTGATTGATACCACAACACGACAAAAGACCCAAATACAAAGTCTTACAGCTTCATATTACAAGCCAGGGGCCTCGAGGGCTCGAATACAAAGCACGACATAAACACGAGTCAGCGGAAGCAAATATATCTGAGTACAGACATAAGTTAGACAAGTTTTGCCTTAAGAAGGCTAGCACAAACATAAACAGCGGATCGAAAGAGGCGAGGCCTCCTGCCTGGGAACCTCCTATCTACTCCTGGACGTCGGAGAAGTCTACGTCGTAGTAAGCTCCATCCTGCTGGTAGGGGCCTCCGTCGGGGTAGTAGTAGTCGACGTGTCCAGCGTAGTCCACATCCTAGGCTCCATCGTCTGAACGCAGCAACGTATCGAAGGGGAAAAGGGGAGCAAAGCAGCGGTGAGTACTCATCCAAAGTACTCTCAAGACTTACATCAGAACTATACTAGTATGCATCATTCTCAATGAAGGGTTATATCTGGACTGGCTGCAGAAAGCAAGAATAGGGAGAAGGCCTAGTCCTATCGAAGACTAGCATCTTCAACATCTTGCAGCATTAGAAGAGTGGAGATTGGTATCTCATACTTATAGTCATATTGTTGTAACAATTTTATTAAGTAACACGCCCAGAGATCCTTCCTCGACTCCCTGCGAGGAAGCAATCCCGGAGCCACAATTCATTTTAATTAGTTTATGATTATAGTTGTAGTAGGTCAAAGCACAACTCCAAGTCGTCCTGTTACCGTGGACACGGCTATTCGAATAGTTTACTTCCCTCCAAGGGTGAACCACATTCCCCAACACGCTCGATAAGCTCCGGCCGGATACAATTTTCTGGTCATACCCGGCCTCGGACGATCGACACGACGTAGTCCTACCTAGGCTCAACAAAGAGGCCAGCACGCCAGTCTACATCCTAATGGCTCGGGGTCTTGGGCCATCGCCCTCGCCATCCTGCACGTTACGCCCTCGGCCGGGACCAGTCCTAGCATGCCTTAGTAACAAGCGCCATGCGTTCCAGACCACCCGGGCGCGAGTCGAATCTCGTGGCATCTGAAGAGCTTTCGGGAGAATGTACGCCGCCGAGCAGCCCATACTGATTACCCCGCGTGGTGGTTAGTGCGTATTAGGCCAACGACCTAACTCAGATTAAATACTCAACCCATTATCAATTTATTAGTGATCAATAACACTCGGGTGCCTTACCGGCGCACCCCACCAAGTCTCCGGATGCCTTGCGGCGCATCCCACCAAATCTTCGGATGCCTTGCGGCGCATCCCACCAAACTTTTCTCACACGGGTACCCTTGGGGCCAACCCGTCTCAGAACTGTCGGGAACTCTGGTCCACCTCAACCAGGGTGGTACCGCCTGTCCCTTCAGTCCTGTCATGTTAACACAGTGTCAAGTCAATAGTAACGGTGTGGTTATACGCCGAGTGGATACTCGAGGAATCACCCTCGATGAGTTCCCACTCGAGGTAGGTGTATGACAAGAGTCGCTATCGATAAGTGGGGAGGAGGAATCACCCTCGATACCCACGATCGATTAGCTACGCTACAGAATTAACATCGGAAGTGCTAAGTGAGGTATCACCCTCGGCACTCGATAGTAGCTCTGCAGTGCCATACTTAAGGGGTGTGCGGTGATGTGAGGGGTCCGGCTTGTCAGTCATGACGACTGAGTCTTCTGTCTTCAAGTCCTCGGTGTCGTCGATGAAAGCAGGGGCAACTGGGACTAAGGGGTCTCAGGGGGTTCACTGATCCACCTATGCTAAGCAGTGGTATGATTGCAGGTAAAATAACAGTTCATCCAAAAATAGGCTATGCATCAGAATAGGAGCTATCTAATACAGTAGCAAAATCTAATGCAAGCATAAGAGGGAGAGAGATGGGTGATATCGGAATGCTCAAGGGGGTTTTGCTTGCCTTGCTGCTCTGCGGCAAAAGTCTGATCGCCAGGGGCGTAGTCGTACTCGGCAGCAGCGTCAATCTCAGGGATTACGTCAGCACCGGGCTCTACCGAAAGAGAAGAGGGGGAAGAAATAGATAAATACAAGCAAACAATGTAACACAAAGCATAGCATGGCAATAAGTGGTGCCGGGTGTGTCCTAACGCAGTGTTGCACGATACCGAGAAAGGGGGAACCCATCCGGGAAAGTTTTCTCGGTTCCGGACAAATGTCGGACAGATGACCGGAGGGGAACGGTTGCAGGTTTGCGGTGTTAGAGGCATGGAACAGCTAGGATGCAGTGTAGGGTTGCCTAAAATCATGTCTAAACCATTTTAGCTACTTTAGGATTAAAGTTGGAATTACTAGTCGGTAGTTATACACTATTCATCTGCCGGAAACATACAAAAAGTTGCGGGTTCACCTACGTAGAGGGTCCCGACATGGAAACAAATAGCACGGTTAGATTCGTCGGATTTTTCTGATCAACTTTCATGTACAAAGTTTTTCGATTCGGGGTACGGTTTATTTTATATGATTTTTCAAAGTTTTTATTAATTTCTGGAATTAATTTAATTATTTAAATTAGGATTATCCGAAACAGTAGCAGGGTGATGTCATCATGACGTCACAGTGACGTCAGCAGTCAAAAGTGGTCAACTGACATGTGGGTCCCTCTTGTCATAGTCACATTTGGCTAATCCAAAATTAATTATGCTAATTCACTAATTCACTAATTAATTAACTATTTAATTAATTATTTATTTATTTATATTAACTATTTATTTATTTTATTTATCTATATATATATTATTATTATTTTTAAAAAAACAATTTTTATTTATTTATTTATTTATTTATTTATTTTAACAGTGGGCACTGGGCCCACCGGTTAGTGGACGGGCCGGACATGTCCAAAGCCATGCCCAGACAGGGCCGGACATGTCCAGGTCAAAAGGGAGGGCGGCCAGAGGCCACGGTGGTGAGGCCGCTCGCAGCCAACGGCCTGGCCACGGCGGGGCACGCGCGCACCGGAGCAAGCTCCGGCCGCGGTGGCTAAGGCCAGTGGGGGGGCGAGCGGGGCATGTCCGGCGGCGGACCGCGTGGGGGTGAGGCGGCGGCTAGCGAGCGGAGCCACGCGAGGGGCGACGCGGGCGCGCGCGGTGTGTGAGCAGGGGGGGCGGAACGATGCGGGGCCGCGGGCGGGGCGGCAGTGGCAACCGCGAGGCGATGGTGGCGACGGGGGCAAGCGGCGGTGCGGGACCGGCAAGGCGCGCGGCGGTGGCCGCGGGGTAGCGAGGGGAGGGGGCAAGCGGGCGGCCCGCGACGGCTCATCGAGGGGGGTTCGACGGGCAGGCAGTGGGCGCGGGGAGGAGTCGGGGAGGCGACGCGGCGGCTGGTGGCGAGGGGAGCCGGCGGCGGCGTCGGGGGCGGTGCGGGGAGGCCGACGGGGAGGAGACGAGGAGGTCCGACGGGGAAGGGGGGGTGACGACGGGAGGGCGGCGGACGGGGGGTTGCGGGGTGGCGCCGGCGTCGCGGGAGGGAGCGGCGGCGTCGGGCGCGGGGCCTCTCCCCGATCCAGATCGGGAGAGAGGTGGGGGGAGGAGGAGAGAGAGTGGGGGAGGGGATCTGTCGGTGGGGGGGGGGCTTTGACCCCGCGGGAGTGTGGGGTTGGGCCGGCCAGGGGCATTTGGGCCAGGCCCAGTTGGGCTGGTCCATGGGGGGGAGCTTTTGTTTTATTTTTATTTTAGTTTTCTTTTTGTTTTACTTACTTCTGTTTTAATTACTTTAGTATCCAAAAGCACCTTTGTAAAATATGGGATATGGTCCATTAGTAGTGTTGACAATTAAGGTATTGCCACAAAATGTTTGGGGCACTTTTGAAAATATTTCAAATTTACATAATTCAAAAGGACATTTTAATAATTGTTTTGGCATTTGTTAAAATAGTTTTGAGGCATTAAATTACATGATAAAATGTTGGTTATAATTTTATACATACTAGGGGATTATTTGTAACCCCAACATGATTTCTTATTTTCTGGTTTATGAATTTCTTATTTCACCTTTTATTTGAACTTTGAATTTGGTTTGAATTAGTGTCAAGGGGCAATTTGGCTTAAACAATCTTGATGACATGGCACCATTAGTGTGTGGTTACTGTGGCCTAACACTGGGGGTGTTACAGTTGCTCCCTGGCTGCGCATTCATGGAGTGCTCGCTGGAGCCTCTCTAAACGCTCACGCTCAGCCAAGGTGGCCTGGCACGTAGCCTCCAAGGCTATCTCCTCTGGGGACGTTCCCGTGATGGGGATGAGCAGGACTTCGTTGTCCCTTCTTCTCCTCTCTTCCTGCTGCTCCCGAGTGAGAGGCTGGGGAAAATAACTGTCGGAGTGACCGTCGTCATGGCGGCCTCCGTCTCGGCCACGGGAGCCGCCAGCGGAGTACCTATGGGGGCCATGATCGGTGGAATGCGCCATCAATATCTCAGCAGCGTTCCCGCTGCTTTCACACTCGGACTCATCGGACAGCTCGTCGCCCGATGTGGGAGACAAACTGACGGTGGGTAAACCAGAATCGAGCACGGCAAACTGCTCGAAGGCAGGCTGCGTGCTTGAGCCACCGCTGCAGCCGTGAACGTCCAGAGCACTTGCGGCGGCTGGACGCTGAATGGGCCGGTGCTGAGCCGTATGGCTTCGATGACTGTCGCAGGAGGACCCCGTGCACCGCCGTGCTGAAATGCACAGCCCCGCAGGCGGGGAACGCATCCGGTTCCAACTGTGCATCATGCAGCCAGGCCGAACCGTCAGCGATGAAGCGAAGGCTACCGAAGAGAACCTCACCCCCGAGTGCCAACATGATGGCCGAAAAAAAATGAATCTCCACTTGCGGAGGAGTTTGCTAGTAGTACCGCCCCAAGGTGGGCGCCAGCTGTCGTGGGAGTAATATTGACAGTAGTGCAGGGGGTACGTACGAGTAAGGGTGAAGCCTAGCTACGGAGCAAGTGTCACACTCGGATTTACGAGTTCGGACCCCACTCGAAATTGGTAAAAGTCCTACGTCTCGAGCCCTGGGCTAAGTGTTTGCTTTGTGTATGTTTATGATTACAAGGAGTTCGTAACCCTTGCTCTGGCATCGGGGGGTGGCTTATGTAGAGTGCGCCACCACCAGCCGAATACCATTATAAGGGCCATTAATGCTAGTAACTGTCGGAGTTACTGGAAACTGTCGTGTTAACTATGAGCTTTACAGGTAACGTAGTATTCACGGCTCTTTATGTGAGTTAAGTCCCTCGAACGTTGTAGCTCCCACGTCGCCTCTGCTTCTTCATGTCCAGGTGCTAAAGCTAGGCCGAGTGGCTGATAGAGTCCGAGTGACTTCCAAGGATCCGAGTGCATCTTGTACATTCGTCCGAGTGTTAAGGTAGTCCAGTGACTTCTGTGAACTTGTAGGACCCCAGGTGTGTCCTAGATATGAGGTCTAAGACCCTACCCCGGGTAGGTGACCTCATCAAGCACCTCGCGGTGGTGCTATGCAAATTCGCCGTCAAATTTTACCTCTGCATCAACGAGTGAGCTAGGGTTCGATTTTTCTTAGTATGTAATCCGTTCGGTAATGTATGAATCCTTTCGGTATGTGATGAATTTGTATCCCTGTGATGATCTCAGACATATTCTCACACGAAAATTTCTCCAAATTATACAGTTCCATTTAGTGGATCTGTTCCGGCCGCCGAAGTTGCAACCTGTAAAATCAATTTAGGGGGTACCGCAAACCGGATTTCAGGTTGAAGATTTCGGTGGATCTGCTAGAGATGCTCTCCGTACTAATTAACTTCCAAAAGACTTAAAAACATGAAAATCGCTTGGCTTCAGCCGGCGGATCGCATGCAAGCATCCTCTATTTCTTTCGTGCGAGGCGGGTCCTGCATGGCTACTGCTTGCTGTCCGCCAATGAGTTTCTATAGCAAGGTCTCTGATGCAGGAAAAAACTGTAATGAGACATTTGTTGTAAAATAAATTAAATTTCAATGAACCCTCCGTTGTAAAATAATAAATTGCAACAATACTTTATTGCAAAAAACTATAATAAGACCTTTGTTGACAAAAAATTGCAACTTGACCTATGTTGCAAAATTTCCTACAACATGACCCGTGTTGCAGAAATTTCCTACAACACGACACGTGCTAGAGCATCTAAAACCGGGCGCCTCAAACCCATCTCAAACGCCCGAGCACAAAAAACCGACCCAATCGGACACCTCACACCGTCCTCAAGCTCCCAGGCTGACCGGCACCCCTCATATCCAGCATAAATATAGGGCGGATATGAGGCGGCCAAGGTGCGCCCGGGCATGTCCGCCCAGCCCACCTCGACCCCACCTCGACCCCACAAAATCCTCGTCCGGAACCAAACCCTATCCTCACTTCACTCTGCTTCGCTCTGCTCCCCTTTGCTCCAATCCGTTAACGCCCGAGTGTTGGCGACCATGTCAAGCACCGACAACCACTCTAACGGCTCTGGAAACGGCGTACTAGGACACCTTCCTCTGCGATGGTGCCAGACACGAGGACGGGCTAGCCTTTTGCATCGAGTTGGAGCGCTCGCGGGTGGACACGGGCGACAGGTCCGGTTTAGGTGATACGTTGCCCACGGTCGCAGCGCCGACGCCGGCCCTTTGCGCCCCATGCGTGGATCTGTGAGGGCAGCTCAATCAATGGCGATCGTCCATTGGCCTCCTCCACCTCCGGCCGATGCTCTGCGCGAGCAGCGGTAGTTTCTAGTGCCCGCTCCACCGGCGCCGCAGATGCGCACTCCGGAATAACAGGCGCGCGCCGCAGGCGCCGCGAATGCGCACTCCGGAATCACAGGCGCGCGCCGCTCGCCGTGAGAGGCAGAGGGCAAGGGAGATGGGGGGCTGTGTCGGACGCAGATGCACATTCCTCCAGCCGTCGTCGCATGATGTTGGAGAGGCCCCACGAGGATGAGCATCTCCTTCAGTGGGTGTACCGCTGGTCACTTATGACGGCGGAGATGGATGCTAGGATCAATACCAAGGCGCTCCGGCTCGGCATTGACCAGTCTGAGCGGGAGACAGCACAGGCAACGATGAAGGCGGCGAGGGTGGCGAAGCTAAAGCGGACGCATGGCTCCATCGCCCGGCGCTTGAAGGGCTACATTATCATCTCCTCTTCCTCCTCATCCGACGACGATGACAACGACGGCTCCGAAGGCGACCCACCTCCTGTCGCAAACGCCTACAGCAGCGCCGGCAATCGGAAGGGCAAAGGGTCAATGAGAAAGTGGTGAACTCCGCCCCTCTTTGCGTTATATAATCTAGCCCCTACTATCCGTTGGATATATGAGCAATTTACCGAGTGATTTAAAAAGAATAAACAGTAGATAAAACATGATCATAGTAACAGAAGCAACACCAGTCATGCAACGTAGAGGAGAGTAGGCCATAATAAGAGGAACAAAACTTATCAGGCAAGCTAAAGGATAGTAGGCAAATATTATGTAAACATGTGAACTAGACCGAAACATATTTCGAACAGAAACTAGACCAAGAATCTCTAGCAGGACCTCGAACAGGAAAGAAACGAACACGTACTGAGCGGTGGCATCAGCGTTAGCGTTGGCGTTGACGTCGTCACCGGCCATGTCGTCGAAGAGGTTGTCGACGTCGGGAAAGTAGTCGTCGTCTAGGAAGTAGTCGTCGGCGTCCGTGGTGAAGTAGTCAGTAGTCGCACACAGCGCTCCCCAAAAACCTTATCACCCTTCTCCCGTACATGACTCAAAGTGGTGGGGTTTCGGAGGCCTACTGTCCCGACCTGCGGTGCACGCCGCTAGCCGGGATGGGGAAGAACCTTGCAGCAGCTCAGGGATTGGAACTCGATGGCGTGAGGAGGAGGATGTTCTGGTGTGTCTCTCTGGAGAGGAGCAACCTCTCTTTTATAGGCACAGGAGAAGGAGGCGAATAGGCTGCGGCGGAAGACGAAACAAAAGGACGGGAGAGGAAATGAATAGCCATCAACCGAAGGGTGCAGTGTTCGTATTCACTCCCCACTACAGCAAAAAATGTTTCAACTCCAGTGCAACCTTTCACATACCAGTCATGCGTGGCAAAAATTTAGACATCGGCTCGGCTCATTCCCGCAACCCGCAGCGCGTAGTGACGAGGCATGGTGTGGCGAGGCGGGCGGCCGAGGAGGAGCGCGCATGTATCTGTCTCTTGTTCTCATGCTCATACATGTGTCGAAACAACCTCCCTTATAAGGAGGTCCAACTCCTACTAGGTGAGAAGTATGGGACTAAACTTTTGTCCCACCTCTTGCTTTGCATGAATGGGATGTGTGGGCCTCTAGGCTTTATTAGGAATTCTGAAAATGCTATTGGGCTGGCCCATATATAGATCAAATTCCAGCAATCCCCCACCAGATCCCAGAGGCACACAAAATTTGCCTTTGGTTCCAAAACACTGTTTATATACCAGTACTGCAGTGGAGACTGTTAAGTTGAACTTCCACCTAGAACTCCATGCTACACTAGTAAGCAACTTGAACGGTGGACTATGCCTTGAACTGCAAGTTTTCTGCGAATCTTGCTTCACACAAAGCCTTGACCGATACTAGGCTACCGTGGGACTTCCCCATGGGTGGAGCTTATGCGTCGTACTCCGAGGCCTTTCATGAGTTTACTAGAGAGCACCATACTCTCATAGATTGCGACGTTAACAATCAGACTCATATAGGTGTGTTCTTCAAAAGATGTTCTGCATGACAACATCTCTTCTTAAATAAGCCACTTAGAACACATTAAGATATATATCAACCTGCCATGCAGATTAGGAAAGTATTGCATCTTCATGGAGTGATATTATTAATAGTAAGAATACTCTCCTCTTAGTTGACCAACAGCTTGTCTTCCACATCTAATTCACGGGATCTCCGATCACATAGAATAGGTTACCACTATGAACAACTCATATTGTTGGTCTCATACCCATCTCCTTCGATGCATTATCTATCACATTACGTGATAGACCTTTGGTAAAAGGATCTGCCAGATATTTAGACGTTTGGATATAATCCAATGCAATAACTCCGGAGTTTCTCATTTTCCTGACAGACTTTAACCTTCTCTGAGCATGTCTTGATGACTTCATGTTATCCTTTGAACTACTCACTTTGGCGATTACAGTTTGATTATCGGAGTTCATAAGAACACCCGGTACAGGTTTCTCCACAACCGGTAAGTCATTCAAGAGCCGACGAAGCCAATCTGCTTCGACCGTAGCTGTATCTAGTGCTGTGAGTTCTGCTTCCATTGTTGACTTCATTAAGATGGTCTGCTTGCAAGACTTCCAAGAAACAGCGCCACCTCCATGAGTGAATACATATCCGCTCGTGGCCTTTATCTCATCAGCATCAGCGATCCAGTTTGAGTCACTACACCCTTCAAGCACCTTTCGATACCCAGTGTAGTGAATTCCATAACTCGTAGTGCCCTTCAAATAGCGAATAACTCTTTCTAGAGCTTTCCAATGATCATCTCCTGGTTTTGAGACAAACCGGCTCAGTTTGCTAACAGCAAAAGAGATGTCAGGTCGCGTGGCACTAGCTAAGTACATAAGTGAGCCAATAATCTGAGAGTATTTCAGTTGATCTCTAGCAATTCTTTGATTCTTTTGAAGTAACGAGCTAGTATCATAAGGTGTTGGAGAGGGCTTGCAGTCACTATAACCAAAGCGACTCAAGATCTTTTCTACATAGTGAGATTGAAGCAATGTAATCCCACCATCATCATCTCTCAGCAGTTTGATATTCAGAATAACATCAGCTACTCCTAAATCCTTCATCTCGAAACAACGAGATAGGAAATCCTTGACCTCCTTAATAACATTCAGATTTGTTCTGAAAATCAATATGTCATCAACATACAAGCAAAGGATAACTCCCTCACCCCCGCCATGGCGATAGTATACGCATTTGTCAGCTTCGTTTGCCACAAAGCCTGCAACTGTTAAAGTTCTTTCAAACTTCTCATGCCACTGCTTAGGTGCTTGCTTAAGTCCATACAAAGACTTCAACAATTTGCACACTTTTCCTTCCTGGCCGTCCACTATAAACCCATCTGGTTGTTCCATATAAATTTCCTCATCCAACTCTCCATTTAGGAAAGCAGTCTTAATATCCATTTGATGGACGAGAAGACCATGTGAGGCAGCTAGTGAAAGTAGTACTCGAATAGTGGTCAGTCGAGCCACAGGTGAGTAAGTATCAAAGAAGTCTTCACCTTCCTTTTGGGTATAACCCTTGGCCACGAGCCGTGCCTTGTACTTCTCAATAGTACCATCAGGCCTAAGCTTTTTCTTGAATACCCATTTGCACCCTATAGGTTTGCACCCATAAGGACGATCAGTTATCTCCCAAGTTTCATTTGCTAAGATGGAATCCATCTCACTACGGACCGCTTCTTTCCAGTAATCGGCATCTTCAGATGCATAAGCCTCCGAGATAGAATTGGGAGTGTCATCTATGAGATACACAAGAAAATCATCACCAAAAGACTTTGCAGTCCTCTGTCTCTTGCTTCTTTTAGAAGTCTCATTATTGTCTTCCACATGATCTTCAAGATGTTGCATCAAAATGGTAGGTTCAGAAATTGCAACTACATCTCGACTTGATGAACTAGGCAACTCTTGATTTGATGAGCTACCCATATCCTTCATGGGAAAGATATCTTCGAAGAAAGTCGCATCATTCGACTCCATGATTGTACCGACATGCATGTCAGATACGTCAAATTTTACAATCCAGAATCTATAACCAATGCTATGAAAAGCATAGCCCAGGAAAACACAATCCACAGTTTTCGGTCCAAGCTTTCGCTTCTTTGGAATTGGTATATTGACTTTTGCTAAGCAGCCCCAAGTTCATAGGTAAGAGAGTTTTAACCTTTTCTTCTCCCATTCCTCGAATGGAGTCATCACTTTGTTCTTTGTGGGAACTCGATTTAGGACATGACATGCAGTCAATATCGCCTCCCCCCACCATGAGAGACCCGATGTGTCTAACATGGCGTTAACCAAATCAGTTAGAGTACGGTTCTTTCTTTCGGCTACCCCATTTGACTGAGGTGAATAGGGAGGCGTCCTTTCATGGATTATACCATGTTCCGCACAAAAAGAATCAAATTCATTGGAAAAATACTCTCCACAACGATCGGACCTAAGCCTCTTGATTTTTTGATCAAGTTGGTTTTCCACTTCAACTTTATAGTTCTTGAAAAATTTCAAAGCCTCATCTTTTGATTTCAAAAGATACACATGGCAATACCTAGTGGAGTCATCAATTAACGTCATGAAATATTTCTTTCCACCTTTTGTCAAAACACCATTCATTTCACAAAGATCTGAATGTATGAGTTCTAGTGGTGCAAGATTTCTTGTTTCCGCAGTTGTATGAGACTTACGAGGTTGCTTAGCTTGCACACAAACTTGACACATAGATCCCTTAACAACGGTGAAATTAGGGATTAAGTTCAACTTGGCTAGCCGTGTCATACAACCGAAGTTAACATGACATAGACGTGAATGCCAGACATTTGATTCACTATTGTTGCAAACATGATTAACAACTTTATTACAAACATCTGACAAGGATAGTATGAACAAACCACCCGGCTCATAACCTTTACCAACAAAAGTTCCATACTTGGATATCACAAATTTATTGGACTCAAAGACAAGCTTGTAGCCATCTCTACACAGAAGAGATCCGTTAACAAGATTTTTATTGACGGAGGGGACATAATGCACGTTCTTTAGCCGCACGATCTTCCCCGAAGTAAACTTCAGATCGACCGTGCCAACACCACGAACAGAAGCACTTGAACCGTTGCCCATCAGCACGGATGTAGTTCCTGCGGCCTGATAGGAAGAAAACATGGAAATATCACCGCATACATGCACATTAGCACCCGTGTCAATCAACCAATCAGGAGAACAACATACTGAGAGAATAGTGGGAAGTATACCATACCCAACATCCTTCATCTCAGCGTCACCAATGACAACATTGGCGATCTTGTCGCCTTTCCCATGTTGACGCTTGTCATAACGGTTAGGGCAGCTAGGGGCCCAATGATCAGGATCTCCGCAGACATGACAAACATCTTTCTTCTTGTCAGTCTTCTTCTTGAAGTTGGTGTGCTGCGAAGCCTTGTTCTTCCCATCAAACTTTCCCTTGCCATCAAACTTGCCCTTGTTCTTGAACTTGTGGGGATGGAAGTTTTTCTTTTATACCAGATTGGCACTAGAACCTTCCTCAATACCTCGAGCACGTATGTCTTTTGCTCTCGCCTTTTCTTCCACATCAAGAGTACCAATGAGATCCGGAACGGAAAACTCTTGTCTCTTATGCTTCAGAGAGGTAGCAAAGTTCCTCCACGAGGGAGGAAGCTTAGTGATAATGCCTCCGACAACAAACTTATCTGGTAACAAACAATTAAAGTGCTCAAGTTCTCTAGCAAATGACTGTATCTGTGAGCTTGCTCAACCACGGAGCGCTCATCAGTCATCCTGTAGTCATAGAATTGTTTCATGATATACAGCTCAGTGCCGGCATCCGAGACCCCAAACTTGGCCTCGAGTGCATCCCACATATCTTTGCCATTATCAATTGACGCATAAGCATCAACTATGTTCTCACCAAGAACACTCAAAAGAGCAGCCTTAAACAAAGTATCGTTTTCTGAAAAACCTGTTCCTCTTGAGGATTAAGATCTCCTTCAGGTTTGCCAAGAGTGGCGTCATAGCAGCTCATGGTTTGAAACCATAGAACGGCCCTCACACGCCACCTCTTATAGTGCACACCCTCAAACATAGGAGGCCTCATGAAAGCAGCAAAACCACTCGGGGTAAATCGCCTATGATAAAGTTTTTGGATTGTTGGATATATGAGCAATTTACCGAGTAATTTAAAAAGAATAAACAGTAGATAAAACATGATCATAGTAACAGAAGCAACACTAGTCATGCAACGTAGAGGAGAGTAGGCCATTATAAGAGGAACAAAACTTATCGGGCAAACTAAAGGATAGTAGTCAAATATTATGTAAACATGTGAACTAGATCGAAACATATGTAGAACAGAAACTAGACCAAGAATCTCTAGCAGGACCTCGAACAGGAAAGACACGAACACGTACTGAGCGGTGGCAGCAGCCTTAGCGTTGGCGTTGACGTCGTCACCGGCCATGTCGTCGAAGATGTTTTTGACGTCGGGAAAGAAGTCATCGTCCGGGAAGTAGTCGCCGGCGTCCGTGGTGAAGTAGTCAGTAGTCGCGCAGAGCGCTCCCCAAAAACCATATCACCCTTCTCCCGTACAGGACTCAAAGTGGTGGGGTTTCAGAGGCCTACTGTCCCGACCTGCGATGCACGCCGCTAGCCGGGATGGGAAAGAACCTTGCAACAGCTCAGGGATTGGAACTCGATGGCGTGGGGAGGAGGATGTTCTGGTGCGTCTCTCTGAAGAGGAGCGACCTCCTTTTTATAGGCACAGGAGAAGGAGGCGAATAGGATGCGACGGAAGACGAAACGAAAGGACGGGAGAGAAAACGAGCAGCCAGCAACCGAAGGGTGTCACGTGGATTTGAGGACCCCAGTCGCTGTCCAGTCGATTTGAGGACTGTTCAGTCGCTGTTCTGCGGACGCCACGTCGGCATTTAGGGTGTCGAATTTGGCAAGTCTGACTGTAAATACTCTTACAGTGACAGGAGATAACGCTCGGTCGCCTAATCCTCGAGATGCGAGGGCTTACAAGACGGTGTATTTTCTAAAAAGATCCGTCAAGACGACGCGTAGGAGCGCGTTTGAAAACAGCACCGTCCGAGTACGTACTTGCACTTGCAGAGAGTCCGGTCATGGCATGGCATTCTTTCGGCGTACCGCGTACGCATGCAGTAGAAATTTCGTGCGCAAGGCAGACGGTGGCCGGCAGTGCCTCTGCATGCAAGGCAACGGTGAACGTACGCGCATCTTTGGCGCGACGACGACTCCGTTCACGTCATGCTTACGGCCGCCGGTCGATCTATCTAGCTCTACGGGGATGGCGACGGAGAGAGCGAAGCCGTCAAAAGCGCGGGGCCCATGGGGTCGCACGCGTGCCCGGAAAAAGCCAGCCGCCCACTCACTCCATCCACACGCAACGCAACACATCACACACAGATCGACCCAATCTAGCCACACAACACACACACACACACACACAGCCTGCTAGCTCCACTCCAGTAGCTAGCTAGTCGGATGGAGGCCGAGTCAAAAGGCGGGACGGGGACAGCAGGAGCCAACAGCCAGCGTACGCCCGGCTCATCGCGATCGTTTCGGCCGGGCGCGACAGGATCCGGCGTCCGGCGTCCCCATCCACGTCGCCGCCAGGTATGGACAAAGCTTTGACCGGCGCGACAGGTGATCAATCATTTCATCATTCTGGCCGGGTTTGGTAGATCCGGAGGGTCAACTCCTTATTCATTTCGTTTCGTTTTTCCCTGCAGGGCAGCCAGCATAGTGTAGCAGTTCCAGCACATGAATGGAGTGGTGCAGTGGCAGTGAGCTAGGCAAGAAAGAAATGATTGGGTTACGGAGGTCAACTTGTTATTCATTCCATTCCGTAGCTAGCGTGGTAGAGAGTGCAGCAGTTGCAGAGATTGAGCGTGCATGAGAGCCGATATATACCCGATAGTAGCAGAATATGTTCAGACAGGACCTCGGTCGAATCTGTTCATATCTCCTTTCCCCTGCCGCTCGATGGAGCGATTCTTCCCTCACCAACCTGCCCGGCCGGCCCGGTGGTCGTGTGATCATGCATGACAACCTTGCCCGTTGATTCGCACTGTGTGTTTTCGCCAAGGGATTGGTCATTAGCACAAGGTGGGACGGAAGATTAACTAGATCAATACCACATGCATTCAGCTAGTACTAGTAGCTAGCGTGCGATCAGTTGGTTCTCGTACGTACGTACGTCATGGAGCACCAAAGTGTTACTTGTCCTTGGTAATAACCTCTGGCTCCGTATCAACCACAAGCTCGGGTAGCTGCTCGACCGTCTCGTCGTCGTGCATTGCACATAGACATGGACACATGCATAATTTTACTCGCGAAAAGTGTTGGATCGTTTTGGTGCTCGTGTGCATTGCACATAGCCACGGATCGGATAGCTAGGTAGACTCACTTCCCCGATTAGGAGATTATTCAATCTTCTTCACTTTGTTGGTGGATGGACCGATCGAGTCGTAGGCGGCAGGAGGCCGCCTCTGGTGCGTGCCGTGCGACCCAGGGAACTGAACCCACCCCCGAGCGCGACCGAGAGTCATCCCGGCCCGACTCCGTCTTCGTCTGTGCGACACACGGCGCGCGCACGGCCACGGCGACGACATCTATAGTGCGCGCACGCGTGGCACGCCACCGCGCGCAGAGCTGCAGCAGCACCATCAGCGCGCGCGCCCACTCTCTGTAACACGTGCCTGCGAAGACGGCGACGCTGACCCGACCGGCGCCGGCGTCGACCGATCGCGTCGTCGGAGGGGGAAAGAGCGAGAGGTGTTGACGTGTTGCCGCTCACGATCGAGTGCGACTTTTGCGCTGTTAGGCTATGCGTTGACACGGCGATGGGGGCATTGACACTGCTAGCAACGACCGGCTGGAATCTGGTGATTTTTTTAGGTGTTTAGTGGGTCAAAGCATGGTCTGACTTTGGATCATCAAGTATACGTACTGGCCGGGTCTACTCGGTTTTCTCTCCCCGACGGCTGCCGAGACCCATGATATACGCTACAGTTTTCCTCTCTTCCCTGGGGCTGGAACCCTAGCCGCCGCTAGGAGAGGACAATCTTCCAGCGCCGTCCTCCGCCGGCGACCTCGATCGCCGGTAGTGAGGGGGGTCGTCGGATCTACGCGTGTGGATCGTTTTTAGTTCTCGTAGTCTAGGTTTTTAGGTTGTTCATCGTCTTGGCTTCGGCAGCGGCGATGACGGCGCTGAATAAAGATTATTCAGATCCTTCTCTGACGAGGCCATCGGTCCTATGGTTGGGGATGGTTTTGGAAACCAGTCTGTTCAAGCAAGGATGGCGTGGCGGCGGCGGCATCCTCGTGGTGGACCTGTGTCCTCGGGCTCCGCCGTTGCGACGGCGTTTGCTCCAGCGTCGGCGCGGAGCTTGGGAGGTAGTCCAGGAGCGGATGCAGATTGTGGTCTGCATCGACGACATCTGGAAGACGGAACGTGTGTTGGGTTCGTGGTTCCTGGATGGCAGGTATGGTTTCCTCCTTCGACGTCTTAGTTGTGGTGGGGTGCCAGATCTGGAGTTCGATGGCGTGTCCGGGGTGTTGCCCCGGTCTGATTCGTTCAACGGCAAGGGCTTCACTTTTGGTGAGCCACCTTGGAGGTCCGCAAAGCTGCATATCAGTGATGGAGCCGCGTCGAGCTCGGGTGAGGAGGTGATTCGTCATTATTTTCTTCGGTGGCTGCTGTGGTCGTGCCGGAGGCAGGTGACGGGCGTTGGTGTCAAACTCAGAGATGTTCTTCTATCTTTTCAGTTTTGTCATGTCGGTCTTTATGTGACTTGTACTTTTATCTTGATGATATGAATGAGACACATATTACGAAGCAAAAAAAAAAAGCTGTCGAGACCCATGCATGGTAGACCGGACTTGTTTGAAGGTTAACTAGTGCTAGTGTGGAGGTTGGTTGGTTTCGTCGACCCCTCTCATTTCCATCGCAAAGCCCTAGCGTGTGCGCCTAACACACCACACGCGTGGTTATAGCAACTCCAACCGGCCGATCCATTTCGTTCGTGCGGCATGTCCGTTTGGGTCGTCACGGACACAAAACTCGACACAACACGGCGACCCAAACTGACACGCGTCCGTTTTTTATCCGCCCGCGATCCATTTCAGACTTAAATTTGGATCGGATTTGCATCGGCGTGGACACAGGACGGACGCGCGCGACGCCCGCCCTTCTCCTACCTCTGACCCACCAGTCGGTGGCACAACGCCACTATTTCGCCACCATTTTCCCCCACTTTCTCGAAAACCTACCGACAATTCGCGCGCGAGGCATGAGCGACGACGCGCCGACCCTCGACGTTGTCGCCGGCCTCGCCTCCCTCGCCATCGCCGGCCCCATCGCCGCCAAAGGAGGCAAGCCCCGCGGCGGCGCCCGCAAAGCGCAGGCGAAACCCAGAAAGAAGAAGGAGCTGATAGACGAGGAGCGCGCCATCGAGTTGTCCAGGAGGAAGTGCCGCCGGCGCGCGCAGGAAGCAAGGATCGACGCTGCGGCCGTGGCCACCCTCGCCGTTATCGCAGAGCAAGAGGTCGACGCCGCGAAGACCAGCCACCTCGTCCGCGAGGCCACGAGGCAGGCCCTGCTGATGCTAGGGTTAAACCCAGGCCGACACAGGCTCATCGCTACCGCAGTGGCCGCAGCCAGCACCGGCTCGTCGCCTCTTCGTCCCCGACTTCTGGACTCACCGCGCATGTCGACCACGCCGCAGGCGCACGGCCTCCACTCACACCACCTGCAAGCCTCCCATTTGTCCATCTCTACGGGCTCCGGTTGGCCGGAGGTGAGCGTGGTCGTGCCTTCCACGAGCGCCCATGTCCATCGATATCAGCACGACCCCTATGGGCGGCGGATCGTCGTCCGGGGGGGGGGGGGGGGGCGAAGCGGAAACGGCAGCACGAGCTCCCAGCCGACGCCATAGAGAACGCCCGCAACCTGTTCGACCCAATGCCGGCTACGGACGACGATGTCAGCCGCTTGTTCATGGAGAGCATGATCTTCGAAGGTGGTGCTGGTGGTGGTGGCATTCCCTTCGATCCCGACGAGACGCAAAGCCAAGATGGCCGAGCTCCCTTCATGGCCGGCCACGAGGGCATGGGCAACACGTTTGGTGAAGACAATGGAGGCACGGCCGACCCCTTCAAGGGGGACCAACTTGGCATGGGCAGCTCTTTCCTGCTAGAGCATGAGTTCCCGGAAGACTATGGCCTAGACGAAGAGGATGATGAAGTGGACATCAAAGGGGAGCCATTGTTTTTTTAAGACGAGCTCACCACCCAAGCCGATGCAAGCAAGAAGCGGAAGATCAAGCAAATCAAGGCATACACAAGGGATGAGGACAAACTCCTTTGTTAATGTTGGAGAGACGTTGGACAAGACCCCAAGATAGGCACCGAGCAAAAGCATTCGGCATTTTGGCTAAGAGTGCATCGCGGTTTCCACGAACGCAAGAAGTTTAAGCCGTACCAACTTGAGAGCAAGCATGGGTGGGTTTCGCTCGGCAAGCGTTGGAGGGTGATACAACAAGAGTGCAAAAAGTTTTATGCCACCCTTGAGAGCATCGAGGCCCGTCCCATAAGTGGCCTCGGCATCAAAGACATGGTATGCCGACATGCTTGCTCATTTAGCTTGTCTACATGCTTGCTCATTTTCCTTGCCGACATGTTTTGCCTCACATGCTTGCTCAATTAGCTTGCTCATTTGACTGTCATTAGGTAATACGCTTGCTCGTATGCTTGCCGAGAAGCTTGCTCATATGCTTGCTTGTCCATGTGGTTGCTTGTCCATTTGTAAGACTTCCAAGCTTTGAAAGCATCCAAGGCCCAACATGAGGGCAAGTCCTTCAACCTCACCCATTGTTGGATGGTCATCAACGGGGATGAGAAGTTCAAGGCGCAATATGCCGCCATCAGGGTGCATGGAAACGCAACCGTTGAAGAGCATGGTGATACGTCCATTTTGCATCATGATTTCCTACTGTTATTTACTTTGTTTTGTTGAATAATAATGCTTTGGGGAGTGATTCTAATGCCTTTTCTCTCATAATATGCAAGGTTTACACAAGGAGAGAGAATACCGGTAGCTGGAATTCTGGACCCAAGAAAAGCACGTCAGAGATACCTATTCTGCACAACTCCAATGAAGCTGAAACTTTACGGAGATTATTTTTAAATTTAATAAAAAATACTGGAGCTGGAAACTACCAGAGGAGGGCCCCCAGATGGGTACAACCCACCAGGGCGCTCCAGGCCCCCATGGGCGCGCCCTGATGGGTTGTGCCCAGCCTGGCCCACCTCCGGTGCCCATGTTCTGGTATAAGGTCTCTCTTGACCAAGAAAAAAATCAGAGGAGGACTTTCGGGATGAAGCGCCGCTGCCTCGAGGTGGAACCTGGGCAGGAGCACTTTTGCCCTCCGGCGGAGCGATTCCACCTGGGGAACTTCCCTCCCGGAGGGGGAAATCGAAGCTATCGTCATCACCAACACCCCTCTCATCTTTGGAAGGCCAATCTTCATCAACATCTTCAACAGCATCATCTCCTCTCAAACCCTAGTTCATCTCTTGTGTTCAATCTTTGTACCGGAACCTCAGATTGGTACCTGTGGGTGACTAGTAGTGTTGATTACCTTGCGTAGTTGATTACTATATGGTTTATTTGGTGGAAGATTATATGTTCAGATCCAATATGCTATTCAATACCTCTTTGATCTTGAGCATGTTTATTATTTGTGAATAGTTACCTTTGTTCTTGAGGTCACGGGAGAAGTCATGTTGCAAGTAGTCATGTGAATTTGATATGTGTTCGATATTTTGATGATATGTATGTTGTGATTCCCTTAGTAGTGTCATGTGAACGTCGACTACATGACACTTCACCATTCATGGGCCTAAGGGAATGCATTGTGGAGTAGTTATTAGATGATGGGTTGCTAGAGTGACAGAAGCTTAAACCCTAGTTTATGCGCTACTTCGTAAGGGCCTGAGTTGGATCCACATGTTTAATGCTATGGTTAGAATTTGTCTTAATACTTTTCTCGTAGTTACGGATGCTTGCGAGGGGGTTAATCATAAGTAGGTTGTTAGTTCAAGTAAGAACAGCACCTTAGCACCGGTCCACCCACATATCAAATTATCAAAGTAGCGAACACGAATCAAACCAACATGATAAAAGCGACTAGACAAAATTCATGTGTACCCTCAAGAACACTTTGCCTATTACTAGTGATTGTTCTGGCCTATTCTTTGCCTCAAAAGGATTGGGATACCTTGCTGCACCTTGTTTACCGTTACCGTTACTTGCTCGTTATAAATTATCTTGCTATCAAACTATCTGTTACCTACAATTTCAGTGCTTGTAGAAATTACCTTGCTGAAAACCGCTTGTCATTTCCTTCTGCTCCTCGTTGGGTTCGACACTCTTACTTATCGAAAGGACTACGATTGATCCCCTATACTTGTGGGTCATCACATGGCGAGGTGGAGAAGCCGCGTTCGTGGGTAAAGACCAACTCCAAGAAAGAGGACAAGCGCGATGCGGCGTCCCTTCCCTTGCAAGCTACTTTGCAAGGCATGATCATCAACAAGAATTCAAAAGAGGAGAAGCGCCGGCAAGACAAGGATGAGCAAATCAAGTTCTTCATGGAGATCCAAAGGAAGAAGCTCGCGTTGGAGGCGGAGAAGCAAGCGAAGATGCTCGAGATCGAGGCCACCAAACCCACCACCAGGGCAAGAGAAGTTCGGCTCGCTTGCATGACGAAGGGGACGGAGATGATGAAGGTGGACTTGGGAACGGTCTCTCTGAGGAAGCGGTCATGGTTCGAGAAGATGCAGGCCGACCTGCTCTACCTCGATGATGAGTGATCCATGGCTGAGAGCGCCATATTTTTTGTATGCCCGCAAGTGTGCGGGCATGACCACGGACGAGATGGCATGGTCGAACTATAGTCTCATTTTGTGTGCTGGCATGTCTGCCGGCCACTGGCAAATGTGTCCAGCATGAACTGCATACTTTTTTGGGGGGCGGGCATATGTATGTCGGCCGCTGACAAGTCGGCGGCGTGAACTCTTGGCTGGCATGATCTGTGACCGCAGGCCTTTTCTTTATATGAAAAAATTATTCTGTGCGGACGAAAAATGGGCGCCCCGTTGGACACACGGCCGACCCATTTGCAAAAGGAGGCAGACGAGCGGACCCAAACGGATAAAAGGCGGACAAATCGCGCATCCATTTGGGTCGGCCGGTTAGAGTTGCTCTTAGGACTTGGGGTTATCCGTGACTGATCCGTCCATGGGAAAAAGGTCAACCATCTCCAATGGTCCAAAGAGACATGCATGCATCCATGGAGCTAGGGGAACCCCGTTCCCATTTTGTGATTCACAAGACTAGCTATTAGTAAGAGCAACTCCAACCGGACGACCCATTTTGTTCGCGCGTATCCGTTTGGGTCGCCGCGGACACAAAACTCGGCCCAATACTGCGACCCAAAAAGACGCGCGTCCGGTTTTTATCCGTCTGCGATCCATTTCAAGCCTAAATTTGGGCCGCATTTGCGTTGACACGGACACGAAGCGGACACGCGTCTCGCCAACCCTTTTCCCCCTGGCCCGCCTGTCGGTGGCACGCAAGCCAGTCTACTCTTTCTCCCATTGCCCCGACTCACCCGGCCGCCCCACCTCTCGCCGCTGCCGCCCAGTTCCGCCGACGCCGCCAACCATAGATAGGTCGCCCTCCTGGCCGTCTTATCTGTCGGCGCCCCCGCCCAGTTCCTACCTTGTCTCGGTGCGACACGAGTCAAGATGGCAACGGGGACGAAACCCATCGGGTTTTGCCTTCCCAAACCCATCCCCACGAGAAAATTGTAAACCCGTCCCCGTCCCCATCACCCTGCGCGGGGCTAGTTTTCCGCCCGTCCCCTAAACCCATCAGGTTTCGGGGAACCCACGGGGAACCCACGAGAAAACCAAAATATTTAAACAAACATAGTGGCGACAAAGAATAACATTTCAGCAGCAAAATAAGCACATTTCAGCAGCATAACTTGAGCAAATTTCAACAAAAAACAATAGTAGATGGTTCAACAGCTATATAGAGTGTATTTCAGCAGCATGATACCACATTTCAGCAACAAAGATGATAAAATTTCAGCAACAAAGATGATCAAATTTCAGCCATACATGGTTCAACAAGATGTGCAATTACACAAGTTCTAAAATAGAATTCTTGGTTCACAAATCACGAGCACAAACGAGATGAAATGGTCCAATACATAAGTTCTGAAATAGAATTTATAGTTCACATCTTGTTGAACCATGTAATAGAATTTCAGTTGCATAAGACATACCTAATAGTGTTTCTTGTCACCATAGTAAACAAGGGTTGCAATGCACTAACAAATCTTCAAAACCCCGTATGATCAACTATGGATAAGGGGTACTCATGCGGCACAATCATGGAAGCAAGCATCTTTCTAGCAAATACTTGGTTAAAAGTATAGTTCTCCACCGAAAATTTTCCATGGCTACTAGAACTGAACCTCAAAGAAGATTGGCTCAATGTTTTACCATTGCTATGGACCTTCTTCATAGTACAAGCCGCCAAATGAACATGAAGATGCTTTGTCCCATTCTTTGATTCCCCTCCAAGTTTCTTCTTACAATGAAGACATTGTGCCTTCCATCTCCCACGGACCTTCACTTTCTTGAAATCAACCCAAACAATTGATGTGAGCTTTCTCTTGGAACCAACTGCATGTCCTTCCTCAGCCCCATCTTCCTCTTGGGCCGTGCCGGATCAGTGCTTGGTAAAAAAATGTATTTTACCGGGTTTGCCGGGTTTCGGGTTCGGGGACTACCGAAACGGGTGCAAACCCACGAAACGTGTCGGGTTGTATAATGTGCCCAACAACAGCCCCGCGGGGATGAAAAGACGCCCATCCCTGTCCCCTAATAGGGTAAAAACCCGCGGGGACGCGGGTTTCGGGGCCCCGTTGCCATCTTGAGGCACGAGGCTCTTCACCAACCGGTATCTTCCAGGTCGCCCGCAAGGTGTTCGTCGGTTTTCCCACAAGGTACAAATGGATTCCGATGACGAGTTCTTTTTCAACAACGTTCTTTGCGATTCAGATGATTCTTCATCCGATGATGAGGAGATCGTGGAAGCTGCGTTGGTCGTCCATGACCACCTAAGTAGGCAACGGCCATTGTTTAGGGGCTCGATACCGGGGAACACGCCGGCGTTGAATCGCAGCCGGTAGAGTGGCCATCTCCTACTCTGGAATGACTACTTCGATAACCCCAACCCGCTCTTCTAACATCACATGTTCCTGCACCGTTTCCTTATGGCTAGGCATGTGTTCAACCGTATTCGGGAGGGGCTGGTGGGACACGATAAATATTTCGAGTGCAAGACGGATGCCCTTGGAAAGATTGGTTTCTCCTCTTATCACAAATGCATTGTTTCCATCCAGATGCTTGCATACGGAGTTCCTAGTAATCTCATCGATGAGTATGTCCAGATGTGTGAGTCCACCTGCCTTGAGTCCATGTATATGTTTTGCAGGGTTGTCATAGTTGTGTTTGGGCTGGAGGCTTGAGAGAGCCAAATGTTGCTGATACAACACGGTTGTTGGCGATGAATGCCAGCAGGGGGTTCCCGGTTATGCTTGATAATCCACAAGTATAGGGGATCGCAACAGTTTTTGAGGGTAGAGTATTCAACCCAAATTTATTGATTCGACACAAGGGGAGCCAAAGCATATTCTCGAGTATTAGCAGCTGAGTTGTCAATTCAACCACACCTGAAAGACTTAGTATCTGCAGCAAAGTATTTAGTAGCAAAGCAGTATGGAAGTAACAGTAACAAAGGAAAAGTGAGAGTAGCAGTGTTGTAGTGATTGTAACAGTAGCAACGGAAAAGTAACTTAGCAAAGATCAATATGTGAAAAGCTCATAGGCAATGGATCAGTGATGGATAATTATGTCGGATGGTATTCATCATGCAACGGTTATAACATAGGGTGACACAGAACTAGCTCCAATTCATCAATGTAATGTAGGCATGTATTCCATATATAGTCATACATGCTTATGGAAAAGAACTTGCATGACATCTTTTATCCTACCCTCCCGTGGCAGCGGGGTCCTAATGGAAACAAAGGGATATTAAGGCCTCCTTTTAATAGAGAAACGGACCAAAGCATTAGCACTTAGTGAATACATGAACTCCTCAAACTACGGTAATCACCGGAAAGAATCCCAGTTATTGTCACCCTGGGGGATGCGGATCATAACTCGTAATAGGTGTTTACAACTTGCAAGATAGGATCAAGAACACATATATATTCATGAAAACATAATAGGTTCAGATCTGAAATCATGGCACTCGGGCCCTAGTGACAAGCATTAAGCATAGCAAAGTCATAGCAACATCAATCTCAGAACATAATGGATACTAGGGATCAAACCCTAACAAAACTAACTCGATTACATGGTAAATCTCATCCAACCCATCACCGTCCAGCAAGCCTACGATGAGATTACTCACGAACGGCGGAGAGCATCATGAAATTGGTGATGAAGGATGTTTGGTGATGACGATGGCATCGATTTCCCCTCTCCGGAGCCCAAAACGGACCCCAGATCTGCCCTCCCGAGGAAGAACAGGAGGTGGAGGCGGCTCCGTATCGTAAAACGCGATGAACTCTTCTCTTTGATTTTTTTCTCCATGAATACGAATATATAGAGTTGGAGTTGAGATCGGAGGAGCTCCACGCGGCCCACAAGACAGGGGGGCGCGCCCCCTGGCTTGTGGCCAGGTGGTGGACCCCCTCCGGTTGATTCTTTCGCCAGTATTTTTTATTAATTCCAAAAATATTCTCCGTAAATTTTCAGGTCAATCTGAGAACTTTTATTTCTGCACAAAAATAACACCAAGGCAATTCTGCTGAAAACAGTGTCAGTCCGGGTTAGTTCCATTCAAATCATGCAAATTAGAGTTCAAAACAAGGGCAAAAGAGTTTGGAAAAGTAGATACGATGGAGACGTATCAACTCCCCCAAGCTTAACCCATTGCTTGTCCTCAAGCAATTCAGTTGACAAACTGAAAGTGATAAAGAAAAACTTTTACAAACTCTGTTTGATCTTGCCGTTGTAAATATGTCTAACTGATGTTCAGATTTTCAGCAAGGATTATAGACTAACCACATTCACAATAACATTTAGGTCTCACATTTACTCATATCAATGGCATAATCAACTAGCGAGCAATAATAATAAGTCTCGGATGACAATAATTTTATCAAAACAATCATGATACAATATGATATAATGGTATCTCGCTAGCCCTTCCTGAGACCGCAAAACATAAATGCAGAGCACCTCTGAAGAACAAGGACTGACTAGACATTGTAATTCATGGTAAAAGAGATCCAGTCACACTCATACTCAATATCAATTAATAACAAAACATACAAATGACGGAGGTGCTCTCTAACTGGTGATCTTTATGCGAGGAGGATGACTCAACAGTAAATAAAATAGATAGGCCCTTCGCAGAGGGAAGCATTGATTTACAGAGGTGCCAGAGCTCGAGCTTTTAAAACAGGGATGAATCATAATTTGGGGAGGTGTGCTTTCATTGTCAACATAACAACTAAGAGATCTCGATATCTTCCATGCTAGATACATTATAGGCGGTTCCCAAACAGAATAGTAAAGTTTTTACTCCCCCTCCACCAATCGATCACACTCCACGGCGGGCCGAATCCACGGGTACCGTCCATACAAACAACAATCCTCGGGGAGTTTTGTTTCATTATACTTTGATTTGATTTATGCGCATGGAACTGGGCATCCCGAATACCAGCCACTTTCTCGTGAATGATAGTGAATCAACACATATCGTGAGAATAACCCACCTAGCATGGAAGATACTGACAGCCCCTAGTCACTACATGAGCGATTCGGGCATACAAAACAGGGTATTATTTGAAAGTTTGGAGTTTGGCACATGCAAATTTACTTGGAACGGCAGGTAAATACCGCATATAGGTAGGTATGGTGGACTCATATGGAACAACTTTGGGTTTATGGAAATGGATGCACAAGCAGTATTCCTGCTTAGTACAAGTGAAGGCTAGCAAAAGACTGGGAACCGACCAACTAGAGAGCGACAACAGTCATAAACATGCTTTGAGATTAACCAACATTGAATGCAAGCATGAGTAGGATATAAATCACCATGAACATAAACATCGTGGAGGCTATGTTGGTTTTGTTTCAACTACATGCGTGAACATGTGCCAAGTCAAGCCACTTGAATCATTCAGAGGAGGATACCATCCTATCATACTACATCACAACCATTTTAAAATGCATGTTGGCACGCAAGACAAACCATTATACACTCTTAGCTAATTAAGCATGGCATGAGTAACTATAATCTCTAATTGTCATTGCAAACATATTCAATCCATAACAAGCTGAATCCAGAACGATGAGCTAATCATATTTACAAAAACAAAATAGGTTGAGTTCATACCAGCTTTTCTCCATCTCAATCACTTCATCATATATCGTCATTATTGCCTTTCACTTGCACGACCGAACGGTGTGGATAATAATAAGAGTGCACGTGCATTGGACTAAGCTGGAATCTGCAAGCAATAACTCAAAGGAGAAGACAAGGTAATATGGGCGCTCCGTAAGATAAACAATAATGCATATGAGAGCCACTCAACATTTCATCGTGGTCTTCTCCTTACGACCCAAAGAAGAAAGGAAAACTATTTACACGGGAAAGCTCCCATCAAGCAAAAAAAGAACGAGCAATCTTTTTGGGTTTTCTTTTAATACTACAACTAAACAAACTAGAAGGTAAAGCTAGAACTAATTTTTTTGGGTTTTTGGATTTTCTCAAGATTAATTAAACACACAAGAAGAAAACAAAAAAGAAGAAATAAACTACCATGGACGGTAAAATGAAAAAGTATGAACACCGACAACTGAAATGAGTGTGTGAACATGAATGTAATGTCGGTGAGAAATACGTACTCCCCCAAGCTTAGGCTTTTGGCCTAAGTTGGTCTAGGGCCACGGCTGGCCCGGATAGTATCCAAAGTCATAGTTGGGGTTAAACTGGGCTGCGGCAGCTACTGCCTGAGCGGCTGCAGCGCGGAGGCGGACGGCTTCCGCCTCTCTCTCGTACGCGTTTGCCTCCTCTCTGGTTATAAAGTATCTCCGTTTTTTCTGAAAGTTAAAGAAGGCAGGAGCAGGAAGGGTAATATGGACAGCACGCTGTCTGTCAAAAATTAGTCGGTACAGGAGGGGTTGTTCGTTTCTCTCAAGAAACTGGTAGCGCACCATAGCCTCATAATCCAGAAAAGCAGGTGGTAACTCAATATCATTCTCCCTTATGGGTACCCTAAGATAATTAGCTACACGGGTGGCATAAATTCCACCAAAGAAATCTCCATCCTTAGTATTTTATGTAGCCTCCTAGCAATAATAGCTCCCAAGTTATATCGTCTATCACCCATGACCGCACTCTTAAGAATACTAAGATCAGGTACGCAAAGGTGGCTATGGTCATGTTTACCGTTAATACATCTACCTATGAAGAGAGCAAAATAATGTATGGCAGGAAAGTGAATGCTCCCCAAGGTAGCCTGTGTAATGTTTCTAGTTTCTCCCACAGTGATGCTAGCAAGAAAATCATTATATTCAGTTTTGTGAGGATCACTATGGCTGCCCCATTGTGGAATTTTGCATGCATGGTTAAAATCCTCTAGGTCCATAGTATAAGATTTATCATAAAGATTAAATAGAACGGAATGCGTATTACGCCTGGATGAAAATTCAAACCTTCGCACGAAGGAATCAGTGAGTTGATAATATTGCTTGCATTGGTCTGAAACAAAATCTTCAAGGCCAGCATTTCGTATGTACGCGTAAAATTCTTCCTTGAATCCGGCATGGACCATGAATGGATCCGACGGCCATTCACAAGGCCGCACTTGAGCTTCCCTCGGTGGTTCAAAGTCGGGCTCGCGTATCGCGAGTCTCGGGGTCTTCTTGCTCGAGGAACCACCTTGGTATATTCTCCTTAACATTTTTTTCTCTCTGAAAAATTTCTGAAATTTTTAGTGACTCCAAATAAAAGTGAACGAAGCTCAACAAAACTTATAG
This sequence comes from Elymus sibiricus, assembly GCA_039707655.1. Classification (NCBI taxonomy): domain Eukaryota; kingdom Viridiplantae; phylum Streptophyta; class Magnoliopsida; order Poales; family Poaceae; genus Elymus; species Elymus sibiricus. Next base: position 485,245,708 of record CM077665.1, read on the forward strand.
CAACTACTCCCACAAGTGCCTAGAGGCTATATCATGCATCAAAACTACTTGGGACCATACAAATTTGACATGCAAGCTCAAGAACAAGGTCACCACAGCAGCAAAAATTTGCAATATATACAGCACTAGAGCAAAAACTAATTGGACCATTAGAGGAGTCACATACCGATGAACAATTCCCTAAAACAGTTTTGCAAATGGAGCTTTGAGCAAGGAGATCGAAAATGGCAGCAAGATGAGCTAGAACACGGGTTTGAGCAATGGTGGGATTTTTTCTGGAGGGAGACGAAGTGGATGGGTGCTGGAATAAGTGAGGGGGGCCCATGTCGGACCCACAAGCCAGGAGGCGTGCCCAGGGGGGTGGGCGCGCCCTGCAGGCTTGTGGCCCACTGGTACAGCCCCCTGATGTGTTCTCAGTGCCAAAAATTCTTAAATATTCCAGAAAAAATCATACTAAATTTTCAGGGAATTCTGACAACTTTTATTTTCAGGTCATTTTTCTATTGCACGGATAAATCAGAAAACAGAGAAATAATAGCATTTTTACTAAATTGAAACTAAAGAACATAAAATAAAAGTTGGGTGCAGATGGTTGTGCTTTCTAAATTCATCCATCGCATGCTCATCAAAAAGAATCCATCAATAAGGTTGATCAAGTCTTATTGACAAACTTTTTTCGAATGACACGGAACCGAAGAATTTTCGAATAACACTAGGTTACCTCAATGGGGATATGCATGTCCCCAACAATAAGTATATCATATTTCTTTTTGGCAGTAGGGAGAGGAAATTCAAAGTCTCCAATAATAATCGTTGAAATTTTTTCAATGGAGTTGATACTATGAACTTGAGGTTGTTTCTTCGGGAAGTGTACCGTATGCTCATTACCATTGACATGAAAAGTGACATTGCCCTTATTGCAATCAATAACAGCTCCTACAGTATTCAAAAAGGGTCTACCAAGGATGATCGACATACTGTCGTCCTCGGGAATATCAAGAATAACAAAGTCCATTAGGATAGTAACGTTTGCAACTACGACAGGCACATCCTCACAAATACCGATGGGTAAAGCAGTTGATTTATCAGCCATTTGCAAAGAGATTTCAGTAGGTGTCAACTTATTCAAGTCAAGTCTACGATACAAAGAGAAAGGCATAACACTAACACCAGCTCCAAGGTCACATAAAGCAGTTTTAACATAATTTCCTTTAATAGAGCATGGTATAGTAGGTACTCCGGGATCTCCTAGTTTCTTTGGTATCCCACCTTTAAAAGTATAATTAGCAAGCATGGTGGAAATCTCAGCTTCCGGTATCTTTCTTTTATTTGTCACAATATCTTTCATATACTTAGCATAAGGAGACATTTTCGGAATATCAGTCAAGCACATACGCAAAAAGGCAGGTCTAAGCATTTCAACAAAGCGCTCAAAATCCTCATCATCCTTCTTCTTGGATGGCTTAGGAGGAAAGGGCATGGGTTTCTGAACCCATGGTTCTCTTTCTCTACCGTGCTTCCTAGCAACGAAGTCTCTTTTGCCATATCTTCTATTCTTAGGTTGTGGGTTATCAAGATCAACAGCGGGTTCAATCTCCACATCATTATCATTACTAGGTTGAGCATCAACATGAACATCATCATTAATATTATCACTAGGCTCATGTTCATTACCAGATTGTGTCTCAGCATCAGAAATAGAAATATCATTTGGGTTTTCATGAGTATCAATAACAGGTTCACTAGCAGCATGCAAAGTCCAATCATCATCCTTTTTCCTCTTATTAGAATGACCAGGTGCATCAGTATTAACTCTCTGAGAATCTTGCTCAATTCTCTTAGGATGGCCCTCAGGATACAAAGGTTCCTGAGTCATTCTACCACCTCTAGTCACAACTCTAACAGAATGATCATTATTCTTACCAATCATCTCATTAAGCAAATCATTATGTGCCTTAAGTACTTGTTCTACTTGAGTAGTTACCATGGAAGCATGTTTACTAATAAGCTTAAGATCATTAACAGTTCTACTCATATAATCACCTAAGTGATCAAGCATGTAAGCATTATGTTTCAGTTGTCTACTAACATAAGCATTGAAATTTTCTTGCTTAACAATAAAGTTATCAAACTCATCCAAGCATTGGCTAGCAGACTTATTATAAGGAATATCACCTTCATCAAATCTACGGAGGGAATTTACCTCTACTACCCGTGTCGGGTTATCAAGACCATGTATTTCTTCAATAGGTGGTAGATTCTTAACATCTTAAGCTTTAATACATTTTTCTTTCATAGATTTCTTTGCCTCTTGCATATCTTCAGGACTGAGAAAAGAATACCTCTTTTCTTCGGAGTTGGCTTTGGAGGTGGTTCAAGAATAGCCCAATCATTATCATTGCTCAATATATTATTCAATAGTAGTTCAGCTTGTTCAACAGTTCGTTCCCTGAAAACACAACCAGCACAACTATCTAGGTGGTCCCTAGAAGCATCGGTTAGTCCATTATAAAAGATATCAAGTATTTCATTTTTCTTGAGAGGGTGATCAGGCAAAGCATTAAGTAACTGGAGAAGCCTCCCCCAAGCTTGTGGGAGACTCTCTTCTTCAATTTGCACAAAGTTAAATATTTCCTGCAAGGCAGCTTGTTTCTTATGGGCAGGAAAATATTTTTCAGAGAAGTAATATATGATATCCTGGGGACTACGCACACAACCAGGAGCAAGAGAATTAAACCATATCTTAGCATCACCCTTTAATGAGAAACGAAACAACTTACGAATATAGTAATAACGAATTTTTTCCTTGTGAGTGAATAGGGTGGCTATATCATTCAATTTAGTAAGATGTGCCACAACAGTTTCAGATTCATAACCATGGAAAGGATCAGATTCTACCAAAGTAATTAACTCAGGATCGACAGAGAATTCATAATCCTTATCAGTAACAAAGATAGGTGAAGTAGCAAACTTGGGATCATATTGCATTCTAGCATTCAAAGATTTTTCTTTCCACTTGCATAGTAATTTCTTAAGATCATCTCTATCTTTACAAGCAAGAAAGTCCCTAGCTACCTCTCCTTCCATAACATAACCCTTAGGTATATTAGGCAATTCATATCTAGGAGAGCTAGGTCTAGCAGGTGTCTCATAGTGTTCAGTTTCAGTAATTTCATCAGTTTCAGAAATATCATCAGTTGCAGCTTTGACTCTAGCAATTTGTTCATCAAGAAATTCACCCAGTGGCACAGTAGTATCAAGCAAAGTATCATCATAAGCATCATGCATAGCAGAAGTGCCATCATCAATTACTTGCGACATATCAGAATCAATAGCAGGTGGTGGTGTCACAAATTAACTCATAACAGAAGGTGAATCAAGTGCAGAGCTAGATGGCAGTTCCTTACCTGTCCTCGTAGTTGAGGGGTAGATCTTAGTTTTAGCATCTTTCAAATTCTTCATAGTGATCAACATATATAAATTCCAAGTGACTCAGAGAATAGAGCTATGCTCCCCCGCAACGGAGCCAGAAAAAGGTCTTGATAACCCACAAGTATAGGGGATCGCAACAGTTTTCGAGGGTAGAGTATTCAACCCAAATTTATTGATTCGACACAAGGGGAGCCAAAGAATATTCTCGAGTATTAGCAGCTGAGTTGTCAATTCAACCACACCTGAAAGACTTAGTATCTGCTGCAAAGTATTCAGTAGCAAAGTAGTATGGAAGTAACAGTAACAAAGGAAAAGTGACAGTAGCAGTGTTGTAGTGATTGTAACAGTAGCAACGGAAAAGTAACTTAGGAAAGACTAATACGTGAAAAGCTCGTAGGCAATGGATCAGTGATGGATAATTATGTCGGATGGCATTCATCATGCAACGGTTATAACATAGGGTGACACAGAACTAGCTCCAATTCATCAATGTAATGTAGGCATGTATTTCATATATAGTCATACGTGCTTATGGAAAAGAACTTGCATGACATCTTTTGTCCTACCCTCCCGTGGCAGCGGGGTCCTAATGGAAACTAAGGGATATTAAGGCCTCCTTTTAATAGAGAACCGGACCAAAGCATTAGCACTTAGTGAATACATGAACTCCTCAAACTACGGTAATCACCGGAAAGAATCCTAGTTATTGTCACCCTGGGGGATGCGGATCATAACTCGTAATAGGTGTCTACAACTTGCAAGATAGGATCAAGAACACATATATATTCATGAAAACATAATAGGTTCAGATATGAAATCATGGCACTCGGGCCCTAGTGACAAGCATTAAGCATAGCAAAGTCATAGCAACATCAATCTCAGAACATAATGGATACTAGGGATCAAACCCTAACAAAACTAACTCGATTACATGGTAAATTTCATCCAACCCATCACCGTCCAGCAAGCCTACGATGGGATTACTCACGAACGGCGGAGAGCATCATGAAATTGGTGATGAAGGATGGTTGGTGATGACGACGGCGTCGATTTCCCCTCTCCGGAGCCCAAAACGGACCCCAGATCTGCCCTCCCGAGGAAGAACAGGAGGTGGCGGCGGCCCCGTATCGTAAAACGCGATGAACTCTTCTCTCTGATTTTTTTTCTCCACGAATAGGAATATATAGAGTTGGAGTTGAGGTCGGAGGAGCTCCAGGGGGCCCACAAGACAGGGGGCGCGCCCTAGGGGGGGCGCGCCCTAGGGGGGTGCCCCCCTGGCTTGTGGCCAGGTGGTGGACCCCCTCCGGTTGATTCTTTCGCCAGTATTTTTATTAATTTCAAAAATATTCTCCGTAAATTTTCAGGTCAATCCGAGAACTTTTATTTCTGTACAAAAATAACACCAAGGCAATTCTGCTGAAAACAACGTCAGTCCGGGTTAGTTCCATTCAAATCATGCAAATTAGAGTTCAAAACAAGGGCAAAAGAGTTTGGAAAAGTAGATACGATGGAGATGTATCAATGCTTGGTAGCATAGATTGTATGCACCGGAAGTGGAAAACCGCCCTTCTGCTTGGCAGGGGCAGTACAAAGGGCCATGTCCGAGCTTGCCACTACTAGGGAAAACCTTATAGGTAGACGCTTACTAGTAGCGCGTGTTTATACCCCTCTCTACTGCTACTTACTAGTAGGATGGGTTTTATACCCCTCGCTACTACTAAGCGGATAGTAGTAGCACGGGTTTATACCCCTCGCTACTACTAAGTGGTCTCTACCGTGCCCCCCCCCCCGGGACATGCCATAGTAGTAGCGAGGGGTATAAACCCGCGCTACTACTAAGTTGATAGTAGTAGCGCGGGTTTATACCCCTCGCTACTACTAAGTACAAGGTAGGTGAAGTCCCCGTATCCTCGGCCGAATCCCTCCTCTCTCCCTCACTCCCCCCTCTCTCCATAGGATCTCCCATGGGGCTCCTTCCCAAGCACACCTCTCCTCCATGGCGCCCAACGAGGCCGCCTCCTCGCGTCACTGGCGTCTAGGAGCTCGCCCGTCTTCCCCCTCGCCTCCATGCCACCACGACGGAGCACCTCACCACCGGCGACCAGCCCCGATGCGCCCTCCATCTCCTTCCTCTCTCCCTTGTTTATCTTTTTCCCTCTCCCCCTCCCTCCGGTTTTACTCACCTCCCATGCCCATGCCTGCGTAGGCCGTCGACATGGCCAACCAGGAGCTCTCTGCCTTGGCCGCGAAGAGGATCCTCACACCGTCGTCTTGCTCTGCCCTGGATCCGGTCCCTCTCCAACAGCCGTCGCCGGATCTGGTCTGCCGCTGCCCGTCCGCACCTCCGGCGACCCCTGTCGTCGCTGGATCGAACCATTGACACCATTGACAACGCGCACGGGATCGAGATTTTTTTTGTTGGCTTTTGAAATTAATAGTAGTAGCGCGGGTCACAGACACACGCTACAGATAGTTAGTAGTAGCGCGCGTGGAACCCACGCTACTACTAACATAATTAGTAGCATGGGATGCACTGCGCTGCTACTACTAGTTAGCTATAGCGACGTAGTAGTAGCGCAGGCACCCACGCACCTACTAGGTGTTTAACCCGCGCTACTACTAGGCTTTTTCCTAGTAGTGTGCACTGTCATACTTGAGGTCGTTGCTTCACATGATCTCTGGATTTGGCACTCTTTTTTAGACATGGCCGGCTCTCACAACGGCATCAATGTGCTCCAGCGCTCTCCAATGTTTGCTAGGATGGCAGAAGGCAATTGCCTAGAGGTCAATGTTGATATCAATGGCCACCACTATAACAATGGATACTATCTAGCTGACGGTATCTATCCACACTGGACTACTCTTGTCAAAACAATCCCCAACCCTGTAGGAGAGAAGAGAAAGAGATTTTTCCAAGAGCAAGAGAGTGCTAGGAAGGATGTGGAATCGTGCCTTTGGTGTTCTGCAATCTTGATGGGGCATTGTTCGGTATCCTGCAAGAACTTGGAGCACCCAGAAGCTTTGGGAGGTGGTGACTGCTTGTGTGATCATGCACAACATGATTGTAGAGGATGAGCGGCCAGAACGTCTCTACGATCAAGGGTTTTAGTTTCAGGGTGACAATGTTGTGCCGGAGCATGGAGGAGCGCCAACGTTTGCACATTTCATCGAGTTTCATCATCACATGCGTGATTAGGAAACTCACATGCAGCTGCAAAATGATTTGGTTGAGCATATATGGATTTATATTGACAACCAAAAGATGTATCGGCCACCTTTTCGTTCGAATGTATTTGAGATAATTTAATGTCCATTTGCCTTGTAAATTATGAGATATTTATATCGTTATTGAACTATGAAATATTTATATTTTTACTGAACTATGTTAAACTAGGATCAAACTTTTTATATATATATATATGTGTGTGTGTGTGTGTGTGGGCGCGCGCGCGCGCGTGCGTGCGTGCGTGCGTGCGTGTGTGTGTGTGACAAAACAATCAAAATGTGGCTGCACGCCAGCCGCGTGGACGAAAAATGAATCAGCACGTTGAGCACACGACCGACCCAAACGAAAAACGGAACGACATGACAAATCAAACGGACAAAAAACGAACAAACTACGCGTTCGTTTGGGTGCTCTAAGCGCCAGGGACACTTGCCATTCCTAAACAAATACTCCTATGGAGCTAGTGGTGATCTGATAACCTTAGCAAAGAGTTGTCTGACTTTCGATCGTTACTTGGCCTACTACCCAAGTTGTCTCTCATGTCCACAGCTCCCGCGGTCGATCGATGGCCGGGAAGAAGTTGCTTGGACCCTAGCGCCTTTTGTTTTCTTGGGAGCTAACCGTATGATCCTCCTAATGCAAGTAGCCAGCGCGTGCGCCTAATGCAAGCAGGTTAGGACTTGGGAGTGACCCGGACATTCGATCCGTGACTGATCCGTCAAAGCAAAAAACGTCAACCAATCCAAAGGGTTTTCTGTGGAAAATGTCGGAAGCGTCAGCTGGCCAGCTGGGAACCCATTCAGATGCACATGGTTATATATATTTCATCACTCACGGGATCAGTGAAGACACCAGGGTCACTTGCCATTTCCACACAGAATATACTGTGCGCTTTTCAGATAGACTCGTTCTGTTACACGCACGTTTCTTTGCCTAAAACCCTACTGCGCACTGCGTGCACGTCATGGACGCTCGCGACCAATGGATAACCCTAGGGCAGGGCCGGGTACAGCAAAACTAGTATTAGACGCAGCTTATCGTTAAGGGAAGCCGAACAGGAGGCGTCTCCTCTCCTGAATGAGTGAGTGCACTAAATAATACAGTGCCTTTTCCTGTCTTGTGAAAAAAAAGTCTCTGGCTTTAACGATGTGTCGAGTGTGAACCGAAGGAAAACTGTCCGGACGGCCAACCCCAAAACGCAGCATGCGAACAGTCCAGGTGGGTTATGACGGAAGCCCAGAGGCCCGCACCGTCTTGATTTTTGCTGGTTAGGTACGATGGGCCAGATGGGCCCGCCTGTGGAGACAGTGTCTATCGCATTCGCAGCCTGGGTGCACGGGTCAACTCATTTTTGACCCCTAAACTTTCCCTTTCTATTTTTGGTTACATCCTCCAAATTCCCCTCGAGTCACTGTCGAATTACATCAGTTCCGCCATTGCTGATGGAATACGTACTACTACAGTATATTGCATCGGATAGGGAGAAAAATGTTATACGTCCGAGGTCGCACTGCATTGCACTAGCAAGTTTAACTGAACTGTTCGTCAGACTCGCTGCGACATTGCCACCGGTGAGCCGTCCGGCGATCGCGGCAGCACTGACGGCCACCGCATCATGCACGCATGCATGCAAAACGTATGTCCCTGCCTGATGATGTACGTATAGCATTGCCCGTCCCAAACGCCAGGACGTACTCGACCATGTGCATGGTGGTTCGTATCTTACTAAAAGGGTTGGGCGTGCTTTGCTGCGTCGTCGGTGTTGCTAGGTTTTCATAAAAAAAAAATACTCCATTTGTTTCAAAATATGAGGTGTAATTTTTTGAAAAATCAAAACTTTTCAAGTTTGGCCAAATTTGTAGAGAAATATATCAATATACATAATATCAAATCGGTATCATTAGATTCATCATGAATTTTTTTAAATTTTTCTGATTTAGTATTGTGGATGTCAATATTTTTGGCTCTAAACTTGGTCAAAGTTAAAGATATTATACTTTTCGAAAACTTAATACACTTTATGTCTTAAAACTGAGTGAGTATTTGGTTTGGCGAGAGGGGAAGACGATGAAGTGTGTTTTTTATTTATAATGCAGCGTGTTTGGTGGGCCTTCAGTGGTGTGATTCAGTGTTATTTGAATGAAAATTTCACGTGGCTGCATGTTCTATATTGGTGCTACAATATTGCATATTGACACTTTTTAAGGTCGTGAGAGGGGCCGGTTGATTGATATGTTTTTATAGGTCGATTGTTGTCGGTTGATTTAGAAAATCGTTGGACTGTCAAAATCGTAAACAAAATTCAAAATTAAATACCTCAATGAAATGAGAGAGCTTCAAAATTAAAGAGCACAAGGAATAAAAGAATATAATAACAAAGATGAATTAAAAGAATTTACTAAGAGAAATGAATTCAAAGATCTAAATAAGAGAGCTCCTTAAGAAATTGTTGACCCGGTCAAAATCAGGCGACCCAATTATAAATTGAAGACATCAATTGACTGCGAGGCCTTAAAATTAAGGAGCATAGTGTATTTATAAATATAGTATAGAAAAATTGAATAAGAGAGCTTTGAGAAATTGTTGATCCGGTCAAAATCGGATGACCCAATGTCAATTGGAGACCTCAATGAATGTGGGCTCTCGAATTCTAGGGGGGTTAGTGTTATAGTATATTAGGCACTACCAACACTCCAACAGCATGCATCGACAGGAGGGCCAACTCGATAGTCGAGTGTCCCTCTGCCATTGTGCTTAGTGAGCTGCTAGACAACGGGCTAGCTGCCTAGCTAAGCTAACTACTACCTCCGTCTTGGTTTATTGGTCCCCTTTGTATTCCGTGTCAAATTTTGATCAAAGATTTAACTAACAAAATATGAATGCATGTCACCAAAATTTATATCTTTGGATTCATATTTGTACAAAGTTTTCAATGATGCTATTTTTGGTGACATGCATTAACATTTTTTTAGATAATCTAAAGTAAAATTTTGGCATAAAATACAAAGAAGACCAATAAACCAAGACGGAGGTAGTAGGTGGTTACTGCTTAGTAAATCTCTGTGCATTTCGTAACTAGCTAGAGCACTTGTTGGCCTAGACGTGAAATATATTGCCCGCCTCACTTCATCAGTTCGGACTTTTGGATGAGTCAGGCCCTGTTTGGTTACAGAGACTAGACTAGAAAAAGTCTCTTTTAGTCCCTACGTAACCAAACAGGAGGGACTTTTCTTAAGGGACTAAAAAAAGACTCTACTGGAGGGTCTTTTTTCTTTAGTTCCTGGGACTAAAAAAAGTCTAGTCCCTTGCAACCAAACACCCCCTTAGCTGGAGCAAAAATTCAATAATCTACTGCTAACAGGTGCCGACCAGTTGACTCGTAACTAATACATGCGCTCATGTAAAAAAGGAGTAGGCACCATGTGAGACGTGCTGCTGCTACAGGCAACAAACCACTAACCACGTAGGGTTGATCGAGTAGAAGCAACGACGCGCCAAGCCGACAATTTCTCCATAACCTCAACCGCGTGGGGCTGCCATTTTTCGGTAATGCGAATGTGCAAGTCAGAGGAGCACGGGGGTACTCATGGCTATGCAATAATGCATGTATGGACCGACCTGCAGGCCTGGCGACCACTTGTTGACCCAATGGACGCCATTCTATTCTTGAGCGTATTATATACGTGGAACCATGGAGTGATTGCGCAGCACAGTGTGTGAATTATCACGTACGGGCTCAAATGTCAAAGGGCTCATAAGATCACTTCGGAAGTCTTCTTCCCCCACAACGCATGAGAAGCCTTACTTGAGAAGTGACTGTTGCGGTTAGGAATCTCAAGGCATGGCCGGTGGCAGAGCGGAATCATTTAGATCGATCGAGTGAGACACGGGGTGTTGGCCCGGCCGGCGGCCCGTACCGTGGCATGTGCACGGAAGCTTTTCGGAAATAAATGTAGTGGTAGGAGATTGGAGAGGATTCATTCGATCTGGGAAAGATGTGTGCCAGGACCAGCGCCGATCGACGCATGAGAAGCTTTGCAGCGAGACATATGGCACAATCAGCTCCAACCCCATGAGCTTCTGGCCCCTGCCGCATCCGTGTCTCGCTGCAAAAATGGGCCCTGAATTTCCGGAATCTTTGGCCGGGCCATGTGACAACATGAGCGATCTGTCTCAGTTGGACTGCCGGATGAAGCCTCAGGTTGACCTTGATAGCATGGCAACAACTTGAATTCCCTCGAAAGGAAAGGTTAGCAAGTTGGATGATCAGCACCACCGTAACCATGTGAAGGGCTCACTGTCGTGCAGCTGATGGCGGTGCTAGTGCTAACTACTGTTAGTACTGGCAAGGTAGCTGGTACTACTAAAAAAAAAGAGTGAGCCTGTCCAATATTAGCGAAAAAACTAGCAGTAGCGCGGGTTAAGAACCTAGCAGTATACGTTACAGCTAACCTATAGCAGTAGCGTGGGTCCACCAGCGCTACTGGTAAGTATAGTAGCAGTAGCGTGTTTCAGAACCCGCGCTACTAATAACTATTAGTAGCGCCCGTATCTAACCCTAGTTGTGCATGTTTCTTTTTTTATATTTACATTGTATTTACACACGGTTATACATATTAATATAAAACATTAATAATAATTGTGCAAGAAACTACATTTAGATAAAAGTGGTTGGATGCAAGTGATCAAGTTGAATTAGAGGAAAATATGATGTTGCGAATCGTAACATCATATTCTCCTCTAATTCAACATGGTCACTTGCATCCATCCACTTTAATCAAATATATGTCATCTAACTTATCATCCTCTTAATCATCTAACAACTCATCATCAACTTAATCATCTAACAACTCATCATCATCTTAATCATACCAAGTTAAAATGTCATAAAACAGAAAAACACCATACTATTCTCTCCTAGCTAGGTAGAACCTACTACTCTCTCCTAGGTAAAATAGCATAAAATAGTTAAGCTACGACCCCTCCATTGTGAAGAATAGAGATCCATCTATCTCTGATACGTGGCCTGAGCAAATCCTTCGCGCCTTCGCCAAGTGATTGTCTCCTAACTTCCATCAATTTACTAAATCCTTTGAGTTTCAGTCTATCATCGCTTTTAAAAATCGAGTATGCATTGCGGAATTTTATAGGCCACCGCGGCCGTAAGCTGATGACATTCAAATGACCTTCTACAAGCATCAGTCGAGGCACAACCTCCGAAGGGAATTTCTGTTGAAGAACATAATAATAACATAGTTAGCAATCTAGTTTTGCTTATGAAAAATTTATGTATGCAAAAGATGGACTAATTAATAACAGAATAGTAAAAAAGAATCTTACCATGCTATCTACTGCAATGTTACCACTGTTCAACGGGTGCACTAGTGGCACGTATTCAGAAAAACTTTCGCCAATATCTTCATAATTGGTCTTATAAAGATCAATATCATTAATAAATGAGATCAAATGATCTATCTCCAACCAAGTTAGTTCGGAGCCATGACTGTAGTAGGTCTGATCTACTATCTTTTGAATATTTGGTGAAGAAGAGAAATAAGCTGACAATTAAAGACAAACAAGTTAATTAGGAATGAACACCAACTATTTTTAAATAAACAATATAAATTAATTAACAAATATGGTTGACAAACTTACATGGAGGTAAAACTGGAAGCATATCGACATCCACCCAAATGTCGATATTACCTTCAATATGATCTTCAGGACGAAGATCGAAGGTTATTTCCATATCCTCCTGAAATCCATATGCCTTGGCTAGAGCTTCCCAATTTGAGCAACCCAATTCTGAGTTATTAACTGCATTCATTACTTTAACCAGAAATATGTGACCATGTTTAGTCCTCAGGTTAGCTCTCCTCGTCTCCATACTCTCATGGTCTTGGAAACCGAGCCTCTCCAAGACATACCGTCTTGCATGGCAGGGGATGAACTAGTCGAATTGTGTAAAACAGAAATTACACCACTAGTAGAAAACAGGGCTTTGAAACGGGCCAGAATATTGCATTAGTCCCGGTCGTGTTACGAACCGGGACTAATGGGTGCATCAGTCCCGGTTCATGAGGCCAGGGCGCCGGCCGGGCCTCGGCAGGAACCAGTCCCGGTTCGTCTGACCCCTTTAGTCCCGGTTCCAGACACGAAACGGGACTAAAGGGCCTCGCTCCTGGCCCAGTCCCTTTAGTCCCGGTTGGTGGCTGGAACCGGGACTAAAGAGGCACCTTTAGTCCCGGTGCTAGCCACCAACTGGGACTTATACAACGGCTATATAAATGCTCGCCCCTGCCCGGTCACTCCTCTGTTTTTTGGCCGGCCGGCGTTTGGGAGGTGTGTTGCTCTCTGTTCTCACCTCCTATGCACATGAGGTGTTCGATGAAATGTCGGAGCCACACTTAAGTTTTCTCCTCTCCAAGCTCGACCTCCAAGCTACATTTTCCCTAAGATTTGTTTAGGTTTGGCGGTGCACCAACTACACAAGTGTTCTAAAAGGTTAACGACTTCATCGTTTTATCTCTCACTGCTAGTTTAGCTCATTTCAAATGCTCTAGAAGTAGAGTGCGGTTTGTGGGTTTTAGTGGAGGAGTGTATGTGGGAGTTCTTTTGATTTAGACGCACAATTAGAGCTGAAATTAACTTCTTAGAGTCTGCACATGTGTAGGGTGCCATCCCCGTCCCCGTCCTCACCGATGTCGATCGCCCGCGCCGATCTCGTCGCCGGCATCACCGTGGTGAGCCTCTTGTTCTTATCTTCTTTTTAAAATAAAAAAATTCTTACTTGTATGATTTAGATAGATACTTGTATAATTTTCTTACTTGTATGTTGTTCTATGAGAACTATGTATGAACTTTATGTATTTATTTTTTCAGTAATAACATTTGATCACTATTGTACTTTGGTTTTAATGTGATGATGAACTTCTATTAATTTGATCACTTCTCTATTCATGATGTTCTGTAATGGTTTTTGATACATTTAATTATATAATGCACGCAGATGAACCGGCAATGGATGTACGGTGACCGACGCACCTCCGAGTACATTGAGGGCCTACATAAATTTCTCGAAGTGGCTGAGGCAAACAAGCAGAATGGTTTTATGTATTGTCCATGTACTGTCTGTGAGAATTCGAAGGATTACTCCAACTCTAAAACCCTTCACTTCCACCTGCTTGAGAAGGGTTTCATGCCACACTATAATGTTTGGACCAAGTACGAAGAAAGAGGGATTATGATGGAAGACAACGAAGAAGAAGAGGATGATGACAGCTATCGTCCTATGTACCGTGAATACGGTGATACTGCAATGGGGGAGGCTGAAGATCAAGAGGCACCAGACGATGTGCCCGATGATGATCTTCGCCGGGTCATTGTTGATGCACAGAGAGAATGCGAAAGTGAAAGGGAGAAGTTGAAGTTCGATCGCATGTTAGAGGATCACAAAAAAGGGTTGTATCCAAACTGCGAAGATGGCAACACAAAGCTCGGTACCACACTGGAATTGCTGCAATGGAAGGCAGAGAATTGTTTATCTGACAAGGGATTTGAAAAGTTATTGAAAATAATGAAGAATAAGCTTTCAAAGGATAACGAATTGCCTGACACTACGTATAGAGCAAAGAAGGTTCTCTGCCCTCTAGGATTAGAGGTGCATAAGATACATGCATGCCCTAATGACTGCGTCCTCTACCGCGGTGAGTACGAGGAAATTAACGCATGCCCGGTATGCAATGCATTGCGGTATAAGATCAGACGAGATGACCCTGGTGATGTTGAGGGCGAGCGCCCTAGGAAGAGGGTTCCTGCCAGGGTGATGTGGTATGCTCCTATATATAATACCACGGTTGAAACGTCTGTTCATAAACAAAGAGCATGCCAAGTTGTTGTGATGGCACAAAGAAGACCGTAAGAAAGACGGGAAGTTGAGAGCACCCGCTGATGGGTCGCAGTGGAGAAAAATCGAGAGAAAGTGGGAGGACTTTGCAGGTGACGCAAGGAACGTATGGTTTGGTTTAAGTGCAGATGGCATTAATCCTTTTGGGGAGCAGAGCAGCAATCATAGCACATGGCCCGTGACTCTATGTATCTATAACCTTCCTCCTTGGTTGTGCATGAAGCGGAAGTTTATTATGATGCCAGTGCTCATCCAAGGCCCTAAGCAACCCAGCAACGACATTGATGTGTACCTAAGGCCATTAGTCGAAGAGCTTTTACAGCTGTGGAATGGAAAAGGTATACGTGTGTGGGATGAGCATAAACAAGAGGAATTTGACCTACGAGCGTTGCTGTTTGTAACCATCAATGATTGGCCTGCTCTTAGTAACCTTTCAAGACAGACAAACACGGGATACAACGCATGCACGCACTGTTTAGATGATACCCAAAGTATATATTTGGACAAATGCAAGAAGAATGTGTACCTGGGACATCGTCAATTTCTTCCGACCAAGCATGCCTTAAGAAAGAAAGGCAAGCATCTCAAAGGTGAGGCAGATCACCGAAAGAAGCTTGTCGTCCGTACTGGTGATGACATACTTGATATGGTCAAGGATTTACAAATAATCTTTGGAAAGGGTCCTGGCGGACAATCTGTTCCGAATGACGCTGAGAGACGCGCACCCATGTGGAAGAAGAAATCTATATTTTGGGACCTACCCTACTGGAAAGACCTAGAGGTCCGCTCTGCAATCGACGTGATGCACGTGACAAAGAATCTTTGCGTGAACGTGCTAGGCTTCTTGGGCGTGTATGGGAAGACAAAAGATACACCGGAGGCACGGGAGGACCAGCAACGTGTGAACGATAAAGACGGCATGCATCCAAAGCAGTATCAAGGTCCTGCCAGCTACGCTCTAACCAAAGCGGAGAAGGAAATCTTCTTTGAATGCCTGCTCAGTATGAAGGTCCCGTCTGGCTTCTCGTCGAATATAAAGGGAATAATAAACATGGCAGAGAAAAAATTCCAGAACCTAAAGTCTCATGACTGCCACGTGATTATGACGCAAATGCTTCCGGGTGCATTGAGGGGGCTTCTACCGGAAAACGTTCGATTAGCCATTGTGAACCTATGTGCATTCCTCAATGCAATCTCTCAGAAGGTAATCGATCCAGAAATCCTACCAATGTTACGAAATGATTTGGTGCAATGTCTTGTCAGCTTCGAGTAGGTGTTCCCACCATCCTTCTTCAATATCATGACTCACGTCCTAGTTCATCTAGTCGACGAGATTGCCATTCTGGGTCCTGTATTTCTACACAATATGTTCCCCTTTGAGAGGTTCATGGGAGTCTTGAAGAAATATGTTCGTAATCGTGCTAGGCCAGAAGGAAGCATCTCCATGGGCCATCAAACAGAGGAGGTCATTGGGTTTTGTGTTGACTTTTTTCCTGACCTTCAGCCGATTGGTGTCCCTAAATCGCGGTATGAGGGGAGACTGGGTGGAAAATGCACGCTAGGAGCGAAATCAATAATATGTACTTACGGGCATTCTTGGGCGCAAGCACACTACACAGTTCTACAGAATTCTACCTTGGTGGCCCCGTATATGAATGAACACAAGAATATTCTGCGCTGGACACACCCGGAGCAGTCCTGGATTACACGTGAACACATCGGGACTTTCTGCGGTTGGTTGCAAATGCGTCTCATGCGTAACAACACTATTGCAGATGACATGTACTTGTTGGCCAGGACACCATCTTCGACTGTATTGACTTACCAAGGGTACGAGATAAATGGTAATACATTTTACACGATCGCCCAATATAAAAAAGCACCAACCAAAACAGTGGTGTCCGCTTTGATGCAACAATCACTAATAGGGCAAAGGACGCATATTATGGTTACATAGAGGAGATATGGGAACTTGACTATGGACATGAATTTAAGGTCCCTTTGTTTCGGTGCAAATGGGTCAATCTGTCAGGAGGCGGCGTATAGTTAGACCCGCAGTACGGAATGACAACAGTGGATCTCAACAATCTTGGGTACACAGAGAAACCATTCGTCCTAGCCAATGATGTGGCGCAGGTTTTCTATGTGAAGGACATGTCTACCAAACCGAGAAAAAAAAGATAAGGAAGCGGATAAATCAAACGATGAGCCAAAGCTAAACATAGTTCTTTAAGGGAAAAGAAACATCGTGGGGGTGGAGGGCGAGACAGACATGTCTGAAAATTATGAAAAGTTTCATGAAATTCTTCCCTTCGAAGTGAAGGCTGACCCAAGCATCTTGTTAAACGATGAAGATTATCCATGGTTACGGCGCAATAAGCAAGGGACACACGCGAAGAAAAAGTGAAGACTTTCTCTCCACAACTATTTTGATGATGGCTTTCATCTAGAATATCACTGTAGTTACATGTGAAGAATTGAAATCCTTTTGTAATAGACGAGTTTTCGTCCGAAACCCTAATACTTCGAAAGAGATTGTGTACACGAAGTGCATCCAGTTTTTCCTGTAACCCTCTCAACTTTTTAGCACATGCTATGTGGGTGAAATTATGATACCATGCCAACTTTCAACCATTTCAGACAGTGCTTTTCAATTCAGGGTCATTTTAGCTCAAAATAAATCATGAAATGATGAAAAACAGCAAATGAAGTCAGAAAAGGGTTGAAAAGTGATGATGTGGCTTTGAATGGTGCATATTGAATGCAGAAAAAGTCTTGAGTTAAAATATGTTTAAAAAAATGAAATCTCTTTGTAATAGATGAGTTTTCGTCCAAAACACTGATACTTTGAAAGAGATTGTCCAGTTTGTACACGAAGTGCATCCAGTTTTTCCTGTAACCCTCTCAACTTTTTAGCACATGCTATGTGGGTGAAATTATGATACCATGCCAACTTTTAACCATTTCAGAGTTCATTTGCAGTGCTTTTCAATTCAGGGTCATTTTAGCTCAAAATAAATCATGGAATGAATGAAAAATAGCAAATGAAGTCAGAAAAGGGTTGAAAAGTGATGATGTGGCTTTGAATGGTGCATATTGAATGCAGAAAAAGTCTTGAGTTAAAATATGTTTAAAAAATTGAAATCCCTTTGTAATAGACGAGTTTTCGTCCGAAACCCTCATACTTCGAAAGAGATTGTCCAGTTTGTACACGAAGTGCATCCAGTTTTTCTTGTAACCCTCTCAACTTTTTAGCACATACTATGTGGGTGAAATTATGATACCATGCCAACTTTCAACCATTTTAGAGTTCATTTGCAGTGCTTTTCAATTCAGGGTCATTTTAGTTCAAAATAAATCATGAAATGCATGAAAAATAGCAAATGAAGTCAGAAAAGTGTTGAAAAGTGATGATGTGGCTTTGAATGATGCATATTGAATGCAGAAAAAGTCTTGAGTTAAAATATGTTAAAAAAATGAAATCTCTTTGTAAAAGACGTGTTTTCGTCCGATCAAAGTTATTTAACTTAATATTATATAAAATTTATGCAACTAAAATTATCAAAGTTATTTTGTTAAAAACTTTAATAGCAAAAAGAATATTCATAAAGTATTTTTTGTTAAGAACTTTTAATATGCAAAAAAAATAACATAAAAAATAGCAAAAATGAAAATAGATGCGCTTATAGAGAAAATTCAACCTAAATTCAAATTTTCTCTATAAAGCGCATCTATTTTCACTTTAGTAACAGCGAGATAGTAGAAACATGTTCGTTTTGAGAGAGGCTCGTGCTGCCTCTCTCACAGAGTGGCTTATAAGCTGGTCGTCGTGCTCCTCAACTAGCGAGGTGAGACTAAACTCCCACCACAGCCAGGATCAACCCTTTAGTCCCGGTGGATGGCTCTAACCGGGACTAAAGGTCCCCCTTTAGTCCCGGTTGGAGCCACCAACCGGGACTAAAGGGCTGGGCTTCCCGCCCTTTGGGCTGCTGAAATTCAACTTTAGTCCCGGTTGGATCCACCAACCGGGACTAAAGGGCTGGGGCCCTTTAGTCCCGGTTGGTGGCTCCAACCGGGACTAAAGGCTGGGGTATATAAGTGGACCAAAATCCATATGCAGCTTTCGATCTCCATCTCCCCCGACGGCGCCGAAGAAAACCTCGACGCCGCCAGGCTGCCGGACCGCGCCGTCGCCTCCCCGAGCCCGCTCCTCGTCACCCCGCCCCCGTGGCCGCCCCTGACGCTGCCCCCGTCGCCACCCCCGACGCCGTCCCGGTCGCCATCCCCGTCGCCGTCCCCGTCGCCGCCCCGAGCCCGCTCCCCTCCTCCTCCTAGGTGAGCCGCTGGCACACCGCCGTTCCCCTCCTCCTATCCCCCCCCCCCCCCGCGGTCACCGTCATCGCCCGTCCCCGTCACCGGCCGAAGCATGCGGATTGTGCTATAAATTTTTTGGGATAGAATTCAGTGGCGGATCCACATGGGGACAAGGGTGTACATCTGTACACCCAAAAGTTTTGCCAGGAAATTTTTATATATGATCTAGATTAGGTACATGTAAATGAAGTGGTGCAGTTTGTGCAATAAACATCATGTCCATTCATATAAATTGGTCTCAAATGTCTCGTCCAACAACACAAATATCTTGTTTCAGCCATGACATGTTTTCTGATTGTGTAGAAAATAATCTTCATTTTTTGTTATTTTCTATAGGGTATTGTCATTATTATTGGAGAAAAGGTTCTTACTACATACATGTACTTTTTAGATATTACTTCGCGAAAAAAAATTGAACACCCAATTTTTAAATCCTAGATCCGCCACTGATAGAATTGACATGCCAGTTCATCTAAAATCAGTGAAACATATTAGGTAGGTACAATTGATAGCGTCATTAGTTAGAAGAACACTGCAACTATAAACTCAAGCTGTATGTTGAGAATTAGAAGCAAAAATGTTGTCATGCATTGTATAGGCTCTTTTTTGTTTTCCTTTGAAATGTGGAGGATATGAATCAATCCTATGTAGGGATAGGAATGCATATTAAATATGGTATTGTTGTTATTGTTGTTAAATAAAATGATATTTGCTATATAGCCACAATTTGTTCTCGTCGACGATGCCAAACCTGCATCCTCGTCGACGACTCGGTGCCGACAACCAGTTTGAGAGGCGCCATGTCCGGGACTGGGCTCTGCCGGGCTGGCACTGGGAGGTGCTACCTTCCGGGCCGCGCACCTTGGTGAGAAATCCGGGTCTCGTCGTCGACCCGGAGCTTCTTTGGTGGCGGTCGCGTGGGCCACTATCGGTGCAGAGGGAGCCGGCCCCCGCGGAGGTGGTACGTCGTCATATCAGGGAGGAGGACGAGCACGTCCGTCGCTACATGGTCGCGTTGGACGCCAGGTTCTCCAATACCTGGCAGGTTATTCAGGGATCTCAGCCGAGCTATGATCCGGCGATGGTTCCTTCTCTTTGGGTGTCCACCGCCTGTGCCATGAGACGTCAACTCGATCTGTATTAATTAATGATATTATATGATAATATTCGAGTTGTATTAGCGATAATATTCGATGCTTCATTAACTGGATTATTCAAGATGTATTAGTGATATTATATGATAATATTATATGAAGAGTCCCCGACGATCGCCGGTGATATCATATGTATTAGTGATATTATATGATGATCTTGCTTCAAAATTTTGCCGTCGATTTTTAATCTTAGAATCATGAACACAGGAAATGTCGACATCGTCTAACGACGATAGGATCCCTCAGTGCCCTTTGTGCTGGGACGACAGGGGTCTATGCGACATTTATCCTCACCTGGACAACGATAGGTCGTTCACCGTCAAGCTAACAGAAGAATTTAGTATTATTACGGTATGTACAGACGACATGTATTTTTTGTTAATGAAGTATGACGTGTGCTTTTTTGCTTTAATTAACCTTTAATTTTTTTTGTACAATTCGACTAGTGCGTTCCCTGTCATGCAAGATTCGTTGTCTTGGACCAGTTCCATTTCAAAGAGAAGGATAGTAGAGAGCCTAAGATAGCTCACCTAAGAATGGAGCATTACACTTTTGTTGTTAAGGTGAAAAATAACGAAGATCACACATATTTTGGTTGTTCTAATTGGAGAGCATTTTGCAATGCGTATGGGTTGGACGAGGACATGAACATTACCTTCGATCTTGGTAATGACGATGTTCGTGATAATAATATAGATATTTGGGTGCATGCGGAGGATGACTTGATTCCGGTGCTACCTCCAGGTGTGTTTGTCAACAGATTTGTTAGGTACTTTATATTGATTATTCAAAAGTATTTGGTACTCATCCCGACTAAATTTCTTTATTTTTAATTATCAGCTTATTTCCATGCTACAAGAACTACCCGAGAGATAATAGATCGGACGTACTACAGTCATGACTCCAAACTTACTTGTTCGGAGATAAATCATCTCATTTATTTATTCATGATGTTGAGGATCATGCTAAACATTACCGGACTGGCAACATTTATAATGGATATGTGCCACTAGTGCACAAGTTGAACCATCATAACATCACTTCAAACAACTTTGTAAGATTTTTTTACCATTGCATCACTAGGCCATCTTTTTCATATATACATTGTTCTAAGCAAAACTAGTTTGCTAACTATGTTATTATTACTAATGTTTTTCAATCGGTACTCCCCCCAGAGACCGTGCCTAGATGGATGTTCACAAATGGTTAGCTTACGGCCACTCCCGATTAATTACAGTGGTAGCTACAGGATATCTAAAAGTGAAGAAACCCTGACAATCACAGGATGGAGAAATGCAATACAAGCATTTACGCTACCACTTGGAGAGGAATACTTGCGCATCCCACAAGTTGGAGATAGGTTGATCTGTGTTCTTCAATCGGGAGATGGCGGAGTTCGCCTTTATTTTGCTTTTTTACCTAGCAGTAGTTAGTGTTTCAACCTTCTTATAACTACAATAATGAGGATCGTTGATTAAGATGATGATGAGTTCACTAGTAGAAAACAGACCTTTTGTCCGCAGCTTTAGTCCCGGTTTGGATTTGAACCGGCACTAATGTGACCATTAGTCCCGGTTCGGGACGGGCATCATTAGTCGCGGTTCGTTCCGGACCTTTAGTCCCGGTTCGTAACACGAACCGGGACTAAAGGGGTTGTGCCAGGCTGGGGCCCCCACGAGCCCCTTTAGTCCCGGTTTGTATCACCAACCGGGACTAAAGGCCCCCCCTTTAGTCCCGGTTGGAGACACCAACCGGGACTAAAGGGTTGAGGCTTTAGTCCCGGTTGGTGTCTCCAACCGGGACTAAAGGTTGGACCTTTAGTTCCGGTTGGAAACACCAACCGGGACTAAAGGGGTTCTGAATTTTTTTATTTTTCTGTTTTTAGTTTCTGTTTTAAAATGCTTATATCTTTTAAGATATTTTATGTTTTTGAGTGATTCTTTTTGCATTAGATTCAAAATTTTGTCTAGTTTCTGTTTGTGCCATTATTTTTCAAATTTGAATGGTTTAAATTTTAATTTGTTCAAATTTGCTTCAAACCCTAGATTGTGAATAACTTGAGTTTACAAATAGTTTTTAATTTAATTCTTTTTGCTCCTAGTCACGTGTTAGATTTTTGTCACAGTAAGATTTATTTGGTTATTTTTGGAATAATTTAAAAAAATGAAATGCCTTTGTAACAGACGATTTTCGTCCGAAACCTTGATACTTCGAAGGAGATGGTCCAGTTTGTGCACGAAGTGCATCCAGTTTTTGCCGTAACCCTCTCAACTTTTTAGCACATGCTATGTGGGTGAAATGATGATACCATGCCAACTTTCAACCTTTTCAGAGTTCATTTGTAGGGCTTTTCAATTTCAGGGTCATTTAGCTCAAAAAAATCATTAAATGCATGAAAAATAGCAAATGGAGTCAGAAAGGGTTGAAAATTGATGGCGTGGCTTCGAATGGTGCATACTGAACACACAAAAAGTCTGGAGTTGAAATAAGTTTAAAAAAATGAAATGCCTTTGTAACAGACGAGTTTTCGCCTAAAACCCTGATACTTTGAAAGAGATTGTTCATTTTGTACACGAAGTGCATCCAGTTTTTGCCGTAACCCTCTCAACTTTTTAGCACATGCTATGTGGGTGAAATGATGATACCATGCCAAGTTTCAACCTTTTCAGAGTTCATTTGTAGTGCTTTTCCATTTCAGGGTCATTTAGCTCAAACTGTACCCCCCCCCCGTGGACCGCCTTTTTTAGCTTTGTAGAAAATAAACGAAAATGATTAAATCTTCAAAAAATAAAATCCTTTGAGATGTAGTTAGGTTTTAGTGTCTAGTTGGTATAGAAATTTTGAAATATGAATTTTGACCTTTTTTGCAAAAAAACGCAAAAAAAAGTAAAACGGCCATAACTTTTGCATACGATGTCGAAAAAAAAAGTTTAATACATAGGTACACTTCGGATCAAGGTCCGGGCACAACCCACCGCAAGATTCCCTCCATTACTGCCCGACGTGGCCGTTCCCCCCCTCCGTGCGACGGCGGCGGCGATGTCGGTGAGGGGGGTCACACCACTGAGCACCGTGCCTGGTGCTTGCACCCGCCACCGCACTTCCGGACATGTAGGAGGGCCCAGCTAAAGACCTGGCGGCATAGCTACCCCCCCAAACTACACCCGTCCCGTCTAACCCTGGAACCGTTGACCGGGCGGTCTACGCCATTGACTTTCGCCGGACGGGGTTTGACCGATGGACATTTTCACCTGGGTGTGATAGCCAAGCACATAGGTACACTTCGGATCAAGGTCCGGACACAACCCACCGCAAGATTCGTGACGTTACTGCCGGACGTGGCCGTTCCCCCCCTCCGTGCGACGGCGACGGCGACGTCGGTGAGGGGGGTCACACCACGGAGCCCCGTGCCGGGTGCTTGCACCCGCCACCGCACTTCCGGACGTGTAGGAGGGCCCAGCGAAAGACCTGGCGGCATAGCTACCGCCCAAACTACACCCGTCCCGTCTAACCCTGCGAGAGTTGACCGGGCATAGCTACGCCTTTGACTTTCGCCGGACGGGGTTTGACCGATGGACATTTTCACCTGGGTGTGATAGCCAAGCACATAGGTACACTTCGGATCAAGGTCCGGACACAACCCACCGCAAGATCCGTGACGTTACTGCCGGACGTGGCCGTTCCCCCCCTCCGTGCGACGGCGACGGCGACGTCGGTGAGGGGGGTCACACCACGGAGCCCCGTGCCGGGTGCTTGCACCCGCCACCGCACTTCCGGACGTGTAGGAGGGCCCAGCTAAAGACCTGGCGGCATAGCTACCCCCCCCCCCAAACTACACCCGTCCCATCTAACCCTGGAACCGTTGACCCGGCGGTCTACGCCTTTGACTTTCGCCGGACGGGGTTTGACCGATGAACATTTTCACCTGGGTGTGATAGCCAAGCACATAGGTACACTTCGGATCAAGGTCCGGGCACAACCCACCGCAAGATTCGCTCCGTTACTGCCCGACGTGGCCGTTCCCCCCCTCCGTGCGACGGCGGCGGCGACGTCGGTGAGGGGGGTCACACCACTGAGCACCGTGCCTGGTGCTTGCACCCGCCACCGCACTTCCGGACGTGTAGGAGGGCCCAGCTAAAGACATTGTGGCATAGCTACCCCCCCAAACTACACCCGTCCCATCTAACCTTGGAACCGTTGACCGGGCGGTCTACGCCTTTGACTTTCGCTAGACGGGGTTTGACCGATGGACATTTTCACCTGGGTGTGATAGCCAAGCACATAGGTACACTTCGGATCAAGGTCTGGGCACAACCCACCGCAAGATCCGTGACGTTACTGCCCGACGTGGCCGTTCCCCCCCTCCGTGCGACGGCGGCGGCGACGTCGGAGAGGGGGGTCACGCCTCGGAGCCCCGTGCCGGGTGCTTGCACCCGCCACCGCACTTCCGGACGTGTAGGTGGCCCCAGCGAAAGACCTGGCGGCATAGCTACCGCCCAAAGTACACCCGTCCCGTCTAACCCTGCGAGAGTTGACCGGGCATTGCTACGCCTTTGACTTTCGCCGGACGGGGTTTGACCAATGGACATTTTCACCTGGGTGTGATAGCCAAGCACATAGGTACACTTCGGATCAAGGTCCGGCCACAACCCACCGCAAGATTCCCTCCGTTACTGCCCGACGTGGCCGTTCCCCCCCTCCGTGCGACGGCGGCGGCGACGTCGGTGAGGGGGGTCACACCACTGAGCACCATGCCTGGTACTTGCACCCGCCACCGCACTTCCGGACGTGTAGGAGGGCCCAGCTAAAGACCTGGCGGCATAGCTACCCCCCCAAACTACACCCGTCCCGTCTAACCCTGGAACCATTGACCGGGCGGATTACGCCTTTAACTTTCGTTGGACGGGGTTTGACCGATGTACATTTTCACGTGGGTGTGATAGCCAAGCACATAGGTACACTTCGGATCAAGGTCCGGGCACAACCCACCGCAAGATCCGTGACGTTACTGCCCGACGTGGCCGTTCCCCCCCTCCGTGCGACAGCGGCAGCGATGTCGGTGAGGTGGGTCACACCACGGAGCCCCGTGCTGGGTGCTTGCACCCGCCACCGCACTTCCAGACGTGTAGGAGGGCCCAGCGAAAGATCTGGCGGCATAGCTACCGCCCAAACTACACCCGTCCCGTCTAACCCTGGAATCGTTGACCGGGCGGTCTACGCCTTTAACTTTCGTTGGACGGGGTTTGACCGATGGACATTTTCACCTGGGTGTGATAGCCAAGCACATAGGTACACTTCGGATCAAGGTCCGGGCACAACCCACCGCAAGATTCCCTCCGTTACTGCCCGACGTGGCCGTTCCCCCCCTCCGTGCGACGGCGGCGGCGACGTCGGTGAGGGGGGTCACACCACTGAGCACCATGCCTGGTGCTTGCACCCGCCACCGCACTTCCGGACGTGTAGGAGGGCCCAGCTAAAGACCTGGCGGCATAGCTACCCCCCCAAACTACACCTGTCCCGTCTAACCCTGGAACTGTTGACCGGGCGGTCTACCCCTTTGACTTTCGCTGGACGGGGTTTGACCGATGGACATTTTCACCTGGGTGGGATAGCCAAGCACATAGGTACACTTCGGATCAAGGTCCGGTCACCACCCACCGCAAGTTCCGTGACGTACTGTCCCACGTGGCCGTTCTCCCCCTCCGTGCGATGGCGACGGCGACGTCGGTGAGGGGGGTCACACCACGGAGCCCCGTGCCGGGTGCTTGCACCCGGCACCGCACTTCCGGACGTGTAGGAGGGCCCAGCGAAAGACCTGGCGGCATAGCTACCGCCCAAACTACACCCGTCCCGTCTAACCCTGCGAGAGTTGACCGGGCATAGCTACGCCTTTGACTTTCACCGGACGGGGTTTGACCGATGGACATTTTCACCTGGGTGTGATAGCCAAGCACATAGGTACACTTCGGATCATGGTCCGGGCACTACCCACCGCAAGATTCCCTCCGTTACTGCACGACGTGGCCGTTCCCCCCCTCCGTGTGACGGCGGCGGCGACGTCGGTGAGGGGGGTCACACCACGGAGCCCCGTGCCGGGTGCTTGTACCCGGCACCGCACTTCCGGACGTGTAGGAGGGCCCAGCGAAAGACCTGGCGGCATAGCTACCGCCCAAACTACACCCGTCCCGTCTAACCCTGCGAGAGTTGACCGGGCATAGCTACGCCTTTGACTTTCGCCGGACGGGGTTTGACCGATGGACATTTTCACCTGGGTCTGATAGCCAAGCACATAGGTACACTTCGGATCAAGGTCCGGGCACAACCCACCGCAAGATTCCCTCCATTACTGCCCGACGTGGCCGTTCCCCCCCTCCGTGCGACGGCGGCGGCGATGTCGGTGAGGGGGGTCACACCACTGAGCACCGTGCCTGGTGCTTGCATCCGCCACCGCACTTCCGGACATGTAGGAGGGCCCAGCTAAAGACCTGGCGGCATAGCTACCCCCCCAAACTACACCCGTCCCGTCTAACCCTGGAACCGTTGACCGGGCGGTCTACGGCTTTGACTTTCGCCGGACGGGGTTTGACCGATGGACATTTTCACCTGGGTGTTATAGCCAAGCACATAGGTACACTTCGGATCAAGGTCCGGACACAACCCACCGCAAGATCCGTGACGTTACTGCCGGACGTGGCCGTTCCCCCCCTCCGTGCGACGGCGACGGCGACGTCGGTGAGGGGGGTCACACCACGCAGCCCCGTTCCGGGTGCTTGCACCCGCCACCGCACTTCCGGACATGTAGGAGGGCCCAGCGAAAGACCTGGCGGCATAGCTACCGCCCAAACTACACCCGTCCCGTCTAACCCTGCGAGAGTTGACCGGGCATAGCTACGCCTTTGACTTTCACTGGACGGGGTTTGACCGATGGACATTTTCACCTGGGTGTGATAGCCAAGCACATAGGTACACTTCGGATCAAGGTCCGGGCACTACTCACCGCAAGATTCCCTCCGTTACTGCACGACGTGGCCGTTCCCCCCCTTCGTGCGACGGCGGCGGCGACGTTGGTGAGGGGGTCACACCACTGAGAACCATGCCTGGTGCTTGCACCCGCCACCGCACTTCCGGACGTGTAGGAGGGCCCAGCTAAAGACCTGGCGGCATAGCTACCCCCCCAAACTACACCCGTCCCGTCTAACCCTGGAACCGTTGACCGGGCGGTCTACGCCTTTGACTTTCGCTGGACGGGGTTTGACCGATGGACATTTTCACCTGGGTGTGATAGGCAAGCACATAGGTACACTTCGGATCAAGGTCCGGGCACAACCCACCGCTAGATTCCCTCCGTTACTGCCCGATGTGGCCGTTCCCCCCCTACGTGCGACGGCGGCGGTGACGTTGGTGAGGGGGGTCACACAACGGAGCCCCGTGCCGGGTGCTTACACCCGCCACCGCACTTCCGGACGTGTAGGAGGGTCCAGCTATAGACCTGGCGGCATAGCTACCCCCCTAAACTACACCCGTCCCGTCTAACCTTGGAACCGTTGACCGGGCGGTCTATGCCTTTGAGTTTCGCTGGACGGGGTTTGACCGATGGATATTTTCACCTGGGTGTGATAGCCAAGCACATAGGTACACTTCGGATCAAGGTCCGGGCACAACCCACCGCAAGATCCGTGATGTTACTGCCCGACGTGGCCGTTCCCCCCCTCCGTGCGACGACGGTGGCGACGTCGGTGAGGGGGGTCACACCACGGAGCCCCGTGCCGGGTGCTTGCACCCGCCACCGCACTTCCGGACATGTAGGAGGGCCCAGCGAAAGACCTGGTGGCATATCTACCGCCCAAACTACACCCGTCCCGTCTAACCCTGCGAGAGTTGACCGGGCATAGCTACGCCTTTGACTTTCGCCGGACGGGGTTTGACCGATGGACATTTTCACCTGGGTGTGATAGCCAAGCACATAGGTACACTTCGGATCAAGGTCCGGGCACAACCCACCGCAAGATTCCCTCCATTACTGCCCGACGTGGCCGTTCCCCCCCTCCGTGCGACGGCGGCGGCGATGTCGGTGAGGGGGGTCAGACCACTGAGCACCGTGCCTGGTGCTTGCATCCGCCACCGCACTTCCGGACATGTAGGAGGGCCCAGCTAAAGACCTGGCGGCATAGCTACCCCTCCAAACTACACCCGTCCCGTCTAACCCTGGAACCGTTGACCGGGCGGTCTACGGCTTTGACTTTCGCCGGACAGGGTTTGACCGATGGACATTTTGACCTGGGTGTGATAGCCAAGCACATAGGTACACTTCGGATCAAGGTCCGGACACAACCCACCGCAAGATCTGTGACGTTACTGCCGGACGTGGCCGTTCCCCCCCTCCGTGCGACGGCGACGTCGACGTCGGTGAGGGGGGTCACACCACGGAGCCCCGTGCCGGGTGCTTGCACCCGCCACCGCACTTCCGGACGTGTAGGAGGGCCCAGCGAAAGACCTGGCGGCATAGCTACCGCCCAAACTACACCCGTCCCGTCTAACCCTGCGAGAGTTGACCGGGCATAGCTACGCCTTTGACTTTCACCGGACGGGGTTTGACCGATGGACATTTTCACCTGGGTGTGATAGCCAAGCACATAGGTACACTTCGGATCAAGGTCCGGGCACTACCCACCGCAAGATTCCCTCCGTTACTGCACGACGTGGCCGTTCCCCCCCTCCGTGCGACGGCGGCGGCGACGTTGGTGAGGGGGTCACACCACTGAGAACCATGCCTGGTGCTTGCACCCGCCACCGCACTTCCGGACGTGTAGGAGGGCCCAGCTAAAGACCTGGCGGCATAGCTACCCCCCCAAACTACACCCGTCCCGTCTAAACCTGGAACCGTTGACCGGGCGGTCTACGCCTTTGACTTTCGCTGGACGGGGTTTGACCGATGGACATTTTCACCTGGGTGTGATAGCCAAGCACATAGGTACACTTCGGATCAAGGTCCGGGCACAACCCACCGCAAGATCCGTGACGTTACTGCCCGACGTGGCCGTTCCCCCCCTCCGTGCGACGGCGGTGGCGACGTCTGTGAAGGGGGTCACACCACGGAGCCCTGTGCCGGGTGCTTACACCCGCCACCGCACTTCCGGACGTGTAGGAGGGCCCAGCGAAAGACCTGGCGGCATAGCTCCCGCCCAAACTACACCCGTCCCGTCTAATCCTGCGAGAGTTGACCGGGCATAGCTACGCCTTTGACTTTCGCCGGACGGGGTTTGACCGATGGACATTTTCGCCTGGGTGTGATAGCCAAGCACATAGGTACACTTCGGATCAAGGTCCGGGCACAACCCACCACAAGATTCCCTCCATTACTGCCCGACGTGGCCGTTCTCCCTCTCCGTGCGACGGCGGCGGCGACGTCGGTGAGGGGGGTCACACCACTGAGCACCGTGCCTGGTGCTTGCACCCGCCACCGCACTTCCGGACGTGTACGAGGGCCCCGCTAAAGACCTGGCGGCATAGCTACCCGCCCAAACTACACCCGTCCCGTCTAACCCTGGAACCGTTGATCGGGCGGTCTACGTCTTTGACTTTCGCTGGACGGGGTTTGACCGATGGACATTTTCACCTGGGTGTGATAGCCAAGCACATAGGTACACTTCGGATCAAGGTCCGGGCACAACCCACCGCAAGATCCGTGACGTTACTGCCCGACGTGGCCGTTCCCCCCCTCCGTGCGACGACGGCGGCGACGTCGGTGAGGGGGGTCACACCACGGAGCTCCGTGCCGGGTGCTTGCACCCGCCACCGCACTTCCGGACATGTAGGAGGGCCTAGCGAAAGACCTGGCGGCATATGTACCGCCCAAACTACACCCGTCCCGTCTAACCCTGCGAGAGTTGACCGGGCATAGCTACGCCTTTGACTTTCGCCGGACGGGGTTTGACCGATGGACATTTTCACCTGGGTGTGATAGCCAAGCACATAGGTACACTTCGGATCAAGGTCCGGGCACAACCCACCGCAAGATTCCCTCCATTACTGCCCGACGTGGCCGTTCCCCCCCTCCGTGCGACGGCGGTGGCGACGTCTGTGAGGGGGGTCACACCACGGAGCCCCGTGCCGGGTGCTTACACCCGCCACCGCACTTCCGGACGTGTAGGAGGGCCCAGCGAAAGACCTGGCGGCATAGCTACCGCCCAAACTACACCCGTCCCGTCTAATCCTGCGAGAGTTGACCGGGCATAGCTACGCCTTTGACTTTCGCCGGACGGGGTTTGACCGATGGACATTTTCGCCTGGGTGTGATAGCCAAGCACATAGGTACACTTCGGATCAAGGTCCGGGAACAACCCACCACAAGATTCCCTCCATTACTGCCCGACGTGGCCGTTCCCCCTCTCCGTGCGACGGCGGCGGCGACGTCGGTGAGGGGGGTCACACCACTGAGCACCGTGCCTGGTGCTTGCATCCGCCACCGCACTTCCGGACGTGTACGAGGGCCCCGCTAAAGACCTGGCGGCATAGCTACCCCCCCCAAACTACACCCGTCCCGTCTAACCCTGGAACCGTTGACCGGGCGGTCTACGCCTTTGACTTTCGCTGGACGGGGTTTGACCGATGGACATTTTCACCTGGGTGTGATAGCCAAGCACATAGGTACACTTCGGATCAAGGTCCGGGCACAACCCACCGCAAGATTCCCTCCATTACTGCCCGACGTGGCCGTTCCCCCCCTCCGTGCGACGGCGGCGGCGATGTCGGTGAGGGGGGTCACACCACTGAGCACCGTGCCTGGTGCTTGCATCCGCCACCGCACTTCCGGACATGTAGGAGGGCCCAGCTAAAGACCTGGCGGCATAGCTACCCCTCCAAACTACACCCGTCCCGTCTAACCCTGGAACCGTTGACCGGGCGGTCTACGGCTTTGACTTTCGCCGGACAGGGTTTGACCGATGGACATTTTCACCTGGGTGTGATAGCCAAGCACATAGGTACACTTCGGATCAAGGTCCGGACACAACCCACCGCAAGATCTGTGACGTTACTGCCGGACGTGGCCGTTCCCCCCCTCCGTGCGACGGCGACGGCGACGTCGGTGAGGGGGGTCACACCACGGAGCCCCGTGCCGGGTGCTTGCACCCGCCACCGCACTTCCGGACGTGTAGGAGGGCCCAGCGAAAGACCTGGCGGCATAGCTACCGCCCAAACTACACCCGTCCCGTCTAACCCTGCGAGAGTTGACCGGGCATAGCTACGCCTTTGACTTAAACCGGACGGGGTTTGACCGATGGACATTTTCACCTGGGTGTGATAGCCAAGCACATAGGTACACTTCGGATCAAGGTCCGGGCACTACCCACCGCAAGATTCCCTCCGTTACTGCACGACGTGGCCGTTCCCCCCCTCCGTGCGACGGCGGCGGCGACGTTGGTGAGGGGGTCACACCACTGAGAACCATGCCTGGTGCTTGCACCCGCCACCGCACTTCCGGACGTGTAGGAGGGCCCAGCTAAAGACCTGGCGGCATAGCTACCCCCCCAAACTACACCCGTCCCGTCTAAACCTGGAACCGTTGACCGGGCGGTCTACGCCTTTGACTTTCGCTGGACGGGGTTTGACCGATGGACATTTTCACCTGGGTGTGATAGCCAAGCACATAGGTACACTTCGGATCAAGGTCCAGGCACAACCCACCGCTAGATTCCCTCCGTTACTTCCCGACGTGGCCGTTCCCCCCCTACGTGCGACGGCGGCGGTGACGTTGGTGATGGGGGTCACACAACGGAGCCCCGTGCCGGGTGCTTACACCCGCCACCGCACTTCCAGACGTGTAGGAGGGTCCAGCTAAAGACCTGGCGGCATAGCTACCCCCCTAAACTACACCCGTCCCGTCTAACCTTGGAACCGTTGACCGGGCGGTCTATGCCTTTGACTTTCGCTGGACGGGGTTTGACCGATGGACATTTTCACCTGGGTGTGATAGCCAAGCACATAGGTACACTTCGGATCAAGGTCCGGGCACAACCCACCGCAAGATCCGTGACGTTACTGCCCGACGTGGCCGTTCCCCCCCTCCGTGCGACGACGGCAGCGACGTCGGTGAGGGGGGTCACACCACGGAGCCCCGTGCCGGGTGCTTGCACCCGCCACCGCACTTCCGGACATGTAGGAGGGCCCTGCGAAAGACCTGGCGGCATATCTACCGCCCAAACTACACCCGTCCCGTCTAACCCTGCGAGAGTTGACCGGGCATAGCTACGCCTTTGACTTTCGCCGGACGGGGTTTGACCGATGGACATTTTCACCTGGGTGTGATAGCCAAGCACATAGGTACACTTCGGATCAAGGTCCGGGCACAACCCACCGCAAGATTCCCTCCATTACTGCCCGACGTGGCCGTTTCCCCCCTCCGTGCGACGGCGGCGGCGACGTCGGCGAGGGTGGTCACACCACTGAGCACCGTGCCTGGTGCTTGCATCCGCCACCGCACCTCCGGACATGTAGGAGGGCCCAGCTAAAGACCTGGCGGCATAGCTACCCCCCCAAACTACACCCGTCCCGTCTAAACCTAGAACCGTTGACCGGGCGGTCTACGCCTTTGACTTTCGCTGGACGGGGTTTGACCGATGGACATTTTCACCTGGGTGTGATAGCCAAGCACATAGGTACACTTCGGATCAAGGTCCGGGCACAACCCACCGCAAGATCCGTGACGTTACTGCCCGACGTGGCCGTTCCCCCCCTCCGTGCGACGGCGGTGGCGACGTCTGTGAAGGGGGTCACACCACGGAGCCCTGTGCCGGGTGCTTACACCCACCACCGCACTTCCGGACGTGTAGGAGGGCCCAGCGAAAGACCTGGCGGCATAGCTCCCGCCCAAACTACACCCGTCCCGTCTAATCCTGCGAGAGTTGACCGGGCATAGCTACGCCTTTGACTTTCGCCGGACGGGGTTTGACCGATGGACATTTTCGCCTGGGTGTGATAGCCAAGCACATAGGTACACTTCGGATCAAGGTCCGGGCACAACCCACCACAAGATTCCCTCCATTACTGCCCGACGTGGCCGTTCCCCCTCTCCGTGCGACGGCGGCGGCGACGTCGGTGAGGGGGGTCACACCACTGAGCACCGTGCCTGGTGCTTGCACCCGCCACCGCACTTCCGGACGTGTACGAGGGCCCCGCTAAAGACCTGGCGGCATAGCTACCCGCCCAAACTACACCCGTCCCGTCTAACCCTGGAACCGTTGATCGGGCGGTCTACGCCTTTGACTTTCGCTGGACGGGGTTTGACCGATGGACATTTTCACCCGGGTGTGATAGCCAAGCACATAGGTACACTTCGGATCAAGGTCCGGGCACAACCCACCGCAAGATCCGTGACGTTACTGCCCGACGTGGCCGTTCCCCCCCTCCGTGCGACGACGGCGGCGACGTCGGTGAGGGGGGTCACACCACGGAGCTCCGTGCCGGGTGCTTGCACCCGCCACCGCACTTCCGGACATGTAGGAGGGCCTAGCGAAAGACCTGGCGGCATATGTACCGCCCAAACTACACCCGTCCCGTCTAACCCTGCGAGAGTTGACCGGGCATAGCTACGCCTTTGACTTTCGCCGGACGGGGTTTGACCGATGGACATTTTCACCTGGGTGTGATAGCCAAGCACATAGGTACACTTCGGATCATGGTCCGGGCACAACCCACCGCAAGATTCCCTCCATTACTGCCCGACGTGGCCGTTCCCCCCCTCCGTGCGACGGCGGTGGCGACGTCTGTGAGGGGGGTCACACCACGGAGCCCCGTGCCGGGTGCTTACACCCGCCACCGCACTTCCGGACGTGTAGGAGGGCCCAGCGAAAGACCTGGCGGCATAGCTACCGCCCAAACTACACCCGTCCCGTCTAATCCTGCGAGAGTTGACCGGGCATAGCTACGCCTTTGACTTTTGCCGGACGGGGTTTGACCGATGGACATTTTCGCCTGGGTGTGATAGCCAAGCACATAGGTACACTTCGGATCAAGGTCCGGGCACAACCCACCACAAGATTCCCTCCATTACTGCCCGACGTGGCCGTTCCCCCTCTCCGTGCGACGGCGGCGGCGACGTCGGTGAGGGGGGTCACACCACTGAGCACCGTGCCTGGTGCTTGCACCCGCCACCGCACTTCCGGACGTGTACGAGGGCCCCACTAAAGACCTGGCGGCATAGCTACCCCCCCAAACTACACCCGTCCCGTCTAACCCTGGAACCGTTGACCGGGCGGTCTACGCCTTTGACTTTCGCTGGACGGGGTTTGACCGATGGACATTTTCACCTGGGTGTGATAGCCAAGCACATAGGTACACTTCGGATCAAGGTCCGGGCACAACCCACCGCAAGATCCGTGACGTTACTGCCCGACGTGGCCGTTCCCCCCCTCCGTGCGACGGCGACGGCGACGTCGGTGAGGGGGGTCACACCACGGAGCCCCGTGCCGGGTGCTTGCACCCGCCACCGCACTTCCGGACATGTAGGAGGGCCCAGCGAAAGACCTGGCGGCATATCTACCGCCCAAACTACACCCGTCCCGTCTAACCCTGCGAGAGTTGACCGGGCATAGCTACGCCTTTGACTTTCGCCGGACGGGGTTTGACCGATGGACATTTTCACCTGGGTGTGATAGCCAAGCACATAGGTACACTTCGGATCAAGGTCCGGGCACAACCCACCGCAAGATTCCCTCCATTACTGCCCGACGTGGCCGTTTCCCCCCTCCGTGCGACGGCGGCGGCGACGTCGGCGAGGGTGGTCACACCACTGAGCACCGTGCCTGGTGCTTGCATCCGCCACCGCACCTCCGGACATGTAGGAGGGCCCAGCTAAAGACCTGGCGGCATAGCTACCCCCCCAAACTACACCCGTCCCGTCTAACCCTGGAACCGTTGACCGGGCGGTCTACGCCTTTAACTTTCTCCGGACGGGGTTTGACCGATGGACATTTTCACCTGGGTGTAATAGCCAAGCACATAGGTACACTTCGGATCAAGGTCCGGACACAACCCACCGCAAGATCCATGACGTTACTGCCGGACGTGGCCATTCCCCCCCTCCGTGTGACGGCGACGGCGACGTCGGTGAGGGGGGTCACACCACGGAGCCCCGTGCCTGGTGCTTGCACCCGCCACCGCACTTCCGTACGTGTAGGAGGGCCCAGCGAAAGACCTGGCGGCATAGCTACCGCCCAAACTACACCCGTCCCGTCTAACCCTGCGAGAGTTGACCGGGCATAGCTACGCCTTTGACTTTCACCGGACGGGGTTTGACCGATGGACATTTTCACCTGGGTGTGATAGCCAAGCACATAGGTACACTTCGGATCAAGGTCCGGGCACTACCCACCGCAAGATTCCCTCCGTTACTGCACGACGTGGCCGTTCCCCCCCTCCGTGCGACGGCGGCGGCGACGTCGGTGAGGGGGTCACACCACAGAGAACCATGCCTGGTGCTTGCACCCGCCACCGCACTTCCGGACGTGTAGGAGGGTCCAGCTAAAGACCTGGCGGCATAGCTACCCCCCTAAATTACACCCGTCCCATCTAACCTTGGAACCGTTGACCGGGCGGTCTACGCCTTTGACTTTCGCTGGACGGGGTTTGACCGATGGACATTTTCACCTGGGTGTGATAGCCAAGCACATAGGTACACTTCGGATCAAGGTCCGGGGACAACCCACCGCAAGATCCGTGACGTTACTGCCCGACGTGGTCGTTCCCCCCCCTCCGTGCGACGGCGGCGGCGACGCCGGTGAGGGGGGTCACACGACGGAGCCCTGTGCCGGGTGCTTACTCCCGCCACCGCACTTCCGGACGTGTAGGAGGGCCCAGCGAAAGACCTGGCGGCATAGCTACCGCCCAAACTACACCCGTCCCGTCTAACCCTGCGAGAGTTGACCGGGCATAGCTACGCCTTTGACTTTCGCCGGACGGGGTTTGACCGATGGACATTTTCACCTGGGTGTGATAGCCAAGCACATAGGTACACTTCGGATCAAGGTCCGGGCACAACCCACCACAAGATTCCCTCCATTACTGCCCGACGTTGCCGTTCCCACCCTACGTGCGACGGCGGCGGTGACGTCGGTGAGGGGGGTCACACCACGGAGCCCCGTGCCGGGTGCTTACACCCGCCACCGCACTTCCGGACGTGTAAGAGGGTCCAGCTAAAGACCTGGCGGCATAGCTACCCCCCTAAACTACACCCGTCCCGTCTAACCTTGGAACCGTTGACCGGGCGGTCTACGTCTTTGACTTTCGCTGGACGGGGTTTGACCGATGGACATTTTCACCTGGGTGTGATAGCCAAGCACATAGGTACACTTCGGATCAAGGTCCGGGCACAACCCACCGCAAGATCCGTGACGTTACTGCCGGACGTGGTCGTTCCCCCCATCCGTGCGACGGCGACGGCGACGTCGGTGAGGGGGGTCACTCCACGGAGCCCCGTGCCGGGTGCTTGCACCCGCCACCGCACTTCCGGACGTGTAGGAGGGCCCAGCGAAAGACCTGGCGGCATAGCTACCGCCCAAACTACACCCGTCCCGTCTAACCCTGCGAGAGTTGACCGGGCATAGCTACGCCTTTGACTTTCACCGGACGGGGTTTGACCGATGGACATTTTCACCTGGGTGTGATAGCCAAGCACATAGGTACACTTCGGATCAAGGTCCGGGCACTACCCACCGCAAGATTCCCTCCGTTACTGCACGACGTGGCCGTTCCCCCCCTCCGTGCGACGGCGGCGGCGACGTCGGTGAGGGGGTCACACCACTGAGAACCATGCCTGGTGCTTGCACCCGCCACCGCACTTCCGGACGTGTAGGAGGGCCCAGCTAAAGACCTGGCGGCATAGCTACCCCCCCAAACTACACCCGTCCCGTCTAAACCTGGAACCGTTGACCGGGCGGTCTACGCCTTTGACTTTCGCTGGACGGGGTTTGACCGATGGACATTTTCACCTGGGTGTGATAGCCAAGCACATAGGTACACTTCGGATCAAGGTCCGGGCACAACCCACCGCAAGATCTGTGACGTTACTGCCCGACGTGGCCGTTCCCCCCCTCCGTGCGACAGCGGTGGCGATGTCTGTGAGGGGGGTCACACCACGGAGCCCCGTTCCGGGTGCTTACACCCGCCACCGCACTTCCGGACGTGTAGGAGGGCCCAGCGAAAGACCTGGCGGCATAGCTACCGCCCAAACTACACCCGTCCCGTCTAACCCTGCGAGAGTTGACCGGGCATAGCTACGCCTTTGACTTTCGCCGGACGGGGTTTGACCGATGGACATTTGCACCTGGGTGTGATAGCCAAGCACATAGGTACACTTCGGATCAAGGTCCGGGCACAACCCACCACAAGATTCCCTCCATTACTGCCCGACGTGGCCGTTCCCCCTCTCCGTGCGACGGCGGCGGCGACGTCGGTGAGGGGGGTCACACCACTGAGCACCGTGCCTGGTGCTTGCACCCGCCCCCGCACTTCCGGACGTGTACGAGGGCCCCGCTAAAGACTTGGCGGCATAGCTACCCCCCCAAACTACACCCGTCCCGTGTAACCCTGGAACCGTTGACCGGGCGGTCTACGCCTTTGACTTTCGCTGGACGGGGTTTGACCGATGGACATTTTCACCTGGGTGTGATAGCCAAGCACATAGGTACACTTCGGATCAAGGTTCGGGCACAACCCACCGCAAGATCCGTGACGTTACTGCCCGACATGGCCGTTCCCCCCCTCCATGCGTCGTCGGCGGCAACGTCGGTGAGGGGGGTCACACCACGGAGCCCCGTGCCGGGTGCTTGCACCCGCCACCGCACTTCCGGACGTGTAGGAGGGCCCAGCGAAAGACCTGGCGGCATAGCTACGGCCCAAACTACACCCGTCCCGTCACTAGTAGAAAACAGACCTTTTGTCCGCAGCTTTAGTCCCGGTTTGGATTTGAACCGGCACTAATGTGACCATTAGTCCCGGTTCGGGACGGGCATCATTAGTCGCGGTTCGTTCCGGACCTTTAGTCCCGGTTCGTAACACGAACCGGGACTAAAGGGGTTGTGCCAGGCTGGGGCCCCCACGAGCCCCTTTAGTCCCGGTTTGTATCACCAACCGGGACTAAAGGCCCCCCCTTTAGTCCCGGTTGGAGACACCAACCGGGACTAAAGGGTTGAGGCTTTAGTCCCGGTTGGTGTCTCCAACCGGGACTAAAGGTTGGACCTTTAGTCCCGGTTGGAAACACCAACCGGGACTAAAGGGGTTCTGAATTTTTTTATTTTTCTGTTTTTAGTTTCTGTTTTAAAATGCTTATATCTTTTAAGATATTTTATGTTTTTGAGTGATTCTTTTTGCATTAGATTCAAAATTTTGTCTAGTTTCTGTTTGTGCCATTATTTTTCAAATTTGAATGGTTTAAATTTTAATTTGTTCAAATTTGCTTCAAACCCTAGATTGTGAATAACTTGAGTTTACAAATAGTTTTTAATTTAATTCTTTTTGCTCCTAGTCACGTGTTAGATTTTTGTCACAGTAAGATTTATTTGGTTATTTTTGGAATAATTTAAAAAAATGAAATGCCTTTGTAACAGACGATTTTCGTCCGAAACCTTGATACTTCGAAGGAGATGGTCCAGTTTGTGCACGAAGTGCATCCAGTTTTTGCCGTAACCCTCTCAACTTTTTAGCACATGCTATGTGGGTGAAATGATGATACCATGCCAACTTTCAACCTTTTCAGAGTTCATTTGTAGGGCTTTTCAATTTCAGGGTCATTTAGCTCAAAAAAATCATTAAATGCATGAAAAATAGCAAATGGAGTCAGAAAGGGTTGAAAATTGATGGCGTGGCTTCGAATGGTGCATACTGAACACACAAAAAGTCTGGAGTTGAAATAAGTTTAAAAAAATGAAATGCCTTTGTAACAGACGAGTTTTCGCCTAAAACCCTGATACTTTGAAAGAGATTGTTCATTTTGTACACGAAGTGCATCCAGTTTTTGCCGTAACCCTCTCAACTTTTTAGCACATGCTATGTGGGTGAAATGATGATACCATGCCAAGTTTCAACCTTTTCAGAGTTCATTTGTAGTGCTTTTCCATTTCAGGGTCATTTAGCTCAAACTGTACCCCCCCCCCCCCCCGTGGACCGCCTTTTTTAGCTTTGTAGAAAATAAACGAAAATGATTAAATCTTCAAAAAATAAAATCCTTTGAGATGTAGTTAGGTTTTAGTGTCTAGTTGGTATAGAAATTTTGAAATATGAATTTTGACCTTTTTTGCAAAAAAACGCAAAAAAAATGTAAAACGGCCATAACTTTTGCATACGATGTCGAAAAAAAAACTTTAATACATCAAAAAAAACTAGAGAAAAATTCGGGCATTGCTACGCCTTTGACTTTCGCCGGACGGGGTTTGACCAATGGACATTTTCACCTGGGTGTGATAGCCAAGCACATAGGTACACTTCGGATCAAGGTCCGGCCACAACCCACCGCAAGATTCCCTCCGTTACTGCCCGACGTGGCCGTTCCCCCCCTCCGTGCGACGGCGGCGGCGACGTCGGTGAGGGGGGTCACACCACTGAGCACCATGCCTGGTACTTGCACCCGCCACCGCACTTCCGGACGTGTAGGAGGGCCCAGCTAAAGACCTGGCGGCATAGCTACCCCCCCAAACTACACCCGTCCCGTCTAACCCTGGAACCATTGACCGGGCGGATTACGCCTTTAACTTTCGTTGGACGGGGTTTGACCGATGGACATTTTCACGTGGGTGTGATAGCCAAGCACATAGGTACACTTCGGATCAAGGTCCGGGCACAACCCACCGCAAGATCCGTGACGTTACTGCCCGACGTGGCCGTTCCCCCCCTCCGTGCGACAGCGGCAGCGATGTCGGTGAGGTGGGTCACACCACGGAGCCCCGTGCTGGGTGCTTGCACCCGCCACCGCACTTCCAGACGTGTAGGAGGGCCCAGCGAAAGATCTGGCGGCATAGCTACCGCCCAAACTACACCCGTCCCGTCTAACCCTGGAACCGTTGACCGGGCGGTCTACGCCTTTAACTTTCGTTGGACGGGGTTTGACCGATGGACATTTTCACCTGGGTGTGATAGCCAAGCACATAGGTACACTTCGGATCAAGGTCCGGGCACAACCCACCGCAAGATTCCCTCCGTTACTGCCCGACGTGGCCGTTCCCCCCCTCCGTGCGACGGCGGCGGCGACGTCGGTGAGGGGGGTCACACCACTGAGCACCATGCCTGGTGCTTGCACCCGCCACCGCACTTCCGGACGTGTAGGAGGGCCCAGCTAAAGACCTGGCGGCATAGCTACCCCCCCAAACTACACCTGTCCCGTCTAACCCTGGAACTGTTGACCGGGCGGTCTACCCCTTTGACTTTCGCTGGACGGGGTTTGACCGATGGACATTTTCACCTGGGTGGGATAGCCAAGCACATAGGTACACTTCGGATCAAGGTCCGGTCACCACCCACCGCAAGTTCCGTGACGTACTGTCCGACGTGGCCGTTCTCCCCCTCCGTGCGATGGCGACGGCGACGTCGGTGAGGGGGGTCAC
The DNA here is from genome assembly GCA_039707655.1 of Elymus sibiricus. Taxonomy (NCBI): domain Eukaryota; kingdom Viridiplantae; phylum Streptophyta; class Magnoliopsida; order Poales; family Poaceae; genus Elymus; species Elymus sibiricus. The sequence continues at coordinate 485,286,391 of CM077665.1, forward strand.
ACCACGGAGCCCCGTGCCGGGTGCTTGCACCCAGCACCGCACTTCCGGACGTGTAGGAGGGCCCAGCGAAAGACCTGGCGGCATAGCTACCGCCCAAACTACACCCGTCCCGTCTAACCCTGCGAGAGTTGACCGGGCATAGCTACGCCTTTGACTTTCACCGGACGGGGTTTGACCGATGGACATTTTCACCTGGGTGTGATAGCCAAGCACATAGGTACACTTCGGATCATGGTCCGGGCACTACCCACCGCAAGATTCCCTCCGTTACTGCACGACGTGGCCGTTCCCCCCCTCCGTGTGACGGCGGCGGCGACGTCGGTGAGGGGGGTCACACCACGGAGCCCCGTGCCGGGTGCTTGTACCCGGCACCGCACTTCTGGACGTGTAGGAGGGCCCAGCGAAAGACCTGGCGGCATAGCTACCGCCCAAACTACACCCGTCCCGTCTAACCCTGCGAGAGTTGACCGGGCATAGCTACGCCTTTGACTTTCGGCGGACGGGGTTTGACCGATGGACATTTTCACCTGGGTCTGATAGCCAAGCACATAGGTACACTTCGGATCAAGGTCCGGGCACAACCCACCGCAAGATTCCCTCCATTACTGCCCGACGTGGCCGTTCCCCCCCTCCGTGCGACGGCGGCGGCGATGTCGGTGAGGGGGGTCACACCACTGAGCACCGTGCCTGGTGCTTGCATCCGCCACCGCACTTCCGGACATGTAGGAGGGCCCAGCTAAAGACCTGGCGGCATAGCTACCCCCCCAAACTACACCCGTCCCGTCTAACCCTGGAACCGTTGACCGGGCGGTCTACGGCTTTGACTTTCGCCGGACGGGGTTTGACCGATGGACATTTTCACCTGGGTGTTATAGCCAAGCACATAGGTACACTTCGGATCAAGGTCCGGACACAACCCACCGCAAGATCCGTGACGTTACTGCCGGACGTGGCCGTTCCCCCCCTCCGTGCGACGGCGACGGCGACGTCGGTGAGGGGGGTCACACCACGCAGCCCCGTTCCGGGTGCTTGCACCCGCCACCGCACTTCCGGACATGTAGGAGGGCCCAGCGAAAGACCTGGCGGCATAGCTACCGCCCAAACTACACCCGTCCCGTCTAACCCTGCGAGAGTTGACCGGGCATAGCTACGCCTTTGACTTTCACTGGACGGGGTTTGACCGATGGACATTTTCACCTGGGTGTGATAGCCAAGCACATAGGTACACTTCGGATCAAGGTCCGGGCACTACTCACCGCAAGATTCCCTCCGTTACTGCACGACGTGGCCGTTCCCCCCCTTCGTGCGACGGCGGCGGCGACGTTGGTGAGGGGGTCACACCACTGAGAACCATGCCTGGTGCTTGCACCCGCCACCGCACTTCCGGACGTGTAGGAGGGCCCAGCTAAAGACCTGGCGGCATAGCTACCCCCCCAAACTACACCCGTCCCGTCTAACCCTGGAACCGTTGACCGGGCGGTCTACGCCTTTGACTTTCGCTGGACGGGGTTTGACCGATGGACATTTTCACCTGGGTGTGATAGGCAAGCACATAGGTACACTTCGGATCAAGGTCCGGGCACAACCCACCGCTAGATTCCCTCCGTTACTGCCCGATGTGGCCGTTCCCCCCCTACGTGCGACGGCGGCGGTGACGTTGGTGAGGGGGGTCACACAACGGAGCCCCGTGCCGGGTGCTTACACCCGCCACCGCACTTCCGGACGTGTAGGAGGGTCCAGCTATAGACCTGGCGGCATAGCTACCCCCCTAAACTACACCCGTCCCGTCTAACCTTGGAACCGTTGACCGGGCGGTCTATGCCTTTGAGTTTCGCTGGACGGGGTTTGACCGATGGATATTTTCACCTGGGTGTGATAGCCAAGCACATAGGTACACTTCGGATCAAGGTCCGGGCACAACCCACCGCAAGATCCGTGATGTTACTGCCCGACGTGGCGGTTCCCCCCCTCCGTGCGACGACGGCGGCGACGTCGGTGAGGGGGGTCACACCACGGAGCCCCGTGCCGGGTGCTTGCACCCGCCACCGCACTTCCGGACATGTAGGAGGGCCCAGCGAAAGACCTGGTGGCATATCTACCGCCCAAACTACACCCGTCCCGTCTAACCCTGCGAGAGTTGACCGGGCATAGCTACGCCTTTGACTTTCGCCGGACGGGGTTTGACCGATGGACATTTTCACCTGGGTGTGATAGCCAAGCACATAGGTACACTTCGGATCAAGGTCCGGGCACAACCCACCGCAAGATTCCCTCCATTACTGCCCGACGTGGCCGTTCCCCCCCTCCGTGCGACGGCGGCGGCGATGTCGGTGAAGGGGGTCACACCACTGAGCACCGTGCCTGGTGCTTGCATCCGCCACCGCACTTCCGGACATGTAGGAGGGCCCAGCTAAAGACCTGGCGGCATAGCTACCCCTCCAAACTACACCCGTCCCGTCTAACCCTGGAACCGTTGACCGGGCGGTCTACGGCTTTGACTTTCGCCGGACAGGGTTTGACCGATGGACATTTTCACCTGGGTGTGATAGCCAAGCACATAGGTACACTTCGGATCAAGGTCCGGACACAACCCACCGCAAGATCTGTGACGTTACTGCCGGACGTGGCCGTTCCCCCCCTCCGTGCGACGGCGACGGCGACGTCGGTGAGGGGGGTCACACCACGGAGCCCCGTGCCGGGTGCTTGCAGCCGCCACCGCACTTCCGGACGTGTAGGAGGGCCCAGCGAAAGACCTGGCGGCATAGCTACCGCCCAAACTACACCCGTCCCGTCTAACCCTGCGAGAGTTGACCGGGCATAGCTACGCCTTTGACTTTCACCGGACGGGGTTTGACCGATGGACATTTTCACCTGGGTGTGATAGCCAAGCACATAGGTACACTTCGGATCAAGGTCCGGGCACTACCCACCGCAAGATTCCCTCCGTTACTGCACGACGTGGCCGTTCCCCCCCTCCGTGCGACGGCGGCGGCGACGTTGGTGAGGGGGTCACACCACTGAGAACCATGCCTGGTGCTTGCACCCGCCACCGCACTTCCGGACGTGTAGGAGGGCCCAGCTAAAGACCTGGCGGCATAGCTACCCCCCCCCAAACTACACCCGTCCCGTCTAAACCTGGAACCGTTGACCGGGCGGTCTACGCCTTTGACTTTCGCTGGACGGGGTTTGACCGATGGACATTTTCACCTGGGTGTGATAGCCAAGCACATAGGTACACTTCGGATCAAGGTCCGGGCACAACCCACCGCTAGATTCCCTCCGTTACTGCCCGACGTGGCCGTTCCCCCCCTACGTGCGACGGCGGCGGTGACGTTGGTGATGGGGGTCACACAACGGAGCCCCGTGCTGGGTGCTTACACCCGCCACCGCACTTCCAGACGTGTAGGAGGGTCCAGCTAAAGACCTGGCGGCATAGCTACCCCCCTAAACTACACCCGTCCCGTCTAACCTTGGAACCGTTGACCGGGCGGTCTATGCCTTTGACTTTCGCTGGACGGGGTTTGACCGATGGACATTTTCACCTGGGTGTGATAGCCAAGCACATAGGTACACTTCGGATCAAGGTCCGGGCACAACCCACCGCAAGATCCGTGACGTTACTGCCCGACGTGGCCGTTCCCCCCCTCCGTGCGACGACGGCAGCGACGTCGGTGAGGGGGGTCACACCACGGAGCCCCGTGCCGGGTGCTTGCACCCGCCACCGCACTTCCGGACATGTAGGAGGGCCCAGCGAAAGACCTGGCGGCATATCTACCGCCCAAACTACACCCGTCCCGTCTAACCCTGCGAGAGTTGACCGGGCATAGCTACGCCTTTGACTTTCGCCGGACGGGGTTTGACCGATGGACATTTTCACCTGGGTGTGATAGCCAAGCACATAGGTACACTTCGGATCAAGGTCCGGGCACAACCCACCGCAAGATTCCCTCCATTACTGCCCGACGTGGCCGTTTCCCCCCTCCGTGCGACGGCGGCGGCGACGTCGGCGAGGGTGGTCACACCACTGAGCACCGTGCCTGGTGCTTGCATCCGCCACCGCACCTCCGGACATGTAGGAGGGCCCAGCTAAAGACCTGGCGGCATAGCTACCCCCCCAAACTACACCCGTCCCGTCTAAACCTAGAACCGTTGACCGGGCGGTCTACGCCTTTGACTTTCGCTGGACGGGGTTTGACCGATGGACATTTTCACCTGGGTGTGATAGCCAAGCACATAGGTACACTTCGGATCAAGGTCCGGGCACAACCCACCGCAAGATCCGTGACGTTACTGCCCGACGTGGCCGTTCCCCCCCTCCGTGCGACGGCGGTGGCGACGTCTGTGAAGGGGGTCACACCACGGAGCCCTGTGCCGGGTGCTTACACCCGCCACCGCACTTCCGGACGTGTAGGAGGGCCCAGCGAAAGACCTGGCGGCATAGCTCCCGCCCAAACTACACCCGTCCCGTCTAATCCTGCGAGAGTTGACCGGGCATAGCTACGCCTTTGACTTTCGCCGGACGGGGTTTGACCGATGGACATTTTCGCCTGGGTGTGATAGCCAAGCACATAGGTACACTTCGGATCAAGGTCCGGGCACAACCCACCACAAGATTCCCTCCATTACTGCCCGACGTGGCCGTTCCCCCTCTCCGTGCGACGGCGGCGGCGACGTCGGTGAGGGGGGTCACACCACTGAGCACCGTGCCTGGTGCTTGCACCCGCCACCGCACTTCCGGACGTGTACGAGGGCCCCGCTAAAGACCTGGCGGCATAGCTACCCGCCCAAACTACACCCGTCCCGTCTAACCCTGGAACCGTTGATCGGGCGGTCTACGCCTTTGACTTTCGCTGGACGGGGTTTGACCGATGGACATTTTCACCTGGGTGTGATAGCCAAGCACATAGGTACACTTCGGATCAAGGTCCGGGCACAACCCACCGCAAGATCCGTGACGTTACTGCCCGACGTGGCCATTCCCCCCCTCCGTGCGACGACGGCGGCGACGTCGGTGAGGGGGGTCACACCACGGAGCTCCGTGCCGGGTGCTTGCACCCGCCACCGCACTTCCGGACATGTAGGAGGGCCTAGCGAAAGACCTGGCGGCATATGTACCGCCCAAACTACACCCGTCCCGTCTAACCCTGCGAGAGTTGACCGGGCATAGCTACGCCTTTGACTTTCGCCGGACGGGGTTTGACCGATGGACATTTTCACCTGGGTGTGATAGCCAAGCACATAGGTACACTTCGGATCAAGGTCCGGGCACAACCCACCGCAAGATTCCCTCCATTACTGCCCGACGTGGCCGTTCCCCCCCTCCGTGCGACGGCGGTGGCGACGTCTGTGAGGGGGGTCACACCACGGAGCCCCATGCCGGGTGCTTACACCCGCCACCGCACTTCCGGACGTGTAGGAGGGCCCAGCGAAAGACCTGGCGGCATAGCAACCGCCCAAACTACACCCGTCCCGTCTAATCGTGCGAGAGTTGACCGGGCATAGCTACGCCTTTGACTTTCGCCGGACGGGGTTTGACCGATGGACATTTTCGCCTGGGTGTGATAGCCAAGCACATAGGTACACTTCGGATCAAGGTCCGGGCACAACCCACCACAAGATTCCCTCCATTACTGCCCGACGTGGCCGTTCCCCCTCTCCGTGCGACGGCGGCGGCGACGTCGGTGAGGGGGGTCACACCACTGAGCACCGTGCCTGGTGCTTGCATCCGCCACCGCACTTCCGGACGTGTACGAGGGCCCCGCTAAAGACCTGGCGGCATAGCTACCCCCCCAAACTACACCCGTCCCGTCTAACCCTGGAACCGTTGACCGGGCGGTCTACGCCTTTGACTTTCGCTGGACGGGGTTTGACCGATGGACATTTTCACCTGGGTGTGATAGCCAAGCACATAGGTACACTTCGGATCAAGGTCCGGGCACAACCCACCGCAAGATCCGTGACGTTACTGCCCGACGTGGCCGTTCCCCCCCTCCGTGCGACGACGGCGGCGACGTCGGTGAGGGGGGTCACACCACGGAGCCCCGTGCCGGGTGCTTGCACCCGCCACCGCACTTCCGGACATGTAGGAGGGCCCAGCGAAAGACCTGGTGGCATATCTACCGCCCAAACTACACCCGTCCCGTCTAACCCTGCGAGAGTTGACCGGGCATAGCTACGCCTTTGACTTTCGCCGGACGGGGTTTGACCGATGGACATTTTCACCTGGGTGTGATAGCCAAGCACATAGGTACACTTCGGATCAAGGTCCGGGCACAACCCACCGCAAGATTCCCTCCATTACTGCCCGACGTGGCCGTTCCCCCCCTCCGTGCGACGGCGGCGGCGATGTCGGTGAGGGGGGTCACACCACTGAGCACCGTGCCTGGTGCTTGCATCCGCCACCGCACTTCCGGACATGTAGGAGGGCCCAGCTAAAGACCTGGCGGCATAGCTACCCCTCCAAACTACACCCGTCCCGTCTAACCCTGGAACCGTTGACCGGGCGGTCTACGGCTTTGACTTTCGCCGGACAGGGTTTGACCGATGGACATTTTCACCTGGGTGTGATAGCCAAGCACATAGGTACACTTCGGATCAAGGTCCGGACACAACCCACCGCAAGATCTGTGACGTTACTGCCGGACGTGGCCGTTCCCCCCCTCCGTGCGACGGCGACGGCGACGTCGGTGAGGGGGGTCACACCACGGAGCCCCGTGCCGGGTGCTTGCACCCGCCACCGCACTTCCGGACGTGTAGGAGGGCCCAGCGAAAGACCTGGCGGCATAGCTACCGCCCAAACTACACCCGTCCCGTCTAACCCTGCGAGAGTTGACCGGGCATAGCTACGCCTTTGACTTTCTCCGGACGGGGTTTGACCGATGGACATTTTCACCTGGGTGTGATAGCCAAGCACATAGGTACACTTCGGATCAAGGTCCGGGCACTACCCACCGCAAGATTCCCTCCGTTACTGCACGACGTGGCCGTTCCCCCCCTCCGTGCGACGGCGGCGGCGACGTTGGTGAGGGGGTCACACCACTGAGAACCATGCCTGGTGCTTGCACCCGCCACCGCACTTCCGGACGTGTAGGAGGGCCCAGCTAAAGACCTGGCGGCATAGCTACCCCCCCCCCAAACTACACCCGTCCCGTCTAAACCTGGAACCGTTGACCGGGCGGTCTACGCCTTTGACTTTCGCTGGACGGGGTTTGACCGATGGACATTTTCACCTGGGTGTGATAGCCAAGCACATAGGTACACTTCGGATCAAGGTCCGGGCACAACCCACCGCTAGATTCCCTCCGTTACTGCCCGACGTGGCCGTTCCCCCCCTACGTGCGACGGCGGCGGTGACGTTGGTGATGGGGGTCACACAACGGAGCCCCGTGCCGGGTGCTTACACCCGCCACCGCACTTCCAGACGTGTAGGAGGGTCCAGCTAAAGACCTGGCGGCATAGCTACCCCCCTAAACTACACCCGTCCCGTCTAACCATGGAACCGTTGACCGGGCGGTCTATGCCTTTGACTTTCGCTGGACGGGGTTTGACCGATGGACATTTTCACCTGGGTGTGATAGCCAAGCACATAGGTACACTTCGGATCAAGGTCCGGGCACAACCCACCGCTAGATTCCCTCCGTTACTGCCCGACGTGGCCGTTCCCCCCCTACGTGCGACGGCGGCGGTGACGTTGGTGATGGGGGTCACACAACGGAGCCCCGTGCCGGGTGCTTACACCCGCCACCGCACTTCCAGACGTGTAGGAGGGTCCAGCTAAAGACCTGGTGGCATAGCTACCCCCCTAAACTACACCCGTCCCGTCTAACCTTGGAACCGTTGACCGGGCGGTCTATGCCTTTGACTTTCGCTGGACGGGGTTTGACCGATGGACATTTTCACCTGGGTGTGATAGCCAAGCACATAGGTACACTTCGGATCAAGGTCCGGGCACAACCTACCGCAAGATCCGTGACGTTACTGCCCGACGTTACCGTTCCCCCCCTCCGTGCGACGACGACAGCGACGTCGGTGAGGGGGGTCACACCACGGAGCCCCGTGCCGGGTGCTTGCACCCGCCACCGCACTTCCGGACATGTAGGAGGGCCCAGCGAAAGACCTGGCGGCATATCTACCGCCCAAACTACACCCGTCCCGTCTAACCCTGCGAGAGTTGACCGGGCATAGCTACGCCTTTGACTTTCGCCGGACGGGGTTTGACCGATGGACATTTTCACCTGGGTGTGATAGCCAAGCACATAGGTACACTTCGGATCAAGGTCCGGGCACAACCCACCGCAAGATTCCCTCCATTACTGCCCGACGTGGCCGTTTCCCCCCTCCGTGCGACGGCGGCGGCGACGTCGGCGAGGGTGGTCACACCACTGAGCACCGTGCCTGGTGCTTGCATCCGCCACCGCACCTCCGGACATGTAGGAGGGCCCAGCTAAAGACCTGGCGGCATAGCTACCCCCCAAACTACACCCGTCACGTCTAAACCTAGAACCGTTGACCGGGCGGTCTACGCCTTTGACTTTCGCTGGACGGGGTTTGACCGATGGACATTTTCACCTGGGTGTGATAGCCAAGCACATAGGTACACTTCGGATCAAGGTCCGGGCACAACCCACCGCAAGATCCGTGACGTTACTGCCCGACGTGGCCGTTCCCCCCCTCCGTGCGACGGCGGTGGCGACGTCTGTGAAGGGGGTCACACCACGGAGCCCTGTGCCGGGTGCTTACACCCGCCACCGCACTTCCGGACGTGTAGGAGGGCCCAGCGAAAGACCTGGCGGCATAGCTCCCGCCCAAACTACACCCGTCCCGTCTAATCCTGCGAGAGTTGACCGGGCATAGCTACGCCTTTGACTTTCGCCGGACGGGGTTTGACCGATGGACATTTTCGCCTGGGTGTGATAGCCAAGCACATAGGTACACTTCGGATCAAGGTCCGGGCACAACCCACCACAAGATTCCCTCCATTACTGCCCGACGTGGCCGTTCCCCCTCTCCGTGCGACGGCGGCGGCGACGTCGGTGAGGGGGGTCACACCACTGAGCACCGTGCCTGGTGCTTGCACCCGCCACCGCACTTCCGGACGTGTACGAGGGCCCCGCTAAAGACCTGGCGGCATAGCTACCCGCCCAAACTACACCCGTCCCGTCTAACCCTGGAACCGTTGATCGGGCGGTCTACGCCTTTGACTTTCGCTGGACGGGGTTTGACCGATGGACATTTTCACCTGGGTGTGATAGCCAAGCACATAGGTACACTTCGGATCAAGGTCCGGGCACAATCCACCGCAAGATCCGTGACGTTACTGCCCGACGTGGCCGTTCCCCCCCTCCGTGCGACGACGGCGGCGACGTCGGTGAGGGGGGTCACACCACGGAGCTCCGTGCCGGGTGCTTGCACCCGCCACCGCACTTCCGGACATGTAGGAGGGCCTAGTGAAAGACCTGGCGGCATATGTACCGCCCAAACTACACCCGTCCCGTCTAACCCTGCGAGAGTTGACCGGGCATAGCTACGCCTTTGACTTTCGCCGGACGGGGTTTGACCGATGGACATTTTCACCTGGGTGTGATAGCCAAGCACATAGGTACACTTCGGATCAAGGTCCGGGCACAACCCACCGCAAGATTCCCTCCATTACTGCCCGACGTGGCCGTTCCCCCCCCTCCGTGCGACGGCGGTGGCGACGTCTGTAAGGGGGGTCACACCACGGAGCCCCGTGCCGGGTGCTTACACCCGCCACCGCACTTCCGGACGTGTAGGAGGGCCCAGCGAAAGACCTGGCGGCATAGCTACCGCCCAAACTACACCCGTCCCGTCTAATCCTGCGAGAGTTGACCGGGCATAGCTACGCCTTTGACTTTTGCCGGACGGGGTTTGACCGATGGACATTTTCGCCTGGGTGTGATAGCCAAGCACATAGGTACACTTCGGATCAAGGTCCGGGCACAACCCACCACAAGATTCCCTCCATTACTGCCCGACGTGGCCGTTCCCCCTCTCCGTGCGACGGCGGCGGCGACGTCGGTGAGGGGGGTCACACCACTGAGCACCGTGCCTGGTGCTTGCACCCGCCACCGCACTTCCGGACGTGTACGAGGGCCCCGCTAAAGACCTGGCGGCATAGCTACCCCCCCAAACTACACCCGTCCCGTCTAACCCTGGAACCGTTGACCGGGCGGTCTACGCCTTTGACTTTCGCTGGACGGGGTTTGACCGATGGACATTTTCACCTGGGTGTGATAGCCAAGCACATAGGTACACTTCGGATCAAGGTCCGGGCACAACCCACCGCAAGATCCGTGACGTTACTGCCCGACGTGGCCGTTCCCCCCTCCGTGCGACGACGGCGGCGACGTCGGTGAGGGGGGTCACACCACGGAGCCCCGTGCCGGGTGCTTGCACCCGCCACCGCACTTCCGGACATGTAGGAGGGCCCAGCGAAAGACCTGGCGGCATATCTACCGCCCAAACTACACCCGTCCCGTCTAACCCTGCGAGAGTTGACCGGGCATAGCTACGCCTTTGACTTTCGCCGGACGGGGTTTGACCGATGGACATTTTCACCTGGGTGTGATAGCCAAGCACATAGGTACACTTCGGATCAAGGTCCGGGCACAACCCACCGCTAGATTCCCTCCGTTACTGCCCGACGTGGCCGTTCCCCCCCTACGTGCGACGGCGGCGGTGACGTTGGTGATGGGGGTCACACAACGGAGCCCCGTGCCGGGTGCTTACACCCGCCACCGCACTTCCAGACGTGTAGGAGGGTCCAGCTAAAGACCTGGCGGCATAGCTACCCCCCTAAACTACACCCGTCCCGTCTAACCTTGGAACCGTTGACCGGGCGGTCTATGCCTTTGACTTTCGCTGGACGGGGTTTGACCGATGGACATTTTCACCTGGGTGTGATAGCCAAGCACATAGGTACACTTCGGATCAAGGTCCGGGCACAACCCACCGCAAGATCCGTGAAGTTACTGCCCGATGTGGCCGTTCCCCCCCTCCGTGCGACGACGGCAGCGACGTCGGTGAGGGGGGTCACACCACGGAGCCCCGTGCCGGGTGCTTGCACCCGCCACCGCACTTCCGGACATGTAGGAGGGCCCAGCGAAAGACCTGGCGGCATATCTACCGCCCAAACTACACCCGTCCCGTCTAACCCTGCGAGAGTTGACCGGGCATAGCTACGCCTTTGACTTTCGCCGGACGGGGTTTGACCGATGGACATTTTCACCTGGGTGTGATAGCCAAGCACATAGGTACACTTCGGATCAAGGTCCGGGCACAACCCACCGCAAGATTCCCTCCATTACTGCCCGACGTGGCCGTTTCCCCCCTCCGTGCGACGGCGGCGGCGACGTCGGCGAGGGTGGTCACACCACTGAGCACCGTGCCTGGTGCTTGCATCCGCCACCGCACCTCCGGACATGTAGGAGGGCCCAGCTAAAGACCTGGCGGCATAGCTACCCCCCCAAACTACACCCGTCCCGTCTAACCCTGGAACCGTTGACCGGGCGGTCTACGCCTTTAACTTTCTCCGGACGGGGTTTGACCGATGGACATTTTCACCTGGGTGTAATAGCCAAGCACATAGGTACACTTCGGATCAAGGTCCGGACACAACCCACCGCAAGATCCATGACGTTACTGCCGGACGTGGCCATTCCCCCCCTCCGTGTGACGGCGACGGCGACGTCGGTGAGGGGGGTCACACCACGGAGCCCCGTGCCTGGTGCTTGCACCCGCCACCGCACTTCCGTACGTGTAGGAGGGCCCAGCGAAAGACCTGGCGGCATAGCTACCGCCCAAACTACACCCGTCCCGTCTAACCCTGCGAGAGTTGACCGGGCATAGCTACGCCTTTGACTTTCACCGGACGGGGTTTGACCGATGGACATTTTCACCTGGGTGTGATAGCCAAGCACATAGGTACACTTCGGATCAAGGTCCGGGCACTACCCACCGCAAGATTCCCTCCGTTACTGCACGACGTGGCCGTTCCCCCCCTCCGTGCGACGGCGGCGGCGACGTCGGTGAGGGGGTCACACCACAGAGAACCATGCCTGGTGCTTGCACCCGCCACCGCACTTCCGGACGTGTAGGAGGGTCCAGCTAAAGACCTGGCGGCATAGCTACCCCCCTAAATTACACCCGTCCCATCTAACCTTGGAACCGTTGACCGGGCGGTCTACGCCTTTGACTTTCGCTGGACGGGGTCTGACCGATGGACATTTTCACCTGGGTGTGATAGCCAAGCACATAGGTACACTTCGGATCAAGGTCCGGGGACAACCCACCGCAAGATCCGTGACGTTACTGCCCGACGTGGTCGTTCCCCCCCCTCCGTGCGACGGCGGCGGCGACGCCGGTGAGGGGGGTCACACCACGGAGCCCTGTACCGGGTGCTTACTCCCGCCACCGCACTTCCGGACGTGTAGGAGGGCCCAGCGAAAGACCTGGCGGCATAGCTACCGCCCAAACTACACCCGTCCCGTCTAACCCTGCGAGAGTTGACCGGGCATAGCTACGCCTTTGATTATCGCCGGACGGGGTTTGACCGATGGACATTTTCACCTGGGTGTGATAGCCAAGCACATAGGTACACTTCGGATCAAGGTCCGGGCACAACCCACCACAAGATTCCCTCCATTACTGCCCGACGTTGCCGTTCCCACCCTACGTGCGACGGCGGCGGTGACGTCGGTGAGGGGGGTCACACCACGGAGCCCCGTGCCGGGTGCTTACACCCGCCACCGCACTTCCGGACGTGTAAGAGGGTCCAGCTAAAGACCTGGCGGCATAGCTACCCCCCTAAACTACACCCGTCCCGTCTAACCTTGGAACCGTTGACCGGGCGGTCTACGTCTTTGACTTTCGCTGGACGGGGTTTGACCGATGGACATTTTCACCTGGGTGTGATAGCCAAGCACATAGGTACACTTCGGATCAAGGTCCGGGCACAACCCACCGCAAGATCCGTGACGTTACTGCCGGACGTGGCCGTTCCCCCCATCCGTGCGACGGCGACGGCGACGTCGGTGAGGGGGGTCACTCCACGGAGCCCCGTGCCGGGTGCTTGCACCCGCCACCGCACTTCCGGACGTGTAGGAGGGCCCAGCGAAAGACCTGGCGGCATAGCTACCGCCCAAACTACACCCGTCCCGTCTAACCCTGCGAGAGTTGACCGGGCATAGCTACGCCTTTGACTTTCACCGGACGGGGTTTGACCGATGGACATTTTCACCTGGGTGTGATAGCCAAGCACATAGGTACACTTCGGATCAAGGTCCGGGCACTACCCACCGCAAGATTCCCTCCGTTACTGCACGACGTGGCCGTTCCCCCCCTCCGTGCGACGGCGGCGGCGACGTCGGTGAGGGGGTCACACCACAGAGAACCATGCCTGGTGCTTGCACCCGCCACCGCACTTCCGGACGTGTAGGAGGGTCCAGCTAAAGACCTGGCGGCATAGCTACCCCCCTAAATTACACCCGTCCCATCTAACCTTGGAACCGTTGACCGGGCGGTCTACGCCTTTGACTTTCGCTGGACGGGGTCTGACCGATGGACATTTTCACCTGGGTGTGATAGCCAAGCACATAGGTACACTTCGGATCAAGGTCCGGGGACAACCCACCGCAAGATCCGTGACGTTACTGCCCGACGTGGTCGTTCCCCCCCCTCCGTGCGACGGCGGCGGCGACGCCGGTGAGGGGGGTCACACCACGGAGCCCTGTACCGGGTGCTTACTCCCGCCACCGCACTTCCGGACGTGTAGGAGGGCCCAGCGAAAGACCTGGCGGCATAGCTACCGCCCAAACTACACCCGTCCCGTCTAACCCTGCGAGAGTTGACCGGGCATAGCTACGCCTTTGATTATCGCCGGACGGGGTTTGACCGATGGACATTTTCACCTGGGTGTGATAGCCAAGCACATAGGTACACTTCGGATCAAGGTCCGGGCACAACCCACCACAAGATTCCCTCCATTACTGCCCGACGTTGCCGTTCCCACCCTACGTGCGACGGCGGCGGTGACGTCGGTGAGGGGGGTCACACCACGGAGCCCCGTGCCGGGTGCTTACACCCGCCACCGCACTTCCGGACGTGTAAGAGGGTCCAGCTAAAGACCTGGCGGCATAGCTACCCCCCTAAACTACACCCGTCCCGTCTAACCTTGGAACCGTTGACCGGGCGGTCTACGTCTTTGACTTTCGCTGGACGGGGTTTGACCGATGGACATTTTCACCTGGGTGTGATAGCCAAGCACATAGGTACACTTCGGATCAAGGTCCGGGCACAACCCACCGCAAGATCCGTGACGTTACTGCCGGACGTGGCCGTTCCCCCCATCCGTGCGACGGCGACGGCGACGTCGGTGAGGGGGGTCACTCCACGGAGCCCCGTGCCGGGTGCTTGCACCCGCCACCGCACTTCCGGACGTGTAGGAGGGCCCAGCGAAAGACCTGGCGGCATAGCTACCGCCCAAACTACACCCGTCCCGTCTAACCCTGCGAGAGTTGACCGGGCATAGCTACGCCTTTGACTTTCACCGGACGGGGTTTGACCGATGGACATTTTCACCTGGCTGTGATAGCCAAGCACATAGGTACACTTCGGATCAAGGTCCGGGCACTACCCACCGCAAGATTCCCTCCGTTACTGCACGACGTGGCCGTTCCCCCCCTCCGTGCGACGGCGGCGGCGACGTCGGTGAGGGGGTCACACCACTGAGAACCATGCCTGGTGCTTGCACCCGCCACCGCACTTCCGGACGTGTAGGAGGGCCCAGCTAAAGACCTGGCGGCATAGCTACCCCCCCAAACTACACCCGTCCCGTCTAAACCTGGAACCGTTGACCGGGCGGTCTACGCCTTTGACTTTCGCTGGACGGGGTTTGACCGATGGACATTTTCACCTGGGTGTGATAGCCAAGCACATAGGTACACTTCGGATCAAGGTCCGGGCACAACCCACCGCAAGATCCGTGACGTTACTGCCCGACGTGGCCGTTCCCCCCCTCCGTGCGACAGCGGTGGCGACGTCTGTGAGGGGGGTCACACCACGGAGCCCCGTTCCGGGTGCTTACACCCGCCACCGCACTTCCGGACGTGTAGGAGGGCCCAGCGAAAGACCTGGCGGCATAGCTACCGCCCAAACTACACCCGTCCCGTCTAACCCTGCGAGAGTTGACCGGGCATAGCTACGCCTTTGACTTTCGCCGGACGGGGTTTGACCGATGGACATTTGCACCTGGGTGTGATAGCCAAGCACATAGGTACACTTCGGATCAACGTCCGGGCACAACCCACCGCAAGATCCGTGACGTTACTGCCCGTTCCGGGTGCTTACTCCCGCCACAGCACTTCCAGACGTGTAGGAGGGCCCAGCGAAAGATCTGGCGGCATAGCTACCGCCCAAACTACACCCGTCCCGTCTAACCCTGGAACCGTTGACCGGGCGGTCTACGCCTTTAACTTTCGTTGGACGGGGTTTGACCGATGGACATTTTCACCTGGGTGTGATAGCCAAGCACATAGGTACACTTCGAATCAAGGTCCGGGCACAACCCACCACAAGATTCCCTCCATTACTGCCCGACGTGGCCGTTCCCCCTCTCCGTGCGACGGCGGCGGCGACGTCGGTGAGGGGGGTCACACCACTGAGCACCGTGCCTGGTGCTTGCACCCGCCCCCGCACTTCCGGACGTGTACGAGGGCCCCGCTAAAGACTTGGCGGCATAGCTACCCCCCCAAACTACACCCGTCCCGTGTAACCCTGGAACCGTTGACCGGGCGGTCTACGCCTTTGACTTTCGCTGAACGGGGTTTGACCGATGGACATTTTCACCTGGGTGTGATAGCCAAGCACATAGGTACACTTCGGATCAAGGTTCGGGCACAACCCACCGCAAGATCCGTGACGTTACTGCCCGACATGGCCGTTCCCCCCCTCCATGCGTCGTCGGCGGCAACGTCGGTGAGGGGGGTCACACCACGGAGCCCCGTGCCGGGTGCTTGCACCCGCCACCGCACTTCCGGACGTGTAGGAGGGCCCAGCGAAAGACCTGGCGGCATAGCTACGGCCCAAACTACACCCGTCCCGTCACTAGTAGAAAACAGACCTTTTGTCCGCAGCTTTAGTCCCGGTTTGGATTTGAACCGGCACTAATGTGACCATTAGTCCCGGTTCGGGACGGGCATCATTAGTCGCGGTTCGTTCCGGACCTTTAGTCCCGGTTCGTAACACGAACCGGGACTAAAGGGGTTGTGCCAGGCTGGGGCCCCCACGAGCCCCTTTAGTCCCGGTTTGTATCACCAACCGGGACTAAAGGCCCCCCCTTTAGTCCCGGTTGGAGACACCAACCGGGACTAAAGGGTTGAGGCTTTAGTCCCGGTTGGTGTCTCCAACCGGGACTAAAGGTTGGACCTTTAGTTCCGGTTGGAAACACCAACCGGGACTAAAGGGGTTCTGAATTTTTTTATTTTTCTGTTTTTAGTTTCTGTTTTAAAATGCTTATATCTTTTAAGATATTTTATGTTTTTGAGTGATTCTTTTTGCATTAGATTCAAAATTTTGTCTAGTTTCTGTTTGTGCCATTATTTTTCAAATTTGAATGGTTTAAATTTTCATTTGTTCAAATTTGCTTCAAACCCTAGATTGTGAATAACTTGAGTTTACAAATAGTTTTTAATTTAATTCTTTTTGCTCCTAGTCACGTGTTAGATTTTTGTCACAGTAAGATTTATTTGGTTATTTTTGGAATAATTTAAAAAAATGAAATGCCTTTGTAACAGACGATTTTCGTCCGAAACCTTGATACTTCGAAGGAGATGGTCCAGTTTGTGCACGAAGTGCATCCAGTTTTTGCCGTAACCCTCTCAACTTTTTAGCACATGCTATGTGGGTGAAATGATGATACCATGCCAACTTTCAACCTTTTCAGAGTTCATTTGTAGGGCTTTTCAATTTCAGGGTCATTTAGCTCAAAAAAATCATTAAATGCATGAAAAATAGCAAATGGAGTCAGAAAGGGTTGAAAATTGATGGCGTGGCTTCGAATGGTGCATACTGAACACACAAAAAGTCTGGAGTTGAAATAAGTTTAAAAAAATGAAATGCCTTTGTAACAGACGAGTTTTCGCCTAAAACCCTGATACTTTGAAAGAGATTGTTCATTTTATACACGAAGTGCATCCAGTTTTTGCCGTAACCCTCTCAACTTTTTAGCACATGCTATGTGGGTGAAATGATGATACCATGCCAAGTTTCAACCTTTTCAGAGTTCATTTGTAGTGCTTTTCCATTTCAGGGTCATTTAGCTCAAACTGTACCCCCCCCCCCCCCGTGGACCGCCTTTTTTAGCTTTGTAGAAAATAAACGAAAATGATTAAATCTTCAAAAAATAAAATCCTTTGAGATGTAGTTAGGTTTTAGTGTCTAGTTGGTATAGAAATTTTGAAATATGAATTTTGACCTTTTTTGCAAAAAAACGCAAAAAAAATGTAAAACGGCCATAACTTTTGCATACGATGTCGAAAAAAAAAGTTTAATACATCAAAAAAAACTAGAGAAAAATTCGGGCATTGCTACGCCTTTGACTTTCGCCGGACGGGGTTTGACCAATGGACATTTTCACCTGGGTGTGATAGCCAAGCACATAGGTACACTTCGGATCAAGGTCCGGCCACAACCCACCGCAAGATTCCCTCCGTTACTGCCCGACGTGGCCGTTCCCCCCCTCCGTGCGACGGCGGCGGCGACGTCGGTGAGGGGGGTCACACCACTGAGCACCATGCCTGGTACTTGCACCCGCCACCGCACTTCCGGACGTGTAGGAGGGCCCAGCTAAAGACCTGGCGGCATAGCTACCCCCCCAAACTACACCCGTCCCATCTAACCCTGGAACCATTGACCGGGCGGATTACGCCTTTAACTTTCGTTGGACGGGGTTTGACCGATGGACATTTTCACGTGGGTGTGATAGCCAAGCACATAGGTACACTTCGGATCAAGGTCCGGGCACAACCCACCGCAAGATCCGTGACGTTACTGCCCGACGTGGCCGTTCCCCCCCTCCGTGCGACAGCGGCAGCGATGTCGGTGAGGTGGGTCACACCACGGAGCCCCGTGCTGGGTGCTTGCACCCGCCACCGCACTTCCAGACGTGTAGGAGGGCCCAGCGAAAGATCTGGCGGCATAGCTACCGCCCAAACTACACCCGTCCCGTCTAACCCTGGAACCGTTGACCGGGCGGTCTACGCCTTTAACTTTCGTTGGACGGGGTTTGACCGATGGACATTTTCACCTGGGTGTGATAGCCAAGCACATAGGTACACTTCGGATCAAGGTCCGGGCACAACCCACCGCAAGATTCCCTCCGTTACTGCCCGACGTGGCCGTTCCCCCCCTCCGTGCGACGGCGGCGGCGACGTCGGTGAGGGGGGTCACACCACTGAGCACCATGCCTGGTGCTTGCACCCGCCACCGCACTTCCGGACGTGTAGGAGGGCCCAGCTAAAGACCTGGCGGCATAGCTACCCCCCCAAACTACACCTGTCCCGTCTAACCCTGGAACTGTTGACCGGGCGGTCTACCCCTTTGACTTTCGCTGGACGGGGTTTGACCGATGGACATTTTCACCTGGGTGGGATAGCCAAGCACATAGGTACACTTCGGATCAAGGTCCGGTCACCACCCACCGCAAGTTCCGTGACGTACTGTCCGACGTGGCCGTTCTCCCCCTCCGTGCGATGGCGACGGCGACGTCGGTGAGGGGGGTCACACCACGGAGCCCCGTGCCGGGTGCTTGCACCCGGCACCGCACTTCCGGACGTGTAGGAGGGCCCAGCGAAAGACCTGGCGGCATAGCTACCGCCCAAACTACACCCGTCCCGTCTAACCCTGCGAGAGTTGACCGGGCATAGCTACGCCTTTGACTTTCACCGGACGGGGTTTGACCGATGGACATTTTCACCTGGGTGTGATAGCCAAGCACATAGGTACACTTCGGATCATGGTCCGGGCACTACCCACCGCAAGATTCCCTCCGTTACTGCACGACGTGGCCGTTCCCCCCCTCCGTGTGACGGCGGCGGCGACGTCGGTGAGGGGGGTCACACCACGGAGCCCCGTGCCGGGTGCTTGTACCCGGCACCGCACTTCCGGACGTGTAGGAGGGCCCAGCGAAAGACCTGGCGGCATAGCTACCGCCCAAACTACACCCGTCCCGTCTAACCCTGCGAGAGTTGACCGGGCATAGCTACGCCTTTGACTTTCGCCGGACGGGGTTTGACCGATGGACATTTTCACCTGGGTCTGATAGCCAAGCACATAGGTACACTTCGGATCAAGGTCCGGGCACAACCCACCGCAAGATTCCCTCCATTACTGCCCGACGTGGCCGTTCCCCCCCTCCGTGCGACGGCGGCGGCGATGTCGGTGAGGGGGGTCACACCACTGAGCACCGTGCCTGGTGCTTGCATCCGCCACCGCACTTCCGGACATGTAGGAGGGCCCAGCTAAAGACCTGGCGGCATAGCTACCCCCCCAAACTACAGCCGTCCCGTCTAACCCTGGAACCGTTGACCGGGCGGTCTACGGCTTTGACTTTCGCCGGACGGGGTTTGACCGATGGACATTTTCACCTGGGTGTTATAGCCAAGCACATAGGTACACTTCGGATCAAGGTCCGGACACAACCCACCGCAAGATCCGTGACGTTACTGCCGGACGTGGCCGTTCCCCCCCTCCGTGCGACGGCGACGGCGACGTCGGTGAGGGGGGTCACACCACGTAGCCCCGTTCCGGGTGCTTGCACCCGCCACCGCACTTCCGGACATGTAGGAGGGCCAAGCGAAAGACCTGGCGGCATAGCTACCGCCCAAACTACACCCGTCCCGTCTAACCCTGCGAGAGTTGACCGGGCATAGCTACGCCTTTGACTTTCACTGGACGGGGTTTGACCGATGGACATTTTCACCTGGGTGTGATAGCCAAGCACATAGGTACACTTCGGATCAAGGTCCGGGCACTACTCACCGCAAGATTCCCTCCGTTACTGCACGACGTGGCCGTTCCCCCCCTTCGTGCGACGGCGGCGGCGACGTTGGTGAGGGGGTCACACCACTGAGAACCATGCCTGGTGCTTGCACCCGCCACCGCACTTCCGGACGTGTAGGAGGGCCCAGCTAAAGACCTGGCGGCATAGCTACCCCCCCAAACTACACCCGTCCCGTCTAACCCTGGAACCGTTGACCGGGCGGTCTACGCCTTTGACTTTCGCTGGACGGGGTTTGACCGATGGACATTTTCACCTGGGTGTGATAGGCAAGCACATAGGTACACTTCGGATCAAGGTCCGGGCACAACCCACCGCTAGATTCCCTCCGTTACTGCCCGATGTGGCCGTTCCCCCCCTACGTGCGACGGCGGCGGTGACGTTGGTGAGGGGGGTCACACAACGGAGCCCCGTGCCGGGTGCTTACACCCGCCACCGCACTTCCGGACGTGTAGGAGGGTCCAGCTATAGACCTGGCGGCATAGCTACCCCCCTAAACTACACCCGTCCCGTCTAACCTTGGAACCGTTGACCGGGCGGTCTATGCCTTTGAGTTTCGCTGGACGGGGTTTGACCGATGGATATTTTCACCTGGGTGTGATAGCCAAGCACATAGGTACACTTCGGATCAAGGTCCGGGCACAACCCACCGCAAGATCCGTGATGTTACTGCCCGACGTGGCCGTTCCCCCCCTCCGTGCGACGACGGCGGCGACGTCGGTGAGGGGGGTCACACCACGGAGCCCCGTGCCGGGTGCTTGCACCCGCCACCGCACTTCCGGACATGTAGGAGGGCCCAGCGAAAGACCTGGTGGCATATCTACCGCCCAAACTACACCCGTCCCGTCTAACCCTGCGAGAGTTGACCGGGCATAGCTACGCCTTTGACTTTCGCCGGACGGGGTTTGACCGATGGACATTTTCACCTGGGTGTGATAGCCAAGCACATAGGTACACTTCGGATCAAGGTCCGGGCACAACCCACCGCAAGATTCCCTCCATTACTGCCCGACGTGGCCGTTCCCCCCCTCCGTGCGACGGCGGCGGCGATGTCGGTGAGGGGGGTCACACCACTGAGCACCGTGCCTGGTGCTTGCATCCGCCACCGCACTTCCGGACATGTAGGAGGGCCCAGCTAAAGACCTGGCGGCATAGCTACCCCTCCAAACTACACCCGTCCCGTCTAACCCTGGAACCGTTGACCGGGCGGTCTACGGCTTTGACTTTCGCCGGACAGGGTTTGACCGATGGACATTTTCACCTGGGTGTGATAGCCAAGCACATAGGTACACTTCGGATCAAGGTCCGGACACAACCCACCGCAAGATCTGTGACGTTACTGCCGGACGTGGCCGTTCCCCCCCTCCGTGCGACGGCGGCGGCGACGTTGGTGAGGGGGTCACACCACTGAGAACCATGCCTGGTGCTTGCACCCGCCACCGCACTTCCGGACGTGTAGGAGGGCCCAGCTAAAGACCTGGCGGCATAGCTACCCCCCCAAACTACACCCGTCCCGTCTAAACCTGGAACCGTTGACCGGGCGGTCTACGCCTTTGACTTTCGCTGGACGGGGTTTGACCGATGGACATTTTCACCTGGGTGTGATAGCCAAGCACATAGGTACACTTCGGATCAAGGTCCGGGCACAACCCACCGCTAGATTCCCTCCGTTACTGCCCGACGTGGCCGTTCCCCCCCTACGTGCGACGGCGGCGGTGACGTTGGTGATGGGGGTCACACAACGGAGCCCCGTGATGGGTGCTTACACCCGCCACCGCACTTCCAGACGTGTAGGAGGGTCCAGCTAAAGACCTGGCGGCATAGCTACCCCCCTAAACTACACCCGCCCCGTCTAACCTTGGAACCGTTGACCGGGCGGTCTATGCCTTTGACTTTCGCTGGACGGGGTTTGACCGATGGACATTTTCACCTGGGTGTGATAGCCAAGCACATAGGTACACTTCGGATCAAGGTCCGGGCACAACCCACCGCAAGATCCGTGACGTTACTGCCCGACGTGGCCGTGCCCCCCCTCCGTGCGACGACGGCAGCGACGTCGGTGAGGGGGGTCACACCACGGAGCCCCGTGCCGGGTGCTTGCACCCGCCACCGCACTTCCGGACATGTAGGAGGGCCCAGCGAAAGACCTGGCGGCATATCTACCGCCCAAACTACACCCGTCCCGTCTAACCCTGCGAGAGTTGACCGGGCATAGCTACGCCTTTGACTTTCGCCGGACGGGGTTTGACCGATGGACATTTTCACCTGGGTGTGATAGCCAAGCACATAGGTACACTTCGGATCAAGGTCCGGGCACAACCCACCGCAAGATCCGTGACGTTACTGCCCGACGTGGCCGTTCCCCCCCTCCGTGCGACGACGGCGGCGACGTCGGTGAGGGGGGTCACACCACGGAGCTCCGTGCCGGGTGCTTGCACCCGCCACCGCACTTCCGGACATGTAGGAGGGCCTAGCGAAAGACCTGGCGGCATATGTACCGCCCAAACTACACCCGTCCCGTCTAACCCTGCGAGAGTTGACCGGGCATAGCTACGCCTTTGACTTTCGCCGGACGGGGTTTGACCGATGGACATTTTCACCTGAGTGTGATAGCCAAGCACATAGGTACACTTCGGATCAAGGTCCGGGCACAACCCACCGCAAGATTCCCTCCATTACTGCCCGACGTGGCCGTTTCCCCCCTCCGTGCGACGGCGGCGGCGACGTCGGCGAGGGTGGTCACACCACTGAGCACCGTGCCTGGTGCTTGCATCCGCCACCGCACCTCCGGACATGTAGGAGGGCCCAGCTAAAGACCTGGCGGCATAGCTACCCCCCCAAACTACACCCGTCCCGTCTAAACCTAGAACCGTTGACCGGGCGGTCTACGCCTTTGACTTTCGCTGGACGGGGTTTGACCGATGGACATTTTCACCTGGGTGTGATAGCCAAGCACATAGGTACACTTCGGATCAAGGTCCGGGCACAACCCACCGCAAGATCCGTGACGTTACTGCCCGACGTGGCCGTTCCCCCCCTCCGTGCGACGGCGGTGGCGACGTCTGTGAAGGGGGTCACACCACGGAGCCCTGTGCCGGGTGCTTACACCCGCCACCGCACTTCCGGACGTGTAGGAGGGCCCAGCGAAAGACCTGGCGGCATAGCTCCCGCCCAAACTACACCCGTCCCGTCTAATCCTGTGAGAGTTGACCGGGCATAGCTACGCCTTTGACTTTCGCCGGACGGGGTTAGACCGATGGACATTTTCGCCTGGGTGTGATAGCCAAGCACATAGGTACACTTCGGATCAAGGTCCGGGCACAACCCACCACAAGATTCCCTCCATTACTGCCCGACGTGGCCGTTCCCCCTCTCCGTGCGACGGCGGCGGCGACGTCGGTGAGGGGGGTCACACCACTGAGCACCGTGCCTGGTGCTTGCACCCGCCACCGCACTTCCGGACGTGTACGAGGGCCCCGCTAAAGACCTGGCGGCATAGCTACCCGCCCAAACTACACCCGTCCCGTCTAACCCTGGAACCGTTGATCGGGCGGTCTACGCCTTTGACTTTCGCTGGACGGGGTTTGACCGATGGACATTTTCACCTGGGTGTGATAGCCAAGCACATAGGTACACTTCGGATCAAGGTCCGGGCACAACCCACCGCAAGATCCGTGACGTTACTGCCCGACGTGGCCGTTCCCCCCCTCCGTGCGACGACGGCGGCGACGTCGGTGAGGGGGGTCACACCACGGAGCTCCGTGCCGGGTGCTTGCACCCGCCACCGCACTTCCGGACATGTAGGAGGGCCTAGCGAAAGACCTGGCGGCATATGTACCGCCCAAACTACACCCGTCCCGTCTAACCCTGCGAGAGTTGACCGGGCATAGCTACGCCTTTGACTTTCGCCGGACGGGGTTTGACCGATGGACATTTTCACCTGGGTGTGATAGCCAAGCACATAGGTACACTTCGGATCAAGGTCCGGGCACAACCCACCGCAAGATTCCCTCCATTACTGCCCGACGTGGCCGTTCCCCCCCTCCGTGCGACGGCGGTGGCGACGTCTGTGAGGGGGGTCACACCACGGAGCCCCGTGCCGGGTGCTTACACCCGCCACCGCACTTCCGGACGTGTAGGAGGGCCCAGCGAAAGACCTGGCGGCATAGCTACCGCCCAAACTACACCCGTCCCGTCTAATCCTGCGAGAGTTGACTGGGCATAGCTACGCCTTTGACTTTTGCCGGACGGGGTTTGACCGATGGACATTTTCGCCTGGGTGTGATAGCCAAGCACATAGGTACACTTCGGATCAAGGTCCGGGCACAACCCACCACAAGATTCCCTCCATTACTGCCCGACGTGGCCGTTCCCCCTCTCCGTGCGACGGCGGCGGCGACGTCGGTGAGGGGGGTCACACCACTGAGCACCGTGCCTGGTGCTTGCACCCGCCACCGCACTTCCGGACGTGTACGAGGGCCCCGCTAAAGACCTGGCGGCATAGCTACCCCCCCAAACTACACCCGTCCCGTCTAACCCTGGAACCGTTGACCGGGCGGTCTACGCCTTTGACTTTCGCTGGACGGGGTTTGACCGATGGACATTTTCACCTGGGTGTGATAGCCAAGCACATAGGTACACTTAGGATCAAGGTCCGGGCACAACCCACCGCAAGATCCGTGACGTTACTGCCCGACGTGGCCGTTCCCCGCTCTCGCGACGACGGCGGCGACGTCGGTGAGGGGGGTCACACCACGGAGCCCCGTGCCGGGTGCTTGCACCCGCCACCGCACTTCCGGACATGTAGGAGGGCCCAGCGAAAGACCTGGCGGCATATCTACCGCCCAAACTACACCCGTCCCGTCTAACCCTGCGAGAGTTGACCGGGCATAGCTACGCCTTTGACTTTCGCCGGACGGGGTTTGACCGATGGACATTTTCACCTGGGTGTGATAGCCAAGCACATAGGTACACTTCGGATCAAGGTCCGGGCACAACCCACCGCTAGATTCCCTCCGTTACTGCCCGACGTGGCCGTTCCCCCCCTACGTGCGACGGCGGCGGTGACGTTGGTGATGGGGGTCACACAACGGAGCCCCGTGCCGGGTGCTTACACCCGCCACCGCACTTCCAGACGTGTAGGAGGGTCCAGCTAAAGACCTGGCGGCATAGCAACCCCCCTAAACTACACCCGTCCCGTCTAACCTTGGAACCGTTGACCGGGCGGTCTATGCCTTTGACTTTCGCTGGACGGGGTTTGACCGATGGACATTTTCACCTGGGTGTGATAGCCAAGCACATAGGTACACTTCGGATCAAGGTCCGGGCACAACCCACCGCAAGATCCGTGACGTTACTGCCCGACGTGGCCGTTCCCCCCCTCCGTGCGACGACGGCAGCGACGTCGGTGAGGGGGGTCACACCACGGAGCCCCGTGCCGGGTGCTTGCACCCGCCACCGCACTTCCGGACATGTAGGAGGGCCCAGCGAAAGACCTGGCGGCATATCTACCGCCCAAACTACACCCGTCCCGTCTAACCCTGCGAGAGTTGACCGGGCATAGCTACGCCTTTGACTTTCGCCGGACGGGGTTTGACCGATGGACATTTTCACCTGGGTGTGATAGCCAAGCACATAGGTACACTTCGGATCAAGGTCCGGGCACAACCCACCGCAAGATTCCCTCCATTACTGCCCGACGTGGCCGTTTCCCCCCTCCGTGCGACGGCGGCGGCGACGTCGGCGAGGGTGGTCACACCACTGAGCACCGTGCCTGGTGCTTGCATCCGCCACCGCACCTCCGGACATGTAGGAGGGCCCAGCTAAAGACCTGGCGGCATAGCTACCCCCCCAAACTACACCCGTCCCGTCTAACCCTGGAACCGTTGACCGGGCGGTCTACGCCTTTAACTTTCTCCGGACGGGGTTTGACCGATGGACATTTTCACCTGGGTGTAATAGCCAAGCACATAGGTACACTTCGGATCAAGGTCCGGACACAACCCACCGCAAGATCCATGACGTTACAGCCGGACGTGGCCATTCCCCCCCTCCGTGTGACGGCGACGGCGACGTTGGTGAGGGGGGTCACACCACGGAGCCCCGTGCCTGGTGCTTGCACCCGCCACCGCACTTCCGTACGTGTAGGAGCGCCCAGCGAAAGACCTGGCGGCATAGCTACCGCCCAAACTACACCCGTCCCGTCTAACCCTGCGAGAGTTGACCGGGCATAGCTACGCCTTTGACTTTCACCGGACGGGGTTTGACCGATGGACATTTTCACCTGGGTGTGATAGCCAAGCACATAGGTACACTTCGGATCAAGGTCCGGGCACTACCCACCGCAAGATTCCCTCCGTTACTGCACGACGTGGCCGTTCCCCCCCTCCGTGCGACGGCTGCGGCGACGTCGGTGAGGGGGTCACACCACAGAGAACCATGCCTGGTGCTTGCACCCGCCACCGCACTTCCGGACGTGTAGGAGGGTCCGGCTAAAGACTTGGCGGCATAGCTACCCACCTAAATTACACCCGTCCCATCTAACCTTGGAACCGTTGACCGGGCGGTCTACGCCTTTGACTTTCGCTGGACGGGGTTTGACCGATGGACATTTTCACCTGGGTGTGATAGCCAAGCACATAGGTACACTTCGGATCAAGGTCCGGGGACAACCCACCGCAAGATCCGTGACGTTACTGCCCGACGTGGTCGTTCCCCCCCCCTCCGTGCGACGGCGGCGGCGACGCCGGTGAGGGGGGTCACACCACGGAGCCCTGTGCCGGGTGCTTACTCCCGCCACCGCACTTCCGGACGTGTAGGAGGGCCCAGCGAAAGACCTGGCGGCATAGCTACCGCCCAAACTACACCCGTCCCGTCTAACCCTGCGAGAGTTGACCGGGCATAGCTACGCCTTTGACTTTCGCCGGACGGGGTTTGACCGATGGACATTTTCACCTGGGTGTGATAGCCAAGCACATAGGTACACTTCGGATCAAGGTCCGGGCACAACCCACCACAAGATTCCCTCCATTACTGCCCGACGTTGCCGTTCCCACCCTACGTGCGACGGCGGCGGTGACATCGGTGAGGGGGGTCACACCACGGAGCCCCGTGCCGGGTGCTTACACCCGCCACCGCACTTCCGGACATGTAAGAGGGTCCAGCTAAAGACCTGGTGGCATAGCTACCCCCCTAAACTACACCCATCCCGTCTAACCTTGGAACCGTTGACCGGGCGGTCTACGTCTTTGACTTTCGCTGGACGGGGTTTGACCGATGGACATTTTCACCTGGGTGTGATAGCCAAGCACATAGGTACACTTCGGATCAAGGTCCGGGCACAACCCACCGCAAGATCCGTGACGTTACTGCCGGACGTGGCCGTTCCCCCCATCCGTGCGACGGCGACGGCGACGTCGGTGAGGGGGGTCACTCCATGGAGCCCCGTGCCGGGTGCTTGCACCCGCCACCGCACTTCCGGACGTGTAGGAGGGCCCAGCGAATGACCTGGCGGCATAGCTACCGCCCAAACTACACCCGTCCCGTCTAACCCTGCGAGAGTTGACCGGGCATAGCTACGCCTTTGACTTTCACCGGACGGGGTTTGACCGATGGACATTTTCACCTGGGTGTGATAGCCAAGCACATAGGTACACTTCGGATCAAGGTCCGGGCACTACCCATCGCAAGATTCCCTCCGTTACTGCACGACGTGGCCGTTCCCCCCCTCCGTGCGACGGCGGCGACGACGTCGGTGAGGGGGTCACACCACTGAGAACCATGCCTGGTGCTTGCACCCGCCACCGCACTTCCGGACGTGTAGGAGGGCCCAGCTAAAGACCTGGCGGCATAGCTACCCCCCCAAACTACACCCGTCCCGTCTAAACCTGGAACCGTTGACCGGGCGGTCTACGCCTTTGACTTTCGCTGGACGGGGTTTGACCGATGGACATTTTCACCTTGGTGTGATAGCCAAGCACATAGGTACACTTCGGATCAAGGTCCGGGCACAACCCACCGCAAGATCCGTGACGTTACTGCCCGACGTGGCCGTTCCCCCCCTCCGTGCGACAGCGGTGGCGACGTCTGTGAGGGGGGTCACACCACGGAGCCCCGTTCCGGGTGCTTACACCCGCCACCGCACTTCCGGACGTGTAGGAGGGCCCAGCGAAAGACCTGGCGGCATAGCTACCGCCCAAACTACACCCGTCCCGTCTAACCCTGCGAGAGTTGACCGGGCATAGCTACGCCTTTGACTTTCGCCGGACGGGGTTTGACCGATGGACATTTGCACCTGGGTGTGATAGCCAAGCACATAGGTACACTTCGGATCAAGGTCCGGGCACAACCCACCACAAGATTCCCTCCATTACTGCCCGACGTGGCCGTTCCCCCTCTCCGTGCGACGGCGGCGGCGACGTCGGTGAGGGGGGTCACACCACTGAGCACCGTGCCTGGTGCTTGCACCCGCCCCCGCACTTCCGGACGTGTACGAGGGCCCCGCTAAAGACTTGGCGGCATAGCTACCCCCCCAAACTACACCCGTCCCGTGTAACCCTGGAACCGTTGACCGGGCGGTCTACGCCTTTGACTTTCGCTGGACGGGGTTTGACCGATGGACATTTTCACCTGGGTGTGATAGCCAAGCACATAGGTACACTTCGGATCAAGGTTCGGGCACAACCCACCGCAAGATCCGTGACGTTACTGCCCGACATGGCCGTTCCCCCCTCCATGCGTCGTCGGCGGCAACGTCGGTGAGGGGGGTCACACCACGGAGCCCCGTGCCGGGTGCTTGCACCCGCCACCGCACTTCCGGACGTGTAGGAGGGCCCAGCGAAAGACCTGGCGGCATAGCTACGGCCCAAACTACACCCGTCCCGTCACTAGTAGAAAACAGACCTTTTGTCCGCAGCTTTA
Organism: Elymus sibiricus; assembly: GCA_039707655.1. Taxonomy (NCBI): domain Eukaryota; kingdom Viridiplantae; phylum Streptophyta; class Magnoliopsida; order Poales; family Poaceae; genus Elymus; species Elymus sibiricus. The sequence goes on from CM077665.1 coordinate 485,315,384, forward strand.
GTCCCGGTTTGGATTTGAACCGGCACTAATGTGACCATTAGTCCCGGTTCGGGACGGGCATCATTAGTCGCGGTTCGTTCCGGACCTTTAGTCCCGGTTCGTAACACGAACCGGGACTAAAGGGGTTGTGCCAGGCTGGGGCCCCCACGAGCCCCTTTAGTCCCGGTTTGTATCACCAACCGGGACTAAAGGCCCCCCCTTTAGTCCCGGTTGGAGACACCAACCGGGACTAAAGGGTTGAGGCTTTAGTCCCGGTTGGTGTCTCCAACCGGGACTAAAGGTTGGACCTTTAGTTCCGGTTGGAAACACCAACCGGGACTAAAGGGGTTCTGAATTTTTTTATTTTTCTGTTTTTAGTTTCTGTTTTAAAATGCTTATATCTTTTAAGATATTTTATGTTTTTGAGTGATTCTTTTTGCATTAGATTCAAAATTTTGTCTAGTTTCTGTTTGTGCCATTATTTTTCAAATTTGAATGGTTTAAATTTTAATTTGTTCAAATTTGCTTCAAACCCTAGATTGTGAATAACTTGAGTTTACAAATAGTTTTTAATTTAATTCTTTTTGCTCCTAGTCACGTGTTAGATTTTTGTCACAGTAAGATTTATTTGGTTATTTTTGGAATAATTTAAAAAAATGAAATGCCTTTGTAACAGACGATTTTCGTCCGAAACCTTGATACTTCGAAGGAGATGGTCCAGTTTGTGCACGAAGTGCATCCAGTTTTTGCCGTAACCCTCTCAACTTTTTAGCACATGCTATGTGGGTGAAATGATGATACCATGCCAACTTTCAACCTTTTCAGAGTTCATTTGTAGGGCTTTTCAATTTCAGGGTCATTTAGCTCAAAAAAATCATTAAATGCATGAAAAATAGCAAATGGAGTCAGAAAGGGTTGAAAATTGATGGCGTGGCTTCGAATGGTGCATACTGAACACACAAAAAGTCTGGAGTTGAAATAAGTTTAAAAAAATGAAATGCCTTTGTAACAGACGAGTTTTCGCCTAAAACCCTGATACTTTGAAAGAGATTGTTCATTTTGTACACGAAGTGCATCCAGTTTTTGCCGTAACCCTCTCAACTTTTTAGCACATGCTATGTGGGTGAAATGATGATACCATGCCAAGTTTCAACCTTTTCAGAGTTCATTTGTAGTGCTTTTCCATTTCAGGGTCATTTAGCTCAAACTGTACCCCCCCCCCCCCCGTGGACCGCCTTTTTTAGCTTTGTAGAAAATAAACGAAAATGATTAAATCTTCAAAAAATAAAATCCTTTGAGATGTAGTTAGGTTTTAGTGTCTAGTTGGTATAGAAATTTTGAAATATGAATTTTGACCTTTTTTGCAAAAAAACGCAAAAAAAATGTAAAACGGCCATAACTTTTGCATACGATGTCGAAAAAAAAAGTTTAATACATCAAAAAAAACTAGAGAAAAATTCGGGCATTGCTACGCCTTTGACTTTCGCCGGACGGGGTTTGACCAATGGACATTTTCACCTGGGTGTGATAGCCAAGCACATAGGTACACTTCGGATCAAGGTCCGGCCACAACCCACCGCAAGATTCCCTCCGTTACTGCCCGACGTGGCCGTTCCCCCCCTCCGTGCGACGGCGGCGGCGACGTCGGTGAGGGGGGTCACACCACTGAGCACCATGCCTGGTACTTGCACCCGCCACCGCACTTCCGGACGTGTAGGAGGGCCCAGCTAAAGACCTGGCGGCATAGCTACCCCCCCAAACTACACCCGTCCCGTCTAACCCTGGAACCATTGACCGGGCGGATTACGCCTTTAACTTTCGTTGGACGGGGTTTGACCGATGGACATTTTCACGTGGGTGTGATAGCCAAGCACATAGGTACACTTCGGATCAAGGTCCGGGCACAACCCACCGCAAGATCCGTGACGTTACTGCCCGACGTGGCCGTTCCCCCCCTCCGTGCGACAGCGGCAGCGATGTCGGTGAGGTGGGTCACACCACGGAGCCCCGTGCTGGGTGCTTGCACCCGCCACCGCACTTCCAGACGTGTAGGAGGGCCCAGCGAAAGATCTGGCGGCATAGCTACCGCCCAAACTACACCCGTCCCGTCTAACCCTGGAACCGTTGACCGGGCGGTCTACGCCTTTAACTTTCGTTGGACGGGGTTTGACCGATGGACATTTTCACCTGGGTGTGATAGCCAAGCACATAGGTACACTTCGGATCAAGGTCCGGGCACAACCCACCGCAAGATTCCCTCCGTTACTGCCCGACGTGGCCGTTCCCCCCCTCCGTGCGACGGCGGCGGCGACGTCGGTGAGGGGGGTCACACCACTGAGCACCATGCCTGGTGCTTGCACCCGCCACCGCACTTCCGGACGTGTAGGAGGGCCCAGCTAAAGACCTGGCGGCATAGCTACCCCCCCAAACTACACCTGTCCCGTCTAACCCTGGAACTGTTGACCGGGCGGTCTACCCCTTTGACTTTCGCTGGACGGGGTTTGACCGATGGACATTTTCACCTGGGTGGGATAGCCAAGCACATAGGTACACTTCGGATCAAGGTCCGGTCACCACCCACCGCAAGTTCCGTGACGTACTGTCCGACGTGGCCGTTCTCCCCCTCCGTGCGATGGCGACGGCGACGTCGGTGAGGGGGGTCACACCACGGAGCCCCGTGCCGGGTGCTTGCACCCGGCACCGCACTTCCGGACGTGTAGGAGGGCCCAGCGAAAGACCTGGCGGCATAGCTACCGCCCAAACTACACCCGTCCCGTCTAACCCTGCGAGAGTTGACCGGGCATAGCTACGCCTTTGACTTTCACCGGACGGGGTTTGACCGATGGACATTTTCACCTGGGTGTGATAGCCAAGCACATAGGTACACTTCGGATCATGGTCCGGGCACTACCCACCGCAAGATTCCCTCCGTTACTGCACGACGTGGCCGTTCCCCCCCTCCGTGTGACGGCGGCGGCGACGTCGGTGAGGGGGGTCACACCACGGAGCCCCGTGCCGGGTGCTTGTACCCGGCACCGCACTTCCGGACGTGTAGGAGGGCCCAGCGAAAGACCTGGCGGCATAGCTACCGCCCAAACTACACCCGTCCCGTCTAACCCTGCGAGAGTTGACCGGGCATAGCTACGCCTTTGACTTTCGCCGGACGGGGTTTGACCGATGGACATTTTCACCTGGGTCTGATTGCCAAGCACATAGGTACACTTCGGATCAAGGTCCGGGCACAACCCACCGCAAGATTCCCTCCATTACTGCCCGACGTGGCCGTTCCCCCCCTCCGTGCGACGGCGGCGGCGATGTCGGTGAGGGGGGTCACACAACGCATGCACGCACTGTTTAGATGATACCCAAAGTATATATTTGGACAAATGCAAGAAGAATGTGTACCTGGGACATCGTCAATTTCTTCCGACCAAGCATTCCTTAAGAAAGAAAGGCAAGCATCTCAAAGGTGAGGCAGATCACCGAAAGAAGCTTGTCGTCCGTACTGGTGATGACATACTTGATATGGTCAAGGATTTACAAATAATCTTTGGAAAGGGTCCTGGCGGACAATCTGTTCCGAATGACGCTGAGAGACGCGCACCCATGTGGAAGAAGAAATCTATATTTTGGGACCTACCCTACTGGAAAGACCTAGAGGTCCGCTCTGCAATCGACGTGATGCACGTGACAAAGAATCTTTGCGTGAACGTGCTAGGCTTCTTGGGCGTGTATGGGAAGACAAAAGATACACCGGAGGCACGGGAGGACCAGCAACGTGTGAACGAAAAAGATGGCATGCATCCAAAGCAGTATCAAGGTCCTGCCAGCTACGCTCTAACCAAAGCGGAGAAGGAAATCTTCTTTGAATGCCTGCTCAGTATGAAGGTCCCGTCTGGCTTCTCGTCGAATATAAAGGGAATAATAAACATGGCAGAGAAAAAATTCCAGAACCTAAAGTCTCATGACTGCCACGTGATTATGACGCAAATGCTTCCGGGTGCATTGAGGGGGCTTCTACCGGAAAACGTTCGATTAGCCATTGTGAACCTATGTGCATTCCTCAATGCAATCTCTCAGAAGGTAATCGATCCAGAAATCCTACCAATGTTACGAAATGATTTGGTGCAATGTCTTGTCAGCTTCGAGTAGGTGTTCCCACCATCCTTCTTCAATATCATGACTCACGTCCTAGTTCATCTAGTCGACGAGATTGCCATTCTGGGTCCTGTATTTCTACACAATATGTTCCCCTTTGAGAGGTTCATGGGAGTCTTGAAGAAATATGTTCGTAATCGTGCTAGGCCAGAAGGAAGCATCTCCATGGGCCATCAAACAGAGGAGGTCATTGGGTTTTGTGTTGACTTTTTTCCTGACCTTCAGCCGATTGGTGTCCCTAAATCGCGGTATGAGGGGAGACTGGGTGGAAAATGCACGCTAGGAGCGAAATCAATAATATGTACGGACGGGCATTCTTGGGCGCAAGCACACTACACAGTTCTACAGAATTCTACCTTGGTGGCCCCGTATATGAATGAACACAAGAATATTCTGCGCTGGACACACCCGGAGCAGTCCTGGATTACACGTGAACACATCGGGACTTTCTGCGGTTGGTTGCAAATGCGTCTCATGCGTAACAACACTATTGCAGATGACATGTACTTGTTGGCCAGGACACCATCTTCGACTGTATTGACTTACCAAGGGTACGAGATAAATGGTAATACATTTTACACGATCGCCCAATATAAAAAAGCACCAACCAAAACAGTGGTGTCCGCTTTGATGCAACAATCACTAATAGGGCAAAGGACGCATATTATGGTTACATAGAGGAGATATGGGAACTTGACTATGGACATGAATTTAAGGTCCCTTTGATTCGGTGCAAATGGGTCAATCTGTCAGGAGGCGGCGTATAGTTAGACCCGCAGTACGGAATGACAACAGTGGATCTCAACAATCTTGGGTACACAGAGAAACCATTCGTCCTAGCCAATGATGTGGCGCAGGTTTTCTATGTGAAGGACATGTCTACCAAACCGAGAAAAAAAAGATAAGGAAGCGGATAAATCAAACGATGAGCCAAAGCTAAACATAGTTCTTTAAGGGAAAAGAAACATCGTGGGGGTGGAGGGCGAGACAGACATGTCTGAAAATTATGAAAAGTTTCATGAAATTCTTCCCTTCGAAGTGAAGGCTGACCCAAGCATCTTGTTAAACGATGAAGATTATCCATGGTTACGGCGCAATAAGCAAGGGACACACGCGAAGAAAAAGTGAAGACTTTCTCTCCACAACTATTTTGATGATGGCTTTCATCTAGAATATCACTGTAGTTACATGTGAAGAATTGAAATCCTTTTGTAATAGACGAGTTTTCGTCCGAAACCCTAATACTTCGAAAGAGATTGTGTACACGAAGTGCATCCAGTTTTTCCTGTAACCCTCTCAACTTTTTAGCACATGCTATGTGGGTGAAATTATGATACCATGCCAACTTTCAACCATTTCAGACAGTGCTTTTCAATTCAGGGTCATTTTAGCTCAAAATAAATCATGAAATGATGAAAAACAGCAAATGAAGTCAGAAAAGGGTTGAAAAGTGATGATGTGGCTTTGAATGGTGCATATTGAATGCAGAAAAAGTCTTGAGTTAAAATATGTTTAAAAAAATGAAATCTCTTTGTAATAGATGAGTTTTCGTCCAAAACACTGATACTTTGAAAGAGATTGTCCAGTTTGTACACGAAGTGCATCCAGTTTTTCCTGTAACCCTCTCAACTTTTTAGCACATGCTATGTGGGTGAAATTATGATACCATGCCAACTTTTAACCATTTCAGAGTTCATTTGCAGTGCTTTTCAATTCAGGGTCATTTTAGCTCAAAATAAATCATGGAATGAATGAAAAATAGCAAATGAAGTCAGAAAAGGGTTGAAAAGTGATGATGTGGCTTTGAATGGTGCATATTGAATGCAGAAAAAGTCTTGAGTTAAAATATGTTTAAAAAATTGAAATCCCTTTGTAATAGACGAGTTTTCGTCCGAAACCCTCATACTTCGAAAGAGATTGTCCAGTTTGTACACGAAGTGCATCCAGTTTTTCTTGTAACCCTCTCAACTTTTTAGCACATACTATGTGGGTGAAATTATGATACCATGCCAACTTTCAACCATTTTAGAGTTCATTTGCAGTGCTTTTCAATTCAGGGTCATTTTAGTTCAAAATAAATCATGAAATGCATGAAAAATAGCAAATGAAGTCAGAAAAGTGTTGAAAAGTGATGATGTGGCTTTGAATGATGCATATTGAATGCAGAAAAAGTCTTGAGTTAAAATATGTTAAAAAAATGAAATCTCTTTGTAATAGACGTGTTTTCGTCCGATCAAAGTTATTTAACTTAATATTATATAAAATTTATGCAACTAAAATTATCAAAGTTATTTTGTTAAAAACTTTAATAGCAAAAAGAATATTCATAAAGTATTTTTTGTTAAGAACTTTTAATATGCAAAAAAAAATAACATAAAAAATAGCAAAAATGAAAATAGATGCGCTTATAGAGAAAATTCAACCTAAATTCAAATTTTCTCTATAAAGCGCATCTATTTTCACTTTAGTAACAGCGAGATAGTAGAAACATGTTCGTTTTGAGAGAGGCTCGTGCTGCCTCTCTCACAGAGTGGCTTATAAGCTGGTCGTCGTGCTCCTCAACTAGCGAGGTGAGACTAAACTCCCACCACAGCCAGGATCAACCCTTTAGTCCCGGTGGATGGCTCTAACCGGGACTAAAGGTCCCCCTTTAGTCCCGGTTGGAGCCACCAACCGGGACTAAAGGGCTGGGCTTCCCGCCCTTTGGGCTGCTGAAATTCAACTTTAGTCCCGGTTGGAGCCACCAACCGGGACTAAAGGGCTGGGGCCCTTTAGTCCCGGTTGGTGGCTCCAACCGGGACTAAAGGCTGGGGTATATAAGTGGACCAAAATCCATATGCAGCTTTCGATCTCCATCTCCCCCGACGGCGCCGAAGAAAACCTCGACGCCGCCAGGCTGCCGGACCGCGCCGTCGCCTCCCCGAGCCCGCTCCTCGTCACCCCGCCCCCGTGGCCGCCCCTGACGCTGCCCCCGTCGCCACCCCCGACGCCGTCCCGGTCGCCATCCCCGTCGCCGTCCCCGTCGCCGCCCCGAGCCCGCTCCCCTCCTCCTCCTAGGTGAGCCGCTGGCACACCGCCGTTCCCCTCCTCCTATCCCCCCCCCCCCCGCGGTCACCGTCATCGCCCGTCCCCGTCACCGGCCGAAGCATGCGGATTGTGCTATAAATTTTTTGGGATAGAATTCAGTGGCGGATCCACATGGGGACAAGGGTGTACATCTGTACACCCAAAAGTTTTGCCAGGAAATTTTTATATATGATCTAGATTAGGTACATGTAAATGAAGTGGTGCAGTTTGTGCAATAAACATCATGTCCATTCATATAAATTGGTCTCAAATGTCTCGTCCAACAACACAAATATCTTGTTTCAGCCATGACATGTTTTCTGATTGTGTAGAAAATAATCTTCATTTTTTGTTATTTTCTATAGGGTATTGTCATTATTATTGGAGAAAAGGTTCTTACTACATACATGTACTTTTTAGATATTACTTCGCGAAAAAAAATTGAACACCCAATTTTTAAATCCTAGATCCGCCACTGATAGAATTGACATGCCAGTTCATCTAAAATCAGTGAAACATATTAGGTAGGTACAATTGATAGCGTCATTAGTTAGAAGAACACTGCAACTATAAACTCAAGCTGTATGTTGAGAATTAGAAGCAAAAATGTTGTCATGCATTGTATAGGCTCTTTTTTGTTTTCCTTTGAAATGTGGAGGATATGAATCAATCCTATGTAGGGATAGGAATGCATATTAAATATGGTATTGTTGTTATTGTTGTTAAATAAAATGATATTTGCTATATAGCCACAATTTGTTCTCGTCGACGATGCCAAACCTGCATCCTCGTCGACGACTCGGTGCCGACAACCAGTTTGAGAGGCGCCATGTCCGGGACTGGGCTCTGCCGGGCTGGCACTGGGAGGTGCTACCTTCCGGGCCGCGCACCTTGGTGAGAAATCCGGGTCTCGTCGTCGACCCGGAGCTTCTTTGGTGGCGGTCGCGTGGGCCACTATCGGTGCAGAGGGAGCCGGCCCCCGCGGAGGTGGTACGTCGTCATATCAGGGAGGAGGACGAGCACGTCCGTCGCTACATGGTCGCGTTGGACGCCAGGTTCTCCAATACCTGGCAGGTTATTCAGGGATCTCAGCCGAGCTATGATCCGGCGATGGTTCCTTCTCTTTGGGTGTCCACCGCCTGTGCCATGAGACGTCAACTCGATCTGTATTAATTAATGATATTATATGATAATATTCGAGTTGTATTAGCGATAATATTCGATGCTTCATTAACTGGATTATTCAAGATGTATTAGTGATATTATATGATAATATTATATGAAGAGTCCCCGACGATCGCCGGTGATATCATATGTATTAGTGATATTATATGATGATCTTGCTTCAAAATTTTGCCGTCGATTTTTAATCTTAGAATCATGAACACAGGAAATGTCGACATCGTCTAACGACGATAGGATCCCTCAGTGCCCTTTGTGCTGGGACGACAGGGGTCTATGCGACATTTATCCTCACCTGGACAACGATAGGTCGTTCACCGTCAAGCTAACAGAAGAATTTAGTATTATTACGGTATGTACAGACGACATGTATTTTTTGTTAATGAAGTATGACGTGTGCTTTTTTGCTTTAATTAACCTTTAATTTTTTTTTGTACAATTCGACTAGTGCGTTCCCTGTCATGCAAGATTCGTTGTCTTGGACCAGTTCCATTTCAAAGAGAAGGATAGTAGAGAGCCTAAGATAGCTCACCTAAGAATGGAGCATTACACTTTTGTTGTTAAGGTGAAAAATAACGAAGATCACACATATTTTGGTTGTTCTAATTGGAGAGCATTTTGCAATGCGTATGGGTTGGACGAGGACATGAACATTACCTTCGATCTTGGTAATGACGATGTTCGTGATAATAATATAGATATTTGGGTGCATGCGGAGGATGACTTGATTCCGGTGCTACCTCCAGGTGTGTTTGTCAACAGATTTGTTAGGTACTTTATATTGATTATTCAAAAGTATTTGGTACTCATCCCGACTAAATTTCTTTATTTTTAATTATCAGCTTATTTCCATGCTACAAGAACTACCCGAGAGATAATAGATCGGACGTACTACAGTCATGACTCCAAACTTACTTGTTCGGAGATAAATCATCTCATTTATTTATTCATGATGTTGAGGATCATGCTAAACATTACCGGACTGGCAACATTTATAATGGATATGTGCCACTAGTGCACAAGTTGAACCATCATAACATCACTTCAAACAACTTTGTAAGATTTTTTTACCATTGCATCACTAGGCCATCTTTTTCATATATACATTGTTCTAAGCAAAACTAGTTTGCTAACTATGTTATTATTACTAATGTTTTTCAATCGGTACTCCCCCCAGAGACCGTGCCTAGATGGATGTTCACAAATGGTTAGCTTACGGCCACTCCCGATTAATTACAGTGGTAGCTACAGGATATCTAAAAGTGAAGAAACCCTGACAATCACAGGATGGAGAAATGCAATACAAGCATTTACGCTACCACTTGGAGAGGAATACTTGCGCATCCCACAAGTTGGAGATAGGTTGATCTGTGTTCTTCAATCGGGAGATGGCGGAGTTCGCCTTTATTTTGCTTTTTTACCTAGCAGTAGTTAGTGTTTCAACCTTCTTATAACTACAATAATGAGGATCGTTGATTAAGATGATGATGAGTTCACTAGTAGAAAACAGACCTTTTGTCCGCAGCTTTAGTCCCGGTTTGGATTTGAACCGGCACTAATGTGACCATTAGTCCCGGTTCGGGACGGGCATCATTAGTCGTGGTTCGTTCCGGACCTTTAGTCCCGGTTCGTAACACGAACCGGGACTAAAGGGGTTGTGCCAGGCTGGGGCCCCCACGAGCCCCTTTAGTCCCGGTTTGTATCACCAACCGGGACTAAAGGCCCCCCCTTTAGTCCCGGTTGGAGACACCAACCGGGACTAAAGGGTTGAGGCTTTAGTCCCGGTTGGTGTCTCCAACCGGGACTAAAGGTTGGACCTTTAGTTCCGGTTGGAAACACCAACCGGGACTAAAGGGGTTCTGAATTTTTTTATTTTTCTGTTTTTAGTTTCTGTTTTAAAATGCTTATATCTTTTAAGATATTTTATGTTTTTGAGTGATTCTTTTTGCATTAGATTCAAAATTTTGTCTAGTTTCTGTTTGTGCCATTATTTTTCAAATTTGAATGGTTTAAATTTTAATTTGTTCAAATTTGCTTCAAACCCTAGATTGTGAATAACTTGAGTTTACAAATAGTTTTTAATTTAATTCTTTTTGCTCCTAGTCACGTGTTAGATTTTTGTCACAGTAAGATTTATTTGGTTATTTTTGGAATAATTTAAAAAAATGAAATGCCTTTGTAACAGACGATTTTCGTCCGAAACCTTGATACTTCGAAGGAGATGGTCCAGTTTGTGCACGAAGTGCATCCAGTTTTTGCCGTAACCCTCTCAACTTTTTAGCACATGCTATGTGGGTGAAATGATGATACCATGCCAACTTTCAACCTTTTCAGAGTTCATTTGTAGGGCTTTTCAATTTCAGGGTCATTTAGCTCAAAAAAATCATTAAATGCATGAAAAATAGCAAATGGAGTCAGAAAGGGTTGAAAATTGATGGCGTGGCTTCGAATGGTGCATACTGAACACACAAAAAGTCTGGAGTTGAAATAAGTTTAAAAAAATGAAATGCCTTTGTAACAGACGAGTTTTCGCCTAAAACCCTGATACTTTGAAAGAGATTGTTCATTTTGTACACGAAGTGCATCCAGTTTTTGCCGTAACCCTCTCAACTTTATAGCACATGCTATGTGGGTGAAATGATGATACCATGCCAAGTTTCAACCTTTTCAGAGTTCATTTGTAGTGCTTTTCCATTTCAGGGTCATTTAGCTCAAACTGTACCCCCCCCCCCCCCCCGTGGACCGCCTTTTTTAGCTTTGTAGAAAATAAACGAAAATGATTAAATCTTCAAAAAATAAAATCCTTTGAGATGTAGTTAGGTTTTAGTGTCTAGTTGGTATAGAAATTTTGAAATATGAATTTTGACCTTTTTTGCAAAAAAACGCAAAAAAAATGTAAAACGGCCATAACTTTTGCATACGATGTCGAAAAAAAAAGTTTAATACATAGGTACACTTCGGATCAAGGTCCGGGCACAACCCACCGCAAGATTCCCTCCATTACTGCCCGACGTGGCCGTTCCCCCCCTCCGTGCGACGGCGGCGGCGATGTCGGTGAGGGGGGTCACACCACTGAGCACCGTGCCTGGTGCTTGCACCCGCCACCGCACTTCCGGACAAGTAGGAGGGCCCAGCTAAAGACCTGGCGGCATAGCTACCCCCCCAAACTACACCCGTCCCGTCTAACCCTGGAACCGTTGACCGGGCGGTCTACGCCATTGACTTTCGCCGGACGGGGTTTGACCGATGGACATTTTCACCTGGGTGTGATAGCCAAGCACATAGGTACACTTCGGATCAAGGTCCGGACACAACCCACCGCAAGATTCGTGACGTTACTGCCGGACGTGGCCGTTCCCCCCCTCCGTGCGACGGCGACGGCGACGTCGGTGAGGGGGGTCACACCACGGAGCCCCGTGCCGGGTGCTTGCACCCGCCACCGCACTTCCGGACGTGTAGGAGGGCCCAGCGAAAGACCTGGCGGCATAGCTACCGCCCAAACTACACCCGTCCCGTCTAACCCTGCGAGAGTTGACCGGGCATAGCTACGCCTTTGACTTTCGCCGGACGGGGTTTGACCGATGGACATTTTCACCTGGGTGTGATAGCCAAGCACATAGGTACACTTCGGATCAAGGTCCGGACACAACCCACCGCAAGATCCGTGACGTTACTGCCGGACGTGGCCGTTCCCCCCCTCCGTGCGACGGCGACGGCGACGTCGGTGAGGGGGGTCACACCACGGAGCCCCGTGCCGGGTGCTTGCACCCGCCACCGCACTTCCGGACGTGTAGGAGGGCCCAGCTAAAGACCTGGCGGCATAGCTACCCCCCCCCCAAACTACACCCGTCCCATCTAACCCTGGAACCGTTGACCCGGCGGTCTACGCCTTTGACTTTCGCCGGACGGGGTTTGACCGATGAACATTTTCACCTGGGTGTGATAGCCAAGCACATAGGTACACTTCGGATCAAGGTCCGGGCACAACCCACCGCAAGATTCGCTCCGTTACTGCCCGACGTGGCCGTTCCCCCCCTCCGTGCGACGGCGGCGGCGACGTCGGTGAGGGGGGTCACACCACTGAGCACCGTGCCTGGTGCTTGCACCCGCCACCGCACTTCCGGACGTGTAGGAGGGCCCAGCTAAAGACATTGCGGCATAGCTACCCCCCCAAACTACACCCGTCCCATCTAACCTTGGAACCGTTGACCGGGCGGTCTACGCCTTTGACTTTCGCTAGACGGGGTTTGACCGATGGACATTTTCACCTGGGTGTGATAGCCAAGCACATAGGTACACTTCGGATCAAGGTCTGGGCACAACCCACCGCAAGATCCGTGACGTTACTGCCCGACGTGGCCGTTCCCCCCCTCCGTGCGACGGCGGCGGCGACGTCGGAGAGGGGGGTCACGCCTCGGAGCCCCGTGCCGGGTGCTTGCACCCGCCACCGCACTTCCGGACGTGTAGGTGGCCCCAGCGAAAGACCTGGCGGCATAGCTACCGCCCAAAGTACACCCGTCCCGTCTAACCCTGCGAGAGTTGACCGGGCATTGCTACGCCTTTGACTTTCGCCGGACGGGGTTTGACCAATGGACATTTTCACCTGGGTGTGATAGCCAAGCACATAGGTACACTTCGGATCAAAGTCCGGCCACAACCCACCGCAAGATTCCCTCCGTTACTGCCCGACGTGGCCGTTCCCCCCCTCCGTGCGACGGCGGCGGCGACGTCGGTGAGGGGGGTCACACCACTGAGCACCATGCCTGGTACTTGCACCCGCCACCGCACTTCCAGACGTGTAGGAGGGCCCAGCTAAAGACCTGGCGGCATAGCTACCCCCCCAAACTACACCCGTCCCGTCTAACCCTGGAACCATTGACCGGGCGGATTACGCCTTTAACTTTCGTTGGACGGGGTTTGACCGATGGACATTTTCACGTGGGTGTGATAGCCAAGCACATAGGTACACTTCGGATCAAGGTCCGGGCACAACCCACCGCAAGATCCGTGACGTTACTGCCCGACGTGGCCGTTCCCCCCCTCCGTGCGACAGCGGCAGCGATGTCGGTGAGGTGGGTCACACCACGGAGCCCCGTGCTGGGTGCTTGCACCCGCCACCGCACTTCCAGACGTGTAGGAGGGCCCAGCGAAAGATCTGGCGGCATAGCTACCGCCCAAACTACACCCGTCCCGTCTAACCCTGGAACCGTTGACCGGGCGGTCTACGCCTTTAACTTTCGTTGGACGGGGTTTGACCGATGGACATTTTCACCTGGGTGTGATAGCCAAGCACATAGGTACACTTCGGATCAAGGTCCGGGCACAACCCACCGCAAGATTCCCTCCGTTACTGCCCGACGTGGCCGTTCCCCCCCTCCGTGCGACGGCGGCGGCGACGTCGGTGAGGGGGGTCACACCACTGAGCACCATGCCTGGTGCTTGCACCCGCCACCGCACTTCCGGACGTGTAGGAGGGCCCAGCTAAAGACCTGGCGGCATAGCTACCCCCCCAAACTACACCTGTCCCGTCTAACCCTGGAACTGTTGACCGGGCGGTCTACCCCTTTGACTTTCGCTGGACGGGGTTTGACCGATGGACATTTTCACCTGGGTGGGATAGCCAAGCACATAGGTACACTTCGGATCAAGGTCCGGTCACCACCCACCGCAAGTTCCGTGACGTACTGTCTGACGTGGCCGTTCTCCCCCTCCGTGCGATGGCGACGGCGACGTCGGTGAGGGGGGTCACACCACGGAGCCCCGTGCCGGGTGCTTGCACCCGGCACCGCACTTCCGGACGTGTAGGAGGGCCCAGCGAAAGACCTGGCGGCATAGCTACCGCCCAAACTACACCCGTCCCGTCTAACCCTGCGAGAGTTGACCGGGCATAGCTACGCCTTTGACTTTCACCGGACGGGGTTTGACCGATGGACATTTTCACCTGGGTGTGATAGCCAAGCACATAGGTACACTTCGGATCATGGTCCGGGCAATACCCACCGCAAGATTCCCTCCGTTACTGCACGACGTGGCCGTTCCCCCCCTCCGTGTGACGGCGGCGGCGACGTCGGTGAGGGGGGTCACACCACGGAGCCCCGTGCCGGGTGCTTGTACCCGGCACCGCACTTCCGGACGTGTAGGAGGGCCCAGCGAAAGACCTGGCGGCATAGCTACCGCCCAAACTACACCCGTCCCGTCTAACCCTGCGAGAATTGACCGGGCATAGCTACGCCTTTGACTTTCGCCGGACGGGGTTTGACCGATGGACATTTTCACCTGGGTCTGATAGCCAAGCACATAGGTACACTTCGGATCAAGGTCCGGGCACAACCCACCGCAAGATTCCCTCCATTACTGCCCGACGTGGCCGTTCCCCCCCTCCGTGCGACGGCGGCGGCGATGTCGGTGAGGGGGGTCACACCACTGAGCACCGTGCCTGGTGCTTGCATCCGCCACCGCACTTCCGGACATGTAGGAGGGCCCAGCTAAAGACCTGGCGGCATAGCTACCCCCCCAAACTACACCCGTCCCGTCTAACCCTGGAACCGTTGACCGGGCGGTCTACGGCTTTGACTTTCGCCGGACGGGGTTTGACCGATGGACATTTTCACCTGGGTGTTATAGCCAAGCACATAGGTACACTTCGGATCAAGGTCCGGACACAACCCACCGCAAGATCCGTGACGTTACTGCCGGACGTGGCCGTTCCCCCCCTCCGTGCGACGGCGACGTCGGTGAGGGGGGTCACACCACGCAGCCCCGTTCCGGGTGCTTGCACCCGCCACCGCACTTCCGGACATGTAGGAGGGCCCAGCGAAAGACCTGGCGGCATAGCTACCGCCCAAACTACACCCGTCCCGTCTAACCCTGCGAGAATTGACCGGGCATAGCTACGCCTTTGACTTTCACTGGACGGGGTTTGACCGATGGACATTTTCACCTGGGTGTGATAGCCAAGCACATAGGTACACTTCGGATCAAGGTCCGGGCACTACTCACCGCAAGATTCCCTCCGTTACTGCACGACGTGCCCGTTCCCCCCCTTCGTGCGACGGCGGCGGCGACGTTGGTGAGGGGGTCACACCACTGAGAACCATGCCTGGTGCTTGCACCCGCCACCGCACTTCCGGACGTGTAGGAGGGCCCAGCTAAAGACCTGGCGGCATAGCTACCCCCCCAAACTACACCCGTCCCGTCTAACCCTGGAACCGTTGACCGGGCGGTCTACGCCTTTGACTTTCGCTGGACGGGGTTTGACCGATGGACATTTTCACCTGGGTGTGATAGGCAAGCACATAGGTACACTTCGGATCAAGGTCCGGGCACAACCCACCGCAAGATTCCCTCCGTTACTGCCCGATGTGGCCGTTCCCCCCCTACGTGCGACGGCGGCGGTGACGTTGGTGAGGGGGGTCACACAACGGAGCCCCGTGCCGGGTGCTTACACCCGCCACCGCACTTCCGGACGTGTAGGAGGGTCCAGCTATAGACCTGGCGGCATAGCTACCCCCCTAAACTACACCCGTCCCGTCTAACCTTGGAACCGTTGACCGGGCGGTCTATGCCTTTGAGTTTCGCTGGACGGGGTTTGACCGATGGATATTTTCACCTGGGTGTGATAGCCAAGCACATAGGTACACTTCGGATCAAGGTCCGGGCACAACCCACCGCAAGATCCGTGATGTTACTGCCCGACGTGGCCGTTCCCCCCCTCCGTGCGACGACGGCGGCGACGTCGGTGAGGGGGGTCACACCACGGAGCCCCGTGCCGGGTGCTTGCACCCGCCACCGCACTTCCGGACATGTAGGAGGGCCCAGCGAAAGACCTGGTGGCATATCTACCGCCCAAACTACACCCGTCCCGTCTAACCCTGCGAGAGTTGACCGGGCATAGCTACGCCTTTGACTTTCGCCGGACGGGGTTTGACCGATGGACATTTTCACCTGGGTGTGATAGCCAAGCACATAGGTACACTTCGGATCAAGGTCCGGGCACAACCCACCGCAAGATTCCCTCCATTACTGCCCGACGTGGCCGTTCCCCCCCTCCGTGCGATGGCGGCGGCGATGTCGGTGAGGGGGGTCACACCACTGAGCACCGTGCCTGGTGCTTGCATCCGCCACCGCACTTCCGGACATGTAGGAGGGCCCAGCTAAAGACCTGGCGGCATAGCTACCCCTCCAAACTACACCCGTCCCGTCTAACCCTGGAACCGTTGACCGGGCGGTCTACGGCTTTGACTTTCGCCGGACAGGGTTTGACCGATGGACATTTTCACCTGGGTGTGATAGCCAAGCACATAGGTACACTTCGGATCAAGGTCCGGACACAACCCACCGCAAGGTCTGTGACGTTACTGCCGGACGTGGCCGTTCCCCCCCTCCGTGCGACGGCGACGGCGACGTCGGTGAGGGGGGTCACACCACGGAGCCCCGTGCCGGGTGCTTGCACCCGCCACCGCACTTCCGGACGTGTAGGAGGGCCCAGCGAAAGACCTGGCGGCATAGCTACCGCCCAAACTACACCCGTCCCGTCTAACCCTGCGAGAGTTGACCGGGCATAGCTACGCCTTTGACTTTCACCGGACGGGGTTTGACCGATGGACATTTTCACCTGGGTGTGATAGCCAAGCACATAGGTACACTTCGGATCAAGGTCCGGGCACTACCCACCGCAAGATTCCCTCCGTTACTGCACGACGTGGCCGTTCCCCCCCTCCGTGCGACGGCGGCGGCGACGTTGGTGAGGGGGTCACACCACTGAGAACCATGCCTGGTGCTTGCACCCGCCACCGCACTTCCGGACGTGTAGGAGGGCCCAGCTAAAGACCTGGCGCATAGCTACCCCCCCAAACTACACCCGTCCCGTCTAAACCTGGAACCGTTGACCGGGCGGTCTACGCCTTTGACTTTCGCTGGACGGGGTTTGACCGATGGACATTTTCACCTGGGTGTGATAGCCAAGCACATAGGTACACTTCGGATCAAGGTCCGGGCACAACCCACCGCTAGATTCCCTCCGTTACTGCCCGATGTGGCCGTTCCCCCCCTACGTGCGACGGCGGCGGTGACGTTGGTGAGGGGGGTCACACAACGGAGCCCCGTGTCGGGTGCTTACACCCGCCACCGCACTTCCGGACGTGTAGGAGGGTCCAGCTATAGACCTGGCGGCATAGCTACCCCCCTAAACTACACCCGTCCCGTCTAACCTTGGAACCGTTGACCGGGCGGTCTATGCCTTTGAGTTTCGCTGGACGGGGTTTGACCGATGGATATTTTCACCTGGGTGTGATAGCCAAGCACATAGGTACACTTCGGATCAAGGTCCGGGCACAACCCACCGCAAGATCCGTGATGTTACTGCCCGACGTGGCCGTTCCCCCCCTCCGTGCGACGACGGCGGCGACGTCGGTGAGGGGGGTCACACCACGGAGCCCCGTGCCGGGTGCTTGCACCCGCCACCGCACTTCCGGACATGTAGGAGGGCCCAGCGAAAGACCTGGTGGCATATCTACCGCCCAAACTACACCCGTCCCGTCTAACCCTGCGAGAGTTGACCGGGCATAGCTACGCCTTTGACTTTCGCCGGACGGGGTTTGACCGATGGACATTTTCACCTGGGTGTGATAGCCAAGCACATAGGTACACTTCGGATCAAGGTCCGGGCACAACCCACCGCAAGATTCCCTCCATTACTGCCCGACGTGGCCGTTCCCCCCCCTCCGTGCGACGGCGGCGGCGATGTCGGTGAGGGGGGTCACACCACTGAGCACCGTGCCTGGTGCTTGCATCCGCCACCGCACTTCCGGACATGTAGGAGGGCCCAGCTAAAGACCTGGCGGCATAGCTACCCCTCCAAACTACACCCGTCCCGTCTAACCCTGGAACCGTTGACCGGGCGGTCTACGGCTTTGACTTTCGCCGGACAGGGTTTGACCGATGGACATTTTCACCTGGGTGTGATAGCCAAGCACATAGGTACACTTCGGATCAAGGTCCGGACACAACCCACCGCAAGATCTGTGACGTTACTGCCGGACGTGGCCGTTCCCCCCCTCCGTGCGACGGCGACGGCGACGTCGGTGAGGGGGGTCACACCACGGAGCCCCGTGCCGGGTGCTTGCACCCGCCACCGCACTTCCGGACGTGTAGGAGGGCCCAGCGAAAGACCTGGCGGCATAGCTACCGCCCAAACTACACCCGTCTCGTCTAACCCTGCGAGAGTTGACCGGGCATAGCTACGCCTTTGACTTTCACCGGACGGGGTTTGACCGATGGACATTTTCACCTGGGTGTGATAGCCAAGCACATAGGTACACTTCGGATCAAGGTCCGGGCACTACCCACCGCAAGATTCCCTCCGTTACTGCACGACGTGGCCGTTCCCCCCCTCCGTGCGACGGCGGCGGCGACGTTGGTGAGGGGGTCACACCACTGAGAACCATGCCTGGTGCTTGCACCCGCCACCGCACTTCCGGACGTGTAGGAGGGCCCAGCTAAAGACCTGGCGGCATAGCTACCCCCCCCAAACTACACCCGTCCCGTCTAAACCTGGAACCGTTGACCGGGCGGTCTACGCCTTTGACTTTCGCTGGACGGGGTTTGACCGATGGACATTTTCACCTGGGTGTGATAGCCAAGCACATAGGTACACTTCGGATCAAGGTCCGGGCACAACCCACCGCTAGATTCCCTCCGTTACTGCCCGACGTGGCCGTTCCCCCCCTACGTGCGACGGCGGCGGTGACGTTGGTGATGGGGGTCACACAACGGAGCCCCGTGCCGGGTGCTTACACCCGCCACCGCACTTCCAGACGTGTAGGAGGGTCCAGCTAAAGACCTGGCGGCATAGCTACCCCCCTAAACTACACCCGTCCCGTCTAACCTTGGAACCGTTGACCGGGCGGTCTATGCCTTTGACTTTCGCTGGACGGGGTTTGACCGATGGACATTTTCACCTGGGTGTGATAGCCAAGCACATAGGTACACTTCGGATCAAGGTCCGGGCACAACCCACCGCAAGATCCGTGACGTTACTGCCCGACGTGGCCGTTCCCCCCCTCCGTGCGACGACGGCAGCGACGTCGGTGAGGGGGGTCACACCACGGAGCCCCGTGCCGGGTGCTTGCACCCGCCACCGCACTTCCGGACATGTAGGAGGGCCCAGCGAAAGACCTGGCGGCATATCTACCGCCCAAACTACACCCGTCCCGTCTAACCCTGCGAGAGTTGACCGGGCATAGCTACGCCTTTGACTTTCGCCGGACGGGGTTTGACCGATGGACATTTTCACCTGGGTGTGATAGCCAAGCACATAGGTACACTTCGGATCAAGGTCCGGGCACAACCCACCGCAAGATTCCCTCCATTACTGCCCGACGTGGCCGTTTCCCCCCTCCGTGCGACGGCGGCGGCGACGTCGGCGAGGGTGGTCACACCACTGAGCACCGTGCCTGGTGCTTGCATCCGCCACCGCACCTCCGGACATGTAGGAGGGCCCAGCTAAAGACCTGGCGGCATAGCTACCCCCCCAAACTACACCCGTCCCGTCTAAACCTAGAACCGTTGACCGGGCGGTCTACGCCTTTGACTTTCGCTGGACGGGGTTTGACCGATGGACATTTTCACCTGGGTGTGATAGCCAAGCACATAGGTACACTTCGGATCAAGGTCCGGGCACAACCCACCGCAAGATCCGTGACGTTACTGCCCGACGTGGCCGTTCCCCCCCTCCGTGCGACGGCGGTGGCGACGTCTGTGAAGGGGGTCACACCACGGAGCCCTGTGCCGGGTGCTTACACCCGCCACCGCACTTCCGGACGTGTAGGAGGGCCCAGCGAAAGACCTGGCGGCATAGCTCCCGCCCAAACTACACCCGTCCCGTCTAATCCTGCGAGAGTTGACCGGGCATAGCTACGCCTTTGACTTTCGCCGGACGGGGTTTGACCGATGGACATTTTCGCCTGGGTGTGATAGCCAAGCACATAGGTACACTTCGGATCAAGGTCCGGGCACAACCCACCACAAGATTCCCTCCATTACTGCCCGACGTGGCCGTTCCCCCTCTCCGTGCGACGGCGGCGGCGACGTCGGTGAGGGGGGTCACACCACTGAGCACCGTGCCTGGTGCTTGCACCCGCCACCGCACTTCCGGACGTGTACGAGGGCCCCGCTAAAGACCTGGCGGCATAGCTACCCGCCCAAACTACACCCGTCCCGTCTAACCCTGGAACCGTTGATCGGGCGGTCTACGCCTTTGACTTTCGCTGGACGGGGTTTGACCGATGGACATTTTCACCTGGGTGTGATAGCCAAGCACATAGGTACACTTCGGATCAAGGTCCGGGCACAACCCACCGCAAGATCCATGACGTTACTGCCCGACGTGGCCGTTCCCCCCCTCCGTGCGACGACGGCGGCGACGTCGGTGAGGGGGGTCACACCACGGAGCTCCGTGCCGGGTGCTTGCACCCGCCACCGCACTTCCGGACATGTAGGAGGGCCTAGCGAAAGACCTGGCGGCATATGTACCGCCCAAACTACACCCGTCCCGTCTAACCCTGCGAGAGTTGACCGGGCATAGCTACGCCTTTGACTTTCGCCGGACGGGGTTTGACCGATGGACATTTTCACCTGGGTGTGATTGCCAAGCACATAGGTACACTTCGGATCAAGGTCCGGGCACAACCCACCGCAAGATTCCCTCCATTACTGCCCGACGTGGCCGTTCCCCCCCTCCGTGCGACGGCGGTGGCGACGTCTGTGAGGGGGGTCACACCACGGAGCCCCGTGCCGGGTGCTTACACCCGCCACCGCACTTCCGGACGTGTAGGAGGGCCTAGCGAAAGACCTGGCGGCATAGCTACCGCCCAAACTACACCCGTCCCGTCTAATCCTGCGAGAGTTGACCGGGCATAGCTACGCCTTTGACTTTCGCCGGACGGGGTTTGACCGATGGACATTTTCGCCTGGGTGTGATAGCCAAGCACATAGGTACACTTCGGATCAAGGTCCGGGCACAACCCACCACAAGATTCCCTCCATTACTGCCCGACGTGGCCGTTCCCCCTCTCCGTGCGACGGCGGCGGCGACGTCGGTGAGGGGGGTCACACCACTGAGCTCCGTGCCTGGTGCTTGCATCCGCCACCGCACTTCCGGACGTGTACGAGGGCCCCGCTAAAGACCTGGCGGCATAGCTACCCCCCCAAACTACACCCGTCCCGTCTAACCCTGGAACCGTTGACCGGGCGGTCTACGCCTTTGACTTTCGCTGGACGGGGTTTGACCGATGGACATTTTCACCTGGGTGTGATAGCCAAGCACATAGGTACACTTCGGATCAAGGTCCGGGCACAACCCACCGCAAGATCCGTGACGTTACTGCCCGACGTGGCCGTTCCCCCCCTCCGTGCGACGACGGCGGCGACGTCGGTGAGGGGGGTCACACCACGGAGCCCCGTGCCGGGTGCTTGCACCCGCCACCGCACTTCCGGACATGTAGGAGGGCCCAGCGAAAGACCTGGCGGCATATCTACCGCCCAAACTACACCCGTCCCGTCTAACCCTGCGAGAGTTGACCGGGCATAGCTACGCCTTTGACTTTCGCCGGACGGGGTTTGACCGATGGACATTTTCACCTGGGTGTGATAGCCAAGCACATAGGTACACTTCGGATCAAGGTCCGGGCACAACCCACCGCTAGATTCCCTCCGTTACTGCCCGACGTGGCCGTTCCCCCCCTACGTGCGACGGCGGCGGTGACGTTGGTGATGGGGGTCACACAACGGAGCCCCGTGCCGGGTGCTTACACCCGCCACCGCACTTCCAGACGTGTAGGAGGGTCCAGCTAAAGACCTGGCGGCATAGCTACCCCCCTAAACTACACCCGTCCCGTCTAACCTTGGAACCGTTGACCGGGCGGTCTATGCCTTTGACTTTCGCTGGACGGGGTTTGACCGATGGACATTTTCACCTGGGTGTGATAGCCAAGCACATAGGTACACTTCGGATCAAGGTCCGGGCACAACCCACCGCAAGATCCGTGACGTTACTGCCCGACATGGCCGTTCCCCCCCCTCCGTGCGACGACGGCAGCGACGTCGGTGAGGGGGGTCACACCACGGAGCCCCGTGCCGGGTGCTTGCACCCGCCACCGCACTTCCGGACATGTAGGAGGGCCCAGCGAAAGACCTGGTGGCATATCTACCGCCCAAACTACACCCGTCCCGTCTAACCCTGCGAGAGTTGACCGGGCATAGCTACGCCTTTGACTTTCGCCGGACGGGGTTTGACCGATGGACATTTTCACCTGGGTGTGATAGCCAAGCACATAGGTACACTTCGGATCAAGGTCCGGGCACAACCCACCGCAAGATTCCCTCCATTACTGCCCGACGTGGCCGTTCCCCCCCTCCGTGCGACGGCGGCGGCGATGTCGGTGAGGGGGGTCACACCACTGAGCACCGTGCCTGGTGCTTGCATCCGCCACCGCACTTCCGGACATGTAGGAGGGCCCAGCTAAAGACCTGGCGGCATAGCTACCCCTCCAAACTACACCCGTCCCGTCTAACCCTGGAACCGTTGACCGGGCGGTCTACGGCTTTGACTTTCGCCGGACAGGGTTTGACCGATGGACATTTTCACCTGGGTGTGATAGCCAAGCACATAGGTACACTTCGGATCAAGGTCCGGACACAACCCACCGCAAGATCTGTGACGTTACTGCCGGACGTGGCCGTTCCCCCCCTCCGTGCGACGGCGACGGCGACGTCGGTGAGGGGGGTCACACCACGGAGCCCCGTGCCGGGTGCTTGCACCCGCCACCGCACTTCCGGACGTGTAGGAGGGCCCAGCGAAAGACCTGGCGGCATAGCTACCGCCCAAACTACACCCGTCCCGTCTAACCCTGCGAGAGTTGACCGGGCATAGCTACGCCTTTGACTTTCACCGGACGGGGTTTGACCGATGGACATTTTCACCTGGGTGTGATAGCCAAGCACATAGGTACACTTCGGATCAAGGTCCGGGCACTACCCACCGCAAGATTCCCTCCGTTACTGCACGACGTGGCCGTTCCCCCCCTCCGTGCGACGGCGGCGGCGACGTTGGTGAGGGGGTCACACCACTGAGAACCATGCCTGGTGCTTGCACCCGCCACCGCACTTCCGGACGTGTAGGAGGGCCCAGCTAAAGACCTGGCGGCATAGCTACCCCCCCAAACTACACCCGTCCCGTCTAAACCTGGAACCGTTGACCGGGCGGTCTACGCCTTTGACTTTCGCTGGACGGGGTTTGACCGATGGACATTTTCACCTGGGTGTGATAGCCAAGCACATAGGTACACTTCGGATCAAGGTCCGGGCACAACCCACCGCTAGATTCCCTCCGTTACTGCCCGACGTGGCCGTTCCCCCCCTACGTGCGACGGCGGCGGTGACGTTGGTGATGGGGGTCACACAACGGAGCCCCGTGCCGGGTGCTTACACCCGCCACCGCACTTCCAGACGTGTAGGAGGGTCCAGCTAAAGACCTGGCGGCATAGCTACCCCCCTAAACTACACCCGTCCCGTCTAACCTTGGAACCGTTGACCGGGCGGTCTATGCCTTTGACTTTCGCTGGACGGGGTTTGACCGATGGACATTTTCACCTGGGTGTGATAGCCAAGCACATAGGTACACTTCGGATCAAGGTCCGGGCACAACCCACCGCAAGATCCGTGACGTTACTGCCCGACGTGGCCGTTCCCCCCCTCCGTGCGACGACGGCAGCGACGTCGGTGAGGGGGGTCACACCACGGAGCCCCGTGCCGGGTGCTTGCACCCGCCACCGCACTTCCGGACATGTAGGAGGGCCCAGCGAAAGACCTGGCGGCATATCTACCGCCCAAACTACACCCGTCCCGTCTAACCCTGCGAGAGTTGACCGGGCATAGCTACGCCTTTGACTTTCGCCGGACGGGGTTTGACCGATGGACATTTTCACCTGGGTGTGATAGCCAAGCACATAGGTACACTTCGGATCAAGGTCCGGGCACAACCCACCGCAAGATTCCCTCCATTACTGCCCGACGTGGCCGTTTCCCCCCTCCGTGCGACGGCGGCGGCGACGTCGGCGAGGGTGGTCACACCACTGAGCACCGTGCCTGGTGCTTGCATCCGCCACCGCACCTCCGGACATGTAGGAGGGCCCAGCTAAAGACCTGGCGGCATAGCTACCCCCCCAAACTACACCCGTCCCGTCTAAACCTAGAACCGTTGACCGGGCGGTCTACGCCTTTGACTTTCGCTGGACGGGGTTTGACCGATGGACATTTTCACCTGGGTGTGATAGTCAAGCACATAGGTACACTTCGGATCAAGGTCCGGGCACAACCCACCGCAAGATCCGTGACGTTACTGCCCGACGTGGCCGTTCCCCCCCTCCGTGCGACGGCGGTGGCGACGTCTGTGAAGGGGGTCACACCACGGAGCCCTGTGCCGGGTGCTTACACCCGCCACCGCACTTCCGGACGTGTAGGAGGGCCCAGCGAAAGACCTGGCGGCATAGCTCCCGCCCAAACTACACCCGTCCCATCTAATCCTGCGAGAGTTGACCGGGCATAGCTACGCCTTTGACTTTCGCCGGACGGGGTTTGACCGATGGACATTTTCGCCTGGGTGTGATAGCCAAGCACATAGGTACACTTCGGATCAAGGTCCGGGCACAACCCACCACAAGATTCCCTCCATTACTGCCCGACGTGGCCGTTCCCCCTCTCCGTGCGACGGCGGCGGCGACGTCGGTGAGGGGGGTCACACCACTGAGCACCGTGCCTGGTGCTTGCACCCGCCACCGCACTTCCGGACGTGTACGAGGGCCCCGCTAAAGACCTGGCGGCATAGCTATCCGCCCAAACTAAACCCGTCCCGTCTAACCCTGGAACCGTTGATCGGGCGGTCTACGCCTTTGACTTTCGCTGGACGGGGTTTGACCGATGGACATTTTCACCTGGGTGTGATAGCCAAGCACATAGGTACACTTCGGATCAAGGTCCGGGCACAACCCACCGCAAGATCCGTGACGTTACTGCCCGACGTGGCCGTTCCCCCCCTCCGTGCGACGACGGCGGCGACGTCGGTGAGGGGGGTCACACCACGGAGCTCCGTGCCGGGTGCTTGCACCCGCCACCGCACTTCCGGACATGTAGGAGGGCCTAGCGAAAGACCTGGCGGCATATGTACCGCCCAAACTACACCCGTCCCGTCTAACCCTGCGAGAGTTGACCGGGCATAGCTACGCCTTTGACTTTCGCCGGACGGGGTTTGACCGATGGACATTTTCACCTGGGTGTGATAGCCAAGCACATAGGTACACTTCGGATCAAGGTCCGGGCACAACCCACCGCAAGATTCCCTCCATTACTGCCCGACGTGGCCGTTCCCCCCCTCCGTGCGACGGCGGTGGCGACGTCTGTGAGGGGGGTCACACCACGGAGCCCCGTGCCGGGTGCTTACACCCGCCACCGCACTTCCGGACGTGTAGGAGGGCCCAGCGAAAGACCTGGCGGCATAGCTACCGCCCAAACTACACCCGTCCCGTCTAATCCTGCGAGAGTTGACCGGGCATAGCTACGCCTTTGACTTTTGCCGGACGGGGTTTGACCGATGGACATTTTCGCCTGGGTGTGATAGCCAAGCACATAGGTACACTTCGGATCAAGGTCCGGGCACAACCCACCACAAGATTCCCTCCATTACTGCCCGACGTGGCCGTTCCCCCTCTCCGTGCGACGGCGGCGGCGACGTCGGTGAGGGGGGTCACACCACTGAGCACCGTGCCTGGTGCTTGCACCCGCCACCGCACTTCCGGACGTGTACGAGGGCCCCGCTAAAGACCTGGCGGCATAGCTACCCCCCCAAACTACACCCGTCCCGTCTAACCCTGGAACCGTTGACCGGGCGGTCTACGCCTTTGACTTTCGCTGGACGGGGTTTGACCGATGGACATTTTCACCTGGGTGTGATAGCCAAGCACATAGGTACACTTCGGATCAAGGTCCGGGCACAACCCACCGCAAGATCCGTGACGTTACTGCCCGACGTGGCCGTTCCCCCCTCCGTGCGACGACGGCGGCGACGTCGGTGAGGGGGGTCACACCACGGAGCCCCGTGCCGGGTGCTTGCACCCGCCACCGCACTTCCGGACATGTAGGAGGGCCCAGCGAAAGACCTGGCGGCATATCTACCGCCCAAACTACACCCGTCCCGTCTAACCCTGCGAGAGTTGACCGGGCATAGCTACGCCTTTGACTTTCGCCGGACGGGGTTTGACCGATGGACATTTTCACCTGGGTGTGATAGCCAAGCACATAGGTACACTTCGGATCAAGGTCCGGGCACAACCCACCGCTAGATTCCCTCCGTTACTGCCCGACGTGGCCGTTCCCCCCCTACGTGCGACGGCGGCGGTGACGTTGGTGATGGGGGTCACACAACGGAGCCCCGTGCCGGGTGCTTACACCCGCCACCGCACTTCCAGACGTGTAGGAGGGTCCAGCTAAAGACCTGGCGGCATAGCTACCCCCCTAAACTACACCCGTCCCGTCTAACCTTGGAACCGTTGACCGGGCGGTCTATGCCTTTGACTTTCGCTGGACGGGGTTTGACCGATGGACATTTTCACCTGGGTGTGATAGCCAAGCACATAGGTACACTTCGGATCAAGGTCCGGGCACAACCCACCGCAAGATCCGTGACGTTACTGCCCGACGTGGCCGTTCCCCCCCTCCGTGCGACGACGGCAGCGACGTCGGTGAGGGGGGTCACACCACGGAGCCCCGTGCCGGGTGCTTGCACCCGCCACCGCACTTCCGGACATGTAGGAGGGCCCAGCGAAAGACCTGGCGGCATATCTACCGCCCAAACTACACCCGTCCCGTCTAACCCTGCGAGAGTTGACCGGGCATAGCTACGCCTTTGACTTTCGCCGGACGGGGTTTGACCGATGGACATTTTCACCTGGGTGTGATAGCCAAGCACATAGGTACACTTCGGATCAAGGTCCGGGCACAACCCACCGCAAGATTCCCTCCATTACTGCCCGACATGGCCGTTTCCCCCCTCCGTGCGACGGCGGCGGCGACGTCGGCGAGGGTGGTCACACCACTGAGCACCGTGCCTGGTGCTTGCATCCGCCACCGCACCTCCGGACATGTAGGAGGGCCCAGCTAAAGACCTGGCGGCATAGCTACCCCCCCAAACTACACCCGTCCCGTCTAACCCTGGAACCGTTGACCGGGCGGTCTACGCCTTTAACTTTCTCCGGACGGGGTTTGACCGATGGACATTTTCACCTGGGTGTAATAGCCAAGCACATAGGTACACTTCGGATCAAGGTCCGGACACAACCCACCGCAAGATCCATGACGTTACTGCCGGACGTGGCCATTCCCCCCCTCCGTGTGACGGCGACGGCGACGTCGGTGAGGGGGGTCACACCACGGAGCCCCGTGCCTGGTGCTTGCACCCGCCACCGCACTTCCGTACGTGTAGGAGGGCCCAGCGAAAGACCTGGCGGCATAGCTACCGCCCAAACTACACCCGTCCCGTCTAACCCTGCGAGAGTTGACCGGGCATAGCTACGCCTTTGACTTTCACCGGACGGGGTTTGACCGATGGACATTTTCACCTGGGTGTGATAGCCAAGCACATAGGTACACTTCGGATCAAGGTCCGGGCACTACCCACCGCAAGATTCCCTCCGTTACTGCACGACGTGGCCGTTCCCCCCCTCCGTGCGACGGCGGCGGCGACGTCGGTGAGGGGGTCACACCACAGAGAACCATGCCTGGTGCTTGCACCCGCCACCGCACTTCCGGACGTGTAGGAGGGTCCAGCTAAAGACCTGGCGGCATAGCTACCCCCCTAAATTACACCCGTCCCATCTAACCTTGGAACCGTTGACCGGGCGGTCTACGCCTTTGACTTTCGCTGGACGGGGTTTGACCGATGGACATTTTCACCTGGGTGTGATAGCCAAGCACATAGGTACACTTCGGATCAAGGTCCGGGGACAACCCACCGCAAGATCCGTGACATTACTGCCCGACGTGGTCGTTCCCCCCCCTCCGTGCGACGGCGGCGGCGACGCCGGTGAGGGGGGTCACACCACGGAGCCCTGTGCCGGGTGCTTACTCCCGCCACCGCACTTCCGGACGTGTAGGAGGGCCCAGCGAAAGACCTGGCGGCATAGCTACCGCCCAAACTACACCCGTCCCGTCTAACCCTGCGAGAGTTGACCGGGCATAGCTACACCTTTGACTTTCGCCGGACGGGGTTTGACCGATGGACATTTTCACCTGGGTGTGATAGCCAAGCACATAGGTACACTTCGGATCAAGGTCCGGGCACAACCCACCACAAGATTCCCTCCATTACTGCCCGACGTTGCCGTTCCCACCCTACGTGCGACGGCGGCGGTGACGTCGGTGAGGGGGGTCACACCACGGAGCCCCGTGCCGGGTGCTTACACCCGCCACCGCACTTCCGGACGTGTAAGAGGGTCCAGCTAAAGACCTGGCGGCATAGCTACCCCCCTAAACTACACCCGTCCCGTCTAACCTTGGAACCGTTGACCGGGCGGTCTACGTCTTTGACTTTCGCTGGACGGGGTTTGACCGATGGACATTTTCACCTGGGTGTGATAGCCAAGCACATAGGTACACTTCGGATCAAGGTCCGGGCACAACCCACCGCAAGATCCGTGACGTTACTGCCGGACGTGGCCGTTCCCCCCATCCGTGCGACGGCGACGGCGACGTCGGTGAGGGGGGTCACTCCACGGAGCCCCGTGCCGGGTGCTTGCACCCGCCACCGCACTTCCGGACGTGTAGGAGGGCCCAGCGAAAGACCTGGCGGCATAGCTACCGCCCAAACTACACCCGTCCCGTCTAACCCTGCGAGAGTTGACCGGGCATAGCTACGCCTTTGACTTTCACCGGACGGGGTTTGACCGATGGACATTTTCACCTGGGTGTGATAGCCAAGCACATAGGTACACTTCGGATCAAGGTCCGGGCACTACCCACCGCAAGATTCCCTCCGTTACTGCACGACGTGGCCGTTCCCCCCCTCCGTGCGACGGCGGCGGCGACGTCGGTGAGGGGGTCACACCACTGAGAACCATGCCTGGTGCTTGCACCCGCCACCGCACTTCCGGACGTGTAGGAGGGCCCAGCTAAAGACCTGGCGGCATAGCTACCCCCCCAAACTACACCCGTCCCGTCTAAACCTGGAACCGTTGACCGGGCGGTCTACGCCTTTGACTTTCGCTGGACGGGGTTTGACCGATGGACATTTTCACCTGGGTGTGATAGCCAAGCACATAGGTACACTTCGGATCAAGGTCCGGGCACAACCCACCGCAAGATCCGTGACGTTACTGCCCGACGTGGCCGTTCCCCCCCTCCGTGCGACAGCGGTGGCGACGTCTGTGAGGGGGGTCACACCACGGAGCCCCGTTCCGGGTGCTTACACCCGCCACCGCACTTCCGGACGTGTAGGAGGGCCCAGCGAAAGACCTGGCGGCATAGCTACCGCCCAAACTACACCCGTCCCGTCTAACCCTGCGAGAGTTGACCGGGCATAGCTACGCCTTTGACTTTCGCCGGACGGGGTTTGACCGATGGACATTTGCACCTGGGTGTGATAGCCAAGCACATAGGTACACTTCGGATCAAGGTCCGGGCACAACCCACCACAAGATTCCCTCCATTACTGCCCGACGTGGCCGTTCCCCCTCTCCGTGCGACGGCGGCGGCGACGTCGGTGAGGGGGGTCACACCACTGAGCACCGTGCCTGGTGCTTGCACCCGCCCCCGCACTTCCGGACGTGTACGAGGGCCCCGCTAAAGACTTGGCGGCATAGCTACCCCCCCAAACTACACCCGTCCCGTGTAACCCTGGAACCGTTGACCGGGCGGTCTACGCCTTTGACTTTCGCTGGACGGGGTTTGACCGATGGACATTTTCACCTGGGTGTGATAGCCAAGCACATAGGTACACTTCGGATCAAGGTTCGGGCACAACCCACCGCAAGATCCGTGACGTTACTGCCCGACATGGCCGTTCCCCCCCTCCATGCGTCGTCGGCGGCAACGTCGGTGAGGGGGGTCACACCACGGAGCCCCGTGCCGGGTGCTTGCACCCGCCACCGCACTTCCGGACGTGTAGGAGGGCCCAGCGAAAGACCTGGCGGCATAGCTACGGCCCAAACTACACCCGTCCCGTCACTAGTAGAAAACAGACCTTTTGTCCGCAGCTTTAGTCCCGGTTTGGATTTGAACCGGCACTAATGTGACCATTAGTCCCGGTTCGGGACGGGCATCATTAGTCGCGGTTCGTTCCGGACCTTTAGTCCCGGTTCGTAACACGAACCGGGACTAAAGGGGTTGTGCCAGGCTGGGGCCCCCACGAGCCCCTTTAGTCCCGGTTTGTATCACCAACCGGGACTAAAGGCCCCCCCTTTAGTCCCGGTTGGAGACACCAACCGGGACTAAAGGGTTGAGGCTTTAGTCCCGGTTGGTGTCTCCAACCGGGACTAAAGGTTGGACCTTTAGTTCCGGTTGGAAACACCAACCGGGACTAAAGGGGTTCTGAATTTTTTTATTTTTCTGTTTTTAGTTTCTGTTTTAAAATGCTTATATCTTTTAAGATATTTTATGTTTTTGAGTGATTCTTTTTGCATTAGATTCAAAATTTTGTCTAGTTTCTGTTTGTGCCATTATTTTTCAAATTTGAATGGTTTAAATTTTAATTTGTTCAAATTTGCTTCAAACCCTAGATTGTGAATAACTTGAGTTTACAAATAGTTTTTAATTTAATTCTTTTTGCTCCTAGTCACGTGTTAGATTTTTGTCACAGTAAGATTTATTTGGTTATTTTTGGAATAATTTAAAAAAATGAAATGCCTTTGTAACAGACGATTTTCGTCCGAAACCTTGATACTTCGAAGGAGATGGTCCAGTTTGTGCACGAAGTGCATCCAGTTTTTGCCGTAACCCTCTCAACTTTTTAGCACATGCTATGTGGGTGAAATGATGATACCATGCCAACTTTCAACCTTTTCAGAGTTCATTTGTAGGGCTTTTCAATTTCAGGGTCATTTAGCTCAAAAAAATCATTAAATGCATGAAAAATAGCAAATGGAGTCAGAAAGGGTTGAAAATTGATGGCGTGGCTTCGAATGGTGCATACTGAACACACAAAAAGTCTGGAGTTGAAATAAGTTTAAAAAAATGAAATGCCTTTGTAACAGACGAGTTTTCGCCTAAAACCCTGATACTTTGAAAGAGATTGTTCATTTTGTACACGAAGTGCATCCAGTTTTTGCCGTAACCCTCTCAACTTTTTAGCACATGCTATGTGGGTGAAATGATGATACCATGCCAAGTTTCAACCTTTTCAGAGTTCATTTATAGTGCTTTTCCATTTCAGGGTCATTTAGCTCAAACTGTACCCCCCCCCCCCCATGGACCGCCTTTTTTAGCTTTGTAGAAAATAAACGAAAATGATTAAATCTTCAAAAAATAAAATCCTTTGAGATGTAGTTAGGTTTTAGTGTCTAGTTGGTATAGAAATTTTGAAATATGAATTTTGACCTTTTTTGCAAAAAAACGCAAAAAAAATGTAAAACGGCCATAACTTTTGCATACGATGTCGAAAAAAAAAGTTTAATACATCAAAAAAAACTAGAGAAAAATTCGGGCATTGCTACGCCTTTGACTTTCGCCGGACGGGGTTTGACCAATGGACATTTTCACCTGGGTGTGATAGCCAAGCACATAGGTACACTTCGGATCAAGGTCCGGCCACAACCCACCGCAAGATTCCCTCCGTTACTGCCCGACGTGGCCGTTCCCCCCCTCCGTGCGACGGCGGCGGCGACGTCGGTGAGGGGGGTCACACCACTGAGCACCATGCCTGGTACTTGCACCCGCCACCGCACTTCCGGACGTGTAGGAGGGCCCAGCTAAAGACCTGGCGGCATAGCTACCCCCCCAAACTACACCCGTCCCGTCTAACCCTGGAACCATTGACCGGGCGGATTACGCCTTTAACTTTCGTTGGACGGGGTTTGACCGATGGACATTTTCACGTGGGTGTGATAGCCAAGCACATAGGTACACTACGGATCAAGGTCCGGGCACAACCCACCGCAAGATCCGTGACGTTACTGCCCGACGTGGCCGTTCCCCCCCTCCGTGCGACAGCGGCAGCGATGTCGGTGAGGTGGGTCACACCACGGAGCCCCGTGCTGGGTGCTTGCACCCGCCACCGCACTTCCAGACGTGTAGGAGGGCCCAGCGAAAGATCTGGCGGCATAGCTACCGCCCAAACTACACCCGTCCCGTCTAACACTGGAACCGTTGACCGGGCGGTCTACGCCTTTAACTTTCGTTGGACGGGGTTTGACCGATGGACATTTTCACCTGGGTGTGATAGCCAAGCACATAGGTACACTTCGGATCAAGGTCCGGGCACAACCCACCGCAAGATTCCCTCCGTTACTGCCCGACGTGGCCGTTCCCCCCCTCCGTGCGACGGCGGCGGCGACGTCGGTGAGGGGGGTCACACCACTGAGCACCATGCCTGGTGCTTGCACCCGCCACCGCACTTCCGGACGTGTAGGAGGGCCCAGCTAAAGACCTGGCGGCATAGCTACCCCCCCAAACTACACCTGTCCCGTCTAACCCTGGAACTGTTGACCGGGCGGTCTACCCCTTTGACTTTCGCTGGACGGGGTTTGACCGATGGACATTTTCACCTGGGTGGGATAGCCAAGCACATAGGTACACTTCGGATCAAGGTCCGGTCACCACCCACCGCAAGTTCCGTGACGTACTGTCCGACGTGGCCGTTCTCCCCCTCCGTGCGATGGCGACGGCGACGTCGGTGAGGGGGGTCACACCACGGAGCCCCGTGCCGGGTGCTTGCACCCGGCACCGCACTTCCGGACGTGTAGGAGGGCCCAGCGAAAGACCTGGCGGCATAGCTACCGCCCAAACTACACCCGTCCCGTCTAACCCTGCGAGAGTTGACCGGGCATAGCTACGCCTTTGACTTTCACCGGACGGGGTTTGACCGATGGACATTTTCACCTGGGTGTGATAGCCAAGCACATAGGTACACTTCGGATCATGGTCCGGGCACTACCCACCGCAAGATTCCCTCCGTTACTGCACGACGTGGCTGTTCCCCCCCTCCGTGTGACGGCGGCGGCGACGTCGGTGAGGGGGGTCACACCACGGAGCCCCGTGCCGGGTGCTTGTACCCGGCACCGCACTTCCGGACGTGTAGGAGGGCCCAGCGAAAGACCTGGCGGCATAGCTACCGCCCAAACTACACCCGTCCCGTCTAACCCTGCGAGAGTTGACCGGGCATAGCTACGCCTTTGACTTTCGCCGGACGGGGTTTGACCGATGGACATTTTCACCTGGGTCTGATAGCCAAGCACATAGGTACACTTCGGATCAAGGTCCGGGCACAACCCACCGCAAGATTCCCTCCATTACTGCCCGACGTGGCCGTTCCCCCCCTCCGTGCGACGGCGGCGGCGATGTCGGTGAGGGGGGTCACACCACTGAGCACCGTGCCTGGTGCTTGCATCCGCCACCGCACTTCCGGACATGTAGGAGGGCCCAGCTAAAGACCTGGCGGCATAGCTACCCCCCCAAACTACACCCGTCCCGTCTAACCCTGGAACCGTTGACCGGGCGGTCTACGGCTTTGACTTTCGCCGGACGGGGTTTGACCGATGGACATTTTCACCTGGGTGTTATAGCCAAGCACATAGGTACACTTCGGATCAAGGTCCGGACACAACCCACCGCAAGATCCGTGACGTTACTGCCGGACGTGGCCGTTCCCCCCCTCCGTGCGACGGCGACGGCGACGTCGGTGAGGGGGGTCACACCACGCAGCCCCGTTCCGGGTGCTTGCACCCGCCACCGCACTTCCGGACATGTAGGAGGGCCCAGCGAAAGACCTGGCGGCATAGCTACCGCCCAAACTACACCCGTCCCGTCTAACCCTGCGAGAGTTGACCGGGCATAGCTACGCCTTTGACTTTCACTGGACGGGGTTTGACCGATGGACATTTTCACCTGGGTGTGATAGCCAAGCACATAGGTACACTTCGGATCAAGGTCCGGGCACTACTCACCGCAAGATTCCCTCCGTTACTGCACGACGTGGCCGTTCCCCCCCTTCGTGCGACGGCGGCGGCGACGTTGGTGAGGGGGTCACACCACTGAGAACCATGCCTGGTGCTTGCACCCGCCACCGCACTTCCGGACGTGTAGGAGGGCCCAGCTAAAGACCTGGCGGCATAGCTACCCCCCCAAACTACACCCGTCCCGTCTAACCCTGGAACCGTTGACCGGGCGGTCTACGCCTTTGACTTTCGCTGGACGGGGTTTGACCGATGGACATTTTCACCTGGGTGTGATAGGCAAGCACATAGGTACACTTCGGATCAAGGTCCGGGCACAACCCACCGCTAGATTCCCTCCGTTACTGCCCGACGTGGCCGTTCCCCCCCTACGTGCGACGGCGGCGGTGACGTTGGTGATGGGGGTCACACAACGGAGCCCCGTGCCGGGTGCTTACACCCGCCACCGCACTTCCAGACGTGTAGGATGGTCCAGCTAAAGACCTGGCGGCATAGCTACCCCCCTAAACTACACCCGTCCCGTCTAACCTTGGAACCGTTGACCGGGCGGTCTATGCCTTTGACTTTCGCTGGACGGGGTTTGACCGATGGACATTTTCACCTGGGTGTGATAGCCAAGCACATAGGTACACTTCGGATCAAGGTCCGGGCACAACCCACCGCAAGATCCGTGACGTTACTGCCCGACGTGGCCGTTCCCCCCCTCCGTGCGACGACGGCAGCGACGTCGGTGAGGGGGGTCACACCACGGAGCCCCGTGCCGGGTGCTTGCACCCGCCACCGCACTTCCGGACATGTAGGAGGGCCCAGCGAAAGACCTGGCGGCATATCTACCACCCAAACTACACCCGTCCCGTCTAACCCTGCGAGAGTTGACCGGGCATAGCTACGCCTTTGACTTTCGCCGGACGGGGTTTGACCGATGGACATTTTCACCTGGGTGTGATAGCCAAGCACATAGGTACACTTCGGATCAAGGTTCGGGCACAACCCACCGCAAGATTCCCTCCATTACTGCCCGACGTGGCCGTTTCCCCCCTCCGTGCGACGGCGGCGGCGACGTCGGCGAGGGTGGTCACACCACTGAGCACCGTGCCTGGTGCTTGCATCCGCCACCGCACCTCCGGACATGTAGGAGGGCCCAGCTAAAGACCTGGCGGCATAGCTACCCCCCCAAACTACACCCGTCCCGTCTAACCCTGGAACCGTTGACCGGGCGGTCTACGCCTTTAACTTTCTCCGGACGGGGTTTGACCGATGGACATTTTCACCTGGGTGTAATAGCCAAGCACATAGGTACACTTCGGATCAAGGTCCGGACACAACCCACCGCAAGATCCATGACGTTACTGCCGGACGTGGCCATTCCCCCCCTCCGTGTGACGGCGACGGCGACGTCGGTGAGGGGGGTCACACCACGGAGCCCCGTGCCTGGTGCTTGCACCCGCCACCGCACTTCCGTACGTGTAGGAGGGCCCAGCGAAAGACCTGGCGGCATAGCTACCGCCCAAACTACACCCGTCCCGTCTAACCCTGCGAGAGTTGACCGGGCATAGCTACGCCTTTGACTTTCACCGGACGGGGTTTGACCGATGGACATTTTCACCTGGGTGTGATAGCCAAGCACATAGGTACACTTCGGATCAAGGTCCGGGCACTACCCACCGCAAGATTCCCTCCGTTACTGCACGACGTGGCCGTTCCCCCCCTCCGTGCGACGGCGGCGGCGACGTCGGTGAGGGGGTCACACCACAGAGAACCATGCCTGGTGCTTGCACCCGCCACCGCACTTCCGGACGTGTAGGAGGGTCCAGCTAAAGACCTGGCGGCATAGCTACCCCCCTAAATTACACCCGTCCCATCTAACCTTGGAACCGTTGACCGGGCGGTCTACGCCTTTGACTTTCGCTGGACGGGGTTTGACCGATGGACATTTTCACCTGGGTGTGATAGCCAAGCACATAGGTACACTTCGGATCAAGGTCCGGGGACAACCCACCGCAAGATCCGTGACGTTACTGCCCGACGTGGTCGTTCCCCCCCCCTCCGTGCGACGGCGGCGGCGACGCCGGTGAGGGGGGTCACACCACGGAGCCCTGTGCCGGGTGCTTACTCCCGCCACCGCATTTCCGGACGTGTAGGAGGGCCCAGCGAAAGACCTGGCGGCATAGCTACCGCCCAAACTACACCCGTCCCGTCTAACCCTGCGAGAGTTGACCGGGCATAGCTACGCCTTTGACTTTCGCCGGACGGGGTTTGACCGATGGACATTTTCACCTGGGTGTGATAGCCAAGCACATAGGTACACTTCGGATCAAGGTCCGGGAACAACCCACCACAAGATTCCCTCCATTACTGCCCGACGTTGCCGTTCCCACCCTACGTGCGACGGCGGCGGTGACGTCGGTGAGGGGGGTCACACCACGGAGCCCCGTGCCGGGTGCTTACACCCGCCACCGCACTTCCGGACGTGTAAGAGGGTCCAGCTAAAGACCTGGCGGCATAGCTACCCCCCTAAACTACACCCGTCCCGTCTAACCTTGGAACCGTTGACCGGGCGGTCTACGTCTTTGACTTTCGCTGGACGGGGTTTGACCGATGGACATTTTCACCTGGGTGTGATAGCCAAGCACATAGGTACACTTCGGATCAAGGTCCGGGCACAACCCACCGCAAGATCCGTGACGTTACTGCCGGACGTGGCCGTTCCCCCCATCCGTGCGACGGCGACGGCGATGTCGGTGAGGGGGGTCACTCCACGGAGCCCCGTGCCGGGTGCTTGCACCCGCCACCGCACTTCCGGACGTGTAGGAGGGCCCAGCGAAAGACCTGGCGGCATAGCTACCGCCCAAACTACACCCGTCCCGTCTAACCCTGCGAGAGTTGACCGGGCATAGCTACGCCTTTGACTTTCACCGGACGGGGTTTGACCGATGGACATTTTCACCTGGGTGTGATAGCCAAGCACATAGGTACACTTCGGATCAAGGTCCGGGCACTACCCACCGCAAGATTCCCTCCGTTACTGCACGACGTGGCCGTTCCCCCCCTCCGTGCGACGGCGGCGGCGACGTCGGTGAGGGGGTCACACCACTGAGAACCATGCCTGGTGCTTGCACCCGCCACCGCACTTCCGGACGTGTAGGAGGGCCCAGCTAAAGACCTGGCGGCATAGCTACCCCCCCAAACTACACCCGTCCCGTCTAAACCTGGAACCGTTGACCGGGCGGTCTACGCCTTTGACTTTCGCTGGACGGGGTTTGACCGATGGACATTTTCACCTGGGTGTGATAGCCAAGCACATAGGTACACTTCGGATCAAGGTCCGGGCACAACCCACCGCAAGATCCGTGACGTTACTGCCCGACGTGGCCGTTCCCCCCCTCCGTGCGACAGCGGTGGCGACGTCTGTGAGGGGGGTCACACCACGGAGCCCCGTTCCGGGTGCTTACACCCGCCACCGCACTTCCGGACGTGTAGGAGGGCCCAGCGAAAGACCTGGCGGCATAGCTACCGCCCAAACTACACCCGTCCCGTCTAACCCTGCGAGAGTTGACCGGGCATAGCTACGCCTTTGACTTTCGCCGGACGGGGTTTGACCGATGGACATTTGCACCTGGGTGTGATAGCCAAGCACATAGGTACACTTCGGATCAAGGTCCGGGCACAACCCACCACAAGATTCCCTCCATTACTGCCCGACGTGGCCGTTCCCCCTCTCCGTGCGACGGCGGCGGCGACGTCGGTGAGGGGGGTCACACCACTGAGCACCGTGCCTGGTGCTTGCACCCGCCCCCGCACTTCCGGACGTGTACGAGGGCCCCGCTAAAGACTTGGCGGCATAGCTACCCCCCCAAACTACACCCGTCCCGTGTAACCCTGGAACCGTTGACCGGGCGGTCTACGCCTTTGACTTTCGCTGGACGGGGTTTGACCGATGGACATTTTCACCTGGGTGTGATAGCCAAGCACATAGGTACACTTCGGATCAAGGTTCGGGCACAACCCACCGCAAGATCCGTGACGTTACTGCCCGACATGGCCGTTCCCCCCCTCCATGCGTCGTCGGCGGCAACGTCGGTGAGGGGGGTCACACCACGGAGCCCCGTGCCGGGTGCTTGCACCCGCCACCGCACTTCCGGACGTGTAGGAGGGCCCAGCGAAAGACCTGGCGGCATAGCTACGGCCCAAACTACACCCGTCCCGTCACTAGTAGAAAACAGACCTTTTGTCCGCAGCTTTAGTCCCGGTTTGGATTTGAACCGGCACTAATGTGACCATTAGTCCCGGTTCGGGACGGGCATCATTAGTCGCGTTTCGTTCCGGACCTTTAGTCCCGGTTCGTAACACGAACCGGGACTAAAGGGGTTGTGCAAGGCTGGGGCCCCCACGAGCCCCTTTAGTCCCGGTTTGTATCACCAACCGGGACTAAAGGCCCCCCCTTTAGTCCCGGTTGGAGACACCAACCGGGACTAAAGGGTTGAGGCTTTAGTCCCGGTTGGTGTCTCCAACCGGGACTAAAGGTTGGACCTTTAGTTCCGGTTGGAAACACCAACCGGGACTAAAGGGGTTCTGAATTTTTTTATTTTTCTGTTTTTAGTTTCTGTTTTAAAATGCTTATATCTTTTAAGATATTTTATGTTTTTGAGTGATTCTTTTTGCATTAGATTCAAAATTTTGTCTAGTTTCTGTTTGTGCCATTATTTTTCAAATTTGAATGGTTTAAATTTTAATTTGTTCAAATTTGCTTCAAACCCTAGATTGTGAATAACTTGAGTTTACAAATAGTTTTTAATTTAATTCTTTTTGCTCCTAGTCACGTGTTAGATTTTTGTCACAGTAAGATTTATTTGGTTATTTTTGGAATAATTTAAAAAAATGAAATGCCTTTGTAACAGACGATTTTCGTCCGAAACCTTGATACTTCGAAGGAGATGGTCCAGTTTGTGCACGAAGTGCATCCAGTTTTTGCCGTAACCCTCTCAACTTTTTAGCACATGCTATGTGGGTGAAATGATGATACCATGCCAACTTTCAACCTTTTCAGAGTTCATTTGTAGGGCTTTTCAATTTCAGGGTCATTTAGCTCAAAAAAATCATTAAATGCATGAAAAATAGCAAATGGAGTCAGAAAGGGTTGAAAATTGATGGCGTGGCTTCGAATGGTGCATACTGAACACACAAAAAGTCTGGAGTTGAAATAAGTTTAAAAAAATGAAATGCCTTTGTAACAGACGAGTTTTCGCCTAAAACCCTGATACTTTGAAAGAGATTGTTCATTTTGTACACGAAGTGCATCCAGTTTTTGCCGTAACCCTCTCAACTTTTTAGCACATGCTATGTGGGTGAAATGATGATACCATGCCAAGTTTCAACCTTTTCAGAGTTCATTTGTAGTGCTTTTCCATTTCAGGGTCATTTAGCTCAAACTGTACCCCCCCCCCCCCCCCCCGTGGACCGCCTTTTTTAGCTTTGTAGAAAATAAACGAAAATGATTAAATCTTCAAAAAATAAAATCCTTTGAGATGTAGTTAGGTTTTAGTGTCTAGTTGGTATAGAAATTTTGAAATATGAATTTTGACCTTTTTTGCAAAAAAACGCAAAAAAAATGTAAAACGGCCATAACTTTTGCATACGATGTCGAAAAAAAAAGTTTAATACATCAAAAAAAACTAGAGAAAAATTCGGGCATTGCTACGCCTTTGACTTTCGCCGGACGGGGTTTGACCAATGGACATTTTCACCTGGGTGTGATAGCCAAGCACATAGGTACACTTCGGATCAAGGTCCGGCCACAACCCACCGCAAGATTCCCTCCGTTACTGCCCGACGTGGCCGTTCCCCCCCTCCGTGCGACGGCGGCGGCGACGTCGGTGAGGGGGGTCACACCACTGAGCACCATGCCTGGTACTTGCACCCGCCACCGCACTTCCGGACGTGTAGGAGGGCCCAGCTAAAGACCTGGCGGCATAGCTACCCCCCCAAACTACACCCGTCCCGTCTAACCCTGGAACCATTGACCGGGCGGATTACGCCTTTAACTTTCGTTGGACGGGGTTTGACCGATGGACATTTTCACGTGGGTGTGATAGCCAAGCACATAGGTACACTTCGGATCAAGGTCCGGGCACAACCCACCGCAAGATCCGTGACGTTACTGCCCGACGTGGCCGTTCCCCCCCTCCGTGCGACAGCGGCAGCGATGTCGGTGAGGTGGGTCACACCACGGAGCCCCGTGCTGGGTGCTTGCACCCGCCACCGCACTTCCAGACGTGTAGGAGGGCCCAGCGAAAGATCTGGCGGCATAGCTACCGCCCAAACTACACCCGTCCCGTCTAACCCTGGAACCGTTGACCGGGCGGTCTACGCCTTTAACTTTCGTTGCACGGGGTTTGACCGATGGACATTTTCACCTGGCTGTGATAGCCAAGCACATAGGTACACTTCGGATCAAGGTCCGGGCACAACCCACCGCAAGATTCCCTCCGTTACTGCCCGACGTGGCCGTTCCCCCCCTCCGTGCGACGGCGGCGGCGACGTCGGTGAGGGGGGTCACACCACTGAGCACCATGCCTGGTGCTTGCACCCGCCACCGCACTTCCGGACGTGTAGGAGGGCCCAGCTAAAGACCTGGCGGCATAGCTACCCCCCCAAACTACACCTGTCCCGTCTAACCCTGGAACTGTTGACCGGGCGGTCTACCCCTTTGACTTTCGCTGGACGGGGTTTGACCGATGGACATTTTCACCTGGGTGGGATAGCCAAGCACATAGGTACACTTCGGATCAAGGTCCGGTCACCACCCACCGCAAGTTCCGTGACGTACTGTCCGACGTGGCCGTTCTCCCCCTCCGTGCGATGGCGACGGCGACGTCGGTGAGGGGGGTCACACCACGGAGCCCCGTGCCGGGTGCTTGCACCCGGCACCGCACTTCCGGACGTGTAGGAGGGCCCAGCGAAAGACCTGGCGGCATAGCTACCGCCCAAACTACACCCGTCCCGTCTAACCCTGCGAGAGTTGACCGGGCATAGCTACGCCTTTGACTTTCACCGGACGGGGTTTGACCGATGGACATTTTCACCTGGGTGTGACAGCCAAGCACATAGGTACACTTCGGATCATGGTCCGGGCACTACCCACCGCAAGATTCCCTCCGTTACTGCACGACGTGGCCGTTCCCCCCCTCCGTGTGACGGCGGCGGCGACGTCGGTGAGGGGGGTCACACCACGGAGCCCCGTGCCGGGTGCTTGTACCCGGCACCGCACTTCCGGACGTGTAGGAGGGCCCAGCGAAAGACCTGGCGGCATAGCTACCGCCCAAACTACACCCGTCCCGTCTAACCCTGCGAGAGTTGACCGGGCATAGCTACGCCTTTGACTTTCGCCGGACGGGGTTTGACCGATGGACATTTTCACCTGGGTCTGATAGCCAAGCACATAGGTACACTTCGGATCAAGGTCCGGGCACAACCCACCGCAAGATTCCCTCCATTACTGCCCGACGTGGCCGTTCCCCCCCTCCGTGCGACGGCGGCGGCGATGTCGGTGAGGGGGGTCACACCACTG
Source organism: Elymus sibiricus (assembly GCA_039707655.1). Taxonomy (NCBI): domain Eukaryota; kingdom Viridiplantae; phylum Streptophyta; class Magnoliopsida; order Poales; family Poaceae; genus Elymus; species Elymus sibiricus. Next base: position 485,357,546 of record CM077665.1, read on the forward strand.
AGCACCGTGCCTGGTGCTTGCATCCGCCACCGCACTTCCGGACATGTAGGAGGGCCCAGCTAAAGACCTGGCGGCATAGCTACCCCCCCAAACTACACCCGTCCCGTCTAACCCTGGAACCGTTGACCGGGCGGTCTACGGCTTTGACTTTCGCCGGACGGGGTTTGACCGATGGACATTTTCACCTGGGTGTTATAGCCAAGCACATAGGTACACTTCGGATCAAGGTCCGGACACAACCCACCGCAAGATCCGTGACGTTACTGCCGGACGTGGCCGTTCCCCCCCTCCGTGCGACGGCGACGGCGACGTCGGTGAGGGGGGTCACACCACGCAGCCCCGTTCCGGGTGCTTGCACCCGCCACCGCACTTCCGGACATGTAGGAGGGCCCAGCGAAAGACCTGGCGGCATAGCTACCGCCCAAACTACACCCGTCCCGTCTAACCCTGCGAGAGTTGACCGGGCATAGCTACGCCTTTGACTTTCACTGGACGGGGTTTGACCGATGGACATTTTCACCTGGGTGTGATAGCCAAGCACATAGGTACACTTCGGATCAAGGTCCGGGCACTACTCACCGCAAGATTCCCTCCGTTACTGCACGACGTGGCCGTTCCCCCCCTTCGTGCGACGGCGGCGGCGACGTTGGTGAGGGGGTCACACCACTGAGAACCATGCCTGGTGCTTGCACCCGCCACCGCACTTCCGGACGTGTAGGAGGGCCCAGCTAAAGACCTGGCGGCATAGCTACCCCCCCAAACTACACCCGTCCCGTCTAACCCTGGAACCGTTGACCGGGCGGTCTACGCCTTTGACTTTCGCTGGACGGGGTTTGACCGATGGACATTTTCACCTGGGTGTGATAGGCAAGCACATAGGTACACTTCGGATCAAGGTCCGGGCACAACCCACCGCTAGATTCCCTCCGTTACTGCCCGATGTGGCCGTTCCCCCCCTACGTGCGACGGCGGCGGTGACGTTGGTGAGGGGGGTCACACAACGGAGCCCCGTGCCGGGTGCTTACACCCGCCACCGCACTTCCGGACGTGTAGGAGGGTCCAGCTATAGACCTGGCGGCATAGCTACCCCCCTAAACTACACCCGTCCCGTCTAACCTTGGAACCGTTGACCGGGCGGTCTATGCCTTTGAGTTTCGCTGGACGGGGTTTGACCGATGGATATTTTCACCTGGGTGTGATAGCCAAGCACATAGGTACACTTCGGATCAAGGTCCGGGCACAACCCACCGCAAGATCCGTGATGTTACTGCCCGACGTGGCCGTTCCCCCCCTCCGTGCGACGACGGCGGCGACGTCGGTGAGGGGGGTCACACCACGGAGCCCCGTGCCGGGTGCTTGCACCCGCCACCGCACTTCCGGACATGTAGGAGGGCCCAGCGAAAGACCTGGTGGCATATCTACCGCCCAAACTACACCCGTCCCGTCTAACCCTGCGAGAGTTGACCGGGCATAGCTACGCCTTTGACTTTCGCCGGACGGGGTTTGACCGATGGACATTTTCACCTGGGTGTGATAGCCAAGCACATAGGTACACTTCGGATCAAGGTCCGGGCACAACCCACCGCAAGATTCCCTCCATTACTGCCCGACGTGGCCGTTCCCCCCCTCCGTGCGACGGCGGCGGCGATGTCGGTGAGGGGGGTCACACCACTGAGCACCGTGCCTGGTGCTTGCATCCGCCACCGCACTTCCGGACATGTAGGAGGGCCCAGCTAAAGACCTGGCGGCATAGCTACCCCTCCAAACTACACCCGTCCCGTCTAACCCTGGAACCGTTGACCGGGCGGTCTACGGCTTTGACTTTCGCCGGACAGGGTTTGACCGATGGACATTTTCACCTGGGTGTGATAGCCAAGCACATAGGTACACTTCGGATCAAGGTCCGGACACAACCCACCGCAAGATCTTTGACGTTACTGCCGGACGTGGCCGTTCCCCCCCTCCGTGCGACGGCGGCGGCGACGTTGGTGAGGGGGTCACACCACTGAGAACCATGCCTGGTGCTTGCACCCGCCACCGCACTTCCGGACGTGTAGGAGGGCCCAGCTAAAGACCTGGCGGCATAGCTACCCCCCCAAACTACACCCGTCCCGTCTAAACCTGGAACCGTTGACCGGGCGGTCTACGCCTTTGACTTTCGCTGGACGGGGTTTGACCGATGGACATTTTCACCTGGGTGTGATAGCCAAGCACATAGGTACACTTCGGATCAAGGTCCGGGCACAACCCACCGCTAGATTCCCTCCGTTACTGCCCGACGTGGCCGTTCCCCCCCTACGTGCGACGGCGGCGGTGACGTTGGTGATGGGGGTCACACAACGGAGCCCCGTGCCGGGTGCTTACACCCGCCACCGCACTTCCAGACGTGTAGGAGGGTCCAGCTAAAGACCTGGCGGCATAGCTACCCCCCTAAACTACACCCGTCCCGTCTAACCTTGGAAACGTTGACCGGGCGGTCTATGCCTTTGACTTTCGCTGGACGGGGTTTGACCGATGGACATTTTCACCTGGGTGTGATAGCCAAGCACATAGGTACACTTCGGATCAAGGTCCGGGCACAACCCACCGCAAGATCCGTGACGTTACTGCCCGACGTGGCCGTTCCCCCCCTCCGTGCGACGACGGCAGCGACGTCGGTGAGGGGGGTCACACCACGGAGCCCCGTGCCGGGTGCTTGCACCCGCCACCGCACTTCCGGACATGTAGGAGGGCCCAGCGAAAGACCTGGCGGCATATCTACCGCCCAAACTACACCCGTCCCGTCTAACCCTGCGAGAGTTGACCGGGCATAGCTACGCCTTTGACTTTCGCCGGACGGGGTTTGACCGATGGACATTTTCACCTGGGTGTGATAGCCAAGCACATAGGTACACTTCGGATCAAGGTCCGGGCACAACCCACCGCAAGATTACCTCCATTACTGCCCGACGTGGCCGTTTCCCCCCTCCGTGCGACGGCGGCGGCGACGTCGGCGAGGGTGGTCACACCACTGAGCACCGTGCCTGGTGCTTGCATCCGCCACCGCACCTCCGGACATGTAGGAGGGCCCAGCTAAAGACCTGGCGGCATAGCTACCCCCCCAAACTACACCCGTCCCGTCTAAACCTAGAACCGTTGACCGGGCGGTCTACGCCTTTGACTTTCGCTGGACGGGGTTTGACCGATGGACATTTTCACCTGGGTGTGATAGCCAAGCACATAGGTACACTTCGGATCAAGGTCCGGATACAACCCACCGCAAGATCCGTGACGTTACTGCCCGACGTGGCCGTTCCCCCCCTCCGTGCGACGGCGGTGGCGACGTCTGTGAAGGGGGTCACACCACGGAGCCCTGTGCCGGGTGCTTACACCCGCCACCGCACTTCCGGACGTGTAGGAGGGCCCAGCGAAAGACCTGGCGGCATAGCTCCCGCCCAAACTACACCCGTCCCGTCTAATCCTGCGAGAGTTGACCGGGCATAGCTACGCCTTTGACTTTCGCCGGACGGGGTTTGACCGATGGACATTTTCGCCTGGGTGTGATAGCCAAGCACATAGGTACACTTCGGATCAAGGTCCGGGCACAACCCACCACAAGATTCCCTCCATTACTGCCCGACGTGGCCGTTCCCCCTCTCCGTGCGACGGCGGCGGCGACGTCGGTGAGGGGGGTCACACCACTGAGCACCGTGCCTGGTGCTTGCACCCGCCACCGCACTTCCGGACGTGTACGAGGGCCCCGCTAAAGACCTGGCGGCATAGCTACCCGCCCAAACTACACCCGTCCCGTCTAACCCTGGAACCGTTGATCGGGCGGTCTACGCCTTTGACTTTCGCTGGACGGGGTTTGACCGATGGACATTTTCACCTGGGTGTGATAGCCAAGCACATAGGTACACTTCGGATCAAGGTCCGGGCACAACCCACCGCAAGATCCGTGACGTTACTGCCCGACGTGGCCGTTCCCCCCCTCCGTGCGACGACGGCGGCGACGTCGGTGAGGGGGGTCACACCACGGAGCTCCGTGCCGGGTGCTTGCACCCGCCACCGCACTTCCGGACATGTAGGAGGGCCTAGCGAAAGACCTGGCGGCATATGTACCGCCCAAACTACACCCGTCCCGTCTAACCCTGCGAGAGTTGACCGTGCATAGCTACGCCTTTGACTTTCGCCGGACGGGGTTTGACCGATGGACATTTTCACCTGGGTGTGATAGCCAAGCACATAGGTACACTTCGGATCAAGGTCCGGGAACAACCCACCGCAAGATTCCCACCATTACTGCCCGACGTGGCCGTTCCCCCCCTCCGTGCGACGGCGGTGGCGACGTCTGTGAGGGGGGTCACACCACGGAGCCCCGTGCCGGGTGCTTACACCCGCCACCGCACTTCCGGACGTGTAGGAGGGCCCAGCGAAAGACCTGGCGGCATAGCTACCGCCCAAACTACACCCGTCCCGTCTAATCCTGCGAGAGTTGACCGGGCATAGCTACGCCTTTGACTTTTGCCGGACGGGGTTTGACCGATGGACATTTTCGCCTGGGTGTGATAGCCAAGCACATAGGTACACTTCGGATCAAGGTCCGGGCACAACCCACCACAAGATTCCCTCCATTACTGCCCGACGTGGCCGTTCCCCCTCTCCGTGCGACGGCGGCGGCGACGTCGGTGAGGGGGGTCACACCACTGAGCACCGTGCCTGGTGCTTGCACCCGCCACCGCACTTCCGGACGTGTACGAGGGCCCCGCTAAAGACCTGGCGGCATAGCTACCCCCCCAAACTACACCCGTCCCGTCTAACCCTGGAACCGTTGACCGGGCGGTCTACGCCTTTGACTTTCGCTGGACGGGGTTTGACCGATGGACATTTTCACCTGGGTGTGATAGCCAAGCACATAGGTACACTTCGGATCAAGGTCCGGGCACAACCCACCGCAAGATCCGTGACGTTACTGCCCGACGTGGCCGTTCCCCCCTCCGTGCGACGACGGCGGCGACGTCGGTGAGGGGGGTCACACCACGGAGCCCCGTGCCGGGTGCTTGCACCCGCCACCGCACTTCCGGACATGTAGGAGGGCCCAGCGAAAGACCTGGCGGCATATCTACCGCCCAAACTACACCCGTCCCGTCTAACCCTGCGAGAGTTGACCGGGCATAGCTACGCCTTTGACTTTCGCCGGACGGGGTTTGACCGATGGACATTTTCACCTGGGTGTGATAGCCAACCACATAGGTACACTTCGGATCAAGGTCCGGGCACAACCCACCGCTAGATTCCCTCCGTTACTGCCCGACGTGGCCGTTCCCCCCCTACGTGCGACGGCGGCGGTGACGTTGGTGATGGGGGTCACACAACGGAGCCCCGTGCCGGGTGCTTACACCCGCCACCGCACTTCCAGACGTGTAGGAGGGTCCAGCTAAAGACCTGGCGGCATAGCTACCCCCCTAAACTACACCCGTCCCGTCTAACCTTGGAACCGTTGACCGGGCGGTCTATGCCTTTGACTTTCGCTGGACGGGGTTTGACCGATGGACATTTTCACCTGGGTGTGATAGCCAAGCACATAGGTACACTTCGGATCAAGGTCCGGGCACAACCCACCGCAAGATCCGTGACGTTACTGCCCGACGTGGCCGTTCCCCCCCTCCGTGCGACGACGGCAGTGACGTCGGTGAGGGGGGTCACACCACGGAGCCCCGTGCCGGGTGCTTGCACCCGCCACCGCACTTCCGGACATGTAGGAGGGCCCAGCGAAAGACCTGGCGGCATATCTACCGCCCAAACTACACCCGTCCCGTCTAACCCTGCGAGAGTTGACCGGGCATAGCTACGCCTTTGACTTTCGCCGGACGGGGTTTGACCGATGGACATTTTCACCTGGGTGTGATAGCCAAGCACATAGGTACACTTCGGATCAAGGTCCGGGCACAACCCACCGCAAGATTCCCTCCATTACTGCCCGACGTGGCCGTTTCCCCCCTCCGTGCGACGGCGGCGGCGACGTCGGCGAGGGTGGTCACACCACTGAGCACCGTGCCTGGTGCTTGCATCCGCCACCGCACCTCCGGACATGTAGGAGGGCCCAGCTAAAGACCTGGCGGCATAGCTACCCCCCCAAACTACACCCGTAACGTCTAACCCTGGAACCGTTGACCGGGCGGTCTACGCCTTTAACTTTCTCCGGACGGGGTTTGACCGATGGACATTTTCACCTGGGTGTAATAGCCAAGCACATAGGTACACTTCGGATCAAGGTCCGGACACAACCCACCGCAAGATCCATGACGTTACTGCCGGACGTGGCCATTCCCCCCCTCCGTGTGACGGCGACGGCGACGTCGGTGAGGGGGGTCACACCACGGAGCCCCGTGCCTGGTGCTTGCACCCGCCACCGCACTTCCGTACGTGTAGGAGGGCCCAGCGAAAGACCTGGCGGCATACCTACCGCCCAAACTACACCCGTCCCGTCTAACCCTGCGAGAGTTGACCGGGCATAGCTACGCCTTTGACTTTCACCGGACGGGGTTTGACCGATGGACATTTTCACCTGGGTGTGATAGCCAAGCACATAGGTACACTTCGGATCAAGGTCCGGGCACTACCCACCGCAAGATTCCCTCCGTTACTGCACGACGTGGCCGTTCCCCCCCTCCGTGCGACGGCGACGGCGACGTCGGTGAGGGGGTCACACCACAGAGAACCATGCCTGGTGCTTGCACCCGCCACCGCACTCCCGGACGTGTAGGAGGGTCCAGCTAAAGACCTGGCGGCATAGCTACCCCCCTAAATTACACCCGTCCCATCTAACCTTGGAACCGTTGACCGGGCGGTCTACGCCTTTGACTTTCGCTGGACGGGGTTTGACCGATGGACATTTTCACCTGGGTGTGATAGCCAAGCACATAGGTACACTTCGGATCAAGGTCCGGGGACAACCCACCGCAAGATCCGTGATGTTACTGCCCGACGTGGTCGTTCCCCCCCCTCCGTGCGACGGCGGCGGTGACGCCGGTGAGGGGGGTCACACCACGGAGCCCTGTGCCGGGTGCTTACTCCCGCCACCGCACTTCCGGACGTGTAGGAGGGCCCAGCGAAAGACCTGGCGGCATAGCTACCGCCCAAACTACACCTGTCCCGTCTAACCCTGCGAGAGTTGACCGGGCATAGCTACGCCTTTGACTTTCGCCGGACGGGGTTTGACCGATGGACATTTTCACCTGGGTGTGATAGCCAAGCACATAGGTACACTTCGGATCAAGGTCCGGGCACAACCCACCACAAGATTCCCTCCATTACTGCCCGACGTTGCCGTTCCCACCCTACGTGCGACGGCGGTGGTGACGTCGGTGAGGGGGGTCACACCACGGAGCCCCGTGCCGGGTGCTTACACCCGCCACCGCACTTCCGGACGTGTAAGAGGGTCCAGCTAAAGACCTGGCGGCATAGCTACCCCCCTAAACTACACCCGTCCCGTCTAACCTTGGAACCGTTGACCGGGCGGTCTACGTCTTTGACTTTCGCTGGACGGGGTTTGACCGATGGACATTTTCACCTGGGTGTGATAGCCAAGCACATAGGTACACTTCGGATCAAGGTCCGGGCACAACCCACCGCAAGATCCGTGACGTTACTGCCGGACGTGGCCGTTCCCCCCATCCGTGCGACGGCGACGGCGATGTCGGTGAGGGGGGTCACTCCACGGAGCCCCGTGCCGGGTGCTTGCACCCGCCACCGCACTTCCGGACGTGTAGGAGGGCCCAGCGAAAGACCTGGCGGCATAGCTACCGCCCAAACTACACCCGTCCCGTCTAACCCTGCGAGAGTTGACCGGGCATAGCTACGCCTTTGACTTTCACCGGACGGGGTTTGACCGATGGACATTTTCACCTGGGTGTGATAGCCAAGCACATAGGTACACTTCGGATCAAGGTCCGGGCACTACCCACCGCAAGATTCCCTCCGTTACTGCACGACGTGGCCGTTCCCCCCCTCCGTGCGACGGCGGCGGCGACGTCGGTGAGGGGGTCACACCACTGAGAACCATGCCTGGTGCTTGCACCCGCCACCGCACTTCCGGACGTGTAGGAGGGCCCAGCTAAAGACCTGGCGGCATAGCTACCCCCCCAAACTACACCCGTCCCGTCTAAACCTGGAACCGTTGACCGGGCGGTCTACGCCTTTGACTTTCGCTGGACGGGGTTTGACCGATGGACATTTTCACCTGGGTGTGATAGCCAAGCACATAGGTACACTTCGGATCAAGGTCCGGGCACAACCCACCGCAAGATCCGTGACATTACTGCCCGACGTGGCCGTTCCCCCCCTCCGTGCGACAGCGGTGGCGACGTCTGTGAGGGGGGTCACACCACGGAGCCCCGTTCCGGGTGCTTACACCCGCCACCGCACTTCCGGACGTGTAGGAGGGCCCAGCGAAAGACCTGGCGGCATAGCTACCGCCCAAACTACACCCGTCCCGTCTAACCCTGCGAGAGTTGACCGGGCATAGCTACGCCTTTGACTTTCGCCGGACGGGGTTTGACCGATGGACATTTGCACCTGGGTGTGATAGCCAAGCACATAGGTACACTTCGGATCAAGGTCCGGGCACAACCCACCACAAGATTCCCTCCATTACTGCCCGACGTGGCCGTTCCCCCTCTCCGTGCGACGGCGGCGGCGACGTCGGTGAGGGGGGTCACACCACTGAGCACCGTGCCTGGTGCTTGCACCCGCCCCCGCACTTCCGGACGTGTACGAGGGCCCCGCTAAAGACTTGGCGGCATAGCTACCCCCCCAAACTACACCCGTCCCGTGTAACCCTGGAACCGTTGACCGGGCGGTCTACACCTTTGACTTTCGCTGGACGGGGTTTGACCGATGGACATTTTCACCTGGGTGTGATAGCCAAGCACATAGGTACACTTCGGATCAAGGTTCGGGCACAACCCACCGCAAGATCCGTGACGTTACTGCCCGACATGGCCGTTCCCCCCCTCCATGCGTCGTCGGCGGCAACGTCGGTGAGGGGGGTCACACCACGGAGCCCCGTGCCGGGTGCTTGCACCCGCCACCGCACTTCCGGACGTGTAGGAGGGCCCAGCGAAAGACCTGGCGGCATAGCTACGGCCCAAACTACACCCGTCCCGTCACTAGTAGAAAACAGACCTTTTGTCCGCAGCTTTAGTCCCGGTTTGGATTTGAACCGGCACTAATGTGACCATTAGTCCCGGTTCGGGACGGGCATCATTAGTCGCGGTTCGTTCCGGACCTTTAACACGAACCGGGACTAAAGGGGTTGTGCCAGGCTGGGGCCCCCACGAGCCCCTTTAGTCCCGGTTTGTATCACCAACCGGGACTAAAGGCCCCCCCTTTAGTCCCGGTTGGAGACACCAACCGGGACTAAAGGGTTGAGGCTTTAGTCCCGGTTGGTGTCTCCAACCGGGACTAAAGGTTGGACCTTTAGTTCCGGTTGGATACACCAACCGGGACTAAAGGGGTTCTGAATTTTTTTATTTTTCTGTTTTTAGTTTCTGTTTTAAAATGCTTATATCTTTTAAGATATTTTATGTTTTTGAGTGATTCTTTTTGCATTAGATTCAAAATTTTGTCTAGTTTCTGTTTGTGCCATTATTTTTCAAATTTGAATGGTTTAAATTTTAATTTGTTCAAATTTGCTTCAAACCCTAGATTGTGAATAACTTGAGTTTACAAATAGTTTTTAATTTAATTCTTTTTGCTCCTAGTCACGTGTTAGATTTTTGTCACAGTAAGATTTATTTGGTTATTTTTGGAATAATTTAAAAAAATGAAATGCCTTTGTAACAGACGATTTTCGTCCGAAACCTTGATACTTCGAAGGAGATGGTCCAGTTTGTGCACGAAGTGCATCCAGTTTTTGCCGTAACCCTCTCAACTTTTTAGCACATGCTATGTGGGTGAAATGATGATACCATGCCAACTTTCAACCTTTTCAGAGTTCATTTGTAGGGCTTTTCAATTTCAGGGTCATTTAGCTCAAAAAAATCATTAAATGCATGAAAAATAGCAAATGGAGTCAGAAAGGGTTGAAAATTGATGGCGTGGCTTCGAATGGTGCATACTGAACACACAAAAAGTCTGGAGTTGAAATAAGTTTAAAAAAATGAAATGCCTTTGTAACAGACGAGTTTTCGCCTAAAACCCTGATACTTTGAAAGAGATTGTTCATTTTGTACACGAAGTGCATCCAGTTTTTGCCGTAACCCTCTCAACTTTTTAGCACATGCTATGTGGGTGAAATGATGATACCATGCCAAGTTTCAACCTTTTCAGAGTTCATTTGTAGTGCTTTTCCATTTCAGGGTCATTTAGCTCAAACTGTACCCCCCCCCCCCCCCCCCGTGGACCGCCTTTTTTAGCTTTATAGAAAATAAACGAAAATGATTAAATCTTCAAAAAATAAAATCCTTTGAGATGTAGTTAGGTTTTAGTGTCTAGTTGGTATAGAAATTTTGAAATATGAATTTTGACCTTTTTTGCAAAAAAACGCAAAAAAAATGTAAAACGGCCATAACTATTGCATACGATGTCGAAAAAAAAAGTTTAATACATCAAAAAAAACTAGAGAAAAATTCGAGCATTGCTACGCCTTTGACTTTCGCCGGACGGGGTTTGACCAATGGACATTTTCACCTGGGTGTGATAGCCAAGCACATAGGTACACTTCGGATCAAGGTCCGGCCACAACCCACCGCAAGATTCCCTCCGTTACTGCCCGACGTGGCCGTTCCCCCCCTCCGTGCGACGGCGGCGGCGACGTCGGTGAGGGGGGTCACACCACTGAGCACCATGCCTGGTACTTGCACCCGCCACCGCACTTCCGGACGTGTAGGAGGGCCCAGCTAAAGACCTGGCGGCATAGCTACCCCCCCAAACTACACCCGTCCCGTCTAACCCTGGAACCATTGACCGGGCGGATTACGCCTTTAACTTTCGTTGGACGGGGTTTGACCGATGGACATTTTCACGTGGGTGTGATAGCCAAGCACATAGGTACACTTCGGATCAAGGTCCGGGCACAACCCACCGCAAGATCCGTGACGTTACTGCCCGACGTGGCCGTTCCCCCCCTCCGTGCGACAGCGGCAGCGATGTCGGTGAGGTGGGTCACACCACGGAGCCCCGTGCTGGGTGCTTGCACCCGCCACCGCACTTCCAGACGTGTAGGAGGGCCCAGCGAAAGATCTGGCGGCATAGCTACCGCCCAAACTACACCCGTCCCGTCTAACCCTGGAACCGTTGACCGGGCGGTCTACGCCTTTAACTTTCGTTGGACGGGGTTTGACCGATGGACATTTTCACCTGGGTGTGATAGGCAAGCACATAGGTACACTTCGGATCAAGGTCCAGGCACAACCCACCGCTAGATTCCCTCCGTTACTGCCCGATGTGGCCGTTCCCCCCCTACGTGCGACGGCGGCGGTGACGTTGGTGAGGGGGGTCACACAACGGAGCCCCGTGCCGGGTGCTTACACCCGCCACCGCACTTCCGGACGTGTAGGAGGGTCCAGCTATAGACCTGGCGGCATAGCTACCCCCCTAAACTACACCCGTCCCGTCTAACCTTGGAACCGTTGACCGGGCGGTCTATGCCTTTGAGTTTCGCTGGACGGGGTTTGACCGATGGATATTTTCACCTGGGTGTGATAGCCAAGCACATAGGTACACTTCGGATCAAGGTCCGGGCACAACCCACCGCAAGATCCGTGATGTTACTGCCCGACGTGGCCGTTCCCCCCCTCCGTGCGACGACGGCGGCGACGTCGGTGAGGGGGGTCACACCACGGAGCCCCGTGCCGGGTGCTTGCACCCGCCACCGCACTTCCGGACATGTAGGAGGGCCCAGCGAAAGACCTGGTGGCATATCTACCGCCCAAACTACACCCGTCCCGTCTAACCCTGCGAGAGTTGACCGGGCATAGCTACGCCTTTGACTTTCGCCGGACGGGGTTTGACCGATGGACATTTTCACCTGGGTGTGATAGCCAAGCACATAGGTACACTTCGGATCAAGGTCCGGGCACAACCCACCGCAAGATTCCCTCCATTACTGCCCGACGTGGCCGTTCCCCCCCTCCGTGCGACGGCGGCGGCGATGTCGGTGAGGGGGGTCACACCACTGAGCACCGTGCCTGGTGCTTGCATCCGCCACCGCACTTCCGGACATGTAGGAGGGCCCAGCTAAAGACCTGGCGGCATAGCTACCCCTCCAAACTACACCCGTCCCGTCTAACCCTGGAACCGTTGACCGGGCGGTCTACGGCTTTGACTTTCGCCGGACAGGGTTTGACCGATGGACATTTTCACCTGGGTGTGATAGCCAAGCACATAGGTACACTTCGGATCAAGGTCCGGACACAACCCACCGCAAGATCTGTGACGTTACTGCCGGACGTGGCCGTTCCCCCCCTCCGTGCGACGGCGGCGGCGACGTTGGTGAGGGGGTCACACCACTGAGAACCATGCCTGGTGCTTGCACCCGCCACCGCACTTCCGGACGTGTAGGAGGGCCCAGCTAAAGACCTGGCGGCATAGCTACCCCCCCAAACTACACCCGTCCCGTCTAAACCTGGAACCGTTGACCGGGCGGTCTACGCCTTTGACTTTCGCTGGACGGGGTTTGACCGATGGACATTTTCACCTGGGTGTGATAGCCAAGCACATAGGTACACTTCGGATCAAGGTCCGGGCACAACCCACCGCTAGATTCCCTCCGTTACTGCCCGACGTGGCCGTTCCCCCCCTACGTGCGACGGCGGCGGTGACGTTGGTGATGGGGGTCACACAACGGAGCCCCGTGCCGGGTGCTTACACCCGCCACCGCACTTCCAGACGTGTAGGAGGGTCCAGCTAAAGACCTGGCGGCATAGCTACCCCCCTAAACTACACCCGTCCCGTCTAACCTTGGAACCGTTGACCGGGCGGTCTATGCCTTTGACTTTCGCTGGACGGGGTTTGACCGATGGACATTTTCACCTGGGTGTGATAGCCAAGCACATAGGTACACTTCGGATCAAGGTCCGGGCACAACCCACCGCAAGATCCGTGACGTTACTGCCCGACGTGGCCGTTCCCCCCCTCCGTGCGACGACGGCAGCGACGTCGGTGAGGGGGGTCACACCACGGAGCCCCGTGCCGAGTGCTTGCACCCGCCACCGCACTTCCGGACATGTAGGAGGGCCCAGCGAAAGACCTGGCGGCATATCTACCGCCCAAACTACACCCGTCCCGTCTAACCCTGCGAGAGTTGACCGGGCATAGCTACGCCTTTGACTTTCGCCGGACGGGGTTTGACCGATGGACATTTTCACCTGGGTGTGATAGCCAAGCACATAGGTACACTTCGGATCAAGGTCCGGGCACAACCCACCGCAAGATTCCCTCCATTACTGCCCGACGTGGCCGTTTCCCCCCTCCGTGCGACGGCGGCGGCGACGTCGGCGAGGGTGGTCACACCACTGAGCACCGTGCCTGGTGCTTGCATCCGCCACCGCACCTCCGGACATGTAGGAGGGCCCAGCTAAAGACCTGGCGGCATAGCTACCCCCCCAAACTACACCCGTCCCGTCTAAACCTAGAACCGTTGACCGGGCGGTCTACGCCTTTGACTTTCGCTGGACGGGGTTTGACCGATGGACATTTTCACCTGGGTGTGATAGCCAAGCACATAGGTACACTTCGGATCAAGGTCCGGGCACAACCCACCGCAAGATCCGTGACGTTACTGCCCGACGTGGCCGTTCCCCCCCTCCGTGCGACGGCGGTGGCGACGTCTGTGAAGGGGGTCACACCACGGAGCCCTGTGCCGGGTGCTTACACCCGCCACCGCACTTCCGGACGTGTAGGAGGGCCCAGCGAAAGACCTGGCGGCATAGCTCCCGCCCAAACTACACCCGTCCCGTCTAATCCTGCGAGAGTTGACCGGGCATAGCTACGCCTTTGACTTTCGCCGGACGGGGTTTGACCGATGGACATTTTCGCCTGGGTGTGATAGCCAAGCACATAGGTACACTTCGGATCAAGGTCCGGGCACAACCCACCACAAGATTCCCTCCATTACTGCCCGACGTGGCCGTTCCCCCTCTCCGTGCGACGGCGGCGGCGACGTCGGTGAGGGGGGTCACACCACTGAGCACCGTGCCTGGTGCTTGCACCCGCCACCGCACTTCCGGACGTGTACGAGGGCCCCGCTAAAGACCTGGCGGCATAGCTACCCGCCCAAACTACACCCGTCCCGTCTAACCCTGGAACCGTTGATCGGGCGGTCTACGCCTTTGACTTTCGCTGGACGGGGTTTGACCGATGGACATTTTCACCTGGGTGTGATAGCCAAGCACATAGGTACACTTCGGATCAAGGTCCGGGCACAACCCACCGCAAGATCCGTGACGTTACTGCCCGACGTGGCCGTTCCCCCCCTCCGTGCGACGACGGCGGCGACGTCGGTGAGGGGGGTCACACCACGGAGCTCCGTGCCGGGTGCTTGCACCCGCCACCGCACTTCCGGACATGTAGGAGGGCCTAGCGAAAGACCTGGCGGCATATGTACCGCCCAAACTACACCCGTCCCGTCTAACCCTGCGAGAGTTGACCGGGCATAGCTACGCCTTTGACTTTCGCCGGACGGGGTTTGACCGATGGACATTTTCACCTGGGTGTGATAGCCAAGCACATAGGTACACTTCGGATCAAGGTCCGGGCACAACCCACCGCAAGATTCCCACCATTACTGCCCGACGTGGCCGTTCCCCCCCTCCGTGCGACGGCGGTGGCGACGTCTGTGAGGGGGGTCACACCACGGAGCCCCGTGCCGGGTGCTTACACCCGCCACCGCACTTCCGGACGTGTAGGAGGGCCCAGCGAAAGACCTGGCGGCATAGCTACCGCCCAAACTACACCCGTCCCGTCTAATCCTGCGAGAGTTGACCGGGCATAGCTACGCCTTTGACTTTTGCCGGACGGCGTTTGACCGATGGACATTTTCGCCTGGGTGTGATAGCCAAGCACATAGGTACACTTCGGATCAAGGTCCGGGCACAACCCACCACAAGATTCCCTCCATTACTGCCCGACGTGGCCGTTCCCCCTCTCCGTGCGACGGCGGCGGCGACGTCGGTGAGGGGGGTCACACCACTGAGCACCGTGCCTGGTGCTTGCACCCGCCACCGCACTTCCGGACGTGTACGAGGGCCCCGCTAAAGACCTGGCGGCATAGCTACCCCCCCAAACTACACCCGTCCCGTCTAACCCTGGAACCGTTGACCGGGCGGTCTACGCCTTTGACTTTCGCTGGACGGGGTTTGACCGATGGACATTTTCACCTGGGTGTGATAGCCAAGCACATAGGTACACTTCGGATCAAGGTCCGGGCACAACCCACCGCAAGATCTGTGACGTTACTGCCCGACGTGGCCGTTCCCCCCTCCGTGCGACGACGGCGGCGACGTCGGTGAGGGGGGTCACACCACGGAGCCCCGTGCCGGGTGCTTGCACCCGCCACCGCACTTCCGGACATGTAGGAGGGCCCAGCGAAAGACCTGGCGGCATATCTACCGCCCAAACTACACCCGTCCCGTCTAACCCTGCGAGAGTTGACCGGGCATAGCTACGCCTTTGACTTTCGCCGGACGGGGTTTGACCGATGGACATTTTCACCTGGGTGTGATAGCCAAGCACATAGGTACACTTCGGATCAAGGTCCGGGCACAACCCACCGCTAGATTCCCTCCGTTACTGCCCGACGTTGCCGTTCCCCCCCTACGTGCGACGGCGGCGGTGACGTTGGTGATGGGGGTCACACAACGGAGCCCCGTGCCGGGTGCTTACACCCGCCACCGCACTTCCAGACGTGTAGGAGGGTCCAGCTAAAGACCTGGCGGCATAGCTACCCCCCTAAACTACACCCGTCCCGTCTAACCTTGGAACCGTTGACCGGGCGGTCTATGCCTTTGACTTTCGCTGGACGGGGTTTGACCGATGGACATTTTTACCTGGGTGTGATAGCCAAGCACATAGGTACACTTCGGATCAAGGTCCGGGCACAACCCACCGCAAGATCCGTGACGTTACTGCCCGACGTGGCCGTTCCCCCCCTCCGTGCGACGACGGCAGCGACGTCGGTGAGGGGGTCACACCACGGAGCCCCGTGCCGGGTGCTTGCACCCGCCACCGCACTTCCGGACATGTAGGAGGGCCCAGCGAAAGACCTGGCGGCATATCTACCGCCCAAACTACACCCGTCCCGTCTAACCCTGCGAGAGTTGACCGGGCATAGCTACGCCTTTGACTTTCGCCGGACGGGGTTTGACCGATGGACATTTTCACCTGGGTGTGATAGCCAAGCAAATAGGTACACTTCGGATCAAGGTCCGGGCACAACCCACCGCAAGATTCCCTCCATTACTGCCCGACGTGGCCGTTTCCCCCCTCCGTGCGACGGCGGCGGCGACGTCGGCGAGGGTGGTCACACCACTGAGCACCGTGCCTGGTGCTTGCATCCGCCACCGCACCTCCGGACATGTAGGAGGGCCCAGCTAAAGACCTGGCGGCATAGCTACCCCCCCAAACTACACCCGTCCCGTCTAACCCTGGAACCGTTGACCGGGCGGTCTACGCCTTTAACTTTCTCCGGACGGGGTTTGACCGATGGACATTTTCACCTGGGTGTAATAGCCAAGCACATAGGTACACTTCGGATCAAGGTCCGGACACAACCCACCGCAAGATCCATGACGTTACTGCCGGACGTGGCCATTCCCCCCCTCCGTGTGACGGCGACGGCGACGTCGGTGAGGGGGGTCACACCACGGAGCCCCGTGCCTGGTGCTTGCACCCGCCACCGCACTTCCGTACGTGTAGGAGGGCCCAGCGAAAGACCTGGCGGCATAGCTACCGCCCAAACTACACCCGTCCCGTCTAACCCTGCGAGAGTTGACCGGGCATAGCTACGCCTTTGACTTTCACCGGACGGGGTTTGACCGATGGACATTTTCACCTGGGTGTGATAGCCAAGCACATAGGTACACTTCGGATCAAGGTCCGGGCACTACCCACCGCAAGATTCCCTCCGTTACTGCACGACGTGGCCGTTCCCCCCCTCCGTGCGACGGCGGCGGCGACGTCGGTGAGGGGGTCACACCACAGAGAACCATGCCTGGTGCTTGCACCCGCCACCGCACTTCCGGACGTGTAGGAGGGTCCAGCTAAAGACCTGGCGACATAGCTACCCCCCTAAATTACACCCGTCCCATCTAACCTTGGAACCGTTGACCGGGCGGTCTACGCCTTTGACTTTCGCTGGACGGGGTTTGACCGATGGACATTTTCACCTGGGTGTGATAGCCAAGCACATAGGTACACTTCGGATCAAGGTCCGGGGACAACCCACCGCAAGATCCGTGACGTTACTGCCCGACGTGGTCGTTCCCCCCCCTCCGTGCGACGGCGGCGGCGACGCCGGTGAGGGGGGTCACACCACGGAGCCCTGTGCCGGGTGCTTACTCCCGCCACCGCACTTCCGGACGTGTAGGAGGGCCCAGCGAAAGACCTGGCGGCATAGCTACCGCCCAAACTACACCCGTCCCGTCTAACCCTGCGAGAGTTGACCGGGCATAGCTACGCCTTTGACTTTCGCCGGACGGGGTTTGACCGATGGACATTTTCACCTGGGTGTGATAGCCAAGCACATAGGTACACTTCGGATCAAGGTCCGGGCACAACCCACCACAAGATTCCCTCCATTACTGCCCGACGTTGCCGTTCCCACCCTACGTGCGACGGCGGCGGTGACGTCGGTGAGGGGGGTCACACCACGGAGCCCCGTGCCGGGTGCTTACACCCGCCACCGCACTTCCGGACGTGTAAGAGGGTCCAGCTAAAGACCTGGCGGCATAGCTACCCCCCTAAACTACACCCGTCCCGTCTTACCTTGGAACCGTTGACCGGGCGGTCTACGTCTTTGACTTTCGCTGGACGGGGTTTGACCGATGGACATTTTCACCTGGGTGTGATAGCCAAGCACATAGGTACACTTCGGATCAAGGTCCGGGCACAACCCACCGCAAGATCCGTGACGTTACTGCCGGACGTGGCCGTTCCCCCCATCCGTGCGACGGCGACGGCGACGTCGGTGAGGGGGGTCACTCCACGGAGCCCCGTGCCGGGTGCTTGCACCCGCCACCGCACTTCCGGACGTGTAGGAGGGCCCAGCGAAAGACCTGGCGGCATAGCTACCGCCCAAACTACACCCGTCCCGTCTAACCCTGCGAGAGTTGACCGGGCATAGCTACGCCTTTGACTTTCACCGGACGGGGTTTGACCGATGGACATTTTCACCTGGGTGTGATAGCCAAGCACATAGGTACACTTCGGATCAAGGTCCGGGCACTACCCACCGCAAGATTCCCTCCGTTACTGCACGACGTGGCCGTTCCCCCCCTCCGTGCGACGGCGGCAGCGACGTCGGTGAGGGGGTCACACCACTGAGAACCATGCCTGGTGCTTGCACCCGCCACCGCACTTCCGGACGTGTAGGAGGGCCCAGCTAAAGACCTGGCGGCATAGCTACCCCCCCAAACTACACCCGTCCCGTCTAAACCTGGAACCGTTGACCGGGCGGTCTACGCCTTTGACTTTCGCTGGACGGGGTTTGACCGATGGACATTTTCACCTGGGTGTGATAGCCAAGCACATAGGTACACTTCGGATCAAGGTCCGGGCACAACCCACCGCAAGATCCGTGACGTTACTGCCCGACGTGGCCGTTCCCCCCCTCCGTGCGACAGCGGTGGCGACGTCTGTGAGGGGGGTCACACCACGGAGCCCCGTTCCGGGTGCTTACACCCGCCACCGCACTTCCGGACGTGTAGGAGGGCCCAGCGAAAGACCTGGCGGCATAGCTACCGCCCAAACTACACCCGTCCCGTCTAACCCTGCGAGAGTTGACCGGGCATAGCTACGCCTTTGACTTTCGCCGGACGGGGTTTGACCGATGGACATTTGCACCTGGGTGTGATAGCCAAGCACATAGGTACACTTCGGATCAAGGTCCGGGCACAACCCACCACAAGATTCCCTCCATTACTGCCCGACGTGGCCGTTCCCCCTCTCCGTGCGACGGCGGCGGCGACGTCGGTGAGGGGGGTCACACCACTGAGCACCGTGCCTGGTGCTTGCACCCGCCCCCGCACTTCCGGACGTGTACGAGGGCCCCGCTAAAGACTTGGCGGCATAGCTACCCCCTCAAACTACACCCGTCCCGTGTAACCCTGGAACCGTTGACCGGGCGGTCTACGCCTTTGACTTTCGCTGGACGGGGTTTGACCGATGGACATTTTCACCTGGGTGTGATAGCCAAGCACATAGGTACACTTCGGATCAAGGTTCGGGCACAACCCACCGCAAGATCCGTGACGTTACTGCCCGACATGGCCGTTCCCCCCCTCCATGCGTCGTCGGCGGCAACGTCGGTGAGGGGGGTCACACCACGGAGCCCCGTGCCGGGTGCTTGCACCCGCCACCGCACTTCCGGACGTGTAGGAGGGCCCAGCGAAAGACCTGGCGGCATAGCTACGGCCCAAACTACACCCGTCCCGTCACTAGTAGAAAACAGACCTTTTGTCCGCAGCTTTAGTCCCGGTTTGGATTTGAACCGGCACTAATGTGACCATTAGTCCCGGTTCGGGACGGGCATCATTAGTCGCGGTTCGTTCCGGACCTTTAGTCCCGGTTCGTAACACGAACCGGGACTAAAGGGGTTGTGCCAGGCTGGGGCCCCCACGAGCCCCTTTAGTCCCGGTTTGTATCACCAACCGGGACTAAAGGCCCCCCCTTTAGTCCCGGTTGGAGACACCAACCGGGACTAAAGGGTTGAGGCTTTAGTCCCGGTTGGTGTCTCCAACCGGGACTAAAGGTTGGACCTTTAGTTCCGGTTGGAAACACCAACCGGGACTAAAGGGGTTCTGAATTTTTTTATTTTTCTGTTTTTAGTTTCTGTTTTAAAATGCTTATATCTTTTAAGATATTTTATGTTTTTGAGTGATTCTTTTTGCATTAGATTCAAAATTTTGTCTAGTTTCTGTTTGTGCCATTATTTTTCAAATTTGAATGGTTTAAATTTTAATTTGTTCAAATTTGCTTCAAACCCTAGATTGTGAATAACTTGAGTTTACAAATAGTTTTTAATTTAATTCTTTTTGCTCCTAGTCACGTGTTAGATTTTTGTCACAGTAAGATTTATTTGGTTATTTTTGGAATAATTTAAAAAAATGAAATGCCTTTGTAACAGACGATTTTCGTCCGAAACCTTGATACTTCGAAGGAGATGGTCCAGTTTGTGCACGAAGTGCATCCAGTTTTTGCCGTAACCCTCTCAACTTTTTAGCACATGCTATGTGGGTGAAATGATGATACCATGCCAACTTTCAACCTTTTCAGAGTTCATTTGTAGGGCTTTTCAATTTCAGGGTCATTTAGCTCAAAAAAATCATTAAATGCATGAAAAATAGCAAATGGAGTCAGAAAGGGTTGAAAATTGATGGCGTGGCTTCGAATGGTGCATACTGAACACACAAAAAGTCTGGAGTTGAAATAAGTTTAAAAAAATGAAATGCCTTTGTAACAGACGAGTTTTCGCCTAAAACCCTGATACTTTGAAAGAGATTGTTCATTTTGTACACGAAGTGCATCCAGTTTTTGCCGTAACCCTCTCAACTTTTTAGCACATGCTATGTGGGTGAAATGATGATACCATGCCAAGTTTCAACCTTTTCAGAGTTCATTTGTAGTGCTTTTCCATTTCAGGGTCATTTAGCTCAAACTGTACCCCCCCCCCCCCCCCCCCGTGGACCGCCTTTTTTAGCTTTGTAGAAAATAAACGAAAATGATTAAATCTTCAAAAAATAAAATCCTTTGAGATGTAGTTAGGTTTTAGTGTCTAGTTGGTATAGAAATTTTGAAATATGAATTTTGACCTTTTTTGCAAAAAAACGCAAAAAAAATGTAAAACGGCCATAACTTTTGCATACGATGTCGAAAAAAAAAGTTTAATACATCAAAAAAAACTAGAGAAAAATTCGGGCATTGCTACGCCTTTGACTTTCGCCGGACGGGGTTTGACCAATGGACATTTTCACCTGGGTGTGATAGCCAAGCACATAGGTACACTTCGGATCAAGGTCCGGCCACAACCCACCGCAAGATTCCCTCCGTTACTGCCCGACGTGGCCGTTCCCCCCCTCCGTGCGACGGCGGCGGCGACGTCGGTGAGGGGGGTCACACCACTGAGCACCATGCCTGGTACTTGCACCCGCCACCGCACTTCCGGACGTGTAGGAGGGCCCAGCTAAAGACCTGGCGGCATAGCTACCCCCCCAAACTACACCCGTCCCGTCTAACCCTGGAACCATTGACCGGGCGGATTACGCCTTTAACTTTCGTTGGACGGGGTTTGACCGATGGACATTTTCACGTGGGTGTGATAGCCAAGCACATAGGTACACTTCGGATCAAGGTCCGGGCACAACCCACCGCAAGATCCGTGACGTTACTGCCCGACGTGGCCGTTCCCCCCCTCCGTGCGACAGCGGCAGCGATGTCGGTGAGGGGGGTCACACCACTGAGCACCGTGCCTGGTGCTTGCATCCGCCACCGCACTTCCGGACATGTAGGAGGGCCCAGCTAAAGACCTGGCGGCATAGCTACCCCTCCAAACTACACCCGTCCCGTCTAACCCTGGAACCGTTGACCGGGCGGTCTACGGCTTTGACTTTCGCCGGACAGGGTTTGACCGATGGACATTTTCACCTGGGTGTGATAGCCAAGCACATAGGTACACTTCGGATCAAGGTCCGGACACAACCCACCGCAAGATCTGTGACGTTACTGCCGGACGTGGCCGTTCCCCCCCTCCGTGCGACGGCGGCGGCGACGTTGGTGAGGGGGTCACACCACTGAGAACCATGCCTGGTGCTTGCACCCGCCACCGCACTTCCGGACGTGTAGGAGGGCCCAGCTAAAGACCTGGCGGCATAGCTACCCCCCCAAACTACACCCGTCCCGTCTAAACCTGGAACCGTTGACCGGGCGGTCTACGCCTTTGACTTTCGCTGGACGGGGTTTGACCGATGGACATTTTCACCTGGGTGTGATAGCCAAGCACATAGGTACACTTCGGATCAAGGTCCGGGCACAACCCACCGCTAGATTCCCTCCGTTACTGCCCGACGTGGCCGTTCCCCCCCTACGTGCGACGGCGGCGGTGACGTTGGTGATGGGGGTCACACAACGGAGCCCCGTGCCGGGTGCTTACACCCGCCACCGCACTTCCAGACGTGTAGGAGGGTCCAGCTAAAGACCTGGCGGCATAGCTACCCCCCTAAACTACACCCGTCCCGTCTAACCTTGGAACCGTTGACCGGGCGGTCTATGCCTTTGACTTTCGCTGGACGGGGTTTGACCGATGGACATTTTCACCTGGGTGTGATAGCCAAGCACATAGGTACACTTCGGATCAAGGTCCGGGCACAACCCACCGCAAGATCCGTGACGTTACTGCCCGACGTGGCCGTTCCCCCCCTCCGTGCGACGACGGCAGCGACGTCGGTGAGGGGGGTCACACCACGGAGCCCCGTGCCGAGTGCTTGCACCCGCCACCGCACTTCCGGACATGTAGGAGGGCCCAGCGAAAGACCTGGCGGCATATCTACCGCCCAAACTACACCCGTCCCGTCTAACCCTGCGAGAGTTGACCGGGCATAGCTACGCCTTTGACTTTCGCCGGACGGGGTTTGACCGATGGACATTTTCACCTGGGTGTGATAGCCAAGCACATAGGTACACTTCGGATCAAGGTCCGGGCACAACCCACCGCAAGATTCCCTCCATTACTGCCCGACGTGGCCGTTTCCCCCCTCCGTGCGACGGCGGCGGCGACGTCGGCGAGGGTGGTCACACCACTGAGCACCGTGCCTGGTGCTTGCATCCGCCACCGCACCTCCGGACATGTAGGAGGGCCCAGCTAAAGACCTGGCGGCATAGCTACCCCCCCAAACTACACCCGTCCCGTCTAAACCTAGAACCGTTGACCGGGCGGTCTACGCCTTTGACTTTCGCTGGACGGGGTTTGACCGATGGACATTTTCACCTGGGTGTGATAGCCAAGCACATAGGTACACTTCGGATCAAGGTCCGGGCACAACCCACCGCAAGATCCGTGACGTTACTGCCCGACGTGGCCGTTCCCCCCCTCCGTGCGACGGCGGTGGCGA
This sequence comes from Elymus sibiricus, assembly GCA_039707655.1. Classification (NCBI taxonomy): domain Eukaryota; kingdom Viridiplantae; phylum Streptophyta; class Magnoliopsida; order Poales; family Poaceae; genus Elymus; species Elymus sibiricus. The sequence continues at coordinate 485,380,849 of CM077665.1, forward strand.
CGTCTGTGAAGGGGGTCACACCACGGAGCCCTGTGCCGGGTGCTTACACCCGCCACCGCACTTCCGGACGTGTAGGAGGGCCCAGCGAAAGACCTGGCGGCATAGCTCCCGCCCAAACTACACCCGTCCCGTCTAATCCTGCGAGAGTTGACCGGGCATAGCTACGCCTTTGACTTTCGCCGGACGGGGTTTGACCGATGGACATTTTCGCCTGGGTGTGATAGCCAAGCACATAGGTACACTTCGGATCAAGGTCCGGGCACAACCCACCACAAGATTCCCTCCATTACTGCCCGACGTGGCCGTTCCCCCTCTCCGTGCGACGGCGGCGGCGACGTCGGTGAGGGGGGTCACACCACTGAGCACCGTGCCTGGTGCTTGCACCCGCCACCGCACTTCCGGACGTGTACGAGGGCCCCGCTAAAGACCTGGCGGCATAGCTACCCGCCCAAACTACACCCGTCCCGTCTAACCCTGGAACCGTTGATCGGGCGGTCTACGCCTTTGACTTTCGCTGGACGGGGTTTGACCGATGGACATTTTCACCTGGGTGTGATAGCCAAGCACATAGGTACACTTCGGATCAAGGTCCGGGCACAACCCACCGCAAGATCCGTGACGTTACTGCCCGACGTGGCCGTTCCCCCCCTCCGTGCGACGACGGCGGCGACGTCGGTGAGGGGGGTCACACCACGGAGCTCCGTGCCGGGTGCTTGCACCCGCCACCGCACTTCCGGACATGTAGGAGGGCCTAGCGAAAGACCTGGCGGCATATGTACCGCCCAAACTACACCCGTCCCGTCTAACCCTGCGAGAGTTGACCGGGCATAGCTACGCCTTTGACTTTCGCCGGACGGGGTTTGACCGATGGACATTTTCACCTGGGTGTGATAGCCAAGCACATAGGTACACTTCGGATCAAGGTCCGGGCACAACCCACCGCAAGATTCCCACCATTACTGCCCGACGTGGCCGTTCCCCCCCTCCGTGCGACGGCGGTGGCGACGTCTGTGAGGGGGGTCACACCACGGAGCCCCGTGCCGGGTGCTTACACCCGCCACCGCACTTCCGGACGTGTAGGAGGGCCCAGCGAAAGACCTGGCGGCATAGCTACCGCCCAAACTACACCCGTCCCGTCTAATCCTGCGAGAGTTGACCGGGCATAGCTACGCCTTTGACTTTTGCCGGACGGGGTTTGACCGATGGACATTTTCGCCTGGGTGTGATAGCCAAGCACATAGGTACACTTCGGATCAAGGTCCGGGCACAACCCACCACAAGATTCCCTCCATTACTGCCCGACGTGGCCGTTCCCCCTCTCCGTGCGACGGCGGCGGCGACGTCGGTGAGGGGGGTCACACCACTGAGCACCGTGCCTGGTGCTTGCACCCGCCACCGCACTTCCGGACGTGTACGAGGGCCCCGCTAAAGACCTGGCGGCATAGCTACCCCCCCAAACTACACCCGTCCCGTCTAACCCTGGAACCGTTGACCGGGCGGTCTACGCCTTTGACTTTCGCTGGACGGGGTTTGACCGATGGACATTTTCACCTGGGTGTGATAGCCAAGCACATAGGTACACTTCGGATCAAGGTCCGGGCACAACCCACCGCAAGATCCGTGACGTTACTGCCCGACGTGGCCGTTCCCCCCTCCGTGCGACGACGGCGGCGACGTCGGTGAGGGGGGTCACACCACGGAGCCCCGTGCCGGGTGCTTGCACCCGCCACCGCACTTCCGGACATGTAGGAGGGCCCAGCGAAAGACCTGGCGGCATATCTACCGCCCAAACTACACCCGTCCCGTCTAACCCTGCGAGAGTTGACCGGGCATAGCTACGCCTTTGACTTTCGCCGGACGGGGTTTGACCGATGGACATTTTCACCTGGGTGTGATAGCCAAGCACATAGGTACACTTCGGATCAAGGTCCGGGCACAACCCACCGCTAGATTCCCTCCGTTACTGCCCGACGTTGCCGTTCCCCCCCTACGTGCGACGGCGGCGGTGACGTTGGTGATGGGGGTCACACAACGGAGCCCCGTGCCGGGTGCTTACACCCGCCACCGCACTTCCAGACGTGTAGGAGGGTCCAGCTAAAGACCTGGCGGCATAGCTACCCCCCTAAACTACACCCGTCCCGTCTAACCTTGGAACCGTTGACCGGGCGGTCTATGCCTTTGACTTTCGCTGGACGGGGTTTGACCGATGGACATTTTTACCTGGGTGTGATAGCCAAGCACATAGGTACACTTCGGATCAAGGTCCGGGCACAACCCACCGCAAGATCCGTGACGTTACTGCCCGACGTGGCCGTTCCCCCCCTCCGTGCGACGACGGCAGCGACGTCGGTGAGGGGGGTCACACCACGGAGCCCCGTGCCGGGTGCTTGCACCCGCCACCGCACTTCCGGACATGTAGGAGGGCCCAGCGAAAGACCTGGCGGCATATCTACCGCCCAAACTACACCCGTCCCGTCTAACCCTGCGAGAGTTGACCGGGCATAGCTACGCCTTTGACTTTCGCCGGACGGGGTTTGACCGATGGACATTTTCACCTGGGTGTGATAGCCAAGCAAATAGGTACACTTCGGATCAAGGTCCGGGCACAACCCACCGCAAGATTCCCTCCATTACTGCCCGACGTGGCCGTTTCCCCCCTCCGTGCGACGGCGGCGGCGACGTCGGCGAGGGTGGTCACACCACTGAGCACCGTGCCTGGTGCTTGCATCCGCCACCGCACCTCCGGACATGTAGGAGGGCCCAGCTAAAGACCTGGCGGCATAGCTACCCCCCCAAACTACACCCGTCCCGTCTAACCCTGGAACCGTTGACCGGGCGGTCTACGCCTTTAACTTTCTCCGGACGGGGTTTGACCGATGGACATTTTCACCTGGGTGTAATAGCCAAGCACATAGGTACACTTCGGATCAAGGTCCGGACACAACCCACCGCAAGATCCATGACGTTACTGCCGGACGTGGCCATTCCCCCCCTCCGTGTGACGGCGACGGCGACGTCGGTGAGGGGGGTCACACCACGGAGCCCCGTGCCTGGTGCTTGCACCCGCCACTGCACTTCCGTACGTGTAGGAGGGCCCAGCGAAAGACCTGGCGGCATAGCTACCGCCCAAACTACACCCGTCCCGTCTAACCCTGCGAGAGTTGACCGGGCATAGCTACGCCTTTGACTTTCACCGGACGGGGTTTGACCGATGGACATTTTCACCTGGGTGTGATAGCCAAGCACATAGGTACACTTCGGATCAAGGTCCGGGCACTACCCACCGCAAGATTCCCTCCGTTACTGCACGACGTGGATGTTCCCCCCCTCCGTGCGACGGCGGCGGCGACGTCGGTGAGGGGGTCACACCACAGAGAACCATGCCTGGTGCTTGCACCCGCCACCGCACTTCCGGACGTGTAGGAGGGTCCAGCTAAAGACCTGGCGGCATAGCTACCCCCCTAAATTACACCCGTCCCATCTAACCTTGGAACCGTTGACCGGGCGGTCTACGCCTTTGACTTTCGCTGGACGGGGTTTGACCGATGGACATTTTCACCTGGGTGTGATAGCCAAGCACATAGGTACACTTCGGATCAAGGTCCGGGGACAACCCACCGCAAGATCCGTGACGTTACTGCCCGACGTGGTCGTTCCCCCCCCTCCGTGCGACGGCGGCGGCGACGCCGGTGAGGGGGGTCACACCACGGAGCCCTGTGCCGGGTGCTTACTCCCGCCACCGCACTTCCGGACGTGTAGGAGGGCCCAGCGAAAGACCTGGCGGCATAGCTACCGCCCAAACTACACCCGTCCCGTCTAACCCTGCGAGAGTTGACCGGGCATAGCTACGCCTTTGACTTTCGCCGGACGGGGTTTGACCGATGGACATTTTCACCTGGGTGTGATAGCCAAGCACATAGGTACACTTCGGATCAAGGTCCGGGCACAACCCACCACAAGATTCCCTCCATTACTGCCCGACGTTGCCGTTCCCACCCTACGTGCGACGGCGGCGGTGACGTCGGTGAGGGGGGTCACACCACGGAGCCCCGTGCCGGGTGCTTACACCCGCCACCGCACTTCCGGACGTGTAAGAGGGTCCAGCTAAAGACCTGGCGGCATAGCTACCCCCCTAAACTACACCCGTCCCGTCTTACCTTGGAACCGTTGACCGGGCGGTCTACGTCTTTGACTTTCGCTGGACGGGGTTTGACCGATGGACATTTTCACCTGGGTGTGATAGCCAAGCACATAGGTACACTTCGGATCAAGGTCCGGGCACAACCCACCGCAAGATCCGTGACGTTACTGCCGGACGTGGCCGTTCCCCCCATCCGTGCGACGGCGACGGCGACGTCGGTGAGGGGGGTCACTCCACGGAGCCCCGTGCCGGGTGCTTGCACCCGCCACCGCACTTCCGGACGTGTAGGAGGGCCCAGCGAAAGACCTGGCGGCATAGCTACCGCCCAAACTACACCCGTCCCGTCTAACCCTGCGAGAGTTGACCGGGCATAGCTACGCCTTTGACTTTCACCGGACGGGGTTTGACCGATGGACATTTTCACCTGGGTGTGATAGCCAAGCACATAGGTACACTTCGGATCAAGGTCCGGGCACTACCCACCGCAAGATTCCCTCCGTTACTGCACGACGTGGCCGTTCCCCCCCTCCGTGCGACGGCGGCGGCGACGTCGGTGAGGGGGTCACACCACTGAGAACCATGCCTGGTGCTTGCACCCGCCACCGCACTTCCGGACGTGTAGGAGGGCCCAGCTAAAGACCTGGCGGCATAGCTACCCCCCCAAACTACACCCGTCCCGTCTAAACCTGGAACCGTTGACCGGGCGGTCTACGCCTTTGACTTTCGCTGGACGGGGTTTGACCGATGGACATTTTCACCTGGGTGTGATAGCCAAGCACATAGGTACACTTCGGATCAAGGTCCGGGCACAACCCACCGCAAGATCCGTGACGTTACTGCCCGACGTGGCCGTTCCCCCCCTCCGTGCGACAGCGGTGGCGACGTCTGTGAGGGGGGTCACACCACGGAGCCCCGTTCCGGGTGCTTACACCCGCCACCGCACTTCCGGACGTGTAGGAGGGCCCAGCGAAAGACCTGGCGGCATAGCTACCGCCCAAACTACACCCGTCCCGTCTAACCCTGCGAGAGTTGACCGGGCATAGCTACGCCTTTGACTTTCGCCGGACGGGGTTTGACCGATGGACATTTGCACCTGGGTGTGATAGCCAAGCACATAGGTACACTTCGGATCAAGGTCCGGGCACAACCCACCACAAGATTCCCTCCATTACTGCCCGACGTGGCCGTTCCCCCTCTCCGTGCGACGGCGGCGGCGACGTCGGTGAGGGGGGTCACACCACTGAGCACCGTGCCTGGTGCTTGCACCCGCCCCCGCACTTCCGGACGTGTACGAGGGCCCCGCTAAAGACTTGGCGGCATAGCTACCCCCCCAAACTACACCCGTCCCGTGTAACCCTGGAACCGTTGACCGGGCGGTCTACGCCTTTGACTTTCGCTGGACGGGGTTTGACCGATGGACATTTTCACCTGGGTGTGATAGCCAAGCACATAGGTACACTTCGGATCAAGGTTCGGGCACAACCCACCGCAAGATCCGTGACGTTACTGCCCGACATGGCCGTTCCCCCCCTCCATGCGTCGTCGGCGGCAACGTCGGTGAGGGGGGTCACACCACGGAGCCCCGTGCCGGGTGCTTGCACCCGCCACCGCACTTCCGGACGTGTAGGAGGGCCCAGCGAAAGACCTGGCGGCATAGCTACGGCCCAAACTACACCCGTCCCGTCACTAGTAGAAAACAGACCTTTTGTCCGCAGCTTTAGTCCCGGTTTGGATTTGAACCGGCACTAATGTGACCATTAGTCCCGGTTCGGGACGGGCATCATTAGTCGCGGTTCGTTCCGGACCTTTAGTCCCGGTTCGTAACACGAACCGGGACTAAAGGGGTTGTGCCAGGCTGGGGCCCCCACGAGCCCCTTTAGTCCCGGTTTGTATCACCAACCGGGACTAAAGGCCCCCCCTTTAGTCCCGGTTGGAGACACCAACCGGGACTAAAGGGTTGAGGCTTTAGTCCCGGTTGGTGTCTCCAACCGGGACTAAAGGTTGGACCTTTAGTTCCGGTTGGAAACACCAACCGGGACTAAAGGGGTTCTGAATTTTTTTATTTTTCTGTTTTTAGTTTCTGTTTTAAAATGCTTATATCTTTTAAGATATTTTATGTTTTTGAGTGATTCTTTTTGCATTAGATTCAAAATTTTGTCTAGTTTCTGTTTGTGCCATTATTTTTCAAATTTGAATGGTTTAAATTTTAATTTGTTCAAATTTGCTTCAAACCCTAGATTGTGAATAACTTGAGTTTACAAATAGTTTTTAATTTAATTCTTTTTGCTCCTAGTCACGTGTTAGATTTTTGTCACAGTAAGATTTATTTGGTTATTTTTGGAATAATTTAAAAAAATGAAATGCCTTTGTAACAGACGATTTTCGTCCGAAACCTTGATACTTCGAAGGAGATGGTCCAGTTTGTGCACGAAGTGCATCCAGTTTTTGCCGTAACCCTCTCAACTTTTTAGCACATGCTATGTGGGTGAAATGATGATACCATGCCAACTTTCAACCTTTTCAGAGTTCATTTGTAGGGCTTTTCAATTTCAGGGTCATTTAGCTCAAAAAAATCATTAAATGCATGAAAAATAGCAAATGGAGTCAGAAAGGGTTGAAAATTGATGGCGTGGCTTCGAATGGTGCATACTGAACACACAAAAAGTCTGGAGTTGAAATAAGTTTAAAAAAATGAAATGCCTTTGTAACAGACGAGTTTTCGCCTAAAACCCTGATACTTTGAAAGAGATTGTTCATTTTGTACACGAAGTGCATCCAGTTTTTGCCGTAACCCTCTCAACTTTTTAGCACATGCTATGTGGGTGAAATGATGATACCATGCCAAGTTTCAACCTTTTCAGAGTTCATTTGTAGTGCTTTTCCATTTCAGGGTCATTTAGCTCAAACTGTACCCCCCCCCCCCCCCCCGTGGACCGCCTTTTTTAGCTTTGTAGAAAATAAACGAAAATGATTAAATCTTCAAAAAATAAAATCCTTTGAGATGTAGTTAGGTTTTAGTGTCTAGTTGGTATAGAAATTTTGAAATATGAATTTTGACCTTTTTTGCAAAAAAACGCAAAAAAAATGTAAAACGGCCATAACTTTTGCATACGATGTCGAAAAAAAAAGTTTAATACATCAAAAAAAACTAGAGAAAAATTCGGGCATTGCTACGCCTTTGACTTTCGCCGGACGGGGTTTGACCAATGGACATTTTCACCTGGGTGTGATAGCCAAGCACATAGGTACACTTCGGATCAAGGTCCGGCCACAACCCACCGCAAGATTCCCTCCGTTACTGCCCGACGTGGCCGTTCCCCCCCTCCGTGCGACGGCGGCGGCGACGTCGGTGAGGGGGGTCACACCACTGAGCACCATGCCTGGTACTTGCACCCGCCACCGCACTTCCGGACGTGTAGGAGGGCCCAGCTAAAGACCTGGCGGCATAGCTACCCCCCCAAACTACACCCGTCCCGTCTAACCCTGGAACCATTGACCGGGCGGATTACGCCTTTAACTTTCGTTGGACGGGGTTTGACCGATGGACATTTTCACGTGGGTGTGATAGCCAAGCACATAGGTACACTTCGGATCAAGGTCCGGGCACAACCCACCGCAAGATCCGTGACGTTACTGCCCGACGTGGCCGTTCCCCCCCTCCGTGCGACAGCGGCAGCGATGTCGGTGAGGTGGGTCACACCACGGAGCCCTGTGCTGGGTGCTTGCACCCGCCACCGCACTTCCAGACGTGTAGGAGGGCCCAGCGAAAGATCTGGCGGCATAGCTACCGCCCAAACTACACCCGTCCCGTCTAACCCTGGAACCGTTGACCGGGCGGTCTACGCCTTTAACTTTCGTTGGACGGGGTTTGACCGATGGACATTTTCACCTGGGTGTGATAGGCAAGCACATAGGTACACTTCGGATCAAGGTCCGGGCACAACCCACCGCTAGATTCCCTCCGTTACTGCCCGATGTGGCCGTTCCCCCCTACGTGCGACGGCGGCGGTGACGTTGGTGAGGGGGGTCACACAACGGAGCCCCGTGCCGGGTGCTTACACCCGCCACCGCACTTCCGGACGTGTAGGAGGGTCCAGCTATAGACCTGGCGGCATAGCTACCCCCCTAAACTACACCCGTCCCGTCTAACCTTGGAACCGTTGACCGGGCGGTCTATGCCTTTGAGTTTCGCTGGACGGGGTTTGACCGATGGATATTTTCACCTGGGTGTGATAGCCAAGCACATAGGTACACTTCGGATCAAGGTCCGGGCACAACCCACCGCAAGATCCGTGATGTTACTGCCCGACGTGGCCGTTCCCCCCCTCCGTGCGACGACGGCGGCGACGTCGGTGAGGGGGGTCACACCACGGAGCCCCGTGCCGGGTGCTTGCACCCGCCACCGCACTTCCGGACATGTAGGAGGGCCCAGCGAAAGACCTGGTGGCATATCTACCGCCCAAACTACACCCGTCCCGTCTAACCCTGCGAGAGTTGACCGGGCATAGCTACGCCTTTGACTTTCGCCGGACGGGGTTTGACCGATGGACATTTTCACCTGGGTGTGATAGCCAAGCACATAGGTACACTTCGGATCAAGGTCCGGGCACAACCCACCGCAAGATTCCCTCCATTACTGCCCGACGTGGCCGTTCCCCCCCTCCGTGCGACGGCGGCGGCGATGTCGGTGAGGGGGGTCACACCACTGAGCACCGTGCCTGGTGCTTGCATCCGCCTCCGCACTTCCGGACATGTAGGAGGGCCCAGCTAAAGACCTGGCGGCATAGCTACCCCTCCAAACTACACCCGTCCCGTCTAACCCTGGAACCGTTGACCGGGCGGTCTACGGCTTTGACTTTCGCCGGACAGGGTTTGACCGATGGACATTTTCACCTGGGTGTGATAGCCAAGCACATAGGTACACTTCGGATCAAGGTCCGGACACAACCCACCGCAAGATCTGTGACGTTACTGCCGGACGTGGCCGTTCCCCCCCTCCGTGCGACGGCGGCGGCGACGTTGGTGAGGGGGTCACACCACTGAGAACCATGCCTGGTGCTTGCACCCGCCACCGCACTTCCGGACGTGTAGGAGGGCCCAGCTAAAGACCTGGCGGCATAGCTACCCCCCCAAACTACACCCGTCCCGTCTAAACCTGGAACCGTTGACCGGGCGGTCTACGCCTTTGACTTTCGCTGGACGGGGTTTGACCGATGGACATTTTCACCTGGGTGTGATAGCCAAGCACATAGGTACACTTCGGATCAAGGTCCGGGCACAACCCACCGCTAGATTCCCTCCGTTACTGCCCGACGTGGCCGTTCCCCCCCTACGTGCGACGGCGGCGGTGACGTTGGTGATGGGGGTCACACAACGGAGCCCCGTGCCGGGTGCTTACACCCGCCACCGCACTTCCAGACGTGTAGGAGGGTCCAGCTAAAGACCTGGCGGCATAGCTACCCCCCTAAACTACACCCGTCCCGTCTAACCTTGGAACCGTTGACCGGGCGGTCTATGCCTTTGACTTTCGCTGGACGGGGTTTGACCGATGGACATTTTCACCTGGGTGTGATAGCCAAGCACATAGGTACACTTCGGATCAAGGTCCGGGCACAACCCACCGCAAGATCCGTGACGTTACTGCCCGACGTGGCCGTTCCCCCCCTCCGTGCGACGACGGCAGCGACGTCGGTGAGGGGGGTCACACCACGGAGCACCGTGCCGGGTGCTTGCACCCGCCACCGCACTTCCGGACATGTAGGAGGGCCCAGCGAAAGACCTGGCGGCATATCTACCGCCCAAACTACACCCGTCCCGTCTAACCCTGCGAGAGTTGACCGGGCATAGCTACGCCTTTGACTTTCGCCGGACGGGGTTTGACCGATGGACATTTTCACCTGGGTGTGATAGCCAAGCACATAGGTACACTTCGGATCAAGGTCCGGGCACAACCCACCGCAAGATTCCCTCCATTACTGCCCGACGTGGCCGTTTCCCCCCTCCGTGCGACGGCGGCGGCGACGTCGGCGAGGGTGGTCACACCACTGAGCACCGTGCCTGGTGCTTGCATCCGCCACCGCACCTCCGGACATGTAGGAGGGCCCAGCTAAAGACCTGGCGGCATAGCTACCCCCCCAAACTACACCCGTCCCGTCTAAACCTAGAACCGTTGACCGGGCGGTCTACGCCTTTGACTTTCGCTGGACGGGGTTTGACCGATGGACATTTTCACCTGGGTGTGATAGCCAAGCACATAGGTACACTTCGGATCAAGGTCCGGGCACAACCCACCGCAAGATCCGTGACGTTACTGCCCGACGTGGCCGTTCCCCCCCTCCGTGCGACGGCGGTGGCGACGTCTGTGAAGGGGGTCACACCACGGAGCCCTGTGCCGGGTGCTTACACCCGCCACCGCACTTCCGGACGTGTAGGAGGGCCCAGCGAAAGACCTGGCGGCATAGCTCCCGCCCAAACTACACCCGTCCCGTCTAATCCTGCGAGAGTTGACCGGGCATAGCTACGCCTTTGACTTTCGCCGGACGGGGTTTGACCGATGGACATTTTCGCCTGGGTGTGATAGCCAAGCACATAGGTACACTTCGGATCAAGGTCCGGGCACAACCCACCACAAGATTCCCTCCATTACTGCCCGACGTGGCCGTTCCCCCTCTCCGTGCGACGGCGGCGGCGACGTCGGTGAGGGGGGTCACACCACTGAGCACCGTGCCTGGTGCTTGCACCCGCCACCGCACTTCCGGTGTGTACGAGGGCCCCGCTAAAGACCTGGCGGCATAGCTACCCGCCCAAACTACACCCGTCCCGTCTAACCCTGGAACCGTTGATCGGGCGGTCTACGCCTTTGACTTTCGCTGGACGGGGTTTGACCGATGGACATTTTCACCTGGGTGTGATAGCCAAGCACATAGGTACACTTCGGATCAAGGTCCGGGCACAACCCACCGCAAGATCCGTGACGTTACTGCCCGACGTGGCCGTTCCCCCCCTCCGTGCGACGACGGCGGCGACGTCGGTGAGGGGGGTCACACCACGGAGCTCCGTGCCGGGTGCTTGCACCCGCCACCGCACTTCCGGACAAGTAGGAGGGCCTAGCGAAAGACCTGGCGGCATATGTACCGCCCAAACTACACCCGTCCCGTCTAACCCTGCGAGAGTTGACCGGGCATAGCTACGCCTTTGACTTTCGCCGGACGGGGTTTGACCGATGGACATTTTCACCTGGGTGTGATAGCCAAGCACATAGGTACACTTCGGATCAAGGTCCGGGCACAACCCACCGCAAGATTCCCTCCATTACTGCCCGACGTGGCCGTTCCCCCCCTCCGTGCGACGGCGGTGGCGACGTCTGTGAGGGGGGTCACACCACGGAGCCCCGTGCCGGGTGCTTACACCCGCCACCGCACTTCCGGACGTGTAGGAGGGCCCAGCGAAAGACCTGGCGGCATAGCTACCGCCCAAACTACACCCGTCCCGTCTAATCCTGCGAGAGTTGACCGGGCATAGCTACGCCTTTGACTTTTGCCGGACGGGGTTTGACCGATGGACATTTTCGCCTGGGTGTGATAGCCAAGCACATAGGTACACTTCGGATCAAGGTCCGGGCACAACCCACCACAAGATTCCCTCCATTACTGCCCGACGTGGCCGTTCCCCCTCTCCGTGCGATGGCGGCGGCGACGTCGGTGAGGGGGGTCACACCACTGAGCACCGCGCCTGGTGCTTGCACCCGCCACCGCACTTCCGGACGTGTACGAGGGCCCCGCTAAAGACCTGGCGGCATAGCTACCCCCCCAAACTACACCCGTCCCGTCTAACCCTGGAACCGTTGACCGGGCGGTCTACGCCTTTGACTTTCGCTGGACGGGGTTTGACCGATGGACATTTTCACCTGGGTGTGATAGCCAAGCACATAGGTACACTTCGGATCAAGGTCCGGGCACAACCCACCGCAAGATCCGTGACGTTACTGCCCGACGTGGCCGTTCCCCCCTCCGTGCGACGACGGCGGCGACGTCGGTGAGGGGGGTCACACCACGGAGCCCCGTGCCGGGTGCTTGCACCCGCCACCGCACTTCCGGACATGTAGGAGGGCCCAGCGAAAGACCTGGCGGCATATCTACCGCCCAAACTACACCCGTCCCGTCTAACCCTGCGAGAGTTGACCGGGCATAGCTACGCCTTTGACTTTCGCCGGACGGGGTTTGACCGATGGACATTTTCACCTGGGTGTGATAGCCAAGCACATAGGTACACTTCGGATCAAGGTCCGGGCACAACCCACCGCTAGATTCCCTCCGTTACTGCCCGACGTGGCCGTTCCCCCCCTACGTGCGACGGCGGCGGTGACGTTGGTGATGGGGGTCACACAACGGAGCCCCGTGCCGGGTGCTTACACCCGCCACCGCACTTCCAGACGTGTAGGAGGGTCCAGCTAAAGACCTGGCGGCATAGCTACCCCCCTAAACTACACCCGTCCCGTCTAACCTTGGAACCGTTGACCCGGCGGTCTATGCCTTTGACTTTCGCTGGACGGGGTTTGACCGATGGACATTTTCACCTGGGTGTGATAGCCAAGCACATAGGTACACTTCGGATCAAGGTCCGGGCACAACCCACCGCAAGATCCGTGACGTTACTGCCCGACGTGGCCGTTCCCCCCCTCCGTGCGACGACGGCAGCGACGTCGGTGAGGGGGGTCACACCACGGAGCCCCGTGCCGGGTGCTTGCACCCGCCACCGCACTTCCGGACATGTAGGAGGGCCCAGCGAAAGACCTGGCGGCATATCTACCGCCCAAACTACACCCGTCCCGTCTAACCCTGCGAGAGTTGACCGGGCATAGCTACGCCTTTGACTTTCGCCGGACGGGGTTTGACCGATGGACATTTTCACCTGGGTGTGATAGCCAAGCACATAGGTACACTTCGGATCAAGGTCCGGGCACAACCCACCGCAAGATTCCCTCCATTACTGCCCGACGTGGCCGTTTCCCCCCTCCGTGCGACGGCGGCGGCGACGTCGGCTAGGGTGGTCACACCACTGAGCACCGTGCCTGGTGCTTGCATCCGCCACCGCACCTCCGGACATGTAGGAGGGCCCAGCTAAAGACCTGGCGGCATAGCTACCCCCCCAAACTACACCCGTCCCGTCTAACCCTGGAACCGTTGACCGGGCGATCTACGCCTTTAACTTTCTCCGGACGGGGTTTGACCGATGGACATTTTCACCTGGGTGTAATAGCCAAGCACATAGGTACACTTCGGATCAAGGTCCGGACACAACCCACCGCAAGATCCATGACGTTACTGCCGGACGTGGCCATTCCCCCCCTCCGTGTGACGGCGACGGCGACGTCGGTGAGGGGGGTCACACCACGGAGCCCCGTGCCTGGTGCTTGCACCCGCCACCGCACTTCCGTACGTGTAGGAGGGCCCAGCGAAAGACCTGGCGGCATAGCTACCGCCCAAACTACACCCGTCCCGTCTAACCCTGCGAGAGTTGACCGGGCATAGCTACGCCTTTGACTTTCACCGGACGGGGTTTGACCGATGGACATTTTCACCTGGGTGTGATAGCCAAGCACATAGGTACACTTCGGATCAAGGTCCGGGCACTACCCACCGCAAGATTCCCTCCGTTACTGCACGACGTGGCCGTTCCCCCCCTCCGTGCGACGGCGGCGGCGACGTCGGTGAGGGGGTCACACCACAGAGAACCATGCCTGGTGCTTGCACCCGCCACCGCACTTCCGGACGTGTAGGAGGGTCCAGCTAAAGACCTGGCGGCATAGCTACCCCCCTAAATTACACCCGTCCCATCTAACCTTGGAACCGTTGACCGGGCGGTCTACGCCTTTGACTTTCGCTGGACGGGGTTTGACCGATGGACATTTTCACCTGGGTGTGATAGCCAAGCACATAGGTACACTTCGGATCAAGGTCCGGGGACAACCCACCGCAAGATCCGTGACGTTACTGCCCGACGTGGTCGTTCCCCCCCCTCCGTGCGACGGCGGCGGCGACGCCGGTGAGGGGGGTCACACCACGGAGCCCTGTGCCGGGTGCTTACTCCCGCCACCGCACTTCCGGACGTGTAGGAGGGCCCAGCGAAAGACCTGGCGGCATAGCTACCGCCCAAACTACACCCGTCCCGTCTAACCCTGCGAGAGTTGACCGGGCATAGCTACGCCTTTGACTTTCGCCGGACGGGGTTTGACCGATGGACATTTTCACCTAGGTGTGATAGCCAAGCACATAGGTACACTTCGGATCAAGGTCCGGGCACAACCCACCACAAGATTCCCTCCATTACTGCCCGACGTTGCCGTTCCCACCCTACGTGCGACGGCGGCGGTGACGTCGGTGAGGGGGGTCACACCACGGAGCCCCGTGCCGGGTGCTTACACCCGCCACCGCACTTCCGGACGTGTAAGAGGGTCCAGCTAAAGACCTGGCGGCATAGCTACCCCCCTAAACTACACCCGTCCCGTCTAACCTTGGAACCGTTGACCGGGCGGTCTACGTCTTTGACTTTCGCTGGACGGGGTTTGACCGATGGACATTTTCACCTGGGTGTGATAGCCAAGCACATAGGTACACTTCGGATCAAGGTCCGGGCACAACCCACCGCAAGATCCGTGACGTTACTGCCGGACGTGGCCGTTCCCCCCATCCGTGCGACGGCGACGGCGACGTCGGTGAGGGGGGTCACTCCACGGAGCCCCGTGCCGGGTGCTTGCACCCGCCACCGCACTTCCGGACGTGTAGGAGGGCCCAGCGAAAGACCTGGCGGCATAGCTACCGCCCAAACTACACCCGTCCCGTCTAACCCTGCGAGAGTTGACCGGGCATAGCTACGCCTTTGACTTTCACCGGACGGGGTTTGACCGATGGACATTTTCACCTGGGTGTGATAGCCAAGCACATAGGTACACTTCGGATCAAGGTCCGGGCACTACCCACCGCAAGATTCCCTCCGTTACTGCACGACGTGGCCGTTCCCCCCCTCCGTGCGACGGCGGCGGCGACGTCGGTGAGGGGGTCACACCACTGAGAACCATGCCTGGTGCTTGCACCCGCCACCGCACTTCCGGACGTGTAGGAGGGCCCAGCTAAAGACCTGGCGGCATAGCTACCCCCCCAAACTACACCCGTCCCGTCTAAACCTGGAACCGTTGACCGGGCGGTCTACGCCTTTGACTTTCGCTGGACGGGGTTTGACCGATGGACATTTTCACCTGGGTGTGATAGCCAAGCACATAGGTACACTTCGGATCAAGGTCCGGGCACAACCCACCGCAAGATCCGTGACGTTACTGCCCGACGTGGCCGTTCCCCCCCTCCGTGCGACAGCGGTGGCGACGTCTGTGAGGGGGGTCACACCACGGAGCCCCGTTCCGGGTGCTTACACCCGCCACCGCACTTCCGGACGTGTAGGAGGGCCCAGCGAAAGACCTGGCGGCATAGCTACCGCCCAAACTACACCCGTCCCGTCTAACCCTGCGAGAGTTGACCGGGCATAGCTACGCCTTTGACTTTCGCCGGACGGGGTTTGACCGATGGACATTTGCACCTGGGTGTGATAGCCAAGCACATAGGTACACTTCGGATCAAGGTCCGGGCACAACCCACCACAAGATTCCCTCCATTACTGCCCGACGTGGCCGTTCCCCCTCTCCGTGCGACGGCGGCGGCGACGTCGGTGAGGGGGGTCACACCACTGAGCACCGTGCCTGGTGCTTGCACCCGCCCCCGCACTTCCGGACGTGTACGAGGGCCCCGCTAAAGACTTGGCGGCATAGCTACCCCCCCAAACTACACCCGTCCCGTGTAACCCTGGAACCGTTGACCGGGCGGTCTACGCCTTTGACTTTCGCTGGACGGGGTTTGACCGATGGACATTTTCACCTGGGTGTGATAGCCAAGCACATAGGTACACTTCGGATCAAGGTTCGGGCACAACCCACCGCAAGATCCGTGACGTTACTGCCCGACATGGCCGTTCCCCCCCTCCATGCGTCGTCGGCGGCAACGTCGGTGAGGGGGGTCACACCACGGAGCCCCGTGCCGGGTGCTTGCACCCGCCACCGCACTTCCGGACGTGTAGGAGGGCCCAGCGAAAGACCTGGCGGCATAGCTACGGCCCAAACTACACCCGTCCCGTCACTAGTAGAAAACAGACCTTTTGTCCGCAGCTTTAGTCCCGGTTTGGATTTGAACCGGCACTAATGTGACCATTAGTCCCGGTTCGGGACGGGCATCATTAGTCGCGGTTCGTTCCGGACCTTTAGTCCCGGTTCGTAACACGAACCGGGACTAAAGGGGTTGTGCCAGGCTGGGGGCCCCACGAGCCCCTTTAGTCCCGGTTTGTATCACCAACCGGGACTAAAGGCCCCCCCTTTAGTCCCGGTTGGAGACACCAACCGGGACTAAAGGGTTGAGGCTTTAGTCCCGGTTGGTGTCTCCAACCGGGACTAAAGGTTGGACCTTTAGTTCCGGTTGGAAACACCAACCGGGACTAAAGGGGTTCTGAATTTTTTTATTTTTCTGTTTTTAGTTTCTGTTTTAAAATGCTTATATCTTTTAAGATATTTTATGTTTTTGAGTGATTCTTTTTGCATTAGATTCAAAATTTTGTCTAGTTTCTGTTTGTGCCATTATTTTTCAAATTTGAATGGTTTAAATTTTAATTTGTTCAAATTTGCTTCAAACCCTAGATTGTGAATAACTTGAGTTTACAAATAGTTTTTAATTTAATTCTTTTTGCTCCTAGTCACGTGTTAGATTTTTGTCACAGTAAGATTTATTTGGTTATTTTTGGAATAATTTAAAAAAATGAAATGCCTTTGTAACAGACGATTTTCGTCCGAAACCTTGATACTTCGAAGGAGATGGTCCAGTTTGTGCACGAAGTGCATCCAGTTTTTGCCGTAACCCTCTCAACTTTTTAGCACATGCTATGTGGGTGAAATGATGATACCATGCCAACTTTCAACCTTTTCAGAGTTCATTTGTAGGGCTTTTCAATTTCAGGGTCATTTAGCTCAAAAAAATCATTAAATGCATGAAAAATAGCAAATGGAGTCAGAAAGGGTTGAAAATTGATGGCGTGGCTTCGAATGGTGCATACTGAACACACAAAAAGTCTGGAGTTGAAATAAGTTTAAAAAAATGAAATGCCTTTGTAACAGACGAGTTTTCGCCTAAAACCCTGATACTTTGAAAGAGATTGTTCATTTTGTACACGAAGTGCATCCAGTTTTTGCCGTAACCCTCTCAACTTTTTAGCACATGCTATGTGGGTGAAATGATGATACCATGCCAAGTTTCAACCTTTTCAGAGTTCATTTGTAGTGCTTTTCCATTTCAGGGTCATTTAGCTCAAACTGTACCCCCCCCCCCCCCCCCGTGGACCGCCTTTTTTAGCTTTGTAGAAAATAAACGAAAATGATTAAATCTTCAAAAAATAAAATCCTTTGAGATGTAGTTAGGTTTTAGTGTCTAGTTGGTATAGAAATTTTGAAATATGAATTTTGACCTTTTTTGCAAAAAAACGCAAAAAAAATGTAAAACGGCCATAACTTTTGCATACGATGTCGAAAAAAAAAGTTTAATACATCAAAAAAAACTAGAGAAAAATTCGGACTCGATTTCACCTGGGTTTACCCGGTGAAGTTTTCTCAGATTCTCAAAATTCCAAAAGGAAAAAAAGTTATTTCAAATCCAAAAAAAAATAAAAAAATTTAAAAATTAATTTTTGAATTTAAAAATAAATAAATGATGTCATATTTGGATTCCTCACATTTTTCTGATAATAATGGATATATTATTTGTCGAATTTCGATTTACAGATTTAAAGATATTAATTATGTCATATTAAATGAATAAATGGCAAAAAAATGAATAAAATAATATTATTACTTATTTTATTTTCATTGAAATTCAATATTATTAGTACTTATTTTGTTTATTTTAATAATTGTTTAGAATTCAAAAAATTAAATCATGTGACATCAAGACCTAAGGGTTAACAGGATTGATAGCTTAAGATTGTCAGGAAAACAACAAGTGCAGACTTGGAAACTAGGGGAGATAGAACCTGAAAGTTAAGCGTGCTGAGGCTGGAGTAGTGAGAGGATGGGTGACCGGTCGGGAAGTTAGACGATTTGGAATGAGTGTGGAGCAGTGAGGAGGGGTGATTAGAGAATAAATTATCAATTAATTCAAAGATTTGAAAATCAGAAAAAAAATAAAAACAAATAAAAAAAATTCAAAAAAAAAATTGAAAAAAAAATTCAAAAAAAATTCCTTTAGTCCCGGTTGGTGTTACCAACCGGGACTAAAGGGGAGCCTTTAGTCCCGGTTGGTATTCTTTAGTCCCGGTTGGTAATACCAACCGGGACTAAAGGCTCCCCTTTAGTCCCGGTTGGTAACACCAACCGGGACTAAAGGTCCTGCACCCCCCGCCGCAGACAGCGCCACGTGGTGGGCCTTTAGTGCCGGGCCGTGTTGAACCGGCACTAAAGGGGGGGGGCCTTTAGTCCCCACCCTTTAGTGCCGGTTAGAGAACCGGCACTAAAGGCCCTCCCCAACCGGCACTACAGGTCATTTTTCTACTAGTGGTTGTTGGATGTTGAATGATGAAGAGTTGATTAAGATGATGATGATGAGTTGTTATATGACATATACGAGTACAAATTAGATGGATGCAATAGACCAAGTTGAATTAGAGGAAATAGGATGATGATGAGTTGTTATATGACATATACGAGTACAAATTAGATAGATGCAATAGACCAAATTGAATTAGAGGAAAATATTTCCTATTTCCTCTAATTCAACTTGGTCTATTGCATCCATCTAATTTGTACTGATGTTGGTTGTTTTTTCCATAATTTGTACTGATGATGTTGTATATTAATATGTTTAACCGCGTGAAAATACAATATAAATATAAAAGAAAATGAAAACAAAAAATGAAACACGGCCCTTTTAAAAAAAACAAAAACCCCAACGCCTTATTGTCCCGGTTCGTATTACGAACCGGGACTAAAGGTCCTCCTGCCTCGGCGCCGCATTGCGGCCACGTGAAGCACCTTTGGTCCCGGTTCGTAAGCCAACCGGGACTAAAAGTGATCGGCATTAGTCCCGATCGTGTTGTCTCGGTTGTAGAACCGGGACTAAAGGCCCTCTAGAACCGGGACTGTTGCCCTATTTTCTACTAGTGCACGTTGAAGAAAAGAAATAGAAGTCATGATTTGTTACAAAAAACACTTGTCATCATTGCGTACCATAGAAACACAAGGTCTCGTCAAGCTTGATGGCGAAGAACCCGCTGTCTCGCAGGTGAGGCCCGTCGCACAAACCGTAATCTTTGCCGCAGAGTTCACACTCAGGGATCCTATCGTCGTCAGACATTTCCTGTGTTCATGATTAAAAGATTAAAAATCGATGGCAATTATACAAGGAACTATTCAGCATGCATGGGTTGAGTTTCGGTATGTCGAGGCTTCCTTGAAAAACTCTCATATGCCATGGTGTATATGGTTCACACTCTCTCACACTGATATGGTGGTGTATGTTGGTGGACACTCCCTCACACTAATATTTCGACCGTTAGTGATGGCCGCACCTCTTCTTCTCTCCTTGCGCATTATACCGAGGTATATATCGCAAGAAGAGAAGAAGAGGAAGCGACCCCCACAGCAACAGTAGGTATTCCTCCATCAAGAACATACTGAAAGTCACACAAGGAGCTTCGACAGACCGAAAGTCACCCAAATCATAAGTCAAATAACATTACATAAGAAATGGCCATTGCTGAAATGCATCCATCTAACCATCTAAATGCATCCATTCATCTAAGTGCACACATTCATCTAACCATATAAATGCATCCATTCATAACCATCTAAATGCATCAAGGTTACATCCACAAGTGCAAAACTGATGGGTACATAAAACATAAGAAAACTTATAGCATTTTGTATGCAAAAAGCCCACAGACAGCCAACCACTGCTCATTCGCAACTGTTTCGCATGACATCAACAGTGGCAATTACTGCCTCCCTTTCGGTTCCCTTGAAACATATTTTCTTTCTAGATTATCGATTGGAGTAACGAAATGAATTCAATGGTAGATTATCAAGTGGACTAGCAAAATCAATTATCTATAACTGACAACCAATCTAATATTCTAATGTCATGATTGAGTGAGCCGAGTAGTGGGTTGCTAACAGGATTCTCCAAGCTAGAAATCTACAGAGAAATAGACTACCAAATCCTCACCAAGAAATAACTGCTGCATAACTAGTGACTAAAACATAAGAATCAATTTTGTATTGTAAAAGCCTTAGTGCCCACAACAGCAAACCCTATAACTCGCCCGCAGCAGCAGGGGGAGAGTGGGAGAGAGGAGGTAGGGAGAGCTACCGCTGCGTACGATGGCCGGGACGGGGAGGGCCGGGACGGGGGAGAGCCGCCCCGTGGGAAGGGCCGGGATGGGGGAGGGCCGCCGCGTGGGGAGGGCCGGGACGGGGAGGGACGCGTGGGGAGGGCCGGGACGGGGAGAGCCACCGGGATGCGGGAGCGGCGTGGCCGGGATGCGGGAGGGAGAGAGTGAGGAGTGAGGGGCGTGGCCGGGGAAGAAGGAACGGATAATGTATGACTTAGCAGTAGCGTGTTTAGGGGATACGCGCTACTGCTAAGTTGGATGAGGAGAGGTGGGCCTGGCTAGCCATAGTAGTAGCGCCGGTCCAAGAAAAGCGCTACTGCTAACCCCATTAGCAGTAGCGCTTGCCGCTTGCCAGCGCTGCTATTATGGCTTGTCCGTGAGCGAACAGTGAGCCGCACCTACTAATAGCGCTTCCTACTCTTTCCCACGCTACTGCTACAGATTACCAGTAGCGCGTGTTTTGACCAGTGCTACTGCTAGTTAACAGTAACGCCTTTTATTTACCCAACGCTACTGATAATATTCTATCTATAAGTTTTTTCCTAGTAGTGGTCAGGCAACCTGTGAGCCACCCCGGTCAGCAAGAGCTGAACCGGAACGATCCTCTACAGCCATAGATCAGTGGCTGATCCAAGCGTTAATCACGCTCTGGCGCACAGGTCAAATGTCATCCACCGAACTTAAGTGCTTGCCTCCTTATTAGTCAAGGACGAAGCGATACGATCCTATAGAACAGATCATGTTCAAGTAAGGTCGTGCATAAGTGCAGTGAAAATTCTAGATAAGCTGGTTCTGCATGCTGCTTGTAAGCAGCCGAGGTGGTACTAAAACACATATGTTCCGGGCGTTAAGCGTGTGATGGAGAGGCCCAGTATGCTATGTGGTCTGGAATCCTGGCCCGTTATGGTACTAGGTAGGGAATGAGATTGTTTTTTAAAATCTTCTCCCCGTCCTAAAACATAAATTGTACCCATGTTGCATGCTGCAAAAGTGACGTGGAAATGTGGAATGCCAGGATCAAATCAATGTCGATTCACACAAAAAGATGATGGTGAGTCTTCTTAGTTTCTAAGAGATTGCCAACTTATGTTAAAAACAAAAGATACGCCAACTTGTTTTCAACATCAGTTTTTTTCTTAGACAATTTTTTTCAACATCAGTTTTTCAACATCAATTTGTTTTGAACATCAGTTAGCAAGACACAAATGGATCCCGGCCTCTCGGGGTTGTATGGGAAAAAAAGAAGAGACAAAAGATGGTTGAAGCCCAAATTAGAGAATGTTTCTAAAAACAAATGGCAAGTGAAAAGAAGAAAGGAACCATTACCGGAAAAAAATGATCAAAATTTCTCCATATTTAAGTAGAGCTTAACTTTTTTTTACCCAACAAACATAAGTGGATGAATAAATTTAACTAGACCCTACTTTACTTTGCTGGTTGTATGCTTTTCCTTAAATTGTGATAATATTGTTTTTGGTCGGTGAAAACTCATACATCCATTTCTGAGTATTTTATATCTGGAAGCGAGACCGGTAGTGAACTTTATCAGATTGATAAGAGAATAATTTTTCACTTGAACTGTGAACATCAATACTATCGGCATGTTGCTTTTTATGCACTGGAGATGTGCCCTGCATTAATTACATGAGAAAAACTAAGACACCTTGTCTTCTTTTTGTTTTAGTTGAGCGTGCTAGGCTGGAATGCTGGATGACATAGGAATTAGTAGCAGATACGAAATGTATGTTGAACACATCAAGGTCCCGGAAAACAAAAAGTGAAGGGTAAGAGAAAATCAATTTTAGGAAGAAATAAAGACCACCATGGTCGGTTATGGTGCATCGGGTGTTTTAGTTGAGCATGCCAAGCCTGAAAGAAATGCGAATAGGTAGAAATATGAAATCAATGTTTAGGACAAACAAAAAGTGCAGTGTGAACGAAAATAAGTTTCAGAAAGAACAGAAAAAAATGGTGGTCTATTATGGAAGGGACCTGGGCCAGAACAGAACATGTTGCCGCAGCATGTTACCCTTCAACCATTGAAAACGGGCAGTGATCGCTGCTCTATGAAACCAGCCTCAGCACAGTGCCCACCACATTAGGTTCAGAGAGGCCAAAGCTTTCACATCAGCCGCTTAGCCAACTACGTAATCTAAACCGGGGATGCCATTAATACTACAACACAAAGCCCAGGTCCAAAGTTCACACCAAACATCCACACCACCATAATTCCACCACATCCCTAGAGATACTAAGCACCTAAGAAATCTATTAATATACTGCTCCCTTGATAGGGAGCCTCATAGTTCAACCCGGCAATCTGACCCATGGGCGGCCGCGCCCATGGGCACCCGACCCGAATGGGTAGGGTATGGGTCGCCATCTTCACCCATGGGTAAGCCCGATGGGTAACCCGATTAGTCGTGGGTAGGGTATGGGTGTGAGTTCATGCCCGTGGGTTACCCATGGGTCGTCTGATTAATATATATATGTGTGTGTGTGTGTGTGTGTGTGTGTGTGTTTTACATGACTTGTGAACATTTTTCGTGAGATTTTTCAGGACAGCATGCACCCATGTTGCTTTGTTATTGCTGTAGACAGAGAGAAGCATGAAATAACAAAAAAGCTTAGCTCAGTAGCATCAATGGAGCAACACGTTCGGTTTGTTGGGCCACCACAGCCAGCCCATGTGTTACTCTGCATGCACGTAGCTAGGAAAATGCTCAGCTTGCCGGCTGCATTTGTACCACCTCGCCTAGCGAGTGCATATGAAGTGGAGCGCAGCCTATATAAGTCAAGAGAAGAGGCAGCATGCCAGTAGAAATCCTTGGTTCAGAGGAAGCGCATGGTCCAGAAGGGAGCATAAATTAAATAATATTAAACATATTAGGCCCGACGGGTGCCCGCTTGGGTCGGGTAACCCGATGGGTTTGGGCATGGGCATGAGATTCGACCCATGGGTAGGGTCGTGGGTTGGCGGCAGACCCGATTAGTGTTGCGGGCATGGGTCTAGTAGAGGCCGACCCGACCAAACCCGACCCGATTGCCAGGTTGACTCATAGTGTGTCGGGGACTGTGTTGTTGGTTAAGTATTTTGGGTTTCATCCTTTCCTTCTCTTTTTTACTTTGTATAATGTTACAATGGTTAATTCATGAGTGTTTATTAAAACTCATGAACATTTAAATAATATTTAAATATTTTTTGAAGCCATATTTTTTTAATGTTCTTGAACTTTCATCCGCACATATTTTAAAAGTTCAAAATTAAAAAAATAGTGATTTTAAAGTTTGAGTAACATTTTTAAATTCACAAATATTTTGGAAATCCATGGATGTTTTTTAAATCCACAAACATTTTTCAAAAAGTTATTGTTTTCTTAATCCTTAATATTTTTCAAAATCTGTTGGCATCTTCATATTTAATGAACTTTTTCAAGTGAAAAAGGTAGCATGTTTCTCCTAGGCTAGCAGTAGAGCGAGTGGGAAAAACCTAAACGAGCGAGCGATGCGGGGAGCCGAGCTGAGCGACCAAGAGCTTCGTGTGACAACCCGAATGTTATCGTACCAATTCTACGGTTTCATCGTAGAATATGAGCTCGACAGTGGCTCACACAACCACCATTTGCTTACACCAAGGCCAAAATGTGTAAAGACACCGCAATCATGCACCGAATAACTTCACTTTTCCCTCAGAACAAACACTACCTCCAACAATAGTTAGCGCGCTATACGGAACCGCACCATGGTAACATAATTAAAATCCAAGCCAACGTAGATAAAAGCAAAACAAAACAATCGACCGAAATAATCTACTAAATAAAAAAGGGTTAATCACACGAGTGAAGAATGGTACCGCAAAGCACGGGCGAGCCTCTAGTAATACACAAATTACCGTGTTAGACGCAACTTTGTACTGGTACCCGGGAGAAGTGAGCCAATCACAATGTCAAAAGAAAAGAAAAAACAAGTAATTCATAACATATAGAATCACAGACGTAGCTTTATTCGTCACACACTCAGAGTATTACGCGATATGCTTACTTATGTGCTTCTTAGAAGCGGTAACACATACCACATGAGTAGATTTGATTGACATAATAAGGCGAGGATAGTTGACCATTGGGTACATTGATAGGTTGGCACGTATTTATTTAGGTCCTTCGTGTCGTCGATTGACACGCCGGCCGGTTGTAGTCGAGATGGAGATCTAGATGACGGAGAAGGGCAATGGGATGATGTTAAGGATGCCGCCGAGGAGGCCGCCCACGATCTGGCCGATGAGGCCGATTAGGCCGCCAAGGCCCCCGAGGCCGCCGCTGCCGCTGGCGCTGCCACTGTCAATACCCAGGAGCTGCACCGGTGCGGCCAGTGTCCCGGTGACGCTGGCCAGGGACGCGTTGCACGCGGTCAGCGGGGTGACCACCACCACCTTGCACTGGTTGCCGAGCAGAGGGGCGAGCAGCGACGAGGTGGCCGGGCCCATGTTCATGGTGTAGGCTCCGGTGCGGTCGGCAGTCGCGCTGGCCATCACATCACGGCCGCACACCATCTGCACGGCGGCGTCTGTCCACAGCAAAGAAGCAAAGCAAACGTAAGACGACGGCTGAATATAGTCACTTAGGTGGCTACTATGGAGGCTGGCGGAGATCCTTACTCGGGAATGGCGGAACCGCAGCGGCGTTGATGGAGTTCCCGGCGCTGCATGGCACCACGCCGGAGACGATTGCCAGTGGTTGCTGCTTGCCCGTCGCCTCCGCGCCGTGCGGTGCCAGGCCGACGGCGAGGACCACAAGAGCGGCGAGAAGAAGGCTGTTGGTTGCCATTGGCTTGGATCCGCTCGATCGATCTCTCTGCTGTAGTACTTGTGTGAGGATGGTGTGCTGTGCTGAGTGTGGTGGCTTATGCTGCTGCATGGATCCCCCTTTTATAGGCATGTGAGGAGGCCAAGTTGCCGCGGTTTAATACGACTAGAGGTTGCTGGTTTCACTGAATCACTGTGCCGCGCATGCTTACGGTGTCGTGGCTGGGCACGCCGCCGTCCGCGTCGGGCATAGGAAGGATCCAAAGTTCCAACCAACTTGGCCCAAACGCATGCTCCAAGGCAGCAGGAAAACTCTCGATCTGTTCACGGGCCAGCGCATGCATGCCATGCCAAGATAGAGATTTCTGATCGCGAGAGCTACGACGGCGTCGGCGTGGACACGCCGGCCTTATTATTGGCAAATGATAAATGGAGCCATATTAGTTGGATCAACCAACGGATAGCATGCATGCGTACTGCGTAGCGTACTACTCCTCCAGTCTCCAGCATAGCAAGACAGCCTAGGGCGCGCGCGTGATCCGCGGGCGTGCTGGATTGGTGCATGCGTGTGGAATTATTGATGATTTTTGGTTTATGCAGAAGAAGGGAGAAACTATACATAGCGATGTCCTTGTCAGTCGGATTCGCACTCCTACAGGACCGACCAGGCTCGAATGCTCTCTCCAGGGAGGGAGTGGCTACGGCCTTTTTCCTGTGGGCTTTTGCAGCCGGTCAGTCCTGCCACACTGACATGAATTAGATTTTTTTTTTTCTACACTCAGCGCCACAAACTCACGATCACTGCAATTAGTGGCTCAATAAGTTTACATCAGAGCATAGTAAACTTTGCAAAACCTGTGTGTTGCAAAGTGCTAACCAATGACCATGAACCAAGCTTGCTGGTCCGAGAAGCAATGGGACTTCGGCGACATTTTCAGTTAACTAGGTCTAGCTGGTCCCGCAAAAAAAAAACTGGTACTAGCTGGAGTTCTAGTCGAACTTCAGTTTTCCTGGTAAACCTACGGTCCATATGCTCGCTTGAGTTAAGTCTTTCTTTTGCATGGTTCATAAAAAAGACAGGATGCGGTTTTCGTATAGTCGGAGAAACACTAATCTTTTCACGAGATTGAAAAAAAGTTCATGACGTTGAAAAAGTTCATAGATATTGAAAAAAAATATGAATTAGAAAATGATTTGTGAATTAGAAAACAACATGTGGATTTGAAAAAACTTCATGGCTTCAAAAAATATTCATGAATTTAAAAAAATCGAAAAAATTGGAAGAAAAAATAACGAATTAAAAAAATTGGAAAACGTTTATGAAACTTGGAAAAAAATCACGAATTTGAGATAAGTTCACGGTTTAAATAAATGTACATGCATTTGGAAAAGGTTCATGGATTTTTAAATAGTTCATGCATATGGAAAAGTCCACGCATTTGAAAACATCATGAATTTCAAAAATATTCACTGATTCGAAAAACTTCACGGAGTTAAAAATTGTTCATGATTTGAAAATTGTTCACCGATTTGAAAAAAGTTTGTGAATGTGAAAAATAACTTCACCTGAATATAAGTTCACGCATTTGAAAAAAGATCATGAATTTCAAAAAATGTTCACAGATTTGAAACAATTCATGGATTTTAAAATGTTCTCCACTATGAAAAAAGTTCACTGATTTGTAAAGTTCACATACTTGGAAAATAACTTCACAGAATTAAAAAAGCAATTCAAATTTTGAAAAAAGAGTTCATGTTATGAAGGGGACAAGTAATGAAAAATTATGACTGGAAAATAAAAAATAACAATAAATGAAATATATGAAAATGTATAAAAATAAAAAATAAAATGGGAATTAAAAAACAATAAGAAACGCAAATAGGAAAATATAAAAAGAAAAAAGAACAAGAAAGAAACCGGTTTCAGAAGCTTCTAGAAGCTTTCCAGAACCGGGATGCACCCGTGGCTCCCGATCCTGCGTGCACGCTGCGAGCATATTGCGTGCATACGGGAAAAAAAGAGTAAATGGGTCGAGCCCCGTACGGAGACGGGTGTGCGCCCGTTGGAGAAATGCACTCTAACACACACTGAGCCCCGTACGCATTCTGTTGTGATCTTGCGGGTGGAAGTATATGCCGAGCCTTCACCATACAGTTTTATCACATCGGGCTTTCCTGCTAAATAGAGGCGCAACATTATTTGTTTCACAACTCTAATCTTGCAAAAAAAAAAAGCTATACTAATGGACGTTTTTGCCTGCCGACCCTCCCTACACTTTAACTCTATACTAAGTTCAAACCAACCCATTTTGAATTTCGTTGTGGACTCGCTCCCAGTCTAAGCATACTAGCTAATTGCGAGTGTGTTGCAACGGAGGAGGTATTATCGATTCAATTTGCCTAACATACAGCTGGAATTATCGATTCAATTTGCCTAACGTACAGCTGGAATTATCGATTCAGTGTGTTGTGGACTCCCCACATCTAATAATGGTTTAATATCAACAATGTCTAACATATAGCTTTATCAACAATGGTACAAATTTTGCGTAATAAGTACCTGCAATCTAAAACCTTGGCCCAGGTCACGGTCAGACCCAATGATTCACCATTCTGGAAAGGGTTGATGAAAATGAAAGCAGCCTTTTTCCATAGAACTAAATTTATCATTGGAAATGGTGAGGCAACGAGATTCTGGGAGAATACGTGGTTGGGGGAGACGCCTTTAGCCATACAATATCCATCTCTCTATAATATTGTGCAACGTAAGGAGGCGTATGTTGCCACAATTTTACAGTCAAATCCTCTAAATATTCAATTTCGACGAGTTTTGATAGGTCATCGTTGGGAGGCTTGGTTACACCTAGTAAAGAGACTCATGGATGTCCAGTTATCAGACGAGTCTGATAGGCTTCAATGGAAGCTAACGACTAATGGCATCTTTTCAGTGAAATCGATGTATTTGAACCTTATTGATACAACGATAATCTCCAAATCGATTCATATTTGGAAAGTCAAAGTACCCTTAAGAATCAAAGTCTTCATGTGGTTTGTTTACAAGAAGGTGATTCTCACTAAGGATAATTTGGCAAAGCGTGATTGGGGAGGAAATACACGATGTAGCTTTTGTGATAACGAGGAAACCATCAAACACCTTTTTCTCCAATGTCCGCTTGCAAGAATTTTATGGCAAACAGTTCGTATAGCCTTTAATATCATACCTCCAGATAGTATTGACCCGTTGTTTGGTACGTGGCTAAATGGAGTTGACACGGTCAACGCCAGACATATTCGTATAGGACTATGTGCACTTCTTTGGACTATATGGAACTGCAGGAATGACATGGTTTTTAACAGACAAACACATATAAAAAATTTGCAGGTACTACACAGGGCATCGGCGTTGATCCGTACATGGTCCTTACTCACTCCTGCGGAAACCAGGGAGCCTTTGGTTACTGGGTCTACCCGATGGGAGATGGTAGCTCGGGATATCTACAACCGGTTTGGATGGCGGTCCAGTAATAGGATAGATGGTTAGGCATCTAGGCCTATTTTAGCCGGTTGTGGCACATTTTTTTGTTCAATTACTTTGATGCTCCTTTGGAGATTTTTCGGAACCCCGGATTATTTGATTGTTTTCATTAATAAAGGGGATGCATGCATCGCACTGATGCAGAGGCCGGAGGTATTCCTCCTTTTCTAAAAAAAGCTTTATAGAATACTCATGTACATTAGGCAGTATTATCAATTCGATTTGTCGTTAAATAATTCCTTCGCCTCAACCAACCCCCCTCTCTTTTCAAAAAACAAAACTTGATTAACCTTGAAAATACACCTAGTGTATAGAGAGAATATAGAGGAGGACGGACGGACGGACGTCCTTGGGTTGTAGCGGTCCGATTTTCCCCCGATTTTCTTGGCGTGCTAAGGTGGGAGGAAGGCGAGAAAAGGTTGAGAGAAATGAGAATGTTATATATTTTTTAGGTAGTGTAGATAGATAGATTTGCCATGTCTGGTAGTGAATCGGCTGGGGCTGCTGGAGTTTTACTTATTTATGATTGATTTGTTTTTTATGACAACGAATATGTTGGGAAATACATGAGTGCATTACTCCTATAAACGATGTTGGAGTACCCCTCTCTACTGAGAACCTTTGCGGGCCAGAGTTCCCTCCATGCCGTCCGTTGCGTGGTGGCGTGCGCGGGCACATACCGGTGGGCTCTTCGGACCGTCTGATATGTCTGGACGGTGTGCACCCTGACGACCCGCCTTGGAGCCCATGACGGGTGGACCGCGGGCGCATGCAGGACCACCGTCATGCGATGCTTCGGTCGCGCCCGAGCGCGGGTCCCGCACATGACGGACGAGGAGGACTGTTTACTCCCGTAGGAGTTGTTGAGATTCCCAAAGAGGAAGGGTGAAGCAGAGCAGAACAAAAACAAAGACTGAGTTAAGAACCAAGGTAATCAATCTAGTAGGAGGTAACTAAGCTAACAAGATAAACAACATATGCACAAACACAAAATATATTGTGTAGATGGCAATAGGGTTGTCAAGCCTCTGGTCTTGCTAGTTACAATATTAAAAGGACATAATAGAAGTAGATAGTAGTAAAATAGTATGTCAAATAAAAAGATATATTGTGTAGAAGAATTTAACAATGGAGAATAGACCTGTGGGCCATAGGTTCACTAGTGGCATCTATCTTGAAAACATGCGAATGACATGGTAAAAAAAAATATACAGTTGGATAAGTACAGTTTGCAAATTCATGACTATTAACCTCATAAAGGCATTACTCCGTGATAAGTAGACCGTTAATTCAACTACATCTATTACTAAGACTCCACCCCAAAACCGTTATCCAGCATGCATCTCGAGGTATTAAGTTTGCAAGAAACATAGTATCGCAATAAGAAGACGTCAATCCATATGACAAAACTCCGTCGTTTTATCCGTGGGAACAATACAGTACATGCCTTGGCCCTTTTTGTCACTGAGCAAGATCATCACAAGATTGAATCCACTACAAAGCACCACTCTCTCTGAAGAAAACCCCATCGAACTTAGTCAAAGAAGATAGATGGATTAGAGAGCATACAAACCTATTAAATTATGAAACAACAAAACCTCAAAAGATTCAGTTGATTTCAATGAACAATCGGATCATAAAGTGATGATTCATCATGTCCTAACAAACACACCACTCATTACATTGAATTGATCGTGATCATGACATGGTATTGAAGATCCAAAAAGGGAGAGAACCATCTAGCTACTACTATGGACTCGTAGGTCTTAAGGAAACTACTCCCA
The DNA here is from genome assembly GCA_039707655.1 of Elymus sibiricus. Lineage (NCBI taxonomy): Eukaryota > Viridiplantae > Streptophyta > Magnoliopsida > Poales > Poaceae > Elymus > Elymus sibiricus. The sequence goes on from CM077665.1 coordinate 485,411,580, forward strand.
TATGGTCATGGACGCAAAAAAAAAGTTGATGAAGATGGCTCTGGAAATGGCCTTCGGAACAGGCCTCCAGATGGGATCTTCGCGGAACAAAGACTTGAGGCGACTATAAAATTATTCTGAAAATAAGTTGGAAGGTTTCGGTATTTATAGCGATTTATGATGGTAGAATTGGAGTAAGGCGGTGCAGGCGGTCCCATATGGGCAGGTGGCGCCCCCTGGCCATGTGGGGTAACCCTGAATCTCTGGTTATGGCCAACAACATGAAGGAACATGGCCACTTGCTCTTGCACACTGGTGTGGATGCTATCTTCTAGCAGCCCCATGCTCCTGAAGATCTGGACAATTATGGCAAATGGTGCGCTTTTCATTCTAAGCATCCACAAAGACTCTGTGTCGTTGCAGTTGTATATGTAGGTCAGATTGGCGATCCTCTCGTGCTCCCGCATAAGCATTGGAGCATATGTGATGACAGGTCTCTCAGCACGATGAACAACTCTCTTGTGCATGAACATGACCCATGCCTGAATCATAGATATCAGCGCCGCTGCCTGAACTATCAACCGCATTCGTGCATCCATAACCTAGTCCACATCGACGGTGCGTTGAGCAATGGAGAAATCGATCCTACACCTTGCCTAATGACCTAACAACGGAACCTAACATTGGGGAGAGGGGTATTGCTTACCAGCATCGGAGACAAGGACGACGAAAGGGGGGACATGGTTGAGTCAAGGACGAGTAGACGGTGGCCAAATGGAAGAGCAGCAACAGCTCCTACTGTCGGATCTGCCGTCGCCGCTGCCGCTTGCATAGATCTGAGTCGTCGTCGCAGGTGGTGGTGAGGCTAGAGGAAGAGGCTATCCTAGAGGTAGCGGTGACCGAGTAAATGGGTTTGGGGGAGGTGAGCCTAGATTTGGCGTCGTGCCCGATTTCCATCTCCCGCCATCCCCACTTGCTTTCGCCCTCCCCCCCCCCCCCCCCCCGCGCGTGCGAGCTTGCTCTTAGGGCTGTTTCTAGCGAGCCAGGCATATGGCTGCTTTAAGCTTCGTGCGGATGCGAGCCAGCCCTGTGCGTTCCCAGCCAAACGCACATTTCGTGGCCCAAACGGGCCTGGTTGGGCCGGATGCGGGCAACTAAATGTGCCCTTTCATGCGTTGTTCCCTGGTTGGTGGAGGTCGTTGCCGCCTCTCATAGTGGGCTGGCACTGTGCGTGAGCTGGTGCGCAGTATTTATATGCGCTCTTTTTGCTTTGTTCGCATCTTCTTCACGTTTGCTTCGGCTCCAATTGTGACAAGCGGGTAAGCAATCACAAAAAGCAAGTAATCACTCTCTTGAAAAAGGATTTCGCCCCGCTATATTAATATAGCAACCACACGATACAACATGAAAACCACTGCTGGGGCAAACAGCACAACCACGCCCAAAAGAAAAGAAAGAGAAAACAATGCCGACACTGGCGGATCAGCGAAAACAAAAATGACTCGCAACCGCTGCGTCCTCTCCGGAGTATTCCCGCCACGATCCTAGCACACTGATTCGCCGCGTACCAAGCAACACCTCCAAGAAGGATGGTGACGACGACATTGCTGCTCGGAAAGGTCCCAGGGTTTCCCCCGGTATGCTCTGGGGAGTGGGAAAGAGGTACACCCAACGCCCTTCAGGAAGGAAGGGTGACACTCTCAAGTGTCACCGTGTCGGTGCCGAAATGACAAGGATTTCTCCCGACCCCCAAAACACCACCTCCCGGACAATCTGTGGCGCTCCACCAATCATGCCATCTACCAACATACGCCACCACGGTCTTGCAGTAACCATCGTCGTCTCACCATGGCAAACGTAGCAAGGCCGGCCAGCCCGAGATGAAGCAGTCGTAGACAAGGTCCGACAGTATCACAACCATACGAGAGGGAACAACCTCCACCGCCATAGACGGTAGCCATCCAAACGCCATGACAAGAGCACACCGAGCCATTGGAACAGGAGGGCGACAGCAGCGCAGCCACCAGCAGGACGTCCTCCACTACTATCGGCGAGTGCCGACCGGACACGACAGCAGGGACACACCAGGCCAAACAAGCCCTACTGAGCCCCGGGGCTCGTAAATTCCCCGTCGTCGTGCTGCTGCATGTAGGCCGCCACCGCCGCTACCCTCTTGATCAGCCCATAAGCTCGACCGGACACAGACAGGCTCATGAAGCTCCCATCGCCACGCTACTGTAGTGTGGCGTCATCGCTACCATCTCCGTCACGAGCCGCCCAGCAGGCCAACCGAAGGCAACGAAGCAGACCCGTCCTGACCAAGATCGGGCCCAAAATGCCCAGATCTGGGCCTACAGGGCCGGAGCTTCACCACCACCGCCCAAGCCACTAACGACAGTGCCACCACCACCTTGGCCACCCGCGCTTCACCAGGGAAGACTCGCCGCCGCGCCGGAAGATCGCCGCCGAGAAGCACCACCTGGGCCAGGGCTGCCCCGCACCACCCAAAAACAGGAGGGCGAAAGGCCAATGGTCCGCCGCCACCGGGGCCGCTCGGCCAAGGGCCGGCACAGCACATCGGCGACGGCGGGGAGAAGGAGGGAATGGGGGCTAGGGGACGAGAAACGGAGGGCGCGGCCCAGCAGCCGCGGGGGCGTCGAGGGTCGCGGGAGGGGTCGTGGGAGGGGGGCGCGATTGACTGATTGGCGATGGATTCCTCCTGTGTCGTGATTATCAAAAGCAAGTAATCAATCACATATAGAATCACATATGTAGCTTTATTTCTCACAAACGAACATCGATCACACGACATAGAGTATTACTCGATGTGCTTACTTATGTGCTTCTTAGAAGCCGTAACACATACCACATGATTAGATTTTACATAATAAAGTAGAGATATTTGACCATTAGGTACACTGGTAAGTTGGCACATATTTAGGTCCGTTCGTCTCATTGATCAACACACCGGTAGTCAAGCATCTAGATGACGGAGAAGGATAGCGCCAACTATTCGAACAATGGGGAAACAAATCTACACCAAGCCAACCCGTGTTACTTATACTCCAGTGTTACTTATACTCCTTGCAATTTTCTAATTTCTGCTGCTATACCCTATTAGACTTGCATGTGTAGGATGCTTTATAAAATACCGTAGATAATCTTTAAATTGCCAAGGAAACTAAAATTTGGGAACATTCACCTTTATTACTAGTAGTTTATTCAACCCCTCTAGACTATGTTAAATGATACCACACTTGTGTGGCCTTGTTGTCCTATCCTAGGCTGGTTTTGGTCATCTTTGAGTCATGAATCATCCACTCTGGCTTAATGATCCTTAGTTGGTTTTAAGTTCGGATGTGTCACTTGTATGGTTTGTGTCTTTGTTTAGTATTGTATCTTCTTCCTTGATGCACATGCACCTCTTCTGCATGATTCAGAAGAAAAAACATAACAAAAACATCATTGGCCTATGTTGGGCAAACCATGAGCGTAACATATATCAAGGAAAGTATAGATCAAGTTGAGAACTATGGTATAAACGATGCAAGAAACCAAATTAAGAAGACACAAACATCATGAACAAAGCTTTTTCATATAGAAGGGGCGAGAGACATTACAAGGCTATTGCTATATTTTGGAGGTCTAAATTACACGAGTGTAAACTATGTACACAACGTGATTCTGTTCTCTTGTGGTACTATATCACATAAAATGAATAAATTTCCTCTATTTTCAGCCGTATGTAAGGGATGGCTTGATGTACATGCACATCGGTGGATCGATCCTCATGATGGACAGTATCGCAGAAGGGACACTCCATATACCATCACCACATATCAAACCAGAAGCAATCGCGCCGGCAAAGTCCTCGGACTCCTTGCGGTTCACCCTCTCCCAGACAAACATGATGATAGTCCCAACAAACATGTCAATCGCAAAGTATGCCCCAATGTAAAATGGAACAGCCATGGCCATCGGTAGTGGGATGAATTTGGACACGCTTTTTGGGGTGAAGTCTCGCAAGAGGTTGATTGCTATGGATGCAAAGAAGAAGACAAAGCAGATTGCTAGGCAGTGTTGTGGCAGCACCGAGAATCCCTCGACACCCATGATTGACATCGCACGGTAGATGGCAGCATATGGAGCTTTGAACATGCCGTCGGGATTGCCAATATCGAAGGCCACCCAGTAAAGCCAAAAGGTGAGGGGAGCAATGACACAACCAAGGGCAGTTCCAATCAACTGTGAGACAAACATAGACCTTGGCGAAGAGAGTGTCAGGTAACCAGTCTTGAAGTCCTGCATGAGATCACCAGTTGTGGATACTATGGACATCATGATACCACACGCTGCTAAGCCGGCAATCACACCACCATGATGGCCAACCCATGAGGCAAAAATGAAAAGACCAATCTTTCCATATGTGGATGCAAGATTCCAGTTTGTTAGGCCAGTGCCATATGAGTTGCAGAAGGCGAGTAGAGGAGCAACAACATAGGCAGAGAGGACAAGGTACCACTTGAGTTGTGGGAACATCGTCGGTACAATTGCGGTTGAAATTGCTGCAAGGCCCACATAAGCAGATCCTGCCAACCAATGAGGGATATTGTCTTTTACAAACACCTCATTTAGAAGCTTTTCCTCGGCTGGTAATTTGGAAATTTTATCACCTATAATAATAAATGGAAAACAATATGAGCCAAGATTTATGATATGCTGGTAGGTCTAGTGTGTAGAATAAGAACATGACATTACCATCCTGAATCCAAACAAGGGGAAGCCTTCCTTGGTTTGATCGTGCATTCATTGTTTCCATTATAGTAGAATAAATGATTTTGATGAGGTTATAAATACCATCCCCAAGCATCAATGATATGGACACGAAAACCTGAAAGGGTGCACACACCACTTAGTTTTTGCTAGACATAATGTTGGCAATGACTGGTCGGTTAATTAACAAAGAATAATTAGGAAGTTAATCACATAGATGACCCATATATATGTTCTTGAACTCAATTTCATGGTTCTCACAAATTACGACCAATATGCCCACTACAGAAGTGCATGAAAGAGACTCGCATATTCACAACAACGACAACTTGCCAATTTACTGGGTTTATTTAGTATGGAGAGAAACTAGAGACTTCCTTTTGTCAAACCTTGTAAATACTAATTCATAATCTTTATTATTTTTCTTAGTCTGGTTCATTATCTCATCCTCGGTCTATTGGTTAACAACCATTACAACTGAGTTGACAAAAACATAATCAAGATACAATAGGGAATTGGCTATTCATTCTTTATGACATGGACAATCAGAATCCTTCACCGCCATACCTTGTACCCATAGAGACCTTTGAAGTCGTTGCTTCCAAGCTCAGCTGGATACCACTCCCCGGCTTTTGTGGATATATATGGCCAAAGAAAACCCCATGATATGATGGCTCCAATAAGTGCAGAGCAATTGACAATATGCGGACATATAAGACCACATCCAATATAGGTTGGACTGAAGTCAAAATAAAACCTATAAAAATAGAAAGTAAGTGTTTGGATATAATGCATATGATATTCCATCTTAAAGGATAAGTAGTTTTATATGATAATCCATGCATATCCAAATAAGCCCTTAAAAGGATAAGGCGATATTTTGTTCTAACTTCACTAAAAGGAATTATAAAATGTGAACTTCAAAACAATATCACAAAGACATTACAGAAAGCTTACGTGTTCTTAAATGCTACAAGCCCTAGTGAAGGGAAATTGTCGAAGCCACATGAGTCCCCAACACCACTGAAGAACCACTTAAAGCAGTTCCAAAGAAAACTTATGCTTAAATACTTTCCAAGACGGCTAAATTGTTTTCTGGAAGCACAAAAATAAAGTTAGTACCACCAAAACTTAAGAAATACTATAGCCCAAGAATATTTTATCAACAGTGAAATTGATATAGAGGCATCAACGTTTATCCCAAACTGAAAAATAGATCATTCATGATTTTCCATAAAAACAAATAAACTGCTATTTTGTATTTATCAGAAGATTCACCTACTGTATATAATATACAAGTTTTATTGTTTACGACGCCCTCCTGCTACCAGTATAAGCAACTTTGTAGGGAGATCAGATTGTAGAACTCCTACTCTCGATTCATTACAAACTAGATGCAAGATGAATATAACAGTAAAACGTTATTACAAGGGTAAAATACAAGACTAGGAGTTTCCTCAACTAATTTCATACTACAAACTAAATGCATTTTAACAGAACCATAAAAGGGTAATCAAAACTATGGGTAAAAGATTCATTGCAAACTAAATGCAAGTTTAATTGTTTTTCTTAGTTCTGTATTACAATGGTACTATAATACAAAGGAATTTCCTGAAATAATTTCATTTTCTCACTGCCTTACTAAACTAGCCGATAAACGTTCTGTAATGAGAATTGGTTGATACATGGGAAATGTTTTGGCCAATAGTAAGTGAAGCTAAGTTGTCTAATGGGTAGAAGACCAATGCGCAAATTCACTGGACTATTCTCGGATTTTCGCAACTATCAGTGCTTAACATATGGAAAAGGCAAACTAGAAGATCATTAAATTAAATAAGTCACTAACGGATTGGTGATGCAGCTAAAAAAAAATACTCAAGTCACATGGAACCCATAATAAACTTGGATGGCCTGATATAAACCGTAAAAGGGCCATAGGTCCGTAGAAACCATTTTTCTATTATTAGGGACATCACCAGACAAGAAGCATAGCGGTGTCAAAAATGATGATTATCCTTGCGAAGTATAGCTAGCTTAGTTTGCACAATAATAAGGATCAACATAATGCTGGTATGTTTCTTACTCCACAAGTTCAGTTTCAGCAGTAGTGTGGAAGCTATTTATCAACATTGCAGTGGCAGTTCCACTAGGATAGGTTAGCTTGTAATCAATCACCATCACCTAGCAAACACCAAAACTTAACTTAGTTTGCCGAATTTGTATAAGTTATTGATGGCTTTGGTTCAAAACAAATATGTGAATTGGAAAGACGCACACATATAAGTTATTGATGATTACCTTTCTCAGAGCAACGATGCTAAAAATACCAACAAAGCTAACTAGAAACATAAACCCGATCATCCAACTCAGTGATGGATTCTTCACATCCATTGGCCTGTTACCAGGATAATCAGACCCGATAAGCTCATAAGTTTTTTGATCCATTGCAAGCATATACGATCCGAATCCCCCTGCATCAACGGAAACTTTGTAATTAATAATGTGAGCTGTGTGAAAAAAGGGAGAAGCCTATCGTGTCATTAATTCTCCCACTCTCAAGAAACACCAAAATTAGATATGTATGCTGCAAACTTAAACCTTTGTTCTAAGAAGAAAGGTAACTGTAAAAATCATCCTGCTAATAACTTTCTTAATAATACCAAAAAAAGAACCTGATCTTTCTCCAATCCCTAAAAATGTTCCACCTAAATCTAACACCATTGCCGCCCCCACCCAAATATAATACACAGGCAACGTCTGCACGATACTTATAGCACAAAGCAGCAGCAGAACTCCACACATCATGACTGATTTCAGTTAAGGATCAAAGCAAATGCAACCCCAAATCAGACGCATCTCCACCAAAATGTATACTCAACTGAAGCCCCTGAAACAGGCACATACCGCTGGTGGCGAGGCCGTAGCAGGCGACGACGCAGGTCTGGATGACGGTGTTCTCCTGCTTGGTGAAGGGCTTGGAGACGACGCCGAACATCCCGAGCGCCGCCGTCCAGGTCCGCACGAGGCAGTAACCGAGCAGCCCCGCGGCGACGTTGAGCGAGGGGACGATCCCCACCGTGAGATTGAGCTTGTGCGTGACGAGGCAGAAGAGCACCCCGAGGATGGCGCTCACCACTATCCCCCGTACCGTCAGCTGCTCCCGCCACGGCGGCACCGCCTCCGCCGTCGCCGGCGGCCGGCAAGGAAGGGGGCGCTCATCTCCGCCGCGTCCGCCTCCGATCCCATCTCTCGCGGACGCTAGTATCAAGGCAATGCCTCTCTTCCTCCCTCTCGCACTTGGGGTGCTGGACTGCTGGTAGGATTCGAGGCTGACGAGGTCAAGGTGAGGATGAATGAATAGGCGGGAGCACAAGGTATTTAAAGGACATGAAAACTGAAGCTTGGGTGCAGGCCAGTGAACTGCCATGGCATTCGAATACTAGCAGCACGTCTACTGCACGTGGACGTGGTACGATGGCTTCAGTGTGTTCATTCGCATCCATGCAAAAAAAAAAAAGTACTGTATGTGCGTTCATGCTGTATGATGCGTGGGGCCTTAGGGTTTAGGTGACATTTTTTCCCCGTTCTCAAGGTGGCAAGGGACGTGGATCATTCAGGAGCCACGAGATGAGACGTGCTCCTACGAGGCAGCCACGTGGCGTCCGTATACACGCCTAGCAGGCCAGCACGGTCATTGTGGTCGTAGGGGATCGGGACAGGAGGGGCGTCGTGAATCGTGCTGCTTGCCCGGACCTCGTGTCTCGCGATCTTCTGCGGGGCAGTCAAAACGTGACAGTATGAAGGTCCCAATCTCACTGGCTGATTAATCTACGGGACCCATCTTCAGTGGGAGAGGAGCCTCACTCCTGAGACTGCTCCGCGTCTGAGGTGTCTGGCCCGGGATCGGAAATGGCGGCGTGCCTACCCGGACGCGTTTCACGCGGGTGGTGCTGCCCGGCCGCTCGCTGTCCGGTGGGCCTCGTCTAAGTGATGGTGGCCACACACTTCTACTGCTTACGTGCTAATTTGAATGCGTGTGAGCCATCGTTAAGCGTTAACTATATCTGGTTGGGCCGTATCTAATGGCGGCCACGAATGTACAGCCTCTCGAACCATCCCTGCGCCTGGATTATATACGGTGGGCCCGGATGTAATGGTGGCCAAGGATCATGGCATGCATCAGGAGTTATTTTTCTCTTGCGAAGGAACGTGCATTCCGTATTTGATTTGGTCATGCGATGCGACCAAGGTAGTTGGGCTGTCCAAATGCCCGCCAGTTTGATACCGTTGACTGATGCTTGATGTCACGCATCATCGTTCGACATTTGCATGCTTAAACGACTAATGTGCTTACTGATAAAACGTGTGATCATCTATTATTGAGCCAATAATTTCACTGTTGTTTTGCACAGTTGTGCGACGCTTGTGGGTGTGGTCTTGATAAATTAGAAGATACCTTGCGGCGTTGAGGCGGGAAATCGTTGGGTGTGATTTGAATTCGTATTGAGTACTCCAAACCCTGATTTCTTTTTTAGACTATGCTAAGGTATATCATAACTTTATAAAAGGTGAAAATATGAGTACAAGAACACTACCATACGTTGCGAACAACAAACGTAGCACGAACACCACACCTCGGCAAGTTCAAAAACAGCCACGAGCCGATCGAACAAAAACTACATAACAAAAGAGCTCGTCCTAACCGACAACAACACCGCGTCTCCAACAACGTCGGACACATTCGAAGACCACCACCAGCTCCAAAAAACTTCGCTTCTCGATGAACCATCCACCCTGAATGTCTGAGGGGATGTGGCAAGTGGCTGGCAGGACTTGGTAAAATCCGAGGAAGACACATCGTGGACTCATATCATATTGAAGATACATTTCGGCGTTGCGCCGGGAAATAGATAGGTGTGATTTGAGATTTCATTTTTTCCTACCATGCATGGTTATGTTTATGGGGGGTTCTCCATAAGATATGTTTTGAAGTGAATGGAAACTTCCGTTGATTGATAGTTGCAATTTACAATATATACGATTTGAACAGAAGTGACTCTCTGAGGGGTTGTTTCGGTTCTAAGAGGGAAGAGAGAAGCGTCAGTTGCGCGAGCAACTACCCAAACGTTTGGGAAGTGGAGATTTTCCCCTATTTACATTTTGTATTAATCATAATACTTTTCCTAATCTATGCTTGATCATATAGAATCATCTTACAATTGTCCAGGTAGCGCTATCATCTTAAAAGGAATCTTCTTTAAAAGTTCATTATAATCTTTGATGAGAACCTAAATCATAAACACACAAAGAAATAGTGTAAGGCGATGTTTTGAAAAAGGCTAGCTCAAGATGAGACTACCCCTAATACTTGCAAGTCCGAAGTCCTCGCATACCAATTCCATGAACATATTTCTGGAGCGTAGAATTTTGTAGAGACTTAGAGTAGTAAATAAATCGGCAAGGTTTTCCCATGATTTAACTTGCCAAATGTTTATTTCCCTGCTTTTCTAAACATCATTGGGGGGCATTTAGGAGAAATATGCTTAGTGATATTACTCTTGATGTATTTTGTTTGCATTTGTGCAACAAAAGCCGCATTATCTTCATAGACAATGGTAGGTGATTCAATCAAACCAATTCCAGATGACCGTAGTATGTGGTTTATCATTCTATGAAGCCACACACATTCGCATGATGCTTCAAATAATAAAATTATTTTAGAATGATTGGTAGATTTTGATACAAGAATTTGTTTTGAAGACTTCCATGATATAGCAGTACTACCATGTAGGAACACAAAGCGGGTATGTGATCTGGTATTATGGGGATCAGATAAATAACCAGCATGTGCGTATCTAATCATATTAGAGTCCTGATTTCTCTGGAACTGGAAAATAGGCCAAGATCATTTGTGTCTTTGAGATATCGAAAGATATTCTTCACTCCAGACCAATGACGTTTGGTGGGAGCTGCACTGTGTTTAGCAAGTAGATTCACTTCAAATGTGATATCACGCCGCGTGCAATTTGCAGGATACATAAGTGCTCAAACGACACTGAGATATGAAACCTCGGGTCCTAATACCTCTTCTCCATGATCCCTTGGCCTGAATGGATCTTTCTCTATGTCTACAAAACAATCCACCATAGGAGTTTTAGATAGGTAGGATTTGTTTCTATTGAATTTCTCCAATATTTTCTGGATATAGGCAGCTTGACGTACCATGATTCCCAAGGGAAGGTGCTTAAGTTGAATACCAAAGAAAAATTGGTTTTACCCAAATCCTTCGTCTAAATTCCCTCTTTAGATGATTGTGTGCTTCATCAATGTCTTGTGTATTACCAATGATGTTAAGGTCATCAACATACACAAAAACGATGCAAAATCATGTAAAGGACCTTTTGATATAGACACATGGGTAATCACTACTATTGGAGTATCCTTCCTAAAGAAGGAACTTACTAAGTCGGTAGTACCACATCTATCCCGACTGTTTTAAGCCATATAATGACATATTCTGCTTTACACAATATATATTGTGTTTTGCGCTTGTAGTCAGACAGGGATTTCTTTGTGAACCTTCATATATACACAATTTTGCCTATGTGTGTGTGTGTGCGCGCGCGCGGGCGCGCGCGTGTGTGTGTGAATCTAGTGATCCGTAAAGATATGCGGTCACGACTTCCATCAACTGCATAGATAAACGATTTTGCGCTCCCAAAGAAATTAGATATCGGAAAATGGTTCCACTCATTACTGAAACGTATGTCTAATTGAAATCAATATCGGTTTTCTACGTGAACCCTTGTGCTACGAGCCTCGCTTTATATCTCACCACCTCATTGTTCTCATTCTTTTTTTCTAAAAAAACCCATTTGAATCCCAGGAGGAAAACATTGAGAGGTGTTGGTATTCCTTCGGTGAATACTTTTCTTTTGTTAAGCCTCACTTTTGGCACTCAACGATAGTCTTTGGATCACGATCAGTGAGAAGGGTATCGGCAATATTTTTAGCAAAAAAATGTCGACGGTCGTAGTCTTACAATCGAAAGATTCTCCAAAATCAATATAGTCGATGGAATTTTTTTGCACCCCTAGTGACTCCTCGTGATTTCCCAATACGTGTGAGTCTGGATGTTCTGGTGGCCGAGCTAGTGCGTGCAAACTGAAGCTGGGTTGTAGATGTTGCCCTTCCACTAGGTGTATACTACCCATCAAGTGTTTGTCAACGTTGAGTTGACTTGCATTTACTGAATTTAAGATTTTTCTCCTCGATTCACTTTGTTGATTGCTCGAAGCTTGCTCCAAATCAGAGGCCGTACTACTCCCCCTCTTTTTAGGAGCAGTGAGTTGAGTGGTTTTTATTCGTACCTCTACAGTTTTGGGCGCATTTTTGTCGAATTTAAGGATTGGTAACACCTTTCAGACCAGTAAATAAATCTGACATATTATTTGCAAGATGTTGCAAACTAAGATTTTTTGAACTCGGAGTTTGGTCTCTTGAGTACGTGGATCAAAGGACTAAATAGCTTGAGCATTCCAATCATTTTCTGGGCATTATTTCTGGTACTTGAAATCACCCCTAATTTTACAAAATTGAACACTTTTTTCAAAAAAATTAACAAACTAGCAACAATTAATGAAAAAATTTGAACAAAAAATGGAAATCACATGCTTTTGTAAAAAAAAACATTTTTTCTCTAAACACAAACATTTCTTAAACTTCTGAAGAAAAAATTCGAAATCGGGAACTTTTATAACATTCCACAGCATATTTTAATATTGTGGACAATATTTAAAAACAAGAAATGTTTTTAGCATTCCATACAATATTTTAATTTTTTTTAATGGGTTTTAAATAGAATAATAGTTCAAAAAGGAGAAAAATGAATTAACAAAAAAATATGAAAATAAAAAATGCTTAGGCCTTGGCCCAACTAGGCTATGGCGTCGCTCCCACCGGCTGTCTGTTGGGCTGGCCCAAGAATTCACGGGTTTGAGAAAGTTCAAAGTTTTGAAAAAAATATTTAGGAATTTGAAAAGTTTCGCAGATTTTCTAAAACAAATCACTATTTTTTGGAAAAAAATGTTAGAAAAACTGAAAAAGATTCACAAATTGGAGAAAAAATCACCATTTTTCAAATTATTATTTATTTATTTTAAAATCACTTGTTTGAGAAAACACAAAAAAAGAAAACACAACATAAAATATAAAAAACGGCCTAAAAGTTCAGGAACTTACATTTGCCACATAAGAAGTGAAAAAGAAAGTATGTGGATAGAGCAAGTAACATGTCCCGGTTGGTTGCTTGAATTTGAAGTAAAACTAGAGGGGTTGATGTTCCAATCTCTCGCGACCCATATTTTTCGAAGATAAAAAAGAAGGTGAAAAAAAGTTGAGGGCACCAAATAGGACATTGGTATGCCACGTATGCCTGAATATGCACAGGCGGCATGTGCACATGTCGCGTATCGAGGCGCTCAATGCGGGTGACGTATTTCAAGAAAATATCATCCTACCATTTATTATGAAGGGGGTATGAAGAGATATCACCCGTTAGTGTGTTTAGGGATTGTACGGTAGCACATGCGTTACTTTTCTTATATATGCACGTGCATCCATATAATAGCACAAAAGACATTGTCATATTCAGAAGAAAAAAATATGGTAAGTATAACCAGACGTTACTGAGCTGGTCATGACGTACAATACAAATTCCTGCATTTCAAAATGAAAGACTGGTTGTTCAGAAAAGAAAAATGAACTAGCTCGTGGGTTGCCGTAAACTTAGTAACCAACCAGCAACTAGACCTTGTTTGAATTGTCATTAGAAAAACTGTGAGTTTGCAGTTTCTGAGTTTCCATCAATGGATAGCAGAGAGTCCAAAGGCCTCTTCCTCGCAACTAAAAGCCCTGCATTTCAAAAGCGAAACAGCCCGTGGACAAATTTGGCTGCATCTATTCCGCGCTGACAAGTCACAAGGCATCTGCTTATCCTTTTCGGTTGCGGCACTTGTTCACGGGCCGTGCCAATCAATCGATTCCGCATGCCCCACGGTCCTCCTCTACTCCCTGAAGAAGAGCAAAGATGCAACGTCCTTTCGTTGGTGTTTGATGGCTCAAAGTCGAGGAACAAAGATGGAAGGACTGGAAATGCATGCACTCACTCGAATGCGGCATGGCTTCAAAGTTTGTGAGCAGAGCTCCCATCATCTCAGGCGGCTGTGCAAAGCAAAAAAACAGTAAAGGGGTTGGTCCATTCTGACCAAAGCTACCATCATGAGCAGCAAGGTAGTAAAAAGATAGAGGGAGCTCGTGACTCGTGACCAGAGGGAAGATTTACACAGGCTGATGATGCATCCAAACGATTCTCTATTGACTTGTGAGCCTCATCAGTACTGACGCCTTATCCTTTTCGGCCTTTCCTGCAACCAAGCAGCGCATCTACGTACTACGAGTACTCGCTAAAATGGACCACCAGTCACTCAACTGTACCTCTACTTACTGAGCTACCCCCCTTTGATTAAAGTGTACTAGATCGAACCTTGCATAGATGAACGCAGGATCAATCAAGGGGCTAATTGGAGCACTGTCATCGAAAGATGGAGCCGCTGTCAAAGAAGAAGCCAGATTTCGGGGAACAAAACAAGAGGAACCATCATCCATCACTTCCACGGACGAATTTATACAAAAGACACCTCCACATAACAAGAGAATAACAAACACGATCGAAGTTCATCGGAGACACGCACGGGCGGGCCTAAATCGAAACTGAAACGAGCAGCTGCAACGATCCATCGATGTCATGGATCCCCATTCTACTAGCACTAATTAAAGATTCCCATGGAGGTGGCCGGCGAGGACGCGGCGGATCAGCGGCCGGCGCACTCGGGCGGCTGGACGGGGAAGCGGTCGGTGTCGACGCAGTAGTCGTAGACGAGGTGGTGCGCGCGCGCCCACACCAGCTGGTGGCTCTGGTGCACGGACAGCTCCTGCATGTCCTTCTCCTTCCACCAGTACCGGCCCTCCTTGCCCCACGAGCTCCCGCTGCAGCGCGCCACCTCGCCGGCGTCCGAGTCGGAGGCGTTGGCGGCCCAGGCGCAGCCCTCCACGCGCACGTCCCGGAACGTGGCCACGAACGGCGCGTGCGACCAGTCCGTCTTCACCAGCCCGCCGCGCGTGGCCCAGTCGTCCGCGTTCCAGATGGAGCTGTACACGGCCATGGGCTGCGGCGACGGGAACGCAGACGCCGTCTGGGCCTGGGTGGTGGTGGCGGTGCCATTGGGGTGGCGGTGGTGGCCCTTGAGCTTGGTGGCGGAGGCGTTCTTGTTGTCGTAGACGCGGATGGGGGTGTCGTCGACGAGGAAGACGACCTGGCTGGGGTTCCAGAGCACGGCGTAGGTGTGGAAGTCGTCGGTGGGGTCGAACCAGAGGTCGATGCGCTGCTCCCGGTTGCCCACGCCGTCGATGTACAGGTTGGTCTGCACCAGGTACGGCTCGCCGGTGACGTTGCCCAGGAACTCGAAGTCGAACTCGTTGTGCTTGTCCCCCGCCGACGACAGCTGCAAGCAAATCGACCGTAGACGCACATCAGAATAGACTAGCTCTCGAGGTTGAAGATGCAAAAATACTCGCCAGTGGCAACACAGTGAGCGCGGTAAATCTTTTAGTTCAGGGTTAATTTGTTAAAAGCGGCAGCTTTAAAGAAAGTTGTTCTGTTGCTGCGCTTGTTCACGTGCTGTGTTCTTTGTAAACAGGTGCTTGGCAGCAAGCATCCATCCCCTGACCCTGACAGACATAGCAAGCATGTCCCATCGATCCCTCCCCGTTTTACTCATATTAATCCTTATAATGGAATCAACATTGAAAGATGCATATTCTTGTTTCCTAATGCAGAATGAATGCAGCAGTTCACGGGGCACATGTCACGGGCCACAGAAAATGGCAATGCAGAGAGGAACATGAACAGGAACAGGGGGCTAAGCAAGGCCTGCACTCACTCACATAGAAAGCAGTGACGACGCCGGCGGAGTCCCCCGGCACGAGCTTCAGATCGGCGGTCGCCTTGCCGTACAAGAACCTGTTCTTGGACGCGAACCCGCCGCCTGTCAAGTCCACAATGCAGAAATGCACAAGCCATCAGCAAAAGAGCTCCATTATCGCTGACCAAAACGCCTGCCTCTGTGAAGTGAGGCGACGGAGGTTACCGGAGGAGCTGTCGAGGCGGAGCTTGAGCAGGTCGTCCTCGTACAGGACGTGGTCGTTGGCCCAGCTGGGCTGCACCACGTCGTCGAACTTGCTCGCCGCCGCCGCCACGCCGGCGCAGACCACCGCGGCCACGGCGAGCGACGCCGCGGCGACCAGGGCGCCGTTCTTCCACCACGCCATCGCCGTTCTTCCTCTGTAGTGCTGAGCTGCTACTGTATTGCTGGGTGAAGTGTGTGATCGACCAGGCCGGCCCTTGGGCGCTCGTTATATAGGCGAGGAGGAGAGGAGGAGGGGCTTGGCTAGGCTTGCCGGGGAAGGGTGGCACGTGACACGAGGACGCCGGCCACGTAGGAAGCCAAGGTAGCCGTTGGGTGGTGGGCCCGGCCCGCCCTGTAATTATTTTGGCAACTTTTTCGGCATTGGCCACGCCCCTGTCACGCTCCTGCAAGAGTGCTGCCCGACTGCTGCCCCGCTGCTCACTCCTCTAAGTACTGGCTCCGGCCGAGCCATGCCGAGCCGAGCCGTACGCATCGTTCAGTACGATCCTCCTCGCTGGCCACAGCTGGCTTTGAGGGGGAGGGGGCGTACGTGACACGGTAAAGAGCAAAGTGCGAAAGGCGGTAGAAAAGAAAAGAGAGTGAACACGGCACAGCGGTGCCGTCGAGTACAGCAGCAGCAGCTATGGATCAATGGCGTCAATGTAACGTCGAGTGAGTAAAGATGTGGGGGGAAGTGACCTTGATTTCCCGTCAAGTACTACGTGCGTACTGTACGTACCAGTATCGCTGCGGCTGGCACAGAGCACGGCTTGGTGAAGAAGCTAGCGAGACAGCGCTCCTGCAGTGCAGTGCAGCAAGGGGCATTCAAAAACGCTGCGCACGCCCGTCTCATCTCCGCTCGTGCTAAAGTGCGAGTATTGGTGCGTGCCCTGGTAACCAAGAGCAACTCCAACCGGCCGACCCAAACGGACGCGTGGTTTGTCCGCCTTTTGTCCGTTTGGGTCAGCATGTTCGCCCCCTTTTCTAAATAGGTCGGCCGGTCGCCCAACGCGCCGACTCATTTTTCGTCCGTAATTTCCAGTTTTCAAATAAAAAGGGCCCGCGGCCATCGATCAAGCCAGCGGCCATGCCATCCCAGGCAGAGTTCGCGCCGGCGACATGCCAGCGACCGGCAAACACATGCCAGCCTCCAAAAAGAGCACGCAGTTCGCTGGGCGCGCAAGCCAGCGGCCGGCAAACACATGCCAGCACACAAAAAGTGAGACTGCAGTCTACCACGCCAGCTGGGCCGTGGTCTCATGCGGGCACACATGCCAGCATACAAAAAACACATGGCGCTCTCGGCCATAGATCACCCATCGATGTCGTTGAGCATGTGGGCCTGCATCCTCTCGAACCAAGGCCGCTTCCTTGGGGACACCATCAAGATCTCGTCCCCTTGCTTCATGGCAGCTAGCCGGACCTCTCTCGCTTTGGTAGCAGCCTTGAGTTCCTCGATGGCGAGCATCTTCGTTTGCTTCTCCGTCTCCAACGCCAGCTTCTTCTCTTGTATCTCAATGAACGCACGAACTTGGTCGTCCTTGTCTTGCCGGCGCTTCTCCTCTCTTGAGTCCTTGCCGGTGATCATGCCTTGCAAAGTAGTTTGCAATGCAAGGGACGCGACCTCGTGCTTGTCCTCTTTCTTGGAGTTGCTCTTCCCCCGTGGCCGCGGCCTCTCTCCCTCACCAAGCTCTTCCACGGCCTCCATCCCTCCACGAGCACGAATGGCGGTGTATTGCTCCTTGAACTTCTCCTCTTCATTGATGATCACCCAACAATGGGAGTGAGTGAAGTTCTTCCCGCCATGTTGGGCCTTGAAGGCGTCCAAAGCTTGGAAGACCTAATAAGTTGCATAAAAACAACAATGACAAGCAAGCATGTGTGCAAGCATTTCGGCAAGCATGTGTGCAAGCATTTCGGCAAGCATGTATGAGCAAGCATGTCGGCATACCATATCCTTCATGCCAATGCCGCTCACGGGACGGGCCTCGATGCTATCAAGGGTGGCGCGAAACTTGTTGCACTCATGTTGGATCACCCTCCAACGCTTGCCGAGCGAAACCCATCCACGCTTGCTCTCAAATTGGTAGGGCTTGAACTTCTTCCTCTCGTGGAACTCCCGATGAACTTGCAGCCAAAAAGCCGAAGCCTTTTGCTCGGCGCCAATCTTGGGGTCTTGTCCAACATCCCTCCAACATTGACAAAGGAGTGTGTCCTCATCCTTTGAGTACACCTTGGTCCGCTTGCTCTTGCTCTTCCTCTTCTTCTTTGCGTTGGCTTGGTTGACGACCTCGGGCTCGTTGAACAACGGTTCCCCATCGATGTCTATCTCATCGTCCTCCTCGTCGAGGCCGTAGTCCTCGGGGAACTCATGCTCGAGCGGGAAAGAGCCCAAGCCGACTTGGTCTTCCATCAATGGGTCGGACGTGTCATCGTGGAGGTCGTACGGCATATAGGGGGCTCGGCCATCCTGGCTTTGTGTCTCGTCGGGGTCGAAGGGCATGCCCCCAGCGCCGTCGTAGATGAGGCCCTCCATGAACAAGCTCTTGGCCTCGTCCTTGGCCGTCGGCATTGCCTCGAACAGGTTGCGGCCGTGCGGCATGGCGTCGGCTGGGAGCTCGCGCTGGCGTTTCCGCGAGCCACCGGAGGACGATCCACCGCCCACAGGCGTGGTGTTGAGGTCGATGTTGATGGGCGCCGGCGTGGCAGGCGCGACGACGCTGACCTCCGGCGAACCCGAGCCCGAAGAGTTGGACAAACGGGAAGCTTGCGGCTGGCCGGGGTAGCAGGGACGCGCCCGCACCGGCGCGGTCGACAAGCGCGGCGAGTCCGGAACTGGGTATGGCAGGCGCGACGAGCCGGTGCTGGCAGCGGCGACGGCGGTCGCGATGGTGGAGTGTTGCCCAGGGTTTAACCCTAGGAGAACAAGTGCCTGCCTCGTGGCCTCGCGGACGAGATCGGTTTGGTACGCGGCGGCGGACTCTCTGTCCGCGGCCATCAGGAGGGCCGACGCGGCCGCTGCCTCCGTCCGGGCTTCCTGCTCATGCCGGCGCGCTTTCCTCTTGGCCGAGTCGACGGCACGGCGCGCGGTGCGCTGCTCCTCCGTCAGCGGCGCCTTCTTCTTCTTGGCCGCCGCCGGCGCCTTGCGGGCGCCGTGGCCTTTGCCGGAGACTGGGTCGGCGAAGGCGAGGGAGGCTAGGCCGGCGGCGGCGTCGAGGTCGTCGTCCATGCCGCACGCGCGGGCGGGGGGCGGGAGGTTTTTCGGTTTTTTGGGGGGGGGGATGGTGGCGATGTGCTGCCGACAGGAGGGCCAGAGGGAGGACAAGGGCGGGCGACGCGCGCGTCCGTCTCGTGTCCGTGCCGACGCAAATGCGGCCCAAATTTGGGCCGCGAATGGGTCGCGGGCGGACAAAAAACGGACGCGCGTCCGTTTGGGTCGGCCGGTTGGAGTTGCTCTAACCTGGTCGTTACACCTACGAAAATAAATTACGACGATTTACGTAAAAGGTTAGTTGGGAAATTATGATTAGAAGGGAGGGAGGCCCACCCTGAAAATCAGGGGGGAGAGATTGATGAGAGTAAGACACATCAGCACGTAAGTTAATTTTCGTAGGTTGTCTTCGTAGGTATACTCTATGCTTAATCTACGGAATGGTGTAGTGGTACCTACGTACTAGTACTACATTAGGAACCGGTCCCCAAGAGGGAGCAGTATCATGTTGGTTCCAGCTGTGGATGAGTGAGGCGAGAGGGGGGCAAATTTCGTGTTTTGACCCTTTTGGCTAACAAATTCAGGATCTGACCCCCCTTTGGAAAAATTTCGGGATCTGACCCTTTTGCCTACCGCCACGGGTGGTGGCGGTAGGGTTGCACGTCCCACCGCCATGGGCTCTGGCGGTAGGTCCCTTGATGGTGACTGACGGCCGTCGGCCCGTGCTGACGTGGAAAAGGACCTACCGCCATGGTCCCTGGCGGTAGGATACTGAAGCCTACCGCCATCACACCTGGCGGTAGGGTCCTGGGAGGTGGATAAGGGTGGGAGGGGCTCGTTTGTGGGCCCCACCACCACTCTTCTTCCCCGTGCTCAGCCCCCCTCTCCCCCCTCTCTCCCCCTCACAAACCCCCCCTAGATCCCCTCCATTTGCTTGAGATTTCACCCGTGGATCCAGAGCATTTTCATCACCCAAGGTACCTCCCCCATTTCCCCTCCTTTTGATTGGTTGAGATATTTGTTTTGAATGGATTTGGTCAATTTATTGCAAACCCTAGGTGTTGATCTTGTTGTGTGCATGTATGACACATTTATGATGCATTTATGGCTCATTTATGGCAAGGGTTAGGGTTATGTTAGGGGTTAGTGTTAGGGTGAGGGTTAGGGTTATAGTGGTTATGTTGGGGGTTAGGGTTAGGGTTAGGGTTAATGGTTAGGTTAACTTGACTATGAATAGTAGTTAATTGTCCAATTTGTGCATAATTTAGTTTATTTGTCCATTTGAGTTGGTTGGATGACATATATGGATTGATTTTATTGTTTCTAATTTTCTTAGATGCATAAGCTCGTAAATGTTCATTATTTGGACAAGACGACATTTATGCTTGGAAATGATGATGAAGGGGAAGAGGCTATGGTTTTTGACACAAGTCCAAGCTTTGATGATCTTGTAGTTAAAGTGAGAAGCGTCTTACATTGGAATGAACCAAATGCCGAGGTTAAGCTTATTGGGAGGTATGACGTTGGATTGGGAGTAAAGTCC
Organism: Elymus sibiricus; assembly: GCA_039707655.1. NCBI lineage: Eukaryota > Viridiplantae > Streptophyta > Magnoliopsida > Poales > Poaceae > Elymus > Elymus sibiricus. The sequence goes on from CM077665.1 coordinate 485,432,332, forward strand.
CGATTAAAGAGTATGCCCATCACCTCCCAATTGCATTGGAATGTGTACAAGGACAAAGTAGACGCATCACAAGACAAGTCTCTTGAGATATTTGCCACAAAGGTTGATCCTCCTCCTCCTCCCTTGCAAATTGATTTGAACCGCAATGCATCCTCCGCAATACATGATGAAAAGGTGTATATCCCCAATTGTTCTAGCCAACCACCAAGTAGCCAACCCAATGAAGATCATATCAATGCTAGCGTCATAGTACTCCGAGTTGATGCTATTCCTCTTGTTCAAGAAGATGCTAGTGGTCATGTTGATGATGATGCTATTGTTGCTCAAGAGGATGCTTACGCGGAGAATGAAGAGATTCATTACAATGCCATTGGTAACTTGGATGTCATTGTGCGGCAACAAAACATGGACCGTACCCTCCCTTATAACCGTATGTGTGGGTATAACTCGGATGACGAGGGTCCGGAGGAAGAATTGGATGAGGATGGGTTGACTGCGCAAGAAAATCAAATCTACAAGAAGGTGACCGGCAAGGAAAGAGGGCCGCCGTTGTTTAGGGATGTGAGTCTTGCGGACAATGCCGTTGTTGACGGTGGGCTGAGATTCGGGTTGTTTGAGCCAACACCGTGCCCCAAATTCAGTGATCCTCGGCCAGAAAATGAGGATGAGAATGCTCATTTGAAGAAAGGCATCAAGTTTGGTTCTTTGGTAGAGTTCAAGATATGGTTGTGTGACTACGCCATTAGGAACCATAGGCCGTTTGTTGTTGGTCATTCAAATCAAAAAGTTCGGTACACAGTCATATGTGACCAAGAAGGTTGCAAATGGAAGGTCTGCGGTAGAAAAATCAAAGAAACCGGGCAATGGGTGTTGAAGAGTTGTGTTGGCACTCACACGTGCGTACCCCCGGACAAGGCCGGCCGAAGCAAAGGACACCGTCAACTCACGTCTGAGTATCTAGGCTACAAATTGTTGAATCAAATAGCACATGATCCAACCGTGAAGGTCAAGTTTCTCATGACTTCGATTGAGGAACTATTCGGATACCTGGTCAAGTATGGGAAGGCATGGATGGCCAAGGCAAACGCTATTAGGATGTTGCATGGTGATTATGAGGCCGCATATAACATTCTGGCCAAGATGTTGGCAGCCATTGCTCATCGAAACCCGGGCATGCGCCATCGGGTGGAGTCAATTGACGGAGTGTTTCGTCGTGCCTTCTGGAGCTTTGGACAATGCATCGAGGCATTCACTTATTGTCGGCCGGTCTTGTCTATAGATGGTACATTCTTGACCGGCAAATACAAGGGCACATTGATGGTGGCGATGGCCCACTCTTCAAATGATAACGTGTTGCCGGTGGCATTTGCCTTGGTGCCTTCGGAGCACGATGATAATTGGGAGTGGTTCATGGGGCATGTGAGAACCAAGGTGATAGGCAAGCGAGAGGTATGCATTATATCAGATCGCCATCATGGGATTCTCAAAGCAATAGACGTTGATATTCCCGGTCTTCCAAAGCTTCAACACCGTTGGTGCATGAGACACTTTGTTGCAAACTTTTACCGGGCATGCAAGAGCAAGGAGTTTTGCAAAGACCTTACCCTTGTTTGCGTTGCATTCAACACCAACACATTCAAAAGCCGATATGATAAACTCCTCAAGGCTTTGGAGAAGAACAAAGGGGGGAAAGAATTCTTGCTTAGGCACGAGCCGGATAAAGAAAAGTGGTCACGCGCTTACGATGAAGGAGGTATGCGATATGGGGACATGACAAGCAACATGGTGGAATGCTTCAACAATGTGTTGAAGGGTGTCCGTTCCTTGCCGGTGACCGCAATACTCAAGTACACTTTCATCAAGCTCAACGAGTACTTCCTAAAGCATTCTGAAAGCACGGCCAAGTGGATTGGCGAAAAGATGGACTATCCATTCAAGGTTCAGGATTGGTTGTTGCATCAAGCACGCAAGTCTTCCAAACAACAAGTGATCAAATATAATGAAAAAGAAATGATCTATCAAATCGATGAGCCGGGTGGGACAACAAGGGACGGTTGGTCTTATGGTGGAGTTGCTTACGAGGTGCACATCAAAAACTGTTGGTGCCAGTGTGAGAGGCCACACAAGTATCATTGGCCTTGCTCGCATTTGATGACCGCAACACGGGCGAGAAACATGCACGTATCCGATGGCACAACGGTGCGGTTGCACGAGTTCACATTGAAACGAACAAGGTTGACGTGGGCGCCTCGGTTTAATCCTTTCCTTGATGCCTCACAGTGGCCTGAGTATCACGGCCCAGACATTGTGCCAGATCCCGCACTCATGGTGCCTATGAGGGGAAGAAGAAGAAAGAAGAGGTTCAGGAGTGACATGGATGATCTAGCTGGATACACCGGAATGAAGCAATTTGGTAGTGGTCATTTCATGGAGGCACCGGACACCAACAATTGTGGAGAATGCAACGAAACAGGACACAACGTTAGGAGATGCACGAAGAAACCTAGAACCAACACGGGCACTAGTCAAACACGTGGAGGGAGGACTAGCCTTGGAGGGGGCCGTGGCCGTGGAGGAAGGACTAGCCTTGGAGTGGGCCTTGGAGGGGGCCGTGGCCGTGGAGGAAGAACAATACTTAGAGGGGGCCGTGGATCCGGTGGTGCTAGGACACGTCGGGTTGATAGGGGAAGGCCTATCGACGTGTTGCTCAATCCGGATGGTTGAAATAATGTGAATGGTACTACTTTGAATATGTTCATGTGTTGATATATTTGCCTATTTACATGTCAATGTGTTCATATTTTGACTTAACATCTTTAATTGTTGTAGGCATGGCTTCATCCGGTTCCATGACGAGGCCACCGTGTGCTAACCAAGAAGACATGCCGCACAAGTGGGAGAACGCATCTTTGGACAAGGTGAAGGAGAAAGATGTGAAGATTCCGCCATGTTGGTGTGGAGATGTTTGCAAGGTGAAGGTGTCCACCGACCGAAAGAAGTCATGGACGGAAGGAAGGAGATATTTTGTATGCCCCAACTATGCTTATGATCGTGCGCTTCCAACTAACGCCTATGACCAACCACCGGTATGCTAGAGAAGTAACATGTTACTCTAAAATGTGTGTCAACACTAACATCCATTTTGTATGCAGTCACCGCCTCCTCTATGCAAGTACTTCACGTGGATAGATCATGAAGTGCCAGAAGATGTCCAAAAGGACCAATATGAAGATTGTCTTAGGCGCCAGCGGCTGTTCGAAGAAAGGTTTCGAAGAGGCTTGGAGGAAGAGCGTCGTCAGAAGGAGAGGATGGAGCGGAAGCAACGCGAGGAGGAGAGGGCACGCCAAGCGAAGCTTGCTCGTGAGGATGAGAGGGCAAGAAAGCTTGCAAAGGCTCGCAAGGCACAAGAGGAGGATGAGGCACGTGACAAGAAGGGGAAATGGCCCCGTATGACTCAGTAAAGCCTTCGCTTCGGTGGACTCGTCATGTAACCGGATGAAGCCATGCCACATTTATCATTTATCATGAACTATGTAGTACTAAGGCAAAAGACATGTGTCGTGAACTTGTCGTAAATGAATTTGCCATTTGTATTGAATTTGGTGTGGAGATGTTTGCAAGGTGTCATGAGAACTAAAGTTTGTCAGCAATTTCTGTGTTTTGTCAGCAATTTATGTGATGATTTTTTTTTATAAACTGTTGTGCTTAGATGAGGGATAGAACAGAGGAGGTCCTCTGTTTTTAAGCCTACCGCCACACACCCTGGCGGTAGGTTGCTGGATCCTACCGCCAGGGACCATGGCGGTAATCCTACCGCCAGAGACTATGGCGGTAGGGTGTGACCCTACCGCCAAGGGATTGTATTTTCTCGTAACAGAACCGATTCCACCACTGTGCCACCCTTATCCACCTCTCAGGACCCTACCGCCAGGGGTGATGGCGGTAGGCTTCAGTACCCTACCGCCAGGGACCATGGCGGTAGGTCCTTTTCCACGTCAGCACGGGCCGACGGCCGTCAATCACCGTCAAGGGACCTACCGCCAGAGCCCATGGCGGTGGGACGTGCAACCCTACCGCCACCACCCCTGGCGGTAGGCAAAAGGGTCAGATCCCGAAATTTTTCCAAAGGGGGGTCAGATCCTGAATTTGTTAGCCAAAAGGGTCAAAACACGAAATTTTGCCGCGAGAGGGCATCTCTACTTTATTCAAAGGTGTCACGTTGCCAAATACTGGTACTCCTTAAAGTACTCTAGGGAAATTACAATGCACTCATTTACTCGTACCAGGAGTACATCTTTCCATTGAAGTTTAAGGTCATTCCTGATGCTTCACGGTGTATATGTGTTAAGGATGTCACATAGATAAAAAATGATGTGGTAGAGCAATTAAAGAAGAAAGAGAACATTATAATGACCGGGGAGGAAATGATGCAAAACGCGTGGACCTATACAAAATGGCCACCAACCAATACGTGAAGGCGTTTAATTGTTAAACAATTAAGTAAGCAAAACTTAGCTACAAAAACTAAGCATATGTGCATTGGAGAGACTAGTTGCTAAGGATTTTTAATGCACTTAGAGCATCTACAGCCGGACCCCCTATATGCTCCTCAAACGCCCGGAACGCCCTCCCGGTCACTGACCGGTCACAAAAATGCGACCCAACCGGACCCCTCATACAGGGCCGGTCCTGAGATTTTGCGGGCCCGGGGCGAAATTAAAATTCGGGGCCCTTAATAAACACATCATAGTAATAAAAATGAATATATGTATATGTGAAAAATTATTAAGAACACTCCAATGCATTGAAAATTGGTATGCGTATCAAATAATTTATACGTATTACGTTAAAAAATTCTTCTAACATTTCTGGATGCAAAGTTACTTATGTTGGGGTCAATGTTAATCTCATCCAATAATTTCTTTTCGATGCATAATGTAGCCAAACCATTTAACCTGTCTTGAGTCATTGTTGACTTCAAATAATTCTACAACATTTTATGCTTTGAGAAACTTCTTTCAGCCGATATGACCGTCAAAGACACAGTAAATAAGATGTGATAAGCAATGGAGATATCCGAATAACAATCAACTTCTTTGACATGCCCACAAATCTCCATAGCAAACATTATGTCATCTGACAAAGTGAATCTCACAATCTTCAATTTAGAAATAAGATCATATACCTCAACATAAGATGAACCATCAAGAGAGAATGTTTCTGCAAATTTTGTGCAAAACTCGTACCAATTTATCCGCAGCCTTTTTTCCTTTTCCTTTTATTGCTATCCAATGCGCATACGTCTTGTTTCTCATCTGCATACTAACACACAATCCTGAAAAATAAGTTTTTGCATCAATTATTGAACGGTACCACATACATCAAGGAACGGCAAATCGCAAATATAATATACCTGATTCTGATGGTCGAATCCGTGATAGTGTCAGTCCGTGCGCTGTTTGCAACGCCTAGAGTCAGAGAGCAATTGACCAAGTATGATGATGGGGCTCCCTGAACTGAAATCAGTGGTGGACTGGATTAGGAAGGAGATTAGGAGAAGGGAATTAGGAATTAGCAAGAGTCAGGCGGCAGACCTGCAGTACGGCGTGCCGGCGTCCGGCGTCGGCGGCCTAGGGCTGGGAGCTTGGGAAATCACGATCGCCCTTTTTTACCATCCAATGCGCTCCTGCATCGGTCCGTTCAGCAAACCGGAAGCAAACCCGGGGGGGGGGGGGGCTATACGGGGTCCGGACCGCCGCCAAAGAAGCTCTTGAAGAGCAAGACGGGCTTCTTAGGTGCAGGCGAGGCCAACCGAGAAGTTCAGAGCGGAGTTCTTAGACGACCGCCGCTCTTCTGGCTCGGCACGTACATGACCGTTGAGGAGGTCGGGTGTGCGTATGATGTGACAGTGTGGCGTTCCGGCCTACTGAGGACATAGCTCAACTTTCCAGAGATTGATACCCGGGCGGACGCGGAGTTCCTCGTGCCGGAGACTTTTCGAATGGAGGCGACGACGAGGAAGAAGAATCCGACGATTTGTGTTACTCCCGGCGACAGTGACGACGCAACGATGGTGAGGTTCACGCGGGAGCTTCCGGAGTATCTCCAGGCCAAGGGCGAGTTCTTCTAGGGGAGCGAGGCGAGAAGAAGAAGAAGAAGGGGGTGAAGAAGGAGGACGAGGTCGGCCCTCGATGGTGATCCCCATCGAGTCTGACTCGAAGGACTGGCGTTACTCGGAGGAGAAGGACGAGGATGCGACGACCCGAGCAAGGAGGAGTTCAAGAGCTCTGTCGAGGAGTAGTGTTATTTTCAATCTAGTTGAAGTAGTTGTTCGAACTAGTTGTAGTAGTTGGACTAGTAGTAGTTTGATGGATGTAGTAGTTTGAACTATATTTAATTTATGTTTTAATTAGAACTATGTTTAATTATATTTGAAATGATGTAGTAGTTGAATTTGGTACGTTTGAATTATATTTGAAATGATGTAGTAGTTGAACTCGTTTTACATCTTTAAATATGTCATGTGTTGGAGTACGAATTTTATATCACCAAATATACATCTCTCTTTGAGTTGAGACTTTTCTGGAGATGTAGAAAGCATTTTATGAAGATGTAAATTATACAACACCTACTTTTACATATTTAATTTTGCATTCTGTATTGATGATACTCTAAGAGCAAGTATAATAGAGTGACGTAGGCGGGCTGTAAGAGATAACACATCACATTTGTGCTTTAGTGAAGGAGAGAAGAGATGAGAGAGGAGAGAAGCGGGTTAGAGCATCTACAGCTGGACTAGGCAAATCCGGCCCCTTATACGTCCACGGACGCGCACGCCCACGGACGCATCCGAACGGCCCCTCATATTTCGCTCCGTACATCCACATATCTCAAATCCGAACTTTCAAATCCATGCAAAATCATGCACGTCGACCACACAAACCATTGTCGCACATAAATAACAAATGTTGGTACCGAACATAAATACTTTTTACATAAATATTGTTTACATGACAGGAGAGCTGCGGAGCGCATGCGGGGGCGGAGCTACGAGACGGACAAACGACGTGGAGCGCGTGCGGCGGCGGAGCTGCGAGACGGACGACGCGAGGGAGGAAGAAGAGAGGAAAGAGCAAATTTATTTGGTAATTCTGGGGGTAAATGTGGTGCATTTTGCTGTGGGATCGGGCTGTCGGGTCCGACATAGCGGGCGTGCCGGGCGCCCCATATCCGCCCCATATTTGGGCTGGATGTGCGGGGTGCCGGTTAGAGCATCTACAGCCGGACGCCTCAAACGATCCCTCATACGCCCGCGGACGCGCCCGGTCAGTGACCGGACAGGAGAGAGAAGGAAAAAAGTGACCCAACCGGATCCCTCATATCATCCCTATACGTCCGGGCTGTCCGCGAACCCTCATATCCATCTCACATATAGGGAGGATATGAGGGCTCGCAGACGTGCCCGGGCGTGCCCGGTCAGTCCGCCACGTAGGACGCGACCCCATTCCGGACCATTTTTTCTTTTTCTTTATTCATTCTTTTCTTTCTCTCTCTTCCTCTCCACCAACCACGTGCAAGTGACCGGACATATGAGGAAGAAAATGAGGAGTGTGGCTGCGCGGACGGACAAATAGGGGACACGCCCGGTCACTGACCGGGCGCGTCCGCGGGCGTTTAGGGGGTCATATTTGCTATGTCCGGCTGTAGATGCTCTTAGCCTGGTCGTTTGAGGCCCGTTTGAGGCGTCCGTCTGTGTCAATTTTTTATGACCGGCCAGTGACTGGACGGTCTGTCTGAACGTTTGAGACGGGTTTAAGAGGTCCGGCTGTAGATGCTCTTACAAACTTACAACCGGTTGTATCATGAGTTTCAACACCCTTTGTAAGAGAAATAGATGTCCATATATTAATGATATAGCACACATTGCTTGTTCGGTCTGCCTCTCTTGTTAGGTTTGGCTGTGTGTCTCCTCTGTTCCTGGCCGAGCATTCTTTATTTCTCTTCTTCGGGAATCATGTTTGTACATTTTTGCGTTTGTATCACATGTTGTATCAATTTTGTACCATTCCAATTTCTTCTATGAATGTAGAATATTTAAGCTTTCCGTATTTCCGAACTATTGTATGAGTGGGCTATTTAAGTGAGGGGCAACTCCATGTAACTAGTATAATATTAACCATCTGAGTGCTCTTCACTTTTTTGAGTGCAAAGCACGATGATAGCATCACACGCACACATGCTCTGCCTTTTGCTGGAACGGACAAAAACTCACGAGACATCATTCCACGAGCTCTCTTCTTTTGGCTCTTGGGGCGCCGATGCCGAGGCGCATAATCCTTCTCCCGCACGACTCTCGCACGGCGCACAAATTAACAAATCTGTAAAAAATTGCAGCATTGGTGCAAATAATTGCCCAAATACTTATTAGTGCAGCTGCACTAATTGGACCTTCCGAACGCACGCGCTGCAGTCATGCACTGGCTCACTGCGCGCACGACCATCACCGCATGTGCATTAATGTGGGGTTTCAAAAACTTAAAAAGTCATAACTTTTGACTCGAGTATCGAAATTCAGAACCGTTTTCACCGTTAGGTTTCTCACGCCGAGTTTTTCAAAACTAGATCTGGTATGGATAGGTTTCGTCAAACTTTTTTTTGGGCAACTTTGGATGCAATTGAGGCAACTTTACTATTATTGAGAAGCAACTTATTTTTTTCGAGTAGGACTGCATATTTGGTTGATTTGTATAAAAATGGTAAAATCACAAAAAACATGAAGCGACTTAGTGTTAGATACAAGCAACTTCACTACACTATGTGTACCTGTTAAGTTTACTAACATTATCCCAACTTTTCAATGTATTGTAGGCAACTGAAATAGTAATGACAGGCAACTAAGCGTCACCAGTAGGCAACTTCATAATGTTTGTCAGCAAGTTAGAAAAATAATGATACAAAACTTCATAATATTGTAGGTAACTAATGTGCAAAGTTAGGCAACTGAGCAGCAAAGTTAGGCAACTAATTACCAATAGCAAGCAAGTAGGCATCCATACTAGGCAACTTCAAAGTCTTTGTGAGCAACTGAGACTCAACCATAGGCAACTGACGAACAACGGTAAAAAATTGAGCGGCCGTGATAGGCAAGTTGGGATAATATTAGCAAAAATTCATGGGTACAAATAGTCCAGTGAAGTTGATTGCATGTAGCACTAAAGGCGCCTCATGTTTCGCATGATCTTTTTATTTTTACATAAACAAACATAACAGGCAGCCTTACTAGGCTAAAAAGAAGGAGTTGCTTCCCTATAACACTGGAGTTGCCTCCATTGCACACAAAGTTGCCCATAAAATAAGTTTGCCGAAACCTATCCATATGGGATCTAGTTTTAAAGCATTCGTCGCGAGAAAACCAACCGTGAAAACGGATCTCCATTATGACATTTGGTTCAAAAGATATAGCTTTTTGAAAAAATGAAGGAAAGTAATTAATTGCGCTGGAGGAGAGAACCAGGTCACATACGAGTTTCCTTTTTGGGTTGTCCTGGTCGCGCGTGGGTTTGCTCTTTTCTTTTTTAGAAGAGCGCTCGCTCCCGCAAACAGGCGCACGGGCGCCAGCTAGTCACGTCCAAATAATTGTACGGCCCAACGAGTGCACGCTGTTGATGCGGGCGCTCGGTTCTGAGGGACACACACGCGAGTTCGTGGAGCAGCCGCCGTCATGCGGAACAGCACGGAGAAAACCGTCGCCACGAATACGGTCGGGCACTTGTCGTTGAACTTCGGGCACACTGGGGTTGCGCCCTCCAAGTTCGACCAGCGTCAGTCAGATTGCCCATGAACAGAGTCGAACCGGGTAATGTCACCGGTGCTACAGTGTTATCTTAGTGTAAAATGAAAAGAAAAGTTAGGGAATGTTATCAGGTTATTTACTGTAAATATAAATAATTAAAAATTAATTTTATTTCATCATCAATTCGTTTGTATGTAATTACTATAAATGTACATAGTAGATCTGTAATTTGCAAGCTAATTTAAATCATTTTAACCTTAATCATATGGATTGAAAGAAGGCAAGTTAGGGTACTGTAGCTTATCTAGTATCCCTTCATATTAAAGGATCAGGTTCCGAAGTACAGAGTACGCTTGGAAGCAAACCAGTGCTAAAACAAATTGTCACATAGTAGGACGGAGCGAAAAGGCTCCTCCTATGACGTTCCCACAGACGGCACGGGAGGAAACCTTAGCCGCTGCCGGACCGCGAGCCTCCTCCCCCTCCCCTCCCCTCGCCGCCGCCAGGGCGTGCCGGCGGGCGAAGCCCGCCCGGCGTGGGCGGCGGCGGGGCACTTTCTCCTCGTGAGGCGGGATCGTTGTGGGGCGATCTATCCTGGCCGGAACGCGGCGTGGTGCGGGGCGCGACGACGTTGGGCTGCTACCGTGACGGGCGTGGAGTGCTGCACGAGGAGAGCTGCGTGCTGGTGATGGCTGCGGTGCCCGGCAGCCGACATGTCGGATCTGGACGGCGCGGGGGGCGGTGGCACCTGGGCTGGGCGGAGTCGGGCGGGATCCCCTTAGGGCTGCTCACCGGCTTGGTCATGTCGCCTGCGCTCAGACTTGGATCGGCGCCGAGGCAGGTCGGGGAGGCATCCCCGGGGTGCTCGTGATGTGTCGTTCGTGGTTGTGCATGGCCTGGCGTCGGGCACGGCTACTGACGGCGCTGGACTCTGATGGCCCTTCTCGGCATGGAGGCGGACCTTGGCGGTGCTGATCATCTTCTTCGTCGGAGTTGGTCGGCTTGAGGCTGGGTGGTCGGATCTCCAGATCCGTCATGCAGTCCCGGCTGCGAGTCGGGGAGACATAGTTGCCGGTGAAAACCGAGCCGACGGCGGGCGATGGCGGCGTTCTGCGCCATTACCTTCATGAAGGTATCGTCGAGTAACTACTGTCGATCCACTCGTGGTGCTCCGGGGGAAACCCTAGGATCTGGTGTTTCAGATCGGACGATGGCGGCACCACGATGTCGTTTCTCTGTTGGGAGCATCGTTTGTGAAGTAGCGTTGGAAGACAAAGGCAGGAGGTGGAGCGGCTTCGTCTTGCACGGAGCTTCGGTGGAGATGTCAAGTCATGCCTGGCCGACAGGTGCTACGTCGTGTCATGCCTGGTCGGCAGGTGCTACGCACGACAGATCTTCCAAAGGCTTCAAGTTGTGTCGGCTAGTGGTACTCGGCGGCATGGTGCTGCAATGTATTGGTGGCGACCATGACATGCTCAGTAGTTTACGCGCAGGGAGGTGGTGTCGTTGGGCGTCGTGGCGGCGTCGACGGATGGCCGGTCTGGCAAGGAGGATGCAGATCTCTTTCCTGAAGATGGGTCAGCGGTTCGATGATGATGGCGGCTTCTAAAACGTGTGCATGTGGTATACGCTTTAGGTTTGTTGCACCAGTTGTAGATTCCGATACGTTATGTGGATGGATCGGCAACGACACCGGTTTTAGATATGGGGAGTGAGAGCACTTCACGTTATCGAGTTTCGTAGTTATGAGTGGTGGCTTCGGATGGCTTGATGTATGTTCTTATCAGATCTTTGTTGAATAATTAATAAACATGGCCGTATGCATCGATTGATGCAGAGGTCGGTGGTGTTAACCTCCTTTTCCAAAAAAAAGTAGTCGACGATGGTATCCCGCTTTACGATCTTAGAGCAACTCCAACGCGGCGACCCATTTCGTCCACGCGCGTCCGTTTGGGTTGGCGCGGACAGAAAAGTTGGCCCAACGCGCCGACCCAAACGGACGCGCGTCCGCTTTTCGTCCGCCTGCCGACCCATTCCCGGCCCATTTTTGAGCCGAAATTGCGTCGGCGCTGACACGAGACGGACGCGCGCGCGCCCGCCTACTCCCCCCTTGGCCCGCTGGTCGGTGGCACATTGGCCATCCTCTCCCATTCCAACAACAAACCCTCCTCCTTCGTCGCCGATTCCGCCGCCCATTTTTCTAGTGCCGGTGCCGTCACCTGCAACGCCGCCACCTCTCACGTCACCCCGCTCCCCGTCGTCTTGCCGCCGGGGAACAGAAAGCTTCCCGCCCCCACTCCCCCGACACAGCCGAGGCCGCGGCCAAGAAGCCGCCTCGTCGCCCCCCGGCCAGTTCCTTCGGCTTGACACCGGCACGCTCGTCGGACGCAGGCACACTCGTCTGACGCCGCCAGGGCAGCTAGCTGGTCCGAGGGCGGCGCGACTCCCTTCGCCGACCGACTCCTTCGTCGACGCTCGCAAGCTGTTCGACAGTTTGCCAAGGTACAAAAATGGACTCCGCCGACGAGTTCTTCTTTCATAATTTTCTTTGTGACTCCGATGATTCCTCGTCCGATGATGAGGAGGAGATCTTTGCTGTCGTGTTGGTCCATCACCACATCAATAGCCAACGACCTTTGTTCCGTGGCTCCATTCCGGGGCACCTTCCGACGTTGAATCGCAACCGAGAGAGCGGGCATTTCCTTCTTTGGAAAGACTACTTTGACACAACGAACCCGTTGTTCAAACATCAGAAATTTCGTCGCCGTTTCCGTATGAGTAGGCATCTTTTCAACCGTATTAGAGAGGGAGTGGTCGGCTACGATAACTATTTCGAGTGCAAAGAGGATGCCGTTGGAAAGATTGGCTTCTCCTCTTATCAGAAATGCACTGCAGCCATCCGAATGCTTGCATACGGAGTGCCCGGTGATCTCATTGACAAGTACGTCCGTATGAGCGACTCTACTTGCCTAGACTCACTGTATAAGTTTTGCAAGGCTATTATTGCTGTGTTTGGCCCTGAGTACTTGAGAGAGCCGACTCCTGAAGATACAGCCCGTTTGTTGGCGATGAATGCCAGCAGGGGCTTCCTAGGGATGCTTGGTAGCATAGACTGCATGCACTGGGAGTGGAAGAACCGCCCTTCTGCTTGGCAAGGGCAGTATAAGGGCCATGTCAGGGCTTGCTCTGTCATACTTGAGGCCGTGACATCTCAAGATCTCTGGATCTGACACTCTTGCTTTGGCATGGCCGGATCACACAATGATATCAACGTGCTTCAGCGCTCGCAGGTGTTTGCTAGGCTTGCCGAAGGCAACAACCCACCGATTAATTTTACCATCAACGGCCACAACTACGACAAAGGATACTACCTGGGTGATGGTATCTATCCTCAATGGACCACTATTGTGAAGACAATCCCCAATCCTGTCGGAGAGAAGAGGAAAAGATTTGCCCAAGAGCAAGAGAGTGCTAGGAAAGACGTCGAGCGTGCCTTTGGTGTTTTGCAATCTCGATGGAGCATCGTTCGGTATCCTGCAAAAACTTGGAGCACGAAAAAACTGTGGGAGGTGATGACTGCTTGTGTGATCATGCACAATATGATCGTAGAAGATGAGCGTCCGGAACGTCTCTACGATGAAGGGTTTCAGTATCAGGGTGAGAATGTTGTGCCTGAGCATGGAGGAGTGGCAATGTTTGAACAGTTCGTCTAATTTCATCACGACATGCGTGATTGGGAAACTCACATGCAATTACAAAATGATTTGGTTGAGCATATGTGGGCTCATGTTGGCAACCAATAGATGTATCTCTTTAATTCAGCTTGCAAAACTATGTTATTTATTTGGTTGAAACCATGCTATTTATTTTGTTGTGGACTATATGTTTGCTTTGTGAAATTAATGCGAAATATGTGTGTGTAGCAATGCAAAATTTATGCTATGTGTTCAAAAAGGACGGTCAGCCGGCCACGCCGACATATATGGATCCGCGCGTTGAACGCACAGCCGATCCAAATGTTAAAGAGGGCGGACGCCGCGCGAACGGCCGACCCAAACAGACATAAAGCGAACAAATCCATCGTCCGTTTGGGTCGGCCCATTGGAGTTGCTCTTGCAGTCCATCGTATCCCACGGATCCACGCATGCTATATGCTCTCATCAGTCATCAGACACTGTGCTAAACCATTTATCAGTGGAGAGGTACTCTTTTTCTTATCCTTTTTGGTGGACGAAAGATACTCGAGCCTCCTTTTGTTTTCCGAGCGAAGTGAATGTCATGGTGGTGAGTACCCCCCGCAAGGACCATCCAGTGCAACTGGCGTGTGGGCCACAGCCATTCGCGCCTGACTTTTTTTTGAAAAAAAAAATCAGGCCTGATGTCATCGGCAGTAACGTGATCATACCAGCGGGGCCGCTCCTTTTACGCCCGGTCCTGGAAAAGGTGAAAAGGGAAAGGTCTCGGAGTTTGGACTCATCTTTTGCGTCCAAAAAGTTTCAAGACGGAAACAACCACTCCTCTCCGGGACCCGATCAAACTTTTGGCAGGTGATGTTTTCAAATTTAAAAATTGTGTCGTTGCTCGGCCTCGGCTAGTACGTAGTTTGTACCGATCGGCAGCGATCGATCAGACTCTAGCGCTCCAGACCTGTGAACGAACAGCGACACTGATGAACGTATTCCTACTCTGCAACTGCAAGGTACTAGCGCTCCAGCCCTACTTGTCCAGCAGTCGTAGCCTTGTACTCCCTCCGTTCCTAAATAGAAGGCCTTTTAGAGATTTCATTATGGACTACATACGAATCAAAATGAATGAATTTACACTCTAAAATATGTCTATATACATTCGCATGTAGTTTATAGTGAAATCTCTAAAAAGTCTTGTATTTTGGAATCGGAGGGAGTAGTATGGTACTAGTGGCTAGCTACAAGCGCGACAAATGAGTGTACCTACGCTTACACGTACTCCCTAGTCCCTACTAATACGAACACTAAGACAGACACACTGTAACGATCTCCAGTGCAACAGTACAGTGGCTGCACACACGACAGCCATCCCGTGCCGCGCGGTAACTGCCCAGCTGCACACTGTAGACAGATTATAACCGTTGTGAACAGTCCTTGAAAATACTACTACAGTAAAAAATAAAAGATGAGACATCTGCGAGAGCCTGTGGCCGTGTCAGATCATGGCCGCGTATGAGAAACCATGAATGGCCATGCGACGGACGTGGGACGAAATCACTGTTTTGACTTTGTCAGTGATGTTCGTCACACACCGGACTCGATCGGAAAAAATTTCACGATCTGACCTTTTGAGAAACGCCAGGGACCGCGGCGTTGCCACCGCACTTGGAAATGCCGAGCTCTCCCGCGTTTCCGCCGCATTTAGAAACGCCGAGCTCTGCCGCGTTTCTGCCCTGGCCCACTGCCAGACGAAGAACGCGTTGCCTGGTGACGTGGCCGGCCCGAAACGCCGACTACCTTTGGCGTTTCCAGAAACGCCCACCCCATTTGGCGTTTCTTCGGTGCATTAAGTCACGTGCGGGTCCGCGGCTGGGACTCAGCCCAGCCCCTTCTTCCTCACCCGGCGGCGCACAGGCAGAAAAACTTTGCCCCTCTCTCCTTCTCCACCAAATCTCCTCTCAATCTTCCGTTTTTTCCATCAAAAGAAGTAGATCTGACCGGCCCCAAGTTGCTTGAGGTATTCTCCTTCCATTCCTCCAATTTTTTTCTGCCAATACTCAATATTGTAGATGCATTTTTTGAAACATGGTTGAACCCTAAAATTGTTAGTTTGTGATTTGTTTGAAGAATATATTAGTTGTGTTGAAGTATTTGTTAGGATAGTAATGTAGTATTAGATATAGATATATGTTGGTAAATTTATTATGTAGGTAAATTTAGATATATGTTGATATAGATATATGTAGTATTAGATATAGATATATGTTGGTAAATTTATTATAGATATATGTTGGTAAATTTATAATAGATATATGTTGGTAAATTTAGTAATGTAGTATTAGTTATGTTGAATCATAAAATCATATGTTGGTAAATTTATTATGTAGGATGTTTGAGCCGGATAAATATCCCGGACTTGATGATTTTTACGAGAAGAAGCATCGTGCTGTGCTAGTGGAAAGAGTGGAGGTAATGATGTATCTACATTGTTTGATTTCCATTTTGTGACAAGTTGAGAGAAGTAACTAAATTGTGCTTTTGTTTTTTTTAGGTTCCACCGGTTCTTCGTTTGAGGGGCCACAACCCGCGTGAATCTCTCAAATATGACCCTCGATACGAGCCTTATTTTAGAAGAATGGATCTTCTTCAGTTTGTGCTCAACTTTAAAGGCACACCACCATGGCTGAACTCGACGGCCATTACCGCACTTACGGATCGTTGGAGGCCGGAGACGCACTCTTTCCACTTTGCTCTTGGTGAGATGACCATCACTTTGGAGGATATTGCGATGATCTCTGGGCTACCGATCGAGGGCAGGGCTCTTACCGGGAAGGTGAAGTCTGAGGGATGGCGACAACGTGTTGCAGGTTTGGTTGGTGTTGAACCACCACCGTGGATTCATGAAACAAAGAGAGGAGCCTTGACCACCTTACTTGCAAACATTTCGAGTGACTTGATTGTCGATGATGCAACAACCTCCTTATATGCAACCCAATGCAAATTGGACATGATAGGCATTGTCTTCATTCGACACTTGTGTGCCGATCCAACATCATATCTTCCTACTAATTCAACTTGGTCACTTGCATCCACCCACTTTAATCTTGTCCGTATTTCTTCCACAACCTCTTCATAACTAGGACTCTCAACAAATATCAACACTTCCTCATACTTATCATCAATATCAACATTCTTGGATGCCTCTTTGTCAACATAATGAATATTCACAATTTTTTCCATCTAAAAAATTCAAACATAAGTACAAGAAATGCAACACATTGCTATGAAAACCACTAACAACAACTTTGTCCATCCAATTTGAAGATTAACCCTAACCCTAAATCTTAACATAAGACATAACCCTAACCCTAAATCTTAACATTAGACCCAAACCCTAAATCTTATCACAATGCCACACTTTTGAAACAATAATAATCATTAACATCATATAACAAGCACAATGTTCAAAACTAGGGTTACCTCATGAACAAAACAATCCAAATAAACAAATTCAACCAATACAATTTTGTGAGATGGAGGAGATTACCTCAAGGAACGGAAAAGACACCGGATCTACGGAGAAACCCAATCAATTTCCAAGGATTTGAGAGGGGGATAGTGAGGGAAACAAAGGGAGAAAAGAGAGGCAGCTCGGGATAGGCCAATGGGGGAGAAGAGAGTGAGTGGTGAGTGGTGAGTGGTGGATGAGAGCTCCACGGGCGCCTAAAATATCTGGTTAAGAAACGCCAAATGGGGTGGGCGTTTCTGGAAACGCCAAAGGTCGTCGGTGTTTCTGTAAACGCGGCGGAGCTCGGCGTTTCGGGCCGGCCACGTCACCAGGCAACGCGTTCTCCGTCTGGCAGTGGGCCAGGGCAAAAACGCGGCAGAGCTCGGCGTTTCTAAATGCGGCGGAAACGCGGGAGAGCTCGGCGTTTCCAAGTGCGGTGGCAACGCCGCGGTCCTTGGCGTTTCTCAAAAGGTCAGATCGTGAATTTTTTTCCGATCGGGTCCGGTGTGTGACGAACCGCTGACAAGGTCAAAACTGTGATTTCGTCCACGGACGTGACCCTTTGCCAGATTTCGGCTCTGGCCGCCCGCCCATGCCTCGAACCACCTCCTCTTCTCTCGGTAAAAATTGCCCATTTCTACCCCTCGCGCCGGGCCCTAGCCAGGGGCAGGAGGCAGCAGCTCGCGTCCGGTTGCGCTCGTCACGGATTCGCCTCCACCGCGTGCGCGCGCGCGCGCTCGGTCGATCGACAGCGACTCGTGGGCGCCTGCGGCGTTGGTTTGTGGCCACCTCGTCGTCGCTCTCTCTCTCTCTACTTCCGTGAACGGATAATTCCCATCGTGGTGTGTGGATCGATCTCCTCTGGCTCTGTGTGTGCACCCGCAGTAAAACGCCCCGGTAACTTGGATCGGTCCTCCGGTAAGTACGTACGTACGCGATCGGTTCTTTCTGGCACGAGTGGCCCGCGTGGCAGGTTTCGGGTTCCTTTCGGGCGTTGGCAGTTTCGGACATGACATGGTGCATGATGCATGATGATGCGCGATGAAATGATGGCCCATGGGATCCGGGGACGGATGTGCAGTGCAGTGAAGTGAGCAAAGCCATGAATGAATGACCCCGGCAGGCCGGGCGCGCGTGCCAAATTATTACTCTGGCCATGTCACGTCGCATCGCCATCGCATCGCATCGCTCCGGCCAGCAGCACAATAAACTCCGTCGGTCCTCGCACGCCAATGGCATGAGAGGGGTTCCGAGGACGAGGACGACACGGAGGACCTCTAGCACTGAAACGTGGCTCGGCTCTGGCGATAGACCTGGCTCGCGCCATCCTCGTTGGCCTTGTGACGTGCAAAAATGTGCCACGGTATGATCATTGTAGTATTCAAAGCCTAAAGCCTGGTATGACAAGGGTCTATGCAGGTGTCTTTTACTTTTGGTTTTATGCAATTTTCAATCTTCAGCGAGTGGCGTACAATGACAAGTAGAAGAAGATTAGTATGGTTTTTAATGTATAATATTGTTCTTACTGTCCGTTCTACGTTCAATTGTCTATTTATGGCATGTTGGAATAAGGTTTCTCTGGTCTCGACGACGTTTGATCTGGCATCGAAGAAGAGCGTGTGAGAGTTTATGTATCCAGATCTATTGTTTTCCATCAGATCTTGGCAGCTGGTGTGTTTTTAAGCTGAGTTATTGATTGATTATTGGTGTGACGACTTTGACATATTCTCTCGTGTTGTTCTCTTGCTTGGTCCGGTTTATTTAACCTTCGAACTTATGATGATGGATTGCAAGCTTGTTCTGCGTGGGTGATGTTCTAGCCAATGTTGTTTCATCGATTTACAAATCTCGTCTCAAGGAGCTAGTGGTCATTGTAGTTTTCAAAGCCTGGTATGGCAAGGGTCTTTGCAGGTGTCTTTTACTTTTGGTTAAGGCCAATGATAGGCGCCGGCGCGCCGGCCGAATTTTCGGCCGGTCAACGCGCGAGCGTCCGATCTGGCCCGCCTTGAACGCATCAGATTGAACAGAAGCTGGGCCGTCTCTTTCCTCCAATCTCGCATGATTCCGGCTCCCACGTCTTGCTCCTTCTCGCAGCGCCGCCGCCGTGTGACATGGCCAGATGCCATCGCGCGCCCCTCGACCTCCTCCCTCCATCCCAGCGACGACTCCGGCATGAGCACCTCCCTTCCCACCAGCCGCTCGTGTGCACGTCCAAACCCGGCAGCAGCTCGTCGTCGTCGTGCTCCATGTGGGCACCGTCGTTGTAGCTCCTGTTGGAAATATGCCCTAGAGGCAATAATAAAATGGTTATTATTGTATTTCCTTGTTCATGATAATTGTCTATTGTTCATGCTATAATTGTGTTAACCGGAAACCGTAATGCATGTGTGAATACATAGACCACAACATGTCCCTAGTGAGCCTCTAGTTGACTAGCTCGTTGATCAATAGATGGTCACGGTTTCATGACCATGGACATTGGATGTCGTTGATAACGGGATCACATCATTAGGAGAATGATGTGATGGACAAGACCCAATCCTAAGCATAACACAAGATCGTGTAGTTCGTCTGCTAGAGCTTTTCCAATGTCAAGTATCGTTTCCTTAGACCATGAGATTGTGCAACTCCCGGATACCGTAGGAATACTTTGGGTGTGCCAAACGTCACAACGTAACTGGGTGGCTATAAAGGTACACTACGGGTATCTCCGAAAGTGTCTGTTGGGTTGGCACGAATCGAGACTGGGATTTGTCACTCCGTGTGACGGAGAGGTATCTCTGGGCCCACTTGGTAAGACATCATCATAATGAGCTCAATGTGACTAAGGAGTTAGCCACGGGATGATGTGTTACGGAACGAGTAAAGAGACTTGCCGGTAACGAGATTGAACAAGGTATAGGGATACCGACGATCGAATCTCGGGCAAGTATCATACCGGTAGACAAAGGGAATTGAATACGGGATTGATTGAATCCCCGACATCGTGGTTCATCCGATGAGATCATCGTGGGGCATGTGGGAGCCAACATGGGTATCCAGATCCCGCTGTTGGTTATTGACTGGAGAGGTGTCTCGGTCATGTCTACGTGCCTCCCAAACCCGTAGGGTCTACACACTTAAGGTTCAATGACGCTAGGGTTATAGGGAAATAGTGTACGTGGTTACCGAAGGTTGTTCGGAGTCCCGGATGAGATCCCGGACGTCACGAGGAGTTCCGGAATGGTCCGGAGGTAAAGATTCATATATAGGAAGTGAGGTTTTGGTCACCGGAAATGTTTCGGGCGTCACCGGTAACGTACCGGGACCACCGGAAGGGTTCCGGGGGTCCACCGGGAGGGGCCACCGGCCCCAGAGGGCTGCATGGGCCACAAGTGGAAGGGAACCAGCCCCTAGGTGGGCTGGTGCGCCTCCCACCCCAGCCCAAGGCGCAGCACAAGGGTGGAGGGGGGCAAACCCTAGAGCAGATGGGCCCTAAGGCCCACCTAGGGCTGTGCCCCCTCTCTCCTTCCCTCTGTCCGCCGCCCAGATTGGATCTGGGGCTGCCGCCGGCCCCCTAAGGGGAACCCCAGGGCGCAGCCCCTCCCCTCCCGTCCTCCTATATATAGTGGTGAGTTTTGGGGCTGCCAACACACGAGTTTTCCCTCTCTCTCGGCGCAGCCCTACCTCTCCCTCTCCTCGTTCTCCGTAGTGCTTGGCGAAGCCCTGCCGGAGTACCACGCAGCTCCACCGCCACCATGCCGTCGTGCTGCCGGAGCTCTCCCTCAACCTCTCCTTCCTCCTTGCTGGATCAAGGCGTAGGAGACGTCACCGGGCTGCACGTGTGTTGAACGCGGAGGCGCCGTTATTCGGCGCTTAGATCGGAATCGACCGCGATCTAAATCGCTGCGAGTACGACTCCACCAACTGCGTTCTTGTAACGCTTCCGCTTAGCGATCTTCAAAGGTATGAAGATGCACTCTCCCCTTACTCGTTGCTGGTTTCTCCATAGATAGATCTTGGTGAACACGTAGGAATTTTTTTGATTTACTACTACGTCTCCCAACAGTGGCATCATGAGCTAGGTCTATGCGTAGAATCTATGCACGAGTAGAACACAAGTTGTTGTGGGCGTCGATTTTGTTAATTTGCTTGCCGTTACTAGTCTTATCTTGATTCGGCGGTATTGTGGGATGAAGCGGCCCGGACAAACTTTACACGTACGCTTACGTGAGACCGGTTCCACCGCCTGACATGCACTTGTTGCATAAGGTGGCTAGCGGGTGTCTGTCTCTCCCACCTTAGTCGGATTGGATTCGATGAAAAGGGTCCTTATGAAGGGTAAATAGCAATTGGCATATCACGTTGTGGTTTTGGCGTAGGTAAGAAACGTTCTTGCTAGAAACCTATAGCAGCCACGTAAAAACTTGCAACTACAAATTAGAGGACGTCTAACTTGTTTTTGCAGCATATGCCTTGTGATGTGATATGGCCAAAAGGATGTGATGTGATGCATTGTGATGTATGAGATTGATCATGTTCTTGTAATAGGATTCACGACTTGCATGTCGATGAGTATGACAACCGGCAGGAGCCATAGGAGTTGTCTTATTTTATTGTATGACCTGCGTGTCAATCATAAACGCCATGTAATTACTTTACTTCATTGCTAAACGTTAGCCATAGTAGTAGAAGTAATAGTTGGCGAGACGACTTCATGAAGACACAATGATGGAGATCATGATGATGGAGATCATGGTGTCGTGCCGGTGACAGTGATGATCATGGTGCCCCGAAGATGGAGATCAAAGGAGCAAGATGATATTGGCCATATCATGTCACTATATTGATTGCATGTGATGTTTATCATGTTTACATCTTATTTGCTTAGAACGACGGTAGTAAATAAGATGATCTCTCAATAAAATTTCAAGAAAGGTGTTCACCCTAACTGTGCACCGTTGCTAAGGATCGTTGTTCCGAAGCACCACGTGATGATCGGGTGTGATAGGTTCTAACGTTCGCATACAACGGGTGTAAGCCAGATTTACACACGCGAAACACTTAGGTTGACTTGACGAGCCTAGCATGTACAGACATGGCCTCGGAACACGGTAGACCGAAAGGTCGAACATGAGTCGTATAGTAGATGCGATCAACATAGAGATGTTCACCAGGGATGACTAGTCCGTCTCACGTGATGATCGGACACGGGCTAGTTGACATGGATCATGTATCACTTGGATGACTAGAGAGATGTCTATCTAAGTGGGAGTTCATTAAATAATTTGATTATGTGAACTTAATTATCATGAACTTAGTCTAAAAATGTTTTTACAATCTATATTGTAGATCCAATGGCCAACGCTAATGTCACCCTCAACTTCAACGCGTTCCTAGAGAAAACCAAGCTGAAAGATGATGGAAGCAACTATGCGGACTGGGTCCGTAGCTTGAGGATCATCCTCATAGCTTCCAAGAGATTGTATGTCCTTGATGCACCGCTAGGTGACCCACCCATTTTCCCAGCAGACCAAGACGTTACGAACGCTTGGCAGTCACGCTGCGATGATTACTCCCTTGTTCAGTGCGGCATGCTTTACAGTCTAGAACCGGGGCTCCAAAAGCGTTTTGAGCAACACGGAGCATATGAGATGTTCCAAGAGCTGAAACTGGTTTTCCAAGCTCATGCCCGGGTCGAGAGATATGACGTCTCTGACAAGTTCTTCAGCTGTAAGATGGAGGAGAATAGTTCTGTCAGTGAGCACATACTTAAAATGTCTGGGTTGCACAACCGCTTGACTCAGCTGGGAGTCAATCTCCCGGATGACTCGGTCATTGACAGAATCCTCCAGTCGCTTCCACCTAGCTACAAGAGCTTTGTGATGAACTACAACATGCAGGGTATGGAGAAGTCCATTCCTGAGTTGTACTCGATGCTGAAATCAGCGGAGGTCGAGATCAAAAAGGAGCATCAAGTGTTGATGGTGAATAAGACCACTAGTTTCAAGAAAGGCAAGGGTAAGAAGAACTTCAAGAAGGACGGCAAAGCTGTTGCCGCGCCCGGTAAGCAAGTTGCCGGGAAGAAGAACAAGAATGGACCCAAGCCTGAAACTGAGTGCTTTTATTGCAAGGGTACCGGTCACTGGAAGCGGAACTGCCCCAAGTACTTAGCGGATAAGAAGGCCGGCAACGTTAAAGGTATATGTGATATACTTGTTATTGATGTGTACTTAACCAGCGCTCGTAGTAGCTCCTGGGTATTTGATACCGGTGCAGTTGCTCACATTTGTAACTCCAAGCAGGAGTTGCGGAATAAGCGGAGACTGGCAAAGGACGAGGTGACGATGCGCGTCGGGAATGGTTCCAAGGTCGATGTGATCGCCGTCGGCACGCTACCTCTACATCTACCTTCGGGATTAGTTTTAAACCTCAATAATTGTTATTTAGTACCAGCTTTGAGCATGAACATTGTATCTGGATCTCGTTTGATGCGAGATGGCTACTCATTTAAATCTGAGAATAATGGTTGTTCTATTTATATGAGAGAAATGTTTTATGGTCATGCCCCGCTGGTCAATGGTTTATTTTTGATGAATCTCGAACGTGATGTTACACATGTCCATAGTGTGAGTACCAAAAAGTGTAAGGTTGATATCGATAGTCCCACTTACATGTGGCACTGCCGCCTTGGTCATATTGGTGTCAAACGCATGAAGAAGCTCCATGCTGATGGACTTTTGGAGTCTCTTGATTTCGAATCATTTGACACGTGCGAACCATGCCTCATGGGCAAGATGACCAAGACTCCGTTCTCTGGAACAATGGAGCGAGCAACTGACTTGTTGGAGATAATACATACCGATGTATGCGGTCCAATGAGCGTTGAGGCTCGCGGTGGCTACCATTATGTTCTCACCCTCACTGATGACTTGAGCAGATATGGGTATGTCTACTTAATGAAACACAAGTCTGAAACTTTTGAAAGGTTCAAGGAATTTCAGAGTGAGGTAGAGAATCAACGTGACAGGAAAATAAAGTGCCTACGATCTGATCGTGGCGGAGAATATTTAAGTCACGAGTTTGGCACGCACCTAAGGAAATGTGGAATTGTTTCACAACTCACGCCTCCTGGCACACCTCAGCGAAACGGTGTGTCTAAACGTCGTAATCGCACTCTATTGGATATGGTGCGATCTATGATGTCTCTTACCGACTTACCGCTATAATTTTGGGGATATGCATTAGAGACTGCCGCATTCACTTTAAATAGGGCACCGTCAAAGTCCGTTGAGACGACACCGTATGAATTATGGTTTGGAAAGAAACCTAAGCTGTCGTTTCTAAAAGTTTGGGGATGCGATGCTTATGTGAAGAAACTTCAACCTGAGAAGCTCGAACCCAAAGCGGAAAAGTGCGTCTTCATAGGATATCCCAAAGAGACTATTGGGTATACCTTCTACCTCAGATCCGAAGGCAAAGTCTTTGTTGCCAAGAATGGATCCTTTCTCGAGAAAGAGTTTCTCTCGAAAGAAGTAAGTGGGAGGAAAATAGAACTTGATGAGGTAATTGTACCTTCACTCGAACCGGAGGGTAGCGCAGCACAGGAAGTTGTTTCTGTAGAGCCTACACCGGCTGGAGAGGAAGTTAATGATGATGATCATGAAACTTCAGATCAAGTTACTATTGAACGTCGAAGGTCCACTAGGACACGTTCCGTACCAGAGTGGTACGGCAACCCTGTCCTGGAGATCATGTTGTTGGACAACGGTGAACCTTCGAACTATGAAGAAGCGATGGCGGGCCCGGATTCCAACAAATGGCTTGAAGCCATGAAATCCGAGATAGGATCCATGTATGAGAACAAAGTGTGGACTTTGGTGGACTTGCCTGATGATAAGCGAGCCATTGAAAATAAATGGATCTTTAAGAAGAAGACTGACGCGGATGGTAATGTGACCGTCTATAAGGCTCGGCTTGTCGCTAAGGGTTATCGACAAGTTCAAGGAGTTGACTACGATGAGACTTTCTCACCCGTAGCGATGCTGAAGTCTGTCCGAATAATGTTAGCAATTGCCGCATTTTATGATTATGAGATCTGGCAAATGGACGTCAAAACGGCATTCCTTAATGGCTTCCTTAAGGAAGAACTGTATATGATGCAGCCGGAAGGTCTTGTCGATCCTAAAGATGCTAACAAAGTATGCAAGCTCCAGCGCTCCATCTATGGGCTGGTGCAAGCATCTCGGAGTTGGAACATTCGCTTTAATGAGGTAATTAAAGCGTTTGGGTTTATGCAGGTTTATGGAGAACCCTGTATTTACAAGAAAGTGAGTGGGAGCTATGTAGCATTTCTCATATTATATGTGGATGACATATTGTTGATAGGAAATGATATAGAACTTTTGGAAAGTGTAAAGGCCTACTTGAATAAATGTTTTTCAATGAAGGACCTTGGAGAAGCTGCTTACATATTAGGTATTAAGATCTATAGAGATAGATCGAAACGCCTCATAGGTCTTTCACAAAGCACATACCTTGAAAAGATATTGAAAAAGTTCAATATGGATTAGTCCAAGAAGGGGTTCTTGCCTGTGTTACAGGGTGTGAGATTGAGTACGACTCAATGCCCGACCACGGCAAAGGATAGAGAAGAGATGAGTGTCATCCCCTATGCTTCAGCCATAGGCTCTATTATGTATGCCATGCTGTGTACCAGACCTGATGTGAACCTTGCCATAAGTTTGGTAGGGAGGTACCAAAGTGATCCCGGAGCGGAACACTGGACAGCGGTCAAGAATATCCTGAAGTACCTAAAAAGGACAAAGGACATGTTTCTCGTATATGGAGGTGCCGAAGAGCTCGTCGTAAAGGGTTACGTCGATGCTAGCTTCGACACAGATCCGGACGACTCCAAGTCACAAACCGGATACGTGTATATTTTGAACGGAGGGGCAGTCAGCTGGTGCAGCAGCAAGCAAAGTGTCGTGGCGGCATCTACATGTGAAGCGGAGTATGTAGCTGCTTCGGAAGCAGCAAAGGAAGGAGTCTGGATGAAGGAGTTCATCACCGACCTAGGAGTAATTCCCAATGCGTCGGGCCCGATGACTCTATTCTGTGAGAACACTGGAGCTATTGCCCTTGCCAAGGAGCCCAGGTTTCACAAGAAGACAAGACACATCAAGCGCCGCTTCAACTCCATCCGTGATTACATTCAGGAGGGAGATATAGATATTTGTAAAGTACATACGGATCTGAATGTTGCAGATCCGTTGACTAAACCTCTCTCACGAGCAAAACATGATCAACACCAGAATGCTATGGGTGTTCGATTCATCACAATGTAACTAGATTATTGACTCTAGTGCAAGTGGGAGACTGTTGGAAATATGCCCTAGAGGCAATAATAAAATGGTTATTATTGTATTTCCTTGTTCATGATAATTGTCTATTGTTCATGCTATAATTGTGTTAACCGGAAACCGTAATGCATGTGTGAATACATAGACCACAACATGTCCCTAGTGAGCCTCTAGTTGACTAGCTCGTTGATCAATAGATGGTCACGGTTTCATGACCATGGACATTGGATGTCGTTGATAACGGGATCACATCATTAGGAGAATGATGTGATGGACAAGACCCAATCCTAAGCATAGCACAAGATCGTGTAGTTCGTCTACTAGAGCTTTTCCAATGTCAAGTATCGTTTCCTTAGACCATGAGATTGTGCAACTCCCGGATACCGTAGGAATACTTTGGGTGTGCCAAACGTCACAACGTAACTGGGTGGCTATAAAGGTACACTACGGGTATCTCCGAAAGTGTCTGTTGGGTTGGCACGAATCGAGACTGGGATTTGTCACTCCGTGTGACGGAGAGGTATCTCTGGGCCCACTTGGTAAGACATCATCATAATGAGCTCAATGTGACTAAGGAGTTAGCCACGGGATGATGTGTTACGGAACGAGTAAAGAGACTTGCCGGTAACGAGATTGAACAAGGTATAAGGATACCGACGATCGAATCTCGGGCAAGTATCATACCGGTAGACAAAGGGAATTGAATACGGGATTGATTGAATCCCCGACATCGTGGTTCATCCGATGAGATCATCGTGGGGCATGTGGGAGCCAACATGGGTATCCAGATCCCGCTGTTGGTTATTGACCGGAGAGGTGTCTCGGTCATGTCTACGTGCCTCCCGAACCCGTAGGGTCTACACACTTAAGGTTCGATGACGCTAGGGTTATAGGGAAATAGTGTACGTGGTTACCGAAGGTTGTTCGGAGTCCCGGATGAGATCCCGGACGTCACGAGGAGTTCCGGAATGGTCCGGAGGTAAAGATTCATATATAGGAAGTGAGGTTTTGGTCACCGGAAATGTTTCGGGCGTCACCGGTAACGTACCGGGACCACCGGAAGGGTTCCGGGGGTCCACCGGGAGGGGCCACCGGCCCCAGAGGGCTGCATGGGCCACAAGTGGAAGGGAACCAGCCCCTAGGTGGGCTGGTGCGCCTCCCACCCCAGCCCAAGGCGCAGCACAAGGGTGAAGGGGGGCAAACCCTAGAGCAGATGGGCCCTAAGGCCCACCTAGGGCTGCGCCCCCTCTCTCCCTCCCTGTGGCCGCCGCCCAGATTGGATCTGGGGCTGCCGCCGGCCCCCTAAGGGGAACCCTAGGGCGCAGCCCCTCCCCTCCCCTCCTCCTCTATATAGTGGTGAGTTTTGGGGCTGCCAACACACGAGTTTTCCCTCTCTCTCGGCGCAGCCCTACCTCTCCCTCTCCTCGTTCTCCGTAGTGCTTGGCGAAGCCCTGCCGGAGTACCACGCAGCTCCACCGCCACCACGCCGTCGTGCTGCCGGAGCTCTTCCTCAACCTCTCCTTCCTCCTTGCTAGATCAAGGCGTAGGAGACGTCACCGGGCTGCACGTGTGTTGAACGCGGAGGCGCTGTTGTTCGGCGCTTAGATCGGAATCGACCGCGATCTGAATCGCTGCGAGTACGACTCCACCAACCGCGTTCTTGTAACGCTTCCGCTTAGCGATCTTCAAAGGTATGAAGATGCACTCTCCCCTTACTCGTTGCTGGTTTCTCCATAGATAGATCTTGGTGAACACGTAGGAATTTTTTTGATTTACTACTACGTCTCCCAACAGCTCCACACACAGCTCGTGGTTGCAGTACGGGGCACGCCGTCGCAGCTCCACCACCGTCGCTGGTGTAACTCGACACGTTGCCTGGCGCTGGTCCCGACAAATCCACTATGGTCGCCGGTTGAAGCTTTTCTCATATACGGTTGAACCTGTCTTTGTCAATGGTTGCAACATTTCTGGCTGCACATTGACTCGGTTGAAGCTTTCTTTCTTGCCGGTTGAAGCTTTTTTTATCTACGGTCGAAGCTTTTTCGTCAATGGTTGCAACTTTTTCGTCTGAGTAGCTCGCCTGGTTAAAGCTTTCTTTGTCGTCTCGTTGAAGCTTTTTTCATCTAAGGTTGAAGCATTTGGCGATGCTGGTTGTAGCAAAAAAGGGGCGCCACTATGCAATGTAGCAAAATGCGATGCTGGTTGCAGCCGGATGGGATGCCCATTGTAGCAATTTGTGATGCCGGTTGTAGCATGTAGCAAAAATACAACGACGCCGTGAGTTGCTCGGAGCAGCGCCGGTGTCCTCATAGCCCGTGCTTGCCGCGCTCGTCGTCCATGATCGCAGCTCTCCTGGACACCGGTTGCAGCTCCCGTCGGCAGTAACCATGGCGTGTGATGCATGAATGGAGGAGAAAAGGAGAGAGAAAGAAACAGAGAAAAGGGATTGCATGAGAACAGGAAGGAAACGAGTGCACGGGAGCTACGCTGTGAACAGATAAGGAATCTGGAGTGAGAAAGCGACATGTGGGACCCGGAACATGTGAGGATGAGTCTCACGAGTGGCGTGCGACCGGCCCAGCGTTCGGCCGGCGCGCCGACGTAAAACGTTTCCCTTTGGTTAATTGCAATTTCAAATCTCGAGTGAGTGGCATACAATTGCAAGAGAATAAGACTAGTATGTTTTTTAACGTATATTTTTATTCTTACTAGTCGTAAAAGTTTTACATCTGGTTGTCTATTTATGGTACTGTCTCTTGTTTTCCATGATGTTAATCGGATATGCCCTCTGGTAGTCTTTACTAGAAGGGTTGGATTTCTTTCAAAAATCACTTTGTTTTAAATTATAAGGCGTATTGATTATTTTGAAAGGTCAAACCTTTTAAATTTGATCAAATTTGTAGAGAAATATATCAAATCGTTATTTTAAGATTCATCACGGAATAAATTTCTATACTTATTTTGTTTAATATTCTGGATGTCGATATTTTTGCTATGAACTAGGTCAAAGTAAAAGAATTTTGACTTTCCAAAAAACTAATACGGTCAAAGTTAAAGATATTTTTGGAACAGATGGAATATTTGGTTTGGCTGGTGGGGGAAATGATAGAGTGTGTTTTGTTTGTATTTATAATATGGTGATTTAGTGGGCCTTTCATGGTATGATTCTATGTTATCCGCTAACAAACCTATATTTATTGGGGAAATTTTTGTGTTGGTTGCATGTACTATATTGGTGTTACAATATCACATGGTCACACTTCTTTTCTAGGTGATGGAAGGGTGCGCAAGATTGATATGTTTTTATAAGTCAGTTGCTGCTGATTGATTTGAAAAACCGTTGGCCCAATCAAAATCGTAAACCAAATTCAAAATTGAATACCTCGATTGAATGAAAGAGTTTCAAAATTAAGGAACATAGTGAAATAAAAGAATTAAATGAGAGCTTGACAAATTATTTACCCGGTCAAAATCAGATGACCCAATTCTAAAGTGAATATCTCAATTAATTGCGAGGCCTTAAAATTTGGATGCATGGTGTATAGTAAACAGAATTGAATGAAAGAGCTTTGAGAATTGTTCACCCGGTCAATATCGGGTAATCCAAATCTAATTGAAGACTTCAATTGAATATGTAGTCTTTAAAACTAGAGAGCTTAGTGTTATAAAAGATTACTAAAAAAACGTCAGAGTCATCCAAACACTGGGGTCATTGTTGTGGTAGGCTGTGTTTCAACCAACATGCACTTTTGAGCGCAGGCTACATGATATACATAGCCTAGGGAAGCGCCATGCCTTGCTTATAGCGAGGCGCACCTCCCTAAATGGGCCGTCCCAGCGGGTAGGAGGCCACAAACTCAGTTTTTTTTGTTTTCTTATTTATGTTTTTACACTCATTTTTTACTTTCGTTTATAGTTATAAATATTTTAGAAAAATATATAAAAATACTTTATATAACACATTTCAAAAAATGCTAACCATACCTATAAAGAATGCTAATGTGTATCGGAAACATGTTTTTCGTGCATACAAAAAATATACAATGTGTATGAAAAAATTCGATCATGTGTTTTAAAAATATTAATTAAGCATTTTAAAAGGTTAATAAAGTATTTTTCTAAAAATTAGTCAAGCTCAAAAAATGTTAAATGTTGTAGCAAAAAAAAAATCCTTATTAGGTATACAAAAAATGTGTACATGGAAAAAAAATCTGTATCAAACACTGTTGATCATGTATTCCGAAAGAGTTAATCAGTTATAAAAAAAGGTTTCTGACGTATACAAAAAATGTACAACTTACATTAAATAAAATTAAATATCAAAACTGTCAAAAAGTTAATTATATCTTTAAGAATCTTTAAACATGCATATAAAAAATGGCTTGGTGTATACGGAAAATGTATTTGTGTGTAGAAAAATGTCTATTGCCATAAAAATGTTCACCGTGTATTTAAAAAATGTTTCCAAGGTATTCAATTTTTTCATTTTTTTTAAATTGTTATTTTTTTATTAAAAGCAATTTAGATCTATAGCAAAGTGTATAATGTGTATGAAGAAAGTAGGCATCAACAAATATAAGTTTTGGTAAATTTTAATCACGTGTTTGAAAATGTTAAACTTGTGTGCAAAATATGTTTTTGATGTATATGAAAAATGTTGAATGAGTACTGAAAAAGGTTTACATGTGTTGAAAACAATATAACAATAAGAATGGACCAGAAAACAAAGAAAAACTGTGAAAACTAATAAAAACCAAAATATAAAAATATAAACCGAAGAAACCCAATGAAAATGAAGTGTGAAACCCGAGAAGAAACAAAACAAAAATAAATAAAACTGAGAAAGGAAGAAAAACAAGAAGAAACAAATGAAACTGAGAGAAACTAAGAAAACAAAGAAAAAAGCAAAATAAAGTAATCATGAAAGAAATGAATAAAACCACGGAACAAAGAAAAACAAAAAACAGAATACATAAGAAAAGGCGGTGAAAAAGCCAAATAATCAGTAAATCCCAAAAAAACCCAATAGAAACTAACACACATTATCAAAAAAGCGCCCAGAGAAATCGCTCCCATAGTAACCATAGCGGGTCCGCCCACTAACGCTCGACGTAGAAAACAAGATATACATATTTCATAGAGCTAGCTAATAAAACTTTCGTTAACTTCAAATAGGCTATTCAATGCAACGACAAATAAAGAAGAACAAGTGCCAGAGCTAAGAGCTAATATATCCCTAGTATATGCATCGATAAAGGAATGATAAGAGCTATGAGCATCGTTTATTAAACTACACTACGGCTAATGCATATAAGGACAAATCAACTAGAAAAAACTGTTGCAAAAGAAACCCATGGTTTAAGCTTATTCGTTCGTGCTAGGATAAAAAGCTAGATAGAAGAACTAGAGGCCGCCAAGGTCTTCAACCATTAGACAAGCAGGTAGGATCCTTTGATTACTACTTGAATCAGAAAGCTAGAAGAGGAATTCTTTCAATTGCGAGACGAATGGTGATGTCACACAAAGCGAGATATTGTCACGGGCGGGCTTATGTCTTGCCTGAAGCGAGCCTGTAGGACGTCTTGCTTCAAGCAGCTACCCAATGGGACTGGCCCAACGTCGACAGGCCTTCAGAGATCGTTTACTTCCCTTTTTACATTTTTGCATTTCGTTTTCTTTACTTTTTCTTGTATTTCAGAATATATTTATTACAGAATAACTTAATATACAAATTTTTAAAATGTTAATTGCGCAAAGCGTATGTTTATAATGTATTATAAAAATGTTAAGGATGTATATAAAAATGTTTATAATGTATACGAACATTATATAATGTGTAGGAGAAAAACAGGCAGCAAAACGTATGTAGGAAGAAAAATGTTAATTATGTATTTGAAAACATTAAGCGTTTAAATAAAAATGTTCCTAATGAATGAAAAGATGTAAAATACTTATAAGAAAATTAGACATAAAATATATATGTTTTTGAAAAATATTAAACATGTATATAAAAATGTTCCCGACATATAAAAATAATATACAATGTGTATTAATAAATTAGAAATAAAAAAACATATTTTTCAAGGTCATCATATGTTTTTTAAATGTATAGATAAAAATGGTGCTGATGTATACAAAAACTGTACAATATGAATGAAAAAGGTAAACATAAAAAAATATGTTTTCAAATAATGTTCGTCATGTATTTGAAAATGATAAATATAACTTCCGAACGATCGGAAATTAACTACAGATCAAAACGACCCCATGGCGTGTGCGCACGTCGGTCGATCCACTTTGACTCTCTCCCGGTTTGCTTGCTAGTAAATCCCTCATCCCCCCTTTATTTTGAGCGGCCTTACATGGATCCGATTGACTAAGTCGTGCAAAAATTAATGTGACAGACACGATTCAAACCTTGCACCTCTTAGGTGCCAACTCAGCTAGCCGACACCTCAGATACGTTGTGTTTCTTGAAAGAATGAAAGCAAATACGCTATTTAACCAGTCTTATCTACTACTCCCTCTGTTAAAAAATAAGTGACTCAACTTTGTATTAACTTTGCACTAAAGTTAATACAAAGTTGAGTCACTTAATTTGGGACGAAGGGAGTACATTTGCACACAAACAAGTTAGTTCAATTTCAGATTTTTTCACATTTAATTTTTTTTTACCCATCAAACCTAGTGATCGGCGAACCAGCAACCTAGCTCATCCATTCATCCGTTGTTTTTTAAAAGTTATTTGGCAAACATTTCGATTTTTTGAGACGCCGTTGAACGTCTCGCTCGATACCCTCGGTAACTCGTGTGTAAATTGCATGGTAATATACTCACAACAGGCATGCTAACTGTTTGATCCGAGAGAAAAAAGTTGTTGAAAAACATCCTGTGATAACTCATGTGTAGATATCATGATAATATATGCACAACAAAGTTGATAACTTACTTAGCTCAGGCATGATAAACTTTTTGACCCGAGAAAATAATTATTTGAAAAACACCCTGGTACTCATGTGTAAATAGTAGCTTGATAACTTTTTTGTTTTTATTTTCATGAGTTTTCTCTAGCGCATCATAGTTGTTCCACTTCATCATTGTAGTAGGCATCTCCACCAACACTCGGAGGATGGTGACGGCGTTGTTGGTGCTGTGATCAATGAGGCTTCTACAGGACAAGCAGTCCGATATGTAGGAGATTTTGGCGAAGGGGAGGTGGCAGGTCGTTTCGAAAGGATGGTAATTTACGCATCACAAACATGATAGCTTACGTACAAACATCATGGTAATTTTGGTTTGGCGGGCGGGGGGGGGGGGGGGGGGGGGGGGTGTTGTTGAAACATACCGCCCGATAAAGTTTGTGTGAATAGCATGGTGACTTACGCACCACGGACCTGATAACTTAAGTGCAAACATCACGGTAACTTTTTGATCCATATCAGTTTTATAAAATATACCCTGGTAACTTATGTGTGAATATCATGATAATTTACGCACCACGGACCTGATAACTTAAGTGCAAACACCACGGTAGGTTTTGATCCATAAAAAATGGTAAATATACCCATGCAAATTATATGTGAATATCATGATAATTATCCATCACAGGCCTGATAACTTACGTGCAAACACCATGATAATTTTTTTGACCAGGAAAAAAGTTGATGAAAAATACCCCCAATAACTTTTTTTGTGAATAACATGATAATTTACACACGCGGACCTAATAATTTAAGCATAACACCATGGTAACTTTGAGAGGGGGGGGGGGGGGGGTGATGAAATATACACCCTCCCGGGGTAAATTTTGTGTGAATAGCATTAACACACACATTTGCAGACCCGATAACTTATGTACCATGGTCCTGATAACTCTGGCAATGTGGGCGGGGGTGGGAGGTTGAAACATACAACGATAACTTATGTGCAGATAACATAATATTTTACCTATCGAAGATATGCTAACTTATGTACAATCCGCGCGGTAATTTTGAACCAGGAGAAAAACAATAGTTGAAACATACAACGGTAACTTTAGTAAATAGCACTATACTTTATGGACCACCGACATGTTAACTTATGTGCAAAACACCATGATAACTTGTTCAAACTAGAAGCAAAAAAAAAAGTACGACAAATACAAGTCATATGGGAGTCCCTCTGTAGATTCACACGTATAGAACGTCATCATTTTTTTTTGAGGAACTGGCAGATTGTACTGCCTATATATTAAGGAGGAGTGAAAAGTGATACAAATGTTAGGGTACTGACCAGGTTTTTAGGTGCCCTCCACCAAAAACAGAAAAGAAAAATCAATCAGGTTCAGGTTCCGGGCTGTTTTCCACATCCGAAAGCCAATGGACAGAAAGAGCTGGCTGTAGGATGTCCTGCTTAATGAGCTGGAGGATGGCAGATTCCTGAAGCGCCTTCTGATCGAACACTCGTCGGTTTCTTTCCTTCCAGATGTTCCAAGCGGTGTAAATAGCTGCAGTTTTTCCCCTCTTTCCCAGACTGCAAGCGAAGTCATTCCACCAAGAAGCAATGGAACCTGCCTGCTGGGCCGCGGTGACAAGGGTTGGAATGTTGAGGTCTTCCACGACAAGGAACCAGACAGCACGGGCAAAGGGGCAATGGAGAATCAGGTGTAGGGGAGTCTCATCTTGCTGGTCACAAAGGTTGCACATTTCAGAATGAGGAATTCCTCTAGTGGCCAGGTTGTCATTGGTGAGGATCCGGCCACGTAACCACACCCACATGAAGAAGTGACATTTAGGCTCAACCTTGGCAGACCAGAGCTTGTCGAAGTGCAAGTTGGTGAAGGAGCCAGCGAATTGGCATTGGTAAGCAGAGGCGGCTGAATACATTTTGGAGTCGTTCCAAAGCCACGAAATGGAATCCTCAGTCCCAGCCGATAGGGTGACCTGCTGGACTTGGTGCCACAAGGAGAGGAATTGGGTGAGCTCGGTCTGTTGGGAGATACGGTGCAATCCCAGCAACCACTTGTCGTTCTCAATGGCATCGTGAACGGTGATCCTCTTGCGGTAGCAGAGTCTGAAAATGTCGGGAGCAAGAGTGCGAGGAGCCTGACCCTCGAGCCAGCGGTCATGCCAGAAGCTGGCCGTAAGGCCATTGCCAACCGAGATGGTGGTGCATGCCGAGAAGAGGGCCAAATCCTCCTCATCGCAAGGCAGTTCAGAACCAGCCCAAGGCCGCGCCTTGTCCGTCCAGTCATACCATTTCCAGTCCTCGCCCTCTTTCCAATTCCATTCTACTCTCCCTATCAGGAAACTAATATAAGATCTTTTAGATCAAGTTGCTGTCCAGAGATTTTCTTTATGCAGAGTAACAAAGAGCACAGGACAACTTGATGCCAGTTATTAGAACTTACAAAAAACAAATTGACTATTTGGACAAACAATGAAGAAACGTACCGCTACTCTTAGTCACATCAATTTTGTGGAGACTTCAGTTCAAATTCATCGACTTGTGCGAAAAAGGATGACACAAACCGATGACAGCGGCACAAGATTACCAAAAATGATGCCAGAATCACAAAGGTCATCTTCGATCACTCCGCTAATTTTGTTTGAAACAACATTGAACCAGCATCCATAGTGTTCCATGCATTCATCCAAAACGAGCAACAGACGTTGGATGCAGCCACTTACTGCCTCAATAGAGTTCGACAGAACAAAAAACATAATCAAATTCAGCAAATATATGAACTACTTTGGCTGGTCGTGACCTAGCGGCCGCCAAGGGTTCAGTCCCAGCATTTGCATACTAGGATGCACATAGCCAAAACGAGCAACGATTCAGCAGATTATTTCCTTGGGTGACACGCTGACTCTGCGATCACCGTCAGCTTTTCATTATCCAAATCATGTGTCTTGTCTCCACATTCAGGCAGCCTCGACTCCAGTGTCTGCCAGCCACAAAAATGCACTCTTCTCAGCTCATTGTAGATAGGCAAAAGTACATTGCTCTTTGCGGAACTGAAGGAGACGTACCGTGCTCGCAAGGGTTTCTGTCAGCTGGTTGATCTCTTGAGGGCTCTCTGAATTTGTGTTGCTTCCCAAGTGTGTTCTAGCGGTGAAGAGTTCGTCCTTTGGCTTAGCATGGGCATCCCTACATGATATGAAGTCAATTAAGTTAAGTAAGTTTACCCCCGGCGCCTACTACATGACATAATCCGGTTGCTTAGTTGCTATAGAAAAATGACACAATGCAATACACACTGACCTGTCCAGTGCATCATTCTCATTCAACATCGGCAAGACTTCTGTTTTCGAGAATAGGAGGCTGTGATGGCTCACACCTGCTATTCCTTGTTTCTCCAGAAACTGGATGTGCTCCCTCAGCGACTCATCCCTGGAACATGCAATACAGGCAGGCAGATTAACTTCTCAGCAAAGAACATATAGTTGTCACCAACTATTGTTATCAGGGATCAGGGAACTCCCTGTACAGCCAATTCAAACAAAAACTGGTTGTTACATTTTCCTTTGGGTAACCCTCTCATCATGTTATGAGGAATTAAAGCCTTTTTGTACTAGTTAAAGCCAGATATGTACTAGGCAGTAGTTAAAGCCAGTTCCGTCTCATGCATATGTTAAAAGTATATGGAAAAATAGTCAGAGTGTTGATATCATCAGAATTAATGGAACAAAAGCAAATGTCTTACATGTCCAGCTGCTGTCCATGCTCTTCTTGCAATTGTTTCTGCGTAAGGGAAACATCAAACCCCTGTTCTGGCAGACTAAAGAGCTCTCGAATGTCCTGAAGATATGCAAAAGAATTAACCACAGTATCTATAGTTAGACATCCAGCAAGAGTAAGCAATGATAAGTAACAGTATCATGACAAGTACACTCTTGCTGAAGTAACGCGTCTGTTCTTTCTTCTCCGTGGCTGCCCTAAACAAAGCATCCTTGAGGACCTGGAAAAAAGAATTATGCGATTCTGTGAGGTGGGAGTATGGCAGCCTAGAGATGTCATATGAAAAACATTTGAGCAAGAAAATTCTAGATCATATTTGAACCTGCAGTTTGTATATCTTTTCTTCGACGGTTGCAGATGTCATTAAGCGGTATACGATCACATCTTTTGTCTGTCCAATTCGGTAAACACGATCAACGCTCTGATTGTCCGTACTGTAAAAAGGAAGATCGTGTTATGGAATAGAAAATTTGCAGTGACAAGCATTCTATAAAAGCAAAAGGAACACACTTGATGATGATGTGCCTTTTTGGGGGTACCTTGGATTCCAAGCAGGATCGACTACTATGACACGAGCTGCCTTGGTGAGTGTTAGTCCAAGACCACCGACTTTTGTGGTCAGTAAAAATATTTGAGCTCCGAGGCCGTCTTGGAAGTCCTGGATATGCAAGCGGATAATTCGTAATCAGCATGAATCCATGGCACAAAACAACATTGAAAAGGGGAAGTGCAAAAAGGAACCTTCACAATCCTTTCCCTCTCAGAAATCTCAGTGGTGCCATCCATGCGCAAAAAGTTGTAGCCCTTTAACAATATAGCTTCCTGTTGCAATAATCGAATGCATTACGACAGAGAAAGTGTGTTTCACCCACAGCTAGGTTCAAACAATACAGAAAATAAGTGAACATCCAAACCTCAAAGCTGTTTTTCATAATAGAGTTGTACACTTTGGTGCCAGCAGTACATCAAAAATGCCAAAAGTCACTAGTCATGTTAAAGCTCATGTTATCAGACAATTTCCTCTCTCAAGTAATTTTACTTCGTTATTAAAGAACACATGAATGTGATATGTCTCTTCTGTTGTATAAAAATGTCTAAAGCCAATCAACTAACAAAGTTTATATTGAACAGGACATGATATCAGAGTTTATCATGTATGTGAAAAACAGAAACACAACAATGCACACAAAACAATAACTCTAACCTGAATACTATATATCACAAAAACACGGCATGAATTCCAGCACAGACAAGAATTGATAACATACCTGAATCAGGTTTAGCATTTTACAAGTCTGAGAAAAAATCAGAACATGGTGTCCCTCTTCAAGAAGATTCCTCTGCGACATTAGATTAACCATTTGAGTTTACATAAAGAAATGCAGAGTACATTACTATTTACTAACAACAAATATGTATCAAAGAATGCTTACCAACAAGGACATGATAAAAGATAACTTGCATGAGACTTCTTCACCAGCTTGCAGTGCATCATCACCCCGAGCCATATCTGCGAGGTTCATGGCCATATTTTCAGCCATTACCATATCCTGATTATTTGACATTCCATCCATGCCTTCCAGGATGTCCTCAGCAGCTCGCTTCGTCAATATCAGTGGGTGATCACATATTTTCTTTAATACCTGTTGAAGAGAAGGAAAAACACGAAACAAGCATAAATGCACCAAAGAGCATGCACAAAAAAAGATAAATTAAGTCCATAAATTTACAATTGCCGCCTCCCATACAAGATATACTCTCTCCATTTCATTTTATATGGGCTATTTTTGTTTAGCTCGGAGGCAATGAAAACAATTAATACTTAGAAAAAAAAAGCTAATCGGTATGCAAGTTTAGCAATAAATGATGAAGAGAGTAAGAGGTAAATGAGTGAAAGAGAGACAAAAGGTCATAGTTCTACAAGTATGTCTTATATTTTGACAGAATATTGCAAAACTAGCTCAGAGTGAGTATACAATGAGCACACCTGAAGAGAACTAAAGGACTACATGAGAGCAAAGTCTTTGAAGCTTATACTTACTGTGAGAGCAGCCAAGGGATTTCCTTGCGATGCTAAATTAACCAGCTCACAGTTCAGAAAAGCTTTATATAGTTGCCTCTGCTCCAAAAGACAGACAAATTGCAAAATCATCATTTGCCAATTACTCGACCAGTTTTACATCAATGACATAAAAAATTATACCTGGCAATCTGTTAATTTCAGCCAGATAATTAGCTCACTCTTCTTCGGAAGCTGTTTATCATCTGTCAAACAAGTCTCAAGGGACACTTCATTTTTCATACGTCGCAAGAAATATGGCTTTATCCGTTCCCTTAATTCCTGTGAACAAAAGTCAAGTACGAACAAAAAATATAACGTGTTTAGTTCAGTTGGCTCCAAGTTATCATCCGAAAGGATGAGTAAACATTTCCACAATCTAATGCGGCAAATTTAGACGGCTTAATCCATCTTGCTTGCCCTCTCATGGTTCAACTAGAAGTGGACATGCGCTTATATGAAATTTGAATGCAATTATACAATTGCTTTCGCATGTCAAATCAGATTAAAGTACTACTTAGCTAATATATGGATCAAAATGTAGTTTCTCAACAGAATCATAATGACAAGAAGTAATGCATTGCACATATTGCAATATATCAAACATGATGACCTTTTACAGCAATAAAATGCCGACATACCAAAAAGTAAAAATGCAGAGACACTAAGTTGTCTCACTAGAATAGCAACAAGTAGGCTTGGGTAGTACATATCTCTTGGACACAAACACAGAAAAAGACAGGTACCTTTGC
The DNA here is from genome assembly GCA_039707655.1 of Elymus sibiricus. Lineage (NCBI taxonomy): Eukaryota > Viridiplantae > Streptophyta > Magnoliopsida > Poales > Poaceae > Elymus > Elymus sibiricus. Next base: position 485,472,190 of record CM077665.1, read on the forward strand.
TACATTTGAGCCTATGTGCTTGGCTCGGTTGCTAGCGGTCTTGTCATTTCCTCGATTTATAGGCAATTCATAGCTTGTTCTGAACCTGCAAAAATAGGGACAAATAAATAACACCAGATGGCGCCGCAAAACAAGGCAGTATCACTAATGCAGGAAAATAAGAGAGTGAGATAATTACTCTGTCTTATCACCCAAGACTTCCGGGCAACAAAAAGAGAACAGCGCCCACATTTCCTACAAGAGTACGCATGCTTATTTGAATTGGTAATAGCAGGACAATATATATAGGAGCAAGTAAAGTACGAGTTCTTTAGGAATTTCAGATAGGTTTTACCTTCAAATTATTTTGTATAGGTGTTCCACTGATGGCAATCCGATGGACACAAGGTATTTCAAATAGGCTTTGGGCTCTTTGTGTCTTGGGGTTCTTGATAAAATGTGCCTCGTCAAGAACAACATAATTCCAAAACTTCCCCTCCTCCTCGTCGTCAGCATCATTATAGAAGTCCCCTCTTATTAGCCTGTAGTTGATCCGGGCAATATCATATGTTGTCAATAGGATACCCCCTTCCTGTAACAAGACAGTAAATAGCTGATGTAACTCATGAAACATCTTGAAAGAACAAGCTATGTATTCCTTTAAATGGAGCTTATGCGAAAATGTTTCTTTGCGTGAAATTGACAGTTCGGATAAAAAGCGAGCATATGAATGACCAGCAGGAGACAATTATGTTAGAAAACTAAACCTAACCAAACCTTGAAGGCATGTTGAAGCTCAAAGTCACGAGCATCAAGGTTGGAACCAGAGTAGCTGTAAAAAGAAAAAGGAATCAGTTAGCAGCAATTGACAGGGCTTGAACTGCACCAATTTGAGGAAAAAAGACGATATGCTGTGAAATAGGGGTTCCTACTCGCTGATCATGTGCCTGAGACCGACCACTGTAAGCTCCTTGATCCAATGTGTGAGAAGTGTCTTCGGGGCTATGACTAGCACCCTCCGGATTAAACCAGAATGGAACAATCCTGCCAAGAAGGCAGAAACCTGCAAGATAAAATTAAAGATGCAAGTCTGTCAATCAGGAATTCAGGACATTGCATCACCAACTTGGTACTGAAACATATGCTGTGGGTGAAGGAAACAAGTGCCAATTCAGTTTGCAGACAACAGGCTAATTAATTAGCATGGAAACAAGTATAATTAAGCATGCGATGGCAACGAAATAAATTATATCCTTGTCTGATAAGTTAACTAAATACAGCAAGTATAGTTCATATACTGTCCAGTCTTTCTATACATGCTTAAACGCAAGACAATCTAGATGAAAACATAGGAAGCCGTGGAGCGTTAAAGTACCATTCCAAGTTAGTAAAATTTATCCTTGTGTCAGATGATATATAGTAGTAATTGGTTTCAGTCCCTTAAATGCAGAAACTAAAGATGCAGCTGTTTTCAGAGTAATTTCTGCAGTCTAACTAGTAGCAGCAAATATCCACAAGAATCTTCTAATCTAACAGTAAGAGAGCCATAAACGACTGAAACAAGTAGACTAAAGGCTCCACTGATCCTTGCTAACACTAAGCAGGAGTACAATTAAGGGTAAAACAGAGCCAATGAAGGTGGGATGGATACAAGTTATTTTTCGAGAAGGGGGGGATGGATGAATGACAAAGGGTTAGAGGGAGGGAGGGAGGGACCTGCATCGTCTTGCCAAGTCCCATGTCGTCCCCCAGGATTCCACCGGTTTCCCTGCAATGCAGAGACCAGAGCCAGCTGAGCCCCTCGCGCTGGTGGGCGTACAACATCTTGAACACCCTTGCAGGGAGCCTGTAGGGCGGCTTGCCGCTCCCGGCGGCGGCCTCCATCAGGAAGTCATCCTCCTCCGCCTCCTCCTCCCACTCCTCCGTGTCGGTGTCGCGGTGGTTTTCCTCCTCCTGGTCCTCCGTCTCGTCCTCGTCGTCCCTGCAGTCTAGAAATATCCCGCCGGGCTCCTCCGTCTCCCATCTGGCAACATCGGGCTGGTCGTCGTCGGAGATGTCGCTGAGCTTGCACAGGCGCCGGCGGCCTGGCAGCCTCACCTTCCTCATGCCCGCCAGCTGAGGCTCTACGTGCACGGAAGGCGACCGAGTTATTAGGCACCGATGGATGGATGAATGGATGAAACGATCGACCCCGCGGGTTGGTAGACAGTTCGTCGGCGATGATACCTGCTGAGTCGTGGAGGTCGTCGTCGGAGGGATGGTCCAAGTCCAAGGACCATGGGTGGTGGGTGGGGTCGCTTCGCTTGCGTCTCTCCTTTCCGCGCAGCGCTGCGCTGCGCTGGAGGCGTCGAAGAAGGTGGAGGGAGAAGGCGGTGTGGGGAGTGAGAGGTGAGCTCCGTGAGAGGCCAGCCGAGCGAATACGAAGAGGAGAGGAGAGGAGAGGAGAGGAGAGGAGTGCTCAAAATGGGGGGCGGGAGGGAGTTAACGGAAGGAAGACGGGAGTTCGAATTTCGAATTTCGAAATCCCCCCATCTCTCTCCTTCTCACGCAAGCCAAGCTGCCGCCTTGGGAAGGAACGGCGACGCCTCGCCTCTCCTCCCGTTACGTCCCGTCTCCTCGCCTACAGTGACTGGGTGTGGGTGGCTTCAATGAGTTTGTTTGACTAGCTACTGAGTAGGAGTAGTCTTATTAAGTAACTACTGGTGCGCAAAAATTTATGCACCGGTGAGATTTTTTTAGGAAAGTCCTTTACGTGTTTTACTTGGGCGGGTGTGTGCTTTCCAGTTTCCAACCACGTGAGAATGAGTTTGAACATCACTGTAGGCCTGGTGCAATGGTAGTGGGGCTTGGTACATGGGTGTGTCCTTTCCAGCCGACATGGTTTAAATCCTATGCAAGCCAATTTTTCTCAATCCACGTTTTATTTATTGTGAAAAAAAAAATCGATCAAGGGATGGGAGAAGCGGGTGGAGCCATAGATGTATCGTTCGGATCTGTTACTAACGAGCGATCAGTCGGAAGTTATCGCTGTCCATTTGAAAAATATTAACTAGTATAAAAACATGTGTTTATGATGTTTACGAAAAAATGTTAAATCTGTATGTAAAAGCTTGACAACGAAATGTATGTTTGAAAAAAATGTTAATCAATTGTTTGAAAAATGTTGATCATGTTATCAAAAGCAAATTAACATGTATAAAAATCTATTCCTACTCTATAAGGAAAGAGGAAAAACCGCAATGATAATTGACAAAAGAAACAAAAACAATCAAAGAAAACCTATGAAAACCAGTGCAAAAGAATTAAAACAGTAAAACCCGAGAAAGAAAGAAAGAAAACCGTTGAAAACCAAGAAAATAAAAAAATTAATGGTAAAAAATAAAGGAAATAGGAAACAAAAGAAAGAAGCCATGAAAACGGAGAAAGAAACACAAAAACAAAAGAGAAATAGAGAAGAAAGGAAGTAACAACCCACTAAAAACCTAAAAAGAAACGAAAAAACACAATGAATAGCAAAGAAAAAACAGAAAACAAAAAAAGGTAAAAAAACAAAATACCAGAAGAATAAACGAAAAGAAATGTAAAAACCCGACGCGAACAGCGGACTCATACTGGAGCGTGCAAGAAATCATTCGGTCGTGACTTGTTTCCATGTCCTGTTGAGCGAGATATAAACTCTCGCATATAGTCGCTGCGCACTCCGCCCTGGGCGTGTCACCTTTTGCTCAGAGCGATTCCTAGTTGGCCCAGGCTCAATGCGACAAGAGACTTGCATCTGCTGCCATTCAAAAATAACAATGTTCATCCATTCAAAAATATGTTCATGAACATTTACAAAAAATTTTAATAAAAATGTTCACCATTCAAAAATATGGTCATGAACTTTTATAAAAACGTTTATAGAATGTAAAATTTGTTCGTGCAACTTTTGGAAAATGTTCATCCCATACGATTTTTTTAACATTCACAAATGTGCACATGGTTAAATAAAAGTTCATTAAAATGTAAAAAAATTGTTCATGCAATTTTTATAAAATATTTTTCAGATGCAAAAAATATGTGTACACTAAAATCAAAAGGATTTAAAAACATTGCGAGTTTGTAAAAAGGAAACAATGTAAAAACAAAAACTAACTTAAACGAAAATGGAATGGAAAAGAATAAGAAAGCTTATAAAAACTGAAATAAAATGATAAAAACAAGTAAAGAGGAACACACACACACAAAAAATCTCGACAAAAGTTTCCAAAACCAGCCTCACATCTACATAGAAAGTTCCCAAACCGTTTAAAAACAGGCAAGCGCTACCGCTTCTTGGCCACAACCCGCTTTCGAGCGTCAAAGGCAAGCGCATCCGCCTTGTAGTATGTAAGATATAGCACTGATGCCCTGCCCTTAGGCGCCGTGCGGAATGAAAACAGGTAAATAGGCCCAAACCTCTCTCTTTGATATCTTTAACCTGCTTGGATTTTACATTTGAAAGCACAGGAAGAAAACAATACAATTGAGATGGCTCATAATGTATGTACTTTACGGGATTTTGTGTCTTCTGAAAACTGGAGGAAGGCCTCAATCTATTTAATTAAGAAGGGCATCATCGAGTTAATTAGCCAAAAACCAAGCAAAATCGCCCCAACACGCCCACGAAGCCATTGTCATGGAGCACAACAAAAGACCATCAATGACACGCTCACCGCAACAGCTGCACGAAGCCCATGTTGTCTAGGCCAAAAGTTTGGCCACACACGCATGTTTGTAAGAAGTGTCTTTGGATGATGCATAAAAATAAACACACGATTGTAGAGAGAGAGTGTAAGTGTGTTGGTCCTTTAAAAAGGTCTAAGCACATGTTAAGATTCCTATGAAAGGGCGAAGGTCACATAAATGAATTTTATAGTAATTTGGTAACACCAATTCATGATCCAAATATCTTGATATCTACTTATAGATGGGGTCAGATAGTGGCGGGACAGTCTGGACCCCCGTCATTGGTATTTCGGCCTGCTAGAGCGGCGGGTACGAGAACAAATCCATCACAAGTATCATGGCGTCAGTGGCGAGGAAGAGAAGGGGTATATATATGTCTAGCCACAAAGGGGTATGAGGGAGGAGAATTATATGTGGGCCCGTGGCTTCATACATTGCGTGCTGGCATGTCAAACATTCTGACCAATATCCGAGCCAATGCTCAACCGTGGCCAGAGAGCTTTGCATAGGTCGAATGTTGGGTCGGACATCCGACCGGACTATATGACTTGGCAGCTCCCCTCGTGTTATCTTCGCGCCAATGGTTTAGTTGTTCTCTTGCGGTTGAACTACTCCATGCCATGAATGAAGCTCGGCTCAAATCTATACATGCACGAGGGTGGGTCAAGTAGTATACCATCCTCGAAGGAGAAAATAAACACGTGAAAACGAGAAAATTCACCTTAGTATATGTAATGTGTGTGTTCCTTGGTGATGGAGCCAAGTTAACAGTGATGATCCTAGGGTACTCCGCACTCACATGTACAAATAACAATTGCACACTTACTCATATGTACAACTACAAGACGCAAATATTATTAGCTCACGTGGGACCACCCCTATTGTAAAACGCACAAATAAATAGAATAGAACGAGCCTTGAACTCAAAATGTTGCTATGGATTTTAGCCACCTCCACTCTAACCAACCAACTCTTTGCATCAATACCATATAAAGCAAACAAATTTACTTATTCAAACACAATGAAATACATCGTTGCGCTATATATTGTCTTTCTTCCCCCAATCGCCTTCCTCGTGTCGTATTTTTGCATATGCATGTCTTAATCATTTGAAAATTTGAGATTCACGTAGATTCAAATCTTGTTGCGCTCTCGTGGTTGTTTGAGTTGCTTAACATTAAAGGCCATGTCATTCAACTCTTTTTTTCTTGTTGGATCCATCTAGCGTTCACACATTACTCATACACCTCACATTAATCCTTCATGATGGGAAGCTAACTGCTCGACTTGTTCTTGATTTTGTAGCATCACACACGCACTGAGCTAGTGATATACCACAATTCATCTTATAATTGCAAGACGTATCACACAGATCAAATAGATGAATGAACACATGCGTTTCACCGATTCCAAAAATAGTTTGGACTACACAAAATATTAGTTTGATTCATCATCAAGCGAAATAATATAACCACTTTTCCCAACTTAAAAAGATAACTTTTGCGATTCATTCTTGTGCACAACATGGTTTAATGGACAACTTTGATCTTTCAGTACGCCAATGCTTTAGCATAATTTATTAGATTTCAGAGTTACTGGCTGCAACTTCCTCTTCACTTTCATATGATATCTCCCCTTTCTCCAAGCCAGCCATGGTGTCATACAAAGGCTTGTTCTTAGTCTCGGGGAGGCAGAGAACCAATAGCCCACCAATGATCGCCAACACGCCGAACACTACAAATGGCACTCGCTCCCCGAGCAACACCACTATGGGTGCTAGTATGGCCCCCATCTGCGACCCTTGGGCCTTGCATCCCAGTGCGACGGTGCGCACCACTGTAGGGAACAACTCTGACGCGTATACGAGTAATAGGTTGTATGTTGCCGCCATTCCAAAGATCCCGACCACCCCACATGCCATCCTTGCCACCCTACAATGACATGCAATTGCATGTGGTTAAAGCAAAGCCCTCTAACTCACCTTGTCACTCACATGCAGAAAACATGAATGCTTTAATTACCTCATGGCACCGACGTCAGCAATAAGAGCGGCGGTTGTGCAGAAGATGCCGCTAAGAAGCATCGAGCCACTGGTGAGTGGCTTCCGGCCGAAGTGTTTAAGGAGTACTGCGGTGAGCAGGTATGCAGGCATCTCAGCGAGAGAGTTAACAACCACGCTAATGTAAAGGTTGATCTTTAGGTTGACCACATTGAGGGTCAACCCAAAATACACCACTGAGCAAAGGAAGGTGATGACCACCAACAGCACGAGCCTAACCCGCGTTGTCCTCGACCGAAACACATCTAAGATAGATGAATTCTCCACGACCTTCTTGTCAAAGTCGTCCTCATCATCGAGCTTGAGCCCGACACCATTTGGGATGCTCTTACCGTTGGTGGATGCAATGTCCCGTAGGACACGCATTGCATCATCTGCGCGCCATCGCACGAGGTACCAACGAGGGGACTCTGAGACAAATGGCATGACAATGAGCACGAAGGCGAGGGATGGCAGAGAGGTAACTATGTACATGATGCGCCAAGAGGACTGGAACATTGTTGCAATGCCTGCGAGGGCTGCTATGCCGCCGGAGAAGAAATAGCAGGTGGATGTGCCAACGACGCCTCGACGTGATGGCCCAATAGGTTCTGTGGCAAGAACGAAGGAGCAAAAGCAAATGCTTCCGGCGCTAAAGCCTGTGAGGAGGCGGAAGGCCGCATAGATCCAATAGTTGGGTGAGAGCGCGGTGAGCAGGCCGAAGCCGCCGCTGAGAAAGCACACCACCTGGAGGGTCCCTTTTCGACCTAGAGAAGAGTCTGAGAGATGTCCAAAGACACCGGAGCCTGCAACCAACCAACATTATGATCACTCACACGACACATAAATGATAAAACAAAAAAATACGCGAATAAACTATGTTTTTGGGTTGTAAGTAAACGTATAACTGAGTGCAAAGATCCCCTAATTAACCAAATCCTAATAAAGAAAAGTCGGAGCCTATATGGAGGAAACACTACCGATATTATCACTTATTTTTTTAGAAGCACTAGCTAATTGCCCATGTATTGCAAAATGACATAGATATTCTTGTAGGTTGGCCCATGATTTACCAACAATTCAAATGTTAACCTGACTGCATAAAAATAGAATTTTATTTTTCCAACATAAGTCTTTATTGGCTTATCAAAGAAAACATGATTTTTTTTGATAAGCAGATACAAGATGAGGCAGTTGAGGAGGTTTTGAGAAGGAAAACAAAACAATAAAAAGAACTAGAGGTGAAAGGGAAAAAATAGAAAAAGATGAGAAAAGGGGACGTAGGTAAAGAATGTTGAATGAGCGGTCGAAAGAACCTTACGACATTTTCAAAGTGAGATGAGATATGCCAGGATCTAGGGATGGCAGTTATGTCCATGGGTATGCGTACCTGAGGCATCCTACCTAAAAATAGCGGACATGGGCAAGACTTGACGAGATTTTGTACCCACGAGTGATGGGTATCCATACCCGCAAAAATAAATGAGTATGACATGGGTATGAAATTGTGTCCATGGTAACCCAATGGATACCCAGAAAATAATAAATGAAAATATGGTCAACACCCAATTCCTATGGCCCAACCCTAAATCCCTTATTCCCTAAATGACCATAGCTCATAGGCCCACATCCATCAGCTCGCCACTCCTTTTACGTCTCATGTTACTCCTCAAAATGATGAGATCTCAACTCATCGCCACCGGACTACTATCGAACTCTTGATCCAGCGGTCCCTGGTTTTCACTACCGCCTCTCACTCTGTCGGGCTCGTACCCCTTGCTGTCTCCAAGAGACCACCCACCAGAGGAGGCTGCATTGGTGTTAGACTGCTCGCACATCATCATTTGAATTTTAGACTCATTTCTTTACCTTTTAAAATATAAATGTTATACATTGTACCCACTGGATTCCCACTGGATATCGGATATCTGATAGGTATGTGCATGTATGTATTGTGTCCGTGTGTACTCTAGTGGATGGGTATAGAAGGTTTTTGTGGGTATGAGTTTGGATAGAAGGGTTGGTACTTATCCATACTCTACCCATGACCATCCCGCCCGGATCCTAGTCCCTCCTACATAAGTTCTATGTGTTTCCCATCTATAATAATAATGGTGTGCATATTGTAAGCCACCAAGCAGATTATAAGTAGCTAATAATTGTGGTGTAGTTGTAACCCCAACGTGCTAGTAACATAAAATTAAAAAAGTGTAGGTCATTTGAGCTCGGGAGCAGAAGGACACTTTCGGCAGTATGTGTGCAGTAGAATCTGTCTACACTATCTTATAAATTAATAAAATTACTATGTGAAGAAAGCAATGTTAGAGTCGAAAGTGTCCTTCTGCTCCCGAGCTCAAATAAGCTCGGTGAACAGTAAATTCGAAAAAAAAATCGAAAAAACCTGAATTTTTTTTGTGAACAACATTGACAAAATTTCTATTTGCGTGAAAAAATTCGACCTGAAATAACATTCCTATAAGGTGTGGTAAAAAAAATCGATACTCTGAAAATGCACGCACATAGAACTTTTGTCAATGTTGTTAAAAAATCAGTTTTTTTTGAATTTTTTTCGATTTTACTGTTCGCCGAGCTCAAATGAGCTCGGGAACAGAAACTCTGCGTCCACATACTGCTCTATATCTGCAGTTTAGTAGAGAAGGGTGCAGCGACAGTAATAAAAGGATCAAGTAGAGTACAACCACAAGCACTACCCAGTTGAATTAGTAACGCATCCGTCCTGGCGGTCCAATGATGCGAGCCGGCAATTACGATCGAGATATGATTGATGGAGACAAGTTTCCCTTGTTAAAAAACAGTGCTGTATCAGGACATTTCCGTGTCTATTTGGAGGTTAGCGTTGAAGATCACCTTACTAGCATAGCAAAAATCCTAGTATAAGCCATCACATGTCAATTCTTCATTGTTTAGAGTCTTGCACCACACTCTGCTAACACTATCTCTAATCTGAGCCAAAAGCGGTTGGAAGGAGATGCTATCTTAGCATTGCCATCTACAATAATTGTTGAGTTGAAAGGGAGAGCAAAAAGATAAAGGACTGTCTTCTCTTACTTAACTAAGAGATCATATCTTACGAAGACGATAAGACAATTACATCCATTGTTATAATTTTCTAGTTTAATATTAATCATACTAGGAGACTAGGAGATAAGAGCATCTATAACCGGACGCCTCAAACGACCTGTCATACGTCCAAGGACGCGCCCGGTCAGTGACCGGACATGAGATGAGGAAAAGAGTGACCCAATCGGACCCCTCATATCATCCATATACGTCCGGGCTGTCCGCGAACCCTCATATCCATCTCAAATATAGGGAGGATATGAGGGCGTACCCGGTCAGTCCGCCGCGTAGGACGCGACCCCACCCCGGACCACCTTTTTTTCTTCTTTATTCATTCTTTTCATTCTCTCTCTTCCTCTCCACCGATCACGTGCAAGTGACCGGACATATGAGGAAAAAAATGAGGAGTGTGGCTGTGCGAACGAACAAATAGGGAACACGCCCGGTCACTGACTGGGCACGCCCGCGGGCGTTTAGGGGGTCATATTTGCTAAGTCCGGCTGTAGATGCTCTAACACCAATAGATATTTCATTGTACAATATGTATTTTAGTCTTGATATGTACTTCTTCCGTTTTAAAGTATAAGGTGACTCCATTTTTGAAAAAAAATCAAACTTCTCTATGTTTGACCAATTTGTAGAGCAAAATATCAATAACTACAATACCAAACCAGTAACATCATTATATCAACCTTGAAATATGGTTTCATATTTTTTTCTGGTATTAGAGATATTGATATAATTTTTCGATAAACTTGGTCAAACATAAAAATGCTTAACCTTTATTTTACAAAAATACACATTTTAAAATAGATGAAATATAGCATAAGATACAACTGCTTTATCAACAATGACACATGCTTTACAATCGATTCCCGCAAAAAAGGTTTTCTATCTGAAATAGAAGTCATATGTGTGCATGTACCAAAATAGCACAACCCTTCAAATCCGCCGTAGCTATGTTATATCTCGCTATACCGGATGGTTATACACCGATTTCATTTAGCAACACATTGATCAAAACACTATAGCATTGATCCTTCATGACTTCGTGTTGAGTTGGCCACTTGGTGTTTTTTTAATGTTTTTTCTTGATTTTTTGGGCTTGTTTGTGCTATGGTCCCAGTAAATTATGTCGATCGGATTGATGATACTCGTAGATTGATGATACTCATTGATGTCCTGGTTGTTTGCTTCATTTATAAAGCGGGGCAAAAGACTATTTTAATATTAGCGATGCTATAGGTTCATATTTAAATATTTAAATCAGTGGCATGTACTACAGGACCAGGAAAAAGAGAATTACTAGCAAAATCGCATCGATTCGTTTTTTATTCGAAATACGTACGTCTTCACTAGAGATGGTCTAAGGCTCTAAGCTATGCCGGAATGATTCAAAGCTGAGCGATGGGAGGGAGCAATGACTGACGTACCGATCATGCAGCCGGCGAAGAACAAGGACTGTACGAGGCCGACCTTGTACCGCTCGCCGCAGACGAGGCCCCACTCGGCCACCGTCGACGAGCCGCTCCCCTGCTCCCACTCCCACCCGGCCGCGGCGCCGGCGCAGCGGTCGCCGCACCGCCCGTCCCCCGCAGGGCACCACATGGCCGGCTCGCGGTCCGCGAAGATCATCACCATGGTGTGCATCGCCTCCAGCATCCAGGCCGCCGTCACCAGCACGAAGTGCCGCAGCTGCCACCGCCCGAACTCCCCCGCGTGCAGCGCCAGCGCATCGTCGATGGTCACGCGGTTGCCGCCACCGCTGCCGGAGGCGGCGAGGAGCGCCTCGGTGGTGGACATGGCCGCGCGTACGTCGCGGGCGGAGCGATCGTGGTAGCTATCTACTAGTTCTCTCTGGCACTCGTGGTGTGTGCGTGCGTGTACTACTAGCGTGCTGCTTGTAGGCTTGTAGGAGGCACCTGTGTTTATCAAGTGCTCTTTTCCTAAACAGATAGGCGCTGGACCCAGCCAAGCCCCGCTGCAAACCAAAACAAACTAGCACACCTCAGGAATGACGACATTTTATATCCCTTTCATGGATCCGGCGATTTAAGATTGGCGCTATATTTTCAGGGTATGAAATCTTTTGCCTTTTTTTTTTGCGGTTCAGGGTATGAAATATTTTGCCTTTTTTTTTGCGGGGATGAAAAGTTCCATCTTGTTTTGAAGTAGTATTTTTTTTTGCGAGAAAACATCTGATCTATTCATCTTCAAACATGGTAGTACAACGAACACCAGAAATAATAAAAATTACATCCAGATTCATAGACCACCTAACGACGGCTACAAGCACCGAAGCGAGCTGAAGGCGCGCCGCCGTCATCGCCCCTCCCTCACCGGAGCCGGGCAAAACTTGTTGTAGTAGATAGTCGGTAAGTCGTCGTGCTAAGGCCCCATAGGACCAGCGCACTAAAACAACAACCGTCGCCGATGAAGAGAAACGTAGATCGAAAGGATCTAACCTGAAGACACACGAACGTAGACGAACGGCGAATAGATCCAAGCAAATTCACCAAAGACAGAACCGTCGGAGACGCCTCCACATGCCCACCGGCAATGCTAGATGCACCACCGGAACGGGGGCTAGGCGGGGAGAACCTTATTCCAACTTCAAGGAGCCGCCGCCGTCTCGCCTTCTTGAGCAGGACACAAACCCTAACAAAACTTGAAATCACATCTAAAAACGAAGCCCTCCCACCGGCAAGGCCGGGATCCACCGCGCCCCCATGGCCCTAAGGCCACCGGAGACGAGGCGGACCAGCACCGGCACCGGCGGGAGGCGAAGAAACTCTAATTTTCTCAGGGGAGGCGGCGGCTGCGTGAGAGACTACTATTTGTGGCAACTCCAACGCGGATCACTAAATGAACATTACCAAATGTCCGTGGACACGTCCGAATAGACGGAAGCCATCCAACCAAAGTCACCAAATAAAAGCAAACACTGATTTTTCATTCATTTCTGGATTAAATTTTACATAGCAAAAGAACCTTAAAAACAACTAAAAGCCCCATTGGAGGTGAGGTCGATGGGCCACGTGCGGGATGGTCCAGCCTCTTCATCGTTGGCGGCCGGCGCGAACGAGGCGGAGCAGACAATTGAGCCATGTTGCTTCGGTGCACCGCCGTTCTCCGCCTCCAGCCCCTCGAAGAGTCTGTTCCGCTCCACCTCGACCACTGGCGTACCCAGGCCATGGCCTGGGGCGTGGCAAATTGTCCATTCATTGATTGTAGCATCAGAAATACTATTTGACACTGTTTAGCATTGTAGCTCGGCTGTTGGCCCGGGGCGTGTCTCCAACCTGGCTATGCCTTTGACCTCGACGATGCATAGCTGCAAACACTCGCACAGATGGTGTGGGATTTGTGCATGGACGTGAGCACCGCTCGGTTGACGTCAACGATACCCGGGTCCGCTGCAACCATGATGTTGACATCGGTAGATGTGCACTCCTCCTCTAGTTCCTCCTCTGCTAGCACATGCTCCTCCAGGAGCGGCATTTTGTACTGTTGCTCCACCTACAATATCCTGACTGCGGACACAAGTGCCTCCTACAGCAGCGCGGGCACTTACACCTCCTCATCCGCTAGCACACGATTGTAGTGTTGCTCCATCTGCAGCAGGCTAAAACCGGACATCGTCGACTCCCCACTTGTGCGAGCGCCTCCTTATTCTCCTTCGCCCCTCCATGGTGATCTCCGCCATGACCATGGGGTGGTCTCCTCTTCCGGCGAGCTCCGAGGTTGGCCCACATCAATGCAGGCCTGGCGCCGAGCCTCTGCATCGCGGACCTCCGCAGCGATTTGGGCTATCTGCACCAGCGTGATATGCCTGTACCAGATAGCAAAGGACCACGCCATGGAAAACAACACATGGGGGACAGTGGGTCGGGCGTGGGAGAAGGGCTCAGAGGGGTATGGTTTTCGGGCGTGGCTGACCAGCTTAAATGGCTGGAGAAGTCGGAGCAGCAGGTTGAATGCGACACGGCTAGAGTAGGCTTCTTGGTCGCCGCGTTGGTGTGGATCCTAGGTAGACGAATGACAGCCATGAATGCGGGTAGGCTGCCATCCGATCACATCCGCTCTGACCGACATGAATGTGGCACATACAGAGGGTTCTAGAGAGAGCACACATTGCAGGAGAATATTTTTTGGTGGGTCTAGGGTGTTGGACTCCAATGTGGCAGACGTCAGAACTCCCCGCCTTCCCTCTTTTTGGTGCTAGTTTGTGGTATTTCGGACGTCTAGACCGGTCCACATAATTATGATGACCAGAGTTGGATGGTTAAAAGTGTTCGGACTGTTTGGTGACCCACATTAGAGTTGCCCTAACTACTCATACATCTACTATCTCGCTTTAATTGAGTTTGTCTCCAATCAAGTGCATGTCCAAACACTTCATTTGCCACCTCCTCGAAGAGCCTTACTCCTCATTTCAATATATTTTTACCTCATTTCTTTGCAAAAACGACCAATTATCTGATATGCAATTCGTTTGATCACAACAAATCTACCATGTAGCACTTTTTTGCCAGTAACAATCATCATTTTGCTCGTCTCACATTGTCCACCAAACTGCAGCAACTCCAACTAATACCAATTTTCTTGTCTCCCCAATGAATTTATTTATCCAGGATACCAATGATACTGAAACATCCATGATAAGACTAGGAAGACCAAAAACACATTTAACACATTGCAGACAAAGCGTGCTAGAGTGCAGGAGAGCAACAAATCATCAAATATTTCCTCCTTTCCACATAATTGGCAGTGCCAGAGACTGCTCCTATGGATAACTAGCAGAACGCCCGTGCGTTGCTATGGGCTATCCGCCATGTTATCTTCAACACCTGAGCCCAACACAAAAACCCTACCCCATGACACACCTTTTTTTGTCGGACCCTCCCCTCCCGGCTCGGTTTCCCGCCGTAGCGGGACATTTCTACATCCTTTAAAACTAGTTGATGCTCACCTCACCTTCGGCGTGCATTGCAACAGGGGCGGATTTTTTATATTTAAAATATAATAGAGTGGGTTAAACTAACACATACTATTGACACAAAGCAACAAATCACTATAGAGACCATTCTCAAAGGAGAGAAGTCCTCATTACAACCTCAAACGACCACCAAACTCTAAAGCACAACCTTGAACTAGAAAACCGTCTAATTTACAACCCTGAACTTTCAAAACCAGACAAAAGACAGCCCTGGGGTGATTTTTGACTTATTTTGCCTGTTGACCGTCCAGTCAGTGTCTAGTCAATTTGGGTCAAATTTTCGCCAAAAAAAGGTTTCCAGAAAGAATTAAAAAATCCATGACCATTATATTGAATCTGGAAAAATTTCAACTAATTTTGCCAATTAGAAAAAAAATTAAAGCGAAAATTCAAATTCAGATCCATTTTAATCAATTTTTGGCCAAAAAAAAGTTTCCAGAAAAAATTCTCAAAAAACTACAAAACCATTATATTGAATCTGGGAAAGTTTCAACAAATTTTGAAAAGTAGAAAAAAATCTTAAAGCGAAAAAGTTTCCAGAATTTGAATTTTTTTCTTTAAGTTTTTTTCACTTGCCAAAATTTGTTGAAACTTTCCCAGATTCAATATAATGGTTGTGTGGATTTTTGAGAATTTTTTCTAAAAAACTTTTTTTTTTGGCCAAAATTTGACCCAAACTGTCCGGGCGTTGATTATTGGACGCTGACTTGGATGGTCAAGAGTAAAAAAAGAGGTCAAAATAAGTCAAAAAACATCGAGGGTTGTCTTTTGTCTGGTTTTGAAAGTTTAGTGTTGTAAATTAGACGGTTTCGTAATTCAGGGTTGTGTTTGAGACTTTGATGGTAGTTCGAGGTTGTAATATGGACTTCTCTCTTCTCAAAGGTTCGTTCAACTTTGCAAATGCACACTGACGTTGGAAGCGAGTGACAACCTAAACGTATTTCTAGTTACCAATAAGCTTCACATCCAGCTCACATGCCATTCATTGTTAGAAGGAATAATTGCCGTTCTTCTCTTCCCCGTCCTTCTCTACATCTTCTACTACTAGCCTCTTTGCCAACCCGTTTCGTTGGCGCCAATCGACATCACGTCAACATCAGTGCATTCGTCAGTGATGCCTCATCTTCTTCCTTCTTCCTTGTCACTTTTAGTTCTCGTTCTTACTTATTTTCTAGAATACTCCTTTTTTTTGGAACACTCTTTCCTTCTTCAACGCCGGACCGCTTGGTGGCTTTAGTTTTTTTACTTCTTATTCTTGGAACACTCTTTCTTTTTACTATAGCATGAACCACCTGGCCAATGTTGTGTCGTGTTATCCTTCCTCTGCAAACATTTCAGCTTACCGTCAGTGTGTGGACAACCTGCAAAACATGGTCATCATCCATCTTGGTGAACATTAGGTCGCCCATGTCGCGAGCGCATGGTGGCCGTTGTCCATGTTGGCAAGCGGTGCTCGGCCATGTCAGCGAGAGCCTGTTGATCGTCCTTGCCCACAAGCCCTTTCAAAATGATTACACGATTAACTGCTTGCTTGAGTAATTAAGTACACAACTAATTAACCACCTACCTAATTCTCTGCATGCATAATTAATTGCCAACCAAATCAATTAATTATCTGTCTCATTAACATTTTTCCTACTTCTAATTATCTGTAGCCATAACTAATCGCATACATAACTAACTATCTAGTAATTAATTGTATTAATGGTTTGATTTCCAAATTGATTGAGCACTCGATTTCTAAAATATTTTCTCATGAAATGGCTGCTACGAACGACGACGACTACCGAGTATTACAGGACACAGTTACTATGAACTAAGTGTGTTTTAAGACATCACGTATGGGTACCCTTTTGGATAATTTAAGAACGTCGTGTCGTGTGTGACCATTTGTAAGAACATAGCCAAAATAAAGGCACATGTTGTCTGTTTGATAGTACATAGTAATAGTAGTTCCGTAACCTCTCATGTCCATGCATACAACACACACTTGCCTAATCAGATATATGCTGTACTGTACTCCCTCCGTCCCGGTTTAGAGGGCTTGCGCGTGGTACTAGATCACTGATTTAACTAACTAAATATGTGTTACATGTCACAAAAAGTATATCATTAGTTTCTTAAGCGGATGTAGTTTCTAACCATATATTTTTCATCACATATAATACATATTTAGCTAGTTAAATTGTCAACCTAGAACTACACGCATGCCCTTTAAACTGAGACGGAGGAAGTAGCAAATTGAATGATATTACTTTTGAACTCCTCTGTCACTTGCCGGGAACCCTTGCTAACAAGATAGAAGAAGCTAGTATTATTTTCCAACAAACAAATTAAATAGTACTCCCTTCATCCCAAAATATAAGATCATTTTTTACACTATCATAGTATAAAAAATGATCTTATATTTTGGGATAGTATAAAAAATGATCTTATATTTTGGGATGAAGGCAGTAGTTTTTTCCAAGTAACAAATTAGCTAGCACAGGAGGTTGTTAGTTAGTACTATAAAAGAAGACCCCAAAAAATAGCATACGCAGACACACAAAACTAGAGATATACTACAGGTAGAAACCATCAACTGAATTTTTAAAAAGTAAGTGTATGCGTTAGCACAACGCCAAATAACAATTCGTTCGAGCATGTGCCAGTCGCTCTAGTGTGCAACATTTCCATGGTAGCATCTTTCAGTCACGATAATTACAAAAACTAGTCAAATTTCAAAGTTCAGTCACGATAATTACAAAAGCTAGTCAAATTTCGGAGTTCCCCGATATAACTTCTTCTTCACTTCTAGGTGCCCCCCCCTTTCTCCAGCCCGAACATGGTGTCATACAAGGGCTTGTTCATAGTTTCTGGGAGGCAGAACACAAGCAGCCCACCAATGATGCCAAACGCGCCGAACACCGCGAATGGCACTTGCTCCCCAAGCACCACCACAAAGGGCGCCAGTATGGCGCCCATCTGTGACGCCTGTGATGTGCATCCCATCGCCGCGGTACGTACAGTTGTTGGGAACAACTCTGCCGTGTATACGACCAACAAGTTGTATGTCGCTGCCATTCCGAAGATCCCTACCATCCCGCATGCCATCCTCACCACCCTACAATGACACGCAATTGTGTGTGGGTAAAGCAAACCTCACCCTATAAAGCACATGAAATCAAGATGGGTTCAATTACCTCAAGGCACCGACACCGGCAATAAGACCGGCAGATGTGCAAAAAATGCCGCTGAGAATCATCGAGCCAATGGCAAGTGGCTTCCGGCCAAAACGTTGGAGGAGTAGCGTAGTAAGCAGGAACCCAGGCATCTCAGCGAGACAGTTAGCAACCACGCTGATGTAAAGGTTAAGCTTTAGGTTGACCACGTTGAGGCTCAGCCCGAAGTATACAGCTGAGCAAAGGAAGCTGATGATCACCGAGAGTATGAGCCTGCCCCGTGTCGCCCGCGATCGAAACACATCCAAGATCGACGACGACTCCTCGACCTTCTTATTGATGTCGTCTTCATCATCGAGCTTGAGCGTGACACCATCTGGGATGCTTCTGCCATTAGTAGATGCAATGTTTCGTAGAATCCGCATCGCGTCGTCGGTGCGCCGTCGCACAAGGTACCAACGCGGGGACTCGGATACGAACGGCATGACGGCTAGCACGAAGACAAGGGATGGCATGGAGGTGACGACGTAGAGCATGCGCCAGGATGACTGGCACATCGCAGCTATGCCGGCAAGGGCCGCGATGCCACCAGAGAAGAAGTAGCAAGTGGACATGCCGGTGACCCCACGATAGGAGGGCCCTATAGGCTCCGTGGCGAGGACGAAGGCGCAAAGGCAAACGCTTCCAGCGCTAAATCCTGTGACGAGGCGCAAGGCCATATAGACCCAATAATTTGGGGAGAGCGCAGTGAGGAGGCCGAAGATGGCATTGAGGAAGCACACCACATGTAGGGTCCCCTTCCGACCCAGAAAAGAGTCCGACAGGTGCCCAAAAACGCCAGCACCTGCAACAAGCAAACAATATAATGAACAACTTCATGAAACAACAACGGCAACATAAAAAAAACTACTGGACTGAACCAGGTGTTGTGTTGTAATCCGGTTGATAACTTAGTGCAGCAATCTCCTAATTAAGCCAAATCCTAGTGAAGAAGAGTCAGGGCCCATGTAGATAGAGGGACTGGGATCGAAAATTCGGTCCTGAGCTCGAGCTCAGATGCTCCCGCTGACGAAAAAAATAAAAAAAATACTAAAAAGATTCAAAAAATTCCAATTTGTTTTTGTGTGGTAGATATTTTATCGCGTGAGGTCCGCTCCAATTTTCAGCCTATTTGAACATCTGAGGAGCTCTCGGCAAAAAAGACAAATCGGGTCTGAAAAATTCATGAACAGTAAACCTTTTTTACAGACCCCGGTTTGTCTTTTTTGCCGAGAGCTCCTCAGATGTTCAAATAGGCTGAAATTTGGAGCGGACCTCACGTGATAAAATATCTACCACACAATTTTTTTTTGAAATTGTTTGAATTTTTCTAGTATTTTTTTTGATTTTTTTCGTGAGAGGGGGAGCATCTGAGCTCGGGAGCCGAAACGGCCCTCTGATCCTCTAACATAACTTAGGTGACTTAGCAGTGCTAACATGTAGACCCAAATGTCAGCCACTGCCATGTCACCTAACTTAATGGAGCGCTGCAGATGTCGTCACTACCTTTTGTCTTTTTGAGGCATATACGCCGGATCCCAGTAACTATCAGCTACCTAGGGAACTTTCCTGGTTTTTCCTCTAATAATGGTGTTCATAATATAAGACACTGAGCAGACTATGAGTAGTTGATTTGATTGTGCAGTAATTGTGAACACCAGCTTGCTAATCTAAACAAAAGCAACACTGCTGGTTGACAGATTCCGCCGCGGTTCAGTAGAAAAATATGCAGCGAGAGTCCAACAAGGGCTGAAGTAAAATATACCTACAGATGCATGGTTAAAGCTAGTCCACAACCACAAGAGGTTAGAGGTGTTCAACTCTTGTGATGTAAGCGGCTAGAGACTAGAGAGTAATCAAATCACGGATCACCATCAAGACGGCTAGATAGCATGGACGAACGACCATCGAGACGGCGGAATCGTTCAAAGCTGACCGACGGGCGCGGAGCACTGACGTACTCACCGATCATGCAGCCGGCGAAGAACAATGCCTGGACGAGGCCGACCTTGTACCGCTCGCCGCAGACGAGGCCCCACTCGGCCACCGTCGAGGAGCCGCTCCCCTGCTCCCACTCCCACCCGGCCGCGGCGCCGGCGCAGCGGTCGCCGCACCGCCCGTCCCCCGCGGGGCACCACATGGCCGGCTCGCGGTCGGCGAAGATCATCACCATGGTGTGCATCGCCTCCAGCGTCCACGCCGCCGTCACCAGCAGGAAGTGCCACAGCTGCCACCGCCCGAACTCCCCCGCGTGCAGCGCCAGCGCGTCGTCGATGCTCAAGCGCTCGCCGCTGCCCGAGCCGGCGAGGAGCGCCTCGGTGGTCGTCGACATGGCGACGCGTACGTCGCGGAGCGACCGTGGTATTGGCAGTGCTCTGGTTCACTCCCCTTGGCGCTCGTCGTGAGCCAGGCCGCGTGCTGCTTTTGTAGCCGCATAGGCGGAGCGAGGCAACTGCCCTACGCGACAGTCAACTGTGGCGCGGTCGCGCTCATCGCGTGTATCGTGCGGATCAAATAAAAACTGAAATGTTCATCCGTATGGCAAAGCTGTTCCGATAATCTCTTCCGTATCGACGACTGAGTTGGTTATGCTAGCTGCACAGATTTGACGTTCTAAAAAAAACAAGGTGTAGGCATCACGACACCAGTGGCGTTTTGGCAGGACCCGAAGGAACCATGCCTAAGAAGAGGAACATCTAATCAATTTTATTTACGAATCTTCATCAAAATCAAATGATGTAGGAATTAGATGTGACTTCGTTAAGTCTCATCTAGATGAGAGCTAGACACACCCTTTTATTTAAGCCACCTGCTAGGGTTTTCTCTGTGCAGCCATTGTTCCTGAATAAAGCTATACCTAATCTAGATCGAAGAATCAGTTAACTCCTCCCTCATCCAGATCTGCCGTCTGCTGCAACGCGGTCCGGCAATCCAGCCTGCTGCCGGTCGCTGCCATGGCAGTAGTCAGATCCACTGTGCGTAGTATATTAACGAAGCAAGTCTGCCCGATCCGAGATGCGTCAGCAGAATGGCCAAGCTGAAAGATGAAGGATGAAGGGGATGCAGGAGCGACATATTCGTTCCCCACCAATGGATTCTTGATGCCGGGGATTGCAGAGGATCCAAAGTATGGTTTTGTTTTACCAATGTCACCAATGAAAGTTGGGTAAGCCGTTGGATACTCAATCATAGAGCAAGTCTAGCAAAGTTGCCATATCATCGGTCGCCACAATGCATATGCAGCCCTCCACATGCATTTGGAGAACTCAATGTTGACGTATCCAAGTCTTCATAAAACAAGATTGTGTGTTCATTCAAACACTTTGATTGCCTTCAAAATTTAAATGTTTAGCATATCAAGTAAACACGCACATAGTTTTTTACAAGTTGGATGAACAAAAACATTTAGCCCACAACATTTACAAATCACAAGTTGCCGGCCTGTTCACCTTTCCTTTCTCTGGCGTGTGCATTGTCCCCTCCTTCGAGATTCATGAAGCGCATGAACACCTCTCACGCCTTCTCCCAAAATCCTCGCGTCACATTATCCATTGGGTTCAGAACATGATGAACCGATTCTCCTCGGTTATGCGCTCAGTTGTCATCCGACGCTTTGGAATTTTGAGCCTATGTTCCTCCATCTCATCATGGCGTCATCTCCTCTCTTACATAGTATCTCATCTCGCCCCCAAAGTGCCCTTCTGCTCCCGAGCTCATTTGAGCTCGGCGAACAGTAAAATCTAGTTTTTTTTCGAAAAAAATCAAAAAAATCTGATTTTTTTTGTGAACAACATTGATAAAAGTTCTAAGTGCGTGCAAAAATTCGGCCTCAAATAACATTTCTATAAGGCATGGCAATAACATTTTTTTTTGCCACGCCTTATAGAAATGCTATTTGAGGCCGAATTTTTGCACGCACTTTGAACTTATTTCAATTTTTTGTGATTTTTTTTTCTATCTTACTGTTCACCAAGCTCAAATGAGCTCGGGAGCAGAAACTCTGCGTCCATCTCGCCCCCCTTCTTTTGGTTCTTCTTCTCCTTCATCTCTAGATTTTCTTAATTGCTCTTCTCGACATACTCGTTTCTGGTCCTCGTCAACTGATGATCTTATTTTCTTGGTCGCCTCCACCACTCCTTCTCTCTTGAGCCTCTCCTTTCCTCTCTTCCTCCCGACGGGCCGACCCGTGCTAGACGCTGGAGTGGGACTTCTAGACACCTTATTCCTTTCCTCTCCATCACAAGCATTATCTTCTCCCCCGTCTATATCTGGAGATGAATTGTTGCACTTTTTAGTTTTTGGACAGTCGCCATCATTCCTCATCTTCCACTTCTCTTCGCCTTCCAACAAAATTACAACAATGTTGGAGGCCAAAGAAATTGCCCTTTGACTTGGTTGTTCGTTGGTAGTTCTCTAGGGCTATGCTAACCTAATTAAAACAAACAGATGCTCAAATTGACGAGAATGCTCAAAGTAAGAAAAATGTGGGAATAAAAAAACAACAATATTGCTTATGTAGTGGTCAATGGTGACACCGCTAGGAGGATTGTGCTTCGCTTGCTCCAAACAACCCGATCAATGATTGCACATCTCTTGAATTGTACCTCATCGGTTGTGAGAGATTTGAGGGTACGATTTCTTCTCCGCCCAAGATAATGTTTGAAACACTCCTCGATGCACTTCCAAAACTTCGCACTCGTTTGATCTTTCCCGGTGACTGCACCGAGAGATATCTTCCCATGCCATGAGAAGAGCAATATGCTCATTGGGATTGAGTTTGCTCCCTGAATTGCGACTTTCCTCCATGAGTCGGAGGGTTCGAATTGATCAAATTTTGTATATTGGCCGAACACATGATCAAAAAGCGACAATAATGCAACCTTGAGATCGACATCATTTGTCCTAGAATCACCAATCATACTATTGAGAAATGTTTCACCATTTAGGGCCAACTTCCCAAAATCACAAATCATCGCAAAATCACAACCATTTCACATTCGCCAACAATTATCCATGGTTACCTCACACTCAAAATACAAGGAAAATGATGGCATTTTTTTATCCATCGCCGTTTCTGGTCTAACCTGGGAATGGGAAGGAGCCCTAGTTTTTCATGCCGCGGGGACAAATCGAGGAGGGGCAACCCTTCCATTTCTAATTCTTTGGTACCGATTGGGGGGGGGGGGGGGGGGTGTTGCGTGCATGCGGAGGCATATGGTCTGCCACCTCTACGCCAGACTCTTCATTGGCAGGGTGGACAAGGTGTCGTCCTAGGCGGTAGTGGTCGACCATCGAAGGCACATGAGGAGCAGGAAGCACATCCGCAGACACAATGGTGGAGGCGACATCCATGCCATCATTGGCGGGGACTTGACGACAGGAAGAGGTTGAAGGAAGCCATATGGATAGAGAGGGGAGGTGGTCGCACATGCGAAGGAGTACCGGGAAGGGAAAATGCCGCTCATGCCAAACTGTTTTCTAGAAGGGGTGTGCTGCAAATACCCCCTCCCCGACCGCAAAATATGGAGGTTCGGGGATTTGGTTTGTAGCGCCCTCCCAAAAGTATGGCAATCGAGGGCGTGATGACGACTCTGCAAGATCAGCATTTTGGTGAAAATCGCCATAATGAAGTTATTATGAGGTCGATATATGGCAACTCTGGTATAGTTTCTCTAAGGGCCTGGACAACACTCCAGGATGGATGGCTGCCCCCAACATGCCATGTAGGTTATGATAGTTTAACTTGGGAAAAGGCGATGCTTGTAGAGGCAGATGGGAACCTACAGAAGAGACTCATTCTCCCTTGACAAGTGTCGAGGCAACCAATGAGGGAGGGTTATACAACACCATTGCTTAATTGAACAGGACCACACTACCCAATCATAAAAATCAAAAGTTTTCAAACATGGGAACAATACTAGTGAGTCTGTTGGATGAAGATATAATTAAATAGTGGCTTTAGTTACTTTTATCTAGGTGGAGTGGCGTGGCAATAATGTGGTGACGCCTACATAGCTCATGCGCTAAGCAGCATGTTAACCATGGCCATCGAACCACAATAGGCACATGCTTCTCCTACTTTCCGCAAAAAAATTAGAAGAACTAATATCAACATTAAAATGAATCGCAGAAAACTCAGGTGATACCAAATGTTAGACGAGGCTTCGGTGGAGTGGCGTAGAGGGGGAATGTCATAGTATACTGCCCCACCCTGGTAGTGATGAACTGAACTCCAAGCTACTTAGTATGTCTAATATAAGAACACATGCATAAACTATATATATGTTGGAAATATGCCCTAGAGGCAATAATAAAATGGTTATTATTATATTTCCTTGTTCATGATAATCGTTCATTATGCATGCTATAATTGTATTAATTGGAAACTCAAATACATGTGTGGGTATATACACAACACTGTGTCCCTAGTATGCCTCTAGTATACTAGCTCGTTGATCAAAGATGGTCGAGGTTTACTGACCATAGACATGAGATGTCATTTGATAACGGGATCACATCATTAGGAGAATGATGTGATGGACAAAACCCAAACTATGAATGTAGCATATGATCATGTCAGTTTATTGCTATTGTTTTCTGCATGTCAAGTATCTGTTGCTATAACCATGAGATCATGCAACTCACTGACACTGTAGGAGTGCCTTGTGTGTATCAAACGTCGCAACGTAATCAGGTGACTATAAAGATGCTCTACAGGTATCTCCGAGGGTGTCTATTGAGTTGGCATGGATCGAGACTGGGATTTGTTACTCCGTGTGACGGAGAGGTATCTCAGGGCCCACTCGGTAATGCAACATCACAATAAGCCTTGCAAGCAAAGTGACTAAAGAGTTAGCCACGGAATCTTGTATTACGGAACGAGTAAAGAGACTTGTCAGTAACGAGATTGAACTAGGTATAGAGATACCGACGATCGAATCTCGGGCAAGTAACATACCGAAGAACAAAGGGAACTGCATACGGGATTAACTGAATCCTTGACATAGAGGTTCAACCGATAAATATCTTCGTAGAATATGTGGGAGCCAATATGGGCATCTAGGTCCCGCTATTGGTTATTGACCGTAGAGGTGTCTCGGTCATGTCTACATAGTTCTCGAACCCGCAGGGTCTGCACACTTAACGTTCGGTGACGTTTCGGTAGTATTGAGTTATGTATGTTGGTGACCGAAGGTTGTTCGGAGTCCCGGATGAGATCCCGGACATCACGAGGAGCTCCGTAATGGTCCGGAGGTAAAGATTGATATATAGGAAGTCATATTTTGGCGACCGGAAAAGTTTCGGATTTTTCCGGTATTGTACCGGGAAGCTTCTAGAAGGTTCCGGAAACTTCCGGAGGAGTCCGGAAGTCCACCAAGGGTTCCAACATGTCCCAAGAGTTTGCATGGGCTGAGGGGAGGCGCCTTGGCCTTATTGGGCCAGGCGCACAAGTCCCTCAAGGCCCATGTGGCTTGGGAGAGGTGGAAAGTCCACCTGTTTATGGAAAGGGAGGGAATTGGACTAGGAGTCCAACTCCTCCCCCTTGGCTGCACCCTAGGGCATGGAGGGGCTGATCTCCACGCCCCTCCACCTATATATAGAGGGGAGGGGGCGCCCCAAGAGCACACACGAAGCCCTTGGCGCCCCTCTCTCTCCCTAGATCGTTTTCTCCTCCGTTCGCGGTTTCGGTAGCGCTAGGCGTAGCCCTGACGGGATAGCACCACCACCACCGCCACCATGCCATCGTGTTGCCGTAGAATTCATCTACCTCTCCGCTCTACCTTGCTGGATTAAGGAGGTGGAGATCGTCATCGAGCTGTACGTGTGCTGAACGCGGAGGTGCCGTCCGTTCGGCAATAGATCGTGATTGGATCACGGGACGGCTTGCGATTTGGATCGCGAAGACGTTCGACTACATCAACCGCGTTTCTTAACGCTTCCCGCTTAGCGATCTACAAGGGTATGTGGATCCGATCTCTCCTCTCGTAGATGCTCATCACCATGGATAGATCTTATGTGTGCGTAGGAAAATTTTTGTTTCCCATGCAACGTTCCCCAACAGTGGCATCATGAGCTAGGTCTATGTGTAGATGAGATCACGAGTAGAACACAAAGGAGTTTGTGGGCGTTGATATTCAGATTGCTTTCCTCCTTAGTCTTTTCTTGATTCAACGGTATTGTGGGATGAAGCGTCTCGGACCAACCTTACTCGTCCACGTACCAGAGACCGGTTCCATCGACTGACATGTAACTCTATTGCATAAGATGGCTGGCGGGTGTCTGTCTCTCCCACTTTAGTTGAATCGGATTTGATAGAGGTGGTCCTTGTAGAAGGTGAAATAACAACTTGTATATCACCGTTGTGGTTTTGTGTAGGTAAGAATCGTTCTTGCTAGATACCCATAGCAGCCACGTAAAACATGCAACAACAAATTAGAGGACGTCTAACTTGTTTTTGCAGGGTATGATGTGATATGATATGGCCAGAAACATGATGTGATATATGTGATGTATGAGATGATCATGTTTTGTATAGATCATCACGACTTGCATGTCGATGAGTACGGCAACCGGCAGGAGCCATAGGGTTGTCTTTAATTTATTTTCGCCTTTTTTTTGCTTTACTTTATCGCTATGAGTTAGCAATAGTTGTAGAAGCAATAAGTTGGCACGACAACCTCATGGCGACACATTGATGGAGATCAAGATGATGGAGATCATGGTGTTATGCCGGTGACGATGGAGATCATGCCGGTGCTTTGGAGATGGAGATCAAAAGCACAAGATCATGGCCATATCATGTCACTTATGATTTGCATGTGATGTTAATCCTTTTATGCACCTTGTTTTGCTTAGGACGACGGTAGCATTATAAGGTGACCCCTCACTAAAATTTCAAGATAAAATTGTGTTCTCCCCGAGTGTGCACCGTTGTGAAAGTTCGTCGTTTCGAAGCACCACGTGATGATCGGGTGTGATAGGTTCTACGTTCACATACAACGGGTGCAAGCCAGTTTTGCACATGCAGAACACTCGGGTTAAACTTGACGAGCCTAGCATGTACATACATGGACTCGGAACACAAGAGACCGAAAGGTCGAACATGAGTCATATAGTAGATATGATCAACATGGAGATGTTCACCATTGAAACCACCTCATCTCACATGATGACCAGACTTGGGTTGGTGAATTTGGATCATGTAACACTCGGATGACCGGAGGGATGTCAATTTGAGTGGGAGTTCTGTAGTAATATGATTAACTAAACTCATTATCTTGAACAATAGTCTAAGTAATCTTTGCAAAATTATGTTGTAGATCAATGGCTCGCGTAGTAGCACCCCTGAATTTTGATACGTTCCTAGAGAAAAATAGAGTTGAAAGATGATGGTAGCAATTATGCGGACTAGGTCCGTGATCAGAGGATTGTCCTCAGTTGCTGCACAGAAGGTTTATGTCCTTAATGCACCGCTCAGTGTGCCACCCCCTCAAGCGACGACTGTGGATGTTGTGAACATCTGACAGGCACGTTCTGATGACTACTTGATAGTTCAGTGCGTCATGCATTACGGCTTAGGATTCAGGCTCCAAATACATTTTTGAAACGTCACGGAGCATATGTGATGGTCCAAGAGCTGAAATTGGATTTCAGGCTCGTGCCTATGTTGAGAGGTATGAGAACCCCAACAAGATTCTTTGCCTGCAAGATGAAGGAGAATAGCTCAATCGGTGAGCATGTGCTCAGATTGTCTAGGTGCTACAATCACTTGAATCGAGTGGGAGTTGATCTTCTAGATAAGATAGTGATTGATATAGTTCTCCAAGTCACTGCCACGAAGCTACTAGAGCTTCGTGATGAACTATAAAATGCCAGGGATGGAGATGATCCCTGAGCTATTCGCGATGTTTGACACCGCGAAGGTAGACATCAAGAAGGAGCATCAAGTGTTGATGGTTAGTAAAACCACTAGTTTCGTGAAGGGCAAGGGCGAGAAGGGAAACTTCATGAATGGCAAGCCAGTTGCCGCTCCAGTGAAGAAACCCAAGGTTGAACCCAAACCCGAGACTAAGTGCTTCTATTGTGAGGAGAAAGGTCGCTGAAGCGGAACAACCCTAGATACATGGTAGATAAGAAAGCTGGCAACGTCAACAGAAGTATATTTGATATACGTGTTATTGATGTGTACCTTACTAGTACTCCTAGTAGCACCTGGGTATTGGATACCAGTTCAGTTGCTAATGTTAGTAACTCGAAATAAAAGCTACGGAATAAACGGAGACTAGCTAAAGGGTGAGGTGACAATGTGTGTTGGAAGTGTTTCCAAGGTTGATGTGATCACCATCGCACGCTCCCTCTACTTTCGGGATTGGTATTGAAACCTAAATAAATGTTATTTGGTGTTTGCGTTGAGCATGAACATGATTCGATCGTGTTTATTGCAATACGGTTATTCATTTAAGTCAAAAAATAATGGTTATTCTGTTTACATGAATAATACCTTTAATGGTCATGCACCCAATGTCAATGGTTTATTGAATCTCAATCGTAGTGATACACATGTTCATAATATTGATGCCAAAAGATGCAAAGTTAATAATGATAGTACCACATACTTGTGGCACTGCCGCTAAGGTCATATTGGTGTAAAGCTCATGAAGAAACTCCATGCTGATGGATCTTTGGACTCACTCGATTTCGAATCGGTGGAGACATGCGGACCATGCCCCATAGGCAAGATGACTAAGACCCCGTTTTCCGGTATGATGGAGCGGGCAAGTGACTTATTGGAAATGATACATGTTGATGTATGCGGTCCAATAAGTGTTGTAGCGTGCGGTGGATATCGTTATTTTTCTTACCTTCACTGATGATTTGAGTAGATATGGGTATATTTACTTAATGAATCGCAAGTATGAAACGTTTGAAAAGTTCAAGCAATTTCAGAGTGAACTTGAAGATCATCGTGACAAGAAGATAAAATGTCTATGATATGATCGTGGAGGTGAATATCTGAGTTACGAGTTTGGTATGCAACTTAAGACAATGTGAAAATTGTTTCACAATTCACGCCACCTGGAACACCATAGTGTAATGGTGTGTCCGAACGTCATAGTCGTGCTCTATTGGATATGGTGCGTACTATGATGTCTCTTATCGTTTTGCCACTATCGTTTTGGGGTTATGCATTAGAGACAACTACATTCACTTTAATAGGGCACCATATAAATCCATTGAGGTGACACCGTATGAATTGTGGTTTGGCAGAAACCTAAGCTATCATTTCTTAGAGTTTGGGTATGCGACACTTATGTATGATAAGCTCGAACCCAAAGCGGAAAAGTGCATCTTCATAGGATACCCTAAGGAAACAGTTGGGGTATGCCTTCTATCTCAGATCCAAGGGCAAAGTGTTTGTTGCTAAAAACGGGTCCTTTCTCGAGAAAGAGTTTCTCTCGAAAGAATTGAGTGGGAGGAAAATAGAACTTGATGTGGTTGTTGAACCTTCACTTCAACCAGAGAGTAGCACAGCGCAGAAAGATGTTTCTGTGGAGCCTACATCAGTTGAAGAGGAAGCTAATGATAGTGATCATGAAGCTTCGGATCAAGTTACTATCGAACCTCGTAGGTCGACAAGGGCACGTACTGCTCCTGAGTGGTATGGTAACCCTGTCTTAGAGGTCATGTTGTTGGACAACGATGAACCTACGAGCTATGGAGAAGCGATGGTGGGCCCGGATTCTGACAAATGGTTAGAGGCCATGAAATCCGAGATGG
Organism: Elymus sibiricus; assembly: GCA_039707655.1. NCBI lineage: Eukaryota > Viridiplantae > Streptophyta > Magnoliopsida > Poales > Poaceae > Elymus > Elymus sibiricus. The sequence goes on from CM077665.1 coordinate 485,501,972, forward strand.
GATCCATGTATGAAAACAAAGTGTGAACTTTGGAAGTATTACCTGAAGGGCGAAAGGCCATTCAGAATAAATGGATCTTTAAGAAGAAGACAGACGCTGATGGTAAATGTCACCATTTACAAAGCTCGACTCATTGCAAAGTAGTTTCCGACAAGTTCAAGGAGTTGACTACGGTAAGACTTTCTCACCCGTAGTGATGCTAGAGTCTGTTGGAATTATGTTAGCAGTTGCTGCATTTTTCGATCATGAAATCTGGCAGATGGATGTCAAAACAGAGTTTCCTTAACGGTTTCCGTGAGGAAAGGTTGTATGTGATACAACCAGAAGGTTTTGTCATTCCTAAGGATGCTAAAAGGTATGCAAGCTCCAGCGATCCTTCTATCGACTGGAGCAAGCATCTCGGAGTTGGAATATACGCTTTGATAAGGTGATCAAAGTTTTTGGGTTTATACAAAGTTTATAAGAAACTTGTATTTACAATAAAGTGAGTGGGAGCACTATAGAATTTCTGATAAGTATATGTGGTTGACATATTGTTGATCGGAAATAATGTAGAATTTCTAGAAAGCATAAAGGGTTGTTTGAAAGGAGTTTTTTCAAACGAAGACCTGGATAAAGCTACTTAAATATTGGGCATCAAGATCTATGGAGATAGATCAAGACGCGTGATAAGATTTTTCAATGAGTACATACCTTGACAAGATTTTGAAGGAGTTCAAAATGGATCAGTCAAAGAAGGAGTTCTTGCCTGATTTGTAAGGTGTGAAGTTGAGTGAGACTCAAAAGCTCGACCACGGCAGAAGAAAGAGAAAGGACGAAGGTCGTCCCCTATGCCTTATCCATAGGCTCTATATAGTAATGCCATGCTGTGTACCACACCTGGTGCGTACCTTGCCATGAGTCTGTCAAGGGGTAGAAGAGTGATCCAGGAGTGGACCACTGGACATCGGTCAAAATTATCCTTAGTAACTAGAGGACTAAGGAAATGTTTCTCAATTATGGAGGTGATAAAGAGTTCGTCGTAAAGGGTTATGTCGATGCAAGCTTTGACACCAATCCGGATGACTCTTAGTAGCAATCCGGATACGTATAGTGGAGCAGACATTTGGAATAGCTCCAAGTGGAGCGTGGTAGCATCTGCAGTATGACATATGGATTTGCAAAGAAACACACGGATCTGAATATTGCAGACCGTTGACTAAAACCTCTCTCACATGCAAAACATGATCGAACCCTAGAACTCATTGGGTGTTAGATTCATAACAATGTAAATCACATAGCGATGTGAGCTAGATTATTGACTGTTGGAAATGTGCCTTAGAGGCAATAATAAAATGGTTATTATTATATTTCCTTGTTCATGATAATCGTTTATTATCCATGCTATAATTGTATTGATTGGAAACTCAAATACATGTGTGGGTATATACACAACACTGTGTCCCTAGCATGCCTCTAGTAGACTAGCTCGTTGATCAAAGATGGTCGAGGTTTCCTGACCATAGACATGAGATGTCATTTGATAACGGGATCACATCATTAGGAGAATGATGTGATGGACAAGACCCAAACTATGAACGTAGCATATGACCGTGTCAGTTTATTGCTATTGTTTTCTGCATGTCAAGTATCTGTTCCTATGACCATGAGATCATGCAACTCACTGACACCGTAGGAGTGCATTGTGTGTATCAAATGTCGCAACGTAACTGGGTGACTATAAAGATGCTCTACAGGTATCTTCGAGGGTGTCTGTTGAGTTGGCATGGATCGAGACTGGGATTTGTTACTCCGTGTGACGGAGAGGTATCTCAGGGCCCACTCGGTAATGCAACATCACAATAAGCCTTGCAAGCAAAGTGACTAAAGATTTAGCCACGGGATCTTGTATTACGGAACAAGTAAAGATACTTGTCGGTAACGAGATTGAACTAGGTATAGAGATACCGACGATCGAATCTCGGGCAAGTAACATACCGAAGAACAAAGGGAACTGCATACGGGATTAACTGAATCCTTGACATAGAGGTTCATCCGATAAAGATCTTCGTAGAATATGTGGGAGCCAATATGGGCATCCAGGTCCCGCTATTGGTTATTGACCGTAGAGGTGTCTCGGTCATGTCTACATAGTTCTCGAACCCGCAGGGTCTGCACACTTAACGTTCGGTGACGTTTCGGTAGTATTGAGTTATGTATGTTGGTGACCGAAGGTTGTTCGGAGTCCCGGATGAGATCCCGGACATCACGAGGAGTTCCGGAATGGTCCGGAGGTAAAGATTTATATATGGGAAGTCATATTTTGGCGACAGGAAAAGTTTTAGTTTTTTTCGGTATTGTACCAAGAAGCTTCTAGAAGGTTCCGGAAACTTCTGGAGGAGTCCGGAAGTCCACTAAGGGTTCCACCACGTCCCAAGAGTTTGCATGGGCTGAGGGGAGGCGCCCTGGCCTTATTGGGCCAGGCGCACAAGTCCCTCAAGGCCCATGTGGCTTGGGAGAGGTGGAAAGTCCACCTGTTTATGGAAAGGGAGGGAATTGGACTAGGAGTCCAACTCCTCCCCCTTGGCTTGTAGGGGCTGATCTCCACGCCCCTCCACCTATATATAGAGGGGAGGGGGCGCCCCAAGATCACACACAAAGCCCTTGGCGCCCCTCTCTCTCCCTAGATCATTTTCTCCTCCGTTCGTGGTTTTGGTAGCGCTAGGCGTAGCCATGCCGGGATAGCACCACCACCGCCGCCACCACGCCGTCGTGTTGCCGGAGAACTCATCTACCTCTCCGCTCTCCCTTGCTGGATCAAGGAGGTGGAGATCGTCATCGAGCTGTACGTGTGCTGAACGCAGAGGTGCCGTCCGTTCGGCAATAGATCGTGATTGGATCGCGGGACGGCTTGCGATTTGGATCGCGAAGACGTTCGACTACATCAACCACGTTTCTTAATGCTTCCCGCTTAGCGATCTACAAGGGTATGTGGATCCGATCTCTCCTCTCGTAGATGCTCATCACCATGGATAGATCTTATGTGTGCGTAGGAAATTTTTTGTTTCCCATGCAACGTTCCCCAACAATATATCCGATTAAGTAGGACAAAACTTTTTAGCACATGGTTGGAAACATCTAAACACTGCTTAGATAACTTTGATAGGAAGGAATACTTTTTTTGTATCAATCTATGTCATTAAAAAATGTGTTAAGGGCTGGCTAGTATATTAGGGCATCTCTAGTGGATGCGCAAAAAGCTATATATATTGGGGGATTCTTTTCTTTGGGGAATTAAGCACTAGCTAGCATATTCCAAAATTCTTTAATCCCCGAAAAATGTAGCCTTCTATCCCCCCAAAATTCCACCTCTTGTCTATATTTGTTGTGAGAGACACATCTCTTTAAAATGGAGGATACGCCCACACTGCCAGTCCCCAAAACTTTAGCTCCCGTCTGACCACGCCGCCATCGCGTCAACCCACGCCGCCGGAGGTTCGCCGCTCCGATTACCATGAAAATAGACACCGTACCTTCGGCCACCCTCACTGGTGCCGGAATCCCGCCGGTGGCGATGAATTTGGCTCCAACGACATGGTCTCCCCTTTGGCCTTGTAGATTTTTTGCAACACGCGCTGGCACCATGCACCAGGGGGGTCCCAGAGCTTCACCTCTATGCACTTTTGCAGGCACGCCACTGGCTCTTGAGCACTGTGAAGGCGTCGTCGACCACCTGCCAAAGGTCGCTAACCTTCTTCTCGAAGGTGTGATCCGTTCGGTTAAGGTTCTGGTGGGTGTAGGGACGAGGCACCAGTGGGTGAGGGAGTATCTCGTGTCACCATAAACACAAGACCCGACCATCATCCCCGCAACGACACCCACCGCGTGAGGCACGTCCGAGTTAGCCTTGAGGACGCGATGGCAACAGAGTCGCGGTTCGGCCTCCGGAGGAACAGAGGCATGAGGATGGAGCGGATGACGCCGTAGACGTCAAGGACTAGTGAGTGACATGTGGAGAGATGTCGATGCCGAAGCGCTTGGAGACGAGCTGGAGTGGCTCCCCGGTGGCCACACATAACACACACACAAGGCCACATGCTGCTTCGGGAGAATCTGGTAAATGAAGAAAAATGTTGTCCCCTAAAAATAACTTTTTAGAGGATGGGAGACAATATGGGGATTATTATTTGTGGATCTGCTATAGATGTCCTTAGGTACCTACTACGTACCAACACCCTCGTTAGATTTGTTGTCATTGTTTTCGTCAATGATCCTTATCTTATTGCAATATATTAATTTTAGCATTCATTTTGGTGTCCAATAATATGTTGTTGGTTTGCAGATCCCTATGATAGATAGTACGACAAATGGAACATCGTCCCAACACCCTAATATGTTAACCATAAATCCTTAGGGACATAAAGAAACTCCATTACAACAACCTATTTCATTATTTTGTAGTGTGCTGCAAATTCAAGCAAAAATTGCCTTTGAAGATCAATATGGAACAAAGTATGTTTTTAGTCATCATGAATATCCTTTTGGTTAATTGACAACATCTTGTAATTTCGTGTCAGAGATAAGAGCACAGACAAACGAAGGCATCATGAGATTGGCTTGACATGTATTATATAGACAATAGACCTAAGCAGATTTACTTTTTGTAATTTGACAAATCGAATGCTTTTACTCTTGAACTAATATGTTGCTTGCCAAGACTCCTTGCTACCCAGATTTAGGAAGCTAGCCTTTTCCAACAACAAACTAGTGTGGGGTGATGTTAGGACACAAATAAAAAGACCCACAAAAATAGTGTGTGCAGGCACACGAAAGTAGAAATATACTACGAATAGAAACCCTCTACTAAAATCTTTAAAAGTAAGAGTATATCCTTTAGCACATGCAAAAATAGTTATACATATGAGAAAACCAACACGCCTAACTCTTTGTGTGCAACATGATTCATAGGTAACATCTTTGGGTCCAACAATACTTATAGAGGAAGTGCTTATGAAAACTTGTCAAATTTCAGAGTTTCCGCTTGTAATTTTTCCTTTAATTACAAATTCTCCCTCGCCTTTCTCCAATCCGAACATGGTGTCATACAATGGCTTGTTCATAGTCTCCGGGAGGCAGAACACCAGTAGCCCACCGATGATACCCAACATGCCAAACACCGCGAATGGCATCCGCTCGCCGAGTAACACTACCATGGGTGCTAGTATGGCACCCATCTTAGAAGCTTGTAACGTACATCCCATCGCCGCGGTACGCACCGTCGTAGGGAACAACTCTGCTGTGTATACAACCAATAGATTGTATTGCGCGGCCATTCCAAAGATTCCTACCACCCCACATGCCATCCTCACTGCCCTACATTGACATGCAATTGTGTGCGGTTAAAGAAAAACTTCTAACCCATCATGTTATATACATGCAAAAACAATAAGGATTTAATTACCTCATGGCACCGATGCCGGTAATAAGACTAGCAGATGTACAGAAAACACCGCTGAGAAGCATCGAGCCAATAGCGAGTGGCTTCCGACCCAAGTGTTGGAGGAGCACCGTAGTGAGCAGAAACGCGGGCATCTCGGCAAGAGAGTTAACAGCCACACTGATGTAAATGTTAATCTTTAGATTGACCACGTTGAGGCTCAGCCCGTAGTATACCACCGAGCAAAGGAAGCTGATGAGCACTGAGAGCACCAGCCTGCCCCGCGTCGTTCGTGACCGAAACACGTCTAGGATTGACGACGATGACTCCTCGATCTTCTTGTCAATGTCATCCTCATCGTCGAGCTTGAGTGTGATGCCATCTGGGATGCTCTTTCTATTGGTGGATGCAATGTCTCGTAGGACGCGCATCGCATCCTTGGTGCGCCTCCGCACAAGGTACCAACGTGGGGACTCAGAGACGAATGGCATGACGGTGAGCATGAAGGCGAGGGAGGGCATGGAGGTGACGACATAGAGGAGGCGCCAGGAGGACTGAAACATAGCGGCGATGCCGGCAAGGATCGCTATGCCACCGGAGAAGAAATAACACGTGGACATGCCAACAACGCCACGATAGGAGGGCCCTACGGGCTCTGTGGCAAGGACGAAGGAGCAAAGGCAAATGCTGCCAGCGCTGAAGCCTGTGAGAATGCGCAAGGCCACGTAGACCCAATAGTTGGGAGAGAGCGCGGTGAGGAGGCCGAAAATGGCATTGAGGGAGCACACCACCAGGAGGGACCCCTTCCGACCAAGGAAAGAGTCCGACAAGTGTCCAAAGACGCCGGCGCCTGCAACAAGCCAACAATATGGTCAAGTAGATGAAAAACAACAAAGCCAAAATAAATAAATAAACAGTTTGACCAAACTAGATTTTGGATTGTAATCTAGCTCTTTTTTTCTTAATGAAGAGAGCTCAAATTGGTGCAAGGTAGTATATGCTCAGATTATGAGCACTTATAACTGTGTGGTTGTAAACACCAATTTGCTACTCTAAATAAAGTCAACATTACTTGCTCCATACACTAGTAATTATTGGAGTACTGGTAGTAGTTTATAAGATAATGCTGACAGATTCTGCTGCACACACACGTTATTGCTCTAGTTGCGGTTTACAGCTGCAACTGTCCTCTTGAACTAGTAATCCGTCGATCCAGTGATTCGAATGAGTGAGGCAGACAGCTTGTGATGTAGAGTACCGGCTACACGGGACCATCTTCACGTTGGAATCATCCATAGCATAGCTCACCGACGGTAGAGCGGAGCGCTGTCGTACGTACCGATCATACAGCTGGCGAAATAGAGAGCATGGACGAGGCCGACCTTGTAGCTCTCGCCGCAGACGAGGCCCCACTCGGCCACCGTCGACGAGCCGCTCCCCTGGTCCCACGCCCACCCGGCCGAGGCGCCGGCGCAGCGGTCGCCGCACCGCCCGTCCCCCGCGGGGCACGACATGGGCGGCTCGCGGTCCGCGAAGATCATCACCATGGTGTGCATCGCCTCCAGCGTCCACGCCGCCGTCACCAGCAGGAAGTGTCGGAGCTGCCACCGCCCGAACTCCCCCGCGTGCTGCGCCAGCGCGTCGTCGATGCTCAGGCGGTCGCCGGCGCCGCTGCCGGAGGAGGCGAGGAGCGCCTCGGTGGTGGACATGGCCGCGCGTACGTCGCGGAGCGAGCGTGCTGTTGGTAATACTCCGGTTTAATTCCCTTGGCGCTCGTCGTGAGCTTGACAGCGTGCTACTTGTAGGCGTGTGGGCGGAGGGGGAGCGAGGCATCTGCGTTCATCAAATGACCTACAGTACACAACCAATCAATCAACTCTCAACTGTAGCGCCCAACGAGTGAATCGTGGGGATCTTATAGAAAACCGGACATGTGCATCCGCATGGCAAGATATTTTGGTAATCTATTCTGTATTGACCACTGAATTGATTACGCTAGCTGCACAGATTTGATTTGGATTTTTTTTGTAACTAGCAGCGTATTTAGAGCAATTTCGAAAATTAGCAGGCCTAACACGTAAATTGCAAAAATAGCACCCCGTCGGTCAACAGTAGACCGAAAAGGTACTCTTCGGTCAACAGTAGACCGAAAAGGTCATCTTCGGTCATTGCGTGACCGAAAACCTGCTTTGCTGGGCCGAAGAGGACTCTTTGGTCTTTGGTTGGCCGAAGAGTACTCTTTGGTCAACCGTTGGCCGAAGAGTACTCTTTGGTCAACCGTTGGCCGAAGAGTCCTTTCCGGATAGTGCATTTTCCTGCCAGTTTCGTTCAGGCCCTTCTTTCCCGCCATTCTCTCCCACCCTTCTTTCCCGCGAGTTTCGTTCCCGCCCTTATTTCCCGCGAGTTTCGTTCCCGCCCTTCTTTCCCGCGAGTTTCGTTCCCGCCCTTCTTTCCCGCCATTCTCTCCCGCCCTTCTTTCCCGCCATTCTCTCCCGCCATCTTCTCTTCTGACCCTATAAAACCCCCTCAGCAAGGTGGGTGAGTAGGCAAGTGTAGTGTTATTTTTGGTCACCGTTTCTTTGCAGGTAATGGCTTGCCCCTTTTGCCGAGCTCCAGGTGGCCCTTGTTCTTCCTTTGATTCTTGTGCGTCTGTCTTCACTGTGGTGCTGGATCGTCGCTGTTCAAGGCGTGTTGTAAGATTCTTATCTTGTTTATCTGATTGTGGCATATGGTTGATGTTGTTTAGGTTGGAATGTATTATAATGCCTTTGTTTATATGATTATGATGTTTGCTTCCATTCATTTTGTAGTATGTTCCGTGCAGTGTTAGATCACATCTTGCTCGGTACATTGAGGAGTGCAGAGCTTTAGCTATTCGGAGGGGTGACACAGATATTGATCTTGCTCTTCACAACAGTGAGGGTAACTTATACCATGTTCTGTTTACACATGGTCGGGTGAGCAATAAATTCCATGGTCCTTCCTAGGAGGAACTTGTGAATGATTATGGTCTCCGTCATCGTGACATGATGACTGTTAGGCTCGAGCACTATGGAACATGGTGTAGTGTTGATTTTCATCGGGATGACGTTATGTTGTTCCCTTTACCCTGTGTTGGTAAGTTTTTTATTTGAGTGATTTTAAGTTTTGTTTCAGCTTATACGATTTGCTGTTCTGCTCAATTTGTGAAATTATTTTTTTGTAGCTCTTGAGGATCTGAGTGAAACTCAGAGGGAACTTGTTGACAGTTGTTTTTATAGTCGTGGTATCTTCGGTCTGAATTATCACCAAATGTTTGTCATGTCCCGACAGCTCTTTGATGACAACTACATATTGTGTACTCCTTTTGTTCATAGGATTGATTCCATGAATGTTAATGGTCAACATATGGTGAGCTTTGTTTTTGCCTACTGTTTATTTATTTGTTCTTTGCTGTACTATACTGTTTTAAATTTGTTAGCTGAACATCATATAACTAAATGTTTTTTGTCAGGTTATTCCGCCCATGGTTGTGACTAGTTTGAAGGAATTTTTGTCAATTCCTAGCACTGGTTCTTTAACTCTTGAAATTACTTTGGATTCTGAAGATGATGATATATCTGTGAGCATTCCTTGTTCCTACTTTATTGGCTTGGGTGGTAGAATGGTGTTGAACAAGGAAGGTTTCGGTAATTTTCTTCTGGCATCGTCAATTGAAGTAAACAATTTGGTGCTCATAACCTTCAAAGAGCGTGATCAGGAGCTAGTTGTTGTTTTCAGCCATCTGCCACAGTGATCGTACTATCTCGCCCTACTATCCCCCCATTTTCTTTTCCCGCCATATTCTTTCCCGCCATAATCTCCCGCCACTTTCTTTCCCGCCATTCTCTCCCGCCATTCTCTCCCGCCATTCCCTCCCGCCATTTTCTTACCCGTCTTTCTCTCCCGCCATTTTCTTTCCCGCCATCTTCTCTTGTGAACCTATATAACCACATCCGCAGTAAGGTGGGTGAGCAGGCCCTTCTGTCCCCCCTTTCTCTCACGCCTTTCGCTCCCGCCCTCCTTTCGTCGAGATGTCTCATCCTCATTATCCTTTTGATCGTAGTTTTCACTCTGGTATGTCCGATCGTCTTCTCAAACTAGCCGCCAATTTCAAGATGGATGATAGAGTAGTTCCATGGGAGGAACTCATCAGTAGTGACACCATAATGAATGAGTTGGCTCACTCATTAGCTAGGAGTGGGTGGCCTCCCAGGACATTTGAGGAGATACGGAAAGAACTTCTCAGGTTGCATGGCAGATGGCAGAAGGTCAAACTGCATAAGAGTGAATCTTACATCAGGCTTGGGAGGAAGAATTCAGATTTATGGTCAGCAGACAGTGAGGACGAAGATGACCTCTTCATGCCGAGCAGCAAGGTCAAGACTGCCTCATCGTCGAAGGCCAAGAGTTCTACTTCGACAAAGGGCAAGAGATCTGCATCGACGGAGGAGGAGGATGATACATTCATGTAGTACTGTTTTATGTAGTACTGTTGATTTAATGTTGTAGTGTTTAATTCAGTTGTACTGTTTAATTCAGTTGTACTGTTTAATTCAGTGGTAATGTTTAATTTCAGTTGGATGCATGTAGTTTGCAGTACAAGTGTTATCTCTCTAAACCAATTGCCACCGACGGCTTCTCCCTCGGCCAGCTCGCTTTTCCCTTGCTTTTTCCCATGCGCAGACGGTGATTCCGATGTCCACACTGTAGTGACTGGCCAGACTGTAGTGACGACGCTGATTCCGATGCCCACACTGCAGTGATTGGCAGACTATAGTGACGGCGCTGCTTTGTCTGCTTTGTATGATTCCTGCTGTCTGCGGTGCGGTGCTGTTGCTGCGGCGGACGCGCGTGTTTTATTTTCTTCTACCGACAACACAGTGCTCCTCATCTTTATATACGAGATGTCGTTGCCTGCTCTCTCTCACGCTCTTCTCTTTGCTTCTGCCCACACTGCTTGCTCTTTCTCACTCTCTTCTCCATCTTCCAGCCGCACTTCAAAACACCAACGCGCTAGTCATTATGAGTTTGCCTTGCTCGGATCAAAGCATTAGGCCTACGAAAATGAAGAGTGCGACTTTGCCTCGGGGGGTGGAAGTACTTCGTTGTTGGTGTGGCGATCTCTGCAAGGTGAAGGAGGTGACGGATTTTTCAGATTGGTTGGGCATGAAGTTTTTCATGTGCGCCAATTATGAGGAAGATCCACCCGTTGCTACTTCACCGTACATCAGGCCTCCGGTATGTTTAAGTCACCAAGAATAAACACGTTGTTGATATTATTGTTGATTTGATATTTCTATTTCTATTTTTGTTGTAGTCTCCTCCGCCTCTGTGCATGTACTATCGTTGGATTGACACGAAAAACCCGGACTGGGCGGTGACCGAGATTCGTGAAAGAGGTCGTCGTGCATGGGCAAGCTTGGACGCGGAAGAGCGCCGCGCGAAGGCGGCAGCAGAGGAGAAAGCAGAGCAGGAGAGAGAGTGGCAAGCGTACTGTGTGAAGCAGAGGGCTTTTATTGATGAGATGAAGAAGAAAAACCGAGAAGAGGGACTACGACTAGCGGAGGTTTACCGACAGCGACAGGAGGCCCGTGAGGCCGAGAGGCAGATGAAGAAAGAAAGGGCTCGTGCAGCCAAGGCAGCAGAAGAAGCTGGTGATGGAAAAGGAAAATATCCCCGTTGGACTCAGTAGATTTATGTTATTGTATCGTAACGTTCGCATTGCAGCAAGTCGTATCTTAAAATTCGCAGCAAGTTGTATCTTAATTTTTATGTATCTTATTTTACGCATGTTATTTTCGATGCATCTTAATTATCTGTTGTAGTCTGGTTGGAAATGTTTCTCGTAAAACATTAGAGTAATGCCGATGTACCAACCTGGCATTGAAAACAAATCAGTCTCTTACATAGATAATGACTCATACATAGATAGTAACACATACATGAAGGATGTCTGATACATAGATAAGTCCTCATACATGAGAATAGTCTGAAACTAACATGGGTGTTTCATAGATATATAATCATATCACTGACGGCGACGAGTCTGGATCTTCCTCGGACGCGGACCGGAAGGTGATAAGCGCTGACGCGGTGGGCGAGGGTCACGAAAACCACGACCGTAAATAGCCTCGCCTGAATCGGTCTGTGTCTCCTGCGTCGGTGGTGGTGGTGGTGTATGATACATAGGCTGAGAGAAGTCAATCGTGTTTGCAGCTTGGTCATCGTCATCGCCATAGCTGTCTAAGAATGAACCATCACCACTAAGCATCGGCGACTGCACGACATGCGTGAACGGAAGCGGCTGGTTGCTGACTGTAGTAGTGAAGCACATGTCAAATTGAATTGCGATCGTACACTGCTTAAAAGAAAAACCGAAAGTAAAGTTACCTGGCCCCATTTGTTGATGCCATGCGGACCCCCCTGGTTGTGAAGGATGTTGCTCATGCCAGGCAGACCACCTTGGTTGTGAAGGATGTGGCTCATGCCAGGCTGAGCTCCCTGGCTGTGAAGGAGATGGCTCTTGCCAGGCCAAGCTCCCTGGATGAGAAGGAGGTGCCTGATGCCATGATGACCTCCCCGGCTGTGAAGGAGATGGCTCTTGCCAGGCAGAGCTCCCTGGACGTGAAGGAGGTGCCTGATGCCATGATGACCTTGCTGGTTGTGAAGGAGGTGGCGCCGGTGAAGCCATGCGCCGTGACTCTGAACGATGCATAGATGGACGTGGCGGACGAAGTCCTGGACGAGATACCGCAACGTCCGAAGATCTTCTACATGTCACTGCTGCGTAAATCCCTCGTAGCTTGTCATCAAAACGCTTCAACCATGTCCGAAGATCTGGCTGTGGGATAGTATCCCCACTATCAACCCGCCGCATTAAAGCGGAAACCTCCTCTCGCGCCTCGACTGTCAAGTCACTCTGTACATTGAAGAGTTAGCCAATTGTAAATGTTCGCGTTATGACATGAGTACACATATTAGAACCAACATAGAGGAAGTTGGGTGCGTACCGCGTGGTGTCTGGTTCCCATAATAGAGGAAGTTGGGTGCGTACCGCGTGGTGTCTGGTTCCCATAATAGAGGAAGTTGGGTACATATCGCTGGTTAGAGGCTCTTCAATCTGATCGGGAGCAGCACGAGGAACCAAGTAGATCCTCGTTGAATGCCTGTAATGCTGCAGATAGAACCCGAACTTGTCCCAGTCAAAGGGTCTAACCTCATCCCAGATATGTGTTGGCGCGGTCGTCCATTCTAGAACATAAGGGCCAATGTTCTCAAGCCAGAAAGTCATGGACTTGTTCCCTCCTACGCGGCTGAACCTGACATTAACAACCGGGTAACGTGGTAAGCAACATTCTGAAAGCAGTGCTGACAACTAAATTCGAATTACTTACTTGTGCACGTGGTCCGGTATGTGTGGAATAACTGGAATTTCATCCTCTTGATAGCGACCGAACTGTCTCATTACCCTATGAAGAGCCATCTCCTCCACCGTCACGTCGAACACCAATCTCGCTTTGGTCATCCAGTAGTGCCGATCTCTAGTGCACAAGGCAGATAGCCCAACTGGATACCTAGATGTTATAGCCTGATCCGAGTAGGGCTCCCAGATAACAACATCCTCGTGCAAAGCATCAAACTGCGCCGTGAAGGACGGGTAGCAGCTCTTAACCTGCATACCCGCAAACTGTCTCTGTGCATGACAACAAATAAACATTAGTAATAGTATTGCATGGCAAGAAATAATCTAATGAAATGTTACGTAATACAAAATTACCTCTCTTCGTGCCCAAACAGATCCCACAGTAGGCAAGTCGCCGATATGTGGCACATAAGATCCTGCTATGTCTACCAACCCAAACGGATTTTCAATGCTGACATAGGGTCGTCCAATAGGGAACCTCTCATATGACCAGAGCTGCAACAATAGTGGACATCCAACCACACCTGATCTACGGGAGGTCAACATGCAACCTTTGCACATGCCTCTGTATGTAGCTGCCAACACATCAGAACCAAAACTCCTCTGCATAATGTCCCCTGGGCAACGAGCGTCAGCTATCTCTCGTGCAATGCTGATGAGGCGCGCATCGACAGTGGTCACGTGGTTCTCTGTGAACATCGTCTTCCCGAACAACCAAAGAAGATATGCCTCTAGGGACCGATCAACCTGTGCCTCGGACAACTGAACTCCGGGGTGTCCTAATGCGACAATCTACATATAACCGGAACGACTTGTATTATTCTATGTAGTGAGGACAACTATAAAAACAACTTTCATTTAGCTGACCGAGAAGGTTACCTGAAACTGGCTCAACCACTTAAAACGAGGCCCGTGAGGATCTTTCTCTAAGGCCACAGCAGTTGGCACCGCAGCTAGAAAACGGCTCTGCATCGTAGCTAGCCAGCCAGGATCTGCCTCTAAAGGACCTATGGCAGCACCGGCCAACGGTAATCCCAACAAGTAAGACACATCCTGTAGAGTAGGCGCCATCTCTCCCCAGGGAAAGTGAAACGCATGTGTCTCCGGTCTCCATCTATCTACTAAGCAGGTAAGGAGTGACCTGTCGTAAGAGAAGCGTTTGCTTTTTCTCTTGCGTAGCTGCATTGGTTCACCAGCTTCATCCAACTCCGGATGATCAACCCACTCATCCAATGTACCCTCAACCAGCCGTGCCAACGGTAGCAGTCCAGCCCACATTAACCTACAAAATAAAAAGAATGTACAGCAAACAGTTAGCGAGCATCAAATATTACCTATTACAAATTAAAACATGATATGCAAACGTACCTATCAACCCATTGAGGGTGTATCATCCAGTTAGACTTTGGGGTGCGAGGGATCAACACATCTAAATTCTTGCCCGCTTCCATAAGTGCGGCCCGGTGTTTTTTATCGATCGCATCTTTAAGCAACGCATACGAAGACATATCTGAAATTAAAACATAGTCCGACATATCACAAATTAAAACATAGTCCGACATATCACAAATTAAAACATAGTCCGACATATCACAAATTAAAACATAGTTCGAAATATTACAAATTAAAACATAGTCCGACATTATATAGCTTCTGAATTATTCACTACTAGGAAAAGGCCTGCTAGTGGCGCACCTGTTTTGGCTACTAATGGCGCACTACAGGTGCGCCACTAGCATCACGCCATTAGAATTTTTTACTAATGGCGCACCACGGGTGCGCCATTAGTATCTGGTATACTAATGGCGCACCACGCAGTGCGCCATTAGTATATCCCACGGTGCGCCATTAGTATGCCTCCCAGGGGGCCATATTTACCCATTTTTTTTTGAATTTGGAAGGCGGGAAAATAGTAATGGCGCATATTCTAACCTCCACGGTGCGCCATTACTATTTTGAATTTTGAATCTGGATCTGGATCGTGATTTTTTTGCTCGTTTTTTTTGCTCTTTTTTTGCCTAGTTTTTGCTCGATAATTTTTCAAATTTCGTTCTCATTTTTGGATCTTGTACGTTCTTTTTGCCGAGCTCCACATGTGGCCGGAGAGGAGCTCGCCGGAGAGGAGCTCGCCGGAGAGGAGTTCACCGGAGAGGAGTTCGCCGGAGAGCATTTCGCCGGAGAGGAGGAAGGAGAGACCGTGTGGAGGAGAGGAGGGAGGAGGGAGGAGGAGCTCACCGGAGAGGAGGAGAAACCGTGAGGGGAGGAGAGGAGAGGAGGGAGGAGGAGAAGGTCACCGGAGAGGAGCTCACCTACATCGCCGGAGAGGAATGGTAGGTCGCCGGAGAGGAGGAGGAGGTCGCCGGAGAGGAGTGGGAGGAGGTCACCGAAGAGGAGGAGGTCGCCGGAGAGGAGGCAGCCGGAGAGGAGGAGGGGAGTATGGTGGAGGAGATGGAGTGGGGGAGAGGAGGAGGTGGAGTGGAGGAGAAAAGTGAAGAAGAGAGGAGGAGAGAGGCCGGCCAGCCCTATATATACGGCATAGTAATGGCGCACCGTGGGCTGGTGCGCCATTACTAACGTTTTTTTATTTTTTTGATTTGTTTTGAATTTGGAAGGCGGGAAGATAGTAATGGCGCACCGTGGGCTGGTGCGCCATTACTAACTTTTTTTTTATTTTTTTTACTTATTTTGAATTTGGAAGGCGGGAAGATTGTAATGGCGCACCGTGGGCTGGTGCGCCATTACTAACTTTTTTTTATTTTTTTTACTTATTTTGAATTTGGAAGGCGGGAAGATAGTAATGGCGCACCTAGCAAACCGTGCGCCATTACTAAGTTTGATATTTTTTTGAATTTTTTTGCCTCCAGATTTTGAAAGGACCGTAACTTTTTTTTCTGTTAGGTTTTTAGGGATTCTAAAAATCTTCAACG
The DNA here is from genome assembly GCA_039707655.1 of Elymus sibiricus. Taxonomy (NCBI): domain Eukaryota; kingdom Viridiplantae; phylum Streptophyta; class Magnoliopsida; order Poales; family Poaceae; genus Elymus; species Elymus sibiricus. The sequence continues at coordinate 485,517,759 of CM077665.1, forward strand.
GGGTTCCCCCGGTTGAATTCGGATGTAACTTTTCGAGTAGATGCTTTTTCATATAAAAAACTTTTTCATCGGAGTTCGTATGCAAAAGTTATGCCCATTTTACAAATTCTCAAGAGATTTTGCAAAAAAAGTCGAAATTCATGTTTGTAAATTTTGCTAACAACTAGACCACAAATCACATGGGAATCTTATTTTTTTTATTTTTTTGACATTTCTATCATTTTCTTTTATTTTTTTTAAAACTGAAAAGGCGGTCCACCGGGGGGGGGGGGTGCATTTGGTGAAAAATACTAATGGCGCACCGTGGGTCTGGTGCGCCATTAGTGTCTATCACACTAATGGCGCACCAGACCCACGGTGCGCCATTAGTATTTTTGGAAAAATAAAAAAAAACATTTGTTACTTTTTATTTTTCCAAGAATACTAATGGCGCACCATGGGTTGGTGCGCCATTACTAGTTAAAACTAGTAATGGCGCACCAACCCCCGATGCGCCATTAGTATTCTTGGAAAAATAAAAAAAAAACACATTTGTTACTAATGGCGCACCGTGGGTCTGGTGCGCCATTAGTGTCTATCACACTAATGGCGCACCAACTCATGGTGCGCCATTACTATATAGTAGTGGCGCACCAAGTGTCTGGTGCGCTATTAGTGGCCATATTATCTATAGCCCTTTTCCTAGTAGTGATTTCTTCCTCGTCGTCCCCTTCGGCCTTGACTACCTCGACCACGTCCACCTCTTGCTCCTGTTGTCGCACTCGTCGATGTGGACGCACTCGTCGATGTGGACGCACCGTCTTTGTTAATGTCGGGACAATATTTCATCCTATGCCCATAATTCGCGCATAGCAAACACTGTCTGGTTGCTCCACCAGCTTCAGATTGGTCCATATCATTTTGGATGCGCTTTACCTTGCGTCTGCCCCTGCTGGTTCGCCGAAGACCAGGATCCGGGATGTATACTCTCTCATCATCATTTACCTTGTTGAAATTGCCGACGACTCTAAACCCTGTCATCTCACCGGTCCATGTGTTGCGTACTGACTCTTTCAAATAGTATGGGGAAACGAAGGAGATGGCATCCAACTGAATCTGGCCGCACGCAGCCAACACATGTGAGCAAGGAAGGTGCAACAACTTCGGTTTGTTGCATGTACATTCACACGTTGGATAAAATTCCGTTCCAATTTTTACCTCATGCGTCTTCACCTCATTTGACGTACCGAAACCATCGGTAGGTAGCTGAACCTCATACCTCCTTTCCTGATTACCTATGAGTCTGACAGTGTGCTTCTTTGCTTTCTCTATCTTCTTTGCCATGTACTCCATGACACGGCTACAATAAGGAGTCTTCGGATGATCTGCAATATGCTTCTTTGCTAACTCGAGCCTTTCTCTGAAATATCTCAAAGTGCCATGGAATACAGCCTCCACAATAGCTGTGAGTGGCAATGCTCTATTTCCTCTAAGTACAAAGTTGTACACCTCAGCAAGGTTGGTTGTCATGTGGCCATACCTAGCTCCATGGGTGTCATGCAGGAGAGACCAATTCACGGGAGGCTCTTTCTCTATCCACTGAGTAAAATTCTTTATTGCCCTGCCATTCCGCCTCTTAGTGCCAGGAGGGTCAATTGCTGGCAAGTCACAAAGAGCTACAGGCTGCTCTAGCTCTGCGATGAATGTTGCTAATTTAACCTGATCTTGTTCCATTTTCTTTCTGGCTTTAACCTGCTTCTTAGTAAACTCATCTAGTTTTGACCAAATAAAATTGTATTTCCGTGGCTGATTCTGCTTGCATAATTTTTTGAACAAGTTAATCAACCGCTTGTTCTTGAACTGTGAGAATTTTTTTGCCCCAAGATGGCGCATGCACCACCGGCTCTGCAGGTCCTTCCATGATGTTGTTTCGTTCTCAGTTGGATCCCTCAGTGTCTTCACGGCCTTCAATATACCAGCATGTCTGTCATGAATGACACACACGTTCGGTCGGTCCTTCACGATAGCGATTTTCACTTGCCTCAAGAACCATATCCAGCTTGGAAAGTTCTCACCCTCCACGAATGCCATGGCAAGTGGGATGATTTGATTGTTCCCGTCAACACCAATAGCAGTAAGGATTTGCCCTTTGTACTGACCAGTCAGGAATGTGCCATCCACAAACATCACAGGAGGACAATGCCGGAAAGCTTCGATGCAAATAGCAAAAGAAAAGAATACTCTCTTCAACACCTTCAAATCTGGTATACTCTCCAATCTTGTGTGTTGTACGTTAACATAAGTGCCGGGATTCCTCTCCTTCAATACTTGAAGGAGCCGCACAACATTATCATATGAGTCCAAGAACGTCCCAAACCTTTCCTCCATAGCCTTCTGCTTAGCCCTCCAAGCCTTCCCGTAAGGAATGAGATAATCCCATCTGACCTTCACTGCTGTCTGGATGTGTTTTGCTTCCATGTCTTTCTTCTCCACTATCTCAGTATACATGAGTTGCGCAATGAGAGTTGAAGACAGGTTCGGATGATTCACCAGAAGGTTTTTCCTCACACAAGTATGTGGAACAACATCGGTGACAACCCAGTGGATGTTATACTTCGACACGTGCCCGTGCACCTTCCCAGGACAACCTGTTTCAACACATTTCATGGTATAGTTTGTTCGATTTGATATGTGTGTCCGGAAAACCCTCTGCGTGGACATAGCCCACTTTACCACCGCATATTTCAATTTCTTCTTTGTATCATGCATAGAACCTATCTCGACTTGGTTCAGATGATACTGCCATGGAGTCTCCTGGCCATCGTTAACCGTGAGACCGGTCGATAGGTCCTGATCCCATGCGGCAGGAATCGGTACCTCCACTTCATCCTCGGAATTTTCAGAATCTAGATCCTCAGCTAGTCCATCGTTGTCCTCTTCCTCCATCACCCTCTGCATTTCCTCCCCTTCCTCATCGCCATCAGCAAAACCAGAACCAGCTAATATTACCGACCGACTACTCTGCCCAGTATCGTTACCACACAAATTGTGTGGCACGTAATCTGGCTCTTCCTCGGGTTGGCTAGCATCCACATCCATTGGCTGTGACCCGGATAAATAAATATCGTTAGCCACTTGACTGCCCTGCCCGGGTTCATACCCCCCCTCTGGTTGTCCGGTATTCTCCTCCTTCGCCACAGGTTGCACTAGGGCATATGGGTGGATTTTTCGGTCTCTGCAACGCCTTAACAGGGTCAACCACTTCTGGCTCCTATCTATCAGCATCAACTCCCACTTCACATTTTTACACGATTTGGTCCACAATGCTTGAATACTGACGGAACATACCCCAGGATCCAGGCCAAAACTAGTTGTCAACCAGGACTTCAACTGTCTAATGTCCACTCTGTCCGGGTCTGGAAGTGTCATGACACATTTTTTATACTCGCTAAGATCAACCCCCAACTCATTATATCGAACATTGCCAGGGCCATAGTAAACAGTCATATTTACTGATTCAGACATTTTAACCTGTCAGACACTTCCATCTCATTAATCATAACGAACAAAATTATTACCTGCTACACTAACTAACCGCTAAAATGACAGCACAAACCAATTAACACTAAAAAAAATGTGACGCGGGATTATACCTTCGACGCGTGTCGCCACCTCACGGAGAACTTGCACCAACGGACAACACCAACGCCACCCCCTCGGCGGCCACCTCCTGCTGCCCAGCCAAACCACCTCCTCCTCCTCAACTGGCCATGGCTGCTCCTCCTCACACCACCATGACTACAACTCACTTGTACAGACAAATACCTATCCCATTGGAAAAAAATGACTGCTGGAGATGGCTATGATCTACTGTTTCTGTGATTTGGATTTGAATGTAGCTGGAGAAACGAAGAGATCGGGGAGTGGGGGCGAGCTACACAAAGAAAATGAGAGAGAGAGAGCTCGAACTGAGAAAGAACAGAGAGAAAGGAAGAAGAAAGAGATCGGCCGGCGGCCTTATCCACCGTTTTCGGCCAACGGTTGGCCGAAGACCTCTTCGGTCGTGGGCTGACCGAAGATGCACCGACAACCCAGTCTTCGGCCCACCGAACAATGTTTTCGGCCCACGGAACGCCGAAGAGGCCTCTTCGGCCTACGGTTGACCGAAAACTACCTTTTCGGTCTACTGTTGACCGACGGGGTGCTATTTTTGCAATTTACGTGTTAGGCCTGCTAATTTTCGAAATTGCTTTAAATACGCTGCTAGTTACAAAAAAAAAATCTTTGATTTGCCGCATGTAGGAATCACGATACTGATACTCCATTTCCATGATCTTGGCGTGGAATCGACTGGCGTACTGGCAGGCCCGGCACTCTGCGGTGCCATGCCTAGCCACGAACATCTAACCAATTATATATGCCACCACTAGTATTTCCTCTGTACAGCCATTGTTCCTGAATAAAGCTTTACCTAATACGTATTGGATCGAAGAAGCAATAACTTCTCTCACATTCAGATCTGCGATCTGGTGTATCGCGGCCCAGCCTGCTGCCGGTCGTTGCCGTGTCTGCCACCGGATCCACTTGCGTTGTACACATTATGAGGAAGCAAGTCCAGCACCACATGGAACACGTGGTTTGTCACCCAAACTTGTTAAAAGAAAAAGGAAGCAAGTCAAGCCGATCCAAGATGCGTCACCAGATCAGCCAAGCTGCTATGCACGATACCCTCTTCGCTGTTGACCGTTTAGGGCATCTCAAACGTCGGCGGTCCCGTCCCATCAGTGTACGGACCTATCTGTTTCAAGTTTTCATTTATGTCCTTGATGCACCGTTCGGTGAGCCACCCGCTCCGGTGTCGTCTGCAGACATTGTGAATGCCTGGCAGTCGCGTTTGGATGATTACTCAATAGTTCAGTGTGCTATGTTGTATGGCTTAGAACCGGGACTTCAAAGGCGTTTTGAACGTCATGGAGCATATGAGATGCTCCAGGAGTTGAAGTTTATCTTTAAGAAGAATGCCCGGATCGAGAGGTATGAGACCTCCGATAAGTTCTATGCTTGCAAGATGGAGAAGAACGGGTCTGTCAGTGAACACATACTCAAAATGTCTGGATATTCCAACCGCTGGCTGAATTGGGGATGCCCCTTCCGGCAGAGGCAATCATTGACAGAGTTCTTCAATCACTGCCACCTAGCTACAAAAGCTTCGTGTTGAACTATAACATGCAAGGGATGAACAAGTCAGTCGCCGAGCTGTTTGCGATGCTGAAAGTCGCTGAGTCTGAATCCAGAAGGAGCATCAAGTGTTGATGGTCAATAAAACCACTAGTTTCAAGAAAAATGGCAAGGGCAAGAAGGGTAACTCCAAGAAGAGTGGCAAAGCAGTTGCCCCTCCCGTGAAGAAACCCAAGGCTAGACCCAAGCCAGAAACTGAGTGCTTTCATTGCAAGGGTACTGGCCACTGGAAGCGGAACTGCCCTAAGTATCTGGCCGACAAGAAGACGACCAACACCAAACAAGGTATATATGATATCCATGTTATTGATGTGTACCTTACCAACTTTCGTTGTAGTGCCTGGGATTTGATACCGGTTCGGTTGCTCACATTTGCAACTCAAAGCAGGAACTACGGTATAGACGGAGGCTGGCAAATGACGAAGTGACGATGCGCGTGGGAAATGGTTCCAAGGTTGATGTGATCGCCGTCGGCACGCTCGCTCTTCGACTACCATCGGGATTAGTGATGAACCTGAATAATTGTTATTTAGTGCCTGCGTTAAGCATGAACATTATATCTGGATCTTGTTTATTGTGAGACGGTTACTCATTTAAATCTGAGAATAATGGTTGTTCTATTTATATGAGTAATATCTTTTATGGTCATGCACCCAATGTGAGGGGTTTATTGTTATTGAATCTCGATAGTGATGATACACATGTTCATAACATTGATGCCAAAAGATGTAGAGTTGATAATGATAGCACCACTTTCTTGTGGCACTGCCGCTTAGGTCATATTGGTGTAAAACGCATGAAGAAGCTCCATGCTGATGGACTTTTGGAGTCACTTGATTTTGTATCACTTGACACATGTGAACCATGCCTCATGGGCAAGATGACTAAGACCCCGTTCTCTGGAACAATGGAACGGGCAAGTGACTTGTTGGAAATCATACATACTGATGTGTGCGGTCCGATGAGCATTGAGGCGCACGGTGGATATCGTTATTTTCTCACCTTCACTGATGACTTAAGTAGATATGGGTATATTTACTTAATGAAGCATAAGTCTGAAACGTTTGAAAAGTTCAAGCAATTTCAGAGTGAAGTTGAGAATCATCGTAACAAGAAGATCAAATTCCTACGATCTGATCGAGGAGGAGAATATCTGAGTTATGAGTTTGGCAATCACTTAAGACAATGTGGAATTGTTTCACAGTTGACGCCACCTGGAACACCACAGCGTAATGGTGTGTCCGAACGTCGTAATCGAACCTTATTGGATATGGTGCGGTCTATGATGTCTCTTGCCGATTTGCCACTATCGTTTTGAGGTTATGCGTTAGAGACAGCTGCATTCACTTTAAATAGGGCACCATCTAAATCCGTTGAGACGACGCCGTATGAACTTTGGTTTGGCAAGAAACCAAAGTTGTCCTTTCTTAAAGTTTGAGGATGCGATGCTTATGTCAAAAAGCTTCAGCCTGAAAAGCTGGAACCCGAAGCGGAGAAATGCGTCTTCATAGGATACCCAAAAGAGACGGTTGGGTATACCTTCTATCTCAGATCCAAAGGCGAAATATTTGTCGCTAAGAACGGGTCATTTCTTGAGAAAGAGTTTCTCTCGAAAGAATTGAGTGGGAGGAAGATAGAACTTGATGAGGTTGTTGAACCTTCACTTCAACCAGAGAGTAGCACAGCACAGAAAGATGTTTCTGTGGAGCCTACACCAGTTGAAGAGGAGGCTAATGATGATGATCATGAAGCTTCGAATTAAGTTACTATCGAACCTCGTAGGTCGACAAGGGCACGTACTGCTCCTGAGTGGTACGGTAACCCTGTCTTGGAGGTCATGTTGTTGGACAACGATGAACCTACGAGCTATGGAGAAGCGATGGTGGGCCCGGATTCCGAAAATGGTTAGAGGCCATGAAATCCGAGATAGAATCCATGTATGAAAACAAAGTGTGGACTTTGGAAGTATTACCTGAAGGGCGAAAGGCCATTCAGAATAAATGGATCTTTAAGAGGAAGACGGACGTGGACGGTAATGTCACCGTCTATAAAGCTCGACTTGTGGCAAAGGATTTTTCACAAGTCCAAGGAATTGACTACGATGAGACTTACTCTCCCGTAGTGATGCTTAAGTCCGTCAGAATCATGTTGGCAATAGCTGCATTTTTCGATTATGAAATTTGGCAGATGGATGTCAAAACAGCGTTCCTCAACGGTTTCCTTGAGGAAGAGTTGTATATGATGCAACCAGAAGGTTTTGTCGATCCAGAGAATGCTGACAAAGTTTGCAAGCTCCAGCGATCCATTTATGGACTGGTGCAGGCATCTCGGAGTTGGAATAAGCGCTTTGATGAGGTGATCAAAGCGTTCGGGTTTATACAAGTTTACAGAGAAGCTTGTATTTACAAGAAAGTGAGTGGGAGCTCTATAGTGTTTCTAATATTATATGTGGATGACATATTGCTGATTGGAAATAATATAGAATTTTTGGAAAGCGTGAAGGAATATTTGAACAATAGTTTTTCAATGAAGGACCTAGGAGAAGCTGCTTTCATATTAGGCATCAAGATCTATAGAGATAGATAAAGATGCTTAATAGGACTTTCACAAAGCACATACCTTGATAAAGTTTTAAAGAAGTTCAAAATGGATCAGTCCAAGAAAGGGTTCTTACCTGTGTTACAAGGTGTGAAGTTGAGTAAGACTCAATGCCTAGTGACTGCACAGGATAGAGAAAAGATGAGTGTAATCCCCTATGCTTCTGCGATAGGCTCTATCATGTATGCAATGCTGTGCACAAGACCAGACGTCAGCCTTGCCATAAGTATGGCTGGAAGGTTTCAAAGTAATCCAGGAGTGGATCACTGGACGGCGGTCAAGAATATCCTAAAGTACCTAAAAAGGACTAAGGAAATGTTTCTCGTTTATGGAGGTGATCAAGAGCTCGTCGTAAAGGGTTACGTCGATGCAAGCTTTGACACTGATCCGGATGACTCTAAGTCTCAAACCAGATACGTATATATTCTCAATGGGGGAGCGGTAAGCTGGTGCAGTTCCAAGCAAAGCGTGGTAGGTGATTCTATATGTGAAGCGGAGTACATAGCTGCCTCGGAGGCGGCGAAGGAAGGTGTCTGGATGAAGCAGTTCATGACAGATCTCGGAGTTGTGCCCAGTGCACTGGATCCAATGACTCTATTTTGTGACAATACTGGTGCCATTGCTCTAGCCAAGGAACCAAGGTTTCACAAGAGGACCAGACACATAAAGCGACGCTTCAACTCCATCCGATTTTTCATCGAGGAGGGTGACATAAATATTTGCAAAGTACACACGGATCTGAATGTTGCAGATCCATTGACTAAGCCTCTTCCACGAGGGAAACATGATCAACACCAGAACTGTATGGGTGTTAGATTCATTACGATGTAAATCACATAGTGATGTGAGCTAGATTATTGACTCTAGTGCAAGTGGGAGACTGTTGGAAATATGCCCTAGAGGCAATAATAAAATGGTTATTATTATATTTCCTTGTTCATGATAAATGTTTATTATCCATGCTATAATTGTATTGATTGGAAACGCAGATACATGTGTGGGTACATAGACAACAATGTGTCCCTAGTAAGCCTCTATGGAACTAGCTCGTTGATCAAAGATGGCTATGGTTTCCTAGTCATGGACAAGAGTTGTCATTTGATAACGGGATCACATCATTAGGAGAATGATGTGATGGACAAGATCCAAACTATGAACATAGCATATGATCGTGTCAAGTTTATTGCTATTGTTTTCTGCATGTCAAGTATCTGTTCCTATGACCATGAGATCATGTAACTCACTAACACCGGAGGAGTGCCTTGTGTGTATCAAACGTCACAACGTAACTGGGTGACTATAACGATGCTTTGCAGGTATCTCCAAGGGTGATTGTTGTGTTGGCATGGATCGAGCTGGGATTTGTCACTCCGTGTGACGGAGAGGTATCTCTGGTCCCACTCGGTAATACAACATCACAAGAAGCTTGCAAGCAATGTGACTAAGGAGTTTGTCACGGGATCTTGTATTACGAAACGAGTAAAGAGACTTGCCGGTAACGAGATTGAACTAGGTATGGAGATACCGATGATCGAATCTCGGGCAAGTAACATACCGATGGACAAAGGGAACAGCATACGGGATTAACTGAATCCTTGACATAGAGGTTCAACCGATAAAGATCTTCGTGGAATATGTAGGAGCCAATATGGGCATCCAGGTCCCGCTATTGGTTATTGACCGTAGAGGTGTCTCGGTCATGTCTACATAGTTCTCGAACCCGCAGGGTCTACACACTTAACGTTTGGTGACGATATAAGTATAGTTGAGTTGTTATGTTGGTGACCGAAGGTTGTTCGGAGTCCCGGATGAGATCCCGGACATGACGAGGAGCTCCGGAATAGTCTGGAGGTAAAGATTGATATATGGGATAATAGTGTTTGGTCTCCGGAAGGGTTCCGGAATTCACCGGAAGGGGTTTCGGATGTTTCCCGAAATGTTCGGGTACAAGAACACTTTATTTGGGCCAAGGGGTAAAGCCCACGAGGCTTTAGGAAGGTGCAAAAAGGAGTTTTGCGGAGGCCAGGGGCCAGACGCCAGGGACCCTGACGTCTGGGGCCAGACGCCGAGGACCCTGGCATCTGGTCCTGGAGTCCGAGGAGGACTCTTGCCTTGCGGGCCAAACCGACTTTGAGGAGGCTCTTTCTCCAAGAAACGACCCCAGGGCTCAACATATAAATAGAGGGGCAGGTCTAGCACCAGGAACACATCAAGATTTCCCCAAGCCGTGTGCCGGCAACCCCGCCCCTCTAGTTCATCCTCCGTCATAGTTTCCGTAGTGCTTGGCGAAGCCCTGCGGAGATTGTTCTTCACCACCACCGTCACCACGCCGTCGTGCTGCCGGAGTACTCGAGCTACTACTTCACCATCGCTCGCTGGATCGAGGAGGTGAAGGCGTCATCATGCTGTACGTGTGTTGAACGCGGAGGTGCCATCCGTTCGGCGCTAGATCGTGATTGGATCGCGGGACGGCTTGCGATTTGGATCGCGAAGACGTTCGACTACATCAACCGCGTTTCTTAACGCTTCCGCTTAGCGATCTACAAGGGTATGTAGATGCAATCTCTCCTCTCGTAGATGCTCATCTCCTAGATTGATCTTGGTGAAGCGTAGGAAATTTTTTGTTTCCCATGCAACGTACCCCAACACAAACATCATTGGCTCAACTCCGCAAATTGTGTGCTATTTCCCAGGAAGGATGAAGAGGAAGGGATCAGCGAGTATAGGCCTATTAGCCCCATCCACGCGATTGCCAAGATTATTATGAAGTTGCTCTCCATTTGGCTAGGCCCGCACATGAACACCCTCTCTCCATCGTTCAAAGCACCTTCATAAAAAAGGAGAATCATCCAGGATAACTTCATGTACATTCGAAACCTTGCTTGTCGGCTTCACAAGTGCAAGACCCCATCCTTTCTCTGTAAGCTTGTCATTCGCAAGGCTTTTGATCGGTTAAATGGGAGTACATTTTTATCTCCTCCAACGGAGAGGGTTCCCAAGCAAATTTAGAGATTGGATCACGACACTCCTTCGCTCATCATCCTCAATGATCCTTTTGAATGGAGTGGTCAACCCCCTACCAAACATAGACTTGGTCTTCGTCAAGGGTACCCCCTCCTCTTCGTCATCACTATTGACCCGCTACAGTAAATTCTTTAATTGGCAATACAGGAGGGGTTTCTCCATAACATTCGTGGGAGGGGTGCCATGGTGCAAACCTCACTCTATGCAGATGATACAACAGTGTATATGGCCCCAACTAAAAGAGATATTGACAATCTTTCAGGCATCTTCAGAAGCTTCGGGGAGGTCACGAGCCTATGCACCAACTTTCATAAAAGTTTGGTGGAGCGCATTCGGTGCAACCATCCAAACTTGGTCACATTCTTCAACCTTTGCCAATATCTAGAACTTCTTTCACAATGAGATATTTGGGCCTCCGCTCTACGTTAGGCAACTCAAGAAGGTGGATCTTCAATTCCTTGAGGACAAAGTTACAAACAAATTGGTCACTTACGAAGGCCAAAACATCACCACGATTGGGTGCACTAACCTTGTCATGTCTGTGATCACCTCCCAAGAGATCTACTTCATCACGCCTCTTGTTGTTCTCCCAAGTTTCCTACATAATGTCGACAAGCTTAAACATGCATTCCTTTGGTCTGGCTCCGATAGGACAACAAGTGCGAAATGCAAAGTCAATTGGGAGGTCATTTGTCGGCCGCCGGAGTACACTATCTTAGGGGACCTCAACACCTCCAATTTTACATGTGATTTGCGCTTGAGATGGCTTTGATACGAGTGGGATGATGAAAACCAAAGTGTTTATATGCGGCGACCATACCCAACATGTAGAGAGGGATCCACTTCTCAACTCAACTCGGATGTTGGATCAGTGATGGTTGGCAGATTATTACAAGCACAAGCACCCAATCTCTCTCTCTCTCTCTCTCTCTCTCTCTCTCTCTCTCTCTCTTTCTCTCTCTCTCTCTCTCTCTCCCTGACAAGTACAAGTGACCGCGGCAGTGACCCACCAGACTCGACCCCGCTGCGCATCGAAGACGACATTGCGTGTGTGGATGTCGACAGCGTGTACGACCTCAACGACTCCCTCGAGGAGAACACAAACCCCAAGCTCTATTATAAGCTGGGAACCAGGCATTTTCGTGCTTCTAAAAGAATAATTTGAATCAAACATAAACTCAGTATATATTGTCGTTACATGGGTAATTGACTAGGTAAATTAAGTAGTGTGCCACAACAGCTAAAACTCTTAAATACCACAAAAACAGCCGAGCAGGAGCATCGAGCCCTAACTCTATGCCTAGCTCAAGAAGATCGAGATCATCAACATGGTTACACTGAGGACCCAAGGGAGGGATGGACGGAGGGACATATGTGCCCCTGCAATGCACGAGCTTTTTAGCTAGTCAAAACTGAAAATCTGTTATGTAAGCACATGACACATCATAGTAAAAGATAATATATATTTTGTTAACTCGGAACATCCATTATATCTAAAATTTTGGATCAAAAGTATCTTCAATTTCAGTGTTGTAAAAACCATTTATTTTATTCCTACTAGCTAGCACGGTCTTAATTCTTTGACTGGTATTAAAGGCCACTAGCCAGCTGCGGACATCTGTTGGATGGGCCTACATGTGCTCAAAAGGCAAAACTGCTCGATCGATCGTTAATGTTTATGTGTCTGGAACTCTGGATGCTAATCTATGTGTTTGACTGGCAATTTTCATTCTTTACCTAAGCCCGCTGGAAGACCCATATAATTCTTCCTAAAATCTAAAAAGTGCGCGCGTACTATTCTGTCGAACCGAGCGGCCGCGCCTCGACCGCTCGTTCCGTGCGAATCGTGCGGTCCCGAGAGTCAGGTGATATTTTGTCGGGGAGAGACGCGGCTCGCTCGCGCACCCGCTACCTGACAAGCGCCCCGCTGCCCCTCCATTCCTTCCTCGAGCCCCACCCATCCGCATCGTGCCGTCTCTCCTGTTCTCTCTTCTCAGATTTGTGGATTCATGTGATGATTTCAGCGCCCTCGGTGATGCAATCCTCGGCGGCGAAGACCGCACTGGTCGGGTTTCGTCAGGCCGCCTCCCTGCTCCTGCCGAACGGTCCGGTGCACGGTGGCCGTCGCATCGGCGTTGCCGGCTGGGAGGTGCACCGGTGCCACGGGCGACAAGATCTAGGCGGCGTTACCTGCGACTGGCTCGGGAACGGCACCTAGACGTGGCCGGCCACGACGTCATCCGTCTACCCGACGCGTACGCCACGCGCTCCAACCTGGATCGATCCAGAGCTCCGGCGGCCCGGCCCTGTGAATAGCCGCCAGTAGCAGCGTCCGCGTGCTCTTCCCTATTTGTGGCCATGGTCATTGACCATAGATTTTTGTGATACGGTGATTCAACCATGCGTCATTATATGTAATCCCCACTTCTTCATGTTGATCAGAGCACCATAATTTGCTCTGTTTCTGCTACTTCAATCCGAGGTATTTATAGTGGACACCATTGGCATTCCTTCTGTTTGCAGTGATGGGATTAGACGGCATTGTCGCGCACGTATGACCGGCATTTGTACTACTAAGTTGGCTAGATGTTGTTTTTTGTTTAAGTTGATTTATTTTTGCTAGTCATATTTTTCTGTTGGCATCCGTAGTTGTTGTAGTTGCACACATAATAGTTTTCGATTGGACATGACCATTGAAAAGTTGCACAACATGGCGAAACTAAGTTGACGACGACTCATGCTCGCATGACTTACTCAAGTTTGGCTAGACTGTGTGACATTTGTAAGCTCGATCAACTACTGCTGCAAACGGAAATCATTTTGTGGTATAAGTGTATGCATCGCCTGCCTTCATGCATGAGTGCAGAGGCATAGCCGTACACACGACCACACGGTTGCACACTCTTGCCGACATAGTTGCGCACGCATGGACTGCGGGAGTTGTAGACGTGAAGCTGCATAGTCGTAGAGAGCTGCATACTTTCGTCGGCATAATAGACTACGCATGTTCGCAGAGTGGCACACTCCAGCATAGTCGCACACGCACGGCCGCAAAGTTGCACACCCTCGTGCTCATGGTCGCACACGCACATCCGTAAAGTTGCACACCCTCGTGCTCATGGTCGCACACACACGACCGTAAAGTTGCACACCCTCGTGCTCATGGTCGCACACGCACGACCGCAAAGTTGCACACCCTCGTGCTCATGGTCGCACACGCACGGCCCTAAAGTTGCACACCCTCGTGCTCATGGTCGCACACGCACGACCACAAAGTTGCATACCCTAGTGCTCATGGTCGCACACGCACGGCCATGTAGTTGCACACTCTCGTTGGCATAGTCGCACACACGTGTCCGCGAAGGTGCATAGTGTTGGGGAACGCGACAGAAAACAAAAAAATTCGGTACAGCGAACACGCCTAGGATCACTAAGGAGATGCATACAAGGTTTTGATCTGATCATTACCGACTCGTAGCGCAGCGGAAGTAGAGTCGATGAAGATCGTTGGTGCAGATCCCCGCAACTAGGATTTACAACCTCCCAACCGCGAGGATGTACTCCCTCGTCTGCCCCCGGACAGATCTCCGGGCAGCCCTTCGGGAGGCCTCGGGACAGTCCCTCGGATAGTCCCACCGGACGGATCCTCAGACAGCCCTTCGGGAGGACCTCAGAATCTCGGACGGTCACTCGGACAGCCCTTCGGTAGGCACACTCGAAACAGCCCCACGGGCAAAAAGGACGAACCAACGACCTCTCTACGGGGTTGCACACATACTGTGTCATCTTTCCGGCAGGGCTTCGCCGTCCAGAACTAGTTCCCACCGGAATCCAGACAGCCTTTCGGCTCTACGAAACTATTTCGCTGGGAGGGAGAGAGAAGGCCAGATCATGCATGGCATTTGTATGTTGAGAAAGAGTGAGTATGGAGAGCTCCTCTCCACCTCTATTTATAGGGAAGGAGGAGGTGGTGGCAGCCCAAAAAGGGGGTCCCACCATTCCATGTCATCCCTAGATCTTTTGTGGAAAGCCAACTTCCAACCATAACCATAAATGCATTTTCACTATTCACGAAACCAATTTTTCGTGACCGATAAATCCGAAAATATTTCTATGGGTCCTAGAATAATTCCAGTACCCACTAAAACAATTCTCGACACGTTCCAAAACATTTTCAGATTAGTGATTTTCATCTGTGAAAAGCAACCAAAACAGTTTCGGCAGTCCGGAACATTTCCGGTTTTTGTCTCCGAAAAATCCCAGAAGTTACCAGAACAATTCTGGTACCCTCCAATAATTTCCAGGCGGGTGCCACAACCAATTTGACTTAATGGTATACTCCGAAACAACTTTTCGGTTTTACCGAAACTCTTCCGGTGTTCTCTCTCCGGAACTCTTCCGTTGTCTCCGAAACTTTTCCGGTGAATTTCTCTCCGACTCCATGTCTAGTATTCAGCAGATAGATGACCCTTAAGCGTGTGACCCTATAGGTTCGGTGAAGGATAGACATGACCGGAACTCTTTCCGATTAATGATCAACATCGGAGCCGTGGACACCCAGATTGACCCCTATACCCACACGAATGAATATTCGAGTGAACCTCCAGTTGCTGTGTGCTATTCCTTTTACTTCATGATATGTTACAAAACCCTAGGTGAGATTTATCGGCATCCCCGTGGATCAACACTTGTCCACAATGCCAGTTACCTCGTTGCCGGTTTTGTTCTCTTTTCTCGTTTCCGCGTTCCGGCATCCCCGTGATCAAATCACAATGTGTCTGGCCAGACGATGATGGATACCGTAACACCGAGAGGGCCCGAGAATATCTCTCCATCGTCGGAGGAGCAAATCCCAATCTTGAGCTACCAAGTTACTTGTCATACTTTTCCGTGAACCCGCAAGCCGCCGTAATAGCCACCCTGTTACAGATGACGTTTAACAAACCCCAAAGTTCACGAAGCAAGGACGAAGGAACTCGATACTCTCATGGTCTAAGGAGTTATGCAAACGTTAACTTTCTCTGTGTTATTAACCATTAACTTGTGACGAATGTATCTCATAGCATAACATCAATTCGGGTCAATTCAACACAAATATTCTTCTAATATTGTGCCCTCAAAGTTGCCGGCATAGCCATGCCTATGATCAGGAAAACAGAACCATCATGCAACACTTGAGCTAGTCTTAGAGGCCAGACTAGGAATACATTTTACCGTTTATTATTCCACACGTGCATATGAGTCTTTCTCCGAGCCTCGTGGTTATTGTAGACTCGAGAACCATAGCAGTTATAGCATGGAATATAAACTTAATTAGGAACATGGGGATAAATAATAACATGTATTATTGCCTCTAGGGCATATCTCCTACAGACTCTCACTTGCACTAGAGTCAATAATCTAGTCAATGCTAATGCACTTTACACCTATGGCACACTGGTGTAAAATATGCTTCACTTGTGGTATAGCCTGATGTCCAACGGATCTGACAACTTCAGCTCCGTGTGTATCTTTGCATATCCTCGCATTTTCACGCTTTCACAAAATTCATATTTTGTGTGGACTTGGCTTTGTATATATGTGAATCACAGTTCAAACCTTGATTCCTCAGACTGAGCTATGGTGCAACTATCTGCAATAGTGTCCCATTGACCAAAGCCATCTTGGAACCATACTAAGTTCATGAATGAACTATATGATTCAACATCTTCTTTGTTGCTTCCAAAACGTCAACATACTTAGCCTTTGTTATAGAATTCGCCACAGTAACCTGTTTAGAACAATTCCAACTTACCATGCCACCGTATTGTGTATTACACAAAACCTTAACTTAAATCAAAAATCGCATGGAGCATTGATGAAGACTGTATCGATGTAATTACTTACAACGAGCACTTCATAATCTCTGCTTGCGAGAAAACATGGCATCAGTGCTACTTTAGTACTCAATGACATTTTTCACTGTTGTCCTATGATCAGCACTTTGATCACTTTGGTATCTATACTCGCAATAGTTTGGGAGTATCAGACATATCTGGTTGATTTACATACCATGGAATACATGATTAATCCAAACACAGAAGTGTGTGGAATATCCATCATGTAATTTGCTCATCAATGTTTTTAGGACACCGAGTCTTACAAAAACTCTTTCCATGTGACTTCGGCAAGAATCACTCCTTGGCGGTTTTAGTGCTAAATGGTTTTAGGATCTTGCCAATATGTATTTTTGCTTAGCCCCATTAGGCAAATCTATCTCCATAGATCATTATGCCTAATAGCAAGGCTATTTAGCCCAAGCACTTCATCGAAAAACTATTTTCAAATGAAGTCCTAATTCGTGTCAAGAAATTTATTTCCAATTAACAATGTGTCAAGCACACAAGGTTTTTAGAAATATTATTATGCTCCCACTTACTTTCTTGAAACCACAAGCATCTTCATTATCCATTGATGAAATCAAACTCTTTTGATCATTTCATCAAAACGAAGATTCCAACTCCATGTTGCTCTCTTCTGTCCATTGTTGGAACTCTGAAGTTTGCATACTCACTAGCATCCTTTGGATAGACAAAATACTTTGGACTGTATCACATACAAATCCTAGTTTGTATTCCCATTTCATGGAAATTCTTTCGCCATCCATGTTTCATATCTCATGATTGAAATATGTATTAATTGCTAGTTTAACCCGAACCGACTTTAAGCATCGCTACGGTGAAACAACCTCATCGTAGTCAACTCCTTGAACTTGTTATTACAACAAGTCGAGCTTTATGGATAAAACATTTTATCCATATCAGTTTATAGTTTCATAAAAATTTGTTAGACTCTAAATCTTCCGAAAGGTGTATCAAGGTTTTAATCTTGAATCACTTATATGGAAACTATCTCGGATTGTATTGGCATTTAGCCAATTCTGGAGTCAGGGCCCATCAACGCTTCCTTGTGTATCGTAGGTATACGGTTGTCTAACAACAATATCTCGTTTGCGCACCTGAGAGGTTTGCACGAGCTTTGCCTACGTTGTTCAGCTGCAAGTTCGTCCGAAGTCCATACATCTCATGTAGAGGCTTCCGTATCAGTCGCAGTAGGAAACTCTGGAATCACTTCCAAGGTTCCTTTCCTTTGATCTGATGACGAAGATACTTATTATCTCATCGAGTTGCACTGTCCTCCCACTCACCTTTTTGCAAGAACTATTCTCTTTAAAAGCATACCGTTTTGTGGCAAAATCCTTTGCCTCGGTATAGTGGTGGGGGAATACCCAACATTATGGGATAACCTACAAAATAGCACTTGTCTGATTTGGAATAGGTATGTAACCGTTTACACAAGCCCCATATTCCAAATGTTAAGAAAAGATATAACATGGTTGGGCGTACCATACCATGGCGTCATTTCAACAGACCCAATGGAGCTCTTTTCAGTGTAAAAGCCGCGGTCTCTAAAGCATTACTCTTAAAAGGGATAAAGGCAAATTGATTTATGTCATCTTTGATCTCACCATGTCATAAATGGTTTGATTACATCTTCACGGACATTCCACTTACTATGGTGTTCCGGAAGGTGTAAGTTATGAAACTCTTTTCACAACTCATCAGACATTCGCTAAACTTGTAACTCAAAATATTCCTTTCCGCAATCTAATTGTAGAAACATAATTTTCTTGTTACAATAATTTCTACTTCATTTTGAAAAACCTTTTGAATGATTTCAAAAGATCTAGACTTACGTCTCATCAAGTAAATATCCATATATCTATTTGAGTCATTTCAGAAGATAGACAAATCCACTGCTAGCAACAACATTTATCGGACTACACACATCACGATGTATGATCACCAATAAGTTCTTTGCTCGTTCCTTATGGCCTGTGAACGGTATTTCAGTCACTTCACTTTTCGGAAGAAAGTTGCAAGTGTCAGATGATTCATAATCAAACGACTTCAAAATCCATCATTATGGAATTTCTTCATGTGGGATTCTCCAATGTGACCAAATGCAGTGCCACACATATGTGGTATTCTTTTAGTCTTGCGACATTTAGTGTCAGTGTTACGGATGTATCATATTACCATCAATATTCATAACATACATCTCATCCTTGATGGAAGCATGGCCCTTATGTTATTCATGATACTGAACAACAATTGTTCTTTTATGAATAACACTCTTGCAACAAACATTATGCAAATGGGCTAGAGTGTGTAAAACTCTAAAATGAATTATGAAAGTAAATACAGAGGTAATGTATTATTATCAATATTCATAACATACATCTCATTCATAATGAAAGTATGGCCTTTATTCATAACACCGAACATCAAAAGTTCTCTTATGAACAACCTTCTTGCAATATACTTTATGCAATGGGCTAGAGTGTGTAAAACTCTAAAATGAATTATGAAAATAAATACAGACGGTAATACACAGATGGAAGGTATAGTAACTTTTACTATGTTCCCAGCGCGTATCTAAACCTCATTACTGGCAAGTCTTTTTGACCAGCATTCCAAACGTCAATAACTTGTATGACTTTCATACATGAGCTGGACATTCCAGACTTCTTTCCTTTTGCCTTTATTCTTCTAACAGTTTTACTTTCAGTCTTTCTCCTACTCTCAGAAGAAGCACCCAACTTAAGAGTGGCGTTAGCCCAGTACTTCCTAGGTGTGTAAGTTACACTAACACCCTTTGGACATTTCCTTTCTCTTTAAGTTGTTTGTTTTATTCACCTTCATTTACATGACAGGCGTTCTCCTGGATCCCTCTCTTATCAGTCAAATGACCAGTAAACATTTTACTAATACCTTGAAAACAAACATTGCTTTGGATATTTCATATCTTTTAGCCTTTGTTTGTATCTGAAAATAATTTTCAGTTCCATGAGTATCACATAACTATCCCAAACTTTTGAAGTTCGGGTTGTATGGAAGCAAACGTATTGCACTTGACCGTAACGGAATTCTAGCTTTTGGACCGAAGGACAAGGGTCACATCATCCATAGCATCAGCGGGAGAATATCAAAAGCATGCGATAGGACAAAGTCCTTCTCGACACTCTTGAGGACAATCCTCACATTACGTTACCAATCGTAAAGTTTTAACCAGATAAATAACAGCTTATTCAATTTTAATAGGGAAGGTGGAAATGCGAGCCATTATTCTACAACTATTATGCAAATTTCACTTAGACAATGTCCATAATTAATTGCACAGAGAATTAAACAAGTTAATTCTACAGTGCGCTCCCACTAAAAACAATATCTCTCATAATTGATTGTGAGTGATACAAGACCCATATTGAAATTCAACGCCAAGGATGTATCCATCTCAAGTGACGAGAATTGCAATCGGTAGGCTAACTTGCCAATCACATATCTATGTGACTCTTGTTCATCTTTCGATGGGTGTGTTCCGAGCTCAGGACGATCCTCCGGAACGTCAAGACAACCAAGTGATCTCATTGCGAGGTCTCAACTCACCCGCCTCACACTTCTCTAATCGTTCGTACCCATGTATCCATGTGATACCCCGAAGAGATAGGTGCCGTGACGGTGCTACACTTGGGAGAACACTAACTACTTGATATTGTTGTGAGAGATCACCCTAGTAAAAGCGACTACCGCGCAATCAAGAAGGGTGCATCAAGAGGGATAAACATCTCAGGCAATTCATAATAGCATGATATGGTATAGCCCTTTCTGACGGAGAAGTCATTAATTTCTTCGTCTTCGGCATTCGCGTCAGTGTTCACCTTCGCGAAGTTTGCCACCACCTTGTCGATGCACCAGATAATATTGCTATCTCTATAGCTAATAAAATAAGTGCATTACATAAGGTTGACTCACAGGTCATTAAAGTGACAATCATATGGCTCCAGCCATCATGCCGAATCATGACACGCAGGTCATGTTTAATTAATTTTACATCATATAGTCATCTCATACATAATCAAATTAAATATGAGAACTGCTATACCACATCACATGCATGCCTCATGTCATCCTGCAAAACCAAGTTAGACGCCTCTAATGGGTTTATGCAAAATTTTATTTTACGTGGCTTCTAAGGTTTCAACCAAACCGCAGCTACCAACGTTTATCATCAAGCATGATCATTCAAGTTGCTAGATTAACTTTGCGGGGTGTATGAAACACGAGATAATAAAATCTCGAGCCCCATACTAAACTCCTCATACGCATGACCCCCGTGCAGATCATATCTGCATTGCCCTTTCGTCTGCGAAACATCCATCTTGCTCAGCTATGGCGGAACCCAAAGACACTGAAGCACTTCGTTGATCTGTCAATCAGCATACTCAGGAGCAGCATGAAAGGATCACGGATTGCCAGAACTTTGTCAGATCCCACCATGCCGTCAAGATCAGGACTACGCAAATTCAAGGGAAGCAACAAGAATATCGGGTAATAGATTTCATCTATTACCCGCACAAATAATTTTCAGCAATAGATCTTATCTACTACAAAATTATATTATGCAATACCCATACATCTCATGTATTCTAGATCGTAACATGCATCAACGCATAGCCTGGTTCATGATGCCACTGTTGGGGAACGCAACAGAAAACAAATTTTTTTGGTACAATGAACACGCCCAGGATCACTAAGGAGATGCATACAAGGTTTTGATCTGATCATTACCGACTCGTAGCGCAGCGGAAGTAGAGTCGATGAAGATCGTTCGTGCAGATCCCCGCAGCTAGGATTTACAACCTCCCAATCGCGAGGATGTACTCCCTCGTCTGCCCCCGGACGGATCTCCGGGCAGCCCTTCGAGAGGCCTCGGGATAGTCCCTTGGATAGTCCCACTGGACGGATCCTCGGACAGCCCTTCGGGAGGACCTCAGAATCTCGGACGGTCACTCGGACAGCCCTTCGGGAGGCACATTCGAAACAGCCCCATGGGCAAAAAGGACGAACCAACGACCTCTCTACGGGGTTGCACACATACGGTGTCATCTATCCGGCAGGGCTTTGCCGTCCAGAACTAGTTCCCACCGGAACCCAGACAGCCTTTCGGCTCTACGAAACTATTTCGCTGGGAGGGAGAGAGAAGGCCAGATCATGCATGGCATTTGTATGTTGAGAAAGAGTGAGTGTGGAGAGCTCCTCTCCACCTCTATTTATAGGGAAGGAGGAGGTGGTGGCAGCCCAAAAAGGGGGTCCCATCATTCCATGTCATCCCTAGATCTTTTGTGGAAAGCCAACTTCCAACCATAACCATAAATGCATTTTCACTATTCACAAAACCAATTTTTCGTGACCGATAAATCCGAAAATATTTCTATGGGTCCTAGAATAATTCCAGTACCCACTAAAACAATTCTCGACATGTTCCGAAACATTTTCAGATTAGTGATTTTCATCTGTGAAAAGCAACCAAAGCGGTTTCGGCAGTCCGGAACATTTCCGGTTTTTGTCTCCGAAAGATCCCAGAAGTTACCAAAACAATTCTGGTACCCTCCAATAATTTCCAGGCGGGTGCCACAACCAATTTGACTTAATGGTATACTCCGAAACAACTTTTCGGTTTTACCGAAACTCTTCCGGTGTTCTCTCTCCGGAACTCTTCCGTTGTCTCCGAAACTTTTCCGGTGAATTTCTCTCCGACTCCCTGTCTAGTATTCAGCAGATAGACCACCCTTAAGCATGTGACCCTATAGGTTCGGTGAAGTATAGACATGACCGGAACTCTTTCCGATTAATGATCAACATCGGAGCCGTGGACACCCATATTGACCCCTATACCCACACGAATGAATATTCGAGTGAACCTCCAGTTGCTGTGTGCTATTCCTTTTACTTCATGATATGTTACAAAACCCGAGGTGAGATTTATCGGCATCCCCGTGGATCAAGACTTGTCCACAATGTCAGTTACCTCGTTACCGGTTTTGTTCTCTTTTCTCGTTTCCGCGTTCCGGCATCCCCGTGATCAAATCACAATGTGTCTGGCCAGACGATGATGGATACTGTAACACCGAGAGGGCCCGAGAATATCTCTCCATCGTCGGAGGAGCAAATCCCAATCTTGAGCTACCAAGTTACTTGTCATACTTTGCCGTGAACCCGCAAGCCGCCGTAATAGCCACCCTGTTACAGATGACGTTTAACAAACCCAAAGTTCACGAAGCAAGCACGAAGGAACTCGATACTCTCATGGTCTAAGGAATTATGCAAACGTTAACTTTCTCTGTGTTATTAACCATTAACTTGTGACGAATGTATCTCATAGCATAACATCAATTCGGGTCAATTCAACACAAATATTCTTCTAATATTGTGCCCTCAAAGTTGCCGGCATAGCCATGCCTATGATCAGGAAAACAGAACCATCATGCAACACTTGAGCTAGTCTTAGAGGCCAGACTAGGAATACATTTTACCGTTTATTATTCCACACGTGCATATGAGTCTTCCTCCGAGCCTCATGGTTATTGTAGACTCGAGAACCATAGCAGTTATAGCATGGAATACAAACTTAATTAGAAACATGGGGATAAATAATAACATGTATTATTGCCTCTAGGGCATATCTCCTACACATAGTAGCCCACGCACGACTATGGAAGTTGCACGCGGAAGGCGACATAGTGACATACACAGGACCACTGAGCTGCACACTCTCGTCGGCATAGTAGCCCACGCACGGACGGGGAGTTGCACTCTCGTCGGCATAGTTGCACGCGGGCGGCGACACAAGCACATACACAGGACCACTAAGTTGCACACTCTCGTCGGCATAGTCGCGCACGCACGATCGCTGAATTGCATACGCACGGACTACCGGAGTTGCACACGCGTGGTGGAGTAGTTGCACACCCTGGTCAGCACAATTGCTCACACACAGAACACAGAGTTTCCCAATCAATTTCCCACGCATGGTTGCGAATTTGAACTCTCTCGTCTACATAGTAGCTCACCCACGTCTATGGGAGTTGCACACTCCCGCCGTCATAGTGGTACATGCATGACCGTGGAGTTGCACACTCTCATTGGCATAGTTGTACATGCACGGACTGCGAGAGTTGCACACGTGCAGCGGAGTAGTTGCTCGCGTGACTGTGAAGTTGCACGCCCTAATCGGTATAGTTGCTTATGCACAGTTTGCGGGGTCGTATATTCTCAATGGATAGCTCATGCATGACTGCGGGTTTTGCACATGCGTGACCCCGGGAGTTGCACACACACGAGGGCATAGTCGCACAATCACGGTTGGAGGAGTTGCACATACGCTACATCATAGTCGTACCCACACTGCCACGGAGTTGCACGCTCGCTCGCCACTGAGGCCTTATTAGCAGTGGTAGGAGGTCAGTGGTGGAATTCCCTGAGAACCTAGCCCGCCACTGCTGGGCTTTTGTCGCCCGCCACTGCTAGGCATTCCTATAGTGGTTTAATGAAAAGTTGCATATAGGCGGGGCGCTAAAGTTGCACATCTCACAAGTAGGGGTGGTTTGGAGGGGGTGTCAGCTGTGAATACTACACCTCCACCGGGTATAGGTGCCCACTCTCTTTCGCTGCTGGAGTTGCACACTCTTGTTGGTATAGTAGTTCACGCAAGATTGCGGCAGTTGAACACGCGCGGCGGCATAGTCGCACACACAGTACTACGAAGTTGCACACTCTCATTGGCATACTAGCGCATGCACGTCCGTGGAGTTGCACACTCTCGCCGGCATAGTCGCACATGTGTGACAGCGGAGTTACACACACTCGTCCGCATAGTCGCACACGTACTACTTCTGTAGGTGCTCACGCACGACCGTGGAGTTGCACACTCTCGACGGCATAGTCGCACATGCGTGGCCACGGAGTTGCACAATCTCGTCTGCATAGTCACACATGAATTTCCATGGGAGGTGCTCACGCCCGGTCGCGGAGTTGCACACTCTCGTCAGCATAATCGCACATGTGTGGCCGTGAAGTTGCACACTCTCGTTCGCATAGTCGCAGACGTACTGATGCGGGAGTTGCATATGTATAATGGGGTAGTTGCTCACACGTGACTGCGGAGTTGCACACCCTGGCCGGCATAGTTGCTCCCGCGCGGACTCCGTGTTGGCACACTCTTATAGGATAGTCCCTCAAACGTGGTTGTGGGGGCTGCACATGCGTAGCGAGTACCAGGCAGTTGGCCAAGGCATCGTGGCAGCAGACCAAATTGCACATTTCACTGTCAGAGAGTAGTATAGGATGGTGCCATTAGTGAAAACTGCATGTCCACAGTTAGAGGAAAACGTTGCACATTGACAGTCAGCTAGTTGCACATCGCTGGCTAAACAGTTGCACCAAACGGAGACTAAATTAAGCACTAAAAATTTCATCGAAACATACCCATGCAGGGTCTAGTTTCAAAGAGCACGCCGCAAGGGTTCCAACGGTGAAAACGAATCTTAATTCCGACGGGCGGTTTAAAAGTTATGACTTTTTAAAATTTCGAAAACTCAAAATAAATGCGTTCACATTTGTTTGCATAAATGCTTTTGTAATAATTTTCTGTTACATAATACTTATCCTAATATATAGATTAAAATTGTTTTTCTATATCAATTAAAAGGAACAAATTATTACCTTTTATAGACTAGGGGACACTTTTTTTCTATTTTAGGCAGCCGCTCGCGAAGGCCAGTAGCAGCCGGCCGCTACCTAGACTTGTCCATAATTCTTTGGATAATCAACATTTGATCGTTCTTTTTCTAGAGAATGAATGGTAATATTTCATACGGAATCCAATTCTAGCATATTCCCTGAATCTCCTTCAACACAAAAAATGTCATGGAATTTCTGAAAATGGAAAGTACAATTTTTAATTACACAAATATCTTTTTACAATGTTTAAACATTTTCCAAAATCTAACTTACTTTTTTTAAATGTGTGTCCAAACTTTTTATTTACATAAATAGAAATTACTACAATATATAGACATTTTGCAAAATGCCACTTATTTTTTTATAAGACATGAACATTTTTTTAAATGACAAAACACCAAAATATAAGTTGTTCTTTTTTTTGAAAAGAGAGGGGTCTCACCCCAGCCCCAACTTTAATTAAAGCCAAGGCAAGACAGCCAGGTTCGACAATTCATAGGACGCGGCGGACAACTACTAAGCAGCCACAACACAAACCAGGGTCAAGTACAACTAGTTTAGCCCTATTACATAGCCATCTTACATGAGCATGGAGAGAGTGAAAGATAAACCGAACTAGCACCAAAATTACTCTCCACTGCCCAAAAAGAGAACACTACCAGGCAATCCTAAGCAATTCCCCTCTTCGGTGATCCAAAAGCCTAAAGCACCGGAGAAGAAGAGCACCCTGCACGTCCGAAGCCAACACCTTCCATTGCCTGATCAAGGAGCCCACCAGACTTAAGACACACTGCATACTTTTCCACTTCCTCCCTTGAAAAACAAATTCATTGCGAAACAACCATAAGCCCCATAAGGTAGCAGACGAAATAATATTAACAGCCTCTTTAGATTTCTTTTGCTTCCAAAAGATAGCAAGATCATTAAAAGAGCTAGGTACAGAAATACCACATATATCAGAGATAGTCAACCAGCATTCTTTAGCAACAATGCAGTCAAAAAACAAGTGCTAAATAGATTCATGCTCACTGCAAAAAACACAGGACAGATCATCAACCTGTCTCCTCTTCGCCAAGTTATCTCTAGTTAAACATTTGTTATAGTAGGCCAGCCAAAGAAAAACATGAATGTTAGGTGGAACTTTAATTTTCCACATATATTCTTTAATATCAGATGACACACCCCCAAAGTTGATTAACTTATAAAATGATCTAACAGAATACCTGCCAGAAGGTTCAAGAGACCAATTAGGAGTGTCTGGTTCATTGGAAGGGATAAATTCTCTTACCAATTCATTTAGTTTAAACCAGCACTCCATCAGACTAT
Organism: Elymus sibiricus; assembly: GCA_039707655.1. Lineage (NCBI taxonomy): Eukaryota > Viridiplantae > Streptophyta > Magnoliopsida > Poales > Poaceae > Elymus > Elymus sibiricus. The sequence goes on from CM077665.1 coordinate 485,544,545, forward strand.
CATCTACACACCTCCTAAAGGTGAGATGTAATTGAGATCGATCCCACACCTGGGCAATAGTGGCCTCTTGTTGTTGACAGATATCAAACAGCCCCCAAAAAAGAGTTTTCAATGAGCATTCACCAATCCAGATATCATGCCAGAAGGCAATGTTTTTACCATTACCAGGAACCCGTTTGATGAAATTCCTAGCTGCACCTAGAGCCCAAGTAACACTTTTCCAGAAGGGAGAGCCCATCATAGGTTTGGACCAGAAGAGGTTTGGTTTATCAACACCATATTTGTAGCAAATGACTTTCTTCCAGTCTTTATCTACCCCATCATAGAATCTTTTACCCCAGGAGGCCAGCAAGGCCATATGAATTCTTTCAAGTTGGGGACTCCAAGTCCACCAAACTCTTTTTTCCTGGTAACTAACCCCTAGTTAGCCAGATGGTATTTATCGAAATCACCCACATTCCCCCAAAAGAAATGGGACATCTGGGAATTAATTGCATCAATTGCCCATTTAGGAAATTTCATGATGGAAATTAAATAGGTAGGGATACTGGCAAGACAGGTAACTAAGAGAATGAGTTTGCCTCTATAAGAGAGGTATCTACCAAGCCACCCAGCAATACATTTGATGATCCTATCAATGATAGGTTGCAAATCTTCCCTTCTCAATTTCTTATAATGAAGAGGAACACCCAAATATTTAAAGGGGAAATCCCCAAACTGGCAGCAGAAGATTTGAGTAAACTCTTTGGACATCTCCTCACTAACATGTAAGGTATGCAAATCACTTTTATGAAAGTTAATTTTGAGCCCAGAGAGTTTCTCAAAGCAAGTGAGGATCCATTTAAGGTTTTTGGCATATTCCACATAATCTTCCAGAAATAAGATAGTGTCATCAGCATACTGTAGACTGATCACACCTCCTGGAACAACATGAGGAAGCAGCCCAGCAATCAGATTATGCCTAACAGCCCTGTCTAACATTTTAGTGAACACATCAGCAACAAGATTAAAGAGAAGTGGTGAGTGAGGATCACCCTGTTTGAGACCTTTTTCGCCAACAAAATGGGGCCCATCGGAATCATTAATCTTGACCTGAAAAGTGCCCTGGTATAAGGTACTGAAGACCCAATTGACCCACTTATCCCCAAAGCCCCTAGAAAGGAGCATGTCTTTGAGAAAATCCTAGCTAACCCTACACTAGTAGAAAACAGGCCTTCCGTTTCAACCTTTAGTCCCGGTTTGGCTTTGGACCGGGACTAATGTGTCCATTAGTCCCGGTTCCAACGGCTAGGAGCGGTCGGGGTGAACGGTCCCCATTAGTCCCGGTTCATTCGAGACCTATAGTCCCGGTTTGTATCACAAACCGGGACTAAAGGGGTGGTGGCAGGCTGGTGTCAGCCTGGGGCCCCACGAGCACTTTTAGTCCCGGTTTGTGATACAAACCGGGACTATAGGTGGACCTTTAGTCCCGGTTTGTATAACCAACCGGGACTAAAGCTTTCCCTATATAAACCCTCCGTCCAGCCCGACTCCATTTCTCTGTTTTCTCCATTCGAATTCCCCTCTCTGTTCTTCCCCTAGCTCGAGCTCCTCCCTCCATTTTGCCAAGATTTGTCAAGATTTGAGGCACCCCAATCCATCCAAGTGTCCACAAAGGTTAGCAACTTTGTCCTTTCATCTCTTATTGCTAGATCAGCTCGTGCAAAGCTTTATAAGTATAGTGATTTGTGGGTTTTAGTTTGGGTGTAATTATGTGGTAGTTTTTTTTATTTATATGCAATTTGAGCTCAAATTAACTCCTTAGTTTGCATATGTGTAGGTGTGGTTTACTTAGTGTGCCTTCCCGTCCCCGTCCTAACCACCGTCGATCGCCCGCACCGTCCCGTCGCCGGCACCACCTTGGTGAGCCTCTTCTTGTGTTCTTATCCTTTTTATTAAAAAAATGGTATTTGTATGATTTAGATAGTTACTTGCATAATTTTCTTACTTGTATGATTGTTGTTATATATAGTGCCATGGTTATGATATCCGTGCCCGTCGGCCCTCGTCCGGTTTACGATTCGGATGTGGTATATTCTCTTTTATAACTATTTGTTGCATTTCGTGTTAATGACAATTATGCCCATCAAGTTGACATAGATATTTTTATCTAGGAGGTAGTTGAACCGGAAATGCCAACCGACCCTATTGTCGAGAAGTTAAATTTAGTTGAAAAAGAAAACGAGGATTTGAAAGGAAAATTGAAAAGAGTTGAAGAAGAGAAGATGAAATTGGAGTTGTGCGTTGCCGATGTCGTCGATGATCACAAGATCAAGATAGATGCAATGCGCTTGAAGATTAGAAAGATTAGAAAATATGCCATTAATAAAGAGGCTTGGTATCATTATGCTGTTGGATCAATTGCTACCTTAGTTGCGATTTTGATCGCATTTGTTGTTGCATTTAAATGTTTTATCTAGATAGTTGTATGTTGTTTTATGAGAAAATAAGTGTGTATGAACTTTATGTATGAACTTGTATTAATTTGGTCTTTTTGGTGTTGTGTAATGAAGATGAACCGGCAATGGATGTACAATGACCGACGCTCTCCCCAGTTCATTAATGGCGTGCAGAGTTTTTTGCGTGCAGCTGAGGCAAACAAGCGGGATGGTTTTATGTGTTGTCCATGTGGTGTGTGTAAGAATGATAAGACTTACTCTAGCTCAGAACAGATTCACGTCCACCTGTTTACGTCCGGTTTCATGTCCGGCTATAATTGTTGGACCAAGCATGGAGAAAGAGGGGTTCTAATGGAAGAGAATGAAGAAGAAGAGGATGACGACAACTATCCTGGGTGTCCTGAATATGATGGTACTACAATGGGGGAAGAGAATGAAGAAGAAGAAGTTGATGCATCATATGAGCCCGCTGATGATCTTGGTCGGGCCATTGCTGATGCAAAGAGAAACTGCGAAAGTGAAAAGGAGAAGTTGAAGTTGCAGCGCATGCTAGAGGATCACAAAAAAGGGTTGTACCCAAATTGCGAAGATGACAACACAAAGCTCGGTACCACACTGGAATTGCTGCAATGGAAGGCAGAGAATGGTGTATCTGACAAGGCATTTGAAAAGGTGCTGAAAATAATGAAGAATAAGCTTCCAAAGGACAACGAATTGCCCGACAGTACATACGAAGCCAAGAAGGTTGTCTGCCCTCTAGGATTGGAGGTATAGAAGATACATGCATGCCCTAATGACTGCATCCTCTACCGCGGTGAGTACAAGAATTTGAATGCATGCCCGGTATGCAATGCATTGCGATATAAGATCGGTCGCGATGACCCTGGTGATGATGTTTAGGGCGAGCGCCCCAGGAAGAGGATTCCTGCCAAGGTGATGTGGTATGCTCCTATAATACCATAGTTGAAACGTTTGTTCCAAAACAAAGAGCATGCCAAGTCGTTGCGATGGCACAAAGAAGACCGTAAGAAAGACGGGAAGTTGAGAGTACCCGCTGATGGGTCGCAGTGGAGAAAAATCGAGAGAGAGTGGCCGGACTTTGTAGATGACCCAATGAACTTATGGTTTGGTTTAAGTGCAGATGGCATTAATCCATTTGGGGAGCAGAGCAGCAAGCATCGCACATGGCCTGTGACTCTATGTATCTATAACCTTCCTCCTTGGTTGTGCATGAAGCGGAAGTTCATTATGACACACTGTTTAGATGAGACTGAAAGTATATATTTGGACAAATGCAAGAAGAATGTGTACCTGGGACATCGTCGATTTCTTCTGACCAAGCATGCCTTAAGAAAGAAAGGCAAGCATTTCAAAGGTGAGGCAGAACACCGGAAGAAGCCCATCCTCCGTACTGGTGATGACATACTTGATATGGTCAAGGATTTACAAGTAATATTTCGAAAGGGTCCTGGCGGACAATCTGTTCCGACTGACGCTGAGGGACGCGCACCCATGTGGAAGAAGACATCTATATTTTGGGAGCTAGAATATTGGAAAGTCCTAGAGGTCCGCTCTGCAATCGACGTGATGCACGTGATGAAGAATCTTTGCGTGAACCTGCTAGGATTCCTGGGCGTGTATGGGAAGACAAAAGATACACCGGAGGCACGGGAGGACCAGCAACGTGTGCACGAAAATGAAGGCATGCATCCAAAGCAGTATCAAGGTCCTGCCAGCTACGCTCTTACCAAAGCAGAGGAGGAAATCTTCTTTGAATGCCTGCTCAGTATGAAGGTCCCGTCTGGCTTCTCGTCGAGTATAAAGGGAATAATAAATAAGGCAGAGAAAAAAATTCCAGAACCTAAAGTCTCATGACTGCCACGTGATCATGACGCAATTACTTCCGGTTGTGTTAAGCGGGCTTCTACTAGAAAATGTTCGATTAGCCATCGTGAAGCTATGTTCATTCCTCAATGCAATTTCTCAGAAGGTAATCGATCCGGAAATCCTACCAAGCTTACAGAATGATTTGGTCCAATGTCTTGTCAGTTTCGAGTTGGTGTTCCCACCATCCTTCTTCAATATTATGACGCACGTCCTAGTTCACCTAGTCGAAGAGATTGCCATTCTGGGTCCTATATTTCTTAGGCACAAGCACACTACACAGTTCTACAGAATTCTACCTTGGTGACCCCCTATATCGAGAAACACATGGATATTATACGCTCGAAGAACCCGGAGAAGTCTGACCCCTGGATTCAACGTACACACATTGAGGCTTTCGGTGGTTGGTTGCGAACACATCTCATGAATGACGACAATGTTGAAGATGACTTGTACTTGTTGGCCAAGAGACCATCTTCGACTATATTGACTTTCCAAGGGTACGAGATAAATGGGAATACATTTTACACGATCGCCCAAGATAAAAAGAGCACCAACCAAAATAGTGGTGTCCGCTTTGACGATGCGGCAAACAGCAAGGAAAAGGACACATATTATGGTTACATAGAGGAGATATGGGAACTTGACTATGGAGGTGATTTGAAGGTCCCTTTGTTCCGGTGCAAATGGGCCAATCTGACTGGAGGAGGGGTAATGGTAGACCCGCAGTATGGAATGACAACAATGGATCTCAACAATCTTGGGCACACACACGGACCATTCGTTCTTGCCAATGATGTGGCGCAAGTTTTCTATGTGAAGGACATGTCTACCAAACCGAGAAAAATGAAAGATAAGAAAGCGGATGCATCATACGATGAGCCAAAGCGCCACATAGTGCTTTCTGGGAAAAGAAACATCATGGGAGTGGAGGACAAGACAGACATGTCACAAGATTATGAAAAGTTTGATGAAATTCCTCCCTTCGCAGTGAAGACTGACGCAAGCATCATGTTAAATGATGAAGATTGTCCATGGTTACGGCGCAATAATCAAGGGACACACGCGAAGAAATTTTTTTATACCCCAAGATCCCACTCTGGGATGTGATTGGCTGCACTGTAACGCCCAAGATGCGATCCTATCCTTATTTTGGCACGAGGGCCTCGACAGGGATAGAAGCGCATCTCGTCGTTTCGCAAGAATGGATATCATTACAAGTACATGTAAAGAAGAGATGAGTATATGGAATTGGCTTACACTCGTCACAAGCTACATAAATATCACATCAATACAACAACATATCCAAACATCATACAGAAGAGCAGGGTCCGACTACGGACGAAAACAAACGATAAAATGGCATCCATCCTTGCTATCCCAGGCTGCCGCCTGGAACCCAGCCTAGATCGATGATGAAGAAGAAGAAGAACTCCAAATCAAACAAAGCATCGCGCTCACGTCATGTCATCGCATTACCTGTACCTGCAACTGTTGTTGTAGTAATCTGTGAGCCACAGGGACTCAGCAATCTCATTTCCAAGGGTATCAAGACTATTAAAGCTTAATGGGTGAGGTAAGGTTAAGTGGTGAGGCTGCAGCAAGCACTAAGCATTTATTGAGTGGCTAACTTACGAGTACAAGAATAAAGGGGGATGATTGTCGAATAAACGGACGTGATCTAGTAATGATCTCTAAGAGATCCTGAACACCTACATACATCAAACATAACCCCACCATGTTCTCTCTCGGATCAGAAATTCACGAGAAGAGACAGTCACGGTTACGCACACAGTTGGTGTATTTTATTTGAGTTTACTTCAAGTTTGCTATGACCGGGTGTTAAACAAAGTTTCCAAGTTGCCACGTAACCGCGGGCACGGCTTTCCGAAAGATTTAACCCTGCAGGGGTGCTCCAACTCATCCATCACAAACTAACCACACTCAGCGGGAATAACCTCGACCACGAATCTCGTGATCTTCCTAGGCAATTCCACTGGAAAACCGCAACCTCGAGATAGCCCGAAGTATTTTTCGGAATTCCTCGCACAAGACATTCGAGAAAGGTAAAACAAATCCAGCAAGGCCGCCCGACGTGCCGACAATCCCGATAGGAGCTGCGTATCTCGTTCTCAGGGCAAATCGGATGGGACTAGCTACGGGGAAAAACCAATCCCCGAGTTTCCTCGAGGCGGCCCCGCAGGCAGCCCAGGTTGGACCAACACTCATGAGGAGCACTGGCCCGGGTTGTTGATTAAAGATCCTCGGGTTAATTACTCCCTATGCAGGTTTATTAGTTATTAGGCAAATGTAGTACCAATGTTGGGCCTTGCCAGACAAGTTTTATCCTAAAACGAAAATCAAGGGGGTCCCCATAACAACCCCGCGCATGTTAGGAGCGCTCATTTATGGAACATAACACCAGTACACAAGTAACTAGGGCGGCAAGAGTGGAACAAAACACCGAGCAAAAGGCCAAGCCTTCCACCCTTTACCAAGTATATATGTGCATTAAATTAAATAGCAATAATATTGTTATAGCTGGAAACAATTGCACCTGCATCTAGCAACGCTATAAGAAGGGCTGAGCAAGCGGTAACATAGCCAAACAATGTTTAGCTGGGATGTGGAGAGGTTAGAGGCTTCTCATGGTAATTTGGGAGGCTTGACATACAAGTGGTAGGTAGCGAGACAAGCGTTAGAAACGAGACATCTAGCATGGCAATGATAGTAATGGTATCCAGGGAAATGATCATCTTGCCTGAGATCCCGCTTGGAAGAAGAACGAGTCCATGAAGAAGACGAACCAACGTAGTCGAACGAATCCTCACACTCCGAACGCTTTCGAAACTCTATCGAGAAGAAGCAATCCGGAAACAACAATCAACACATGAACAACACCACAACATATGCATGACATGATGCACTTCCAACATGATGAATGTTATGCATGATATGGCAATCACAACAACCAACTTCTACACATTAAGTGAAGCTCAATATGCAACGAGTCGCCTATTGACGAAACTCCACATTCGAATATATAGTTCACTCTCGTTTAGGTACACGACAATATTAAATGTTGTTAAACATGGCAAGAGGTGAAGCATAAGTAAACTACTCATCTAGGCAAGTTTAAATGAGGCCGAAACAACATATAGCATTTCCGAAATGACCCCATATGTTAATTTCGAAATTGGTCCAGATCTGAACTAATCAGGTTTTATATTTGTTAGACAGCAAAATAAAGTGAACCATGCAATTCTACACGTCATTCTAGTCGATTTACATATATGGAACATCTCAAATGGAGCTACGGTCTAAAAGATATGACATTTGCAAGATGCATATGACATGAATGCAAAATGCATGCAAACACCCACCACTAACATGTTAAATCATAGATGCAGCAAGATATTATGAAACTACATGAGATTCTAAGCAAGTTACATATGCAACATGTTCAAAGCGGAGCTACGGTTCAACCACAACAACCAACACAAGTTTTATTTGAAATCTGTCCAAAACAGCAAGATAGCATATTGCACGCATGAAAACAACAAGCTACAAGATTCTAAAATGCACAAACTAAGCATGGGGCAGTAGCATATAACACACACTTCATTTCATCTTCACATATCATACTCAAAAGAGTCATGGATCACATGGTAGGAAGCTCACAACATGGCAACAAAATATAGCAGGTTAGGACTTAGTGAAAACAACAGTTTTTAGCATAGCAGATTTTCACGGAGGCATATTGACAGCAGTAAAACTATATGCTACAGGGCATATTATGACATGAAAATCTACAGCATGGTAGTATACATGATGCACTACAAATCATTACTTTATGGCAACATCAAATTATGCTCAGATTCATGGCAAGCATCAACACAACATGGCATATTGAAGAAAACAGATTCTCAGACTTGGAGAAAATTAGGCTAGTCATGAGCAGCAGTTTTTATCAGATTGACATATTGGACAGCAGGTTTAATTATGATGCAAAACCTATTCATGCAAACTATTGGCACAACATGATAGAGCATAACATGCTTAACAAAAGACTCCATTGTGGCATCACCAAAAGACTCCTAGAACACTAGCAAATCACATGGCAACACAGCAACAAAATAACAGATTTCCAGACTTAGAAATATTTTGGACCCTCAAAACAACAGATTTTTATAGCATGTTGGCAACAAGAAAACAACTCCTAAACATGCATTTCTATGACAACCAAAAATACCAGGGCCTAGCACACATGTCCAAGGGCATATCTCATGTTCAAAATTATTTCATATCATGCATGGATTAAATCCCACAAAATAGACAAACGGGCATCATGGCAAAAATGACATGCACACGAACTTCCTCCAATGACAAAATTAAAAGCACAGTTAAATTCTAGGGATTTTTCTATCCCGAAAACACATATAATATGCATAGGTTCATGTAGGGAAATATGTCACAATTAATTATGCAAGTTATGGCCTAATCCCCTTTAGCAATTATAAATGCAAGTTAAATGCAACTATTTCAATGAACAGGTTTTCCATGCATGAAAACGCGATGCCGATAATATGAACATTTTTAATATATGATTGGATTAAATCCCGATGCACGTTAATTAAATATGACAATGCAAAATGATGGCAATTATGCAAAATGGTGCAAACACCGAGGGTAAGTATTTATATCATAGATGAAAAAGGCATAATATTAATCTACGCCTATTTCTGAGCATTTTACGTATATAAAATATGTTGATATGATGCACGGTTAATTTATTTATTGACATCTAAACCCATGCAAAAACTGATGATCTCTGGACAAATAGATAAAATCACAGAGCCTAAACAAAAACTAAACGAGCCGAATCTGACTGAACTGGGCCAAAATTGCACATGGACGCAATATAATATATTACGCACGCATGCGCTGGATAGGAGGGAAGCTCACAGCGGCTAGACGGGCTGAGGACGCGGTCTGGGCCAAAGGCGAGCTGGGCCTTGGCGCTGCGCGGCCCACGCGGCAGCGCGAGCGGTCAACGGGCGCTGGGCGTCGCGCTCGTCCGCTGCGTCCGCTCGATCCCGAGCAGGAGGCCGGCGGCGACGGACGGCGACACAGCGGGGCGAGGCCGGAGGTGGCCGGGAGGAAGCGGGGACGGGCGGATCTGGGTGTGGGGGTCCCGGATCTGGCCAGCGACGGCAAGGGCGGAGCTTGGAGCATCGGCGGCCATGGGGGGGGGGCTCCCTGCGAGAAAGAGAAAGAGACCATGAGGGAGGGAAGAAGCGGGGAAAACAGGAGAAGGGGCGGCGAGGTCCGGCCTGAAGGTCGCCGGCGGCGGTGGCTCAGCGGGGCTCGCCGGAGCTCCGGTGGCTGGCCGACTCGAGGCAGCGGGAGGCGAGGCGATGCGGGAGCTCGAGGGGCTCCTCCCCTCGCTCCAGATCCTGGCTGCGGGAGTGGCGCGATGCGGGCCCGGAGCGGGCCGGATTCGGGCCCCGATGGGCCGGCGGCGGTGGGAACTCTGGGGCGCTGACGTGGCGGCCCCTCAGTGGTGGAGAGCGGCGGCTGCGGTGGCTGGGTGGCGGAGGCGGCGTGACAAGTGGGGGGGCTAGGCTGGCTGCGTGCGGATTTCGAGGAGGAGGGAGAAGAAGGCCATTTCTGGCAGGGGAGGGGTCTATAAATAGCAGTTTTTGGCTAGGGTTTGGGTCTAGGGGTGGTTTCTCGACCGTGCGATTGCCATCGCACGGTCGGATCGGGGTGGAGGGTTAGGTGGGCCGGCTGGGCTTAGTGGGCTGTGTAGAGGGGTGTTGGGCTGAGAAGAGAGGGAAGTGGTGGCCCGGCGGCAGGTTTTTAAAACAACGAAACATCTGACGATTAAACCGGCGGCGGAGCCGCTCTAGGACTAACGGTTCGGGTATCAAACGAGCTCTGATCGCGACGAAATTTGGCAGGCGGTCTACCAACAATATATTACGACCGCTTGCCAGGTTTCGACCCAATCCGAGAAAGTTCAATACACACTTTTGAAAACAATGTTTTACCGATGCCACGGGCGCGCGCGTGTGTGGTTGGACTCGAAACGGACGACGGGAAGAACCGGCAACTGCTAATGGATGCAAGTTTTCGAAAACGAGTGACGATGCTATGCACATTATGCGAATGATGCGATGATGAATGCGACAACCAGACGAATCACACGATGGCAATGGAAAAAAAGGGGAAACTTCTGGAGCGTAGGACCCGGGCTGTTACATGCACCGTCATCACGTTTCTTCTCTAGTGAGTAGCCGGGATGGTCCAATTTTGTACACGAAGTGCATCCAGTTTTTGTTGTAACCCTCTCAACTTTTTAGCACATGCTATGTGGGTGAAATGATGATACCATGCCAAGTTTCAACCTTTTCAGAGTTCATTTGTGGTGCTTTTTAATTTCAGGGTCGTTTAGCTCAAAAAATCATTAAATGCATGAAAAATAGCAAATGAAGTTAGACAGGGTTGAAATTTGAATATGTGGTTTAGAATGGTGCATATTGAATGCACAAAAAGTCTGGAGTTGAAACAAGTTAAAAAAATGAAATGCCTTTGTAACAGATGAGTTTTCGTCCGAAACCCTCATACTTCGAAGGAGATGGTCTAGTTTGTACACGAAGTGCATTCAGTTTTTGCCGTAACCCTCTCAACTTTTTAGCACATGCTATGTGGGTGAAATGATGATACCATGCCAAGTTTCAACCTTTTCAGAGTTCATTTGTAGTGCTTTTTAATTTCAGGGTCGTTTAGCTCAAAAAAATCATTAAATACATGAAAAATAGCAAATGAATTTAGAAAGGGTTGAAATTTGAAGATGTGGCTTAGAATGGTGCATATTGAATGCACAAAAAGTCTGGAGTCAAAATAAGTTTAAAAAAATGAAATGCCTTTGTAACACATGAGTTTTCGTCCGAAACCCTCATACTTCGAAGGAGATCATCCAGTTTGTACACGAAGTGCATCCAGTTTTTGCCGTAACCCTCTCAACTTTTTAGCACATGCTACGTGGGTGAAATGATGATACCATGCCAAGTTTCTACCTTTTTAGATTTCATTTGTAGTGCTTTTTAATTTCAGGGTCATTTAGCTCAAAAAAAATCATTAAATGCATGAAAAATAGCAAATGAAGTTAGATAGGGTTGAATTTGAAGATGTGGCTTAGAATGGTGCATATTGAATGCACAAAAAGTCTGGAGTACATTTGGGTGATTTTGATTAAAACAAATGAAGGTATAAAACTAAAAGAGTTGAACAGAATCTGGTTTTGATTAAAACACCTATTTAAATTATCCTAAAAATTCCCAAGTTTAACATAATGATAAAACATACTAATATTAAACATCACCGCTCCTCTGCGCGTGCCTACCTCGATCCACGCCCGCTTCTCCAAGCGTCGCCGAGGCCCGAGCCCGTGCCAGCGCCGCTCCTCCCCACCTCCGGCATCCTCCTCCGTCCCCGAGCCCGCGCTCGCGCCCTCGACGTCGCCATCTCCGGCCGGTGAGCCTCTCCTCCTCCGTCCCCGTCCCCGTCTACTGAATTTTCAACATTGAACACTTCAATTATTCCAAATTGATAGCAATTTGGAGTACATCTCAATTTATACACTTACTGAATTTGGAGAGGATGTGGTGACTTTAGGACTGGAAACACGGGCATTTTGTTCAAGCCTGAACTTTTGAACTGCTAAGAAAATTCAAATAATTTTGTTATTGGAGATGATGGTTGAAATTCAGTGTATTTAATTGTTATTGCTCACTGCAATGTGATGTTCAGTCATTCGTGCCTGCAGTACCAAATGTGATGTTTGATGTTTGCAACTTGGTTATAACTCTGATTATAGAAATGCTCATTTTTTGTAACCTGTAGATGTCATGCTCAATTTTGTCCATACACAATCAATCTATTTTGTAGTGTTTCATAGTTTGATTGAATAGAGTCCGAACATTGCAAGTATCAACATTGCAAGTATGAACATTCCAAGTATGAATGTTGCAAGTTGTCTCCTAGTTAGGTACACTTGCTGTCTTTAATCAAAACATCTTTGAAACCAATTTGAAAATGTTGTTCAATTTGTCCACTGCATCATTCAACCCAAATTTGAATATGTTGTTCAATTTAGTTGGAACTTTGTTAAATTTCATCCGTTTGATTGTATTAGTGATATTATATTAGATGATGTATTAGTGATACTATTCGATGATGTATTAGTGATACTATTCGATGATGTATTAGTGATATTATATGATCGTATTGTTGCATTGCCTTGTATTGATTTGCATATCTCCGGTTCTGCTTATTGAATGCATTCTAATTGTTTTATATTTGTTCTAGATTAGTTAAGCTATGGACGGTAGAGACAGAGACCATGATCAAGAGAATGCCATGTACGACCTGATACACTCCGGAAACGAAGAGAATGAAGTAGATGATGGCTCACAATACCTTAACCCATCCGGTGAGGGAATTGAGGAAGAACAACCAAGAGACGAAGGCGAACCAGCTGACAATGACGATGGCGAAGAAATTTTTGTCCATTTAATAGAGTCTGGCGAGGTATTAATTTGCCCTCTGGTGATCATCAGATGTATTGATTGATTTGTATATATTAACGAATCTTTCTTCCTTTTAGCCCTCCGGATCGAGCAAATCTTCTACAAGGGTTAAACGTGGCCCGACAAAAAAGTTGAAACAAGGCGTAAAGTTTAACATCGATCAAATCAGAGCAGATGTCGAACCGATTGCTCCTAAAGAGAATGCAGACAAACGTCAATGCGGAGTTATCGTTAGGGACCAAATCCCGATCACCGTTCAAGAATGGAATCAGCCTAAAGATACCCAAGCAGTTTCTGTTGTCAGCCAAAGAGCAAAAGATCTACTTTGGGAGGAGCTCATGAAACATTTCACCCTACCAGAGGATCTCACGGATCTCCAATGGGAGAAAGTCAAGAAGTGTGCTCTTAAGAAGATGGCCACACAATTCCAGTCTTGGAAGAAAAGATTATGGAAAAGTTACGTGGAAAACAAAAAGAAGACTCCAGAATTCAAAGGAGAATATGTGAAGTTAGCAGATGACTGGGACGAATTTGTGAAGTTCAAGGAATCAGAAGAAGCTAAGAAATGGTCGAGAATAAACAAGATAAATGCCAACAAAAAAACGTGGCACCATCGTCTGGGGCCAGGCGGCTACAAGTCTGGGTTGCCTAAGTGGGATGAATCTGAGAGAAACATGAAGGCTGCAGGGGTCACTCCAGTAACAGAGACTTGGCCCGAGAGGTGCAGGACTTGGTTTTATGCACATGGGGGAAAGTTGGACCCAAAGACAGGAGAGGTTCTTCAACAGGCAAGTCTTAAAGAAGCCACGGACGAGTTACTTAAAGCAATAGCAGAAGCTCAAGCGGGTGTGTACGAGCCCGAGAGAGAGAAGGACGAGCTTTCGCGTGCCCTCAAGAATCCTGAACACCCGGGACGAACACGAGGCAAAGGCATGGTTCCGTGGCTTCTGGGGTTTGCGGATTGGAACGACAGCTACAAAAGTCGTGCCAGAAAGAAGAAGCATGAAGTAGATCGGATTCAGGACTTGGAACGCAAATATAACCTGCAGCAGGAGCAAATCAACAAACTTAGCCAGCAAGGCACGTCTCAGCAGCAGCAGCAACCAGATCCAGCATTGGATGGTACCATTCCATCATCTATGCCGAAAAGCAGTGTGGGCTCCACGGGGGTCCCGGCCGATGATGCACTGCTGGCTCGCTACCCCGTGGATGATATCCTAGAGTCGACACCTTGTGAGCTACATGTGAAACTGAAGAACATATCCATGAAGGCGGCGGACGGCTTTGCTTTACCGAGTGGACCTGAAGCAACTTTCCACAGCAATCCGATTCCACCTGGCTATGCTCGTGTCGGGGTGGATCAAGTTGTGTCGGCATATGAATCACTAGATCTTGACTACCTTGGAGGTGAAGGGGAGCGGACACTGGGAGAAGCCAGGCGTTGTGTCATTTTATGGAAAAAGGAATGCATCGTGTTTCCAAACTCGGTGCCAAGGCCACCGACTCCTCCTCCAAGTCCGCCGCGTCAGCAGACTCCAACCCTCCCCGAGACGGAGCGCAGGGTGAGTCCGCCATATCCATCTCCGCCGCGCCAGCCGAATCCATCCCACCCCAAGACGGAGCGCATGGTGAGTCCGCGATATCAAGCTCCGCCACGTCAGCGGAGTCCATCCCACCCCGAGACAGAGCCTAGCGCGAGACGTCCGCAATATCGATATCCGCCGTCTCCAAAGCGGAAGAGAAGACAAAAGAAGAAACCCGAGCCTCCTGCCAAAAATAAGTTAGCTTACGATATGACTGACGAGGAAATCGACGAATAAGAGGCTAAGGAATTGAAGGCCCATTTTGGACCGAAAGCGCCCCCGCCGCCAAAGGAGAAAATACCCGACGAGGTCGTACAACACTTTATTGATGCAGCTAAACTGGCGGAGAAAAGACCGGTATCAGAATATGAACGCTGTATTACTAAGTCCTATGAATCCCAGAAAAGACAGAAGTCGAGCGGTAGCAGTAAATGCGGGAAAACTGTTCCCCAGCTCGGAGAACAGGCAGTCCAATTGATCAGCCCGCTCAAGGTGAGTGCCAATAACGTGGTAATAACCGACGCTGATAGAGAGAATGCTACAATGCTCGGTATCACCGTTGAACAATTCCTAGAGATCGAGGAATTTCCACCATTAGATCCGAAGGAAATAGAACGGCAATATGTCCCCGGGAAACCTCTGGTCAGTCCTGACGACGAGAAGCTTCTAACAACGCAAATGTACAAATTGCATGACTGGTACATGAGAGAAGTAAAGGACGGGCGAGAGAGCCTCATGGTGAAAATCGACAAAGAGCATTACATCCATGAAAAAGATTTGTGGATTGAAAATGAAGAATTTTTTTAGTTATTCAATCAAAAAGCACTCGACAAATCTATCGTCAGTTGCTATTGTCTGTAAGTGATTTCTTTCTATAATTTAAGTCTCTAGCTCAGCTCGTTCATTGCCTGTTATTATACTCACTATATTCTTTTGTGTGGTATTATGCAGAATGAAGATTTTTGAATTGAAAAGAGTTGGAGTCTATGGCATTGGGTTCATTGACCCAAATACCGTCAATGAAGAAGTGTTGAGAAGGCACCCTAAAGACACGGAGAAATTGCTTCTAAGGTTTTTGAAGGCCCTAAAGTACAAACCAGAAATAATTTTACCTTGGAACTTCCAGTGAGTGTTACTGTCTTGTACTACAAATTCTATTTTTGCTTATATATATACTCGATGTTAAGTGTAGTTGATGAGTTATGCATGCCTGCTTATACAAATCGTGTGCGCAGCTACCACTGGATCCTTCTAATCATTAGAGTTGACGATGGAACTGTTGAAGTACTGGACTCGCTAAGTAAAGACCCTGAAGATTACATAAGCTTGCATTCGTTGCTCGAAAGGTAATTTCAATCATTGACGCACTATTTCGGCTTCTTTATTAGTTCATTTCCTGATATCAAGTAATTAATAACTCCTTTATTCATTTTGTTTGCCGTGCAGGGTTTGGAAACGTTTCATCAAAGAGGTCACCGGTGAATGGAAACCAGAGTTGAGATGGTGAAAGCCCAGGGTAATTAAGTAGTACTAGCTACGTCCGCGCATCTCTTTAATTCTAGTTTCAATACCATTGTCATGCTTCATTATTATCTGATTGAATTCTATTCTCGTAAAGTGCATGAGGCAGGCACAGGGGACTGAAATATGTGCATATTACGTTTGCGAGAACATTCGCTTTATGACCGAAAGCAACAAGAGTGTAAGAGATCTTTGGGTACGTAAACACCATTCATATTTTTTTATCATGATCTAATACATATACGCACAACTAACATGTTCATATTGATCTCCTTCTTTAAAGATGCACGAGATGCGGGATAAGCTCCTACCAACGGACCGCATACGAGCAATTCAAGAGGAAATTGTGGGATTTTTGCTTCAGCAGGTCATATCTCCCGACGGAGAATACCATTACCCGATCCGCAAATGATCTGCAAATTGTACGATAAATTGTATATACCAAATTGTATATATATATGTGTATGCATGTGGTCGTACGAGAAATTCTATGTATATGATTGCTTGTACCAGAAATTTTATTATATATGCATAACATGTACAGTATGTAGTAGCGTAAAATATGTTTGAAATGAAAAAGAATTAAATGGAAAACACAAAATGAAAAGGAAAAATAAACAATAAACACTAATTAAACACCTAAACCCCTAAACCATTAAACCCCTAAACCCCTAAACCTTTAGTCCCGGTTGGTGTTAGCAACCGGGACCAAAGGTCCCCATGCCCTGGCGCGCGCTGCCGACCACGTGGCCAGGGTTTAGTCCCGATTCGTAGCCAACCGGGACTAAAGGCTTGGACCCTTTAGTCTCTATACTTTAGTCCCGGTTGGGGAACCGGGACTAAAGGCCCTTCCCAACCGGGACTAATGGCATGTTTTCTACTAGTGCTATCATAGGCTTTCTCATAATCTAGTTTTAAGATCAGACCCCCAAACCCAGATCTATGCACCTCATGAATAACTTCATGGGCCATCAAAACACTTTCCAAAATAAATCTCCCTTTAATAAAAGCAGTTTGATTCATAGAAATGAGCTTGTCACAGAGAGGAGAGGCTCTGGTATTCATGGCTTTAGACAGAATTTTCACAGCACAATTACTGAGACTAATTGGCCTGAAATTCTTCATCTCCCTAGCCTGAGGGGTCTTAGGAATAAGAGTGATAATGGCAAAGTTCAGTCTATGAACATCTAAGGTTCCAGCCTGAAAGTCTTTCACCATCCACATAAAGTCACCCTTGATGGTGTCCCAAAATTTCTGATAGAAAAGAAAATACAGCCCATCCGGTCCAGGAGCTCCACATGCATGAGAACTCATAATAGCTTGTTTAATTTCCTCCTCAGAAAAGGGTTTTTCAAGTTCTACTCTATCTTGTTCAGAAACTAGATCATCCTCCGCCCAGAATCCCGCACCAAGATGAATATCAGGTTTGGGTTCATATGCAAAGAGATTTTTATAAAAATCAGTGGCTACTTTTAGCATATCCTGGGTGGAGGTCACCACCCCAGAGGGGCCTTCCAATTCAGAGAGGTGGTTCTTCCGGTGTCTATGATTAGCAAGAGCATGAAAGTAGGCATTGTTGCGATCCCCCTCTAAGATTTTCCTATCTCTATATAAGTTGTTCTCTTACATAGAACAAAAGAAATAACAATATATACTATGTTTATCCTATTTAGACATCTCTTAGAATAAAACAAATAACCACATACTATCCACAAAATTTTTACAAACGAAAAATTGCATAAGGAGCTGCACTGACCGCATCCGCTTTCTGCTCGCGCCTTCTGTACTAGTGGGACCCACCAGTGGGCTTCTGTTCTAGCCTTGGGTCCTGGGTTCGAAACCCCGAGGCTACACACTATGTCGTATTCCTTTTCGCTTTGTATTGAGTATTGACTGGCGGGACCCACCAATGGTTGGCATATTTCCGCAAGAAAGATCATTTTTTTGCAATAACGCGTCGCGCTGAGCGCCATCTATCATCGACAGTGGGCCCTGTCCACGCTGTAATACCCCCCTTCACTGGATAGGCCTGTATACGGCATATGTGACCGTATTTGCATGTCCATGCAAGTTTAATGACCACAATAATGTATCTATCTATACCTACTAATAGAGGGGAAAATGCTTCTTCCTGTCCGTCACATGTGCATGCGGCCTGTTTTCTTAATAAGTATTTATTTTTTTCCTTTTGTTCATTTAAACAAAATGAGACTTCAAAAAAGTTCTGACATTTCAAGGAAATGAGTATTTTGCAATAAAATGTTCAATACATCATAAAATATTTGTGCATTCAAAAAAATGTTTTTGTTTTTTCAAACAATATTTGCAATTTTGAAAAGAATGTCGGGAAATAAAAAGGTGTTCAAGATTTTCAAAAAAAGTTCGTGTACGATTTTTTTTGGTGAAATTGAAAAAATATATTCTAATTTTAAGAAACTCATGAATTATAAAATGTCTTAAAAATTTGAAAAACAATCTTGAATTACAAAATAGTTTATTGATACATAAAATATTCGCTAATTCAAAAAATGATCATGCATTTTAGGAAATGTTCGTTAAGTAAAAACTATTCAAAAATTGTTCCAACAGCTTCCAAAAAAATGCTCGTAGATTCTAAACATGTTCATCGATTCTAAAAATATTCACTGATTCGAAATGATGTTTAAAAAAATGTTTGCAGTTCTATAAAATATATGTAAATAGTATGAATTTTCATGATTTAAAAGATATTCGGAAATTTGTAAAAATTGTTCACCAATTTAAAAAATGTTAATCATTATAATATCTACAATAGTTTTAAAAATGTTCATGATTTTCAAATTTTTATTTGACGAAAATATTTGCAAATTTAAAAAGATGTTAAAAAAAAGGAAAGAAAGACGAAAAAAGAAAATTGAACGGAGGTAAACGAAGAAACCCGGTTTAGGGAAGCTTCTAGAACCTTCCCAAAACGATGAGGAATAAATCTGAAAATGGGCCGGCCCAAAACATGATCAAAGGCAGGAGGGGATACACGCTAGATCGCTACGCGCCTAATAGGAAACCTTCGCACAGTTGCAGCTGGAAAAATACGTTTAGACAGGGGAATCCCCCCCCCCCACCTGGTCTGGCCCACCAAGTAGAGGTTGAAAAAATACGTTTGAAATCCCTCCAGCTCCGACTCACGCAATGAGGAAGAGAATGATAGTGTTCTCGGTGATGCAGCAAGATATGGTCATATTCATTGAAAATCACAATTTATTTCCTCTCGTTGCAACACACAGACCCTTTTGCTAGTTTTTACTAATTGGTGGACCAAAACTGATCGTCCCGTGTAAGTTCTAAGACTCTAGTGTATTTACCTCTGAACGAAAAATAGGAGAAGCCACAATTCCTTTAAAGCGAACGGGCCCGTAGTGTTTGGGCCTTCCTGCTTGTACAAGACTGCGTGCGCGTGCAAGCTACTTAGCGTTGGCAACTCGCAGGTTTTTTCCCCTCTCGTTAGGGTTTCGTCCTCGCGGCGGCGATCTTGATCGCTTCTATGTCGAGTCTTCATCCCCTCCGACCAAACCCTCCGCCGCTGCCTGGGGACTAGTCTCCGGCGCCCGGAGGCCCTGCGGTCGCTAGGGACACCCGCCCGCGGAATTCTTTCACGGGCAAGAGCTCTCATGGAGGACAAAGGGACTGGCTCGGGATCTGTGACCGAGTTGGAGTCTATGATGGAAGAACTAGGGCTCAGCGAGGAAAACCTGCAAGATGTCGAGGTAGGAGATGATGATCTTCCGGAGGAGACGACAAGGTGGATGGCGATCGTGCGAGTTCATACGGAGAAAACCTATAGCCAGTACTGGTTCTATCGGCAGATGAGGACCGCCTGGGACCTAGCCCAGGAAGTGAAGATCCTCCCTCTTGAAGACAACCTATACACGATGCAGTTCCAGTGCCTCAGAGACTGGGAGAGGGTGATGCAGGATGGCCCTTGGCAGCACAAGGGGAAAGCGGTGGTGATCGTGCCCTATGACGGTTTCACTCGCCCGTCGGCGATAGCTCTTGATAAGATTGAGATCTAGGCACAGATCCATGACTTCCCCGATGGCTACTTTCCATTGGTCAAATCGCTTGCGGCTACGATTGGAGAATATGTATACCATGAACCTAGGTCACTGGATTTTGAAGGCAACTTTGTCCGGGTGCGAGTGAAGATTGATGTCAATGCTCCCCTCAAGAATGCAGTCTCGCTGGTGAAGAAGAAGAAGAGGGAGATATTCAGGGTCAAGTACGAGCGGCTACCCGATTGGTGCACAGTTTGTGGACATCTAGGTCATATGCATAAGGAGTGCGGAGATGGAGTCCATCCCCCCAAGGCTCTCGTTTTCAAAGATCTTAGACCTACATGGTTTCGTGGTCCGGGCCAGGGTCCAGGAGAAGGCAGTGGGGGCCGAGGAAGAGGAACTGGGGGCAGAGGAAACGGAAGAGGAAGCAGGGGAAGCCGTGGCCAGGGTCAGAGAGCTCAGCATGGGGAAGGAGAAAATTCTGACCCCGAAAATTTACCTGATACTGACATGGAGGTTGACAACCAGATTAGAAAGAGAGGGGGCAATGCCAATGTCGCTCTTATCACTACTCCAGAAGCTAAGTCATCGCAAGGTGTTTTGGCAGCGGCGGTGACTGCCATGGTGCCGGCAAGTCCCTCGTCTACACAAGATCAGAAAAGATCCTGTACCTCCTCAAACCCTACCGAGAAGAGTAACCTGAAGAAAATTGATGCGCGTTTTGCGGGCCCCGGCAGTGGGTCGCGCCAAGCGCAATGAGTTATCTAGTATGGAACTGTCGCGGGGCTGGCATACCTGCGACGGTTCGTGAGCTTTGGGATCTCTCGAGGCAACATGCCTCCTCTATTGTTTGCATCCTTGAAACCCAGATAGAGGGCTCGCGAGTTGAGAATTTGGTAGGCAGTTTAGGGTATGATAAAAGTTTTGCTGTAAACAGCTCCGGTAGGAGCGGTGGACTCGGTATTTTTTGGAAGGAAGAAATAAAGCTTGAAGTTATTGGCTACTCAGAGTATCACATTGACGTGCGAGTCGAGGAGATGACTGAAACAGAGACAAGAATCACTTTTGTTTACGGAGAGGCACAGACACATGAGAGATACAAAACCTGGAACATGCTACGGGGTATTGCGACCACAAGCTCTCTCCCATGGGTAGTGATCGGAGATTTTAACGAGATCCTTCACGCGCACGAGCACGATGGGGTGGGTGCCAGAAGTCAGGCCCAGATGGATTTATTCCGCGATGCTCTAGATACATGTAACCTCACTGATATTGGCTACGATGGGCTGAGCTGGACATTTGAGAAGAGGGTGAGTGGCGGATCTTACACTAGGGTTCGTCTTGATCGAGCGGTCGCCTCCCCCGAGTGGCTCTTGGCCTTCCCAGCGGCGTCTCTGGAACATCTAACAGCAGCTAGGTCAGACCATGTTCCCCTACTGCTACCGTTGCAGGTGAGAGAGAGAAGCAGGGTAAAGAAAAATTTCAAGTATGAGGTGGCTTGGGAGCGGGACCCTTCTCTCGCGGCCGTTGTTGATTCAGGTTGGACGAGGACAGAGGCTAGCTCGGTCCAACAGTTACAGAACAAGCTCGGCGGCCTGTCAGGGGAGTTAGCAACATGGGACAGGGAGCACTTCGGGAACGTCCAGAGGGAAATAAGCTCTTTAAAAACTAAACTTCAGATTCTTCGATCTATCCCTGGACGGACCGGCCCTTCTAGAGAAGAGATCAAAATCAATGACCGTCTGGTGGAACTTTTTCATAGGGAAGAAATATTATGGAGGCAACGTGCCCAAGTTGAATGGCTGCTCCACGGGGATAAAAATACTTACTTCTTTCATTTAAGAGCCAGCCGAAGGCGGAGGAAGAACCAGATCAAAGCGTTGCAGCGAATGGATGGTCAGATCATTGATGATACGGATGAGATGGAGACCATGACGACTGAATTTTACAAGCATTTGTACACCTCCGAGGGGGTGGCTGAGATGCACCATGTTCTTGACACTGTTCCAAGCAAAGTCACTCAGGAGATGAATGAATCACTAAATGCTCCTTATTCTCGGGATGAGGTTAAACGGGCTCTTTTCCAGATGTTTCCTACCAAGGCTCCAGGTCCAGATGGATTTCCAGCCCACTTTTTTCAGCGCCACTGGGAGATATGTGGAGAGGAGGTAACCAGTGTTGTGATCAAGATTGTGGAGGGCACGGAGTCTGCGGCATGTATAAATGAGACTGTTCTGGTATTGATCCCAAAGGTAAAGAATCCAACATTGCTATCTCAATTCCGCCCCATTAGCCTGTGCAATGTATTGTATAAGATAGCATCAAAGGTAATCTCCAATAGGTTGAAGTTGATCCTCCCTGATATAATATCTGAGGAACAGTCTGCTTTTGTGCCAGGTAGATTAATTACTGACAATATCATTACAGCTTATGAATGTCTCCATTTCATGAAAAGAAATAAGGCAAAGAAGCATCAGTCTTTTGCCTTGAAATTGGATATGACCAAAGCTTATGACAGAATTGAGTGGCCATACCTAAGGGCGATCATGATCAAACTGGGTTTCAGCGAGAGATGGGTGAATATTATAATGTCATTGGTTACCACGGTGAAATTTTCAGCCATGTTTAATGGGAAGAAACTGGAAGAGTTTGAACCTTCACGCGGAATCAGACAAGGGGACCCAATATCTCCGTACTTGTTCTTGCTAGCAGCAGAGGGCCTGTCGTGCCTGTTAAAATCTAAGAGTGAGTCATCCAACCTTGGTGGTCTCCAAGTGGCACTGACGGCGCCACCGGTTAGCCACCTTTTATTTGCTGATGACAGCCTGTTGTTTTGTAAGGCAAATAGTGCAGGAGCTGATGAGGTGAACCTGGTACTGAAACAGTACTGCCAAGCATCAGGTCAGAGCATCAACTTTGCAAAATCTTCAATATATTTCAGTAAAGGGGTGGCCGAGAGTGCTCGAATGAACATCAAGTCTTTGCTCAATGTACCCAACGAAACTCTAAACGAGAAGTACCTGGGAATGCCTTCAGATGTGGGGAGTTCGAAAAATGGGGCTTTTAAGTACTTGAAGGACCGGCTGTGGAGCAAAGTGCAAGGGTGGATAGAGAGCACCATGTCAACAGTAGGCAAAGAGGTTTTAATCAAGGCGGTAGCTCAGGCCGTTCCGGTATTTTCTATGTCATGCTTTAAGCTTCCAAGGGGTTTATGTGAACACTTGAATATGCTCATCCGGAAATTTTGGTGGGGCTCAAAAGATGGCAAACGAAAACCACATTGGGTTTCGTGGAATTCCATGACCCAACCGAAAGGTATGGGGGGCTAGGGTTTAAAGACTTTGAACTCTTCAACATGGCGATGCTAGCGCGACAGGCGTGGAGACTGCTCCAACACCCTGAGACTCTTTGTGCCCGTATTCTCAAGAGTGTTTATTTCCCAGGCACTTCAATCTTACAGGCGACTCTTGGCTGGCATCCTAGCCAGATCTGGAGGGCGATCACAGAGGGACGAGATACACTACGGCTGGGCTTGATAAGGAGGATTGGCAATGGGCAGAATACATTGATATGGGAGGATACATGGATCCCGAGAGCTGAGATGATGCGGCCCTATGGGTGTCTCGTCGCTGATCCACCGGCCTTAGTGGCTGAGCTAATAGATCATACAAGTGCCTCATGGAATGAGCAGAGGATTAGGAAAGTTTTTATGCCCATGGATGTACATGCGATAATGGGCATTCCCATTTGCACAAGCAATGAGAAGGATTTCTGGAGCTGGAACTTTGAACGCAATGGATACTTCTCTGTTAAATCAGCCTATCGTATGCTAGTTGCCACCCGACAGCGCCGTGAGGCATGGTTGGAAGGTGCAGCTGGCCCATCGTCTGCTGTGGCCGAGGAGGCGCCATGGAAGAGCTTGTGGAATGTTCTAGTCCCGGGGAAGGTAAAAATGTTTCTATGGAGGCTGGCCAAGCAATCAATTCCAACAGAAGATGTCCGGGCACACAGACACATGACTGACAGCCCTCTTTGCGGCATGTGTGGAGCACCCGATTCCTGGAGACACTCCTTGATCAACTGCACATCATCTAGGTGCACTTGGGCCCTGGTAGACGAAGACCTAGCTCAGAGATTGATCGCAACAACCGAGCCCAATGCCAAGCAGTGGCTCTTTGCACTAATTGATTCACTACCGCATGATGGCAGTCACCCTATGGGCGATATGGACAGCCCGACGCAAGGCGATCCACGAGCACATCTTCCAAACACCCCATGCTACACAATCCTTTGTAAGAAACTTCATCCAGGAGCTTGAAGTGTTGAGAGCCCCGCGCCCAACAGGAGCTAGGAGAGGCCCTTCGGGAGTTCAGATAGTGCGCCAGAAAGCTCCACCGGCTGGGTACGCAAAAATCCATGTGGATGCAGGTGTCCGAGCAGGCAGAGGGGGATCGGCGTCGGCAGTATGTCGCGATGATCATGGTATTTACATGGGCAGCTCGGCCTTGGTGATTGCTGGACTGCAAGACCCACTTATTCTAGAGACCATCGCATGCAGAGAAGCCCTAGCGCTTGCAGCTGATTTCAATCTACAGAGGGTGGTTATTGCGTCTGACTCAAAACAGGCGATTTTGGACATCAACAATGGGAGTATGGGGAAGAATGGATCAGTGATCAATGAGATTAAGTCTAGAGTAGTTCATTTTCAATGTAATTTTGTTTTTGAAGGGCGTGCAGCCAATATGGAGGCACACCATTTAGCTAAGTTTTCCCTTCATAGAGGGCCGGGGCGCCACACTTGGTTGGGGCAGCCCCATGACCCAAATTGTATCCCACATTCTGTGGCTTATGATGAATAAAGTTGTTTTACCCCCTCCAAAAAAAAAAGCTACTTAGCGTTGGCGTATTGCTCAAAAAAAAAAAAACCTTAGCATTGCCGTTTCCCTGAGAAAAGAAAAAAGAAAAGTAGCGTTGGCGAGCTAGAGACTCATCCAATACCTAGTATCTCCGGTGAACTTCTGCAGCCAGCACCTCCCCAACTCAGAGACGGCGCCGTTGCCACAGCCAGCGCCACCCCAAGCCACCGCGGCTACCTCATCGATCTCCGGTAAGAAGTGTGGATCACCTTCTCATCTCATGTGCTCGTGTGGTGTCCTATCTAGGTATCTTGGAGTTGGTACAGATTCGTTCCCCGTCAAAGCTGTTCCTCGAGGTTGCGGACGCTGATTTTGTAACGATTTCGTCCGTTGCTAGCTGCGGTTCTTGATCATCTCGTTGTTTGTTTCATCGTCGAACGATTTTTTTTAGGGTTTCACGTACACTCTTCACCTTGGCCCTATCACATAGTGCGCTAATACTGTCCTGATTATCTTTATGTACCAGTTTATCTATCAATATACTAATGCACTATGATCAATATTTTGATTTTAGTTCATTGTTTATTTTTTCAGGGTACAACATGGGAAAAGAGAAGAGACACATCAACGTATTTTTTGCTGGTCAGATGAACTTTGCCACGAATAACTCTCTCATAAGAGAGCTGGGTGCTATCAGCAGGAGTGTCATAGCGGAACTTGAGAAGAATCCCCAAGGCCCACTTAATTATCTCCTTGAGGTTGCCAAGAAGGAGCTTCGGGATCAATCTCTCGTGTGGAAATTCGAGACGAGCAACTATATTTTTTGTGTGATCGATAACGCAGAGAAAGCTGATTGCGTTGTTGTGATGATGACTGAACCCACAACTAGTGGTTTTGACGCTAATATAGAAGAACATGGCTTTCTCAATGGTGGTAAGCAGATCATCTGCTGCTGTTTTAAATAATATAGAAGAACAATAATGGAAGGTTGTACTAGCGAATGGATGGTTTTAAATAGCGCGCTATAGCTCCGCTATAGCACGCTATAACGTTTAGAAGAGGGCTTGCGCTAAGGGTCTTTTGTCCACACATATGAGCAAACATTTTAAATAGCGCGCTATAGCATCGTTATAGCACGCTATAGCATTTTGAAGATGTCCGTCGCTAAGAGGCTTAGCGCGCTATTTAAAACTTTGATAAATAGACATCCAGCTTCGAGATGCAGCATTTATCCTTGCCAAGTTTAAAGCTATAATGCCTCTAGCATCACAAATTAAATATTGTAGTACCAATTTTGCAAAATAAGAACGTCTTCATGTTTACCTACTGTATGCGAAATAGCGCTCAACTCTCGTACTCTCAAGTTCATCTTTCTGAACTAGTGACTTAACTTTATATGTACCCTTTCCTTTTGTATAAGCTTATACGAGTATATGTTAATTCATGGGTTATATTCCATGTTTTACTATCCAGCCTACATTCCTGTTGCTGGTCTGAATAGATGAGTTTAGTCTGATTACAATTTATTTTGTTTTAGGATGAATTATGTGCGAAATCCATTCTGCATGAGTTTGCACTTAAATCCAAGTCAAGCCTGCCTGTCTACTCTTCCTCCATAGTCAAAGAGGTTGAGATGACATACTGGAAATCAAGTGTCCTCTTTGGGGGGGTTTCCTATGTCAGTGACGACCGTGCTAAGAATAAAAGACTGTCCGAACAGAAGGCTGCATGTGCTGCGCTCAAGTCGATTCTTGCTACAGAAGATCATCTCTTGCTCTCGATCCTGCTTGCTAAGAGAAAACCGGCGAGTGCACTGGTGAAGAGTTCCCGGGCGGCAAAAAAGCAAAAGATCGCTTCTGAATGATCTCCGTGCTATCTGCGTAGCTAACTTTCCCCTATGCAATTGTTACTTTTGGTCTGTCTGCTTTCTCAATACCTTACCTGGACCTCGTGATGTAAACAGTTCGTTTGTCACCTATGTGAATTTATACCTCGCGAAAGTGCTCTTTCCATCCCGAGCTCATATGCTCCCTGATGAACAGTAAAATCCAAAAAAATAGTAAAACAGGTTAATAAATTCTGATTTTTTTTCGTGATAAACATTGACGAAAGTTTTAACATTCTGGAAATTTTCGTAATGAAATAACATTCGTGGAGGACGGGACAAAAAAAAATTGATGCTCCAAATTGCTTCCAACTAGAGTGTTTTCGAAGCATCGATTTTGTTTTTTTTTCAGGCCTACACGAATGTCATTTCATCTTAAAAATTTGCAGACAGTTAAAACTTTCAATAATGTTTATTACCAAAAAAAATCAGAATTTTTTGAATTATTTTACTATTCTTTCAGATTTTACTGTTCATCAGGGAGCATATGAGCTCGGGATCAAATACTCCATGTCCGATATGTCCGGGAAGGGAGAATTTCATACGGAAACCAACATTCAGTGGAAATCGGTGAAAACCACGAAAAAAAGATATTGAAAAGCTTCAAAAAAATCTGAAAAAATACGGGATGTTAAGAGGATGATGTTTTATTGCCACGCCAAATTTCAAGTTGAAACACATTACGAGATGTGAGCTATGAAAAAGACAAAATCAGCATTGAATAGTGCCGAACAGTAATGCCACTATTCAGGGCTGAAATTTGTCTTTTTCATAGCTCACATCACGTAATGTGTTTCAATTTGAAATTTTGCGTGGCAATAAAACATCACCCTCTTAACATCCCATATTTTTTTCAGATTTTTTTGAAACTTTAAAATATGGTTTCCACGAAGTTTTCATTGAATGTTGGTTTCCGTATGATATTCTCCCCTCTGGGAATTGATGTGTTTTAGCCATGTGGAGTGCCTGGGTCACCCATGTGAATTGATGTGTTTTAGCTCTGATGCTTAATGGTTTATTTATCTCCCGAGTGTTTTAGAGTGAAAATCCATGATTTAACCTAGGCGTTCACCATAGAGCTCAAGTGGCACCGCCATGGACGTCACTTGTGTGTTGTCCCCACAAATTTTTCACAATCCCAAAGACTACAGGCTAAATTTCGTGTTTTGACCCTTTTTCGAAAGGTGATCGAAATCTGACCCTACTTTGTATAAAAATTGGGATCTGACCTTTTTTCTACCGCCGGGGTTCATGGCGGTAGGGTATAACAGCCTACCGCAAAGGACCCTGGCGGTAGGGTTGCATGCCCTACCTTAAAATTTTCCTAAGTATCAAACACAGTGTGTGTTCGCACCTATCGTCGGGCACCTCGACGGTAGGGTTGTACATGCTATCGCCAGCATATTTGGCGGTAAGGGTGTGTCGCGTTGATGTGGATAAGTTTCCTACCGCCAGGGACCTCGGCGGTAGGCCGTATACCCTACCGCCATGGACCCTGGCGGTAGGAAAAGGCTCAGATCCCGATTTTTTTACAAAGTGGGGTCAGATCTCGATCAACTATCAGAAAAGGGTCAAAACACGAAATTTCGCCACAACTACATACAATGTGGGACCGCTACCGTTGCACATCTATTTCTTTACGTCACGTTGCCGTCCATAGTTTGCATCTCACCGTCGAAATCGAGCAGTAAATCTAGAGAGCGGAATCCTCACGAACACCTTTTAATGGCCAGCATAATCCGCAGCGAGGCTGCCGCCACAGGCCGGAGTGGTCACCACAAGGACCAAAACCGACGGCGCAGCACACCGCCGCCGACTTCCACCTCACCGAAGAGCCCTGCCCATACTTCTAACTAGTGTTTTTTCTCGTCACAACCATTCTTTCTGAATCAAGCTTGCCAAATTGATCGCAATATTAGTAACGTCTCTCTCTCAGGTAGATCTGCGATCTACTGCAACGTGTTTCAGCCTGCTGTCGTTCGCTTCCATGGCAGTTGTACGCCAGATCCGTACATGAAGGAAGAGGTCTGATCCATGATGCATCGCCAGATGGTTCAAGCTGCCATGATTAAAAATGAATAGATCGGATGTTTTCTCGAAAAAAATTAACACATGACAATATGGCACCATATATAACACCCCCCCCCCCCCCTAAAATATTTGTAAATCTGAACAAGCTTTAGCATTTTTGTCATCAAGCTTCAACAATCCTCAGCTTTTGTACTCTTATCTCTTTCTGTCTCTCTTTCAATGTAAACGAGCTAGTCATGCAATATTATACAAATATTCAGGCTACAAGTAAGCATAATTTGATTTTTTTAACACGTCATTTTTTACGAACAACCTGTGATTGGATGGTTAATAATAGTATCCCAAGCCATCAGGGTTTAAGTACTAGACTTGACTTTGATGCTCGCATTTTTCTGAATTTAATCCTGAACTTTTGGTAATGTGCGTTCAGTGGGAGGAGACCTTCCGGTTGACTATGAAAGCATCTGTGACGATTTCGTTAACGGCCCTGCTAAAAATCAGTCGACTGAGACTTCGCCATTGATTTTGCATCGAGATTTGTGCAAACATTTTTTTTCAGTTTTCTTCTTCTTCTTGCGTACTATATTACTTGACTAAGACTTCGCGAAGTCTTAGTCGACTGAGACATAGACACACCCTTTCGTTAATCTTGAAATGATGTGTCAGACTTTTTGAAGTCCTCATATAATTAGGGTGTGCGTGTGTACATTCATAGAAATGAGTAATATGTTGTCTGTGTTTGTTATATGTGAAGAGAAACATGTCAATTTTTTTATTGCGACGAAACACGTGAGAACAATATGCAAACCTTCCCCATTATGAAATGGGACACCCGAGACTGTGCGAGTCGCTCCGGTCTGCGACATGGTTCCATGGGCAAACATATTTTTTCAGCACACCGACACACGGAAACTAACTAAACTAGTAGAGTGCCCGTGCGTTGCCACGAGCTCTTGAAATAGTTTGCAAGAGTTACATGTTAAATTTCACATGTACAAACAATATAACACAAACACAATTATTGAATAATTGAAGTCCATTTTTGCAATGTAAATTGATAAGAAAAAGAAAGATTAACGACATGTCTATGTAACAAACTGAGCGATGTTCGAACTAAACATCTATTACAAAACTATCAATAGAATTATGGAAGAGAAAAAAAATTGGATCGCGGGAAGGGGAGCGGCGACATAAGTGTCAAGGGAGGAGGATTGATTATTGCGGCAGTCACATGAAGAAGATGTCCCATGCCTTTTTTTTTTGGAGATCGAGGATGCCCGTGCAGCCATGCCTGCAGGTTTCCTTGGTATTTCCCAGCTACTTTTAGTGACTCCTTTGATTATGTTGGACTATTGTAGAAAAGATTATTGGGAACTTTTTTTGTTTACAATCAGTAATCAATAATTGGAAAACATGTTCGTGCTGGATGGAAGAGGCAAAAGAAATTTCCAAGGTAAGACCTGAAGCTTCCTTGGACTGAAAGTTGATTATGCAAGCAGTCGAAGTTAGGATCTAGCGTGTCAGTCATGCACTCTGAAGAATGTAAATCCTTTGAACTTGTCTATCAAGTCAAGGATACACGATCCAACTATTGACCTACTTTATAAAATCTGTTAGAACACTATCTATACTAAATATAGCGAAAACAAGCACAGGTAAGCACAATGTCTGAAAATGTCAAATTGTGTACAAGTCAATTTTGACAGTAAAAGTACAGATAGATTTTATGCACTGTAAATGACAGAATCTGGCACAGAGCTTCAAGCCACGGACTGGCAATATATATTTGTGAACCAAACATGACAGAAACTGGCAATATAACTTCATGCCACAGTTTGGAAACAAAATATGACGGTACATGACATTAGCATTAAAATTGATGTTAAAGAAATTTCAAGCCATTTGACAAAAATAAAATATCACATTAACCTTAGGCAACAGGCTACCCTGTTTTTCACTCTAATTTAAGGGAACTAAACATGTTTTTGACATGACATGGAAGACAAATGACACATGCTCCTTTTCAGCGGCAAAACAATTTCACTCCTGAAGATAAGTGTTGGAAACATGCACATCCTCTTATTTGACACCTGAACAAGCGACTGGATTAGTTCCAGTATTATAGAGACCAAAGCTCATGAAACATCAGTGTGAATCCCAGATCATAGCAATTTGGGTTTTCCCTTTCATATCTGCATTGTGTAAAGTTGGATCAGATTGCAGTGTTTATATGTAATTTAGCAAGAGTTCTGCCAAGCCATTAACTCCATAGAATCCTGTGGTAGCTGTCCGGGCATCAGCTCTGTTGTTATCTCCTCCCAGTACGGGTTGCATGTCATCGTGATAAAGTAATCTGGTTTACCCCATCGCTGCACTATGGCCATTGCATCTAGGAACCTTCTCTGCATATCTCTATCACCACCAGGAAATGTCCTTGGGAGCACAATCCTTTTACCAATCCGATCACCACATGACTCACCAGCAGCGATCGTGTCTACAAGACCCTACATAGAGGATACATAATGCAGACATTAAGAATACTGAACTATATAGTAAAAGTGAGATCGATAATGTCATAAAAAAACAACTTCCAGCACGCACACTCCGAAACCTTTAATAATCAGTACATCACATTCCGAAAGATCTAATGATCAGTAAAAAATGAGGGAGCTAACTACAACAGTGACAATTTGAGTTGAATTGATTTGGTCAATACACGCACCTCTGAATTCTATTGATCGGTCCCAGTGGATTTGATCCCCGACTGCATATCAGACGTAACACGTCCGTTTGTTCGCTCGCTCGTCGACGTAGCCGCTCAGGGCTGTTGAAACACCCGGCAAAACATCAATATAAAAAATATGTTGGATTCAGAACGCTAAACCAATTCACAGAGCAGCACCAACACACGTACGCAAAGCTAGCCTCAAACAAGCAGAGAGGCAGGTTAATTGATTTCTTGTCTAGCTAGAGGTACGTGCACTTGTAACCATAGACGTACGGATCGTACATTAAGCCCGTCCACGTCGTGGTTAATTCTCTCGTGATCATTCAATTCATATCCGTGTGAACTTGAAGCTGAAATCAGAACACGCACCTCAGTAATCAAGGCAGCAGCGGGTATGGATTCCTAGGGCCGATGGTGATGTCTACACACGTATGTGGATGTGGACGTGGTGGTGAGACTTGGTCGATGGCACAGTGAGAGCACAACCACAAAGCGAGGACGGCGAGGGGTTGGAGCAAGGAGGGCTGCCTGAGAAATCCGGATCGAGAGGTTTGAGCGAGGCCTGGACGACGCGAGGTGGAGGTCTCCAGGTTGGAGCGAGATCGCGGTAATTATTGCTTAATTATGATGACGGAGATCGTGGTAATTATTACTAATTGATTGTGATTAAAATAGGCCTGGACGACGCGAGGTGGAGGTCTCTAGGTTGGAGCGAAATCTGGGTAATTATTGCTTAATTATGATGACGGAGATCGTGGTAATTATTGCTAATTGATTATGATTAAAATAAAATTAATTATAGTAAATGATGTGAATTAGATGTGATACAACATTGAGGCAATCCGGTCCATTGAGAGATGGTGGGTGTGTGGCTGAGATGTAATGTTTCTGCCACAACTCGATTGTTTAATAGTAGTGTAGATGATGCGTTCGTGATTATTTTTATAATAGGATGCGCTCGTGATTA
Source organism: Elymus sibiricus (assembly GCA_039707655.1). Lineage (NCBI taxonomy): Eukaryota > Viridiplantae > Streptophyta > Magnoliopsida > Poales > Poaceae > Elymus > Elymus sibiricus. The sequence continues at coordinate 485,577,063 of CM077665.1, forward strand.
TTTTCCTAATAATAGGATGCGTCTGTGATTAGTTTCCTAATAATTGGATGCGCCCGTAATTGGTTTCTTAATAGGATGCGTTCGTGATTATAGTTTCCTAATTGACCAGACGTGGACTTTCATATTTTCCTCCACGGTGGAGTACGGTCAGTCAATGTAAATTGCTAAGCGCACACAGAAAACGAGTTAGATTAAGTCTAGCCGTTAAGTCTAGCCGTTAGATTAAGTTCAGCGGTCCATTGAGAGATGGTGGGTGTGTGGCTGAGAGGTAATCGGTTCGTGTACGTTTTGTGGGGTGCGCTTAAAGAAGTTCTTGTTTGATTGTTTAATAGTATGGGAGGTCATACGAGGAGGATGGACGAAAGGTGGGAACGTAAGAAAGGAAGTGATTGAAAGAAGGAAGGAGATTGATCACCGTTTGATTGAAATAAGGAAGGAGATTGATCACCGTCATAAATAAATTGATTACCATGCATGAATTGATTGCGTTTGGATTGATTGCGTTGGATTGATTGTGCTTGGTTACCTTATGTGAATTATTTGTTTACCAAAGATAGAGTCGATTGGAGGGAGAAAAGAAAATCGGCAGAGAGAAAACCGGTGGGGAGAGATTGGGAGTGCGGGTTTTTTTTTGTCCGTGCGGGGTTTTTTTTTTGTGTGTGCGGGTGGGGGGGGGGGGGGGCGGGGTGGGGGGTTGGGAGGGGACGAAAAAAAACCTGTCGAAATAAACCGGTTGAAAGGTGGGGGTACGATCCTACCAACTGAGACATTAGGAGTAGAGATTTCGGAGTTGTCTGATGCACCTTCGTCTTCACTTCTAGACACTCGATCTCTCCCCTTTCTCGAGGCCAGCCATGGTGTCATACAAGGGCTTGTTCATCGTCTCGGGTTGGCATAAGAACAATAGCCCGCCGATGATCCCCGACATGCCGAACACCGCGAACGGCACCCGCTCCCCGAGCACCACCACCAGCGGTGCTAGTATGGCACCCATCTGTGACGCCTGCATCGCGCATCCGAGCACCGCCGTCCGCACCACTGTCGGCAACAGCTCCGCCGTGTACACGGCCAACAGGTTGTATGTCGCCGTGGCGGAGCTTCACAGGAATGCCTGGAGGGGCCAAAGACAAAACGTAAATTTCTGAGGGGGCCAAAAGACTTCTATTCTCCAATCATGGCTCTCCTAAAAAAACTTCTTCAGAGATTTTGTACAGGCTGGGGGGGCCATGGCCCCTGCAGACTTGTGTGTAGCTCCGCCGGTGGACTCGCCGATATCCCGAAGATCCCCACCACCCCGCACACCGTCCTCGCCACTCTGCAGTGACATGCAACTGCATGTGGTTAATTAGAGCAAAAACCATGTCACTAATGACATGCTAAACACAAGAAGAGTTCAATTACCTCGCGGCGCCGGAGCCGGCGATGAGACTGCCCGCCGTGCTGAAGATGCCGCTGAGAAGCATCATACCAATGGCGAGTGGTTTGCGGCCGAAGTGCTGAAGAAGCAGCGCGGTGAGCAGATAAGAGGGCATCTCGGCCATGGAGTTCAGGACAACGCTAACGTAAAGGTTTGTCTTTAGGTTGACCACGTTGAGGCTCAGCCCGAAGTACACCACCGCGCAGAGGAAGTGGATGATCACCGAGAGCACGAGCCTGATCTGCGTCGTCGGTGACCGGAACGCATCTATGATTGTACCCGACGACGACATCTCCTCGGCCTTTTCGCCGGTGCCAACCTGGGCGCCGTTGACGTCGTCAAGCTTGAGCGTGACGTTGTCCGGGATGCACCTGCCGTTGGCGGACGCGATGTCGCCCAAGACGCGCATGGCGTCGTTGGCGCGCCCGCGCACAAGGTACCACCGCGGAGACTCGGAGACGAACGGCATGACAGTGAACACGTACGCAAGGGAGGGCAGGGAGGTGACGGCATAGAGGAGGCGCCACGAGGACTGGAACATCACAGCGACGCCGGCGAGGGCCGCGATGCCCACGGAGAAAAAGTACATGGTGGACATGCCGGCGGCGCCACGGCGGGACGGCCCGATGGGCTCCGTGGCGAGGACGAAGGAGCAGAGGCCGACGCTGCCGGTGCTGAAGCCCGTGAGGAGGCGCAGCGCGGCGTAGACCCAGTAGTTCGGCGAGAGCGCGGTGACGAGACCCAAGACTGCGTTCAGGAAGCAGAGCACGAGCAGACAGCCCTTCCGGCCGAGAAACGAGTCGGAGAGATGCCCGAACACGCCCGCGCCTGCCGAATCCACGGGGTAATAAGTATGTTAAGCAAACCAGTCGGAGAGATGCCCGAGTATGAAACAGCACCGACGAGTGGCCGCTGGGAGCACTGACGTACCGATCATGCACCCGACGAAGAAGACAGCCTGGACGAGGCCGACCTTGTAGCGCTCGCCGCAGACGAGGCCCCACTCGGCCACCGTCGACGAGCCGCTCCCCTGCTCCCACTCCCACCCGGCCGCAGCGCCGGCACAACGGTCGCCACACCGCCCGTCCCCCGCGGGGCACGACATGGCCGGCTCGCGGTCCGCGAAGATCATGACCATGGTGTGCATCGCCTCGAGCGCCCATGCCGCCGTCACCATTACGAACTGCCACAGCTGCCACCGCCCGAACTCCCCCGCGTGCTGCGCGAGGGCATCGTCGATGCTCAGGCGATCGCCGCCGCCGCTGCCGGAGGCGGCTTTATCAAGGAGCGCCTCGCCGGCGGACATTTGATTCCTGGTTTCCTTGGCGCGGGGGTGTGTGCGTCTAGCCGTGTACTGGGTGCTCGCGATCGTTGGAGTATTTGTAGGCGGATCAAGGCACGTGCGCATGTCAACGGCTCTGCACGGCTAATTAATCACGGGAGAGGAGCGAGTAGGAGTATTATAAAACTGGGGGCATGCAGGTGCACAGCTTCAGACTACCCACAACAATGGAAGTAATCGTAGCCTAGTAACATGGATATATGTTACTAGGCTAAGTTATTACTTCCAGAGTGGATAGTAACATAGGGTAGTAATATTGACCTTTTCATTTATTAGCTAATAGACTTATCTTGTCTTGGTATGTGTTATGTTATTCATAATAGTAGTAACATAGTATATTACTCAATTTCTCTTTCTTCTTATTAATTAGCTGTCACATCATCTTTTTTGCTTACGTGGCATCTATGTTACTATCTATGTTACTCCCACTGTGGGTAGTCTCACAGATCTGTGAGTTTTCGGCTTCGCAGATTTGACTTGCAGTAGTTTAACGGCATCTGCGACGCCGTGCCTTAAAACTGGGGTCCGGATCAGGTGCAGGGGTCACCGCAACTATTATGGTGCACGCCCAATCAACACATGCCACGTGTACTCGTAGGCCCATACTTAATTATTAATTATTTTAATCTTTTAATTACCTAAATGATAATGTCCACACATGTGGCATCGTTACACTTTGTCCATATGTCTTAATCTTCGTCTGTTCTGGTTTGCATGAATCTTGACTATTTCTGACGAAATTGAAGTGTCACGTAGGCGTAGTGTGTTGTGTGGGGGTTAGAGCGCTCGCCCATACGGTCTTACACGACCTGTAGCGTGCGGTTGCTAGCTTCGTCGTGTGGGTGAACCGGTCCTCGCCCACACTGACACCATCCAGTCCATGCCTCATGGATGAACTTCTCTTCGCCCACATGACTCGTACGGTGATAGATGACAACTACAGTTGTGCATATGTGTCAACTAGTTAATCACACATGGCAATTATGATTGACCATACATGGCAACTATGGTTAGACCACACGTGGCAACTAGTTAATCACACATGACAACTACGGTTGACAATACATGACAACTATGCTAGTTAACCACACATGACAACTACGGTTGGCCATACATGACAACTATGGTTTGACCACACGTGGCAACTAGTTTATCACACATGGCAACTATGGTTGACCATACATGGCAACTATGGTTTGATCACATGTGGCATCTACCGCTAATTAGACATGACAACTATAGTTAACCAAAATAGAGAAGTTGTCATGCTTTACAACTAAAGTTTTCATCCCCGGGTAACTAAAGTTGCCTTCAGAAAAATGTGAGGGTGAAAATGCTTTGTGCCACACGTGCGGGGTGGGGATGAGTAGTTATTGTTGGGCGAGTGGCACGAAGCTGCGCCCGGATGTGTGGGCAGTTCTAATGTTCGCCCACACAAGATCATGTGGGATGCCTCCTTAATTGCCACACAGGGTCGTGTGGTCGGATGTCAATACGCCACACGTGCGATTAATACCGCGCTTTTAATTAATCTCTTCCATTCCGAACTCTCCATCCTCAGGTTACGTGCAAACCGCTCGGAACGCGTCGCAAGGTAATCCTGTCATGGCGTACTTCGCCGGCTTCACTCAGCAGTCAGCACACATCAACCCATATGCTCGCTTGTGTTCCTTAACATATTGCATTTTTAATGGACATGCGCTCAGGGCATGCAGGTACTACAAGCCGTCGACGTGAGCACGCACTCCTCGATGCTACTGATCAAATGATCCATCACATTGTTTTCTCGTCGGGTCTTACTCCAGCCGACAGTACTTTTGACTGTCTCACGTAGAGCACAACGAGCGAGTTAGAGCATCTACAGCCGGACCCTTTGTAAGAGCACATTTATCCATGTGTGGTTTTGGTAATTGAGGACAATCCCTATGGGCTAATGGTTGCCTTGAGTTATATTCGAAGGATTTGTCCATAGGTACTTCTTGAAGTCCATCCGTTGGTTTCAAGGTGTTTATATGGTGAGCAAGGTGGTATTCAAGGTTTTATTCAAAGATTGGTCATGTGAGAGTTGAGCTTATTGCAAGCATGTCTTGAAGAAGAAGATTGTGTGAGCATTCATGTTTAACTTCAAGACATCATCTTTATGAAGAGAAAAGATAAGATACAATGTTGATCAAGACTAAGTCAAAGAGTGAATCAAGTTGATCAACATACAAAGCGTACAAGATGTACCGAGAGGGATCAAGTGATCCCATGGTATGGTAAGCATTACAAGTCCATTGCGTCAAGAGGAAGATCTCATACAACCCATGGAGGATGACATCAAGTGGTGATCGTCATCAAGATTGCGGTGTGCAAGTTCAAGTGGAGCATCACGAAGAGATCATGCTTGAAGCTTGGCGTCCATTGTGGTGAGAATGGACTTGTGAAGATGTGCCGAAGAGTGGCTCACCCATAGTGGAGTATGGGGAGCAATCTACTAGTCTTCATCGAGTCGGCGCAATCAAGAAAGGTGGTCCATCTTGAGGAGGACAAGATCGTCATCATCTAGCTCAAGTGGACTATGCGCAAGGCAAAGGTTTGACCTTGATAGGGTTTTCTATTTTACCGGTCTCATGGTGGTAGTTGGGGGACCGGGTTATAGGATCGATAGCCATACTATCAAGGGGGGCTCTCAAGTGAGTAGCTTGATCGTATCGTTAGTTGAGAGCTCAAACCATTGCATTCTTGGCATCATCATCTTTCTTGGTTCTTGTTTGGCTTTTCGCTTTGTGAGTTTTGGAGCTTATGGTTATCTTCATGATAAGCTCAAGCTCATCGAAAACGGATTTCCTATGCATCATATTTGTGTTTTCGGTGTTGGAGATTTTGCCGGATAATTCTTGGGAAGGTCATCTTCCTTATACTAGTGTCATTTATTCTCCATTGCTTGTTCTTAATATAACTAGTTGTTGTTGGATAGCTCTTATTGTCCTTTATCCAACAAGCTTGAGTTTGCTCAATTCGGAGCTCGTATGCGAAAGTTATGGTTGTTTTAGTCTTACTTGTTTTACATAGAGAGGTTGTACCGGTTCATAGAGAGGTTGTACCGGTCGACCAGTACAACCGGTGTTTGGAGCGGTTGTACCACTCCAGAATTGGTCCGAAGATTGTACCGGCCATGTACCGCTCTACCACCGGACTAGTCTCTATTGTGGAGCTGTTCTTGGGCGATTGTGGGCCGGTTGTTCCGGTTTAACCGGTACTACCGGTGCCCCGGGTGGTTGTACCGCTTATTGCTTTTCCTATAGGTAGGTTTTGTCTGCCTTGACCGATTGTACCGGTGCGCATAGCGGTTGTACCGCTCCTATGTTATTCTGCACATAACGGGCAGATTCGTGGGGACCTATTTAAGGGGGTCTTCTTCCCCAATGGTTCTCACCCTTTGAGCTCATGTTTTCCCCCCATTGTTGACCTTCTTAGAGCTTGCTAACTCTCAATCCCTCCAATCATTCTTGCTCCTTTTTGAGGGAAAAGAGAGAGGAGATCTAGATCCACATTTCCACCAATCACTTTCTCCTCTGTCTGAGGGGAACCCCTTGGATCTAGATCTTAGAGTTCTGAGTGAGCTCCTTGTTCTTCCTCTCATATTCCTCCATAGCTTTTGTTGTTGTCGTGGGATTGGAGTGTGAGGGACTTGACCACTTCGTGTGTTCTTGTCATTGCATTAGTTGCATCGGTTTGAGTTCTCCACAGTGATACGTGGAAGTGAAGTTTGAGAAGCTTATCACTCTTGGGTGTTTGAGCACCCTAGAGGTTGTTCCTCTTGGGTGCTTTGGCGCCCTAGACAGTTGGTGGTGCCTCGGAGCTTAATCATTGTGGTGCAAAGCTCCGGGCAAGCGTCGGGGTCTCCAATTAGGTTGTGGAGATTGCCCTGAGCATTTGAGGTCACCTCGGATCCATAATCCATTGTGGTGAAGCTTCGTGGTTTTATTGGGAGCCTCCAATTAAGTTGTGAAGTTTGCCACAACCTTCTTTGTACGGGTTCTGTCGTGGTTTTAACACGGCAGATGTCCGAAGACTTAGGTTCGAGGCCAACGCCATGGTAGTAGACCCAAAGGGGTTGATCGGGACGAAGGACACGAGTTTACCCAGGTTCGGCCCCTCCAGTAGAGGTAAAAGCCTACGTCCTGCTTGTGCTGTATTGATTGGAGTATCAATTACAAGGGAGCGGATTGCTTGACCTAGTTCTCGATAGCTTGGTTTCTTGTCTAAGCCGCCCCACGGACTCGCCTTTATATAGGAGGTCAAGGCCCTGGGTTACACGTCGTAAACCGTCTTACACAACGTAGTCTATTCTGTCTCTAAGCCGCCTTGCCGTCTTGGGCAAGCCGTCTCCGGGTGGCTTAACCACCCGGGTCTTCTTACCATCTTCTGTCTCTGGGCCTCCGCCTTAGCCCATTGAGTAAATCGCCACGCGGCCTGGTCTTCATGTTCCGGCCCACCTCACAGGTCTTGGGCTATGAGCCGCCAGGTATGACCCGGCCCCTCCTGGGCGGGTCTTACTACGGGGTTATATCCCCAACATTAGGCCCCAGGTTGATTTGAGCCAGCTCATGTCAATCTTCAATTCACTTGGCGGCGAGTCTTCATATTCTGTCATCTGAAAAGACAACTTGTAACCCGCCATGACGTCATATCGAATATCCTGAAAAGATTCCATGACGTGTATAACGGATCTTTTTATTGAAAAGCCATCCCGAAAATCGAGGCGCCGCGCTCGGTCAGTCATCACTGTGCCTCCCCAATTTTCCCGCGCACTGTTGCCCTTCCAACTTATAAATAGGGACACGTGTGCCCCTTTTTCCTTTCTCCACCTCCTCTACTGTCGCTGTCGTCTTCTTCCTTCGAGCAACCGTACCTCCAGAGCTCCGCCGCCGTCGACCGGACCTCGCCGTCGCCCCCATCGCCGGCCGCTGCATCGACCTGATCGGGACCAGAATCTTCGCCAGCGCGTCCGCATCCACAAGGTACTTCCTTCAGCCCTTGTCGAATCTGCATCTATCCCCATTAGGGTTTCCGAGTTCGTCAGTGTTCTTGCGTTCATCGCTGTTCATCCGCGCCCGTAGCACTGATCCTCTAGCATCACTTTGTATCCCGTAATGCTGTCTGTCCGCCGCGGTGGTACTTGTAATGCCAATGTTTACTTGTTTTTGAATCTGTATAGCAATCTCCACCGCGTGCCAACCATCTGTTCTTCCACTGCATTTTTCGGTCATGACTACATTTTATTTCCCTTGCCCGTAGATCTTGCAACTGATACAACAACATGCAAAACTTGTTTTTCTGTACTTAGCCAAATTTTCCAGTGTCGCCTTGTCCATCTAACCCGCCATTATGTTTGGCGGCTCTTGATCAATATGCTTTGGCGGCTTAACTCTTCACCATTATACTGATCACAACTGTCTTATCCATTTAATATATTTCTAACCCGCCGCACTTCGCGCCTTTGCAGCCTAACCCGCCATTATGTCAAGGGCACCATCATCCTGTGATTGGGTCTCCTCCGGCGTTACTGAAGAACTTTTGCTTGACTTTGTTGAGTCGGGCATGCTGCCGGCTAAAGATGTTATACACTGGCGGGTTCCAGGGCCAGAGAAGAGGCCTGAGCCCAAGGAGGGGGAGGTTATCATATTTACTGATCATATCCTCCGCGGGTTCAGCCCTCCCGGGTCAAAATTCTTTCGGGACGTTCTTCACTTCTTCAAACTTCATCCTCAAGACATAGGCCCAAATTCAATCACCAACATTTGCCAGTTCCAAGTCTTGAGTGAAGTCTATCTGCAGGAAGAGCCGTCTGTTGACCTCTTCCATGACTATCATTATGCCAACCGCCAAACTGAAATGGCGGCCAGGCCAAGTTTAGAGCTTGGGGGCATTACAATCCAGAGACGGAGAGATTTGCCATACCCAATAGCTACCCTACCAAGTCATCCCAAAGACTGGAACAAGACCTGGTTTTATTGTAAAGACACTTCTCCGGAGGGAGAAAATCCATTGCCGGGTTATCGCCCTACCCGGCTTCCCAATTCTGGAGACCTCCCAAGCCGGATGTCAGCCGCAGAGCGAGCAAAATACGCTCCAACTTTCGCAAAGATCAGAGCCTTAATGGCTAACGGCTTGACATGCGTCGATCTAACCCGCTGCTGGGTCAGCTGGAAGATTCTGCCACTGAGCCGGCATGACCGGCCTATGCACGAATACACGGGTGAGCCCAATGACCCCCTCTGCTTCAATGCCACCCCTTTGACCGATGAAGATATCAATGCCACCGTCAAAGGACTTTTAGGTGAAAAGCAATCGGTTTGCAACAAAACCGGGCTTAAACCCTTTTCTGCCAAGAATCCTGCTCCAGACGTAAGACTCTTTTCCCTCAATTGGTCACATTTGTCTTGCACTTTCTAACCTTTGCCGGCGGCTTACGCATAGGCCGACTCCCCTTTTTGGAAAAAGAAGTATAACCCACCAACGAGGAAGCCAAAGGTAAAAACCCCTGCTCAGAAGAAGAAGAAAGCCGCCACTCCAGAGCCGCTTGAATCTGATGACTCGGAGGTAGAACTTGACTCCCTTGGCCGTCTCTTTATACAACTTATTGACAATAATTACTGACAGGATGAAACGGAGGCGAGCCACGCCAACGCCCCTGAGGTAATTGACATTTCTGACTCAGAGATCTTTCCACAAGACAGAGTACGGCGGGTCGTCCGGAAAGTCCCCTTCTCTCATCCTCTTGCTCATTTAGACCCCAATTTTCTTTTGAAAAAGCAACAATACATCTCCCGACGTCAGACCCGGAGCGCCGGCTCTGAAGATCTCGTGGCCGGGTTATCACATGCTCCGGCTCAACGGAAACGACCAGCTGAGGTATTCTTTAACTGAAACATAACTTTAATCAACCTTGCATTGTAACCTTACTCTGCTTTGTATTGCCTTAATGTCCTTCAGGACTCTCCTCCTTCCTCTGACAACTCGACTGCCTCTAAGTTGCCTCCAATGAAGATCAACCCGGAGTGCGTATTTTTTACTTTTGCACCAAATGCTTTAACACTCTTGACCTCTATGTAACCTTCGTCTGCGCCTTCCAGGGCCCAAGCGAAACGAAGGAAGACTGGCGGGTCTACTGCCGCCCCTTCTGCCCAGGAGCCAGCATTTGCTAAGCCGGCCTCCCCTTTGACTCATGCTGAGCCCAGTGACATTATGAAGGATGCACCTGACGATACTCACCAGCCATCTGAGCCGGCAGGTCATGACACGGCCCCTGAAAGCCCTGCAAAGGATGACCCTAAGCCGCCCAGCCCTTCAACAGCTGTTGAAGGCACGGTCCTTCCAGAAGTTGTCATTACTGGGGTGGGTCATCAAACCCCTGAGCCTCATGTGCTGACAAGACATACCAGCCAGGCTGAAACTTCTTCGCCTGAGAAGTTTGAATTTGAATTCCCATCATTGGAGAAGCTGACTGCCGAAGAATTACATGATGGTTATCTGAACCGCCTGTCGACAAGCCGGAACTTGGAGCTCAAGCTTGTTAATTTGATGAAGAAAAAATACGAGGTAATCTCTTTGCCTGTTTTTTCCTTGTACCCTTACGTAGCCGCCAAGAGCTGGTTTAGTATTGTAAATAGTAAACCGGGTCTTCCAATCTAAATAATGTTCCAAGTAGTTTGGCGTGTAGCCCCCAAGTATCGGGTTAGTATAGATAGTAAGCCGATACTCATTGTGCAGAGTTGAGCAATGGTAGCCCCCAAGTCCGGCTGATCTTTATGAAGATGAGCCGGGACTGTGTTGCAGATCTGTAGAGCGCCGATTGTAGCCCCCAAGTGCCGGCTTATCTTTGCGAAGATGAGCCGGAATTTAATGAGACTGGAAAGCGTCATCTGTAGCCCCCAAGGGCCGGCTGATCTTTGCGAAGATGAGCCGGGACTGAATGAAAGACTTGAGAGCGTCATCTGTAGCCCCCAAGGGCCGGCTTATCTTTGCGAAGATGAGCCGGAACTACAGTATAGCCTTGAAGAGCAAACAGACATTAGCCCCCAAGTGTCAAGTATATTGCTTGCAATCTGCTTGAGACCTGTAGCATAACTGTGTCATCAATTGTCCTCCAATAACTCAGCCTGGCGACTTAACCCTGTTTTGCACTTGTATGATACAGGATAACTTAGAGGCGGCTGAGTCTGAACTGACCAGTCTAAGAGGAAATCTTGCTTCACAACAAACCGCTCGGTCCGAGGCGGAAAATAAGTGGCGGATTGCCATAGAAGAACTTGAGAAGATGCAAGTTGAGTTTGCTCTTTTTAGGAAGACTGCCGAAACTGAACAAGCCGCCCTGACCAAACGCGCAGACGATGCGGAAGGGCGGCTAAAGCTTGTGTCAGAAGAATTGCAAACTCTGAAACGCCACATATCCAGGATGACTTCTGCTATCTTTGGTAAGCACGTAATACTTAATGACTTTCCTTTCCATACTAAATAACCTTGCTGGCAGCTTACACCACCAAACCCTTCCTTGCAGGCGAAAGGAGCCGCCAATTTTCATCCGACAGCTTGTTGAGATTGAAGGCAGTGTACTCTTTGGCGGAGCAACTGTATTGCGGGACCCTTTGCACTATAAAGGCGATGTTAACTGAGCAGAGCATCCCCAAGCATATGGAGTCATAGAACTATTTTCAACTCTGCCAAAGCAAATTGGAGAGCTAAAAAAATCAGCCGCCCGTCAGGGAGCCATGGCCGCGCTGAGCCGGTGCCTAGCCTTTGCTTCGGAGCTGTCTGCTGATGAAATGATGGACGGGTTTCCATCAAGAAAAGATGACGGCTCAGAGTTCACAGAAGCTGACTATGCCAAATGTAGGAAAGCCTCTAGGGTGCTTGCCTCAACACTGGCGGATGAACTTGATCTGTCAACATACCAGGCGGCTTACAGCGAGCCCGGCAAGAGAGTGCGCGGTCCGACTTTTGAAACCAGAGACTTGACTCCAGCTCGTCGTAAGCACCTCTTCGCCCCTGAGATTGACCCGTCTCCTCTATTTGAAGAGGCTCAGTTTGTAGCTCTAACAAACTGCAACTGGGATGTGGACAATCTTCAGATAGAAGAGGTCGAAGACCCGGCGCAGGATGACCCGCCGTCGAGCTAATCACTGTAAATTTGATAACTCGGCCGCCTGAGCCGCCAAACTGAATTGTACAAAACTTAAGTCTGTTGCCTTTTGGGCTCTCGTGGAGAGCTTTGTAATAGGCGTAGCAAAAATTCTCTGTCTGAGCCGTGCCATCGTGCACGTATAAATCGTTTGCCTGACTTGATATATGCCTTGTTTGACTTTGTCCGGCTTATGATACCGGTTTGCACGGCAGCTCATCTGAAAAGATAAACCCTGTAAAAGATGAACAAAACAACTCTGTTTTGCCGTAAGGGCGGCTTGAAAAAGCATAACCCGGAGACTTTAGATCTTGCATAACCTTAAAAAACTCATAAACCGGTTCTTCTGGGTGGACTCACTGCTTGAACTCTTAACAGTACAGGGTCTCTCGCGAGATTGATCGTTAACTCTTTAAATGGCTCAGGGTCTCTGGACGAGATTAACTGATTAGAGCGCAGCGAACCAGGAAAAGACGCAGCAGGGTATGAGCACCCGTAGAGCCCATAAGCTACTTCTCACGTGACGTAAATCCATCATTTGAACCTCAAGGGTACGACGGGCCACTTGGCGGAGAGTACGCAGCAGATGGGAGAGTTTGCCTCGCCGCTGTAAGAGGCCCTTGCAGGGGGTAAGTTTTAGAACTCGCTGCACCCCTGGCAAAGCGGCAGCTACTTACAGGCAGGTATAACCCGGCCTTGCAGATGAGAGAGTTAGCCTCGCCGCTGTAAGAGGCCCTTGCAGGGGGTAAGTTTTAGAACTTGCTGCACCCCTGGCAAAGCGGCAGCTACTTACAGACAGGTATAACCCGGCCTTGCAGATGAGAGAGTTAGCCTCGCCGCTGTAAGAGGCCCTTGCAGGGGGTAAGTTTTAGAACTTGCTGCACCCCTGGCAAAGCGGCAGCTACTTACAGGCAGGCATAACCCGGTCTTACAGATTGGAAAAGGGGGTAAGTTCACAACTCGCTGCACCCCTAGTGATCTTTGTTGACGGAGTCAATGTTTGGGTCCATGACCCGCCTTACAGTGGCTGAGAAGCCTGATCGAAAGTGTTGAAGCTTAACCCGGCGGGTTGAAAGCCCCCAAACGACCTTGTTGACGGAGTCAACTTTTTGGGTATATAACCCGGCCTTACTGTGGCTGACAAGCCTGATCGAGAGGGTTGAAGCTTAACCCGGCGGGTTGAAAGCCCCCAAACGACCTTGTCGATGATATCAACTTACACACCATCTTGTAAGCCGCCGTCTTGTAAGCCGCCGGTTGATGGTGCTATCTTGGCTGAAGAGCTTGATCCAGAGGTTTGAAGCTTAACCCGGCAGGTTGAAAGCCCCCAAATGATCGTATGATCGTATCCATCTTTGAGCAATGTGAGATACGTAAAACGGCAGAGGCCCCGGCTTGCAGGGATGCCAACTTTATTATATATATATATATATGTGATATATACAATGATGATATACAATGGGGGGAGTCGATGACTCTTAAGTATAGTAAGGCCGTAGATGAGCGATATTCCACGGCCGGTAGGTCTCCTGCCCAGAAGTGCGTGACTCGTCCCGTACGTCGATGAGATAGTATGACCCATTGTTGAGGTTTCTGCTAACCACAAAAGGCCCTTCCCATGGAGGAGACAACTTGTGCGCGTTCGTCTGATCTTGAATCAGGCGCAACACTAAGTCGCCTTCTTGAAACGTCCGGGTCTTGACCCGGCGGCTGTGATAGCGACGCAGGTCTTGTTGATAAATCGCCGATCGGGCCGCCGCCAGATCACGCTCTTCATCTAAAGCATCCAACGTGTCCTGACGCGCCGTCTCATTGTCTGCCTCAACGTAAGCCGCCACCCGTGGCGAGTCATGACGTATGTCGCTTGGTAACACGGCTTCTGCACCGTAAACCATGAAGAAAGGCGTATAGCCTGTTGACCTGTTGGGAGTTGTATTGATGCTCCATAGAACTGATGGTAACTCCTCAACCCAACAACCCGGCGTTCTCTGTAGAGGAACCATAAGCCGGGGCTTGATACCTCTCAGGATCTCCTGGTTAGCACGCTCCGCCTGACCGTTGGACTGTGGATGAGCCACAGCAGAGACGTGAAGCCGGATGTGTTCACTTTCACAGAAAGCTTGCATAGCCCCCTTGGATAGGTTTGTGCCATTATCTGTGATGATACTATGAGGGTAACCAAAGCGATAGATCAGTTTTTTGACAAACTGAACCGCCGTAGCCGCGTCACACTTGCCGACTGGCTCAGCCTCCACCCACTTGGTAAACTTATCCACCGCCACCAAAAGGTGGGTCTTCTTATCCTTGGATCTCTTGAAGGGCCCGACCATATCAAGCCCCCAGACCGCGAATGGCCAAGTAATTGGGATCATGCGCAATTCCTGAGCCGGTACGTGAGCACGCCACCCGAACTTTTGACAGCCGTCACACTTGAGAACCAAGTTTTCTGCGTCCTTATGAGCCGTCAGCCAGAAGAAGCCATGTCGAAAAGCCTTGGCCACCAGAGATTTTGAGCCGGCATGATGACCACAATCTCCGGCGTGGATTTCATTCAAGATCTCCTTGCCTTCCTCAGGTGAAACACAGTGTTGGAAAACGCCAGTAACGCTGCGCTTATGCAACTCGCCGTTGATGATCGTCATGGACTTTGATCGCCGGATGATTTGCCTCGCCAAGGTCTCGTCCTCAGGTAACTCTCCGCGAGTCAGATACGCCAGGTAAGGTAACGTCCAATCAGGAATAGCATGCAGAGCCGCCACCAGCTGTCCCTCCGGGTCAGGTATAGCCAGATCCTCCTCCGAAGGTAACTTAACCGACGGGTGATATAACACGTCTAAGAATACGTTAGGCGGCACCGGCTTATGCTGAGAGCCAAGCCGTGACAATGCATCAGCCGCCTCATTCTTGCGACGATCAATATGATCCACCTGGTAACCCTTGAAGTGACTTGCAATGATGTCGACCGCCTGACGATAAGCCGCCATCCGTGGGTCTTTGGAATCCCACGTGCCTGAAACTTGCTGAGCCACGAGGTCTGAGTCGCCGAGGCATCTAACCCGGCTTAGGTTCATCTACTTAGCCACCCGGAGGCCATGAAGCAAAGCCTCGTACTCAGCTGCATTGTTAGTACAAGGAAACATCAGCCTTAGCACATAACAGAACTTATCACCTTTAGGGGAAGTTAAAACAACTCCAGCCCCCGAGCCATCCAGCTGTCTAGACCCGTCGAAGTGAATCGTCCAGTAAGTGTTGTCCGGCTTCTCCTCTGGCGACTGACACTCTGTCCAGTCGTTTATAAAATCCACCAAGGCTTGAGACTTAACAGCCGTGCGAGGTGCATACTTCAGATTAAGAGGTCCAAGCTCCAATGCCCACTTAGCAATCCGGCCAGTGGCTTCTCTATTTTGAATTATGTCTCCCAACGGGGCAGAGCTAACCACTATGATCGGGTGTCCCAGGAAATAGTGCTTCAGTTTTCGATTCGCCATGAATACCCCATAGATCAGTTTCTGCCAATGTGGGTATCGCTGCTTGGACTCACTCAAAACTTCACTGACATAGTTAACCGGCCTTTGAACCAGATATTCCTTTCCTGCCTCCTTGCGTTCTACAACAATCGCAGCGCTGACTGCTCTGTTGTTAGCCGCCACATAAAGGAGCAAGGGTTCCTTCTCAGCCGGAGCGGCCAAGACCGGCGGCTCAGTCAGTTGCTTTTTGAGCGCCTCAAATGCCTCACCCGCCGCCTTGCTCCAGACAAAATCATCTGTTTTCTTCATCATCTGATATAAAGGGATTGCCTTCTCGCCCAGGCGGCTTATGAATCGGCTTAACGCAGTGATTCGACCCGTCAGGCGCTGAACGTCATTGATGCACGCCGGCTCAGCCAGGAACTGCTTGATCGTCTTGAACTTAGGATCCACATTAAGGTGGTGCTCAGCAAATTCTCTCGGCACACCCGGCATGTCAGACGGCTTCCACGCAAAGATGTCCCGATTCTCACGGATGAATTTGATGAGCGCGCTTTCCTATGCGGGGTCCATGTTAGCCCCGATAGTGAACTGCTGAGATGAGTCGCCCTCGGTGAAATCCACCTGCTTGGTATCATCCGCCGCAAACTTGAGGGGCGGCTCTGATTCCGTAGTAGGCTTCTTCAACGGAGACATATCCTCCGGGTCGACATTCTCTTTGTAAAACTTGAGCTCTGCCTCTGCACAACTTGACTCTGCGTAAGCTGCATCACCTTCCTCAAACTCAAGAGCCGTCTTCCGATCACCATGCACGGTAATCGTTCCTCTTAACCCGGGCATCTTGAGCTGTAAGTAGACATAACAAGGCCTAGCCATGAACTTGGCATAAGCCGGCCGTCCGAATAAAGCATGATATGGACTTTTAATTTTGACCACCTCAAACCACAAGGATTCCACCCTGTAGTTGTATTCATCACCAAAAGCTACCTCCAAAGAAATCTTGCCCACTGGATAAGCCGACTTGCTAGGCACCACACCATGAAACACTGTGGAAGACGGCTTAAGATCCTTGTCAAGCAAACCCATCTGGCTGAAAGTGTCATAATACAGGATGTTGATGCTGCTGCCACCATCCATAAGCACCTTAGTGAACACGTATCCACCTACTTGGGGGGCAACCACCAAAGCTAATTGCCCCGGGTTGTCAACCCGCGGCGGGTGATCCGCCCTGCTCCAAGTGATGTCATACTCAGACCACTTCAAATACTGCGGGAGAGCCGGCATGACCGCATTAACCGCCCGCTTGCGCACCTTCCGGTCTCGCTTGTCAAGGCTGGTTGTGAAAACATGATATTGACCCCCGCTAAGCTGCTTCGGGTTGCTCTGGAAACCCGACTGGTTATGCTGCTGCTGGCCGCTACCACCAGACTGTTGATGATGACCTCCTTGATTCCCTTGACCCTGGTAACCGGACCCTGAACCACCGGGACCAAAGCCGGCTCCTGACCCGCCTGGCCCTGAGCCGCCGGACGGACCATTGACGTTGTTATGATGTTGTTGAAGGCTGTAGTCTCGAAACTGCCGCATAATGCTGCAATTCCTCCATGTATGGCCTGCCGGCTTATCATGCTGACTATGCTCTGGACAAGGTTTATTGAGCATCGCTTCCAAGTTGAAAGGAGCTTTACCCTTGTTAAAGTGCTGCCTGAAGTTCCCGTTGCCCTTAGCACGGTTGTTTCCGGCGTTGGTGTTCGCCACCAGTTCTGACCCGCCGTCCGGGTGCTTCACCTTGCCAGAATTGCCGTTTCCAGCCGCGTTCTACTGCTGACCCTTCCCATTGTTATTCTTCCCCTGACCTGATTTTTCATCATCAGAGCCCGGGTCTTTCGTGTTGTCAGAGTCTGCATACTTGGTGAGAGCCGCCATGAGCTCCCCCATGTCTTGACACGAGCGCTTGAGCCGGCCAAGTTTCTGCTTCAAAGGTGTAAAGTGACAATTCTTCTCCAGAATCAAAACCGCTTGAGCCTCCGTAATCTGTTCTGAAGAGTGGATGATGGTTGAGACCCGCCGGACCCAATGATGAGCCGACTCATCCGCCTGTTGCACACAATGATCCAAATCCACGATCGTCATGGGCTGATTGCACGTCCCTTTAAAGTTTTTGATAAATTTCGCCTTCAACTCGGCCCAGGAAGTAATGGTATTGGGTGGTAATCCCTTCAACCACGTGCGAGCCGGCCCTTCCAGCATCATGATGAAATACTTGGCACATACTGCATCACTAACATCCAACATCTCCATGGCCAGTTCATAGCTTTCGATCCAAGCCTCTGGAGGTAGGTCAGCTGTGTAATTGGGCACCTTGCGAGGGCCCTTGAAATCCTTCGGCAGACGCTCATTCCGCAAAGCCGGCGCTAAGCACGGCACCCCCACAGCCCTGGAAGTTAACCCCGCTCCGACTGAGACGGAGGGTGCGACTATGGGGTCCTGATAAGCCGCCGCTGCCGCCAGAGCCGCCGCCTCTCGCTGTGCTCTCGCTCGATCCACCAGTGCCTGAGCATCCAGAGCCGCCCGGTCAGCTCGCGGCGGGTTCCGATGTCGTTCACTGCTAGAAACCGCCGGCGACTCATAACGCCGGCTGTAGCTGCGACTGGGGATGGGGGTTGAGTGCACGCGACTCTGACTGTAAGTATACTTCTCCTGCTGGGCCACCGCCGTCCGCAGGTATCCAACAGCGTTCCGCACCTCTTCCACGAAAGGTGACTCATCAGGGATGGGGATAGCAGCAAGCCGGGTTGCCGCTACCACCATGTTCTCTGCCGGATTAGAATAATGACCCGGCGGTGTAGGGAAGGAAGTTGGCGTAACCTGGTTCAGCCGGGGCGGGTTAATCTGCTGACGCTGAACCGCCGCCCGGCTTCCAGGCACTTCCGCCATCCGGGTTACGGCCAAAGGCACGTTCTGTCCCGTTCCTGGCGTGTTGAAAAGGTTTCTTGCTTCATACTGATCCGGCAAGCGGGATTGATGCCTCATCCGCTGAACCGCCGCTGCTGACTGCTGTTCCAGCTCAAGATGGAAAGCGTCCGCCCTAAGGCGCTCCGCCTCAGCATCCATCTGAGCTTTCAGCGCATTGATCTCCTGCTGGACTTCGGTCATCTGGTTCTTCAACCTTGCGATCTCCGTGTTACGGGCCGCTTGGTTTTCAGCCGTGACCTCAGTCGCCATCAGGGTTGTAAGCTCGTTCATCAGATCCAGAAGAACCTGAGCCGGCGGCGTGCCAGCCCCAGACCCGGTCGCACCGGCGGCTGAACTGCTCGGAGCTGCCGCTGAACCGGCCATAAAGACGGCAGCGCGGTTCGGTGGCTCATACTCCTCCGGCTCATGGAACTCCGACTCAGGGTAAGGCTCGACGTAGCCCCCGAGCCCACCATTGTGGAGCTGGTAGATTGATTCCGTCTCTCCGCTCGAGGATCCATCCTCGGAGCAGATGAGATTTTCCTCATGCGACATAGATCCCTCGAGATCCATGCCCTGAGTGAAGCCGACGAAGACATGCTTCCGTCCCGGTTTAGCACGGGCAGGTTGCACGTGTCGGGCGGGTTGCTTGCGCCGAGCCGGCTCGACGATGTCGGTGCAGGTGTCCGGCCCGGGTTCAGATCCGCCGATTTTGCCGATGAAGACGTGAATCCTGCCGAAGGGGACCCGAAAACCGTACTCAATGGAGTCAGCCTCGGGGCCCCAGCCGGCGTCGTCGATGTAGAGCCGGCCGCGGTGACTTTTGGTCATCCTGCCAACCGCGTATCCCTCGATCCCTGGAAGAGAGCCCTTTGAGAACTCAACACCACCGAGCGCTAGCCCCACGGTGGGCGCCAACTGCCGTGGTTTTAACACGGCAGATGTCCGAAGACTTAGGTTCGAGGCCAACGCCATGGTAGTGGACCCAAAGGGGTTGATCGGGACGAAGGACACGAGTTTACCCAGGTTCGGCCCCTCCAGTAGAGGTAAAAGCCTACGTCCTGCTTGTGCTGTATTGATTGGAGTATCAATTACAAGGGAGCGGATTGCTTGACCTAGTTCTCGATAGCTTGGTTTCTTGTCTAAGCCGCCCCAGGGACTCGCCTTTATATAGGAGGTCAAGGCCCTGGGTTACACGTCGTAAACCGTCTTACACAACGTAGTCTATTCTGTCTCTAAGCCGCCTTGCCGTCTTGGGCAAGCCGTCTCCGGGCGGCTTAACCACCCGGGTCTTCTTACCATCTTCTGTCTCTGGGCCTCCGCCTTAGCCCATTGAGTAAACCGCCATGCGGCCTGGTCTTCATGTTCCGGCCCACCTCACAGGTCTTGGGCTATGCTCCGCCAGGTACGACCCGGCCCCTCCTGGGCGGGTCTTACTACGGGGTTATATCCCCAACAGGTTCGGTGACCACCCTCAAGGATCCCTTAGTGGAATCGCAACATCTTGCATTGTGCGAGGACGTGAGGAGATTACGGTGGCCTTAGTGGCATCTTGGGGAGCATTGTCCCTCCACACTGCTCCAAACGGAGATTAGCATCCGCAAGGGTGTGAACTTCGGGATACATCGTCGTCTCCGCTTGCCTCGGTTATCTCTTACCCGAGCCCTTTACTTATCCACTTTACTTTGTGATAGCCATATTGTTTCATGCTATATATCTTGCTATCATTTAGTTGTTTATCTTGCTTAGCATAAGTTGTTGGTGCACATAGGTGAGCCTAGTTGTTTTAGGTTTTGTGCTTGACTAATTAAACGCTTGTTTTATTCCGCATTTGTTCAAGCCTAAACCGTAATTATTTTAAAGCGCCTATTCACCCCCCTCTAGGCAACATCCACGTCCTTTCACCCTTCATACCCGTCTCAAACGCCCGGGCAGGCCGCCCTGTCACTGCCCGATCACAAAAAATAGACCCAGACGGGCCTCTCAAACCGGCCTCAAACGCCCGGGCTGACCGGCACCCCTCACTTCCATCCCAAATATGGCTGATATGAGGGAGCCCGGTCACGCCCGCCACGTTGGACTGACGGTGTTGCCCTACGCGGACTCGCCAGGAAACCTGACGGTCCGACGGGCGCCTCGACCGTCGGCGCGATGTGAACGCCGCGTGGCGCCGCTCCGGCTCCCTGTCCTTATCCATAGCCGGCTATTTAAGCCGGACGGCGTCCCCCAGCCCTCGCTCATCCGCCTGCTCCCTCTCATCGCCGCCTGATAACCCACAAGTGTAGGGGATCGTTTGTAGCCTTTTTCGATAAGTAAGAGCGTCGAACCTAACGAGGAGCTAAAGGTAGAATTAATATTCTCTCAAGTTCTATCGACCACCGATACAACTCTACGCACACTAATGCTTGCTTTACCTAGAACAAGTATGAAACTACTTTGCGGGAATAAAACTAGAAGTACTTTGCAAGAAAATAAAGAACGTGGAAATAAAAGTTAGGTGTTGTTTTAATAAAAGAACAATAAAAGTAAATAGTTTAGTAGAAAGCTTTTCTGTGTAACGCAAGAGAAAGATTGTCCATAGGCAATTGAATATAATATGATAGATACTTGTCATATGCAATGAGGGAGAGGCATACGCTAACACACTTTCCGTACTTGGATCATATGCACTTAGGATTGGAACCCTAGCAAGCATCTGCAACTACTAAAGATCATTAAGGTAAAACCCAACCATAGCCTTAAGTATCAAGTCCTCTTTACTCCCATTCACAACAACCCCCTTACTCGGGTTTATGCTTCTGTCACTCAAGCAACCCACTATAAGAGAATCATGAACATATTGCAACACCCTACAGCGAGGATCCCTCCGTTTCCGCGACACGGAGGGCACCATAGGACAGCACCATATCAACATACACTCATATCAATAACATCATACCACAATTAACCCGTTGGACAAAAGAGATCTACTCAAACATCATAGGATAGCCAAATATCATTGTGAAATAATATATGGAGTTGAGCACCATGTTTAAGTAGATATTACAGCGGGGAAGAGAGGTGTTACACCGCTGCATAGAGGGGGAGAGAGTTGGTGTTGACGGCGGCGAAGTTGTTGGTGTAGAGCGCCGTCACGATCCTTGCCCCGGCGGCATTCCTGCGCCACCGAGAGAGGGGGAGAGAGAGCCCCCCTCCTTATTGTTCTTCCTTGGCCTCCCCCCTAGATGGGAGGAGAGTTCCCCCTCTGGACCATGGCCTTCATGGCGGCGGAGGGGCAGGAGCCCCTCCGAGATTGGATCTCCCTCTCTGTTCTCTTCTATTTCGCGTTCCTGTTTTCTGGCTGAAAACCGTTTCTTATATTCCTTGCGCCCGAAGGAGAGCTCCAACCGACTTACGAGGAGGCAACAACCCACCACGGCGCGCGTGGGCACTGGGGCGCGCCCTGGTGTCTCGTGGTGGCTGTGGCCCTCCTTTTGCGTTGATTCAACCTCCCAAAAATCATAAATATTCCAAAATAATTCTCCGTAAATTTTTATCGCGTTTGGACTTCGTTTGATATGGAATTTCTGCGAAACGAAAAAACACACAATAAACATGAACTGGCACAGGGCACTTGCTCAATATGTTAGTCCAATAAATCATATAAAATGTTGCCAAAAATATGTGAAAGTTGTATAATATTGGCATGAAACAATCAAAAATTATAGATACGACGGAGACGTATCCGCATCCCCAAGTTTAATTCCTGCTCGTCCTCGAGTAGGTAAATGATAAAAAGGTAGTTTTTTATGTGGAATGCTACCTAACATAATCTTGATCATATATCTAATCATGGCATGAATATTAAGATACAAGTGATTCAAAGCAATAGTCTATAATTTGACATAAAGACATCAATACTCAGGCATCCCAACAAACAATCATGTCTTTCAAAATATCAAGGCTAAAGAACGCTATCCCTACAAAATCATATAGCCTTGTCATGCTCTGTCTTCTTAACACAAAGTATAAGTCATGTACTACCCCGGTGTCAGCCAAGCAATTGGTTCATACTTTTTATGCGCTTCACCATTTTTAACTCTAACGCAATACATGAGCGCAAGCCATGGATATAGCACTATGGGTGGAATAGAGTATGATGATAGGGGTAAATATAGAGAAGACAAAAAGGTAAGAAAGTCTCACATTGATGCGGCTAACCAACGGGCTATGGAGATGCCCATCAATTGATATCAATGTAAGGAGTAGGGATTGCCATGCAACGGATGCACTAAGAGATATAAGTGTATGAAAGCTCAATATGAAAACTAAGTGGGTGTGCATCTAACTCGATAATGAAAAATTCCCACTAGTATATGAAAGTGACAACATACGAGACTCTCTATATGAAAAACATGGTGCTACTTTGAAGCACAAGTGTGGAATTAGCATGCCCCTTCTACTTCTTTCATATTTTTTCTCTTTTTTCTTCCTTTTTCTTTTTCTTTTTCTTTTTCTATTTTTTTCTCAGTTTTTCTCTTTGTCCGGAGCCTCATCCCGACTTGTGGGGGAATCATAGTTTCCATCATCCTTTCCTAACTGGGACATGCTCTAATAATGAATAATGATGATCATCACACTTCTATTTACTTACAACTCAATATTACAACTCGATACCTAGAACAAAATATGACTCTATATGAATGTCTCTGGTAGTGTACCAGGATGTGGAATGATCTAGCATAGCAAAGATATCAAAAAACAGACAAACCATGGAAGCATCATGCTAGCTATCTTATGATCATGGAAAGCAGTATGACAATGAGTGCTCAAGTCATCAAAACGGAAGCGGTGGAAGTTGCATGGCAATATATGTCGGAATGGCTATGGAAAGGCCATAATAGGTAGGTATGGTGGCTGTTTTGAGGAAGATATAATAAGGCTTATGTGTGATAGAGCGTATCATATCACGCGGTTTGGATGCACCGGCGAAGTTTGCACCAACTCTTGAGGTGAGAAAGGGCAATGCACGGTACCGTAGAGGCTAGCAAATTGCGGAAAGGTAAGAGTGCGTATAATCCATGGACTCACATTAGTCATAAAGAACTCACATACTTATTGCAAAAGTTTATTAGCCCTCGAAGCAAAGTATTACTACGCATGCCCCTAGGAGGGAGGTTGGTAGGAGTTAACCATCGCGCGCCCCCGACCTTCACACAAAGATAGACAATCAAGGATAAATTGTGCTCCAACTTTCATCGCATAACGGGAGACTATACGTGCATGCTTCGGGAATCACAAACCCTAACACCAATATCTTACTAAACACGATCATCCACTAGTACCTCCCACATATTATGATCTCTATATCGCAAAACTATTGCAAGGAATCAAACATATCATATTCAGTGATCTATAAGTTTTATGTAGGATTTTATGACTAACCATGCAAATGACCAATTCCTGTTGACGCTCTAAATAGATATAAGTGAAGGAAGAGAGTTTAATTCTTTCTACAAAATACCATGCTCTAATAAATATAAGTGAAGCAAAAGAGCATTCTTCAAATAACGGTTTTCTATGTGAAGAGAAACATGCAATCCAAACTTCAAATGATATAAGTGAAGCACATGAAGCATTCTATAAAGCCATACTCAAAAGATATAAGTGAAGTGCAATGAGCATTCTATAAATAAACCATGGACTATCTTATACCAGCATGGTGCATACAAGAAAAGTAAAAACTAAACACAAAAGACACTCCAAAATTTACACATATCACATGAACAAAACTAAAACGAAAACATACCGATACTTGTTGAAGAAAGATGGGATGCCTTCTGGGGCATCCCCAAGCTTAGACGCTTGAGTCTCCTTGGATATTTACTTGGGGTGCCTTGGGCATCCCCAAGCTTGAACTCTTGCCTCTCCTCCTTCTTCTTATATCGAGACCTCCTCGATGTTCGAACACTTCATCCATACAAAACTTAACAGAAAATTGGTGAGATCCGTTAGTATAATAAAGCAAATTGCTACTTTAAGTATTGTTGCAAACCCATTCATATTTTATATTTGCATTATCCCTGCTGTATTATAACTTTTCTATGGCTTACACCACCGATAAAATCGATAGTTTCATCAAAACAAGCAAAACAATGCATCAAAAACAGAATCTGTCCTAAACAGGACAGTCTGAAGTAATCTGAACTTTGACCATACTCCTGTAACTTCAAAAATTCTGAAAAATGAGGACGAAATAAACATTTATTATAGTAATAGTGTGTAAAAATTTCAGAAACTTTCGACGTTCCAGTAAAAAATGTAAATTCACGCACTACAGCCAAAGTTTCTGTTTTTACACCGCACATACCAACAAGCAATCTAATCATCCTAAAGGCAAATCTTGGCACAATAATTTTATAATACAATGGATTTGTACAAGGGGGTAATTATTTTTGTTGAAAAGTTTCTGTGATTCAGGACTCACAAAGTTTCCATGGGCATGAACAAAGTTCAAGGCTAGCCCCCACTTCAACGATGCTCATCATCTCTCTCACTTTCACCTTTCCTTTTGTGAAGTTTTTGGTTCCCCTTTATATTTTTTTTTTGTTTTTATACTTTATAAAAGCACACAACAGAATAAAATGACTCTCTAAAACTTCCGGGTTGTCTCCCTGGCAGCGCTTTCTTTAAAGCCATTAAGCTAGGCATAAAGTGCTCAAGTAATGAATCCACCCGGATCCCAAGGTATATCAAAGCCAATTTTAATTAACAATGATTTGCAATTTAGTAGTGAGCACAAAGTGATATATATATCATGTGACAACGAAGTCTAACTCTCTTCCTATGCATTGGCATGTCATAGAAGAACAATTCATGCACATCAAGTAAAGGCCAATACATAGCATAAGTAGTTTCTTGCAATTTTATAGTATTGGAAACATAGAGAGGTGAAGATTTGGTTCCTCTCTCATAATAATTGCAAGTAGGAGCAGCAAGCACATGCATGTTATATTCATCAAAATCATCATGTGTGATAGTAATACGCAACTAAACCTGGGCATGGACAACTGATACGTCTCCAACGTATCTACTTTTCCTCACTCTTTTGCCCTTGTTTTGGACTCTAATTTGCATGATTTGAATGGAACTAACCCGGACTGACGCTGTTTTCAGCAGAATTGCCATGGTGTTGTTTTTTGTGCAGAAATAAAAGTTCTCAGAATGGAACGGAACTTTCTGGAGATTTATTTTGGAAAATATAGAAAATACTGGAGCCAGAAACCACCGGAGAGGGGGGCCAGGGTGCGCAGCACCCACCAAGGCGCGCCAGCCCCCTCCCGGCGCGCCCTGGTGGGGGCTAGGCACCTCGGGGCCCTACTTGCCCTATCTCCGCCACTATAAATTCCTAAATTTGGAGAAAAAAATAGGAGAGAAAGAATTATCGCGTTTCACGAGACGGAGCCGCCGCCACCTCCTGTTCTTCATCGGGAGGCCAGATCTGGAGCCCGTTTGGGGCTCCGGAGAGGGGAATCTTTGGTCTTCGTCATCATCAACCTTTCTCCATCGGCAATTCCATGATGCTCCCCACCGGGAGTGAGAAATCCCTTCATAGGCTTGCTGGTCGGTGAGGAGTTGGATGAGATTCAACATGTAATTGAGTTAGTTTTGTTAGGGCTTGATCCCTAGTATCCTTTATGTTCTGAGATTGATGTTGCTATGACTTTGCTATGCCTAATGCTTGTCACTAGGGCCCGAGTGCCATGATTTCAGATCTGAACCGTTTATGTTATCATCTCTATATCCATGTTCTTGATCCGAACTTGCCTAGTCATATGCACCTATTACGTGTTATGATCCCTCAACCCCATAGTGACAATATTTGGGATACTTCGCGGTGATGACCGTAGTTTGAGGAGTTCACGTATTCACCATGTGTTAATGCTTTGTTCCGGTTCTCTATTAAAAGGAGGCCTTAATATCCCTTAGTTTCCTTATGGACCCCGCTGCCACGGGAGGGTAGGACAAAAGATGTCATGCAAGTTCTTTTCCATAAGCACGTATGACTATTTACGGAATACATGCCTACATTACATTGATGAACTGGAGCTAGTTCTGTATCGCCCTAGGTTATGACTGTTACATGATGAATATCATCCAACGAGTTACCGATCCAGTGCCTATGACCTTTCCACTTATTGTTCTTGCTAAGTTACTACTACTGTTGCTGTTGTTCCAACTGCTACAAAACTATTGCTACTACTGTTACCGCTACTATTACTATTGCTACTGTTATCAAAACTATCATATTACTGTGCTACTGATCACTCTGCTATAGAATTTTAATCTCCAGGTGTGGTTGAATTGACAACTCAACTGCTAATACTCTCAAGTATTCTTTGGCTCCCCTTGTGTCGAATCTATAAATTTGGGTTGAATACTCTACCCTCGAAAACTGTTGCGATCCCCTATTGTTGGGGATATAACCCCGTGGTAAGACCCGCCCAGGAGGGGCCGGGTCATACCAGGCGGCTCATAGCCAAGACCGTTAAGGTGGGCCGGAAGATGAAGGCTAGGCCACATGGCGGCTTACCAGACGGGCCAAGACGAAGGCCCAGAGACAGAAGATGGTGAGAGACCCGGGCGGTTAAGCCGCCCGGAGACGGCTTGCCCAAGGTGGCCAAGCGGCTTAGAGGCAGGGTCGATTACGTTGTGTGAGTCGGTTTGGGACTCGTGTAACCCAGGGCCTCGACCTCCTATATAAAGGTGAGACCCTGGGGCGGCTTAGACAGAAAAACCAATCGATCGAGAGCTAGGTCATGCGAATCCGCTCCCTTGTAATCGATACTCCAATCAATACAACACAAGCATGATGTAGGCTTTTACCTCTTCTTGAGGGGGCCGAACCTGGGTAAACTCGTGTCCCTCGTCTCGACCAACCCCTTTGAGTCCACCGCCTCAGCGATGGCCTCGAACCTAAGTCTTCGGACATCTGTCGTGACAAAACCACGACAGTTGGCGCCCACCTTGGGGCAAGCGCTCGGTGGTGTTGAGTTCTCAAAGGGTTCTCTCCCAGGGATCGAGGGGTACGCCGTTGGCAGGATGACCAAGAGTCGCCGCGGCAAGCTCTACATCGACGACGCCGGCTGGGGCCCCGAGGCCGACTCATTCGAGTACGGGTTTCGGGTCCCCTTCGGCAGAATCCATGTCTTCATCGGCAAGATCGGCGGATCTGAACCCGGGCCGGACGTCTGCACCGACATCGTCGAGCCGGCCAGGCGCGGGCAACCCGCCCGGCGCGTGCAACCCGCCCGGCATGTGCGACCCGCCCGTGTTAACCCGGGCAGGAAGCATGTCTTCGTCGGCTTCACCCAGGGCATGGTGCTTGAAGGTTCTTTGTCACGGGAAGATACCCTCATCTTCTCAGAGGATGGATCCTCGAGCGGAGAGACGGAGTCAATCTATCAGCTTCACAATGGTGGGCTTGGGGGCTACGTCGAGCACTACCCCGAGTCAGAATATCATGAGCCAGAGGAATATGAGCCGCCGAACCGCACTGCCATCTTCATGGCGGGTTCAGCGCCGGCCCCCAGTAGCACAGCCGCCGGTGCAACAGGGTCTGGAGCTGGCCGGCCGCCGGCTCAGGTTCTTTTGGATCTGATGAACGAGCTCACAACCCTGATGGAAACCGAGGTCACTCCTGAAAACCAAGCGGCCCGCAACGCGGAGATCACGAGGTTGAAGAACCAGATGGCCGGAGTCCAACAGGAAATCAACGCGCTGAAGGCTCAGATGGATGATGAGGCGGAGCGCCTTAGGGCGGATGCTTTCCGCCTTGAGCTAGAGCAGCAGTCTGCAGCGGCTGTTCATCGGATGAGGCATCAATCCCGCCTGCCGGATCAATATGAAGCCAGAAATCTTTTTAACATGCCAGGGACGGGACGGAATGTGCCTTTGACCATAACCCGGACGGCGGAAGTACCTGGAAGCCGGGCGGCGGCTCAGCATCAGCAGCCAGACCCGCCCCCCGGAATCAGATCCCACCACAGTCATTTCCGACGCCGCCGGGTCATTATTCTAACCCGATGGAGAACATGGTGGCAGCGGCAACCAGGCTTGGAACAATCCCCATCCCCGATGAGGCGCCCTTCGCAAAAGAGGTGCGGAACGCTATTGGATACCTGCAGACGGCGGTGGCCCAGCAGGAGAAATATACCTACAGCCGGAGTCGCGTGCATTCAACCCCCATCCCAAGCCGTAGCTACAGCCGGCGTTATGAGTCGCCGGCGGTTTCCAGCAGTGACCGACATCAGAACCCACCACGAGTTGATCGGGCGGCTTTGGATGCTCAGGCACTGGTTGATCGGGCAAGAGCACAGCGGGAGGCGGCGGCTCTGGTGGCTCATCAGGAACCCACAGTAGCACCCTCCGTTTCAGTAGGAGCCGGAGTAACCTCCAGAGCTGTTGGAGTGCCATGCTTGGTGCCGGCTTTGCGGAATGAGCGTCTGCCGAAGGATTTTAAAGGTCCCCGCAAGGTGCCCAATTATACAGCTGACCTGCCTCCGGAGGCTTGGATTGAAAGCTACGAGCTGGCCATGGATATGTTAGATCTCAGTGATGCAGTATGTGCCAGGTACTTCATCATGATGCTGGAAGGGCCGGCTCGCACATGGTTGAAGGGTCTGCCACCCAACACCATCAACTCCTGGGCCGAGTTGAAGGCGAAGTTCATCAAAAAAATTCAAGGAACGTGCAAGCAGCCCATGACGATTGTGGATTTGGACCATTGTGTGCAGCGTGAGGATGAGTCGGCTTATCACTGGGTCCGGCGGGTCTCAACCATTATCCACTCTTCCGAACACATTACGGCGGCTCAAGCGGTCTTGATTCTAGAGAAGAATTGCCACTTTACGCCCTTGAAGCAGAAGCTTGGCCGGCTCAAGCGCTCATGCCAAGATATGGGGGAACTCATGGCGGCTCTCACCAAGTATGCAGACTCCGATAACACAAAGGACCCTGGCTCCGATGATGAGAGATCGGTTCAGGGTAAGAAAAATAACAATGGCAACGGTCAACAACAAAACGCGGCTGGAAGCAGCAACCCGGGCAAGCGGAAGAACCCAGACGACGGGTCAGAATTGGTGGCGAACACCAGCGCTGGAAACAACCGTGCTAAGGGTAACGGGAACTTCAGGCCGCCCTTTAATAAGGGTAAAACTCCTTTCAACCTGGAAGAGATGCTCAACAAACCTTGTCCAGAGCACAGCCGGCCCGATAAGCCGGCAGGATATACATGGAGGGATTGCAGTATTATGCGGCAGTTTTGGGATTACAGCCTTCAACAGCATCATAATAACGGTAATGGTCCGTCCGGCGGCTCAGGGCCGGGCGGCTCAGGAGCCGGCTTTGTCGCCGGCGGCTCAGGATCCGGTTACCAGGGTCAAGGCAACCATGGAGGTCATAATCAACAGTCTGGCTGTGGAGGCCAGCAGCAGAATAACCAATCGGGGTACCAGAGTAATCCGAAGCATCTTAGCGGGGGTCAATATCATGTTTTTACAACCATCCTTGACAAGCAAGACTGGAAGGTGCGCAAGCGGGCGGTTAATGCAGTCATGCCGGCTCTCCCGCAGTATTTGAAGTGGTCTGAGTATGACATAACTTGGAGCAGGGAGGATCACCCGCCGCGTGTTGATAACCCGGGGTAGCTAGCTTTGGTAGTTGCCCCCCAAGTGGGAGGATATGTGTTCACTAAAGTACTTATGGATGGTGGCAGCAGCATCAACATCCTGTACTATGACACTTTCCGCCGGATGAATTTGCTTGACAAGGATCTTAAGCCCTCTTCAACAGTTTTTCACGGTGTGGTGCCCGGAAAGTCGGCTTATCCAGTGGGAAAGATTTCTTTGGAGGTAGCTTTTGGTGATGAATTCAACTACAGGGTGGAGTCTTTGTGGTTTGAAGTGGTCAAAATCAAAAGCCCATATCACGCTCTGTTTGGACGGCCGGCTTACGCCAAGTTCATGGCTCGACCTTGCAATGTTTACTTACAGCTCAAGATGCCTGGGTTGAATGGGACGATTACCGTGCATGGTGATCGGAAGACGGCTCTTGAGTGTGAGGAAGGTGATGCAGCTTACGCAGAGTCAAGTTGTGCTGAAGCGGAGCTCAATTTTTATAAGGAAAATGTTGACCCGGCAGATATGACTCCACTGAAGAAACCCAACACGGAATCTGAGCCGCCCCTCAAGTTTGTGGCAGAAGATACCAAGTTGGTGGACTTTACGCCGGGCGACTCATCACAGCAGTTCACTATTGGGGCCAATATGGATCCCAAATAGGAAAGCGCGCTCATCGAATTCATCCGTGAGAATCGGGACATCTTTGCATGGAAGCCTTCTGACATGTCGGGTGTACCGAGAGAATTTGCTGAGCACCACCTTAATGTGGATCCTAAATTTAAGCTGATCAAACAGTTCCTCCGCCGGTTTAATGAGGAGAGGCGCAAGGCTATTGGGGAAGACGTGGCCCGGCTCTTGGCAGCAGGGTTCATCATTGAAGTGTTTCACCCGAAGTGGCTTGCTAACCCGGTGTTGGTACTCAAGAAGAACGGCACGTGGCGTATGTGCGTGGATTACACGGATCTTAACAAGGCGTGCCCGATTGACCCGTTTGCTCTCCCCCGCATTGATCAGATCATTGACGCAACGGTGGGTTGTGAGAGTCTGTGCTTCCTGGATGCTTATTCAGGGTATCATCAGATCAAGATGGCAGTTAAAGACCAAGAGAAGACGGCTTTCATTACGCCTTTTGGTGCTTTCTGCTATGTGTCTATGCCTTTCAGGCTCAAGAGTGCCCAGGCGACTTACCAGCGTTGTGTGCAGAACTGTCTTCATGGTCAAATTGGGCGCAATGTTCATGCTTATGTGAATGATATTGTGGTCAAGTCAAGGAAGAAGGAGACTCTACTCGACGACCTGAAGGAAACGTTCGATAATTTACGGGTCTACAAGATGATGCTTAACCCGGCAAAGTGTGTTTTCGGTGTACCTGCAGGCAAGCTCCTGGGATTTCTAGTCTCTGAGCGTGGCATTGAAGCTAATCCGGACAAGATAAAGGCTATTACCTCCCTGTCTGAACCTTCATACATCAATGACGTTCAGCGCCTGGCGGGTCGAATCGCTGCGTTAAGCCGGTTCATAAGCCGCCTGGGTGAGAAGGCTATTCCTCTGTATCAGATGATGAAGAAAACAGACAACTTTGTCTGGAGTAAGGCGGCGGGTGAGGCGCTTGAGGCGCTCAAGAAGCAGTTGGTTGAGCCGCCGGTCTTGGCCGCTCCGGCTGAGAAGGAACCTTTGCTCCTCTACGTGGCGGCTAACAACAGGGCAGTCAGCGCCGCGATTGTTGTGGAGCGTAAGGAGGCAGGGAAAGAATACCCGGTTCAGAGGCCGGTTTACTACGTCAGTGAAGTCCTGATAGAATCCAAGCAAAGATACCCACATTGGCAGAAGCTGATATATGGGGTGTTCATGGCAAATCGTAAGTTGAAGCATTACTTCCTGGGACACCAGATCACCATGGTTAGCTCTGCACCGTTGAGAGACATAATTCAAAACAGAGAAGCCACTGGCAGGATTGCTAAGTGGGCATTGGAGCTTGGGCCTCTTAATCTAAAATATGTGCCTCGCACGGCTGTCAAGTCTCAGGCCCTGGTAGACTTTATAAATGACTGGACAGAGTGTCAGTCGCCTGAGGAGAAGCCGGATAATACTTATTGGACAATTCACTTTGATGGATCCAGACAATTGGAAGGGTCAGGGGCTGGAGTTGTATTAACTTCCCCTAGAGGTGACAAGTTCTGTTATGTGCTAAGGCTGATGTTTCCTTGTACTGACAATGCAGATGAGTATGAGGCTTTACTTCATGGCCTCCGTGTGGCTAAGGAGATGAACCTGAGCCGGGTTAGATGCCTCGGCAACTTAGACCTAGTGGCTCAGCAAGTTTCAGGCACGTGGGATTCCAAAGACCCACGGATGGTGGCTTACCGTCAGGCGGTGGACATCATTGCTGGTCACTTTAAGGGATATCAGGTGGATCATATTGACCATTGCAAGAACAAAGCGGTTGATGCGTTGTCAAGGCTGGGTTCTCAGCGTAAGCCGGTGCCGCCTAACGTTTTCTTGGATGTGTTATATCACCCGTCTGTTCAGCTACCTTCAGAGGAGGATCTGGCTATACCTGACCCGGAGGGGCAGCTGGTGGCGGCTCTGCATGCTACCCCTGATTGGACGTTGCCTTACCTAGTGTACCTGACTCGCGGCGAGTTGCCCGAAGACGAGAACTTGGCGAGACAAATTATAAGGCGATCTAAATCCATGACTATCATCAATGGCGAGTTACATAAACGCAGCGTTACTGGCGTCTTTCAGCGTTGCGTTTCTCCTGAAGAGGGTAAGGAGATCTTAAATGAAATTCACGTCGGCGATTGTGGTCATCACGCCGGCTCAAAATCTTTGGTGGCCAAGGCTTTTCGGCATGGTTTCTTCTGGCTGACGGCTCATAAGGATGCAAAAGACCTGGTCACCAAGTGCGATGGATGTCAGGAGTTCGGGCGGCGTGCTCACGTGCCGGCTCAGGAATTGCGGATGATTCCAATTACCTGGCCGTTTGCGGTCTGGGGGCTTGATATGGTCGGGCCCTTCAAAAGATCTAAAGACAAGAAGACCCACCTTTTGGTGGCGGTGGATAAATTTACCAAGTGGGTTGAGGCTGAGCCGGTCAGCAAGTGTGACGCGGCTACGACGGTTCAGTTTCTCAAGAAATTGATCTACCGTTTTGGTTACCCTCACAGTATCATCACGGACAATGGCACAAACCTATCCAAGGGGGCTATGCAGGCATTCTGTGAAAGTGAGCACATCCGGCTTGACGTCTCTGTTGTTGCCCATCCACAATCCAATGGTCAGGCAGAGCGTGCTAACCAGGAGATCTTGAGAGGCATCAAGCCCCGGATTATGGTTCCTCTACACCGAACGCCGGGTTGTTGGGTAGAGGAGTTACCGTCAGTTCTCTGGAGCATCAGAACTACCCCCAACAGGTCAACAGGCTATACGCCCTTCTTTATGGTCTATGGTTGTAGGACCGAAAGTATGTCTAGAGGGGGGGTGATTAGACTACTTGACCAAATAAAAGTTTTGCCTATACCAAGTTTTAGGGTTGGCAGTTTTTAGCATTTCATGGCAAGTCAAGTACACTCTACACATGCAAGTCTAAGAGTATATAGCAGCGGAAAATAACAGCAAGCATGTATAGAAGGGATAGGGTAGGAAGATCAAACGCAGTTGTAGACGCATGGATTTTTCCCGTGGTTCCGATAGGTGGCGCTATCGTACATCCACGTTTATGGAGTCTTCAACCCACGGAGGGTAACGGTCGCGAGAGTCCACGGAGGGCTCCACCCATAAGGGTCCACGAAGTAGCAACCTTGACTATTCCATAACGGCTTCCGTCCACGAAGGACTAGCCTCACTATGGGTAGATCTTCACGAAGTAGGCGATCTCCTTGCCCGTACAAACTTCTTGGTTCACTCCACAACACGCAGTAGGAGGCTCCCAAGCGACACCTAACCAATCTAGGAGGCACCACCCTCCAAAAGGTAATAGGCTCGGTAATGACGATGAACTCCTTGCTCTTGTGCTTCAAGATGATAGACTCCTCAACACACAATCACTCTCTCACAGATTTGGCTGGGTAGAAGAGATGGGATTGGTGGAAAGCAACTTGGGGAGGCTAGAAATCAAGATCCATATGATTGGAGTGGAAGATCTTGACCTCAACACAAGACTAGGTGGTTCTCTCTCAGAAAACTGGATGGGCAAGTATGGAATAGTTCTGAGTGCTCTCTCTCTCGAGTAGGTGGTGGTGAAGGGGTATATATAGGCATCTCCAAAAATCCAACCGTTACACACAAAATGACCAACTCGGTGACACCGATGTGTGAATCTCGGTGGTACCGAAGTGACCAAAAGGTGGCAACTTTTGAATCTCGGTGAGACCGATATAGGAATCTCGGTTGCACCGATAAGGTGACCAACGGTCAGATTTCCAATCTCGGTGACGCCGATCCAACATTCTCGGTGGGACCGAAAACGTGAATTTGCGTAACAGAAAGTTGGCAACCTAAACTCGGTGGCACCGGTATGGAATCGGTTGCACCGAAGTGGCTAGGGTTTGGCTGAGTCTGTCTAGGGTATGGAATCGGTGGTACCGAAGTGGGAATGTTGGTTGCACCGATTTTGAGTGTTAGGCTCTGGACAGACTTTGGTGGGAGAGCTTGTGGGTGTTTTTGGCGAATGTCACTTGTGCATGTATGAGCATATTGTTCACCAATCAAGACCTTACCCCCTTTTAATAGTATTGGCTTTCCTATGGACTCAAAGTGATTTCTCACAAATATAAAATGTAGAGTCCTCTTGCTTGAAGCTTGGCCAACCTATTTCCTTTGCATCTTGGGGTATCTCCACAATCTCCTTAGTCCTTTTGCCATCCCTATCATTGAACATTTCCTGAAACGTACTTGGTAGAAACATTAGTTCAATGACTTATATGTTGTTATTAATTACCAAAACCACCAAGGGAGCAAATGTGCTTTCAATCTCCCCCTTTTTGGTAATTGATGACAACATATAGATCAAAGCTTCGACATATGATATAATCAGTGAATATAATCGTCGCTTTGAGAAGTATGTGATAAGCAAGAGCTCCCCCTAAATTTGTGCATTATTTTGAATTTGCGTTTGAATGCAAATGCACAATCGATTAGGTACATGGGGCACTTCTTCCATGTCACATACAACTTGGTGGTGTGCGAGAATGATTAGAATGAATATCAGGGCACAACACAATCAAACAAAGGATAAAAATCATCTCATAAGCATTAAGATGATAGGAAATAGTAGCATCACACATGATCAAACACAAAGAACCATGTATCACAAGCAACCAAAAGATCAAATGTTTTTGAAAAGCAGAAAAGCAAATAAACACCAAAGCTCTCTCTCGCTCGAAGCCTAAAGATCTATATACACTTCTCCCCCTTTGGCAACAAGTTACCAAAAAGTTCAAAGGCATACAACTAATCGTTCTTGGGCTGATCTCCTCCGGTTGTTGATGAAGGAGTCGAGAGAACGGCGTCGGCGAAGATCTCTGCAGATGTCGTAGACGGAGTTGGTGTAGCAGCTGGAGGAACTGGAGCTGATGGAGCAGGAGCTGAGGTGACAACAGCAGGAGCTGATGAAGAGGGCCTCAAGTCTGGCGCTGGCACGGTGGCTGATCTGGCCTGAGTGGTAAACTGTGTGCCTGTCCCGAGAGGTGATCCATCATCATCATCATCATCATCAGAAGAAGAAGTAGTCTGAGGAAGAGGCACTGAGTCAACTTCCTTCTTGAGCTCATTCACTGTCTTCGTCAGACCATCAACCTTATCATTCAGAGTCTTGATTCTGTTCTCGAATATCCTCACAAGACTGTTCTGATTCTCCAGAATCTCCTTAATGTTGTTCTTCATGTCCTGGACAGATGAAATCAGAAGGTCCATTTGCTCATTCCTGGATCTAGGGACCTGAGCACTAGCGGCTCTAGCTGCCTCTGCCTCTGCTTGAGCAGCAGCCGAAGTGGGATGATCTGGGTTCATCACCACAACGTTGTCCTCGAGATCTGGCTGTAGGGGTAGATGTGGACGTTCTAGAGCAAAAATGTGCTTCTCCAACTTGGAGTTAATGAGCATCTGAATGTAGGGTGCATAACAGCAAGAGCGCTTCTGATCAGCGGCAACCCTCTTGATTGTCTCAACAATCAAATCCATGACTCTGATCCTGGTGTGACTGTCAAGGTGGATCAACATATTGATGGAGTAGCCTCGGATCATCTTATCATCTCCTGACTTGGGCATCAAAGTATGCCTCAGAATGGTGTTCATAGTGCGGAGGCCAGCCTGAAGAAAGTAGATGGATCCTAGCTTGTGAGTCTTCACATGAGCAGCAGGGATCTCCTTGTACATATTGGCCATAGCATTGTGACTCGCTTTGGATTCTGAGTACACATCCAAGTCACCATCCTGTGCTTCTGGGACTCCTAAGATGGTAGCCCACTCTTCAACAGAAGATTCGTATCTAGCACCTTCAGTCATCCATACAATTCTGCCATCTCCATAGAAATGAGCGGTGGAGTAGAATTGCATGATCATCTCGTCATTCCAGGCAGTGAACTCTTTGCCAACAAACTCATCCAGACCAATGCAGTGAAAATTGTCTTGGACACTTGGGAAATAGTCCTTGTTTTCTTCAATGAATTTCCAGTCAACATAGCGCATATCGCTCACAGCTGGACTCTTGTCAAGGAGCACAGTCTCATAGAAATCATGTTGCTCTCTGGTGAAAAATCTGTAGTCCACAGCTGTTTTCTTCCTCTGGGCATATGGATCAGCAGCTCTCCATGCCCTAAGACCTGTATCCTTCCTCTTCTTCATATCCTCAGCTAGTGGGTAGCTGGCATTATGAACTGGAAGATGGGGTCTCAGCTTCATTAAAGCTGACATTGCATCATCATCCTCAACTCTGGAGGTAGTCCCTTTGTTCTTCTCAGATGCGGGAATGTGTCTAGACAGCCTCTTAGGCTTCTCACCAGCAGGCTTCTTTCCAGCAGACTTGGTACTCTTGGAAGTACCGCTCTTTGGCATAGCATCAGACATGAGCTTCTTTTGTTTCTTCTTGGGAGGGGCCTTCTCAACATGTTCTTCCTCCTCCTCAGCATCAGCACCGGCAGCCTCTTCTGGATCTTCATACATGGAAGTCCTTCTGCCAATAACATGAATAATTCTCTTTCTTGCTTTCTTCTCACCTGCCTTCTTAGGCAGTGATTTCTTTGGGGGCTCAACAGTCATCTTAGCCCTAGCACTCTCAGGTGCTCTCATAGCTTCTGAGCTAGCATAGACCTTGCTGACAGTCCTCCTTGAAGAGGTGGCTTCATTTGCAGCTTTCTCTCGCTTCTTAGCAAGAATTTCTTCCGCCACAAAATCTGAGTCTTCTTCATCTGAGTTCAGCTTCTTCCTTGTCCTTGTAGCAGCTTTGGGCAACCCATGAGAACTGGGGGTGCCTGGATCAGAACTGGAGCTAGACTCAGGACTAGTGCCTGAACTCATTTCAACACTTTGCTCTCTCAGGTCATTCTGACTGTCCTCTGCATCTGACATACTGACCCTGTGAATAGAATATAGATGAGCAGAAGAAGATGAGTCATCACAAAATTATCAGCTGGTTTTTGAAAATTTGAACAAAAGATTTTCAAAGTTTTGCATTCTGTCAGAGAAAAATCGGTAAGGCCGAAGCAAATATTTCGGTGTCACCGAGACTGACTGTCCTCTTTAACAGAAACTTGGCACCCTTTTCGGTGGGACCGAAAAGGAATACTCGGTTTCACCGAGACAGTTCTCAGCTACACAGAAACAAAATCGGTGGGACCGATTTTCTCACTTCGGTTCTACCGAGTTTCGTCGGGCGGAAGACAAACCCTAGAAAATCGATCATTCGCTAGACTATGGATGTTCTCGTGGATTGGGGGCAGTGCAAACAATGGCTTATCGAGAAAACAATACCAATGCGCAAGAATCAGAAGGGGAGGCGCAAAGGAGGTCGAATCCGTACCCTAGCTCGGTGCGGATCCGCTACGGCGGCGACGGCGGTGAAGATTCCCGTCGACGGCGAGGATTCCCAGCGGCGGAGAGGCTCGGGAAGACAAGGCGATGACCTGGGGTCTCGAAGGCGGCAGCTTAGGGTTTGGGGCGCGACGGTTGTGGATGGAATTTCAAAGCGTCGGGGTCCACCATATATATACCCACCACTGTCGGTGATACCGATTTTATGTTTTCGGTGTCACCGAGTTCCACAACTGTCAGCTGACAGGGAAACTCGGTGTAACCGAGAATATGAAATCGGTGTTACCGAGAATGAAAACCAGATCAACCCTAGGCATTCGGTGAGACCGAGATTTTGGGGTTGGTTCCACCGAGAAGCACTTGGGAGGTTTTAATGGTCAGTCCTCGTCGATACGGAACTCCGAGTGCTCCACACACAGAGGGATCGAAAGGTACTTGTTCAAATTTTGTGATGCAGCATGAATAGAATATGAGGTGAGAAAGCATAGATAGCTAAAGAGTGGTCCTAGGCATTCTTGTCCATCCAATTGGCAAAAGATAAATCAAACGCCAAATAACAACAATTGGATGTCCTCGAATGAGAAAATAAATGCAGACCAACATGCTCACACAATAAAGATGTCGAATGAAATCATGACAAACATGCACAAACACACTAGCATCTAACAAGCACTTGGGCGATGACTAAGTCATCTATATATGAGTATTTGACTTAGGAGCCAAGTAAGAGTACTTGATCATAGGTCATACTCATCGTTTAAGCACAAGTGAGGTTACCACTTTTACATAAAGCATTTAATGTTGTCACATACTAAGAGATGCTTTAACTCAAGTCTTAGAGTAAAGCTCCCCCTTGATGTGACATCCCCCCATAAGAGGGATAAACTAACCTTGGGTTTTGTCGATGAAGACTTCATGTTGGTGAGGTAGTTGTGGATGCTCAAGGTTGATGAAGGTCATCAAGAATTGGGAGCATCCTTGTTGTTTTCCTTACTCTTCTCACCTACATGGGTTAGTCCCAACACACAAGAGACAAATACAAGGATATCTATGGACATGGAGTGCAAAGCATATGTTATGATGTCCATTGATTTGTTGATTACCTTGTCCCTTGCTTACCTTTGAGGGAGTGTGTGACTCCTTGAACTATTGCACAGAGTTGATGTTGATTGCAAATAAGTCTTGCCAAAAATGAATATGAGTGGATTTCATTGGCGGAGTCACCCCTCAAGAACTTACTAGTTCTTCTTCTTGGGAACCCACATCAAGTTGATGGGGATCCTTGGTATTGAAGTAGCCTTTGTAGAAGTTGAGCTTGACGTAGCCTTGGGAACCCACTCCACCAAAGCTCGGGATTCGTCTTCATATGAGTCAATGTCCTCTTGAAGCTTGTTCTTGCCCTTGAGCTTGTGGTCTTGTGGTGGAAGGTCATCTTGAGTGCTTGTCCCCTTGGGAAGAGTATTTTCATACTTCTCCTTTTGAGGAACAAACTTGGGCTTGGGATATTGACCTTCTTCCCATTCAACTCCATTTGCGTTGAAGTAGCCAACACCATGATTCTTCCGGTATCCTCCGTGCTTGCGTACAATTTCCTCAAATTGCTTACATCCGGCAAGACTCTTGTAGACACCTTTTTCTATAATTCCTTTCAATAAAGCATTTTCTTGCTCAAGTGTAACTTGGCTAAGAGAAACATCATTAGTGGAATCAATAGAACTACTAGGAGCAACATTGTTGGATTTAGCATTTTTATTGTTGCTACTAGATGAAGAATCTTTCTTGCCTTTGTTACTAGATTGTTTAGATTTAACTTGAGGCATGAATGTAGACAAGAGTAGTCGTTTGGCTAGATAAGATGAAGTCTTCTTTCGGAGATCGTCATTGATAGCTTTGAGAAACTCATGCTCTTGCTCTAAGTTGAGCTTCTCGAAGCGTAGCTTCTCATGAGTTCTCACAAGCTCTCTATGATCTTCAAGAGTAGATTCATGAGCTAACTTAAGAGTGTTTAGTTCTTTAGTTAGTTCTTCTATTTTCACCTTATCATCATCGATTGACTTATCTTGACTAGCATGAGAATTATCAAGTTCATTTTGATCAACATCACTAGTTTTATCACATAGCAAGTCATCATCACAAAGCAAATCATCTTCATCACTATCAAAATCAAGATATTCGGGGTGTGATACCTTGGGGGATTTAGCCATGAAGCAACTTCCACTCCCTTCGTTTGGTGAATCAAATAGATCGTAGGAGTTGGTAGTCACTAGAGCAATTCCGGCAACACCATCATCTTGACTGTAGTCGGAGTCGGAGTGATAGCTTCTCTCGGAGTTGTTGTCAGAGTCGGAGCCGGAAACCCATTCACCAACATGAGCTTGATGTTTTCTTCTTGTGTAGCTCTTGGTGTACTTGTCTTTCTTCTCCGAATCCCTACTTCTCCTTGAGGGTCTTCGTTCATAACGATCATCTCTACTCCTTCTCTCTCTTTGAGGTGATTCATTTCTTGAGCTTCGTCTTCGAGGTGATTCTTCTCTTCTTTTGTAGGGAGCCGTGCACTCATTTGAGTAGTGTTCGGGCTTCCCACAATTGTAGCAATTTCGGTCACGACTTGACGAACGCTTCTCATCGTATCTTGAATTGGAGCTTCTTTCTTTGCCTCTATTCTTGTAGAACTTGTTGAATTTCTTGACCATGAGGCTTATCTCTTCATTGGTGACAAGGTTGTTGTTTGAAGTTGCGGGAGCATCACTTGTGGCTTTGTAAGCACCGCTAGACTTGTGATGTAGCTCTTCCTTGTCTTTGAGGGTCATCTCATGAGCAACAATCCTTCCAATGACTTCCGTAGGCTTGAGATCTTTGTAGTTGGGCATCATTTGGATCAATGTGCACACGGTGTCGTATTTCTCATCCAAAGCTCTAAGTATCTTCTTGATGATGAATTTGTCGGTCATTTCTTCGCTTCCTAAGCCGGCAATCTCATTTGTGATGAGAGCTAGCCTAGAGTACATCTCTGCGACTCCTTCACCATCCTTCATCTTGAACTTGTCAAGCTGACCTTGAAGAACATCTAACTTGGATTCTCTCACGGACTCGGTTCCTTCGTGCATATCAACCAAATTATCCCAAATCTCTTTTGCATTCTCAAGACGGCTGATTTTGTTGAATTCTTCGGGGCATAAGCAGTTGAATAGAATGTCGCATGCTTGAGCATTTAGTTGCAACATCTTCAACTCATCCGCGGTCGCTTCACGATCCGGTTCCCGTCCATCCGCAAAGAACTCACCTTGCAAGCCAACACGAACAACAGCCCAAACGGCAGGGTTATGACCAAGAATATGCATTTTCATTTTGTGCTTCCAACTAGCAAAATTAGTGCCATCAAAGTACGGACCTCTACGGTGATAACTTCCCTCACTAGATGCCATACTCTCCTAGGTTGTGAGACCTAAGCAATGGAGACCAAAGCTCTGATACCACTTGTAGGACCGAAAGTATGTCTAGAGGGGGGGTGATTAGACTACTTGGCCAAATAAAAGTTTTGCCTATACCAAGTTTTAGGGTTGGCAGTTTTTAGCATTTCATGGCAAGTCAAGTACACTCTACACATGCAAGTCTAAGAGTATATAGCAGCGGAAAATAACAGCAAGCATGTATAGAAGGGATAGGGTAGGAAGATCAAACGCAGTTGTAGACGCATGGATTTTTCCCGTGGTTCCGATAGGTGGCGCTATCGTACATCCACGTTTATGGAGTCTTCAACCCACGGAGGGTAACGGTCGCGAGAGTCCACGGAGGGCTCCACCCATAAGGGTCCACGAAGTAGCAACCTTGACTATTCCATAACGGCTTCCGTCCACGAAGGACTAGCCTCACTATGGGTAGATCTTCACGAAGTAGGCGATCTCCTTGCCCGTACAAACTTCTTGGTTCACTCCACAACACGCAGTAGGAGGCTCCCAAGCGACACCTAACCAATCTAGGAGGCACCACCCTCCAAAAGGTAATAGGCTCGGTAATGACGATGAACTCCTTGCTCTTGTGCTTCAAGATGATAGACTCCTCAACACACAATCACTCTCTCACAGATTTGGCTGGGTAGAAGAGATGGGATTGGTGGAAAACAACTTGGGGAGGCTAGAAATCAAGATCCATATGATTGGAGTGGAAGATCTTGACCTCAACACAAGACTAGGTGGTTCTCTCTCAGAAAACTGGATGGGCAAGTATGGAATAGTTCTGAGTGCTCTCTCTCTCGAGTAGGTGGTGGTGAAGGGGTATATATAGGCATCTCAAAAAATCCAACCGTTACACACAAAATGACCAACTCGGTGACACCGATGTGTGAATCTCGGTGGTACCGAAGTGACCAAAAGGTGGCAACTTTTGAATCTCGGTGAGACCGATATAGGAATCTCGGTTGCACCGATAAGGTGACCAACGGTCAGATTTCCAATCTCGGTGACGCCGATCCAACATTCTCGGTGGGACCGAAAACGTGAATTTGCGTAACAGAAAGTTGGCAACCTAAACTCGGTGGCACCGGTATGGAATCGGTTGCACCGAAGTGGCTAGGGTTTGGCTGAGTCTGTCTAGGGTATGGAATCGGTGGTACCGAAGTGGGAATGTTGGTTGCACCGATTTTGAGTGTTAGGCTCTGGATAGACTTTGGTGGGAGAGCTTGTGGGTGTTTTTGGCGAATGTCACTTGTGCACG
Source organism: Elymus sibiricus (assembly GCA_039707655.1). Taxonomy (NCBI): domain Eukaryota; kingdom Viridiplantae; phylum Streptophyta; class Magnoliopsida; order Poales; family Poaceae; genus Elymus; species Elymus sibiricus. The sequence continues at coordinate 485,619,814 of CM077665.1, forward strand.
TATGAGCATATTGTTCACCAATCAAGACCTTACCCCCTTTTAATAGTATTGGCTTTCCTATGGACTCAAAGTGATTTCTCACAAATATAAAATGTAGAGTCCTCTTGCTTGAAGCTTGGCCAACCTATTTCCTTTGCATCTTGGGGTATCTCCACAATCTCCTTAGTCCTTTTGCCATCCCTATCATTGAACATTTCCTGAAACGTACTTGGTAGAAACATTAGTTCAATGACTTATATGTTGTTATTAATTACCAAAACCACCAAGGGAGCAAATGTGCTTTCAATGGTGCAGAAGCCGTGTTACCAAGTGATATACGTCATGACTTGCCGCGGGTGGCGGCTTACGTTGAAATAGATAATGAGACCGCGTGTCAGGACGCGTTAGATGCTTTGGATGAATTGCGTGATCTTGCAGCAGCTCGATCGGCGATTTATCAACAAGACCTGCGTCGCTATCATAGCCGCAGAGTTAAGACCCGGACGTTTCAGGAAGGCGACTTGGTGTTGCGTTTGATTCAAGATCAGACGGATGCGCACAAGCTATCTCCCCCATGGGAAGGGCCTTTTGTGGTCAGCAGAAATCTCAACAATGGGTCATATTATCTCATTGACGTACGAGACGAGTCACGCACTTCTGGGCAGGAGACCCACCGGCCGTGGAATATCGCTCATCTGCGGCCTTACTATACTTGAGTCATCGACTCCCATCATTGTACATCCATCAATGTACATATCTTTCTTATATATATATATAATAAAGTTGGCATACCTGCAAGCCGGGGTTTCTGCCTTTTATACATCTCAGATTGTGCAAAGATGGACACCACCACAAGGTCATTTGGGGGCTTCCAACCCGCTAGGGTTTAGCTTACACACCCTCTTGATCGGCTCTTCAGCCACTGTAAGGCCGGGTTATATACCCAAAAAGTTGACTCCGTCAACAAGGTCATTTGGGGGCTTCCAACCCACCGGGTTTAGCTTACACACCCTCTTGATCGGCTCTTCAGCCACCGCAAGTTCGAGTTAAACCTGCATGTATGCTGCTGCTGCTCCGCTAGGTCACCCGCCGAACTCTTACCAGTTAATCTCGACTAGAGACCCTGAGCTGTTCAAAGTATTTGACAGTCACTCTCACTAGAGACCCTGTACTGGTCAAGGTTAAACCGGCGGCTCTTGTAACGAGAGGGCCGGCTTATGGAAAGCGAGGATAAACTCACCCATCTGCTGCATACTCTCCGCTATGTGGCCCGTTCGTACTCTTAAACAGTTACTCTTTTCAAGACCCTGCACTGTTTAAGGTTCAAACGATGCATTTATGTCACATGAGAAGTAGCTTATGGGCCCTGGGGGTACTCATGCCCTGCTGCGCCTCTTTATGGTTTGTTGTTGCTCTTACTAGTTAATCTCGCCTAGAGACCCTGAGCCGTTCAAAGGAGTTGACGGTCACTCTCACTAGAGACCCTGTACTGCTAAGAGTTCAAACAACAAATTCATGCCATAAGAGCCGGCATATGAGTTTTCGAAAGATTTCACAAGCAAGGTCATAAAAGATTTAACATCTCCGGGTTGTGCTTTTCAAGCCGCCCTCACAGCAATACAGAACATACTCTGTCTTGTTTGTTTTTTGCAGGTCTTATCTCCTAAGATGAGCCGCCGTAAAGTATGACGAAAGATGTTTGCGGGCAGCATACAAGGCAGATAAAAGTGCATTAAGTGGCACGGCTGAGGCAACCAAGTTTTTCTACGCCTATTACAAAGCTCTCCAGGGAGCCCAAAATGCAACGGATTTAAAGTTTTTTACACACTTCCGGCGGCTCAGAAAGCCGGGTTATCAGGAGCAACGTGTGTAGCTCGACGGCGGGTCATCCTGTGTCGGGTCTTCGACCTCTTCGATCTGAAGATTGTCCACATCCCAGTTGCAGTTTGTTAAAGCTTCAAACTGGGCCTCGTCAAAGAGGGGAGATGGGTCAATTTCAGGAGCAAAGAGTGGCTTACGGCATGCAGGAGTTAAGTCCCTGGCTTCAAAAGTTGGGCAGCGCACTCATTTGCTGTCCTCGTCGTAAGCCACCTGGTATGAAGTCAGATCAATTTCATTGACAAGCGTTGATGCGAGTACTCGGGAGGCCTTCATACATTTGGCATAGTCAGCTTCCGTAAAGTCTGAGCCGTCATCTTTCTTGGATGGAAAGCCATCCATCATTTCTTCTGTAGTCAGTTCAGGGGCAAAGGCCAGAGACCGGCTTAGCGCGGCCATTGCTCCCTTTCTGGCGGCTGATCGTTTGAGTTCATCAATTTGCTTGGGCAGAGTCGACAAGAGCTCTATTACTCCCTTCATAAGTTTGGGGATGCTTTTTTCAGTCAACATCGCTTTGATGGTGCAAAGGGTCCCGCAGTATAGCTGTTCTGTCAAGGTGTATATTGCTTTCAACTTCAACAAGCTGTCAGAAGATAATTGGTGGCTTCTTTGACCTGCAAGAAAAGTTAAGCATTATAAGCCGCTCGCGCAGTTTTTCAACAAGGCAAGGAAATTTTCTAAGTATTCAGTACTTACCAAAGATAGCAGAAGTCATCCTGGATATATGACGCTTGAGGGTTTGTAGCTCTTCTGACACAAGCTTGAGCCGCTGGTCAGCATCGTCTGCGCACTTGGTCAGGGCGGCTTGTTTAGACTCAGCAGTCTTTTTGAAGGCAGTAAAGTCAGCTTGAACCTTCTCAAGCTCTTTAACGGCAACCCGCCATTTTCCTTCCGCCTCAGACCGGGCAGTTTGTTGCGAAGCAACATTTTCCTTCCGCCTCAGACCGGGCAGTTTGTTGCGAAGCAACATTTTCCTTCCTGCATCGTACAAAAACAAAAAGTTCAGGAGGTCTAAGTCGCCAAGATGAGACATTAGTGGACGATTGATGAAGCTGTTATGATACAAGTCTCAAGCAGATTGCAAGCAATATACTTGACACTTGGGGGCTAATGTCTGTGTTTTCTCTCACAATTTGTCAACAAGTTCCGGCTCATCTTCATAAAGTTAAGCCGGCACTTGGGGGCTACACACGGCGCTTTTCAAACAATGAAGTTTTCTCCGGCTCATTTTAGCAGTGCAGCTCCGGCTCATCATTACTATAATGACCCGGACTTGGGGGCTACACTCGGAACTAATTTTCAAGTCAGTACCGGCTTATTATCTATATTAACCCGATACTTGGGGGCTACAAGCTAAGCTATCTGGAGAATGACAAAGATTGGAAGACCCGGTCTACTATTTGCAATACTAAACCAGTTCTTGGGGGGCTACATAAGGGTATAAGGAAAAAAAATAAGAGAAGAGGAGTACCTCATATTTTTTCTTCATTAGTCCAACAAGCTTGGACTCCATGTTGCGGCTGGTAGAGAGGCGATTCAAATAACCAGCATGTAACTCGTCCGCAGTCAGTTTTTCCAACACGGGGAATTCAAAATCAAGTTTCTCAGGTGAGAATGCTTCAGCCTTGCTGGTGTGCTTTGTCAGCACATGAGGTTCAGGAGAGTGATAACCCGTCCCAGTGACGATAACTTCTGGATGAGCTGTGTCTTCGGCGGTTGTTGAAGGGCTGGGCGGTTTAGGATCAGACTTTGGAGGACTCTTAGGGGTGGCCATGTTATCGTCAGCCGGATCAGAGGGCTGAGGAGCATCTTCAGGCGCATCTTTCCTAACCTCAGTAGGCTCAGCATAAGTTGCAGGGGAGTCCGGGTTAGCAGTCTCCGGCTCTTGGGCAGCAGGAGCAGCGGTAGACCCGCATGTCTTCCTTCGTTCGGCTTGAGCCCTGGAAACAAAAAGATTGTCACATAGAGGACAAGGATGGTAAAAAGGTATGGTGCAAATACAAAGGTACGCACTCCGAGTTGATCTTCAGAGGAGGCAGCTTGGATGCAGTGGAATCACCAGACGAAGGGGGCGTCTCCTGAAAAAGTTAAGACGATAAAAAACATAGTAAGGTTACAATGTAAGACTGATAGAAATTGGGCTTGGTTAAAAGAGTACCAAAGCAGGCCGTTTCCGAGGAGCCGGAGAGTTTGGTAAGCCGGTCAAAAGCTCTTCAGAGCCGGTGCTCCGGGTCTGACGTCTGGAGTTGTGATGTTGCTTTTTCAAAAGAAAGTTGGGGTCTAAATAACCAAGAGGATGAGAAAATGGAACTTTCCGGATGACCCGCCGTGTTTTCTCTTGTGGAAAGTTCTCTGAATCAGAGGAAATGTAAGTTACCTCAGGGGCGTCCGCGTGGCTTGTCTCCGTTTCCTCCTGTGAATAATTGTTGTCAATAAGTTGCATAAAGAGACGGCCAAGGGAGTCAAGTTCTACCTCCGAGTCGCCAGGCTCAGGCAGTTCCTGAGCAGAAGTTTTCTTCTTATGGGCGCGGGTTTTACCCGCCTTAGGCCTCCTCACAGGAGGATTATATTTCTTCTTCCAGAAAGTAGAGCCGGCCTGTGCATAAGCCGCCAAAGAAGGTTAAAAGGAGCAAGGCAAAAGGTCAAGGCAAGAATGACCAGTTTTGTGAAAAAGGGATTCTTACAGCTGGAGCCGGGTTTTTGACGCAAAAAGGTTTCAGCCCAATTTTGTTGCAAGTCTCTTGTTTTTCGCCAAGAAGTGACTTGACGGAAGAGTTGATGTCTTGTTCTGTCAGAGGGGTGGCATTGAAACAGAGAGGGTCATTTCGCTCACCCGTAAATTCGCACATGAGTCGGTCACGCCGGCTCAGTGGCAAGATTTTCCAAGTAACCCAGCAACGGGTTAAGTTGATGCCAGTCAAGCTGTTCGCCATTAAAACCCTGATCTTTGCGAAGGCCAGAGCATATTTTGCACGCTCTGCGGCGGACATCCGATCTGGGAGTTCTCCGGAGGTGCAAAGCCGGGTAGGACGGTAACCCGGCAGCGGATTTTCTTCTTTGGGAGAAGTATCCTTGCAGTAAAACCAGGTCTTGTTCCAATCTTTGGGGTGACTTGGTAAGACGGCTGCTGGGTAGGGCAAATCTCTCCGTCTCTGGATAGATACGCCACCAAGCTCCAAACTTGGTCCAGCCGCCACTTCAGTTTGGCGGTTGACGTAAAAGTAGTCACGGAAGAGGTCAACAGACGGCTCTTCTTGCAGGTAAACTTCGCATAAGACTTGAAACTGACACATATTGGTGACAGAGTTCGGTCCTATATCTTGAGGGTGAAGCTTGAATGAGTGAAGAATGTCCCGGAAAAATTTCGACCCGGGCGGGCTAAAACCACGGAGGAGGTGATCAGTGAATACGACAACCTCTCCTTCCTGAGGAGTAGGTCTTATTTCTGGCCCTGGAACCCGCCAATCTATAACATCCTGAGCCGGCAAGATACCCGATTCTACGAAGTCAAGCAGAAGCTACTCGGTGACTCCGGAGCCAACCCAATCGCAAGACGCGGGTGCTCTTGACATGGTGGCGGGTTAAACTGTGAGAAAGTGCAGAATATGGCAGGTTAGAAAAAACGTCAAATAAATTACGACAGTCGGTTATGGTCAATATGATGATGAGGCGTTAAGCCGCCGACATATGTTATCAGAGAGCCGGCAATGCAATGGCGGGTTAAGTGGACAAGGCGGTACTAGAAATAGTGTTAAGTATGGATAAACAGGTTTCACATATCGCAACTGTGGCAGCAAGATCTACGGGCGGAGATAAATGAAATATATTCAAAACCTAAAAAGGGGAGTGGAAGAACAAGCGGACAGCACGCGGAGAAGATTGGTATGCAGATCTAAAAGAAGCGGACATTGACATTAAAAGGACGACCGCAACGGATAGACATCGCTATGAGATTCAAGGGGATACTTGGTGGTCTGCACTACGAAGAACACTCTGACGAACATAGAAGAACACTAGAGAAACCCGGTGAACTCGGGGAGATCCTAATCGGGATGAATACAGATTCAACAAAGGTTGAGAATGGTACCTTGCGAATGCGGACGGGCTGGCGAGTTTCTAGTCCGAATCAGGTTGATGTAGCGGCCGGTGTTGGGGATGACAGTGAGGTCCGGTCGGTGCGGCGGAGCTCTGGAGGCGCGGGTCTGAAGGAGGAAGAAGAAGACAGCGGCGGCAGAGAAAGGAAAGAGGGCACCTCGAATCCCTATTTATGAGATGGGATGGCAACAGTGCGCGCGAAAATCGAAGAGGTGCAGCGATGGTTGACCAAAGGGGGCGCCTCGATTTTCGCGCCAACCGTTTAATGAGGGGATCCGTTGCGAACGTTACAGAATCTTTTTAGCATATTCGACGTGACATCACGGCGGGTTATGAGTTTTCTTTTTCAGGTGATAGCCGCCAAGGGAGTTTGGAGATTGACATGAGCAGGCTCAAATCAATCTGGGGCCTAATGTTGGGGATATAACCCCGTGGTAAACCCGCCCAGGAGGGGCCATGTCATACCAGGCGGCTCATAGCCAAGACCCTTAAGGTGGGTCGAAAGATGAAGGCCAGGCCGCATGGCGGCTTACTAGACGGGCCAAGACGAAGGCCCAGAGACAGAAGATGGTGAGAGACCCGGGCGGTTAAGCCGCCCGAAGACGGCTTGCCCAAGGTGGCCAGGCGGCTTAGAGGCAGGGTCGATTACGTTGTATGAGTCGGTTTGGGACTCATGTAACCCAGGGCCTCGACCTCCTATATAAAGGTGAGACCCTGGGGCGGCTTAGACAGAAAAACCAATCGATCGAGAGCTAGGTCAAGCGAATCCGCTCCCTTGTAATCGATACTCCAATCAATACAACACAAGCAGGACGTAGGCTTTTACCTCTTCTTGAGGGGCCGAACCTGGGTAAACTCGTGTCCCTCGTCTCGACCAACCCCTTTGAGTCCACCGCCTCAGCGATGGCCTCCAACCTAAGTCTTCGGACATCTGCCATGGCAAAACCATGACACCTATACTTGTGGGTTATCAAGACCTTTTTCTTGCGCCGTTGCCGGGGAGAATAGCAATATTTGTTGAGTCACTTGGGATTTATATCAATTTATCACTATGAAGAATCTGAAGGATCCAAGGACCAAGATTTTTCCCTCTACTACGAGGGGAGGTAAGGAACTGCCATCTAGCTCTGCGCTTGATTCACCTTCTGTTATGAGTAAGTTTGCAACACCACCACATGCTAGTAATCCTGATATGTCGCAAGTTATTGATGATGCTACTCAGGGGCGGACCCAAGATCGATGTTTAGAGGGGGCAAAATTGTGTTAAATGGGTAAAAAACTCTTTGCAAAGTGGGGGCAAATCACTATTTAGCTTGGCATATTATAAAGACACCGAAAAATGAGTGGGGGCAGCTGCCCCCATGGCTTGTACACTGAATTCGCCCCTGATGCTACTTCTGCTATGAATGATGCTTACGATGATGCTAGTACCATGCTTGATGATAATTTGCCGCTAGGAGAATTTCTTGATGAACAAATTGCTAGAGCTAAAGAAAATGAGATTGCTGAAACTGATGAAGCTTATGAAACTGATTATGATTATTAAACTCCTATTAGTCCTAGTTCTCCTAAGTTTGACATGCCTAAGATACCTGAAGGTTATGTTATGGACGAGGAGATAACTAGAGAAATTCTTTCTTGCAAGGATAGAGACGATCTTAAGAAATTGCTATGCAAGTATAAGGAAAAAACTTTGAATGCTAGAATGAAATGTGATCCTAAGTTTGCTACTTCACCTATCTGTGTTACCGATAAGTATTATGAGTTCTCTGTCGACCCAGAGTTAATTACTTTGGTTGAATCTGATCCTTTCCATGGCTATGAAACTAAAACTGTAGTGGCACACCTTACTAAGCTGAATGATATCGCCACCCTCTTTGCTAATGATGAGAAGATTCACTACTATTACATCCTTAAGTTGTTTCCATTCTCATTAAAGGGTGATGCTAAGACATGGTACAATACTCTTGCTCCTGGTTGTGTGCGTAGTCCCCAGGATATGATTTACTACTTCTCTGAAAAATGTTTTCCTGCTCATAAGAAACAAGCTGCCTTACATGAAATATTTAACTTTGTGCAAATTGAAGAAGAGAGTGTCCCACAAGCTTGGGGGAGGCTTCTCCAGTTTCTTAATGCTTTGCCTGATCATCCTCTCAAGAAAAATGAAATACTTGATATCTTTTATAATGGACTAACCGATACTTCTAGGGACTTCCTAGATAGTTGTGCTGGTTGTGTTTTCAGGGAATGAACTGTTGAACAAGCTGAGGAGTTATTGAATAATGTATTGAAGAATTATGATGATTAGACTCTTCCTGAACCACCGCCTAAACCCACTCCAAAGAAGAGGGGTATCTTATTTCTCAGTCCTGGAGATATGCAAGAGGCAAAGAAATCTATGAAGGAAAAAGGTATTAAAGTTGAGGATGTTAAGAATTTGCCACTTATTGAAGAAATACATGGCCTTGACACACCACCACCTCCACAGATGGTAGAGGTAAATTCTTTATTAAAGTTTAATGAAAGTGACATTCCTCACAATAAACCTCCTAGTCAATGCTTATATGAGTTTGATAACTATATTATGAAGCAAGATCATTTCAATGCTCGTGTTCTGAAACAATTGAAATACAATTGTGATATGATTGCTCGCTTGAGTGACTTGCTATTTAGAATGAGTAATGATGTTAGATGTGTAGGAAAGCATGCCTCTATGGTTCAAACCCAATTAGAACAAGTAGCTAAGTCTCAAAAAGAATTGCTTGATGAAATGAATAGTAATATGCATGACTTTGCTGCTAGAGTAGTAACTAGAGGAGGTAGAATGACCCAAGAACCACTCTATCCTGAGGGTCATCCTAAAAGAATTGAACAAGACTCTCAGAGAATTAATCCTGATGCACATAGTCCTTCTAAGAAGAAGAAGAAGAAAAAGAAAAATGATAGGACTTTGCATACCTCTAGTGTACCTGAGACACAGAAACCTCCTGATAATAATGATGTCTCTATTTCTGATGCTGAAACTCAATCTGGTAGTGAACATCAATCTAGTGATAATGAAAATGATAATGATGATGTTCACAATGATGATCAACCTAGTAATGATGTAGAACCAGATAATGATGTAGAAATAGAGCCTGCTCCTGATCTTGATAACCCACAACCTAAAAATAAACTGTATGATAAGAAAGACTTTGTGGCTAGGAAATATGGTAAAGAAAGAGAGCCATGGGTTCAGAAACCCATTCCATTTCCACCTAAGCCATCTAAGAAAAAGGATGACGAAGAATTTGAGCGCTTTGCTGAAATGATTAGGCCAGTCTTTTTGCGTACCCGTTTGACTGATATTTTGAAGATGGCCCCTTATGCAAAGTATATGAAAGACATCATCACTAATAAAAGAAAAATACCTAAAGCTGAAATCTCCACCATGCTTGCTAATTATTCTTTTAAGGATGGAGTACCTAAAAAACTTGGAGATCCCGGAATACCAACTATACCTTGCTCCATCAAAAGAAACTATGTTAAAACTGCTTTGTGTGATTTGGGGGCCGGTGTTAGTGTTATGCCTTTCTCCTTATATAAAAGACTTGATTTGAATAAACTCACACCTACTGAGATATCATTGCAAATGGCTGACAACTCAACAGCCATACCTATTGGTATTTGTGAGGATGTGCCCGTTGTTGTTGCAAATGTTACTATCTTAACGGACTTTGTTATTCTTGAGATGCCCGAGGACGATAACATGTCGATTATCCTTGCTAGACCCTTTTTGAATACTGCAGGGGCTGTTATTGATTGCAATAAAAGCAAGGTCACTTTTCATATTAATGGTAATGAGCACACGGTGCACTTTCCGAAGAAACAATTTCAAGTGAATGGTATAAATGTTATTGAAGAATCTCCGACCATCACTATTGGAAGTTTTCAATTACCTCTATCTAATGCCGAAAAGAAATATGATATACTTATTGTAGGGGATATGCACATCCCCATTGAGGTAACTTGGTGTTTTACGAAAGTTCTTCGGTTTCATGCTAATTGGAAGTGGTTGTTAATAAGACTTGATCAACCTTATTAATGAATCTTTTTGAGAGGTATGAAGTTGATGAATCTAGTAAGCACAACTCTTTGCTCCCACCTTTTATTTTCTGCTTTAGTTAGTCAAATAAAATAAATGCCATGTTTATCCTGTTTTCTGTTTTCTCCGTGAAATAAAAAATGACCCAAAAATAAAAATTCTTAGAATGCCCTGAAAATTTAACACGATTGTTTTCTTAATATTTCTGAATTTTTGGTACAAATAACACCTAAGGGGAGTGCACAGGGTGCGCAACACCCACCAGGGCATGCCAGCACCCCCAGGCGTGCCCTGGTGGGTGGTGGCCCCCACGTGGGCCCCCTCACTTATCTCTTTAGCCCACATTGTCACCTACCTCCAGCAAAAAATCACCACAGCCACCATTTTTGTGTTCTTGCTCTCAAACCCACGGATTTCGATCTCTTTGCTCGAAGCTCCGTTTCCGAAACTGTTTGGAGGGATTGCTACTTGGAATAAAATGAATATCTTTAGGAAGTTCTCCTCCAAGAGAAATTCCAAGGGAGTCATTGGGGAATCATCGGACAATGACCTTCACACTCCAAGAAAGGTGGAGGTGCGGCCGTGCGAATGGCCGCATGATGCCTTCCTGGAGGAGGCTGGGATCCACCAAGAGTTTTCTCAGTTTGTCGCAAACGTTGGGTTAACCGAGTTCCTCGCAGATAAGTGTGACCATATCACATCCTTACAAATTCCTTTGCGCAAAGTTTTACTTATCTAGGGAAGAACATGTTGGGGAACGTTGCATGGGAAACAAAATTTTTCCTACGCACACGCAAGATCTATCCATGGTGATGAGCATCTACTGGAGGGAGAGTGGATCTACATACCCTTGTAGATCGCTAAACGGGAAGCGTTAAGAAACGCGGTTGATGTAGTTGAACGTCTTCGCGATCCAAATCGCTAGCCGTCCCGCGATCCAATCACGATCTAGTACCGAACGGACGGCACCTACGCGTTCAGCACACGTACAGCTCGATGACGATCTCCACCTTCTTGATACAGCAAGAGGGAGCGGAGAGGTAGGTAAGTTCTCCGGCAGCGCGACGGCGCGGCGGCGGTGGTGGTGGAACTATTCCAGCAGGGCTTCGCCTAAGCACTGCTGAAAACTAGAGGAAACGATCTATTGGGAGAGAGGGCTGCACCGTGGCCTTTTGGGTTGGGTGTCTTTGGCCCTCTCTCCCTCTAGTATATATAGGAGGGAGGGGAGGGGCCGGCGCCCCTAGGGCTGCCCCTAGGAGTCGGACGAAGTGGGAGAGGTGGAGGAGTCCAACTCCAATCCTACTAGGAGTAGGATTCCTACCCCACTTGGAAACTCTTCCCCCCTTTTGGGCTTTTCCACCCCCAGCCGCATGGGCCTTAGTGGAGGGGTAGGCCAGCCCACTAAGGGCTGGTTTGCCTCCTCTCACAGACCATGAGGCCCTTTGGGGTGGGTGGCCCCTCTCGATGGACCCCCGGAACCCTCCCGGCACTCCCGGTACACTACCGGAAATACCCGAAACTTTTCCGGTGACCAAAACGGGACTTCCTATATATCAATCTTTACCTCCGGACCATTCCGGAGCTTCTCGTGACGTCCGGGATCTCATCCGGGACTCCGAACAACCTCCGGTCACCAACATACATAACTCAATACTACCGAAACGTCACCGAACCTTAAGTGTGCAGACCCTGCGGGTTCGAGAACTATGTAGACATGACCGAGACACCTCTACGGTCAATAACCAATAGCGGGACCTGGATGCCCATATTGGTTCCTACATATTCTATGAAGATCTTTATCGGTTGAACCTCTATGTCAAGGATTCAATTAATCCCGTATGTTGTTCCCTTTGTTCTTCGGTATGTTACTTGCCCGAGATTCGATCGTCGGTATCTCTATACCTAGTTCAATCTCGTTACCAGCAAGTCTCTTTACTCGTTCCATAATACAAGATCCCGTGGCTAACACTTTAGTCACTTTGCTTGCAAAGCTTATTGTGATGTTGTATTACCGAGTGGGCCCTGAGATACCTCTCCGTCACATGGAGTAACAAATCCCAGTCTCGATCCATGCCAGCTCAACAGACACCTTCGGAGATACCTGTAGAGCATCTTTATAGTCACCCAGTCATGTTGTGATGTTTGATACACACAAGGTATTCCTCCGGTGTCAGTGAGTTTCATGATCTCATGGTCATAGGAACAGATACTTGACATGCAGAAAACAATAGCAATAAACTGACGCGATCATATGCTACGTTCATAGTTTGGGTCTTGTCCGTCACATCATTCTCCTAATGATGTGATCCCGTTATCAAATGACATCTCATGTCTATGGCTAGGAAACCTTGACCGTCTTTGATCAACGAGCTAGTCCACTAGAGGCATACTAGGGACACAGTGTTGTCTATGTATCCACACATGCAATTGAGTTTCCAATCAATACAATTATAGCATGGACAATAAACGATTATCATGAACAAGGAAATATAATAATTACTACTTTTATTATTGCCTCTAGGGCATATTTCTAACAGAACAACCCTCCTGAAGTGCAGTTTAATCTTTATGATGAACCTCACACATTATCGCTAGCTGACTTCTGTAACATATGCTTGATCCCTTCTGATGGGGACTTGAGAGAACCCAGGCCATCTAAGTTTGAGGATTTTCTCCTCGCATTAACCGTGGGTGAGGATAGAGGCGTGTCGGGCGCTACTGCTATTAGCTTACAGTTTCCCTCAGTACATTATTTCGCCTTAGTCATCACTAAGTGTTTAACCGCTAGGGAGAAGGTTAGCTCACTTAGTGCTCCTGACCTCGCTATTTTACGTCGTGCACTTTATGATGATCACACCTTTAGTATGGGGGCTATTATTGCCCGGCGCTTACATCTCAATAAAACTAAGGGAAAGATACATGGTGGTATTTATGCTACTCGCTTAGCGAATCACTTTGGAATCCCCTTTCGCCCACATGATTACCTCTTACCCTGAGTTTACCTCGATCATAAGACACTACATGCTTACCATTTTCTTGATGTAACTGACTCTCCACGTGATATTCACTATAACTTAGTATTTAGCAAGGAAGTACGTGATATTATCCCGTTGCCTGCACCTGCTTTGTTTGATCCTATCGCCAGGAATGGATACATGATTATGCTAGATGACATTACAGCTTGCCGGAACAACCTAGCAGCTGTTGAGAAGGAGCACCAGGGGTGGGATGCCCAGGTGCCGCCTCCGCCTCACTACGACTTGGGACCGGGTGGCTACTACGGATGGTGATTACCAAGCTAGGCTAAAATCCTAAGCTTGGGGGAGTACGTATTTCCACCGACATTACATTCATGTTCACACATTTCGTTCCAGTTGTCGGTGTTCATACTTTTTCATTGTATTATCCATGTTAGATTTGTTTTCTCGCTTTTTCTTGTGTGTTTGAAAAACTTTGAGAAAACCCAAAAACATTTCCTACTTCTTTTTAGTTTTTCTTTCTAGCTTAGTTTAATTGTAGCATCAAAAGAAAACCCAAAAAGATTTCTCGCTTCTTCTATTGTTTGTTGGGAGCTATCCCGTGTAAATAGTTTTTCTCGTTTTTGTTTTTCCTCTTTAATTCGCTTCCTTCGAGAAAAACCAAAAACTCTAAAAATATTTCAGTGTGTTTCTCTGAAATTCTTTTCTTTTACTCGAGTCATACCTAGGAGAAGACCACGATGAAATTGTTGAGTGGTTCTCATCTGCATTATCGTCTACCTAACAAAGAACCCATATTATCTTGTCTTCTCCTCTTGAATAAAATGTTTGCAGATTACAGCTTAGTCCACGGCATTCTTGCACTATTATTATTCTCTTATCATTCGGTCGTGCAAGTGAAAGGCAATAATGACGACATTTGATGAATTGACTGTGGCAGAGAAAAGCGGGTATGAACTCAACTTGTTTTTGTTTTTGTAAATATGTTTAACCTAGTATCCCTTGATTCAGCTCATTATGATCAAACATGTTTGCAATGACCATTAGAGATTATAGTTGTTCATGATGTGCTTAAATAGCTAGGAGTGGATAATGATTTATCTTGGGTGTCAACATGCATTTAAAATTTGTGATGCGGTATGATGATATGGTATCCTCCTCTGAATGTTTCAAGTGGCTTGACTTGGCACATGTTCACGCATGTAGTTGAATCAAAACCAACATAGCCTTCATGATATTTATGTTCATGGTGTCCATATCCTACTCATACTAGTATTCAATGTTGAGTATATGTAATGCATGTTCATGATCGTCTTCGCTCTCTAGCTGGCCGCTTCTCAATCTTACTGCTAGCCTTCGCCTGTACTAAGCGGGAATACTGTTTGTGCATCAAAACCCTTAAACCAAGTTATGCCAGATGAGTCCACTATATCTACCTATATGCGGTATTACCCTGCCGTTACAAAGTAAATTTGCATGTGCCACCTCTCAAATTTCAAATAAACATCTGTTTTGTGTGCCTGGACCGCTCATGGAGCGACAGGGGGCGATCAGTATCTTCCATGCTAAGCGGGTTATTCTCATGACAAGTGTTTATTCACTTGTCCTTACACGAGAGGGGCGGCAATAGGGATTCCCAGTCTCGAAATAAAACTCCCCCAGGAATGTTGTTGGTTTGGACGGTACCCGTGGATGCGGCTCGCCGTGGAGTGTGATTGTTGGTGGAGGGGGAGTAAACTTTTACTTTTACCGCTTGGGAACCGCCGCTAATTTGTTTAGCATGGAAGATATTGATAACTCTTGGTCGTGACGTTGACAGGAAGGGTGTACCTCCCAAAATTATATCTATCTCTGTTTTAAACTTTGAGCTCTAGCACCATTGCAAATCCATGCTTCCCTCTGCGAATGGCCTATCTATTTACTTTTATGTTGAGTCACCACCTTCTCAAATAAGCGCCAGACCTGAGAGCACTATTGTCATCCTCATGCATTGTGTATAGTTGATGTTGGGTGCAGCATGACTGGATCTTTTCTACCATGAATTACAATGTTTAGTCGTTGCTTGAACTTTGGAGGTGCTCTGCATTTATGTTTTGCGGTCTCAGAAAGCGCTAGCGAGATACCACTGTTGTCATATTGTATCACGATTGTTTTGACAAAATGTTGGTGCTTGAAATGTATTATTATTGCTCGCTAGTTGCTTATGTTATTGATATGAGTAAATATAATTCCTAAGAGTTATTGTTGACATGGTTAGTCATAATCTTTGCTGAAAACCTCGGTGCTACTTAAGCATATATATGTAAACAAGAACAAAAGAGTTCATACTTTCAGTTTATCAACTGAATTGCTTGAGGACAAGCAAAGGTTTAAGCTTGGGGGAGTTGATACGTCTCCAACGTATCTACTTTTCCTCACTCTTTTGCCCTTATTTTGGACTCTAATTTGCATGATTTGAATGGAACTAACCCGGACTGACGATGTTTTCAGCAGAATTGCCATGGTGTTGTTTTTTGTGCAGGAATAAAAGTTCTCGGAATGGAACGAAACTTTCTGTAGATTTATTTTGGAAAATATAAAAAATACTGGAGCCAGAAACCACCGGAGAGGGGGCCCAGGGTGCGCAGCACCAACCAGGGCGCGCCAGCCCCCTCCCGGCGCGCCTAGTGGGGGCTGAGCACCTCGGGGCCCCACTTGCCCTATCTCCGCCACTATAAATTCCTAAATTTGGAGAGAAAAATAGGAGAGAAAGAATTATCGCATTTCACGAGACGGACCCGCCGCCACCTCCTGTTCTTCATCGGGAGGCCAGATCTGGAGCCCGTTTGGGGCTCCGGAGAGGGGAATCTTCGGTCTTCGTCATCATCAACCTTTCTCCATCGCCAATTCCATGATGCTCCCCACCGGGAGTGAGTAATTCCTTCATAGGATTGCTGGTCGGTGAGGAGTTGGATGAGATTCATCATGTAATCGAGTTAGTTTTGTTAGGGCTTGATCTCTAGTATCCATTATGTTCTGAGATTAATGTTGCTATGACTTTGCTATGCCTAATGCTTGTCACTAGGGCCCGAGTGCCATGATTTCAGATCTGAACCGTTTATGTTATCATCTCTATATCCATGTTCTTGATCCGATCTTGCCTAGTCATATGCACCTATTACGTGTTATGATCCGTCAACCCCATAGTGACAATATTTGGGATACTTCACGGTGATGACCGTAGTTTGAGGAGTTCATGTATTCACCATGTGTTAATGCTTTGTTCCGGTTCTCTATTAAAAGGAGGCCTTAATATCCCTTAGTTTCCTTATGGACCCCGCTGCCACGGGAGGGTAGGACAAAAGATGTCATGCAAGTTCTTTTCCATAAGCACGTATGACTATTTACGGAATACATGCCTACATTACATTGATGAACTAGAGCTAGTTCTGTATCGCCCTAGGTTATGACTGTTACATGATGAATATCATCCAACGAGTTACCGATCCAGTGCCTACGACCTTTCCACTTATTGTTCTTGCTAAGTTACTACTACTGTTGCTGCTGTTCCAACTGCTACAGAACTATTGCTACTACTGTTACCGCTACTGTTACTATTGCTACTGTTATCAAAACTATCACATTACTATGCTACTGATCACTCTGTTGCAGATATTTAATCTCCAGGTGTGGTTGAATTGACAACTCAACTGCTAATACTCTCAAGTATTCTTTGGCTCACCTTGTGTCGAATCTATAAATTTGGGTTGAATACTCTACCCTCGAAAACTGTTGCGATCCCCTATACTTGTGGGTTATCAACAACCCGGCCCGACGACCCGGCCCGAAAAAACCGGGCTTCGGGCTTCGGGCTTGGCATTTGGGTCGGGCTCGGGCTTCATTTTTCAGCCCAAAAGATAGTTCGGGCCGGGCTCGGGCTTCTCTTTTGAAGGATTTCGGGCCGGACTTTCGGGCTTCGGGCCGGGCTTACACGTGCAAACAACAAAAAATAGCATTCGGGCCGGGCTTTCGGGCTTCGGGTCGGGCTTCGGGCCAGGCTCGGGCTTGAAAAAAGAGTGCATTTCGGGCTTCGGGCCTGGTTTGGGCTTGGAATTTTTTTTTCGAGCTTTGCAAAGCCCGACCCGACCAATGATCAGGTCTATACGCAACCCATCAATATAATCCTTAATAAGTACAAACTTCTCCGATATAGTGTAGTTGGGAGAATTCAAAAAGATAATAGAACTATCATGTGTGGGTGCAATAGCAACAATTTCATGCTTAACATAAGGAACTATAGCAAGTTCATCTTCATAAGCATCATTCATATTGGCATCTTGGCCACAAGCATAGCAAGCATCAAGTTCATCAAAAAGGGATATTTCAAACGAATCCACGGGATCATAGCAATCATCATAGCATTCATCACAACATTCATCCTTTGGTATGCACGAAGGGAAATTAAATAATGTATGAGTTGAAGAGTTACTCTCATTAGAAGATGGGCACGGGTAGCTAATCCGCTATTCCTCCTTTTGTTCTTCGCTCTCCTCCTCATCTTTTTCATCTAATGAGCTCACAGTTTCAGCAATTTCTTCTTCCATAGATTCCTGCAAAATATTATTCTCTTCCAAGGCAGTGGTCATTCTCTCAATAAATTCAATAATATCAGCATTGCAATCATAATTCTCATAGCAATATTTAAGTATGGATAAAGTTTCAGATTCGTAAGGAACATCATCATCATACTTTTCAAGCAAAGAAGCAATTTCATAAGCTCCTTTAAAAGCAACAAATTCTTCTATTCGTTCCACATCATAGTAATCATAAATACCTTTAGCATAAGAAGCCAAGGTTTCATTATCATTAAATTTACATTGAAAGGGAAGGTGTGGAGCATCTATCTTAGAGCAACAAGTAAAGTCACATCTCAAGCATGCATCCCAAGCAAACCATTGCAATATTCTAATTTGATCCCATAAATGTTCCCCTTTTTGAGACAAGCGATAATCCCTAAAGTACTCACATTGATCCAACGTGTCTCCCATTATAAAGTTTGATGATGATTTCTCAGGATTATCAAAGGAGTAATTAACGTGTTTCACATAACTAGCATCGAGGGTTTTAGGAGGTTCCCCATCTTCATGAGTAGCAAGTACCACTAATTTTTTTGGTGTTTCGTGTTCCATATCCACAACTAAAGATATAAAACAACTAATAACCGAAAATAAAAATTACTTAGTGATAAAACAAACAAGCACACACGAGAATATTCACCCCACGCTATTGCTCCCCGACAACGGCGCCAGAAAAAGGTCTTGATAACCCACAAGTGTAGGGGATCGTTTGTAGCCTTTTTCGATAAGTAAGAATGTCAAACCCAACGAGGAGCTAAAGGTAGAATTAATATTCTCTCAAGTTCTATCGACCACTGATACAACTCTACGCACGCTAATGCTTGCTTTACCTAGAAAAAGTATGAAACTACTTTGCGGGAATAAAACTAGAAATACTTTGCAAGAAAATAAAGAACGTGGAAATAAAAGTTAGGTGCTGTTTTAATAAAAGAACAATAAAAGTAAATAGTTTAGTAGAAAGCTTTTCTGTGCAACGCAAGAGAAAGATTGTCCATAGGCAATTGAATATAATATGATAGATACTTGTCATATGCAATGAGGGAGAGGCATATGCTAACACACTTTCCGTACTTGGATCATATGCACTTATGATTGGAACCCTAGCAAGCATCCGCAACTACTAAAGATCATTAAGGTAAAACCCAACCATAGCCTTAAGTATCAAGTCCTCTTTACTCCCATACACAACAACCCCCTTACTCGGGTTTATGCTTCTATCACTCAAGCAACCCACTATAAGAGAATCATGAACATATTGCAACACCCTACAGCGAGGATCCCTCCGTTTGCGCGACACGGAGGGCACCATAGGACAGCACAATATCAACATACACTCATATCAATAACATCATACCACAATTAACCCGTTGGACAAAAGAGATCTACTCAAACATCATAGGATAGCCAAATATCATTGTGAAATAATATATGGAGTTGAGCACCATGTTTAAGTAGAGATTACAGAGGGGAAGAGAGGTGTTACACCGCTGCATAGAGGGGGAGAGAGTTGGTGTTGACGGCGGTGAAGTTGTTGGTGTAGATCGCCGTCACGATCCTTGCCCCGGCGGCGTTCCGGCGCCACCGGGAGAGAGGGGGAGAGAGCCCCCCCTCCTTCTTCTTCTTCCTTGGCCTCCCCCCTAGATGGGAGGACAGTTCCCCCTCTGTTCCATGGCCACCATGGCGGCGGAGGGGCAGGAGCCCCTCCGAGATTGGATTTCCCACTCTGTTCTCTTCTGTTTCGCGTTCCTGTTTTCTGGCCGAAAACCGTTTCTTATATTCCTGGAGATCCGTAACTCCGATTGCGCTGAGATTTTAACACGATTTTTTCCGAATATTAGCTTCCTTGCGTCCGAAGGAGAGCTCCAACCGACTTACGAGGAGGGCACAACCCACCATGGCGCGCCTGGGCCCTGGGGCGCGCCCTGGTGTCTCGTGGTGGCTGTGGGCCTCCTTTTGCGTTGATTCCACCTCCCAAAAATCATAAATATTCCAAAATAATTCTCCGTAATTTTTTATCGCGTTTGGACTTCGTTTGATATGGAATTTCTGTGAAACAAAAAAACACACAAAAAACAGGAACTGGCACTGGGCACTTGATCGATATGTTAGTCCAATAAATCATATAAAATGTTGCCAACAATATGTGAAAGTTGTATAATATTTGCATGAAATAATAAAAAATTATAGATACGACGGAGACGTATCACCGCCACCCAAGCACGTCCGCCTCCTCTCGCACTTCCCTCTCCGAGCCCGTCAGCCATGCCCCCATGGTGCCGTCATTACACGATCCAGCACCGTCTCTTCTTCCTTCAGCAGGTCCGAATCTGGAGGGAAGCGGAGATACCTCTGGAACCGGAGGAGGATTTCGAGGAGGGGGGGAGCCCGAGGAGGAGGCGCCGGAGGAGGCGCCGCCGCCGCAGGAGCTGGAGGAGCAGGCGCCGCCGTAGGAGCCGGAGGAGGAGGCGCCGGCGGTCGTGGATCCGTGGCCCAAGGAGCTGGCCATCCTCAACGCCATCCGCTCGGAGTCAGCTGCGGAGGCCCGGCGTTTTCGTCAGCAGCAGATGGAGGCAGCGCGGGAGGAGGCGTAGGCGAATCAGGCTCCGGCGTAGGCGGATGAGGCTCCGGCGCAGGCCGATCATGCCATCTCCGACGACGAAGACGCGTAGTGCACTAGGTAGTACGTAGGATATATATTGCATGCTTTTATATGGATATAAAGGATGAAATATGATAGAGTTGGATGTGGAGGAGAAGATTTGAGGCGTTACCGGTCAGTGTTTGTCGACGCGTCCGCGGGCGTTTGAGGGGCCGGATTTGCAAGGTCCGGCTGTAGATGCTCTTAGCAAGCATGGAGATTAGCTTCTGCATGGACTAACAGTGATGGAGATTTGCAACAGAAAAAAACAATCCAACTGTTTAAAGGAGATTTGCAAGTTTGTAATTGCAGCAGAGAGAATAAACAACAAAGAAATTAGATGGGACATGGATAGTTGGGAAGGAAAGGGATTCGTTGAACGATTAATAAAAATGGATTAATGAATTGTTTGGGCCTACAAACACACGTGACATGTGCAGATTGGGCCTGCACAATAATAGGTGCGGTGCCCCTGCACCTGAGCCGAACCTTTAAAACTGTCGCAAAACGAATTCTCACAAACAGACCATAAAACTGGGGAAGGTTTGTGGCTGCTTGGACCTCTGACCCCGACTTTCCTCCTAGTACGTCCCTTCCTCCTTGCTCTATATGCGTACTCTTCTTGCCCGACGCCATCACTCTCCCGCTCCATCTTCCGTCGAGGCCTCGTCGGATGTCCGCCGCTCCCCCACGCGCCTGCCCACCCACCTTTGACTATGCCGCCATCCACCATGGATCCTGACGACGCCGTCCATGCCACACACCATGCTCGGCAAGTGTTGGACCAATGCCATTGATCCTTTTTACGTTTTCGTTAATTCTTTGGTGCAAGAACGATAGCGTGACACCCGATAAGAAAGGATGAGTTGTTATGCGATGCATGGTTGGCTAGAGTGCTGACTTTCTAGGCATGAAGTAAGGTCATTGGGTGTTGTGGCTAACTGTGCACTCTTGGTTTCATGAATAAAGGCACTTCACACCTTACAACTCGCACTGATCCATGATCCCAATGTGATGTCGCTAGACCGGCGGTGGTACACCATATCAAACTCCGCCATGAAGTATTGCAGTGTGGTTGCACAAGTGCAGCGAATGTTGCTACCAGGTGTGTCAAGAGCAATGATCTTAAGTTTTGCTTCGTATTGCTCTACATGTTAGCCAATTTATTCATTTGTTCTATGTTGTAACTTGATAACCATCATGTTGTATACTCACCATCTTGTTGTAGCAAACAACAAAGGGCAGGCCATTCTTATTCATTCATTGTTGGATAAAGCTCAAGAGGCACAACGTCTGGGTGACCAAGTTTTGCGGATACTGATGCATTGTTGGATTCAGAGTAACGCTAATTTGTATCGATCAATTTTAAAAAATTGTTGAGAATTCACTTATATTTCGGATCTAAATATTAAATATATTTGACCTATTGTTGTACTAGGATATTTGCATGTTATTTATAGACGAATTGTACTATTGATATATTATTTTGAGTGCTTTGGACATAGGAAAAAAACAAAGACGAACGTTTAGGGCACGGTGTTGAATGGCCGTCTCCCGTATCCATGTATGCGGCCACGTCGACGTGTCCGCAAACGGATAGTGAGTCCAATTTAAAAAACAGTGTTGGAGATGCCCTAAGGTTCTGTTGGGACTGCTCTACTTCACCAAAAAAATCAGCATCGATTCCATCAAATTCATTTTAAAGTAATTTCATCCAGGAATTACACATCCACCAAAGAGCAGTTTAATAAGTCGGGCTTCCAGCCAGGCCATAAATAATGTTGAGCGTGTTGCCGGTCGGTTCTATGACAGCCTGCCGTCAAATCCATTGCGTGTAGTACATGAAGAAAGCAAGTATGCCGGATCCATGATGCATCGTCAGACCGGTCAAGCTGCTAACATCATCTGTTGTAACGCCCCCGGCACACCTACCGGTGCTTAGCCGTTATCCCGGCAGGATCTAGACTGGACGTATAGATCAACACTAGTTTTTGTTACGTGTTTTATTCTCACTCGTACGTATCTGGAACTCACTTCTCAATCGGTTATCCATTCTTAAATTGCTCCAAGCAGGCGAGGGTAGGCTCTTCTGCCAACTTGTAACGCCCAGGCACATCCGTCGATTCTTGGCCGTTACCCCTGGCGGGATATAGACTTGCTCCATAGATCAACACTAGTTTTTCTTACGCACTTTGTCCTCAGTCGTACGCACTTGGGACCAACTTTCTAGTCGGTCATCCATACTGGAATTGCGAAGCTGAGCAATCTTAACTTTGAAGTTCTATCCTAATGGGCTCTCGGTAAAGACGGAATTCCACATTGATATGAGTAGTCTATCATCCATACTAGAAGGGCTGGGCGCACTTTGCTGCGCCGTCAGTATTGTTGGGTTTTCATTAAAAAAATATTCCCTCTGTATCAACATATAAGGTGTAATTTTTTGAGAAGTCAAATCTTTTTAAGTTTGACCAAATTTGTAGAGAAATATATCAATATATATAATATCAAATCGCATTAGATTCATCATGAAATAAATTTTTATTTTTATTGATTTAGTATTGTTGATGTCAATATTTTTGGCTCTGAACTTGGTCAAAGTTAAATATATTATACTATTCGAAAACTTAATACACCTTATATCTTAAAAATGAGTGAGTATTTGGTTTCGCGAGGCGGGGAGGGGCGATGGAGTGTGTTTTTTTATTTATAATGCAGCGTCTTCAATGGGCCTTCAACGGTTTGATTCAGTGTTATTCGGTAATCAATCCATACTTTTGTGTGAAAATTTCATCAGTGGCTGCATGTTCTATATTGGTGCTACAATATCACATATTGGCAGGACATGGAGGTTTTGTATTCTTGCAAAATTTTAGCTCGAAATAACATTTGTGAAAATGTAATAAAAAAACAAAATCGATGCTCCAAAATGGCTAGTTTTGAATACATTTTGGACTGTTGATTTTGTTTTTTTGGCCACGACTTCCACCAATGTTATTTCGTGCTGAATTTTGGTACGCATGTAAAACATTTGTCAAAGTTTACCACAAAAAATTCATTTTTTTGAATTTTTTTTACTATTTGTTTCGATTTTACTTTTCACGAGAGAGCATTTGAGCTCGGGAGTAGAATATGACTTTCGCATATTGCCACTTCTTTTTTAGGATATGAGAGTGATGTCGGTTGATTGATATGTTTTTATAGGTCGATTGTTGCCAGTTGATTTGGAAAATCGTTGAACTGGTCAAAATCGTAAACCAAATCTAAAATTAAATACCTCGATGGAATAAGAGAGCTTTAAAATTAAAGAGCACAAGGAATAAAAGAATATAGTAACATAGATGAATTAAAATAATTTATTAAGAGATATGAATTAAAAAAATAAGAGAGCTCCTTGAGAAATTGTTGACCCGGTCAAAATCGGATGATTGGAGACTTCAATTGATTGTGAGGCCTTAAAATTAAGGAGCATAGTGTATTTATAAATATAGTATAGAAAAATTGAATAAAAGAGCTTTGAGAAACCGTTGACCCGGTCAAAATCGGGTGACCCAATGTCAATTGGAGACCTCAATTGAATGTGGTGTCTCCAATTCTAGGGAGATTAGTGTTATAGTATACTCCCTCCGTCCGGAAATACTTGTCGGAGGAATAGATGTATCTAGATGTATTTTAGTTTTAGATTCATCCATTCTTATTCATTTTTGCGACAAGTAATTCCGGACGGAGGGAGTATTAATCTGGGTTGTCACATTTCTAATGGAATATATCTAATTATCTAAACCCGTAAATCCGTACACAAGCATGCAACATAGATAAACATAGGTAATTCCATTTCTAGCAGATAGTTCCTACATATTTGGGACATTGCATAAAGGAGTTTATACATATATACGTGTGTATTTCCCTTTGAAATCATGTTTCCAAATCGGTGCATCCATATTATCACTGAGGGGTAAAAGTTGAACAATTTCTTCAAGATTGTACCGAGACTCCATTTTAGGAATGAAAATTCTTCTAAACATAAGTGTAATGTTATGTCAATCCCAAACATCCACGATGATTGCGCATTGTTGACGACAGATGATGTAAAGTGCCAGATAGGGAGATGGTGCCAAACTAGATGTCTTCTCATAAATTGATCCCCCCCCCCCCCCCCCCTACCACTCACCACCCACCGCCCATCTATTATCAAATTTGACAACTTTACCAACCCGCATAACACCGGCCAGGATTTGGATGGTATTTGGTTTTGGTAGAAATATGATAGGGGCAAATCATTTTCTTTTATCAACTATTGTTTTCCAAATTTTGCCATCATCCTTGAAGTATATCTCTTGCACTACTACAGGGTCAGTCAGCACCGACCGGCCAAAACATACCATCAGTGACTCACCTCGGACACAGTAAAGTAAGAGATATACTCCCTTCGTTCTTAAATATTTGTCTTTCTAGAGATTCAACTATGGACTACATACGAAGTAAAATGAATGAATCTACACTCTAAATTATGTCTATATACATCCGTATGTAGTCCATAGTGAAATCTCTAAAAAGACAAATATTTAGAAACGGAGGGAGTACTTGAAAAGAGTGGGTGTCATGTCTTGGGATTGAGGGGGTACACAGGCTGCGAATTTTTGTTGGACGGGTTCCTTGGAGCCCTTTTTCAAAAATTTCAAAAGTAATATTTTCAAGTTTACAAAATATAAAAAAATTCTGTGAAAACTTGTACATATTCGTGATGGATCTGTAAAATTTCGTTCTAAACAATGTAATTTGCAAGCTACAAAAGAAAATCCAGGCCCAATAATCAAAACAATTGTCCCATTTTCATGTATGTATCTGTCTTTTCTGTCTATGCCATGTATGAAAATATATTCTCATTAAACTTTTCTCGAATGTGTTATACATGTATTTCTGCATGTATAATTTTTTCAGTTTTTTTTACGCCATGAAAATATGATACTTTTGAAAACGGGCTCCCTGAAGTCCGTCGTCCGTTGGTCCTTTTTGGGGTTACACACCACTACACCGTTGTTTTTGTATAAATAAATTATAAAGTAATCATGACTTTAATACTTTGATTGACCGTATATGATATCTCTAAGAAATTAAGGGGCTGTTTGATTTGAGACTAAGTTTGTCAAAGGTTGCCACATCTAAGGTTAGGTAACTTTGACCAATTTAGGTAGGTGTTTGGTTCAAGCCACAGCTTAGGCAAGCCACACTAGGATCCCACATCACATATACTCAAAAAGTATGACAAGATTCTTTAGGCTTGTCAACTTGTGGCTCTCATTTTGAAGAACTAATCTTAGGCAAGTGTGGCAACATTGTATAGCAAAATGTGGCATTGCGAGGTGTAGAACCAAACAGTCCCTAAGTTACTCCCTCCAATTCGTATATTATTTCTAAACTGATCAAGTAGTACATGATGAGACCGATGTCCGCACCCAAAATGATTCTCACATTTTCAAAACTAATGTTGCGCATAAATTTTGAGTGCCTAACTATTTAATTTTCGTTCAGCGAAGAATCAACGGTCGAAGTTGCCCACTTGAAAACAAACAATGTCTCAGCCAAGTTAGAGAAAAACATTTCTTTGATATATCAACAGGTGAAAATAATCTACAGTATACTGCAAAATAAAAATCTACAAACCCCATACAACAAGAAAATAAATCTACAAACAAAACTACTTGAGCGATTCACTCCATCTATCAGCAACATTTTCCACCGGCAACATGTTTCAGTATGAAGATAGACACGAAAACTGATACAGTTCAGAGTCACCCGCTGCACCTTACTCTTACTTCAAGGGCGTCTTCTCTCCTTCCTCCAGGCCGGCCATGGTGTCATACAAGGGCTTGTTCATCGTCTCCGGGAGGTAGAACACCAACAGCCCGCCAATGATCCCCGACACGCCGAACACTGCGAACGGCACCCGTTCCCCGAGCACGACCACCATGGGCGCCAGTATGGCACCCATCTGTGATGCCTGCGACGTGCACCCTAGTGCCGCATTCCGCACCACCGTGGGGAACAGCTCCGCCGTGTATATGAACAACAAGTTGTACGTCGCCGCCATCCCAAAGATGCCCACAACACCGCATACCATCCTCACCACCCTGCAATATATGTCACATACTCAAATGTATTAGTAGAAGCAAATAACATGAAGCGCACACGTAAGTTTGAACGCTGACTTGAGCTCTTATTTAATTTACCTCATGGCACCGACGCCGGAGATGAGGCTGCCGGCGATGCAGAAGACGCCGCTGAGAAGCATGGTGCCGATGCCGAGTGGCTTCCGGCCGAAGTGGTCGAGGAGCAGTGCGGTGAGCAGGTAAGCGGGCATCTCGGCGATCGAGTTCACGGCGACGCTGACGTAAAGGTTGGTCTTGAGGTTGACCACGTTGAGGCTCAGCCCGTAGTACACCACCGAGCAGAGAAGGTTGATGAGCACGGACAGCACTAGCCTGGCCCGCGTCGTCCTCGATCGGAACACGTCTAGTATCGATCCCGACGACAACGGCGACGGTGGCGACTCCTTGACCTTCTTGTCGCCGTTGACATCATCTCCCTCATCATCAAGCTTAAGCGTAACGCCGTCCGGCATGCGCCGGCCGTTGGTAGCCGCAATGTCACGCATGACGCGCATTGCATCATCAACGCGACGTCGCACGAGGTACCATCGCGGTGACTCGGACACGAATGGCATGACGGCGAGCACGAAGACGAGGGAGGGGAGGGAGGTGACGACGTAGAGGAGGCGCCAGGAGGACTGGAACATCGCGGCGACGCCGGCGAGCGCCGCGATGCCGCCGGAGAAGAAGTAGAAGCTGGACATGCCGGCAGTCCCACGCCGGGAGGGCCCGATGGGCTCCGTGGCGAGGACGAAGGCGCAGAGGCCGATGCTTCCGGTGCTGAAGCCCGTGAGGACACGGAGGACGAGGTAGACCCTGTAGCTTGGGGAGAGCGCGGTGAGCAGGCCGAAGAGTGCGTTGAGGAAGCAGACCACCTGGAGGGAGCCCTTCCGGCCCAGGAACGAGTCTGACAGGTGCCCGAACACGCCGGCGCCTGCAAATTAACAGCCAACAACACGGTCGATCACATGGAACAACAGAAAAATCACCATAAATATAGGACCCCAGACCGTATCCGGACGCCGGCGATACGACGACAGATGACCTGATCTGATCCGCCGGCTGACAGCCTAGAAGAATATTGGCACGGCTCGAACGGCCACGTAGGCATGCTAAATCTACGGCACATGTGCGCGCGCGCTCGCGCGCGTCACCTCGCACCGCACGCCGTCATCCGGGACCAGAGTATCATCGATATGGAGGGTTTATTCAGAGCCTGAAGAAGCATATGCCGGATACCGGTAACTGTCAACGTCTTCTAATTTCTATTCTTCTTCTCGAATAAACGCGAATACAACAAATCCGGTCCCTCAAATGTCTGCACACACGTCCAGTAACTGTCGGCGTTCTATAATTTCCATTCTCCTCCGAGTGAAATTGAATCCTACTCAACTCCATACGGCCATGCGTCAACACGACATACATACGAAGAGCATCGACAGCCACAACAAATCCAGCCTCTCAAATGTCCGCAGACGCACCCGGTAACTGTCAACATCCTGTAATCTTCATTCTTTTCCTCTAAGAAACCGAATCCTACTCGACCCATGCGGCCTTGTGTCAACATGCCATAGATAGTAAGAGCATCCAACCGCATACAACAAATTTGGTTTCTCAAACGTTCGAGCGCGTTCGTGGACAGTGACCAATCATACCTTAAATTTTCTCGTCCACAACCGGATACCTCGGTTAGAGCATCTACAACCGGATATGACAAATCCGGCCCCTCAAACGCCCGCGGACGCGCCCGGACGCGTCCGCGGGCACTGACCGGGCACGCCTCAAATCCGCTCATCCACATCCGTCTCCCTCATATCCGACCCCCTATTTCCATACTACCCATGCAACGTGGATCAAATTACATCGATCAAACGCAGGACATATGAATCCGGACACGAGATAGCATCACATTGCAACAAAAGCGCCACCAGTTCATACATACGACGGACAAATTTAAACCTAAGCTAATCTAACTAGTACTTGCGGGCCGGACCTTTCCCCTTGCGGTCGCCGGCGTACCTGTAGCCGTCGGCCGCCGGGGGCTGGTCGTCGGAGGAGGAGGAGGAGGAGGAGTCGGAGACGATCACGAGGCCCTTCAGCCGCTCCGCCGCCCGGTCCTGCCGGCGCTTGAGCTTGGCCAGCCACGCTCGCTCCTTCGCCGTAACCGCCGCGAGCCGCTCGGACTCCTCAATGGCGATGTGGAGGGCCTTGGCGTTCTTGCGGCGGAGCCTCCTCGCGTCCGACTCCGCCGTCGTGAGCGACCGGCGACAGACCCACGCGAGGAGGTGGTCCTCATCCATATCCGCCAGAGCCCGCGTCCGCTCCTTCGCCGTCTCCGCGGCCTCCCTCTCCCTTCGCCGCTGCCTCTCGCGGCGGGCGGCGCGTGCCTCTGACTCCGGCGTGCGCGACCGGGCCGGAGGGGCGGGCACAAGCACCCACCGCTGCCCCGCAGGGGGAGCAGCGGCGAGCGGAGGGAGGGCACGGCGGGAGGGAGCCTCCCCGCCGGCGCGGACTGGGCTGGCCGTCGGTCGCCGCTGCCCATGGCACGGGACGGGCCAGCGCCGGCGTCCGAAATGCGCCGACGGGGAGCGGGCGGCTTCGAGGACGCTCCAGATCCGGAGCTGCCTCCGGTCTCCGCCTTGGACCGCTCCAAGGCGATGCGGAGAGCCAGCTTGTACTCCGGATCGGAGTCGCCGGAGGCACTGCCGGAGCTCGACATGCTCGTCGGCGGGGGAAGAGGAGCGGGCGGAGAGGGGAGAGGAGCGGACGGAGCGAGAGTGAGTGAGCTAGGGTTTCGCCGGACGGGGTTTTTTAGTGGGACAGGGTGTGGTCGGGGTGGGCCGGGCTTGTCTGGCGGACGCGCCCGGGCGTGCCCGGGCCACCCCATATCCGCCCCATATTTGGGCTGGATATGGGGGGTGCCGATCAGCCCGGGCGTTTGAGGGCCGTTTGAGAGGCCCGTCTGGGTAAAAAAAAAGTGACTGGACAGTGACCGGGCGGCCTGCCCGGGCGTATGAGGCGGGTTTGAGAGGTCCGGTTGTAGATGCTCTTACGAATTCTCAAATTCATACAACTACGTGCAACGTAAAACCTAATCCAAATTTTCACATGCACCACGACCGTGTCCATGTACGGCAGCCGACGAAGCCTCTCAGAGTATGAGGCGTCCATTTGGGTCGGTTTTTTTTTTATCGGTCAGTTATCGGAAAGTCCGTCTGAACGTATGGGGGAGGGGGGTTAGGGAGTGCGGCTTTAGATGCTCTAAGAGACAATTAGCAGATTAAGCAACATTAACGACGTGTCAGTGACTAGGGCAAGAGATTCTCAATTTGAATACT
Source organism: Elymus sibiricus (assembly GCA_039707655.1). Classification (NCBI taxonomy): domain Eukaryota; kingdom Viridiplantae; phylum Streptophyta; class Magnoliopsida; order Poales; family Poaceae; genus Elymus; species Elymus sibiricus. The sequence continues at coordinate 485,649,566 of CM077665.1, forward strand.
CAGTTGGTCTTCGTACGTTCATTTGTGGGAAACAACAAATATACTCTCTTATAGAGGCTGCGTCAATTAATTTAGAGCGGAGGGAGTATCACTTTCCATGCTGTCGTGTCGCTGTAACTAAATTCTAATAATTAAGGGGATGACGGACGCATCCTTGGAGCATCTTCGGTAGAAGATGTAAATTTGAAGATGTAAAAATTTAAATGTAAAGATGTACTACTAGTCACTGTTGATTTGTATACGCTACCATCCAAAGGATCTACTAGGGCACAGTTCCCAGCCACATGCACTGGATCAGTCCCTGGCAGCCGGGATGCTTGGATGGATCCGCCAAGAGATCCCAAGCATATCTGATCCCCAAAACACAAAAGACAAAATGGCTTGGAAAAATACTCCCTAGTAGAAGAATGCGACACCAACATGCGAGAGTGAAACTAATATAAAAGGAGTTTGTCGTACTAGTACAGTACTAGCTCTGTTACTGTGAAAACAACTTATATTTAAAAACGGAGGTATTACTTAATTAGTCTGCAATGTGTTTGAGATCACATCACCCAGGCTGACAGTCTGCTTTCCATTAGGCGATGTGAGATAAACTAGTGTAATCAGCAAGGTGATTCGTGTTTTGCTTCATAGTGGCGGATGATCGGTAGTGCTGTCAGAGCGGCGACATGCATGCATGAGATCGAGGCTGTACCATTAAGAAGTAAAAAAAACGCACTAGAATACAAGTGTAGATGCGGTAGGAGTCAAAAAAAGATGCAGCAGGAGTCAAAAAAAGGCTGAAGTAAACTACAACTATCCTACTCAACCAGTGACGCTGCATGCGTCCAGATGCGCAGCCAGACCTCAGTTTTCCAAGGAAAAAGATTGCACAGCTATTCGGCACGCTGGCAGGCATGTATACGGCGCTTGGGATGTAGCGGCTGGCGATAAAGACGGACCCAGAGAGGAATTCGAAAGACGGCGAAATTGCTAATATATTTCGATATACATCCATTTTTGCGATAAGTGATTCGGGAGGAAGGGAGTAGTTGGTTGGTGGTGCCACGGCAAAGTTGCTCCCAAGAAGACGAGATCTGGGCATGCCATCCGTGTGACAGGCCAGACAGAGCACGAGGCTCTGTACTTGATGCGTATGCTGGCATAGTGGCATGCATCCCCCCTACGCAGTGTGCAAACATTATCCGCCAGAGCATGAACGGATACTGTGTTTGTGGGCGATGCCAACGGACAGGATTACTTAGGAACAGGGAGGAGATGATGCAGATTTGTTAGGCTGACGACGAAGCAACCATATGGTAGCCAAATGTTAGGCTGACGAAAATAGGCAGAATTACGATGCCAAACAGACGGAACAGAAGCAGATAGCCCGGCCATCGGCGGGAGCAGACTGCAGAGGGAGCGGCGGCGCGCGTACGTACCGATCATGCACCCGGCGAAGAAGATGGCCTGGACGAGCCCGACCTTGTACCGCTCGCCGCAGACCAGGCCCCACTCGGCCACCGTCGACGACGCGCTCCCCTGCGCCCACTCCCACCCGGCCGCGGCGCCGGCGCACCGGTCGCCGCACCGCCCTTCCCCCGCGGGGCAGGACATGGCCGGCTCCCGGTCCGCGAAGATGATGACCATGGTGTGCAGCGCCTCCAGCGCCCAGGCCGCCGACACCAGCACGAAGTGCCGCAGCTGCCACCGCCCGAACTCCCCCGCGTGCTGCGCCAGCGCGTCGTCGATGCTCAGGCGCCGGCTCGCCGCTCCATCGCCCCCGCCGCCGCCGCCGCCTTGGGCGGCGAGCAGCACCTCGGTGAACATGGCCGGTTGTCGCACGCACGTACGTCGCTGACCCGCGTGGCTCCCTTGGCGCTCGTGGCGCGGGGTGTGTGCGCGCGCGCGTGTACTGGGGCAGTGCCTTCGACCGCGCGGTATTTGTAGGCTGGGGCATGTGCGCATGCTTGCGCAGGTAATCGCGGCTGGGGAAGGCATTTACGGTTGTCCAAAACAAAGAAGGAATCCATTTACGGCATCATTTTCACCACCTTGCTGGTAACAGTTGTGGAAGACTAATGTGCGCTTTATGTTTATGTTTATGATGTGTGCCCATATTGCTCTACATGACTACATCTTCAAATGACACGTGACGATCAAATAGCAGATATAAACAGCATGAGGAGCTCTTTTGGACAAGATATTATAGACAAATGAGGTGGGCATCGAAATTCAAGAGGCGAGATGGATGTTTTTACTACAATTTAAATAAATATATTAAAGTACCTTAATATGTACTCCCTCCATTCGAATATATTTGTCGGAGAAATGGATAAAAATGAATGTGTGTAGAACTAAAATACATCTAGATACATCTAGTTTTGTGAGTAGTACTCTTGTGGGTTGTCTGTAACGGTTTTCACCCAGTTTGATCAACGAGGGAAATCTTTTGCTTGATTAAAAAAAACATATGGACAACTCTCTTTTTCTTAATTGACCGACGAGGCAAATATGTTTCCTTCATTTCAAGAAAACATCTGGACATGATAACATGAAGTGGAAGAGGCGAATGAATTTATTTGTTTGCCAAGAAGAAGAATATGCGCTTCTTTTTCCATTTTGGTCCGCTTGGAGGATTTTTTTTTGCCACATATGCATGAATATAGCTAGGAATGGCACTTATCAGGTTTGAATACGGATGGAGCCACCTAATACCCTTACCCGTCCTCCTTGAGCTTACTCATCACCTGTATCCATACCCCAACGGGTACAATTTCCCCTGTAATCATCCCCTGACAGGGTAAATGGGTACTCGCGAGTAAAAATAACCATGTTTGCAAAGCACCAATTGAGGAGCACATAGTCATAAACAATAACATATAATCAAAGTTTATACACAACAACACATATCATGTCAAGAGTATAAACTTATGAACAAGAGCACATCATAAACAACACATTCTAATAAATGACATCACTTTCTCATAAACAACGACACGCATCCATAAACAACAACACAGCCATACATTTTAAGATAACAAATTCACGACAAAGTGTAAAGGTAATTTGGTCATACTTGTGAGATATTATACGGGTGCATGGCTAAACAGATATCGCTTATATAATACCATACCCATACCCACTCTATCTGATGGGTTTAAGGTTTTCCTATTTATATATCCATGAACAAATTTTTGTGGGTCCGTCCCTGTGACGGTTAGGGTTTTGGTGGCGATCCCGAGGCGATCCGCCTTTGTTTCTCGCGGTGGTGCCGCCGCGGCCTAGATCGATCCCGAGCTCTCCCACCTTGATCCCCTCCCTGGACTTCCTTCGTCGGGGTAGGGGTTTCCCTGTGTCACCGCCGCCCTTGCAATCCCACGTTCACCCATCCACCATAGGCCTTCCAGGAGTACTAGGGTTCCTGGTCGTAAACCACCCATTCCCTAGATCTTCAGGTTTCGGAGTTTGTGTAGGTGTGATGGAGGGAGTTGAGGGGATGATGAGGAAGATGAAGTGGTCGGAGGCAGAGAGGAAAGGAGTTAAGGTAGGATGGAGGAAGGCGATCCAAAAGCAGCAGGAGGGTCGGCGTTCAAGGCAATGGGAAAGCTTGTGTCGGATAAGCCAAGATACGTTGCAGGTATGGAGGTAGCGCTGGGGAGAGCATGGTGCCCGATGAGTCGGCTGGAAGTGAAGGACATGGGGGGAACATATTCCTGTTTGTGTTCGACCAAGAAGGAGGGAAGAGGAAGGCGGTGGAGAATGGACCGTGGACCTTTGGAAAGGAGCTGCTGATTGTGGAGGACTTTGACCCGGCAAAAACCCTGGATGAGTACAAGTTCGAGAAGGTTCCGATCTAGGTTAGGATATACAATGTTCCACTAGGTATGTGAAAGCACATTTGCTCCCTTGGTCGTTTTTGTAATTAATAACAACATATATGTCATTGAACTAATGTTTCCACTAAGTATATTTCAGGAAAATTTCAATGATGGGTTAGCAAAAGGATTGTGGAGAGACCCCTAGATGCAAGGAATTGGATTGGCAAAGCTTCAAGCAAGAGGACTCTACATTTTACTTTGTGAGAAATCACCTTGAGTCCATAGGAAAGCCAATACTGTTAAAAGGGGGTAAAGTACTATTGGTGAACAATATGCTCCACGTGCACAAGTGATAGTCACCAAAAACACCCACAAACTCTTCCACAAAAGTCTGTCCAAGCCTATCATGAAAATCGGTGCTACCAATTTTTCCTACTCGGTCCCACCGATTCCCACCTCAGACAGACCCATGCCAAACCCTAGATCTTCGGTGCAACCGATTCTGCTTCGGTGCCACCGAGTTCAGCTTGCCAACTTTCTGTTACCTCGATTCTTAAAATTGGAATTTCCGAGATTTTGGATCGGCGTCACCGATTTGTGGAAACTGACCGTTGGTCACCTAATCGGTACTGCCGAGATTTTTGTATCGGTCTCACCGAGATTCAAAAGTTGCTACCTTTGGAGCAACTCGGTACCACCAAGCCTGGGCATTCGGTTAGACCGAACCGATCGATTCGGTTCCTCGGTTTACTTTTAAATTCAGTTTCCAGATTCAATGGACCGATCGGTCTTCTGAGAATTCACTAACCGAGGCTTCGGTCCACCGAGAATTCGGCTCGGTCCTCGGTTGTAACTGAAGAGAACCTATACTCTTTTTTTGAACTTGAAGAGAGAACCTATACAGGTTGGGGAGGAATAAATCTTGAGTCAAATCTCCAGCGAGAAGCAATGAACTGAAAAGGAATCCATCGGAACATGCCTGGGCTGAAGCGTTGTGTGATATGGTCTCAATCGCGCTAAGGAAGCAAGCAGGCTGCCGACCATGAAGGAGTAACGGCCGCCGCCGGCCGCCGCCGCGTGGAAGGGACAGACGCCGCCACTGCGTGGGAGAGGCACGGGCGCCGCCGGCCACCGCCGCATGGGAGAGGCACGCGCGTGGAAGCCACGGGTGTCGATGTGTGATGTCGTGTCAGTGCGTGAAGGAGCGCACCAGGGATAAGCTGAAAGGGCTACGGCCTACGAGTGTTGGGCTAAGAATGGGCTCATAAAAGGCTACGAATAACTCTGTATACATTATTTTAATCATGGATGGGCTATTGAGTTTAACGTGCTAGCATTGGAACATAGCGTTTCGGTTAATTTCGGGAGTTCGGTCAACTGAGTCTAATGACCGAACACACCGAAGTAATTTCGGTTTTTGACAACTGCTAACCGAATAAATAACCAAAGCTTCAGTTCTCGGGTTTTTCGGCTTCGGTTTCGGGTTTTTCGGATCCGGTCTTCGGTCCTCGGTTTTTCTACCCACCCCTAGGTACCACCGAGTTTTATACTTCGGTATCACCGAGTTGGTCTCTTTAGGTGTAACGGTTGGATTTTTGGGGATGCCTATATATACCCCTTCAGCACCACCCACTCGAAAGAGAAGCACTCAGAACTATTCCATACTTGCCCCATCCAATTTTCTGAGAGAGAGCCACCTACTCATGTGTTGAGATCAAGCCATTCCACTCCATCCATATGAATCTTGATCTCTAGCCTCCCCAAGTTGCTTTCCACCAAATCAATCTCTTCCACCAAAGCCAAATCTGTGAGAGAGTGATTGTGTGTTGAGGAGTCTATCATCTTGAAGCACAAGAGCAAGGAGTTCATCGACATTACCGAGCCTATTACCTTTTGGAGGGTGGTGCCTCCTAGATTGGTTAGGTGTCGCCTGGGAGCCTCCTACTTCGTGTTGAAGAGTTGAACCAAGAAGTTTGTACGGGCAAGGAGATCGCCTACTTCGTGAAGATCTACCCATAGTGAGGCTAGTCCTTCATGGACGGAAGCCTTTATGGAATAGTCAAGGTTGCTACTTCGTGGACCCTTATGGGTGGAGCCCTCCATGGACTCTCGCGACCGTTACCCTCCATGGGTTGAAGACTCCATAAACATGGACGTACGATAGCACCACCTATCGGAACCACGGGAAAAATGTTCGTGTCTCCAAATTGCGTTTGATCTTCCTCCCTACCCTCTACTACATATGATTGTTGTTACTTTCCGCTGCTATACTCTTAGACATGCATGTATAGGGTGTACTTGAATTGCTATCATTGTAAAAATCTGCCAACACTTAAAATTGGGAAAAGGTAGAATTTTTATTTGCTCAAGTAGTCTAATCACCCCCCCCCCCTCTAGACATACTTTCGATCCTACAAGTGATATCAAAGCTTTGGTCTCCATTGCATTGGTCTCACAACCTAGGAGAGTATGGCGTCTAGTGAGGGAAATTATCACCGTAGAGGTCCGTACTTTGATGGCACAAAATTTGCTAGTTGCAAGCACAAAATGAAAATGCATATTCTTGGTCATAACCCTGCCGTTTGGGTTGCAAGGTGAATTCTTTTGTGATGGAAAGGAACCGGATCGTGAAGCGACCGCGGAAGAATTGAAGATGTTGCAATACAACGCTCAAGCATGTGACATTCTCTTCAACTGCCTATGCCCCGAAGAATTCAACAAAATCAACCGTCTTGAGAATGCCAAGGAAATTTGGGATACTTTGGTTGATATGCATGAAGGTACCGAATCCGTGAGAGAATCCAAGTTGGACGTTCTTCAAAGTCAGCTTGACAAGTTCAAGATGAAGGATGGTGAAGGAGTCGCAGAGATGTATTCTAGGCTAGCTCTCATCACCAATGAGATTGCCGGCTTAGGAAGCGAAGAAATGACCGACAAATTCATCATCAAGAAGATACTTAGAGCTTTGGATGAGAGATACGACACCGTGTGCACATTGATCCAAATGATACCCAACTACAAAGATCTCAAGCCTACGGAAGTCATTGGAAGGATTGTTGCTCATGAAATGACACTCAAAGACAAAGAAGAGCTTCACAACAAGTCTAGCGGTGCTTACAAAGCCACAAGTGATGCTCCCGCAACTTCAAGCGACAACCTTGTCACCAATGAAGAGATAAGCCTCATGGTCAAGAAATTCAACAAGTTCTACAAGAATAGAGGCAAAGAACGAAGCTCCAACTCAAGATATGAAGAGAAGCGTTCGTCAAGTCGTGACCGAAATTGCTACAATTGTGGGAAGCCCGGACACTACTCCAATGAGTGCACGGCTCCCTACAAACGAAGAGAAGAGTCACCTAGAAGACGAAGCTCAAGAGATGAATCACCTCGTAGAGAGAGAAGGAGTAGAGATGACCGTTATGAACGAAAACCCTCAAGGAGAAGTAGGGACTCGGAGAAGAAGGTCAAGTACACCAAGTGCTACTCAAGAAGAAGACATCAAGCTCACGTTGGTGAATGGGTTTCTGGCTCCGAATCCGACAACCGCTCCGAGAGAAGCTATCACTCCAACTCCGACTATATTCAAGATGAAGGTGTTGCCGGAATTGCACTAGTGACTACCAACTCCTATGATCTATTTTATTCACCAAATGAAGGGAGTGGAAGTTGCTTCATGGCTAAAGGCCCCAAGGTATCACACCCCGAGTATCTTGATTTCAATAGTGATGAAGATGACTTACTTGGAGATGATGACTTGCTCTTTGATAAAACTAGTGATGTTAGTCAAAATGAACTTGATAATTTTCATGGTAGTCATGACAAGTTGTGTGATGATGATAAGATGGAAATAGAACGACTAACTAAAGAATTAAACACTCTTAAGTTAGCCCATGAATCTACTCTAGAAGATCATAGAGAGCTTGTAAGGACTCATGAGAAGCTACGCTTCGAGAAGCTCACCTTGGAGCAAGAACATGAGTTTCTTAGAGCTATCAATGACGATCTCCGAAAGAAGACTTCATCTTATCTAGCCAAACGACTACTCTTGTCTACATTCATTCCACAAGTTAAGTCTAAGCAAACTAGTAACAAAGGCAAGAAAGGTTCTTCAATTAGTAGCAATAAAAATGATAAACCCAATGATATTGCTTCTAGTAGTTCTATTGATCCCACTAACACTTCTCTTAGCCAAGTTACACTTGAGCAAGAAAATGAACTTTTGAAAGGGATTATAGAGAAAGGTATCTACAAGAGTCTTGTCGGGTGTAAGCAATTTGAGGAGATTGTACGCAAGCACAGATGATACCGGAAGAACCATGGCATTAGCTACTTCAACGCAAATGGAGTTGAATGGGAAGAAGGTCAATACCCCAAGCCCAAGTTTGTTCCTCAAAGGGAGAAGTATGAACATACTCTTCCCAAGGGAACGAAAGCTCAAGATGACCTTCCACCACAAGACCACAAGCTCAAGGACAAGTACAAGCTTCAAGAGGACATTGAATCATATGAAGATGAATCCCAAGCTTTCGTGAAGTGGGTTCCCAAGGCTACTTCAAGCTCAACTTCTACAAGTGCCACTTCAACACCAAGGATCCCCCATCAAGTTGATGTGGGTCCCCAAGAAGAAGAACTAGAGAAGTTCTTGAGGGGTGACCCCGCCAATGAAATTCACTCACATTCATTTTTGGCAAGAAATAGTTGCAATCAACGTCAACGCCATGCAATAGTGCAAGGAGTCACACATTCCCTCGAAGGTAAGCAAGGGACAAGGTAATCAACAAATCCATGGACATCATCATGTATGCTTTGCACTCCATGTCCATAGATATCCTTGTAATTGTCTCTTGTGTGTTGGGACTAACCCATGTAGGTGAGAAGAGAAAGAAACAACAAGGATGCTCCCAACTCATGGTGATCTTCATCAACTTTGAGCATCCATCACTACTTCACCTACATGAAGTCTTCATCGACAAAACCCAAGGTTAGTTTATCCCTCTCAAGGGGGGATATCACATCAAGGGGGAGCTTTACTCTAAGACTTGAGTTAAAGCATCTCATAGCATGTGACAACATTAAATGCTTTATGTAAAAGTGGTAACCCCACTTGTGCTTAAACGATGGCTCCTAAGTCAATATACTCATATATAGATGACTCCGTCATCGCCAAAATGCTTGATAGATGCTAGTATGTATGTGCATGTTTGCCATGATTTCATTTGACATCTTATTGTGTGAGCATGTTGGTCTGCATTTCTTTATCCATTCGAGGACAACCAATTGTTGCTATTTGGATTTGGATTTTTCTTTTGCCAATTGGATGGACAAGAATGTCTAGGACCACTCTCTAGCTATCTATGCTTTCTCGTCTCATATTCCATTCTTGCTGCATCACAAAATTTGAACAAGGACTTACCGATCTCTCTGTGTGAGGAGCACTCGGAGTTCCGTATCGACAAGGACTGACCATTAAAACCTCCCAAGTGCATCTCGGTGGAACCAACAACAAATTCTCGGTCTCACCGATGCCTAGGGTTGATCTGGTTTTCAATCTCGGTAACACCGATTCCTTATTCTCGGTTACACCGAGTTTCCCTGTCAACTGACAGTTGAGAAACTCGGTGGCACCGACAATTTCGAACCGGTGTCAACGACAGCAAAGGGTATATTACCTGGCAGACCGGACTTTTGAAATTCAATCGCAAAAGTCTGTTTCCTCCAACCCTAAGTTGCCTCTCCGGACCCCTTGGTCGTCGCCCTTGCCTCCCCGTGCGCCTCCGCCGTTGGGAATCGTCGCCGTCGATGGAATCTTCACCGCCGTCGTCGCCTTTGCGGATCCTTCACCGAGTTAGGTATGGATCCGGCCCTCTTTTGCGCTCCCCTTCCGATTCATGCGCATTAGAGTAACTCTTATCGATAACCCACTAATTGCAATCCTCTCAATCCTCTAGAAACCTCATTAGCTTAGCGAATGAAAGATTTTTAGATCTAGCCGTCCGCAAGACCGAATATCGGTGACACAGAGTCAGAAAAATCGGCTCTATCGATTTTTGTTTTGGACTACTGAGGACAGTCTCGGTGAAACCGAGTGGCAATTTTCGGTGCAACCGAAATTGCTGCCAAGTTTCTGTAAAGAGGTCTATGCGTCTCGGTGGTACCGAAACTTTTGACTCAGTGACACCGAAATCCCTTTTTGCTGAAAGCTATATCTAAGGATTTCTTTGTTCAATCTTTGAAAAATCTCTGCATTTTGTGATGAATCAATCCTTCTGCCCCTCTATACTCTTTTCACAGGGTCAGAGATGTCAGGTTCTGATGATAGCCAAAATGACTTCAGAGAAGAGAATGTTGATATGAGCTCAGGCACTAGTCCTGAGGGGAGCTATGATGATGTACCTAGCTCACCAGATCTGCCCAAAGCTGCAACCCGGGCAAGAAGAAAGCTCAACTCAGATGAGGAGGATGAATATTTTGTACCCGACGAGCTGCCCAAGAAAGATACAACTGCCAAGAGCAATGCTGCTGCCACTTCATCCAAGATGAAGGCAATAAGGAAGGAGTATGCCAGTTCAGGATCAGTGAGAGCACCAGAGAGTGCTAGGGCAACAATGACTGTTGAGCCCTCAAGGAAATCAATGCCCAAGAAGGCTGGAGAGAAGAAAAGCAGAAAGAGAATCATACATGTTGTTGGTAGACAAATCTCAATGTATGAAGACCCAGCTGAGGCTGAAGCTGAGGAGGAGGAAGAGCCAGCTGCCAAGGCACCTCCTAAGAAGAAGAAGAAGTTGCTTGCTGATGCTATGACAAGCCAAGCTCCATCCAAGAGCAAGCCAGCTACTTCCAAGAAACCCACTGCTCCAAAACCCAAGAGGTTTTCCAGAGACATCCCAGCTGCTACCAAGAACAAGACTTCTACTTTCAGAGAAGCTGAGGAAGATACACAGTCTGTTTTGATGAAGCTAAGACCACACCTTCCAGAGCACAATGCCAACCATCCAGTTGTTGAGGACATGAAGAAGAGGAAGGATTCTGGTTTGAGAGAGTGGAGAGCAATTGATCCTTACTCTCAGCGGAGAAGGACAGCTGTAGACTACAAGTTCTACACAAAAGAACAACAAGACTTCTATGAGACAGTTTTGCTTGATAAAAGCCCTGCAGTGAGTGACATGAGATATGTGGATTGGAAGCACATCAAGGACAATGAATACTACTTTCCAAGTGTGCAAGATAACTTCCACTGCATTGGTATTGATGAGTTTGTTGGTAAGGAGTTCACTGCTTGGAACGACGAGATAATCATGCAATTTTACTCCACTGCACATTTCTATGGAGATGGTAGGATTGTATGGATGACAGAAGGCACCAGGTATGAATCCACAGTTAAGGAGTGGGCTGCCATCTTAGGAGATCGACAGGTGGAAGACGGCGACCTAGATGTGTACTCCGAGTCCAAGGCAAATCACAATGCCATGAAGAACATGTACAATGAGATCCCTGCTGCAAACTTGCCATCTCACAAGTTTGGATCCATTTACTTCCTCCAGGCTGGTCTACGCACGATCAACACCATCTTGAGGCATACCTTGATGCCTAAGTCTGGAGATGAGAAGATGATAAGAGGCTATTCTATCAACATGCTGCTCCATCTTGATCAACATACCAAATTCAGAGTGATGGACTTGATAGTTGAGACAGTGAAGAGGACAGCTGCAGATTAGAAGAGGTCATGTGGATATGCTCCTTATATTCAGATGCTTATCAACTCCAAGCTGGAGAAGCACATATATGCACTTGATCGACCACATTTGCCACTCTTGCCAGAGCTAGAAGACAATGATGTGGTGATGGACCCAGATCATCCCACCTCAGCTACAGCACAGGCACAGGCAGAGGCAGCCAGAGACACTAGTTCTCAGGTGCCAAAGACTAGGAGTGAGCAGATGGATCTTCTCCTTAGCTCTGTGCTCAGTATGCAGAAGGACATCAGAAACATCTTGAAGAACCATGAGAGCCTCTCGAGGATTGTTGATACCAAGTTTCATATTCTCAACAACAAGGTGGATGAGCTCACAGTGACTGTGAATGAGCTCAAGAAGGAAGTTGATGGCATGCCCAGTCCCCACACTACAGATGATGATGAGGATAGTCCACCTCTCAGGTCAGACACTCGGTTCAGGACTCAGGCCAGATCTGCTACAGTGCCAGTTCCTGGGACTAGACCTTCTTCATCAGCACCTGCCGCAGCTCCTTCAGCTCCTTCAGCTCCTCCAGTTGCTACTCCAACTCTGTCCATGACGTCTGCTGACATCTTCGATGATGCTGTTCTCTCGAATCCTTCATCAGCTACCGGAGGAGATCAGCCCCAGAAGAGCGCTTAGTTTTATACCTTTGAACTTTTTGGTAACTTGTTGCTGAAAGCACATTTGCTCCCTTGGTGGTTTTGGTAATTAATAACAACATATAAGTCATTGAACTAATGTTTCTACCAAGTACGTTTCAGGAAATGTTCAATGATAGGGATGGCAAAAGGACTAAGGAGATTGTGGAGATACCCCAAGATGCAAAGGAAATAGGTTGGCCAAGCTTCAAGCAAGAGGACTCTACATTTTATATTTGTGAGAAATCACTTTGAGTCCATACGAAAGCCAATACTATTAAAAGGGGGTAAGGTCTTGATTGGTGAACAATATGCTCATACGTGCACAAGTGACATTCGCCAAAAACACCCACAAGCTCTCCCACCAAAGTCTGTCCAGAGCCTAACACTCAAAATCGGTGCAACCAACATTCCCACTTCGGTACCACCGATTCCATACCCTAGACAGACTCAGCCAAACCCTAGCCACTTCGGTGCAACCGATTCCATACCGGTGCCACCGAGTTTAGGTTGCCAACTTTCTGTTACGCAAATTCACATTTTCGGTCCCACCGAGAATGTTGGATCGGCGTCACCGAGATTGGAAATCTGACCGTTGGTCACCTTATCGGTGCAACCGAGATTCCTATATCGGTCTCACCGAGATTCAAAAGTTGCCACCTTTTGGTCACTTCGGTACCACCGAGATTCACACATCGGTGTCACCGAGTTGGTCATTTTGTGTGTAACGGTTGGATTTTTGGAGATGCCTATATATACCCCTTCACCACCACCTACTCGAGAGAGAGAGCACTCAGAACTATTCCATACTTGCCCATCCAGTTTTCTGAGAGAGAACCACCTAGTCTAGTGTTGAGGTCAAGATCTTCCACTCCAATCATATGGATCTTGATTTCTAGCCTCCCCAAGTTGCTTTCCACCAATCCCATCTCTTCTACCCAGCCAAATCTGTGAGAGAGTGATTGTGTGTTGAGGAGTCTATCATCTTGAAGCACAAGAGCAAGGAGTTCATCGTCATTACCGAGCCTATTACCTTTTGGAGGGTGGTGCCTCCTAGATTGGTTAGGTGTCGCTTGGGAGCCTCCTACTGCGTGTTGTGGAGTGAACCAAGAAGTTTGTACGGGCAAGGAGATCGCGTACTTCGTGAAGATCTACCCATAGTGAGGCTAGTCCTTTGTGGACGGAAGCCGTTATGGAATAGTCAAGGTTGCTACTTCGTGGACCCTTATGGGTGGAGCCCTCCGTGGACTCTCGCGACCGTTACCCTCCGTGGGTTGAAGACTCCATAAACGTGGATGTACGATAGCGCCACCTATCGGAACCACGGGAAAAATCCATGCGTCTACAACTGCGTTTGATCTTCCTACCCTATCCCTTCTATACATGCTTGTTGTTATTTTCCGCTGCTATATACTCTTAGACTTGCATGTGTAGGGTGTACTTGACTTGCCATGAAATGCTAAAAACTGCCAACCCTAAAACTTGGTATAGGCAAAACTTTTATTTGGTCAAGTAGTCTAATCACCCCCCCTCTAGACATACTTTCGGTTCTACAAGTGGTATCAGAGCTTTGGTCTCCATTGCTTAGGTCTCACAACCTAGGAGAGTATGGCATCTAGTGAGGGAAGTTATCACCGTAGAGGTCCGTACTTTGATGGCACTAATTTTGCTAGTTGGAAGCACAAAATGAAAATGCATATTCTTGGTCATAACCCTGCCGTTTGGGCTGTTGTTCGTGTTGGCTTGCAAGGTGAGTTCTTTGCGGATGGACGGGAACCGGATCGTGAAGCGACCGCGGATGAGTTGAAGATGTTGCAACTAAATGCTCAAGCATGCGACATTCTATTCAACTGCTTATGCCCCGAAGAATTCAACAAAATCAGCCGTCTTGAGAATGCAAAAGAGATTTGGGATACTTTGGTTGATATGCACGAAGGAACCGAGTCCGTGAGAGAATCCAAGTTAGATGTTCTTCAAGGTCAGCTTGACAAGTTCAAAATGAAGGATGGTGAAGGAGTCGCAGAGATGTACTCTAGGCTAGCTCTCATCACAAATGAGATTGCCGGCTTAGGAAGCGAAGAAATGACCGACAAATTCATCATCAAGAAGATACTTAGAGCTTTGGATGAGAAATACGACACCGTGTGCACATTGATCCAAATGATGCCCAACTACAAAGATCTCAAGCCTACGGAAGTCATTGGAAGGATTGTTGCTCATGAGATGACTCTCAAAGACAAGGAAGAGCTACATCACAAGTCTAGCGGTGCTTACAAAGCCACAAGTGATGCTCCCGCAACTTCAAACAACAACCTTGTCACCAATGAAGAGATAAGCCTCATGGTCAAGAAATTCAACAAGTTCTACAAGAATAGAGGCAAAGAAAGAAGCTCCAATTCAAGATACGATGAGAAGCGTTCGTCAAGTCGTGACCGAAATTGCTACAATTGTGGGAAGCCCGGACACTACTCAAATGAGTGCACGGCTCCCTACAAAAGAAGAGAAGAGTCACCTCGAAGACGAAGCTCAAGAAATGAATCACCTCAAAGAGAGAGAAGGAGTAGAGATGATCGTTATGAACGAAGACCCTCAAGGAGAAGTAGGGATTCGGAGAAGAAAGACAAGTACACCAAGAGCTACACAAGAAGAAAACATCAAGCTCATGTTGGTGAATGGGTTTCCGGCTCCGACTCCGACAACAACTCCGAGAGAAGCTATCACTCCGACTCCGACTACAGTCAAGATGATGGTGTTGCCGGAATTGCTCTAGTAACTACCAACTCCTACGATCTATTTGATTCACCAAACGAAGGGAGTGGAAGTTGCTTCATGGCTAAAGGCCCCAAGGTATCACACCCCGAATATCTTGATTTTGATAGTGATGAAGATGATTTGCTTTGTGATGATGACTTGCTATGTGATAAAACTAGTGATGTTGATCAAAATGAACTTGATAATTCTCATGCTAGTCAAGATAAGTCAATTGATGATGATAAGGTGAAAATAGAAGAACTAACTAAAGAACTAAACACTCTTAAGTTAGTTCATGAATCTACTCTTGAAGATCATAGAGAGCTTGTGAGAACTCATGAGAAGCTACGCTTCGAGAAGCTCAACTTAGAGCAAGAGCATGAGTTTCTCAAAGCCATCAATGACGATCTCCGAAAGAAGACTTCATCTTATCTAGCCAAACGACTACTCTTGTCTACATTCATGCCTCAAGTTAAATCTAAACAATCTAGTAACAAAGGCAAGAAAGATTCTTCATCTAGTAGCAACAATAAAAATGCTAAATCCAATAATGTTGCTACTAGTAGTTCTATTGATTCCACTAATGATGTTTCTCTTAGCCAAGTTACACTTGAGCAAGAAAATGCTTTATTGAAAGGAATTATAGAAAAAGGTGTCTACAAGAGTCTTGCCGGATGTAAGCAATTTGAGGAAATTGTACGCAAGCACGGAGGATACCGGAAGAATCATGGTGTTGGCTACTTCAACGCAAATGGAGTTGAATGGGAAGAAGGTCAATATCCCAAGCCCAAGTTTGTTCCTCAAAAGGAGAAGTATGAAAATACTCTTCCCAAGGGGACAAGCACTCAAGATGACCTTCCACCACAAGACCACAAGCTCAAGGGCAAGAACAAGCTTCAAGAGGACATTGACTCATATGAAGACGAATCCCTAGCTTTGGTGGAGTGGGTTCCTAAGGCTACGTCAAGCTCAACTTCTACAAAGGCTACTTCAACACCAAGGATCCCCATCAACTTGATGTGGGTTCCCAAGAAGAAGAACTAGTAAGTTCTTGAGGGGTGACTCCGCCAATGAAATCCACTCATATTCATTTTTGGCAAGAATTATTTGCAATCAACATCAACTCTATGCAATAGTTCAAGGAGTCACACATTCCCTCAAAGGTAAGCAAGGGACAAGGTAATCAACAAATCAATGGACATCATAACATATGCTTTGCACTCCATGTCCATAGATATCCTTGTATTTGTCTCTTGTGTGTTGGGACTAACCCATGTAGGTGAGAAGAGTAAGGAAAACAACAAGGATGCTCCCAATTCTTGATGACCTTCATCAACCTTGAGCATCCACAACTACCTCACCAACATGAAGTCTCCATCGACAAAACCCAAGGTTAGTTTATCCCTCTTATGGGGGGATGTCACATCAAGGGGGAGCTTTACTCTAAGACTTGAGTTAAAGCATCTCTTAGTATGTGACAACATTAAATGCTTTATGTAAAAGTGGTAACCCCACTTGTGCTTAAACGATGAGTATGACCTATGATCAAGTACTCTTACTTGGCTCCTAAGTCAAATACTCATATATAGATGACTTTGTCATCGCCCAAGTGCTTGTTAGATGCTAGTGTGTTTGTGCATGTTTGTCATGATTTCATTCGACATCTTTATTGTGTGAGCATGTTGGTCTGCATTTATTTTCTCATTCGAGGACATCCAATTGTTGTTATTTGGATTTTGATTTATCTTTTGCCAATTGGATGGACAAGATTGCCTAGGACCACTCTTTAGCTATCTATGCTTTCTCACCTCATATTCTATTCATGCTGCATCACAAAATTTGAACAAGTACCTTTCGATCCCTCTGTGTGTGGAGCACTCGGAGTTCCGTATCGACGAGGACTGACCATTAAAACCTCCCAAGTGCATCTCGGTGGAACCAACCCCAAAATCTCGGTCTCACCGAATGCCTAGGGTTGATCTGGTTTTCATTCTCGGTAACACCGATTTCATATTCTCGGTTACACCGAGTTTCCCTGTCAGCTGACAGTTGTGGAACTCGGTGACACCGAAAACATAAAATCGGTATCACCGACAGTGGTGGGTATATATATGGTGGACCCCGACGCTTTGAAATTCCATCCTCAACCGTCGCGCCCCAAACCCTAAGCTGACGCCTTCGAGACCCCAGGTCATCGCCTTGTCTTCCCGAGCCTCTCCGCCGCTGGGAATCCTCGCCGTCGATGGGAATCTTCACCGCCGTCGCCGCCGTAGCGGATCCGCACCGAGCTAGGGTACGGATTCGACCTCCTTTGCGCCTCCCCTTCTGATTCTTGCGCATTGGTATTGTTTTCTCGATAAGCCATTGTTTGCACTGCCCCCAATCCACGAGAACATCCATAGTCTAGCGAATGATCGATTTTCTAGGGTTTGTCTTCCGCCCGACGAAACTCGGTAGAACCGAAGTGAGAAAATCGGTCCCACCGATTTTGTTTCTGTGTAGCTGAGAACTGTCTCGGTGAAACCGAGTATTCCTTTTCGGTCCCACCGAAAAGGGTGCCAAGTTTCTGTTAAAGAGGACAGTCAGTCTCGGTGACACCGAAATATTTGCTTCGGCCTTACCGATTTTCCTCTGACAGAATGCAAAACTTTGGAAATCTTTTGTTCAAATTTTCAAAAACCAGCTGATAATTTTGTGATGACTCATCTTCTTCTGCTCATCTATATTCTATTCACAGGGTCAGTATGTCAGATGCAGAGGACAGTCAGAATGACCTGAGAGAGCAAAGTGTTGAAATGAGTTCAGGCACTAGTCCTGAGTCTAGCTCCAGTTCTGATCCAGGCACCCCCAGTTCTCATGGGTTGCCCAAAGCTGCTACAAGGACAAGGAAGAAGCTGAACTCAGATGAAGAAGACTCAGATTTTGTGCCGGAAGAAATTCTTGCTAAGAAGCGAGAGAAAGCTGCAAATGAAGCCACCTCTTCAAGGAGGACTGTCAGCAAGGTCTATGCTAGCTCAGAAGCTATGAGAGCACCTGAGAGTGCTAGGGCTAAGATGACTGTTGAGCCCCCAAAGAAATCACTGCCTAAGAAGGCAGGTGAGAAGAAAGCAAGAAAGAGAATTATTCATGTTATTGGCAGAAGGACTTCCATGTATGAAGATCCAGAAGAGGCTGCCGGTGCTGATGCTGAGGAGGAGGAAGAACATGTTGAGAAGGCCCCTCCCAAGAAGAAACAAAAGAAGCTCATGTCTGATGCTATGCCAAAGAGCGGTACTTCCAAGAGTACCAAGTCTGCTGGAAAGAAGCCTGCTGCTGAGAAGCCTAAGAGGCTGTCTAGACACATTCCCGCATCTGAGAAGAACAAAGGGACCACCTCCAGAGTTGAGGATGATGATGCAATGTCAGCTTTAATGAAGCTGAGACCCCATCTTCCAGTTCATAATGCCAGCTACCCACTAGCTGAGGATATGAAGAAGAGGAAGGATACAGGTCTGAGGGCATGGAGAGCTGCTGATCCATATGCCCAGAGGAAGAAAACAGCTGTGGACTACAGATTTTTCACCAGAGAGCAACAGGATTTCTATGAGACTGTGCTCCTTGACAAGAGTCCAGCTGTGAGCGATATGCGCTATGTTGACTGGAAATTCATTGAAGAAAACAAGGACTATTTCCCTAGTGTCCAAGACAATTTTCACTGCATTGGTCTGGATGAGTTTGTTGGCAAAGAGTTCACTGCCTGGAATGACGAGATGATCATGCAATTCTACTCCACCGCTCATTTCTATGGAGATGGCAGAATTGTATGGATGACTGAAGGTGCTAGATACGAATCTTCTGTTGAAGAGTGGGCTACCATCTTAGGAGTCCCAGAAGCACAGGATGGTGACTTGGATGTGTACTCAGAATCCAAAGCGAGTCACAATGCTATGGCCAATATGTACAAGGAGATCCCTGCTGCTCATGTGAAGACTCACAAGCTAGGATCCATCTACTTTCTTCAGGCTGGCCTCCGCTCTATGAACACCATTCTGAGGCATACTTTGATGCCCAAGTCAGGAGATGATAAGATGATCCGAGGCTACTCCATCAATATGTTGATCCACCTTGACAGTCACACCAGGATCAGAGTCATGGATTTGATTGTTGAGACAATCAAGAGGGTTGCCGCTGATCAGAAGCGCTCTTGCTGTTATGCACCCTACATTCAGATGCTCATTAACTCCAAGTTGGAGAAGCACATTTTTGCTCTAGAACGTCCACATCTACCCCTACAGCCAGATCTCGAGGTCATGTGGATATGCTCCTTATATTCAGATGCTTATCAACTCCAAGCTGGAGAAGCACATATATGCACTTGATCGACCACATTTGCCACTCTTGCCAGAGCTAGAAGACAATGATGTGGTGATGGACCCAGATCATCCCACCTCAGCTACAGCACAGGCACAGGCAGAGGCAGCCAGAGACACTAGTTCTCAGGTGCCAAAGACTAGGAGTGAGCAGATGGATCTTCTCCTTAGCTCTGTGCTCAGTATGCAGAAGGACATCAGAAACATCTTGAAGAACCATGAGAGCCTCTCGAGGATTGTTGATACCAAGTTTCATATTCTCAACAACAAGGTGGATGAGCTCACAGTGACTGTGAATGAGCTCAAGAAGGAAGTTGATGGCATGCCCAGTCCCCACACTACAGATGATGATGAGGATAGTCCACCTCTCAGGTCAGACACTCGGTTCAGGACTCAGGCCAGATCTGCTACAGTGCCAGTTCCTGGGACTAGACCTTCTTCATCAGCACCTGCCGCAGCTCCTTCAGCTCCTCCAGTTGCTACTCCAACTCTGTCCATGACGTCTGCTGACATCTTCGATGATGCTGTTCTCTCGAATCCTTCATCAGCTACCGGAGGAGATCAGCCCCAGAAGAGCGCTTAGTTTTATACCTTTGAACTTTTTGGTAACTTGTTGCTGAAAGCACATTTGCTCCCTTGGTGGTTTTGGTAATTAATAACAACATATAAGTCATTGAACTAATGTTTCTACCAAGTACGTTTCAGGAAATGTTCAATGATAGGGATGGCAAAAGGACTAAGGAGATTGTGGAGATACCCCAAGATGCAAAGGAAATAGGTTGGCCAAGCTTCAAGCAAGAGGACTCTACATTTTATATTTGTGAGAAATCACTTTGAGTCCATAGGAAAGCCAATACTATTAAAAGGGGGTAAGGTCTTTATTGGTGAACAATATGCTCATACGTGCACAAGTGACATTCGCCAAAAACACCCACAAGCTCTCCCACCAAAGTCTGTCCAGAGCCTAACACTCAAAATCGGTGCAACCAACATTCCCACTTCGGTACCACCGATTCCATACCCTAGACAGACTCAGCCAAACCCTAGCCACTTCGGTGCAACCGATTCCATACCGGTTCCACCGAGTTTAGGTTGCCAACTTTCTGTTACGCAAATTCACATTTTCGGTCCCACCGAGAATGTTGGATCGGCGTCACCGAGATTGGAAATCTGACCGTTGGTCACCTTATCGGTGCAACCGAGATTCCTATATCGGTCTCACCGAGATTCAAAAGTTGCCACCTTTTGGTCACTTCGGTACCACCGAGATTCACACATCGGTGTCACCGAGTTGGTCATTTTGTGTGTAACGGTTGGATTTTTGGAGATGCCTATATATACCCCTTCACCACCACCTACTCGAGAGAGAAAGCACTCAGAACTATTCCATACTTGCCCATCCAGTTTTCTGAGAGAGAACCACCTAGTCTTGTGTTGAGGTCAAGATCTTCCACTCCAATCATATGGATCTTGATTTCTAGCCTCCCCAAGTTGCTTTCCACCAATCCCATCTCTTCTACCCAGCCAAATCTGTGAGAGAGTGATTGTGTGTTGAGGAGTCTATCATCTTGAAGCACAAGAGCAAGGAGTTCATCGTCATTACCGAGCCTATTACCTTTTGGAGGGTGGTGCCTCCTAGATTGGTTAGGTGTCGCTTGGGAGCCTCCTACTGCGTGTTGTGGAGTGAACCAAGAAGTTTGTACGGGCAAGGAGATCGCCTACTTCGTGAAGATCTACCCATAGTGAGGCTAGTCCTTCGTGGACGGAAGCCGTTATGGAATAGTCAAGGTTGCTACTTCGTGGACCCTTATGGGTGGAGCCCTCCGTGGACTCTCGCGACCGTTACCCTCCGTGGGTTGAAGACTCCATAAACGTGGATGTACGATAGCGCCACCTATCGGAACCACGGGAAAAATCCATGCGTCTACAACTGCGTTTGATCTTCCTACCCTATCCCTTCTATACATGCTTGTTGTTATTTTCCGCTGCTATATACTCTTAGACTTGCATGTGTAGGGTGTACTTGACTTGCCATGAAATGCTAAAAACTGCCAACCCTAAAACTTGGTATAGGCAAAACTTTTATTTGGTCAAGTAGTCTAATCACCCCCCCTCTAGACATACTTTCGGTCCTACAGTTGCCAAAGGGGGAGAAGATTTATAGATCATTAGGGCTTCGAGAGAGAGAGCGTTGCTTTTTATCGCTTTTCAAAACATTGATATCTTTTGGTTTGTTTGCTTGTGTTAAACTTTGTTGGTGTTTGATCATACACTTGATGTGTATTGCTACTATTTCCTATCCTTATGATGCTTATGAGATGATCATTCACCTTTGCTTGATTGTGTTGTGCTATGATATTCATTCTTATTATTCTCGCACACCACCAAGTTGTATGTGACATGAAAGAGTACCCCATGTACCTAATCGATTGTGCATTTGCATTAAAACGCAAATTCAAAATAATGTACAAATTTAGGGGGAGCTCTTGCTTATCACATACTTCTCAAAGCGACAATTATATTCATTGATTATATCATATGTCGAAGCTTTGATCTATATGTTGTCATCAATTACCAAAAAGGGGGAGATTGAAAGCACATTTGCTCCCTTGGTGGTTTTGGTAATTAATAACAACATATATGTCATTGAACTAATGTTTCCACTAAGTATATTTATGGAAAAGTTCAATGATGGGTTAGCAAAAGGATTGTGGAGAGACCCCTAGATGCAAGGAATTGGATTGGCAAAGCTTCAAGCAAGAGGACTCTACATTTTACTTTGTGAGAAATCACCTTGAGTCCATAGGAAAACCAATACTATTAAAACGGGGTAAAGTACTGTTGGTGAATGATACGTCTCCAACGTATCTATAATTTTTGCTTGTTCCATGCTGTTATATTATCATTCTTGGATGTTTTACAATCATTTTATTACAACTTTATATCATTTTTTGGGACTAACCTATTGACATAGTGCCAAAGTGCCAGTTGCTGTTTTTGCTTGTTTTTTACTTCGCAGAAAATCAATACCAAACGGAGTCCAATCGCGACGAAACTTTTTGGAGATTTTTTCTGGACCAGAAGACACCCAGTGGGGCAAACAACTGCCGGAGAGGTGGGCTGTGGAGAGCACAACCCACCAGGGCGCGCCAGGGGGGCCCCGGCGTGCCCTGATGGATTGTGCCCTCCTCGGCCCCCTTCCGCACCGCCTCTGATGCCTATAAATTCTCAAATATTCGGAAAACCCTAGAGGAGTCGACGAAACACAATTCCAGCCGCCGCAAGTTCTAGAACCGCGAGATCCAATCTAAACACCATCACGGAGTGGTTCATCTTCCTCATAGGTGCCTCTCCGATGATGCATGAGTAGTCCACCATAGACCTACGGGTCCGTAGGCAGTAGCTAGATGGCTTCTTCTCTCTCTCTTATGATTCTCAATACAATGGTCTCTTGGAGATCTATTTGATGTAAACTTTTTGTTGGGGAACGTTGCATGGGAAACAAAAAATTTCCTACGCACACGCAAGATCTATCCATGGTGATGAGCATCTACGAGAGGGAGAGTGGATCTACATACCCTTGTAGATCGCTAAGCGGAAGCGTTAAGAAACGCGGTTGATGTAGTCGAACGTCTTCGTGATTCAAATCGCCGAGCGTCCCGCGATCCCATCATGATCCGTCCCGCGATCAAATCACGAACCGTCTCGCGATCCTGATCACGGTCCTTCCGATCTAGCGCCGAACGGACGGCACCTCCGCGTTCAACACACATACAGCTTGATGACGCCTTCACCTCCTCGATCCAGCGAGCGATGGTGAAGTAGTAGATGAGTTCCGGCAGCACGACGGCGTGGTAACGGTGGTGGTGAAGAACAATCTCCGCAAGGCTTCGCCAAGCACTACGGAAACTATGACGGAGGATGAACTAGAGGGGCGGGGTTGCCGGCACACGGCTTGGGAATTCTTGATGTATTCCGGGTGCTAGCCCTGCCCCTCTATTTATATGTTGAGCCCTGGGGTCGAAACTTGGAGAAAGAGCCTCCTCAAAGTTGGTTTGGCCCGCAAGGCAAGAGTCCTGCTCGGACTCCAGGACTAGACGCCAGGGTTCTCGGCGTCTGGCCCTAGACGCCAGGGTTCCTGGCGTCTAGCCCTTGGCCTCCGCAAAACTCCTTTTGCACCTTCCTTAAAGCCTCGTGGGCTTTACCCCTTGGCCCATATAAAGTGTTTTTGTACCCGAACATTTCGGGAAACATCCGAAACCTCTTCCGGTGAATTCCGGAACCCTTCCGGAGACCAAACACTATTATCCCATATATCAATCTTTACCTCCGGACTATTCCGGAGTTCCTCGTCATGTCCGGGATCTCATCCGGGACTCCGAACAACCTTCGGTCACCAACATAATAACTCAACTATACTTATATCGTCACCAAACGTTAAGTGTGTAGACCCTGCGGGTTCGAGAACTATGCAGACATGACCGAGACACCTCTACGGTCAATAACCAATAGCGGGAACTGGATGCCCATATTGGCTCCTACATATTCTACGAAGATCTTTATCGGTCGAACCTCTATGTCAAGGATTCAGTTAATCCCGTACGCTGTTCCCTTTGTTTATCGGTATGTTACTTGCCCGAGATTCGATCGTCGGTATCTCTATACCTAGTTCAATCTCGTTACCGGCAAGTCTCTTTACTCATTCCGTAATACAAGATCCTGTGGCTAACTCTTTAGTCACTTTGCTTGCAAGGCTCATTGTGATGTTGTATTACCGAGTGGGCCCTGAGATACCTCTCCGTCACATGGAGTAACAAATCCCAGTCTTGATCCATGCCAACCCAACAGACACCCTCGGAGATACCTGTAGAGCACCTTTATAGTCACCCAGTTACGTTGTGACGTTTGATACACACAAGGTATTCCTCCGGTGTCTGTGAGTTGCATGATCTCATGGTCATAGGAACAGATACTTGACATGCAGAAAACTATAGCAATAAACTGACCCGATCATATGCTATGTTTATAGTTTGGGTCTTGTCCATCACATCATTCTCCTAATGATGTGATCCCGTTATCAAATGATATCTCATGTCTATGGCCAGGAAACCTTGACCATCTTTGATCAACGAACTAGTTAACTAGAGGCATACTAGGGACACAGTGTTGTCTATGTACCCACACATGTATTTGAGTTTCCAATCAATACAATTATAGCATGGATAATAAACAATTATCACGAACAAGGAAATATAATGATAACCAATTTATTATTGCCTCTAGGGCATATTTCCAACACTTTTGCGGTGTGTTTCTTGGGATCCGATGAATTTTGAGTTCATGATCAGTTTCTATCCATGAATATTATTTGAGTCTTCTTTGATCTCTTATATGCATGATTACTTATATCCTCGTATTTCTTCTTTGAATCTTTGGTTTAGTTTGGCCAACTAGATCGATTTTTCTTGCCATGGGAAGAGGTGCTTTGTGATGGGTTCAATCTTGCGGTGTTCTTTCCCAGTGACAGAAGGGGCAGCAAGACACGCATGTATCGTGGCTATTAAGGATAACAAGATGGGGTCTATTCCTACATGAATAGATCTTGTCTACATCATGTCATCGTTCTTATTGCATTACTCCGTTTTTCCATGAACTTAATACACTAGATGCATGCTGGATAGCGGTCGATGTGTGGAGTAATAGAGGTAGATGCAGGCAGGAGTCGGTCTATCTATCTTGGACGTGATGCCTATATAATGATCATCGCCTTGGATATCGTCATGACTATTCGATTTTCTATCAATTGCCCAACAGTAATTTGTTCACCCACCGTGTGCTATACTCATGAGAGAAGCCACTAGTGAACCCTACGGCCCCCGGGTCTACTTTTCCATCATATTGCTTTCCGATCTATCTTTTTGCAATCTTTGTTTTCAGATCTACAAAACCAAAAACCCAAAAACATATTGCTGCATATTTACCCTTTTTATTTGTGTTCTTGAGAGATCTATCTGTCCTATCTATCACTACCTAATCTATCTTATTATCGTAGAGAGGTTGACAACCTCTCTTTCGCGTCGGGTTGCAAGTATTTGTTGTTTGTGTGCAGGTGCTGCTTATTGGGTGGTGGTGATCCTCCTACTGGTTCAATAACCTTGGTTTCATAACTGAGGGAAATACTTACCGTCGTTGTGCTGCATCATCCCTTCCTCTTTCGGGAAATACCGACGCAGTCTCAAGCCACGTCAGTGAACAATATGCTCCACGTGCACAAGTGATAGTCACCAAAAACACCCACAAACTCTTCCACAAAAGCATGTCAAAGCCTATCATGAAAATCGGTGCTACCAATTTTTCCCACTCGGTCCCACCGATTCCCACCTCAGACAGACCCATGCCAAACCCTAGATCTTCGGTGCAACCGATTCTGCTTCGGTGCCACTGAGTTCAGCTTGCCAACTTTCTGTTACCTCGATTCTTAAAATCAGAATTTCCGAGATTTTGAATCGGCGTCACCGAGTTGTGGAAACTGACCGTTGGTCACCTAATCGGTACTGTCGAGATTTTTGTATCGGTCTCACCGAGATTCAAAAGTTGCTACCTTTGGAGCAACTCGGTAGCACCGAGTTTTATACTTCGGTGTCACCGAGTTGGTCACTTTAGGTGTAACGGTTGGATTTTTGGGGATGCCTATATATACCCCTTCACCACCACCCACTCGAAAGAGAAGCACTCAGAACTATTTCATACTTGCCCCATCCAATTTTCTAAGAGAGAGCCACCTACTCATGTGTTGAGATCAAGCCATTCCACTCCATCCATATGAATCTTGATCTCTAGCCTCCCCAAGTTGCTTTCCACCAAATCAATCTCTTCCACCAAAGCCAAATCTGTGAGAGAGTGATTGTGTGTTGAGGAGTCTATCATCTTGAAGCACAAGAGCAAGGAGTTCATCGACATTACCGAGCCTATTACCTTTTGGAGGGTGGTGCCTCCTAGATTGGTTAGGTTTGGCTTGGGAGCCTCCTACTTCGTGTTGTGGAGTTGAACCAAGAAGTTTGTACGGTCAAGAAGATCGCCTACTTCGTGAAGATCTACCCATAGTGAGGCTAGTCCTTCGTGGACGGAAGCCGTTATGGAATAGTAAAGGTTGCTACTTCGTGGACCCTTATGGGTGGAGCCCTCTGTGGAATCTCGCGACCGTTACACTCCGTGGGTTGAAGACTCCATAAACGTGGACGTACAATAGCACCACCTATCGGAACCACGGGAAAAATCTTCGTGTCTCCAAATTGCGTTTGATCTTCCTCCCTACCCTCTACTACATATGCTTGTTGTTACTTTCCGCTGCTATACTCTTAGACATGCATGTGTAGGGTGTACTTGAATTGCTATCATTGCTAAAATCTGCCAACACTTAAAATTGGGAAAAGGTAGAATTTTTATTTGCTCAAGTAGTCTAATCACCCCCCCTCTAGACATACTTTCGATCCTACAGTATGATGTGTAAAGAACTGGCGGAGGATATGTGAGAGCAGATTGGTGATCTGGTGGAGGTGGACACTGGGGAGGATGGGACGGCGGTGGCGCAGTGCCTGAGAGTTAAGGTTCGGATCAGGTTCAAGGAGCCTCTCATGAGTAGCATGTTCCTAGATGATGAGGAGGACGCAGACGGGGACACAATTGTGAAGGCCAATGGGGGAAAAGAGGAGGTGGAACCAAAGAACTGGTGTCGCTTCCAATATGAGTTCCTGCCAGACTTCTGCTACATTTGCGGCATCATGGGACATACAGATCGTGAGTGCAGTACAAAACTAAAGAGGGGGGAGGCTGCTGAGTACGTGAGATGGCTTCGCTACATCCCAGAAGGGCATCAAGGTTTCAATGATAGGAGGCGACAGGCTGATGATTATGAAGGGGGTGCAAATCGAAGGAGGTATGGGTGGACTAAGAGCAGTGGCAGGTCAGGAAGTGATAGATCATCTTGGAGGAAAAGCGGAGATAGGTTGGCTCATGATGGCAATCGGGTGGGGCAGAGTACAACGGGGAGGAAATCACTAGCCCCCTAAGAGTAAAGAATGCAGAGAAATCAAACCCAACAGGGAGACCGGAGGTAGCGAAACAGCTAGAGTTCCAAAATGTGGGCGGGGGCTCCGACAGTCAGGGAGAGCTGGAAGGAGGAAATGCTCGGGTCGGACTGAAATCCCAGGTAGATAGAGTGAGTGGCAGGGAGGAAGGAGAGGAGAAGGGAGAGGGTAGTAAGGAAGAGAAGGGAGTGGTCTCGGGAGTAGAGCATGGAAACGGCTTACCCGTGGAACGGAAGGAGGGTGTGCAGCAGAGCACTAAGGGGAAAGGCGAGAAGTACAAGAAGAAGGGGGGGGAGGAAGGGAGCTGGGGAGTGGAGCTGTTGTGGCGTTGGAGAACAAGAAGGGGGGCGTGATGCTATCGGATGATCTTAACCCGGAGAGTAAGAAGTTTAAAACAGTGGAGCGAGTTGTAGTGGGGGAGGGGAGTACAAATACAAATGTAGCGGGGCTGGCGGACCAGCCCTGCGTATCCCAATGAGGCTAATCTCATGGAATTGCCGGGGGTTGGGGAACGGCCCGACAATTCGCGGTCTTCTGGAGCTCCAGAAGAAGGAAGACCCTGATGTTTTGTTCCTGTCAGAGACAAAGATGGAGCAGCGGAGATTGGAGTGGCTGAGGTGGAAAATGAACATGACTTGTTTAGTGGTGAAGAATTGTGAAGGACAGAGTGGAGGTCTGGATTTGTTCTGGAAGAAAGAAGTGGATCTGAGCATGGTTGGATTTATGTCAAAATACCACATTGATGCAGAAATTACCGAGGAGGACAGGTTTTGTTGGAGGTTTACGGGCATCTATGGAGAGCCGAAGAGGAGCGAAAAGGATAAAACATGGTGCCTCCTAAGGAATCTGAAACAACAGAACACCAAACCAGGGCTCTGCGCCGGTGACTTTAACGAGGTTTTGCACAACTGGGAAAAGGAAGGAGGACCCCCTCGTAGTCAGGCATGCATGGATCGGTTCAAAGCTGCACTTGAAGTATGTGAATTGGGGGACCTTGGATTCACCGGAGATGTTTTTACTTCAAGGAACAACAGCCACACAACGTGTGACTTTGTGAAGGAGAGGCTGGACAGGGTAGTGGCTACAAAGAGCTGGTGTGACCGCTTCGCAGCTTGTAAAGTGATCAATGGCGACCCCCTTCATTCCGATCATAGACCAGTCATTGTAGACACAGTGGGGGCAGTAGCAGCTCGGAAGGGGAGCGTATATAACCACATGCCTCAGTTTGAAGCGGGCTGGCTGAATGAGGAGGGGTTTAGGGAGATCGTCCAGCAAGTGTGGGAGAGGGAGAAAAACATCGGAGGGAAGGAGGTGGCGGGAGCTGCGAAGGGGGTGATGAAGGAGCTGTTCGATTGGAGTAAGAATGTACTAGGGGACCTAGAGAAGAGAATACACAGGCTCAAAAAAGAACTAGAGGCGGAAAGAAGAAAGGGCATTGGAGAGGAGCAGGTGAGACGAGAGCACATGCTAAGATTCAAACTTAGTATATTGGAGGAGCAACAAGAAACCTACTGGAAACAACATGCACACGTGAACTGGATGAAAGGGGGGGACCGAAACACCAATTTTTTTCATGCGGTAGCATCGGATAGGAGAAGGAGGAATAGACTTAAGAAGCTTAGAAGGGAGGATGGCACTGTGGTGGAGAGGGAGGAGGAGATGAAGAAAGTTGTAACTAATTATTTTCTGAATCTTTTCACTTCCCACGCAGGAAACCATCACGATGAGCTGATGGCACGAGTTGGGCAGCGTGTTACACCTGCTATGAACGCCCTGCTACAGAAGGAATACACACGAGAGGAAGTGTATGAAGCCTTACAGAGCATTGGTGACCTTAAAGCCCCTGGTCCGGACGGTATGCCAGCAGTATTTTACAAGAAATGTTGAGACATTGTGGGTGATGACATTGTTGTTGAAGTCCTTGCGGTGCTTAACGGGGGTCAAATGCCACAGGATGGAATGAGACATGTGTTGTTCTGGTGCCTAAGGTGAAGAACCCGGATCGGATGAAAGATTTAAGACCCATTAGTCTCTGCAATGTGGTGTACAAGCTGGTCTCAAAGGTGTTAGCAAACCGCCTTAAACAAATTCTCCCTGATATTATCTCTCCAAACCAGAGTGCATTTGTGCCGGGTCGGCTAATCACTGACAATATACTGCTAGCATATGAATGCACACACTTCATGCAAAACAAGCGTGGGGGCAAGGAGGGATACGCCGCGGTCAAGCTGGACATGAGTAAAGCCTATGATCTCGTCGAATGGATCTTTCTGGAAAAGATGATACGAAAGCTTGGCTTTGGGGAGGAGTGGATCAACAGAATCATGTTATGTGTAACATCGGTATCCTATAGGGTCAGGGTGAATGGAGAGTGTAAGGATGTGATTGTACCACAGCGAGGGTTGAGACAAGGTGATCCCCTATCTCCATACCTGTTTCTTATTTGTGCCGAAGGGTTCTCATCCCTGTTGAATGCTACTGAAGCGGATCGGACACTTAAGGGCTTGCGAGTTTGCAACGGGGCCCCGAGCTTCAACCACCTATTATTTGCGGATGACTCACTAGTACTCATGAAAGCTTCGCGTGCGAGTGCTACGTCGCTGCAAAACATGCTACAGTTATATGAGGTCTGCTCGGGACAAGTGGTAAACTACGACAAATCATCTGTCATGTTCAGCAAAAATACAAGAAATGTGAGGAGACATGAAGTGTTGAGTACACTGAATATTAGAGCTGAAGCAAAGACAGAGAGATATCTCGGGCTTCATGTGTATGTCGGACAAGCGAGGAAGCAGGTGTTTGAGTATCTAAAAGAAAGAATATGGCATCGTATCCAGGGGTGGCAAGAGAGACTACTGTCAAAAATGGGGAAAGATGTGCTAATCAAAGCTTGTGCGCAGGCTATTCCCACCTTTCCAATGTCTTGCTTCGATCTGACAAAGACTCTATGTGAGGAAATAGGCATGATGATATGCCGCTTCTGGTGGGCAAAGCAGGAGAGGAACAACACTATGCACTGGCTCAGCTGGGACTTATTGACGACACCAATGAAGGATGGAGGATGGGGTTCCGAGATATATATGGGTTTAACATTGCCATGCTAGCGCGACAGGCATGGCGTATGCTTAATGAACCAGAGTCCCTCTGTACGAGAGTCTTGAAGGCAAGATATTTTCCTCGTGCATCCATTCTCGAGGCGGAGGCACACCCAGGCATCTTGTATACCTGGCGCAGCATCTTGAAAGGGGTGGCACTGCTGAAGCAAGGGCTGGTATTCAGAGTTGGCGATGGAACCTCCATTAAACTCTAGACGGATCCTTGGTTGAATAGGGAGGGAGTGAGAACCCCAATGACTCCAAGAGGTGGTTGCTTACTGACAAGAGTTTGCGAGCTAGTGGACCCGGATACACATTTGTGGGATGAAGCATTGGTGAATGATATTTTCTTGCCGGAGGAAGCAAAAATTATCCTGGCTACACCGGTGAGAGACGAATGGGAGGACTTCTATGCTTTATATCTTGATAATAAGGGGGTTTTCTCTGTAAAATCTGATTACAAAATTTATATAAAGAGAAGAGATGCAGTGGTGCCGGGAAGCTCAGCCATTCAACCACATCGCTGGGAGTGGTCTGACATATGGAAAATGTCGTGCCAACCTAAGACGCAGCTGTTCATATGGCGTTTTGCCCACAACAGCCTAC
The DNA here is from genome assembly GCA_039707655.1 of Elymus sibiricus. Taxonomy (NCBI): domain Eukaryota; kingdom Viridiplantae; phylum Streptophyta; class Magnoliopsida; order Poales; family Poaceae; genus Elymus; species Elymus sibiricus. The sequence goes on from CM077665.1 coordinate 485,680,631, forward strand.
CACGGAAACTAAATATGAAGCGGCGAGGTATTGACTGTGAGACTCTGTGTGTCTCTTGCAAGCGGTTGGATGAGGATGGCGCCCACCTTTTCCTAAGATGCAAACAAGTGAAGCAAGTGTGGCGGATGCTGCAACTCGAGCGGGTTCGGGAGCAAATGTGCACCTGTCCAGAGGCCCACGCAGTCATGCATGTTTTATTCCAGTTGCCTGAGGACAAACAAATCCTTGTTGTTTGTCTGCTGTGGAGATGGTGGACAAGGAGGAACAGACTGAATGCAGCTGAAAATACAGGACCGATGGAGAGCTTGGTTGCAGAGATTAATCATTGGGCCATGGATTCCCTCGCCCTCTGTAAAACACCTCGTACTCAAGCTGCTCAGAGTCAACCAACAGTGTGGTGCAAGCCTGCAACTGGTCACCTGAAAATCAACTGTGATGGGGCCTATGTGGCGACACAGGGTACATGCGGATGGGGATTTGTAATCAGGGATCACGAGGGCGACGTCCGAGGATCTGGAGCAGGTTGTCTGCGGCATGTAGCCTCCCCGCTGCGGGCGGAAGCAGAAGCGTGTGCTATGGCACTGGAGGCTGTCGTAAATTGGGGTATGACGAGCGTACAAGTGGAGCTGGACTGTCAGGTGCTAGTCAAGGCCCTGAGTAGTAATGTAGCGGACCTAGCCCTGGAAGGAATCTTGTTTCGTGAAATACGCTCCTTTGCTCGACTGAACTTCAGTAGCGTCTCTTTTTCGTTTGCCCCAAGGGCATGTAATAATCTAGCCCTTGCTTTAGCTGCTTTTGGTGCTCGGCGCCAAATAGATCAGGAAGTTTGGTCAGAGGACCTTCCAAACGATGTAAGTGTTCGGTTGGCCAGCACCTTGGCTGGACCAGTATAATCTATGGAATCGCTGTGTTCCAATTCAAAAAAAAAGAAGGAAACCATATACGGCATCATTTTCACCATCTTGCTGGTAACAGTTGTGAAAGACTAATGTGTGCTTTATGTTTATGTTTATGATGTGTGCCCATATTGCTCTACATGACTACATCTTCAAATGACACGTGACGATCAAATAGCAGATATAAACAGCATGAGGAGCTCTTTTGGACAAAAATATTATAGACAAATGAGGCGGGCATCGAAATTCAAGAGGCGGGATGGATGTTTTTACTACAATTTAAATAAATGTATTAAAGTGCCTTAATATGTACTCCCTCCGTTCGAATATATTTGTCGAAGAAATGGATAAAAATGGATGTGTGTAGAACTAAAATACATCTAGATACATCTAGTTTTGTGAGTAGTACTCTTGTGGGTTGTCTGTAACGGTTTTCACACAGTTTGATCAACGTGGGAAATCTTTTGCTTGATTAAAAAAACATATGGACAACTCTCTTTTTCTTAATTGACCGACGAGGCAAATATGTTTCCTTCATTTCAAGAAAACATCTGGACATGATAACATGAAGTGGAAGAGGCGAGATGAATTTATTTGTTTGCCAAGAAGAAGAATATGTGCTTCTTTTTCCATTTTGGTCCGCTTGGAGGATTTTTTTTGCCACATATGCATGAATATAGCTAGGAATGGCACTTATCCAGTTTGAATACGGATGGAGCCACCTAATACCCTTACCCGTCCTCCTTGAGCTTACTCATCACCTGTATCCATACCCCAACGGGTACAATTTCCCCTGTAATCATCCCCTGACAGGGCAAATGGGTACTCGCGGGTAAAAATAACCATGTTTGCAAAGCACCAATTGAGGAGCACATAGTCATAAACAACAACATATAATCAAAGTTTATACACAACAACACATATCATGTCAAGAGTATAAACTTATGAACAAGAGCACATCATGAACAACACATTCTAATAAATGACATCACTTTCTCATAGACAACAACACGCATCCATAAACAACAACACACAGTCATACATTTTTAGATAACAAATTCACGACAAAGTGTAAAGGTAATTTGGCCGTACTTGTGAGATATTATACGGGGCATGGCTAAACAGATATCGCTTATATAATCCCATACCCATACCCACTCTATCTGATGGGTTTAAGGTTTTCCTATTTATATATCCATGAATAAATTTTTGTTTCATACCCTTGCCCTAATAAGGGTTTTACCGGGTATCCATTACCATCCCTGAATATAGCAATCAAGAATGATGTACATGACCGGTCGACGGCTAGTTAATACATTGTCTCCAAGTGTTTCACCATAGTCCAGTTCACTTTAGAAACTTGTGTTTTCTTCTTCCCATTTATTGATGCATAACACGTAAATGCTTCTTCAAGTTCTCATTCAATTTTATAGATGAAAAGGAAGCTTACAACGAGAAATACCCTTTGGCTCTTGGTGTATATACACCTGATATGAGGGAAATAATAGTAATCATGAAAAAAAAATCCAAAACGTTTTTAGATATTATCTTGACATCCTTTTGTACTCGTATAACTATTTTCATGAAGAAAAAAAAACATTGATATCAAAGGAAAATTCAAGGGCAAAAAATGTAAATAGTAACTTATTTATATTGTTATTTATGTTTTTCCCACCAATTATACCATGAAATTATTCCTTGGCCAATTTTTTATACAAGTACAATAGAAGGTCAAGTTTATTTGAAAAAATGATTTTTTGACCTTTTTGTAGTTACTATTTTTTCCATATATGGTGCATATATACTCACAAGAGCCAAACGTTTCCATCCAGCTCCCGGCGGGCTATCTTTGACTGATACAGGCTTTCATCAATAAGCTGAGTACGTTCTCCATAATGAATAGTAAAAAACAATACTACCAAAATTTAGAAAAAATCTGAATTTTTTTGGTAAACTTTAACAGATTTTTCATGATACTGCAAAAAATTATCATGAATGGGTATTCGTGGAAGTCGTGGCAAAAAGATAAAATTGATACCCAAAAAATTCTATTTTTTTGAAAGCATGTTGGAGCCCTAATTTTGTTTTTGACATGACTTCCGCGAATGTCATTTCATGATGAAACTTATCATGCACACAAAACATTTGTCAAAGTTAGCGAAAAAAACTCTGGATTTTCAAATTTGTTTTTCATTATCCGATTGTACTATTCACCCAACCTCATTTTTTTACCTAAATGATAACGCCCACAAGTGTGGCACGAGGCAACATGGTCTACACGCCTCCATAACTATCCATTTTGTCACATCAAACATATGACATCAGCGAAATCATTTTGATTTTTTTACTTAAAAATGTTTTATCTCTTAAATAAAAAATCCAATTTAAAATTTATTTTCATCATTAAATCCTTTTCGACGAGATCTTCAAAACTAGAGCCCATATTGATATGTTCCAACGACCTTTTTTCTGGGTGAAAAGTTGCCATAACGTTTACACTGAAGTTACCATAGTGTTTACAATAAAGTTGCCACGACATGTTTCTTCTACTTTTTTCTTCTAGATTTAAAGCTATCATTGTATTTCAACTACTTTTCACGGCAATTTTAATTAATTGACCAAGGCAAATTTAATTCGATAATCATGGCAAGTTTTAGTAATTCATCATGGCAAATTGAGTTTATAGATCATGATAATTTTAGTATTTTGACCATGGCAATTCTAGTATTTTGAACATGAAAAAAAAATGTATGAATCGTGGAAAATTTTAGCGCATGTATCATGACAAATTTAAGTAATTGACCATGGCAATTTTAGTTGATGATTCATTGCAAATTTGAATCATTGACCAATGCATTTTTAAAGTGATTGACGATAGATTTTTTTTACTTATGAACCACGTTAAAATTATTTCATGGATCATGGTAAATTTTAGTAATTCATCATGATAAGTTTAGTTTCTTAATTCCTTTTTTATAACATGTCAAAAATTACTTTAAACGTAGAAGAAAAGGTAGTTGAAATATATCATGGCAACTTCAGTGTAATCATAATGGCAATTTATGTGTAATGACAACTTTTAACCAAAAAAAGTCATCGAAACATATCGATATGAGATCTAGTTTTGAAGATTTCGTCGTGATGAATTTAATGGTGAAAACGGTTTTTTAATTGGATTTTTTATTTAAGAGATAAAACATTTTAAAAACTGAGAAGACGAAATATTCATGCTGATATCATCAGTTTCGTCACATGTATATGCATGCGGTGACATGACCCAATCTGTGGTCATGGGGCATGTGATCGGGTGTTACTCCCACCACACGTGTGGTGATTATCGGCGTCCTTTTTTAAAAAAAGAGCTCGACGGTAGAAGAGGACTTATGCCATACGCATGACTTTTTTAGCAACAGACTTATGCGGGTCATGGGGTCGATGCTAGAAACCAGTCAACTAAATTTGAAATTTGGGTCAGTCGACTGCTTTTAACCGTTCGATGGAAAACCGATGGTTGGTTATGTGTCTTCAACATCCAGCCACCCTCTTATCCTTCGAACCGAAGAGCGAGCGCCGGCCTTGCCGCTGCCCCCGACATCCCTCTAGCACCAGGCCCCATCAGTTTTTTCTCCGGCAAACTTGCACCACAGCCCCACCGCTGTGAGCCCGTGACCCACCACCCTCGTTCTTTTGCCCCCACCCTAAGATAGATCATGGGGAACAATATACTAGTAGTTATCAATTGACTTGTGATGTACGTACTAATCTTTCTAGAACAGTGTATATGGTGGTAGTAATCATTAACCAGAGAGATCCTGCTAAAACTGTGGTACGAGGGCGAGGCGCGTGTGCATCTAGAGATACGGAGTAGTTGGCAGTGGCAGGGAGACACCGTCGTTTAACCCGATCAGGGTACCAGCACCCATCCCCCCCCCCCCCCCCCCCCCCCCCGACACACACACACAATCTGGCAAGCAGATCGATCCGCTGTATGCGTCCAGCTTGCCGGCCGCTGACACTCTAAAGTCTAAAGCATACAGTGCCGTGCCGGAGGCAAATCTGGCAGGGCCCCGTGGCCAGACCGCCCATGAGAAGCGAAGCAGGTTGAACATGGCCACACGGTACTCTGGAGGACGAGGGAAATGAAACGAGGCACGTCGGCGCATGTGATGTACTCCCTCTGTAAACTATCTAAACGCTCTTATATTAGTTTACGGAGGAAGTATACATGGCCATAGTGTTTATCATGATTTGGCATCGTCGCGCGTCACGGCGGATTCACAACCGTACAAACACATGCACTCATGGAGCGCGCCTACAAGCGGATAAGACTGCACGCACGTACGACCGCAGCGCCGGGTCGACCGGACCGGACGCTGCGCCGCTTGCTCTGAACTTGGAGATGAGCCCATGCATCATGCATGCACGGCATTGGCTGGCGCACGGCGCCATGGAAGGGACTTGTGATTTGTATCCGCGTCCCCTATGTGGTTGTGGTGTGGTGTGGGCGTGACTACCGCCGTTCCACCGATCGGTCATGTATGCAGTGGCGGAGCGTGACCAAACCAGGGGGAGAACACAAATATATGCATGAAAAAAAGCACTAATTCATAGAATAAAAAGGGGTAATTTAATTACCAACTAACCATGTCATCAGTTCACATAATTGACCGTATAACTATATCAGAACACACAATGTAAGGGATGTATATCTTATTCACACAATGGCACAGATAAAACAGATATGACATGTTCAGACAAACTTGGGCATTGTGGGCAAGGAAATTTGTTGCTCCCACAGAAAAGATCACACCTAATAGTGACTACCAATGCTAAATTAACAGGATCTGATGGAGATTTAACAATTTCCTCATCCCCTTTTCTTTATAAAAATCACTGCATGTTGTTTCCCCATTGCTGTGTAAATGAGAAATTCAAAATGCACAACGCATCAAAACTTGGTGGACACTACTGCGTTGGACATCAAAATTTTCAAGCACGGAGAAGCCAAAGGACTCGAGGAGGAAGTCAGCCGTGGGCGTGCCGTGTGCATCCACTCCAACGCGCCGTGAGTCGAGTGGTGAAGAAGGTTAGAAGGGGATTGAGTTCTTTCAGGAGGAGTTGACTGCAGGTCAGTAGTAAGGATAAGCTACCAGGTTGCCGGTGGCCAAGCACGGAGGCTCGAGGTGGCCGGAGGGAACTGCCTCCTGAATCGCTCTATCTGCTAATGGCCGGGCTGGGCCTGAGCATCGATTATACCTGGTAAAATTAGTTTTCGCTTTTGTAAGGGGGGGTCGTGACCCCGTTTGGCCTACACCACGCTCCGCCAGTGCATGTATGGGCAGAGCGCGCGAACCATGTATGCATGCATATCGACGCAGCTAGCAGCTAGCAGCTGGTCATTTCATTTGGATGAACCACGGCTGTTAGGGCATATCCAGCGCTGATCATTACATGAACGATATCAAACGTTCACGGACACATTCGAACATGTTCGTGGATGGCTGGCCGGACGGAGGCCAGTCAGTCAATCGGAGTCACCAAATATTCACTCCTTGTTCGGTCTCCTTCCTTTGACATGAATATCTAGACAACAGCAGTTTAATCCGAATATTGTCTTTGGAGGCCGAGCTCCATGGAGCTCGGTTTTAAAAAAATCGAATTTCATCAAATTTCATATCTTTTACATTTCAATTTTTTTTGAAACAAATCACAGATATACATGAAGGCATAACACACATGAGCGTAAATTTTCAGGGAAAAATACGTTGAAATGAGGGCTGTGCAAAAAAGACAAATCTTGGGCTTTTTAACACGTGATACTCCCAGGCCATGAATTTGTCATTTTTGTACAGGTTGCATTTCAATGTTTTTCATCCTGAAAAATTCGGCCTTTATGGAGGCCAAATTTCAAATGATCAAAATTCGAATTTGCACGATTCAAAAAAATTGAGAAAAAAATACACCATATTTAGAGACACAATGTGTAAATTTTCAGGACGAAATACGTTGTCTATTAATGACATGCCCCACTCCACTCACCACGCATATATAGTTATATACCATGTCTATTAATGAAATCAAAGACCATCGGTTCATTTGTCATCTCTTTTAACAAGGTGTTGGGACAACTAATGATGATTTGGCGATGTGCTGTGGCAAGCTGTGGCCATTGCATGTTGCGTTGGCCCATGAGCCGGTGTGTGCGCGAGCAGCGTCAGTATAAAACGCTGGCTTCCTCTGAATCAGACAACTAAGTTCAGAACTACCCCTAAAAATAACTAAGTTCAGAACTACAGAACCACTCCTTTCCCTGCTTGCTTCCCAAATTCTCCGCTGTTCACCCAAATAACTACCTCCAATGCTTGAGAATTTGTGAAAAGTTCTGGTATTGTTCTAGTTGATGGGTTCTGAATTTTTTATGGAGGGGCTGAGCAGAATTTCCAATTAGCAGTGTACTTCTCACTACCACTGCCATTATCTCGTATTCTCGTTGAATTGATCTCGTCAAGGCACATGAACTGATTAATCTATCCATGCTAGTGATAATTCGCAGGAACATCTACTGTATTGTCGTGTAAGCCTTAAAACGTCAAACACAAGAATAGAATTGCATATCCTCATGGTAAACTGATCGATATAACACCGTGAAACATATACAAGGCGTTCATCAGAGCTTAACTTAGCACAGTTTGACATGGATCACGGTAATAATATCAATGGATCATGACAATATAGAAGAAACACATGGCTAAACTTAAAAGCGAGATGGCAGATTGCTCATTACAAATCACAATTTGTTAACAAATCTCTTCAGATCGTCGTCATCGTCAGAGAAGTCGATTGATTTGAGTATATCCTCCCGTTCTCTGTCGCACCTTGCTCGGACTGCGGCCCTCAGAGCAAAGAAGTTGTCATCGACCTCGACATATCCATTCTTGGCGTACTCGCTGCGCACCCATGCCTGGAATTTGGCGAAGTCCTCACCAATTTTATAGTAGGCACGCACACCGGCATAATATGCCACCTTCTCCTCATCCATCTCCTCTTCTGGCGAAGGAATCAAGTCAGGGTTCTGGAGCTTCAGAGCCATGAAGTCAGACGGGCCATCAAGATTGATCACACGGCCAAGGATCCGAGCGACGTCCGCCTGCGGCAGCCTCTTCCCTGGACCAGATTTCACCCAACCAGCCTGCTGCACCGTGGAACAAGAACCAATCGCCGGCGCTTTCCTTTTGGTGGTGCGCAGCTTCTCATCGTCTGTCGCCGCCTTCCTTTTGGTGGCGCACGGCTTCAGCGCGCGCTTCTCCATCCAAGCATGTTGGCGCGCCCTCTCACCCGTCGACATGCTTCCGGTGATGCGGGAACCCTCCTCACCGGCGCGCTTCTCCACCGAAGCAGGCTGGCACTCCTCGCCGGCCGCTACCGCATCCTTGGCCGGCCTCTTATCCGCCGCCATGCTTCCTGTGATGCGCGAACCCTCCTCACCGGCCATTGGTCGGTTGATCTGATCTCCTGCGCCTCGCCTCACTCAACGCGCCGCGAGATTTGGAGGAGAGTTGATGAACCCTAGCTCTCGAATTGGGGGGAGAAACCGGCGTGGGCTGGAGATTAAAAAGGCAGAGCCTTTTCTTTGCGCGTGGGAGAGAGAGAGAGCTGTTGTCGGAGTCGGAGATTTTCTGCGACCGAGAGTTTCTCCAACTCCAAGCCTGTTCTCTAAAAAAAAAAATCTCCAAGTCTGAGGCCGGGCCTCCCGACAGTTTTTAATGTTTTTTTCGGATTGACAGTTTTTCATATAACTTATCAGCCCCTCGTGTCACGGCCCAGCCCATGCCTGACGAGACCATCCTAATCCACGTGCGGGTCAGAGGACAAAGCGTGGGAGTTTACTTTTTTCTATGTTTCCTTTTTCTATATTTTTTTATTTTATTTTCCTAAAATTTGGAAAACTAAAATTTTATTTCTAAAATGTTTGCAAATTCAAAAATATTTTTGAATTAACAAAATATGGTAAATACGAAAAAATGTTTGTGAATTTTTAAAAAACATGAAACTGAAAATGTTCGCGAACCAAAAAATGTTTCAAATTTTAAAAATAAATATCGAACTAGTTTTTTTTATGAATTAAAAAATACAAAATGTTCGTGAATTGCAAAGAATTGTTCTCCAACAAATATAATTCTTGTTTTGGAAATTTATTTAAACTCAAAAGGATATAATATTTCTCATTTGGGTATTTTCATACCATATTTAATGAGTGAGAATAAAATGACTTTCTTGGTTAGGGTGTTTGGATTTTAATTTGGATCTCGGCCACAATTAAATTTATAGACAAGAGATAAAACGAAATCTCTAAATGGGCCATTGCAAGGAATCTATTTGATTATTTGCAGTTAAACGCCACTTAATGTTTTTCTATTATCCAGATAATAAAACGGGACGAGAGAATATGACTTCTCCATAAATAGCATTGGATAAAATTTAAAAATGCTCGTTTCAATATTTGGTTAGTTGAAGATCATTTGGGTGTTTATTAAAACAATAAAATTATGTTAGTGAATTTACAATGCCTTAAATCATTTTTATTAAATAAAGACATATTTATAGAAAATGGCGAGGAAAATAATACTCCGAGACACAACATATTTTATTAATCTTGCGCATTTTTTTGTATTTTAGGAAGTGTTTCATATTTCAAAATATCAAAACTCGTTTATGGCCTTATTGGAAAAGAATAAAAACATATTAAACCCTAGGTCTACTCGGTCGAGCCCATCTCTCCCACTCTCTTGCGCTCGTGCGCGAGCAACAGTAGCGCAGTGTAGCCGAGCAACCCAGCCTTCTAGTCCAGTCGCCCGAACTATTATGTTCTAATCCACACCGTTGGTTCTAAGTCCAACTATCCAGAGTGACACGAACCGCTTATCTCTCTCTCTCCCTTTCTCTCTCTCTCTCCTCGAGGAGACGCACCATGACCCATTGTTCATCTTCCCGGCTACCCCTCCCCTCCTCGATGTGCTTTAGGACGTCGTAGTGGCCATTAATGCAAGCTCAAAAATGACGGCCACCACTGCATTGCCAAACTCTAACCCCCCGTGCTCCCAAACCCATATACATAGAGCCGTGAGGTACACGTTGGTACACCTCTTGAAACACTCTGAGAGAAGGAACTCTCACTCACTGGAGAATTAGTAATTTCACTCCTTGGTCGATGCATTGTGCTGCAATCCGACCCGTGTATGTTTTTTTTTCGTCCCTTGCGATTTAGCATTTACTCAGTGCATTGCGTGATCACAGAAATACCATTGTTTTAAATTGCTAATAACTAAATAACCGTGCATCGAAATAAAACATGTCATGTATGCAACTTGATTAGAATTTGATGTATTTTCATTAAATCCAACTTTCATCCACGGTAGAATGTTTAAAATTGTTGTTTTTCATTAATTTCCATAAATGCCATGCTAAAACGATTTATTTCGTATCTAAATAATCGTAGCTTCGAATTAAATAAACTATATATTTAACTTGCTTAGAAAAACGCATAGGATAACATGTTGAGATTCACTTAATGTGTAGTGGTACGTCTCAAACATATCTACTTTTTCAAACATTTTTGCTTTTGTTTTGGAACCTAATTTGAATGGTTTGAATGAAACTAACCCAGACTGGCGTTGTTTTCAGCAGAACTACCATGGTATTGCTTTTGAGTGGAAATAAAAGTTCTCGGATTAAGCTAAGAATGTACGGAGATTATTTTTGGAATATATAAAACATATTGGCGAAGAGAACTACTGGAGGGGGCCACCACAGAGCGGCCCGCTCGCATGGTGCGCCTACCCCCTAGGGCGCGCCATGCAGGCTCGTGGGACCCTCAGACCTCCGGCTGACCTAATTCCAACTCCTTAAGTACCGTTGAGGGAGTCCTGGTTTAAGGGGTCCTCGGATAGCCGACCTATTTCTATGGGCCGGACTATGTGGGCCGCTGGATGAATAATGAATGATCAAGGGCCCCGTCGCCAAGATGGAGATTTCAAGGAGCTATGGCGTGTCTTCCAAGATGTCGACAGTAGATAGGCATGTTTTTTTCCCTTTGATGTGCAACCGACTATGTGTAAACCCTAGGTACCCTTGGCGTCTATATAAGCCGGAGGGTTTTAGGTTGTATACCAACAGAACTCATCTAGGGTTTAGCTATACGATCTCGAGGTAGATCAACTCTGTAACCCTTATATCATCAATATAATCAAGCAGGACGTAGGGTATTACCTCCATAGGAGGGCCCAAACCTGGGTAAAACCTCGTGTCCCTCATCTCCTGTTACCATCGATTCTAGTCTCACAGTTCGGGACCCCCTACCCGAGATCTGTCGGTTTTGACACCGACATTGGTGCTTTCATTGAGAGTTCCGCTGTGATCGCCAAAGGAATCAATGGCTCGCCTTGTCACAAGCAACGAGATCTGCACGCAGGGGATTCTCTCCCCAGATCAGATCCTCGCAAGCAGCGACATCTCGTCGCACGCTTACCCGATCGGCCACCTTGGCCAGATCGGAAGTTTCTCCCCCGATCAAGGGATCAGGTTCGGAACCCTAGAGTTCGTCGTTGATTCACGGGGAGAGCTCGTCTTGATAAAACCCTCGACTCCTACGGAGGAGCCCGCAGATCCCGACGCCTCGACGCAGAAGACATCGGGCCTCGCCTCCGATGATGAAGTCGTTATCCCCGGGCTGCCTGGACCGCCCAATCCGGTCGTTGTGACCGGATCCTCCATGGTTAAACATGACCTGGATCCGCTCTCGTGCGACTCCGGAACTGCGACGCCGCATACTGACCCCACTCGCTTCGGCGACACGCATCCTACCATCGCCTCGTTTTTGAACGAGCTATTTGATCGGATCGAGATCATGCGTATGGCAGATGACCAGATTCCGGTCTATGACCGGCTCGGGCTTAAGCCCGACGATAGGGAGATTCACACCCCCACGGTCACCCACCTCGTCGCCACCGTTGAGTGTCCGGCTGGGGGCTCGTCCTCCCAGCGACCGGAACTAAAAACGGTTTATACTCCAGTCTCCGATCGCCGAGACCTCGCCAGCAACCCAGACTCTGGAGTTCGCTCCGGAAACAGACCGGTATCGGTCCCCGATTTATCACATAGTTCGGAGTCTGAGATTCCGAACTCCCCCCGTAGTGCGGAGTCAAAAAAAATCCCACCCACCTCCCAGGCCGATCACTCAAGCACCGCAGCAGAGCCCAAGTCTTCGGACTTACAGGACATTAAGCAGTTATCAGGGGAGTCGGTTCATCATTACTGGGCTAGACTCCTCCTCGCTAGAAACAAAGTACGGGGCCTCAGTGATCAGGAGATAATGGCAACCTTCAATCGCAATTGCCATGACGAAGGGATTCTCAATGCCCTGGCGCGTCGACACATCAATGACTTCACCGAGCTGTCAGCCTTGGTAGAAAAGTATTGTGCCATGGAAAGCGCTTGGCAAGCCGAACAACTATTTTCAGAACCAACCTTTACCGAATACCCTAGAGGAGATCGAAAAAAGAGGATACCTCCAAAGCGGCCAGCCAGACTCGAACCCGCCGAAAAGAGAAACAGGCCCCTTTCAGGGGCCAGTACCGTCCTGGATGGACTACTGGACAAACCTTGCCCTATACACTCCGTATTGCTGAACACGGCTCTGACTCACAGCCTTAGAGCTTGCTGGGTCGTCAGGCAGATCGCAAAAAGCGGTGAAGCCATTCTTGAGGCACCACCGCCGAACAGGCGCTCTATATCGCCACCAGAATACAATGCCGAAGTCCTGACGATCTTCGAAACGTTCCCCTCAAGGAACAGGAGGAAAAGAGCTCTTAAAGAACTCGAGCAGGTATATCATGTAGCAGCAACAAGTACATGGGCAGACATACCCATTACCTTCGGAGATACTGACCGACCAGCCATTCTTCCCGGTCATTCACCGGCCGCACTAGTCCTGAACCCCATCATTGATGGCTTCGGGTTAAACAAGGTGCTAATGGACGGCGGCAGTGGTTTGAACCTGATCTACGAAGACACCCTAGAAAAAATGCAGTTCGACCGATCTCGCATCGAGCACAGTAACACAACTTTCCGGGGAATCATCCCGGGGAAAGAGGCGCGCTGTTCAGGACGTATCGTCCTGGACGTAGTGTTCGGCACGCCCGACAACTATCGATCCGAAGAACTCCTCTTCCACATTGTGCCCTTCCCCAGCGGCTACCATGCCATGTTGGGACGTGACGCCTTCACAAAATTCCAGGCTATACCACATTACGGGTATATGAAACTTAAGATGCCAGGACCAAACGGAGTGATCACAACCGCTAGTGATCCAAATATAGCCCTACGGGCCGAAAACAAAACAGCAGCGCTTGCCCTCGACGCCCTAGCTGCGACCTTTGCTGCAGAAGAGCTGATCGCACTTCGGTCAACAGTAGACAGGGACGATGTGATCCTCAGTAAAAGGCCCAAACCCATGTCCTTTAAACCGGCAAAGGAAGTCGTTAAATTTCAGGTGCACCCGACGGACCCCAACAAGACAACGTCCATTGGAGCCCAGCTCGATCCCATCGTGGATGAAGCGCTGCGAACATTCTTATGAGAAAATTGGGATATCTTCGCCTGGCATCCTTCTGACATGCCCGGAATCCCACGGCGGCTGGCCGAACACAGCCTGAACATCATCACAGGCTTTAAGCCCGTCAAGCAGACTCTGCGCCATTTTTCCGAACCCAAACGACAAGCTATGGGTGAAGAACTAGCTAAACTGCTAGAGGCCGGATTCATTCGGGAGATTAAGCACCCCGAATGGTTGGCAAACCTGGTTATGGTACCAAAGAAAGATAAATCCAGGCGGCTGTGTGTTGACTTTAAAAACCTCAACAAGGCCTGCCCTAAGGATCCTTTCTCCCTACCACGCATAGACCAGATTATTGACGCCACAGCCGGACACGATTCGCTGAGTTTCCTCGACGTTTATTCCGGATACCATCAGATTAAAATGAAGGAATCCGATCAAGCGGCCACAACGTTCATCACCCCTTATGGGCCATTCTGCTTCAACACCATGCCCTTCGGGCTAAAAAACGCTGGAGCTACGTACCAGCGCATGATCCAAACTTGTCTCGCAAAACAAGTCGGCAAAACAGTCGAGGCATACGTAGATGATGTGGTAGTAAAAACCAAACACGTCAGCCATTAGATCGACGACCTAAGGCAAACCTTTGCAAGCCTACGCGAGTACGATATACGGCTCAATCCGGAGAAGTGTGTCTTCGGAGTTCCCGCTGGTAAACTGCTCGGATTCATCGTTTCCCATAGAGGAATGGAAGCGAATCCGGCCAAGATCCGCGCCTTATCAGAACTTGCAATTCCCAAAGAGCTAAAGCATGTCCAAAGATTGGCTGGTTGTGTGGCGGCGTTAAGTCGCTTTATCTCCCGCCTCGGTGAAAAGGCTTTACCGCTCTACAAATTGCTGAAACGGACCAAGAATTTCGAATGGACCGATGAAGCAAAGGCTGCGTTAGAAGAAATTAAAACACTCCTGGCAAGTAACCCCATACTCACAGCACCAGGCGCAGGTGAGCCCATGTTATTATACATATCGGCCACCAACCAAGTTGTAAGCTCGGTGCTCGTCGTCGAACGAGAGGAGGAGGGACACAAATTCTGGATACAGAAACCGGTATATTACGTGTCAGAAGTACTAACGCAATGCAACTCAAGATACCCGCACTACCAGAAGATAGCCTATACAATAATTATGGCGTCGCGGAAACTCAGGCACTATTTTCAAGAGTGCTCGGTCACGGTGGCATCCGAAGTGCCCCTGAACGATATAATCAACAACAGGGACGCCACCGGTCGAATAGGCAAATGGGCCATTGAGCTCCTTCCTTTTGAAATCGCTTACAAGCCAAGACGAGCTATCAAGTCTCAAGTGTTGGCAGATTTCCTCGCCGAATGGACAGAGGCCGAACTCCCAAGGGAATATAGTACATATGCCCACTGGACAATGTACTTCGATGGTTCTAAAACTTTGGCCGGACTGGGGGCTGGGGTTATCCTCACATCCCCCACAGGCGACAACGTCCGATACGTGTTGCAGATCATGTATTCCGATTCCAACAATTCAGCCGAATACGAAGCACTATTGCATGGTCTTCGGATGGCAGCATCAATGGGCATACGCCGGCTGGAGGTACGGGGAGACTCCAATATGGCCATCTCCCAAATCAACGGCGAATTTGATGCCAAAAACCCGAAGATGGCGGCATACAGAGACGCTGTCCTCAAAATATCCGCACGGTTCGAGGGGCTAGAATTTCACCACGTCGCTAGAGACAACAACCAAGCCGCCGATATACTGGCCCGCCTGGGGGCCAAACGCAACCCTGTCCCAAAAAACACTTTCCTGGAACGGCTCTTTAAGCCATCCGTGGTTTGGCAGGACGATCACAAGGGCGCCGATCTACCTAGTGCGGACGAGGTTGTTCCCCCTACAAACGAACCAGACGATCACATCATTCGCGGCTCCGTCATGGACGAAACGCCTTCGGCTCACGAGGTCATGGCAGTAATCGCACCATGGACCGAGCCCTTCCTCGCCTACCTTCTTCGCAAAGAACTCCCCGACGATCAGACGGAGGCACGACGCATAATTCGGCGATCCAAAGCCTACAAAGTACACGAGGGTGAGTTATACAAGAAAAGCACCACCGGAATACTACAGCGGTGCATATCTGAGGAAGAAGGTCGGCAGCTCTTAGCCGAAGTCCACGTAGGGATGGGCGGCCATCACGCCGCAGCAAGAGCCTTGATCAGCAAGGCCTTCCAGGCTGGTTTTTTCTGGCCCACAGCTCGGACAGACGCCCAGTCGCTTGTCAAGCACTGCGTGGGGTGCCAACTTTTCGCAAACCAAAGTCACATGCCCCCAACAGCTCTTCAGACTATTCCGATTACCTGGCCCTTCGCGGTCTGGGGGCTGGATATGGTCGGACCACTTAAAGGGGGGACCAAGAAGAATAAATACCAACTGGTCATGGTGGACAAGTTCACCAAATGGATAGAGGCAAAACCTGTCAAATCAGCCAAGTCCGGACCAGTAATCGACTTTATATCCGGCGTGGTACACCGTTACGGCGTTCCGCACAGTATAATAACGGACAATGGATCCAATTTCACGGCCCAAGAGGTCAAAGACTGGTGCACAAAAATGGGCATTAAGCTCGATTACGCATCAGTTTATCATCCGCAGACCAATGGTCAAGTCGAACGAGCAAACGGCCTCATTATGAGCGGCATTAAGCCACGTTTGGTCCGGTCTCTTCACGAGTCCGACTGTCATTGGGTAGAGGAGCTCGACTCCGTTCTATGGGGCCTGCGCACCACCCCGAATAGATCAACGGGATATACGCCGTTCTTCATGGTCTATGGGGCAGAAGCAGTCCTCCCCTGCGACATTATTCACGATGCGCCAAGGGTGCGCATGTAAGAAGAAAGGGAGGCTGAGTTAGATCGGCAGGACGACCTGGACGCCCTAGAAGGAGAGCGCGACATAGCTCGGGCTCGCTCCACTTTTTACCAACAGCAGGCTCGACGTTACCAGAGTAGGGAGGTCAGAGCATAGGCGTACAATGTGGGTGAACTCATCTTACGACTTCCGGAGAAGCAGAAGCATAAACTCAAACCCAAATGGGAGGGCCCCTTCATAATCGACGAAGTACTCACAGGAGGCGCTTACCGTCTTCGGGACCCGTCGGATCACCGCCTTGAACCAAACCCATGGAACGCAGCTCGTCTCCGGCGCTTCTACGGATAAACCGGTGTCGTCGCACTCTTTACACTTTATTTCATTTTCCTTTTTCTTTCTTTCTTTTCTACTTTCCCTCCCACCTTTATTTTTGGCAGGTTTGAATTCTTCCCTTTTTTCTTCCCAACTCTATGTTCGGCTCAACCGATCTTGTACTAAGATTTTCGGCCTACACCCTTAAGTGTTAAATCCGAACACAGCATCTGGGGGCTTCTTTCCGAAGCCAATGCTTTTATATTATAAGCACCTGTTCACATTTATTGTGTACGCATATTTTCCTTGTCGTTTTGTAAAAGCCATCATATGCATCAATTCGAACTAAGACTTTGCCAAGCTGGGTTGCCTCGCTCTTGTGCTTACCCTCTACGTTCCCGATGGTTCGGCTATAGGGTAAAGGGAGCACCTCTGCGATTGTTACGACCGGGTCATCCGGATACGTACCTCAGACGGGTGAAGCCAAAAGCTAGCTATCTTCAGTAGACAATTGATCGGCTACGACGGAATCAATTAATAAGACTATGGTCGTTATGACCATTACTCGGGCATCTTGTCTCACAAAAGCCCCTAGTCGCATACTAAAAGTATACGGCTTTCTACCTACGATTTACGTAGCACCCTGAAGAAAGGTATCGATAGAGGTACTATTTTCTTCAGAAGATGTTTCTTACGCTAAGCAGTAATATAACATATCTCCCTGTGTGCTTTCTGTCTGTTCGCACCACATGGCCGGATTGCCTGGTTCCCCGAACATAATTCACTCCCCTAGGGTGATAATTTATAAGGAACACTCCCAAGCTCTTAGCGCGGGAGGCCGAAGCTGATGGCCGGTTAAGACAAAGTTTACAACACAGACGGAGCAATTCCTCAATTATTAGTACATAATAATCATACATCTGGCTGCCTATCGACATTGTCGATTATGGCGTCCAGGGAGCAATCTTCTTGTGATAGACGGGCGGCAGCCATCACTTGGTCGTACACCAGGTGGAGCGGCACTTCTCGTCCATCTGACCCTACTGGCCCAACCTGATCCATACGCTCGGGGTTAAGTCCGGTATAGCGGGTCTTGATCATCGCCCACGCCTCCCGTGCTCCCTCCCGACAAGACGATGTCTTCCACAGCTCGAATCTAGTTCGGGCTCCGTTGAACCGATCGACTAGCTCGGTCATCTCCTCCGGAGGTTGCTCGGCGGGCCACAATGCTTTCACCATGCTCTTCATGGCCTTCCGAGCCCGCTCATGAAGGGCGGACAGCTCTTTCAGAAGGCTTCCCTGGTAGGATCTAATCTCTTCTTCGGGTCGCCCAGACAAGAGACCTGTACAAGAGTCACGGCATGCGTATTATGCTTCATTCGTAAGAAATACCTTCTGATGTTAGAATCACACTTACCGAACATGTCCCTCTGTATTTTCTGGTTCTCTCCTTGAGCCTGGGCCAATTGAGTCTTTAAGCTCTCAATTTCTTCGGCCTGCTTTTTGTTCTCCGCCTGAAGGCGGTTCTTCTCTTCAAGGTGGCGTTGCAACACACGATGGCCAGCCTGCTGCTGGGACTCAGCGTCTCGCTGAGATTCTCAGGCTACATCCAACTCTCTTTGCAATCGCCCTATTGATTCAGCTGCTACATAGTAACCTCGCATCAGCACGGGAACGTACTAAGATCAGCAGTACAGATATACTCACCATGTGCCTCCCGAGTAAAGCTCTTCACTTGCTCCAACTCGGCCTTCACAGATTCGACCTGTGTTCGGCTGGCTTCCAGTTCCTTGGCCAGTTGCTCGCTTTGTTGCTTCGAAGCCTGCATTAGCAGTAAAAAACATGCAAGGATCCTTAATTCAGTCGTGCCGACCAATTTAAGGCTCGGGGGCTACTGGGTTTACACGTGTTCGGACTTTAATAACCGACTACTCACCTGCAGGCTGGACGATATCAATTTCATGGCCTCCCCGAACCCAGCTCGGGCGGCTCCGAGGTGCGCGTCCGCCGTACGCAGAGCACCGAACTCTTGTTCGGAGAAGGCTGGATGACGCAGGGCTTCTCGTCGCCGCCGATGATGCATAGCGCTCCCAACCTCGGATTTGGTGACGGATATGGCGTCACCAGAATCGGCTGGGGCAGGATTGTCGGTGGGGGCCCCCGTAGCAGGCTCGGCTTGAGCAGAAGGCCTGGAATCTTGGGCACCGCCGAACATCTTGGCGACATCCTCGGCAGGGGACGGCCGAAATCTTTGCCTGAATATTTTGACAAAATGGTCTCTTGTGAGGCTTTATCTGTTGGGTGACGTAGTAGTAAATCAAAAAATTTCCTACGTGTTCACCAAGATCTATCTATGGAGAAACCAGCAACGAGTAAGAGGAGAGTGCATCTTCATACCTTTGAAGATCGCAAAGCGGAAGCGTTACAAGAACGCGGTTGGTGGAGTCGTACTCGCAGCGATTCAGATCGCGGTCGATTCCGATCTAAGCGCCGAACAACGGCGCCTCCGCGTTCAACACACGTACAGCCCGGTGACGTCTCCTATGCCTTGATCCAGCAAGGAGGAAGGAGAGGTTGAGGGAGAGCTCCGACAGCACGACGGCGTGGTGGCGGTGGAGCTGCGTGGTATTCCGACAGGGCTTCGCCAAGCACTACGGAGGAGGAGGAAGGTGTAGGAGGGGGATGGCTGCGCCAGGGGCTGAGGTGTGGCCTCCCTCCCACCCCTCCACTATTTATAGGCTGAGGGGGAGAGGGGGCCGGCCCCCTAGATCCCATCTAGGGTTGGGGCGGCGGCCAAAGGGGGGAGGACTGCCTCCCAAGTCAAGTGGAGGCCCTCCCCCTTAGGGTTTCCCCTCTCCCATGCGCATGGGCCTTAGGGGGGCTGGTGCCCCAGGCCCATTAAGGCTAGGGCGTCCCCTTACAGCCCATGCTGCTGTATTGGACGTGGTGGAACCTTTCCCGGACCTCCGGACCCCTCCGGAATCCTCCAGAACCTTCTGGAAGCTTCCCGGTACAATACCGGAAAAACCCGAACTTTTTCCGGAACCCCAATAACAACTTCCTATATATAAATCTTTACCTCCGGACCATTCCGGAGCTCCTCGTGACGTCCGAGATCTCATCCGGGACTCCGAACAACCTTCGGTAACCACGTACACTATTTCCCTATAACCCCTAGCGTCATCGAACCTTAAGTGTGTAGACCCTACGGGTTCGGGAGACACGTAGACATGACCGAGACACCTCTCCGGTCAATAACCAACAGCGGGATCTGGATACCCATGTTGGCTCCCACATGCTCCACGATGATCTCATCGGATGAACCACGATGTCGCGGATTCAATCAATCCCGTATACAATTCCCTTTGTCTACCGGTATGATACTTGCCCGAGATTCGATCGTCGGTATCCCCATACCTTGTTCAATCTCGTTACCGGCAAGTCTCTTTACTCGTTCCGCAACACATCATCCCGTGGCTAGCTCCTTAGTCACATTGAGCTCATTATGACGATGTCTTACCGAGTGGGCCCAGAGATACCTCTCCGTCATACGGAGTGACAAATCCCAGTCTCGATTCATGCCAACCCAACAGATACTTTCGGAGATACCCGTAGTATACCTTTATAGCCACCCAGTTACGTTGTGACATTTGGCACACCCAAAGTATTCCTACGGTATCCGGGAGTTGCACAATCTCATGGTCTAAGGAAACGATACTTGACATTTGAAAAGCTTTAGCAGACGAACTACACGATCTTGTGCTATGCTTAGGATTGGGTCTTGTCCATCACATCATTCTCCTAATGATGTGATCCCGTTATCAACGACATCCAATGTCCATGGTCATGAAACCGTGACCATCTATTGATCAACGAGCTAGCCAACTAGAGGCTCACTAGGGACACGTTGTGGTCTATGTATTCACACATGCATTACGGTTTCCGGTTAACACAATTATAGCATGAACAATAGACAATTATCATGAACAAGGAAATACAATAATAACTATTTTATTATTGCCTCTAGGGCATATTTCCAACAGTCTCCCACTTGCACTAGAGTCAATAATCTAGTTACATTGTAATGAATCGAACACCCATAGCATTCTGGTGTTGATCATGTTTTGCTCGTGAGAGAGGTTTAATCAACGGATCTGCGACATTCAGATCCGTATGTACTTTACAAATTTCTATATCTCCCTCCTGAATGTAATCACGGATGGAGTTGAAGCGGCGCTTGATGTGTCTTGTCTTCTTGTGAAACCTGGGCTCCTTCGCAAGGGCAATAGCTCCAGTGTTGTCACAGAATAGAGTCATCGGGCCCGACGCATTGGGAATTACTCCTAGGTCGGTGATGAACTCCTTCATCCAGACTCCTTCCTTTGCTGCTTCCGAAGCAGCTATATACTCCGCTTCACATGTAGATGCCGCCACGACACTTTGCTTGCTGCTGCACCAGCTGACTGCCCCTCCATTCAAAATATACACGTATCCGGTTTGTGACTTGGAGTCGTCCGGATCTGTGTCGAAGCTAGCATCGACGTAATCCTTTACGACGAGCTCTTCGGCACCTCCATATACGAGAAACATGTCCTTTGTCCTTTTCAGGTACTTCAGGATATTCTTGACCGTTGTCTAGTGTTCCGCTCCGGGATCACTTTGGTACCTCCCTACCAAACTTATGGCAAGGTTCACATCAGGTCTGGTACACAGCATGGCATACATAATAGAGCCTATGGCTGAAGCATAGGGGATGACACTCATCTGTTCTCTATCCTTTGCCGTGGTCGGGCATTGAGTCGTACTCAATCTCACACCCTGTAACACAGGCAAGAACCCCTTCTTGGACTGATCCATATTGAATTTCTTCAATATCTTTTCAAGGTATGTACTTTGTGAAAGACCTATGAGGCGTTTCGATCTATCTCTATAGATCTTAATACCTAATATGTAAGCAGCTTCTCCAAGGTCCTTCATTGAAAAACATTTATTCAAGTAGGCCTTCACACTTTCCAAAAGTTCTATATCATTTCCCATCAATAATATGTCATCCACATATAATATGAGAAATGCTACAGAGCTCCCACTCACTTTCTTGTAAATACAAGGTTCTCCATAAACCTGTAAAAACCCAAACGCTTTAATCACTTCATTAAAGCGAATGTTCCAACTCCGAGATGCTTGCACCAGCCCATAGATGGAGCGCTGGAGCTTGCATACTTTGTTAGCACCTTTAGGATCGACAAAACCTTCCGGCTGCATCATATACAGTTCTTCCTTAAGGAAACCATTAAGGAATGCTGTTTTGACGTCCATTTGCCAGATCTCATAATCATAAAATGCGGCAATTGCTAACATGATTCGGACAGACTTCAGCATCTCTACGGGTGAGAAAGTCTCATCGTAGTCAACTCCTTGAACTTGTCGATAACCCTTAGCGACAAGCCGAGCCTTATAGACGGTCACATTACCATCCGCGTCAGTCTTCTTCTTAAAGATCCATTTATTTTCAATGGCTCGCTTATCATCAGGCAAGTCCACCAAAGTCCACACTTTGTTCTCATACATGGATCCTATCTCGGATTTCATGGCTTCAAGCCATTTGTTGGAATCCGGGCCCGCCATTGCTTCTTCATAGTTCGAAGGTTCACTGTTGTCCAACAACATGATCTCCAGGACAGGGTTGCCGTACCACTCTGGTGCGGAACGTGTCCTAGTGGACCTTCGACGTTCAATAGTGACTTGATCTGAAGTTTCATGATCATCATCATTAACTTCCTCTCCAGCCGGTGTAGGCTCCACAGAAACAACTTCCTGTGCTGCGCTACCCTCCGGTTCGAGTGGAGGTACAATTACCTCATCAAGTTCTATTTTCCTCCCACTTACTTCTTTCGAGAGAAACTCTTTCTCGAGAAAGGATCCATTCTTGGCAACAAAGACTTTGCCTTCGGATCTGAGGTAGAAGGTATACCCAATAGTCTCTTTGGGATATCCTATGAAGACGCACTTTTCCGCTTTGGGTTCGAGCTTCTCAGGTTGAAGTTTCTTCACATAAGCATCGCATCCCCAAACTTTTAGAAACGACAGCTTAGGTTTCTTCCCAAACCATAATTCATACGGTGTCGTCTCAACGGACTTTGACGGTGCCCTATTTAAAGTGAATGCGGCAGTCTCTAACGCATATCCCCAAAATGATAGCGGTAAGTCGGTAAGAGACATCATAGATCGCACCATATCCAATAGAGTGCGATTACGACGTTCAGACACACCATTTCGCTGAGGTGTGCCAGGCGGCGTGAGTTGTGAAACAATTCCACATTTCCTTAGGTGCGTGCCAAACTCGTGACTTAAATATTCTCCGCCACGATCAGATCGTAGGCACTTTATTTTTCTGTCACGTTGATTCTCTACCTCACTCTGAAATTCCTTGAACCTCTCAAAGGTTTCAGACTTGTGTTTCATTAAGTAGACATACCCATATCTGCTCAAGTCATCAGTGAGGGTGAGAACATAACGGTAGCCACCGCGAGCCTCGACGCTCATTGGACCGCATACATCGGTATGTATTATCTCCAACAAGTCAGTCGCTCGCTCCATTGTTCCAGAGAACGGAGTCTTGGTCATCTTGCCCATGAGGCATGGTTCGCATGTGTCAAATGATTCGAAATCAAGAGACTCCAAAAGTCCATCAGCATGGAGCTTCTTCATACGTTTGACACCAATATGACCAAGGCGGCAGTGCCACATGTAAGTGGGACTATCGTTATCAACCTTACACTTTTTGGTACTCACACTATGGACATGTGTAACATCACGTTCGAGATTCATCAAAAATAAACCATTGACCAGTGGGGCATGACCATAAAACATTTCTCTCATATAAATAGAACAACCATTATTCTCAGATTTAAATGAGTAGCCATCTCGCATCAAACGAGATCCAGATACAATGTTCATGCTCAAAGCTGGTACTAAATAACAATTATTGAGGTTTAAAACTAATCCCGAAGGTAGATGTAGAGGTAGCGTGCCGACGGCGATCACATCGACCTTGGAACCATTACCGACGCGCATCGTCACCTCGTCCTTTGCCAGTCTCCGCTTATTCCGCAGCTCCTGCTTGGAGTTACAAATGTGAGCAACTGCACCGGTATCAAATACCCAGGAGCTACTACGAGCGCTGGTTAGGTACACATCAATAACAAGTATATCACATATACCTTTAACGTTGCCGGCCTTCTTATCCGCTAAGTACTTGGGGCAGTTCCGCTTCTAGTGACCGGTACCCTTGCAATAAAAGCACTCAGTCTCAGGCTTGGGTCCATTCTTGTTCTTCTTCCCGGCAACTTGCTTACCGGGCGCGGCAACAGCTTTGCCGTCCTTCTTGAAGTTCTTCTTACCCTTGCCTTTCTTGAAACTAGTGGTCTTATTCATCATCAACACTTGATGCTCCTTTTTGATCTCGACCTCCGCTGATTTCAGCATCGAGTACAACTCAGGAATGGACTTCTCCATACCCTGCATGTTGTAGTTCATCACAAAGCTCTTGTAGCTAGGTGGAAGCGACTGGAGGATTCTGTCAATGACCGAGTCATCCGGGAGATTAACTCCCAGTTGAGTCAAGCGGTTGTGTAACCCAGACATTTTGAGTATGTGCTCACTGACAGAACTATTCTCCTCCATCTTATAGCTGAAGAACTTGTCGGAGACGTCATATCTCTCGACCCGGGCATGAGCTTGGAAAACCAGTTTCAGCTCTTGGAACATCTCATATGCTCCGTGTTGCTCAAAACGCTTTTGGAGCCCCGGTTCTAAACTGTAAAGCATGCCGCACTGAACAAGGGAGTAATCATCGCAGCGTGACTGCCAAGCGTTCGTAACGTCTTGGTCCGCTGGGAAAATGGGTGGGTCACCTAGCGGTGCATCAAGGACATACAATCTTTTGGAAGCTATGAGGATGATCCTCAAGCTACGGACCCAGTCCGCATAGTTGCTTCCATCATCTTTCAGCTTGGTTTTCTCTAGGAACGCGTTGAAGTTGAGTGTGACATTAGCGTTGGCCATTGGATCTACAATATAGATTGTAAAGACATTTTTTTAGACTAAGTTCATGATAATTAAGTTCACATAATCAAATTATTTAATGAACTCCCACTTAGACAGACATCTCTCTAGTCATCCAAGTGATACATGATCCATGTCAACTAGCCCGTGTCCGATCATCACGTGAGACGGACTAGTTATCCATGGTGAACATCTCCATGTTGATCGCATCTGCTATACGACTCATGTTCGACCTTTCGGTCTTCCGTGTTCCGAGGCCATGTCTGTACATGCTAGGCTCGTCAAGTCAACCTAAGTGTTTCGCATGTGTAAATCTGGCTTACACCCGTTGTATGCGAACGATAGAACCTATCACACCCGATCATCACATGGTGCTTCGGAACAACGATCCTTAGCAACGGTGTACAGTTAGGGTGAACACTTCTCTTGAAATTTTATTGAGAGATCATCTTATTTACTACCGTCGTTCTAAGCAAATAAGATGCAAACATGATAAACATCACATGCAATCAATATAGTGACATGATATGGCCAATATCATCTTGCTCCTTTGATCTCCATCTTCGGGGCACCATGATCATCACTGTCACCGGCACGACACCATGATCTCCATCATCATGATCTCCATCATTGTGTCTTCATGAAGTTGTCTCGCCAACTATTACTTCTACTACTATGGCTAACGTTTAGCAATAAAGTAAAGTAATTACATGGCGTTTATGATTGACACGCAGGTCATACAATAAAATAAGACAACTCCTATGGCTCCTGCCGGTTGTCATACTCATCGACATGCAAGTCGTGAATCCTATTACAAGAACATGATCAATCTCATACATCACAATGCATCACATCACATCCTTTTGGCCATATCACATCACAAGGCATATGCTGCAAAAACAAGTTAGACGTCCTCTAATTTGTAGTTGCAAGTTTTTACGTGGCTGCTATAGGTTTCTAGCAAGAACGTTTCTTACCTACGCCAAAACCACAACGTGATATGCCAATTGCTATTTACCCTTCATAAGGACCCTTTTCATCGAATCCAATCCGACTAAGGTGGGAGAGACAGACACCCGCTAGCCACCTTATGCAACAAGTGCATGTCAGGCGGTGGAACCGGTCTCACGTAAGAGTACGTGTAAAGTTGGTCCGGGCCGCTTCATCCCACAATACCGCCGAATCAAGATAAGACTAGTAACGGCAAGCAAATTAACAAGATCGACGCCCACAACAACTTGTGTTCTACTCGTGCATAGATTCTACGCATAGACCTAGCTCATGATGCCACTGTTGGGTGACGTAGTAGTAAATCAAAAAATTTCCTACGTGTTCACCAAGATCTATCTATGGAGAAAAAGCAACGAGTAAGAGGAGAGTGCATCTTCATACCTTTGAAGATCGCAAAGCGGAAGCATTACAAGAACGCGGTTGGTGGAGTTGTACTCGCAGCGATTCAGATCGCGGTCGATTCCGATCTAAGCGCCGAACAACGGCGCCTCCGCGTTCAACACACGTACAGCCCGGTGACGTCTCCTACGCCTTGATCCAGCAAGGAGGAAGGAGAAGTTGAGGGAGAGCTCCGGCAGCACGACGGCGTGGTGGCGGTGGAGCTGCGTGGTATTCCGGCAGGGCTTCGCCAAGCACTACGGAGGAGGAGGAAGGTGTAGGAGGGGGATGGTTGCGCCAGGGGCTGAGGTGTGGCCTCCCTCCCACCCCTCCACTATTTATAGGCTGAGGGGGAGAGGGGGCCGGCCCCCTAGATCCCATCTAGGGTTGGGGCGGCGGCCAAAGGGGGGAGGAGTGCCTCCCAAGTCAAGTGGAGGCCCTCCCCCTTAGGGTTTCCCCTCTCCCATGCGCATGGGCCTTAGGGGGGCTGGTGCCCCAGGCCCATTAAGGCTAGGGCGCCCCCTTACAGCCCATGCTGCTGTATTGGACGTGGTGGAACCTTTCCCGGACCTTCGGACCCCTCCGGAATCCTCCAGAACCTTCTGGAAGCTTCCCGGTACAATACCGGAAAAACCCGAACTTTTTCCGGAACCCCAATAACAACTTCCTATATATAAATCTTTACCTCCGGACCATTCCGGAGCTCCTCGTGACGTCCGGGATCTCATCCGGGACTGCGAACAACCTTCGGTAACCACGTACACTATTTCCCTATAACCCTAGCGTCATCGAACCTTAAGTGTGTAGACCCTACGGGTTCGGGAGACACGTAGACATGACCGAGACACCTCTCCGGTCAATAACCAACAGCGGGATCTGGATACCCATGTTGGCTCCCACATGCTCCACGATGATCTCATCGGATGAACCACGATGTCGGGGATTCAATCAATCCCGTATACAATTCCCTTTGTCTACCGGTATGATACTTGCCCGAGATTCGATCGTCGGTATCCCCATACCTTGTTCAATCTCGTTACCGGCAAGTCTCTTTACTCGTTCCGCAACACATCATCCCGTGGCTAACTCCTTAGTCACATTGAGCTCATTATGACGATGTCTTACCGAGTGGGCCCAGAGATACCTCTCCGTCATACGGAGTGACAAATCCCAGTCTCGATTCATGCCAACCCAACAGATACTTTTGGAGATACCCGTAGTATACCTTTATATCCACCCAGTTACGTTGTGACGTTTGGCACACCCAAAGTATTCCTACGGTATCCGGGAGTTGCACAATCTCATGGTCTAAGGAAACGATACTTGACATTTGAAAAGCTTTAGCAGACGTACTACACGATCTTGTGCTATGCTTAGGATTGGGTCTTGTCCATCACATCATTCTCCTAATGATGTGATCCCGTTATCAACGACATCCAATGTCCATGGTCATGAAACCGTGACCATCTATTGATCAACGAGCTAGCCAACTAGAGGCTCACTAGGGACACGTTGTGGTCTATGTATTCACACATGCATTACGGTTTCCGGTTAACACAATTATAGCATGAACAATAGACAATTATCATGAACAAGGAAATACAATAATAACTATTTTATTATTGCCTCTAGGGCATATTTCCAACATTATCAATCGTGATACTAAATCAAACGGTCGAGCGAAATACCTTTGGGATGAATTCGTAGGCGGGCTCGTCCGCACAACCGGCTCATTTGTCGGATCCCTGTTGCTTTCCGACCCAGGCACTGCCGCCGCTGCCGATGTATGTCGCGTGGATCTACGGCGCTTGGGAGTAGGAGCCGGTGTGTTTTGGTCAGTGGAGGATACTTGCCTTTTGTGGGACGGGTTTTTCTTCTTCTTGCTTGCCATAGGGGAAGGGAAGGATCCAGGGTAATCGGCTATTATAGCCACCTTGGAACTGTCAAGGCCCTCATGGTAGAAAACCCCGTCTTCGAGCTCGATTGACAGATCCGGGTCATCGTGGAAGCCCGGATCATCATCATGGGAATAGTCCTCGGGCTGAGGGGCCGGACAGTTAACTGTCTTGATAAAGCTCCTCCATTCCTGTTCACATAAAGTTAAAGGCTTCGGTCAACAATGGGACAAATTGAGAACCCGAATTGTGGTCACAGGGTTGAAAGGCTCACCCATTCGATGGGATTGTGGCTTGAGTATCCCTCCTTCGTCGACCGCCGAGTAAAATCTTCTTGCTCTCCTTTGTATAGGTCGGCAAGTGCGGCGGCTAATGCTGTTTGATCGACGGGGCCCAGTCTTCGGGAGCGAGTAGTGTCGCTTGTCCCGTTGTAACACCACAAGGGGTGTATCCTCTGTTGGAGGGGTTATATGTACCGGGTGATGGCGGCGGCCATGACGTCTATCATGGTCAGCTTGTGACGGGCTAGTCCCCGCACACGGGCTGCTAAGCGCTGCACTTCGACGCTATCCTCTTGGGACAGGCTCTTCGGGCGCCAGTTGTACCTTTTCTTCAAAGGGGCGTCGGAGTATTCAGGCAAACCCCTCCGAGCTGGATCAAATAGGGGGACGTCTTCGATATAAAACCATTCCGAAGTCCATAGTTCGGACTCCTTCGGCGTCCCCACGGGATATCCCGTCCCCGCTATGCGGCATACTTCGGCTCCTCCGACCTAAAAAATTGTCTTGTCTCGAGTTCGAGGGATGAGGCAGAAGTACTTCCTCCACAATTCGAAGTGTGCCTCGCAGCCCAGGAACATCTCGCAAAGGGCGACGAAGCCCGAGATGTGCAGAATCGACCCTGGGGTAAGGTGGTGGAGCCGGATTCCATAAAACTCCAATAACCCTCTCAAGAATGGATGAATGGGGAACCCGAGACCCCGCAGGAGAAACGGCACGAAACATACATGCTCCCCCTTTTTTGGATTGGGGAAATTCTCCGCGAAGGCCTCGCCATTGTATGAAGACAAACCGGCACGGATAACTGCCAGATCCGAGGAGGGAAGGTACCCTTGGGTCTCGAGGTCGCGTAGTCAAAGGAGGGACACGGAGCAGCTTGTCCAATCCCCGGGACGGGAGCCGTAAGGATGCGAGGAAGAACCGGGGGCGCTCGCCATGTTTTGGTGGTGATCTCTGGCTGGAAGCTTTTTCCGATGGGGAAGAAGAAGATATGGCTTGGACCACGATTCAGTTTGTTTAAATGGGTGGTGCCTCCTTTGTGGAGGGGTAGTTTTGTAAAAGGCTACTGAACCGCTCGTCTCCCCACGATGCGCGAAAATCAAGAAGCGCTATTACGGTGGACCCAGCAATCCCGCGACGTTTGGGATTTCACCGATGACAGGACGCTTGCCGAACAAGAAGGAATGGAGGGACTCACCGCGCAAGCCAAAGACTTCGACGCACAAGATTGTCCGAATATACCTCGGCGTTGGAGGCTAGTCCGGGGGCTACTGAGGGAGTCCTGGTTTAAGGGGTCCTCGGATAGCCGACCTATTTCTATGGGCCGGACTATGTGGGCCGCTGGATGAATAATGAATGATCAAGGGCCCCATCGCCAAGATGGAGATTTCAAGGAGCTATGGCGTGTCTTTCAAGATGTCGACAGTAGATAGGCATGTTTTCTTCCCTTTGATGTGCAACCGACTATGTGTAAACCCTAGTTACCCTCGGCGCCTATATAAGCCGGAGGGTTTTAGGTTGTAGACCAACAGAACTCATCTAGGGTTTAGCTATACGATCTCGAGGTAGATCAACTCTGTAACCCTTATATCATCAATATAATCAAGCAGGACGTAGGGTATTACCTCCATAGGAGGGCCCGAACCTGGGTAAAACCTCGTGTCCCTCATCTCCTGGTACCATCGATTCTAGTCTCACAGTTCGGGACCCCCTACCAGAGATCCGCCGGTTTTGACACCCACAACCGTCTTGAGGAGAAAAAAATCACAAAGAAATTTTCATCGTGTTTTACGAGATGCAGCCACCGCCACCTCCTGTTTACCTCGGGAGGGCTGATCCGGAGTCCGTTTGGGACTCCGGAGAGGGGGATTTGTCGCCATCGTCATCATCAACCCTTCTCCACCAACAATTCCATGATGCTCACCACCGAAAGTGAGTATTTCCTTTGTAGGCTTACTGGACGGTGATAGAGTTGGATGAGATTTGTAATTTAATCGAGTCAATTTGTTAGGGTTTGATCCCTAGTATCCACTATGTTATGAGATTGATGTTGCTATGACTTTGCTATGCTTAATGTTTGTCACTAGGGCCCGAGTGCGATGATTTTAGATCTGAACCTATTTTGTTTCTACGAATATGAGAATGTTTTAGATTCTATCTTGCAAGTTATATGCACCTATATGTATTATGATCCGCAGATCCCTAATAACCCATAAGTGTAGGGGGTCGTTTGTTGCCTTTTCCATACATAAGAGTGTCAAACCCAACGAGGAGTTAAAGATAGAATTAATGTTCTCTCAAGTTCTATCGACCATCGATACAACTCTACGCGCAAGAATGCTCACTTTACTTGGAACAAAAAATAAACTACTTTGCGGGAATAAAACTAAAAGTACTTTGTAGGTGTGATAGGATAGGTTTGTAAGATAATAAAGAACAAGTAAATAAAAGTTAGGGAATGTTTAGATAAAGATTAATTATGTTAGTTGTTTAGTAGAAAGATTTTTGTAGAACGATGAGAAACATTGTGCATAGGCAATTGAATATAACATGCTGTATACTTATCATATGCAATGAGGGAGAGGCATATGCTAACATACTTTCCGTACTTATCATATGCACTTATGATTGGCGGTGCGGCAACGACGGCGCGGTGAGAGCGAGAGTGTGGAGGGGAGAGAGCAACATGGGCGGGAAAGAGGATAAGGGTAGAATAGCAGTAGCGCGGGGCGGCGAACCGTGCTACTGCTATAGATTTAGTAGTAGCGCAGCAAATAAAGTCGCGGGGCCGACCAGATGGCACAGTGCGAGCGTACTTGCAGCGCGAGTATTTTCAAAACACGCTACTGCTAAACTATTTAGCAGTAGCGCGCTTGCACGACGCACGCTGCTACTCTGCATAGTCGGGTGGGTAACCATACCAGCAGCGCCCTTTATTCTCCCGCGCTACTGCTAAGTCTGGAGCAATAACGTGTTCTATTGATACGCGCTACTCCTAAGTAGCAGTAGCGCGTTCCTCTAAGCCGCGCTACTGTTAAATCTCCACCTATAGGCTGTTCCCTAGTAGTGGGTCATTCCCTGGCCTAAGTCAAGATGGCAATGGAGGAAACGCCAGGCTCAGGAGGAGAGCCGCCAATGGACCGGCTCAAAGAGACACCCGTGGGCCGGGTCGTAGGAAAGGCCTGGAGGAGAAGTTTCCTAATCTAAGGAGAAAAGGATGAATATGAGTTAGATTATGATACGGGTGGGTGAATACGACCCGGACTCAACTGTACCCCTAGGGTCTTGACCTGTTATATGAAGGGAGCCCTTGGGTCGAAAAAGACTAAGCTACAACCTCTCGAGAGCTAGGCTAGCGATTCCGCACCCTTATAATCGAGATCATCATCAATATCAGTCAAGCAGGAAGTAGGTGTTGTACCTCCATCGTGAGGGGCCTAACATGGGTAAACTCGTGTCTTTCGATACCGATCAACCCCGTTCAAGCAACCATCTAGTTATGATGGCTCCTAGATTTAGTCCTTTCACGAGGACATCTGTCGTGACAAAACCACGACAAATAAGTTAGTGATTGAGCACGTATTTCCTACGAGGACCACTGGCGCTATCTATAAAATGTGTGGTTTCCTTCAGATGTGGCGACTGCTGTCCAAGTGGCCGGATAGAACGGTGGTGGATCAGCTGACTAGGAGATTCAAGGATTATGCAACCCGCCTGCTGATGGTCACCTATCCCCCTTGAGGGCGTATCTTGTATCTTTTATCCTTTTCTTGTTCGTACTTATGTGTTGTTGTGCCGACAGTGTTCTCCGTTGGTTCTTTCGTGAACTTCCGTTAGTGCGGCTGGTTGTATCGATGTTGCTTTATCTGTAAAAGGCGGGGCGTGGAGCCTTTTTCGGTAGTGTTTAGATTTATTTTCTTTGTAATTATGGGTTGTGAACTGGAACAACACATGCAAGTTCTATTTTGGAGCTTGGATTCCATGCCTCAAACTGGTTCAAAGAATGATGTAGACACAAATGTACTATTTAAGTGAAAGTGTCTTTATTTTTTGCCATCTTCAAAGTATTGTTCACACTACTAAAGCCTTCATCTGCAAATATATATGGGTCTAAAATTTTGCTTCAAGTACCAGAGCCCAAGTGATTGCTAAAACCTAATTTTACCAAGAAAGTCAAATTGTTTCAATGACTACGGTTGTGAATTGGAGCCTTGCGTCATTTGGCGCAACGGGTAATCTAGTAACTATTACAGATGCTTGCATAAGGTGGATGGAAGAGTTAATTCAGGACTGAAAAAGGGCAAGGCAAGGCGTGCGACACACTCTACTATTGAATTACTGTGCAAGGCACATTCATCAGTGCTTAGCTTAGCACAGCTCATATGTATCATAGTAATATATCGATGGATCAGAAGCTAGTACTGTATAACAACAAAGGTGAAAATGCAAGTTTCTAATTACTTGTCAGAAGCTGGTACATAAATATTGAAGGTGTCTCAAAGTGCCAATAAAACTGCATCATATATAAAGAACATAAACCACACCATCATGTCAAACAAAGGGATGCAATAAGGAATCCATCAGTGCGTAGCTTAGGCAGGTGAAAATGTGTCGTTTTGATAATGGCACTGGAACTTCACACTTTACACTACACAGAAGTCTAAGAAACAATAGAGAAGAATCTGCAAGTCTGCATCCCCCGCACCTAGAGGACAGATCAAGTCCTTGAATGCACCCAAACAGACGATGAATGAAGAATAACAACAGGCAAAATTAATGTAAGGTTGCAAGGGCATAACACCATTGACCAAGTCCGGCCGGCTATTTTAGGCAGTTGTATCAGAGGAAGCACGTAACATCAGATTTTGCAAGGTTTAGAACGCTCAACTCTGTGACAACTTGGAAATGTAACGAAATACAAAATCTTGGCAGCTGCAGGAAAACACACACTTTTGCAATGTAACTACAAAAGCACATCTTCACGACAAACGACAAACTGATCTATATAACACAGTGAATGATTATACGAGGCGTTCATCAGTGCTTAGCTTAGCACAGTTTGACATGGATCACAGTAACAATATCAATGGATCATAACAATATAGAAGAAACACATGGCTAAACTTAAAACCGAGATGGCAGATTGCTCATTACAAATCACAATTTGTTAACAAATCTCTTCAGATCGTCGTCATCGTCAGAGAAGTCGATTGATTTGAGTATATCCTCCCGTTCTCTGTCGCACCTTGCTCGGACTGCGGCCCTCAGAGCAAAGAAGTTGTCATCGACCTCGACATATCCATTCTTGGCGTACTCGCTGCGCACCCATGCCTGGAATTTGGCGAAGTCCTCACCAATTTTATAGTAGGCACGCACACCGGCATAATATGCCACCTTCTCCTCATCCATCTCCTCTTCTGGCGAAGGAATCATGTCAGGGTTCTGGAGCTTCAGAGCCATGAAGTCAGACGGGCCATCAAGATTGATCACACGGCCAAGGATCCGAGCGACGTCCGCCTGCGGCAGCCTCTTCCCTGGACCAGATTTCACCCAACCAGCCTGCTGCACCGTGGAACAAGAACCAATCGCCGGCGCTTTCCTTTTGGTGGTGCGCAGCTTCTCATCGCCTGTCGCCGCCTTCCTTTTGGTGGTGCGCAGCTTCTCATCGTCTGTCGCCGCCTTCCTTTTGGTGGCGCACGGCTTCAGCGCGCGCTTCTCCATCCAAGCATGTTGGCGCGCCCTCTCACCCGTCGACATGCTTCCGGTGATGCGGGAACCCTCCTCACCGGCGCGCTTCTCCACCGAAGCAGGCTGGCACTCCTCGCCGGCCGCTACCGCATCCTTGGCCGGCCTCTTATCCGCCGCCATGCTTCCTGTGATGCGCGAACCCTCCTCACCGGCCATTGGTCGGTTGATCTGATCTCCTGCGCCTCGCCTCACTCAACGCGCCGCGAGATTTGGAGGAGAGTTGATGAACCCTAGCTCTCGAATTGGGGGGAGAAACCGGCGTGGGCTGGAGATTAAAAAGGCAGAGCCTTTTTCTTTGCGCGTGGGGGAGAGAGAGAGAGCTGTTGTCGGGGGAATGTATCTGGTGCACCGGGGCAATTGGTGCTACCGGTGCACCGGGCCCTTATTACACATTTAAAAATGTTTGTAAAAAATCGAGAATAATTTAGTGTATTGACACAACATCGATGTATGTTGTCACAAAAATTCAAATCAAAATTCAAAACATTACTCGAGATACAAAAATGACAAATTTGATACAGAATAGTACAAAACAGAAGTTGGGCTTCAGATTTGGCCCATTAGCATATTGATGTCAAATTTGTTATTTTTATATCTCAAGCAATGTTTCAAATTTTGATTTGAATTTTTGTGACAACACACATTAATGTTGTGTTAATGCACTAAATTTTTGTCAGATTTTTTAAAACATTTTTTAATGTGTAATGGGGTTTCGGTGCACCGGTAGCACCAATTGCCCCGGTGCACCAGATACTCTCCCCTGTTGTCGGAGTCGGAGTTTTTTTTTACAGAAATTACCACATGCCATTTAACAAACAAATTACATTAAATACATATGTGGTCACTCCATGAGACAAACAGAGGGTCTAGTGTCTTGAATATCCATAAGCTCAATCTAGTCATCGCCAATCGCCAATCACCGTTCTCACCATGACACCACCGGAAAAAGACGTGAGCAATCTTCACACCCAGATCTCGAAAAACTCCATTGCAGACCATGCTGCTTTGTGAACCGATTAAACGGCCTACCGGAGGCGGCGGAACCTAGTCTTTGTGGCATGTCGGTCGAAGATCATCCCCAAGTCTGCCACATCCTGACAACGCTATCTTCATCCAAAATGAACGGAGAAGAAGAACGCTGCCGCAAGCCACCATCCACACATCACACTTCAAGACACCCACATACTCTGCACTAGCCAACGTTGTCGCCTGAAAAGACGCCAAGCATCAGCCACCACAACATAACATCGTCAAAAGCAAAGTCCGACGACACACTGAGGCTACCTGCTTCCTGGCACTGCCGGTTGAAGCATCACCAGGGTGGGGAAGAAGCAGGGCCAAATTATTCCGACGCGGCGTTGATTCCACCACCATTGCAACGCCTCTGACAAAAAACTAAGCCTTCCAATCTAGAAGCCGGAGCGAAGTTGCCGGGGTCCCAGCCCCTCGGGCCGCCGGAGTGGCAACCAAAGAGACCGAAGGACCTGCAGCCACGCCGGCGTAAAGAGGAGGCAGAGAAGATCGCCTCCGAGTCGGAGTTTTTCTGCGACCGAGCTTATCTCCAACTCTCCAAGCCTGAGGTCGGGCCTCCCGACAGTTTTTCATGTTTTTTTAAGGATTGACAATTTTTCATATAAACCTATCAACCCCTCGTGTCATGGCCCAGCCCATGCCTGACGGGACCATCCTAATCCACGTGCGGGTCAGAGGACAAAGCGTGGGAGTTTGCTTTTTTCTATGTTTCCTTTTTTATCTTTTTTTATTTAATTTTCCTAAAATTTGGAAAACTAAAATCTTATTTCTAAAATGTTTGCAAATTCAAAAGATATTCTTGAATTTTCAAAATATGGTAAATACGAAAAAACATTTGTAAATTTTTAAAAAACATGAAACCGAAAATGTTCGCAAACCAAAAAATGTTTCAAATTTTAAAAATAAATAGTGAACTATTTTTATGAATTAAAAATACACAAATGTTTGTGAATTTCAAAGAATTGTTCTTCAACAAATATAATTCTTGTTTTGGAAATTTATTTAAACTCAAAAGGATCTAATATTGCTCATTTGGGTATTTTCATACCATATTTAATGAGTGAGAATAAAATGACTTTCTTGGTTAGGGTATTTTGGATTTTAATTTGGATCTTGGCCACAATTAAATTTATAGACAAGAGATAAAATGAAATCTCCAAATGGGCCATTGCAAGGAATCCTTTTGATTATTTGCAGTTAAAGGCCACTTAATTTGTTTCTATCCAGATAATAAAACGGGAGGAGAGAATATGACTTCTCCATAAATAGCATTGGATAATATTTAACAATGCTCGTTTCAATATTTGGTAAGTTGATGATCATTTGGGTGTTTATAAAACCATAAAACTATTTTATTGAATTTACAATGCCTTAAATTATTTTTATTAAATAAAGACCTATTTATTAAAAAAATGGCGAGGAAAATAATACTCCGAGACACAACATATTTTATTAATCTTGTGCATTTTTTTGTATTTTAGGAAGTGTTTCATATTTCAAAATATCAAAACTCATTTATGGCCTTATTGGAAAAGAATAAAAACGTATTAAACCCTAGGTCTACTGGGTCGAGCCCATCTCGCCCACTCTCTTGCGCTCGTTCGCGAGCAACAGTAGCGCAGTGCAGCCGAGCAAACCAGCCATCTAGTCCAGTGGCCCGACCTATTATGTTCTAATCCACACCGTTTAGATAAAGATTAATTATGTTAGTTGTTTAGTAGAAAGATTTTTGTAGAACGATGAGAACATTGTGCATAGGCAATTGAATATAACATGGTAGATACTTCATATGCAATGAGGGAGAGGCATATGCTAACACACTTTCCGTACATGGATCATATGCACTTATGATTGGAGCCCTAGCAAGCATCCGCAACTACTAAAGATCATTAAGGTAAAACCCAACCATAGCATTAAGTAACAAGTCTTCTTTACTAAGCAACAACCCCTTTACTCGGGTGTAAGTTCACCCTTGCCATCCACTATAGGCGAATCATGAACGTATGGCAACACCCTACAACGGTAATCCCACATGCTTGCGCGACATGGAGGTCACCATAGGACCGCACCATTTCAATATACAACTCATATCAATCACACCATACCACAATTAACCCGTAGGACAAAAAGGATCTACTCAAACACTATAGGATGGCAACACATCATTGGATAATAATATGTGGCATAAAGCACCATATTTAAGTAGAGATTACCGCGGGGAGAGCGGTGTTACACCGTTGCATAAAGGGGGGAGAGTTGGTGAGGACGACGGCAAAAAAATTAGTGTAGATCGTCGTCGCGATTGTTCCCCCGACGACGCTCCGGCGCCCCCCTCCTTCTTCTTCTTGCTTGGACTCCCTTCTAGATGGGAGGAGGGTTTCCCCTATGGTCCATGGCTGCCATGGCTCCCGGAGGGCAGGAGCCCCTCCGAGATTGGATCTCTTTCTCCGTTTCTCTTCTGTTTCACATTCATGTTTTCTAGCATTTCACCGTTTCTTAAATATACAGAGATCCATAACTCCGATTGAGCTGAAATTTTGAGGGGATTTTTATCCGCATATTAGCTTCCTTGCGGCTGAGGGACACCCCCAACCGACCTCCAAGGGCCCCACGAGCTCAAGGGGCACGCCTACCCCAAATGGGGCACGACCTGCGAGTGCGTTAGCCCCTCGGACATCGTCTGGCATTGGTTCTTTTTCCCAAAAATCACTCATATTTCAAAATAAATCTCCGTAAAATTTTATCGGGTTTGGAATTTGTTTGATATGGATTTTCTACGACACAAAAATCATGCAACAAATATGAACTCGCACTAGGCACTGGATCAATATTTTAGTACAAGAAAATCATATAAATTGTTGCCAAAAGTATATAAAAATTGTAAGATAATGGCATGAAACAATTAAAAATTAGGAGGCCTTAATATCCCTTATTTCCCTTTGGACCCCGCTGCCACGGGAGGGTAGAACAAAAGATGTTATGCAAGTTCTTATTATAAGCACGTATGACTATATACAGAATGCATGCCTATATTACATTGATGCATTGGAGCTATTGTGTATCGTTCTAGGTTATGACTATCACATTATGAATGTCATCCAACACATTATTATCCATTGCTTATCCAATGCCTTCACTTTTCTTATATTGATCTTTGCTAAGTTACTACTCCTGCTTGATGCGTCTCCAACGTATCGATAATTTTTTAGTGTTCCATGCTATTATATTGTCAATATTGGATAATTTATATGTAATAATATGTTGTTTTATATCATTTTAGGGACTAATCTATTAACCCAGTGCCTAAAATTATTTTTATTAAATAAATACCTATTTATAAAAAATGGTGAGGAAAATAATACTCCGAGACACAATATATTTTATTAAGCTTGCACATTTTTTTTGTATTTTATGAAGGGTTTCATGTTTCAAAATATCAAAACTCATTTATGGCCTTATTAGAAAGAAAGAAAAACATATTAAACCCTAAGTCTACTGGGTCGAGCCCATCTCTCCCACTCTTTTGCGCTCGTGCGCGAGCAAAGGTAGTGCAGTGCAGCCGAGCAACCCAGCCATCTAGTCCAGTCGCCTGAACCAGTATGTTTTAATCCACACCGTTGGATCTAAGTCCAACGATCAAGAGTGCCACGAACCGGTTCAACCTCTCTCTCTCTCTCTCTCCAAGGAGACGCACCACGACCCATTGTTCCTCTTCCCGGCTACCCCATCCCCCCCTCTCAATGTGCTATAGGACACCGTAGTGGCCATTAAAGCAACTCCAAAATGACGGCCACCACTGCCTTGCCAATCCTCACTCCTCGTGTTCCCAAACCCATAAACATAGATCCATGAGGCACGTGTTGGTGCGCCTCTCAAAACACTCTCAAAGCAGGAAGTCTCACTCACTGAAGAACGAATAATTTCACTCCTGGGCCACTGCACTGTGCTGCAATCCGGCCCGTGTATGTTTTTTTCTGTCACCTGCGATTTAGCATTTATTCAGTGCATTGCATAATTACAGAAATGCCATTATTTTATATTGCTAACAAATAAATAACCTTGCATCAAAATAAAACATGTTATATATGCAACTTCCTTAGAATTTCATATAGTTTCATAATATCCATCTTTCATCCATGATAAAAATGTTGAAATTTGCTTTTTAAATTAATTTGCGTAAATGACATGCTAAAACGGTTTATTTAATATCTAAATAACTGTAGTTCCAAATTAAATAAACTATATATGTAAATTGCATAGAAAAACACATAGGATAATATGGTGCACTTTGTTTTCCTTCTTAAAAATATAAATATATATTTTAGGCAGAACGGTACCCAATTCAAAATTTGCATATGGGGTTATTTCATAAATGATATATGTTCTTTCTGGTCTGATTTGAAATGCTTAGATATTGTAGTTTAATTATGCTTCACCTATTGCCATGTTTAATACACAATTAAAATTGCTGCGTACATTTGAATGTGGAGTTTCGTCAATATGCAACTAGTTGCATATTTAGCTTCACTTAATATGTACTATTGGATTGTTGCACTTTGCCATGTTGTGCATTTTTCAATGGGAATGCATCATACTTGATTATGCATCATGCCATGATTATTCGTGTTTGTTTACCGTGTGTCGTTTGCTTGTTTCCGGTTTTGCTTCTTCTCGCTAGAGTTGCGATAACGTTTCGGAGTCGAGGTTTCGTCCGACTACGCTTGTTCGACTACTTCACATATTCGATCTTCTTCAAGGCGGGATTCCAGGAAAGATGATCATTACCTTGGATATCACTACTATATTTGCTTTCTACGTATCTCATTACTATTGTTTGGTCTCGCTTGCTACCAGATGTTTGAAAACCTCCCATTTGCCATGATAAAGCCTCTAACGTCCACTATCCTAGCAAATCGTTGTTTGGTTGTGTTGTCGCTTGCTCGGCCCATCTTATAGCGTTGCTAGATGCAGGTATAGGTTGTTCCATGTTGGAAAATGGTTGTCATGGGATATCACTATATCATGCTTATTTATTTAATGCATCTATACACCTAGATAAGGGTGGAAGGCTCGATATTTTGCTTTGTGTTTTGTTCCACTCTTGCGGCCCTAGTTTCCGTTATACCGGTGTTATGTTCCTTGATGAGTGCTCCTAACATGTTTGGGGTTTATGAGTCCCCCTTGTTAATTCGTTTTTTGAATAAAACTCTTCCAGCAAGGCCAATATTGGTATTAAAATTTGCCCAATATAATAATCTTTATAATAGATTAATGTATAGGGAGTTAGCGCTACCTGCCGATTCTTAATTCTACATAATAAAAGTGGGCCAGTGCTGAGGGTGCTGGTCCAAAACAGGCAAAATGTGGGGCCACCGCGGGGAAACTAGAGGCCTGGTTTTACCGCTGACCCATCCGGACGTGTCCTGAGAATGAGATACGTGCGGCACCTATCGGGATCGTCGACACGCTGGGAGATCTTGCTGGACTTGTTTTACCTTTGACGAATGTCTTGTGCACCGGGAATCCGACGATACGTCAGGCTATCTCGATGTTGAGGTCTTTCAAACCAGCTTATGGTTAATTTGTGATGGACGAGTTGGAGCACCACTGCAGGGTTAAATCTCTTGGAAAGTCGTGCCCGCGGTTATGTGGTGACTTGGAAAAGAACTTCCAAACTAAACTCAATTAAAATACACCAACCGTGTGCGTAACAGTGACCGTCTCTTCTTGTGAGATTGGCATCAAGAAGAGAACACGGTGGGGTTATGATTACTTGTAAGTAGGTGTTCATGATCACTTCTTGATCATTACTAGTTCATGTTCGTTTATACGTAGATCACTCTTCTTATTCTTGTACTCGTAACTTAGCAAAATACAAATGCTTAAGTGGTTGTCACAACCTTACCACTTAACCACTCCATACCCATTAAGATTTGCTAGTTTTGATACCCATTAACAGTGACCGACTCACAAATTACTACAACAACATGTGCAGGTACAGGTAAAGTGATGCTTTGATGGGAGAGCGATGCTTGTTCTATTTGGAGTTCTTCTTCTTCCTATTCGATGATCATAGGATGAGTTCTCGGTTGACATCCTGGGATTATCACAGGATGGACGTTGCTTTCTTTCGTTTGGTTTCATCCTTAGTCGGATATTGTCTTTCGGATGAGGATTGAGATTTATTGATGTATTAAGATATTCATGCGATAGCTTGTGGCGAGTGTAAGTCTATATCTTGTATCCTCATCTTTTTAGTACAAGTATTTGTGATGATATCCACCTTGCTAAAGCGTCACTGATATGCGCTTCTATCCTTGGCGAGACTTTCAAGTTTTCAAGAGGATGGGACCACGTATTGGGCGTTACAAGTTGGTATAGGAGCAGTACAGACCTAGGAGCCCCCTTGCTTGATCATAACTTGGTCGTTATTGAGTCTAGAAGTAAACTATTTTTAGTCTAGTTATATCGGAGAGTAAGAATTCTTTTCACTCCTTATCCCCATCATCACTCCGGTGAGGAATTGTGGCATAGGTGTTTTGATTCTACCCCTCTTCCCACTCAAAAATAATTTAGGATCATGCGTGTATTTTGGAATCGTTACGATGTCGGTGTGACGAAATTCTGTTCTTGGTGCCTCTTGCTATGGGTGGTGTCCCCGGGACTTGAGCTCCAAGGGTTTCTTATCACATTTGCTATCGTTTTAGTTCCCAATACCTAAGGAAGCTGATTTTTGAAATTGCTTCTATACTTTGCTTGGTGACAAATAGTGTTTTGATTATCCCCAATATTGGGAGAGATAGCAAAGATGATCTACCAGGTCTAGTACCGCTGCTTTTTAGAAAGTTGTGGTAGACGAGTTTCCAGAGTTTTCTCGGTTATGTGTTGACGGATGTGATACATTTGGAGCGTAGTATATTGTTAGGTTATTGCTGAGTGAAAATATGTGACACCCCAATTTTTGGCACTTTTCTTTTCTTTTCTTTGGAATTTGCTTTGATTTCTTTTGGATTGGCTTTATGGACTTAAAACTTAGGAATATTATCTCTCTTCCTTCTCCCAAGTGGTTTATTAGCTCTCAAATATTTCCCAAGATCATGTCATATACATCCTAGCCCAACCATAATTTCCATCTCATTTAAATATTCCTTTTTCTATGAAAGGAATAATCCTTTTTCCCTATGCTGTGAAGCAACATATATTTCTACCTTGTGATAAATCCCAAGTAAATTCTCATAAATTCTTGGGATCATATCTTACCCAAATATGACAAAACCATCTTTGCCTAGTTCAAGAATAATTCCAGGATATTCATTTTCAATTCTATCGAGAAAAGTACTTTGTGAAGGAAGTACTATTTATATTTGCTTGATTGCCCTAAAATATTTTGAGCACTCCATCCAATACAATTCATTGCCACATGCCAATAGTCAGCTCCATTTTCCTAGCCAATCTTCCTCACAAAATTCCCAAAGTTTCTGACAAGAGAGAAGCTTTGTGAAGGAAGTACTGGCTAGGGGTATCGAAATGAGTTGAAAATTTAGCAGCACCTTCATATGCGTAAATCATCATCCTCTACCAAATCACAGCTCTATCGAACACTCTATGTGAGTCCATCTTCCTATTGCAGATATTCCCTAGAGGCAATCATGTGATGATTTCGTTTCCTACATATTCATGAGTATTTTGTATTGTCCTTGAGCATCATCAGTGATATGTATCAATAAGTATGTGACTTATTTGTGATACTATATATAGTATGATGGTTGTTCTAATAGTCCCTAGTTGTTAAGGTTATGCGGACACATATCCTTTACTAGTATACGATTCAGTTGAGGACTACGTTTCACAAGTCATGTGCATAGA
The DNA here is from genome assembly GCA_039707655.1 of Elymus sibiricus. NCBI lineage: Eukaryota > Viridiplantae > Streptophyta > Magnoliopsida > Poales > Poaceae > Elymus > Elymus sibiricus. Next base: position 485,723,616 of record CM077665.1, read on the forward strand.
GATGCTAAACTGATAGTATGGACTCGGGGATTGAGATCACCGAGTCGGACAGACCCACTTTGAGACACAGCGAGATAATGTCATCTGTTAGTCTCAAGTACAATGTATATGCCATGTCCTAGATGTGAGGTCATTGCATGTTCTCGGGATGAGGATCGACTTACTTAGGGTCTATCAAACGCTACTCCGTAACTGGGTAGTTATAAAGGTAGCTTTCGGGTGAGTCGTGAGACATGCCGCGAGACATGGTTAACCAAGATGGGATTTGCCCCTCCGTGAGGAGAGATATTCTCTAGGCCCTCTCGTGTGATCAGATTCAGAAAGCATGGCCATGCAAATTGGGTTAAGTGTTAACCCAGATCGGGAATCTGCATCATGGTTTCGAGAAGAGATGTCGAGCTACCACAAGGGTGACAAGTACTCGCCTTGAGCTCTACAACCTATATCATGGGGAAAAAGTAATGTGGTATATGACACATTGTCAAGGTTCGTCTAACGACTTTGCGCACACATGGGAGTGATGTCTACTACGCAACCTTCTTCTTGTAGACTCGTGTTGGGCCTCCAAGCGCAGAGTTTTGTAGGACAGTAGCAAATTTCCCTCAAGTGGATGACCTAAGGTTTATCAATCCGTGGGAGGCGTAGGATGAAGATGGTTTCTCTCAAACAACCCTGCAACCAAATAACAAAGAGTCTCTTGTGTCCCCAACACACCCAATACAATGGTAAATTGTATAGGTGCACTAGTTCGGCGAAGAGATGGTGATACAAGTGCAATATGGATGGTAGATATAGGTTTTTGTAATCTGAAAATATAAAAACAGCAAGGTAGCAAGTAACAAAAGTGAGCAAAAACGGTATTGCAATGCTTGGAAACAAGGCCTAGGGTTCATACTTTCACTAGTGCAAGTTCTCTCAACAATACTAACATAGTTGAATCATATGTAAATCCCTCACGTGCGACAAAGAGTTCACTCCAAAGTCACAAATAGCGGAGAACAAACAAAGAAATTATTGTAGGGTACGAAACCACCACAAAGTTATCTTTTCCGATCAATCATATGAGCTATCCCTATAAGTGTCACGAACAGCCCTAGAGTTCGTACTAAAATAACACCTTAAGATACACATCAACATAAACCCTAATGTTACCTAGATACTCCAATGTCACCACAAGTACCCATGGGCTTGATTATACGATATGCATCACACAATTTCAAATTCATCATGTTCAATCCAACACAAAGAACTTCAAAGAGTGCCCCAAAGTTTCTACCGAAAAGTCAAGACGAAAACGTGTGCCAACCCCTATGCATAGATTCCCAAGGTCACGGAACCCGCAAGTTGATCACCAAAACATACATCAAGTGGATCAATAGAACATCCCATTGTCACCACGGATATCCCATCGCAAGACATACATCAAGTGTTCTCAAATCCTTAAAGACTCAATCCGATAAGAAAACTTCAAAGGGAAAACTCAATTCATCATAAGAAGATAGAGAGGGGAAAACTCCATATGATTCATCTATATTAATAAAGCTCGCGATACATCAAGATCATGTCATCTCAAGAGCACGAGAGAGAGAGATCAAACACATAGCTACTGGTACATACCCTCAGCCCCGAGGGTGAACTACTCCCTCCTCGTCATGGAGACCGCCGGGATGATGAAGATGGCCTCCGGTGATGGTTTCCCCCTTCGGCAGGGTGCCGGAACGGGCTCCCGATTGGATTTTCGTGGCTCTGGAGGCTTGCGGCGGCGGAACTCCCGATCTAGGTTTATTTCTGGGGGTTTCTATATTTATAGGAATTTTTTGCAGCGGTCCCACGTCCAGAAGGTTCCCGAGGAAGTCACAAGCCAGGGGGGCGCGCCCCTATGGCTTGTGGCTTCCTCGGCCTTCCTCTCCGGTGACTCTTCGCTCCAGTATTTTTTATATTTTCCAAAAATATTCTCCGTAAATTTTTAGCTCATTCCGAGAACTTTTATTTCTGCACAAAAACAACACCACGGTAGTTCTGCTGAAAACAGCGTCAGTCCGGGTTAGTTCTAATAAAATCATACCAAAATCATATAGAATTATTGTAAACATGGCATGAATACTTCATAAATTATAGATACGTTGGAGACGTATCAGCATCCCCAAGCTTAATTCCTGCTCGTCCTCGAGTAGTAAATGATAAAAGAAATAATTTATGAAGTGTGAATGCTACCCAACATGTCCATCATATTCTTTTCTTCTTTGTATACCATGGACATTTGGACTTGTAAATGATTCAAAGCAATAGTCTAGTTTTAACATAATGACTTCAATACTCAAGCATATCAACAAGCAACCATGTCTTTCAAAATATCAACACTAAAGAAAGTTATCCCTAGCCCATCAAGCTCAATCATTGATCCATTCATGAAACACACTCAAATATTAGCTATGCCCAATGCTCAAGTACGATCATAGTGCCCCCTAGTTGGTACTTATAAGAGAAGATGGGGACTTAAAGCAAAAAACAAAAATTGCATAAAGTAAATAGATAGGCCCTTCGCAGAGGGAAGTAGGGATTTGTAGAGGTGCCAGAGCTCAAGGTTTAAATTGCGAGAGAAAAATATTTTGAGTGGCATGCTTTTCCTGTCAACGAAAATGACAAAGTAGTTCACAATACTTTCCATGCTAGATACATTATAGGCGGTTCCCAAACAGAATGGTAAAGTTTTTACTCCCCCTCCACCAATCAATCACACTCCACGGCGAGCCGAATCCACGGGTACCGTCCATACAAACAACAATCTTGGGGGAGTTTTGTTTTATTATATTTTGATTTGATTTTTGAGCATGGGACTGGGCATCCCGAATACCAGCCACTTTCTCATGAATGATAGTGAATCAACACATATCGTGAGAATAACACACCTAGCATGGAAAAATATTGGATACTCCCCACCGTTTCATGAGCGGTACGGGCACACAAAAGAGAAAATTTATTTTGAAAATTTAGAGATGGCACATACAAATTTTCTTGGAACGGCATGGAAATACCGCATATAGGTAGGTATGGTGGACTCATAAGGCAAAACTTAGTTTAAAGATTTTGGATGCACAAGTAGTATTTCTACTTAGTACAAATGAAGGCTAGCAAATAGATTGGGAAGCAACCAAACCAAGAAACGAAAATTCTCATAAGTGAGCATTGAGTCATAACTAACACCGAATAATGCACCACAAGTAGGATATAACTTCATTGCATAACTATTGACTTTCGTGCATGCATAGGGAATCACAAACCTTAACACCAATATTCCTACTAAGCATAATTACTCACTAACATGACTCACATATTACTATCATCATGTTTCAAAACTATTACAGGGAATCAAGTTTAATTTGTCCAATGATCTTCATGAATTTTTTTATTGTATCCTCCTTGGATATCTATCACTTTGGGACTATTTTCATATATTGCCATTGCTTTTTCGGCAAGCTCAAACAAATTTAAATGAAGCACATGAGCATAAAGATTTCATCCCTCAAAAAGGTATAAGTGAAGCATGAGAGGAAATGACAAGCTACTCTCAAAAGATATACGTGAAGATCAATGAGTAGTCAAACAATAAAGTAGCTATGTGAGGAATCTCTCTCCCTCAATGAATATTTTCAGATCTGAAGCATTTTATTAAACAGCGAGCAAAAGAAAAATAGCACTCCAAGAATAGCACATATCACGTGAACGAATAAAAATTTAGGCTCAACATAGGCTAACCGATAATTGTTGATGAAGAGAGGTGGGATGCGTAGCATCCCCAAGCTTAGATGCTTGAGACTTCTTGGAATATTTACTTGGGGTGCCTTGGTCATCCCCAAGCTTGAGCTTTTGTATCTCGTTCAATCCTCTCATATCCCGGTTTCACCTATTCTCAAAAACTTCATCCACACAAAACTCGAAAAGAACTCGTGAGATAGGTTAGTACACATAATAATAAATCAACTCTTTATGTACTGCCAAGACAAGTTGCATAATAATTTTCAAACATTAGGTACTGTATACTATCATTTCCACAATTTATATCTACCAATATAGGCTATGGAAACTATAGGATAAGTAGATAACAAAACTATGACAGCAATCTGTCCAAACAGAACAGTCTGTAGCAATTTATGAAAACAGTGTACCTATGTAACTCAAAACAATTATAAAAATTTAGGACATGCTAAGGAATTTATATGACAACACTTTGTAAAAAATTCAGAAACTTTCCACGTTCCAGTAAAATATGAAAATTAAAACACTACAGCAAAAGTTTCTGTTTTTTACACAGCACACATCAAACATGCAATGCAAGCATCCTAAGGAAATTCTTGGAACTTTTTATTGAAAAACAAGATTATAAATAACACCTAACAGAGAACAAGAAAATAAAATGATGCTCCAAGAAAAACTCATATTATGTGATGAATAAAAATATAGCCCCAAGTAAGATATACCGATAGTGTTGAAGATGAAAGAGGGGATGCCTTCCGGGGCATCCCCAAGCTTAGGCACTTGAGTATTCCTTGGACATTACCTTGGGGGTGCCTTGGGCATCCCCAAGCTTAGGTTCTTGTCACTCCTTATTCTCCTCATATCGGTGTCTCACCCAAAACTTGAAAACTTCAATCACACAAAACTTAACGGAACTTCGTGAGAAGGGTTAGTGTAATAAAGATAAATCATTCACTTAGGTACTGTCAAGACAAGATTCATAACTGTTCCCACATGATACCTACTGTATTCTATAATTCCCATAATTTATATCATTGAATATAAGCTATGGAAACACTAAAACAAGCAAACTATGCATGCAAAACAGAATCTGTCAAAAACAGAACAGTCTGTGAAGAACTGTAGTATAGCCATACTTCCCTATCTCTAAAAATTCTGAAAAATTAGGAAAATCTAGGAAATTTGTATATAAATCATGTGTAAAATTTCAGATCAAAATCAGGTTCCAGTGAATTTACAAAATTCCTGGACTGAGAGCAAAAGTTTCTGTTTTTGCACAGAATCAAGTCAACTATCATCCACACTATCCCAAAGGCTTTACTTGGCACTTTATTGAAACAAAAGCTATAAAACATGATTATACAGTATCTTAATCATGTGAACACACAAAAACAGAAAGTAAAAGTGTTGGGTTGCCTCCCAACAAGCCCTTTTCTTTAATGCCTTTTAGCTAGGCATGATGATTTCAATGATGCTCACATAAAAGATAAGAATTGAAACATGCAAGAGAGCATCATGAAGCATATGACTAGCACATTTAAGCCTAACCCACTTCCTATGCATAGGGATTTTGTGAGCAAACAATTTATGGGAGCAAGAATCAACTAGCATAGGAAGGCAAAAGAAGCATAACTTCAAAACTTTGAACATATAGAGAGGAAACTTGATATTATTGCAATTCCTACAAGCATATGTTTCTCCCTCATAATAATTTTCAGTAGCATCATGAAGGAATTTCACAACATAACCAGCACATAAAGCATTCTTTTAATGATCTACAAGCATAGAAATTTCACTACTCACCACATAAGCAAATTTATTCTCATCAATAGTAGTGGGAGCAAACTCAACAAAATAACTATCATGTGAAGCATAATCCAATTGAAAATTAAAATCATGATGACAAGTTTCATGGTTATCATTATTCTTTATAGCATACATGTCATCACAATAATCATCATAAATAGGAGGCATGCTTTCATCATAATAAATTTGCTCATCAAAACTTGGGGGACTAAACATATCATGTTCATCAAACATAGCATCCCCAAGCTTGTAGCTTTGCATATCATTAGCATCATGAATATTCAGAGAATTCACACTAACAACATTGCAATCATGCTCATCACTCAAAGATTTAGTGCCAAACATTTTAATAACTTCTTCTTCTAACACTTGAGCACAATTTTCCTTTCCATCATTTTCACGAAACACATTAAAAAAATGAAGCATATGAGGCAACCTCAATTCCATTTTTTGTAATTTTATTTTATAAAACCAAACTAGTGATAAAACAAGAAACTAAAAGATTTAATTGCAAGATCTAAAGATATACCTTCAAGCACTCACCTCCCCGGCAACGGCGCCAGAAAAGAGCTTGATGTCTACTACGCAACCTTCTTCTTGTAGACTCGTGTTGGGCCTCCAAGCGCAGAGTTTTGTAGGACAGTAGCAAATTTCCCTCAAGTGGATGACCTAAGGTTTATCAATCCGTGGGAGGCGTAGGATGAAGATGGTCTCTCTCAAACAACCCTGCAACCAAATAACAAAGAGTCTCTTGTGTCCCCAACACACCCAATACAATGGTAAATTGTATAGGTGCACTAGTTCGGCGAAGAGATGGTGATACAAGTGCAATATGGATGGTAGATATAGGTTTTTGTAATCTGAAAATATAAAAACAGCAAGGTAGCAAGTAACAAAAGTGAGCAAAAACGGTATTGCAATGCTTGGAAACAAGGCCTAGGGTTCATACTTTCACTAGTGCAAGTTCTCTCAACAATACTAACATAGTTGAATCATATGTAAATCCCTCACGTGCGACAAAGAGTTCACTCCAAAGTCACAAATAGCGGAGAACAAACAAAGAAATTATTGTAGGGTACGAAACCACCTCAAAGTTATCTTTGCTGATCAATCATATGAGCTATCCCTATAAGTGTCACGAACAGCCCTAGAGTTCGTACTAAAATAACACCTTAAGATACACATCAACCAAAACCCTAATGTCACCTAGATACTCCAATGTCACCACAAGTACCCATGGGCTTGATTATACGATATGCATCACACAATTTCATATTCATCATGTTCAATCCAACACAAAGAACTTCAAAGAGTGCCCCAAAGTTTCTACCGGAAAGTCAAGACGAAAATGTGTGCCAACCCCTATGCATAGATTCCCAAGGTCACGGAACCCGCAAGTTGATCACCAAAACATACATCAAGTGGATCAATAGAACATCCCATTGTCACCACGGATATCCCATCGCAAGACATACATCAAGTGTTCTCAAATCCTTAAAGACTCAATCCGATAAGAAAACTTCAAAGGGAAAACTCAATTCATCACAAGAAGATAGAGAGGGGAAAACTCCATATGATTCATCTATATTAAAAAAGCTCGCGATACATCAAGATCGTGTCATCTCAAGAGCACGAGAGAGAGAGATCAAACACATAGCTACTGGTACATACCCTCAGCCCCGAGGGTGAACTACTCCCTCCTCGTCATGGAGACCGCCGGGATGATGAAGATGGCCTTCGGTGATGGTTTCCCCCTCCGACAGGGTGCCGGAACGGGCTCCCGATTGGTTTTTCCTGGCTCTGGAGGCTTGCGGCGGCGGAACTCCCGGTCTAGGTTTATTTCTGGGGGTTTCTATATTTATAGGAATTTTTGGCGACGGTCCCACGTCCAGAAGGTTCCCAATTAAGTCACAAGCCAGGGGGGCGCGCCCTAGGGGGGCGCCCCTGTGGCTTGTGGCTTCCTCGGTCTCCCGCTCCGGTGACTCTTCACTCCAGTATTTTTTATATTTTCCAAAAATATTCTCCGTAAATTTTCAGCTCATTCCGAGAACTTTTATTTCTGCACAAAAACAACACCACGGTAGTTCTGCTGAAAACAGCGTCAGTCCGGGTTAGTTCTAATAAAATCATACCAAAATCATATAGAATTATTGTAAACATGGCATGAATACTTCATAAATTATAGATACGTTGGAGACGTATCAGGGAGTTGGCACGTTCTGCTAGGAGCCGCTACTGACTATCGACTCGGGTCGTGTCCATGTGTACGTGAACCTATAGGGTCACACACTTAAGGGATTGTAGCCTATTCGGATTGGATCTGAATGGAAAATGGGACTAGACTCGTCGTGGGCCTCAAGTGTTGAGCCCACCTCGGAGGTCTATATAAAGGGGAGTGGGCGCACCTTTCAGGGTTGATCTTTTTCCTCCCGTCGACAGCCACCGCCAGTCCCCACGCCACCATGCCGTGCGATCGGACCTAGCAGTCCGCTGCCCGACGCTGCCCCTGTACATGTGGATACCTTGGAGGCATCGCATCTGCGGTGCTTGGACAAACCGTTCGAGGGATCCGTGACAAACCGTTCGAGGGATCCGCGAAGAGCTGTTCGTGGGAGATCACTGCTCGTGGGAGATCGGCTACATGAGGAGGAGACGAATCGGCTGATCGACTACACGCATCACCAACTCTACTTCCGCTGTGGTGACTACGCGTCTAGTGGTAAACCCGATCCCGTGATCTATTTCCAGTAGCATGTTCTTGGGTGCGCGGTAGAAATTTTTTATTTGGCGCTAGCGTAGCGTACCGCATGTTCCAACACTTCCAAATCTAGTTTCTGCCCTATTTTGGCAGTTGTGAAGCAAGTGCATTCAAACCTTGTGCAAATTATCTAAAATCCCACCAGATCATGTTCCTTCCTACCCTAACTCTCTGTGACATCTTGTTTCTCTGATTGATCGAGCCATTTGACCCCAGCATCCAGTTCAACACTACTAAAGGAAAGTTCAGTTGATGCGACACTTCATGCGAGTGCAGCTTTAATCGAACCAAAGTATCAGAGGAGCTCCAAGCCGAAGGGACCGCACCCTGGACTTGGTTGGCCATGCTGAGTCACCGTGCATGCGTTGGTGCACGCAGTGACCGCATAGCTGGCATGCAGTGGCCGCACTCTATGCGTCGGCTAGCCGCGTGCCTCTTCCTCCTGATTGTCCTCGCGTGTCCTCTTGTGCCGTCCCCTCTCCTTCTTCTCCCACATAGCCCCGAGACCACTCTGCCCCTCCAGAAGCCCCTCGCCAGACCAAGCGTCGCCTCCCACGGGTGCATAATGCATCGTGGTTGGTGACATATTTTGCTCCCCGCGTCTGTGCCCCCTGCATCTTTGAGCCTCCACTAGCTCCCTCTCATCACCATCCAAGCCCTCCTCACGAGAGCTCCATCCATGCTCCCATGGTGGCATTCAGCTCAGTATCTCCCCCTGGCCTATTTAAGACCTCCCCGACCTATAATCTCCTCACCACTCGACCCCTACCTCACTCAGTTGACCCTGATGCCAAGAACCAGAGTCGGGAAGGCCATCTTCCCCAACTCTGGCTAACCACCTCGCCGCTCGGCCCTCTCCCCCTCAAACTCAATCCAACCATCACCAACCTCAACTAGCCCTTCCATCGAGTTCCTAAACACCCACCACTACAAATAAAAGACACATCCGTGACATTATGGGCTGAACGAAAACTTCTTTGTCATGGATGTGATACTTCCATGGACATAATTGTGACAAAAACACGTATGATCATAGATGTGGTGGCTTCCACTTCTATGACAAAAGTTATGATAGAAAATTGGCTTTTCGTCCTAGGCGGACCGGAGATGCACCTGCATGACATTCTTTGGGCCATCCATGACGTAAAAAATCGTGGTAGAAGTGAGGGCAAGGAAATTTTCGGAGATTTCCCGGTTACGGTGGGCAATCGTAGGTGGTCGGGGCCTAGTGATGCAGTGGTTTGCATGTTTCTCTCGTAGGCGCACGTGTGTGTGTGAGGCGTTCGCTAGCTGCTAACTGAACCCGGTCGAGCGAGGCGTTCACTTACTGAACCCGATCGATCGATCCCTCGCACTACGTACTGAACATGAGCGATCGATCCCTCGCACTACGTACTGCACCTGAGCGATTCCTTGGCTGCTAACTGAACCTGAGCGATTCCTTGGCTGCTATAGCTGAACCCGAGCGATCGATCCCCCGTGCAGGACGTTAGTCATTGAGCTAGTACTCGGCTGTTGTTGGGTTGCCTCGTCTCGATGAACTGTGACTATTGCTGCCGCACACGTGATACGTGTAAGAACGAGCCCCTTGCGCGAGACGTGGTGATTCGAGTTGGTTCGCTGTGGATGAACAGTTCCAGTTGCTGTCGCCCGCTCGTACGCCCCACCCCAGCCGATGTGGATTGGTGCTGGACGAACAGGACCCCGTGGTAGCACAGTCGGTGTTGGGGTGGATGAACAGGACCCCGAGGAGGCCGTGCCGCGGTACGCCACACCCCAGCCGGTGTTGGGTGGATGAACGGGATCCCGTGGAGGTTGAGGAAGTCGGCAGTGGATGAACAGCACCCCCAGAGGCTAGAGGAAGTTGACGGTGGATGAATAGTAGCCTGTGGAGTCCCGTTTTTGCGGTACGACACACCCCTGAACCCCGTTTCTTCCACCATAGCTGGTGTGTTTACTCCGTTTTCTGGTACGCCACACCCCTGGACCCCGTTTTGACAATAGACGATTGAACAAAAGTCCGTTTTGCAGGACGCCACACCCCCGGACCCCGTTTCAACCATTGACGGTTGAACATAAGTCTATTTTGTGGGACGCCACACCCCTGGACCCCGTTTTGACCGTAGCCGGTTAAATAGAAGTCTATTTCTTCCGTTTTGCGGGATGCCACACCCCCAACCGAGTTGCTTGGATCCTTCGTTCCGATCGAGCCGGTCGGATGCCGATGAAGATGACGACATTGCTATCGTCCATTGACTGCCACATTGCCTCTCCATGTACACAAGCCCTGGCCCCGCCCGTATGTACGTGTGTGGCCCTATTTACTTTCTTGTAGCATGGTTGTACGTACATGTTGAAAGTGCGTTATATCGACTAGAGGGGGGGTGAATAGGCGATTTTTACAAATTCATCACTGAGGAATTTCAACTTGAGGAATTTGAAATGTGATGAATAACTAGCAGCGGAATAAGTACTCAAGTGCATACGAAGCATAGCGATCGCATAATCATCATGATGAAATAAAGCATGCACAGATTACAGGTAGCATGATACAGGATAAGCAGGTGAGGAACAAGGCAGCTTGAAGAATTTGAGGTGAGGAAATTGCGAAGGTCTTCAGTCAAATTCTTCAAACAGTAACGATCAATTTCATCAACAAGTATACGAGGAAATGAAAGGGTTGAGGAAATGGAACCAGGTAGCTCGATGAAGACAATGGTTTGATGACCCAGTTCCAACTGCTATGACAGTCGTACGTCTGGTTTGGAGCGGCCTGGTATTTAAACCAGAGGACACACAGTCCCAGGACACACAGTCCTTACCGTATTCTCCTTGAGCTAAGGTCACACAGTCCTCGCCCAACACTCGTGGTAAGTCTTCAGGGTAGACTTCCAAAACCCTCACAAACTGGTCACCCGGCGATCCACAATTGACTGCTGGATGCTCTAGACCAAGGTCACTTCGTGATCCCCAATTGACTGCAGGATGCACTAGACCATGACGCCTAACCGTCTGGAAGATACAGAGTCTTCAAAGGTAACAAGCGTCGGTTCCACACATGGACAATCTCTTCAGTGATGCTCAATCACTTTGGGTTGGTGGTTTGGTTTTGGGGTTTTTCCTCACTGATGATTTTCTCTCAAAGTCCTCGAGGAATGGGATGCTCTCAAATGACAAGTGTCAGTTCTCTCTCAGAGCAGCCAACCAACTAATGGTTGTGGGGGGTGGCTATTTATAGCCAGGGAGCAACCTGACATGATAAGACATAAATGCCCCCAATGATATGACCGTTATGTGGATAGGATGATTGGGGACAGCTGGCGTTTAGCACAGCAACGGTCGGAATTTCGAACTATGAAATTCCTCAGGCTTATCATATTCCTCACTTGTAGGCAATTCGCACTGGCGAAATCCTAACTCCTCAGTCAGACCAATTTCCTCAGAGACCAGAAGATCATCGTCTCTGTCACTGAAGAACTTGACTGAACTGCAAGAGATTTCCAAAGGCTTGGATAGGTTGAGGCTTTTGAGTTGAGCATCAGTTGGAAATTTTCCTTAGTATTACCTCGGCCCCCTTTAACAGTACGGTGTTTCCTATGACTCAAAGAAAGGAAATGAAACAACGAAAACAAAAGTCTTCACGCTTCATAGTCCTCGTTCATATCTTCAAGGTCACACCAACTTCTTCTTTCTCAAAGTCTTCAGGGAATACCAAAGTCTTCAGCAAAGTCTTCACCAAAGTCTTCACCAAAGTCTTCAGTTGAAGACATACATTTTTAGGGGTCGATAATCTCTGAATGTATCAAACTCCTCAGCAACTTATAGAGCCTGTGTACACTTACAAACGCATCAGTCTCTTAACCTATAAGTCTTCAATACACCAAAATCACTAAGGGGCACTAGATGCACTTACAATCTCCCCCTTTTTGGTGATTGATGACAAATAGGTTAAGTTTTCAACGGGGATAATAATATGAAGTGTAAGTACTGAGTTTGAGGAATTTGATTGCAAGATATAGAAGAACTCCCCCTGAAGATGTGCATATTTGAGGAATTTGCTTTGGACTGCAAATGCACATAGCAGGTTAAAAACATGGAGAACTCCCCCTATATCTTGTAATTCATACACGCATTTAACATATGATATGAGGAATTTGAAATGCATGATGAAAATGGTGTCCGACGAAATTCAGCATGTATGCATTAAGGTACTTGAGGAAATAGGCATGAGGAAAGCAGTTCAAAAACGTCAGACCACCATCGGACTTAAGTTTACAACTCAACCAACAAAAGCTTCAGAAGAGCGAGAGTTGTAACTTAAACAAAAACAGCCCATATATAGAGACCCGCTTGAAGACTAACTCAAATTTTCTCCCCCTTTGTCATCGAAGACCAAAAGGGACGAAAAATGAGGACTAACGCCCCTGAAGAATTTCATCTTGAAGGTGGTGGAGGAGCGCCAGCGTTGTCGGGGTCGGTTGGTGGAGCGGGGCCTGCAGCAGTGTCGTCAATATCCTCAGCTTCATCCGCCTGGCGTGATGAAGAAAATGAGCTTGTAACCAACTGAGGAACTTGAACTTTCTTCTATTTCTTCCTTGGAGGGATGGACCAATCAAAGTCCTGCTGAAATTCCATCTCCTTGAGTTCTTCAGGAGTCTTGAGGTGAGACAGGATGGCCCATGTGCGGTCAAAGACTTCATGAAGATAATAGTGGTTCTTCCTCACAGAGTTGTGCGTGACAGTCATGTCTCGAAGAAGTGAAGCAAACTGACGCTTTACCCACTTGTGATTGCGATCAATCTTCTGATGAAGACTTAGAAGAAGCTCTCGATCAGTCATCACACGAGGGGCAGTTTCTTGAGGATTTTGCGCTCAGGCTTTTGCTGCAGAATCTTGGGTAGTAGTGTCATCATTTGTAGAATAAGATGCAGCTTTGCGAAACTGTCCATCCAATGGATGAGTACCTTCATCAATGACGGCTTTGCCTTTACCCTCAACTGAAGAAAATGAGTTCTTGAGGACTTCGATTGGAGGGAGAAAGCTAAAGTGATTCTGAAAGTCAGCCATGAATGGAAGTGAAGACTTTGATCTGATGAATTTCATGATCCAGGGAGCGTAAGGCTTCAATTCAAATGGGGCTGAAGCAGCATTGGCCAAAGTCCTCATGAAGAAATCATGGTAATTGATGGGAATCCCATGAATGATGTTGAATAGCATGTTCTTCATGATTCCCTTCACTTCTTCTTCTTCAGAGTTGTGGCCCTTCTGAGGACTGAGGGTTTTGGTCAGAATGCGATAGACTGTCCTGGGCACATAGAGCAAATCCTTCACAAGGAAGGAAGTCCTTTGAGGTTGTCCAGGAGCCAATGGCTTCATCAGTACTTGCATCATATGATTGGGCAGAGCAGGTTCATCAAACAGGCATCTTGCTCCTTCTGAGGGAATTGGTATTGGGACGGACCGAAGTAATTCAGAGGCTGGAGCAGTGTATTGAGTAGATCCAGTCATCCAGTCCAAGACCCAAGAATTGACGTCAGAGGCATCACCTGAGATGTGCAAGGAGGCATAGAATTGAAGAATCAGCTCTTCATTCCAATCACATATCTCCGCACAGAAAGGAAGTATTCCTTCATCATGAAGGACTGCGAGCACCGGTGTGAAGCATGGGATAGTTTCCATGTCCGCATGAGGAATTTGCTGGTGCTCGAAGACTTTCTCCTTGTCAAACAGCACTGATGCATAGTAGTTCATCTGTGTGGGTGTCCAGAATCTGGTGCGACCGGCCCTTACAGAGTCATAAGGATTTGGCCCATTGAAAAAGATGTGCTCGTTGAAGAAATTGGTCTGGATGAATTTGGGGCGCTTTGAGCTTTTGAAAGGCATCTTGGGCTTCGGCTGAAGGTTTGGCTTGAAGCGGCCCACAATTTCCTTCGGCGTAGGAGGAACTTCTGCAGATTGAGGAATTTGAATAGCAGTTTCCTCATTTGCAGTTGGAGCAGCAATTTCTTCAGCTGTTGCAGCTGGAACTTCTTCAGGGACAGGTGCAGCCAAGTCATCAGATCTTGTATGAATTTCTTCAGTCTGGGCTGGAGACTGAGGAATTTGAGTGAGGGGAGTGGACATTGGTGAATTTGGGTGTGCAGCTTCCCAATATTCATCATTGATAAGAGGAGTTGTGTTTCCAATGTCCACATCCTCTTCCATTTCTTCAACGCCGGCCTCTTCAGCAGTCAACAGAGGCTGGGGCGATGATACCTGTGGGGTTGATGCATTTGCTTCCACCACAATTTCTTCATCAATCTGCTCTGAGGAAGCAGCAGAATGATCTTCTTCATCTTCATCATTTGGAGTGACATAGTCAACACCAAATGGAATTATCTCATAGGCAGGTACGGAGGAGATTGGAGTTGCATCAATGGGCTCAGTTGAAGAACTTGGCATAGTCTTCAATTTCTTCACCGCCGAGGAATCTGAAGTTGATGCTTTTCTCTTCTGTGCAGCCTTCTTCTCCGCAGCCTTAGTTTTCTTCACTTCTGATGCAGAAGGAAGGTTGATGTTCTTCACCCTTGAGGACTTTGCAGTTTCAGCAGAGGGTGAAGGGGGAGCAGTTTCTTCAGGCACGACTGATGCAGTCGTCCTAGTGGTCTCAATTTCATCAGGCGCAGCAAAAGTTTCAGCTGGCCTGGCAGTTTCTTCAGGCGCAACAGTGGAGGTTGCCCTGACAGGTTCTTCAGCAGCCTGAATTTCTTCAGCTGCGCATGCAGTTTCTTCAGCAGGCTGAGCAGATTCTTCAGCCTGAGGAATTTGCTGTTGCAATTGAGCTGCAACCCTTGAGTTGTGATCTTTAACTGCAGCTTGGGCTGCCCTGACAAATCTTACTTTGGTGCCCTTCCATTCAGCATCATATTTTGCTTGTTCATCAGTAAGGCAGCGAATCTCAGACTGAACTGTGATGAGTTGATTGGGAGTCAAATTCATCACATTGTTCTTCAGGAACTTTTCTTTTCTTGCCCTGCTTCTCTTAGCTCTCTGAGCTTGATCTCTTTTCCATTTTTCCTCAGCTATGAAGTGTGTGAGGACATGGTCCACACCAAGAGGTAGGCTCAGTGAGGAAAGTGGAGTGCTGGGATCCTCATGCCATATGTCAATGAAGTTGAGAATCATCTTTGGATCCAGCATAAGAGGAACAGAGCTGCCCTTGGCTATTGCAGCTCTTTGCTGACTGTTTCTGATGATTTCTTCCAATTCTTCATTAGTAGCCTCATCATTATCCTCAGATCCTGATGGTACATTCACAGTAGCTTTGCTATTGTGAGGACTTGGTCTCTGACCTCGTCCAGCAGTTCTCTTTATCTTCATCAAAGTAGGGCTTGTTGAAGACTGTGCTTGGGCTGAGGAACTTGCAGAGACCCCTGAAGCAATTGAGAAGCCAGTAGTCCTCTGACATGTTGCAAGATGTACAGGTGTTGAGGACTTTGTGGCAGCAGCTGATGATTGTGCAGCTACTGAAGGCATTGCAGAGGCCTTTGAAGAATTTGCATGAGGATTTTTCAGTGAGGACTTTGAAGTTGAAGTTTTTGACTTCACTGCAGACTTCTTTACCATCGACTATCAAAGGCTCCGGCAGAGGCAGCAGCAGCAGCATAATCTTCATTGAATTTCTTCACAGCAGCTTTGGCAGTTCTCTGAAGTTTTTGTTGATGCTTTGCCCATTCAGCTGGAAAGTCTTCACCGCGAGCAATGCTAGTGGGATCGACTTCTTGATCATCAGCAGGAGGAGCCCTTTTGCAAGGAGGTTTGAGGGCGAATTTCTTCATGTACTTGGGAGTGACATAGCGATAGTCTCTCCACTCCTTTGCCCACCTCCGTTCAATCCTCTGAATTCTGATTTTCCTCTGCTCTTTTGTTTCTTTGCCATGAATGGCCTCATCTGGAGTACAGTAACCAGCATACAGAGCCTTAGGTATCTCAAAAGCAGTGTTCTGTTCAGCCTTCTTTCCACCCTTCTGAGGTCTTTTACCATCTGCCATTTTCTTCACTTGATGACTTTGAACTCTTGATGATTCTGAAGATGTATACAGTTTTTCCTCAACAAACGCTGCAAATGAGTTAAGTTGATGAGAACCTAGTGATTCATCAGCAGAAATTTTGTACCTGTGAACAGAGTATAGGTGCGAGGAATTTGAAGAGGTCATATGCGTTCTCAGAAATTTTTCAAAATACATCAAGTTGAGGATTTTGACCATAGATGTCTTGAGGAATTTCACTAAGAGTTCTTTGTCTTAGGTTCCAGAGTTGTGCGAATATGTAGATCCACACAATTGAGGAATCTTGAAGAAAATCATAACTTAGGGAAAAACATCAAGGGATTGAGACATGTAAGGTGCTTAAGAAGATGATTCTTGAAGAATAAACACTTTTGAGGATTTTGTGGAAGACTTGAAGATCAAACAAGGGCAGTAAAATTAGATTTTATTTACCCTGACGAAGAACACGACGAACAGAGAGATGAAATCTGGGAAGTTCGTCCGTCCAGATCTCCCACACCCTAGCTTGGCAGAGGGAGACAGCTACAGCGGCGGCGGGATGAAGACTTCCGCGGCCGATGCGAGTACAGCGACGGCGAGGTCGAGGCAGTGAAGCTCTTCCTCTCCGGTGGCGATGATTTTAGCGGCGGCGCTAGGTTTGAGTTCGGGAGAGATGGGAGTGAGGAGTAACTCGAGCATAGTGAAGGGAAGGGGGTATATATAGTGGCAGTAAAAACGAATCGGCCCGAAGATTTTGGACCAGATTGCGCCTGACCCTTGCTCTCCATGCGACATGTTTCACCCACGTTCTGAGTAGTGGAGATAGTGGGGGATCGTGGCTTATCCAGTCGTGGGAATCGGAACTGTTTGAGCGGGAAGCGCCGAAAAATTTGATAGTGAAAATTTTAAAGTTTCCGTTCGCAAATTCTTCAGCTGTCAAGAATACAGTGAAGACTTTGAACGAGTTTCAAAGTAGAACGCATATGAAGAATTTGTGAACAGACCGGGTTGAGTTTAGCATAGAGGGGGAACGGGTCCGATCACATTCACTTAGACGAAAATCAACTTGAAGAATTAGCAATAAGTGAATGATGTTGAGGACATTGAAAACTCAAATATACATATATATATATATATATATATATAGTCAATGAAGAACATCAGTTTCATAGTTTGAAGAATTTGAAAAGTTGAGGAATTTGCAAACTTGAGGAATTTGAAAATTTGAAGAATTTGCAAAATGATGAAAAACTCAACTCTGAAGAATTTCAACTATTGTTGGTGGTGTGACCCACCGTATAAGAATGATGATTTCAGACACCGCGTACAATTGTCGTAGGGTTCTGAGAATCAAACTCTTCGTTAATTTCTTCACACTTAGAGAGTTATTCTTCATTGATTGAAGAAAAACGTTACTTCGTGTGTTGCACATCAAAGTCATCAATTTTGCATAAGTGTTAGGATGTGTGTCTTTTCAAAGAACATTCGAAGATTCCAAGATATTTAGCTCACACCGCAACTTGCAAAATCTCTTTTCATCCAAGGGCTTAGTGAAGATATCGGCCAGTTGTTCTTCAGTGGGGATGTGGTCGATGGAGATGTCGCCCTTGAGTACATGATCTCGAAGAAAATGATGACGAATCTGGATGTGCTTGGTCTTGGAGTGCTGAACTGGGTTGTAAGCAATCTTGATAGCGCTCTCATTGTCGCAGTAGAGAGGCACATTCTTCACCTTGATGCCATAGTCCTTGAGGGTTTGCTTCATCCACAGCAACTGAGCGCAGCATGAACCAGCAGCAATGTACTCAGCTTCAGCAGTAGAAAGTGACACGCAGTTCTGCTTCTTCGAGGAACAACAGACTAAGGATCGTCCGAGGAAATGACATGTGCCTGAGGTTGACTTGCGATCCACACGATCTCCAGCATAGTCAGCATCTGAGTATCCGACGAGGTGAAGATTTGAGCCCTTGGGATACCATAATCCAAGCGTTGGTGTGTGAGCTAAGTATCGAAGAATATGTTTCACAGCCTTATGGTGTGATTCCTTCGGTGTTGCTTGGAATCGGGCACACATGCAAACACTCAGCATAATATCAGGCCTAGATGCACATAGATACAATAAAGAGCCAATCCTGGAGCGGTATACCTTCTGATCGAAATCTTTACCATTTTTGTCAGTGCAGAGGTGGCCTTTTGAAGGCATTGGAGTTTTGACGCCTTTGCAGTCTTGCATGTTGAATTTCCTCAGAACATCCTTGAGGTATTTCTCTTGTGAGATGAAGATGCCATTGTCTTGCTGACGAATTTGAAGACCTAAGAAGAATTTCAAATCTCCCATCATAGACATTTGATATTCTTCACTCATCATATAGGCAAATTCATCACTGTAACGTTTGTCAGTACAGCCAAAGATAATATCGTCTACATATATTTGGCATATGAACAGTTCATTGTCATAGGATTTAGTGAAAAGAGTTGGGTCGAGTGAACCGGGTTTGAAGCCTTTCTTCATGAGGAATTCCTTCAGAGTGTCATACCACGCCCGAGGGGCCTGCTTGAGGCCATAGAGGGCCTTGTTGAGTCTGAAGACTTTGTCAGGATGCTTAGGGTCTTCAAAACCTGGGGGTTGAGCAACATATACTTCTTCCTCAAGCTTACCATTGAGGAATGCACTTTTCACATCCATTTGATATAAAATGATATCATGATGGTTAGCATAAGCAAGCAATATGCGAATAGCTTCAAGTCTAGCAACAGGTGCAAAAGTTTCATCAAAGTCAATTCCTTCAACCTGTGTATAGACTTGAGCTACAAGACGAGCCTTATTCCTTACCACAAGACCATTTTCATCTTGCTTGTTGCGGTAGATCCACTTGGTACCTATGATGTTATGCTTGCGAGGATCTGGCCGCTTGACAAGTTCCCACATGTTGTTGAGCTTGAATTGATGCAATTCCTCTTGCATGGCTTGAATCCACTCAGGCTCCATGAAAGCTTCATCAACTTTGGTGGGCTCTATGATAGAGACAAAAGCAAAATGCCCACAAAAGTTAGTCAAATGTGAAGCTCTTGAGCAAGTGAGGGGACCTGGTGCATTGATGTTGTCGATGATTTTGTCAACCTGCACTTCATTTGCAATTCTCGGATGAGCAGGTTGACATGGCTGAGGATTTTCTTCAGCACCATTTTCTTCAGGTGTATCAGCATGAATGTCTTCATTGGTTGGAATGACTTCCTCGGTAGGTTGAGGATTTTATTCAGTGGGTACGACATCCTCAGTAGCTTTCAACTTAATGGATTCCTCAGGAGACTTTTCATCTAGCACAGAAGGCAGGTGCTCTCTTTGCGAGCTGTTAGTTTCATCGAACCGCACATCTACAGTTTCAACAACCTTTTGATGGTAGGTGTTGAAGACTCTGTAGGTGTGCGAGTCCTTTCCGTAACCAAGCATAAAACCTTCATGTGCTTTAGGTGCAAATTTAGAACTGTGGTGAGGATCTCTTATCCAGCATTTTGCACCGAAGACTTTGAGATAACTTACATTGGGTTTCTTGCCAGTCATGAGTTCATATGATGTCTTCTTGAAGAATTTGTGAAGATATACCATGTTGATGACGTGGCATGCTGTATCAATTGCCTCAGGCCAGAAGCGTCGAGGAATCTTGTATTCATCAAGCATGGTGCGAGCCATCTCAACAAGAGTCCTGTTCTTGCGCTCCACGACGCCGTTCTGCTGAGGAGTATATGGGGCAGATAGCTCATGAGTAATACCAAGTTCATCAAGATATTCATCAAGATTGGTGTTCTTGAACTCAGTCCCATTATCACTCCTGATATGCTTGATCTTGACGCCGAAGTTTGTTGAGGCCCTTGAAGCAAATCGTCTGAAGACATCCTGCACTTCAGACTTGTACAGAATAATATGCACCCAAGTGTAACGAGAGTAATCATCAACAATGACAAAGCCATACAAACTTGAAGAATTTGTTAGTGTGGAATAATGAGTGGGGCCAAAGAGGTCCATGTGAAGCAACTCAAAAGGTCGAGTCGTGGTCATGATTGTCTTCGAGGGATGCTTGGATCTGGTCATCTTTCTAGACTCACAAGCACCACAGAGGTGATCCTTGAGGAATTTGACACCTTCAATGCCAATGACGTGCTTTTTCTTCACGAGCGTGTGCAAGTTCCTCATACCAGCATGTCCAAGTCGTCGATGCCACAGCCAGCCTTCTGAGGACTTTGCAAGTAGGCACGTGGCAGGCTGGTGACCTGTAGAGAAATCAACAATATACAAGTCTCCTCTCCTAAAGCCTTCGAAGACTTTGGAATGGTCAGATTCCATGATGACAACACAATGATATTTTCCAAAGATGACAACCATATCAAGATCACAAAGCATTGAGACAGACATGAGGTTGAACCCGAGGGATTCGACAAGCATCACCTTGTCCATGTGTCGGTCCTTGGAGATTGCAACCTTACCTAGACCCAATACTTTGCTTTTTCCTTTGTCAGCGTAGGTGATATGCTTCAGATGAGATGGGGCAAGTGGCATATTCATCAGTAGACTCTTGTCACCAATCATGTGGTTGGTGCATCCACTGTCGAGGACCCACTCAGTAGTTTTTGGAGTTTCATCCTGCAGATGAATTAGTACAACTTACGAACTCATATGCTTCAGAGTGAAGAATATGACATCAAATTCATCAGGCAGAATTTCATCACACAACATAGTAAGTAAAGCAGTGTGAGGACGTGAGAAATGAGGAATTCATTTCTGCATGATTAGCTTGCGTCCTTTCAAGCATTTTCCTCAGGTCTCCAGTAAATTCATCAGACGTTCAAGTTCGTCTAGAGACCTGACCCTGCATAAGAAGTTAGTTCAATTTCTTCACCACCCACATCTGGAGGGGTGGCAAAGAGTTCATCATTCTGCGAGCTCCATATGAGAAGGGAGGCATTGAAGCTAGTGCACTTCGTTTCATAGGACTAGGGTTAGAGTACTCATATGAATAAGCAGAGAAATTCTTCGAGGACTTATGAACATAATGATTTGAAGAATAATGCACATATTCAGAACTCTTAGATTTTCCCTGCGAAACAGATGCATTAGCACGAGAATGATAGTTTTGACCATTTGAGGAATTTGGTCCAAGTGAAGACTTTGGTCCATATGAGGAATTTGATCTGGGGTTCCTCATGGGTGGTGTAGTGAGGACATTCACTTGAAGATTTTCCAAGCAACTCTTAGGAACCCAGATTTTCCTCATAGGTGAACCGTTCCTGCAGTTAGTTCCAACAAATCTGGCAAATACTTCACCTTTCTGATTTTTGAAGAATTTGTAGTTGGAGTCAAGTGACTCATCAGAGGAATATGAAGTTTCACAAGTAAAGCCAGATAAAGTGGATGGATCCACAGGAGGTTCTTTTGCAGCAACCCATGAGGTTTTGGGGTACTGCTCAGGTGTCCAGTAGGATCCATCAGCATTGAGTTTCCTCTCAAATGCAATACCCTCTTTCCTAGGGTTCCTGTTCAGAATCTGCTTTTTGAGCACATCGCAAAGGGTTTGATGCCCTTTGAGACTTTTGTACATGCCTGTCACATACAATTCCTTCAACCTTGCATTTTCGTCAGTGATACTTGTGGTATCCTCAGATGAGGAATTTGTGACCACGGGGATAGTTGAAGAATTTGCAGCAATAGAAGCATTTGAACATTCAGGTGAAGAATTAGTAGTTTCACGTTCGATGCATTTCATATATGGTGGAACAAATTCTTCCTGAGCGGTACTGATCTGTTGAGCCAGTAAGGAATCGTTTTCCCTTTGGAGATCCTCATGGGCCACTCTTAGTTTCTCAAGATCTTGCTTTCTTTGAAGAAATTCATAAGAAAGCTTCTCATGGTCAACTAAGAGAGCATTATGATGACTCTGAAGGTTATCATACTTTGTCTGAAGACTTTTGAGATCATCAGACAGAGTTTGAGTCTGATCCACTTCCTCATTCAACAGATCATCGCTTTTGTCTAGCAATTTCTGAAGCTTTTCAAGTGCACTTTGTTGCTTAGTGGCAATTTTAGCAAGTTTGGCATATCTAGGTTTCACATATTCATCAGATTCACCTTCACTTGATTCAGAAGAAGAGTGATGCTTGTGTACCTTGGAACCTTTTGCCATGAAGCAGTAAGTGGGATCATATTCATCATTGCTGACATCAGAGTCGTTGGAGTAGTCATTTTCTTCATCGTTGAAGATGGACTTGCTGACGAAAGCAGTAGCGAGAGCAAGGCTAGCAACACCAGAGTCAGACTCCTCAGATTCTTCCTCTTCTTCATATTCTTCAGATTCTTCTTCAGAATCCATTTCCTTGCCAATGAAAGCCCGAGCCTTTCTGGAGCCATTCTTCTTGTGCGATGAGGATTTTGAAGATGAGGACTTTGAAGTTGAGGACTTTGAAGATTTCTTCTTTTTCTTCGAGTCATCAGAACTGTAGTCCTTGTATTTCTTCTTCTTTGATTCTTTTTCCCAGAGAGGACAGTCAGAGATAAAGTGACCAGACCTCTTGCATTTGTGACAAGTTCTCTTCTTGTAGTCGCTTGAGGAATCTGATTTCCTCAAACCAGTTTTTGATGACTTTCCAAATCGGCCTCTCCTTAAGAACTTCTGGAATTTCCTCACGAGCATTGCCAGCTCCTGACTCGGTTCTTCAGGATCACCAAGGCTACTATCAGAATCTTCATCTTCGGATGAGGAAATTGCTTTTGCCTTTAGAGCACGAGATCTTCCATAGCTTGGTCCGTAGAGGTCTCTCTTCTCAGCTTGTTGGAATTCATGAGTATTGAGTCTCTCAAGTATATCAGCAGGATCAAGTGACTTGTAGTCTCCACGTTCTTGATTCATCAAAGCCAGTGTATCGAATGAGGAATCAAGAGATCTTAGCAGTTTCTTCACCACCTCATGGTCAGTGATATCCGTGGCATCCAGTGCTTGAAGCTCGTTGGAGATATCGGTGAGGCGATCAAAAGTTTGCTGAACATTTTCATTGTCGAGTCTTTTGAAGCGGTTGAAGAGATTGCGAAGGACATCAACACGGGAGTCACGTTGAGTGGAAACACCTTCGTTGACTTTGAACAACCTATCCCAGATGAGCTTAGCAGACTCCAAAGCACTCAGTCTGCCATACTGACCTTTGCTCAGATGGCCACAGATGATATTCTTCGCTTGTGAATCAAGTTGCTTGAATCTTTTCACATCAGCAGCGTTGATCGTGGGAGTAATGGAGGGAACACCATTTTCCACAACGTACGAGAGATCGTTGTCAATAGCCTCAAGATGCATGCGCATCTTGTTCTTCCAGTAGGGGTAGTCCGACCCATCGAAGGTAGGACATCCTGCGGAAACCTTGATCATACCTGCAGTCGACATAACTAGAACTCCAGGTGGTTAAACTAAAATCACACAGAACAAGGGAGTACCTTGCTCTGATACCAATTGAAAGTGCGTTATATCGACTAGAGGGGGGGTGAATAGGCGATTTTTACAAATTCATCACTGAGGAATTTCAACTTGAGGAATTTGAAATGTGATGAATAACTAGTAGCGGAATAAGTACTCAAGTGCATACGAAGCATAGCGATCACGTAGTCATCATGATGAAATAAAGCATGCACATATTACAGGTAGCGTGATACAGGATAAGCAGGTGAGGAACAAGGCAGCTTGAAGAATTTGAGGTGAGGAAATTGCGAAAGTCTTCAGTCAAATTCTTCAAACAGTAACGATCAATTTCATCAACAAGTATACGAGGAAATGAAAGGGTTGAGGAAATGGAACCAGGTAGCTCAATGAAGACAATGGTTTGATGACCCAGTTCCAACTGCTGTGACAGTCGTACGTCTGGTTTGGAGCGGCCTGGTATTTAAACCAGAGGACACACAGTCCCAGGACACACAGTCCTTACCGTATTCTCCTTGACCTAAGGTCACACAGTCCTCGCCCAACACTCGTGGTAAGTCTTCAGGGTAGACTTCCAAAACCCTCACAAACTGGTCACCCGGCGATCCACAATTGACTGTTGGATGCTCTAGACCAAGGTCACTTCGTGATCCCCAATTGACTGCAGGATGCACTAGACCATGACGCCTAACTGTCTGGAAGATACACAGTCTTCAAAGGTAACAAGCGTCGGTTCCACACAGGAACAATCTCTTCAGTGATGCTCAATCACTTTGGGTTGGTGGTTTGGTTTTGGGGTTTTTCCTCACTGATGATTTTCTCTCAAAGTCCTCGAGGAATGGGATGCTCTCAAATGACAAGTGTCAGTTCTCTCTCAGAGCAGCCAACCAACTAGTGGTTGTGGGGGGTGGCTATTTATAGCCAGGGAGCAACCTGACATGATAAGACATAAATGCCCCCAATGATATGACCGTTATGTGGATAGGATGATTGGGGACAGCTGGCGTTTAGCACAGCAACGGTTGGAATTTCGAACTATGAAAGTCCTCAGGCTTATCATATTCCTCACTTGTAGGCAATTCGCACTGGCGAAATCCTAACTCCTCAGTCAGACCAATTTCCTCAGAGACCAGAAGATCATCGTCTCTGTCACTGAAGAACTTGACTGAACTGCAAGAGATTTCCAAAGGCTTGGATAGGTTGAGGCTTTTGAGTTGAGCATCAGTTGGAAATTTTCCTTAGTATTACCTCGGCCCCCTTTAACAGTACGGTGTTTCCTATGACTCAAAGAAAGGAAATGAAATAACGAAAACAAAAGTCTTCACGCTTCATAGTCCTCGTTCATATCTTCAAGGTCACACCAACTTCTTCTTTCTCAAAGTCTTCAGGGAATACCAAAGTCTTCAACAAAGTCTTCACCAAAGTCTTCAGTTGAAGACATACATTTTTAGGGGTCGATAATCTCTGAATGTATCAAACTCCTCAGCGACTTATAGAGCCTGTGTACACTTACAAACGCATCAGTTTCTTAACCTATAAGTCTTCAATACACCAAAATCACTAAGGGGCACTAGATGCACTTACACATGTACATGATTTAGACAGGCCTGCCACAACTGCTACGTTAAGGGCTCTACTACGACACATGTCGTTCCTTACTTATCCATGGTTCATCATCGTTGATGCAAAGAGACCGATCAACCAGTATGTACGTACACTTTCTGCGACCACATAGATAATGCTACGTATGCTTCGACCTGGTGGGTCCCAGCTGTCAGGGGAAACAAGGAGGCACCACCTTGCATGCGAAGATATAGTTGGTGGGTCACAGCTATCAGGGGAGGAATCGTTTTTTTGCATGTAATAAGGAGGCACTTCCTTACGTGCGCAGATATAGCTGGTGGGTCCCAACTGTTAGGGGGAGGAATCGTTTTTTTTTTGCGTAATGAGGAGGCACTTCCTTACATGCGAAAATGTATCTGGTGGGTTCGAACTGTCAGGGGCGGAATCATTTTTTCGCGTAATAAGGAGGCGATTCCTTGCATGTGAAGTTGTAGCTAGTGGGTGCCAGCTGTCAGGGGGGACGAATCATTTTTTTTGCGTGTAAGAAGGAGGCACTTCCTTGCGTGCAAAGATGTAGCACGTAGGTCCCAGCTATCAGCCTCTACACGTACAGTCCTCTTCCGATGGATGTCATTCGTTGACCACGCCGCGCCGAGAGCACCAAGCCAGTGGACGAGGGCTGAGGTTGCCATTGCCAGAGAAAAACAGAAGGTGTGTGTGAGTAGAGGGATGTCATGCCCTACGGCGGGAGTATGATGGGGTGGTGAGTCCTTCCGGCAGCACAACTGTCCATTGGAGTCGGGAGCAGGCGGTCCCGTTGGCCCTGGTTTGAGCGGGTGGAGTAAGAATATCAGAGAGTGACGAACACAACGACTGTTGGATTGATATCGAATGGTCACACTGGTAGAATAGATTGTTGACCAAGTTAACAAAGCCTTGCGTACACGTCAACTTAGTAGGCCCACAAGCCAGGCTCCAAATCTGTGGGGTGTACAACCCATTTGCTATTATTTTTATAATTTGCTGCACATTTGCTATTATTTTTATAATTTACAACCCATTTGCTAGTCCCTTCGGCCAAAAATATAAGAAATCTTTTGACACAATATCTTACATTTTGGGACGGAGGGAGTAATTCTTATGGAATTTATTGCATCCCATTTTATTTTTTTCAGAATTGCTGCCCATTTTCTGGTCAGGACAAGGTTAAAAATTTCAACGAAATTTCATTATTTTTTTCAAAATTCCGTATATTTTGGTGGGGTTTGAACTATTTTTAATCCCAAGCCAGATTCAAACTAATTTCAATTAATATTATGTTAAAATCCAATGAAATATGAAATCTCAAATAAAAAATGAAATATGGAAATAATTGCCCATTTGTTGTGTTTTATTTAATTACAACCCATTTCATATTACTTTTAAGATTTACATCCCATTTTCTGGCCAGGCTGAATGCATCCCTCCTCGTCTTGAAAGATTTGTAGCCCAGCAGGTCAGAGAAAACAAATTGGTCTGGGTTGGGTATTCTTCAAAAGCCAATATGTTGGGCTACTCTTTTCAGAAAGACATAACAGCTGGGCTGTTCATGTTGTTAGATGGATCATAGACACCGCACCACCCAGCTTATACCCTACTCCATTGAAGAACCAAAAAACTGGTCGAGCTGTTGGATCCTAGGTGTCAGGCGCTACTTGTGAAATTCGACAATGTTGTGGGTTCCAAATGTTAGCAGGGTTGATTTGACTAGTAAGGAGGCACTTGCTTGCATTCGGCAATGAACCTGGTGGGTCCCTACTATCATGCTCTCAAGTATAGTCATCTCCGAATTCACCATGTTGACGATGTTAACAAGGCCGGACGGCGTCGCCGCCGCGAGCGCACCAAGCCGGAGGACGACAATGAGGCCTCGGATGAGAATAAACAGGAGTCGGGGAAGATGCGGCAGCGTGGTCATAGGCGGATGGGAGTGCGAGGGTTGAGTGGTTCTAGTGCGGGGTGGGTTGCCGTCGTCGGAGAGTAATAGTGGGATGTGTGGGGGAGTAGAGAGATGGCATGGCCAGCATTTCACGGTACGACGGGGCGGCAATGTGTGCATGGCACCGCAACCAGCTGTGGGAGGCGGCAACAACCGGTCCCGCCGGCGCTGGTTTGGTTTTGGCAGGTGGATTGGTCAGACCCAAAAACTCATCATGCTGGATTATAAAAATTAATTTTATATGGAGTAAAATGAAGCCGAGCACATTCACAGGCCCTGGATAAAGTGGTGTCGCCACATGTGTTGGGTTGGGCTGGGCATTCTTACCAAAAAATAATGTTGGCCTGGAACTTTTTATCATAAAAAAACTCATCTTGTCAATAAAACACGTGGTACTTGGGATTCGAACGGGAGACCTGGGCAGCACAATCCCTAAAACATACTAATGCAACAAAAAATGTGATATTTATTACAGCTTACGCTAATAATTGTTACATGTTGACCACGTTGACTACAATTTGCATCTACTGCAACGGGTACTAGATAACATTCCGCTCGTCCCAGGAAGAAAAGGGTGGGAGAAAGAAGACTGGTCGCTGATGTCTACTACGCAACTTTATTCTTGTAGACTTTGTTGGGCCTCCAAGCGCAGAGTTTTGTAGGACAGTAGCAATTTTCCCTCAAGTGGATGACCTAAGGTTTATCAATCCGTGGGAGGTGTAGGATGAAGATGGTCTCTCTCAAACAACCCTGCAATCAAATACAAGAAATCTCTTGTGTCCCCAACACACCCAATACAATGGCAAATTGTATAGGTGCACTAGTTCGGCGAAGAGATGGTGATACAAGTGCAATATGGATGGTAGATATAGGTTTTTGTAATCTGAAAATATAAAATAGCAAGGTAGCAAGTAACAAAAGTGAGCACAAACGGTATTGCAATGCTTGAAAACAAGGCCTAGGGTCCGTACTTTCGCTAGTGCAATCTCTCAACAATGCTAATATAATTGGATCACATAACCATCCCTCAACGTGCAATGAAGAATCACTCCAAAGTTCTTATCTAGCGGAGAACATAAGAAGAAATTGTTTGTAGGGTACGAAACCACCTTAAAGTTATTCTTTCTGATCGATCTATTCAAGAGTTCGTACTAAGATAACATCAAGTTATCCTTTACGTTCGATCTATCTAAGAGTTCGTACTAGAATAACACCATATGATACACATCAACCAACTCTAATGTCACCTAGATACTCCAATGTCACCACAAGTATCCATGAGTTAATTATACGATACGCATCAAACAATTTCAGATTCATAATACTCAATCCACACAAAGAACCTCAAAGAGTGCCCAAGATTTCTATCGGAGAAAGTAGGACAAGAACGTGTATCAACCCCCTATGCATAGATTACCCCAATGTCACCGCGGGAATCCGCAAGTTGAGTACCAAAACATATATCAAGTGAATCAATAGAACACCCCATTGTCACTACGGGTATCCGCATGCAAGACATATATCAAGTGTTCTCAAATCCAATATTCAATCCAACATAACGATATCTCAAAGGGAAAGATTCAATTCATCACAACATGATAGTAAGGGAAACACACCATATGATCCAACTATATTAACAAAGCCCGTGATACATCAAGATCGTGACGTCTCAAGAACACGAGAGAGAGAGAGATTGAACACATAGCTACTGGTACATACCCTCAGCCCCGAGGGTGGACTACTCCCTCCTCGTCATGGCCTCCGCCGGGATGATGAAGATGGCCACCGGAGATGGATTCCCCTCTTCGGCAGGGTACTGGAACGCCTCCAGATTCGTTTTTCGTTGATACAGAGAGTTGCGGCGGCGGAATGGGGAGTCTAGGGTTATTTCTGATGGTTTCTATCTTTATAGGATTTTTGGGTGTCGGTTTCACGCCAAGATGGACCACGAGGAGGGCACGATACACCAGGGCGCGCCTGGGCCCTCTAGCGCGCCCTGGTGGGTTGTGCCCACCTTGTGGCTCTTCTCCGGGGTTCTTCGCTCCAATATTGCTTATTTGGTCCAGAAAAAATCACCAAAAAGTTTCGGGCGATTCCGAGAACTTTCATTTTCTGCACAAAAACAACACCACGGTAATTCTGCTGAAAACAGCGTCAGTCCGGGTTAGTTCTCAATAAATCATATAAAGTGCGTCAAAACCATATAAAAGTATTGTAAACATAGACAAATATGGCATGAATACTTCATAAATTATCGATACGTTGGAGACGTATCAGTCGCTATCTTTGTGTAAGAATAGTATAGACTGTAGGTAAAGATACTCTCATAGGAAAATGACCTGTTATAATCATACTTTCAAATTGTAAATTTAAATAACATATGCGTGAGCATTTACCTTTATTTACTTATTAAGGGAAGCATCAGCATGTAGCTGGGCCGGATTCATGTGAGAGTCTCCCTTCCAGTTAATTGTGGGATCTTCTATTGGGCCTAAATCAATGGTTTGCATGTCCTCAACAAGTGGAAGATTTGTTCACTATGGAAAAATAGTATCTGCTATGTATAGGGCACTAAAGGACCAGAGCATGCAATGACTTCCAAAACATTGTGCTTATCATTCTAGCACCACTATTTATTGAACCAACATGCAAAATATATTATTGATTGTACATTGAAAACAACAGCAGCATCAATGGCTCTCTTTTTTGTATTTTGTTTTTGTAAAAGGGGTTTGCTGCCAATTTTCCGTTAATACAAACCACTTGAAGTTCATAGAAAACGTGAGCCCTACATAATCTAAAGGAGCCTTGCAAATGAAGATCCCACTACCGGATGGGGGTGCAACAGAAGCAGTAAGCAGGCCAGAAGAGTAAAGCCAATCAAATATCACCCAACATTAAAGAATGGTTACCCAAATTAACTAGTGTACGCATCAAACTAAATAAGGATCCTATTACAGAGTCTACGCAACTAACAAGCTGTATCAGTTAGACGTTACTATTTATTAAGCTGTGGAGACGAGCTGAAATCTTGAACTAGTTGGGTGCCTGACAGGGGAGAATCCAGCCAGTATGTCGAAGTCTAATACTTGCGATCCTCACTCCTACTTTGGGTTGCACAGGTTGGCGGCACATATCAGCGGGTATGGTGCATGGAGAGACACATGGTACCCTGTGTACGCACAATTTTGCCTGGTGAACGGAACTGCGTTGCCATCAGGATCCTTGCCTTCGGTGATCTACTGGTTAATCAGATAATTCAGTCCGAGAAACCGGGAGTGTGTGTTGAGGCTACTTACCGGCCTCCAGTCAAAAATTCCAGAAGGTCCAAAGAAGTTGGGATCCTGCTCAAAGACCATGCAGTGACTGTGATTGTATTTAGCGAAACAACACGTCCGGTACGTGCGAACGATCATCAATCGCTCACCATCATCTGGTTGAGCCAGGAACCACCTGCAGCTGCCATGTCGCTTTTCCTTGAAAGCTTTTGGGATTAGGAAGGGTAGGGACACCACGCGGCCTACAACATCATATCAAGTTGGAGTCAAATAAAAAAGGGTTGGTACTGTAAATCTAAGAACAACATGTTCAGAGCATGCTTATTTTTTAGTAAATGTTGACAGTAATATAAGCATAGGAAGGATGATTTGATTTCAACAAAATTCTACTACATATGATCACTAATGTGGGACGTTTTGGCAGTTCAATTTAAAACTGTCAAAATGTCCTACTTACTGAATAGTGGGTGCATTGGACGGTGTGGTGTCAATTTCTAACAACAATGTCATGATTCTAACTCTCCTCAAACTATACTCTGACAATAGGAAGCAATACATCATGATATCATAGGACAGAAACATACAACTGTAACAACCATTTGTAGAGATGACTGGAGTAGGCCAGCACTATGTCCATCCATAGAAGGACTCCACAACCTAAATGAAGCCCTTGCACTAGTGGAGAAACGGTTAGCCATAACTTATGTTGGTGGCGCGTCGTTTCTAAGAAACGCCAACACTATATTTTTGAGATAGTGCTGGCGTTGGACAAATTTGTACAACAGTGATACAACCTTAGTGTTGGCGTTGCGGCTATATCTCACGACACACGTAATGGCATTTTTTTCTTTTTCTGGTATAGATTGTGCTGTCGTGGCCCATTATCCCACGCCAGCACTAGTCCATTTTAACAGCCCTCTAGCCAAGTCATAGAGAAATTAGGTCACATTTCACTCATTCGCCTCTACCCCCGGTCCCTCTCTCTCGCCCGACGCCGCCACCGCCACCTCCCGACCCCGCTGTGTGTCGTTGTCGGACCAGCGCGGCCGCCGCCACCTCCCGCCGCCGCCGCGCTTCGCCTCCGGACCAGCACGGCCGCCGCCACCTCTCGACCCCGCCGCGCGTCGCCGATGGACCAGCGCGGCCGCCGCCACCTCCGGGCCAGCACGTGAGATCTACATCTTTGGTTGTTAGAGAAGGTAATGGGGTTGGTTGGTCAAAATAGATAACTTGGTAGTGGATTTTGGTAGGATCTGATCTCCTGGACTTAGGTTTTGGTAGGAAAAATTTCTGAATTATTTGATCTAGGAAAAATGGGCTTGCAGTGCTAAACAGTGAGTACAAACCTATGGAATGAACGACCACCTATTCAAAAGAGCACACTTCTAAATTTTACTGTAATTCATAATGCCTAGTAAGTCTATCATATGCTAGTAAAACACGATGCTTAATTATGTTCTAGTTGTTTTACAAACAGAAGCAACCAGAGTACATGATACTTGTGATCTGCGTTGGGTTTTCCGTGAAGAGGAACGGGTGATGCAGCACAATACGGATACGTATTTCCCTCTGTTAAGAACCAAAGTTTATCGAACGAATGGGAGTAACACGCAACCCCCGTCTTCAGCGACTGCGCACAAAGAAGCAAACACTTGCACCCAACGCGAGCAAGAGGTCCCCTTGGACTCGTTATTTGCAAGCAAGTAAAGTGTGTAGACAATAGTTGATAAATGCAAAGTAAATAAATTACAACAAGGTATTGAAAGCTTTTGTAAATATATAAGTGAATAGACCCGGGGGCCGTAGTGTTCTCAAGTGGCATCTCTCATGTAGTAGGCATACGGTGGGTAAACAAATTATTGTTGGGCAATTGATAGAAAAGCACATAGTTATGCAATCTTTATTCACGACAATGATCATATGTATATAGGCATCACGTCCATAAGCAAATAGGTCAACTCCTGCCTGCACCTATTACTATTACTCCACCCATCGACCGCTATCCAGCATGCATCTAGAGTATTAAGTAAAACAAAGTAATGCTTGGAGAACAATGACATGATGTAGACAAAGAGAATTCAATCAATATGAATTAACCCCATCATTTTATCCTTAGTGGCAACAACACAAAGACGTATCTTGTCCCCTTCTGTCACTGGGATATATAAACCCGCCAGGTTGAACCCACTACAACGCACCCCTCTTACCGAAGAAAGATCAATCTACTTGGCCAAAGCAAATCAATAGATCGGAGAGATTTACGAAGCTATGATAATCATGCAAATAAGAATCATAATAGAATTCAGAGAAGACTCAAATATTTTATCATGAATAATCTAAACATAAACCCACAATTCATCGAATCCCAACAAACGCACCGCGCAAAAGAATTACATCGAATAGATCACCGCGAAGATGCGGTGAACTTTGTATTGAAGATCAAGAGAGAGAGAGAGAGGGAGAGATAGCCATCTAGGTACTAACTACGAACCCGTGGGTCTGTAGGGAACTACTCACACATCAGCATGAGAGCATCAAGGTTGATGTAGAGGCCCTTTGTGATCGATCCCCCTCCAGCAGAGCACCGGAGCACATGGCGGAACAGAGACTTGCGGTGGCGGAAAAAGTGTTTCGGGAGGCTCTCTAGGGTTTTTGGGATTTATTGAAATTTATAGCCCCCTTGGGCGCACCCTATTGTGTGGTGGCTCCCTCGTGGAGCCTCCGGCCTCCTCCCGAAGCTTTCAGGTCTTCTTTTGGTCCAGAAAAAATCATAAATTTTTTGGGGGGCAATTGGACTTCGTTTGGTACTGTAAACCTGAAAAGTAAAAAAACATGCAGAAAATAGCAATTGGCACTGGGTCAAGAGGTTAGTGCTCAAAAATAATATTAGTTGGTATATAAACACCCAAAAAGCATCCTAGAATGATAATATATAGCATGGAAAAATAAAAAATTATAGATACGTTGGAGACATATCAGCATCCCCAAGCTTAATTCCTGCTCGTCCTCGAGTAGGTAAATGATAAAAACAGAATTTTTGATGTGACATGCTACCCAACATGTAATCTATTGCAATGTTTGATCATTGAGAAACGATGAATTAACAAACATCAATATAGTAATACTTATAAACATAAGCAACATAATCATCAAGTTTCAAAATATACGATCCTTAAAGAATGTTCACCCCTATTCATTTTATCATACAAAAATAGCATGGCTCCGTCTTCACCACATAAATATAAATGTTAAGCACCACGGTGTCAAGTCAGGAAATTGGAGCGTATTTTTAACGCGCTTCAGCTTTTTATTACTTACGCAATATATGAGCGTGAACCATGGATATAGCATAAAGGTGGAATAGAATATGGTGGTAGGTTTCAAAGGGGTAAAAGTGGAGAAGAAAGTATCGCATCAACTAGGCGTATCAACGGGCTATGGAGATGCCCATCAATAGATATCAATGTAAGGAGTAGGGATTGCCATGCAACGGATGCACTAGAGCTATAAGTTTATGAAAGCTCAAATGAAGCTAAGTGGGTGTGCATCCAACTTGCTTGCTCATGAAGACCTCGGGCATTTGAGAAAGCCCATCATCGAAATATACAAGTCAAGTTCTATAATGAAAAATTCCCACTAGCATATTGATACGTCTCCAACGTATCTACTTTTCCTCACTCTTTTGCCCTTGTTTTGGACTCTAATTTGCATGATTTGAATGAAACTAACCCGGACTGACGATGTTTTCAGCAGAACTACCATGGTGTTGTTTTTGTGCAAAAATAAAAGTTCTCGGAATGGAACGAAACTTTTCGGAGATTTATTTTGGAAAATATAAAAAAATACTAGAGCCAAAAACCACCGGAGAGGGGGGCCAGGCTAGGCACAATACACCAGGGCGCGCCAGCCCCCTCCCGACGCGCCCTAGTGGGTTGTGCCCACCTCGTGGCCCCACTTGCCCTAACTCCGCCACTATAAATTCCTAAATTTGGAGAAAAAAATCAGAGAGAAAGAATTATCGCGTTTCACGATACGGAGCCGCCGCCACTTCCTGTTCTTCATCGGGAGGCTAGATCTAGAGCCCGTTTGGGGCTCCGGAGAGGGGAATCTTCGGTCTTCGTCGTCACCAACCTTTATCCATCGCCAATTCCATGATGCTCCCCACCGGAAGTGAGTAATTCCTTCGTAGGCTTGCTGGTCGGTGAGGAGTTAGATGAGATTCATCATGTAATCGAGTTAGTTTTGTTAGGGCTTGATCACTAGTACCCATTATGTTCTGAGATTGATGTTGATATGACTTTGATATGCCTAATGCTTGGCAAATAACACCAGAGGGGGTGCACCTGGTGCCCACAAGACACCAGGGCGCGCCAGCACCCCCCAGGCGCGCTCTGGTGGTTGTGGCCCCCACATGGGCCCCCTTACTTATCTCTTTAGCCCACATCACCACCTACCTCCAGCAAAAAATCATCACAGCCACCATTTTCGTGTTCTTTCTCTCAAACCCGCGGATTTCGATCTCTTTGCTCGAAGCTCCGTTTCCGAAACTGTTTGGAGGGATTGCTTCTTGGTATGTGACTCCTCCATTGCTCCAATTAGTTTTTGTTTTAGTGGGTTATTTTTAGAGTAATTAGATACTCTTGGTGCTGCTGTAGATGAGCTTGCATGTTGAATTCTTAGAGTTCTAAGTAGTTTGAATGCTCAATATGGCCTCTATGCATGCTTAGGAGTAGTTGCTAACAATCTTACAAAGTTTTGTTGACAAAATTTTTGTGGACTAAAAATTTTCAAAAAATTTATAGGAATAAAAATGCAAATCTTTAGGAAGTTTTCCTCCAAGAAAAATGCCAAGGGAGTCATTGGGGAATCATCGGACAGTGACCTTCACATTCCAAGAAAGGTGGAGGTGCGGCCGTGTGAATGGCCGCATGATGCCTTCATGGAGGAGGTCGGGTTCCATCAAGAGTTCGCTCAGTTTGTCGCAAATGCCGGGTTAACCGAGTTCCTCGCAGCTAAGTGTGACCAATACCACATCCTTACGAATTCCTTTGTGCAAAGCTTTAATTATCTAGGGAGAAACAATCCTCCTGAAGTGGCATTTAATGTTTATGCTGAAACATACAGAATGTCGTTAACCGACTTCTGTAACATATGCTTGATTCCTTCTGATGGGGACCTGAGAGAACCTAGGCCATCTGAGTTTGAGGATTTTCTCCTCGCGTTAACTGTGGGTGAGGATAGAGGCGTGTCGAGCGCCACTGCTACTAGTTTACAGTTTCCCTCAATGCGTTATTTCGCTTTGGTCATCACCAAGTGTTTAGGCGGTAGGGAGAAGGTCGGCGCACTCAGTGCTCCTGACCTTGCTATTTTACGTCGTGCACTTTATGATGATCACACCTTTAGTATGGGAGCTATTATTGCTCGACACTTACATATTAACAAAACTAAGGGAAAGATACATGGTGGTATTTATGCTACTCGTTTAGCGGACCACTTTAGAATTCCATTTCGCCCCCATGATTATCTCTTATCCCGAGTTTACCTTGATCATAAGACACTGCAGGCTCACCAATTCCTTGATGTAACTGAGTCTCCCCGTGATATTCATTATAACTTAGTATTTAGCCAGGAGACACGTGATGTTATTCCGTTGCCTGCACCTGCTTTGTTTGATCCTATTGCCAGGAACGGATACAGGATTATGCCAGATGACATTGTAGCTTACCGGAACAACCTAGCAGCCGCTGAGGAGGAGCCCCAGGGGTGGGATGCTCAGGTGCCGCCTCCGCCTCACTACGACTTGGGACCGGATGGCTACTATGGACTCAACTTGTTTTTTTTGTAAATATGTTTAACCTAGTATCCCTTGATTCATCTCATTATGATCAAACATGTTTGCAATGACCATTAGAGATTATAGTTGTTCATGCCATGCTTAAGTAGCTAGGAGTGGATAATGATTTATCTTGGGTGTCAACATCCATTAAAATGGTTGTGATGCGGTATGATGATATGGTATCCTCCTCTGAATGTTTCAAGTGGCTTGACTTGGCACATGCTCACGCATGTAGTTGAATCAAAACCAACATAGCCTTCATGATATTTATGTTCATGGTGTCCATATCCTACTCATGCTAGTATTCAATGTTGATTATATGTAATGCATGTTCATGACCGTCTTCGCATTCTAGCTGGCCGCTTCTCAATCTATTTGCTAGCCTTCGCCTGTACTAAGCGGAAATACTGCTTGTGCATCAAAACTCTTAAACCAAGTTATGTCAGATGAGTCCACCATATCTACCTATATGCGGTATTACCCTGCCGTTCCAAAGTAAATTTGCATGTGCCACCTCTAAAAATTCAAATGAACATCTGTTTTGTGTGCCTGGACCGCTCATGAAGCGACAGGGGGCGGTCAGTATCTTCCATGCTAAGCGGGTTATTCTCATGATGAGTGTTTATTCACTTTTCCTTACACGAGAGGGGTGGTAATAGGGATTCCCAGTCCCGAAATCAAAAATCAAGAATAATTAAACAAAACTCCCCAGGAATGTTGTTGGTTTGGACGGTACCCATGGATGCGGCTCGCCGTGGAGTGTGATTGTTGGTGGAGGGGGAGTAAACCTTTACTTTTACCGCCGCTAATTTGTTTAGCATGGAAGATATTGATAACTCTTGGTCGTGACGTTGACAGGAAGGGTGTACCTCTCAAAATTATATCTATCTCTGTTTTAAACTTTGAGTTCTGGCACCGCTGCAAATCCATGCTTCCCTCTGCGAAGGGACTATCTATTTATTTTTATGTTGAGTCATCACCTTCTCAAATAAGCGCCAGACCTGAGAGCACTATTGTCATCCTCGTGCATTGTGTATAGTTGATGTTGGGTGCAGCATGACTGGATCTTTTCTACCATGAATTACAATGTTTAGTCGCTGCTTGAACTTTGGAGGTGCTCTGCATTTATGTTTTGCGGTCTCAGAAAGGGCTAGCGAGATACCACTATTGTCATATTGTATCATGATTGTTTTGACAAAGTGTTGGCGCTTGAGATATCTTATTATTTCTTGCTAGTTGCTTACGTTATTGTTATGAGTAAATATAATTTCTAAGAGTTATTGTTGACATGGTTAGTCATAATCTTTGCTGAAAACCTGGGTGCTACTTAAGCATATATATGTAAACAAAAACAAAAGAGTTCATAAAAGTTTTTCTTTATCACTTTCAGTTTGTCAACTGAATTGCTTGAGGACAAGCAAAGGTTTAAGCTTGGGGGAGTTGATACGTCTCCAACGTATCTACTTTTCCTCACTCTTTTGCCCTTGTTTTGGACTCTAATTTGCATGATTTCAATGGAACTAACCCGGACTGACGCTGTTTTCAGCAGAACTACCATGGTGTTGTTTTTGTGCAGAAATAAAAGTTCTCGGAATGGAACGGAACTTTTTGAAGATTTATTTTAGAAAATATAAAAAATACTGGAGCCAAAAACCACCGGAGAGGGGGGCCAGGCTAGGCACAATACACCAGGGCGCGCCAGCCCCCTCCCGGCGTGCCCTGGTTGGTTGTGCCCACCTCGTGGCCCCACTTGCCCTAACTCCGCCACTATAAATTCCTAA
The DNA here is from genome assembly GCA_039707655.1 of Elymus sibiricus. Taxonomy (NCBI): domain Eukaryota; kingdom Viridiplantae; phylum Streptophyta; class Magnoliopsida; order Poales; family Poaceae; genus Elymus; species Elymus sibiricus. Next base: position 485,761,853 of record CM077665.1, read on the forward strand.
ATTTGGAGAAAAAAATCAGAGAGAAATAATTATCGTGTTTTACGATACGGAGTCGCCTCCACCTCCTGTTCTTCGTCGGGAGGCCAGATCTGGAGCCCGTTTGGGGCTCCGGAGAGGGGAATCTTCGGTCTTCGTCATCACCAACCTTTCTCCATCGCCAATTCCATGATGCTCCCCACCGAGAGTGAGTAATTCCTTCGTAGGCTTGCTGGTCGGTGAGGAGTTGGATGAGATTCATCATGTAATCGAGTTAGTTTTGTTAGGGCTTGATCACCAGTATCCATTATGTTCTGAGATTGATGTTGCTATGACTTTGCTATGCCTAATGCTTGTCACTAGGGCTCAAGTGCCATGATTTCAGATATGAACTGTTTATGTTATCATCTCTATATCTATGTTCTTGATCCGATCTTGCCTAGTCATATGCACCTATTACGTGTTATGATCCGTCAACCCCATAGTGACAATATTTGGGATACTTCGCGGTGATGACCGTAGTTTGAGGAGTCCATGTATTCACCATGTGTTAATGCTTTGTTCCGGTTCTCTATTAAAAGGAGGCCTTAATATCCCTTAGTTTCCTTATGGACCCCACTGCCACGGGAGGGTAGGACAAAAGATGTCATGCAAGTTCTTTTACATAAGCACGTATGACTATTTACGGAATACATGCCTACATTACATTGATGAACTGAGCTAGTTCTGTATCGCCCTAGGTTATGACTGTTACATGACGAATATCATCCAACGAGTTACCGATCCAGTTCCTACGATCTTTTCACTTATTGCTCTTGCTAAGTTGCTATTACTGTTGCTGTTGTTCCAACAACTACAAAACTACTGTTACTACTGTTACCGCTATTGTTACTGTCACTACTGCTATCAAACTATCAAATTACTGTGCTACTGATCACTCTGCTACAGATATTTAATCTCCAGGTGTGGTTGAATTGACAACTCAACTGCTAATACTCTCAAGTATTCTTTGGCTCCCCTTGTGTCGAATCTATAAATTTGGGTTGAATACTCTACCCTCGAAAACTGTTGCGATCCCCTATACTTGTGGGTTATCACATATGAAGCGATGAAACAAGAGACTCTCTATATGAAGAACATGGTGCCACTTTGAGGCAAGTGTGAAAAAAGAAGTAGTAGCACTGTCCCTTCTCTCTTTTCTCTCATTTTTTTCTTTTTATTTTTATTTTACTCTTTTTTTTCTTTTTCTTTCTTTCCTTTATCTTTATCTTTTTTTCTTTCTTTCTTGCTTTCATTTTTCGTCCGGAGTCTCATCCCAACTTGTGGGGGAATCATTGTCTCCATCATCCTTTCCTCACTGAGATAGTGCCCTAATAATGATGATCATCACACTTTTATTTACTTACAATTCAATATAAAAAACTGTAGTATGACTCTATATGAATGCCTCTGGCAGTGTACCAGGATGTGCAATGATCAAGCGTAACATGTATAAAAAATGATGAACGGTGGCTTTGCCACAAATACTATGTCATCTTATATGATCATGCAAAGCAATATGACAATGAAAATATAAGTCATATGATGTGACGATGGAAGTTGCATGGCAATATATCTCGAAATGACTATGAAAATGCCATAATAGGTAGGTATGGTGTCTGTTTTGAGGAAGATATAATGAGGCTTATGTGCAACAGAGCGTATCATGGCACGGGGTTTGGATGCACCGACGAAGGTTGCGCCGATCCTCGAGGTGAGAATGGGCAATGCACGGCACCGGAGAGGCTAGCAAATATGAGGTGACGAGAGTGTGTATATCTATGGATTCACATTAGTCACAAAGAACTCACATACTTATTGCAAGATTTTATTAGCTCTCTCGAAGCAAAGCACTACTCGTATGCCCCTAGGGAGGAGGTTGGGAGGATTTAACCATAGCGCGGCTCCGACTTAAACAGCACTAGGATTTGAACGAGGAATAAGTATGCTGACACATCATCACCATGCTATAAAAAATATTTAGATAAACAACACGTTAACACCCTCTAATTCACGATACTTTTACTAACCAATGATCATGCACTCATGCCCTTTCATATTACCACATTAATATCATTAACCATGATTTCTCTTTTATGTGCTACATGTGGTTTTGATTATGCCCTCATTGGATACCTATTATTTTTGGACTAGCCTTATAACTCATTCAAATTACCGTCACTATTTATTAACTCTCAAACAAACATAAGTGAAGAACGAGAGTGTAATTATTTCTATAAAATCTATACGCCACCGTGCTCTAAATATAAGTAAAGCACAAAGAGTATTCTAACAAATCATGGTGTTCTTGTGTCTCTCTCAAGTGGGTGTGTCCAGCAAACAATGATTGTGGAAAACTAAAACAAAAGCAAACTAAAGCAAACGACGCTCAAAGCAAAACTCATATCATGTGATGAATAAAAATATAGCTCCAACTAACATATCGATGGATTGAGACGAAAGAGGGGATGCCTTCCGGGGCATCCCCAAGCTTAGACGCTTGAGTCTTCCTTGAATATTACATTGGTGTGTCTTGGACATCCCCAAGCTTAGGCTCTTGTCATTCATTATTCCTTCATCCACCGTGATAGAACTCAAAACTTGAAAACTTCAGCACACAAAACTCAACAAAATTAACCTTCGTGAGATCCGTTAGTATAGTAAACATATCAGATACTTTAGGTACTGTAATAAATTAATTCTTATTTTATTATTGCATAAGGTAGTGTATTTTAACTTCTCCATCGCTTATGCTTATATCCCGATATAATCCATAGGATCGTCAAAACAAGTAAACTATGCAAGCAAAAACATAATCGCGTTTTCAGTTCTGCAGTTTACGGGGTCCGCTAGAGTTGCTCTAAGATGCATGAATCAGGCTGAGAATAGCACGCAGATGTATGCCTTAAAGCTAGTGCGTGCCTATTGTTGTCCACTGTGCTACAGCTGCTATATATAATCGCGGGCGCTGTCTCTGTCTCTTCGCGGGCGTTGCAGTTCGCTGGTGCTGCAGAAAAAGGAGCTGCCACCGTGGGCTGTGGCGGCAGCCTTGTCCGTTCCGAGAAGCGCAGGGTAGGAAAACCTGTGCTGGCCCTGCCGCCTCCGCCTGTGCCACGCCGCGGTATTTCTGTCAATGACATTCAGAGGTGGTCTTTTTTGACAATACCTTTGGGCAGGTGGTCTAAAATGATAAAACTTCATCATTGGCATTTTTCGCTCATTTCGTCGCTTCATGATTAACTCACTTCTTCACACTTCACTGCATTAATTTCGACAAATAAGAAGGCTAAGCCCTAAGCTCCCTTTAAGAAGGAAAGCTCTAGTGCAGACATTAGTTACAATCTGATCGAGAACGCATCACTAAAGACTTGCCTATTCTAAACAGCTCAACAACAGCCTACACTAAGAGGCGAGTCACTCATATTACATCGATCGTACATACACCTTGTGGTGTATAGCGGCGTGCCTAGACCTCCCCATCTAATCAATGATAACCAGCAGCTCTCCTGCTGGACTTCAAAAAAGAAAAAGAAAAACACAAAGCTGGAAGGGGTCGGGCGCTGCCGTGCATCCCTACATACACTCAAGTGCTGCTTTTAGCAGCACAAAAGCAGCACCGAAAAAGCAAAGACCTGTTCCAGAGACATACAAGGAAACCTACCGACAGCCATTTTCATAGCCAGTGGCTTCAACGAGCAGTCTCATCATCCATGTCAGTAGTTTGTGGCCTGGTGGATGACGGGGAGTAGCCCGGTACACTGGGGGAGTAACTTGCGCTGGGGCTGCACGGTACAACTGTCAGAAGAGCTAATGGATGGTGTATACTTTCATCAAGGCCAGGCAAATGAGATTAACTTGATGCATTACCTGTAGTTGGGGGAAGTTGGGCTGTAATCAGGTCTAGCTCCTCCAACGGTAGTGTGCGGGCTGCAACACAGGCAATGCGTTAGGAAACCCATGTCTTGATTGTCATAATAACAGCTATTGCTGGATTATGATCGATTGGAATGCAGGGCATGATGGGCTTGGTCGTTCAGCATATGATGGTGAGGTGGGCAAGTAAGTCGGTGAGACACGCATAAATAAACAGATGCCAAAGCTATCAACACAAACCCCTCAAATAAAAAAAAGCTATCAACAGAATACCTGTAGTTTGGAGGAGCCTGACTGTACGTGTTCATCGTCCTTGCCCTGCTTCGAGAATAAGCATGTGAAGGACTGTACGAGGGCAACGTAGGGCTGTAGTTCGGTGAAGTAGGGCTGTACGTCAGTGAAGTAGGGCTGTAGCTTGGTGATGTCCGGCTGTAACCAGGCGACGTAGGGCTGTATGATGAGGGCAATGTACAACCGTATGATGGTGACATTGGTCTGTATGCTGGAGAGGTCGGACTATAGAGTGGCGATGTTGGACTATAAGATGGTGACGTCAGGCGGTATGCAAGAGATGTCTGGCTAAAAACTGGCGATGTTGGGCTATATGCAAGAGATGTCGGACTATAAACTGGCGATGTTGGGGTATATGCAAGAGATGTTGGGCTATAAACTGGCGATGCCGGCCTATAGATCAGCGATGTGGGACTATAGATCGGCGATGTTGGCGAGTATGATAGACTGGTCGGACTGTAGGAAGGAGAGCCAGACGTATAGGATTGGCTGTAGTTTGATGGGACGGGAGAGAATGCCATGCCCCCAACATATGGCGAGAGATTAGAACCTGTAGCGACGGAAGCCTGGAAATTTGGACTCAGCACTGGCGACATCATTCCTCCATCATGGTATGGTGTCCCAGAGATGGGCGAATACGCCGACATCATGCCACTGTCATAGTCCAGACCTTCAACATAGCTCGGGAGTTGAGGCTCAATGGCCTGCTTCAGCATCTCCTCATTAAGATACAATCCACAGCCTCCTGTACCAATAGGAGCGAGCTGGCCAAGCATAATGTTCTCGGTGACACCTCTCAGGTAATCAGACTCCGCATCACAGCAGCATCAAGCAAGATATCCACTGTTTCTTCAAAAGAACATCTCATAAGAGGTCCCGTGTCATTGCGATTTATACCTTGCCTAGTAATAGCCATCAGGTGACCTCTGTAAGTCATGGTATCGCAGAGGATGGCCAGGTGCCTGTAGTTCACGTAGGAGCCATCAAAAGATATCACCACCCTCAGCTCATCCAAGAGAGACCTGCGGACAGCCTCGATCCCAAGAACCTCGATCACTTCGATCAGATGGTTACTCGTTGTCCTTGTAGCATCAACATCCTCATGGCACATCACGGCCAAGAGGTTTACACCTTCTGTATCAAGCATCCACTCTTTGTTCTTTGCTTTGTTATCTGCTTTTTGAGTGAAACCATCTTTTTCATCGAATTTATTCACCTTCCCCTCTTTGATGAATACTTTGTTAATGCCTGGAACGCCTCCAAGGGCCAACTCGGTCAACATGTTACCATCAATCTCCTTGAGGAAGACATCATCATCATCATCCTGTTTTGGAGCTTCGTCATCATTTTTAATGCGGATACGAAGGATGAGCTTATCTGCGTTATCATCGTTGAATATGCATGACAAGTCGTCATCAAATTCATGTTTGATCTTCTCTGCTATTTGAGCCATGCTCAACCCCTTATCGACCATCATCTCACGGTTCAGTTCGATACGCAGCAGCCAAGGAGACAACTGATCCAGGTCAATATCATCATCAGGCATTTCATAATATGACTTGACAAATTCCACATCCTCTTCAATGGTTGTTCCTAGAGGATCAGGATCATACCATATCTCGGTGGCATGCGTCACGCTACGTAGCGTAGTGTACTCCAAGGCACACTGGACATTCTTGGCCAATTCTTTCTTCTTGCTCACCTCGGGCTTTAGGAAAACAGACAGTGACGGAGTCTTTATCTTCTTCGCGACGTTAATGATCTCTCTTAACCTGGGGACGCCAAGGGTGACATTCTTAGCGCTAACACCAGCATAATGGAAAGTATTCAGAGTCATCTGAGTTGCTGGTTCTCCAATGGACTGTGCAGCTACGCATCCAATCATCTCACCAGGAGCTACCAAAGACTGGAGGAATCTCGATTCAATCTCTCCGATGACCCATTCAAAAGATTCCCTTGTGAGCCTGTATTCTTTCAAGACCCTCTTGCTAGCAAATGTGCTACGGAGCAGGATATTGAAGAGCAGAGTAGCGTTCTTCTGAGCCTCGATGCTCATGGCATCGTCTCCTGGGACAACCTTGAGTCTTTCCTGCAACTTATCCATGGCTTGCACAATTTCCATTGGGTGCATGTCAGAAGGTTTTCTCAAATCAATCTTGAAAGTCTTTTGAGCATTCCAGATAAGTCGCTTGAGGTTGACAGGCATAGGCCATGTAATGTCGCCAGTTGTGGCAATTTCAGTCCCAAGCTGTAATCTGTCAGCTTCTAATTTCTGAAACTCTGTCTCGAACACAATTCTAAACGCATGAATGGTCTTCAAATCATCAACATGTTTAGGCGACATGTAAGTGGGCCTCCAGTTCTCATCATCCAGTTCATAACGAAATACATCGTCAAACTCAGCCTTTTTCATCCCCAGGGAGTCCAATTTCTGTGGTTCAATCCGAACAGCATCCATGCCATCTTCTCCATACAAGAACTGAATGACATCACCCACAGAGTTCCTCACGGTACCATCATATTTCACCATGATGTCCTCCATGGCCTTCACGAGCCTCCGCTGAATATATCCAGTCTCAGAAGTTTTCACAGCAGTGTCAATCAAACCTTCTCTACCACCCATAGCATGGAAAAAGAATTCCTGTGGTGTCAGGCCTCGAAGGTAAGAGTTCTCCACGAATCCACGGCTTTCAGGGCCGTAGTTATTTTGCGTGAAGTGGGGCAATGTACGACCAGCAAAACCAAATGGGATCCTCTTGCCCTCAACATTCTGCTGTCCGACGCAAGCAGTCATCTGTGAAATATTAATGAAACTGCCTTTTGAGCCTGCGGTGACCATAGCTTTCAAATTGTTGCTCTCAGACAAACTCTTCTGAGCACTACTACCAGCATCATCACGAGCCTTGTTAAGAACCTAGCATGGAAAACGGATATGTCAAAACAGGTCTACCAAAAAAACTGATGATGAAATAACCAAACAATGGCATTGAGTAGTACCTCATTCACTCTATTTTCAAATGATTCCATCATCGTGCGTCCTGGCTCAGGTTCCAACTTCTTGTCATGCACTTGCTTGATAAGCTTACCCACGTTATTCTTGGCTTTTGATATTGTGTCACTAATCTTCTTCATCGTTCCTGCATCTGCAATCATATCCCCGATTCCAATACTGAAACCATGTTGCAGAAGCCAGTAATTGACTAGCCACTGTGTATGACCCAAGAACTTGCGTGCAGCATCTGGCCCTACCTCTTCCCTGCAAACAGTTAAACCAAAATTATTACCCCCTCTGTCCCATAATATAAGACGTTTTTGCAAGCTAACGTGGCTGGCAAAAACGTCTTATATTGTGGGACGGATGGAGTATTTAGCAGTGGAGAACATGTGTGTACTAAAAAGAGAAACTGCAGTAGGACTTTTATTACTTACCAAATAACATGAATAAGACTTCCCATTGATGTCCCAAGTGTTTTTTTGCAAAGTATACCAGACAGAAGCTCTCCCTTCTCTATCCGGACCATAGTATCACTGGGAGTAATGAATCCGCTTTGTTTTTCAGCATCAGCATCATGCCCGGCTGAAAATCTAATTAAATTGATTTTCTTGGGGATAATCAAGTTGAAAACTTGCTTGCCAGTCCAAATCAGCCTTGGTTTCAAAATGGCAGGGGCAGGGACCTTCCCATCAAAATCTTCCCACCACATTAAGATGTTCATGAATACATCCTGGGAGAAATTTCACAACACTAATTAAGCTACAAAACTACAGACAATGCTACTATTGAAGGTGTTGTTTAAGGAGAGTATTGTTAGTTCACCTTTTCGATGAGAGTATCCCTTTTGGTAATTTTTCGAGATCCAAGAAGTGTGTCCTGGACAATACCCATAACAGGTCTATTCGCTTGAGGCGAGACAATACAATTTGGCACCATCATTAACTCTAAAACCTCAGCTCTGGTCTCAAATGACTGAGGAACATGCATATTCATTTCATCCCCATCAAAATCTGCATTGTATGGCGACGTGACAGATAAGTTGAGGCGGAAAGTTGAGTAGGGCATGATTTTAATGTGGTGCCCCATGATAGACATTTTGTGAAGACTGGGTTGCCGGTTGAAAAGAACAAAATCTCCATCAATAAGGTGCCTTTCTACCTGACAAGTCAAGCAGAAAACGGGTCAGCACTTTTTGCAATGTCACTATTAGTTAAAATAGTTGATGCTGCAACCATGTCTATTAGTACTAACCTTGTAACCCAGCTCCAAATGCTGATCGCTACTTTTCTTCACATAGCAAAGATCCAGCCTCTGGCCATCTTCCCTGATAATGTACTTGGCACCTGTCTTTCCTGGGGGAGGGTGAGGCCCATATTGTACTAGTTCTTTCAACCTGGTATAATCAGATCAGATTCAGACATAACTTATCAAATATCAATGCAAGAACAGTGATTGAATAAGAATGGCAAATAAATTACGTACCTCTCGATGTTATATGGAGTAACAGTTTCTGGGTATGTTAGATTCAAAGCAATACTCCATGGCACCCCCAATTCATCAATGTTGATATTCGGGTCTGGTGTGATGACCGTGCGAGCTGAAAAATCAACTCGCTTCCCCATCAAGTTTCCTCTAATCCGGCCTTCTTTTGCCTTCAGCCTGCAGCAGATTGACTTAATAGGCCTTCCAGAACGCTGAGTGGCCTAAATATTTTGACAAAAGAGAACCAGGTCATCTACTTGTCCATTAGTGATTGATTATTATGGAAAGTGCACTTATAGACTGACTACTCACCCTTGGTTGCCCTGGAAGATCATTATCGAAGTATGTCGCAATGTGAAACTGCAACAGCTGAGCAAACTCTGCTATAATGTGGGTTGGGGCTCCATTTCTCTCTTGCCTCCTCAGATTCTCATTATGCCGAATTATCATTGCTAATTGATGAGTCAAATCATCCTGTAGAAATGGCAAGATAAACCAACAGTGAGTGAAAGGGTGCCATCTGCCATGTGAACCAACCAAGCGTTGGATTCATAATAATTATCTCAGTAGTACTGTGCTAACCTCATTTCTGGAGTAAGTGTCCATCATGACAGATGGTCTCACAGGCTGCGGAGGAATTGGTAGGACTTGCAGTATCATCCAATCAGGACGAGCATATTTAGGGTCCAGGCCCAACAAAAGACAGTCCTCATCACTTATACGCTTGAGAACATCGAGAACCTGCCCAAAAAAAATCACCATGATGTGGTTAGATAAAAAATTCTTATAGCCTAGTAGTATTAGTATACTGAATTGAGTAGTAAAGACAATATAATGTATAAAATACCCTCTCGGCAGAGAGAATTTGCTTTGGCTCCAATGGTTCAGGGAGTTGATCTTGATTATCATTCTTCTTGTTTGTTGCTTCAAACTCTGCAACCATATTCATACCATCAACCGTGATCTTTGGCTGCCGAGCACCGCAGCCACGCCTGTTCCTCACTGGTTCATTGGTGTCCTGCTCATCCTGACCCTCACGATCATCCTCACCCACAGAGCAAACCCTTTTGCTCTTGGAAGCCTCATTTATTTTTCTCAGTCTGTTTTTTGGGTTCCTGATTCTCAGAGCTTGCATGAATTTGATATCCTTCTGCAAGAGATATCACTAACTGGTAAATAACATATGCCAAGATCAAGGGAGGCACACAAGCATATATAGATGACCCACCCTATGACAATAGTTAATAGCATCTAACTCGCAAGAACAACCTTTTCAGAATTCGTTAACAAGGAAACTGTAAAGTTGTTTGTAATAATGCTCCATGGTTCTGATTATTTTACCAAAGACAATGACTGATGAAATAGGCATTGCTAGGGGGACACGTCATCAATGCATTCTTCTTTTGCTACCAATAGCATGTTGAGTGAACATAAATATAGCTAGTGAATGGTGAGAACTATGATTGTTATGATTTCAGTTTAGCTAATGATATGCACCAGCCAACAATTAACCTAGTAAATTAATGCGCTGGTACACGTCTTAAAAAGGAAATCATAGAATATGTACCGGATCAACTTCATCGGCGAGGATCTTGGAGCAGTTGAAGCAGACGCAGCGCATGATGGAGAGCACGGTCTTGATGAAGCCAATGTGGAACATGGGCTTTGCAAGCTCGAGGTGGCCGAAGTGGCCCGGGCACTCAGCCATCCCAGCCATGCATGTCTCGCACTTGGTCCTGCGGTCAATGGTGCCCAGACGAGGGTCGCTCAAACCCCCAGGCTTTGGCTTCCCCTTCTCCATGGTCTCTGCATGCTCTATCACCGCCACTGACATTTGCCTCTACAAAAAGAAGCAAAGCAACAGAAAACTGTTAAATTCAATCTAGCGCAAAATTATGATGCATACACATTGCCTAGGCACTCGATATGGATCATTACAACTGTCAATGTCCATTTAAACCCAATCAATAAATCATACTGTTAAACCCTGCCAGATCCATCTTATTAGATGTACTCTGCAAATGATATAGCAAGTTGCAACCAGACTTGTTATTCAAACTTTTATTGAGCATGGCCCAATAAAGAGCTGGCATACTGTAATAAAATCATGCGTAGCACTCATGTTTCACAAAACTGTTCAAACTGTCAAGCTCAGATCACAGCAGGTAATAAGAACATTTATTAGCTTTTGTTAAATAGGTAAAAAAAATGATGCGTCCCATATGTAATACACCGAGTACAACTTGTAACTCAAACCGAACCATGTACTTCACGAGTTACAACAACCAATCACTAATCCTGCTCAAGTTCAACTAATCCCCTGTTCGAGTTAGCAAAAAGTAATAAACCAACTCAACCAAACAGCAATCATAGATCAGGTTTTGTTCCCTCTGTCAGAATTACAACGTTAGTAAGTTAGTTGTGTACTTGGCAAGTTAAAGCGATTGTGCCTCATCTTGTACTTTATCAGATCAACCGAACTCGGCCAGTTAGTTTGCTGCCCAACCAAACTGACACTACATATCAAATCCAACAACCAGTTCGTTCATCCATCCAAAGTTCGATCGGAAACTAGTTGCCTGCCCAAACTGACTTTGCAGATTAAAGCTAATAACCAGCACCGGTGCGGTGCCCCCATGGCGGTTCGTTCGTCCATCCAGCGTTCGGGTTCGATCGGAAACTAGCCAGCCCAACCACACAAACCCAACCCCGTTCAAGTTGCTACTTCCAACTCCACCCGAAAGCAGAGAGAAGAGAAACGAAACAAGGCGGCGGTGCCCCCAGCCCCATGGCGGTTCGTTCGTCCATCCAGCGTTCGAGTTCGATCGGAAACTAGCCAGCCCAACCACACAAACCAAACCCCGTTCGACTTGCTACTTCCAACTCCACCCGAAAGCAGAGAGAAGAGAAACGAAACAAGGCGGCGGCGGAGGAGAGGATTACGATTTCGTCGGGGCTGAGGATGCCGAACTGCACGAGCTGCACCTTCGCCACCTCCGCCGGCGAGTGCGGGAACCGCGCGTCCATCGTCGCTCGCCCCTCGGATTCTTCTATAGGAGGCTAAAATCGATGGATCTCGCCGGACGGCACCGATCTGATCCGATCTCCTCCGCGAGAGAGGAGATGGGGTGCGTCTGACACAAAGGAAAGGGGAGCGTGGGTGGGGCTCTTTTTACCGTAGGCCGGAGGGCGGGTGGAGGCGATTCGGGACGGGGTAGGAAAGGCGGTGTGAGGGCGAACTGCCGATGCCGTGGGTGCGTGCTGCGTTGGATCCGCAGTGGACGGTGGAGATGAGGGGTCTGGTCAACGCGCAACGGCCGACTGCCAGCTGTGTGGTAGGGTGTGTTTGGTAGCATTTATGGACCTAGCCTAGTTGTTCCCCTCTCATACATGCTGAGTGTAGACATGCTGAGTCCATGCAGTTGTTGTTGTTTGGCAGTGATGTATGCGCTGAGACATGCTGAGTAGAGACTTTGTTTGGCAGACTGCATGTGTTTAGACTTGCTGAACAATTTCGAATTCCGAATATATTTTTTGAACGGTGAACAAAATTGAAAAATAGTGAACAAAAATTTAAACATATTTTGAAATTCTTTACTTTTCTTGAAAATTTAAATAAAATTTTAAATTCTTATATATTTTTTGAAAATTTAAATAAAAATTGAAATTCTAAACATTTTTTGAAAATTTGAAGATATTTGAAAATTTGAACTTTTTTTAAAATTTATTCAAATTTTAAAATTTTACAAAAAAAAATTGAAATCCAGAACATTTTTTGAAAAAATTAAACATTTTTTGAAATTCTGAACATTTTGTTGAAAATTTAAACAAATTTTGAAATTCTAAACTTTTTGAAAATTTAAACAAATTTTGAAATTCTGAATATTTTTTGAAAATTTAAACAAATGTTGAAATTATGAACATTTTTTGAAAATTTAAACATATCTGGACATGGTCTGGTGGGTGGGGACGAGGGTCAGGGCCAGCATGGCTGCCTCCATGCACCCTGTTTGGGGTGCATGAGATGAGCATGGCTAAGGGCCCTTTTATGCATGAGGTGGGCATAGCTCAGATGAGCCCATGCACCCTACCAAACAAGCAAAAGTGGGTCGGATTGGGAACTTTTGCCCTCATGCACCCTACCAAACACACCCGTAGTGAGCCAGGATTCCAAACCAATCGTTATCGGAGAGCAGCCGAGGCCGCGTGACATGATTGTGCCTGAGGCTTTTGGAATTGTTTTTTTTCTAACACAGTACAAACGCAACCGTTTATATACACGCGCATACACTCACCCATATGAAGGTATATACGCACATCCTACCCCTATGAGCACCCCCGAGAGACTGAGCCGACATATCATTTTGAAATTTACGAAGTCACCATAGACACCTCGTCGTCGACGGAAACATCTCCTCCCACTGAATGTGCATCGCCGAAAATCCTAAAATAAATTCAGAAATAAATGCGAGCACCAGGACTTGAACCCTGTTGGGCTGGGGATACCACAGTCCCTCTAACCATCCAACCACAGGTGACATGTTTTGCACGTGGGTGTATACGTGGTGTACATGTCTCCAACGCTAGACCGCAAAGGCGCAAACTGTCTATAATATGTCTGTTTCTGAACCGTCTCGACGCATTGTGGGAGTAAATTTAATCGGGTTTTGCGGTCAAGCGGACACAGAACGGACGCGCACGCGTCCTTTTGTCGTCCATCTTGGACCCGCACGTTGGCCGGCCAACTACCTCCTACCGACCTTATTTAATCTACACGAATGGACGGGCCCGCCGGTCAGTCACCCAGTCGCCCAGGCCGTATCCTTTTTATGGCAACTTCCACTTCCCCACACCGTCCCCACTCCATTGCTCCCTCCGTGCCAGACGCCAAACCCTAGCCCTACCGGCGTCACCCACCACGCTCCCCGCCGGCCCGTCGCGATGGGGTTTTGGAAGTGGATCGATGGCAAGAAGGGCAAGCACGACCACGAGGTGGGCTCATCGCCCACCTCGTTTGGAAGCGCGGCCAAGTCACTCCACCTCGACGGCCACGTTCTCTATCTCCCCTCCGACGACTCATGTGCGCGAGCGGTCGCACGTCAAGGTAGAGATCTGCCGCCGGTAGTGGCAGACTGGCACACCACTACCGTGGTCCGATGCCCACCTCCCTAATGAGTGGCATATGAGTCCGGGTCGGGTGCCAACCCTTTCCCCCCTCCCCCGTGCCGGTGAGCGGTCGTGCCCGCCTCGAGGAGATCACACGCTGGCGCGCCCGCATCCCCCGCAGCAGTACCTGCCCGACGGACGCTACGACGTCGACTCGTCGCTTTGGGACACATGGTTCCAGGACGAGCACGACATGCGCCGGCAAACTTACTTTGCAGGCCATGCTCATAGCCCGCCCCCCGCGTCGCGTCTACGCGCGTCGAGCCAACCCAGAGTGCGCGGCCTGACGTCGACTCCCTCTCCCTTCGTCTCCTTACTCCGAAGCCTCGCCAAAGTCCCCGCGCCGCCCCGCCGGAGAGGGCCCAGTCTCGCCGGAGCTGCCCCGCACCGCCGCCGGGTTGACCTCGCCTCCCCTCGCCGATTCTCTCCTTCCTCTCCCCATGCCCGAGCTCACCCCGATCTCCTCTTCCCTGTAGGAGCCACCATGGCCATCGCCCCCCGCGTTGACCTTGCCGCCGCCGTCGCCTCGTGTCCCGCCGCCGCCGGAGATGGATGGATCTGGGCAGTCCCGCCACAGATCCGCCCATTCCCGGACAGCCCCGCCTCGGTGCCGCCCTGCCGCCGGTCGGCATCGCTGCAGCCGCCGCCCTGCTCCCGCTCGGGCACGAGAGCGAGGAGGAGGAGGACCCCCCTGCCTGCCTCCGCTCGTGGGTCGGCCCATCCACCGCGTGGGCCCGCTGGCCTAGCTCTGCCTCGCCCTGCCGGGCCTCTCCACCGACCGGCCTTTTAGGCCCAAGGTGAGGCCACTGTGCCCTAGCTATATCTCGCCCGAGGGCGATTCATTATATGTTGCGCTCTGCATGTTTTAGCCCGTTAGCAGATTCGACCCTATAATGTTTTCTTTCCTCTGCGCGAATTATTTATTATCCAGGATTTGCACAATTTCAGGAAAAAGCCATATTTTGCATTTGCTCATAGATAAATAACCGTGCATCGCATGTAATAATTTTATATATGTAAAACGTGTAGAATTTTGTATAGATTCGCAATATCCCGCTTTTGCAAATGATATAAATGTTTAACATGCCATTTTCTGTTAATTTGCATAATTGTCATGGTTTGCATTGCGCATAAATATTTAAGCGTGCATCCGGATTTAATCAAACCATATATGTAAAATGTGTAGATTAATTATATCGCATTTTCGTGCATGATAAAAATGTTTGATGTGATGTTTGCATTTAATTTGCATAAATGACTTGCTAAAACGGTTTATGTCTTAATCTCTCATAAATGTTGTGTCATTTGTTTTATAGTAAAAACCCACATATTATATATGATTTTGGGGTAGAAAAATCCATAGAATTTATCTGTGTAATTAGTTTTGGCATTTGAGCAATTTTGTGTGCATGTCATTTTTGCTAGGATGCCCTTTTGTTTATTTTGTGTGAATTAATCCATGGATATTTTGGAATAGTTGCAAACATGAGATATGCCGTTGGACATGTGTGCTAGGCCCTGGTATTTTTGGTTGCTATAGAAATCCATGTTTAGATGTCATTTTCTTGTTGCCAACGTGCGATAAAAAGTTGCTGTTTAGAGATGCTAAAATATTTCTAAGTCTGAAAACTGAGTTATTATGTTGCTGTCTTGCCATGTGGTTTGCTATTGATCTATAGCTCTTTTGGTGTTGCCACAATGGGATGTATTGTTAAGCATGTTATGCTCTATCATATTGTGCCAATAGTTTGCATGAATAGGTTTATCATCATAATTAATTCTGCTGTTCAACATGTCAATCTATTAAAAACTGCTGCTCATGTCTAGTCTAATTTTCACCAAGTCTGAGAATCTGTTTTCTTCATAATGCCATGTTGTGTTGATGCTAGCCATGATTCTATGCATAATTAAACCTTGCCATTACGGAATGAATTGAAGTGCATCATGTCCTCTACCATGCTGTAGATTTTCATGCCAATATATGACCTGTAGCACATAGTTTTGCTGCTGCCAATATGCCTCCGTGATAAAACTGCTCTGTTAAAAACTGTTGTTTTCACCAAGTCCTAATCTGTTATATTTTATTGCCGCCTTGTGAGCTTATCTCCTAGTGATCCATGCTTCTACTCAATTCGATGTGATGATATGAATTGTTGTGCATCATGTAGGCTACAGCCCCATGTCTTGTTTGTGTATTTTAGAATCTTGTAGCTTATTTTCATGTGTACAAAATGCCATGTCGCTGTTTTGGGCAGATTATGTCTATAACTTGTGTTGCTTGTTATTGTTGAACCGTAGCTCCATTTTGAACATGTTGCACATGAAACATGCTTAGAATTTCATGTAGTTTCATAATATCTTGTTGCATTCATGATTTAACATGTTTGTGGTGGTTGTTTGCATTCATGATATATTCAACTTGTGTTTGTCATATCTTTTAGACCGTAGCTCCGTTTCAAACGGTCTATATATGTAAATCGCCTAGAATGACGAGTAGAATATCATTGTACACTTTATTTCCCTGTTTAATAAATATAAAATGTGGTTAGTTCAGATCTGGACCAAACTTATAATTTGCATATGGGGTCATTTCGGAAATGCTATAAGTTGTTTCCAACCTCATTTAAGATGCCTAGATAGATAGTTTACTTATGCTTCACCTCTTGCCATATTAAATAACATTTAACATTGCCGTGTACCTAAACGGGAGTGAACTATGGAATTCGAATGTGGAGTTTCGTCAATATGCAACTCGTTGCATATTGAACTTCACTTAATTTGTAGTGCTTGATTGTTGCATCTTGCCATGTCTTGCATATTTAAACTTGACATGCATCATATTTGTTTGTGCATCATGTCATGCATAAGTTGTGGTGTTTATCATGTGTTGATTATTGTTTCCGGATTGCTTCTTCTCGATAGAGTTCCGAAAGCGTTCGGAGTGTGAGGATTCATTTGACTCCGTTGGTTCGTCTTCATAATGGACTCGATCTTCTTCCAAGCGGGATCTCAGGCAAGATGACCATTTCCCTGGATACCATTATTATCATTGCCATGCTAGATGTCTCATTTCTATCGATGTCTCGCTACCTACCACTTGTATGTCATGCCTCCCAAATTGCCATGAAAAGCCTCTAACCCCTCCACATCCCAGCAACCATTGTTTGGCTATGTTACCGCTTGCTCAGCCCTTCTTATAGCGTTGCTAGTTGCAGGTGCAAATTGGTTCCATGTGCCAACATGAATGTTTTTGAGATATCACAATATTATTGCTATTTAATTTAAGGCACATATATACTTGGTAAAAGGTGGAAGGCTTGGCCTTTTGCTAGGTGTTTTGTTCCACTTTTTCCGCCCTAGTTACTTGTGTACCGGTGTTATGTTCCATATTGAGCGCTCCTAACATGCTCGGGGTTGTTATGGGGACCCTCTTGGCTTTCGTTTTGGGATAAAACTCTTCTGGCAAGGCCCAACATTGGTACTACATTTGTCTAATAACTAATAAAATTGCATAGGGACTTTCCGAACCCCGTGGATAATTAATCAACAACCCGGGCCAGTGCTCCTCATGAGTGTTGGTCCAAAACAGAGCCACTTGCGGGGCCACCCGTGGTAACTCGGGGGATCTCTATTCGGCCACCGTACGTACTGCTCATCGGTCGTGTCCTGAGAACGAGATACGCGGCTCCTATCGGGTTCGTCGACACGTCGGGCGGCCTTGCTGGATTTGTTTTACCTTTCTCGAACGTCTTGTGCGCGGGATTTCGAGGACACTTCGGGCTATCTCGAGGTTGAGATTTTCCAACGGAATTTCCAAGGAGGTCACGGGTTTCGTGGTCGAGGTTATTCCCGTGGCGTGTGGTTAGTTTGTGATGGATGAGTTGGAGCACCCCTGTAGGGTTAAATCTTTCATGAGAGCCGTGCCCGCGGTTATGTGGCAACTTGGAAACTTTGTTTAACACCCGGTCATAGCAAACTTGAAGTAAACTCTAATAAAATACACCAACCGTATGCGTAACCGTGACCGTCTCTTTTCGTGAGGCCTGCTCCGAAAGAGAACACGGTGGGGTTATGTTTGACCGTAAGTAGGTGTTCAGGATCACTTAGTGATCATTACTAGTTCACGTCCGTTTATATGATGATCATCCCCCTTTATTCTTGTACTCGTAAGTTAGCCACCCCAAATAAATGCTTAGTGCTTGCTGCAGCATCACCACTTAACCATACCTCACCCATTACGCTTTAATAGTCTTGATACCCTTGGAAATGAGATTGCTGAGTCCCTGTGGCTCACATATTACTACAACAACAATTGTAGGTACATGTAATACGATGCTTTGACGTGAGAGCGATGCTTGTATGATTTGGAGTTCTTCTTCTTCTTCGTCGATCATAGGATGGGTTCCAGGCCGGCAGCCTGGGGTAGCAAGGATGGATGTCATTTTATCGTTTGATTTCGTCCGTAGTCGGACCCTGCTCTTCTGTATGATGATTGTATATGTTGTTGTATTGATGTGATCTTGATTTAGCTTGTGGTGAATGTAAGCCAATTCCATATACTCATCTCTTCTTTACATGTACTTGTAATGATATCCATTCTTGCGAAACGACGAGATGCGCTTCTATCCCTGTCGAGGCCCTCGAGCCAAAATAAGGATAGGATCGCATCTTGGGCGTTACATCCATGTATTTCTTCGATAGGTGGTAAATTCTTGACATCTTCAAATTCAATACCTTTTTCCTTCATAGTTCTTTTGGCTTCTTGCATATCTTTAGGGATGAGGAATAGAATACCTCTCTTCTTTTGAATAGGTTCCGGTGGTGGCTTAGGAAGTGTCCAATTATCAGCATTTTGCAGTATATTATTCAATAATTCTTCAGCTTGCACAATAGTTCTTTCCCTGAAAACACAACTAACACAACTATCTAGGTAGTCCCTAGAAGCATCGGTTTGTCCATTATAAAAGATATCAAGTATTTCAGTCTTCTTGAGAGGATGATTAGGTAAAGCTCTTAATAACTGGAGAAGCCTCCCCTAAGCTTGAGGGAGATTCTCTTCTTCACTTTGCACAAAGTTAAATATTTCCTGTAAAGCAGCTTGTTTCTTATGAGCAGGAAAAATATTTTTCAGAGAAGTAATATATCATATCCTGGGGGTTGCGCACACAACCAGGAGCAAGAGTGAGGAACCATTCCTTAGCCTCACCTTTTAGTGAGAAAGAAAAAAGCTTAAGGATATAATAGTAGCGCATCTTTTCCTCATTAGTAAACCAAGCGGCAATATCATTCAAGTTAGTGAGATGTCCAACAACAGTTTCAGTTTCATAACCATGGAAAGGATCAGATTCTACTATAGGGATTAACTCGGGGTCTATAGAGAACTCATAATCCTTCTGAGTAACAAATATAGGAGAAGTAGCAAATTTGGGATCATGTTTCATTTTCTCCATCACAAATTTTTCTTTTAGTTTGCATAGTAGTTTCTTCAAATCATCTCTACCATTACAAGCAAGAAAGTCCTTAGCTACCTCTCCATCCATAACATAACCCTCAGGTACATCAGGCAATTCATATCTATTAGGAGAGCGAGGTGTAATAGGTGACTCAAAATCTTCATCAGTTTCAACATTTTCAAGTTCTCTAGCTTTAGCAATATGAGCATCAAGTAATTCATTCAGTGGCACAGTTTCAGTTTCATCAAGTGTAGCAGTAGTATCATCATTAATTTCAGAAGTAGCATCATCAAGTTCATGCGACATATTAGAACGAGCAACATGCGGTGGTGTTATAAGCTGATTCAAAACAGTAGGTGAATCAAAAGTAGAGCTAGATGGTAGTTCCTTACCTGCTCTCGTACGAGAGGGGGGACGATCTTTGTTTGAGTATCTTTCAGATTCTTCATAGTAGCAATTGTATATCCTCAAGTTAACACAATAAATATAGCTATGCTCCCCGGCAACGGCGCCAGAAAAATGTCTTGATAACCCACAAGTATAGGGGATCGCAACAGTCTTCACGGGTAGTATTTCACCCTGATTTATTGATTCAACACAAGGGGAGCCAAAGAATATTTATCGGCCTTAGCATTTGGGTTGTCAATTCAACCACATCTGGGATATCTCTTTGCAGCAAAGTTTTAGTAGCACGACAAGTAATAGTAGTAACAGTAATAGTAATAGTGACAGCAGTAATTTTGTAGCAGTTGTGACAGTAGCAGTAACAGTAGTAACTTAGCAAGATTCAGTATATGCAAAGCGTAGGCACGTGGACCGGTGATGGATAATGATTTAGATGACATCAATCATGTAACAGTTACACACTAGGGCGACACAGAACTAGCTCCAGTTCATCAATATAATGTAGGCATGTATTCCGTATATAGTCATACATGCTTGCGATAAGAACATGTATGACATCTTTTGTCCTACCCTTCCAGGGCAGCGGGGTCCTAATGGAAACTAAGGGATATTAAGGCCTCCTTTTAATAGAGAACCGGAACAAAGCATTAACACATGGTGAATACATGAACTCCTCAAACTACGGCAATCACCGGAAAGAATCCCAATTATTGTCACCTTGGGGCATGCGGATCATGACACGTAATAGGTGCATACAACTTGCAAGATCGGATCCAAATCACTCATATATTCATGCCAACATAATAGGTTCAGATCTGAAATCATGGGACTCAGGCCCTAGTGACAAGCATTAATCATAGCAAAGCCATAGCAACATCAATCTCAGAACATAGTGGATACTAGGGATCAAGCCGTATCAAATTAACTTGATTACATGATCATTCTCATCCAATTCATCACCTTCCAGCAAGCCTACAAAGGAATTAGTCACTCCCGGTGGTGAGCATCATGGTGGTGTTGATGAAGAAGGGTTGGTGATGACGACGACGACGAATCCTCCTCTCCGAGCCCCAAACGGACTCCAGATCAGCCCTCCCGAGGAAGAACAGGAGGTGGTAGCGACTCCGTCTCGTAAAACGCGATGAAATTTTATCTCTTATTTTTTCTCCCGAGATGTGAATTTATAGGAGTGGAATTAGGGTCGGGGGAGCCACGTGGGCCCCACAAGCTAACAGGGCGCGCCCACGGGGGGTGGGTGCACCTGGTTGCCTTGTGGCTCACAGGCAGCCCCCTCCGGTGGTTCTTCGCAACATAATTCATTATATATTCCAAAAATAATTCACAAAAAGTTTCGTCCAATTCCAGGAACTTTTATTTGTGCACAAAAATAACACCAAGGTAGTTGTGCTGAAAACAACGCCAGTCCGGGTTAGTTTCATTCAAATCATGCAAATTAGAATCCAAAACCAGAGAAAAAGTGTTTGAAAAAGTATATACATTTGAGACGTATCACCTGCCGGCGCCGGAGAAGGTCAGGGAGGTTCTAGGTGGACGCAGGGAAGGGTGCTGAGTGGCGCGGGCGAGCTGCAGTAGCACGAGGGGGGCGAACGGGCGGTGACAGAGGGTCCCGACGGCCAAAGCGCGCCAATTGCATGCCGAACACCTCGCAACCGCGTGGTCACGGCGTGCACTCGCATACGCGGAACTTTTTGCAATGCCAGACCATGTCTAGCGTGTTGTCCATCCAATGCAGTGTTGTTGTGTGCTCTCAGATTGACATATAGATCAATGGACAAGACATGAGCATGCTGGAAAGTTTCTGGACAAGAACTTGGGGAGCAAGCTGAGGAAAATTTACGGGTAGTTAAGTGGTGAAATTTGGTGGTTAAGCTTCTACTAGGAAGGTAGTCATGTGGTAAAAATTTCAGCTCAATCAGATCATGAAAAAATGCACTTGCTTCACAAAGTGCATTTCTGACCAGAAGCAAAAACAATTTCCTTAGCTGAAAATTTCCAAATGACCATGGGATATTTTTGCATGGGAAGGTGAGCCATGATCCAAAGAATATTAGGGAATTTAATTGGAATTTTCCGAGCAAGATAAATGACGGTTGCTTCATAGCATAAAGAGAAAATGCTCATTTTCAATTATGAAAAAGTATGCTGTCGGTGTCAAAACCGGCGGATCTCGAGTAGGGGGTCCCGAGCTGTGAGACTAGAATCGATGGTAACATGAGACGAAGGGGACAGTGTTTTACCCAGGTTCGGGCCCTCCTATGGAGGTAATACCCTACGTCCTGCTTGATTATATTGATGATATAGGTGTTACAGAGTTGATCTACCTCGAGATCGTATGATTAAAACCCTAGATGAGTTATGTTGGCCTACAACCTAAAACCCTTCGGCTTATATAGATGCCGAGGGTACCTAGGGTTTACACATGGTCGGTTACACGTCGAAGGAATAAACATGCCTATTCACTACTCCAAACGTGGAGAATACGCCACGATCCTCGAAGCTTCCTTCCTGGAAACAGGGTCTTCGATCAATCCAGTGCTCAGCAAACGGCCCATACAGTCCGGCCCATAAGAAATAGGTCGGCCTCCCGAGGACCCCTTAATCCAGGACTCCCTCAGTAGCCCCCGAACTAGCCTCCAACGCCAAGGGTCCTAGCTCCAGCTGCTTCATATGATCAGAGTCTTCGGCTTGCGAGGCGAGTTCCTTTCTCCAAATAGTGATCGGCCGGGTTTTAGTTCGGCCTCCGACGACGTGTAGTTTCTCCGATCATAGATCATCCGAACAACATGAATAACTCGGCCCTGAAGGTCAAACGTCAAGGAGTCAATAGTGCTCTCTGACAACCTTTCAGATGAAAGGTCACGGCCCACCATGACCGCTGAACCAGTCGAAAAAGCTTGATTCGCGTTTCGAGGCCGTTTCTGCTAGCACGATCCATCAATGCACAGATCGTGCTCCGTTTCACACGGGATATGTTTAATCATGCGCGTATAACGACACGCACGTCTTGGGAAGCGGAGGGATTCACGGCGCAGTGAAGGGAGGCTAACCGGCAATAAGCCCAATAAAAGGGAAAGAAAACCCCAAGGCTTAGCCGTACTTCCCATTCGCATCCCTGCCTCCCCAACCTCTTGAGCTTCCAGAGCCCAGATCTAGGTTTTCCACCCTTCCTCCTCCGAGCTCTGCCATGGCCAGCTCCGGCTCTAACGGCAAGTGGGAGGCTTCCACGGTCACAGACCAGGACATCCGGGACCTCAAGGACGCCGGCTACCTCCCCGCCAATATCTTCCACCGCGCCGCGGAGGAGGGCCAGGTGATCCCCACCCCCAAACCAGGCGAGAGGGTGGTCTTCATTCCTCATTTCATCCGAGGACTGAGCTTCCCGCTCCACCCCTTCGTGAGGGGCAACATGTTCTTCTACGGACTCGGCTTCCACGACCTCCCGCCGAACTCCTTCATGCATATATGGGCCTTCATCATCGTCTGTGAGGCCTTCTTGCGGGTCGAACCACACTTCGGATTATGGCTCAAGATCTTTAACATCAAGCCGAAGTGTGTCGCAGGCGCACACGCAGACTGCGGTGGGGCGGTCATCAGCAAGCTTCCCCGCGCAGTATGGCCATCCGGCACCTTCATCGACACCATCAAGACTTGGCAAAAAGAGTGGTTTTACATCACCGAGCCAAGGGAGGAGGGCAGAACTGTTCCTGCCGAATTCAGATCCGGCCCCCCGACCAGATTGACCTCATGGGTCCGCAAGGGCCTCGACTGGGGGTCGGATACAGAGGTGGACGACCTGCAGAGGGGCATCGCCTCCATGATCAGGGACGGAATCGAGCTGACCAACGTGGTCTAGATTATGCTTCGGCGGCGCATCCTCCCCTGCCAGCGCCGGGGCTCTCCTATGTGGACTTATCGGACTGATGATGATCCTACGATTCGTCAGCTCTTCCGCACCACTCGGGAGAAGCTGTGGAAGGCGCTGTTCAAGGCGCAAGAGAATTTGCCGACCAAGAAGGAGGACCAGGGCTTACGCGCCGATAAGCCCCCTTCCGAGGTATGACATAGTTTCATTAGATCGGCTTTGTTTTCCTAAAGAAAATCTAAGTACTTTCCGATCACTTCCACAGGAATGGTTGAGCAAGGCCACGGGCATCAAATGCCCGGCTCCACAGCCCGAAGACCCTAGGTCCCAGCTGCTGTCGGAGATGCTCGTCGTGGCGCCTTACAAGGCGCCAGAGAAGAAAGAGAAGAAGAAACCAGGCCGAGCAGGCCTGCGCATCAGGGACCAGCCAGGGGCTGTGTCCGAGGAAACCCACGCCTCCTCGAATCAAGAGGAGGAGCATGAGGGTGAGGGGGGAGACGATTCCCCCCTTACAGGAAAGAGGGCGGCGTCATCGGACGCCTCAGAGGATGTACCTCCTCCCGCCCCGAAGAAAGTGCGCCGGACACAGGTAGTTCTGTCCGACGACAGTTCGGACTCGGATACCGAGTCCGAGGACTTCGAGAGGGTTCCACGAAGGAACCTCAGGGTCAAGCCCCCAGCTCGAAGGTAAAGATCCAAAGACCTCCTGAGCTATTAGTGCCAAGTTTTGAATGTTACTAACATGTGAACGCCTGCTGACTTGCAGCCCACCGCGTGTTCTCCCCACCGATCAAGTTTCGCACCCTTCTCCTCCGGGTGCCGCGAAGGATGCCGCGGAGGTGTCATCCCAACAGGCTCCTTTGGAGCCAGACACTGGAGGTGGGGGCGATGACGTCATGGTCGAGGCTAACACCTCGGCCGCCGAAGACCGGGGGGAGAAGCCCCTCCCGGATACTGAGGGGACCGGACGAGGAGATGTCCAGTCACCTCCAAGGTCGTCTCCGGAGCGCACCATGCCTCCGGAGGCACCGGTTCAATCCCCGGTTGGAGATCGGGTTAACCGATCTCCGCCGGCGCCACCGACCAATGGGTGGCCGGCTATGGGGGAGGCTCTGTCGAGCGCCTCCCTCTCCGAGGAGCACCGCACCCTTATGGGTGCGGTATTGCAGAGCATTCAGTCCGTAGACAGCGGACTGAAGGAGGTCTTCAACGGTCTCCTGACGGGCTTTCAGGTGAGCCACGTAATGCTCTGTTTTGTGAAATATCAATTTCTTTGTGTTATCGTTATATACATGGCAGCCCCCGAGCCCTAGGTGAGTTTGGAAAAACTTACCTGGGGGTCAATAATAGATCATTATCCGAACTATGTACAGGACAATATTTGTTCGGAACGTTCTAACAGCCCTTAAGGGGACCGGACACAGGATCATAAGTATGATAGTTCGGAAGTTTTGAACCCATGTAACTTGATATGGTTTTGTTTTTAACAGGCTTCGTCGACGGCGGCGGCTGCTACTGTTGCCGAGCTGGACGAGCTAAATCGGAAGCTCAAGAGCTCCGAAGACGAGCTTGACGCCCTGAACAAGAGATTCGACGAGGCGCAAGGTAAGCCGGAGTAGAATATCCAAATTCTTCATTACCGTACTGTCAATGCAGTATTTTTGATATGTTTAATGCTTACGCAGCCTCGGCGAAGGAAATTGAGAAGCTCAAGGTCGAGCTTGAGAAGGCGAAGCAGGAGGCTGCGGTTGAGAGGGCGGCGGCCAAAGAAGCGGCTACCGCGCTATCCGCCTTAAGAGCCACCAGCGACAAGCACGAGGCTCGGGTGGAGGAAATCCAACAGGAGCTGAAGGACGCCGGCCAAAAGTGCGAGGGCCTTGAGTGGAAAGGCAAGGAGCAG
Organism: Elymus sibiricus; assembly: GCA_039707655.1. Classification (NCBI taxonomy): domain Eukaryota; kingdom Viridiplantae; phylum Streptophyta; class Magnoliopsida; order Poales; family Poaceae; genus Elymus; species Elymus sibiricus. The sequence continues at coordinate 485,787,316 of CM077665.1, forward strand.
GCCGCCGAACTATCCACCCTGAAAACCAACCTCCAAAAGGAGCGGGTGGATAGGCGGTCTTTTGAAGAGCAAGTTAGCCAGGCCAAGGCTATCATGGATGGTAAGCCGTATTTATTGCAGTGTGTCTTCGGGGATGGCAAGTTCGAGTTGCTTACCCAAGTATGACGTTCCTCAGGCACCTGCTCGGACCTCCAGAAGAGCACAGCGGACGTGAACCAGTTCTATGCTTCGCGGGGAGAAGGAGATGAAGCTCGGCTGTTTTGGGCGCAGTTTGAAGCCCCCGAGCGCTCTCCTCTCCTTGTTGAGCAGCTGAAGCAGCTGATGGAGCTACACCGGATGGCGGAGCCGGCCATGAAGGATCTCTGCATCCGGCTATGGCCCAACGAGCCGTTGCCGGGCAGCTACTTCGGCCTGGTGCAGAAGCTGAGCGACGCCTCGCCTCGGATCGATGCGCTAAGGCGATCTTCCTGTATCGAGGGAGCTCGGATGACCTTTGCGAAGGCCAAGGTGCACTGGCCGGGGCTGGATCCGATGAAGATAGCCACCGCCCCTCCGCCTCCTGGAAAGGAGCATAGGTGCCCCGAGCTGTACTTCTCCGGAGTAATGGAAGGTGCTCGGGCGATAGAGTCGCAGTGTTCGAGAGAGAACATGTATGAGTAAAGCGGTGTAATATGTCTGAAGACCTTTTAACGCGTTTATATTTAAGATGCATGGTTTATCATGTCTTTCGTGTTTTGCATCCTTTATAACTCCTATGTGGCCGTTAAAACTGAAAGCTGCGAGTCGTCGGCTTCAGCCCCCATGTAGATACTACGCGGGGTGTCTCTGCCAACGCACAGTGACCCTTAGCCGAGCTATCGGTACCCGAAGGAGGTAGTGTGGGGCGGACAAGGCAATCGGACCATAATGCTTTATTGCTTTCACTTAGCCGTAGGGGCGCGAGAAAGGAGTGCGGGGGGCTGATGACTAGCCCCCAGGTGGTTGTGATGTTCGGATGAACCGTGGCCAAGGCCGATATCACATGGTTTGTACTATTACCAAACCCATCGTATTACACGGAGTAACCTCTGACGAGGTTTATTTAAGCTCGGATTCGCAGACCCGTTCTCGCATACTATGACAGTCAGTTTTCGGCTTTCTCCGCTGAGGTGCTTGACCAGGCTAGCCGGAAGCACAATCGCAGCGGTTCTCCCTTTGCCCTTTTAGCCGAACGAGCGGAACATAAAGGGGTAAGCACATGAGCGGGGCAACCCAACTATTGACCCAAGACATAGTTCGGAACCAATGCATATAAAGCGGAATTCCAAGACGCCGAACGCATAATCAGTTGTGCTTAGGGCGATTTTTTAAGGTCGAGCCCCCGGTCTATTTGCCGGTTGCGTCGTAAAGTATACCGAACAGGTTCGCAAGAAGAGAGGGGAAATAGAGAGTACGCCAAAAACAGCGAGGAGATCATGCATGATACATCAGTATTGTACTCAACAACTCTTATTATTCAAATTGCCGATACAACTGTTTACAGGTATTAAAAATGAAATACAAGCCTTACAGGAGGGGTTGTACCAAGGGTCTTCGATAGGTGACCTGACGTCCTCGATGTGCCCTGTCGCTTGTCCGATCCTGCCTCTCCCGAGGAGTTGTATACCGCTGTGGGTGTACTGTTCGGTGAGCGGATTTTGGAGAAAAATCTTGAGAAGTCGCCGAAGTGTGGATGAGCTTTACTCCCTAGCAGGTACTTTATGGTACCTGTAGTGTGTCCGAAGACGTTTTGATGGTGATAGTTCGGTCCAGCTGAACACTTACCCTTTGATAATTTTTCCCCACCGCTGCCCATGGAATTTTGAGCGCGAAGTTGTGCATCCTCGGCACGTACTTTGCCGGTTCTAGGGCCGTGAGATGGGGGGCGAGTCCCTATTTATGGGGAGAAGAAGGTCCTGGTACTTCGGGTTGAGACCGAGCTCGCTTCACAGCCTTGGGTGCCTTTACGGCAGATGTCGAAGCTTGCCGATCATTAGTGTAATGGAATTCGGCCGCCAGGGCCAACGCATGTTCCTCAGTTTGGAGGGAGCGCTCTGTGTTGCCATTGACAGTAATGACCCCCTTGGGGCCGGGCATCTTGAGCTTGAGGTATGCGTAGTGCGGGACGGCGTTGAAGCGAGCGAATGCTATACGGCCGAGCAGGGCGTGATAGCCGCTGCGGAAAGGTACGATGTCGAAGATCAAATCCTCGCTTCGAAAGTTATCGGGCGAGCCGAACACTACTTCCACGCTTACAGAGCCCGCGCACCGGGCTTCAACGCTTGGGATTACTCCTTTAAAGGTAGTGTTGCTGGGTTTGATCCTTGACGGATCTATGCCCATCTTTTTCACCGTGTCTGAGTAAATCAGATTGAGGCTACTTCCTCCGTCCATTAGGACTTTAGTGAGGTGATACCCGTCTATGATGGGGTCTAGGACGAGTGCGGCCGAACCCCCATGACGGATACTGGTCGGATGGTCACGTCGATCGAAGGTGATCGGGTATGCCGACCATGGGTTATACTTCGGGGCTACAGGCTCTATGGCATAGACATCCCGAAGGGCGCGCTTCCTCTCCTTTTTGGGTATATGGGTGGCGTATATCATATTTACTGTTTTTACTTCTGGAGGAAATTTCTTTTGTGCGCCACCGATCGGACCACGGGGCTCATCCTCGTCCTCGCTGCGTGGGCTCTTGCCTTGGTCCTCGGATGCGAGCTTGCCGGCCTGTTTGAAGACCCAACAGTTACGGTTGGTGTGGTTGGCGGGCTTCTCTTGAGTGCCGTGGATCTGGCAAGGCCTCTCCAGGATCTTGTCCAGCGGGGTGGGTCTGTCGCGATTTCCTTTAGGAGGCTTCTTCCGCTGCCCAGGCTGGGAGTTGCGGAAGCCGGCGTTAACAGCCGTGTCATCGGCATCACTATTATTGTGCCGGCGCTTGTTCTTGTTGCGCTTCGGTTTCCCGTTTCCATCCCAAACTTCAGAGGTTCCGGGGTCTTCGGGGTTGTGGCTACGTCTTGCTAGCCAGTTATCCTCGCCCGCGCAAAAGCGGGTCATGAGTGATGTGAGGGCGGACATTGTCCTTGGTTTGTCCTGGCCGAGCTGACGAGCCAGCCATTCATCCCGAATATTGTGCCTGAAAGAGGCTATTGCTTCGGCGTCCGGGCAATCCACGATCTGGTTTTTCTTGGTCAAGAAACGATTCCAGAATAGCCGCGCGGACTCTCCCGGCTTCTGGACGACGTTGCTTAGGTCGGAGGAGTCCGGCGGCCGAACATAAGTGCCCTGGAAGTTAGATTGGAATGCCTCTTCTAGGTCCTCCCAGCACCCAATGGAATTTTCGGGGAGGCTATTTAACTAGTGCCGAGCTGGCCCCTTAAGCTTCAGGGGTAGGTATTTGATGGCGTGAAGGTTATCTCCTCGCGCCATGTGGATGTGGAGGAGGAAATCCTCGATCCATACAGTTGGGTCAGTTGTCCCATCGTATTGTTCTATGTTTACGGGTTTAAACCCTTCTGGGAACTGATGCCGCATCACCTCGTCCGTGAAGCACAGTGGGTGGGCAGCGCCTCTGACCCGAGCTATGTCGCGCCGGTGATCGGCGTCTGTCCTAGCTCGGCTTCGTTCCCGACCTTCATTGTTGCGGTCGAACCAAGGCCTGTACCCTTCTCGTCTATCGGGTGAGTATCCTCTGGATCCGTAGATGGATCGCGTATGACCTGCTCTGTAGTCCAGGTCGTGTCGCAGGTCAAACCTGTCATCGGGCTCTAGTGGGTCTTTTCCCCGTCTACGAGGTATCGTCAGCCTATAGCCGGTGTCGTCAGCCGTCATGTCTCGTCCTCGAGGAGGGCGGTCTGGCTTGTCGTATGGGGTATGTTTGGGAGACGGCGTATCAGTGAGCTCGTCATCGAAATGTGGCAGCAGCCTTCTGCGTGGATAGCTCTTAGGTTGGTCCGATAGCCCGGTACCGTATCCTTCCTTAGCTGAGAGGACTCTGGTCCATCGATCGTTGAGGTTGTCTTGTTCGGCTTTAAGCTGCCGTTCTTTTGCTTTCAGGCTGCGGGCCATGGCTATAAGATGTTGCCTGAATAGTTCCCGATCTGCAGGATTATCGGGGATGGCGAAGTCATCGGCTTCCGCATTGTCCTCCCCCTCGACAGAGCGGAGGTAATCGTCGTCCTCGGGATCATCTAGATCGTCGGGGTTGCGCCGGTCTTCCGGCCTCTCCTGACCCTCTAACGGGTGTTCGTGGATTTCGGGATCGCCGAGGTCTTCCGGGGTGTCTCCGTCCCTGGTGCCATCGATAGCTTTTCTTCCCTTTTTTCCTTTTGACCGTTTATGCGGCTTTCGGCGTCTTGGCGGCGCTTCATCCGATTTGTTGCCATCGTTTTTCGGAGTGTCCACCATGTAGACGTCGTACGTGGAGGTGGCAGTCCACCGTCCGGTGTTAACGGGGGTGAGGGCGCTATCCTCATCATCCATGTATTCTGCTTCCTCAGAAGCATAGTCCAACATGTCGGTTAAATCCTCGACAGTGGCTACCAAGTGGGTGGTGGGTGGGACGAAAAATTCATCCTGACCCGCCTGAAGCCCGATCTGGGAACAGATCGGGGTTGGGTCGTCGGTAATCTCCATCGACGAGATCCGATCTAGAGCCTCATTGAGTATCGAGAGCTCGATCGGGTCGGCCTGCCCAGAGCTTCCGGAGTAAACTTCCGATGCGTCCGCGTGGGAAGAGTGTTCGGCAAGAACAGATGTCCGGACGTCTGGCACTATGACCGGGTCCGGACTGAGAGTCGGGTCCTCGCCGGGGTAGATCCCGTGGGCGGGGCCGAAAGATGGACCTGAGGTTAAAGCCTCAGAGTCTTCGGGCGTGACAGGCGAGACTGCGAGCCCGGTTAGTGATAGATCGCCCCGAGAGTCTACGGAGAACTCTAAGTTCCCGAATCTGACCTCTTGATCAGGGGCGAAACTTCCGACACGGCCTAGATGGCTGGTCGGGTCAGCGTGCAGCACAATGCTGCCGAAAGCGAAGATCTGTCCGGGGACGAAAGTGCCCGTGTTGCGGACCTCTTCGTTGATGACAAGACGAGCCATCGATTCCTTTGGCGATCACAGCGGAACTCTCAATGAAAGAACCAATGTCGGTGTCAAAACCGGCGGATCTCGGGTAGGGGGTCCCGAGCTGTGAGACTAGATTCGATGGTAACAGGAGACGAAGGGGACAGTGTTTTACCCAGGTCCGGGCCCTCCTATGGAGGTAATACCCTACGTCCTGCTTGATTATATTGATGATATAGGTGTTACAGAGTTGATCTACCTCGAGATCGTATGATTAAAACCCTAGATGAGTTCTGTTGGCCTACAATCTAAAACCCTTCGGCTTATATAGACGCTGAGGGTACCTAGGGTTTACACATGGTCGGTTACACGTTAAAGGAATAAACATGCCTATTCACTACTCCAAACGTGGAGAATACGCCACGATCCTCGAAGCTTCCTTCCTGGAAACAGGGTCTTCGATCAATCCAGTGCTCAGCAAACGGCCCATACAGTCCGGCCCATAAGAAATAGGTCGGCCTCCCGAGGACCCCTTAATCCAGGACTCCCTCATATGCTATGGCAAGATTTGGGAGAGAGATGAGGTTTTGGAGAATTGCCAAGGTGCTAGAGTTCACTTGGAAGAAAATCACAAATGAATCCAAGCGACAAATCCAAAAGAGTTGATAGAAAATCCAATTTTCAAAACAAAATCTTTTGAGAAATCCAAATAAAAGAAAATTAAAAATCAGGATGTCACAATTTACCTGTTCGTCGTGCTGCTTCGATACTGTAACGACGTAAGTGACGGATGAATCTTTCCGTACCGACAGTCGATGGCTTCGGTTACACGGAAGCCGCTCGAGGAGGCATACCGAGCAAGGGTTCTTACCCGACCTCCCGAAACGAGGTCCGCCTCCTCCTGGGAACGTCCACACGTCTTCCCGTGCAGATCCCGCAAAGGAAACCCATAGTTTGGCTGGATCCCTTACTCGGTCCAGACGAGGCAAGTCGATACTAAAAAACGAGACCCCTCAAGGCCAGTCTTTCGCCCCTACGGAAAGTATCAGACCTCTTCGTTAAATCTTTGTACGCCAGGCTGCCACTATGCTGTTTTTTTACTCCGACAGGTGTCTACGTGGCTTGAACTATAATCGTTATGATTTATCAATGAAACATGTATTACCGTGCATAAATAAAAAGAATTTGACGCTACATCTTTTTGAGCACAGATTAGTTGACTTGGATTCATGTCTCAAGTTTCCAACTAGCGGTCCAAGGAATCTTATATGCCGGTTCAGCCTCTCAGAGGTGATCATAGGAATAAGGTATATGTACGTGTGTCCATATAGGTGAGTGTATGTTTGTGTATGTGAATGACTTCAATTGTACTGTGCTCAAAAAGAAAAAAAAAGTCAATCCGTTATTTTTATTATCGTCAAACTTATTCTCTATTTGTGTGATTAGTCATAATTAATGTTTTTTTACAGAGCGAACCAAACTGTGGTTGGTGGTTAGAGGGGCAGTGGTATTATTAGCCCATCAGAGTTCAAGTCCTGGTGCTCGCATTATTTCTGAATTTATTTTAGAATTTCCGACGATGAGCATTCAGTGAGAGTAGACGTTTCCGTCGACGACGAGGCGTCTACGGTGAGTTCGTAAATCTCAAGATGGTATATCGGCTTGGTCTCTCATAGGGATAGGGTGTGCGTGGGTACATTCCGTGTTTAAAAAAGAAAAGAAAAAACGTTTGCTTCGCAGCGAAGATTGTCACTTTTGTTCTTCCGTTCCGTTTGTTGGTAATAAATCAATGAAACCAAATACGGATCGAAAGAGTTTCCTAGGTTGCGCTAGTTGTCACTATACCTGGCCATGGGCCAGGCCAGGCCTGGGCCGGGCCCTACCACTGGACCTACTTTCCAGGCCCAAGCCCGACCCATCTGTTGCAAAGCCCGTCGGGCCTAGAGCCGCGGGCCGGGCTTCTTCCTTAAAATCTCAATATGCCAAGCTCAAGCCCAGCCCGGCCCTGCAGGCGGGCTCAAAACTCAGGCCCAAGCCCGGCCCACTGGCAAGCCCGTTGGGCCTAGGCCCTGGATTTTTGGGTCGGGCCTGGGCGGGCCGACCGGGCTGGGCCGGAGATGCCCAGGTTACTTGGGGGACCGGTTACTTGTCACCCTTTTGCCGAAAATCCCAAACCAACCAATCTCGCGGAATTCCCCAATTAAACTGTTTCGCAACCTCGCCCACCCCCATCTCCCCCAATCTCGATCTCTCGCCTCCCATCGTCGGCGATGACGATCGATCCGTACGATCAGTTGTTCGCCGCCGACGAGGGCCTCGACCGCTCCCGCCTCCGAGATCCGCTGGAGGAGCTCTTAGCGGAGGACGAGTCCCTCGCCCGGCTGTACATCGACGACGCCGACGACAGCTTCGAGCCCACCGGGGACAGCAGCCCGTCCCCACCCACGTCTCCTCGTGCGCCTCCGCCTGCGGACGCGCCGGCTCCTGCAGGGGTCGTCGACGACGACGTCGGGCGCATCGCCTGCCCGCGCGCATCTCCGCTTGCACCACCGGGCACCGATGCGGGCAGGCGGTGGTTCCCGATCTTGCCGGCCCCCGCCGGCTCCCCTGGCCGCACGTCAAGGCTCGCGTCGGTTATCTTCACAGACTCGGATCCAACACGGGGGCGTAACGAGCTGGCCCCACCCAGCCCGCCCCGAGACGCCTTCCCATCACACCTCGCTCCTCTCCTTCCTCCGGGCTGGGGTCGCCGGGGCTGCAGCAGGTGCAGACCTACATCGCCAACTCTACTACCGCCTGGGCAGCTAGTTCGCGACGAGGGCCCTTCGCAAAATGAGGTAACCATATTCTATTCTACCACCATGAAGATCTGGATTTCTTCAGTACGGACGCTTTTGTCTATGTGCTGGGTATTTTAGCTTACTAGCAGAACGAGCAAACGTTGGTTCAATTAAGAAACAATATATGTTACTCTGACATAGTCTCCTGTGCGGTGGATCTGGCCCGGGAACCTCGGAGACACCCGCAGATGCATGGGTGCCTTAATATACTTTCGAATAATTACAATCAGGCTCATAGGTGTGAAACTGATACCTGGCTATATGCCAAATGCAAGAAAAGAAAAAAGGACGGTCTGGATAATGTTGGTTTGACATCCACCGTTTGATGAAGCTGTTTTAGGAAAATGCTTATGCAGCTTTGGTTTGACCTATTTCAAACCCTTGTATATGGTTTTAACACTTACACAACACTCTGTAGAAATCGTATGGTCATGGGAACGTTGTGCAATCATGATTATTGCACTTTATTTATGTTGACACATTCTCAGGCCAGGGATATTTCATGAAGAAAAGGTTTAACATGAGAACTTGAGAAGAAAGAGTGGATGAAGTAAATTATGTCCGAACAGTATAACAATATTGTGGTTGGAGTTTTACAAACTGTAATTTTACACTGAAGAGATGCTAGTTTTAATAATGCTGCGATTCTGCCCTGGTATTAACGATATTGTGATTGGAGTTTACAAACTGTCATTTGACACTGAAGAGATGCTAGTTTTAATAATGCTGCGATTCTGCCCTGGTATTAACGATATTGTGATTGGAGTTTACAAACTGTCATTTGACACTGAAGAGATGCTAGTTTTAATAATGCTGCGATTCTGCCCTGGTATAACGATATTGTGGTTGGAGTTTATAAACTGTCATCTGACACTGAAGAGATGCTAGTTTAATAATGCTGCGATTCTGCCCTGGTAGTTTTGGCATAATTTATGCAATGGTGCTGTTAATTCTGCATAACATCAATATTCGAAGTATTAACCTAGAGTTTTTGCAGAGTTGGAAGGGCTACGTTCGGCGAAGGTCATGGGACGTGTTATGTGAGTTCGAGCGACTTTGGCCAGTCTACCAAAGGCGTGCTGAGCTCAAAGAGCTGCCCTACAGGGACCTCAAGGCCGAAGAAGCGATGCGGGCTTTGCTCAAGAAGCGGCTCCTTGTTTGCGCACAAGTTCGCCGTGATATCAGGAGGTGGGGAGGCATACCACCTTGCTTCCCCGATGAGTACCAAGAAGTCTTGAGCTCCGAGTAGTTGCAGATGTTGATTGTTAGAAGGGAGTTGCAAACCAGAACTTGTTTTGGATCGTGTGCGGCTCCATGGCCAGGAGCATTGTACATTAGAAGTTAGTTTGGGATCCTGACCCAGCAGCACACGTCACTTGCAGAAAGCTCATACTTGTGTTTTCTGCTCTTAGCATCGGATTTGCATCTTGACACATCGCAGAGAATACATAGAGGAGTGCATGCATTGTTGATATGCTAGGGAGAGTGAAGAGATACGTGAGCACATACATAGGCTGAGGGTTATATACTACGGTGACAAAATATTCCCGAAGTGTTGGCATGTTTTTTTGACATAATATGCATCAGCAACATGCGACATTGTCATTTTGTCTGTGTTCTCTGATGCTAGTTGGTACGCGCAGCGACGTTCACCTCTATTTCTTGGAGAGTAACTGTTGGCTGAACTGAAAATATCCAAGGATAAGCTAGCTTGAGTGACAGCTTCTTGATCCTGAGATGCTTTGGAATATTGGCTACTTCGGTACACCCAACTGAACATTTGTGTATATATGTGCGCTCACTGGCTGAATGAGCTGATAATGTACTCGATTACTTCCGGCGTGCATAAACTACAGGGGCAGGCATGTTATGTTGATCTCAGCTGACTGGGTGACGGTGTATCCAACCGATCCAAACAGGGGAGATCATGGTTGAATTGTGAGCAGTGCAAACTGTATTTCAGCGTCCACTAACATGGTTATGCTTGAGTGTTAGGAAAATTAAGGCAACAACAAAGCATGGTCTTATGACATAGCATAATAATCTTATGACATTGGAGAATGAGGGTGATGCGGCGCTTCAGACTTCAAGGCAACTAAGGTATATGAAATCAACCTAGATTTGGCACATATCAACTGTTTTACGCTGAACTTCAGTAATCTGAATCAAAACATCAATGTCCTATTAATTAGAAGTGGTATTGCACTGCATTAAATAAGTAAGACAATATAGTATTAAGAGGAGATACGCAATCCTTTGATTGGTACAAAAACAGCAGATAGTAGTACAGTAATAATGTCGGGGGGATGACCCCCGGGTATACCAAAGTCCGCGACTCGACGGAACAGAAGACAGAAGACTGCCCGCTGGCCGGCTGCTCGCGCACGTGGCCGACTGCCTGCTGGCCGGATGCATGTACGCACACATGCATGCACGTATCCTGGATGGATAGGCTCATACGCATACTAACAAATATCCTGGATGGATATTTGTGCGTGCCCCAATGCATGTTCACGTATGCACACACCTCACGTGCATGCACCTCACTTGCTCCAAGGCATGTGTGTATTGCCCCAATGCTTGTCCCCTTGTCCCCCTTGTCCCCTTGGGCTTTCCTATATAAGAGCCCCAGGGAGGCACACAAGAAAAGGGGGGAACTCACATAGAGAAGAGGCATTCATGCCCACGGCTCTCAGGCCACACACGCATTTAGACAGAGAGGAAGAGAGCTAGAGCTCCTCCCTCAGAAACAGCTCCAGGAGCAACCATGTACCAGATATACCACATATATACAGACATGCAGGAGTAGAGGTATTACCTCTCCAGAGAGCCCCGAACCTGGGTAAACCACTGCGTGCTATTCGCATACCCGTCTCGGACCTTCCACGGCAGCCTTGCTCTCACCTCGATTAGCCACCCCCTGGCATCTGCCGTGACAAAACGACGACAGTTGGCGCCCACCGTGGGGCTAGCTGCTGCTGGTTCAGCAGTCCGGGCGGGACCATCTTCGCCAGCTCCGCCGTGGCGTCGCCAGCTCCGCCGTGGCGTCGCCAGCTCCGCCGTGGCGTCGCCGTCGCCTCTCCGGCCGCGCTCGAGGGCTCGACATCAACTCGCCCCCGGGGCGGCCGTGCGAGGCGGCGCGCCTTCGTCGTCGGCCTCACCATCTTCGCCAGCTCCGCCGTGGCGTCGCCGTCGCCTCTCCGGCCGCGCTCGAGGGCTCGACATCAACTCGCCCCCGGGGCGGCCGTGCGAGGCGGCGCGCCTTCGTCGTCGGCCTCACCATCTTCGCCAGCTCCGCCGTGGCGTCGCCGTCGCCTCTCCGGCCGCGCTCGAGGGCTCGACATCAACTCGCCCCCGGGGCGGCCGCGCGAGTCGACGCACCTTCGTCGTCGGCCTCGCCATCTTCGCCAGCTCCGCCGTGGCGTCGCCGTCGCCTCTCCGGCCGCGCTCGAGGGCTCGACATCAACACGCCCCCGGGGCGAACGCGCGTGACACCGCGTCCTTAACGCCGGTCTCGCGCGACGCCGCGTCCTTGACACCGGACTCGGCCTCACCACCGCGGCGCCGCTGCCGTCTCTTCGGTGGCGTTCGGGGGCTCGACACCGACATGCCCCCGGGGCTGCCGCACGGGACGACGCATCCCCGTCGTCGGCCTCGCCCACCTCCAACGCACCACCGGGGCGATCGTGCAGGTCGGCACGTCCTCGTCGCCGGGCTCATACCGCCCCGGTCTCCCCTCGACCACGCCTCCGCGCGCAGGCGGGCTGGCCGCCTCCGTCCGCGTACATGCACACGCTCGCGCCTAGCTAGCTAGCAGAGCTAATCGATTGAGCTACGTGCTAGCTAGCTCGGCTGGCTAGCTTTGATCATGTGCGTGCATGGGGCCGGCCGGCCTTATGAGCCTCGCCGTCGTTCCGGCAGGCAACCCCATCATGCGACGTCACCTCCTCCACGACCACCTAGTCAAGCCCGCGGCCTCCGGGCGCCTCCGGCCAGGCTCGCCGTCGGCGACCGGCGCTGCTCCCTTTGGATCCCCGACGGTGCCGTCAGCGCGCGTGTGCGCCGCGCCGGTCTCCCTCCTCTGCCCCTCGTCGCGGGCCACCGCGGCAGCGTTCACGGCCCAAGAACTCCCACGGGGAGGCCATCTCCGACCTCGTATCTGCGGGCCGCGCGGGCGCCCGCGACTCACCGCGCCCCCAACCATACCTCCGCGCGTGGCGAGGCTGGTCACCTCCGTCTCCCCGGCCGCATGAGCTTCGCCGCTGCTTCGGCCGGCAGGTTCGTCTCACGCGCGGTCTCCGCGGTGCTCGCTCCGCTCCGCGCGACCATGGCTCGCGGCCGTCATGGCCGGCCATCCGTCGGCGCCGGTGCGACGTCTCTGCGCTTCCCGGTCGCCCCGCCCCGCGACACTGCGCCTCAGCTCGCCGCTCGCGACCCCCGCGTCGTGACGCTGACCGCCCCGCCGCGTCGTCCACCGTCCCCGCCGGCGTGGCCGCTCGCCCGTGCTGCTTCGGGTCGCCACTCCGCCCGCGCGTATGCGTGCACGCCGGCATTGGCTCCCTCTTCACGCGCCCGCGTCCGACCCTGCAGCCGGCCGTCCGCGCGCCGCCTGGCCTCGCCAGGCCCTGCGCCGGCTCGCGCATGCCTGCGCCCTCGGCCGGCCTCCCAAGCCCGGCTGCATTCGAGCCAAGGTGAAAAGGAAAAAGAATGCATGCAAAAAGGACGCATGCATGCACGCATTCAAAGCAAGGATGCAAAGAAAAATAACCCATGCCTCCATGCATGGTACACGGGTGCATGCACGAGCACATGCATGGCCAGCTGCGCACCCATGTGCTCTCCCGCTGCAGCTGCGCGTCCATGTGCTCCACTGCTGCCAACGCCTGCATGCCTCAGCGCTGCAGCGGCCTGCCACAGCCTAACGCCGCGGTTGCTGCTCCGCTCGGCCGGCTCCGCCTCAAGCTCGGCCGGCTCCGCCTCGACCGCGGCCGGCTCCGCCTCAAGCTCGGCCGGCTACGCCTCGACCCCGGCCGGCTCCGCCTCAACCTCGGCCGGCTACGCCGCCACCCCGGCCGGCTCTGCGGCCGGCTCCGCCTCAACCTCGGTCCCGGTCGCCGGCTGCCGCTGCATCCCGGCCGCCGCCTTTCGCCACGACCCGGCCGCCGCCTGCCGCGGCGTCCCGGCCGCCGGCTTCTGTCGCGACCCGGTATGCATGTGGTACGACTACGTGCGTGGCCGGGTGCAGTTAAGAAAGAAAGAAGAGAAGGCAAAGAGCAAATCACGTACGTGCATGCATGCATGTGGTACGACTACGAGCATGGCCGGGTGCACCATTCACGTGCGTGCATGGCCGGCCGGCTGCACCGCGTGTGTGCGTGCCTGGCCGGGTGCGCTGCGTGCGTGTGGTTCCGGTCGGCCGGCTGCGCTGCGCGCTCGCGCGTCTGCCTGGCCGGCTGCGCTCCGCTCACCGCCTCCCGCGCCTCCTTGCGGTGCCCAGCCGCCGGCTCGTCGCGCCCATCTCCGCTCGCCCCGCGGCTGGCTCGAGGCGCTCGCCGGCTGCGCCTGATGACCGGTTTTCCTCCCGCGCTATGCGTGCGGCGCCGGCCCGCCCGCGGTCCACAAAGCGCCTCGCGGCGCCGGCTCCGCTCTCCGCCCCCGCGCGCCTCCGTCCTGGCCCGGCTCGCCTCCGCCGCACTCGTCCGCCTCCCGGGCGCCCGACGGCTCAACCTGGCCGCGCCGGGCCGGCCTTCGCTCGCCCGCCGGATTCCCGCGCTAAAAAAAAAAGCAGACAAGGTTTGCGTCCGGCTGCCCACAGCCGGCCAAAGAGAAGAAAAGGAAAAGACGTCTGCCAGCCCGTCCGCCTCGATGCCCGGTCGGTCGGGTCCGACCGGCCGCGACCCCCTTCGAGCACCCGGAGGCTCGAAGGCTACACCCAACGGGTGTGCCGGCGCGCTCCGCGAGCACCAAGCCGCGCCGGCTATCTTCGTCAACACCCACCTCGTCCACGCGAAAATCAATGAACCTCCTCGCTCGGAGGCTCGGAGGCTACTCCGGCAGTGCCTCGCGCACACCAGCCGGCGGACCCCGCGTCCGCCTTCGGCAGAGCCTCGCGCTCATCAGCCGGCGGACCCCGCGTCCGCCTTCGGCAGAGCCTCGCGCTCATCAGCCGGCGGACCCCGCGTCCGCCTTCGGCAGAGCCTCGCGCTCATCAGCCGGCGGACCCCGCGTCCGCCTTCGGCAGAGCCTCGCGCTCATCAGCCGGCGGACCCCGCGTCCGCCCCCGGCAGTGCCTCGCGCACACCAGCCGGCGGACCCCGCGTCCGCCTTCGGCAGTGCCCCGCGCACACCAGCCGGCGGACCCCGCGTCCGCCCCCGGCAGTGCCCCGCGCACACCAGCCGGCGGACCCCGCGTCCGCCCCCGGCAGTGCCCCGCGCACACCAGCCGGCGGACCACGCGTCCGCCCTCGACAGGGCCCCGGTCCCCGCGTCCGCGCCCGGCGTCCTCAACGCCACTATCCGCTTGAGCAACAGCAAAGACCCTCCGCCCGACTCTTCGAGTCACCCGGAGGCTCGGAGGCTACACCCAGCGGGTGCGCTGGCGCGCCCCCGCTGGAAAGCGCCAGCCGGTGGACTCCGCGTCCACGCCCGGTAGGGCTCCACGCCCATCAGCCGGCGGACTCCAAGTCCGCGCCCGGCGGCGCCTCGCGCGCATCAGTCGGATCACGTCGGCTGCAGGCCACGCTGGCCAACATCGACAAAAACCGCCTCGCCGGCACCAAAAAGCAATGTGAGATCTCCACCCACATACCCTCGTGCCACGCACAAAACAGCGGATACCCCGAGCGTCCCTCGGGGGCAATCCCCGCATTTACTTCAGCAACTTCATTGTTCACCCCGGCGCCAGCTAGCCTCGGCCCGGGGGGTGGCCGTTTGGTCCGATACGTTTGTTCCCACGAGACGGCTTAGTAGCGTGCATGGGGCCGAAGGCCCACTCTTTGTCTCAGCTACAGACCGCACCGCGGCTGTCCGGCTAGCGAGAGCAAAAGCTGGAGGTCACCACACGCGAAAAGCGTCCCGGGAGGAAACGACCCGGTCGTTTCATTTATGAGTATCTGCTCGGTCGAGCCTGCTCCCAGAGTCCGAGTACTGTACGCTCCATTCCGCGGCCCACTCTTCGCCTCAGCTACAGACCGGCTCCCGGCTGTCCGGCTAGCGAGAGCAAAAGCCAAAGAGCGGAGGCCTATTTTGGTAAAATTCAATTCTCTCAATTCCTCGGCAATCGCGCCAAAAACTCGCACATGAAAAAGATTGAAGGGGGCTCGGACGAAACCGAGTCGGCACCCTCTGTATAAACCTGCACCACCAAAATCAAATATTTGATATGTCCATGCCGACTAACCTTGTCTTCCGCACGATCGTCTCCATGAGGAACCTCCTCGCCCGGAGGCTACTCCCGGCAGAGCCTCGCGCTCATCAGTTGGCGGACCCCGCGTCCGCCTTCGGCAGAGCCTCGCGCTCATCAGCCGGCGGACATCGGCCGGCGGACCCCGCGTCCGCCTTCGGCAGAGCCTCGAGCTCATCAGCCGGCGGACATCGGCCGGCGGACCCCGCGTCCGCCTTCGGCAGAGCCTCGAGCTCATCAGCCGGCGGACCCCGCGTCCGCCTTCGGCAGAGCCTCGAGCTCATCGGCCGGCGGACCCCGCGTCCGCCTTCGGCAGAGCCTCGCCCTCATCGGCCGGCGGACCCCGCGTCCGCCTTCGGCAGAGCCTCGCGCTCATCGGCCGGCGGACCCCGCGTCCGCCTTCGGCAGAGCCTCGCGCTCATCGGCCGGCGGACCCCGCGTCCGCCTTCGGCAGAGCCTCGCGCTCATCGGCCGGCGGACCCCCGCGTCCGCCTCCGGCAGCGCCTCGCGCACATCAGCCGGCGGACCCCCGCGGACCCCCGCGTCCGCTTCCGGCAGCGTCTCGCGCACATCAGCCGGCGGACCCCGCGTCCGCCTCCCGCAGCGTCTCGCGCACATCAGCCGGCGGACCCCGCGTCCGCCTTCGGCAGAGCCTCGCGCTCATCAGCCGGCGGACCCCGCGTCCGCCTTCGGCAGAGCCTCGCGCTCATCAGCCGGCGGACCCCGCGTCCGCCTTCGGCAGAGCCTCGCGCTCATCAGCCGGCGGACCCCCGCGTCCGCCTCCGGCAGCGCCTCGCGCCCTTTGGCCGGCGGACTCCGCGTCCGCCTCCGGCAGCGCCTCGCGCCCTCCCGCCGGTGGCCCCCGCGTCCGCCTCCGGCAGCGCCTCGCGCCCTTCGGCCGGTGGACTCCGCGTCCGCCTTCGGCAGCGCCACGCGAACATCGGCCGGTGGACTCCGCGTCCACCCCCGGCAGCGCCTCGCGCCCTTCAGCCGGCGGACTCCGCGTCCACCCCCGGCAGCGCCTCGCGCCCTTCAGCCGGCGGACTCCGTGTCTGCGCCGGGCGTCCTCGACGCCACCGTCTACTTCAGCAAATGCAAAGACCCTCCGCCCGACTCTTCAAGTCACCCGGAGGCTCGGAGGCTACACCCAGCGGGTGCGCTGGCGCGCCCCCGCTGGAAGCAAGCTGCCCCGTCCTCAGCCCGCGATCGACCGACGACGACAACTTCTGCAGCTCCAACGGCGAAACCCTCCACCCGACTCTCCAGTCCGACTCGCCAACGTCTTCGAGTCGCCCGGAGGCTCGGAGGCTACTGTCGGGGGGATGACCCCCGGGTATACCAAAGTCCGCGACTCGACGGAACAGAAGACAGAAGACTACCCGCTGGCCGGCTGCTCGCGCACGTGGCCGACTGCCTGCTGGCCGGCTGCCCGCATGCATGTACGCACACATGCATGCACGTATCCTGGATGGATAGGCTCATACGCATACTAACAAATATCCTGGATGGATATTTGTGCGTGCCCCAATGCATGTTCACGTATGCACACACCTCACATGCATGCACCTCACTTGCTCCAAGGCATGTGTGTATTGCCCCAATGCTTGTCCCCTTGTCCCCTTGGGCTTTCCTATATAAGAGCCCCAGGGAGGCACACAAGAAAAGGGGGGAACTCACGTAGAGAAGAGGCATTCATGCCCACGGCTCTCAGGCCACACACGCATTTAGACAGAGAGGAAGAGAGCTAGAGCTCCTCCCTCAGAAACAGCTCCAGGAGCAACCATGTACCAGATATACCACATATATACAGACATGCAGGAGTAAGGGTATTATCTCTCCGGAGAGCCCCGAACCTGGGTAAACCACTGCGTGCTATTCGCATACCCGTCCCGGACCTTCCACGACAGCCTTGCTCTCACCTCGATTAGCCACCCCTGGCATCTGCCGTGACAAAACGACGACAAATAATTATAATATTAAGTCAAAAGTTGTAGTAATGTGAGCGTACAATCTTTTTCACAACAGTACCTGGTGACAATATAAGTCAAAACAAAGAGACAATTTGAGCAACTGGAGAGACAATATAATCATAAGGCGAAAGTTGTAGTAATTTGAGCAGACTATTTTTTTTAAAGAAGTTACTTCAGAGAATAGTTTCAATAACTAATTAAGATACCTGGTGTAGAAGCCACCTTTATATTATGAGGCCAACAGATAGAATTGTATATAGGTGGAAGGAAGTGATGCATTTTCACAACATTTGGAAGTAGGATGGAGAAACTCAGAGGAAACATCAAGTGCGCGTTCGGTTGCTTTCTCTGCAGGGCCTGGCTGAAAGCAAAAAAGCGAGCCAGGCTGAGCAGGGCCTGGCTACGAAACAATGAGGCAAAAAACGTAGTTGCAAGTGGATTGGTTGCCTGCATGTGATGTCTTGTCATCGTGAAGCAATTTTTACCCAATGTTTGGTTGCATACATGCATATGATTAGAAATTAGCAACGACACTTAAGTGACCAGGTTAGGCTTGACGCCGTGAGCCTTCATTTTGTCAAACACGTTGAGTGCGCCTTGTCCGCCTTCACGTTGGAGCCCAACGGGGCCGACCCTTCCTTCCCTCGCCGTAGACGCCGTTGCCACGCCCGCGCCAGACTCGCTACCGTGGCCATGGCCGCGCCCACGCCTGGCCGCCTGCCGTGGCCGCGCCGGCCGCGCATGGTGCATAACACGTCCTCCGTGCGCCCGTCGTTGACGCTCTCCATATACACCTCCTCGAACCGCGCGCCGGTCCGGGCCTGGAAGATGGACACGTACACCGACATATAAACGCACCACCCGCCGTCTCACCAGCCGAGCGTGGTGGCGCACGCTTGTCACTCCAGCCACGCGTACACTGGCATATAAATGCAGCAGCCACACGCGGCGCGCCATCTCGACGAACTCGGCGAACCACGAGCTCTCCGGGAACCCGGCCCGGCGCCCACGATGTCGCGCTGCTCCTGCCTTCCGAAGAAGGCCGTCTCCATCCTCGCGTGCACCAGCGACAGGTACTTGGTGCGCAGGAACTTGCCGAACCCGCTCCACCGGGCATTCCGCACGTCGAGGAAGACGCTGGCCGGCGCCGCCTTGAGCTCCGTGAACTCCTTGAAGAAGCGGCGCTGCTTGTAGAACTTCCGCTCGTCCAGGAAGCTGAGATTGAAGTCCCTTCGGTGGAAATTGCGCCTGTGCCTGCCGCGCCCACGCCTGGCCGTGGAGGATGCACCCGCGCCTGCGCCGGCCGCAGAGGATGCGCCCGCGCCTGCGCCTGGCCACGCTCGCGCCGTACCCGTGCCTGACCGCGCCAGCGCCCGCGACGGCGAGGAGGTGGTCAACAGCTGACGCGTTCCCAGCAAGCCATCCACGTGGGCTCCCTTGCATCGATGCAGGTAAAATGGAGCGTGCCATCTCAAAATAGGCTTTCGCCCCACTATATAGATATAGCAACCACCCGATACATATGTGAATCCATGGCTGGGGCAGACAGCACAAGCACGCCCAAAAGAAAATAGAAGGGAAAAAAAGAAAATAATGACAACAGAGTCAGATCAACGAAAACAATGATGATCCACAGCCGCTGCGCCCTCCGAAGAATTCCACCGCACTCCTAGCACTTCGGACCGCCGCATACCAAGCAACACCTTCAGGAAGGAACGCGACGACGACGACGCTGCTGCCCGGACAGGTCCTAGGGTTTCCCCCGGTACGCGGAGAGGGATGGGTGGGGGGATACCCGACGCCCTTCAGGAAGGAACGATGGCGCCCACGGGCGTCGCCGCGTCGGTGCCGGCCAAGCCGACAGGGGTTTCTCCCGTCCGCCACACACCCACCACCCCGACCGATCCGTCGCGCTCCACCACACTTGCCGCCCACCAACATGCGCCACCACGGACTTGGAGCCACCACCGCCGTCTCACCATGGAGTCCGCAGCGGGACCGACGGGTCCGAGAGGAAGCAGCCGGGAACGAGGAGCGGCAGCGTCAGCAGCCACGCGGGAGGGGACAACCTCCACCGCCATCGGCGGTCACCGACCGGACGCAACAAGAGGAGCAAACCAGGCACACAGGCCCGGCCGAGCACGATATGGCTCGTGAAGCTCCCGTGACCGCGTTGCAGTGGGCGCGCCGCCGTCTCCGCAACCCCTCGCACGAGCTGCACCTCCGTCCGTCGGAGCCATCGCAGGCAGAGCCGAGCCGGGCCCGCCCAGGCCCAGATGGGGCCCCAAAGGGCCCAGATCTGGGCGGGGAGGGCGCCGCCGCCGGCCGCTGCGCTAGCCCGCCGTCAAGTGACCGCGCCACCGCCTCCACACCACCCGGATCTGCGCCGCCCGAGGGACCGCACCACCACCGGAACCGCCGTCGCCCGAGGAGAACCGCCGCGCGCCCGCGACGGGAAGACCCATCTGCAGACGCCGGGGGCCCGAATCCGGACCCCAGCCGCCGCCCACGGCCCGCGCCGCCTGCCAGACAGATCCAGCCGCCGCGGCGAGGCGCGCTCCACCACGCAGCCGTCCACGTAGCGCCACGCCCGCCAGAAGGCCGCACGCCGCCACGCCGCGGCGCCCCGCGCCCGCACCCGATGAAGAGGCCCGCGCCGCCCCATCGCGCTGGAGGAAGAACAAGCCCCGCCGCCGCCGGCACCGGTCGGGCTTCGCCCGGCCGCGCCCCCTGGCGGCGGCGAGGGAGGAGGGAGAAGGAGGGGAGGCTCGCGGTGGGAGGATCTGGGAGCCCTCCCCGGCCGCCTCGCGGGTGGCGGCGCGGGAGGGTAGGGTTTCGCGAGGGGAGGAACTCCTGCTGTCCACCAAATGGAGCGTGCCATGCAGACCCAAGAGTGTTTGCATATAACTAAACAGCCAAACACGAAAAGATGCTGCATTCAACGGGTCTGGTTGGGCTGTATGCAGGATACCAAACACGTCCCAAGACGACGTCGTGGTATATCCATTAAGAGCTGAACTCTGTAAAAAAAAATAGTTCTGCATCAACAAACAAATTCATCAGTTCCAAGTCATTGGTCAAACACACTAAAAGTAGAAAAATTCTCCCCTAATGTTTTGAAAGGTAAGATAGATTAATTATATTATGGGCACTGATAGGCGCCGGTGCGCCGGCTCAAATTTGGGCCGGTCGCACCACAACCACCCGATACAGTTGTAGCCAGCCGTTTGATCTACCCCGCATCGTTTACTTTTCCCCCCTCGATTCTTTCTTCCTACTTCCACGCACTTCCGCACCAGAGCCGCCGCTTGGCGCGCACGAACCCCCTCCCTCCCTCCCAACGAAACCCAACGCCAATCACCTCGCCGGCTCGCTGTCGCTCACCATCCCCACTCTCGGTCAACCGCAGTTTCAGCAAAAAACACCGAGCCCATGGTTGCAGCAAAACGCGACTACGGTCCCAGCTATTCTTGTCTGTGGTTTCAGCTCGACGTGGTTACCGTCGCAGATGGCCGCGACCATGGTTACAACTCCTCGTGTTTCCAGCAAAAATGACTCACGGTTGCAGCTCGCCGGCCGCCGACTCTTTTTTTTCTCGCCGCCCCGGTTGGAGCACTGTGGCAACCATGAAGAAAGGATGTAGCAAAAACGTCAGGTGGTAGTAGCAAAAATCAAACATGGTTGAAGCTTTTTTGAAAGCTGGTTGTGTCAAACGAATTGGCCACATCCAGCGAAAAACTAAAGCAAAAAAAAAATCCGGAAAACTTGGTTGAAGCAGAAAAATTTGCCGGTTCCAGCAAAATCGAAAGACGGTGGTAGCAAAATTTGATGCTGGTTCCAGCAAAATCAAAACAAAAAGGTGGTAGCAAAAAACGACTGGTTGCAGCAAAATCAGAACATGGTTCCAGCAAAAAATCATCCTCGCCGGCTTTCCAGCAAAAAAATTGCCCCCCTCCTTGTATCATCCCCAGCCGCTGGTTCCAACAAATGCAGCCGAAGCTTTACCAAACAAATGGCCGTTGCCAGAGATGGTAGTTGCCTCCGTCGCCGGTTGCAGCACTGGGATGGCCGAAGCCGCCACCGGGGTAACTGCTGCTGTCACAGGTTGCGACTGTTGGGCTGGCCTGTTCCAGCACTTTTGCTAGCCGGATGCAGCAAAACCAGATGCTAGTTCCAGCATGCCGTCCGCGCAACGCCCTGTCGTGTCCATCTCCGGCGAGAGTTGGTTGTTTGGGATCGGATCTCCGGTGAGAGATGGTTGTTGTGGATCGGGGGATTCTGGAGCGAGTGTTGGTCATTAGAGAGAAACGGAAAAGGAGGTCGGGAGGGGGGAGGGTCGCAACGGCATCCCGTGCAGCAGCAGCAGCTCCACGGCGATGCGGCTTCATGGGGGAGGACGCCTCGTGCAGCAGCAGCAACAACAATGGCGGCTGAGATAGGCAGGAGCAGCGGCGTGGGTAGGGCAGGAAGAAAAGAGACGGGATGTGGTGTGTGGCCAGCAGTCCCGCTGCAAAAGGATAAGGAAGCAGGGCGGTGTGCGGGGCCCTTGTGGGATGACGTGTTCTTTCTGCGTTAGCGCTACGCACGGTGTGAGCGAGGCGACCGGCCGAAGTTTCGACCGGTGCGCCGGGTACAAGCATTTACCCTAATACAATCCGGTGGACACCGAAACCAAGTCTTATAAAGTACTCCCTCCGTCCCGAAAGGTAAGACATTTTTGTGGGCTAGTTTAGACAGAGGGAGTACATTTTATTTAAGCAACCCTCCCTAGCTAACGTGTGTGCTGCAGAATTTGCAGAACGACGCACCCAGCTCACCTTAGCCTTCTGAAAGAAGAGAAGCTAGAGATTTGATCTCATTTATCAAATGTCCTAAAACCGAGTAATCCTTCCCCTGGTGCTGGAGCTTGCCGACTAGTGCTTGAGAATCTGTCTCCAAAACGAGCCTCTGAACATTTGCTTCCCTAGCTAGCTGTATTGCTCGCCGGCACGCAAGAAGCTCCGCTTTCTCCGGATCGGTAACAGAGGGGAAGAAGTGGCAGGCCACTGCATAGAACTCACCTTGATGCTCTCTCAGAACCGCTCTTCTGTTCATACACGCTGCGTAGGACGACATCCCGTTCTTCAGTTCCCGCACTGCTCAGCCATAGTAGAAGCCAGCTTCTAAGGCCAACTCCAGCGCACGACCCCAAACGGACGTCCGTTTGGCCCGGATTCTGTCCGTTTGGGGCGGACAATGGGGTCGTGTCCGGGCCTTTTCTGGGATGCGGTGGCCGTGCGCCCAACGCGCGGACGCATTCTTTGGCCGCATCCTGTCCGCCTTCTTTTTCAAACACACATACTCGTATAAACCACGGCCCGTAGTTCATGCCAGCGGCCCTAGTTCACACCGGCAACACAGCCAGCCTACACGCCCTCGCCGGCAACACAGCCAGCGGCCGGCAACACAGCCAGCCTCCAAAATGAATAGTTTTGTTGCCGGCAACACAGCCAGCGGCCGGCAACACAGCCAGCCTCCAAAATGAATAGGTTTGTCGCCGGCACACAGCCAGCGGCCGGCATCCATGCCAGCCTTCAAAAAGAACGGCCACAGCCGAACAGACCACCTAGTTCAGGCCATCGGCGTCGAACATCTCCTTCTGCCGGGCCTCAAACCAGCTCCTCGTCTTCTCGCTCATCTTGCTCAAGTCGACGCTCATGATCGCTAGCGCCACCTCCTTTGCTTTGGTTGCTACATTGGCGGCCTCGATGTCGAGCTGCCTCTGCCGGAACGCCTCCTCCATGTCGATCTTCCTCTTCTTGGCCGCCTCCTCCATCTCAAGCTTCTTCGTTTGAAGCTCCAGGTATTGCTTCATTTGCTCCTCCTTACCTTGTCGCGTTTTCTCTTCCCTAACTTCTTTTTGAGACATCATGTCGTGCAAAGTCTCATGCAAGGCAAAGGATGTCACATCACGCTTGTCATCCATCTTGGAGTTGGTCTTGCCCCTCGGCCTCTTCAAGGCCTCACCATCTCCACCTCCGGCCAACGCGGCCGTCATCTTGCCTCTCTTCCTTTGAAGTTCGCGGTATTGATCTTTGAACTTAGGGCAAGAAGGCCGCGGCGTTCTTGCCCTTCTGCGCCGCCCGCCGGTTCCTCCTCTTGGACGATTCCGCGTCCAACTTTGTGAGCTCCGCCGGCTTGAGTTCCGACCGATACTTCTTCGGACCCTTGGCCGCCTTCTTCTTCACCTTTCGGGGCGGGTCGACGGCCTGGCCGCCGGAATTCGGCGGGGCATCGGCCATGGCGGGAGGGTGGTGGGCGAAGGGGAAATCGGGGCGTGTGAGGGTTTTGGGGGGGAAGGGAGGGGAAATGGCACGAGATGGGGCGCCGGGCGGGTGCTTTGTGCCACCGACGGGCGGGCCAGGGGCAGACAAGCGCGCGCGTCCCGCCCGTCCGCGTGCTGTCCGTTTCACCCCAAAGGCGGCCCAAACTTGGACCGGGGATGGGTGAAAAGCAGACAGAAAACGGACAAAAGTCCGTTTGCGTCCGCGCGCTGGACCGTCTGGTATGTCTGTTTTGCCCCAAACGGACGCACCCGGATAGGATGGGGTCGTGCGCTGGAGTTGCCCTAAGTTTGCTTTGAGAATCGATGTCCGCCGGTAAAACAAAACGTGGGGCAGCCATGGCCTTGCCTAGTTCTTTCCAGAATCTGAGCGAGTTTGGGCATCTCCAGAATATGTGGATCACTGTCTCGTCGCGCTCACAAGCCGCACAAAAAAATCCCAGGCTTGATCCTTCTGTGGCTCAATTCATTCCCTACGGCTAGCCCATTCCTAATCAGCCTCCAGCAGTGTATTTTGGCCTTCCAAGGTACTCCTCTGTTTCAAAATATAACGTATTGATTTTCATGCAAGTCAATCATTTTAATGTTTGACCAAAATTATAAAATAAAATCACAGCATCTGCAATGCCTAATAGATAAAATATGAAACTACTTTTCATGATGTATCAAATGATATAATTTTTTTTATTATGGACTAGCACAAATGCCCGTGCGTTGCAACGGGAGAAAAAAATAATGCATATTTAAGTTGAGTTAGAATTGTATGTGCAAAATACATTCACAATTCGTCTCATATTTAGTCTTTACCAAGACCCGTAAACATGTGTTGCCATGGAACAACAACATCCCATGAATCCAGCTTTCTGAAATTATGTTTAGTACATGGATAGCTTCTCGGCACTAAATGGTGATTCATGGATACTTTCTATCCGCGTATACTCGGGTGTATGTGCATATTGCTTAGCTTTTAGTTTTTTCTATTAGTAAATTTTTTTCTGATTTAATGATTTACTTAAATCCGGTTAACTAATTTTCTCTCTCTTATAGGACGAAAATAATGGATTATATATATGATACTCTGTTTGTATCTCCATTACATACAATAGGTTAAAAGTGAATAAGCTATCGTAAGCTTGCAGACTGCCATTATATATGCAAGAACTGATGCTCTAAAAAAGGTGAGGTTGCCAACCAGGGAGAAATGCAATTATGCAGAAGTCAGTAAATTCAACCAGGATGACAGGCTAGCGATGAAGGTGCCGCACGTAACGCGACGGGTCACATACCTACATGTTTGTGTGCCGTTCCTCGCGAGAGCCGAGCAGCGGCCCGTCTATCTGCTCCACGTTCGGGTCGTCTCCCTGCATTTTTTCCCACACAATTGTCACACAGCAAGTCTAACCATCCTGGTTAATTAGCTCATGTCCTTTAGTCACGCAACGGTGTTGCTTTCCTGCGTCCTCACGTCTCCTTGTTGATCCCGTGGCAGCTGGTTGATATTGTAGATAACCTGTGACCGTATATAAACAGGTGAGAACCACTTTATAATTCCAAGGTGGGACAAATAAACGTGGAACATGTCAGCTCAATGGTTGGTGTCTTCTTATACGGGATGAAAGGTTATGGGTTCGATCCATGTAGAAAGCAAACTATTCCACCCACCTTTTATTTGCTGCTGCTTCCATCAGAAGGCCCACGCGGCCCATTACAACGCACAAGACTGGCCCATTACAACGTGCAGAGTCCGACGCACGAGACACGTACGTTTGTACGTGAAAAAAAAAGGATTGCGGGTTCAATAAACAAAAAACATAAGGAATTTTTCATAAAAAGGGCGTGACGGTGAACCCGACGGAAGCAATAGCCGCTTTATTATTAAAAAAATAAAAATTAGGGAAAGGTATTAATATATTTTTCTAAAAACTTGGTCAAACATGTACTCGTTTGACTTTTGATAAAAACATATACACTTTATATAAAGGAACATAGAGAGTATATTAGAGTCCCACAAAGCTAACCTACCCTTGTGCAAATCAACAGGCATCGATGTTTCCGCCATGGTTGATGCTGCTGCCTTTAACGATATTTTCAGGTGATAGGTGTTTAACGTATATTGTCTTCTGTACGTGTATAAGAATAGGGTCCTGTAATTATACCGTCATATCTACTCTATCCCTTCCGTATATTTGTATCCGTATATTTTTATGTCTTGGAAGACAAATAGAGACCGGTCCACCCTATATCTATACTAGTAGAATGCCCGTGCGTTGCTACGGGCTACAATGCATATAAATTTAGTTGTTCAACATCATTTTTATGGAACATAATTCTTGTGCACATGAGACGATATCATTATTCTTTTACCACTAAAATTGTTTTCTTCTTGTTCCTCTACCCACTATCTCCACCGCTCTCATCCGTCAATGGCATATCTGGCTCACAACCCCGCGTATCCATCCCGACCACACCGACAACCACACACTTCAAATTTGAAACACATAACCGAATATTTGTGTATACATTAGACACATTCACTCAAGCAAACAAACAAATTTCGTTTCTATGTAACACGACTTATTAGGAATGGTGACCATATGTTCAGTGTAACCAGGAAGAAATTATACATTGTTGTCCAAAATCCACGTTACCCTACAAGCACTAAGCACATAATTTGTGGGTTCCTTTCCCATAGGATCATTAGATATATGCAGTAGCTTACAACTGAGAATGAAAAAGTTAGGGTAAGGGACAACGAAACAAATTGAAACACGAAGTCAACTTGTAATCTACATCGAAGACCACACGAGGATTTCTCTGGAAAAAAAGACCACACCGGGATTTGGGTAAAGTAGGACACCATTTTATTTCAGATTGAGCCTAATAATATAGTTTGCAAACTACCATGAAACTTGAAGCATTGTATGCTCTTGTCCATGAAGAGAGATATAGCCTTATAGTACCAGCATGCCTGGCTATGTTATTCCTCACACCAAACTATAGAACTTTTCTCTGTCGACAACCTGTCCAAAAAGGCTATGCCTAATTGCCTCAAGCTAGCACCATTCCACCACAAATGTGCAGAGGCATGCATCATCTATGCATGCCTGGTGCGGCCTTCTTCTTCGGTCTTCTCATCCGCCTGACCGTCGGCGAAATTGCCCATCATGCATGCTCGCATCTACCTGCTCATTGTCAAGTACAACCATGCTTCCAACTCTCACCTCAGCACCATGCTTGCTGATGTCTATGCCAAGTCCAGCCTTATTTGTCTGACACATGAACAGGCGTCGCCGCACCCGCCCTTCTCGTCTGTTATGCCCCTACTAAACTCGTTGCCACGTGCGCCATTATCCAGGGTAAAAATACATAGAATATTACAAAAATCAAAATATTTAAATGTATTTTTTAGTCAATGCAAGATGTTGTTCCTCACCTTAATTTCATTGTCAGAAGAGTGAAAAGTTAGTATTTAATATAGCTTTCAACAGGATTAATGAGTACTATAATCAAGCATGGGCTAGATTATCATTGAGAAAGCATACTATAGAAGCAAGCTGAAGCTACCCACTCTTAGGTTTGTAGTGTATATTGTACACCATAGAAGCATAATTTTGAGATCAACGCTACAACTTTGTCATGCATCAGGGTATCTTTGTTTTGAAAAGAAAATAACATGTGTGGGATAAAGAGGGTTTTAGTTCTGCGATTATTCCGACATGCCGTGCTTAGTTTAATTTCCCTGTCGTTCTTGGACCATGATTGATCGATTGACACCAGTCCTTTGTATGATCTACTACTCCGTAATTGGGCTCTTGTTTTATATTGTGTGGTTACAGCGGCAGTACACGTAGGAGTGACTCCATTCTGAAGCACCTGCCCAATACGGAGGCAAGATGTGAAGTCACATCAATATACTTGCAAACATAGACAGAGCTCAGAGTTCATATCTTTACTATCGGCCAGAGCTTCAGCTCCGATCCCTAAGTTAATATTCGCATCTTCTCAGTAACAATGCAGTTATGCCCAACTTCTGTGATCACGTCACACAAGGATCATGGAGTAATTATAGGTCACGATTACAACATGGGCACAAGAGCAAGCATACACATGCAAAAAGACAGAATATACGCTGACTGAATAACCTGCAAGGAAGGCATTAGCACTACAGTAATGTCCCTAAAATCTACACACCAAAAATGTAGCAAAAATCTTGACAATTAGAATATAATGTAAAATAGAATGCCAAAGACACTTCAGTATATATTACCAATGAAACTCAGTTATCAACAAAACTAAGCTAACTAATTTAAATGGGCAAAAATGGATTTGATTGTGGTAACCAGTTAGAACACAAGGTAGTAGTGTCTCGCGTGCTTGAGGCCGGTGCGGGGCACGTTGGACTTGGCAAAGGACTGGATCCATCGGTGTGATTTATGCGGCCATATCCATCTGCAAGGGAGAACGGCAAGATGGTCAACGAAGAAGCATTAGAGCAACAAAAGTCCCCCTGAACCTTTGATTCTGTGGAGGGCAGATAAAAGTAAAATTCTGTTCCAAAATTATTTGATAACAAGTTAAGTTCGAATGTGAAATTTGAGATTACAATAGTACAAAAAATAACTATGAAATGCTGAGGATCATCTCCCTTCAGAAATGCCATCAATTAAGAATGCTAAAAATATCATCAAAAATACAGATACATAAGTGTATGACACTTGGTCCAGCCTACCTGAAGGCCTTATCTGTGGCTATAAAGGGATGATTGTAGGGGCACTTATACAAAGACAATGTATTCTCCTCAAAGTGCACCGCCAACGCGGAATCCGCTGCCTTCAGTCTATCCTAATTTTGCCATGCACCCCATGTCTGATTATCCACAAGAGGTCTGACAAACAACGAATCAGCTGGACCATGAAACAAAAGTACAATAAATTTATGAGGAAGGTAATTTTCTGTTATTGGCAAAACATTTGATAATTGATTAAACTAACACCAGCCACTACTTTCTCGCGCATCTATTGCCAAAATTGCAGCTTCTCTTATAGATCATAGCAATAAATTTAACTAAAATATAAGGCAATAATTTGGTTGACTGAACCACACACTTACCGTAGTATAAAATCCGTTGCAGCGACCTACTCCACATGTGTGTGTGTGTGTGTGTGTGTGTGTGTGTGGCTATATCTAAATCGAATAAACCAGTGTATTGTGAAAAAAATGTTCAGATCATTTTACCTTTAAGGTTGCTGTAATCTGCTGTACACTCTGATAGTTTCGAATATAGTTCAGGTAGGCGTAAGCCAGCCATAGTTCCCTGTCAAGAAAAGAAATAGTGTATTGGCAATGGAATCTTATGAAAACTGTAAAGTAAAACACACACCACTGAAGAAATCAATCTTTAAGAAAAAAATAGTACCTTAGTCAATACAGCTGTCACTGAAAAGTAGTTCCCAAGTATAAGTGATGGCCAGGCCTCATTTATTTACATCGGGCCATCATATTGACAAGTAGCGGAAAATATAAATCAAGTCGCTGCCGGCTCTGTATGTAGAAAATATCAGATATAGCCTGCTCTTATGGATTTGGAGTATCCCATATTAAGTGCCAACGCCATTTGCTGAAGGACACTTTGCAGAACAGAAGATTTCAATACCATGGGAGTATTGTATTGCATAACTGACCATCTAATTATTCGGAAATCTATAATTCTAGAAGCACAATAGATCGACATTTCGTATGAGGATTTGACATGTATAGTCTTCACACCCTTTCCCTGAGTAGAGATGACACCAAAAGCTTGGCTACTTGTTAATACCTCAAAGGAATTGACTGAACCTGCAAACGAAATGAGATTTCTGAGTTTATAGCCTTACCATACGTGGATTAATTGTGATTGATTACCATAAATACGTTGGGTATTGCCGGCCAGACGAGAAAAGAGGAAAACCGGTGGGAGGGGGTGGTGGTGGGAGGTGGGACGAAGAAAAACCAGACGAAAAAAAGCCAGACGAAAAAAAACCAGACGAAAGTGGTGGGACTATTCAACCAACTCGTCCATTAGGAGTAGAGATCTCTACTCTCTACCTAATATTAAAGGGAGGACTGTTTCTCCTAAAATTTTCGTTCATGGTGGGACCCACAAGAATTTTCGTCCGTCTGATTTGTTTCCGCTAAAAACGCTCACAGCAGAGATGGGCCGGCCCATTAGCGAAACTGTCCAAGAAAAAGAAAACAGGTACTGCACGGCCAGGAATCGAACTCAATCGCTCACATTGAACAGAAACAATTGCTAGCCACTGCACTAAATCAGACCTTGCGCTTAAATAGCAGCGTGACCTTTTAAATTATACTAAGAGAAAAATGTTTTCTTTTTGGAAAAAATTAATATATTTTAGAACGCGGATATTTTGCAAAGTTGTGAAAAAAAATTAAACATGAACATTTTTTAAAAAAAAAAGAAAAATTCGTTTTTTTAAAACCTGATTATTTATTAAAACATGGACAATTTTCTAAAACGAGGAGGTACTATAGTGAAATTTATTTTATGAATTTGCGAACATTTTTTAAGAACACAAATATTTTTTGAACATTGAATTAGAAAAGACAAACATTTTTTCAAAACATTACCAATTTTTGAAATCTGTAGCTAACATTTTTTCAATATGTACCTAATAATAAAGCTTGGTGAATTTTTTAAATATGCCCACAGATGCATTGTTTTAGTTGAATTTATTAAATTAGGGATATGGGTGGAATATTTTTCTTCGTCACGTCTTCACGTACAACCAACCTCATTCAACCCGGTGACATCCGTCTGAATGCACGAGAAGTCCAACTAAGGTTTTATGGTCTATGTGATACAAACTATTTAATTTACATGATAACACAAATATATATTATGCTTTTACCTATTATATTAGCTGGATGATAAAAAAAGTTTTTTCTCAACGCTCTTGATCTCGTTGGACACGGAGGAGACTTGGTGACCCAGCTATTGGACATGGCCAACCTTGGTTAGTGACAACTGATACTGCGACCATCGACGATGAGGACGGCAAAGAGGACAAGCGAATGTTTATTATGTTAGGATGTGGACATGAGGATGAAGTATTCGTGATGTCTTGGACACAGAGGAGACTTGGTGACCCAACTATTGGACATAGCCAACCTTGATTAGTGACAACTAATACTGCGACCATCGACGATGAGGACGGCAAAGAGGACAAGCGAATGTTTATTATGTTAGGATGTGGACATGAGGATGAGGTATTCGTGATGTCTTTAGCCTTGCATAAAATGAGTAAGGGTGTGTCGAACTGTTTTCACCCATTGCAACGCACGGGCATGTTTGCTAGTACTAGATCATTGATGGCGCGCGTTGCCGCACCCGTCTACTTATATAGTAAGATGGTAGGCTTTTTATAAATATATTACGCATGAATAATGAAAGTCAAATTTACACAAACCAACCCATGTATGAGTCATGAATTGAGGAGAAATCCACACACACTAAAATCTCCCACACATACAAATTGACTTGATACGCCATCATACGTGAAAATCTTAGAATGAACAAAATATAAAATCGAAATGCAATATGTCTATGTTCTTCCCGTGATGAATTTGATCATATGCCACACTTTACTGTTGGAAAATTATCAAAGTGCATTTCTCAAAACATTGTTTTTATCAAAGTGCAAACTAAAATCGGTGATACCGAGAAAAAACAGCAAGTTGCATGGCACTAAAGAATTAAGTGATGGCGCATACCGAGAGCAATCTCGCCGGTGCTAGCCACCACGCCATCTCCACTGTCAGACAGTCGTAGGAATTAGATTACTACATCTAGCATGCAGAACAAGATCACCTCCACGGAGCTCCATCAATGACGCTACCAGTGTGCCTCCCTCTGGGCACGACCTCCAAAGTCCCGATCATTTACCTCTGGTCTTCCGAGAACAAATTGTTGGTAGGACTAACATAGAAATACATTTTGATTAGTATTAGGATCTCCAGTACTGTTGCTAGGAAAACATGTTCTCTTCAAGAAGATAATACACAACCTTCTGATGTTCCAATCAAACAAATAAGAACTTCAAGAACCCGCACTCAAGAAAATAAATACCAAGTAGTAGGATATAGTCCTACCATCCAAGCCAACATCCTGAAAGATTCACTCATAAAATTAGATGATCATATCTAAAAGTAGACACCAGAAGCCGGTTATGTACTTAAAGACACTATTTGTGCTAAACTATACGTTGCAATTCTCAAGAAAAAGTATACGTTGCAACATGGAAATAAGTTGTAGTTTGAGCAAGCATACCTGGCATAACTAACCTTGCACTTATATCAGTATTGAAATTTTCCACACGGAAAGGAGGAACATGTTCTCTCTCTTTCCAAGAGATTGGCCTGGATATGTCAAAATCCTCCCAACTCAGCTAGCCATATAACGGTCAAGGACTGCTGGAAACTGATATCGGACAGCCAAAATTACCAAGGTCGTGGTAGAGTTCTTTACTAAATTCAATCATATTACGATGTACTTCTGATAGATATGTCAAACACTACAGTCTATGCACGTACTTGAGGGTTACATGTCTATGAACTACGAGCGGCGTTCTAATTATGCAATCTATTCAATAATTAATAAGCAATGCAACATAGCCCGTAACTATGCGTGAATCACGAGTCCAAAACAAGAGGTAAAATGGCAGTTGTACTACTGCAAAACTCACCCGAATTAACTCCAAAAAGAAGGTTACTTAATCAGGTATACCTAGCGGGAAAAGCAATCGGGGACAATTTCTGAAACCCTATGTAAAACAAAACTATTGATCAGGCGACAGATCAACACTGCCTATCCAGTAGAACAGAAACGGCATGATCGGATCAAAAGACGCGGAAGGGAAAATTCTCAATCCACCCACCCTAAAGAATCACCCCGCCGCAGAACGTGTGAACCACAGAAGACAATTGAGCAGAGCAGGCGTTACCGACCTCTGGGCGCGCTGGATCAAGCGGGGGTTCGAGGAGATCATCTCGGGAAGAAGCGGCGGCCATGAGATTGGGGCGGGTTTCTTCAGCTGGCCGTCAAGATGGAAAAGCGGAGAAGTCGAAGTGCCATGGCGGCGCAGCGGCGCAGCGACGTGTGTATCGAGCGTATCTGTTTCTTTAGCGACCGAGTGGGCTGGCGTAGACTCGCGGGGAGGAGCGCTGTTGGGCTAGTAGAATGTCATGTGGTGGCCCAACCCAGGGAGAAGGCCCAAGGCCTCAAGGCGCAGTCGCCAGCTCGATCGAGCCTGGCGAGCCCAACAAGCCCAACCGACGGCGACGACCAGTGACAAGGAGAGGGATAAGAAGGTGGAGAGGAGAGGGGAGAAAGGACGAGAATAGACAGGCTGTTGACATTTCCTTTCCTTCTTCCCCAATCTTTCCTCTTGTATCCAGATTGTAATCGAAGAATAGTGAGAACCCCTGGCGTGGGCATAACATTTGGTATCAGTTGTCATCGATCCTCCCCGGTTCCGGCTCGATCCGTCAGTCCGATCGCGGTTGGTGGTGGATTCGCTCCGTTGCCGTAATCCCCATCCTTCGGCAGGAACGCCCGATCCGGGCGTCGATCTGGCGCCCAAGAGAAGACCGCCCACCGTCGTTCAAGCGCAGCTCGCGGCGGCGATGGGGTCAATCGAGCAGCACAACGCTGAGACCACCACCAAGCTCGATGAGATCGCGGAGCAGCTCAAGGGCATCACGTCCTGGATGCGGACGATGGACGAGACGACCCGCACCCTCAACGCCTCGGCGTCGCTCCTGCAGCTCCACGCCGAGGACGCGTCCACGCGCCTGCGCGCGTTGGAATCTTCCACACCGCGTCCCACGGTACCTCCAGATCCGGCCTCCTCTTCGGCGCCGCCTCCTACAGTAGAGGTGCGCACGGCGGGCACGGATCGGCCCCAAGGGCACGACGTGCATCCACCTCCACGGAGGCCAGTTTTTGGGGATCCTCCATTCCCTCAGCTGCCTCCGGCTCATGGTATGTCCTCAAACACCCGTACGGGGTTCGATTCGGAGTTTGTCCATGGCGACCGTCGATCGGCGCAGTCGGGTCGTTCCTCCTTCGGTAGTACACCGAAGATGGACTTCCCCAAGTTTGATGGGGAGGACTATCAAGTATGGCTCGACAATTGCGAGCTGTATTTTGACATTTATGGTGTCTCTGACCATATGAAGGTTAAATTCGCCTCTCTGAATGTGATCGGCAACGCTGCACTTTGGCTCAAAATGGCCCAAAAACGCAAACACCTCCAGCATTGGGATGAATTGCGTGCAGCAGTAGCAGAAAAATGGGGCAAGGATAAACATCAGTTCTATATGCGTCAGTTGTTATTATTGAGTCAGATAGGGTCTGTAGCTGATTACACTACCAAATTTGACACTCTTCGTCATCAGATTTTGTTAGCTGATCCACATACACATGAGGTGCTCTTCGTAGAGCGTTACATTGCCGGGCTCCGCCCCGACATTCGTTCTGCTGTTGTTTTACACCGTCCTGAAAGTGTGGATACTGCTAGTTGTTTGGCCTTGTTGCAGGAAGTCGAGGTGGAACATGACAAGTCTCTGTCAGCTATGAAGCATGGCTCGCGCTCTTACAACAAAACATCAGCAGCAGAAAAGAACAAAGTGGTTTCAGCTCCAGAGGACTCGCGGAAGTGGTCGGAAAAGCTGGAAGCTCTGCGTGCCTATCGCAAGTCGAAGAATCTCTGCTTCACTTGTGGTGATCCGTGGGCACGTGGCCACAAATGTCCTGATAAGGTGCCCATTCATGTCATGGAAGAGTTACTGGTGGTTTTGCAGTTAGATGATCCTCCCGATCCTCAGCATCTATCAGATTCCAGCTCAGATGAAGAGGTAATGCTTTTGGCCGGTGACAGTGGCTCGACCCCTCAAGTCAAGCGACGCACCATGCGTCTCCATGGTCGAATTGGCAACCGAGAAGTGCTGATTTTGGTTGACTCTGGCGCAAATTGCTCGTTTGTGGATGCTGCAATAGTGGACGAGTTACAGCTTCCCGTCCAACAAACAAAACCAGCCTCGTATGTAATTGCAGGAGGGGGGGACACTGATGAGCGCCCAAATGGTGAACCAGCTCACCTGGTGGACCCAAGGCCATACCTTCTGCCAAGACATGAAAGTGCTTCCCCTCGGCTGTTACGATATCATCATTGGCGCAGATTGGCTCGAGCAGCACAACCCTATGTGGGTTCATTGGCACAAGAAGTGGATGAAGTTCACTCACGAAGGGCGCCGCATCTCCTTGCGAGGCATTCAAGACACAAATCAAGCGCCTAAACCAGTCTCGGCAGGGAAATTGAAAGGACTGCTACGCCGAGGGGCAATCCAACAGGCAGTGCAGATCCGTCGTGTGCACCAGGAGAAAGAATTATGCTCCGTGGCTGATACTGTTCCAATCCCTAGCCAACTTCCTCCAGAGGTGGTCACAGTTCTACAAGAATACAAGGATGTCTTCGCGGAGCCATCCACCCTGCCACCCCGCCGTCTAGCTGATCATAAAATTCCCCTTATTCCGGGTGCTCAACCGGTCAGTGTGCGCCCTTATCGATACACCCCACAACAAAAAGATGAAATACAGAGGCAGGTCAAAGAGATGTTGCGCAAATGCATAATACGTCCAAGTTCCAGTCCCTTTGCATCACCAGTTCTGCTTGTTCGCAAGAAGGATGGATCATGGCGGTTTTGTGTGGATTACCGTCAGCTCAACAGCATCACCATCAAAAATAAGCATCCGATGCCTATAGTAGAAGAATTGCTTGACGAGCTCGCCGGGGCAGCTTGGTTCACAAAGTTGGATTTGTTGGCGGGTTATCATCAGGTCCGGGTGGCGGAAGGGGATGAATTCAAAACAGCCTTCCGGACGCACCATGGGCTATATGAGTTTCTGGTAGTTCCCTTTGGCTTGTCAGGAGCTCCCGCGACATTTCAAGGTCCGATGAATACGGCTGTAGCACCAGTGTTTCGTCAAGGAGTCGTCGTGTTCATGGACGATATCTTGGTGTTCAGCAAGACCCTACAAGAACACATTGACCAGCTGAAGACCGTTCTACAGCTCCTGCGCGACAACCACATGGTGCTTAAACAGTCCAAGTGTGAATTTGCCAAGCCTCAAATTGAATATCTCGGCCATGTAATCAGTGCAGCAGGAGTGTCCACCGATCCATCAAAGGTCACAGCGGTTAAGCAGTGGCCTGTGCCAACCACCGTACGCGCACTACGGGGATTCTTGGGTCTTACCGGCTATTACCGACGATTTATTCAGCACTATGGAGTAATCAGCAGGCCTCTGACCGATTTGCTCAAGAAGGGTACAATATTTCAGTGGACACCAGTTGCTGATCAAGCCTTCCAGCTCCTGAAAACAGCCATGATTCAAGCCCCGGTGCTGGCAGTTCCAGATTTTAGTCAGACCTTTGTCCTGGAAACAGACGCATGCAAAGATGGGGTGGGAGTGGTCCTGATGCAACAAGGGCACCCGGTGGCGTATCTCAGCAAAGCACTTTGTCCAAAGAACCAAGCCTTAAGTACATATGAGAAAGAATGTCTCGCGATCCTCATGGCGGTCGACAAGTGGAGACCATACCTCCAGCACCAGCATTTTGTGATCCGCACGGATCAACAAGCCCTTCTTCACTTGACTGAGCAACGATTAAGTACGGGGATCCAACACAAAGCTTTTGTCAAGCTCATGGGACTTGATTACACGATCCAGTATAAGAAAGGGATTACTAATGCAGCGGCTGATGCTTTATCGCGCCGTGAACATGGGGCACCATTGCTGGCGATTTCAGCAGCAGTACCTTCCTGGCTCGAGACACTGGTAGATGGATACAATGAGGATCCTGAGACAAAGAAGTTACTGCAACAACTGGCTGTCGCCTCCCCGAATGCTCAAGGCTATTCTCTAGAAGCAGGAGTGATCCGCTACAAGGGCCGCATATGGGTAGGACAGAACCTGCTGGCACAACAACATATTCTGCAGTCCTTACACGCAAGCGCGCTGGGAGGGCACTCAGGGGTCCTGGCAACATATCAGCGCATCAAGAAACTTTTTGCCTGGCCTCGGCTCAAACTGTCAGTCACTGAATATGTCCAGAGTTGTGATACCTGTCAACGGGCGAAGATTGAACACTGTCGCAAGCCCGGGCTGCTGCACCCACATGAGATACCTCCACATCCATGGCATACAATCAGTTGGGACTTCGTGGAAGGGCTGCCATCCTCTCAAGGATATGAAGTTATTTTGGTTGTGATTGACAAATTCACCAAGTTTGCGCATTTTTTGCCGCTCAAGCACCCGTACACGGCATTGCAAGTGGCTCAGTTGTTCTTCGACCACGTCTATCGACTTCATGGTATGCCTGCTCGCATCATCTCTGACCGTGACCCCGTGTTCACTAGCTTGTTTTGGCAAGAGTTGTTCCGCCTATCAGACACACTTCTGAATATGAGCTCGGCATGTCACCCAGAGACGGATGGCCAGACAGAGAGATTAAACCAATGCCTGGAGGCATTTCTTCGCTGCTCTACGCACGATGCTCCAGCCAAGTGGGCAAAATGGCTAGCTCTCGCCGAACATTGGTACAACACCACGTATCACACGGCGGCTGGCCTTACACCGTTTGAAGCGCTGTACGGGTATCAGCCCCGTCCGTTTGGCATTACTGCCCCAGCCACCAGTGGAGACTTGCAAGAGCTGATCGCGGAAAGAGAATCCATGACAGAACTCCTCCGACAACACCTCCAGAAAGCTCAACAGCGCATGAAGAAACAGGCGGACAAAAATCGCAGCGAGCGCGCATTCCAAGTGGGGGATCAGGTATTTCTCAAAGTGCAGCCTTATCTGCAAACCTCGTTGGCTGCTCGCCGCAATCAGAAACTGTCTTTGAAGTACTACAGACCGTATTCGGTGCTAAGTCGTGTGGGAGCTGTGGCATACAAGCTTGATTTGCCAGCCAGTTCTAGAATCCACAACGTGCTTCATGTTTCGCAGCTCAAGAAACAGGTGCCGCCCAAGATGACCAGCGAGCCGGACGTCTCCATGGTAACTCCAAAATCATTGTGTCTTCTCCAGCCCGATGCGGTGGTGCAAACGCAGCTCTTCCAACGCGGGGGCAAGTTGAAGCCTCGTCTCAAGGTACGTTGGACTGGTCGAAGTACAGACCATGATTCCTGGGAGGAAGCTTTTGTTCTGCACCAACAGTTTCCTACTCACCCGGCTTGGGGTCAAGCCGCGCCGCAAGGGGTGGGGAATGTCATGTGGTGGCCCAACCCAGGGAGAAGGCCCAAGGCCTCAAGGCGCAGTCGCCAGCTCGATCGAGCCTGGCGAGCCCAACAAGCCCAACCGACGGCGACGACCAGTGACAAAGAGAGGGATAAGAAGGTGGAGAGGAGAGGGGAGAAAGGACGAGAATAGACAGGCTGTTGACATTTCCTTTCCTTCTTCCCCAATCTTTCCTCTTGTATCCAGATTGTAATCGAAGAATAGTGAGAACCCCTGGCGTGGGCATAACATAGAACAGGCCCGGTTTACCACAATGCTTAGTTTCGGCCTTTGGAGCAGCAGCCCACAGGACAGCTGGCCCAGATTACTCAGAGTGAGAGACTGATCGCTTTTCACACAAGATCTAACGGCCAGGACACTCAGATCACGCAAATGGACGGCTGAAAACGCTAATCGCTGAGAGAGTTTGGATTAGGTTCGGTTTTACTGTCCTTAACTAGATCATTAAAGGCGCGCGTTGCTGCGCCCATCCATTTTTTCAATAGGATTATAAGTGCTGATGTAAATATATGTATACATATTTTTTTAATTATTATAAAGGTATTATAGTGGAGGATTTATTGTCAAGGCATGGAGGTTAAGTAACAGTAAACTAAAATAATACTTAGGTGCTCTTGGTTCTGAATTTGAATATGATCAACGGAGCCCATAAACACAACAATCTTTTAGGAAAAGATATCATTTCATGTGTAAAAGTACATCAAAACACTGGATGATATTAAGTGACCAAGATGTTATTTATCAATAGTTTGTGCCCAAATACATTGAGAACCAACACATGTAACAAGAATTTCCTCTAGCATTTTGCACTTTCTTTTCTCTCTTTCCAACAACATCAGCACATATGGAGATCTATCTCTCAGCTGAAGCACTACATTACAATACAACATTTTCTATTTTACACCTGAAAAGACCATACCAATGCACTTATAAACTACAGAGTGATGAAAACAAGCTGTGAATTGTAAAGTCAAAAGATAAATGCTTATGGCGTAGCAAATCAATTTTTCATGGGAAGTAGAACAATAGCGCCAAAATTTATTGCCCATTACCTTCTCTGACAAGTCAACTGGTTTGAGATGGCAACAGAAATTCAGGTAAGGAAATCACTACAAAGCTAGCAAAAAACAACATTTTAGAAGACACATCACATTCAGGTTTGTTCATACCTCACAATTGAAGTCAGTGTGCCTGCCTTTTCCGCGAAAATAAGCAAGAATTACTGTAAAATTATGTAAGAGGCTAAAAGCAAGTCTGAATATTACAATCCATTGAACCAACTCAGCTACCTTAAAGCATCAACAAACATATCAAGAACAAATTCATCACACCTAGGTCTCACACTTTCCAGACTATTTGGCGGCGAATTACTGTTGTATCATTTTTAGGAAGCCGTCAAAGGTGTCATGGAAAGGGCACCCCAGATGGAAGAGCTGATAGATATGCACAGTTGGCCTGTGTCGTTGCTGCAAAACAATAAGAAGAGAAGTTGCAAAGGGTTGCCAAGTGTTCCAGAAAACATACCAAGTTCGGTAAAGTGGCTTACTGATAAAACTTTATTCTCTTTTAGGGTTTGCCGTCAATTGAAGGATAGGAGTTTATGAAATATATGGAATAGTAGGAGTTTACTTATGGGTGTATGCAAGGTGAAATTTAAAGAATATATGTTTTCATTAGAAATATGAGATGAGAATATTTATTGGAGAAAAGTTTTTATTCCGTGAGTTTAAAATTGAGCAGATAGAACATCATTCAGATGAACCGATACAATTCTATTACCAAAATCCAGTGCAAAAAAGTACAGTCCATTGGTGTCGCAGCATAGAACTACTGGGTGGCTTTTTCAAAGTAAAATACAGACAAGATATTTGTGAGAAAGCTACAATTTAACTGTCCAAGATTACCTACTGGACTAAAGAGTGTACTCAAGTTTGTTTCAGTTAAAACTGTTCTGTTCTAACAGAAGTTCTGAAGTGTGTATCCTAAATCTGTTCTCGGTACTGCCGAGTGCATGGAGCAATTTCTCAATCAAGAAGACATTGCCCGAAGCATATTAAGACTCCATCACGTGTTTAAGAAGATACATCCGTCAATTAAAACATGGCAATAGAATCAGGAGATCATCAATTGTAAAACTTAAAGCCATTCAGAGGCCGAATATATGATCAACCGAGGCTACTGCAGCACATCGACATGACTTGCTAGGCGAACTACATGTTGCATATCTTGTTTTTGTGCTCTCCTCGACCAAACAGACCAATCAATCCATACTATGGTCCTGTTAAACCTTGTAAACAAGAAATTAAGGTTGCACTTACAAACATTCAGAAATTGAAGTAACAAAACTGTATCCTCACAAAGCGTACATCAAAATCAAATCTTAAGGGGAGGCAAAGTACCTTCGTATTTTGTCGAGCAGTGAGGTCGGGAGGCGCATAAGAGCATGAAAATCTACCGCATGTCAACTCTAGGGAAGAGTCGAGCGAGGCCCTTGCCGCCATCCGCAGAACCAGCAAAGATTGAGCCGTGCATCGCTTTGCGCCACATCAATTAATTAGGACCGCCTCGCTTCGCCCTGCATCCACCGGCATGCTTTTTACTCTCCCGATCTGATCCATTGGACTGGATCGAAGGACAGTGGCTCGGTATGAATCAGCCTCGAAAATTGCCAGAATTAGTTGACTGGAACCATGATAGCACCACCTGCACAAATTTGAGATTGGTAAGATGTTAGCACCTCAAATCCCATCTCCAACCGTAGCAACTCTTTGAGGCGAGCGAGATGTAGAGCAGCAATGCTTGTAGGATGAAGAAGAGCGACTGCGGCGATGCCTGAGTTTCAAAAGTTACGACAACATCTCATCAGATCACCATATTGTTAATCAATTTTAAGTTTGAAACAATCACAAATACTATCAAAAATATTAGGGGAAACATCATCACCTAACTGCCTGCACGTGAGATGGGGATTAGAGGAGAGGGGAAAGGTTTGAGAGAGTGGCAAAACTCACATCGTCGCCGCCTCATTTTCCCTTGCGCATCTCTCGGGGAGGAGGGACATGGAGCGGTGCCGCAGAGCACTTCACCGCCACCTGTCGCCGCCTCTCTAGCATTGTTAGGGTTCGAGAGGCGCTCCAATTTTTTTTCATGGAGCCCAGATCCGCGATGAGGCGGAGCCCCTCCTCGCCGCGCTTACCTGGGAAAAAGATAGAAGGAGGACGACAACTATTGGTCGAACACGGAGGTGGTCGAGGAGTACGCAGCGGGAGCGGCAAGCCGGGGAGAATAGCGGTGGTGGCGGCGCACCCCCATGTCGCGGCCAGAGAGGAGAGACGAGAGGTCGGGGAGATTAGCCGATCAGGGAATGCCCGAAACGTCGACTGCTCAGTGCCTACTTAACCACACAAGCGCTCATCCTCGGTGCCCCAAGGGGCCGGTCCCTACGGCCCAGCAGCCCAAACAACCAGAACACACCGTTTTTTTCGTCGGAGTAGCGTCCCCTTAGGACAGAGGCCCACCAGACGGTAAACATGGTGTACAAATCAGATCTGACGGTTAGAAATGTTTAGATTACTAAATCGGACGGTCAAAAATGCAAATCGCTGAGAGGACTCGGTTTAGGTTCAGTTTTACTGTCCTAAATGTGCATCATGCACACGACCAATGAATTATCAATGCATGCAAACCCTTCTCTTCAACTAACATGGTATCAGTTTAGCACGTCAATCCTCTCCCCGCTTTTGCCCTAAAGCCGCCGCTGCCGCATCCTACCGCCGCAGCCGTCCCTCTCGTTCCGCCGCCGCCGCTCACCTCTTCCACCCCACCGTCGCCGCCCGCATCCCGTCGCCGCCGCTGCCCTCTCTCTCCACCCGCCGTCAAACCCTAGCCGCCGTCGCCATGGATTCTCCCGCATCCTCCATCTCCGGCGGCTCCAACCCGTCTGGCCGGCCCGACACTCTTACTGCCGCTGACATCCGCGATCTCAACATCCACGACCGCGTCCCCATGGAGCTAGATCAATCTACTTCCTCTTACTTCGCATGGAAGATCTACTTCAATCTCGTCTTCCGCAAGCACTACATCACCGAGCACATCGACGGCTCCGTCGACGGCGCGGTCATGAAGGCCAACCCGGAGTGGTCCGCCATATCGAGGCCACGCTCATCCGATGGTTCTACCTCACCATCTCGCGGGACATCTTCCACACGGTCATCGCCGATGATGATGACGCCTACACCATCTGGACCAAGATCAACGCCCTCTTCACCGACAACAAACTCCAACGTCTCATTTTTTGCAGCAAGAATTTTTTGGCTGTCACCAGGATGCCTCCTCCATTGATGAATACATCATGCGCCTCAAGATGCTTGCCGACGAGCTCCGCGACATTGGTGCCAAGGTGTTTGATGACCTCATGCTCAGCATCCTCACCGCCGGCCTCAACGAGGATTTCGGCAATGCGGCCTCCAACCTCACCCTTCTCCCGGATCCCTCCTTCCACACCGCCGTCACTTACCTGCGTTTGGAGGAGCGCCGGATGAAGAAGGCGAAGGAGCGGGTGCAGCACACCGCCCTTGCCGTCGGCACCTCCCGTGGCACGCCCGCCACGCCATCATCGATCCCGCCTCCCCCGCGCACCCGGCTCCACCGGGTTACTTCTCGCTGCCACCTGCTCCTCCAGCACCACCGCCCAATAGCAGCAAAACAACAGGGGCCGGCGAGGCGGAGGGAGGCATGGCGGGGGCGGC
The DNA here is from genome assembly GCA_039707655.1 of Elymus sibiricus. Taxonomy (NCBI): domain Eukaryota; kingdom Viridiplantae; phylum Streptophyta; class Magnoliopsida; order Poales; family Poaceae; genus Elymus; species Elymus sibiricus. The sequence goes on from CM077665.1 coordinate 485,830,036, forward strand.
CGCCCTCGGCAGCAGCAACAGCAACCCAGGTACGGGGGGAGGGGGTGGCGTCACTCTCAGCCCTCCCCGCCCTTGGCCGTCGGTACCAACCCGTGGAAGGGCGTGGTACACGCCTACCACATGCCCGTCTCGCGGCCTCCTTCGCCGGGCATCCTGCCCCCCCCCCCCCCCGCGGGCCATCAGGCGCACCTCGCGGCGCCCTTCTAGTCGCCCGCGAGTGGATACCCGGCGCTTCCCGCGGCACCGTTCGCCGGCGGGCTCCCATCCGCCCCGGCTCCACCCTATGGTGGTGCTGCCCTACCACCGACGCCTTAGGACCCCGCCCTTCTGGCCGCGCTTCATCGCCGAACACCTACGGTGCAGGTGGTGATTGGTACATGGACACGGGGGCTACAGCCCACATGACTGCTCATCCCGGTAACCTCATGTCCTTCTCACCCCCACTCGCATCACCGTCGGTAACGGTTCCTCCTTACCCATTGTTGGGGAATGTTGCATGGGAAACAAAAAATTTCCTACGAACACCCAAGATCTATCCATGGAGATGCATAGCTACGAGAAGGGGAGTGTGTCTACATACCCTTGTAGATCGCTAAGCAGAAGCGTATATAACGCGGTTGATGTAGTCGTACTCTTCATGATCCAATCACGATCTGATCTGATCTAGCGCCGAACGGACGGCACCTCCGCGTTCCGCACACGTGCGGCTCGATGACGTCGCCTCCTTCTTGATCCAGCAAGCATGGGAGGAGAAGTAGATGGGATCTCAACCAGCACGATGGCATGACGGAGATGGTGGTGGAGCAATCCCGGCAGGGCTTCGCCAAGCGTAGATGCGATCTGAGGAGAAAACGATCTAGGGAGAGAGGTAGGGCTCCCACCGGGGCGTGGGATTGTTGTGTCCAGCCCTCCCCTTCTCCTCTATTATATATAGGAGGCAAGGGGCAGGGTTTGGTCGCAGCCCTAGGCCCCTCCTCCAAGCAGGGCCGGCGGCTAGGGAGGAAACTTGCCTCCCAAGGCAAGTGGACTCCCTCCCACTTAGGGTTTCCCCTTCCCCTTGCGCATGGGCCTTGTGGGGCTGGTGCCCCTGGCCCAACAAGGCTAGGGCGCCCCCCTACAGCCCATGCACGCCCTAGGGGCTGGAGGGATCCTTCCGGACTCCTCCGGAACCTTCCGGAACATTTCGGAAGCTTCCCGGTACAATACCGGTAAAACCCGAAACTTTTCCGGTAGCCAAAATATGACTTCCCATATATAAATTATTACCTCCGGACCATTCCGGAGCTCCTCGTGACGTCTGAGATCTCATCCGGGACTCCAAACAAGATTCGCTCACCAACGTGAATATCCCAATACTACTCTAGCGTCACCGAACGTTAAGCGAGCGGACCCTACGGGTTCGAGAATCATGTGGACATGACCGAGACACCTCTCTGGTCAATAACCAATAGCAGGACCTGGATGCCCATATTGGTCCCCATATATTCCACGAAGATCTTTATCGGTCGAACCACGATGCCAAGGATTCAATCAATCCCGTATGCAGTTCCCTTTGTCTAGCGGTATGTTACTTGCCCGAGATTCGATCGTCGGTATCTCCATACCTAGTTCAATCTCGTACCGGCAAGTCTCTTTACTCGTTCCATAATACAAGATCCCGCGACTAACTCCTTAGTCACATTGCTTGCAAGCTTCTTGTGATGTTGTATTACCGAGAGGGCCCAGAGATACCTCTCCGTCATACGGAGTGACAAATCCCAGTCTCGATCCACGCCGACCCAACAGTCACCTTCGGAGATACCTGTAGAGCACCCTTATAGTCACCCAGTTACGTTGTGACATTTGATACACACAAGGTGAAAGCACATTTGCTCCCTTGGTGGTTTTGGTAATTAATAACAACATATAAGTCATTGAACTAATGTTTCCACTAAGTATATTTCAGGAAAAGTTCAATGATAGGGATCGCAAAAGGATTGTGGAGGTTGTGGAAATACCCCAAGATACAAGGAAATGAATTGGCGAAGCTTCAAGCAAGAGGGCTCTACATTTTACATTTGTGAGAAATCACTTTGAGTCCATAGGAAAGCCAATACTATTAAAAGGGGGTAAGGTTTTGATTGGTGAACAAAATGCTCATACGTGCACAAGTGATAGTCACCAAAAACACCCACAAGTTCTTCCACAAAGTTTGTCCATAGCCAAATATTCAAAATCGGTGCAACCAACACTTTCCACTCGGTGCCACCGATTCCCAAACTCAGACAGACTCAGCCAAACCCTAGCCACTTCGGTGCAACGGATTCCATTCCGGTGCCACCGAGTTTAGGTTGCCAACTTTCTGTTACGCAAATTCACAATATCGGTACCACCGAGATTGTTGGATCGGCATCACCGAGAATGTCAATCTGACCGTTGGTCACCTTATCGGTGCAACCGAGTTTCCTATATCGGTCTCACCAAGATTCAAAAGTTGCCACCTTTTGGTCACTTCGGTACCACCGAGATTAACACATCGGTGTCACCGAGTTGGTCATTTTGTGTGTAACGGTTGGATTTTTGGGGATGCCTATATATACCCCTTCACCACCACCTACTCGAAAGAGAAGCACTCAGAACTATTCCATACTTGCCCCATCCAGTTTTCTGAGAGAGAGCCACCTACCCTTGTGTTGAGGTCAAGATCTTCCACTCCAACCATATGGATCTTGATTTCTAGCCTCCCCAAGTTGCTTTCCACCAATCCCATCTCTTCTACCAAGCCAAATCTGTGAGAGAGTGATTGTGTGTTGAGGAGTCTATCATCTTGAAGCACAAGAGCAAGGAGTTCATCGTCATTACCGAGCCTATTACCTTTTGGAGGGTGGTGCCTCCTAGATTGGTTAGGTGTCGCTTGGGAGCCTCCTACTTCGTGTTGTGGAGTTGAACCAAGAAGTTTGTAAGGGCAAGGAGATCGCCTACTTCGTGAAGATCTACCCATGTGAGGCTAGTCCTTCGTGGACGGAAGCCGTTATGGAATAGTCAAGGTTGCTACTTCGTGGACCCTTATGGGTGGAGCCCTCCGTGGACTCTCGCGACCGTTACCCTCCGTGGGTTGAAGACTCCATAAACGTGGATGTACGATAGCACCACCTATCGGAACCACGGGAAAAGTCATCGTGTCTACAATTGCGTTTGATCTTCCTACCCTATCCTTTCTACTCATGCTTGTTGTTACTTTCCGCTGCTATACTCTTAGACTTGCATGTGTAGGGTGTACTTGACTTGCCATGAAATGCTAAAAACTGCCAACTCTAAAATTTGGTATAGGCAAAACTTTTATTTGGTCAAGTAGTCTAATCACCCCCTCTCTAGACATACTTTCGGTCCTACAAGTGGTATCAGAGCTTTGGTCTCCATTGCATTGGTCTCACAACCTAGGAGAGTATGGCGTCTAGTGAGGGTGATTATCACCGTAGAGGTCCGTACTTTGATGGCACTAATTTTGCTAGTTGGAAGCACAAAATGAAAATGCATATTCTTGGTCATAACCCTGCCGTTTGGACTGTTGTTCGTGTTGGCTTGCAAGGTGAATTCTTTGGTGATGGAAAGGAACCGGATCGTGAAGCGACCGCAGAAGAATTGAAGATGTTGCAATACAATGCTCAAGCATGTGACATTCTCTTCAACTGTCTATGCCCCGAAGAATTCAACAAAATCAGCCGTCTTGAGAATGCAAAAGAGATTTGGGATACTTTAGTTGATATGCACGAAGGAACCGAGTCCGTGAGAGAGTCCAAGTTAGATGTTCTTCAAAGTCAGCTTGACAAGTTCAAGATGAAGGATGGTGAAGGAGTCGCAGAGATGTACTCTAGGCTAGCTCTCATCACCAATGAGATTGCCGGCTTAGGAAGCGAAGAAATGACCGACAAATTCATCATCAAGAAGATACTTAGAGCTTTGGATGAGAGATATGACACCGTGTGCACATTGATCCAAATGATGCCCAACTACAAAGATCTCAAGCCTACGGAAGTCATTGGAAGGGTTGTTGCTCGTGAGATGACACTCAAGGACAAAGAAGAGCTTCACCACAAGTCTAGCGGTGCTTACAAAGCCACAAGTGATGCTCCCGCAACTTCAAGCGACAACCTTGTCACCAATGAAGAGATAAGCCTCATGGTCAAGAAATTCAACAAGTTCTACAAGAATAGAGGCAAAGAAAGAAGCTCCAACTCAAGATATGATGAGAAGCGTTCGTCAAGTCGTGACCGCAATTGCTACAATTGTGGGAAGCCCGGACACTACTCCAATGAGTGCACGGCTCCCTACAAACGAAGAGAAGAGTCACCTCGAAGACAAAGCTCAAGGAATGAATCACCTCAAAAAGAGAGAAGGAGTAGAGATGATCGTTATGAACGAAGACCCTCAAGGAGAAGTAGAGATTCGGAGAAGAAGGACAAGTACACCAAGAGCTACACAAGAAGAAAACATCAAGCTCATGTTGGTGAATGGGTTTCCGGCTCCGACTCCGACAACAACTCTGAGAGAAGCTATCACTCCGACTCCGACTATAGTCAAGATGATGGTGTTGCCGGGATTGCTCTAGTGACTACCAACTCCCATGATCTATTTGATTCACCAAACGAAGGGAGTGGAAGTTGCTTCATGGCTAAAGGCCCCAAGGTATCACACCCCGAGTATCTTGATTTCAATAGTGATGAAGATGACTTGCTTTGTGATGATGACTTGCTATTTGATAAAACTAGTGATGTTAGTCAGAATGAACTTGATAATTCTCATGCTAGTCAAGATAAGTCAATTGATGATGATAAGATGAAAATAGAAGAACTAACTAAAGAACTAAACACTCTTAAGTTAGCTCATGAATCTACTCTTGAAGATCATAGAGAGCTTGTGAGAACTCATGAGAAGCTATGCTTCGAGAAGCTCAATTTGGAGCAAGAGCACGAGTTTCTTAAAGCTATCAATGACGATCTCCGAAAGAAGACTTCATCTTATCTAGCCAAACGACTTCTCTTATCTACATTCATGCCTCAAGTTAAAACTAAGCAATCTAATAACAAAGGAAAGAAAGGTTCTTCATCTAGTAGCAACAATAAAAATGCTAAACCTAATGATGTTGCTTCTAGTAGTTCTATTGATTCCACTAATGATGATTCTCTTAGCCAAGTTACACTTGAGCAAGAAAATGCTTTATTGAAAGGAATTATAGAGAAAGGTATCTACAAGAGTCTTGCCGGGTGTAAGCAATTTGAGGAAATTGTACGCAAGCACGGAGGATACCGAAAGAACCGTGGTGTTGGCTACTTCAACACAAATGGAGTTGAATGGGAAGAAGGTCAATACCCCGAGCCAAAGTTTGTTCCTCAAAAGGAGAAGTATGAAAATACTCTTCCCAAGAGAACAAGCACTCAAGATGACCTTCCACCACAAGACCACAAGCTCAAGGGCAAGAACAAGCTTCAAGAGGACATTGACTCATATGAAGATGAATCCCTAGCTATGGTGGAGTGGGTTCCCAAGGCTACGTCAAGCTCAACTTCTACAAAGGCTACTACAACACCAAGGATCCCCATCAACTTGATGTGGGTTCCCAAGAAGAAGAACTAGAGAGTTCTTGAGGGGTGACTCCGCCAATGAAATTCACTCACATTCATTATTGGCAAGAACTATTTACAATCAACATCAACTCTATGCAATAGTTCAAGGAGTCACACATTCCCTCAAAGGTAAGCAAGGGACAAGGTAATCAACAAATCGATGGACATCATAACACATGCTTTGCACTCCATGTCCATAGATATCCTTGTATTTGTCTCTTGTGTGTTGGGACTAACCCATGTAGGTGAGAAGAGTAAGGAAACAACAAGGATGCTCCCAACTCTTGGTGATCTTCATCAACCTTGAGCATCCACCACTACCTCACCAACATGAAGTCTTCATCGACAAAACCCAAGGTTAGTTTATCCCTCTTATGGGGGGATGTCACATCAAGGGGGAGCTTTACTCTAAGACTTGAGTCTAAGCATCTCTTAGTATGTGACAACATTAAATGCTTTATGTAAAAGTGGTAACCCCACTTGTGCTTAAACGATGAGTATGACCTATGATCAAGTATTCTTACTTGGCTCCTAAGTCAATATACTCATATATAGATGACTTCGTCATCGCCCAAGTGCTTGTTAGATGCTAGTGTGTATGTGCATGTTTGTCATGATTTCATTTGATATCTTATTGTGTGAGCATGTTGGTCTGCATTTATTTTTCCCATTCGAGGACATCCAATTGTTGCTATTTGGCTTTTGATTTATCTTTTGCCAATTGGATGGACAAGAATGCCTAGGACCACTCTTTAGCTATCTATGCTTTCTCACCTCATATTCCATTCATGCTGCATCACAAAATTTGAACAAGTACTTTTCGATCCCTCTGTGTGTGGAGCACTCGGAGTTCCGTATCGACAAGGACTGACCATTAAAACCTCCCAAGTGCATCTCGGTGGAACCAACCCACAATTCTCGGTCTCACCGAATGCCTAGGGTTGATCTGGTTTTCTATCTCGGTACTACCGATTCCATATTCTCGGTTACACCGAGTTTCCCTGTCAGCTGACAGATGAGAAACTCGGTGACAGTTGAGAAACTCGGTGACACCGAAAATTTAGAATCGGTGTCACCGACAGTGAAGGGTATATAGCCTGTGGTCCCGACGATTCGAAATTTCAATCTTCAATCGTCGCGCCCCAAACCCTAAACTGCCGCAGAAGGACCCCCTGGTCGTCGCCTTGCCTCCCCGAGCGCCTCCGCCGCTAGGAATCCTCGCCGTCGACGGGCATCCTCGCCGTCGACGGACATGCTAAGATTTGATGGCAAGGGAGGGAGAAGGAGCAAGAATAAGCTTAGGAGCAACAATGGAGCTTTATGTGGGAAGAGGTGAGTCTCAATGAAGAAGAAGACTCACTTATATAGGTGGGGGGAAAACTGGCCGTTTTTCTGCCCAGATACGCGCATAAGCGGTAGTACCGTCCTAGGGGGCGGTACTTCCGCTTATACATGTACTGGAACAACTAAGCGGTAGTACCGCTCGGGAGGGAGGGGTACTTTCGCTTGAGGCGGTAGTACCGCTCTAGAGAGGGCGGTACTTCCGCTTAGAGGTTCCAGAAGTCCGGAAGAAAAAGGATGCGAAAGTGGTTCCAAAGTTCCTCAGGGCGGTAGAACCGCTGGGAACTTCCGCTTAAATAATATAAGCGGTAGTTTCGGGCGGTAGTACCGCTCGGAACTTCCGCTTAAAAACATAAGCGGTAGTTCGGAGCGGTAGTACCGCTCGGAACTTCCGCTTAAGAAATATAAGCGGTAGTTCAGGGCGGTAATACCGCTCGGAACTTCCGCTTAAGAACTAAGCGGTCGTTCGAGCAATCCTTCAGGGCAGTAGTACCGCTGGAGCGGTACTACCGCTCTGAAGAGTGGTACTTCCGCTTAAGAGAAACTTTGGAGCCTTTGGGGGCAGAGAAAACTCCATTGTGCCGGGAAAGGACGGGGGTGCAAAGTGTACGTGATGATTCCTCCCAACCTTTCCGAATGCGGATCCCCTCTTAATAGTACGGATTTTCCTACGACTCAGGTCCACCAACCTAACCTCGAAAGGAAAAGACTCCGTCTTCTGATATACTACTTGAGGGGAAGATAACCGTCTCATGCCACCTGATAATCTCTGAAAGCTTAATGCACACAGTTAGTCCGCAAACGCACTGTCATCAACCACCAAAACTACTTAGGGGAAATTATGCTCTTACAATATCCCCCTTTTTGGTGGGTTGATGACAATACAGGATTTGCCAATAAGATATACAGTAAGACTATGGCAATCCCAAAATCTACAAAATATAGACGGGCTCCCCCTAGATGTGTGTCCTATTTGAATATGCTTTTGAAATGCACAGAGCACACACTAGGATCACCACTCCCCCTATATTTTATAGACATGGCCACATACTTGCATACATAACGAAAAGAGTGATGAGCAGGTAAGCAAGTAAGGAAATATAGACTTACAATAATGTAGACATAATGGATATAAGAGGTAGTATGTCTTACACCATACAAAGTACTCAGAGGTCTGGCATTATAAAGCAAAGCAAACAACCAAAGCAAGTAAAGGAGTTCACGAGACAAGAGATGCGCAGCTAAAAGGAGAAAAACTCGTGACTCAGCAAATCCCTACACACTCTCCCCCCCTTTGGCATCGAGACACCAAAAGGGGCACAGAGGACTAAAGTGAGACCAAGTGATGATAGGCACAGCATCGTCAGTCATCAAGCTCATCATCTCCCTCCTCATCAGTAGCAGCATGCACATCATCATCTGACTCCACATTTGGGCAATTCTTCTTGATCCATTCCTCCTCATCAGTAATCCTCTCCTCAGACCCGCTGTCAATCTGCAGACCAAGCTTCCTCATGATCCTCTTGTCACGGCTGCGAGCTTTCTTGGCCTCCACATGGGCCTTGTACTGACCCTTGATCTGAAAGCAGAAAAGATTCTTCACCTTGGTTTTGAGCTTGGCAGCCCAAGAGGGAACAGTCTCAGAACAAGGAACATAGGAGGCATCAGTATACTCAGGCCCAGACTCATCATCAGAGTCGGTGGGAGCGATCTCTGGAACAGAGGGCGCAACGCCCCAATCCTCCTTCACACGCAGCTTAAGAACACCATGAGTCACCATGTGATCAGTGACAAGACGCTCACCGTGGAACTGCTCAGCCCAAGTATCCTCAATGAGCTTGAAGATATATGGACCGTAGACAGGCACCTTCCTGTCAAGAATAGCTGTGCGAAGCTCCGTCCACATGATGTGGGAAACATCCAAAGTGGAATCTTTGCCTTTTTCCTTGATGCACAGAAGAAGCAGATTCACGAGATAAGAGTGAACCTGGTCCAAGTTCCCCACACGTGGAAACAGAGAGTTGCGGAAGATACGGTGCATGATGTCCAGAAATGGAATGAGTTCAGTGCGAGTACCCTTGTGAGTCTTGACAATCCTCTGGTAGCGCACGAGCTTGGACTTGTGAATGGCTTGCTCTGCAGTGTGCGGTCGGAGACCAACTGGTTCATTTTCCCCTGAGTCTGCATAACCCAAAGAGTTCATAAACGTCTTCCAGTTGGAACGCAAGATCTTGCCACCAGTCATCCATATGAAGCTCCGCTCCTCATCAGCGTTAAAGTGGACAGTGGCAAAGAATTGAGCCACAAGCTCGCAGTCGAAATCCTTGTTGAAAGAAATAATGGGATACAGACCCCATTGCTGGCAGAGAGCACGAGCTTCAGCAAAGTAGGCAGAGTGAGGGTTGTTGACCATATGCTCCGTGTTGATGGATTTGACATGAGGCACATACAGGTTCGTCTTGCCCTTTAGGACTCCAGCATAAATGAGATACCGAGCCTTGTTCCAGAAGGGACGACCAACAAACTTGGGGTCCTGAGGGCGGCGGAAAGGAATGAGTTGACGAAACTCATAGAACTCGGTGCCAGACATATCCTGAGGTTCCTTGACATCTTGCTTCTTGGTGGCAACTTTCTTTGAGGACTGTCGCTGGGGTTGAGCACTTGAGCCAGCTTCTGCTTCGTCAGACGTTCGGTACCGCTTGGAACTACCACGGCTTGGATTCACACGACGAGCACCCATAGCGGAGCCATCATCACCTGAACTCACAAAGAAGCAACGGCAAGAGACAGAGCAACTGTAAATATCCAGCAAAAATCAAGCAAAAACACTAGAGAGAGAAAAGTACTCGGAGGTGGGAGATACAGTGATAAGCGGTAGTACCGCTTGGGTAGGAGCGGTACTTCTGCTTGAAGCGGTAGTACCGGTCATACCGGAGCGGTAGTACCGCCCTGGCGACGGGAAGATCCCCGCGGCAGGGAAACGACCACAAATCCACCACACTTCGAATCCCTAACCATGTGATGTATCTCTAGTGATCATAATCGTCCTACTCATGCCAAACATAGCGAGATAAACAAGAAACACCAGCCGCATTGCCCTAGATTTAAGATCGAAGAAAAGCTAGGTCAAAAGAGAAAGAACGAGGGAAATACCGGGTTCCATGGCACGAGGGAGAGGTGGGGATCGATCCCACCGGACGAAAATGCGAAGACCGACACGGAATGGGAGATCTGGAGCCAGCCTCCGGGAGAGCTTCGGTCGCTAGGGGCGGAGACGAGACCGTGAATGGGTATGGGGAGGAGTTAGAACTCCCCCTGCCCACTACTAGAATCGTCAGAGAGCCCCCGAAGCGGTAGTACCGCTGGTATGGGCGGTACTTCCGCTTGCGCGGTAGTACCGTCCACAAGAGCGGTACTTCCGCTTGCGCGGTAGTACCGTCCACCAGAGCGATAGTACCGCTTATGACCAAAAACTGCTCCCAGCAAAATAGAGCAAAAACCACCGAATCAGGGGTGTTGAAAAGCAACAATTCATTCAACTAGACATAGCAAGAAGTTACTCCAAGTCTTTATGAGAAAACAAACCCGAAGAGACAAAGACATGAGACAACAAATTCGAACCCATATGCACTAGTAATGCAAATGCCTCACTAGGAGGTGGGGGCGGTGGCCAAAGCCACCTATGTTTGAGTCAAATGGTATGGCACCGCGAAGATATGAACCTTGGGCCCATGACCAAAACTCGTCTTTGAAGCACAGGAGTCATCAAAAATGACGAATGTGAAAGACTTGATTAATTTATGCATAATAGGAGGAGGGATAGTTCATTGAGAGAACTAGACTCCCCCTATGTCCATGCCTACACCTAAACAAGACATGATGATGAGAGTGGTGGGGTGTGCACTAATTCAAGCCACATTGCTCGAATCAATGATATTTAGCTCATGCCTTAACTCGAGAAATCTTGCTTCATCTAATGGCTTCGTGAATATGTCTGCAAGCTGTTCCTTAGTATAGAGATGAATAAGATCAATGTCTCCATGCTTGATGTGATCCCGGATGAAATGATGACGAATCTCAATATGCTTCGTCTTGCAGTGTTGAACCGGGTTGTTGGAGATCTTGATTGTGCTTTCATTGTCGCAGTAAAGAGGCACTTTGTCATAGTTGACACCATAATCCTTTAAAGTTTGCCTCATCCAAAGAATCTGAGCACAACAGCTTGCGGCGGCTACATACTCGGCCTCGGTGGACGAGAGAGAAACACAGTTTTGTTTCTTGGAAGACCAACTTACCAGAGAGCGACCAAGAAATTGGCACCCTCCGGAAGTGGACTTCCTTTCCACACGGTCTCCCGCCCAATCTGAGTCAGTATATCCAATGAGATCAAATGAAGCACCTTTGGGGTACCATAAGCCAAAGTTTGGGGTATGAGCCAAATATCGAAAGATTCGCTTGACAGCCACATAGTGACTCTCCTTAGGTGCGGATTGAAATCGTGCACAAATTCCCACACTCAACATGATATCTGGTCTAGATGCACAAAGGTAAAGCAGAGATCCAATCATGGAGCGATATACCTTCTGATCCACAGCTTTACCATTGGGATCACTGTTAAGTTGGCATTTGAGTTGCATCGGAGTGTTGGCCTTCGGAGGATTTAGCTCATCCAACTTGAACCTCTTGAGAATGTCTTGAGTGTATTTGGCTTGGTTGATGAAGGTTCCTTGGCTTCGTTGCTTGACTTCGAATCCAAGGAAGAACTTCAACTCTCCCATCATAGACATCTCAAACTCTTTGGTCATTAGTGCGGCGAACTCATCATTAAAAGCTTTGTTAGAAGAACCAAAGATAATATCATCTACATATAGTTGGCATACGAACAAGTTCCCGTTAACCCTCTTAGTAAAAAGAGTGGGGTCGATTTTCCCAATTTCAAACCCACGATCTTGCAACATCTCGGTAAGGTGCTCATACCACGCACGTGGGGCTTGTTTAAGGCCATAGAGTGCCTTATCGAGAACGTATACATGATTGGGGAACTTGGGGTCCTCAAAACCCGGGGGTTGCTTGACATATACCAACTCCTTAAGTGGACCATTAAGAAAAGCACTCTTCACATCCATTTGATATAATATGAAATCATGATGAGAAGCATAAGCAAGCAACATGCGAATAGATTCAAGGCGAGCAACAGGGGCAAAGGTTTCACCGTAGTCGATACCCTCGACTTGGGAGTAGCCTTGAGCCACCAGTCTTGCCTTGTTGCGGATAATGATACCATGTGCATCTTGCTTGTTTTTAAAGATCCATTTGGTTCCGATGACATTGTGATTCTCATTTGGTCTTGGCACCAATCGCCACACTTTGTTGCACTCGAAGTTGTTGATTTCATCATGCATGGCTTCAAGCCAATCCTCATCTTCGAGTGCATCTTGTACCTTGAGGGGTTCAAAGCAAGCAACAAACGCATGATGTGCACAAAAGTTTGTCAATTGACGACGAGTAGTTACCCCTCTTTTCAAGCTTCCGTAGACGTTCTCTAGGAGGTGTTGCTTTTTCTGAAGCTTGGCAGCATTCTTGGCAGCTCGTCTTTCAAGAATTTCCTCCATGGAAAGTTGAGGCTTGGTAACCTGACGAGCTTCGGTACTAGCACCGGCTTGCTCCTGATCTTGATCTTTAGCTTGACCTTGATCTTGAAGTAGATCTTGGTCCAGAGCTTCATCTTGATCTTGAGCTTGCACGGGGGTGTGAACAAGATCTTGAGCATCATGTGAAGTAGAAACATCACTATCGAGTTGATCTTGCCCTTGATCTTGATCACGGGGTTGAGGGCCTTCACTGCATTCTTCGGAAGCGTGTGGGTTGTGCGTCGGTGATGGTTCCACTTGAGTGGAACATTGTCCTTCTCCTTCAGCCACAAGGGGTTCCTCAACGGGTAGGAAGTATCCCACACCCATTCTTCCTATGGCTTGGGGAGGAATTTCATCACCTACATCACAAAGACCACTTTGCTCCACTTGGGAGCCATTATTTTCATCAAACTCTACGTTACTCGTCTCCTCAATGAGTCCCGTGGACTTGTTGAGGACACGGTAAGCATGAGAGTTTGCAGCATAACCAACAAATATGCCCTCATGGGCTCTAGACTCAAATTTAGACAAAAGAACACCTTTCTTGAGAATGAAACACTTACAACCGAACACCCGGAAGTATTTGAGGTTGGGCTTGTTCCCGGTAAGAATCTCATAAGGAGTCTTGTTCAAGCCTTTGCGGAGATAGAGCCGATTTGATGCATGACAAGCTGTGTTGATGGCTTCGGCCCAAAAGTTGTACGGAGATTTAAATTCCGCCATCATGGTTCTTGCCGCATCCATCAACGTCCGGTTCTTCCTCTCCGCAACACCGTTTTGTTGAGGGGTGTAAGGTGTGGAATATTGGTGCTTTATCCCCTCATCACTGAGAAACTCATTTAGGGTGTAGTTCTTGAACTCAGTGCCGTTGTCACTTCTGATCATCAAAATCTTTGCATCATGTTGACGTTGGACTTCATTTGCAAAGTCAATGACGGTCTGTTGGGTCTCACTCTTCCTCTTGAAGAAATATACCCATGTGTATCTCGAGTAATCATCCACAATCACCAAGCAATATCTTCTTCCTCTAAGGCTGTCAAAAGATGGAGGCCCGAAGAGATCCATGTGAAGGAGCTCTAGGGTCCGCTTTGAGTAGATTGTTGTAGTTGGACGATGAGCCTTTTCATGTAGCTTTCCTTCGATACATGCACTGCAAGCACGATCTCTGGCAAAACTCACATTTGTTAGTCCAAGAATGTGATCCCCTTTGAGGAGACTTTGCAAAGATCTCATATTGACATGGGCTAGTCGGCGATGCCAAAGCCATCCCACATCAACTTTAGCCATTAGACATGTCGCGGTCTTAGTGGGTCGCTCCGAGAAGTTAATCACATAGAGACCGTTTTCGACATGTCCAACAAAGGCTACTTTAAGAGTCTTGCTCCACAAAAGGGTCATGGTATCAATGCCAAAGAAAGTACTAAACCCCATGATTGCAAGTTAACGAACGGAAAGTAAATTGTATGCAAGGGTCTCAACAAGAATGACTCTCTCAATAGTTAAGGTCGGAGAGATAACCACCTTGCCAAGACCCAATACCTTTGAGATTGCATCATCTCCAAATGAGACTTGGGTGGCCACGGATGCATCGGGTCGAACGTCCACCACCAAGTCCTTGCTTCCGGTCATATGATTTGTTGCTCCGCTATCGAGCAACCATGAGACTCCCCCGGAAGCAAAGTCCTACAATAGATCAATGCTTGGATTTAGGTACCCATTCTTGAATGGGTCCTTTCATGTTAGTGACAAGGGTCTTAGGAACCCAAATAGACCACTTAATATACTCATACGAAGAACCAACAAATTTGGCATAAACATGCCCATCACTAGCACGACACAAAACATAAGAGGGGTTAAAATCGCCGGCCTTGTTGGAGGGAGTGATCTTGCCCTTCTTGGCACTATCACTCACAACCTTGTCTTTCTTCTTCTTATGAGTAATGCTCCCTGCTTTGACAAATGTTTCCTTGAGCGGAGGAGCCTTCGTGGTCTTCTTCTTCTTCTTTTTGGATTTGGATGCAAACCCAACTCCTTCCTTTGCAATCACTTCCTTTTGATTGCTCAAAAGGTCATTGAGATTCTTCTCACCTTGTATACATGTCACAAGGCCTTTCTCAAGCTGCTCTTTTTGCTTAGCATTTTCCTCCACGAGATGTGCATGCTCACAACACGGGTTAGTAGTAGATGCATTATCAATTAAGACAAAGGAAGGACACGTGGCAATTTCTTTAGTGAGTTTCACTTGGAGTTGATCATGTGACTCTTTAAGAGAAGCATGAACGCTCTTCAATGCCTTATGAGCACTGTCAAGAGAGACAAACTCATCCTTGAGTCGAGCATGGCCAACCCCAAGTGCAACCTTTTCAGTTTTAAGGACACGGTTAAGAACAATAGCATGATCATAATCTTTACGTAATTTAGCAAAGTCATCATTGTGTGACTCCTTAAAAGTCAAATGAAGACCTCGCTCTTCCTCTAGAGCAATAGAAAGATCTGCTATCTCATCGGCATAATCACGACTATGGCCTCTCATCTCCTCAAGAGATTCTTCTTGAGAATCAATCGTGTCATTGGCCTCACCAAGTTGTTCCAAGAGAGCAACGAAGTGCTTCTTGGACTCTCCCTTGAGTTTACACAAGAACTTGTCAAACTCATTCTCACCCTCTATCGCCTCCTCAAGTTCATCCACACAATCTAACAAAGATGGAGTGGTAGAAACAGAAGTCTTAATGTTTGATGTTTTGGCGTTGGTGGTTACCTTGGTGATACCTTTTGCCATGAGGCACCTAGCGATGTGGTTCTCATTGGGGGCGTCGAAGAGTGACACCTTTGTTGGGGTGGAGGATGCGATTGCTACAGATGCCATTGCCATTCCTTCACCACTTGTGTCTCCGTCATCACAATCATCATCCGATGCATACTCTTCTTGAGCCACCAACACTTTGTGTGGAGTCTTCTTGGTGAAGTTGGTCTTGTTGGGGAACAACTTGGCCTTATCTTTGTGGATGAGCTTGCCACCATTGTCTTCCCTCTTCTCATATGGACAATCCACCACAAAGCGACTCACATTACCACAGTTGTAGCAGGTCCTCACACGTTGCTTGCCCTTTGACCCGTTTGAGTTGTTCTTGGAGAAGTTGGGCCTTGTGTTCCTCTTGTTGCCCCAAAATTGCCTGGATGCAAGAGCCATGTGCTCATGATAGGCATATTTGGTGTCCTCGGGGCAACCCTCTTCCTCCTCTTCTTCTTCTTCCTCTTGACAGACCTTGGCCTTCAAAGCAAGGTTGGGGGATGATTTCTTTGACCGTTGCACGCGAGCGAGAGCATTGTCAGCTGTTGTGTTCAAGATGTTCATTGCAATAAATTCATCCAACACATCACCATAAGACAAGGTGTGAAAGTCTGGTCTTTGACGGATGACAGCGGACATGGCCTTGTTGTAGGGCATGATGGCCTTCAGAAACTTACGCTTGACCCACGTATCATCCACATCCTTGCTGCCATGATCTTTGAGGGCAACGGCCAGGGCAGTCACCCTTCTATAGAGCTCACGCGGTTCCTCATCCTCTATCATTACAAACTCATCTGACTGATCAAGGACAACTTCATAGTTTGACCGTTGAATGCTTGAGCTGCCCTTGTACATGGAGATAATGTGTTCCCAACACTCTTTAGCAACAGTGAAAGGACACAGGTGAGGTAGGTCTTCAGTAGGAACAGCAGCTTGGAGTATGAACAAGGCGGAGGAATTTAGCTGTTTATCCGCTTCTTCCCTTGGAGTGAGGTTGCGTGGATCACGAGGGTAGTATCCTTCTTCAATGACTCGCATGAGTTGAATTGAGCTGTGATCCAAATGAGACTTGATACAGAAAAGCCAATTAGCGAAATCATTTTTAACAAGCTTAGGAGGAGGACCGTGGTTAACTATATGAGGTGGGTGCACCGGTCCTCCATAGACCAAGGGAGGGGGAACTGAGGCAAAAGTCCCCGACCCATTAATTCCTTGAGAACGATTATCAGTACTAGCCCCCTCCTTACCGGAGTTGACATCCGATGCCGAGTTAGTGGGATTAACCACTTGAACCGCATCGGTGGAAAGTTTAAGTGTGTCAAGGAATTCTTTAAACATGGATTTGACCTCGGTCGTCATGGAAGATTTAAGCGAGGACATGGCCTCATTTAAATCCTCGCGAGAGACCGTGTTCACACCCACGGCCTCGGGGAGTTCAACCGCCCAGTCCCCGTCGTCAACCATACTCTTCGGGTGGTGAAACCCTTAATAAAGAGACGAGGCTCTGATACCAATTGAAAGGATTGATAAGGTTGACTAGAGGGGGGGGGGTGAATAGGCAACTAACAATTTTTAACTTTTCTTTAACAATTTAGGCTTAGCAACAAATAGGTTGACTAGATGTGCAACTAGGTGCGCAACCTATATGATGCTAATCACAACAACAAGCTAAGCAAGCAAGATATAACAATATAAGTAGCTTGCACAAAGTAAAGGTAAGAGATGACCAAAAGTGGAGCCGGTGGAGATGAGAATGTGTTACCGAAGTTCCTTCCCGGTAAGGGGAAGTACGTCTCCGTTGGAGCGGTGTGGAGGCACAATGCTCCCCAATAAGCCACTAGGGCCACCGTATTCTCCTCAGGCCCTCACACAATGCGAGGTGCCGTGATTCCACTATAGGTGCCCTTGAAGGCGGCGATCGAACCTTTACAAACAAGGTTGGGGCAATCTCCACAACTTAATTGGAGGCTCCCAATGACACCACGAAGCTTCACCACAATGTACTATGGCTTCGAAGTGACCTCTTCCATCTAGGGTGCTCAAACACCCAAGAGTAACAAGATCCGCAAGGGATTGATGGGGGGAATCAAATATCTCTCGGTGGAAGTGTAGATCGAGGCCCTCTCCTCCAAACCCTAGAGCATCAACAAGATTTGATGGCTAGGGAGGGAGAAGGAGCAAGAATAAGCTTAGGAGCAACAATGGAGCTTTATGTGGGAAGAGGTGAGTCTCAATGAAGAAGAAGACTCACTTATATAGGTGGGGGGAAAACTGGCCGTTTTTCTGCCCAGATACGCGCATAAGCGGTAGTACCGTCCTAGGGGGTGGTACTTCCGCTTGTACATGTACTGGAACAACTAAGCGGTAGTACCGCTCGGGAGGGAGCGGTACTTCCGCTTGAGGCGGTAGTACCGCTCTAGAGAGGGCGGTACTTCCGCTTAGAGGTTCCAGAAGTCCGGAAGAAAAAGGATGCGAAAGTGGTTCCAAAGTTCCTCAGGGCGGTAGAACCGCTGGGAACTTCCGCTTAAATAATATAAGCGGTAGTTCCGGGCGGTAGTACCGCTCGGAACTTCCGCTTAAAAA
Organism: Elymus sibiricus; assembly: GCA_039707655.1. NCBI lineage: Eukaryota > Viridiplantae > Streptophyta > Magnoliopsida > Poales > Poaceae > Elymus > Elymus sibiricus. The sequence goes on from CM077665.1 coordinate 485,847,987, forward strand.
CATAAGCGGTAGTCCGGAGCGGTAGTACCGCTCGGAACTTCTGCTTAAGAAATATAAGTGGTAGTTCAGGGCGGTAGTACCGCTCGGAACTTTCGCTTAAGAACTAAGCGGTCGTTCGAGCAATCCTTCAGGGCAGTAGTACCGCTGGAGCGGTACTACCGCTCTGAAGAGCGGTACTTCCACTTAAGAGAAACTTTGGAGCCTTTGGGGGCAGAGAAAACTCCATTGTGCCGGGAAAGGACGGGGGTGCAAAGTGTACGTGATGATTCCTCCCAACCTTTCCGAATGCGGATCCCCTCTTAATAGTACGGATTTTCCTACGACTCAGGTCCACCAACCTAACCTCGAAAGGAAAAGACTCCGTCTTCTGATATACTACTTGAGGGGAAGATAACCGTCTCATGCCACCTGATAATCTCTGAAAGCTTAATGCACACAGTTAGTCCGCAAACGCACTGTCATCAACCACCAAAACTACTTAGGGGAAATTATGCTCTTACACCCCCAACACTTTCCGGCCCGCCCCCCCGAAACCCCTTTCGGCACTCCGTCGAATCCCCGGTATGCCCCAGAACACTTCCGGACTCCGATACCCTTCATCCTATATATCAATCTTAACCTCTGGACTATCCTGGAGTTCCTCGTCACATCCGGGATCTCATCCGGGACTCCGAACAACCTTCGGTCACCAATATAATAACTCGACTATACTTATATCGTCACCAAATGTTAAGTGTGTAGACCCTGCGGGTTCGAGAACTATGTAGACATGACCGAGACACATCCACGGTCAATAACAAATAGCGGGACCTAGATGCCCATATTGGTTCCTACATATTCTACGAAGATCTATATCGGTCGAACCTCGATGTCAAGGATTCAGCCAATCCCGTACGTAGTTCCCTTTGTTCATCGATATGTTACTTGCCCGAGATTCAATCGTCGGTATCTCCATACCTAGTTCAATCTCGTTACCGGCAAGTCTCTTTACTCGTTCCGTAATACAAGATCCCATGGCTAACTCTTTAGTCACTTTGCTTGCAAGCTCATTATGATGTTGTATTACCGAGTGGGCCCTGAGATACTGATACGTCTCCAACGTATCTATAATTTTTGATTGTTCCATGCTATTATATTATCTGTTTTGGATGTTTTATATGCATTAATATGCTATTTTATATTATTCTTGGGACTAACCTATTAATCTAGAGCCTAATGCCAGTTTTTGTTTTTTCCTTGTTTTTGAGTATTGCAGATAAGGAATATTAAACGGAGTCCAAACGGAATAAAATCTTCGGAATGATTTTTCTTGAACCAGAAGAAACCTGCCAGACTTGGAGATGAAGGCAGGAGACCTGCCGGGAGGCGACAAGCCACCAGGGCACGCCCTAGGGGGGGGGGGCGTCCCCCTAGCTTGTGGCCCCCCAACAGGCCTCCTAACCCTATTCTTCGGCCTATAAATTCCCAAATATTCCCCCAATACCAAAGAGAGACACGAAAATACTTTTCCGCCGCCGGAAGCCTCTGTTCCCGTGAGATCCCATCTTGGAGCCTTTTCCGGTAATCTGTCGGAGGGGGATTCGATCACGGAGGGCATCTACATCAACTCCATTGCCCCTCCGATGATGCGTGAGTAGTTCACCACAGACCTTCGGGTCCATAGCTAGTAGCTAGATGGCTTCTTCTCTCTCTTTGTTCTTCAATACCATGTTCTTCATGATCTTCATGGAGATCTATCCGATGTAATACTCTTTTGCGGTGTGTTTGTCGAGATCCGATGAATTGTGGGTTTATGATCAGCTTATCTATGAATATTATTTGAATCTTCTCTGAATTCTTATATGCATGATTTCATATCTTTGCAAATCTCTTCGAGTTATTGGTTTGGTTTGGCCAACTAGATTGGTAATTCTTGCAATGGGAGAAGTGCTTAGTTTTGGGTTCAATCTTGCGGTGTCCTCACCCAGTGACAAAGTAGGGGTAGCGAGGCACGTATTTGTATTGTTGCCATCGAGGATAAAAAGATGGGGTTTTCATCATATTGCTTGAGTTTATCCCTCTACATCCTGTCATCTTACCTAATGCGTTACTCTGTTCTTCATGAACTTAATACTCTAGATGCAGGCAGGAGTCGGTCGATGTGTGGAGTAATAGTAGTAGATGCAGAATCGTTTCGGTCTACTTGACACGGACGTTATGCCTATATGCATAATCATTGCCTTGGATATCGTCATAACTATGCGCTTTTCTATCAATTGCTCGACAGTAATTTGTTCACCCACCATATTATTTTCCTTCATGAGAGAAGCCTCTAGTGAAACCTATGGCCCCCGGGTCTATTTTCCATATTATATTTTCAGATCTATAAACCAAAAATACCAAAAATACTTTGCGGCATTCTTTTTTACTTTTGTTTTACTTTTTGTTCTAGCAATCTTTTATATCTATCTCTTTCAGATCTCATCCTTGCAAATAACCGTGAAGGGATTGACAACCCCTTTATAGCGTTGGGTGCAAGAGTTTGATTGTTTGTGTAGGTGCGAAGATTGGGGACTTGCTTGTATCTCCTACTGGATTGATACCTTGGTTCTCAACAACTGAGGGAAATACTTATCTACTTTGCTGCACCACCCTTTCCTCTTCAAGGGAAAACCAACGCAAGCTCAAGAAGTAGCAAGAAGGATTTCTGGCGCCGTTGCCGGGGAGATCTACATCAAGCCTACCAAGTACCCATCACAAACTCATCTCTTGCATTTACATTATTTGCCATTTTCCTCTCCCCCACTTCTAAAATGATTTTCAAAAAAAACCAAAAAGATTTGCCTTTTTATTCGCCCTTCTTCCGTTCGTCTTTTCGTTTGCTTTTTTGTTTGCTTGTGTGCTAGATTGCTTGCTGTGTCACGATGACTCAAGCGAATACTAAGTTGTGTGACTTCTCCAATACTAATAATAATGATTTTATTAGTACTCCGATTGCTCCCGCCACTAGTGTAGAATCTTATGAAATTAATGCTGCTTTGCTTAATCTTGTTATGAAAGAACAATTTTCCGGCCTTCCTAGTGAAGATGCCGCATCTCATCTAAATACTTTCGTTGAGTTGTGTGCTATGCAAAAGAAGAAAGATGTGGATAATGATATTGTTAAATTGAAGCTATTTCCGTTCTCACTACGAGACCGTGCTAAAACTTGGTTTTCATCTTTGCCTAAAAATAGTATTGATTCATGGAATAAGTGTAAAGATGCTTTTATTTCCAAGTACTTTCCGCCCGCTAAGATCATCTCCCTTAGGAACGATATAATGAATTTTAAGCAACTTGATCATGAGCATGTTGCACAATCTTGGTAGAGGATGAAACTAATGATTAGAAATTGCCCCGCGCATGGTTTGAATTTATGGATGATTATACATTTTTTTTAAGCGGGATTGAATTTTGCTTCTAGAAATCTTTTAGATTCTGCCGCGGGTGGTACTTTTATGGAAATCACATTAGGAGAATCTACTAAACTCCTAGATAATATTATGGCAAATTACTCTCAATGGCATACCGAAAGATCTCCTACTAGTAAAAAAGTGCATGCTATTGAAGAAATAAATACTTTGAGTGAAAAGATGGATGAATTAATGAAATTGTTTGCTAGTAAGAGTGCTCCTATTGATCCTAATGATATGCCTTTGTCTTCTTTGATTGGAAATAATAATGAATCTATGGATGTGAATTTTGTTGGTAGGAACAATTTTGGTAATAACGCGTATAGAGGTAATTTCAATCCTAGGCTGTTTCCTAGTAATTCCTCTAATAATTATGGTAATTCCTACAACAATTCTTAAGGAAATTATAATAAGATGCCCTCTGATCTTGATAATAATATTAAAGAATTTATTAGTTCGCAAAAGGGTTTCAATGCTATGATTGAAGAAAAAATGCTCAAGATTGATGATTTGGCTAGGAACGTTGATAGAATTTCTCTTGAGAGTGATTTTTTGAAAATTAGATCTATTCCACCCAAGCATGATATTAATGAGTCTTTAAAAGCTATGAGAATTTCTATTGATGAGTGTAAGGAAAGAACCGCTAGAATGCGTGCTAAGCGTGAATGGCTTGAAAAAGTGTGTTCTCGTGATAATATTGATGAAGATCTTAAAGTGATTGATGTGACTCCTATTGAATCTTTGTTTTCTAATATAAATCTTGATAAATATGGGACTGGAGATAAGTCAACTTTAGTTAAAAGGCGTCCCAATGATTCGGAGTTTATAGATCTTAATGCTAAGATTGATTAAAGTGGGATTGAAGAGGTCAAAACTCTAAATAGCAATGAACCCACTCTTTTGGATTTCAATGACTTTAATTATGATAGTTGTTCTTTGATTGATTGTATTTCCTTGTTGCAATCCATGTTGAATTCTCCGCATGCTTATAATCAAAATAAGGCTTTTACTAAACATATCGTGGATGCTATGATGAAATCTTTTGAAGAAAAACTTGAGTTGGAAGTTTCTATACCTAGGAAGATTTATGATGAGTGGGAACCTACTATTAAGATTAAAATTAAAGATTATGAGTGCCATGCTTTGTGTGATTTGGGTGCTAGCGTTTCCATGATTCCGAAAACTTTATGTGATGTGCTAGGTTTTCGCGAATTTGTTGATTGCTCTTTAAATCTGCATCTAGCGGATTCCACCATTAAGAAACCTATGGGAAGGATCAATGATGTTCTTATTGTTGCAAATAGGAATTATGTGCCCGTAGATTTCATTGTTCTTGATATAGATTGCAATCCTACATGTCCTATTATTCTTGGTAGACCTTTCCTTATAACGATCGGTGCAATTATTGATATGAAGGAAGGAAATATTAGATTCCAATTTCCATTAAGGAAAGGCATGGAGCACTTTATTAGAAATAAAATAAAATTACCATATGAATCTATTATGAGAGCTACTTATGGATTGCATACCAAAGATAACAATACCTAGATCTATTGCGTTATGCCTAGCTAGGGGCGTTAAACAATAGCGCTTGTTGGGAGGCAACCCAATTTTATTTTTATGCTTTTGTTTTTGCTTCTGTTTTTGAGTGCTTTACACATTATTACCTCTGTAGTAATTGTGTTTTCTTGTTTTAATAAGTGTTTGAGCCAAGTAAGACCTTTGGGATGGTCTACGGTGTTTGTGATTTGATTTTGCTGAAAAACAGAAACTTTTGCTCTCAGTCCAGGAATTTTGTAAATTCACTGGAACGTGATTTTGATCTGAAATTTTTACACAAGATTTATATACAAATTTATCTGATTTTCCTAATTTTTCAGAATTTTGGGAGTTCCATAAGTATTCAAAGTCTATAGATTGCTACAGACTGTTCTGTTTTAGACAGATTCTGTTTTCTTTGTGTTGTTTGCTTATTTTGATGTATCTATGGGTTGTATCGGGGGGTATGAACCATGGAGAAGTTGGAATACAGTAGATATTATACCAATATAAATAAATAATGAGTTCACAACAGTACCTAAAGTGGTGATTTATTTTTCTTATACTAACGGATCTCACGAGTTTTCTGTTGAGTTTTGTGTTGTGAAGTTTTCAAGTTTTGGGTAAAGATTTGATGGACTATGGAATAAGGAGTGGCAAGAGCCTAAGCTTGGGGATGCCCAAGGCCCCCAAGCCATATTCAAGGATACCAAAGAGCCTAAGCTTGGGGATGCCCCGGAAGGCATCCCCTCTTTCGTCTTCAATCCATCGGTAAATTTACTTGAGGCTATATTTTTATTCACCACATGATATGTGTTTTGCTTGGAGCGTCTTGTATGATATGAGTCTTTGCTTTTTAGTTTGCCACAATCATCCTTGCTGCACACATCTTTTGAGGGGGACACGCATTAATCGTGAATTTATTAGAATACTCTATGTGCTTCACTTATATCTTTTGAGCTAGGCAATGTTGCTCTAGTGCTTCACTTATATCTTGTTAGAGCACGGTGGTGTTTTATTTTATAGAAATAATTGAACTCTCGTACCTCACTTATATTATTTTGAGAGTCTTTAAAAAGCATGGTAATTGGTTTAGGTTATGAATTTAGTCCTAATATAATGGGCATCCAAGAGGGATATAATAAAAACTTTCATATTAAGTGCATTGAATACTATGAGAAGTTTGATTCCTTGCATATAGTTTTGAGATATAAAGATGGTGATATGAGAGTCATGCTAGTGAGTAATTGTGAATTGGTAGAAATACTTGTGTTAAAGTTTGTGATTCCCGTAGCATGCACGTATGGTGAACCGTTATGTAATGAAGTCGGAGCATGATTTGTTTAATGATTGTCAACCTTTGTGTGAGGGTCGGGAGCGCGCGATGGTTAACTCCTACCAACCTCTCCCCTAGGAGCATGCGTCTAATACTTTGCTTCGATAACTAATAGACTTTTGCAATAAGTATGTGAGTTCTTTGTGACTAATGTTGAGTCCATGGATTATACGCACTCTCACCCTTCCACCTTTGCTAGCCTCTCTAGTACCGCGCAACTTTCGCCGGTGCATTAAACTCACCTTCCTCAAAACAGCCACCATATACTTTCCTCAAAACAGCCACCATACCTACCTATTATGGCATTTCCATAGCCATTCCGAGATATATTGCCATGCAACTTCCACCGTTCCGTTTTTTCATGACACGCACCATCACTTTCATATTGCATATAGAGTCATATTTTGTTCTAGGTATCGAGTTGTAATTCTTGAGTTGTAAGTAAATAAAAGTGTGATGATCTTCATTATTAGAGCATTGTCCCGTGAGAGAAAAGGATGATGGAAGCTATGATTCCCTCACAAGTTGGGATGAGTCTCCGGACTTTACAAATAATAAAAGAGGCCAATGAAGCCCAAATAAGAAAAAAGAGGCCAAAGATGCCCACCCAAAAAAAATGAGAGAAAGAGAGAAGGGACAATTGCTACTATCTTTTTCCACACTTGTGCTTCAAATTAGTACCATGATCTTCATGATAGAGAGTCTCCTATTTTGTCACTTTCATATAACTAGTGGAATTTTTCATCATATGCACAACCACTTAGTTTCTTTTTGAGCTTTCATACACTTATAGCTCTAGTGCATTCGTTGCATGGCAATCCCTACTCACTCACATTGATATCTATTGATGGGCATCTCCATAGCCCGTTGATACGCCTAGTTGATGTGAGACTATCTTCTCCTTTTCCTCACAACCTCCACCATATTCTATTCCACCTATAGTGCTATATCCATGGCTCACGCTCATGTATTGCGTGAGAGTTGAAAAAGTTTGAGAACATAAAAGGTGTGAAACAATTGCTTGACTTGTCATCGGGGCTGTGCATGATTTAGATACTTTGTGTGGGGAAGATGGAGCATAGCCAGACCATATGATTTTGTAGGGATAACTTTCTGAGGCCATGTTATTTCGAAAGGACGCAATTGCTTTGTTAGTATGCTTGAAGTATTATTGTTTTTATGTCAATATTAAACTTTTGTTTTGAATCTTGCGGATCTGAATATTCATGCCACAATAAAGAATATTACATGGATAAATATGTTAGGTAGCATTCCACATCAAAAAATCTGTTTTTATCATTTACCTACTCGAGGACGAGCAGGAATTAAGCTTGGGGATGCTTGATACATCTCCAACGTATCTATAATTTTTGATTGTTCCATGCTATTATATTATCTGTTTTTAATGTTTTATATGCATTAATATGCTATTTTATATTATTTTTGGGACTAACCTATTAATCTAGAGCCTAGTGCCAGTTTTTGTTTTTTCCTTGTTTTTGAGTATTGCAGATAAGGAATATTAAACGGAGTCCAAACGGAATAAAATCTTCCGAATGATTTTTCTTGGACTAGAAGAAACCTGCCAGACTTGGAGATGAAGGCAGGAGACCTGCCGGGAGGCGACAAGCCACCAGGGCGCGCCCTAGGGGGGGGGGCGCCCCCCTTGGCTTGTGGCCCCCCAGCAGGCCTCCTAACCCTATTCTTCGGCCTATAAATTCCCAAATATTCCCCCAATACCAAAGAGAGCCACGAAAATCCTTTTCCGCCGCCGGTAGCCTATGATCCCGTGAGATCCCATCTTGGAGCCTTTTCCGGTAATCTGTCGGAGGGGGATTCGATCACGGAGGGCATCTACATCAACTCCATTGCCCCTTCGATGATGCGTGAGTAGTTCACCACAGACCTTCGGGTCCATAGCTAGTAGCTAGATGGCTTCTTCTCTCTCTTTGTTCTTCAATACCATGTTCTTCATGATCTTCATGGAGATCTATCCGATGTAATACTCTTTTGCGGTGTGTTTGTCGAGATCCGATGAATTGTGGGTTTATGATCAGCTTATCTATGAATATTATTTGAATCTTCTCTGAATTCTTATATGCATGATTTCATATCTTTGCAAGTCTCTTCGAGTTATTGGTTTGGTTTGGCCAACTAGATTGGTAATTCTTGCAATGGGAGAAGTGCTTAGTTTTGGGTTCAATCTTGCGGTGTCCTCACCCAGTGACAAAGTAGGGGTAGCGAGGCACGTATTTGTATTGTTGCCATCGAGGATAAAAAGATGGGGTTTTCATCATATTGCTTGAGTTTATCCCTCTACATCATGTCATCTTACCTAATGCGTTACTCTGTTCTTCATGAACTTAATACTCTAGATGCAGGCAGGAGTCGGTCGATGTGTGGAGTAATAGTAGTAGATGCAGAATCGTTTCGGTCTACTTGACACGGACATGATGCCTATATGCATAATCATTGCCTTGGATATTGTCATAACTATGCGCTTTTCTATCAATTGCTCGACAGTAATTTGTTCACCCACCGTATTATTTTCCTTCATGAGAGAAGCCTCTAGTGAAACCTATGGCCCCCGGGTCTATTTTCCATATTATATTTTCATATCTATAAACCAAAAATACCAAAAAATACTTTGCTGCATTCTTTTTACTTTTGTTTTACTTTTCGTTCTAGCAATCTTTTATATCTATCTCTTTCAGATCTCATCCTTGCAAATAACCGTGAAGGGATTGACAACCCCTTTATAGCGTTGGGTGCAAGAGTTTGATTGTTTGTGTAGGTGCAAAGATTGGGGACTTGCTTGTATCTCCTACTGGATTGATACCTTGGTTCTCAACAACTGAGGGAAATACTTATCTACTTTGCTGCACCACCCTTTCCTCTTCAAGGGAAAACCAACACAAGCTCAAGAAGTAGCAGATACCTCTCCGTCACACGGAGTAACAAATCCCAGTCTTGATCCATGCCAACTCAACACACACCCTCGGATATACCTGTAGAGCACCTTTATAGTCACCAAGTTACGTTGCGACGTTTGATACACACAAGGTATTCCTCCGGTGTCAGTGAGTTGCATGATCTCATGGTCATAGGAACAGATACTTGACATGTAGAAAACAATAGCAATAAACTGACACGATCATATGCTACATTCATAGTTTGGGTCTTGTCCAGCACATCATTCTCCCAATGATGTGATCTACAACTCATGTCTATGGCCAGGAAACCTCGACCATCTTTGATCAACGAGCTAGTCCATTAGAGGCTCACTAGGGACATAGTGTTGTCTATATACCCACACATGTATTTGAGTTTCAAATCAATACAATTATAGCATGGATAATAAATGATTATCATGAACAAGGAAATATAATAATAACCATTTTATTATTGCCTCTAGGGCATATTTCCAACAGTCTCCCACTTGCACTAGAGTCAATAATCTAGCTCACATCGCTATGTGATTTACATTGTAATGAATCTAACACCCATATAGTTCTGGTGCTGATCATGTTTTGCCCGTGGAAGAGGCTTAGTCAACGGGTCTGTGACATTTAGATCCGTGTGTACTTTACAAATATTTATGTCCTCCTCCTTGATGTGATCGCGGGTGGAATTGAAGCGTCGCTTTATGTGTCTGGTCCTCTTGTGAAACCTTGGTTCCTTGGCCAGAGAAATGGCACCAGTGTTGTCATAGAACAGAGTCATTGGGTCCAGTGCACTAGGCACAACTCCAAGATCCGTGATGAACTGCTTCATCCAGACACCTTCCTTCGCCGCCTCTGAGGCAACTATGTACTCCGCTTCACATGTAGAATCAGCTACCACGCTTTGCTTGGAACTGCACCAGCTTACCGCTCCCGCATTGAGAATATATGCGTATCCTGTTTGAGACTTAGAGTCATCCGGATCAGTGTCAAAGCTTGCATCAACGTAACCCTTTACGACGAGCTCTTGATCACCTCCATAAACGAGAAACATTTCCTTAGTCCTTTTCAGGTACTTAAGGATATTCTTGACCGTCGTCCAGTGTTCCACTCCTGGATCACTTTGAAACCTTCCGGCCATACTTATGGCAAGGCTGACATCTGGTCTTGTGCACAACATTGCATACATAATAGAGCCTATGGCAGAAGCATAGGGGATGACACTCATATTTTCTCTATCCTCTGCAGTCACTGGTCATTGAGTCTTACTCAACTTCACACCTTGCAATACAGGCAAGAACCCTTTCTTGGACTGATCCATTTTGAACTTCTTCAAAACTATGTCAAGGTATGTGCTTTGTGAAAGTCCTATTAAGCGTCTCGATCTATCTCTATAGATCTTGATGCCTAATATGAAAGCAGCTTCTCCTAGGTCCTTCATTGAAATACTCTTGTTCAGATATTCCTTCACGCTTTCCAAAAATTATATATTGTTTCTAGTCAGCAATATGTCATCCACATATAATATTAGAAACGCTATAGAGCTCCCACTCACTTTCTTGTAAATACAAGCTTCTCCGTAAACTTGTATAAACCCGAACACTTTGATCACCTCATCAAAGCGAAGATTCCAACTCCGAGATGCTTGCACCAGCCCATAAATGGATCGCTGGAGTTTGCAAACTTTGTCAGCATTCTCTGGATCGACAAAACCTTCTGGTTGTATCATATACAACTCTTCATTAAGGAAACCATTAAGGAACGCGGCTTTGACATCCATCTGCCAAATTTCATAATCGAAAAATGCAACTATTGCTAACATGATTCTGACGGACTTAAGCATCGCTACGGGTGAGAAAGTCTCATCGTAGTCAACTCCTTGAACTTGTGAAAAACCTTTTGCCACAAGTCGAGCTATATAGACGGTGACATTACCGTCCGCGTCGGTTTTCTTCTTAAAGATCCATTTATTCTGAATGGCCTTTCGCCCTTCAGGTAATACTTCCAAAGTCCATACTTTGTTTTCATACATGGATCCCATCTCGGATTTCATGGCCTCTAACCATTCGTCGGAATTCGGGCCCACCATCGCTTCTCCATAGCTCGTAGGTTCATCATTGTCCAACAACATGACTTCCAAGACAGGGTTGCCATACCATTCAGGAGCAGTACGTGCCCTTGTCGACCTACGAGGTTCGATAGTAACTTGATCTGAAGTTTCATGATCACCATCATCAGCTTCCTCTTCAACCGATGTAGGATCCACAGAAACATCTTTCTGCGCCGTGCTACTTTCTGGTTGAAGCAAAGGTTCAACAACCTCATCAAGTTCTATCTTCCTCCTACTCAATTCTTTCGAGAGAAACTCTTTCTCGAGAAATGACCCATTCTTAGCGACAAACACTTTGCCTTTGGATTTGAGATAGAAGGTATACCCAACCGTCTCTTTTGGGTATCCTATGAACACGCATTTCTCCGCTTTGGGTTCAAGCTTTTCTGGCTAAATCTTTTTGACAATCCCATCCCCAAACTTTAACAAACGACAACTTTGGTTTCTTGCCAAACCACGGTTCATACAGCGTCATCTCTACGGATTTAGATGGTGCCCTATTTAAAGTGAATGCAACTATCTCTAACGCATAACCCCAAAATGATAGTGGAAAATCGGCAAGAGACATCATAGAACGCACCATGTCTAATAAGGTTTGATTACGACGTTCGGACACACCATTACGATGTGGTGTTCCAGGCGATGTCAACTGTGAAACATTTCCACATTGTTGCCAAACTCATAACTCAGATATTCTCCTCCTCGATCAGATCGTACGAATTTAATCTTCTTTCTACGATGATTCTCAACTTCACTCTGAAATTGCTTGAACATTTCCAATGTTTCAGACTTGTGTTTCATTAAGTAAATATACCCATATCTACTTAAGTCATCGGTGAAGGTGAGAAAGTAACGATATCCACCGCGCGCCTCAATGCTCATTGGACCGCACACATCAGTATGTATGATTTCCAACAAGTCACTTGCCCGCTCCATTGTTCCGGAGAACGGGGTCTTAGTCATCTTGCCCATGAGGCATGGTTCACATGTGTCAAGTGATTCAAAATCAAGTGACTCCAAAAGTCCATCAGCATGGAGCTTCTTCATGCGTTTTACACCAATATGACCTAAGCGGCAGTACCACAAGAAAGTGGTACTATCATTATCAACTCTACATCTTTTGGCATCAATGTTATGAACATGTGTATCATCACTATCGAGATTCAATAAGAATAAACCCCTCACATTGGGTGCATGACCATAAAAGATATTACCCATATAAATAGAACAACCATTATTCTCCGATTTAAATGAGTAACCGTCTCGCATTAAACAAGATCTAGATATAATGTTCATGCTCAACGCAGGCACTAAATAACAATTATTCAGGTTCATCACTAATCCCGATGGTAATCGAAGAGCGAGCGTGCCGATGGCGATTACATCAACCTTGGAACCATTTCCCACGCGCATCGTCACTTCGTCCTTTGCCAGCCTCCGTCTATTCTGTAGTTCCTGCTTTGAGTTACAAATGTGAGCAACCAAACCGGTATCAAATACCCAGGCACTACAACGAGAGTTGGTAAGGTACACATCAATAACATGTATATCACATATACCTTATTTGGTGTTAGCCGCCTTCTTGTTGGCCAGATACTTGGGGCAATTCTGCTTCTAGTGGCCAGTTCCCTTGCAATGAAAGCACTCAGTTTCTGGCTTGGGTCCAGCCTTGGGTTTCTTCACGGGAGGAGCAACTGCTTTGCCACTCTTCTTGGAGTTACCCTTCTTGCCCTTTCCATTCTTCTTGAAACTAGTGGTTTTATTGACCATCAACACTTGATGCTCCTTCTGGATTTCTGACTCAGCGACTTTCAGCATCGCAAAGAGCTCGACGACTGATTTGTTCATCCCTTGCATGTTATAGTTCAACACAAAGCTTTTGCAGCTAGGTGGCAGTGATTGAAGAACTCTGTCAGTGATCGCCTCTGGCGGGAGAGTAACTCCCAACTCAGCCAGACGGTTGGAATACCCAGACATTCTGAGTACGTGCTCATTGACAGAACCGTTCTCCTCCATCTTGCAAGCATAGAACTTATCAGAGGTCTCATACCTCTCGATCCGGGCATTCTTTTCAAAAATAAATTTCAATTCCTGGAACATCTCATATGCTCCATGAAGTTCAAAACGTCTTTGAAGTCCCGGTTCTAAGCCATACAACATTGCACACTGAACTATTGAGTAGTCATTAGAACGCGCCTGCCAGGCATTCACAACGTTTGCAGACGACACTGGAGCGGGTGGTGCACCTTGCGGTGCATCAAGGACATAAGCCTTTTGGGAAGCCGTGAGGATAATCCTCAGATTACGGGCCCAGTCTACAAAGTTACTTCCATCATCTTTCAGCTTGGCTTTCTCTAGGAACGCATTAAAATTCAGGGATGCTACTGCGCGAGCCATTGATCTACAACATAAATTTGCAAAGATTACTTAGACTATTGTTCAAGATAATGAGTTTAGTTAATCATATTACTTAAAACTCCCACTCAAATTGACATCCCTCTGGTCATCCGAGTGCTACATGATCCAAATTCACCAACCCAAGTCTGATCATCACGTGAGATGAGGTGGTTTCAATGGTGAACATCTCCATGCTGACCATATCTACTATATGACTCATGTTCGACCTTTCGGTCTCTTGTGTTCCGAGGCCATGTCTGTACATGCTAGTCTCGTCAAGTTTAACCCGAGTGTTCCGCATGTGCAACACTGGCTTGCACCCGTTGTATGTGAACGTAGAGTCTATCACACCCGATCATCACGTGGTGCTTCGAAACGATGGACTTTCGCAACGGTGCACACTCGGGGAGAACACAATTTTATCTTAAAATTTTAGAGAGGGATCACCTTATAATGCTATCGTCGTCCTAAGCAAAATAAGATGCATAAAAGGATTAACATCACATGCAAATCATAAGTGACATGATATGGCCATGAACTTGTGCTTTTGATCTCCATCTCCAAAGCACCGGCATGATCTCCATCGTCACCGGCACGACACCATGATCTCCATCATCAAGTTGCCATCGGGGTTGTCACGCCAACTATGCTCCTACTACTATTGCTACCGCTTAGCGATAAAGTAAAGCATTACATAGCGCTTTATGATTGACATGCAGGTCACACAATAATTAAAGACAACCCTATGGCTCCTGCCGGTTGCCGTATGCATCGACATACAAGTCAATATAAACTATTACAAAACATGATCATCTCATACATTAAATATATTTCATCATGTCTTTGGCCATATCATATCACAACATACCCTACAAAAACAAGTTAGATGTCCTCTAATTTGTTGTTGCATGTTTTACGTGGCTACTATGGGTATCTAGCAAGAACGATTCTTATGTACGCAAAACCACAACGGTGATATACAAGTTGCTATTTTAACCTTCTACAAGGACCGCCTTTGTCGAATCCGATTCAACTAAGACGGGAGAGACAGACACCCGCCAGCCATCTTATGCAATAAAGTCACATGTCTGTCGATGGAACCGGTCTCATGTACGTGGACATGTAAAGTTGGTCCGGGCCGCTTCATCTCACAATACCGCTGAATCAAGAAAAGACCAAGGAAGGAAGCAATCTGAATATCAACGCTCACAAACTCCTTTGTGTTCTACTCGTGATGTCATCTACGCATAAACCTGGCTCTGATACCACTGTTGGGGAGCGTTGCATGGGAAACAAAAATTTCCTACGCTTCACCAAGATCAATCTAAGAGATGACCATGTACGAGAGGTGATATTGCATCTACATACCCTTGTAGATCGCTAAGCGGAAGCGTTAAGAAACGCGGTTGATGTAGTCGAACGTCTTCACGATCCAAATCACAATCCGTCCCGCGAACTCCCGATCAAGTGCCGAACGGACGGCACCTCCGCGTTCAACACACATACAGCTTGATGACACCTTTACCTCCTCGATCCAGCGAGCGATGATGAAGTAGTAGCCCGAGTCCTCCAGCAGCACGACGACGTGGTGAGGTGATGGTGGTGACAGCTCAGCAGGGCTTCGCCGCGCGATATGGAGAGGAGAAGAACTACGAGGGAGAGGAGGGGCAGCACCGTAGCAAGTTGTGGTGCGGCTGCCCCTCCCTCTACCTCTCTATATAAAGGGGGAAGGGAGGAGGGGAGGGCGCCCTAGGGTTTCCCTCGGGACCGACGGCCAAGGGGTGGCGGCCAGGGTTTGGGTGCCCCCCCCCCAAGGCGCCTTGCCTCCCAAGTAAGGGGTGATCGACGACCCTAGAGGGTGAGGCCCAGCTCCCAGCCGAGTGGGCTGAGGTTGGGGCGGCGCCCAGCCCCTTGTGGGCTGGTGCGCCCCTCTCCTTGGCCCATGAGCCCCCCCAACACTTGCCGGGGCCCCCCGAAACCCCTTTCGGCACTCCGTCGAATCCCCGGTATGCCCCGGAACACTTCCGGACTCCGATACCCTTCATCCTATATATCAATCTTCACCTCCGGACTATCCTAGAATTCCTCGTCACGAACGGGATGTCATCCAGGACTCCGAACAACCTTTGGTCACCAACATAATAACTCGACTATACTTATATTGTCACCAAACGTTAAGTGTGTAGACCCTGTGGGTTCGAGAACAATGTAGACATGACCGAGACTCCTCCACGGTAAATAACCAATAGCGGGACCTGGATGCCCATATTGGTTCCTACATATTCTACGAAGATCTATATCGGTCGAACCTCGATGTCAAGGATTCAGTCAATCCTGTACGTAGTTCCCTTTGTTCATCGGTATGTTACTTGCCCGAGATTCGATCATCGGTATCTCCATACCTAGTTCAATCTCGTTACCGGCAAGTCTCTTTACTCGTTCCGTAATACAAGATCCCGTGGCTAACTCTTTAGTCACTTTTCTTGCAAGCTCATTATGATGTTGTATTACCGAGTGGGCCCTGAGATATCTCTCCGTCACACGGAGTAACAAATCCCAGTCTTGATCCATGCCAACTCAACACACACCCTCGGAGATACCTGTAGAGCACCTTTATAGTCACCCAGTTACGTTGCGACGTTTGATACACACAAGGTACTCCTCCGGTGTCAGTGAGTTGCATGATCTCATGGTCATAGGAACAGATACTTGACATGCAGAAAACAATAGCAATAAACTGACACGATCATATGCTACGTTCATAGTTTGGGTCTTGTCCATCACATCATTCTCCCAATGATGCAATCTCGTTATCAAATGACAACTCATGTATATGGCCAGGAAACCTCGATCATCTTTGATCAATGAGCTAGTCCATTAGAGGCTCATTAGGGACATAGGGTTGTCTATGTACCCACACATGTATTTGAGTTTCCAATCAATACAATTATAGCATGGATAATAAACGATTATCATGAACAAGGAAATATAATAATAACCATTTTATTATTGCCCCTAGGGCATATTTCCAACAACATTTCTATTTAGAATCTTAGATTAGAGAATGGGGAGATATACTCTGCAATTTTTCTGGCTTCCAGAATTAAGGAATACAAGTAGAACCCCCGTGCGCTGTTACAGGCTACAATGAATCTTTCTTAACAATATCTTAATTAACAAGCTAAAAAACTAGGAATGTAATATCGTTATGCTAAAGAATTAACATCATTCTTTTTTTACTAAAAACACATGTTTTGAGTAAGAATAAAGGGAAAAAATCCATATATGTTACGTTTGATATATTTACATATCGTCCAATATATCACCCGATATCCGACATTCGATATGTCGAAGCCAAGCCGATATGAATCCGATATCCGATATTTTGAACCTTGGGTACCGTAAGGGCATATTTCAAGCAATAAAAAGTAATTATTTTCTTCAAGGTGAAAGGGAGGCTACTCCGGTGAAATCGGTTCACTCTGGTTGATTGGGCCCTTCCACACGAAAACTCTTAACCTCTTCTGTTGCTAAAAAATATATGCCAGTTTATGCAAATTTAACTTTATGTTCCTTGCTTCTATACATTTAGATAACCTAAATGATAACGCTCACATGTGTGATACAAGGCAACATGGTCCACACGCCTCCATAACCATCCAGCTTGCCACACCAAACATATGACATCAGCGGAATCTTTTTGTTTTTTGGACTTAAAAATGATTTATCTCTTAAATAAAAAATCAAATCAAAAATCCCTTTTCATCATTAAATCCGTCTCGACGAGATCTTCAAAACTAGATCTCATATTGATATGTTTCGATGACCTTTTTTTGGGCCAAAAGTTACCATGACGTTTACACTAAAGTTGGCACAATGTTTACAATAAAGTTGCCATGACATGTTTCAACTAGTTTTTCCTCTAGATTTGAACCTACCATTGTATTTCAACTACTTTTCACTTTAATTTTTATTAATTGTTCATGATAAAAGTTTAGTAATTAACCACAGTAAATATAATTCATGGATCATGGCAATTTTTATTAATTCATAATGGCAAATTGAGTTTATAGATCATGATAATTTACTTATTTTGAACATGGCAAATTTTAGTGCATGTATGATGACAAATTTAAGTAATTCACCATGGCAATTTTAGCTTATGGTTCATGGCAGATTTGTTGACGGTGCATTTTTAAAGTAATTGATGGCATATTTCTTTTTTACTTATGAATCATGTCTATATTATTTCATGGATCATGCCAAATTCCTTTTTTATAACATGTCAAAATTTACTTTAAAAGTAGAAGAAAAAGTAGTTGTAATATATCATGGCAACTTTAATATAATCATGATGGCAATTTATGTGTAATAGACATGGCAACTTTTAACCAAGAAAATATATTCATCGAAACATATCGATATGAGATCTAGTTTCGAAGATCTCATCGCGACGGATTTAATGGTGAAAACGGGTTTTTAACCGGATTTTTTATTTAAGAGATAAAATATTCTAAAACTGAAAAGGTGAAAGATTCATGTTGACATTATCAATTTCATCACTTGTGCATGCATGCGGTGACATGGCCCAATCTGTGGTTATGGGGCGTGTGGTCGGGTGTTGCTTAGAGCATCTCCAGCCGTTCGGCCCCCCAGGGGCCCGAAATAGCACAGTCTGGGGGCCAACCGGCGCTAAAAACGGCTTGGGGGGGCTCGGATTCCCAGTCGCCGCCCCAAGGTCGCCCACAAACCGGCGATTTCGGCCCAGTTTCGGCCCAAATTCGACCCAGATTCGGCGCTCTTTCGGCATAAATTCAACAAAAACTAATTTTTTCTGCCAAAGTTCATCACAGAAATTTATACAAATCAAATAGTTCAACGAAGCAAGCTCATAATTCCAACATAACAAATTAAAACAAATCGAACTAGGCATTGCCCTTGAGCCTCCATTGGTGCTCCACCAGATCGTCCTGCAGTTGTTGATGCACCTGTGGGTCTCGAATCTCCTGGCGCATATTGAGGAAGGCAACCCATGTTGCCGGTACCTGGTGATCAACAACTGCAAGAGGTCCCTGCCTGAAATATGGTTCAGTGTCAAACACTGGCTCTTCCTGCTCGCTCTCAATGATCATGTTGTGCAAGATGACACAACAATTCATCACCTCCCACATCTGCGATTTCGACCAGGTCATAGCGGGATATCGGACAACAGCAAATCGAGATTGGAGCACACCAAATGCTCGGTCAACATCTTTCCTGCAAGCCTCCTGACACTTAGCAAAGTGTGACTTCTTTGGCGCCACAGGGTTTGAGATAGTCTTCACGAATGTGGACCATCTCGGATAGATACCATCTGCTAGATAGTATCCCTTGTTGTAGTGGCGCCCATTGACCTCGAAGTTCACCGGAGGAGCATGACCTTCAACAAGCTTGGCGAAGACATTCGAGCACTGCAATACATTGATGTCATTGTGAGTTCCTGGCATACCAAAGAAGGAGTGCCAAATCCATAGGTCATGTGTGGCTACTGCCTCAAGTACCACACTGCAACCTCCTTTGGCGCCTTTGTACATCCCCTGCCAGCAAATGGGCAGTTTTTCCATGCCCAATGCATGCAGTCGATGCTTCCAAGCATCCCAGGAAATCCTCTTGCTGCATTCTGTGCTAGGATCCGAGCAGTGTCTTCAGCATTGGGTGATCATAAATATTGTGGTCCAAACACTGCCACCACTGCCCTGCAGAACTTGTGCAAACACTCAATGGTGGTGGACTCGACCATGCGTCCATAGTCTTCCTGTATATCACCGGGAGCTCCGTATGCAAGCATCCTCATAGCTTTGGTGCACTTATGGAGTGAGGAGAATCCAACTGTGCCGGTGCAATCCTTCTTGCAAATGAAATAGCTGTCGAACTCCCGGATGACATTAACAATCCTGAGGAAGAGCTTCCGGCGCATCCGATAACGGCGCCGAAATACTTTCTCGTCGTGCAGAGGAGCATCGGCGAAGTAGTCGGCGTAGAGCATGCAATAGCCCTCCATTCGATGCCTTTGTTTGCTCTTGCGGCGGCCCGGCGCCGAGCCACCTCGCCGAGGCTTGGCATTGTTCGCGAACAGGCCGGCTAGCGCGGCGAGGATCATGAGGTGTTCCTCGTCGGCGGTGTCGGCCTCGGCTTCCTCCTCCAACAGAGCCGCGAGCACCTCCTCGTCGTCCGAGTCCATGGCCGAACAGGCAAATCGCCGAACACCTTGCGGGCGTGGTGGGCGGGCAGCCGCCGGTACCCCGCCTGCGTGGTGGCCGTCGGAGGCGGGAAGGGCGGGATGGCGGCTGAAGCGACTCCGGCGGGGAAATGCCTTTTTTAGCGGCGGCGTAGCGGTCGTGAGCAGGTGGGCGGCGCCGGAATCGGAGTGGTGGCGAGGCGCGAGGGGCGAATCTGGCGAGGCAAAGGGCGAATCTCGGCTGACAGTGGTGCCCCACGTGCCGCTTTTCCTTCCGCCAGAGCCCCCAAGTGCCCCCAGCGTGCTGGGTTCGGCCTGGGATCGCCGGCCCAAAAAAAGGGCCCAACCGGCGGAAATCGACGTCCTAGGGGGGCGACTGGGGTGTTTTTTCGGCGCCGGCGATAAAAAAGTGGCCTGGGGGGCCTGTTGGGGCGCGGCTGGAGATGCTCTTACACCACAAGTGTGATGGTTATCAGCGTCCTTAGATAAAGTCTTGTCATTTTATTGCGAAAATAGATGCGCGTCACTCAGGTCTAGTGTATAGTTATATACCATGACTATTAATGAAATCAAAGACTATTGATACATTTGTCATCTCTGTTATAGTTCTCTGGCGATCTCTTTTAACGATGTGTTGGGCTAACTAATGATGATTGGGTGGTGGACTGTGGCAAGGTATGGCCATTGCATTTTGCATGTTGCGCCCATGAGCCGGTGTGTGCGCGAGCAGCGTCAGTATAAAACGCTGGCTTCCTCTGAATCAGACAACTAAGTTCAGAACTACAGAACCACTCGTTCCCCTGCTTGCTTCCCCGAAAATTCTCTACTGTTTACCCAAATAACTGCTCCAATTCTTGAGAGTTTGTGAAAAGTTCTGGTCTTGTTTTAGTTGATGGCTTCTGAATTTTGTATAGAGGGGCTGAACAGAGTTTCCAATTAGTAGTGTACTTCTCACTACCACTGCCAGTATCTCGTATTCTCGTTGAATTGATCTCGTCAAGGCACATGAACTGACTAATCTATCCATGCTAGTGATAATTCGCAGGAACATCTACTGTATTGTCGTGTAAGCCTTAAAACGGCAAACACAAGAACAGAACTGCATATCCTCATGGTAAACTGATCGATATAACACCGTGAAACATATACAAGGCGTTCATCAGTGCTTAGCTTAGCACAGTTTGACATGGGTTCTGATAGTAATAATATCAATGGATCATAACAATATAGAAGAAACACATGGCTAAACTTAAAAGCGAGATGGCAGATTGCTCATTACAAATCACAATTTGTTAACAAATCTCTTCAGATCGTCGTCATCCTCAGAGAAGTCGATTGATTTGAGTATATCCTCCCGTGCTCTGTCGCTCCTTGCTCGGACTGCGGCCCTCAGAGCAAAGAAGTTGTCATCGACCTCGACATATCCATTCTTGGCGTACTCGCTGCGCACCCATGCCTGGAATTTGGCGAAGTCCTCACCAATTTTATAGTAGGCACGCACACCGGCATAATATGCCACCTTCTCCTCGTCCATCGCCTCTTCTGGCGAAGGAATCAAGTCAGGGTTCTGGAGCTTCAGGGCCATGAAGTCAGACGGGGCATGATGGAGATTGACCACACGGCCAAGGATCCGAGCGACGTCCGCCTGCGGCAGCCTCTTCCCTGGACCAGATTTCACCCAACCAGCCTGCTGCACCGTGGAACAACAACCAATCGCCGGCGCTTTCCTTTTGGTGGTGCGCAGCTTCTCATCGTCTGCCGCCGCCTTCCGTTTGGTTGCGCACGGCTTCAGCGCGCGCTTGTCCATCCAAGCATGTTGGCATCGCTTCAGCGGGCGCTCCACGCCGGCGGCCAGCGCTTCCTTTGCCGGCCCAACTAGATCCATCGCCATGCTTCCGGCGATGCGGGAACCCTCCTCACCGGCGCGCTTCTCCACCGAAGCAGGCTGGCACTCCTCGCCGGCCGCTACCGCATCCTTGGACGGCCTCTTATCCGCCGCCATACTTCATGTGATGCGTGAACCCTCCTCACCGGCCA
Organism: Elymus sibiricus; assembly: GCA_039707655.1. Taxonomy (NCBI): domain Eukaryota; kingdom Viridiplantae; phylum Streptophyta; class Magnoliopsida; order Poales; family Poaceae; genus Elymus; species Elymus sibiricus. The sequence goes on from CM077665.1 coordinate 485,869,996, forward strand.
TTGGTCGGTTGATCTGATCTCCTGCGTCTCGCCTCACTCAACGCGCCGCGAGATTTGGAGGAGAGTTGACGAACCCTAGCTCTCGAATTGGGGAGAGAAACCGGCGTGGGCTGGAGATCAAAAAGGCAGAGCCTTTTCTTTGCGCGTGGGAGAGAAAGAGAGAGCTGTTGTCGGAGTCGGAGTTTTTTTTTTTTGAGAGAGAAATTACCACATGCCATTTAACAAACAAATTACATTAAATACATATGTGGTCATTCGATTCGATGAGACAAACACAGGGTGTAGTGTCTTGAATATCCATAAGCTCAATCTAGTCATCGCCAATCGCCAATCACCGTTCTCACCATGACACCATCGGAGAAAGACGTGAGCAATCTTCACACCCAGATCTCGAAAACCTCCATTGCAGACCACGTTGCTTTGTGAACCGATTAAACGGCCTACCGGAGGTGGCGGAACCGAGTCTTTGTGGCACGTCGGTCGGGAATCATCCCCAAGTCTACCAGATCTTGACAACGCTATCAAAATGAACGAAGAAGAACAACGCCGCCGCAAGCCACCATCCACATAGCACACTCCAAGACACCCACATACTCTGCACTAGCCAACGTTGTCGCCTGAAAAGACGCCAAGCATCAGCCACCACAACATAACATCGTCAAAAGCAAAGTCCAACGACACACAGAGGTTACCTGCTTCCTGGCACTGCCGATTGAAGCATCACCAGGGTGGGGAAGAAGCAGGGCCAAATTATTCCGACGCGGCGTTGATTCGACCACCATTGCAACGCCTTTGAGAAAAAACTAAGCCTTTCAATCTAGAAGCCGGAGCGAAGTTGTCGGGGTCCCCAGCCCCTCGGGCCACCAGAATGGCAGTCAAAGAGGCCGAGGACCCGCAGCCACGCCGGCGAAAAGAGGAGGCAGAGAAGATTGCCTCCGAGTCAGAGTTTGTCTCCAACTCTCCAAGCCTGAGGCCAGGCCTCCCGACAGTTTTTCATGTTTTTTTAGGGATTGACATTTTTTCATATAAACTTATCAACCCCTCATGTCACGGTCCAGCCCATGCCTAACGGGACCATCCTAATCCACGTGCGGGTCAGAGGACAAAGCGTGGAAGTCTGCTTTTTTCTATGTTTCCTTTTTCTATCTTTTTTTATTTTATTTTCCTAAAATTTTGAAAACTAAAATTTTATTTCTAAAATGTTTGCAAATTCAAAAAATATTTTTGAATTTCCAAAATATGGTAAATACGAAAAAATGTTTGTGAATTTTTAAAAAACATGAAACCAAAAATGTCCGCCACCCAAAAATGTTTCAAATTTTAAAAATAAATAGCAAACTAGTTTTTTTATGAATTAAAAAATACAAAAATGTTCGTGAATTATAAAGAATTGTTCTCCAACAAATTTAATTCTTGTTTTGGAAATTTATTTAAACTCAAAAGGATCTAATATTGCTCATTTGGGTATTTTCATACCATATTTAATGAGTGAGAATAAAATGACTTTCTTGGTTAGGGTGTTTGGATTTTAATTTGGATCTTGGCCACAATTAAATTTATAGACTAGAGATAAAACGAAATCTCTAAATGGGCCATTGTAAGGAATCTATTTGATTATTTGCAGTTAAACGCCACTTAATGTTTTTCTATTATCCAGATAATAAAACGGGGGGAGAGAATATGACTTCTCCATAAATAGCATTGCATAATATTTAACAATGCTCGTTTCAATATTTGGTTAGTTGAAGATCATTTGGGTGTCTATAAAACAATAAAATTATTTTAGTGAATTCACAATGCCTTAAACCATTTTTATTAAATAAAGACCTATTTATAAAAAAATGGCGAGGAAAATAATACTCCGAGACACAACATATTTTATTAATCTTGTGCATTTTTTTTGTATTTTATGAAGTGTTTCATATTTCAAAATATCAAAACTCATTTAATGCCTTATTGGAAAAGAATAAAAACGTATTAAACCCTAGGTCTACTGGGTCGAGCCCATCTCTCCCACTCTGTTGCGCTCGTGCGCGAGCAACAGTAGCGCAGTGCAGCCGAGCAACCCAGCCTTCTAGTCCAGTCGCCCGAACTATTATGTTCTAATCCACACCGTTGGTTCTAAGTCCAACTATCCAGAGTGACACGAACCGCTTCTCTCTCTCTCTCTCTCTCTCTCTCTCCTCGAGAAGACGCACCATGACCCATTGTTCATCTTCCCGGCTACCCCATCCCCTCCTCGATGTGCTTTAGGACGTCATAGTAGCCATTAATGCAAGCTCAAAAATGACGGCCACCACTGCATTACCAAACGCTAACCCCCCGTGCTCCCAAACCCATATACATAGAGCCGCGAGGTACGCGTTGGTACGCCTCTTGAAACACTCTCAGAGAAGGAACTCTCACTCACTGGAGAATTAGTAATTTCACTCCTTGGCCGATGCATTGTGCTGCAATCCGACCGGTGTATGTTTTTTTCTGTCCCTTGCGATTTAGCATTTATTCAGTGCATCGCATAATCACAGAAAAACCATTGTTTTAAATTGCTAATAACTAAATAACCGTGCGTTGAAATAAAAACATGTCATGTATGCAACTTGATTAGAATTTGATGTATTTTCATAAAATCCAACTTTCATCCACGATAGAATGTTTAAAATTGTTGTTTTTCATTAATTTTCATAAATACCATGCTAAAACGATTTATTTCATATCTAAATAATGGTAGCTTCAAGTTAAATAAACTCTATATGTAACTTGCTTAGAAAAACGCATAGGATAACATGCTGAGATTCACTTAATGTGTCGTGGTACGTCTCAAACATATCTACTTTTCCAAACACTTTTGATTTTGTTTTGAACTCTAATTTTCATGATTTGAATGAAACTAACCCAGACTAGCGTTGTTTTCAGCAGAACTACCATGGTATTGCTTTTGAGTGGAAATAAAAGTTCTCGGATTAAGCTAAAAAAGTACGGAGATTATTTTTGGAATATATAAAACATATTGGCGAAGAGAACTACTGGAGGGGGCCACCACAGAGCGACGCGCTCGCATGGTGCGCCTACCCCCTAGGGTGCGCCATGCAGGCTCGTGGGACCCTCAGACCTCTGGCTGACCTAATTCTAACTCCTTAAGTACCGTCTTGAGGAGAAAAATACCAAGGAGAAATTTTCATCGTGTTTTACGAGATGCAGCCACCGCCACCTCCTGTTTTACCTCGGGAGGGCTGATTCAGAGTCCGTTTGGGGCTCCGGAGAGGGGGATTCGTCGCCATCGTCATCATCAACCCTTCTCCACCAACAATTCCATGATGCTCACCACCGGAAGTGAGTATTTCCTTTGTTGGCTTGCTGGACGGTGATAGAGTTGGATGAGATTTGTTATTTAATCGAGTCAATTTCTTAGGGTTTGATCCCTAGTATCCACTATGTTATGAGATTGATGTTGCTATGACTTTGCTATGCTTAATGCTTGTCACTAGGGCGCGAGTGCGATGATTTCAGATCTGAACCTATTTTGTTTCTACGAATATGAGATTGTTTTAGATTATATCTTCCAAGTTATATGCACCTATATGTATTATGATCCGCAGACCCCTGATAACCCACAAGTGTACGGGGTTGTTTGTTGCCTTTTACATACATAAGAGTGTCAAACCCAACGAGGGGTTAAAGGTAGAATTAATGTTCTCTCAAGTTCTATCGACCACCAATACAACTCTACGCGCAAGAATGCTCACTTTATCTGGAACAAAAAATAAACTACTTTGCGGGAATAAAACTAAAAGTACTTTGTAGGTGTAATAGGATAGGTTTGTAAGATAATAAATAACAAGTAAATAAAAGTTAGGGAATGTTTAGATAAAGATTAATTATATTAGTTGTTTAGTAGAAAGATTTTTGAAGAACGATGAGAAACATTGTACATAGTCAATTGAATATAACATGTTGTATACTTATCATATGCAATGAGGAAGATGCATATGCTAACACACTTTCCGTACTTATCTTATGCACTTATGATTGGCGGTGCGGCAACGACGACGGTGCGGCAACGACGGCGCGGTGAGAGCGAGAGTGTGGAGGGGAGAGAGCAACATGGGCAGGGAAGAGGATAAGGGTAGAATAGCAGTAGCGCGGGGCGGCGAACCGCGCTACTGCTAAAGATTTAGCAGTAGCGCGGCAATTAAAGCCGCGCTGCCGTTAAGCGGGGCCGACCAGGTGGCACAGTGCGAGCGTACTTGCAGCGAGTATTTTCAAAACGCTTTACTGCTACACTATTTAGCAGTAGTGTGCTTGCACGACGCGCGCTGCTACTCTGCATAGTCGGGTGGGTAACCATACCAGCAGCGCCCTTTATTCTCCTGCGCTACTGCTAAGTCTGGAGCAGTTGCGTGTTCTATTGACACGCGCTACTACTAAGTAGCAGTAGCGCGTTCCTCTAAGCCGCGCTACTGTTAAATCTCCACCTATAGGCTTTTCCCTAGTAGTGTTACCATGGGTCATTCCCTGGCCTAAGTCAAGATGGCAATGGAGGAAGCGCCAGGCTCAGGAGGAGAGCCGCCCATGGACCGGCTCAAAGAGACACCCGTGGGCCAGGTCGTAGGAAAGGCCTGGAGGAGAAGTTTCCTAATCTAAGGAGAAAAAGATGAATATGAGTTAGATTATGATACGGGTGGGTGAATACGACCCGGACTCAACTGTACCCCTAGGGTCTTGACCTGTTATATGAAGGGAAGCCCTTGGGACGAAAAAGACTAAGCTACAACCTCTCGAGAGCTAGGCTAGCGATTCCGCACCCTTATAATCGAGATCATCATCAATATCAGTCAAGCAGGAAGTAGGTTTTTACCTCCATCGCGAGGGGCCTAACATGGGTAAACTCGTGTCTTTCGTTACCGATCAACCCCGTTCAAGCAACCACCTAGTTATGATGGCTCCTAGATTTAGTCCTTTCACGAGGACATCTGTCGTGACAAAACCACGACAAATAAGTTAGTGATTGAGCCCGTATTTCGTACGAGGACCACTGGCGCTATCTATAAAATGTGTGGTTTCCTTCAGATGTGGCGACTGCTGTCCAAGCGGCCGGATAGAACGGTGGTGGATCGGCTGACTAGGAGATTCAAGGAATTGGCGACCCGCCTGCTGATGGTCACCTATCCCCCTTGAGGGCGTATCTTGTATCTTTTATCCTTTTCTTGTTCGTACTTATGTGATGTTGTGCCGACAGTGTTCTCCGTTGGTTCTTTCGTGAACTTTCGTTAGTGCGGCTGGTTGTATTGATGTTGCTTTATCTGTAAAAGGTGGGGCGTGGAGCCTTTTTCGGTAGTGTTTAGATTTATTTTCTTTGTAATTATGGGTTGTGAACTGGAACAACACATGCAAGTTCTATTTTGAGCTTGGATTCCATGCCTCAAACTGGTTCAAAGAATGATGTAGACACAAATGTACTATTTAAGTGAAAGTGTCTTTATTTTTTGCCATCTTCAAAGTATTGTTCACACTACTAAAGCCTTCATCTGCACATATATATGGGTCTAAAACTCTAAATTGAAACCTTGCACCATTTGACCAAGAGTTGTTTCAAGGTGTAAACTACGAGAGATAGTAAAATTTTGCTTCAAGTACCAGAGCCTAAGTGATTGCTAAAACCTAATTTTACCAAGAAAGTCAAATTGTTTCAATGACTACGGTTGTGAATTGGAGCCTTGCGTCATTTGGCGCAACGGGTAATCTAGTAACTATTACAGATGCTTGCATAAGGTGGATGGAAGAGTTAACTCAGGACTGAAAAAGGGCAAGGCAAGGCGCGCGACCCACTCTACTATTGAATTACTGTGCAAGGCATTCATCAGTGCTTAGCTTAGCACAGCTGATATGTATCACAGTAATATATCGATGGATCAGAAGCTAGTACTGTATAACAACAAAGGTGAAAATGCAAGTTTCTAATTACTTGTCAGAAGGTGGTACATAAATATTGAAGGTGTCTCAAAGTGCCAATAAAACTGCATCATATATAAAGAACATAAACCACACCATCATGTCAAACAAAGGGATGCAATAAGGAATCCATCAGTGCGTAGCTTAGGCAGGTGAAAATGTTTCGTTTTGATAATGGAACTGGAACTTCACACTTTACACTACCCAGAAGTCTAAGAAACAATAGAGAAGAATCTGCAAGTCTGCATCCTCCACACCTAGAGGACAGATCAAGTCCTTGAATGCACCCAAACAGACGATGAATGAAGAATAACAAAAGGCAAAACCAATTAATGTAAGGTTGCAAGCGCATAACACCATTGACCAAGTAGGGCCGGCTATTTTAGGCATTTGTATCAGAGGAAGCACGTAACATCAGATTTTGCAAGGTTTAGAACGCTCAACTCTGTGACAACTTGGAAATGTAATGAAATACTAAATCTTGGTAGCTGCAGGAAAACACACACTTTGGCAATGTAACTACAAAAGCACATCCTCACGACAAACGACAAACTGATCTATATAACACAGTGAATGATTATACGAGGCGTTCGTCAGTGCTTAGCTTAGCACAGTTTGACATGGATCACGGTAACAATATCAATGGATCATAACAATATAGAAGAAACACATGGCTAAACTTAAAACCGAGATGGCAGATTGCTCATTACAAATCACAATTTGTTAACAAATCTCTTCAGATCGTCGTCATCGTCAGAGAAGTCGATTGATTTGAGTATATCCTCCCGTTCTCTGTCGCACCTTGCTCGGACTGCGGCCCTCAGAGCAAAGAAGTTGTCATCGACCTCGACATATCCATTCTTGGCGTACTCGCTGCGCACCCATGCCTGGAATTTGGCGAAGTCCTCACCAATTTTATAGTAGGCACGCACACCGGCATAATATGCCACCTTCTCCTCATCCATCTCCTCTTCTGGCGAAGGAATCAAGTCAGGGTTCTGGAGCTTCAGAGCCATGAAGTCAGACGGGCCATCAAGATTGATCACACGGCCAAGGATCCGAGCGACGTCCGCCTGCGGCAGCCTCTTCCCTGGACCAGATTTCACCCAACCAGCCTGCTGCACCGTGGAACAAGAACCAATCGCCGGCGCTTTCCTTTTGGTGGTGCGCAGCTTCTCATCGTCTGTCGCCGCCTTCCTTTTGGTGGCGCACGGCTTCAGCGCGCGCTTCTCCATCCAAGCATGTTGGCGCGCCCTCTCACCCGTCGACATGCTTCCGGTGATGCGGGAACCCTCCTCACCGGCCATTGGTCGATTGATCTGATGTCCTGCGCCTCGCCTCACTCACCAGCCGCGAGGTTTGGGGGATAATTCTGGCTGGAGCCCTGGCTCTCGAATTCTGGGAGGAGAAGGAACCGGCGTAGCCTGGAGATTATATACAGGCAGATGCTTTCTTAGCGCGTCTGATTAAGAGCGCGAGTGCAGTTCAACTCGGAGTCGGAAGAGTCCTTTTTGAGTTGCTTCGACCAACCCCCGCCTCGGAGTCGGAGTTCCTCCATAGGCCGCGCTCCCAAACCCAATTTGCCAGGCTTCGTTCGACCGGCCCAAATTTCGGTCAGCCCCGTATTCGGCCTCCTTTCCCCCGGCTGGGTCAACACGTGGCGTCTTCCCTTCTTTCGCCACTCAAGTCATCGACTCCAAGGCGACATCCGCCTAGCCTCGTCTACTCAGGTCTCGCGTGTACCTAGCACTGCTACCTTGCCGCCTCTCGCTGTATGGCCGTCGGGATTGCGGCAAGTTGCCTGTGAAGTTCCAGTTTCTGGCGTTCGCAGCTCTCCATCGGCCAGTTACAGTGCGTGGTCGTCAGGGTTACGGCATTCTCAGCGTCACCGTCTCTGGCTCGTCCCATCATTGGCTTCCACCACCGTGTTCAATAAAAAAAAAGTTTGGAAGAAAAAAGGGTGTTCACCGGTGGTAGCAAAAAACAAAAACAGTCCCAGCAAAAAATGTATCACCGTCCAACGATCGCAACAAAAGAATCTCGCTAGATCCAACAATTTTTTACCCGTTGTAGCAAAAATAAAAGTCGTGCTGGTAAAACAACTCGATGATCATCTATTGGTCATGTGTGGATGTGGATTTTCCCCAGTCGGTTCCAACAAAAAAAAAACCTCGCCGATTGCAACACCGGAGCCCGCCGTCTCCACCGCCGGTAGCTGTTGGTTGCAGCTTTTCACAAGTCGGTACCAGCAAAAAAAATCACCGGTTCCAGCTCCGGAGGCCGTTGTCTCCATCACCGCCTGTAGATTGGTGTCGGTCGCAACACTTCATGGCCGTTGCTGCTACCACACCACATCGTCCGTCACAACCATCCATGGTCGTCCCCCCCTCCCCCCCCCCCCCCCCCCCCCCCCCCCCGATTTTATTTTGCATGGTCCACCACACCCCCACTCCCGTCATTGCACCATCGCTCACCACATTGCCCAGACGTAGCCGTGGCGAGGGAGGAGCAGCGCGAGTGTCGCGGCCATGAGAAGGTAGGAGCCGCACGGGCACCGCACCTCACCATATGCGGGCAGGGCACCCCTGTTTTTTTCTTGTTTTGCTTACATTTTTTCTTCTATAAAATTGTTTACGATTTATAAATAATTCTAATGGTCCGGATTTAAAAATAAAATTTCAGAAAATGTTCACGAGTTTAAAAATTTGTTCTTGGATTTGAAAAAGATTCGCGGGTTTGAAAAATGTTCTTGAATTCAAAAATAAATATGAAAATTGAAAACAATGTTCACGATTTCGCAAAATGTTCCTGGATTATATTTTTTTAACAAGTTAGAAAAATATTCACGAAATTGTTCTAAATGTTTTAAAATTTCAAATTTATTTACAGATTCGAAAATGTTCATTATCTAAAAACAAATGTTCATAATTTCAAAAAATGATAACAAATTTGAAATAGATGTTCATAAATAAAAAATAAAAAAATAAAATGAAAAAAATAAAAGAAAAATGAAACATGAAAAAAGAAAAGAGAAAGGAAAGAACGAAAATGAAAATGCAGAAGAAAAAAGGAAAGAAAAAACACACAAAAAAATAGAAAATACAGTCTGGAAAGGTTCTAGAAAAAGCTAATTGAGCCATCCCAAAAAATGTACGTGCGGGGAGCTGGGCGGTGCACGCGTGCGATAACCAGCGACCCGCGCACCAAATAGGATCGGCCGAGGAGGTGCTCCCGTCGACAGGCGGGTGGGAAGCTTCTGTGTTTGGCTGAGTAAATGATGATTGCGCGATGGGCAGTGGCAAGGTGTGCCAATTACATGTTGCGTTGGCCCATGAGCTGGTGTGTGTGCGAGCAGCGACCGTATATACAGTTGGCTTCCTTCCTCCGTATCTGAATCTGACAATGATGAACGTGGTTCAGAACTCCACAACCACTTCTTCCCCTGCTTTCTTTCCCCCAGATCTCTGTTGTTTAAGCAAATGACTACCTCCAATATTGAGAGTTTGTGGTAAATTACATAACACGATCTAGCTCATATCAGTGCTCTGGAAGTTAGTAGATTCTCAAGCTAAAATTATAAGGAAAGCAAGGGAAGTTTTCTGGTCTTGTTCTGAATTCTTTTCTATAGAGGGTCTGAGTAGAGTTTTCAATTAACGTGGTTCTCAGTACCACGGCCAGTAGCTCGGCGAATTTATCCCGTGGAACTGGTCAATTTATTCACGTTAACGATGACATCCTTAAAACTGTAAGCACAAATTTCTGCAACTTAAGAACAGAACCGCATCCCCATGGCAAATCTGATGGATGTAACACAGCAAATCATTATAAAAAACGTTTATCAGTGCTTAGCTTAGCACGGTTGAACATGGATCACGGTTACCATCATGTAAGAACCACATGGCTAAACTTAAAACTCGCGGTCACAGATTGGAATTTTTGTCGAAAGAGACCCTTTGCCGAATCGAATTGCTAGAAAGGACCCCCTGCGACACAGATTGACAAAAAGGACCCCCCGTCAGCTGGCGGCAGGCGCGCCAGGTGACACGTGTCACCTGCCGCCACGGGCCGAGGCGGCCGGCACCTGCCGGCAATCCTCGCGGCGGCCGCCCGGGATTCCGTTCCCGCCTGCGCCCGCGACGGAACGGCAACAGGACGACGGGCCCTGCCGCCACCTCGCCAGGCGGGAGGCCCTGTCCGCGTGCGCGCGCCGAAAGCCGCATCTGACGGCTCTGATTGCGACGTGACAGCGCTGATTTTTAGGCTGCCAGTATACGTTATTCCCTGCGTGTTTCCCGCCTAAAACTTCGTCTGTTCGCGCCTTATTTTCCCGCCTCCACGTCCGTCTGTTGCTGCGGCGGACGCGCGCGTGTTTTATTTTCTTCTACCGACAACACAGTGCTCCTCCTCTTTATATACGAGATGACGTTGCTTGCTCTCTCACGCACTTCAAAACACCAACGCGCTAGTCATTATGAGTTTGCATTGCTCGGATCAAAGCATTAGGCCTAAGAAAATAAAGAGTGCAACTTTGCCTCGGGGAGTGGAAGTACTTCGTTGTTGGTGTGGCGATCTCTGCAAGGTGAAGGAGGTGACGGATTTTTCAGATTGGTTGGGCATGAAGTTTTTCATGTGCGCCAATTATGAGGAAGATCCACCCGTTGCTATTTCACCGTACATCAGGCCTCCGGTATGTTTCAGTCACCAAGAATAAACACGCTGTTGATATTATTGTTGATTTGATATTTATTTTTCTATTTTTGTTGTAGTCTCCTCCGGTATGTTTCAGTCACCAAAAATATATGTTGTCCAAATTCCGGCTCTAACTCAACCTAGACATTTAACAGAAGTCCTAATTATGACTTAATGACCAAAAAGACATCTTGCATGTCAAAAAATATAGTACTACTAGACACAGCTAACATTGATCTATAACATCTTCAACATACTGGTCTCACAAATATTACTATAAATGCAAAATATCGCATATGAAAATAACCTCTAAGCAGTAAACATGGCATAGCTAATGTCGGGCTACAAAGCTAATTAATTTCCAACGTGCATGCACAAGAAAAATCATGTACTGCAAAGATCATACCTTGATCTTCAACTTAGTAGTTCACTTCACACAGCAAATCGTACTCCTAAAGCTCCAAATTACTCCATGAAGTGACGAAATGCTGCCTATAACAACAGATAATACACACTTAGACACAAATCAAACGGAGGAAAAATGTTATGCATGCGAACACAACCAACAAAAATGGACAGCTCTTACCTTGATATATCGTTTCGTCAACTACAACATCTTCAAAATCCAAATCTAAACCTTCCTAAATCAGAAAGATAAGAGAGCAGGAGAGGCAGAGTGTGTGTGCGTGAGAGAGCGAGAGAGCAGGCAGAGTGTGTGTGAGATAGAGCAGCAGCAACAGCATCATTTATAAGAAGAATAGGAGCACTGTAGTGTCGGCAGAACACGTTAAAACCGACTGTCGCGTCCGCCGCAGCAACAGCACCGCTGTCTCTCGGGTAGCAGCAGCAGCATCGTTTTTTCAGAAAGCAGCAGGAGCAGCATCTCCTTTTTAAGAAAGCAGCGGCAGCATCTTGCCTCGAAATCAGCGCCGTCACTCGTCGTTTTCAGCGCCGTCAGGCACTGCTTTCGGCGCCAGCAGTGTACAGGGCTGCCGCCTGGAGTGATGGCGGCAGGGCCCGCCGTCATGTTGCCGTTCCGTCGCGGGCGCAGGCGGGAACGGAATCCCGGGCGGCCGCCGCGAGGATTGGCGGCAGGTGCCGGCCGCCTCGACCCGTGGCGGCAGGTGACACGTGTCACCTGGCACGCTTGCCGCCAGCTGACGGGGGGTCCTTTTGTCAATCTATGTCGCAGGGGGTCCTTTCTAGCAATTCGATTCGGCAGAGGGTCTCTTTCGACAAAAATTCCACAGATAGCTCATCACAGATAACATGGATTCAGTGCCATCTGGTCGTAACAAGTTTCTTCAGATCGTCGTCTTCGTCACAAAAGTTGATTGTTTTGAGCGCATAATCAACTTAAAACTCGCGGTCACAGATTGTTTTGAACCCTTTCTCTGTCCGTGAGTGCTTGGATCTGGGCCCTCTTAGCGAGGAAGTCCTCATCGACCTCGACATAGCCATTCTTGGCGTACTCACTGCGTATCCAGGCCTGGAATTTGGAAAATTCCTCTGAAATTCTGTAGAACGCGCGTACAGCAGCATAATATTCCACTTTCTGTGAATCCATCTCCTCTTCGGGCGAAAGAATCAAGTCAGGGTTTTGGAGCTTGAGAGCCTTGAAGTCGGAAGGGGCACGATCGACATGGATCACATGGTCAAGGATCAGAGCGACCTCCTCATGCGGCAGCCGCTGTTGAATATATGAGCAAATTACTACAAGATTTAATCCGAATAAGCAGTAAATAAACCATGACAACAATAGTATAGACTAAACTAATCATGCAGACTAGCATAGTAAACAAATAGATTGAATCTACGGCACAAACTAGACACAGAAATTCTAGCATGATCTCAGACAGGGAGGACAAGATTGCATACGGTGCGGCGGGAGTAGAACCGCCAGCGGTGATGTTCTGGGCCATGTCGTTGATGAAGAGGTTGCCGGGGTCGGGGAAGAAGTTGTCGTTGGCGAAGTCGTCACAACCAGCATTCACGCGAGTGCACTCCCCAAAAACCTGATCGCCCCTCTCCTGTACAGGATCTCGAGAGGCGGGGTTCCGGAGGTCTGCTGTCCCTTCTCGCGGTGCACGCCGGAAGGAGGGATGGAGAAGACTCGGATGGCGACGCAATGATCTGGAACGGTGCGAAACCATAGGTTGTGGCGGCGGCTAGGGTTGGCAGGGACCTCGCGTATATATATGCGCGGCAGGACGGGGCGACGTGGACTGGACCCACGTCCGAGTCGGTTACAGCCCATGGTCTGACGTCTCAGATCGTGGCGCGTCTGTTACGGACTCTCCGTTCCTGATCGGCAAAAATAATCGCGTAGGTATAAGCTCAGCTCGGCTCGGCTCAATCCCGCAACCCGCGGCGCGTCATGACGAGGCGTGGCGTGGCAAGGCGAGCGAGGAGGAGGAGTGCGCGAGGGCCTCTTCTCTTCTCACTCTCTTACATGTGCTAGAAGAGCTCACCTTATAAGGTGGTGCAACTCTCTCCCAACTAGCTGTATGGGACTAAACATTAGTCCCACTCACACCACACACATAGCCATGCAAGAATGGGCCATGAGAATTTCAGATTTTAGTTGGACTTTGGGCCAAAGGCCTACTAGCAAAAATTCAACAATCCCCCACAAAGTCTCATTGGCACATATCATCATTTGTTCCAAAACATTGTTTATATACCGGTGCTTAATGGAGACTGTTAAGTTGAACTTCCATTTAGAATTTTACGCTACACTAGATCACAACTTGAATAGTGGACTATGCCTTTAACTACAAGTTTTCTGCGAGACTAGTTTCACACAAATCCTTAACCGATACTGGGCTGCCGCAAGGCTTCCCCGCGGGTGGAGCGTATACGTCATACTCCAAGGCCTTTCATGAATTTATTAGAGAACATCCTATTCTCATAGACTGCGACGTTTAACAGTCAAATTCATATAGGTGTGTTCCTCAGGAGATGCTCTGCAGGACAACATCTCTGCTTACCCAAATAAGCCACTTGGAACACATTAAGATAAATATCAACCTGCCATGCAGATTATGAGAGTATTGCATCTTCACGGAGTGGGATTGCAAATATCGGGATACTCTCCTTCCAGCTGCCCAACAGCTTGTCTCCCGCTTCTACTTCATGGGATCTCCGACCACATAGGGTGGGTTACCACTGCGGACAACTCATACGGTGGGTCTCAAACCCATCTCCATCGATGCATTATCTATCACATTACGTGATAAACCCTTTGTGAAGGGATCTGCCAAGTTTTTAGACGTTTGGATATAGTCCAACGCAATAACTCCGGAGTTCTTCATTTTTGTGACAGATTTCAATCTCCTCTTCACATGCCTTGAGGACTTCATATTATCCTTAGAACTGTTTATCTTAATGATTACAGTTTGATTATCACAGTTCATCAGGATAGCGGGTATTGCTTTCTCAACCATAGGTAAGTCCATCAAGAGCTGACGAAGCCACTCTACTTCAACAGTGGCCGTGTCTAATGCTGTGAGTTTTGCTTCCATAGTTGACCTCGTTAAGATGGTCTGCTTGCAAGACTTCCAGGAAACAACGCCACCACCAAGTGTAAAAACATAACCACTTGTGGCCTTAATCTCATCAGCATCAGATATCCAGTTTGAGTCACTATAACCCTCCAGTACCCTTGGGTACCCAGTATAGTGAATCCCATAGCTCGCAGTGCCTTTCAAATAGCGCAAAACTCTCTCAAGCGCATGACAATGATCATCTCCCGGGTTTGATACAAACCGGCTTAGTTTGCTCACAGCAAACGAGATGTCAGGCCTCGTGGCACTCGCCAAGTACATAAGCGAGCCAATAATCTGAGAATACCTCAGTTGATCTCTAGCAATTCGTCGATTCTTTCGAAGCAACACACTAGCATCATATGAAGTTGGAGAAGGCTTGCAGTCGCTATACCCAAAACGACTCAAGACCTTTTCCACATAGTGAGATTGAAGCAGTGTAATCCCACCATTCTCATCTCTCAGCAGCTTGATGTTCAGAATAACATCAGCTACTCCTAGATCCTTCATCTCAAAATAGCGAGATAAGAAATCCTTAACCTCCTTGATTAGATCAAGGTTGGTTCCAAAGATCAGTATGTCATCGACATACAGACAGAGAATAACTCCTTCGCCCCCACCATGGCGATAGTATACACAATTGTCAGCTTCGTTTACAACAAAGCCTGCAGCAGTTAATGTTCTTTCGAACTTCTCATGCCACTGCTTAGGAGCTTGCTTAAGGCCATATAAAGACTTCAATAACTTGCACACTTTTCCTTCCTGACCAGGTACTATAAAACCATCAGGCTGATCTATGTAAATTTCCTCATCCAACTCTCCATTGAGGAAAGCCGTCTTAACGTCCATTTGATGAATGAGAAGACCATGTGAGGCAGCCAGTGATAGTAGCACCCGAATAGTGGTCAGTCTAGCCACATGTGAGTAAGTATCAAAGAAGTCTTCACCTTCTTTCTGGGTATAACCCTTGGCCACAAGCCGTGCCTTGTACTTTTCAATTGTACCATCAGGTCTAAGCTTTTTCTTGAACACCCACTTACATCCCACGGGTTTGCACCCATAAGGACGATCAGTGACTTCCCAAGTTCCATTAGCTAAGATGGAGTCCATCTCGCTACGGACAGCTTCCTTCCAGTAGTCAGCATCAGAAGACGCATAGGCTTCTGAAAGAGTCCTGGGTGTGTCATCCACGAGGTACACAATGAAATCATCACCAAAAGACTTTGCAGTCCTTTGTCTCTTACTCCTTACAGGAGTTTCATTGTCATCCTCCTCGGGATTCTCAACGTGTTCCATCGCAATGGTGGGTTCAGGAATTACAGAAAATTCCTGAATAGATAGAGTAGGTATCTCCTGATTTGATGAGTTAGGCATATCCTTCATAGGAAATATGTCCTCAAAGAAATTCGCATCATTTGACTCCATAATCGTACCAACATGCATGTCGGGTACCTCAGATTTTATTATCAAAAATCTATAGCCAATGCTATGAAAAGCATAGCCCGGAAGAACACAATCCACGGTTTTTGGTCCAAGCTTACGCTTCTTGGGAATTGGTATATTGACTTTCGCCAAACAACCCCAAGTACGTAGATAAGAGAGTTTCAACCTTTTCCTTTCCCATTCCTCAAATGGAGTAATGGTTTTATGCTTTGTGGGAACTTGGTTTAGGACATGACATGCAGTCATTAGCGCCTCCCCCACCATGCCTTGGAAAGACCCGATGTGTCTAACATGGAGTTAACCAAATCAGTTAGAGTTCGGTTCTTCCTTTCGGCCACCCCATTTGACTGAGGTGAGTAGGGAGGCGTCCTCTCATGGATTATACCATGTTCTGTACAAAACGAATCAAATTCATTGGAAAAATACTCTCCACCACAATCAGACCTAAGCCGTTTAATTTTCCGATCAAGTTGGTTCTCAGCTTCAGCTTCATAGTTTTTGAAGAAGTTTAAAGCCTCATCTTTTGATTTCAGAAGATACACATAACAATATCTAGTGGAGTCATCAATCAACGTCATGAAATATTTCTTTCCACCTTTTGTCAACACACCATTCATCTCATAAAGATTAGAATGGATAAGCTCTAGTGGCGCCAAGTCTCTCGCATCTACAGTCTTATGGGACTTGCGAGGTTGCTTAGCTTGCACACACACTTGGCACTTGGAGCCCTTGACAGTAGTGAATTTCGGAATTAAACTCATATTGGCTAGCCGCGTCATGCAACCAAAGTTAATATGACAAAGTCGCGAATGCCAAATATTAGACTCATTATCGTGGCAAACATTATTAATAACTTTAGTGCAAATATCTGACAAAGACAGGCGGAACAAGCCTCCGCACTCATATCCTTTTCCAACAAATTGTCCATACTTAGAAATAACAACTTTATTGGACTCGAAAACCAACTTAAAACCATCTCGACACAAACGGGAACCGCTGACGAGATTTTTATTGATGGAGGGAACATGATGAACGTTCTTCAGACGCACGATCTTCCCCGAAGTAAACTTCAGATCGACCGTACCGACCCCTCGAATAGTGGCATGTGACCCATTCCCCATCAGCACGGGAGAAGTCCCTGTGACCTGGTAAGAAGAAAACATAGAGGCATCAGCACAAACATGTACATTAGCACCGGTGTCAATTAACCAATCAGGAAAATGACAAACTGTAAGGATGGTAGGAAAAATACCGTACCCAGAATCCTTCATATCAGTATCACCGATGACAACATTAGCGGACTTGCCGCTCTTCTCATGTTCATGCTCCTCATAGCGGTTAGGACATCTCGGAGCCCAGTGATTAGGATCACCGCAGACATGGCATAGTCCCTTCCCCTTCTTATGAGAATTCTTCTTGAAGTTGGTAGATTGTGATGGCTTGTTCTTTGCAACAAACTTGCCTTTGCCCTGAGATTTGTTCTTGTTGTTTTGGGGCTTGTTGAGATGGAAGTTCTTCTTCTGCACCATGTGGGCACTAGAAGGTCCCTCAGCAGCTCGATCACATGTGTCTTTTGCTCTCGCCTTCTCTTCAACATCAAGAGTTCCAATGAGATCCGAAACGGAAAACTCCTGTCTCTTGTGTTTCAGAGAAGTAGCAAAATTATTCCACGAAGGTGGATGCTTGGCAATGATGCCTCCGGCCACAAACTTGTCCGGCAACACACACTTGAAGTACTCAAGCTCCTTCGCGAGAGACTGTATCTCATGAGCTTGTTGAACAATAGAGCGCTCATCAGTCATCTTGTAGTCATAGAATTGCTCCATGATGTACAACTCGCTGCCAGCGTCCGAGGCCCTAAACTTGGCCTCGAGCGCAACCCACATGTCATTGCCGTTGTCAAACGACATATACGAATCCACAATGGAATCGTCAAGAACACTCAGAAGGGCGCCCTTGAAGAGGGTATCGATCTTCTCAAAAGCTTCCTCTTGTGCAGGATTAAGATCGCCCTCGGGCTTCCCCTTGGTGGCGTCATAGCAGTACATGGTCTGAAACCAGTAGACTGCTCTCGTGCGCCACCTCTTATATTGCACCCCCTTGAAGGTGGGCGGCTTTAGATGCGCAGCAAAACCACTTGGAGTAAATTGCCTATAATCAGGATTTTGGATTGTTGAATATATGAGCAAATTACTACAAGATTTAATCCGAATAAGCAATAAATAAATCATGACAGTAATAGTATAGACTAAACTAATCATGCAGACTAGCATAGTAAACAAATAGATTGAATCTACGACACAAACTAGACACAGAAATTCTAGCATGATCTCAAAAAGGGAGGACAAGATTGCATACGGTGCAGCGGGAGTAGAACCGCCAGCGGTGATGTTCTGGGCCATGTCGTTGATGAAGAAGTTGCCGAGGTCGGGGAAGAAGTTGTGGTTGGCGAAGTCGTCATAGCCAGCAGTCGCGCGAGTGCGCTCCCCAAAAACCTGATCGCCCCTCTCCCGTACAGGATCTCGAGAGGCAGGGTTCCGGAGGCCTGCTGTCCCTTCTCTCGGTGCACGCCGGAAGGAGGGATGGAGAAGACTCGGATGGCGGCGCAATGATCTGGAACGGTGCTAAACCATAGGTTGTGGCGGGGCTAGGGTTGGCAGGGACCTTGCGTATATATATGTGCGGCAGGGCGGAGCGACGTGGACTGGACCCACGTCCTAGTCGGTTACAGCCCACGATCCGACGTCTCAGATCGTGGCGCGTCTGTTACGGACTCTCCGTTCCTGATCGGCAAAAATAAGCACGTAGGTATAATCTCGGCTCGGCTCAATCCTGCAACCCGCGGCGCGTCATGACGAGGCGTGGCATGGCGAGGCGAGCGAGGAGGAGGAGTGCGCGAGGGCCTCTTCTCTTCTCACTCTCTTACATGTGCCAGAAGAGCTCACCTTATAAGGTGATGCAACTCTCTCCCAACTAGCAGCATGGGACTAAACATTAGTCCCACTCACACCACACACACAGCCATGCAAGAATGGGCCATGAGAATTTCAGATTTTAGTTGGGCTTTGGGCCAAAGGCCTACTAGCAAAAATCCAACAGCCGCATCATTTTTCTCCCTGGAACAAACTTCGCATTGCCAGCTTCCTGCGCCGAGGAACAACCGATCGCCGGCTTCCTTTTGGTGGTGCACAGTTCTTGTCGTCAGACTCCGCCTTCCTTTTGTTGCTGCACGGCTTCAGCGCGCGCTTATCCAGTGAACCATGTTGGCATCTCTTCAGCGGGCGCTCCTCGCCGGCGGCCACCGCATGCTTGGCCGCCCTCTCACCAGTCGACATGATTCTGGTGATGCGCGAACCCTCCTCACCGGGGTTGATCAGATCTCCCACGCCTCGCACCTCACTCACCACGCAGTGTGATTGGGGGATAATTGTGAGCCTTTTCTTGGTGCTGTTGGTGGAGTTAGACTCGGAGCTGCTGCGGTCGAAGCCCGGTCAGAGTTGGAGTTCCTCGACTGGCCGGGCCTCCAAAGCCACTAGTAGGTAAACGGACTTTTCGTTAAAAAGCGTTCTAAAAAGGATTTCCAGGTTCCCCATCTCTGCTAGCCAAGTAATGAATGGACGAGGCAGTGGTGGTGATGGCGTGTTGAAATAAGGTCTTTTCAATCTCTCCCTGTTTCGATGACATCCAGTCCGGCATCGACTAAGGGCCTGTGAGAGTTTGTGTCCTCAAATATGTTGGTTCCCTTCAGATCTTGGTTGTTTGAGTGTCTTAAGGAAAGCTATTTGCTGACTACTAGTGGTTAGGGTGCGCCTATCACGTGCTGCCTGAACCGTAGCTCGGCGGTGCCAGGTGCGAAAGCGCCCATTTCAGTTAGTTTGTTGATTTTTGTTAGCACATACACATGCTAGATATCAAAATTATGAACTTAATTACAAATTCATCTGAAATTCAAAAATCACTGATATATTGGACGTAATAGGTAAATGAGTTGAAATTCTAGGCTCTAGATTGGGCTACAAAATCAAACATGACATTGAGGGAAATCACAAAAGCTTTAAGCAAAGGCTTGTAGCCAAATGGTTCATAAGAGCATCTACAGCCGGACTCGCCGGGAAACCCAACGGTTCGACCGGCGCCTCGACCGTCGGCGCGGTGTGAACGTCGCGTGGCGCCGCTCCGGCTCCCCGCCCGAGGTCGGGGCCGGCTATTTAAGCCGGCGGACGCCTCCCCTCCCCCCAGCCCTAACACATCCGCCTCCTCCCTCTCTCCGCCGTCACCCGAGCCCTTTCGCCTCCTCTCGCCGTTCCCTATCCGTCAGGATGGTCCACCGGCTCATCACCACCTACGCACAGCTAACATCGAAGCGGCGCCGGCAAATCAAGGAGTACCACGCTCGCCGCGCCGCCCGCATCGCTGCGGGTCTCCCTCTGGACTCGCCGGAGAGGGAGGAGGAGGTGGAGGAGGAGGAGCTGCCGGAGGCAATGAAGGAGGATGAGCCGGAGCAGGAGGCTCCCGGCTTGACCGAGGTGGCGGAGCAGCAGGCCATCCTCGAGTCCATCCGGGATGAGGCCGAGGTGGAGGCCAACCGCCGCCTCATCCGGCAGAGGCAGGCGGAGGCGGACGCCCTCTTCGACGAGCTGGAGGCCGGGATCGAGGCCGAGGAAGCCACAGCGGAGGGGGCAGCACCGCCGGAGGGGGCGGAGATGCGGCTGGCGCACATCTATCTGCCGGAGGGCACGGAGATTATCGATCTCTCCGTCAAGAGTAGATAGCTCTTTACGTAGTACGTAGGTTTTATTTAGTTCCATGCTTTTGTATGGATTTGAGGAAGAGATATGAGATGTCCGGATGTGGAATGCATTATTTGAGGAGTGCGCGTCCGTGGGCGTTTCAGGGACCGGATTTGCAAGGTCCGGCTATAGATGTTCTAACAAAGACAGAAGAAATTGGTCATGATGACATCTTCATTTTTCGCAGGTATGGACTAAGGAATTATCAAACAAGACGGGTGTTGGAGAAGAAAGTGCAGCACGAAGACGAGTTGCTTAACCTGATCAAGCAAAACATCCTCCAGACAATCCTCTCCTTTCATTGGACTACTGACACCCAAAATTCACCTGAACCTGAACCTGATTAACCTAGTCATTTATCTTCTTTTCCTCCTGGAAGGACCTTTGTATTTGTTCTACTCCTGCTCAATATATAGGCAGATGATCTGTGAATGCCAGTTAGTCAAAAACCAAATTTTGCCATGACATTTTTGTTCTCATTATGCAATGTCTTTTTATGTTGACTTAATTAAGAATGCTTTACATAGCCAACTAATGTTTTTATGTCATGAAAGAAAGTAACATATGGCATGTTGTATACGTAATTCAAATTATGAACTAGGACAAGCGTTGAGATAATGGCACCTTAAGCCTTGGGCAAGTGATTAGTTAATAGAAGGGAGTGTCTAAAACTCATCTAGATGAGATATAATTTTGTCTCATTCACCTGACATATGATGACATTAGAGCATCTCTAGCCGTTGCCCCCCCCCCAGGGGGCAGAAATAGCGCCGCCTGGGGCCGAGCCGGCGCTAAAATCGGCCTGGGGGGGGCTCATTTTCCCAGTCGAACCCCTGGGGTCGCCCCCCAACCGCCGCTTTCGGCCCATTATCGGCGTAGAATCGGCCCAAATTCGGCCCAGATTCAGCGCTATTTCGGCTTTAAAATCAACAAAATCGGCGCTCTTTCGGCATAAATTCAACAAAATCGGCGCTCTTTCAGCATAAATTCAACAAAAAACTGAATGTTTCGTACAAAAGTTTATCATAGAAATTAATACAAAATCAAATAGTTCAATGAAGCAAGTTCAAACATAAATTAAAACAAATCGAGCTAGGCGTTGCCCTTGAGCCTCCATAGGTGCTCCACCAGATCGTCTTGCAGTTCTTGATGCACTTGTGGGTCTCGGATCTCCTGGCGCATATTGAGGTAGGCAGTCCATGTTGCTGGTACCTGGTGATCAACAACTGCAAGAGGTCCCATCCTGTGATATGGTTCAGGATCAAACACTGGCTCTTCCTGCTCGCTCTCAATGATCATGTTGTGCAAGCAGACACAGCAATTCATGATCTCCCACATCTGCCTTTTGGACCAGGTCATAGCGGGCTACCGGACAACAGCAAATCGCGATTGGAGCACACCAAATGCTCGCTCGACATCTTTCCTGCAAGCCTCCTGACATTTAGCAAAGTGTGTCTTCTTTGGCGCCACAGGTTTTGAGTGTAGGAGATATGCCCTAGAGGCAATAATAAATGTTATTGATTATCTCCCTGTTCATAATTAGGTCTATGTTCCATGCTATAACTGCTATGGTTCTCGAGTCTACAATAACCACGAGGCTCGGAGGAAGACTCATATGCACGTGTGGGATAATAAACGGTAATATGTATTCCTAGTCAAGCCTCTATGACTGGCTCAAGTATTGCATGATGATCCTGTTTTCCTGATCATGGGCATGGCTATGCCGGCAATTTTGAGGGCACAATTGTTGGTAGAACACTTGTGTTGAATCGACCCGAATTGATGTTATGCTATGAGATACATTCGTCATAAGTTAATGGTTAATAACACAGAGATGGTTAACGTTTGCATGATTCCTTAGACCATGAGAGTATCGAGTTTCTTCATACTTGCTTCATGAACTTTGGGGTTTGTTAAACGTCATCCGTAAATGGGTGGCTATTACGGCGGCTTACGGGTTCATGGAAAAGTATGTCAAGTAACTTGATAGCTCAAGATTGGGATTTGCTCCTTCGACGATGGAGAGATATCTCTGGGCCCTCTCGGTGTTATGGTATCCATCATCGTCTGGCCAGACACTTTGTGATTTGATCACGGGGATGCCGGAACACGGGAACGAGAAAAGAGAACAATACCGGCAACGAGGTAACTGGCATTGTGGACAAGTTGTTGATCCACGAGGATGCCTACATGTCTCACCTCGGGTAATTGTAACATATCGCGAAGCAACAGGAATAGCACACGGCAACTGGAGGTTCACTCGAATATTTATTCATGTGGGTATAGGGATCGATATGGGTGTCCACGGCTCCGATGTTAATCATTGATCGGAAGGGGTTCCGAGTCATGTCTATGCTTCACCGAACCTATAGGGTCACACGCTTAAGGGTCATCTATCTGTTGAATACTAGACAGGGAGTCTGAGAGAAAAACACCGGAAAAGTTTCGGACACCGGAAAAGTTCCGCAAAGAAAGGTCACCGGATGAGTTTCGGTGAAACTGGAAAAGTTGTTTCAGGGGATACCATAAAGTCAAATTGGTCTTGGCACATGCCTGATAATTCTTGGAGGGTGCCAGAATCGTTCTGGAAACTTTTTGGAATTTTCTGGAATGAAAACCGGAAATGTTCCGGAGCTGCCGAAACCGCTTCAGATGCTTTTCGCAGATGAAATCACTAAATCGGAATTGTTCCGGCTCACGTTGAAAATTATTTTGGTGGGTACTGGAATTGTTCTAAGCCCACATGAATATTTTCAGTTCGATCAGACGCTGAAAAATGTCGTCGTGAATAGTGAAAGTGATTTTTGGATATTTGTGGAAAAACACCTTTTTGGATATTTCCAAAAAGGCTTCTAGAAGGGATTGGGGAGCAAGCAAGCTCCACATGGGGGGGCCCCAAGGGGTGGCCGGCCAAGGGTGGAGCTCCTCCATGGAGCTCCACATGGCACCCCTTTTTCCTTCTTATGTTTATTATGTATGACATAAAGTGGGATATTTTGGTACTTGGAGTTACCATCCTACCCCTTGGTTTTCCTATAAATAAGAGGTGAGTGGGCAGCCCACTTCCTCATCCTTTGCTCTCATACACATGCTTTGCTTTGCAAGCTCTCTCTTCTCCCTCACACGAAAAGAGATTTTCGTAGAGCCGAAAGGCTGTCTGGGTTCCGGCAGGAACTAGTTCTGGACGGCGAAGCCCTGCCGGATAGATGACACCGTATGTGTGCAACTCTGTAGAGAGATCGTAGTTTCGGTCTTAGTTCGAGAGTGCCTCCCGAAGGGCTGTCCGTGTGGCCGTCCGAGTTTTGGAGGTCCTCCCGAAGGGCTGTCCGAGTGACAATCTGAGTTTCGGAGGTCCTCCCGAAGGGCTGTCCGCGACACCGTCCGGGGGACTGTCCGACCGCCTCCCGGAGGGCTGTCCGCGGGGCAGATGAGGGTATACATCCTCGCGGTTGGGAGGTTGTAAAATCCTAGCTGCGGGGATCTGCACCGCCGTTCGTCATCGACTCTACTTCCGCTGCGCTACGAGTCGGTAACGAAAATGATCAAACCTTGTATGCAGTCTCCATAGTGGTCCTGGGCTGGTGCGTAGGTCGGAATTTTTTTTTCTACTGCGTTACCCTACAGTGGCATCAAGAGCCGTGCTATGCATAGATGCAGGTTGCGATCTAGAATACATAGAGATGTATGGGTGTTGCACAATATAATTAGGTAGTAGATGAGATCTATTGCTGAAAATTATTTGTGCGGGTAGCAGATGAAATCTGTTACCCGATGTTCTTGTTGCTTCCCCTGAATTTGCGTAGTCCTGATCTTGACGGCATGGTGGAATCTCACAAAGTTCTGGCAATCCGCGATCCTTTCATGTTGCTCCTGAGTATGCTGATTGACAGATCAACGAAGTGCTAACAGTTCTTTGGGTTCCACCATAGTTAAAGAAAGATGGATGTTTCGCAGACGAAAGGGCAATGCAGATATGATCTGCACGGGGGTCACGCGTATGACGAAGTTTAGTATGGGGCTCGAGATTTTATTATCTCGTGTTTCATACACCCTGGAAAGTTAATCTAGCAACTTGAATTATCATACTTGATGATGGACGTTGGTAGCTTCGGTTTGTTTCGAAACCTTAGAAGCCACGTAAAATAAAATTTTGCATGAACCGATTAGAGGCGTCTAACATGGTTTTGCAGGATGGTTTGCATGTGCATATGATGTGGTATAGCAGTGCTCATATTAATTTGATTATGTATGAGATGACTATATGATGTAATTTGATTAACATGACCTGTGTGTCATGATTCGGCATGATGGCTGGAGCCATATGATTGCACTTTAATGACCTGCGTGTCAACCTTATGTAATGCACTTATTTTATTAGCTATAGAGATAGCAATATTATCTGGTGCATCGACAAGGTGGTGGCAATCTTCGAAAAGGTGAACACCGACGCGAATGCCGAAGACGAAGAATACTTGACTTCTCCGTCAGAAGGGGCTATACCATATCATGCTAATTATGAATTGCCTGAGATGTTTATCCCTTATGTTGCACCATTTTGATTGTGCGGTAGTCGCTTTTTATTAGGGTGATCTCTCACTTAAATATCAAGTAGTTAGTGTTCTCCCAAGTGTAGCACCGTCACGGCACCTATCTCTTCG
This sequence comes from Elymus sibiricus, assembly GCA_039707655.1. Lineage (NCBI taxonomy): Eukaryota > Viridiplantae > Streptophyta > Magnoliopsida > Poales > Poaceae > Elymus > Elymus sibiricus. The sequence goes on from CM077665.1 coordinate 485,895,070, forward strand.
GGGTATCACATGGTTGCATGGGTACGAACGATTAGAGAAGTGTGAGGCGGGTGAGTTGAGACCTCGCAGCGAGATCACTTGGTTGTCTTGACGTTCAGGCATGAAAGTCATGAGCTCGGAACACACGCATCGAAAGATGAACAAGAGTCACATAGAGATGTGATTGGCGAGTTGGCCTACCAATTGAAATTCTCGTCACTTGAGATGGTTGCATCCTTGACGCTGAATTGAAAGTCGGGTCTTGTATCACTCACAATCAATTATGAGAGATGTTGATTTGAGTGGGAGCGCACTAAAGAATTAACTTGTTTAATTCTCAGTGCAATTAATTTTGAACACTGTCTAAGTGTGGTTTGCATAATAGTTGTAGAATAATGGCTCGCGTTTCCACCTTCCCTATTAAAATTGAATAGCTGTTAAATATCTGGTTAAAACTTTACGGTTGGTAACGTAATGTGAGGATTGTCCTCAAAAGTGCCGAGAAGGACTTTGTCCTGTCGCATACTTTCGGTATTCTCCCGCTAATGCTATGGATCATGTGATTCTCGTCCTTCGATCCAAAAGCTAGAATTCTGTTTCAGTCAAGTACAATACGTTTGCTTCCATGAGACCCGAACTTCGAAAGTTTGGATAGTTATGTGATATTCATGGAATCTGAAAATCATTTTCAGAGACAGACAAAGGCTAAAAGATATGAGATATCCAAAGCAATGTTTGTTTGCAAACTGTTAGTAAAGGAGTTTACTATGCATTAGACTGATAAGAGAGGGATCCAGGAGAACGCCTATCATATGATGAAAGGTGAATAAAACAACAACTTAAAGAGAAAGGAAGTGTCCGAAGGGTGTTAGTGAAACTTTCACGCCTAGGAAGTCCAGGGCTAACACCACTCTTAAGTTGGGTGCTTCTTCTGAGAGTAGGAGAAATACTAAAAGTTAAACTGTTAGAAGTATAAAGGCAAAAGGAAAGAAGACTGGAATATCCAGCTCATGTATGAATGTCATACAAGTTTTTGATGTATAGAAGGCTGGTCAAAGATATAGTTCTTGGGAATTATGGTTAAACATGTTAATCACTAATTCTTGGGTATTGTGAGTTAATCACAAAGATACCCGCTCGATTGCACTCTGTTGCAACTCGATGAAAGAACTACTACGGGCTAAAAGACTAGCCAGGAATGTGGTTTAGATACACACAGGGAACATAGTAAATGTTACTATACCTTCCATTAGTGTATTCCCTATGTATTTACTTTCATAATTCATTTTAGAGTTTTACACTCTAGCCCATTGCATAAAGTATCTTGCAAGAAGGTTATTCATAAGAGAACTTTTGATGTTCGATGTTATGAATAACATAAGGGCCATACTTTCATTATGAATGAGATGTATGTTATGAATATTGATATTAATACATTGCCTCTGTATTTACTTTCATAATTCATTTTAGAGTTTTACACTCTAGCCCATTGCATAAAGTATCTTGCAAGAAGGTTATTCATAAGAGAACTTTTGATGTTCGATGTTATGAATAACATAAGGGCCATACTTTCATTATGAATGAGATGTATGTTATGAATATTGATATTAATACATTGCCTCTGTATTTACTTTCATAATTCATTTAGAGTTTCATACACTCTAGCCCTCTGCATAAGGTATTTTGCAAGAAGGTTATTCATAAGAGAACTTTTGATGTTCGGTGTTATGAATAACATGAAGGGCCATGCTTCCATACAGGATGGGATGTATGCTATGAATATTGATGGTAATATGATACATCCATAACACTGACGCTAAATGTCGCAAGACTAAAAGAATACCACACAAGTGTGGCACTGCATTTGGTCACATTGGAGAAACCCGCATGGAAAATTCCATTATGATGGATTTTGAAGTCGTTTGATTTGGAATCATCTGACACTTGCAACTTTCCTCTGAAAAGTGAAGTGACTGAAATACCGTTCCCAGGCCATAAGGAACGAGCATAGAACATATTGGTGATCATACATTATGATGTGTGTAGTCCAATAAATGTTGTTGCAAGTAGTGGATTTATCTATCTTCAGAAATAACTCAAGTAGATATATGGATATTTACTTGATGAGACGTGAGTCTGGATCTTTTGAAATCATTCAAAAGGTTTTCAAAATGAAGAAGAAAATATTGTAACAAGAAAATTATGTTTCTACAATTCGATTGCAGAAAGGAATATTTGAGTTACAAGTTTAGCGAATGTCTGATGAGTTGTGAAAGGGGTTTCATAACTTGCACCTCCCGGAACACCACTGCAGGTGGAAAGTCCGTGAAGATGTAATCGAACCATTTATGACATGGTAAGATCAAAGATGACATAAATAGATTTGCCATTATCCCTTTTAAAGAGTGATGCTTTAGAGACTGCGGCTTTTACACTGAATAGAGCTCCATCGGGTCTGTTGAAATGACGTCATGGTATGGTACGCCCAACCATGTTATATCTTTTCTTAACATTTGGAATATGGGGCTTGTGTAAAAGGTTACAAACCTATTCCAAATCAGGCAAGTGCTACTTTGTAGGTTATCCCAAGTAATTGGGTATTCCTCCCTCACTATACCGAGGCAAATAGGTTTGCCACAAAACGGTATGCTTTTAAAGAGAATAGTTCTTACAAAAGGTGAGTGGGAGGACAGTGCAACTCGACGAGATAACCGGTATCTTCGTCATCAGATCAAAGGAAAGGAACCTTGGAAGTGATTCCGGAGTTTCCTACTGCGACTGATACGGAAGTCTCTACAATAAAATGTATGGACTTCAGTCGAACTTGCAGCTGAACCCCGTAGGCAAGGCTCGTGCAAACCTCTCAGGTGCGCAAACGAGATATTGTTGTTGGACAACAGTATACCTACGATACATAAGGAAGCGTTGATGGGCCCTGACTCCGGAATTGGCTAAATGCCAATACAATCCGAGATAGTTTCCATATAAGTGATTCGAGATTAAAATCTTGATACACCTTTCGGAAGATTTTGAGTCTAACGAATATTTATGGAACTAAAAACTGATACGGATAAAATGTTTATCCATAAAGCTTGACTTGTTGCAATAACAAGTTCAAGGAGTTGACTACGATGAGATTGTCTCACCGTAGCGATGCTTAAAGTCGGTTCGGGTTGAACTAGCAATTAATACATATTTCAATCATGAGATATGAAACATGGATGACAAAAGGATTTCCATCTGATGGAAATGTAACCTAGGACTTGTATGTGATACAGTCCAAAGTAATTTGTCGATCCAAAGGATGCTAGTAAGTATGCAAACTTCAGAGTTCCAGCGATGGACAGAAGAGAGCAAAGTGGAGTTGGATTCTTCGTGTTTTGATGAAATGGTCAAAGGGTTTTGACTTCATCAATGGGTAACGAAGATGCTTGTAATTCAAGAAATTAAGTGGGAGCATAATAATATTTCTAAAAACCGTGTGTACATGACACATTGTTAATTAGAAATAAATTTCTTGACACGAATTAGGACTTCATTTGAAAATAGTTTTTCGATGAAGTGCTTAGGCGAAATAAGCCTCAATATTAGGCATGATGATCTATGGAGATAGATTTACCTAATGGGGCTAAGCTATGAATACATATTGACAAGATGCTAAAACCTTTTAGCATTTAAAACGCGAAGGAGTGATTCTTGCCGAAGTCACATGGAAAGAGTTTTTGCAAGACTCGGTGTCCCAAAACACTGATGAGTGAAATACATGATGGAGATTCCACACACTCTTGTGTTTGGATTAATCATGTATTCCATGGTATGTAAAAACAACCAGATATGTCCAATACTCCAAAGTTGTTGCGAGTATAGATACCAAAGTGATCAAAGTACTGATCATGGGACAACAGTGAAAGATGTCATTGAGTACTAGAGCAGTACTGATGACATGTTTTCTCGCAAGCGGAGATCATGAAGAGTTCGTTGTAAAAGGTTACATCGATACAGTCTTCATCAATGCTCCATGCGATTTTCGATTTAAGTTAAGGGTTTTGTGTAATACACAATATGGTGGCACGGTAGTTGGAAATTGTTCCAAACAAGATACTGTGGCAAATTCTATAACATAGGCTAAGTATGTTGATGCTTTAGAAGCGACAAACAAGATGTTGAATCATATAGTTCATTCATGAACTTAGTATGGTTCCAAGATGGCTTTGGTCAATGGGACACTATTGCAGATAGTTGCTCCATAGCTCAGTCTGAGGAATCAAGGTTTAACCTGTGATTCACATATATACAAAGCCAAGTCCACACAAAATATGAATTTTGTGAAAGCGTGAAAACGCGGGGACATGTAAAGTTACACACGGAGCTGAATTCGTCAGATCCGTTGGACATCAGGCTATACCACATGCGAAGCATATTTTACACCAGTATGCCATAGGTGTAAAGTGCATTAGCGTTGACTAGATTATTGACTCTAGTGCAAGTGGGAGTCTGTAGGAGATATGCCCTAGAGGCAATAATAAATGTTATTGATTATCTCCCTGTTCATAATTAGGTCTATGTTCCATGCTATAACTGCTATGGTTCTCGAGTCTACAATAACCACGAGGCTCGGAGGAAGACTCATATGCACGTGTGGGATAATAAACGGTAATATGTATTCCTAGTCAAGCCTCTATGACTGGCTCAAGTATTGCATGATGATCATGTTTTCCTGATCATGGGCATGGCTATGCCCGCAATTTTGAGGGCACAATTGTTGGTAGAACACTTGTGTTGAATCGACCCGAATTGATGTTATGCTATGAGATACATTCGTCATAAGTTAATGGTTAATAACACAGAGATGGTTAACGTTTGCATGATTCCTTAGACCATGAGAGTATCGAGTTTCTTCATACTTGCTTCATGAACTTTGGGGTTTGTTAAACGTCATCCGTAAATGGGTGGCTATTACGGCGGCTTACGGGTTCATGGAAAAGTATGTCAAGTAACTTGATAGCTCAAGATTGGGATTTGCTCCTCCGACGATGGAGAGATATCTCTGGGCCCTCTCGGTGTTATGGTATCCATCATCGTCTGGCCAGACACTTTGTGATTTGATCACGGGGATGCCGGAACACGGGAACGAGAAAAGAGAACAATACCGGCAACGAGGTAACTGGCATTGTGGACAAGTTGTTGATCCACGAGGATGCCTACATGTCTCACCTCGGGTAATTGTAACATATCGCGAAGCAACAGGAATAGCACACGGCAACTGGAAGTTCACTCGAATGTTTATTCGTGTGGGTATAGGGATCGATATGGGTGTCCACGGCTCCGATGTTAATCATTGATCGGAAGGGGTTCCGAGTCATGTCTATGCTTCACCGAACCTATAGGGTCACACGCTTAAGGGTCATCTATCTGTTGAATACTAGACAGGGAGTCTGAGAGAAAAACACCGGAAAAGTTTCGCAGAGAAAGGTCACCGGATGAGTTTCGGTGAAACTGGAAAAGTTGTTTCAGGGGATACCATAAAGTCAAATTGGTCTTGGCACATGCCTGATAATTCTTGGAGGGTGCCAGAATCGTTCTGGAAACTTTTTGGAATTTTCTGGAATGAAAACCGGAAATGTTCCGGAGCTGCCGAAACCGCTTCAGATGCTTTTCGCAGATGAAATCACTAAACCGGAATTGTTCCGGCTCGCGTTGAAAATTATTTTGGTGGGTACTGGAATTGTTCTAAGCCCACATGAATATTTTCAGTTCGATCAGACGCTGAAAAATGTCGTCGTGAATAGTGAAAGTGCTTTTTGGATATTTGTGGAAAAACACCTTTTTGGATATTTCCAAAAAGGCTTCTAGAAGGGATTGGGGAGCAAGCAAGCTCCACATGGGGGGGGGGGGCCAAGGGGTGGCCGGCCAAGGGTGGAGCTCCTCCATGGAGCTCCACATGGCACCCCTTTTTCCTTCTTATGTTTATTATGTATGACATAAAGTGGGATATTTTGGTACTTGGAGTTACCATCCTACCCCTTGGTTTTCCTATAAATAAGAGGTGAGTGGGCAGCCCACTTCCTCATCCTTTGCTCTCATACACATGCTTTGCTTTGCAAGCTCTCTCTTCTCCCTCACACGAAAAGAGATTTTCGTAGAGCCGAAAGGCTGTCTGGGTTCCGGCAGGAACTAGTTCTGGACGGCGAAGCCCTGCCGGATAGATGACACCGTATGTGTGCAACTCTGTAGAGAGATCGTAGTTTCGGTCTTAGTTCGAGAGTGCCTCCCGAAGGGCTGTCCGTGTGGCCGTCCGAGTTTTGGAGGTCCTCCCGAAGGGCTGTCCGAGTGACAGTCCGAGTTTCGGAGGTCCTCCCGAAGGGCTGTCCGCGACACCGTCCGGGGGACTGTCCGACCGCCTCCCGGAGGGCTGTCCGCGGTGCAGATGAGGGTATACATCCTCGCGGTTGGGAGGTTGTAAAATCCTAGCTGCGGGGATCTGCACCGCCGTTCGTCATCGACTCTACTTCCGCTGCGCTACGAGTCGGTAACGAAAATGATCAAACCTTGTATGCAGTCTCCATAGTGGTCCTGGGCTGGTGCGTAGGTCGGAAATTTTTTGTTTTCTACTGCGTTACCCTACATTGAGATAGTCTTCACAAATGTGGACCATCTCGGATAGATACCATCTGCTAGATAGTATCCCTTGTTATATTGGCGTCCATTGACCTCAAAGTTCACCGGAGGAGCATGACCTTCAACAAGCTTGGCGAAGACATTCGAGCACTGCAAAACGTTGATATCATTGTGAGTTCCTGGCATACCAAAGAAGGAGTGCCAAATCCATAGGTCATGTGTGGCTACTGCCTCAAGTACCACACTGCAACCACCTTTGGCGCCTTTGTACATCCCCTACCAAGCAAATGGGCAGTTTTTCCATGACCAATGCATGCAGTCGATGCTTCCAAGCATCCCTGGAAATCCTCTTGCTGCATTCTGTGCTAGGATTCGAGCAGTGTCTTCAGCATTGGGTGATCGCAAATTTTGTGGTCTAAACACTGCCACCACTACCCTGCAGAACTTGTATAGACACTCAATGGTGGTGGACTCGGCCATTCGCCCATAGTCTTCTTGTATGTCCGCGGGAGCTCCGTATGCAAGCATCCTCATAGCTTGGGTGCATTTCTGAAGTGAGGAGAATCCAACTGTGCCGGTGCAATCCTTCTTGCAAACGAAATAGCTGTCGAACTCCCGGACGGAATTAACAATCCTGAGGAAGAGCTTCCGGCTCATCCGGTAGCGACGCCGAAATACTTTCTCACCGCGCAATGGAGAGTCGGCGAAGTAGTCGGCGTAGAGCATGCAATACCCCTCCATCCGATGCATGTGCTTGCTCTTGCGCCGGCCCGGCGCCGAGCCACCTCGCCGGGGCTTGTCATTGTTGACGAACAGGCCGGCCAGCGAGGCGAGTATCATGAGGTGCTCCTCGTCGGCGGTGTCGGCCTCGGCTTCTTCCTCCAACAGGGCCGCGAACGCCTCCTCGTCGTCCGAGTCCATGGCCGAGCAGGCAAAACGTCGAACACGTTGTCGGCGTGACGGGCGAGCAGGCGCCGGCGCCCTGCCGGCGTGGCTTGGGCGGGAGGACGGCGATGGGCGAGGGTCGGGGGAAGCGAAATCCGGCGAGGGAGGGCGAAGTGGGGCCTTCTAGCGGCGGCGCAGTGGCCGTGAACGGGCGAGGGTCGCCGGGGTCGGCATTGGGGAGAACGCGGGGGGAGTGGCTCGGCGCTAGGAAAAAGGACGAGATTCGCCTGACAGTGGTGTCCCACACGCCGGTTTGTTATCGCTGAAGCCCCCAAGAGGCCCCCAGCGCCCTAGGTTCGGCCTGGGTTCGCCGGCCCAAAAAAGGGCTCTAACCGGCGAAAAACGGGGTCCTGGGGGCGCGAGTGGGCCGATTTTTCGGCGCCGGCAACGAAAAAGGGGCCTGGGGGGGTCCTTTGGGGCCGCGGCTGGAGATGCTCTTACCTGTTTGTTGTCTCAGCTTGTTTTGGTTGTAGGCTTCCCCGTAGAGACCAAGCCCGATGGGGTTTGTTTATGGGCTTCTACGTGTTATACAAAACCGCATAGACCAACCCAAAGAATGTTCGCCTCCAGCACACGTTTGTGCTAGTACGTTTTGGGCTGGGTTGAGTTGTTTTTTTTTTTTTTGCCGAGCAAACAGCGATCGCCACGAGAGCCTATCAATTTTCTTTTAGTACAATTTTTCTAAGGCGCAGTTCTCCACGAGCACCGCCCAGCCTACCAATTTTCTTTTCGGTTTTTATGTTTTCTTTATTTATTTCCTATTCAAGTTCTTTATTTTATATGTTCCTTAAAAAGAAAAATATGTACACAAATATTTTCCCTTTGTAGTGATATTTCACAAAAAAGTGGTCACACAGTTCTTAAAGTATTTATCTTGTATTAAAAATGTCATCCATTTGGAAAAATATTAATATTATTTTAAAAAATATATGTTTAGAAAATGTTTATAATGTGTTTAGAAAATGTTTAAAACGTGTTTAGAAAATGTGTAAAATGTATTTTTTTAAATGTTCAACGTGTGTTCATAAAAATGTTCGCTATGTATTTTAAAAAAAATGCTTGTCGTATTGTCGCCTCTCCAGTTGTGTGATATGTATTGCATGTGCAGTTGCGTGTCGAGGGGGTGGACATGCAACTCCCTCCCCCACCCCCGCACGTTGCAATCACATTATAGATCATGGATTTGCACCAACCTCCCTCTCGACCCTAGTTGCAGTCACTTTGCGCCCCGTGCAGTTGTAGTTGGGTTACAACGATTGTAGTTGAATGTCTAATGATGGACAAATGGTTCCGACAACGGACCGTCCAACTTCACTTGCAATCGCTTTTGTGCACTTTCAGTTGCAGTCGGATTACAATACTTGTAGTTGCATGTCCAGTGATGGGCATGCAACTAGCCCGACAACCCCCTCCCGACTCGAGTTGCAGTCGTTTTATGCACATGCAGTTGCAACCGGGTTATGACATTTTTAGTTGCGTGTCTAGTGATGGGCATGCAACTAACCTGACAACCCCCCTCCCGACCCTAGTTGCAGTCGCTTTGTGCCCATGCAGTTGCAATCGAGTTACAATACTTGCAGTTGCATGCCTAGTGTTGGACATGCAACTGGTCCCGATAGGTCCCTCCCCATTCAGTTGCAGTCTCTTTGCGCCTAGTGCAATTACATCCAAGTTATAATGTTTGCAGTTGCATGTCTAGTGTTGGACATGCAACTGACCTGACAACCTCCGTCCTGACCCCAGTTGCGGTCTCTTTGCACCCACTGCAATTGCAGCCGAGTTACAATGTTTGCAATTGCATGTCTAGTGTTGGTCATGCAACCGGCCCGACATCCCCCGTCCTGACCCCAGTTGCAGTCTCTTTCCGCCCAATGCAATTGCAGCTGACTTACATTGTCTGCAGTTGCATGTCTAGTGTTTGACATGCCACTGGCCCGACAGGCCCCGCTCGTCGTCGGTTGAAGTCTCTTTGTGTCCATGCAGTTGCAGTCGGGATACAACACTTTCAGTTGCATGTCTAGTGATGGACATGCAACTGGCTCTGACAACCTCGCTCTTGACCTCAATTGCATTGGCTTTGTCCCGTCCAGTTGCAATTGAGTTATAACGCTTGCGGTTACATGTCTCGTGATAAAAGAAGAATTCCTCATAGTTACACATGTGTGACAACGCTTGCAGTTGCGTGCATGTTGTGATGCTTGCAGTTGCGCTCGAGGCGTGACGCTTGCAGCTAAATGCATGTTGCCAGGCTTTTTGTTGTTGTTGTGTGTGGTGCGACGCTTGCTGTTGTATGCATGTTGCTTACCGATAGTAGGAAACAAAAAAAACTTTTTAATAGATGAAGAAGAAAAACAACAAGAAGAAAAATGAGAAATAAAAAACAAACACGAAAGGGAAGCATGAGTAAAAATATGAACTTGCAAAGAATTACAAGAACAACAAAAAACCAAAAATTTAAATGAAAAATAGAAAATAATAACAATCTAGAACCACTACTCTCTCCTTGTACTACAATGGGAGGAGATAAAGCAAACCCAGGGAACCACTACTTTCTTTCACGCTCTCTTCGATTCTAGAATGGATCTAGCTGTCATCTTCTTTGTGAGTAAAAAATATGAATAATGATAAGCATAAAAAACAAAACACAAATGAGAGAAAAAAAAACCGGAACACAAATTAAAAGTATAAAAAATTATCTTCTACCTCATTAAAAAAATTAAACAAATCTGATTTGAGTAGAAATTAGTTAAAATATATTTACATGTTCTCTCCCAACCAAAAAATGAAAACAAAAAAAGTGAAAAAAGAGAAAAATGAAGTTAAAATAGAAATTTAAATAGGAATAATGGATGAAAATAAAGCAGCAAAGAAAAACAAAACGCAGAAGAAAAAAAACATCACTTGTTCCCTTATTATCTCTCGTGCGCCTCTGTAGCCTAGGACAGAAAGAAAAAAGAACGGACCCAACGTCACAAGCCCAGCGAAGAAAAATCCATCACGAGTCCTCTTCCTCAGCGTGAGATGGAAAAAAGGTGCGACAAAAAAAACCGGCCCTCGAGCAGAACAATGGGACACGCCCTTTCTCGCTACGAAGCTTTCCACCTCGTGTAAAAAAAAAGACAAAACACGAATCGCGGCATGATTGGATCCTACGGTTGAAAAAGTGAATGAGACCAAAAGATTTCTCATCCGAATGAGTTTTAGCAAAACCGTTAATAGAACCATCCGAGTAGAAAGGAGCTGAAGATAAATCCCTGGTTGGCCAGATAACACAATCCAGAACCCCAAATCGACGTGACACAAATTAACCCCAAATCTCGATCATCGTTGGAGGCAAGGCCACCATATTGAGACAACTACTACACAAACCAATGCCACAGCCTTACACGAGCAGTGAAGAACGACACGCCTGAATGAGCAAAGAAAAAAAGAACGACACGCCTGAATGAGCAAAGAAAAAAAGTAGCCTCCCTTAATTAGGCCAGGACGCCGTAGAGGATTTATTTGGCAAGCACATCCATCGTTTTGTTCCAAGATCACACAATCGAGGCCATCATATCAGTACGGTAGGACTCCCAAGGCCCTGCCGTACACGACGACGTCGTCGTATATCTCGTCCAGGTTATTGTACTTGTACTTGAATCCTTCCTTGACGAGCTTGTCCGACCAAATGCACACCCTTGGCTTCTCCGGCAGACCACCAATGCTGCAACCAAACACAAGCCCACGCGTCGTCAGTCGTCAGTGCATCGCACAACTAGCATGCACTAGCCGGAGGTGTTGATCACTGGTACGTACTGATCTGTGTTGATCTCGTACTGCGGGTACTTGGCCGCCAGGAAGTGGGCGAGCGCGATGCCGGAGGTGTTGAGGGTGCAGACGATGTACCGCCCCGACGTGGCCTCCTCGGCGGCGAATATCTCGGCGCGGCACACGTCGTCGATGTGGACCAGCGGGATCGACCCCGACGCCTGCTCGATGAGTTCCAGTCTGTCCACCATGTCGTCATCGCCTGAAATCATCCATCACACACACCATCACCCCATCACACCATCACACACACTATTATCAGGGGCAGGGCCTCACGTACCGGATAGCAAGGAGAGGATCTCGGGGACGCTGGTGGTGACCTTTGTTGCCGGGGCCCTGCCGACGACGACGACGGGGCACACGGTGACCAGGCCGAGGCCTTTCTCCTCCGCGAATGCCATCGCTGCCTTCTCCGCGAGCACCTTGGAGGCAGGGTACGCCTGCAACGCCAAAACAACACGCACGGCGTCATTCCAAACTTTCTTATGCTACTTTCAAGTTTCAACTTGACTAAAGATGCACGCATAGACCACAGATGTGTACGCACCCAGGTACCGATCTTGTTGGCCCTGAGGTACTCGACGTCGGACCAGGATTCCTCGTCCAGGACGTGGCCGTCGCCTTCCAGCTGCCGGCTGGAGATGGCGGCCGTCGACGATGTCAGGACCACGCGTTTCACCGTCCCCGCTTTCACGCACGACCTCATCACGTTCAGGGTTCCCTGTATCGCCGGCTGGATCACTTCTTCCTGGCATCACAGGCGATAACCCACAAAAAAGCAAAGCAAGCGTTCTTAATACTCAAACAGCGAATGTGGTGGTTAAAACTGAAGTGTGGTGGTTGTGTACTTACTTCAGGGTTCTCTGGCAAGAGGGTCACCGGAGCGGCGACGAGGAAGGCGTAGTCGCAGCCAGCGACGGCGTCGTCGAAGCTGCCCTCTTCGTTCAGGTCGGCGCGGAAGACCTCCAGGGGGCCGAGCGCTGCCAAGGCCTTGAGATGCGCGGTCTTCTCCGCGTCATCTAATAAGAATCCGAAACATCACATTGCATACGATCAGCTTCATTCAGAGGCTCCGTCAGTAATAAGTTCTGATGATCTCACACGAGGTAAATTAAGATCTAGAGCAAACAATTACCGGGGTTCCTGACGGTGGTCTTCACGGCGTAGCCCTTCTCCAGCAGCATCTTGACGAGCGCCGACGCGATGTAACCACTCCCTCCGGTGACGCACGCCGTCTTCCTGCTCACGTTCCCTTCCGTCGGCGCCATATCGTCCCTGTCACTGGCTGCTCACTAGCACAGCTCTCCTCGCAACTCAAGCCGCCGTGCTGGTAATTCTGCTCGTCTGGTGAGTGGTGCACCGAGGTGGCCGAGGTGGTAACTGTATTTATGCTCGCACCTGCACGTGCATCACGCGCGTTCAACCTCAGCCACGCAGGTCCATCCATATGTAGTACAGATATTTTCAGTGCGACTGGGAGCACGTACGACTCCACAATGGCCCTTAAACTTGGTGGCAGTGTCTAGAATGGTCCTTAAACTTGGTGGCACTGTGGCAGTGTCTAGAATGGTCCTGAAACTTGCAAAGTGCCTCAATACAGTCCTGAAACTTGCCAATACTGCTACAATACGGTCCTTGAACTTGTCACGCTGGTCCTGGTCTACGTATATGGGCATGTGCTGCGTACACCCCACCCCAGCGTACCGCAGTCGCCACATCAGCAAAGGGGCCGATGTCAGAAGATTTGGTCGTTTCCTGCTCAAAATACCTAAGCTCATTCCCCAATCGCACCCGGAGAGCCTCGCCGTCAACTCCAACAATCTCGATAAAAAAAAAACTCCAACCACCTCGAGGGCTCCATCCCGAACGCTATCAGCAACCTCACGACAATGCTCGAGCTAATCATCTACCTGGATGAGAATGCGCTGTCCAGTTCCATCTCGGCGTGTGGCAGAACAATTTTGTCGGCGTCATCCCGCTGGAGCTGGGCAAGTGCACGGGGACTCGACGTCGCCGACCAGTCCATAAACGGCGTCACCGCCACATCCCGGCTGTTAGTGTTAGAATGCTAATAGATCCGAACCCCAGAACACGTACGGTACGTCATACGTGCAAAGCTAGCTCAAACAAGAAGACTAGCGGCTTGATCGATTTTGTCTAGCACACGTACGTACATGTGTGCAACTCGCCGGAGACTTGCGTATGCCTCGGCGGTGGGCATGTTCGGTTCGCTCGCCAAGGTCTTTCTTGGCGGCAACCGGCTCTCCGATCAGATACCTCCGGAGATCGGCTCGTGTGCGCGGCTTCAGCTACTGGACCTCGGTGAAAACTCGCTGTCCAACGCGACACCAGCGCGTATCGGCACGATTCCAGGTCAGATTGATCTTGACCTGAGCTGCAATGGCCTGTTGGGTGCGATGCCGAAGGAGTTCACCGGGTTCAAGCGGCTCGGCGTGCTCGATGTCTCGCACATCCAGCTAATCCAGCGACCTCCAGCTGTTGTCTGCTCAACGTCTCTTTCGACAATTCCTCCGGGTGTGCGCCGGCGTTCTACTTGAAGCTGCCCATGAGCGACGTTGACGGAAACCCGGTGTTTTGCCTCTCCCGGTGCCCCGGCGACACCAGTGACCACGAGCGCACGGCGGAGCGTGCCCCTCCCCTGGCCACGGCCATCCTGCTCTCTGCTCTCGTGGTCCTCCTGAGTGTCGCGGCGGTCGTCCTACTCGGCCGCCGGCGCCATCGCTCGGCCATCGAGGTGGTTGTAGTTGACGGCAAGGATCTCCGGGGTGCGATCGGGATCGTCCAAATCTTCAGACTACGGCCCTCCGCTGACGTGCTGACTGTGGTACGCTGCGGGGTACGTGTTGCGTATGCGGATACGTAGCCCAGGACCGTCGTGACAAGTTAAAGGACCGTAGAGAAGCAGTATTGACAACTTTCGGGACCGTATTGAGTCACTTCGCAACCGTTCTGAACACTGCCACCAAGTTTAAGGATCAACAGTGCATTTCACTCCTCGACAAGGATGTGAGCCCTGCAGCTGAAGGAGGTCGGTTATCTCTCGTCTTTTTTTTTCTTCTGTGCGAGAAAGTTATGTCTCATCATCTCTAAAGTCTATCTGTAGTAATGTACCCCCTCTGTTTCATAATGTAGTGCATGCATTTTTTTTTAAAGAGTCAAACCTCATAAATTTTGACTAAGTTTATGGAGAAAAAGATTTACATCTAGATATAATTAGATTCATCATAGGATGTACTTGCAAATTTTATATATTTGATATTGTATATATAAATAATTTTCCTAATAAACATGCTCAAATTTTAAAGTTTGACTTGTCAAAAAATCTATGCACACTACATTATGGAATGTAGGAAGTATCAGCATGAAACGTGACGTGCTACCAACCAATAGACTCTACTTCTTTTTCTTCTGCAGGGAACCAAAAGACTTTTAAAGTCAATGTGTAATGAGTTCGATCGTGAAGATTGCTGCAAACAGACTAAAATGTAGCTGTAATAATGTAATGAGTCCGGAAATTTGATATGAGCACGATAACATTTTCCTTTAGTATCAGCAACAAATCAAATGAATGGCTTGTGGCTATTTGTTTGAAAAGTTGTTTTCCCCTCATAACTACATACTAGTCAAAAAAATTGTCTTGCTAGAATTAAATTTCAATTGGGTAACTTCCATTCCAACATATTCTCATCATTAAGATTCCCATCAAGTTATTATTTTGTCAAGATATATTTTTTCGAGAATTATTTTGTCAAGGTCATCCAACAACTTACTGTATTTGAAGTGTTATAATATTTCTAATACTTTGTGTGCATGACACAATATTTGATTCATAGGATTGAATCTTATAAGAATTTTTCCTAAGGATTTTTAATACTACTTCCCATAGAAATTTTAACATCTACTCAAGCCTCTTTGAAATAATCCTTTGTTTTTCCTATGATGCAATCAAACAACCCAAAATCCAATAGGATTGAGATGAACGTGACATTTCAATCCTATGTTTTCAGAATCCTTAAAAAAGAAATGGAATGAAATGAAAACTAAAAAAAATCAAAATAAAAAAGTTCCTAAGGAAGAATGAAATAGTGGCATTGTTCAAGGATCTGAAATAAAGGTATTGATGCTTTGGGGTGCTTATCTTTTCATTTCCATGTTACAGTGATATGAGTGTAATTTGGTCATAGTACCTATCTACTTTTCTCAGCTCAAAATACAATATATTTTTCTTCGAAAAGAGCTCAAAATACAAAGACTAACTTTTCCTTGTTTAAACTTTACTGGTATTGCCATGTGTGTATTAGCTCTAAAGTGTGTTCTCAAACAATATGTAATATTTTCTCGCTGCAGTCATTTGTGGAGAGTTTATCTAAATGCCCAAAGCATGGGCTGGACAACCCACTTAGAGCTCCAGATAGGTATGTGTTGTTTTCTTGTACTATGGAGTTAAGGTGATTCTCGAGATGAACAAGTCGTCATGGACCGGTGAGATCGAGAGACGAGTCCGTGGTTGAGAGGAGTATGAGGGAGAAATGAGCTTCACCTTGAAGACAACATTAATTATTTTTTAATCCATTTATATGCATTGTAACCCGTAGCAACGCATGGGCATTCTACTAGTTACTCTTTAAGAAATAACATAATGAAAATAAAATAAAATAACTTGCACACAACTTAGCATTATGATAGCATTTTTGTGCAGTATGCAAACAACAATCATATAATAGTGTAATTTTCGCACATGTTACATAGTATTTATGTGTATACATTTACGCTCACCTAACATCTTAAAAATACCTATAAAAAATAAAAAATAACTATTAAAGGAAAAACAAACAAAATGAGAAGCGCATAAACAGAAACAAAAAAGAACACGAAAGGGGGATAGGAGGGGTTGTGCGGGAGTTAATGGGCTTCAGCCCTATAGCAAATCGATTGCCCCTGTACCTCCAGCACCGATGTCACAATTAAATGCAGCATCAACGATTAAGCTTGACTTACCCATCCATCGGCTTCTTCCGACCACGTTTCATGATGCGTTGGCTTTGCAATGTGGACCTAGAAAAATTCTTCGCTAACGTTGCGAGCTGGTTCCTGCAAGTGTGTAGCGGCGGCGTTCCCACCAGAAGTACCAAGTCGCAATTGCAACAAGATCATTCTGGCTCACATCAGTCAATGTTAATCCTTGCGTGCTCGAAGAAAGAAAGGATTTGGACATGTTTGGTCGTGTACTCCATTATTCGTGCAAACTTCATCCGATGTTTGAACCGGCCGCCATGACAAAGCTTCGGAGGCTCCGCTCCGCCGGCCCGCCCGAAGCCGCCGCCTCTCGCGCCATCCCTTTCAGAGCCTCTACTCTTTCCCTGATCTCAGTGGCCCTCGGGCCACAACCCATGAGCAGATCGACGCACCTCGCGAGCTCCTCCCCGATGAGGACGCCCTCGCTGTTGCGCTCCCCTCTGACGCCGACAGCCCACTCGTCCTCTATCAGGAAGGCGTTCGTCGGCTGGTCGAAGAAGCTTGGCGCGGCGACGACGGGCACGCCGAGCGCCATGGCCTCGAGCGCCGAGTTCCAGCCGCAGTGCGTGACAAAGCATCCGACGGACGGGTGCGACAGGACCTTGGGTTGGTCGCACCACTCCACCACCATGCCCTGCCCCTGTAGCACCACGTCGTCCAGGCTCCGGCTCACGTCCTCCTGCCGCCCGTCGTTGCGCACGACGAGCAGGTACGGCCGCCCGCACCGCCGCAGCCCGGCGGCAATCTCCTCCATCTGCTTTTCGCTGTACGTCCACACGCTCCCGAATGAAACGTACACCACCGACCTTGCCGGCTGCGCGCCGAGCCACCCCATGTACCTCTTCTCGTCGGCGCCGGCGTGGTTGAACAGGTGGATGCGCGCCTCGGCCGAGCAGGAGGACCCGATCACCGGCACGACGGCGAACACGTCTAGCTGCTCCTTCATGGCTGCCAGCGCTGCCGGCTCCAGCTCGTCGAAAGTGTTGACGAGAACCTTCGTCTTGGTGCGGCCGTGATCGCCCATATGCTCGAACAGCTCTCGGGCCACTTCGTTGAAGACCTTGGCCAGCTCGCTGCCCGTGGTGTCGACGAGGAAGGACGGAAAGTCGCGGATCCGGAGCGGGCGGTGCATCCCGGGCAGGGACACCTCGAACGCGGGGTCGGCGGCGTGGGACGCGACGAGGTCGCCGTGGCCGTGGAAGTAGTGGTAGTACGCGGCGAGCACGGTGGCCGGCTGGAGCCAGTACACGGCCAGCGGCATGGCGTGCTCACGCGCGACGTCCATCGCTGCGGGGAGAACCATGCTGCAAACGACGCACGTGACGGGCCGGCCACGTGCGGCGAGGGCGGCGAGGACGGCTGACAGGCTCTCAAAGGTCGCGCGGCGGCTGCGCGCCCTCTCCTCGCCGTCCCTGCCCATGGAGCCGTCGTCGAGGCCGTCGGAGTATGGCGCGTAAGAGACGACGCCGTCGGTGGCGGTATCCTCATCGCTGTCTTCGTCTCCGGAGGAAGGGAACATGCGGCGGTGAGCGAACACCGGGAGGGAGATGGTGGCGAGGACGGGCCCGGAACCGTCGACACCGCGGAGCCGCGCGAGGCGGTGCGCGAGGACGCGGCACGGGTTGAGGTGGCTCTGGATGCCGTAGGCCACGATGAGGAAGTGGTGGCCGGTGTGCACGCCGCCGTTGCGGCTGTGTCGCTGGTCTGGTGCGTCCGTGGCCATGGATAGAAAGAGGAGAAATTTTGATGCGAAATGAAGATGCATCTGCTCCTCTGATGCACCCTATATATTAGTGCCACGGTACCATCTTAGCCACGTGACGGCCTCGAGGCCGCCGAATGGCGAACACCACCAGCTTGCAACCACGTGGTTAGCGACAGGTGACGTCGGCACTGACGGTATGCTGTTCCATTTGGCAGTCAGCCGTACAGTTTTTTTGGGCGAAATCAAGGACTTTTATTCCTTAACAAAGTTTTTTTTGAAAGATCCAGCGTTGCTGGCTTCATTTGATTTAGCAGATAGCGTACGGGGAACAAAGCCGTTGATCAAGTGATTCTGTGGAAAATTCAAGGCTAGCTTGAAAAGGGAAAAATGGTGTTGGGCGACAAGCCACCCCCAAAAATTGTGAGAATTTTTATCTCGCGTCTAAATTCCCAAACGGGGTCTTTATGTTTTTGGCTCCTGCCAAATGCCACTGGTCCATGCTACGTCGCGCCGCCTCAATGACGCCTGATGATTTTACGGGCTTTGCTCTGAAAGTGCAGTTGTTGCGCTCGCACCAAATTTCTCGGGTGATTGTCATGATCATGGTCTTCACCCCCTTCCTTTCTCTTGCATTTGTTTTGATAAAATATATCTCACAGCAGAGGATGTGTTAGTTTGCTCTTCTGTTGGAATTACAAGCGATTTGCATCCTCTCCACTTTGTCGCTTCATTCCACACCTCTCGGGATAGATGGCAGTTCCAAAACAGATGGACTGAGGACTTCAAGTTTCTCAGACAGAGTTGGCAAAAATATGCATTTCGCCATCCTCATCGCTGCAAGCGGTCATTATTGCACCATGGTCTGTCCAAGTGCGACAGACAGGAGAAGATTTTGATCCTTCCTGGAGCCCATACTTTCCAGATTGTGCTCTTCATCTCTGTATTTGGCAGGTTGTTGAACTGAAGCTTGCATGCTGGGTCTGTGGAGTAGCTTCCATTTGTGCTTGCCGTCCATGTAATTGTGTCAGCACTCTGCTCACTTGTATGCCGTCTTTGCTCCCTGATCTTCCTTGCAAGAAGTACAACATCGATCACAATTTGTTCCCAGCTTCCATGCCGAAGATCATTGATCCACTTGGCATCTTGCAGGGCCTCAGTGATTGTCCTGGTCTTTCTCCTGGAGTGCTTGTAAAGTCCAGGGAAAGTTGAAAACATCGGCTCACTGCTAATCCAGATACATGTCCAGAATTTTGCCTTTTACCGTCTCCAACTGTGATCTTTGTGCCTGTTGCAAAGAGTGTTTTATCTACTTGATCACATGGGGTTGGGAACCCATTCCAGGGGCGGTCTGGTGCGTCCAGGCTAACCAAAGCCGTCGTAGCCTGAGAGCTCTGCTGAAGAGTTGTAGATCTTGTACCTCAAGTCCCTCCTTTGCAATGAGAGTACATGTTTTTCTTCCCACCTGAGATTTCTTCCTCCTAAGCCCACAAAAAACGTCTTCTGGTCTTGTCTACTTCCTTCATGAGCTTCTTTGGTAGTCGTAGAACCGTCAGTGCAAAAGTTGGCATTGCCGAAAGGACGCTACGCACCAGTACTCTTCGGCCGGCCATGTTCATGAGCTTGCCCTTCCATCCCGCAAGACGAGCCCTAATTCTATCTAGTATGAACTAAAGGTGCACCAATCTAATCCTATTCATGGAGATCGGAAGTCATAAGTAGGTCATGGAGAACCCACCATAGTTCCACCAAAATTTTGTAGCACGTCTGGAAGGTTTATGCCATGACACCTAAATGGAGCTAGTGTAGTTTTCTCTTGGTTTAATCTAAGTCTTGTTGCATCACCGAACATCTTCAGAATTTCTAGCAGTGAGTCTGCCTCCTCCCTGTTCGGGTTTGCGAAGATGACATCGTCGTCAACATATAGGCTAATCCTCATGTTGATTCCTCTTCCTTGCATGGGCGCAAGGACACCATGATCCATACCAGCAGCAAGGAGGAGATGGAGAGGATCTATAGCTAGTATAAACAGCAAAGGCGATAAAGGGTCGCCTGCCTGTGTGCGATTGATGGTCCTGTGTCTCCGTTTAACAGGCAAGACGACGACACCGTGGAGAGCAGCAAGGAGATCCAATCTCTCCATCGTGCACTAAAATTGAGCCGATGCAGAAGTTCTAGTAGATAATCCCAAGATATCGAGTCGAAGGCTTTTGCTATGTCTAATTTGAAGAAAAGTGCCAGTTCCTGTGAAGGGATTTTACATAGCCTTGGACGTACAAATAGCTATCATGAATGCATTTTCCATTTTGGAATGCCGATTGAGCCGGTGATATAAACTCCGAGATGATTTTTGCCAGCCTCATAGATAGGACCCTTGCGATCAGCTTTGCAACCGAGCTCATCAGGCTGATTGGTCTGAATTCTTTTACTTCTCTCGCCTCTTCTTTCTTGGGTATCAATGCTATGAATGCTTTGTTGATCTCCTCGAAATTGTTGCCAGCAGCATGGTAAAATTTGTTGAACACCGCCATTATGCCAGATTTGATGATGCTCCAACTTGCCCTGAAAATTTTGCGAGTGAAGCCATCTAGCCCCGGTGCTTTTTCAGCCGGCGATGCCATGATCGTAGCCCAAACTCCACCCTCGGTGAAAGGATTATCCAAATCTTGCCCCGGCACACTTGGGGCTTCAATTTCTGTCCAGTTTATTGTGTGCATGTGTTGTTTCCTTGTGCCTGGTTGATTGAAGAAGTGTCTATGTATCTCCTCTGTCTTGGCAGTGTGTTCAGTAATGATAATTCCATCTTCAGTTTTGATCGAATGAATATGGTTCTTTCTTTTTCTGGCATTGTATTTTGCATGGAAGAACTCCGTGCTTGCGTCCCCCGCACGCAGCCAGATCACTCTTGAAGCTTGCCTTTTTCGCACCCTCTTGATCGCGGCGAGTCCGAGCACTCTGAGCTTGAGCTGTTTTCTAATATTGAACTCTTCCATCGACATTTGTCGTTTTTCTTATGCGATGTCCAGTCGCAGAATCACCTCATTTGCAATGTGGAATTGCAGTTTTGCTCAACTGAAAATTGACCTACTCCATATCTTAAGGTCCCTTGCAGTTGTCCGCATGTTCCCTTTCAGTCTAATGAACGGGCAATCGTGAGTACCGGTATGTTCCGAGCATGCATCAATGTCTCAGTGTAGTGTGGGTATTTAGGCTAGTGGTTTTCAAATTTGAACCTGGGAGGGCGTGGCTGGTTGGCAGTTTGTGATAGCAGTAGCGGACAATGATCAGAGAAGGATGTTGATGCTGCATTTAACATATAGCATCCATGCATCGTTTCCCATTCAACATTACAGAAAAAATTATTTATACTGCAAAAAGTTGGTTGCTCTCGCTCATTGCTCCAAGCAAAATGCCTGTAGTGGCACTTTATCTCTTTGAGTCTAGCTAAATTGAGTGCCTTTCTGAACCTCCCCATGATTCTTCTGTTCAAATTCAAATTGCTTTTGTCCCTTGCTTCATATATCATGTTGGAATCCCCTGTTACAAGCCATGGTTCTCCTGATGGGGGCGCATTGGTGGCGATCTTCTGCAGAAACTCCTCCTTGAGGGCGTCATCATTCGGCCCGTAAGCTGTGGTCAGCCAAAAATGCACATTATTGTTGATCTCAGTGACCTTGGCCGTGATTGTGAACCTACCAATCGCTTGAGATGCTATGTAAACAACATCCTTGTTCCAAAAAATAGCAGCTCCACCTCTCGTCCCAATTGCTGGCAGTACCACACATCCCTGGAGACTAACCCCTCCCATTTCCCTTGCTAAATTAGTCGACCACTTCTCTATCTTTGTCTCATGTAGTGTTAGTATTGTTGTTTTGTGGGCAGTTGCCACTTCGCTGGTCGCGGTTCTCTTAGCTGGTGCGTTTAGTCCTCTAATGTTCCAAGACATCACATTGCAGAGGTTGTTACTCACGGGGACATATTGTTTTTCTCCGTCGACTAACATTACTAATGCCTGAATTTACAGTACACCGTTGCTCTTGCCGAGGGGCGACGACGGCCACCAACAGGCCCAAACCCCCGTGTCGTCTAGCTTTGCTCGCTACCTTGAAACTACACATGAAGAATAAACCTAACTCTAACTGTCTTAAGGCCAGCCGTCGACGAAGACTAAGGAGAACATTACACATCTAAAACTAGTTTGCCACATTGGCAGCGCCTTCAGGACCGAGCATGCCAGCCGCGATCATCAGAGCTTCAGAGTTGAGGTCGGTGAGGCGTGTGATCGTTGCTATGTCCGCCTTGGACAGTGGTTCATCAAACTTCTTGATCAACGCAGTTGCGGCTTCCGGCGTCATCTTTTCGTTTGGGCCTAGCTCCCCAAGCTCCTGGACAAGCCGGAGTGCCGCTCTCTACGACACCAAGATGCTGGAGTTGGCTACAGCCTGTCGAGCACTGCGTCTGGAGGGAGCCGAAGTAGCTCTGGTCTTGGGTGGAGCAGAGGAGCGTAGTGGCTTTGGAGTGGCGAGGATGGAGGGCAGGATCTTGGTGAAGAGCTGGTGCAGTCCTTTGCCGCTGGTGCTTGCCTGAATCTGCATGTTGTTGACCTTCTGTGTAACTGCATCTACCTAAAACTCCACCAAGGCTAGGGGTGGATGGGCGATGCAGGGCAAGACGTTGGGGAGCAGGGCGACCGGCACGTGCTCTGTCTCTGGCCACTTGGGGGTGCGTTGTTGTCGTTGAAGTCGACTGGGTGGCAAGAGCTTGAAGCATGGCATTCTCGAACTCCAGCGGCATGCAGTCAGAGCGCGACGATGGAGAGATGGCTCTTCTCAAGTCCAAGAAGGAGAATAACACCGAGATCGGGTCATCCTCCAGGGGTGGGGGTGCCCTTGGCATGAGTGGCCGCGGTAGGGTCGTGTGTAACACCGCTGAAGGAGTGTTTGGGGACGCAGCGCGCTCAACCGAGCGTCCTCTGCTCCCGCCCCGATGGTGACGCAAGGCAGGGGGCCTGCTGTGGCGTTGTGGTTCCTCTCCTTCTGGCGCCCTTCTTTTGGACTGACGGCCATGACCCAGGAGCGTGTCTCTCCAGGACCCGTTGTGGTTGCCTTCGTCATCGTCGTCCTGATCGCACCTGTCGCCTAGGTTGGGGAAGCTGTTGCAGCCTGATGATGCCACCTACATGACGTTGCGCCTTGCCCTGCCCCACCCGTCCTCGACGCCGCCCACCCAGGTGCCCGGCTCCGTGCGCAGCATAGGGCGGTTGTCCTCCTCCTCCAAGGAAGGGAGCCTGCTCTGGCTGGAGTGTGAGGATTGTGGTGAGAGCAGGGTCCAGTCCTCCACTCTGTCCACGTGGATGAGCAAGTCGTAGCGGTGCACACCTGGTGGTGGAGGCACGTTGCGGTCCGCAGGGAGAAGCCAGGATCTTGTCGACGCGCACTGCGCCCCGCTTGAGCACCCATAGTGCCCTCTTCGCCGGGATGTGCGCGACGTCCCACCCCCATAGCGAGAACACGAACGTTTTTGTGTGGCCACGCTCGTACGTGCGGTTGTTGAGGCAATCGATGCGGCCGAAGTTGCCGAACGCCTCCTCCGCCCCCTCCAGGCTCTAGAATTGCATGGACAGGTTCTCGACGACGATGCGCACATGGAGAGACAGCTTCAGGATGGCCGCATAGTCGTCTGGGTGCCATGCGCGAATGAAGTGCTTGTAGCCGTCCACCTTGATGACGTCGTGGCAGACAACATTGTCCCAGTGCGCTGGCCAATTGAAGTGCACCAGGAAGGCTTTCGGGGTGATGCGCCATGACCAAGAGCTGATGCGGTGGGGCGCTGAGCTGGGCGCCGATGGCCTGCCCCATCGCCATGGGGCTCGTGGCATGCGTGCGGTCCGCGGCCGTGAGGGTGACCGCGTGCTGGCGGAGTATGTATTCCGCGTGCTCGAGCGCCAGCGTAGCAACCACCATATTGTGGCTTGAGCGCGGCCTTCTGGACGGGTCTGTGTGGGAGAATCCCGCCATTGCAGGAGCTCGAGGGGGTGGGAGTGGCATGGGGCGGGGCTGGTGTAAGCATAGTCGCTCCCTCACCGGAGCCCGAGTGGGCGCCGACCTGGATCCGGCGTGGGCGACCCCTCCTGGGCCACCGAATCGGCTCTGACACTCCCGGGCAAAATGTCCCTGGTGCTCACAGAGGATGCATTTTAGTGGATCTCGACAGTCCTTGCGTCGGTGGTGCTCGCTCAAGCAGCGGAAGCATTTTCCCCTGAACTTGCTTAAGAAGGCGTCGCGGCCGGGGGAGAGCTTGGAGGAGTGAATGCGGTCCAGGCGTGGATCCCGCGAGCGCATGGCATTGCCCGCCGGCCCCTTGCTAGAACGCTGGCTTTTCCGCGACTAAACCTTCGTCTATCCCTCCGACCCTCCCCTCTACCAAAGGGGAAAGGTTTGGCTGGCTTGAAGGCGCGGCTGCCCGTTTGGAGGGGGCGCGGCCAGATCTGCCGGTCCGAAGGGTGGAGCAGCGTTGGAGGACTCACCACGCAGCAGGATTCGCGACGGGTGGGCTGGATTTGCCGGCCGTTCGGTTTGAAGGGGCTGCCTCAAGACTAGGGCATGCGACGAACCGCTGTGCGCGGGCGAGCAACCCCCCCCCCCCCCCCCCCCGGGACGGAGGGCTGACACTCCTGCTAGAGCACGACCTACGGCTACGGCCCATGATGGCGGGTGAGAGGCCGCCACGGCCGGAGTGGCCATCGGCACGGGAGAGGGGGAGCGGGAGCCTAGCCTAGCTCTGCCTCATTCAGACCCAGTCCTTAACAGAGTAATACAATATTACAGATGAAAAGAGTGACACCAACTAGCGGTGGTGTGAGCCGTCCTAGCATAATTAACGAGACAGTGTGAAACCTTATTATGAAATCTAGCAATTTGAAACAAACTCCCGCTCAAACATGAGCATCTTGATTTCATTGATCTTGTGACCATCAAAGACCAGATAAAGCTCACAAAGAATTTGACTGCGCTATGACTGGGAGGGTAGATCATTGGAGACAGGGGCGGATTGAGGTCGACGCCCACTCGAGCGGCAGCCTGGGGCGTGAGGCCTAGTTTCTTTGATCACTGTAGCGAATACTGTAGATGCTTGCTACGGTACATGAAGGCTGTCTGGGCCTGGTCCAGTTCGCTTGGGGCTTGACCCATTCCTGGGTCCGCCACCGATTGCAGAGACAAACGTCCCTCTTAGTATTGCATGTATTTCTAGGCTTCGTGTGCACTGTTGCAATAGAACAACAATTGGGAGGCAAAGATGGCATCTTCTGTATTGTTTCTGAGTACCATATCTGTGGGTGTTGAGTGATCAACAGATGTTGTAACACTAACATGCTAGTACTAACTACTATGTTTAAGAATACCTTCAATTCTTTTTGCAGTTACAGATAGAAACCTTTTCTGTCGTTACATGTAATTTAATGGTGATGTTTGCTTTAGTGCGTGGCTCAGCTGATCGGAAACAAATCAGTAGCTTTGACTTCTTCATACAACCCTTCTCCTTCTATTTTCCCTTGCACTATATGACATAATCATTATTAAGGGCGTTAAACGGAACATGTCATCTGTAATTGATTTTTCTTATTACACTAGCATAACATTTGTAGTTAATTTTCTTTTACAAAAAAATCAAGTATATAATTTTCTACATCTAATTTTTTCTTAGCTTGTTTTTTCACTACAACACGCGGGGTATTGTCTACTTGGTTTAAAGTCTGAGTCATATTTCGTTCTTGTAGGTTCAAACCGCAAAAGCTATGCCTGGTCTACTGTGAGAAGGAAGAAATGTTCGCTGCAAAAGCTATGCCTCGTCTACTTAGATGGAAGAAGTGTTCGCCTCTGGGCGACTCAGTGCTGGTCGTGGTTCAGTACGACATAGCGCTGCGGTTTTGGAAATCTGTTGTCTAGTTTTCATTACTTTAATTTTCATGTTTTCTGGAGCTTTTTTTGTTTTTTACTTTTTATCTTTTTATGTTAGTATTTTCCTTTTCCTTTTCCTTTTCTTCTTCCTTTTCTTCCTTTTTATTTTTTATTATTCTTTCAAATATACGTAGATATTTTTACAACACATCGAACATATTTTTAATACATGTTGTTTAGAAACATGTTGCACATTTTCCGAATAGATATTGAACATTTGTTAAAAGTGCTTTCAACATTATTTAAATACATGGTAAATATTATGTAAATACAAAATGAACATTTTTAAAGTATCAAACATTTTTCAAATATATGGGAACATTTTTAAAATGCACGGGGAGCTTCTTTTACATACGTGATGACCATTTTAAAATAAAATGATGATCGCTTCGTAAGCACATGATGAACATTCTTTTACCGCCATGAACATTTTTAATATGGTGACCATTTGGTTTGTATGGTACAAACATTTTTCTAAAGGTAAACTTTTACTCCCTCTGTTCATAAATATAAGACGTTTTGTAGTATTTTTTTAAAAAGTTGTACGGACATTTTTAAAAAGTAAGAGTATTATATTTATTAAATATTATGAACTCTGTTGCATGGCTCCGGGAATGTTTTAAAAAAGTAAGAGTATTATATATCTATTAAATACTTCCTCTGTCCCAAAATAACTGTCTCAACTTTGTACTTAACTTTGTACTCGACTTTGTATCAGTTTTAGTATAAAGTTATACTAAGTTTAAGACACTTATTTTGGAACGGATGGAGTATTAGGAACGCTGAAAACGCTGGTGAAACCAAAGGTCGGAAACCTGCAATAAAAATAAGAAAAACCCACATAACCCTTTTTTAGAATATAAAAAAAAGAAACCCACATATAACCAAATCAACGCTACAGGGGAGAGAACCACATACACAGTCTAACGGGCCGGGCCATGAAGGAGCCCGTATAGGCGAGCGTGCGGTCCAGCTCGCCACGGCCTATACCTAGACGCTCCCCAGCTTCGATTCCCTCCACCCGCCGCCGCCGGAGACGCCACGCCCTCCGCCGCCGTCGACCTGCCGGAGGTACTCAGAAAGCAGAGGCGGAGAGATGTGGTACCTTTGCGTCTTCTACCACAGGCTCCTGGACTACCGGCGGCCGGAAGTGCAATCGCTCGCCGAGCTCTTCGGTGGGCCCGGCGCCGGGGACGCCGTCGAGTGGCGTATGCCCGAGAACCACCACGAGGACTCCCCCTTCCACCTCGTCCGCCTCCCCGGCGACGAGCGTCTTGCCGCGCAGATCGCCAACCGCAGTAAGCGAGCTCCCCTCGCCATCCTTTATCGGTTTCCAGTACCATGCCTGCATCTTGCGTTTATCCCGGACGCTGCGTGCATGTGCCAGGCCTGCTGGTGAAGGGGATCTATGAGCTGTGGGGACAAGGCGCCACCTACGACGAACTGGAGAAGGCGATACGGGAGTACCCCGACGACAGGAAGCTGCCGTACCTGACGCCGGAAAGCTCGTTCAAGATCGTCGTCGACAGCTTCGGCAAGGTGATCAGCTTCGAAGAACAGAATGAGATCATAAAGGGGTTCACTTACATTCCATTCGAGGTTACTGCCACAACCCTTCCACTACCTTGTAGCTGTACTACTATTAATTCCAGAGGTAGGCATTTGTGGATGCCAATTGTTCCTTCTTTTATGATGGGTGTTGTTTCTCTTGTTTTAGGGTCGTGTTAATTTGAAGAAGCCCGAACACAAGTTCTTTGTCTTGGAGACCGACGATTATGGGTCGCAAAATGGCCTCCCACCAGTTGTCCAGAAGACGGTGTTCTTTGGCCGGGAGGTTGGAGCAGCAGATAGGCATCTATTGCCGACGTATCAGTTGAAGAGCAGGAAGTACATTGGTCCGACGGCAATGGATTGTGAAATGGCGTTTCTCATGGCCAACCAAGGGCTTGCACGGCCTGGGAAACTTGTGTATGACCCTTTTGTTGGCACTGGGAGTATTTTAGTTGCTGCTGCGCATTTTGGAGCCATGACTATGGTTTGTGCTTATTGCAGAAATAAATAAACGGCTGTACTCTTTTGTTAGTCAATTCCACACTTATAAAGTTCTTTCAGGGTGCAGATATTGATATAAGGGTCGTGCGGGATGGTCGTGGTCCTGATTGCAACATTTGGAGCAACTTTGAGCAGGTAATTAGGAGGAGTTGACCAAATTTCAGTTCAGAGAAGCTTCTTGCGTGCCTGCCATGAGACTTGTCTGAATCATCAGTATTAGATCTTGAAGTAGTACATCTTGTATTTTAGTTTGTGAGTTGGTGGATACCTATAATAATTCATCTAATGTATTGACCATATTATCTTCTTCAGTACAAGTTGCCAGAGCCTTTGTGTGTGCTGCGAGCAGATAACAACCTGCCACCTTGGCGTCCAGGATTGAAGGAGGTACACCATCCTACATTTTGTGTTGTTGGTGCAATGTTTCAGTGCATCACTGTTGCAGTTTTGGAATTGTTCATTAATGACTGATCGGAAATGAAGAAAAACACCAGCAACTAGGTCTTGCACTGACATACATGACATGATACTCACAGTCACATAGTCGAATGCTTATATGGCCTTTATGTGGTTGGTATATCCATCTTAATTTGTAACAAATTCACCATGACCTGTTTGTTTTTTAGTCCCATGAGAAAATTAATTGGTAGTTATTGTTTGCTTAATACTCCTTGAAAGCATAGTTAAAAAAGGCACGCCTAGGCTCTAGGTGATAGCAAAACACCTAGCGCTTAATCTGTGCATAATTGCGCATAAGCGTGTGCCTTGGTCAGAAAAGCGCAAGGCAGTGGCGAAATGCACAATTGCCTAGCGTTTTTTTTAACTATGTGTAAGAGCAGTACCTGTAGCATACTGTATAAACTACTGTGTGATATATCAACTGAATTACTATGTGAAAAAAACTTTAGACTATTGTGAGATAGAACAACTGTATTATGTTAATATTGCTTTGTGATTGTGTTCTACAACTGAACATTGCATCTTTCCTTGGATGCTATTATTATGAGGTTATGTTCTGTGTAAGCTGCATGCTACTACTTGGATACTGTCCTATTCTATTGTCTTAGTCACAAGAAATGATAAACTAGTGCTGCTTTTCTCCATCAGATATTTGATGCAATCATTTGCGACCCCCCGTATGGTGTCCGAGCTGGTGGACGCAAGTCTGGCGGCCGGAAGCTCCTAAAAGGCATCATCCCTCCGTACACAGTTCCGGACGAGAAGAGAGAGAACCACATTCCATCAACCGCGCCATATAGTCTCGCCGAATGTGTTCATGACCTGCTCCACCTTGCTGCAAGGATGCTGGTGGTTGGCGGCAGGCTCGTCTTCTTCTATCCAATGTTGCGGGAGGATGATGCTGCTGGTACGGCAAAATTTCCGGATCACCCCTGCTTCAAGCTGGTCTCCTCCTGCGAGCAGATCCTAAGCCTGCGGTACAGTCGGGTTCTGCTGACCATGGTGAAGGTGGGGCCCTACACGGAAGAGGTGGAGAGGATGGGCGAGGAA
This sequence comes from Elymus sibiricus, assembly GCA_039707655.1. NCBI lineage: Eukaryota > Viridiplantae > Streptophyta > Magnoliopsida > Poales > Poaceae > Elymus > Elymus sibiricus. The sequence goes on from CM077665.1 coordinate 485,924,680, forward strand.
CGACACCAGGAGTTCAGGGAGAACCACCAGAAATGGATGGAGGAGGGCAACCTGCACTCTGCCGTGTTCAGCCCGGCGGAGCATGATAAGAAGTCTGAATCTGATAGAGGTTCCAAGCCCAAGTACAGAGGCAAGTACGTGTAGTGATGAAACCACTCTGGGAACGATGACAATTTTGTTGATCTTCTGTTGTTTGTATCTTTCAGCGATGGCTCTTGCATGGCTTTTGCTAGGCTTGCAAGCTAGCGCCAATTAGTGTAAGGAGGTGTGTGATGAACTCTCAACTTGATATCATGCCAGGCTAACTCACTTTGATGATGAACTGTAGTTTTTTCTACTTCTTTTTCGTGGGTATTGTGTCTTCTCTGCCATTCTTTTCCAGCCTTAAAACAGCTCTAATCGATCCCAAAAAAACATTTAGTACCAAATACTCGTTTTTTCAGTTAATGCACTCTAACATATACCAAAAAAATTATGGACCCCATTAAATCCTGATCTTTCGGATTTTAAGCATGTCACCGCAAACGTTTTTTATGGCAATTTTAGTTGACGCGAGGTGGCAGCTTTAGTTGTTATTAAAACATGGCAACTTTGTCCCAGTTTGTTCTTTTTTTTTTCTGAAAATTGTCATGTTTGCCAACCTCGTGTGAATTAAAGTTGCCATGAAAACGTTCGGATTGTCATGCTTAAAATCCGAACGTTCGGGATTTATCATTTCCGAATATTATTGGGGTGAGCCAAAAATTCAACCTCCCTGAAACATTGGTAAAACCATGCCCACCCAAAAATTATCCCAATCTTCGAAATTCAGGTGGGGAGACTTCTCATTTCCAACCGGTGCCGTCCATCCAAAGCAAAATGAATACATGTCTAAAGCTCGATGTCGCAAGGACATGATCTAGCCCGGGGGTTGCTTGGATTCCACGGGGTCACCCTCTGGGGCATGCCTGTGTTGCCGGCTTCGGATCTGGAGCAGATGGACCGTCGAAAGCGCGGGCTCACCTGACGTCCGATCGGTGTGAGCTGCCGGCCGATTGTCGGCTCTGGATCCGAAGCGGATGTGCCTCGACTCCCTCGAGCCAGTTGAGTTTAATTAACCCATGTGTTAATTATGGAGAATCTCCACTATCCCTAACCGCCATGTACGAGGGACACGACTGTTTGCTCGTGTCTCTCCAGACCATCGCGTCTGTTGGATGCATCCCCTCGGGGGTATATATACTTGTAATCCATCATCAATAAGGACAACTGTTCACTTTACATCTCTCTGGATTCTTGGCTCTCGCTCTATTCTAACACGTTATCAGCACGCTCTACCAAGAGAGCGCAAGAAATCGAAGAACGGACGAACTCACGCTGCTCCCGATGCGTCCCTCCGCGGTGGTCGCAGATCGCGTCGAGCACACGACGATGTCGCGGCTCCCGGAAGGCGGCGTCCGTGACAACGGCCCGAGGCGCAACGGCGTGGCAACCTGCAGGACGTTCTCAAGCGCTCACGACTCGAGCCGCAGCGCGGAAGGCACGAGTCGACGACGGCCACAGGCCCGACGGGGGGCCGGCGCCCTTTTTCCAGTCACGCGGTGCTCGCGCTCTCCCCTCCAGCGGGGACCTTTGGCGGGGGCGATGGTTGTGGCCCTCGGCCGGAATACGACGGCAAGCCTCGCCTGCGGGTACGTCGGCGGCGTATTCAGGCGCACGGCAAGCCCCTCCCGGGCGACAGCAGCAGTTACCAGAAAATCCAGAACGGGAATCATACGAGAGAGGAGATCCTTATCTTTTTGGCAATTATGCATTTTAGCCTCGCGTTATATGATAACCCCATTTGATTTTTGTTCTTCCCGTGATGTGGAGATTAACTCTTTTTCTGCACATAGTATGTGGGCATGGTGAGACGAATAGATGGATGAAGCATCAACTCCTTGACCAAGGAAGAGAAAGCTTCAATAAAGAAAGAGCCATCCGGTCATGCAATGGGAAGAAGAAGGTACCATGTCGTTTTCTACTTTCTTGAACTGGAACTAGCGGCCACTGCCGCTCGCTGTCAAACGGCAACAACCTTTGCCCCCCTCCCCGACGCGGCATTGAACCACGGCCGCCAAGGCGACGACGACGGCGTACTCCTGGTCCGCATCCTTGCGATGCGACCGCGTCCACACCTGACCCGGGTCCTCGCGGCAGAGCGGCCGGCTGTGGTGGAGATGCATGCCAGCAACCGGTGCTCGGTCCCTACTCGAGCGACCGGCGTGCGTTGCAGTGCGTGTTCCGGTATGCCTCTCTTTCGTCGGTTGATTCTTTGGGGAAAATTCCAGATGGAATCCACGCAAGAAAGAGGCCTTTATGGCTCAGTATAAATTGCAGTCTAACCCTCGGGTGCACTGTAATTAATATTGACATTGTTTGTGGATTCTTGGCATGATCAGTTTGCCATTTTTACCAATCCCTACAACATGTCTATTCGATTTGATTTGCGATTGAAGATTCTTTTTCTCGCAAAACAATCTCATTGCGATTGAGATTAATTCTCTCGCAAAATATTAATTCACCTCGCTGAATTATCTTGCAACTTGATACAAGATTATCTCATTTTTAATTTGAGGTCTATATAATTCAAGTTTTTCATTTGAACATCAAGTTTGCAACATCATTACTATTCATTACAATAGTAGTGTATTTCTGTTGAGTACGATGTATTCCGGAATGTATGTATCTCCATGTTCGCTACATGTCGAGATTAATACGTCTATTTGCAATTGAGATTTTCAATTTCTTGCAAATATGAATGCAAAATTCATAGTGATTTCTTCGAATTGATGTTTTGGGATCACAAGGTAGTGTGTAGATCTACTGCTTTGCAGCTTATCACCACTACTGTTAAAGCCTACATTTTGTCATTTCGACATTATAATTGCTTTACAAAGTGCTCTCCCACACATTTTACTAAGTCATGACATAAGGCATTACGAGTGAGTATCTACTGATTTCATCAGATTATACTCCCTAGTGCTGCGAGATCTACTTCATTTTGGAGAATATCTTCAAGATGTCATACTTAGCAATTTGAGATTCACATTAATGGTTTCAAGACAACTTCTTGAAATACCCATTAATTTTGCTAAGTTCATTACAACATCAACCATGATGGTCTTTAATTTACTGGTTGTAAATTAATTATCTCTGGTTTACCCATAGAGGTAACATATGGCTATAGAATTTGAGGCATTCGCCCTCAATGGTCACCACTGCCCTATCTGGGCCATGGACATCATGATCGCTCTTGTGTCTGGTGGGATAATGTGTGCAATCCAGGATTCACTTCTGGTCAGGGTCACACCGCTAACAGAAAAATGTTGTCTTATACATTATAAGGCATTAGATTCAGATCTCAGCATCTGGTTATTCTGTATCAGCAATTCCTGGGATACAATGAACTCAAGGGCAAAGGTTTGAAGCTCACTTCAACCTTCAACCCAACATCACCAGTGATGACGGGATCCTATGGGCACGGAGAACGTGTGGTTGAATATGCCTCAACCAACATGTTTGGAGACTATGAATAGTCTCTCAGTCTCCTGAGTGGTCAATATAATTTATGTCCATTCATGATGTTGTAAGAATAACATAAATATTGTTGTCATCATATATTGTATATCACAATATATTGTATCAGCACTTTGGTACAAATACATTTATATGTATTCTATATATCTGACAGTGATTTTCATATTGAGAATCTTCATGTCTATATATAGATTTCTACGGGAGTCAATCCGATGAAAGATGATATGTGCCTTGTGGACATATGCATCACAAACTCTATACTCAGGGAAGTCCAATGTTTCCACTCTCATTGAGAGAAAGGAGATATTTTAAAATCGCTAGACGCGATGAGGTATTTCTTGGCTCAACTCGAGTCATATTTACTATCCCTGTGGGTACTCGAGTAACGTCGGGATGCTTTATTGCTTCCCAGGTTTAACTCGTACCCTACTGAACTATAGAGGTATCCGTCAAAATAGTTTCCATAGCGAAACTTATGATGACAACAAAGAGAAATAACTTCTCTTTACCATATGCAATGGATATGGCAAGCACATTCTCTATGTATCATCTGGATTGTACTACACATACGACACAACTCGTAGCACATGTTGCGTACGAGATAGTTTTCCAGAGTGTCTTGTACATGACAAACTTGGCATACTCGCCTTGGTCATCGAGACATTGGGTTGAAACCGAAACTATCAGCAATTCCAATAGTTTATGATTATTATGATGCTAAATTCTAATAATATTTGGATTTTATGTGCACTACATGTGACATAGGGAAGCTAATTTTAAGACTCACGCACCTTAAAAGTCTACGCTGAACCACTCAGACTCCTTGAATGCATCAAATTGAGGCAAGTGGCTCTTCCCAACCATTGAGTAGACTATTCAGGTATTCCATGGTTCTAAAAGACATATCTACACGATGGTCTTAAGTGTGTGCTTTATTCACACGAAACCATTGGCTCATTATCCTGACATTGATTTCAAGCAAATCGAATGGATAACATTGCAGAATTCTCCTTGAGTGCCTTCATTATGGCCCTCGGATCGAAGTTTAGCAATTTGTCCTAATGTTTAGACTCAAAATGGTTTGGTTGAATCCTTTGTATCCAAAGAATTAAGCTCATTGCATGATCTTTACTTTGAAATTGCAACTTACCAACTTTACGTTAGAGTCATGCAGTTTTACACACTCATGACAGAACTGCATAATATTATTCCCCTATATCTTTGATACGTGGAAATCTACCAAGTATTTCCCATCTGCGGTATTTCGGTTGCATACCGATATCACCACCCCAACATACATCATTGGCCCCTCAACATATAGTTGGGATCTATGTGAGGAATAACTGTATTTCCGTCAATACCTCAAGCCCCTCGCATGGGGAGTTATTCAAGGCCAGTATGCTGATTCATGAGGAATATTTCCAGGCATTAGGGGGAGATTTCAAGTACCATAAAGAATGCCAGGAAATTAGTGGAATGTTCAACACATTTCTGCCTCAATTTCACGTACTCAAAGATATGAACCATGCATTCAACAGATTTGCAACATATTGCAAATAACCTGCCATATTCATTTACTGAATAAAAATGTGTCACACAATCCTACAATCCTGCAATAGTACACCTGAAAGAGTGGAGGTACCAAAAAAAATCCACTCCACTCCCCGTTCAAAGCAACAGGGGGAGGTGTATGGCAAAAGTACACCAGGATTCAGCTTCTCGCAAGCAAGGATATCAAGGCCTCTAAATCAGTAAATGCAAGTCAACTTCATGTTGACCGACACCTAATGGGCAGTATACACCCAATGGATGGGAAACCTCCACAAACCCAGGTCATAGTGCACACAATGACCGGGACATCGGAATACCCGACTCAATCGCATTGGGAAATCGCGATCAGTCATCATGGGTAACGCTATTTCCATCAACTATATATTGATATATAGATTCTGGAGAATCATATAACCGGAAGTCTACAATTGTCGACATATATTTCTCAACTAGATTGCAAAACCTTTCAAGTGATCCAGATCCAAAGACCATGGCCATGGCAAAGTGTGAACAACACTCGGACTGAACTCAAGCAAAGGGTATAATCTAGGTAGAAATGATCTTGCTCAATAATGGGAAGGTATTCATAAGCAATACCTACACCAATTTTCTTCTGGAAACAGAATTGAGAACAACGAGGTGGTGAAACATAGAGCAAGTATTGTAGCACAAGGGTTCACGCAGATACCCAACTATTCTCCAGAGGTGGAATGTCTTTCCGATAACTTATATCATTGGCAGTACAAAATCATCTATCTCTGCAGTTGATAGATGTAGTGATCGCATATCCATATGGATCACTAGATTCAAACATATATGATTGATTTCCGATGGAATCTCAATTCTGAATGGAAATACAGAATGCAACATACATTGTGTAAAATCAGTAAGTCGTCATACGACTTATTATTGTCGGTACATATGGTACAACCGACGTAGTGAGATCCTTATACACAAGGATTACTCCTACAATGATGATTATCCATGTTTGTGTGTCTGCAATGACGACACATGTAATCATCTAAATGACGGAGTTTAAAATGAAGGATTTGGGTAAACCAAAATACCGCTCGTTACTACAACTTGAGCACCTTCATTCATACATTATGGTATACTATGTTGTCTATATCCAAAAATATTGGATAAATTCATTGTGGACAAATCTTATCCATCCATAGCTCTCATGGTAGTTCATTCTCTAGACGTAGAGAAAGATCTATATAGACCAAGAGATGATGGAAATGAGATATTGGGACTCAACGTTCCATAATGCCATTGGATCCACCAAACACAGTTGGTTGGGACTCAAGAATATCTATCGATATCTCCAAAGGCATCAAACATCTTGTCCTGGTTTTTCAGTTTCACAGAACTGTGAACACCGATATCATTGGATACATCGATCAGATCCCCACTATGTCGGATCGTAGACAAGCTTAGTGTTCCTACTAGGTGTGGTAGCCCTCTCATGAAGAGTCTTCGAAAGAGACCTCATGGCTACATCCACCAACCATTATCTCAACGATAATGTCTCTTATGTTGTTCGGATGCAAACAGGTTATGTAATAAGCAATATCGCTATATTGCATATCTTGCAAGTTAAATCATGTGACTGATTTGTTCATGAAGTCTCTACCAACTTTAACATTCCAGAAATATGTTCATGGAATTGGTATGTGACGGCTTCAAAGTTTGCAAGAATCAGGGGGGTATCTTCCTGAATTGTTCATGTTCAATGCATCATATTATACTCTTTTTCCCTTCATGAGTTTACTTTACAGGTTCTCATAAAGGTTTTTAATGAGGTAATATCAACATGAGATCATATGTCATACTTTTTGTTTTCCCCACCGGGGTTTTTAGGAAAGTATATACGACATATTTATTGTACTCTACACTCTATGAGTCTTCTCATATTGAGTTAAAAGAGACAATAACCATTATATGTTGCATCATTTTCTCCTTATTTTCCCACTGGGTTTGCAGGAGTTTTAGCAACATATCAAACATTATACTCCTCACATTTTTCCCACAGGGTTTTGGAGGAGCTTTTATTTAAGATGATGATGTCTACAAGGATAGCGTAGATTAGGGGGAGTGTTGAGTTTAGTTAACCCATGTGTTAATTATGGAGAATCTCCACTATCCCTAACCGCCATGTACGAGGGACACGACTGTTCGCTCGTGTCTCTCCGGACCATCGCGTCTGTTGGATGCATCCCCTCGGGGGTATATATACTTGTAATCCATCATCAATAAGGACAACTGTTCACTTTACATCTCTCTGGATTCTTGGCTCTCGCTCTATTCTAACAGAGCCGTCGGAGGCGCGGGTTCGCCTGGCCCTCCTATTGGTGTGAGCTGGCAGCAATGGATTCAAGCGGAGAGCCAGGTGGAGCTTGGGTTTCCTCTCAGGATTGGTGAAGACTGGAGAGCCAGTTCCAGAGTTGTCGGACTTGGATTTGTTGCCCGCCATGTCGGAAACGACCGAAGATCAATGTAGAGGAGCTCAACGGAGCGGACGAGAAGTGAAGTGGGGTTGGAAATGGCTAGGGTTTGATCTGGGATACGTATAGGGACGAGATAGCAATGGGGGCAAGGTGGGCCGGTCAAATGTGGCGGACACGCCCGGTCGTGTCCAGGCGGCCCAAATCCGCCTCACATATGTATGAACATGATATGAGGGGTACCGAACATAGGGTTTGATCCGGGATACGTACAGGGACGAGATAGCAATGGAGTCAAGGTGGGCCTGGCAGACATGACAGACACGTCCGGTCGTGTCCAAGCAGCCCAAATCCGTCCCACATATGTATGAACTCGATATGAGGGGTACCGAACATGCCACACGTTTGAGCTAGTTTTTGGGATCCTGTTGAGTGGCAATTTTGTGATCGAGCCTTATTTGAGTTTGTCTGCCCAGACGTTTAGGAGGAAATGTCGGCTGTTGCTCTCAGAAGAGAAACTACCACCCTTAGAACAAGCTTCAGTCCACATGGGTGGCAGCCGCTGAAACAAGAGGAAATTATAGCATGGTTAATATATATATATATATATATATATATATATATATATATATATATATATATATATATATATATATATATATATATATATATATATATCATTCATCATCCAAGGTGTAGAATAAGTTATTCTTCATCCGAGGTAATCTTACGATCGTTTTATAAATAAATTACCTTCGGTATAAAAACAGATTGATTCATTACGTAAAAATTTGACATAAGAAAACAAAATTATTGGTCATAAGACCATAAAAATAGCATTTTATGTATATTTTACGTTCGTAATTTTACGTAACATAAAATAATTTTTACGTTCTTCGTCCGGGTTTAAAAGGCTCGAGAGCCATAGAGAATAGTCCGCTTATTTTCTTTTTACTCCGGCTTAACAAAAATATAATATTTAAAGTCTTATAACTCAGCTTATTGTACTTGTTCTTAACAAACTCTATGTCGCATTTAAAAAATAAACGCAACTCCATCGGATGACCAGCTGAGGCCTGCTAGCCTTCATCTTATCCCGCGCTGCAGCTACGCTCGACGACTTGACCAGTTGACCCGTTGACTGAACATTTGTCCTCCACTCGTTGCTATGCCCGTCTGTTTTGCCATTGCTATCGGGGATACACCTTCAGAGGGAGCCAGCCAATCGTCACACACAGCAGAGTGCCTTCTCCCAATCTGCATCGACCGCCACCCCCATAGTTCCTGCCTTCGTCCACCTGCCACTGCCAGTCCCAGTCCAAGATCCAGCTCAAGATCCAGCCATGTGCTGCAGCGAGTGCGGCTGCTACGACGCGTTCTGCAACTGCTGCTGCCCCTGCATCTCCTACGACGCGCGCGAGACCATCCTCTGCTGCTTGGTCTGCCTCGCCGTGCTCGCCGTCGTCGCCCTCTTCGTCGTCCTCCTCGCGGCCTACGGCTTCATCCGCCGCGCCGAGGTGGCCGTCGTCGACGCCTCCCTCACGCGGCTCGCGCTGGCCACGTCCCCGGCCACCGCCTTCGCCTACAACCTCTCGCTCACGCTCACCGTCCGGAACAAGAACTGGGCCATGAGCGTCAGGAACACCCAGCCGCTCGAGGCCGACTACAGCTTCGACGGCCAGCGCTTCGAGCGGGTCAGGCTCGCCGACGAGGGCTCCACGCACCCCGCCGGCAAGACCCAGGTCTACCACCTCGTCTCCGGCGCCGACGGCGCCTACGTGGCGCTCGGCAACGCCGGCGTGGCCGAGTTCAGGGAGGAGAACAAGACGGGGATGTTCCAGGTGGAGGTGGCGCTGTCGGGCGAGGTCAGGTACCAGGCGCACTTCACCAAGTGCAACTTCCATGCCAAATGCCCGCTCAAGCTGCACCTCGCGCCGCCCGGCACGCCCGCCGTCGTGTTCCAGAAGGTCAAGTGCAAGCTCGCTTCGCCAGATAAGAACTGCTAGTCATTATCGTCGTTTTCGGTAGTTAAACAACGATTTCTGCTGGTAGATTCAGAGGAACCAACTGCAGGCACATTGTCCCCATTGGTATGCACTTTTCTTCTGAATTTTTCTTCCAGGTAGATTAGTGTTTCAGTCAAAAAATTCCATGAAAAATCCCTTGATTGTTCTTGTGGCTTACCATCTTGGCTATCTTGCTGAACACACACTCCTAGGGTATTTTAGCAGTTGGTTGCCAAAGAAAGCAAGCTTAGAAACTAAGTACTCGTGCAGCTACTGTTATAAATACCAACATAATTTATGGAGTCCTCAAACTTCACATCTAACAACAATTGCGAACATTTCAATCCTATGTTCGACGATGAATGATAATATATGTATTGTAAAAACTCATGTACCGAGTCCTGTCGGTCAAGTTCCAGGCAGCACCAACAGAGGCAGCAATAATATCTATTTATGATAGTTAGGATCTTTACCTTGGCTGGCTCCAATGGACTGGTGCTTAGAGAAGGTGCTAAATGTATTAAAAACCTTAGCAACTAGTCTTTTCAATGCATAGGTGCTTAGCTTTTGTTGCTAAGCTTCCCTCATGGAATTATTTAATAATTAAACTTCTTCATGCATTGGTTGGTAGTCATTTTACATAGGTTCACGCGCTTAGAACCGGTTCTTCCTGGGGTCACCATAATGCTCTCTCTCCTCTTTAATTGCTTTGCCACATCACCTTTTTGCCTATGTGGCATCCTTAGCACCGATGCACTGGGAAGGGCCTTAGGGTTGAGAGTTCTGTTTTCCCATGAAAACAGGGCAGATATTCAGTACCTATCTCATTACTGGCACTAAACATTGCCAAAATCAATGTACAGACTTATCAGATTATCCATAATTAATTTCACCAGTGTCACCAAGCAGGCCCTCCAAAAGCTGCCCAGCCGACCAAAATTTTCTTTGCTCCCAGGCTGTGCACCCCAGCAGGCTACAAACATGAACTCTGTCAAAACTCATCGGTGGACTTCCCAACTAAAAGCCAAAGGGGACAAGTAAAAACCGGTTAGATGCCTTCTCCATCTCTCCACAGAGCCGGCCAGCCTTCGCACTCAAATCTGCCGCAGCCTGGAACTTGGTGGCCATGTTTTTGTTTTTGTAACGAAAACAGAACTGGTTGACAAACTAACGACCGATGAAGCAGCAAAATCAAGGTACACAACAACCATAAAACTGCAAAAACACATTTTTGCAAACATACTGAATTATTATACAAGGTGTTCATTAGTTCTTAGCTTAGCACAGTTGACATGGATCACAATATAGTATGGATGGATCATAACAAGAGTACTACTACATAACACTGAAGGTGATAATGCAAGTTTCTTTTTAACAGCTCGATCTCCAATTGTTTGTCACAAGCCGGTACATAACATTGAACGTGACTGCTAGTGCCGATAAAACCGCAGACACACATTTCTCATCATCATGGAAGACAGAGGGATACAACAAGGCATTGACCAGTGCCTAGCCTAGACAGGCGATGATCTTCTGTTTTGGCAATGAAACTAGGGAGCTTATCCTACCCGGAAGTCTAGGAAAAAAGAGAGAGACGAATTTGCAATTCCACAGTCTGTATCCCTCACACCTACATGACAAGATCAAGTTCTAGATCACACATTGGGCTGGCTGCTGTACCAGAAGGTAGCACATAGCATCAGAGGTAACTCACATTGCCATGGCTGAACTACCAAGGTTTTGACAGAAGAAACACAAGGCTAAACTGACAAGTGTGGTCGCAAACTTGCTCAGTTCTTAGCTACTCAGTGCCATCTGGGCGTAACAAGCCTCTTCAGATCTTCGTCTTCGTTAGAGAAGTCGATCGTCTTGAGTGCACGCTCCCTTTCCCTGTCAGAGAGTGCTCGGATCCGGGCCCTCTTAGCGAGGAAGTCATCATCGACCTCGACGTAGCCATTCTTGGCGTGCTCACTGCGCACCCAGGCCTGAAACTTGGAGAATTCCTCTGCAATTCTGTAGAACGCGCGTACAGCAGCATAATATTCCACCTTCTGCTCATCTCATCCATCTTCTGCAATTCTGCAGCTTCTCATCGTCTGCCTCGGTGCACAGCTTCAGCACGCGCTTCTCCACCGAAGCATGCTGGCACCCCTTCAGCAAGGACTGGTCGCCGGCGGCCACCGCATCCTTGTTCGCCTTCTCATCCGCCGCCATGCTTCCGGTGATAAGTAAACCCTCCTCGCCGGCGCCCTTCTCCACCGAAGCCGGGCACCGCTTCAGCAGGCACTCGTCACCGGCGGCCACCGCATCCCTGGCCGCCCTCTCATCCGCCGCAATGCTTCCGGTGATGCGCGAACCCTCCTCGCCTGGCATTGCTCGGTTGATCTGATCGCCTCCGCCTGCCTCACTCACCACGCCGCGATATTTGGGGGATAATTAAGGAACACTAGCTCTCAAATTGGGGAAGAGTCGAGGAACCAACCGAGCCAGCCAGGGAGCTGGACTAAACCTGGGCATGGGCAGTCCGGCACGGAACCGGGCCGGACCGGGTTCGGGCTTGGAAACTAGGCCCGGATAGCAGTTCAGGCCAGGCTTGGGCTTATGAAAATCGTCATTTTACAAGGAGGCCCTTCCCGGCCCGGCCCGGAAATCGTCTTTTTAGTCCATTCGGGCCGGGTTCGGGCCTGCATATTGATTTTTTTGGCCGGGCCGGGCCGGGCTCGGGCCTGGGATTTTTGGTTCGGGCTTTTTAAAGCCCGGCCCGGTGTATGCCCAGGTTTAAGCTGGAGTTCCCAGACCACGCGTGGCCCAACTTTTCGTTATTCTTTTTCCATTCAAAACTTTTCAAACTAAAACATTAGTTTTTTTTTAATTTCAAAACAAAACATTAGTTACTAGAGCATCTTTAGTCACAAACCTTAAATTTAGGGATTATTAAAAATAAATTTTGGGGGAAATGAAGCTGTCTTTTTACCCTCCTCGTGAGGGTTTAGCACTCCAACCGGGCCCCCCGACGAGAGTTTTCAAATCAAATCTATCATCTTTTATCTCTGGGGTAGTGGAAACACTAACATTTAGATTAAGAGGTAAATACATCGGCGGTACTTGAACTTGCCCTCGATGTTCATTTTAGTGTCTGAACTTAAAAAATATGCCGAACTGGTTCCAAAACTTGGCACGGACGTGCAAATACTATGGTAATCCCATTCATATGCGTAAAATGCACCGACGTGGCACCGTATATGGCTGATATGACACTGACTTGGCATGGTGTCCACTTATAGCAACCAAACAGGATTATTTGAATATTTATGTCTATATGACTAGTGGGCTATTCTTGTTAGGCGAATTTAACATTCTTAAGAAGTTGATCCCTACCATGCACAATGTCCACATCAACAATAAACCCACAACCATCCCCTCTTTCCACCTGAGCAATCTAGCCACATCATCGATTCCATCATGTGATTTAGTTTTTCTTTCGTATGCTTCCTCTTCCTTAGTAACCGACGAGATAGTATCTTAAGAGCCATCCATTGGTCACGTTACCAGCAAGAGAACCCACCACGAAAGGCCAGCATTCAGTGCCCAACCTTGCCCTGCATCCTGGCGTATGGAGTTAGAGCATCAACAGCCGGACCTAGCAAATCTGACCCTTTAAACGCCCGCGGACGCGCCCGGTCAATGACCGGGCGCGTCCGTTTTGAGCCCCTATAATTTGGTCCGCACAACCACACTTCTTATTTTTCTTCTCATATGTCCGGTCACTTGCATGTGATTGACGGAGAAGAAAAGAGAGAAAGAAAATAATGAATAAGAAAAGAGAAAAGATGGTCTGGAGTGGGGTCGCGTCATACGTGGCGGACTGACCGAGCGTGCCTGGGCGCGTTCGCGAGCCCTCATATCGTCCTCATATTTGAGATGGATATGAGGGGTGCCGGTCAGTCCGGGCGTTTGAGACGGATATGAAGGGTCCGATTGGGTCGCATTTTTGTGACCGGTCAGTGACCGGGAGGGCGTTCCGGGCGTTTGAGGAGCATATAGGGGGTCCAGTTGTAGTGCTCTTATGACCTCCGTCGCTTTCCCATCTCCCGAGAGCGAGTTCCTCCCCGTCCGTCCCGTCCGTTCGGATGGACTGCAGCTGTCCCAAGTCCACTACACCGCTAGAGCAGATGCACCTACTGTCCCGCACCTTGCCACAGACGCCAACAATGAGCTCGCCAAGAAGGTTGCTCTCATCTACTAGCTGAACATCACCTCCAAGGTAATTAGAGCAACTTCAACCGCGCGACCCAAACAGATGCACACTTCGTCCACCTTTTGTCCGTTTGGGTCGGTGTGTCCGCCCCCTTTGGCAAATGGGTTGGCCATGTGCCCAACGTGCCGACCCATTTTTCGTCCACACACAAGCAGTATTTAATGCTAAAATGTCCAGTGGCCACACATCATTCCATCTACCATGCCAGCGTCAAGAGTTCACGCCGGCGATATGCCAACGGCCGGCATACATATGCCAGCCTATAAAAAGAATACGTAGTTTTCAAGCTGGGCGTACTTGCCAGCAGGCCGACACACATGCCAGCACACAAAATGAGAATGTTGTTCGGCCACGCCATCTCGGCCGTGGTCATGCCCGCACACCGCGGCATGGATCACTCGTCTTCGAAGCTCAACATGTCGGCCTGCATCTTCTCGAACCAAGACCGCTTCCTCAGAGAGACCGTGCTCAAGTCCACCTTCATGATCTCGACCCCCTTCATCATGCAAGTGAGCCGGACTTCTCTTGCTTTGGTGGCCTCGATCTCTAGCATATTCGCTTGCTTCTTCGCCTCCAACGTGAGTTTCTTGTTTTGTATCTCCATGAAGGCCCTAACTTGCTCCTCCTTGTCTTGCCGACGCTTCTCCTCTCTTGAATCTTTGTTGGCGATCATGCCTTGCAAAGTAGCTTGCAAGGGAAGGGACGCCGCCTCGCGCTTGTCCTCTTTCTTGGAGTGGGTCTTCCCCCGCGGCCGCGGCTTCTCGCCCTCACCATGCTCTTCAACGGCTTCCTTCCCTCCACGCACCTTGATGGCAGCGTATTGTGCTTTGAACTTCTCTTCTCCATTGATGATCATCCAACAATGAGTGAGGTTGAAAGACTTGCCCTCATAGTGGACCTTGAATGCTTCCAAAGCTTGGAAGACCTAGAAATGAGCATGCATGTCGGCATACCAAAATATGTAAGGTACGGGACAATCAATATAAGCAAGCATGTCGGCATACCATGTCTTTCATGCCGATGCCGCTCACGGGACAGGCCTTGATGCCCTCAAGAGTGGAATAAAACTTGTTGCGCTCTTGTTGTATCACCCTCCAACGCTTGCCGAGAGAGACCCACTCACGCTTGCTCTCCATTTGGTATGGTTTAAACTTCTTGCGCTCGTGGAACTAGTGATGCACTCTTTGCCAAAATGCCGAAGCCTTTTGCTCAGAGCCTATCTTGGGATCTTGGCCAATGTCTCTCCAACATTCACAAATGAGTTTGTCCTCATCTTGTGTGTATGCTTTGGTACGCTTGCTCTTCCACTTCTTCTTTGCATTGGCTTGAGCGGGGAGCGGTTCCTCGAACAATGGCTCTGCCTCGATGTCCATTTCATCATCCTCTTCGTCTAGGCCATAGTCTTTCGGGAACTCGTGATCTAGCGGAAAAGAGCCTCCCAAGCCGACTTGGTCCTCCATGAGGGGGTCGGTCATGCCTCCATTGTCATCACCAAACATGTACCCAATGCCATCGTGCCCGGCCATGAAGGGGTTCCGCCCATCTTGGCTTTGCGTCTCGTCGGGATCGAAGGCAGCGCCACCGCCACAACCTTCATAGATGAGGCCCTCCATGAAGATGCGATTGGCCTCCTCTTCCGCATCCGACATTTTTTCGAACAGGTTGCGGGCGTTCCCCATGGCGTCGGCTTGGAGCTCGCGAGGCCGCTTGCGCGCACCCCCCGGAGGACGATCCACTGCCCACAAGTACCGCGTTGAGGTCGATGTCCGCAGGCGCTGGAGTGCCAGGCGCGACCACGCTCACCTCCGGTGAACCGGAGCCCGTAGAGTAGGACAAAAGGGAGATCTGCGGGTGGTGCCGCTGCAAGCCGTGAGCCGCCGGCGTGGAGGACATGCGCGGTGAGTACGGAAGTGGGTGGCGAAGGGGCGATGAGCCGGTGCTGGCCGCGGCTACAGCGGCAGCGACGAGCCCGTGCTGACCAGGGTTTAACCCTAGTATCAGAAGGGTCTGCCTCGTGGCCTCGCGGACAAGCTGGCTGGTCTTCGCGGCGTTAGCCTCTTGCTCTAAGGCCGCGACGAGGGTGGACGTGGACGCGGCCTCGTTCCTGGCTTCTTGCTGATGCCGGCGGTTCTTCCTCCTCAACGATTGGTCGGCGCGCTTCGCGGGCGTCAGCACCTTCTTCTTCTTGGTGGCCGCCGGCCCTTTTCGCCCGTCGTGACGACCGGCGAAGGAGAGGGAGGCGAGGCCGCCGACGGCGTCGAGGGTCGGCGCATCGTTGTCCATGGCGCGCGCGGGGAGGGTGTTGGAAATATGCCCTAGAGGCAATAATAAATTAGTTATTATCATATTTCCTTGTTTATGATAATCGTTTATTATCCATGCTATAATTGTATTGATTGAAAACTCAGATACATGTGTGGATACATAGACAACAAAGTGTCCCTAGTAAGCCTCTACTAAACTAGCTCGTTGATCAAAGATGGTCAAGGTTTCCTAGCCATAGATATGAGATGTCATTTGATAACGGGATCACATCATTAGGAGAATGATGTGATGGACAAGACCCAAACTATGAACGTAGCATATGATCGTGTCAGTTTATTGCTATTGTTTCTGCATGTCAAAGTATCTGTTCCTATGACCATGAGATCATGCAACTCACTGACACCGGATGAGTACCTTGTGTGTATCAAACATCGCAACGTAACTGGGTGACTATAAAGGTGCTCTACAGGTATCTCCGAGGGTGTCTGTTGAGTTGGCATGGATCAAGACTAGGATTTGTTACTCCGTGTGACGGAGAGGTATATCAGGGCCCACTCGGTAATACAACATCGCAATGAGCCTTGCAAGCAAAGTGACTAAAGAGTTAGTCACGGGATCTTATATTACGGAACGAGTAAAGGGACTTGCCGGTAACGAGGTTGAACTAGGTATAGAGATACCGACGATCGAATCTCGGACAAGTAACATACCGAAGAACAAAGGGAACTGCATACGGGATTAGCTAAATCCTTGACATAGAGGTTCAACCGATAAAGATCTTCGTAGAATATGTAGGAACCAATATGGGCATCCAGGTCCCGCTATTGGTTATTGCCCGTAGAGGTGTCTCGGTCATGTCTGCATAGTTCTCGAACCCGCAGGGTCTGCACACTTAACGTTCGGTGACGTTTCGGTAGTATTAAGTTATGTATGTTGGTGACTGAAGGTTGTTCGGAGTCCCGGGTGAGATCCCGTATGTCACTAGGAGCTCCGGAATGGTCCGGAGGTAAAGATTGATATATAGGAAGTCCCGTTTTGGACACCGGAAAAAGTTCGGGCGTCACCGGTAGTGTATCGGGGGTGCCGGGAGGGTTCCGGGGGTCCATCGGGAGGGGGCCACCCACTCCGGGGGCCACATGGGCCTTAGGGGTGGCGCACCAACCCTTAGTGGGCTGGGCAAGCCAGCCCCTAAGGGCCCATGCGAAGAGGAGAGAGGAGGGCCAAGTGGGGAGACCTCCCAGGACTCCACCTCCCTTGTGGGAGGAGGAATCCTAGTTGGGGGAGGACTCCTCCCCATTGGTTCGGCCGAACCCTCCTTGGTGGAGGGTTTGGGGCTGCCTCCTCCCCTCCCTTCCTACTATATATACTAGAGGATTTTTGAGGGCAACCCTAACCTAAAAAGCCACGTGCTGCCCTCTCTCCCTCTAGATTGTCTTCTCCTCTAGATTAGTTTGGCGGAGCTTGGCGAAGCCCTGCCGGATTAGTTCACCACCACTGCCACCACACCGTTGTGCTGCCGGAGAACTCATCTACCTCTCTGCCCCCTCTTGCTGGATCAAGAAGGCGGAGATCGTCATCGAGCTGTACGTGTGCTGAACGCGGAGGTGCCGTCCGTTCGGCGCTAGATCGGAAGGACCGTGATTGGATCGCGGGACGAATCGTGATTGGATCGCGGGACAGCTTGCGATTTGGATCGCGAAGACGTTCGACTACATCAACCGCGTTTCTTAACGCTTCCCGCTTAACGATCTACAAGGGTATGTAGATCCACTCTCCCTCTCGTAGATGCTCATCACCATGGATAGATCTTGCGTGTGCGTATGCAATTTTTTGTTTCCCATGCAACGTTCCCCAACAGTGGCATCATGAGCTAGGTCTATGCGTAGATGAGATCACGAGTAGAACACAAAGGAGTTTGTGGGCGTTGATATTCATATTGCTTCCCTTCTTAGTCTTATCTTGATTCGGCGGTATTGTGGGATGAAGCGGCTCGGACCAACCTTACTCGTCCACGTACGAGAGACCGGTTCCATCGACTGACATGTAACTTTGTTGCATAAGATGGCTGGCGGGAGTCTGTCTCTCCCGCTTTAGTTAAATCGGATTCGACAGAGGCGGTCCTTGTAGAAGGTTAAATAGCAATTTGTATATCACCGTTGTGGTTTTGCGTAGGTAAGAATCGTTCTTGCTAGATACCCATAGCAGCCACGTAAAACATGCAACAACAATTAGAAGACGTCTAACTTGTTTTTGCAGGGTATGATGTGATATGATATGGCCAAAGACATGATAAGATATATGTGATGTGTGAGATGATCATGTTTTGTATAGATTATCACGACTTGCATGTCGATGAGTACGGCAACCGACAGGAGCCATAGGGTTGTCTTTAATTATTATGTGGCCTGCGTGTCACTCATTAAGCGCTTCGTAATGCTTTACTTTATCGGTAAGCGATAGCAATAGTAGTTGAAGCATGGTTGGCGCGACAACCCCGATGGCGACACGTTGATGGAGATCATGGTGTCATGCCGGTGACGATGAAGATCATGCCGGTGCTTTGGAGATGGAGATCAAAAGCACAAGTTCATGGCCATATCATGTCACTTATGATTTGCATGTGATGTTAATCCTTTTATGCACCTTGTTTTGCTTAGGACGACGGTAGCATTATAAGGTGACCCCTCACTAAAATTTTCAAGATAAAATTGTGTTCTCCCCGAATGTGCACCGTTGCGAAAGTTCGCCGTTTTGAGACACCATGCGATGATCGGGTGTGATAGACTCTACGTTCGCATATAACGGGTGCAAGCCAGTGTTGCACATGCGGAACACTCGGGTTAAACTTGACGAGCCTAGCATGTACAGACATGGCCTCGGAACACAAGAGACAGAAAGGTCGAACATGAGTCATATAGTAGATATGATCAACATGGAGATGTTCACCATTGAAACCACCTCATCTCACGTGATGATCGGACTTGGGTTGGCGGATTTGGATCATGTCACACTTAGACAACCTGAGGGATGTTGATTTAAGTGGGAGTTCTTAAGTAATATGATTAATTGAACTAATTATCATGAATATAGCCAAAGTGACTTTGCAAATTATGTTGTAGATCAATAGCTCGCGCTGTAGCTCCCCTGTTTTTTATACGTTCCTAGAGAAAATAGTTTTGAAAGATGATGGTAGCAATAATGCAGACTGGGTCCTTGATCTGAGGATTGTCCTCATTGCTGCACAGAAGGCTTATGTCCTTAATGCACCGCTCGGTGCGCCATCCCCTCAAGCGTCGTTTGTAGATGTTGTGAACATCTGACAGGCACGTTCTGATGACTACTTGATAGTTCAGTGCGTCATGCATTACGACTTAGAATTGAGGCTCCAAAAACGTTTTGAACGTCACAGAACATATGAGATGTTCTAAGAGCTGAAATTGGGATCTCAGGCTCGTGCCCGTGTTGAGAGGTATGAGACCTCCAACAAGATTCGTTGCCTGCAAGATGAAGGAGAATAGCTCAATCGGTGAGCATGTGCTCAGATTGTCTGGGTGCTACAATTGCTTGAATCGAGTGGGAGTTGATCTTCCAGATAAGATAGTGGTTGATATAGTTCTCCAAGTCACTGCCACAAAGCTACTAGAGCTTCGTGATGAACTATGAAATGCCAGGGATGGAAATAATGATCCCCAAGCTATTCACGATGTTTTGACACCGCGAAGGTAGAAATCAAGAAGGAGCATCAAGTGTTGATGGTTAGTAAAACCACTAGTTTCGAGAAGGGCAAGGGAAGGAGGGAAACTTCATGGATGGCAAGCCAGTTGCTGCTCCAGTTAAGAAACCCAAGGTTGAACCCAAACCCGAGACTGAGTGCTTCTATTATGAGGAGAACGGTCGCTGAAGCGGAACAACCCTAGATACTTGGTAGATAAGAAGGCTGGCAACGTCAACGGAAGTATATTTGATATACGTATTATTGATGTGTACCTTACTAGTACTCCTAGTAGCACCTGGGTATTAGATACCGGTCCAGTTGCTAATGTTAGTAACTCGAAATAGAAATATGCCCTAGAGGCAGTAATAAATTAGTTATTATCATATTTCCTTGTTTATGATAATCGTTTATTATCCATGCTATAATTGTATTGATTGGAAACTCAGATACATGTGTGGATACATAGACAACAAAGTGTCCCTAGTAAGCCCCTACTAAACTAGCTCGTTGATCAAAGATGGTCAAGGTTTCCTAGCCATAGACATGAGATATCATTTGATAACGGGATCACATCATTAGGAGAATGATGTGATGGACAAGACCCAAACTATGAACGTAGCATATGATCGTGTCAGTTTATTGCTATTGTTTCTGCATCTCAAAGTATCTGTTCCTATGACCATGAGATCTGCAACTCACTGACACCGGATGAGTACCTTGTGTGTATCAAACGTCGCAACGTAACTGGGTGACTATAAAGGTGCTCTACAGGTATCTCCGAGGGTGTCTGTTGAGTTGGCATGGATCAAGACTGGGATTTGTTACTCCGTGTGACGGAGAGGTATATCAGGACCCACTCGGTAATACAACATCACAATGAGCCTTGCAAGCAAAGTGACTAAAGAGTTAGTCACGGGATCTTGTATTACGGAACGAGTAAAGAGACTTGCCGGTAACGAGGTTGAACTAGGTATAGATATACCGACGATCGAATCTCGGGCAAGTAACATACCGAAGAACAAAGAGAACTGCATACGGGATTAGCTGAATCCTTGACATAGAGGTTCAACCGATAAAGATGTTCGTAGAATATGTAGGAACCAATATGGGCATTCAGGTCCCGCTATTGGTTATTGACCGTAGAGGTGTCTCGGTCATGTCTGCATAGTTCTCGAACCCGCAGGGTCTGCACACTTAACGTTCGGTGACGTTTCAGTAGTATTAAGTTATGTATGTTGGTGACCGAAGGTTGTTTGGAGTCCCGGATGAGATCCCGGACGTCACGAGGAGCTCCGGAATGGTCCGGAATTAAAGATTGATATATAGGAAGTCCCGTTTTGGACACCGGAAAAAGTTCGGGCGTCACCGGTAGTGTACCGGGGGTGCCGGGAGGGTTCCGGGGGTCCATCGGGAGGGGGGCACCCACTCCGGGGGCCACATGGGCCTTAGGGGTGGCACACCAGCCCTTAGTGGGCTGGGCAAGCCAGCCCCTAAGGGCCCATGCGAAGAGGAGAGAGGAGGGCCAAGTGGGGAGACCTCCCAGGACTCCACCTCCCTTGTGGGAGGAGGAATCCTAGTTGGGGGAGGACTCCTCCCCCTTGGTTCGGCCGAACCCTCCTTGGTGGAGGGTTTGGGGCTGCCTCCTCCCCTCCCTTCCTCCTATATATACTAGAGGATTTTTGAGGGCAGCCCTAACCTAAAAAGCCACGTACTGCCCTCTCTCCCTCTAGATTGTCTTCTCCTCTAGATTAGTTTGGCGGAGCTCGGCGAAGCCCTGCCGGATTAGTTCACCACCACCGCCACCATGCCGTTGTGCTGCCGGAGAACTCATCTACCTCTTCGCCCCCTCTTGCTGGATCAAGAAGGCGGAGATCGTCATCGAGCTGTACGTGTGTTGAACGCGGAGGTGTCGTCCGTTCGGCGCTAGATCGGAAGGACCGTGATTGGATCGCGGGACGGATCGTGATTGGATCGCGGGACGGCTTGCGATTTGGATCGCGAAGACGTTCGACTACATCAACCGCGTTTCTTAACGCTTCCCGCTTAACGATCTATAAGGGTACGTAGATCCACTCTCCCTCTCGTAGATGCTCATCACCATGGATAGATCTTGCGTGTGCATAGGAAATTTTTTGTTTCCCATGCAACGTTCCCCAACAGAGGGGTGGACGGGAGGTTTTTGGGAAATTTAGGGGGAAATGGTGGCGGTGTGCCACCGACGGGCGGGCGTCTCGCGGGCGTCGCTCGTCCGTCCCGTGTCTGCGCGGACGCAAATCCGGCTCAAATTTGAGCCAGGAATGGGTCGTGGGTGGATAAAAAATGACGCGCGTCTGTTTGGATTGACGCGTTGGACCGACTTTTTTTGTCAGTGATGACCCAAACGGATACGGACGGTGGGTCGTCCGATTGGAGTTGCTCCTACCTCACAAAATTTCCTTCGCATCTCTCGCTTATTTCTTTGGGTGTGATTAGCGCTCATTAATCTATTTTTGTCTGTACGCTTTGTACGAGGTTACACAGCTTTGTGACCTCCCCTTTGTACTACAATCGCCATCCACTGAATCAACACAACCACAGACCACACTGTGTTGCGACCAAAGGTAGCAGCAGCAAGTTGGAGCATCGCTTGACCTGGAGAAAAAGCATTGTTGCGCCGACAGGTTTCTTGACAGCTACACCATGATATGGTGCCTCACGGTTAGAACTATAAAACGGTACACCCAAGATCCCAAAAATCCATTTCAAAATTATTATTGATCACTCTAATTTGTTGTAGTCAATTGTGTTTGTGCAAAACAACCATGTTACTAAAGGGAGGAAGACGATGCTACCAACCACCAGAGGTAACACAGTTCATCCATTTTGTTCGAAGGATTGTAATAATTTTTCACTTATCTAACCATCACGTATAGCAGAGATCTCTGAAAAATCACCTTGCAATACTGCACAAATTATTTCTATTATTTTGTACTATATTTCCAAATTTTCCTAAATTTTTGCCGCAACACGCGGGGTATCATCTAGTTAAAATGAAAAATGATGCTCAGCGAACTCGAACCCGCGACCTGAAGCTAAAGAGCAGAGTATGCAGCTCCCGAAGCTTAATGTAGCCTACATGAAAACAGTTGCCATACTTGACTGGGTCACACTTAGTGTGGGCCATTTAGCACACGTTATTTCCTTTTTAAAAGAAAAACATATGTAAATAATAAGCATAAGAATAAAAGTTTTTTTTGCGGGTTATAAGAATAAAGTTAGATCTGAATATTCATGTGTTATTAATAATTACCTCATGGTCAACAAATATCCGTGTGCACATATGTTATTTAAAAAAAACATAAACGAGGCTTCATGCCACACTATCGGTTATGAATATTTGTGGTACATAGATAATAACCTCATGGTACACAAATATTCATGTGCACACAAAATAAATACATAGAGGTTTGCAATAAAATATCTTACTAAAAATATTCCTGTAATTCTTTTTGAAATATTCATCTATTATTTAAGAAATATTATTTTAAATATAATCAATGAGTGTTTAAAAATGTTTACTTAATACAAACATTTAAAATATACCGACATAGATTATATTATAAATGTTTATAAAAAAATGTTTAGGAATACAAACATTTTATACACGCATGGCTTTTATTTAAATAATGAAAGGCTATGGAGAATTAAATTTACTAAATATTATGAATATTCATTGGTGTTTAATTTCACTAGTGGCTTATATTCATATTTTTACATAATACAAATATTTTGTACATAATTTTACTCATGGCTTATATTCATATTTTTAATTTTTAATTACAAATATTTTTAGTTATAGAAACATTTTTTAAAGATGATAATTATGAATTATAAAAATATGTGTATATTTATTCAAATGTTCAAATTATTAAATAATATTTACAAGTAATTTAAAAATATATTTGCTATTTTATATTATAAAACATGGTTATGATATATATGTGTTATTTCTATTATATGCATGTTTTTAAAATAATACGAGAATATTTTTAAAAGTACATGAACATTTTTTTAAAGTTGGTTATTTTAGCTTTATGAAGAGCCTTTATAACACATGAATAGTTGAACTTTATTTCTATTAGTGTCATTATTATTTACATTTTTTTAATTTTCTTTGAGAAAAATTAACAGTTGCTAAATGGGCCGCACTGACTGCAGACCATTTAAGAATCACAACAGTTTCTATGTGCACCACATTAAGATTAAGGAGCGCCTACTGTCAAGAAGAGTTAGATGATGTGTTGCCCAGCCCAGGCTTAGCGAGATGCAGCGCCACAAGGACCAATGTTGCCAGTACAAATGTTGATCGGTGTTGCGGCATGCCAGTATGTGACATTGCAAAGTCGACACCGCAACAAGCCATGACGAGATGTTGCATGGCGGGCGCCAAAGTTGCTTCAAAGGCTTGGCGAGATGCAATGCAACAAGGCCCGGTGTCGCCGCTACAAATGTTGATCGGTGTTGCACATGCCAGTGCGCGACACTGCAAAGCCGACACCGCTACAAGCCGTGACACGTTGTGATGCGGCAAGGTCGACGTCGTGTCAGCTGCGAACATATAAGCGATATGTTGCGCTGACGCATGTAGTGTCTATGCAATGTTGCGCCACGGTACATATGTTTTTCATAATATCGCGAGCCACATATTTGTAAGGCTGGTCTATGCTGGTGCGAGCCGAGGCCGATGCTGCAAGGTTGGGTTGCCGGCAATGGAAGCAAGACATGTGACGCACTATGAATAATATTCGATGGTGCTGCAAGCCCGGACAAGATGTTGCAAGCTCGGGCATCGCCGCCACTACTAGTCTACGATGCTGCAAGCCGGGAGGGGATGTTGTAACTTCAAGGTACATCACCCTTTCTAGTTGGTGATATTGCAACGTCGGGGCACCGCCATTGCCGCAAACCATGAAGATACATTATAATGCTAGACGACACTATTACAAGTCAGGTCGGTACGATGCAAAGCCTAATAGTTCGCTATTGTAACGACGACCGCATCTCAACCACTTTTTTATGTTGCCCGTATTTTGAAGCATGTAAAGTTTTACATTGATATTTAGATAAAAATGTTGCAAGCTTTTGTTTGTCAACTCATTGTCCATTTTTTTGTTCGTTATTTGTCGGTTCATGAGTATGTAGATAGGTATAGGAACCAAATGTAGAGGTAGTAGAAGCTTAGTAGTACTTCTAATCGAAGGAAGATGGAATAGGTGCGTGGTTGTGGGGCGTACCCACGTGAACACGCGCTAGTAGACGGATTACTGAGAGGACACAAATAATCAACATTTGGACCGCGTCGCACGCATTGTCGAAAAGCTGATGTCCGAGACGTCAGATTGGGTGGGATCGAACGGTGGCAGGGGCGGTAAGATCAACCGACTTATTTGTAGCAGTCACTATATAGTGGAAACACTAGCACATATATCACATAGAG
The DNA here is from genome assembly GCA_039707655.1 of Elymus sibiricus. NCBI lineage: Eukaryota > Viridiplantae > Streptophyta > Magnoliopsida > Poales > Poaceae > Elymus > Elymus sibiricus. The sequence continues at coordinate 485,949,956 of CM077665.1, forward strand.
TATTAAACTTATTCAACTCAATCTCTATCTCAATAGTTGGTTAAAAATATCATCTTGCTTGCTTAGCAAGAAGCTTACCATATACTCCCTCCGCCCCGGATTAGTTGTCTTAGATACATCTATGTCTAGACGAATCTAAGACACTAATTTGGGACGAAGGTGTTGTTAATGATCTAAGGCCCAATGGGCTGAAGAGATAAACTAAAACATGACTTAACGTAAATGTGAAGAGGTCACGAACCAACGTTTGTACCCCATGACCCCAAGTAATGCGCCCTAAAGGGGGGCGAACGTGGTTTAGGTATCCAAATCGCCAGCGCCACATATAAACAGGGGTGGCAGCCGGCCGCACACGATCTGACCTATTCACGTGTGTCTACTCTACCCTCCTAAATCCCTAAACCCTAATCCGATCTAGGGCAGCGATGTGCGACAAGAAGGCCTCCTCCTACCTCTGCCCCAGTGCCAGGGCAGTGCTGCTAGCGCTCGGAGGGACGCCGCTACCTGCCACGAACATCTACACCAAGCATGCATCAAGCAAGCACGTGACTTCACATCGACTACACCAATGGCTGCTTCCATTGGTGGTAAGATCCTAACCCATCTCTCTGATCTATGCAATTAGGTGATCTAATGAATAGGTTTAAGATCAAATCTTGTCAGTCCTAAGGGATTAATGTCTAACAATGGCATCGGAGCAGAGGTAGGATAATGTCTCCATTGCACAATGCTCCCCTAGATGGAATTAGGGTTTTGGGATTTAGGAGGGCAGAGTAGACGCACGTGAACATGTCAGATCATGTGTGGCCGGCTGTCACCCCTCTTTATATGGGGCGCTAGCGATGAGGGGACCTAACCCACGTTGGTTTGGGTCTCCCCCGATCAGGGCACGTTAGTTGGGGTCAAGGGGTATGAACATTGGTTCGTGACCTCCTCCCCTTTACGTTCAGTTATTTTTTAGCTTATCTCTTCAGTCCGTCGGGTCTTAGATCAATACCAACATTCTTAACCTTGATCGTTAGGCTCAATAACTTGTTCTCCATAGGAATTATAACAGATGCTCTTACAAGCTTGTTCACTTTCTTTGGGCTAGATGATGACAGAGTAAGGTATTATAATAGGCAATGAAAAGCCACTGAACCCCAATGCTCATAGCACATTGCGTGCAGGAAGAAGAGAGAATGAAGAGTGAACAAAAGGATCAAGTTTTCCATGTTAACTCTACAAAGAGAAAGCATGAGAACCATGGTCAAAGCAATAATGTGCCAATCAAAAAGTAGTTATTCAAAAAGAATGCTCCAAAGCCTAAGCAATGCAATGGGCCAAGTTGTTCACGCTCCGCTCCTCCAGCGCCTACTCCTGTCAATCTTACAAATGTCGCTGGAGAAAGACTTTGCAATGTTTGCAAACAGTCAAATCTGATTGACCACGTTTTCTTAAGTGGCTGAATAAAAATGGTAAGGATGAGATCACTCTAGTAGATGAATCTTTATATGTTGATTTTTCTGAATCTACATGGTGGATTGACTCAGGAGCGACTGTTCGTGTTGCAAATTCCTTGTAGGGATTCCATACAAGCCATACGCTAAGAAGGCGTACAAGAAGACTTAATGTCGCTAATGGGAAGGTGGCTGAAGTTGAAGTTGTGGGATCCCTCACCTTGAAGTTGCACACTGGTTTCGATTCCTACTTCAGCCAAAGAGGTTCTCTATGTACCTACATTGAGTAGGAACTTGATTTTTGTTTCATGTTTAGATGACTTTGGTTTCCATTGTACCTTTGGGGAGCAACAATGTTTCATGACGTATTGTCATAAGGATGTTGGCCTCACCGTCAAAGGATGCAAACTTTATATGGCAATTCTTTCCGATTATTCTATGTGTGTGAATCTATGTGAGCTGAATGTGAATGAACACAATCATGAAATGAACGTGAGAAGTATCAATCCTTCTTCGAAATTGTGGCATTGTTGCTTGGGCCACATTTCGAGGGGAAGAATGGAATCATTGATTAAAGTAGAAATACTTCCTCCGCTAGATTTCTCTGATGTCTAACAGGAGGTAATATTAACATTTTATTTTCAGCATCTAATTCACGTACCTTCTTAGCGACTTGATCAACGAAGCATTTATAAGCTTCATCATTTGATACATCAAGTATGCCAAGCCCGATTGGAAGTGCTAACGTATGGTTTACTAGACCGGTCTCAGCTAGGATTTAATTACATGACGGAACAAGTGCTAGGCTCACAATAGACGGTCACCTGTGGCGCTGGTGGACAATAGTCGCACCCGGGGTAACACTGCGGCAGCGGGTGCGACACCGCATACGAATCCTTCACCATCGGTTTCTTGTCGCCCTTCACTTCCTCCACCCGCAGGACCATGGCCTGGCCAACCTTCTTGCGCAGGCACCTGACGAGGCAGACCAGGTCGACGCCATCACCGACTACCTCCAGTCGATCTGCAAAGTCACTGGTTATTCCTATCGAGATCACACCTGCACGCATCCATGTTAGCATGTATCGTGAGTTATTAAGATGCAAAAAAAAAAAAAAACTAGTTCAATATTGAGCTATACTTGCACCACCAACAACTTAGCTAGTTCACTCTACGAGAAAATGTTGGAAGTCTAGCTATATAATGGGATCATGTATAGTGGCTTTCTTGTACCAATCAGTTCAACAGAAAAACACAATCCTGCATGTGAAGGACTAATCGTTTAGCATCTTGGAAAATAAGACAAGTATACCTGAATTAGTTAATTCATGTGTTGCTTATACTAGAGATGGTACCCTGCATGTTGCTGCGGGAATTGGTTACAGTTATGTCAGTGAGATTTGATTTTACAAATTATTGGTATTTGGATTAATAATATGAGAGTTAGAACTAAAATACACATAACATATGGTACTTGATTATTGTATAATTGTATAATATATATTTCATATAAGTAACATGCATGATGCATGCTAATGTCCGTTTTTCCCATGCATGATGGCATGTTGAGTTGGCATAGTTGCATATTGAAAAAATTAAAGGCAGTGAAGATCAACTATTTAGATATGCAATATATAGATGATGCCATGCGCGTTATTGCGGAACCATGTTGAAAACAAATGCATAAATAGGTCTTAAAAATAACTAAAAGTAATAAAAACAAATATAAGAGTGTTCTTGCTTTACTTTTTCTAAATATAACCTACAAAGTATGTGACAAAATGATGTGCATGAAGAGAAATTTTTGAAATGAACTTAATGCGACAATCTTTTCACTAAAACATGAAGCGTTAGCCATATATTTGTAAAAAAAGAAGACACGCGTGACTTGATGACGTGGCAATGTTTGCATGGATAGATTAATGCAAAAATGTTCTTAAAAAAAGATCAATGCAAAAAATGTAACTTATGAGTACATGCATGACTTCTGATGCCACACAATTTTCCCTGGACAACTATAATTAATTGATGTGACGTGAATGCACGCATGTTCAAAGAGATTCTTTGAACAAAAATGTGATATACTCCCTCCGTCCCAAAATAAGTGTCGGTGGTATAAATTTTGCGACACTTATTTTGGAACGGAGAGAGTACCAATCAAGCAGGTCTCGACCATGCATATAGACGGGTCTCGACAATAACTAAAAGCATATACCATCTGTCTTCGCGGCTAGCTCCATGGCTTTGGCCCTGCACTTGTCGCATGGCATACTCACCATGATGACAATCTTTTGCTGCAACGACGAAGGAGGGGAAAAGCAACCGGCTAATTAAATCGCGCACACGCCTCAGTTGAAGATTGCTCAAGGTGCTAAACGAGAAGTTTCAGATGCGCCTTACCTTCATTGTAGAGCGTACTGGATCGACGACTTGATGGATAACCCGGTTTGAAGCTGCTGGTCGAACTTAGATACCAAGTGCGAGAGGAAGCGCTGTCCCCTGAAGGAGATAGCTATAGGTCCACTCTTATATAGACGAGGGAACCGATCGAACTAGTACAGTACTGAAGACTGGGTATAGCGATATTTAGCAAGTTAATAATGATATTAGATTTGAGTTGCGCACGTTTTGTGATACCCCACGACCAAATGGTCCGTGGGTGATAGCCTGATAATAATCTATCACCAAGTTGGTATATTTATGTCTCCTTTGGTTTGGAGAAATTTCACAGAAATTCTATAGGATATGTTTTTTGTAGAAATTTTTTTAGAACCATTTGATTCATGGGAATGCATTCCTATTCCTACATAGCATCGGTTCCTATCCTCCGCATTTCAAAGAAAGATAAAAGAGAGCCTAGACTCAATGAAAAAATTCCTATGATATGAACCAAATGACATCTTTTTTGCTAATCCTACTCATAGAATTTAAGATGCATGCCATCTCATTTTTTACAAGTTTTTTATTCCTATGATTATCCTATCCTATGAACCAAAGGAGGCTTTGATATCTACGCCCTTCAAGACCCCCACACACTCATGGCCCTTGGGGAGTTGTAGCCCTCTTTCCCTGGCCCAGCCAGACAGCTGGTTTCCTACGCATGTACTGGTCCGTGGAAATGTGCCGGACGCATGAATGCCGTTGCCACTAGCCTAGTGGCCGGCGAGTCCGGCAGTATACAGACATGCCACTTGTTGTTTAGGAACTGTGTGTGTGAGAGAGGACTACTCAACTGCTTTGAGCTCCACACCAGGAACTCGTCAAGCGGCAGCATGGCTAATTCTGGTTGGGATGCTGGTGGTTGACGGCCAACGCCATGCTAGTGGGCGAGCGTCGATCCGATGCTCTATATTTGTTTGGAGTAATAATATGTGTATGTTTCACACGGACACACACGCACGCGCGCACACACAAGAAAGACAGAAAAAGAAGGCAACTAGCTAGCACAGAGGAAGAAAAGAGTTGGATGCAATCACATCCACTTGCGAGATGAACTAGCACACATGTATACATGAGATGCTTGGTTGCTCTCTTTATGATAGAGAGGTACAATTCTTTACATATGACTACCTGACTGCTGAAACCAACTAAGTGCAACTCTAACCTAGCCGATTATAAGGGAGGATAAATTGAGTTTTTCTTCCTTATGTCACACCTACCGATCCTCCAAACTCTAGCGCCTATTCAATCTCTAAATATACTTCGTCTTGAGGCGATTGAGCATAGATTTTCTTCGCGTAATGGCCTCATTGTGGCCGGCTGGCGACTCAGGTGAAGCTTCCTTGTCGACGAACGCGACGTCGGACCTCGCCGGTGACCTCTCCGTGAACAATGTCCTTCCTCCCAGTGCCGGGCCTGGACACGATGGCCTCCTGCGCCGAGGAACAACCAATCGCCTCCGCCTTCCTATCGGTGGTGCACAACTTCTCATCGCCTGCCTCGGTGCGCAACTTCAGCGCGCGCATCTCAATCGAAACATGCTGGCACCCCTTCATCAAGGACTCGTCGCCGGCGGCCATCGCATCCCTGGCCGCCCTCTCATCCGCTGCCATGCTTCCGGTGATGCGCGGACCCTTCTGGCTGCGGACCTCATGCAAACACACGTGGTAATTGCATCTGATTGCAAGGAAGTGGTGTCGAATATCGCTGAAGGCAATGGAGGAAAACACGCTCATATCATCAGGGAGATCAAGTTAATGGTTTTAGATTTACAGTCTTGTTCGTTTATTTTTGAACGTAGAGCTTCGAACAACGAGGCACACAGCCTCGCTAGATACGCGCTTAAACTTTCCGTTGGTCGTTATGTTTGGCTTCTTCAACCTCCAGACCTAAATTGTATTCCTCGTAATATTCTTGAGCAATAAAGCGTGTTTTTAGCCTAAAAAGAGTAACGCAAATGTCTTTTGCCTAAAAAAAAGTAAAACAAATGTTTCAAAAAAATCAGTAAAAATGTCTCAAAAAAAAGGTCTCAGCAAAAAAAAAAAAAGACCGTAAGACAAATAAAAATAAGACTGCTGGGATGTGTTACGTAAAAAGAAAACAATCTTCAGACCTCCGGTATGATACCTTTTTGTCTTGGTTATTTGCTTAAAATGGCTATTACAAGATCTTTGAAAAAGTGTTATGGGATCTATGAAATATTCACGAATTTTAGAAAAGTTTGTGAATTTAAAAAAAAATCATGAACTTCAAAAAATGTCCATAAGTTTGAAAAATTATCTTGAATTTACAAAATTTACAAAATCAATTTTTTTTACTAATTCTAAAAATGTTTCTGAATTTCAAAAAATTATATGGATGAAAAAACGTTCAAAAACTTAAAATGTTCACAGATTTCAAAAACTACTGATAATAAAAATAGAAAACAAAATAAAATATAACATAACATAAAAATAAAACAGTTAAAAATGCAAAAAAAAAGTGAGAACCCCAATTGAGACGTTCTCAAAACCAGAAGGAAAAAAAATGACACTGTTGGTCGAGTGGGTATACCCATTGTACGTGTGTAGGTGGGAGGGGGTCTGCGCATTTTCTCGCCCACCCCTTGCCCCTCACGTCGATTGCGTGGATCAGGGATTGCCGACCAAGCCTGCCATGGGCATGGAGCCGGAGTTCCTCGATGGGCTGGGCTCCCAAACCAGGCCTATAGCCTAGCTTTTCATTCAAAAAATTTCAAAAGAAAACATTTGGTAGCCAAGAGGCATCGTTGCAAGATTACTCCCAATCAAAAGCATAATTGTTGAATCAGATAGTTTTGGTGGATTTTTTCACCAGGTCAGAAGGATGGGAGGTTGGTGTACATTTTTCTTCTTTACAAGATCCAATTTTAAAATCAAATTATCTCTTGAACCAAAAGAACAAATCATGAACCATTTTATTTGTTCTTCACATCAAGATATTCGAAACTAGACTCTATGGTAATATATCTTAATGAACGTTTTCTTAATATAACTTATGCTAGAAAATACATTATAATAAACTTGTTCTCTTCGTCACAATGTACTTGTGCGTGCAAGACAACTTGCGTGCTAGCGCAACACACCTTCGCGAATGCACCGTGTATCACACCTTCACAAGAGCATATAAAGGAAAACCATAATACCTGAAATAACCTTTTGTGTGGCTTTATTTGTCATTTTCCATAGTGAAACAATGATTTATGTTGGTAAATTCGGAGGGACGAGGTAAAGCGGAGGTGGGTGTACCTCGGCAGCACTACCATAGTGGCATGGGTCGACATGGAGCTTGTGGTGGAAGGCCATGAAGGCGCCGAGGGCTTCGCCCACCTGTTGGGGCCGCTCCAGGGATGGCGCAACCAAACCATACCTTCAAACTGCAAACATACACCACATTCGCGCACTGAAAAAGCTAAGAGCATCTCTCGCCGATCCCTTAATAACCTATATAGAAATTAAAATTTTAAGAGTTGCCCCCAAAAAGCAGCCCGACTCTCTTATTATTATTCCTCTGATGCCACTTCATGGAATTGTTTTTCCTTCTCGTCACCCGTGAACGACACCACCTCCTGCCACTGGAACCCACGCCGCCAGTCGTCCGCTGATACGTCTCCAACGTATCTATAATTTTTATTTGTTCCATGCTGTTATATTATCATTCTTGGATGTTTTACAATCATTTTATAACAACTTTATATCATTTTTTGGGACTAACCTATTGATAGTGCCAGTTGCTGTTTTTGCTTGTTTTTTACTTCGCTGAAAATCAATACCAAACGAAGTCCAATCGCGACGAAACTTTTTGGAGATTTTTTCTGGACCAGAAGACACCCAGTGGGCCAAACAACTGCCGGAGAGGTGGGCTATGAAGAGCACAACCCACCAGGGCGCGCCAGGGGGGCCTCGGCGCGCCCTGATGGGTTGTGCCCTCCTCGGCCCCCTTCCGCACCGCCTCTGATGCCTATAAATTCCCAAATATTCCAAAAACACTAGGGGAGTCGACGAAACTCAATTCCAGCCGCCGCAAGTTCCAGAACCGCGAGATCCAATCGAAACACCATCACGGAGGGGTTCATCTTCCTCATAGGTGCCTCTCTGATGATGCGTGAGTAGTCCATCATAGACCTACGGGTCCGTAGGTAGTAGCTAGATGGCTTCTTCTCTCTCTCTTATGATTCTCAATACAATGGTCTCTTGGAGATCTATTTGATGTAAACTTTTGCGGTGTGTTTGTTGGGATCCGATGAATTTTGAGTTCATGATCAGTTTCTATCCATGAATATTATTTGAGTCTTCTTTGATTTCTTATATGCATGATTGCTTATAGCCTCGTATTTTTTCTTCGAATCTTTGGTTTAGTTATGCCAACTAGATCGATTTTTCTTGCCATGGGAAGAGGTGCTTTGTGATGGGTTCGATCTTGCGGTGTTCTTTCCCAGTGACAGAAGGGGCAGCAAGACACGCATGTATCGTTGCTATTAAGGATAACAAGATGGGGTCTATTCCTACATGAATAGATCTTGTCTACATCATGTCATCGTTCTTATTGCATTACTCCATTTTTCCATAAACTTAATACACTAGATGCATGCTGGATAGTGGTCGATGTGTGGAGTAATAGAGGTAGATGCAGGCAGGAGTCGGTATATCTATCTTGGACGTGATGCCTATATAATGATCATCGTCTTGGATATCGTCATGACTATTTGATTTTCTATCAATTGCCCAACAGTAATTTGTTCACCCACCGTGCGCTATACTCATGAGAGAAGCCACTAGTGAACCCTACGCCCCCCGGGTCTACTTTTCCATCATATTGCTTTTCGATCTACGTTTTTGCAATCTTTGTTTTCAGATCTACAAAACCAAAAACCCAAAAATATATTGCTGCATATTTACTCTTTTTATTTGTGTTATTGAGAGATCTATCTCTCCTATCTATCACTACCTAATCTATCTTATTACCGTAGAGAGATTGACAACCTCTCTTTCGTGTTGGGTTGCAAGTATTTGTTGTTTGTGTGCAGGTGCTGCTTATTGGGTGGTGGTGATTCTCCTACTGGTTCGATAACCTTTGTTTCATAACTGAGGGAAATACTTACCGTCGCTGTGCTGCATCATCCCTTCCTCTGTGGGGAAATACCGACGCAGTCTCAAGCCACGTCACCCGCCGCCCTGGTGATCGAAAAAATGGAACTCCCATCACCCCTGCAACTCTGACGAACCTTGTCGGCGCCGGAATGTCGTTGGCGGCGATGAATTTCATGAATCTCCGGACGGTGGCTTTTCAACGAGGATCTTTGGGCACCTCCGGAGAAGTTGATGTATTTCATCGTGCTATCCGGCGCCTTGTCCATCCACACTCGGGGAAATGCACAAGGTCTCCCATGGCCCAAGCAAGCCAACCGGGACAACAACGGCCCAAGCCTATTGGCCTAAAGCGAACCAACCTATGGTTGGATGGTTAGAGGGACTGTGGTATCCCCAGCCTACCAGGGTTCAAATCCTGGTGCTCGCATTTATTCCTGGAATTATTTCAGGATTTCCGACGATGCGCATTCAGTGGGAGGAGACGTTCCCGTCGACGACGAGGTGCCTACGGTGACTTCGTAAATTCAAGATGATATGCCGGCTCAGAGGTGCTCATAGGGGTAGGGTGTGCGTGTGTGCGTTCATAGGGGTGAGTGTATGCGCGTGTATATGAACGCTTGCGTCTGTACTGTGTTAAAAAAAAGCCTATTGGCCTAAAAACTAGGTAGTAGAGTATTTCGGAGGAGGACCAAAAACTTAGTTTTTCCACCAAAAAGCCACAAATAGGAAAAAGAAAAACCGTGTCGAGACATTGGTGCTTGAGAATGGAACATTTTGTGAGGACCCGTCAATTCTGGAGCAAATGATGGTCCAATTCTGTGAGGAGCTCTATGCCTCAGAAGGGGTAATATGAATAGAAGAAGTGTTATCTCATACCTTGAAAGGTTACTAATGAGACAAATGAGATGTTGAATAAACCCTACACTAAAAATAGAAGTTAAAGAGGCATTCTTTCAAATGTTTTTGACCAAGGCACCGGGGCCGGATGGCATCCCGGTACATGTTCTTCCAAAAAATATTGACACATATGTCGTGAGGAGGTAATAAAGATTGTCATTCGGATTTTGAAGGGAGAAGACCCCCGTGCGTAGGTCAATATAGCATTCATCGTTATTATTCCCAAGGTATTAAAGCCTACTTCTCTATATTTGTACCAGCTAGTTAGCCTGTGCAATGTGGTTTATAAAACCGCATCCAAAGTACTTGCTAATCGTGTGAACCAGATTCTCCCTAAGATCATATCTGAAGAGCAATCGTCGTTTGTCCCTGGACGCCTAATTACTAACAATGTGCTAACAGCTTATGAGTGTTTGCACTATATGAAAATCAATAGAAGTAAGAAGAACACTCATTATGCGATCAAGCTAGATATGAAGAAAGCGTACGGTCATGTGGAATGGTCATATCTTGAAGCCATAATGAAGAAACTGAGTTTAAGTAATTGCTATGTGGATGTTATAATGAGGGGTGTTCTTTTGGGTTCTATTCAATGGGGGGCAGACCAGTGAATTTTTACCTTCAAGGTGTATTCGGCAAGGCGACCCATCCCTCCTAACTGTTCTTGATCGCTGGTGACGGGCTATCTTGTCTCCTGAATCACGAGCCCCTTTCGAACCAAACCAAATTGAGGGCATTAAGATTGTAGACACGGTGCCGATTGTGCATCATCTCCTATTTGCCAATGATTGCCTTATGTCCCAGCATATCTCAAGACTGAAGTGAATCCTTGACACTTATTGCAATGCCTTGGGCCAAAGGGTTAGTTCTGGTAAATCCGCGGTGTTCTAACTTCTAATGTAAGTTTACATGACATATCACTTCCTGAAGAACACGGAGTTAATTATTGCAATGCCTAAGGCCAAAGTGTTAATTATCAGTGAACAATCAGGGCTTGCTATTTCCTGAAGAACACGGAGTGTGATTTGGCATATCACCAAGAGGTAACTAGGCGTAGCCATTAAACTATAAGGCTTTAAGTGAACACCTATTCCCTCTTTTGTACACTAATGTAAGACGTTTTTGCAGTTCAAATTGAACTGCCAAACCGTCTTATATTTAGAAAGTAACATTTGGTGACAACTTAGAAATATAACGAAAAACTCAATCTGCTTGGCAGCTGCAACGCCAAGTCGCCAACACACGTTTCTGCAATGTAAGAACAGAACTGAATCCTCATGGCAAGCTGATCACAATTATAGTACTAGCAACATGGATGGGTTCAGTGCCGTCTCTTTCTAAAAAATATCTTCAGATCTTCGTCTCCATAAGAGAAGTCCATCGCCTCGAGCGCAGCCTCCCGTGCTCTGTCGCTCCATGCTCGGACCTGTTCCCTGTGAGCGAGGTAGTCGTCGTCCACCTCCACATAGCCATACTTGGCGTACTCGCTCCGCACCCAGGCCTGGAATACGGAGAATTCCTCTGCGGCCTCGTAGAAGGCGCGCGCGTCGGCATACTCTGTCACCTTGAGCTCGTCCGTCTCCTCTTCCGGCGAGGGAATCAGGTCCGGGCTCTGGAGCTTCAGCGCCTTGTAGTATGAAGGGGCGCGATCGGGATGGGTCCGACTGGAGAGGATGGAGGCCACCTCCGCCCCCGGCAGCCGCGTCATTCTTTTGCTTGGGCCTGACTTGGCGTAGAAGGCCCTCCTCTTGGTGGCGAGCAGCTCGTCGTCGTCGTCGTCTGCCTCCGCCTTCCTTTTCAGCGGGCGCTTCACCGTCGAAGCACGCTGGCACGGCTTCAGCGGGCGCTCCTCGCCGGCGGCCGCGGTCTTGTCCGACGTCATGCTCCCGCTGATGCGCGAACCCTCCGTGGATGGCATCTATCGGTTGATCTGGTGTTCCGCTGCTCGCCTCACTCACGAAGACACGAGATTTGAGGGGGAACCCTAGCTCTCGAATTGGGGGATTATAAAGGCTGATCATTTGGTTTGCGCGTGGGAAGTCACAGAGTTGGAGGCGGAGTCGGATACGGCTTCCCTCCCGTTAGTTTTGTTGATCGCGTCGGTTTCTATTCGGTCTTGAGTTCACGCTGGTAGGTCACAAGATAGGAAATTCATATTTCCCTACTTACATCGTTCAAGTGATCCCATGTGACTGTGACATTGTCACCCATTAATCGGACAAGAAGAGCTTTTTTGCATTCCACCTATCCCCGTGGTTTGATTCCTTCTATCTCGCGCATTCGATGGAAAAGTTTGATGGGCTAGTAGAGAGCTAGGATATCGCGGGACATGTATTTTTTTAGTTCGCCCATTCACAAGTCATATGAGAGATTCCAGTACATTCAGCTCGTAATCCTGTCCTGAGCTAGTAGAGAGCTGGATTCAGAGGAGTGTATTACAAAAAACATCGACATTAAAGACTAGGTTTGCAGGAGCCACAGTTCTATAGGTTTGTGTCAAAAACCATTAATTTTGGGATTAATTTTTTGCAAAAAAAACTAGTTGCTGTCTTTGATCGTTTTGATGATGATTATGACATATGGGTCCTGCTTTTGCCGACGTGGCGTAACGATTCGCAGGCGACACCATTAGAAAGAGAATTTAAAAATCTAAAAATCTAAAAATCAATCAAGCCCTCTCTCCTCGTCTCGACCGGAGCAGCAACTGCCACGGGCGCCGGCTTCCCCACCAGAGCAGCAGCTCCCGCGGGCGCCGGAGGAGCAGCTGCCGTGGGCGCCGGAGCAGCAGCCGGTGATACACGGACGGACGCCATTGCTGCGCTGCGCTCGCGGCGAAAGAGAAGAATGATTGTTCCTTCCTTCGTCCACTCGGACACGGACTCGACGCTCCCGCCCGTGCGCTGCCGGCGCGGCGGCTGCTTGCACTATCGAGGCCGCTGCTCCCGCCCGTCGCGTCCGGCTCTGCCGTCGCTCCCGTCCGTCACGCCCGGTACTGCCGCTGCTCCGTGCCCGTCGCGTCCGAGTCCGGCCCGCTGCTCTATTGCCTAGAGGTGGCCCTACCAGCACCACCACTAGAAGCCCGACAATGTGGACGGGGTAGGCTGCGGACGCGCGCTATACATCCGTGCGGGGATGTTGCCTTGGACCTCGCGGAATTCGACCGCGTCATGGCGGTCAAGCACGACGTCGAGGGTGGCACATCTGGCCGCCGGCGCTGGCCGCGAGCACACGCCGCCGGCACTCTCCTTGGTGGACAGACGAGAGGCAGGCGACGGGGTGGGGGCCTGATCGCTTTTTCCATGTTTTAAGGAGGGTGTCTTTGTAAATCCCCATCTAACACCGTCAAATGTCAACCGTTACGCCATGTCGGCTTTCGTGGGACCCATATGTCATAATCGTCATCAAAACGACCAAAGACGGCAACTAGTGTTTTTTGCAAAAAATTAAGCCCAAAATTAACGGTTTTTGACACAAACCCGTAGAACTGTGGTTCCCGCAACCATAGCCTTTAATGTCGATTTTTTTGCATTTCACTCGATTCAGAGGAACAGAAGAAGAATACTTGTGGGCAATTAATTTGAAGAAACGATCCTCGGTGCACGTGGGTTAGTAGTCTAGTCGGTTCCGGAAATTCACTTTGGCTCATAGGTTTATATGCACCCATTGTCTAAATACACATTTCAAAATGTAAAAAAAAATGAGAAAAAATCTCGCGTGTAAATCCAGACATTATATGTGCGTGCACCAAGTTTCGATGAAAAAGGACATTTTTTGTGGCTTGTGTAAAAAAGACAATTTTTAATGCTTGAATACAGCTATTCACGAGGCATATTTTTATCTTTTTTATACATGCCACAAAAAATTTCCCTTTTCACCGAAATTTTGTGTGCAAACATAGGATGTCCGGATGTATACGCGGGATTTTTTCTTGAATTTTTTAAACATTTTGAAATGTGTTTGTTATACGTATTTCATAATAGGTGTATATACACCTAGAAGCCAAAACGCCACTCTCAGTCGGTTCGTACTTTTCATCTAAAAATGAGTTGCACAGGGAGATCATTGCCCGTTCGTGTTCATATCTGTAGCTCCTCTCAAAGAATAATAACCTCTAATCTACGGAGTAATTCAGAAAAAGAACAAATTATATGAAAAAATGGAGTTTGAAACAAAAAAAATACACCGTTGCCGGGGATCGAACACGGGTCACCCGGGTGACAGGCAGGAATACTTACCACTATACTACAACGACTTGCTTGACGAAATTTCAAAATTATGTTCTATTTGTGGGCAAGCTCACGGCTTTGAGGTACAATACTTTTTTCCAAAAGCGTGGCATAGCGAAAACTAACCCTGGAAGTTTTCCTCACGTTTGGTCGTGTAGTATGTTTTTTAGGAATTCAGCAAAATGAATGATGTCACTGCTGATTCATAGGCATTCCTCCTCCAGATGTTGATGATGGTAAAGATAAGTATAGGTCCAATGACAACCCAGAGTTGAGGAAGGGCGTAGCAAGCGACGAAATGCTTCGGGGAGTTCAAAATAAGCATAGATCCGGAGATTTCTAAATAGGTCAACCTTCTAAACTGCCTGCTGAATTCATGAGCAGGCAAGAGACAACCTGGCGAACTGAAACATCTTAGTAGCCAGAGGAAAAGAAAACAAAAATGATTCCCGTAATAGCGGTGAGCGAAATGGGAGGAGCCTAAACCGTGAAAACCGGGTTGTGGGTTCCAAAGGAATGTTCAACTTCGATCAACCTTGGTTTGGTCCCATGCCTAAAAAAAGAGCACTAGTAGAAAACAGGGTACTAGTCCCGGTTCCAGAAGGCCTTTAGTCCCGGTTCTGGAACCGGGACAAAGCAAACGGGACTAATACCCAAAACCTTTAGTCCCGGTTTGCTTACGAACCGGGACCAAAGGGGTTCCACGTGGCCGCTGCGGGGCGCCCAGGCAGGAGGACCTTTAGTCCCGGTTGGTAACACCAACCGGGACCAAAAGGCGGCCACGCGTCAGCAGCTCCCAGGCGCTGGGGTTTTTTTTTGGAAGGGAGGGTTTAGGGGTTTTGGAGGGTTAATTTAGGGGTTTCATATTGTGTTAGCTAGCTAATAGAGAGAAGTGACCTCTCTTTCTCCGTGCTTGGTTGACGCTAGCTACTATACATATAGAGAGAACTCGACGCTAGCTAGTAAGCAAATGAAGGAAACCATTAATTACACAAGATCCTCATGAACATATATAGAGAGAAGTGACATCTCTTTCTCCGTGCTTGGTCGAACAACAAGTTTTCGTATATTTATCCGACGCTACTACATATGTACAATATAACATCTCTTACAATCCCTAACACCTAAGATCCATTTGCAATTTCACATGGTATTCTCCGTGTTCAGGTATGACGTGATCAAGAAAGAATCCCGCCAATTCCTCTTGAATTGCTCGTATGCGATCATGTGGTAGGAGTTCATCCCGCATCTGCCAGATCTAATTTAAAGAAGGAGGACAATACATATATATGAATGAAACTCAACACAATTGCTGGCAATATATAAAATAAAATTGTCAATATTGTTTACGTACTTCAAATTGTTTCTCAGAGAAGCCCCGCTCAGAGGTCGAGTGGCGAATGAACTCGCATACGTAGTATCCAATAAATGATTCCCGGGTGCCTGGTACAAGCACTTTACGAGAATAGAGTTCAATCAAACTGATAAGCAAGCATGATAATGGTATTGATGAAACTAGAATCAATGAGAGATGCGCGGAACTAGCTAGTACTACTTACTTTGGGGTGTGTAAATCACAGCTCGTTGTTTAGACCGGGAACCATTCCGGTGAACTTTTTCCAAACCCTGGCAGGCAAAGAAAATGATTACTTGATATCAGGAAATGAACGAAAGTTGCCGATATGGTCCCGGTATTGATTGAACTTACTTCTGGAGCATTGCAGTCATGTCCGCATAATACTGGGGATCTTTACGTCTCGAGTCTAAGACAGTTACTAATGCCCCGTCAAGCTTAATGGATAGCAGAATAAAGTGGAAGCTGCGCACGCATAACTCATCAATTACATTACTTAACCTCGAGTAAGCGAAACAGAATATGCACAAGACAGTAACACTCACTTGAAGTTGTAAGGAAAGAGTATTTACCTTTTGTTTTGATGTCTAAGGAACGCTTGTAGCAAGTTGTCCTCAGTAACTTTGGCTCTCTTTTGTACCGACCATTCATTTACGGTATTTGGGCTAATGAACCCAATGCCATAGATTTGTTCTTTTTTGCATTCGACCATCTTCAATCTGCATAATATAGTGAGGATAATTATATATACATGCAATGAACGAGCTGAGCTAGAGACTTAATTATAGAAGTAATACTTACAGACAGTAGCAAGTCATGAGTTGTTTGTCGAGGGCCTCTTGATTGTATAACTGAAATAACTCCACAAATTCAACAGGCAGCAGGTCGACTCCAATGAAGTCGTGCTCTTTTTTAATTCCGACAAACAAACTGTCGGTCCCAGACTCCCTGCAGGTTTCCATGTACCACTCATGCAATTTTTGCATCATCGTTGTTAGAGGAGGATGATCAGGTTTGACGAGAGGCTTCCCGTGCTCGTATATAAAGTGCTCTGCTGCTACTACCTCAGCCGTTTCAAACTGTACATCATCGGGCAGATAATCACCAAGAGTGGTACCGGGCAGTACCACCGGATGATTAGCGATATCGCTAGACACCTTGAGCGAGGGCACGATTGCTTCTCCTGTGCGCCGAGCTGGGGAATTGTTTTCCCACTTCTTCATTTTTTGTCTCTTGCAGCACTGGAAGTACTTCCCGACCGCAGCGCTTCATCATATGTCTTTGTAATTATGCAGTCATAGTTGGATAGCCGAGGCGGTGGTGGTCGCTTCAGGGCATGCAGAGTACGCTTCGCTTTCACCGGATCTACCGTTTCCTTTGGAGGTGGATGTTTCCGTGCAAAATGGGCCTTCACTTCGGCTGCACTGATTTCAGCGCTTTCCTCTTCGGTCCTCTCATATGGTAACTTCGGAAGAGGCTTGAGGCTTGGACCAAATTTTTGCTTCTTCCCGCCTATTGTACTGCTAGCCGCCGGAGCGGCGGCGTCGACTCTCTTCCGCCGTTGCTGACGCGTCGGAGGAGGCGGAGTGCCCTAACGCGCCGGAGGAGGAGGAGGAGGAGGCGGAGTGCCCTGACGCACCGGAGGAGGCGAAGGAGGAGGCGGAGTGCCCTGACGCGCCGGAGGAGGAGAAGGAGGAGGCGGAGTGCCCCGATGCGCCGGAGGAGGAGGAGGATGCGAAGAATAATATCCTCTTCACCTGTAGGGTTGTCAAGCTCCGACCCCTCAAATCCATCCATTATTTCATCCACCGTCACAACACCATAGCCATGTGAAATCGGACGGCAATGGAAAGTTCCCTCAGCTCGAGGAGGTACAATAGAGCCGATCGCCGCCTTGAAGGTCAGGTTCTGGCATTTCGTCATTAGCTCGCAATGTTTAGCCTCCGTGATACTATCCACGGGGTAGCGAGGAGCCGTGAAATTAGGATGAACGAGCTCCGTGAAAGCCACACTGCTTCTTCGCTGAGATGGTGGGGTAGCTTCTGGGGCAGCGTCGAAGGAAGGATCTTCGTGCCGCTCAGATGGTTGGCCGGTAGCTCGCTGGCTCTCAAGTTCCTCTAGTTTTGCTAATCTTGCACTGAGCTTCTGCATTTCGCTTGCTTCCTGTTTCCTCTTTCTCTCTCGGCTTCTATAACCATCGCTGTCGGGAAACCCATGCTTCCACGGAAGATGTGCCTCGTGTTCGTCCAGGGTGTTCAGGATTCCCAAGGGCCTCTGTCAGCTCGTCCTTCTCTCTGTCGGGAATGAACATCCCTTCCTGCGCTGCCTTGATTGCTGCCTGAAGCTTCCGGAAGGGTATTGCAAGTTGCTCGTCCGTCCAAACACACTCCCCTGTTTCTGGGTCCAAAGTTCCCCCAACCCCGAAGAACCAAGTCCTTGAACGATCTGGCCAATGCAATGTCGCTGCTTGGACATTCTTAGCAAGCATGTCTCGCTCAGCTTTGTCCCACAACTGCCGGGCTTTGTAGTAGCCACCTGACCCCGTGTGATGGTGATACTTCTTCTTTGCAGCATTTTTCTTGTTTGTCAGTGACCATTTCTTACCCTTCTCCGATTTCTTGTAGGCCACAAATTCGGGCCATTGATCTCTTATCTTCTCATATCGACCGATGAATTTCGAAGTCTCCTCTTTCTCGACAAACTTTGTGTTCAACTCTTTCTTCCAGTTCATGAATAGTTCCGCCATCTTCTTAAGAGCAAACACCTTGACCTTTCGCTCTATAACTGGGTTATTCGGATCCTCCTCTCGCGGTAGGCTGAAATTTGTCATCGGCTCGGTCCAAAGATCATCTTTCAGTCTATCATGGACATAAGAAACTTCAGGGTCCTTATTATTCTTATTCCATTGCTGCGTGTTGATCGAGACATAGTCCCTAACAACAACTCCACACTGATGTACAAATGCGTCCTTGGTCCGCTTGGGACCAATCGGTTGGCCATCTTTCGCGACTTCTGTGATCGTGAACCTTTCATCCGGGCGCAACCTTTTCTTCGGGCCTCGTCTCCTTACCTCGTCGGACTTTGAAACAGTTGAGGCTCCCTCCTCCGTTCGGTCACCGGAGCCGTGATCATGATCTCCTTCCTCCGCCATTCGGTCATCGAAGCCGTCATGATCTCCTTCCTCCTCCATTGTTGGATCACCGGAGCCGTCATCCTCTCCTTCCTGACAATCGGTGTCGTTGAGATACGACAAGGGATCACCTCCGGCGAGGATTATATCCCGCAACAACTGTTCTTTTTCTAAGTCTCTGTGATCCATAGTTTCTGCAAATATTATACAACATGGCAATATACAAACATGAGATATGCAAATCAATACAAGGCAATGCAACAATACGATCAAATAATATCACTAATACATCATCGAATAGTATCACTAATACATCATCGAATATTATCATTAATACATCTCGAATATTATTATATAATATCACTAATACAGATATAGTTGACGTCTCGCGGCGCAGGCGGTGGACACCCAAAGAGAAGGAACTATGACAGGATCATAGCTCGGGTGAGATCCCTGAAGAACCTGCCAGGTATTGGAGAACCTGGCGTCCAACGCAGCCATGTAGCGTCGGACGTGCTCGTCCTCCTCCCTGACACGGCGACGTACCACCTCCGCGGGGGCCGGCTCCCTCTGCACCGACAGTGGTCCACGCGACCGCCACCAAAGAAGCTATGGGTCGACGACGGGACCCTCATTCCTCACCAAGCTGGGCGCCCCGGAAGGCAGCACCTCCCAGTGCCAGCCCGGCGGAGCCCAGTCCCGGACATGGCGCCTCTCAAGCAGATGGTTGCCACCGAGTCGACGACGAGGATGCTGGCTGGGCATCGTCGACTCAACGGCTACGCTATGACACTAAACATTTAAACATCTAATTAAACATCATATCGCGTCACCGACGATCGTCGGGGACTCTTCGATATCGTCGGGGACTCTCCCTCACCGACGATCGTCGGGGGGTACTCTCCCTCACCGACGATCGTCGGGGACTCCTCGATATCGCGTCACCGACGACCGATGAGAAAACAACTAAACATCTAAACAACTAAAAACAACTAAACAATAAAAACAAGTAAAACAACTAAATTAACTAAACAACTAAATTAACTAAAATCAACTAAACCAACTAAATTAACTAAATTAACTAAACAACTAAAACAACTAAAATTAACTAAATCAACTAAAACAACTAAAATTAACTAAAACAGAGAGGAGGGGGAGCCTTACCGGCGAGGAGCGGCGACGGCGACGGAGCGATGGAGGAGACCGGCGAGGAGCGGCGACGGCGTCGGGTCGGGGCGGTGACGGTGACGAGCGGCGACGGCGTCGGGTCGGGGCGGCGGCGGCGGCAGCGCAGGGCAGGGGCGGCGTCGAGGGCGTCGGGGCAGGGGCGACGTCGAGGGCGTCGGCGAGGGCATCGACGGCGAGGTGGAGCAGCCTGACGGCGTCGACGGGGCAGAGGGCGGCAAGGGCAGCCTGGCGGCGTCTATGTGCTCGGCGTCGTCGGGGGCAACTGCAGATGAAATCTGAAAAATTCCGAAGTCCCTGTTTATATACCCAACCCTTTAGTCCCGGTTGGTGGCTCCAACCGGGACGAAAGGCCCCCTTTCGTCCCGGTTGGTGCCACCAACCGGGACTAAAGGTCAATTTCAGCATCCCAAAGGGCGGGAAGCAGAGACCTTTGGTCCCGGTTGGTGGCACCAACCGGGACTAAAGGGTGGCATTGGCCCCGGTTGGTGGCTGTGCCCGGGACTAAAGGGTGGCATTGGTCCCGGTTCGAGCCACCAACCGGGACGAAAGGCCTGTGCCTGGCACAGCCGCGGTGCGGTTGGATGTTTAGTCCCACCTCGCCAAGCGAAGGGCGCCCGGACCTGTTTATAAGCCCCGCCGCGGCTGCAACGTTGAGCTCCTCTCAAAGTGAAAATATATGCCCTTATACAGGAAATTCGACCTAAATTCAAAGTATCGGTATGCACTTTGAATTTAGGTCGAATTTTCCCTATAAGCGCATCTATGTTCACTTTTGCTATTTTTTTATGTTATTTTTTGCATATTAAAAGTTCTTAACAAAAATTACTTTATGAATATTCTTTTTGCTATTAAAGTTTTTAACAAAAATAACTTTGATAATTTTAGTTGCATAAATTTTATATAATATTAAGTTAAATAACTTTGATCGGATGAAAACACGTCTATTACAAAGGGATTTCAATTTTTTAAACATATTTTAACTCATAACTTTTTCTGCATTCAATATGCACCATTCAAAGCCACATCATCACTTTTCAACCCTTTTCTGACTTCATTTGCTATTTTTAATGCATTTCATAATTTATTTTGAGCTAAAATGACCCTGAATTGAAAAGCACTGCAAATGAACTCTGAAATGGTTGCAAGTTGGCATGGTATCATCATTTCACCCACATAGCATGTGCTAAAAAGTTGAGAGGGTTACGGCAAAAACTGGATGCACTTCGTGTACGAACTGGACAGTCTCTTGCGAAGTGTCAGGGTTTTGGACGAAAACTCATCTGTTACAAAAGGATTTCAATTTTTTAAACATATTTGAACTCAAGACTTTTTCTGCATTCAATATGCACCATTCAAAGCCACATCATCACTTTTCAAACCTTTTCTGACTTCATTTGCTATTTTTCATGCATTTCATGATTTATTTTGAGCTAAAATGACCCTGAATTGAAAAGCACTGTAAATAAACTCTGAAATGGTTGAAAGTTGGCATGGTATCATAATTTCACCCACATAGCATTTGCTAAAAAGTTGAGAGGGTTACGGCAAAAACTGGATGCACTTCGTGTACAAACTAGACAATCTCTTTCGAAGTGTCAGGGTTTTGGACGAAAACTCATCTGTTACAAAAGGATTTCAATTTTTTAAACATATTTGAACTCAAGACTTTTTCTGCATTCAATATGCAGCATTCAAAGCCACATCATCACTTTTCAAACCTTTTCTGACTTCATTTGCTATTTTTCATGCATTTCATGATTTATTTTGAGCTAAGATGACCCTGAATTGAAAAGCACTGTAAATGAACTCTGAAATGGTTGAAAGTTGGCATGGTATCATCATTTCACCCACATAGCATGTGCTAAAAAGTTGAGAGGGTTACGGCAAAAACTGGATGCACTTCGTGTACAAAATGAACAATCTCTTTCGAAGTATCAGGGTTTCAGACGAAAACTCATCTGTTACAAAAGGCATTTTCATTTCTTGAAATGTAACTGCAGTGATATTCTAGATCAAAGCCATCATCAGAATAGTTGTGGAGAGAAAGTCTTCACTTTTTCTTCGTGCGTGTCCCTTGCTTATTGCGCCATAACCATGGTTAATCTTCATCGTTTAACAGGGTGCTTGGGTCAGCCTTCACTATGAAGGGAGGAATTTCATGAAACTTTTCATAATCTTCAGACATGTCTGTCTTGCCCTCCACTCCCACGATGTCTCTTTTCCCTGAAAGAACTATGTGACGCTTTGGCTCATCGTATGATGTATTCGCTTCCATATCTTTTCTTTTTCTCGGTTTGGTAGACATGTCCTTAACATAGAAAACCTGTGCCACATCATTTGCTAGGACGAATGGTTCGTCTGTGTACCCAAGATTGTTCAGATCCACTGTTGTCATTCCGTACTGCGGGTCTACCTGTACCCCGCCTCCTGACAGATTGACCCATTTGCACCGAAAACAAAGGGACCTTAAAATCATGTCCATAGTCAAGTTCCCATATGTCCACTATGTAACCATAATATGTGTCATTTCCCCTGTTGGTTGCTGCATCAAAGCGGACACCACTGTTTTGGTTGGTGCTCTTTTGATCTTGGGCGATCGTGTAAAATGTATTCCCATTTATCTCGTACCCTTTGTAAGTCAATACAGTCGAAGATGGTCCCCTGGCCAACGAGTACAGCTCATCTGCAACAGTGGTGTTACCCATGAGATGTGTTTGCAACCAACTGCCGAAAGTCCTGATGTGTTCACATGTAATCCAGTCGTCACACTGCTCCAGGTGTTTGGAGCGCAGAATATTCTTGTGTTCATTAACATACGGGGTCACCAAGGTAGAATTCTGTAGAACTGTGTAGTGTGCTTGAGACCAAGAATGCCCGTCCCTACATATTATTGAATTCGGTCCTAGCGTGCCTTTTCCAGTCAGTCTCCCCTCATACCGCGATTGAGGGAGACCAATCGGCTTAAGGTCAGGAATAAAGTCAACACAAAACCCAATGCTTTCCCTTGTTTGATGGCCCATGGAGATGCTTCCTTCTGGCCTAGCACGGTTACGAACATATTTCTTTAAGACTCCCATGAACCTCTCAAAGGGGAACATGTTGTGTAGAAATACAGGGCCCAGAATGCCAATCTCGTCGACTAGATGAACTAGGACGTGCGTCATGATATTGAAGAAGGATGGTGGGAACACCAGCTCGAAACTGACAAGACATTGCACCAAATCACTCTTTAACCTTAGTAGGATTTCTGGATCGATTACCTTCTGAGAGATTGCATTGAGGAATGCACATAGCTTCACAATGGCTAATCGAACGTTTTCCGGTAGAAGGCCCCTCAATGCAACCGGAAGCAGTTGCGTCATAATCATGTGGCAGTCATGAGACTTTAGGTTCTGGAACTTTTTCTCTGCCATATTTATTATTCCCTTTATATTCGATGAGAAGCTAGACGGGACCTTCATACTGAGCATGCATTCAAAGAAGATTTCATTCTCTTCTTTGGTAAGAGCGTAGCTGGCAGGACCTTCATACTGCTTTGGATGCATGCCGTCTTTTTTGTGCACACGTTGCTGGTCCTCCCGTGCCTCGGGTGTATCTTTTGTCTTCCCATACAATCCCAAGAAGCCTAGCAGGTTCACGCAAAGATTCTTCGTCACGTGCATCACGTCGATTGCAGAGCGGACCTCTAGGTCTTTCCAATAGGGTAGGTCCCAAAATATAGATTTCTTCTTCCACATGGGTGCGCGTCCCTCAGCGTCATTCGGAACAGATTGTCCGCCAGGACCCTTTCCAAAGCATTTGTCCAAATATATACTTTCGGTGTCATCTAAACAGTGCGTGCATGCGTGGTATCCCTTGTTTGTCTGTCCTGAAAGGTTACTGAGAGCAGGCCAATCATTGATGGTTACAAACAGCAACGCTCGTAGGTCAAATTCCTCTTGTGCATGCTCATCCCACACACGTACACCTTTTCCATTCCACAGTTGTAAAAGTTCATCAACTAATGGCCTTAGGTACACATCAATGTCATTGCCGGGTTGCTTAGGGCCTTGGATGAGCACTGGCATCATAATGAACTTCCGCTTCATGCACAACCAAGGAGGAAGGTTATACATACATAGAGTCACATGCCATGTGCTATGCTTGCTGCTCTGCTCCCCAAAAGGATTAACGCCATCTGCACTTAAACCAAACCATACGTTCCTTGGGTCACCTGTAAAGTCCCCCCACTTTCTCTCGATCTTTCTCCACTGCGACCCATCACCGGGTGCTCTCAACTTCCCGTCTTTCTTACGGTCTTCCTTGTGCCATCGCATCAACTTGGCATGCTCTTTGTTTCTGAACAAACGTTTCAACCGTGGTATTATAGGAGCATACCACATCACCTTGGCAGGAACCCTCTTCCCGGTGCGCTGGCCCTCAACATCACTAGGGTCATCTCGTCTGATCTTATACCGCAATGCACATCATAGCGGGCATGCGTTCAAATCCTCGTACGCATCGCGGTAGAGGATGCAGTCATTAGGGCATGCATGTATCTTCTGCACCTCCAATCCTAGAGGGCAGGCAATCTTCTTTGCTTCGTATGTACTGTCGGGCAATTCGTTGTCCTTTGGAAGCTTATTCTTCATTATTTTCAGCACCTTTTCAAATGCTTTGTTAGATACACCATTCTCTGCCTTCCATTGCAGCAATTCCAGTGTGGTACCGAGCTTTGTGTTGTCATCTTCGCAATTTGGGTACAACCCTTTTTTGTGATCCTCTAACATGCGATCGAACTTCAACTTCTCCCTTTCACTTTGGCATTGTCTCTTTGCATCAACAATGACCTGGCGAAGATCATCATCGGGCACATCGTCTGGTTCCTCTTGATCTTCAGCTTCCCCCATTGCAGCATCACCGTATTCAGGGGGCGAATAGTTGTCATCATCCTCTTCTTCTTCGTTGTCTTCCATCATAACCCCTCTTTCTCCGTGCTTGGTCCAAACATTATAGTGTGGCATGAAACCCTTCTCAAGCAGGTGGACGTGAAGGGTTTTCGAGTTAGAGTAATCCTTCGTATTCCCACAGATAGTACATGGACAATACATAAAACCATTCTACTTGTTTGCTTGAGCCACTTCGAGAAAATTATGCAGGCCCTTAATGTACTCGGAGGTGCGTCGGTCACCGTACATCCATTGCCGGTTCATCTGCGTGCATTATATAATTAAGTGTATCAAAAACCATTACAGAACATCATGAATAGAGAAGTGACCAAATTAATAGAAGTTCATCATCACATTAAAACCAAAGTACAGTAGCGACCAAAATAAATACATAAAGTTCATACATAGTTCTCATTGAACAAAATATAGCTCTCTAGAGCATCTAATTAAAACATACATTGAAACTATGTAAAACATTTAAATGCAACAACAAATGCGATCATAACCGCAACTAAGGTACCAATTGATCCAACGGCATAATGATACCAAGCCTCAGTATGAATGGCATATTTTCTAATCTTTCTAATCTTCAAGCGCATTGCATCCATCTTGATCTTGTGATCTTCGACGACATCGGCAACATGCAACTCCAATTCCATCTTCTCCTCCTCAATTCTTTTCAATTTTTTCTTCAAGTAATTGTTTTCTTTTTCAACTAAATTTAACCTCTCGACAAGAGGGTCGGTTCGAATTTTCGGTTCACATACCTCCTAGATAAAAACATCTATGTCACGTTGGTCGGCATAATTGTCATAAACACTAAATGAAATAAATAGTTATAAAAAATAATATACCACATCCGAATCATAGACAGGACGAGGGCCGACGGGGGCGGATACCAAAACCATGGCACTATATAATAACAAACAATAATAAAAGTAATAAAAGTGTACAAGTATCTATCTAAATCATACAAGTAAGAATTTTTTTCTTTTAGAAAGAAGATAAGAACAAGAGGCTCACCACGGTGGTGCCGGCGACGAGATTGGCGCGGGCGATCGACGGCGGTGAGGACGGGGACGGGACAGGACGGACCGCCAAACCTAGACAAATCTTGAGGAAAATGCAGCTTGGAGGTCGAGCTTGGAGAGGATAAAGCTTAAGTGTGGCTCGGGCATTTCATCAAACACCTCATGTGCATATGAGGTGAGAGCTAGAGCAACACACACCTGCGCACGCCGGCCGGCCAAAAAACAGAGTGAGCGGGCAGGGGCGGGGGTATATATAGGCTTATCTTTAGTCCCGGTTGGTGGCTAGAACCGGGACAGAAGACCGACCTTTGGTCCCGGTTCCAGCCACCAACCGGGACTAAAGGTGCTGGGCCAGGAGCGAGGCCCATTGGTCCCGGTTCGTGTCTGGAACCGGGACCAAAAGTGTCAGACGAACCGGGACCAATGGCCCCCAAGGCCCGGCCGGCGCCCTGGCCTCATGAACCGGGACTGGTGCACCCTTTGGTCCCGGTTCGTAAGTGAACCAGGATTAATGCCCTTATCCTGGCCTCAACCAAAGCCCTGTTTTCTACTAGTGGAGAGAAGGTCCAAAACAAAATAGGGGTGATATAACCCACTGCTCAACTAAGAATGTACTGACGTAATCATTACTATGGCTTCCCAAAGGATCCTGTTGCTAAGAGGGTCCGAGCCATAACAGATTGATGTGATCTTAGCGGCGACTGGAATCGACCCAACACGATCATCCAGGGTGAACAAGAATTGCGGATTGGATGCGGGCAAAATTCCCGCCAATGCCTAAGATGTCTACTCTTCTCTCCCCCCCCCCCCCCCCCCCCCTTTGTGGGGGTCTGGACCCCTACGAGTGAGCAGAAAAGGGAGATGAGGCCTTGAACGGAGCCATTACGAAGAAATTATGGGAGTTACGAAAAAAAAGCTTTGGACTCGTATTGTTCATGGGTTGAGAGCAGGAGTTGAACTCTAGGAGATCGAATCCCCCTTTGTTCCCCAGTAGCTCAGTGGTAGAGCGGTCGGCTGTTAACTGACTTGGCCGTAGGTTCGGATCAAAATTCCAATATAACTCATTAGAATTATTAATAAGATGGTCCTAATATATTAGCAATATTTAGATTGCCTCCTTTTTTTATTCGTATCTTTCCGGAGTTCCCTGTCTGGGAATTCATCTTTTATTATTCAATATATTATTTTATTTATACCTTTAATTGATGATCTTTATATTATTGGAAATCGTGCAAAGACTATTTGGCTTAGCAACGGTTTGCGTGAAAAAAGGCCTCAAATTTGAAACTCGACCGATCGAGGGAGATTAGATATACCAGTCTTCCAAAGTGACGGAAGGGTTGTGGGAGAGGCGCACGCACCGCAACGGTGTTGCTCTTCATGGAGTATCTGAGCTCCGTCATCATGCCTTGACCAAGGAACCCATGGGCGTTGAGGAGGCCTTCGACGCCGAGCAGCGCGAGCTAGTTATATTCATGTACTTCATGGAGTATATATTCATGTGCTTCCAAGTCACTTAAAATTCATCATCAATACCAACAGACCTGATTTAAACAACGCAATGGCACAACAACATCATATACTTCAGCAAATATTTCACATTTTTTGATTGTGGGCTTTCCCCTTCCCGAAGGAAAGGAGCCCTTTCAGAAATTCTCAGTGGCCCCAGAGGGCCAAAGAGGGGGTTTGGAAATAGTTTTCAACCAGCAATTGACGCGCCTCGGTATAACCTCACTAGCTGCGTCATTGCCCCAAGCGCAAAGATGCCTTCTATAGTCCGCCCACCACCCCATCTTATACCTGTCCGCCACACACGCTCATTCCTCTACAACCGATGTGGTACAAAACTAACACAAACCTGCACGGAGCAAAACAGACCGACTCAATGAGCCAGAAGCAGGGCAGCAATCCTTGTTGGGCTCTGCCTTCCCACGGCCCACAAAAATCCGGGAGCCCGACAGCCAGGTGATCTCCGTGTCTCCTCCTCTGCGCTGCGGTTCTTCTCTGCTTCCTGTTGAGAGCCAACCTACGCCTGCTAAGCTCTCTACCCTCGCTGGCTCGCACGAGTTAGGAGAGAAACTTCGAATCCATGCGTGCATTAGTGGAGTTATGGTGCAGCAGAGGACTGGAGCGAGCCCCCGTGTCCTGCCAATACGGTGCTCCTCTGAAGATGTTTATCTCAGTCCCCGACGGAGGTGCATTTGTTTGTTCTCTAATAGACGGCTTAAGTTCTTAACTCGCTGTTGCAGCAATGTGTGCTTTCTTCTTCTGAAAAATACACCAACGTTTTTCTGTCGATTCAAACTGTTTTCGGTTTATTATCGTACTCAGTCCACGGTAGGGCCGGAACGGTTGATACCTAATAATCACCGAGGTATAAACAAAAATGTATGTGATGTTAACTTATCCGAATGTTTTTTTTTTTTTTTTGCGGGGAACTTATCCGAATGTTGATGTTCCAAAATGCTTGCAAGTACCAATAAAGAATAACTAACTGCTCCCCGCAGGTAAAGAACAACTGCAATATGATTGTTGCTGTACCATATAAATGTCTTCTCCTTCATCCCGTCATCATCTTTGAACATATTGATTGCTTATCCTTTGGGTTCTTCGCATGGCTTTAGGTGTGTAACATAAATACCAAATGGCGCAGAGATCATTTCAAACCCGGAGTGATTTGAAATGTTCGCATTTGTTGGTGAAACTAGGTGTTGCATTCAACATCACTTGTTGGCTCGGCACTTTCAACACAACAGAGCTCGCCGCGTGCGCATTCGACAATGCTTGTTGGAGGGTAAGCCCGCTGCGTCACGAACTCAACTTTTTAGAAATCGAATCCAAGAAGGTGGCCGAGTTATTCGGTTCGCCGGTGAAAATTGTGTCCTGCAAGGCGTAGAGGGATACACATATCATTATGGTGCAAAGGGACACCTGGGAGAGTGATGCGGAGGCTATGGCGAGGTTCACCGTGGAAAATCTGCACCTCGTCTAAGCGGGGACGGACTGGTTCTCCAACTGACTTTTGGTGTGCCATTATAGGGCAGATGTTGGAGTTGCAAATGAAATACTTATCAGCCATGATGCTATAATCAGGGGTGTTAGATCGTTGTTCTTCTGGGTTCTATTCAATGGGGGACACACCTGTGAGTTTACCTTCAAGGGGTATTCGGCAGGGGGATCCATCCCTCCTAACTGTTCTTGATCACTGGTGAAGGGCTATCTTGTCTCCTGAAGTATGAGGCCCTTTCGAACCAAATTGAGGGCATTAAGATTGTAGACACGGCGCCGATGGTGCATCATCTCCTATTTGCCGATGATTGCCTTATGTCCCAGCATATCTTGAGACTGAAGTGAATCCTTGACACTTATTGCAATGCCTCGTGTAAGGGTGTTCTAACTTCTAATGTAAGTTTACATGGCATATCACCTTGTTTACCAAGGTTAATTCCCAGTGAACAATTAGGGCTTTGCTATTTCCTGAAGAACACCGAGTATGACTTGGCATAACACACCAGAGGTAACTCAGCGTAGTCATTAAACTACAAGGTTTCAAATGAACACCTACTCCCTCTGTACACTTAATGTAAGACGTTTTTGCAGCTTTGAACTGCAAAAATGACTTATTAGAAACAGAGGAAGTAACATTTTGTGACAACTTTGTAATATAATGAAAGACTGAATCTTGGCAGCTGCAAGGCCAACACACGTTTCTGCAATGTAAGAACAGAACTGAATCCTCGTGGCAAGCTGATCACAAATATAGTACGTCGATCGTTACATGGATGGGTTCAGTGCCGTCTCTTCCTAAAAAATATCTTGAGATCTTCGTCTCCGTCAGAGAAGTCCATCGCTTCGAACGCACACTAGTGCAGAATCGGCCTATAGT
The DNA here is from genome assembly GCA_039707655.1 of Elymus sibiricus. Classification (NCBI taxonomy): domain Eukaryota; kingdom Viridiplantae; phylum Streptophyta; class Magnoliopsida; order Poales; family Poaceae; genus Elymus; species Elymus sibiricus. Next base: position 485,979,582 of record CM077665.1, read on the forward strand.
GCCGGTTCGTAAGGGCCTTTAGTGCCGGGCCGTGTTGAACCGGCACGCACCTGCCGGTGCCGTGGGCTTGGGGACCTTTAGTCCCGGTTGGTAATACCAACCGGGACTAAAAGTATTTAATTCTTTTAATTTTGGTTTATTTTTCCTTTTAATCCTTCAGGGGTTTATGAATTAATTATGGTTTATTTTTCCTTTTAATTTTGTGTTTTCCATTTAATTATTTTTCATTTCAAACATATATTACGCTACTACATACTGTACACGTTGTGCATATATATATAAATAGAATTTCTCGTAGAACCGATCATATATATATATCATCGAATTTCTCGTACGACGACCATTCACACATACATATATATATATACAATTTGGTATATACAATTTCTCCTACAATTTGCGGATCATTACATATATGCAGGGCATTACTTCTTCTTGATCTTGTAATGGTATTCTCCTTTGGGATCTATGACCTGGTCGACCAGAAATCCAGCTATTTCCTCTTGAATTGCTCGTACGCGAGTCGTTGGTAGGAGCTGGCCCCGCATCTCGTTCAGCTATAATCAGGAGATCAAGATGAATATATTAGTTGTGTGTATATATATTAACTAGATCATGATAAAAAAATTATGGATAGTGTTCTGGCAAACGTCGTACCCAAAGATTTGTTTCGTTTATGCTCCTTTCAGACGTGATCATGCGAATGTTCTCGCAAACGTAGTATGCGCATAAAGCCTTTCCCTGCTCCTGCTTCATGCACTTTACGAGAATAAAATTCAATCAGCTAATAATTAATCAAGCATGATAATGGTATTGAAACTAGAATTAAAGAGATGCACGGACGTAGCTAGCTAGTACTACTTAATTACTTTGGGTCGCACCCATGTCAGCTTTTGTTCCCAATCGCCTGGGACCTGTTTGACGAACTTGGCCCAAGCCCTGCCCGCCGGCAAAGAAAATGAATAAAGGAGTTATTAACTAGTTGATATCAGGAAATGAAGTAAAGAGGCCGACATAGTGCGATAATGATTGAAATTACCTGTCGACCATCCCCCTCACGGTTGCGTATTCGGATGGATTCTTATATTGTGAGTCCAGTACTTCAACTTTTGCCTTGTCAACTTCAATGATTAAAAAGATCCAGTGGTAACTGCATGCGCACACGTTGTGTATAAATAAGCGGGCACGTGCATAACTCATCAACTACACTTATTAACATCTAGTAATTAAGCAAAAAATAGAATTTGCAGTACAAGATATAGTAATACTCACCCGAAGTTGTAAGGAAGTAGTATTTCTGGTTGGGTGTTTAGTTGCCTCAAAAACTCTAGCAGGGATTTCTCTGTGTCTTTTCTCGAATATTGATCTTCCCATATCGCCTGATTAACCGTATTTGGGTCAATGAACCCAATGCCATAGCGTCCAGCTTTTTTCATTTCATACATCTTCATTCTGCATAATACCACAGAAAAGAATATAGTGAGGATAATTACAGGTAATGAACGAGAGCACAGCTAGCTAGCTAGAGACTTAAATTACAGAAAGAAATCACTTACAGACAATAGCAACTGACGATAGATTTGTCGAGTGCGTCTTGATTGAATAACTGTAACAACTCTGAATAATGAATCCACACATCTTTTTTATGGAAGTAATGCCTTTTCTTGACTTTCACCATGAGGGACTCTTCATTGGTATTTGCTGTTTTTTGCATGTACCACGTATGCAAATCGTACATTCTCATTGGTAGAAGCTTGACTTCGTCAGGCTTGACCAGAGGTTTGCCGCGGACATATTGCCATTTTACTTCCTCCTCTGTAATCCCGGGGATTTCCTCAAGGCCTAGTAGTTGTTCAACAGTGACACCGGCCTCTTTAGCCTGCCTTCTAAGATCGTCGGTTATTACCAGCCGATCGGCGGTACTCACAGTTGTTTGTACAATGAGCGGGGGGATCGATTGCACTGCCTGTTCTCCCAGCTGGGGAACAGTTTTCCCGCTTTTTTGCCAACTGCTTGGCTCGAGCTCGAGCTCGACTCTTTTTGCCCTGCCAAATATGACTTCTTGATAGACCGCACATAGTCGGAGTCCTTCTGATTGTCAGCCGGTGCAGCCATATCAATAAAGTGTTGTGAGACATGCTCAGGTACTTTCTCCTTTGGCGGCGCGGGCGGTTTCGGTGCAAAATGGGCCTTCAATTGGGCATCACATGCGTCGTCGAGTTCCTCCTGAGTCAGGTGGTAAGACAACTTTGGAAGAGGCTTGAGATCTGGACCATATTTGAATTTCTTGCCTGTTGTACCGCTAGCCGTCGTAGCTGCGGCCTCTCTCTTCCGCTGTTGCTTAGGCTGACGCCGTGCCGGACTTGGAGGAGGAGTCGGATGATGCGGTGCCGGCGGACTTGGAGGAGGAGGAGTTGGCTGACGCCGTGCCAGACTTGGAGGAGGAGTCGGCTGACGCGGTGCTGGACTTGGAGGAGGAGGAGTCGACTGACGCGGCGGCGGACTTGGAGGAGGAGGAGTCGGTGGCCTTGGGAAGACAATGCAATCCTTTTTCCATAGAATGATACGATGTATGGCCTCTCCCAGTGTTCTCTCCTCGTCACCTCCAAGAATGTCAAGTTGTAGCTCGTTATATCCTGACATCACTTCATCAACCCCGACACGAGCATAGCCTGCTGGAATGGGATTGCAATGGAAGGTTGCTTCAGGGGGATTTGCTAAAGCATAGCCGTCCGCCACCTTCATGGATAAGTTCTTCACTTTCATGTGTAGCTCACAGTTAGTCCTATCTTTGATATCATCCACAGGGTAGCTAGCTAGCAGTGCATTGTCGATATCGGCCGGGGCGGAACCCACGCTGCTTCTCGGCATAGATGGGACGGTGCTATCCAATGCTGGATCGATCTGCTCATGCTGCCGCTGAGACGCCCTTTCCTGGATGAGTGAGTCGATCTGCTCCTGCTGCCGCCTGACAAATCGTTCCAACTCCAGGTGCTTTGATTCTAGGCCTTCAAGGCGGAGTGCTTCCTCCTTCTTCTTCTTCTTCTCCTACTGCATCTTCTTTCTCGCACGGCTTCTATAGTCGTCATTCCAATCCACGGAACAACGCCTTTGCCTCGTGTTCTTCCCGGGTGTTCACGATTCTTCAGGGCGCGTGTAAGCTCGTCGTTCTCTCTATTGGGCGTGAACACCCTCGTTCGAGCTTCTTCTATTGCAATAAGTATTTCGTCTGTCGCTTCTTTAAGACTTGCCTTCACCATAACCAGCCCTGTCTCTGGGTCCAACTTCCCCCCATGCGCATAAAACCATGTCCTGCATCTGGGGGGCCATGTCAATGTAACTGGACTGACCCCTGCACTAATCATCTCTTGCTCAGATTTATCCCACTTAGGCAGGGCCACCTGGTAGCCACCTGGCCCCATATGATGGTGCCACTTCTTTTTCGCAGCATTAATCTTGTTTTTTCTCGACCGTTCCTGAGCTTCTTCCGATTCCTTGAACTTCACGAAAGCGTCCCAGTGATCTTTTGCCTTCACCAGTGCTCCCGTGAATTCTGGAGTCTTCTTTCCGGATTTGACGTACTTAGTCCATGTATTTTTCTTGAAGGTGTTGAATGCGATCGCCATCTTTTTAAGAGCATAGTTTCTGACTTTCTTTAGATCTGCATCTGTCAAATTATCTGGTAGGGTGAAATGTTCCATGAGCGTAGTCCAAAGCACATCTTTTGCTCTTTCGTCGACAAAAGTAACTCGGCCTGCTCGATCTCCCTTTGCTGGCTTTTTCCATTCTTGAACGGAGATCGGGATTTGGTCCCTGACAATAACGCCGCATTGATTCTTGAACTTGGTCGCATTTTTACTAGGTTCAAGCGGTTCGCCAGTTGATGTTTTGATGAAATCGATGTTGAACTTTACGCCTTTATCCAACTTTTTGGCCGGGCCTCGAACTACCCTGTCGCTTGTAGAAGATTTGCTCGATCCGGAGGCCTAAAAGAAGAAAGATTGATTCGTTAGTACATACAAATCAATTAAGACATGTAATGATCACCGGATGGCTTATATAATAAATATACCTCGCCGGTCTTTGTTATTTGAAGAACATTTTCTTCGTCAACATCGTTGTCGTCGCCTTCATCTATTCGTTCGTCTTCATCAAATATCATACAACCCTCACCGGAATTGTTCAGATATTGCGAGCCGTCATCATCTTCAGGTTCATGCTCTGGGCTCTTGGAGCGTATGATGTCGAACAGAGCCTCTTCTCCTTCTCTGCCGGTATTGTCGATAGCTTTTATTTAACTAATCCAGAAGAAAGATAAAACAATTTAGTATTCAAATTAGAATGCATGCAATCAATAAGGAAAAACTGAATCATAGTACATGATATGCATCTCGAATAATTCATATAATATGCATCATCGAATATCATCTTGAATAAATCGTCTCGAATATTATCGAATATAATCTCGAATACATCTCGAGTATTATCACTAGCTAATACAGATCGAATATTATCGAAGAATCTAGTTCACTCGCGGTTCCTGAGGCGCGGGCGGTGGACACCCAAAGAGAAGGAACTATGACAGGATCATAGCTCGGGTGAGATCCCTGAAGAACCTGCCAGGTATTGGAGAACCTGACGTTCAACGCATCCATGTAGCGACGGACGTGCTCGTCCTCCTCCCTAAGACGGCGACGTACCACCTCCGGCGGGGCCGGCTGCCTCCGCACCGAAAGTGGCCCACGCGAACGCCACCAAAGAAGCTCCGGGTCGACGACGGGACCCGGGGCAGGGTTCCTCACCAAGCTGCGCGCCCCTGAAGGTAGCACGTCCCAGTGCCAGCCCGGCGGAGCCCAGTCCCGAACGTTGCCCCTCTGAAGCAGGACCTCGTCGCGAACGAGTCGACGACGAGGATGGGGGCCAGGCATCGTTGACTCCGAGAAAAAATTCTTATGAAAAAAAATTCTAATTAACATTTCTATACATCTAATTAACATTTATAAAAAAATTCTATACATCTAATTAACAGTTAACATTTCTATACATCTAATTAACATCTAAAAAAAATCTAATTAACATTTCTATACATCTAATTAACATTATTAGTATACCCTAATATCTAACATTTCTATACATCTAATTAACATTATATACATCTAATTAACATTTATAAAAAAAATTCCATGGCGGCAGGGGCTCACAGCGGGGCGACGGTGACGGCGAGGGCGACTGCGACTGCGACGGCGACGGCGACGTCGACTGCGACGGCGACGGCGATGGCGACGGCGCACGAGCTCGAGAAGGGGGCGGCGCGCGACGTGGGCGGCGACGGGGGGCGACGCGTCGGGGGCGGCGACGACGTGGGCGGCGCGTCGGGGGCGGCGACGGCGTGGGCGGCGCATTGGGGGCGGCGACGGCCTCGGGGCAGGCGGTGCGTCGGGGGCGATCTCCTCTGTTCAGTGGTCGAAGAGACGAAGAAGCAGGGGGAAAATGAAAAAATTTCAACTGCTGCTTATATAGGAGGACCTTTAGTCGCAGTTGGTGGCTCCAACCGCGACTAAAGACCCCCCTTTAGTCGCGGTTGGAGCCACCAACCGCGACTAAAGGTGAATTTCACCAGCCGAAGCGGCAGGAAGCGAAACCCTTTAGTCGCGGTTGGTGGCTCCAACCGCGACTAAAGGGGGGTCTTTAGTCACGGTTGGATCCACCAACCGCGACTAAAGACCTGTTCCTGGCACGGCGCACTGCGGTGGAAGTTTAGTCCCACCTCACTAGTCGAGGGGCGCCTCGACCAGTTTATAAGCCCCGGCGCGGGCACTGCATTGAGCTCCTCTCTAATGCAGGCCTTCTGGGCCTACCTCTGCTGCGATTCCCTGTGGGCCTACTGGGCCTTGCGGGCCTGCGTCCTGGCCCAACTACAGGTTGGGTTTCTAGTCGTATGCAGGCCGTTGTGGCCCAGTAGGCGGGATTTTAATTTTTTTTTTTCATTTTTTTGTTTTCTGCTTTAATTTTTTTTATTTCTGAGTTGTTTTTTTCTTTATTTAGAGTTTCTTTGTGAATCCTTTTGCTTTAGGTAAAAAAAATATAAACTTTCTGCTAGTGCCAGTAGTTTTCAAATTTGAATAGTTTAAATTTGAATTATTTGAAATTTGTGTGAATCACTAGTTTGTGAATAACTTTACTTTAAAAATAGATTTTTTAATGATTATTTTTTCTTCTGTTTAATTTTATTATGTTTTATCATTATATTCAATTTGGTAATAATTAGGTTATTTAAAAAAATGAAATGCCTTTGTAACAGACGAGTTTTCGTCTGAAACACTGATACTTCGAAAGAGATTGTCCATTTTGTACACGAAGTGCATCCAGTTTTTGCCGTAACCCTCTCAACTTTTTAGCACATGCTATGTGGGTGAAATGATGATACCATGCCAACTTTCAACCTTTTCAGAGTTCATTTGTAGTGCTTATCAATTTCAGGGTCATTTAGCTCAAAAAAAATCAGTAAATGCATGAAAAATAGCAAATGAAGTCAGAAATGGTTGAAAATTGATGGCGTGGCTTCGAATGGTGCATACTGAACGCAGAAAAAGTCTGGAGTTGAAATAAGTTTAAAAAAATGAAATGCCTTTGTAACAGACGAGTTTTCGTCTGAAAGCCTCATACTTCGAAAGAGTTTGTCCATTTTGTACACGAAGTGCATCCAGTTTTTGCCGTAACCCTCTCAACTTTTTAGCACATGCTATGTGGGTGAAATGATGATACCATGCCAACTTTTAACCTTTTCAGAGTTCATTTGTAGTGCTTTTCAATTTCAGGGTCATTTAGCTCAAAAAATCAGTAAATGCATGAAAAATAGCAAATCAAGTCAGAAATGGTTGAAAATTGATGGCGTGGCTTCGAATGGTGCATACTGAATGCACAAAAAGTCTGGAGTTGAAATAAGTTTAAAAAAATGAAATGCCTTTGTAACAGACGAGTTTTCGTCTAAAACCCTGATACTTCGAAAGAGATTGTCCATTTTGTACACGAAATGCATCCAGTTTTTGCCGTAACCCTCTCAACTTTTTAGCACATGCTATGTGGGTGAAATGATGATACCATGCCAACTTTCAACATTTTCAGAGTTCATTTGTAGTGCTTATCAATTTCAGGGTCATTTAGCTCAAAAAAATCAGTAAATGCATGAAAAATAGCAAATGAAGTCAGAAATGGTTGAAAATTGATGGCGTGGCTTCGAATGGTGCATACTGAACGCACAAAAAGTCTGGAGTTGAAATAAGTTTAAAAAAATGAAATGCCTTTGTAACAGACGAGTTTTCGTCTGAAAGCCTGATACTTCGAAAGAGATTGTCCATTTTGTACACGAAGTGCATCCAGTTTTTGCCGTAACCCTCTCAACTTTTTAGCACATGCTATGTGGGTGAAGGTCGTACCAATCAGGAAGAAGCACACGGATCGTGTGTTTCTTTCAAGCGCTTGTGAGCTGTTGGATCAGCACTATAACGACTAGTCCCGGTTCGTGCTAGCAACCGGGACTAAAGAGGCACACGACCCACCTCTCGGACATGTTCGACACTTAGTGTGTGTACTCATTCGGATTCAAATCATTTGGATTCCCTGCATACGGTCCAACGGTGCATTTCATATTTCCACCGTTGGGTTGTATGCAGGGGAAACCGTGTGTTTTGTTGATCTATCTAGAAATCCTTTAGTTCATCGACCGAATACAAATCATTCGGATTCCCTGCATACGGTCCGACGGTGCATTTCATATGCGGGCACTCACGAGCCACCGTCGGGCTGTATGCAGGGGAAACCGTGTGTTTTGTTGATCTATCTAGAAATCCTTTAGTTCATCGACCGAATACAAATCATTCGGATTCCCTGCATACGGTCCGACGGTGCATTTCATATGCGGGCACTCACGAGCCACCGTCGGGCTGTATGCAGGGGAAACCGTGCGTTTTGTTGATCTATCTAGAAATCCTTTCATTTTCCGACGGAATATTTCATTTTTCCAACTCCATTTTTACAAAGACACTTAGAAAGAAACAAAATACAAATAGAAAGGATGATGCTCAATTGGCGGTGAAGCAGGTCACATCCCAGAGTGGGATCTTTGGGTATAAAACTTTTTCTTCGCGTGTGTCCCTTTGCGTCGTAACCATGGACAATCTTCATCGTTTAACTTGATGCTCGGGTCAACATTCACTCTGAAGGGAGCAATTTCATGAAACTTTTCATAATCTTCTGACATGTCTGTCTTGTCCTCCACTCCCACGATGTTTCTTTTCCCTGAAAGAACTATGTGGCGCTTTGGCTCATCGTATGATGTATTCGCTTCCTTATCTTTTCTTTCTGTCGGCTTGGTAGACATGTCCTTCACATAGAAAACATGTGCCACATCTTTGGCTAGGACGAATGGTTCGTCTGCGTACCCAAGATTGTTGAGATCCACTGTTGTCATTCCGTACTGCGGGTCTTCCTTTACCCCGCCTCCTGTCAGATTGACCCATTTGCACCGAAACAAAGGGACCTTCAAACCAAGTCCATAGTCAAGTTCCCATATATCCTCTATGTAACCATAATATGTGTCCTTTGGCCCATTGATGTTTGCTGCATCAAAGCGGACAACACTGTTTTGGTTGGTGCTCTTTTTATCTTGGGCGATCGTGTAAAATGTGTTCCCATTTATCTCGTACCCTTTGAAAGTCAATATAGTCAAAGATGGTAACTTGGACAGCAAGTACATGTCATCTTCAACAGTGTCGTCATGCATGAGACGTGTCTGCAACCAACCGGCGAAAGTCACCGTTTGTTCATGTGCAATCCAGTCGTCACACTGCTCCGGGTGTTTGGAGCATAGAATATTCTTTTGTCGCTCGATATACGGAGCCACCAAGGTGGAACTTTGTAGAACTGTGTAGTGTGCTTGCGCCAAAGAATGCCCGTCCCGGCATATTAGTGAATTCTTTCCTAGCGTGCCTTTTCCACCCAGTCTGCCCTCATGCCGCGATTCAGGAACACCAATCGGCTTAATGTCAGGAATAAAGTCAACACAAAACTCAATGACCTCCTCTGTTTCATGGCCCTTGGAGATGCTTCCTTCTGGCCTAGCATGATTATGAACATATTTCTTTAAGACTCCCATGAACCTCTCAAAGGGGAACATATTGTGTTGAAATACAGGACCCAGAATGTCAATCTCCTCGACTAGGTGAACTAGGACGTGCGTCATGATATTGAAGAAGGATGGTGGGAACACCAACTCGAAACTGACAAGACATTGCACCAAATCATTCTCTAACCTTGGTAGGATTTCTGGATCGATTACCTTCTGAGAGATTGCATTCAGGAATGCACATAGCTTCACAATGGCTAATCGAACGTTTTCCGGTAGAAGCCCCGTCAATGCAACCGGAAGCAGTTGCGTCATAATCATGTGGCAGTCATGAGACTTTAGGTTCTGGAACTTTTTCTCTGCCATATTTATTATTCCCTTTATATTCGACGAGAAGCCAGACGGGACCCTCATACTGAGCAGGCATTCGAAGAAGATTTCCTTCTCTTCTTTGGTAAGAGCGTAGCTGGCATGACCCTGAAACTGCTTTGGATCCATGTCGTCTTCTCCGTGCATACATTGCTGGTCCTCCCGTGCCTTCGGTGTATCTTTTGTCTTCCCATACACGCCCAAGAAGCCTAGCAGGTTCACGCAAAGATTCTTCGTCACGTGCATCACGTCGATTGCAGAGCGGACCTCGAGGTCTTTCCAATAGGGTAGGTCCCAAAATATAGATTTCTTCTTCCACATGGGTGCCCGATTGTCAGCATCATTCGGAACAGATTGTGCGCCAGGACCCTTTCCAAAGATTACTTTTAAATCCTTGACCACATCAAGTATATCATCACCAGTACGGTGGTGAGGCTTCTTCCGGTGATCTGCCTCACCTTTGAAATGCTTGCCTTTCTTTCTTACGGGATGCCTGCTCTGAAGAAATCGACGATGCCCCAGGTACACATTCTTCTTACATTTATCCAAATATATACTGTCGGTATCATCTAAACAGTGTGTGCATGCGTGGTATCCCTTGTTTGTCTGTCCTGAAAGGTTACTGAGAGCAGGACAATCATTGATGGTTACAAACAGCAACGCATGTAGGTCAAATTCCTCCTGTTCTTTCGCATCCCACGCACGTACACCTTTTCCATTCAACAGCTGTAAAGGTTCTTCAACTAATGGCCTTAGGTACACATCAATGTCGTTGCCGGGTTGCTTGGGGCCTTGGATGAGCACTGGCATCATAATGAACTTCCGCTTCATGCACAACCAAGGAGGAAGGTTATAGATACATACAGTCACAGGCCATGTGCTATGATTGCTGTTCTGCTCCCCAAAAGGATTAATGCCATCTGCACTTAAACCAAACCATACGTTCCTTGCGTCCTTTGCAAAGTCCTTCCACTTTCTCTCGATTTTTCTCCATTGCGATCCGTCAGCGGGTACTCTCAACTTCCCGTCTTTCTTGCGGTCTTCGTTGTGCCATCGCATCAACTTGGCATGCTCTTTGTTTTGGAACAAACGTTTCAACCGTGGTATTATAGGAGCATACCACATCACCTTGGCAGGAATCTTCTTCCTGGGGCGCTCGTCCTCAACATCACCAGGGTCATCGTGGCCGATCTTATAGCGCAATGCACAGCATACCGGGCATGCATTCAAATCCTCGTACTCACCGCGGTAGAGGATGCAGTCATTAGGGCATGCATGTATCTTCTGCACCTCTACTCCTAGAGGGCAGACGGCCTTCTTTGCTTCGTACGTATTGTCGGGCAATTCATTGTCCTTTGGTAGCTTATTCTTCATTATTTTCAACAACTTTTCAAATGCCTTGTCAGGTACACCATTCTCTGCCTTCCATTGCAGCAATTCCAGTGTGGTACCCAGCTTTTTCTTGTCATCTTCGCAATTTGGGTACAACAATTTCTCGTGATCCTCTAACATGCGCTGCAACTTCAGCTTCTCCTTTTCACTTGCGCAGTTTCTCTTTGCATCGGCAATGGCCCGACCAAGATCATCAGCGGGCTCATCTGATGCCTCTTCTTCAGCTCCTTCCCGCATTGCCGGCTTAGCTTCTTCCCCCATTGTTGTACCATCGTATTCATGGAACCCATGGCCAGGATAGCTGTCATCATCCTCTTCTTCTTCATTCTCTTCCATTAGGACCCCTCTTTCTCCGTGCTTGGTCCAGCAGTTATAGCCGGACATGAAACCGGACTCAAACAGGTGGACGTGAATGGTTCTTGAGTTAGAGTAATTTCGATCATTCTTACAGCCAGCACATGGACAATGCATAAAACCATCCGCCCGCTTGTTTGCCTCAGCCGCAACCAGAAAAGTATGCACGCCATTAATGAACTGGGGAGAGCATCGGTCATCGTACATCCATTGCCGGCCCATCTTCATTACACAACACCGAAAAGACCAAATTAATACAAGTTCATACATAAAGTTCATACACACTTGTTCTCATAAAACAACATACAAACTCTCTAGCTAAAGCATTTAAATGCAACAACAAATGCGATCAAGATCGCAACTAAGGTAACAATTGATCCAACAGCATAGTGATACCAAGCCTGACTATCAATGGCATATTTTTTAAATTTTTTAATCTTCAAGCGCATTGCATCCATCTTGATCTTGTGATCATCGACGACATCGGCAACATACAACTCCAGTTTCATCTTCTCTTCTTCAACTCTTTTCAATTTTTCTTTCAAATACTCGTTTTCTTTTTCAACTAAATTTAACTTCTTGACAAGAATATCTATGTCGGTTGCAATTTCCGGTTCACATACCTCCTAGATAAAAATATCTATGTCAACTTGATGGGCATAATTGTCATAAACACGAAATGCAACAAACAGTTATAAAAGAGAGTATATACCACATCCGAATCGTAAACCGGACGAGGGCCGACGGGGACGGATATCAAAACCATGCCACTATGTATAACAAACAACCATATAGGTAAGAAAACTATACAAGTAACTATCTAAATCTTACAAACATGATTTTTTTTATAAAAAGAATAAGAACAAGAGGCTCACCAAGGTGGTGCCGGCGACGGGACGGTGCAGGCGATCGACGGTGGTTAGGACGGGGACGGGAAGGCACTAAGTAAACCACACCTACACGTGCAAAGTAAGAAGTTAATTTGAGCTCAAATTGCATATAAATCAAATAAACTACCACATATAAATACTCCCAAACTAAAACCCACAAATCACTATACTTATAGAGCATTGCAAGAGCTAATCTAGCAATGAGAGATGAAAGGACAAAGTTGCTAACCTTTGTGAACACTTGGATGGATGGGGTGCCTCCAAATCTTGACAAATTTTGGCAAAAATGGAGGATGAGCTCGGGGAAGAGAGGAAGAACCAGAGGAGAGGAAAGGGGAAGAACAGAGAGCTCGGGCTGGCCGAAGGGTTCATATAGGGGACCTTTAGTCCCGGTTCGAGACACAAACCGGGACTAAAGGTTAGCCTATAGTCCCGGTTCGTGGCACGAACCGGGACTAAAGGTTATCGTGGGGCCCCAGGCTGACGCCAGCCTGCCACCACCCCTTTAGTCCCGGTTCGTGGCACGAACCGGGACTAAAGGTCCGGAACGAACCGGCACTAATGATGCCCGTCACGAACCGCGACTAATGGTCACATTAGTGCCGGTTCAAAACCAGACCGGGACTAATGATGTGGACAAAAGGTCTGTTTTCTACTAGTGGCAGCCTCCCGTGCTCTGTCGCTCCATGCTCGGACCTGTTCCCTGTGAGCGAGGTAGTCGTCGTCGACCTCCACATAGCCATACTTGGCGTACTCGTTCCGCACCCAGGCCTGGAATATGGAGAATTCCTCTGTAGCCTCGTAGAAGGCGCGCGCATCAGCATACTCTGTCACCTTGAGCTCGTCCGTCTCCTCTTTCGGAGAGGGAATCAGGTCCGGGCTCTAGAGCTTCAGCGCCTTGTAGTAGGAAGGGGCGCGATCGGGATGGGTCTGACTGGAGAGGATTGAGGCCACCTCCGCCCGGCGCAGCTGAGGGAGTCCTGGACTAGGGGGTCCTCGGGAGGCCGGCCTATCTAATATGGGCCGGACTGTATGGGCCGTTCGCCGGACACTGGATCACTCGAAGGACCGGACTCCAGAAGGGAAGTTTCTAGAATCTTGGCGTGTGCTCCACGTTTAAAGTAGAATAGGCATGTTTATCCCCTCGACGTGTAACCGACCATGTGTAAACCCTAGGCACCCCCGTCATCTATATAAGCCGGAGGGTTTTAGATCATGAAAGGAGAGAACTCATCTAGGGTTTTAGTCATACGATCTCGTGGTAGATCACTCTGTAATCTCTATACCATCAATATAATCAAGCAGGACGTAGGGTATTACCTCCATAGGAGGGCCCGAACCTGGGTAAAACCTTGTCCCCTTCGTCTCCTGTTACCATCGATCCAAGCATCATAGTTCGGGACCCCCTACCCGAGATCCGCCGGTTTTGACACCGACATTGGTGCTTTCATTGAGAGTTCCACTGTGATCGCCAGAAGGAATCGATGGTTCGCCTAGTCGTTAACGAAGAGGTCCGCAACACAGGGACTTTTGTCCCTGGACAGATCTTCGCTTTCGGCAGCATAGTGCTGCACGCCGACCCGACCGGCCGCCTTGGCCGCGTCGAAAGTTTCGCCCCTGATCAGGAGGTCAGATTCGGGAACTTAGAGTTCTCCGTAGACTCCCGCGGCGATCCATTACTGACCGGGCTTGCAGTCTCGCCTGCCATGCCCGAAGACCCTGAGGCTTTAACCTCGGACTCACCTTCCGGCTCCGCCTATGGGATCTGCCCTGGCGGAGGCCCGATCTTAAGTTCGGAACAGGTCATAGCGCCCGACAGCCGAACACCCGTTCTTGCCGAACACACCCCCTGCACGGATGCATCGGAGGTTGACTCCGGAAGCTCTGGGCAGACCGGTCCGATCGAGCTCTCGATACTCGACGAAGCTCTAGATCGGATCTCGTCGATGAGAATCAACGACGACTCAATCCTGATCTACTCTCAGATCGGTCTTCAGACGGGTCGGGATGGATTTTTCCTCCCACCCACCACCCACTTGATAGCCACTGTCGAGGATTTAACCGACATGCTAGACTACGCTTCCGAGGAGGCGGGATACATGGACGAGGAAGATCACTCCCCCGCCCCTGCCAAGACCGGACAGTGGACGGCCACCTCCACATACGACGTGTACATGGTGGACACTCCAAAAAGCAATGGCGATAAATCGGACGAAGCACCGTCAAGGCGCCGGAAACCGCATAAACGGTCCAACGGGAAAAAGGGGCGCAAGTCTATTGAGGGCACGGGGAACGATGATACTCCAGAGGACATCGGCCGCCCCGAAATCCCCGGTAACCCGTTGGAGGGTCAGAAGGACCCCGAAGACCACCGCAACCCCGATGACCCAGATGACCCTCTGGCCGACGACTACCTCCGCTCTATCGAGGGGGAGGATAATGCGGATGCCGATGACTTGGCCATCCCCAACGATCCTGCAGATCAGGAATTGTTCAGACAACAGCTGATATCCACAGCTCGCAGCTTGAGAGCAAAGGAGCGACAGCTCAAAGCCGAACAAGACGACCTCAATCACCGATGGACACGAGTCCTTTCAGCGGAGGAGGAGTTCGGCGCCGGTCTATCGGACCAACCAAAGAGCTACCCGCGCCGACGGCTGCTGCCACAGTTCGATGACGAGCTCTCTAATACGCCGTCTCCCGAACATACTCCCTACGACAAGCCAGATCGCCCTCCTCGAGGACGAGATCGGACGGCTGATGATACCGGCTATAGGCCGACGATACCCCGTAGACATGGAAAGGAGCCACTAGAGCCCGATGACAGGTTCGACCTGCGCCACGACCTGGACCATAGAGCAGGCCGTACGCGATCCATCTACGACTCCAGAAGATACTCACCCGACAGACGGGAAGGGTACCGGTCTCGGTTTGACCACAATGAAAATCGGGAACAAAACCGAGCTAGGGTAGCCGCCGATCATCGGCACACTATAGCTCGGGTTAGAGGCGCCGCACACCCACTGTGCTTTACAGATGAGGTAATGCAGCATCAGTTCCCAGAAGGGTTTAAACCCGTAAACATAGAGCAATACGACGGGACAACTGACCCAACCGTATGGATTGAGGATTTCCTCCTCCACATCCACATGGCACGAGGAGATGACCTCCACCCCATCAAATACCTGCCCCTAAAGCTCAAGGGGCCAGCTCGGCACTGGCTAAATTGCCTCCCCGAAAACTCCATTGGATGTTGGGAGGACCTAGAAGAGGCATTCCGATCTAATTTCCAGGGCACTTATGTCCGGCCACCGGACTCCTCCGATCTAAGTAACGTCGTTCAGAAACCCGGAGAGTCCGCGAGGCTATTCTGGAATCGTTTCCTGACCAAGAAAAACCAGATCGTAGACTGCCCAGACGCCGAAGCCATAGCCTCTTTCAGGCATAATATTCGGGATGAATGGCTAGCTCGACAGCTCGGCCAAGACAAACCCAGGACAATGTCCGCCCTCACATCACTCATGACCCGCTTTTGCGCGGGCGAGGATAATTGGCTCGCCAGACACAGCCATAACCCCGAAGACCCTGGAACCTCCGAAGTACGGGATGGAAACGGGAAACCAAAGCGCAACAAAAACAAGCGCCGGCATAATAACAGTGATGCCGATGACACGGCTGTAAACGCCGGATTTTGCAACAACCATTCTGGGCAGCGGAAAAAGCCTCCTAAAGGCAAACACGACGGACCTACCCCGCTGGACAAGATTCTGGAGCGGCCTTGCCAGATACATGGCACCCAGGAGAAGCCCGCCAATCACACCAATCGTAACTGTTGGGTTTTCAAATAGGCCGGCAAGCTCGCTACCGAGGACCAAGGCAAGAGCTCACGCAGCGAGGACGAGGATGAACCTCGGGGTCCGATCTGTGGCGGTCAAAAGAAATTCCCCACAGAGGTGAAGACAGTAAACATGATTTACGCCACTCATATACCCAAAAGGGAAAGGAAACGCGCCCTTCGGGATGTCTACGCCATAGAGCCTGTAGCTCCGAAGTATAATCCCTGGTCGGCACATCCGATCACTTTTGATCGACGTGACCATCCGACCAGTATCCGTCATGGGGGTTCGGCCGCACTTGTCCTCGACCCGATCATAGATGGGTACCACCTAACCAAAGTCCTCATGGATAGTGGAAGTAGCCTCAATCTGATCTACTCAGATACGGTGAAAAAGATGGGCATAGATCCGTCAAGGATCAAGCCCAGTAACACGACCTTTAAAGGAGTGATCCCAGGCGTTGAAGCCCGATGTATAGGCTCTATAATCCTGGAAGTTGTGTTCGGCTCGCCCGACAACTTCCGAAGTGAGGACTTGATCTTCGACATAGTACCATTCCGCAGCGGCTATCACGCCCTGCTCGGCCGTACGGCGTTCGCCCGCTGTAACGCCGTTCCGCACTACGCATACCTCAAGCTCAAAATGCCTAGCCCCCGAGGGGTCATCACTGTCAATGGCAATACAGAGCGGTCACTCCGAACTGAGGAACATGCGTTGTCCCTGGCGGCCGAATTCCATTACACCGATGAACGGCAGACGCCGACGTCCGCCGTCAAGGCATCCAAGGCTGGTAAGCGAGCTCGGTCTCAAACCGAAATTCCAGAAGCTTCCCCTCCCAATAAATAGGGATTCGCCCCCACCACATGGCCCCATTTCCCGCACAATACATGCCGAGGGTGCATAACTTCGCGCTTGAAATTCCATGGGCAACGGTGGGGGAACGTTGATATAGGGTAAGTCTTCAGCTAGACCGAACTATCACCCTCAAACATGTCTTCGGACACATGGCAGGTACCGTCAAGTACCCACTAAGGCGTCAAGCTTGTTCAAATTTCGGCGACTTCTCAAGACTCTTCTACCATAGTCCGTTCGCCGAACAACACACCTATCAAGGTATACACCGTCCTGGTGGTCGCAGGAGAGGATACGTTGCAAGGCATATCGCGGACGTCAGGCCACAAATCGAAGACCCTTAGCACAGCACCCTCCTGTAAGATTTATATTTTGTCTTCTATACCTGTTCACAGTTGTATCAGCACCTTTAATGAAAAGAATGGTTTAGTATAATATAGATATATTATGCACGCTTGTTTGACGTTTTTTTAAGCATATTCTCTATTTTTTCTCCTTCTTTTCTTGCGAGCCTGTTTGGTATACTTTTGCGAAGCAACCGGCTAATAGACCGGGGGCTCGCTCTTAAAATCGCCCTGTGCACAATTGATTTTGTATTCGGCGTCTTGGACTTCCGCTTTATATGCATTGGTTCCGAACTGTGTCTTGGGTCAAATGTTGGGTTGCCCGGCTCCTGTGGTTGCCCCTTTATGTTCCGCTCGTTCGGCTAAAGGGGCAAAGGGAGCACCGCTGCGATTGTGCTTCCGGCTAGTCTGGTCAAGCGCCTCAGCGGAGAAAGCCGAAAACTGACTGTCACGGTATGCGAGAACCGGTCTGCGATTCCGAGCTTACCTTAATCTCGTCAGAGGTTACTCCGTGTAATGCGATGGGTTCGGTATTAGTCCGAACCATGTGATATAGGCTTTGGCCACGGCTCGTCCGAACATCACAAACTCTCGGGGGCTATTTATCGGCCTCCTGCACTCCTTTCTCGCGCTCCTACGGCTAAGTGAAGGTAATAAAGCATTCTGGTCCGATTGCCTAGTCCACCCCGCACTACCGCCTTCGGGTACCGATAGTTCGGCTAAGGGTTATAGTGCGTTTTGGAAGCGAAACCCCACGTAGTATCTACCTGGGGGCTGAAGCCGACGACTCGCAGCCTTCAGATTTAACCGACCACAAAAGAAGTTATAAAGGATGCAAAACATACAAGACATGATAAACCATGCAAACTTTATATACATAAAAACGCGTTCCAAAAAGTCTTCGGACATATTACATAACCGTTTACTCATACACAGTGTCCCTTCGACACTGTGACTCTATGGCCCGAGCACCCTCCATAACTCCGGAGAAGTACCGCTCGGGGCACCTATACTCTTTTCCAGGCGGCGGAGGAGCAGTGGCCACCTTCATCGGATCCAGCCCCGGCCAATGTACCTTGGCCTTCGCAAAGGTCATCCTTGCCCCCTCGATGCAAGAAGACCTCCTCAATGCGTCGATCCGAGGAGTGGCGTCGCTCAGCTTCTGCACCAGGCCGAAGTAACTGTCGGGAATTGGCTCATCGGGCCACAGCCGGATACAGAGATCCTTCATGGCCGGTTCCGCCACCTTGTGCAGTTCCAACAACTGCTTTAGTTGCTCATTCAGGAGAGGAGTTCGCTCGTGGGCTTCGAATTGAGCCCAGAAAACACGGGCTTCATCTCCTTCTCCCCGCGAAGCATAGAACTGCTTCGCGTCCGCTGCGCTCTTCTGGAGGTCCAAGCCGGCGCCTACGAAACGCCATACTTGGGTAAGAGCTTTGAACCTATCATCTCCGAAGACACACTGCAGTAAATATGGCTTACCACTCAGTATAGCCTGGGCCTGGCTGATTTCTTCTTCAAAGGTCCGCCTATCCACCCGCTCCTTTTGAAGATCGTTTTTTAGGGTGGATAGTTTGGCAGCCTGCTCTTTTTCTTTCAGCTCCAGGGCCTCGCACTTCTTGCTGGCATCCTTAAGCTCCAGTTGGACCTCCTCCACTCGCGCCTGGTGCTTGTCGCTGGTAGCTCTTAAGGCCGATAGTGCGGCTACGGCTTCTTGGGCCGCCGCCTTTTCTACAGCAGTTTCCTGCTTTGCCTTCTTGAGTTCGGCCTTGAGCTTCTCCATCTCTTTCGCCGAGGCTGCGTAAGCATTGACTTATATTAAGCATCCGTGTTGATAGAACGGAAACATGAAGTTTAGATACTTCACTCCGTTTACCTTGAGCCTCGTCGAATCTTCGGTTTAGAGCGTTAAGCTCGTCATCGGAGTTTTTAAGCTTCCGATTCAGCTCCTCTATTTCACTGGCGTTATCAGACGCCGCCGATGCCTGCAAATAATGCGAACATTTCATATTATATGAGTTCACAGACCTCCGAATTATCATAATCCTGTGCCTGGTATCCTTAAACAAATGACCGAACAATCTGAGCATAGTATAGTTCGGATAAGGATTTTTTGTCTTGACCCCCAGGTAAGTTTTTCAAACTTACCTAGGGCTCGGGGGCTGCTATGTATATAAACAACTGCTTAAACACATCAATGACTTACAAAAAACGGGGCATTACGTTGTTTACCTGAACACCCGTTAGGAGGCCGTTGAAGGCCGCTTTCAGTCCGGTATCCACGGACCGAATGCTCTGCAGCACCATACCCATAAGGGTGCGGTGCTCCTCAGAGATGGAGGCGCTGGATAGAGCCTCCCCCAGGGCCGGACACTCAGTGGTCGGAGGCACCGGTGGGGGTCGGTTAGCCCGATCCCCAATCGGGGATTGAAGCTGTGTCTCCGGACACATGGTGTGCTCCGGAGACAGTTGTGGAGGTGACTGGACAGTTCCCTGACCGGTCTCCTCGGTATCCGGGAGGGTCTTCTCCCCCGGGTCTTCGGTGGCTGAGGTATTAACCTCGGCCATTATCTCGTCGCCCCCGCCACCAGTATTCGGCTCCAGGGGAGCCGGTTGGGATGACACCTCCGTGCCTTCCTTATTGGCATCTGGAGGGGAAGGGTGCGACGCGTTTCCGCTCTCCGCTAGATCGGCGGGCGGGGTCTCCCCGTCCGAGCTTTGGTCGGTGGGAAGGATGCGGGGCGGGCTGCAAGTCAATTGACGCCCGCATGTTAGATATATTAACGAAACTTGGTATTTGTAAGGTCTTCGGATCTATACCTTCGAGGTGGGGGCTTAACCCTGAGGGTCCTTCGCGGAACCCTCTTGAACC
Source organism: Elymus sibiricus (assembly GCA_039707655.1). Taxonomy (NCBI): domain Eukaryota; kingdom Viridiplantae; phylum Streptophyta; class Magnoliopsida; order Poales; family Poaceae; genus Elymus; species Elymus sibiricus. The sequence goes on from CM077665.1 coordinate 485,999,615, forward strand.
CCTCGGACTCGGTGTCCGAGGCCGAACTATCGTCGGACAGGATCGCCTATGACCGGCGCGCTTTCTTCTAGGCTGGAGGAAGTTCATCCTCCAAGACGTCCGGTGATGTCGCCCTCTTTCTTGTAAGGGGGGAATCGCCTCCCCCCTCGACCTCGTACTCCTCCTCCTCTTCCTCCTCTTGATTCGAGGAGGCGTGGGTCTCTTCGGACTCAGCCTCTAGCTGGTCCTTGGTGCGCAGGCCAGCTCGGCCTGTCTTCTTCTTCTTCTCTTTCTTCTCTGACGCTTTGTAGGGCGCCACGACGAGCATCTCCAACAGCAGCAGGGACCGGGGATCCTCGGGCTGTGGAGCCGGACTCTTGAAGTCGTTGGCTTTTTTTAGCCATTCCTGCAGAAGTGATCGGATAATCCTTAGGTGACCTATGAAAGAATAAAGCCGATCTATCGAAATCATAACATACCTTGGAAGGAGGCTTGGCAGCATTCAAGCCCTGGTCTTCCTCCTCGCCCGGCCAGTCCTTCTGCGCCTTGAACAGCACCTTCCATAGTTTCTCCCGCGTGGTGCGGAAGAGTCGACGAACTGTAGGGTCGTCGTCGGTCCGGTAATCCCACATAGGAGAACTCCGGCGCTGGCAGGGCAGGACATGTCGCCGAAGCATTACCTGGACCACATTGGTCAGGCCAATGCCTTCCCTGATTAGGGAGGCAATGCGCCTCTGCAGGTCCTCTACTTCGGTAGCCGACCCCCAATCCAGGCCCTTTCGGACCCACGAGGTCAGTCTGGTTGGGGGGCCGGACCTGAATTCAGCAGGAACAGTTCCGCATTCAGCAGGAACAGTTCCGCCCTCTTCCTCCTTTGGCTCGGTGATATAGAACCACTCCTTCTGCCAGGTCTTAATGGTATCGATGAAGGTGCCAGACGGCCACACTGCGCGTGGGAGTTTGCCGATGTCTGCCCCGCCGCAGTCCGCGTGCGCGCCGGCAACACACTTCGGCTTAATGTTGAAGGTCTTAAGCCATAATCCGAAGTGCGGCTCCACCCGCAGAAAAGCCTCGCAGACGGTGATGAATGCAGATATGTGCATAAAGGAATTCGGCGGAAGGTCGTGGAAATCGAGCCCATAAAAGAACATCAGACCTCTCACAAAGGGGTGAAGTGGGAAGCTTAACCCCCGGATGAAATGGGGGACGAAAACCACCCTTTCCCCTTGTTTAGGGGTGGCAATCGCCTGACCCTCCTCGGCGGCGCGGTGGAAGACGTTGGCAGGGATGTATCCGGCGCCCTTGAGCTCCCGGATATCCTTGTCTGTGACTGTGGAGACCTCCCACTTGCCGCTGGCCATGGCTGACCTCGGAAGGAGAAGAATGTGAAACCTAGATCTGGGCTCGGTGAGCTCGGGAGTCTAGGGAGGCGAGGATGCGAAGGGAGGAGTGTGGATAAGCCTTGGGGTTTTTCCCTTTTTATTAAGGGCCGCTACCGGTTAGCCTCCCTCCATCACGCCGTGAATCTCTCCACTTCCCGAGGCGTGCGCGGCGTTACACGCGCATGATTAAGCATGTCCCGTATGGAACGGGGCACGATCTGTGTATTGATGGATCGTGCCTATAAATACGGCCTCGAGCCGCTAAATGAGTCTGTGCAACTGGCTCAGCGGTCATGATGAGCCGCGGCCTTTCGTCTGAAAAGTTGTCAGAAGAGCGCTACTGGCTCCCTGGCATTTGGCCTTATCGGCCGGGTTACACATGATATTCGGATAACCTATGATCGGAAAAACTACGCGTCGATGGAAGCCGGACTAAAGGAACTGCCGATTACTATCCGGAGAAAGGAACTCGCCTCGCAAGCCGAAGACTCTGATCATTTGAAGCAGCTGGAGCTTGGACCCTTGGCATTGGAGGCTAGTTCGGGGGCTACTGAAGGAGTCCTGGACTAGGGGGTCCTCGGGAGGCCGGCCTATCTAATATGGGCCGGACTGTATGGGCCGTTCGCCGGACACTGGATCACTCGAAGGACCGGACTCCAGAAGGGAAGTTTCTAGAAGCTTGGCGTGTGCTCCACGTTTAAAGTAGAATAGGCATGTTTATCCCCTCGACGTGTAACCGACCATGTGTAAACCCTAGGCACCCCCGGCGTCTATATAAGCCGGAGGGTTTTAGATCATGAAAGGAGAGAACTCATCTAGGGTTTTAGTCATACGATCTCGTGGTAGATCACTCTGTAATCTCTATACCATCAATATAATCAAGCAGGACGTAGGGTATTACCTCCATAGGAGGGCCCGAACCTGGGTAAAACCTTGTCCCCTTCGTCTCCTGTTACCATCGATCCAAGCATCATAGTTTGGGACCCCCTACCCGAGATCCGCCGGTTTTGACACCGACAGCAGCCACGTCATCTTTCTGCTTGGACCTGACTTGGCGTAGAAGGCCCTCCTTTTGGCGGCGAGCAGCTCGTCGTCGTCGTCTGCCTCCGCCTTCCTTTTCAGCGGGCGCTTCTCCGGCGAAGCACGCTGGCACGGCTTCACCGGGAGCTCCTCGCCGGCGGCCGCCGTCTTATCCGATGCCATGCTCCCGGTGATTCGCGAAGCCTCCGTGGATGGCGTCGAGCTGTTGATCTGATCTCCTGCTGCTCGCCTCACTCACGAAGGACGAAGCCACGAGATTTGGGGGAACCCTAGCTCTCGAATTGGGAGATTATAAAGGCTGAGCATTTGGTTTGCGCGTGGGAACTCGCAGACTCGGAGGCGGAGTCGGATCATTCAAATTCAAATAAAACGTGGCCAGGTTGTGAAGGCTTATTTCCCGCTAGTTTTGTTAAGCTAGCTAGTATTGTTTACTTAAGAGAAGTTGGGCTTAGTGACTGCGTTGCCGCGTCGGACATGGATTGCCTCTTGATTATTTAACGTCGGATTGAATCATGTCCAACGGCCATTCGAACTCTATACTATTTGATATAGGAGAAGTTCACATGATAGAAGTAGTATATGTTGTTAGAAGGGAGAGGGAGGGATATTGGCGTAATGCGATGGATGTATTATTGAGCCTCAAGGGCGAGTATATATTGGGTACAAGACTTGGAGGGCAAGAAGCTTCTTCTAGAGATAAGGTAGGAGACGGATTACAAATCCTAGACTACCAAATACACGTACACCAAATATATCTCTAACATCCCCCGCAGTCGTAGCGGTAGCGTTGCGAACAACAGGAGCATCGCGGACGGTCAGACTGGAGAGAATAACAGCCGACGGGCTGACATCCCCTCGCAGTCGCAGCGGGAGCGTCGGGGGCGGTGTCGCATCGTGGACGCATGGACTGTAGAGGAAGCCAATGAGTTGCTCAAGCGAGGTGATAGCCCTTTGTGCCGATGTCGAGGTAGCCGAGAGTGTAGGGTGGTGTAGCCGTGGTCGAGGTAGCCGTGCGAAGAATGTCGTGGTCGATGTCGAGTCGGGGTAGCCAGTGTCGAGGAAGTCACTGTGGAGCCGCGGGCGCAAGGAGGCGCCGAGTTAGTCATGGGCGCAATGGTGTCGAAGTAGTGGTGCGTCGGGAAGAGGACGTAGTTGAGACGCGTCGCGCCGGGTTTGCCAAGCCCAGGGACACATCATGGACAAAGGCACGCATCGGTGTTGCCAGCATCGGGCATGCGTAGACGGACGAAGTCGATGTTGACGATGCTCCACTCCAGGCTTGCCAGGCCTGGGAACACATCAGGACGAATGCACGCATCGGTGTTGCCAGAACCGGGCATGCGTAGACGGGGACCTGCACACAACTTGTACGCCATGCCAAGGAGGCTACCAGAGAAGGACTCGACGACGGTTGCGGCGCAAATCGGCGGAGGGCCGATGTCGCCCGCGGTGGTCGGAGTAGATGAAGTGGTCGGGGTAGACGACGGCGACGCTAGCGATGAGCTGGTGCTGGACGGAGATGAAGAGGGTGGATGGGCGGCGCGGCTCGGGTGAGCGAGCTGCAGCGGCGCCGAAGAAGAGCGGCGATCGCGGCCTAACGGCGACGGCGGCGGCTGGTTAGGAGCGCGGCGGCGATGCTCGAAGTAGGCGAGGAAGAACCCGACAGCGTGATGAAGACTGGTGCGGACGATGGCGTTCACGTGCCTAGGGAGGCGGCGCGGCACATGCCACATAAAAGTCGACACGCGGGGACGGCGGAGTGAACCGCGCATCGCGGCGCTAAGGCCCGAAGGGGCGAAGAAGCGGCAGCGCGGGGGTCGGGGCGACGGCAGGAAGACCTCGGGGCGGCGGCATGGACCGCGTGCCGCGGCGCTACGGCCCGAAGGGGCGACGCAGCGGCGGTGCGCGGGTCGGTGCAGCCACGAGGACGGCCTCGGGGACCGCGTGCCGTGGTGCTACAGCCCGAATGGGCGGTGTAGCGGCGGCTCGCGAGTCGGGGCAACCGCGGGGAGAACCACGGGGCGGTGGCGCTGCGGCCCGACGGGGCAACGCAGCGGCAGCCCGTTGCTCGATTGGTGAAGGGGTGCGTTGTACTCGGGGACAACCTTCACAGGACCTGCGAAGGCGCATGCAACCGACTGATCAGGTCAGTCGCATGGCGCGGAAGGAGTCGATCGCGGCGAGCGGGTGATCAATCCGCTCGCACGCGAGGTCGGGGGCGCTGCTCGGTGATGATGACGGCGTCGTGGACGATGAAGTGGGGAGGTCGAGCAGACCAAGGCGACGGCGGTCGGTAGGGAGCGGCGTGCCGGAGGAGGCCGGTGATGGGCCGATGAGCCCGAGGCAGCCGGCAGGCCCGGCGCAGCCGACGAGCCCGGCAACCAGCGACCAGAGGCAGCCGGCAACCGTCAGCCGGCAGGCCTAAGGCAGCCGACAATCCCGAGGCGGCCGGCGAGTGGCGACGGAGATGGTAGGTCGGTGATGTAGGCGTCCTGTTCGGCGCGGGGCGGCGACGGCTGGCGTAGAGCGACGGGCGGGCAGATGCGCGGACGACGGTCGCGACGGGCCGCCGCGGCGCGCGAGGCCGCCGGGTCGGAGTAGAGGCCGGCTGGCCGCGCCGGTGTCGGAGTAGAGGCGCGGGGTCGACGGCGGTGGCGGGCGACTAGGGTTGGACCGGTTAGGCTGATACCATGTTAGAAGGGAGAGAGAAGGATATTGGCGTAATGCGATTGATGTATTATTAAGCCTCGAGGGCGAGTATATATATTGGGTACAAGACTTGGAGGGCAAGAAGCCTCTCCTAAAGATAAGGTAGGAGACGGATTACAAATCCTAGACTATCAAATACACATACACCAAATATATCTCTAACATATGTAGTTTGCCTATTCGTAAGTCCTTATGAATTTTAGTCATCTTTCTAAGCCAAGAGCAAGGGAAGTTGCAATCATGATTGAGTTGCATAGATAGATAGAGTCCATAGAGAGATTCATTCAGCTCGTAATCCTGAGCTATAGTGGACCGGTGGATTCAGAGGAACAGGCCGAAGAACACTTGTGGGCAATTAAATGCCTTGCACCGTGAGATTAGTGCCGGTTCCTCTTCGAATCTCTAACCTCTAGCAATGGAAAGTAACCTCAGATTCAGAAGAAAAACAACAGCGCATAAGAAGAAGAAAATGAGTTTTGACAGAGAAAAAAATCGCTAGAAAAGCAACCCTAATAATGCAGAAAAAGAACAGATTATATGAAGAAATGGAGTTTGAAATATGAAAAATACGCCGTTGTCGTGGATCGAACCCGGGTCACCCGGGTGACAGGCGGGAATACCCGAACATCTAATTCTAATGAAGGATTTTTCCCTATGTTTAGCCACTTGTTTGAAAGTGACGGGATAGGTGAAAGGTTGCACGACGCGTGTATTAGTTTGGTAGTTGATGGGGTAGATTTTAGTGGTGGCCGTAAATCTTTGGTGAAAATTTTATTAACTAGGTTCACGATTTGATGTGTGTGCATATCATTTTGGGGTATGAGTGGATGAATCGTGTATTGATTGGCCTCCTTGCTGTGCCGGATCCTTCTACAAGTTTGCTGCTGCTGTGGGACCCGGTGATGTGTAGCTTTTCTGTTTTGCCTGCATGCATGCATGCATGCTTGCTTCTGTGTCTGGCGCGTGTTGGCTGCCTTTTTTTTTTTGTCGGTTGGGCCTCTTCTTTCGTGTTGCTTCTGTGTCTGCATGCAATGTTATTTTTTTGAGGGAAGGCCATCATGGCTAGCTTTATTAAGATCAAATAATCAGTACATCGTCCACTAGTTTAGCTGTGAGGCAACCCGGGACTCCTCAGACCAGCTACTCGAAATCTTATTACAAAAGCAATACTGAGCTAGCTCATGAGCCGCTTGATTAGCGGACCGAAAACAATGTTTAAACTTAACCTTCCCAATAGAGACACTAATATCCACACATTCCGCGAAGATTGCTGAAGCAGCATCCCACCAACGTGACTCACCAGTGTAGAAATCTACAACGATGAGAGAATCTGACTCCGCTTCTACACGGTGAAGTCCCAAGTTGTTTGCAAGAGTTAATCCATCGCGCATCGCCATTGCCTCCATAGTTTCCACATTTGCAGCATAGGGGACATAGACACATTGAGCCGCCAACAGATTACCATGTCCATCCCTTAGCACTGCAGAAGTAGCACCCGCACCCTCATCTTCATGATATGCTGCGTCAACATTAAGTTTGATGAATTTTGGCTCGGGTCTGACCCATTTATGTTCTCCTCCTTCAGGCTTCCGCACACACGAACGTTGGTAATTACTCGCAATTGCTAAAAGAGAAACATGCCATCTTGTAGGGGGTGGAGTAGCTTCATCATGAGTAATTTGCCTTCTGATCCACCATAAGTACCAACACCCTACAGCAAGAATCTGCTTCATATCCAATTGTGGTTTTATATGTGACGACATTGCTGGTAATAGCAATAGATATTCCATGATGGCCGAGCCTGAACGGTCAATGATGATAGCTTCATTAATAGTATCTAGCATTCCCAGCTTGCTCCACAACTCCTTGGCATGCGTACATTCGAACAGAAGGTGCCGAACATCCTCAGCAGCTTGATGGCAGATTGGACAAGCTCCATTAGATCCAATATGTCTATTAGTAAGTATAGCTTTTGAAGGGATAATTCCATGCAGGACCCGCCAACAAAAAAATTGGACTTTACGTGGGATTTGTAGTTTCCATAGAGAACTCCATATAGCCGGGATTTGGGACCCTCCTGGCTGCGCCATAGTGTTTGCATGGGCCCTGTACTTTTGTATCCACTGAACATGATACGCTGACCGAACTGTGAATAGTCCCTTTCGGTCTGGATGCCACGCAATGAAGTCTTCAAAGGCTTGAAGATTAACAGGAATTTGCATGATTCTGCGAACATCTACCGGTATGAATATAGACCAGATTAACTCCTCATCCCACGTACCTGTTATATGGTCTATCAATTCACTAACCCGTGTCACAATCGTTTGGCCTCTGGCAGTGATAATTCTTCTATTCGGACTAGCTGGGACCCATGGATCATTCCAAATATTGACCATCTCGCCGGTCCCGATCCTCCAGATATAACCAAGCTTAAAAGTTTCAAGTCCCTTCAGAATACTCTGCCAGGTGAAAGAAGAACCATTCTTTGGAGTAGCCTGCAAAAGGGTTCCATTAGGGAAATACTTGGCCTTAAGAACTCTCGCACAAAGGGAGTCTGGATTAGTAATAAGTCTCCAACTTTGTTTCGCGAGCATCGCAAGATTAAAGGATTGGAGGTCCCTGAATCCCATACCCCCCTCACTTTTTGGATAGCACAATTTCCACCAAGAGAACCAATGCATCTTCCTATGTTCCTCATCATCACCCCACCAGAACTGAGCAATTGAATCTGTGATCTCCTTACAAATACCCACAGGTAAGCTAAACACTGACATAGCAAAAACTGGGATAGCCTGAGCCACAGACTTTAATAGAATTTCCTTACCGCCAGCGGACAGCTGCTTCTCCATCCATCCCCTGAGTCTTTCCTTTATCCTTTCACAAAAGTGTCTGAAACAATCGCTCCTATCCGCCCCCACCATAGCAGGTAGGCCAAGATATTTATCAGATAGAGCCTCCGTATCAATATGAAGCAACTGGCAAATTTCAGTCCTAGATACCACAGGTGTATTAGGACTAAAAAATATACTTGATTTTGACTAAGTCTAGGTTTGCATGCGGTGGTTCTAACGAAGTGCATGCATGTGCGGTGGTTTAGATGCATGATGATCCGCATAGGCCGTTGTAGATTTTTTGTTTGTTTGGATACGTGTTGGCTAACACAAGTTTGGCACGTCATGGAAATACTCAGATTTTAATTATGGGAGTTTGACACGTGTTGACACCGCTTTTACCGATGGTTCCGGAAGTCGCGGTGTCGCCTTCGTGGTTGATTCTCGACGCCACTTTGTTCGGTGGTTCTGGTGATCCGGGCTTCTATAAATACGGACTTGATGTGCCTCCCAATAATCCTACACCTACGAACACCATACGTAAGTCTACTAAACCTTCTAAACTAATCTAAACATTCCCCCCTGATTTTCAGGGTGGGTGGGCTCCACACACCCCTAAACACCAATCCTAATCCTCCACATTGGATTTTACGTAAGCTTGCGTAGTTAGTCTACGTAAGTCTAGCATTGCCCATGTGCCTCCCATCAAGGGCATTCATCAGCTTCCATTCACGTAGGCGCACGTAGAGGCCACAACATCGACCAACGAGACAAGGTAACGGGGTCGTGTTGTGTGCGCGAGGTGGAAATCGGGCCGCGGCAGTCTCTAGGTCGCGCGCACGCTGGCCGCCGGTGCACCGCTATCCATGTCGCCCCAGCATGCCTCTCTGCCCACTCCGTCGCGTTCGGCAATCTCTCTGCCCACTCCGGTGGCCCACCGAGCGACAACTACGTCGACCACGTCCCCAAGTTCTATGACGTCGAAGAGAGAGACCACAGCTGATGGCCACGACAGGTGCCCGTCGTCGGGAACGTTATGGCGGACGCACGAGACGCACGAGAGTGTGTCGTCTCAGAACATGGACTCGCTCCGCGCGAGCGACCGACCGTCCGTGTGGTAATCTCGCGGCTGCCCAGACCGTCGGTATCCCGCCGTTCTGCGTCGTCGTTGTGGAGAGCTGTTCCTCGCCCACACTCTCCGTCGTTGAGTTTCCCCGTCGTGCGTCCTGAAGCACCCCTCCTATGGCTCCTACTCGACCAAGATGTTGCGCCGGCGCGTCGCCACCTCAAACCTGTCCGACAGTCGCGTTAGTACGTCCGCGCCGACCAGGCCCGGCTAGACTACCCCAGAGGAACGGCACACTACTGCCTGCTATGCCTAGTTTTAAATAGCCGGGGCTATAGCCTTGCTATAACCTTTTCAGCAGGGTATCGCTAAACGGTATCATGTACAAATACGCCGCTATAACCCGTTATAGCTATGCTATAGTTGATTTGAAGGTCCGCCGCTATTTGCCATAGCCCGCTATTTAAAACACACACCGGGCTACTGAAGCTCACCTACAGTACCGACGCCGCAGGGCACGCGTCCAGCCACTTCAGGAAGCTCACGTCCTGCCGCAGCAGGCTGCTCTCGGTGGCGGCCGCCGGGAAGAACAGATGGAGCTGGCCGATGTGGAACACCCGCATGGCGAAGTCGTTCCGAAGCTTTCACAAGATGCCGCCGCTCCAGCGCGTCGAGCGTGTTGTGGACGATGCTGGTGGACGCTTTCAGGGCCGCGACGACGCACTCCAGCAGCTTGCACGTCACATCGTGGCGCCTGCCGAGCTGCGGCAGCTCGCTCATGTCCCTCTTCAGATCCGACTCTGTAACAAACCGTGCGAGACGGCCGTGGCCTTCAATTCACGGCAACTCGCCGCACAAGGCGTTCTAGCCCGAGGCAGCCCCGACTTCGCATCATCCCAAAGCGAGGCGGCTGCCAGAGTGGAGCACATGGCGGCGCTTGGCCCCTCGCCGATGGCGTCTTCCTCTGGTTCGTCTACAACCACGCTCTGGCCGATGACGCCGCCCTCTGGGATTTCCTCATCGCCGGGGCCGAAGTTGCGTATGCTAGGCGGTCGAGCGATGGTCTCCCAGCGGCGGAGTGGCGGTACCGGTCGTGATGCCGTGCGCAGATCGATCAGGATTCATCGAGCGGCTGGAGCCGCGCCTCCGTTGCGCGCTCACGGTGCACTTCCAGCGGTGTCTCTGGCGGCACTCAATTAGCGGGCTCCGAATGAGGTTCTTTCATCCTGTTCTCACATGGCCAAGTGAGCAAATCCAGTATGGGTTCGTTGGTCTACTGCTTTGGTTGGCTTGCACAAAACATAAAAAAAAAAGATTTCTAGCATGTGTTTGCTGGTTCTTTTTGAAGATGGTTCGTTTTTTATCAACCAGGGGAAATGAAGATTTTTTTTTTAAAGTACGACCAATTTTATACCAAATTCGAAAACCGTATGCACAAATTGGAAAAAATCAAAAATAGTACCCCGTCGGCCTCTGGTGGGCCGAAGAGAGCCCGTCGGCCACCCCCAGGCCGAAGAGAGGTCCGTCGGGCTCTTGCAGGCCGAAGAGTGGCCTGTCGGCCTCTTGTTGGCCGAAGAGCTGCCTGTCGGCCTACAGAAGGCCGATGGGCCCCTGGATAAGGCCGACCACTCCTTTCTTTCTCCTCTGACCACTCCTTTCACCCTCCCCCGTCCTACAGGCTCCCCAGCTCCACCTCCCACTCCCGTTGCTCTCTGGTGCTTGCACCCCCCCCCCCCACCGATCTCTTCGCTCGTCCACCCATTTTCGTATCGAACCCGCGTAAACAATAGATCAGGGCTCTCTCCACAGGCCTACGGTATTTTTTTTGCTTCCAACTCAATCAAATGTCAACTTTCAACTCGGTTGTGGATTCAGTTCTTATTGGTCACCGTTTGTTTGCAGGTAAATGACTTGCCCATTTTGTCGAGCTCCAGGTGGCCCTTGTTCTTCCTTTGATTCTGGTGCGTCTGTATTCACTGTGGTGCTGGATCGTCGATGTTCAAGGCGTGTTGTAAGATTCTATATCTTGTTTATCTGATTGTGGCATTTGGTTGATGTTGTTTTGGTTGGAATGTATTCGAATGTCTTTGTTTATATGATTATGATGTTTGCTTCCATTCTTGTTGTAGTATGTTCCGTGCAGTGTTAGATCACATCTTGCTCGGTACATTGAGTAGTGCAGAGCTTTAGCTATTCGGAGGGGTGACATAGATATTGATCTTGCTCTTCACAACAGTGAGGGTAACTTATACCATGTTCTGTTTAGACATGGTCGGGTGAGCAGTAAATTCCATGGTCCTTCCTGGGAGGAACTTGTGAATGATTATGGTCTCCGTCATCGTGACATGATGACTGTTAGGCTTGAGCACTATGGAACTATGATTGGTGTTGATTTTCATCGGGATGGTGTTATGTTGTTCCCTTTGCCCTGTGTTGGTAAGTTTTTTTTTTTTGAGTGATTTAAAGTTTTGTTTCAGCTTATACGTTTTGCTGTTCTGCTCAATTTGTGAAATTATTTTTTTGTAGCTCTTGAGGATCTGAGTGAAACTCAGAGGGAACTTGTTGACAGTTGTTTTTATAGTCGTGGTGTCTTCAGTCTGAATTATCACCAAATGTATGTCATATCGCGACAGCTCTTTGATGACAACTACATATTGTGTACTCCTTTTGTTCATAGGATTGATTCCATGAATGTTAATGGTCAACATATGGTGAGCTTTGTTTTTGGCTACTGTTTATTTATTTGTTCTTTGCTGTACTATACTGTTTTAAATTTGTTAGCTGAACATCATATAACTTGATGTTTTTTGTCAGGTTATTCCGACCATGGTTGTGAGGAGTTTCAAGGATTTTTTGTCAATTCCTAGGACTGGTTTTTAACTCTTGAAATTACTTTGGATTCTGAAGATGATGATATATCTGTGAGCATTTCTTGTTCCTATTTTATTGGCTTGGGTGGTAGAATGGTGTTGAACAAGGAAGGTTTCGGTAATTTTCTTCGGGCATCGTCTATTGAAGTAAACAATTTGGTGCTCATAACCTTCAAAGAGCGTGATCAGGAGCTCGCTGTTGTTTTCAGTCCTCTGCTGCAGTGATCGTACTTATAGACTGTGAAGTACAACATGGTGTAGTGTTGGTGTAATTTTTTGTACTGGAGTTTTTTTTCCAACTTTGTACTGAAGTTTTTTTCCACTTAAATGTATCAAAAATTGCGAGTCGGCCTCCGGGGCCTGCCGCCACCGACGGCTTCTCTCTCGGCCGGACGCACAACTCGCTTTTCCCTTGCTTTTTCCCATGCGCAGACGCTGATTCCGATGCCCACACTGCAGCAAAATGCGCTGATTTCCACGGCAGACTGTAGTGATTGGCAGAATCGCACCGCGCTGATTTGTTATGATGACGGCGCTGATTTTTATCCAAACGGCGCTGATTTTTAGGCAAAGATTCGGCCGAGCGCGCGGGTGTCTGCTTTGTCTGCTTTGTCTGATTCCTGCTGTCTGCTTTGTCTGATTCCTGCTGTCTGCGGTGCAGTGCTGTTGCTGCGGCGGACGCGCGTGTTTTATTTTCTTCTACCGACAACACAGTGCTCCTCATCTTTATATACGAGATGCCGTTGCCTGCTCTCTCACGCTCTTCTCTTTGCTTCTGCCCACACTGCTTGCTCTTTCTCACTCTCTTCTCCATCGTCCAGCCGCACTTCAAAACACCAACGCGGTAGTCATTATGAGTTTGCCTACGAAAATGAAGAGTGCGACTTTGCCTCGGGGGGTGGAAGTACTTCCTTGTTGGTGTGGCGATCTCTGCAAGGTGAAGGAGGTGACGGATTTTTCAGATTGGTTGGGCATGAAGTTTTTCATGTACGCCAGAGGAAGATCCACCCGTTGCTACTTCACCGTGCATCAGGCCTCCGGTATGTTTCAGTCACCAAGAATAAACACGTTGTTGATATTATTGTTGATTTGATATTTCTATTTCTATTTTTGTTGTAGTCTCCTCCGCCTCTGTGCATGTACTATCGTTGGATTGACACGAAAAAATCGGACTGGGCGGTGACCGAGATTCGTGAAAGAGGTCGTCATTATGTTTCAGTCTCCTCCGCCTCCGGTATGGTTCAGTCACCAAGAATAAAACATAGTCCATCATATTACACGTTAAAACATAGTCCACACTTATTACAAAATAAAACAGAGGTGTTTGCACATTACAAATAAAAACATAGTCCAACATAGTACACATTAAAACATAGTGCAGACATATTACAAATTAAAATGTAGGCCGACACATTATGTAGCTTCTGAGTTATTTATTCCTCGTCCGCCCCTTCGGCCTCGACTGCCACGTCCACCACGACTGCCATGACCACCTCTTGCTACTGTTGTCGCAGTGGTCGATCTGGAAGCAGTCGTCGATGTGGAAGCACCGTCTTTGTTCAGGTCGGGGCAATATTTCATCCTATGCCCATAAGCCGCGCAGAGCAAACATTGTCTGGTTGCTCCACCAGCTTCAGATTGGTCCATATCGTTTCGGATGCGCTTTACCTTACGTCTGCCCCTGCTAGTTCGCCGAAGTCCAGGATCCGGGATGTATACTCTCTCACCATCGTTTACCTTGTTGAAATTGCCGACGAATCTAAACCCTGTCATCTCACCTGTCCAGACATTGGGTACTGCCTCTTTTGAATAGTACGGAGACACGAAGGAGATAGCGTCCAACTCAATCTGGCCACAGGCAGCCAACACATGTGAGCAAGGCAGGTGCAACAACTGCGGTTTGTTGCATGTACACTCACAAGTTGGATAAAATTCCGTTTCAATTTAAACCTCATGCGTCTTCACCTCATTTGCAGAACCAAAACCATCAGTAGGAAGCTGAACCTCATACCTCCTTTTCTGATTACCTATGAGTGTGACAGTGTGCTTTTTTGCTTTTTTTATCTTCTGAGCCATGTACTCCATGACACGGCTACAATAAGGTGTGTTCTGATTAACTGCAATATGCTTCTTTGCTAACTCGTGCCTTTCTCTGAAATATCTCAAAGTGCCATGGAATACACCCTCCACAATAGCTGTCAGTGGCAATGCTCTATTCCCTCTGAGTACAAAGTTATACACCTCTGCAAGATTGGTTGTCATGTGGCCATACCTAGCTCCATGGGTGTCATGCAGCAAAGACCAATTCACTGGAGGCTCTTTCTCTATCCACTCAGAAAAATTCTTTATTGCCCTGCCCTTCTTTCTCTTCGTATTAGGAGGGTCAATTGCTGGCAAGTCACAAAGACCTACTGGCTCCTCTAGCTCCGCGATGAGTGCTGTTAATTTAACCTGGTCTTTTTCCATTTTCTTCCTAGCAAGGACCTGCTTCTTAGTAAACTCATCTAGTTTTGACCAAATAAATTCGTATTTGCGCTGCTGGTTCTGCGTGCATAACTTTTTGAACAAGTTCATCAACCGTTTGTTCTTGAACTGTGAGAAAAAATTTGCACCCAGATGGCGCATGCACCACCGGCTTTGCAAGTCCTTCCAAGGTGTTGGCTCGTCAGCTGTTGGATTACTTAGTGTCTTCACCGCCTTCAATATACCAAGATGTCTATCATGAATGACACACACGTTTGGTCGGTCCTTCACGATCGCAATTTTAACTTGCCGGAAGAACCATACCTAGCTCGGAAAGTTCTCACCCTCCACAAATGCCATGGCTAGTGGGATGATTTGGTTGTTCCCGTCCACACCAATAGCAGTCAGGATTTGCCCTTTGTACTGACCAGTCAGGAATGTACCATCCACAAACATCACAGGAGGACAATGCCGGAAAGCTTCGATGCATATAGCGAAAGAGAAGAATACTCGTTTCAACACCTTGTGATCTGGTATAATCTCCAACCTCGTGTGTTGTATGTTAACATAAGTGCCGGGGTTCCTCTCCTTCAGTATGTCAAGGAGACGGACAACATTATCATATGAGTCGAAGAACGTCCCAAACCTTTCCTCCATAACCTTCTGCTTAGCCCTCCAAGCCTTCCCATATGGAATGTCATAATTCCATCTGACCTTCACTGCTTTCTGGATATGTTTTGCTTCCATATCTTTCTTCTCAACTATCTCAGTATACATGAGTTGCGCTATGAGAGTTGAAGTCAGGTTTGGATGACGAACCAACAGGTTTTTCCTCACACAATTATGTGAGACCACATTGGTGACAACCCAGTGGATGTTATACTTCGGCACGTGCCCGTGCACCTTCGCAGGACAACCTGTTTCAACACACTTTACGGTATATTTTGTTGGACTCTGATATGTGTGTCCGGAAAACCCTCTGCATAGACATAGCCCACTTTATCACCGCATACTTCAATTTTTTCTTTGTGTCAAACATAGCCCCGATCTGGACTTGGTTCACATTATATTGCCATGGAGTCTCATGGCCATCGTTGACATTAATGCCGGCGGATATGTCCTGATCACATGCAGAAGGAATCGGCACCTCCACTTCATCCTCGGAATTTTCAGAATCCAGATCCTCCGCAAACCCATCCTCGTCCTCTTCCTCCATCATCCTCTGCATTTCATCGCCTTCCTCATCCCCATCAGCAACACCAGAGCCAGCTAATACTATAGACTGAATACTCTGCCCAGTATCATGACCACTAACATTGTGTGGCACATAATCTGACTCTTTCTCGGCTTGGCTAGCATCCACATCCGGTGGTTGTGACCCGGATACATAAATCTTGTTAGCCACTTGACTACCCTGGCCTGGTTCATACCCCACGTTGACTTGTATGAAATTCTCCTCCTTCGCCACTGGTTGCACTAGGGCATATGGGTGGATTATTCGGTCTCTGGAACGACTTAACAGGGACAACCAATGCTGG
This sequence comes from Elymus sibiricus, assembly GCA_039707655.1. Classification (NCBI taxonomy): domain Eukaryota; kingdom Viridiplantae; phylum Streptophyta; class Magnoliopsida; order Poales; family Poaceae; genus Elymus; species Elymus sibiricus. The sequence goes on from CM077665.1 coordinate 486,015,494, forward strand.
CTCCTATCTATCGGCATCAACTCCCACTTGACATTTTTACAGGATTTGGTCCACAATGCATGAATACTGACGGAACAGACTTCAGGATCCAGCCCAAAACTAGTAGTCAACCAGTGCTTCAACTGCCTAATGTCCAGTCTGTCCGGGTTTGAAAGTGTCATGACGCCTTTTTTAAACTCGCTAAGATCAACCCCCAACTCATTATATCGAACATTACCAGGGCCGTAATAGACAGTCAAATTTACGGATTCAGACATTTTCACCTGTCAGACATTGCCAGCTTCTCATTATTCGCAACGAACAAATTTATACTAAAATAAACCTACACTAAAATAAACTTACGTACACTAAATAAACCTACACTAAAAAGAACCTACACTAAAATAAACCTACACTAAAATAAACCTACGTACACTAAATAAACCTACACTAAAATAAACCTATGTACACTAAATAAACGTACACTAAAAATGACTACACTAAGTAAACTAAATAAACTTACACTACCAACACGTACATTAAAATGACTACACTACATAAACTAATTTTACGTACAATAAAAAAACTAACCTAAACTAAAAAAAATCGGTATACCTTCGACGCGTGTGTCCCCTTCTTCTTCCTCTCCACCTTCTTCTTCCTCTCCACCACACCACCTCCTCACCATCCACACCTCCACCACCCCACCATGGCTCCTCCAAACGAACAAAAAACTACCCCATGGCACAAAATGAGACCGTAGGCCGGTGGAGATGGGTATGATCTATTGTTTCAGCGGATTGAATAGGAAAATGGGTGGAGGATGGAGGAGATCGGAGGGGGGGGGGGGGAATTCGGTTGAGAAAATGAGAGAGAGAGAGGATGAGCGAACGAGAGGAGGAAGAAGGTCCCGGGCGGTCGGCCTTATCCAGGGGCTCTTCGGCCTCCTGGAGGCCGACGGGCCCTCTTCGGCCACCCGTGGGCCGACAGCAGGCTCTTCGGCCACCCGTGGGCCGACGGGCCCTCTTCGGCCTCCCGACGGCCGACAGACCCCTCTTCGGCCCACCTGAGGCCGACGGGGTGCTATTTTTGATTTTTTTCAATTTCGACATATGCTTTTCGAATTTGGTACAAAATAGGTAGTACTTTTGAAAAAAAATCGGAAATGAAAGGATGCGCTGTAGATTTTAGGTTAGTTATTATCATGTTAATCCATATTTATAGCCATTGTAATTAGCAATAGAGAAATGTTTGCTTATATTTTTTACCTGCGAGACCATAGTACTTTCCTGTTCTCTTTATGTGATATGTACTCTTCGGGAGGAAATAAATAAAAATACTTTAGGAGTTTATTTTCAGCAAGAACTTTGTATCCCCTGAATAAAGAATACATGCTGTGTGTAATATTGTGAAATGTTTTAATTTAGGCCTCACACGGTTATAAGCTTTGATTTATAAACGTGTGGCGGCTATTACGTCCGAGCCATGTTTCGGGGCGTGACAACTTAAGTGGTAATCAGATCTTAGGTCAAATAAAATTAAAAATGTTGCGACTAATGGGGGATAACCAGCGTAATTTTTTTGCGCGTAAGTTAGGAACGGTCATTCTTATGCATATCATATGTGAAGCTAACATTTATTTTGTTCCATTTTGATTATATGTCTAATCGTGAAATTTTGTATTTCACTTATATAGGAATGCATTTTTTGTTGATTCTGATATGTATGATTGGAATCAGGGATGGATGGCCCAACCATCTTCCATCTGAACTTTGTGAAATTTCACGAGGAAGTAGCCGATTATCTTTTGCGCTAAACAAATTCGCTGGCAAGTTTAACTTTCTACAAAAAAAAACCATTTCTTGTAGCAAAACAATTTGTTACCTCCATTACACTCTTATGACACCATAAACTTAGCTTTAAATTTCCCAAACTATACAATACCAGTACTATTATCACATTCCAACCTTTCTAGCCAACATCTTTTCCGACAATTTAGTGTCTACACAACATTTTAAACTTTAGACTATTTCCGCCCGATATAAAATTATAAGCACTGAATATTCCAAATGACGAGTGCATGTTCTACTGTAGATACACACAATAACTTATATGCAATAACATAGCTGAACAAGGTCTTACAAGAAAAAAATTGTTAACCAGGGTACCCTTCTCCATTGGTTGCCTCCTTCAGTTATTGCATGCTTCCAATCATCTTTTAAAATAAAATAAGCACAAGTGCATGAGATGGTGCAATATACAAACAAGAATTTGCTACAAAGATAAATAAAAACACTACATCAACAGGGAAATACCTATATACAATATATACTACTCCCTCCGTTCATTTTTGTAAGTCGTTTCAGACAACTCAAAATGAACTGTTTTGCACATTGTCTGAAATGTCTTCAAGGTCTTATAAAAGTGAACAGAGGGAGTAATATAAACTATCATCTACCAGCAGACACTGCTACTACGTGAAAAGAGACAACCTTGCCAACATAAAAATGCTCAACAAAGTAAATTCACAAGGAAGACTAAAATCTTGGCAAAAATATGTAACAACTTTATGAATATCATACCACTCCATATGTACCCTAGCATCGACAAACTATGATCTAATCAGTTCTTACACTTGCGGGAAACCACGTGTACGTCATGTGCAACAATTTGGAAAAGCTATGTGTCATTTTATTACATGTACCAGTCCCGCAGGACGCTACACTAGAATGATATAAACTGTAATTGAATGTAGTGTGTTTAGTATTGCTAGAAAGAAATGGCAATGTATACTTTTCATATTGCAAGATGGAACACTCATGGTGGTAATAAATGTATCATTTCCAAATAATTCACGTGAATAGCTTGCCTTTTGTGACTACATATTTATAACTACAAACTTACACACATTAAGCTCTTATTTTTTTATGACATGAGCCTAAAATAACATATACACACGTACCGTATCGACGGGGCGCGGCGTGCCGCCGCGCGGGTATGGCTAGTACTTACCACTATACTACAACGACTTGCTTGACTATTTTTCTAAGCCAAGTCTTAGTTTTCCAACAGCCCAGCATGGCGAGAACTAATACAGCAAGTTTTCCTCGCATGTAGTATGTTTTTCTGAAACGATCTATTCAGCTGTATGAATGATGTTACTACTAAACTTGAGAATCAATGTTGTTATTGATATTGATCGTTTGTTGTATTCGTATAGCCGCATAATACGTGCAGAATCGCCAGGCATGCAATTCAACTATTTGTGTGAGAGGCGGGAATACTTACCACTGTACTACAACGACTTGTTTGATTTAATTTCTAAATTATATTCTATTTGCGTTAACCCATGGTTTTAAGGTACAAAACAATTTTCCAAAAATGTGGCATTGCGCAAACTAATCCGGCAAGTTGTCCTCGTGTAGTATGTTTTTTTTTTTTGGAAATTCAGCAAATTGAAAGATGTTAGGGCTACTTAACGGGAGGATCAATGTTATTGATATTGGCCGTCTGTTGTAATCAAATAGCCGCATACCATGTGGAGGCTCGCTAGACATTCAATTTAACTAGATGTAGGGATCCACAATTAGCTCATAATTCATTTTCCCTTTCTCGTGACTAAGGTTTATTGCCCTGTCGTGAGACTATAGTTCTAAAAACTGGACCAGACCAACAGTGACATAAAAAAACCCGGAACAGACGACACACCCGGTTTTTTAAACTCTAAGGGCCATTATGGAGATGGACCAAAGAGAACCGGTTGAACCAGCCGGCTTTTTCACAAACTAGGAGAAAAACCAAAAAAATTGAACCGATGGCAGGTACATGTATTAGTCTCAAAGAGAAAAACAGCATGCAAAAGCTAGGAATCAAACCTTGGTCACTAAGGAAACATGCCTTTTGGAAACCCTTTAAGAAGGCTTTCAAGGGGTTCTCAAATAAAACATAAAAATGGGATGTCGAACCCTTCAGCTTGACCGCACAGCCACTTGTCCTCAATGGACTCTGTGTCAAAACTAGGAGCATCTCTAGCCGATCTCTTAAGATTTAGCCCTTTATATGCCCTCTTATCCTTTAACTCCTTATATTTGCTCCGCTAAAAAAACAGTTCCTAGTCAATTTCTTATATCCTTTAACTCCTTATATTTGGGACTGGCGCGGCGATGGGTACCCCTAAATGGAGAGGAGCCGTGCGCGTGTTCCTTGGCAAGGAGGATGTGCATGTCGGAGTTGGACGACGGCGTTGGCTCCATCATGGAGCAGGAAGGGAGGGCTCACTGGCTCAGGGATAGGCCTGGCCGCTTCGAGGGGCGGACGATTCAGAAAGAACGGGATGCGCTTCAGTTATAAAGGCTTGAATAGAGACAAGAGGTCGGGGACGGGGAGGGGAGCGTCACCACCGGGCCAGCTGAGTCATCACAATAGCCGCTGGCGCACGAGGTCAGGACCGAAGAAGAGACGGGGTGAGCTAACGTTCGTATAGGTACAACGGGCCAATCAACCGCAGGCCGTGTTTGGTTCAACTTCAGCTTTCAACTTTTGGGTCCAAAAGCTATAAGCTGAACCAAATGGGTAAATTTACAAAGCAGCTTTTGAGAATCTGCAGCTTCTCTGTAGTGTAAATTTTGAAGCTGGGATACCCCAACTTTTCAGCTTCCCAGCTTCTAAACCAACCATTTTTGGCTGTCCCCTAAAACCGAGTAGTATTTACCCATCAATGCCACTGGTAAGTCATACCTCTTCGTTTTGTTTCACAGCCGTTTCAGCCAAACAGCCGTTTCAGCCAAACAGCTTCCAGCTTTTCCACAGCTAAAAGTTCACATCAGCTTTTTCACAGCACACAGCTCACATCAGCTTTTACAGAATCTGCAGCTCAACCAAACACAGCCGCAGTCTGGCCCAATCAACCAGATGCCCCCAATTTTGCTACCGGAGTAGCGTCCTTATAGGATAGTCGGCCCATTTGCTGGGGAGACATGTCATACATTACACTAGTGGAGATCAGGCAGCCAGAAATTACTACATCATGAAAATGAATGGCTGTTGAAGCCGATGGCCTGAGGGGGTAGGAATAGGTTCAGTTTTACTCTCCTAAAAGGCTAGGAACTTTTTCTTTGAAAATGTGGTTGAAACCCTCTGCTGGCTAGGATTGTTTGTACTAGGTAAGTGGTAACTTTGGCTATGTCTAAACACACTTATGCCAGGTGCAAGAAATGTAATCGAGTAAGCATATTGTGCCAACAAAGGTATACAAAGAGCGCGTTGAGCAACAAAAAAAAAATTAGATCAACCTATTTCACCAAAATGCATGCCGTAACTTTTTGCGAACTATTTCAACGGCATGAATATGTAAATAGCTAGACAGAAATGATAAATTTGGACTACAGACATAACTTGATTAGAAATATAAGATAGATATACAACCTGTAATAAGTGTTGCCATTTAGAAATTTTAGTTTAGTACGTTTGTTAAACGTACATGTGTTAGATTACTTGGTATTTTCGATAAAGGGAATATATTAATATCGCGAAGATACCAATTACACCCAGCCTCTGCAACAACGCAATACCTAATGCCATTACGGATGCACACAGCCAAAACAAAAAGAAGAAGAAGCTAAAAAAGAAAAATCCCGCTACAGAGTTCCAGTCCTTGCAACAGCAGTACAACCACCACCAAAACTACACCTGAAGTCCAAGTTCTCCAAAAGCGACGCTTCAAAGAAGGAAACAGTGCACCAGCACCGTCATCACCCGATCGTAGATCTTGGTTTTCACCCTGAAGATAGTCCCCGCTCTCAAAACAATGCCTTCACCAAGGCCATTGTCAGGCACAACCAATTAAGGCCAGGCCTTGGATTTTCATCCTGAAAGGTAAGACCTTGAACATTCACATGTGTTGTCGCCCCCACTTACATACCACTGCTACGAATCCCGAACTCCAAGCAAGTTCCTCAGCGCCGTAGGCTTCCATGACATTCTCCGCCTCTGACTTCACAATGGAGCAAAACATCGCTCATGATGGCAACAGATAGCAGAGCTTCGCGCCGATTCCTCTTTAACGGAGGACCAATGGGCACGACCGAATCCCACCCGATCCAGCAGTCTCCAGGCATAACACGCCCATGGGAGTTCGCCAGCGGAGCCTTCCGGAACTCGACACTCCGGCCAGATCAGAAGGACAAGCGTCAGGCAGATCTTCGTCTTGACGTAAGAGGAACCCGAGGACCATGAGCCGCCGCCCGAGCCCCTCCACCGGTCGGAAGATCGGCCACCAACCGCCAGCTGTCAGGGCACTCTCGGCCGCCACGGAGGCCGGGGGAAGAGGAGCGCAGCCAGCCGGTGAATCCCCAGCCAGATCGCATCCAGCGCAAACAGGAGCCGTGGCAGGCCACCCGCGCCACCGGAGTCTGCCGGCGCCGCCGGCGCCACCGGACACCGGATCTGGCCCGCCCATGTTGAAACATGGCAGCTGCAACTCTTGTGCAGTTTTCCTGCCTTGAACGAGGCCTCAACCATGACACTTTGTGGACGGAATGCATCTATTCAGGCGAATTAACTGGAACGCCATCAAGATTCCACTATGATCAATTGTCAGATTGTTACCATTTGTTATGGAAGGACGGTGAGGTAAGGCGGGGCCTGCTTAAAAAAGGTCAACTAAATGGATGAATAGTGTTGTCAACATTAAAATTCTTAATTTTCTGTTTAGTCATCACTTTTTCTATGCACCAAAGAGGGCCTTAACATGTAACTGGAACCCTCACATGAAATAGAAAACACAAATGCATCAAAAGTATTGAAGTATACCTTTGGCATCAGAGGGTGTTGAAAGAACTGCAGGTAGCAAAGAGAGGCAACCACCATTGCTTCATGTATTGTACATGACAAACCTCGTCAGCACGAAGAGAGTTCGGAAATTTCCCGCAAAAAAGAAATAAAATTAATAATTAAGAGATAACAAAGAATAGGCGTGAGCTTCTGAAGCACAACCAAGGATGCCGCCCGCGAAGACGTCCTACCAATGGTGCCAGAAGTCATCTACCCACGAGATGGTGATGACGATGGCAACGAGGAGGGGCGGGACAATTACGCACGACTTGGCGACTTGCCCTCGTCGGTCGAAGACGGTGATCTCCACGACAGGAACACCAGGCCTGTAAAAGAGCCTCCACCACTGCACCACAACGAACTTAATTAGTAGACAATTGATTGAGCACGCAGAACATCACACGTAGAAAAACATACAATGTTATATGTTGTTGACATAGGTTTGAGAGTGCAACTGATGAATCTAACGAAGTGAGTGGCGTAATCGAGTCATAACAATCAGGAAGAGGGCAGTCGGAAACTCTTGTGGCCTATTTTGATCACGTTGGCGTCGCCGTGGCATATGACTGCTGTGGTGATGTTGTCGTACACCTGGACAACAAGGGAACCAGTCTAAATTTGGACGCAAGCAAAGGGATATCTGAAGTTCACTTGGACTTGGTAAATTATTAAGCTGTGAAATTCAGAGAAATTCGAGTAAGTGTTGTTACAGCGGTTCCATCACTGGAAGCAGCGCCAAAAGTAGTTCGGTTCCATCACTGGAAGCAGCGCCAAAAGTAGTTCGGGCGCGGACGCCGACAGAAATACCTGCTTGTGTAATTAACATGCTGCATCAGAAGGAAACCAAGAGGATATAGGAGCATATAATTAGGACTTTTTGTTTCTGGCCACCTGCCTTTTGTATTTTGGCCAATGGAACCAAAAACTCAATAGTAAATATTTTGCATTATTAGATTTGTGGGCTTTCCCCTTCCCGAAGGAAAGAAGCCCTTTCAGAAATTCTCAGTGGCCCCGGAGGGCCAAAGAGGGGGTTTGGAAATAGTTTTCAACCAGCAATTGACGCGCCTCGGTATGACCTCACTAGCTGCGTCATTGCCCCAAGCGCAAAGATGCCTTCTACAGTCCGCCCACGGCCCCATCTTATACCCGGCCACTCCACAGGCTCTTTCCTCCACACCCGATGTGGTACAAAACTGCACGGAGCAAAACAGACCGATTCACTCCAATGAATTAGCAGCGGGGAAGCAATCCTTGTTGGGCTGTGCCTTCCCACGGCCCACAAAAATCCGGGAGCCCAGCAGCCAGGTGATCTCCGAGTCTCCTCTGCGCCGCGCTTCTTCTCCTCTGCTTCTCTCTTCTTCCTCCTGCAAGCCAACCTACGCCTGATGCGCTCTCTACGCTCGGTTGGGTTGCTCGCTCGCTGGCTCGCACTGGTTAAGGACATTTCACCTTTTGGGATTCGCGTGCCTTAATTAGTAGAGTTCTGGTGCGGCAGATAACTCGAGCGAGCTCCCGTGTCCTGCCAATACGGTGATGCTCTGAAGATGTTTATCTCAGTCTACAATGGAGGCGCATTTGTTTGTTCTCTAATAATGGATGGCTTAACTAACTCTTGCAGGTTGCAGCTATGTGTGCTTTTTTTCTTCTGTTTGCAGGCTGCATATTTTTTTGTCAATTCCAACTGTTTGCAGCTTACCGTTCGCAGTCCACGGTAGGAACGGAACAGTTGATACTTAATAATCACGGATGTATAAACAAAAGTGTATGTGATGTTGCGAAACGCTTTAAGTACTGATAAAGAATAACTAACTGCTCCTCGCTCCGCTTGCTTGTCAGAATTTAGCCTTTCTCTTTATAACTGAATTTGGAGCATAACATAACAGTATCAATGAAAATTTGCAGTTTACTGTTCTTCGGTACATATCATGTGTTTCTGATTTACCTTTTGATACTGACATACTGTGTAACTCACGGTGCCCACGAAACCGCAAACACCCATGTCTTCCCCGGGCCTCCGAAATCTCAGGACCGGCCCTGATTACTGTGTAACTCATGGTGCCCATAAAACTTCAGACACAATTTATCCTTCCCGGAAATCTATGAAAACAACTAAACAAGAGAGGAGAATCTAACACTTCTAATGAAAGTTTACAGGGAATATCACTTCCTAAAGAACACGGAGTTAATTATTGCAATGCCTGAGGCCAAAGGGTTAATTATCAGTGAACAATCAGGGCTTGCTATTTCCTGAAGAACACGGAGTGTGATTTGGCATAGCACCAAGAGGTAACTGGGCGTAGCCATTAAACTATAAGGCTTTAAGTGAACACCTACTCCCTCTTTTGTACACTAATGTAAGACGATTTTGCAGTTCAAATTGAACTGCCAAACCGTCTTATATTTAGAAAGTAACATTTGGTGTCTAACTTAGAAATATAATGAAAAACTTAATCTTGGCAGCTGCAACGCCAACACACCTTTCTGCAATGTAAGAACAAAACTGAATCCTCATGGCAAGCTGATCACAATTATTGTACTACTAGTAAGTAGTAACATGGATGGGTTCAGTGCTGTCTCTTCCTAAAAAATATCTTGAGATCTTCGTCTCCATCAGAGAAGTCCATCGCCTCGAGCGCAGCCTCCCGTGCTCTGTCGCTCCATGCTCGGACCTGTTCCTTGTGAGCGAGGTAATCGTCGTCGACCTCCACATAGCCATACTTGGAGTACTCGCTTCGCACCCAGGCCTGGAATATGGAGAATTCCTCTGCAGCCTCGTAGAAGGCGCGCGCATCAGCATACTCTGTCACCTTGAGCTCGTCCATCTCCTCTTCCGGCGAGGGAATCAGGTCCGGGTTCTGGATCTTCAGTGCCTTGTAGTAGGAAGGGGCGCGATGGGGATGGGTCAGGCTGGAGAGGATCGAGGCCACCTCCGCCCGCGGCAGCCGCGTCATTCTTTTGCGGGTCAATAGCTCATGTGCGACACCTTTGAGGTGAATTGGAAAGAATCTGACGTAGTTGACGAAAATGGCTCTCGCGAGACGGTTTCAGAAGCCCAAATAGCCAAGGCCCACTCGGGCGATTTAAATGGTCGTCAACGGGAGTGAGGTTATGTTTAAGACATGCGGGCCCTACTTGGCAGTGCATCTAGTTACGGGCCCCACTTGTCAGTGCATCAGGTGAAACGTGTCCCCGTGCCTGTCCGAACGGGTACCCCTGTCTGAACCTATGTTGCTCCCTCCTCTTCGTTCCCGGCGGTGAGCCGGTGGCGGCGGCGGAGCTTTTGTTCTGGGTGACAGCAGCGGCGGAGCTTTCGTTCTCGGCGACGGCGGCGGCTGTGGTGAGTGAATCCGGAACCCTGTCCTGTTCTCCTCCGTGTCGAGTTAGATCTCACCACATCGCCTCTGTTTCCCTCTGTTTTTGGTCGATTTGATCCAGATTTGGGTGGGGGGGAGGGGGGCTGACCGCGATGGAGCCGCCAGAGACAACAACATCCTTTCCAACCTATGCGATTTGTGCCTCGTCTGCTTCCGCTAGCTCACCTCACACTGCCCCGCCATTGACAAACAGGGGTGGTGGTGCTCGGACGTTCGAATTCACTGTGGAATTTCTTCCTTCTAAGGCAAAGCTAGGTGATGGTAGCATGCGGGACATAGAAAGAGATACAATTGTGAAGTGGGAGATTGATTTTGCAGAGATTGATCCACAAGACCTACAGAGCATGGAAGAGAAGGCCATGAAGAATGTGGTGGAAAAAATTGGGGAGAGCATTTTTTGGGGTCCAGAGCAAGAGGTAGCATTGTTACGGTTTGATAATTGGAAAGGAGAGTATGTGAGAATTGAGGATGGTGAAGAGATGGTTGATGAAATCGATCGACAAGATGGCTGGACAACCAAACAGACTATGTTTCATGCAGAGCTTGTTGATCTGAAATCAGATTCTAAGGTTGGATATGTGCCCGCAAAGTTAGCTTCACAGATGGTTTCTTGGGTGGCCCGGGTTTCTTTTACTTGATGTTCATCAATCGCTAGAACTTGTTAGAGTTTTAGTTAGTGTGTCAAGTTAGTAGTTTCAGTTAGTCATGGATCATTTGTTAGCTCAATTTGAATTTGTGTGAAGCCAGACTTGCCTGAATTCTTGTAATGATATTCTCAGTTACAGTTCTAGTTAGTCCATTGATTATTTGCTTCCCCTGATGAATAAAATGCAGCAATTGAATTCATAAAGTGCAGCAATTCTTCAGTTAACAGAGTGCAGCAATTCTTCGGTTAACAAAAAAAGGCCGTGCACTATTTTTTTATTTACATATTTGTTGTTTGTCCACTATTGTTTTCTGATTGTGACCCTAGGGCCTGTTCTGAACTCCTCTACCTTCTCAAAACTTCTCATATCCAACTTCTCAAAACTTCTCATATCCAACTTCGCAACTTCCAACTCCACACGGCGATTTGATCTCGTTCGGCAGAGAAGCTGGCTTCTCCCATCGCCAACATGGGCTGGCAGCATATATGGCCCGTCTTAGCGCCATAGTGGGCCGGCAGGAACCAGCCCATAATGGGCAAGCTCGAGAGATGAGCGGCACCGATTCAATCGAGGGGGAGGAGCGTAACGTTTCGGTGGAGCTGGGCCGGCCGGGCTCCTTGTTTTTGCAGAGAAAGAAAGAGACGGTCCAACGTGTGGGCCGGATTTAATTAAGCCCAAAAACGCCTGGCAGGCCTGCTCAATCTGCACGGACCGTTGCTTCCGAACGCTGCCAAAAAAAAGGTGCTAAAAAGACCAGCCAATGAAAGCGCAGCCCGCGGATCGCTGACGTAGCCCTACTGCCTGATCCAGACCGTCCATTCACGGCGATCCAATGGTCCGGACTGGTGCGGGGTTTTGATGGGGTTTTGAGGGGTTTTGAGAGGTTTTCAAGGGTTAGGGTTGAGCATAACTAATTAAAAAAAATCAAAAAAATATAAAACGTGTGCCAATCATTGTTCTATGTGACTAAGTTGCGAGGAAAAATAAGAAACTTGGACTATGGAGTTTTTCATGAAAAAGCCTTCACAAACTTGACTATCACGAACGAGGTTGTAGGGTTTTCAAGGGTTAGGGTTGAGCATAACTAATTCAAAAAAAATCAAAAAATAGAAAACTTGTGCCAATCATCGTTCTATGTGACTAAGTCGATAGAAAAAATAAGAAACCTGGACTATGGAGTTTTTCATGAAAAAACCTTCACAAAGATGGCTATCAAGAACGAGGTTGTAGGGTTTTCATGAAAAAACCTTCACAAAGATGTAAAGTTTCCTTTTTTGGCTCACTTAGAGAAGGTAAAAAAACTTGCTTACAAATGGGGCTTTCGAGGGGGGTTTGGAGCTCATGTGGAGCACTTTTTTCATGTCCAGAGTTTCACATAATAAAATTGCTCCGATTAATGAACTAACATGAATAATAGTCCAGAAATCATTGTAACACCAATAGCACATACCAAATAACTTCAAATTTGAATTTCGGCTCAAATTTGAATTTTGGCTCAAATTTGATTTTTTTTCTCAAACTTCCTTGTATTAGTAACACATAGATCAACTAGATAGAACATCAAGCACATATATCAATTGACCAATATCAACTAGATAGAAAAAACAAAAACTAGATAGAACACATCAATATAGTAGCATAAGTTTGACCAACACTGGTTTTCCAATTTTTTGTTTTTTTTTGAATTTTTTATGCTCATTTCAAACTTGGTCAAACCTAAGTTTGACCAACATCTAAACAAGTTTCAAACTTGAAAATGACAAACCAAGCCTGGATCCTTCTTAGTCACTCCAAAATGAAGCTTTTGTGAGGTTTTTGAAAGTTTCAAGTTCAACACCCAAAACCACTTGTCTTCACACATGAGTTTCAAATTAGCTCCAAAGGTAGGGTAAACAACCCATTTCTAAGCAAGTTTTTTCGTCCACCATGTCTAAAACAGTCAAATCAATTTGAGTTGTTAGTATATGACAAAGTAAGAACATGTGCACTGGTTTTCCATTTTTTTGATTTTTTTTTGAATTTTTTATGCTCATTTCAAACTTGGTCAAGTTTGACCAACATTTAAACAAGTTTCAAACATGAAAATGAATTTTACAAGCGGTTTTGGGTGTGTAACATGATGTATAGGGTACTGATGTGTTGACAATTCCATTTAAATGAATTGCATTGCAAAAGATTTGCAAATTCAAACTCCATGTATGAATTTCAAATGAACCATATATGCATTTGCCTCTGTTCCTCCACTTTAAATTGGGTTGTCATGAAAACAAATTGCATATTCAGAATCCTTGGATTTTTCTGATCATTCTACATATATAATTTATTTCATTTGGATTTTCGGTTTAAAAGATATTGAATTTACAAGTTTATAGCATTTTCTGGATTATTCAGTAAATAGAAAAGGTTTATTCATGCTGACGTGGGGGGCTGACCGGTCAATCTGACCCGTGGGCCAGGGATGTCAGTGTCACTAGTTAAATCCTCTACTTATACGGTCAAATGTGTCGTACCCTAGCTATTTACACATCCAGATCTGCGCCACTCTCGCCGCCGGCGACCACCAAAACCATGCAATCCAGCCCCGCCGCCGCAGATCAAGCGCCGCCGTGCGACGATCATGAGGCCCGGATCTTCCAGCTCGCGCGGCGGCCATTCCGGCGGCGGAAATCGCTCCGACATGGATCGGAATGGGGCGAAGCGGCCGGCGCCCGACTCTGACCCCGAACGGGCGGCGCGGGTTGCTTCCGACGCTGCTCGGAAGCACGGCGCGCGCAAGTACACGAACTGGGGGCTCGCGCCGCCGCGTGCGTTCGCTCGGCGCGAGGTGAAGGAGCACGACCGCCAGATGGCGGCGGCGGCGCGAGGAGACCGCCTGGTAGCTCCTCTGGCGCGGGTGGCGCGGGGAGCTCCGCCATTGCACGCGCACCGCTGCCGCCTCCGAAGAGGGAGGGGAAGGAGCAGGGCTTGGCACCGCGCCCCGGGCGCCTCGGCTTTCTGCCGGGAGACTACGTCGACGACGGCGACCTCGACGGCGTCATCGTCGAGATTATGGAGCGCACCAAGGACGAGCCGCAGCAGCTCGTCGCGCGCCGGCAGATGGAAGAGGAGCTCGACGAGATCCGCTTCCGCCAAGCCATCGAGAAATCCCGCGCCGACAGGGGGTGGGGCGCCTCTGACTCCGACTCCGACTGAGCGGCGCCGCCGCCTCGTCGGGGCCGCACACCTGGGGCTCAGGTGAGCCCAATTTTGGAGATCTAACTAGGGGTAGGAGCTGCGGGATACCCGCGTAGATTTATGTAATCGAAGTACTCCGTGTGGCTTTTGCTCCGACGAGCCCGCCATTAGAACTACGGGTACTACTCCGTGTGTAATCGAACCAAATTATCTGCTATGTTTGCTAAAATCTATCTATGTTGTTTGAATTCGGTCGATTTCGGTTGAATGCTTGTAAATATGCTTGTCTGAATCGGAGCTCGCCGGCGTTGCCGTGCTTCGTCGCCGGAGAAGAAGAAGAGGGAGGATGCGCGCGCAGGGGAAAACGGTTTAACCGTAGTCGCCGCCATCTGGGTCCCACGCCGACGTGGATAAGCTGTGGGTCCCGCCCGGCTCCACCTAATCCTGACAGAGATTGTGCTTAAGGGCCATGTCGTGCATGGGCTATTTGTGCGCAGAGAGATGTCGCAGCAGAGCTGTTCTTGCGAACGATGTCGCTTTGCAGCCAATTCGTAGGAAAAACGTCGCACAGGAGCTATTGACCCTTCTTTTGCTTGGGCCTGACTTCGTAGAAGGCCTTCCTCTTGGCGGCGAGCAGCTCGTCGTCGTCGTCGTCTGCCTCCGCCTTCCTTTTCAGCGGGCGCTTCTCCGTCGAAGCACGCTGGCACGGCTTGAGAAGTTGAGAGGGCGCTCCTCACTGGCGGCCGCCCTCTTGTCCGACGCCATGCTCCCGCTGATGCGCGAACCCTCCGTGGATGGCATCTATCGGTTGATCTGGTGTTCCGCTGCTCGCCTCACTCACGAAGCCACGAGATTTGGGGAGGAACCCTAGCTCTCGAATTGGGAGATTATAAAGGCTCAGCATTTGGATTGCGCGTGGGAACTTGCAGTCTGAGGCGGAGTCGGATCATTCAAATAAAGCGTTGCTGGGTTGTGAAGGCTTCCTTCCCGCTAGTTTTGTTAAGCTATCTAGTACTCCTTTTCGATTCGATTTTCAGTTGGGCTAAGTGACTGCGCCGAGGCTAAAAAAAAAAGTTACTGCGTCGGATATGGATTGCCTCTTGATTATTTATTTTTTGCGGGGTAAAAGGAGATTTCCATTACTTAAGGTGTCAAATCAGCCACAACCAGTTTTATAATATCGCTCATACCCGAGCCCATCCAAACAACGGTACATGGCATACTATGACCGTATGCAGCTAAAGCGTGACTAACTTTATTCTGTGATCGACTAATAGCAGAAATCAAAATCTCCCTATAGTCATCTATGATCATCCTCTGAATATCCTCGACGAGTACACGAGATGACAACCGGTCCGCCAACCTAGCGTTCATCGTCGTGACCGCTTCGGTACTATCCATCTCGACAACAATGGGGCGGTCTGTGCAGTGAAGGGCGAGCTCAACTCCTTTTCTGCATGTCGCGAGCTCAGCTTCTAGGTTGTTATCACATGTACGAATCTCTCGACAAGCGGTGAAAATAACTTCACCCCTATCCGAACGTAGCACCATGCCGCCCCCGGCGTCTCCTGTTGCTGGCACATAGCTCCATCCACATTAAGCTTGGCCCATCCAGGACGTGGTAGCGTCCAACGCAGCTCTTCCTTTTGCTTCACATCTTTAGGCCTAGCCGCAGCTTTTATCTAGACGGCCATCTTACCCTTCTCCGTATCTCCTTGAGGGCACTGATAGATACACAAGAGGGAATTGATATAACCATGGAGGAACCTTCGAGAGGCTTTGGTCTGTGGAGGGATTTTTCCGTGAGTTACTTCATTACGCACATACCACGCACGCCACATGATCATGAGCACAACCATGCGTGCGGTATCCTGCAGAGGTTCCAACAGCGAGAACAACCATTCCGGACATGTGTTCACTATGCTCTCCACCTTTGGAATGGGCCATTCTATCGCCATAGCTCTCCACAGCTCCATTGCGAGGGGGCACCTGCACATCGCGTGGAATCCGTCCTTTCGTTCCACACCACAAAGGGGAAACACATCAGTAAGCTCGAGGTGAAGAGAGAATTTATTGGCCCACGTTGCAAGCGAGTTGGACACGAGCCTCCAAGCGAAGACACATACCTTAGGAGGAGCAGGGCACCCCCATATGGTCTTTCAGAAGGCGCGGCGACCATTCGGTGCCCTGCTCGTGGTGGTCGCCAATGGACGCTCGCGCTCGTCCATGGCAAGGCGGTAAGCGGAGCGAACGGTGAAGATACCGCTCTTTTCCGGTCCCCATGCGATAATATCATCGGTGATGCCAGCAGACGTGTGGATGGTGGTGATGTCCAACGGCCATTCGAATTTTATACTTACTCCCTCCATTCCCTTATAAAAGGCCACTTTGATTTTCATGTTAAACATTGACTTATAATTTTGGTCAACGAAATATGAATTATACGTCATCAAAAATATATCATGTGAAAGTTCTTTGAGATGTGCATCCAGTGAAACACTTTTTATGATATATAACTCATTTTTTTAATAAAATTAATTGTTAAAGTTAGATATAAAAATATGAAGTGGCCTTGTATAAGGGAATGGAGGGAGCATTTGGTACAGGAGTAGTTCACATGATAGAAGTAAGAGCATCTATAACCGGATATGACAAATCCGGCCCCTCAAACGCCCGCGGACGCGCCCGGACGCGTCCGCGGGCACTGACCGGGCACGCCTCAAATCCGCTCGGCCACATCCGTCTCCCTCATATCCGAACCCCTATTTCCATACTACCCATGCAACGTGGATCAAATTACGTCGATCAAACGCAGGACATATGAATCCGGACAACAGATAGCATCACATTGCAACAAAACATCCACCAGTTCATACATACGACAGACAAATTTAAAACTAAACTAATCTAACTAGTACTTGCGCACTAGTACAAAACAGGGCATCGGTCCACCCCTGAGAAGCCCATTAGTCCCGGTTCACTCACGAACCGGGACCCATGGGGGCATCGGTCCCGGTTCGTGAGGCCAGGGCGCCGGCCGGGCCTCGTGGGCCATTGGTCCCGGTTCGTCTGACCCCTTTTGTCCCGGTTCCAGACACGAACCGGGACCAATGCGCCTCGCTCCTGGCCCACAATCATTGGTCCCGGTTTGTGGCTGGAACCGGGACTAAAGGTGACCCCTTTGGTCCCGGTTCCAGCCACGAACCGGGACCAATGCGCCTCGCTCCTGGCCCACAACCATTGGTCCCGGTTTGTGGCTGGAACCGGGACCAATGGTTGGCCTATATATAGCCCCCGCCCGCGAGCAGAGCAATGCATCGCTCTGTTTTTTTGCCCGGCCGTGGGAGAGCTTTTGTGGTGCTCTAGCTCACCTCCTATGCACATGAGGTGTTCGATGAAATGCCCGAGCCACACTTAAGCTTTCTCCTCTCGAAGCTCCTTGTCCAAGCTCCATTTTCCTCAAGATTTGTCTAGGTTTGGCGGTCCGTCCTATCCCGTCCCCGTCCTCACCGCCGTCGATCGCCCGCGCCCATCTCGGCGCCGGCAACACCGTGGTTAGCCTCTTGTTCTTATCTTCTTTCTAAAAGAAAAAAGTTCTTACTTGTGTGTTTTAATTAGATGCTCTAGAGAGTTATATGTTGTTCAATAATAAGAACTATATAACGCACGCAGATGAACCGGCAATGGATGTACGGTGACCGACGCACCTCCGAGTATATTAAGGGCCTGCATAATTTTCTCGAAGCGGCTGAGGCAAACAAGCAGAATGGTTTTATGCATTGTCCATGTACTGTCTGTGAGAATACGAAGGCTTTCTCCAACTCTAAAACCCTTCACTTCCACCTGCTTGAGAAGGGTTTTATGCCACACTATAATGTTTGGACCAAGCACGGAGAAAGAGGGGTTATGATGGAAGACAACGAAGAAGAAGAGGATGATGACAACTACCCGCCCCCTGAATACGGTGATGCTGCAATGGGGGAAGCTGAAGATCAAGAGGAACCAGACGATGTGCCCGATGATGATCTTCGCCGGGTCATTGTTGATGCACAGAGAGAATGCGAAAGTGAAAGGGAGAAGTTCAAGTTCGATCGCATGTTAGAGGATCACAAAAAAGGGTTGTACCCAAATTGCGAAGATGACAACAGAAAGCTCGGTACCACACTGGAATTGCTGCAATGGAAGGCAGACAATGGTGTATCTGACAAGGGATTTAGTTCGCTGCTGAAAATAATGAAGAAGAAGCTTCCAAAGGATAACGAATTGCCCGGCAGTACGTACGAAGCAAAGAAGGTTCTATGCCCTCTAGGATTGGAGGTGCAGAAGATACATGCATGCCCTAATGACTGCATCCTCTACCGCGATGAGTACGAGGATTTGAACGCATGCCCGGTATGCGGTGCATTGCGGTATAAGATCAGACGAGATGACCCTGGTGATGTTGAGGGCGAGCGCCCCAGGAAGAGGGTTCCTGCCAAGGTGATGTGGTATGCTCCTATAATACCACGGCTGAAACATCTGTTCAGAAACAAAGAGCATGCCAAGTTGATGCGATGGCACAAACAAGACCGTAAGAAAGACGGGAAGTTGAGAGCACCCGCTGACGGGTCGCAGTGGAGAAAAATCGAGAGAAGGTGGGGGGACTTTGCAGGTGATGCAAGGAACGTATGGTTTGGTTTAAGTGCAGATGGCATTAATCCTTTTGGGGAGCAGAGCAGCAATCATAGCACCTGGCCCGTGACTCTATGTATCTATAACCTTCCTCCTTGGTTGTGCATGAAGCGGAAGTTCATTATGATGCCAGTGCTCATCCAAGGCCCTAAGCAACCCGGCAATGACATTGATGTGTACCTAAGGCCATTAGTTGAAGAACTTTTACAGCTGTGGAATGGAGAAGGTGTACGTGTGTGGGATGAGCACAAACAGGAGGAATTTGACCTACATGCGTTGCTGTTTGTAACCATCAACGATTGGCCTGCTCTCAGTAACCTTTCAGGACAGACAAACAAGGGATACCACGCATGCACACACTGTTTAGATGACACCGACAGTATATATTTGGACAAATGCAGGAAGAATGTGTACCTGGGGCATCGTCGATTTCTTCCGACCAACCATCAATGTCGAAAGAAAGGAAAGCATTTCAAAGGTGAGGCAGATCACCGGAAGAAGCCCGCCCTCCGTACTGGTGATCACATACTTGATATGGTCAATGATTTACAAGTAATCTTTGGAAAGGGTCCTGGCGGACTATCTGTTCCGACTGACGATGCGGGACGCGCACCCATGTGGAAGAAGAAATCTATATTTTGGGACCTACCCTATTGGAAAGACCTAGAGGTCCGCTCTGCAATCGACGTGATGCACGTGACGAAGAATCTTTGCGTGAACCTGCTAGGCTTCTTGGGAGTGTATGGGAAGACAAAAGATACACCGGAGGCACGGGAGGAACAACAACGTCTGCATGAAAAAGACGGCATGCATCCAAAGCAGTATGAAGGTCCTGCCAGCTACGCTCTTACCAAAGAAGAGAAGGAAATCTTCTTTGAATGCCTGCTCAGTATGAAGGTCCCGTCTGGCTTCTCGTCGAATATAAAGGGAATAATAAATATGGCAGAGAAAAAGTTCCAGAACCTAAAGTCTCATGACTGCCACGTGATTATGACGCAACTGCTTCCGGTTGCATTGAGGGGGCTTCTACCGGAAAACGTTCGATTAGCCATTGTGAAGCTATGTGCATTCCTCAATGCAATCTCTCAGAAGGTGATCGATCCAGAAATCCTGCCAAGGTTAAGGAGTGATTTGGTGCAATGTCTTGTTAGTTTCGAGCTGGTGTTCCCACCATCCTTCTTCAATATCATGACGCACGTCCTAGTTCATCTAGTCGACGAGATTGTCGTTCTGGGCCCTGTATTTCTACACAATATGTTCCCCTTTGAGAGGTTCATGGGAGTCTTAAAGAAATATGTTCGTAACCGCGCTAGGCCAGAAGCAAGCATCTCCATGGGCCATCAAACAGAGGATGTCATTGGGTTTTGTGTTGACTTCATTCCTGGCCTTAAGAAGATTGGTCTCCCTCAATCGCGGTATGAGGGGAGACTGACTGGAAAAGGCACGCTAGGAGCGGACTCAATAATATGTAGGGACGGGCATTCTTGGTCTCAAGCACACTACACAGTTCTACAGAATTCTACCTTGGTGACCCCGTATGTCGATGAACACAAGAATATTCTGCGCTCCAAACACCCGGAGCAGTGTGACGACTGGATTACATATGAACACATAAGGACTTTCGGCAGTTGGTTGCAAACACGTCTCATGGGTGACAACACTGTTTCTGATGAGCTGTACTCGTTGGCCAGGGGACCATCTTCGACTGTATTGACTTACAAAGGGTACGAGATAAATGGGAATACATTTTACACGATCGCCCAAGATCAAAAGAGCACCAACCAAAACAGCGGTGTCCGCTTTGATGCAGCAACCAAGAGGGGAAAGGACACATATTATGGTTACATAGTGGACATATGGGAAATTGACTATAGACATGATTTCAAGGTCCCTTTGTTTCAGTGCAAATGGGTCAATCTGTCAGGAGGCGGGGTACAGGTAGACCCACAGTACGGAATGACAACAGTGGATCTCAACAATCTTGGGTACACAGACGAACCATTCGTCCTAGCCAATGATGTGGCGCAGGTTTTCTATGTGAAGGACATGTCTACCAAACCGAGAAAAAGAAAAGATAAGGAAGCGAATACATCATACGATGAGCCAAAGCGCCACATAGTTCTTTCAGGAAAAAGAGACATCGTGGGATTGGAGGGCAAGACAGACATGTCTGAAGATTATGAAAAGTTTCATGAAATTCCTCCCTTCAAAGTCAAGGCTGACCCAAGCACCCTGTTAAACGATGAAGATTATCCATGGTTACGGCGCAATAAGCAAAGGACACAAGCGAAGAAAAAGTGAAGACTTTCTCTCCACAACTATATCATTGCAGTTACATGTGAAGAAATTAAATCCCTTTGTAACAGATGAGTTTTCGTTCGAAACCCTGATACTTCGAAAGAGATTGTCCATTTTGTACATGAAGTGCATCCAGTTTTTGCCGTAACCCTCTCAACTTTTTAGCACATGCTATGCGGGTGAAATGATGATACCATGCCAACTTTCAACCTTTTCAGAGTTCATTTGTAGTGCTTTTCAATTTCAGGGTCATTTAGCTCAAAAAAATCAGTAAATGCATGAAAAATACCAAATGAAGTCAGAAAGGGTTGAAAATTGATGATGTGGCTTTGAATGGTGCATTTTGAACACACAAAAAGTCTGGAGTTCAAATAAGTTCAAAAAAATGAAATCCCTTTGTAACAGATGAGTTTTCGTCCGAAACCCTGATACTTCGAAAGAGATTGTCCATTTTGTACACGAAGTGCATCCAGTTTTTGCCGTAACCCTCTCAACTTTTTATAACATGCTATGTGGGTGAAATGATGATACCATGCCAACTTTCAACCTTTTCAGAGTTCATTTGAAGTGCTTTTCAATTTCAGGGTTATTTAGCTCAAAAAAATCAGTAAGTGCATGAAAAATACGAAATGAAGTCAGAAAGGGTTGAAAATTGATGATGTGGCTTTGAATGGTGCATTTTGAACACACAAAAAGTATGGAGTTCAAATAAGTTCAAAAAAATGAAATCCTTTTGTAACACATGAGTTTTCGTCCGAAACCCTGATACTTCGAAAGAGATTGTCCGTTTTGTACACGAAGTGCATCCAGTTTTTGCCGTAACCCTCTCAACTTTTTAGCACTTGCTATGTGGGTGAAATTATGATACCATGCCAAGTTTCAACCTTTTCAGACTTCATTTGTAGTGCTTTTCAATTTCAGGGTCATTTAGGTCAAAACAAATCATTAAATGCATGAAAAATAGCAAATGAAGGCAGAAAAGGGTTGAACATTGATGATGTGCCTTTGAATGGTGCATAATGAACACACAAAATGTCCGGAGTTAAAATAAGTTATTAAAAATGAAGGAGAGGCGCAATGCTCACCTGCACGTTGCTTAGCTTCAGGCCTTGAGAAACTGCAGATAGCTCCGTGCAGTCTACACCATTTCCTCAAGGCCTGAAGCTAAGCAACGTGCAGGTGAGCATTGCGCCTCTCCTTCATCGTTCTTCGTCTCTGCACTCAGGGCTTATAAACCGCTGCGAGTCCCTCTCGCTTGGCGAGGTGGGACTAAATTTTAGCCACTCCCAGGACAAGGCCTTTAGTCCCGGTTGGTGGCTCAATTAAAATATTTTGTTATGATTTGTAGTGCTTTTCAATTTCAGGGTCATTTAGCTCAAAGAATGAACTAATAGCAAAAAGAATGAACTAGAAAACTTTTATGAAACTCTAATAGCAAAAAGAATGAACTAAAAAATAATCAACTAAAATATTCTGTTATGATAAACTAAAACAAAACTAATAGCAAGAAAGTTTTATGAAACTTTTATGAAACTAAAACAAAACTTTTATGAAACTAAAACAAAACTTTTAATCAACTAAAACAAAACTAATAGCAAGAAGGTTTTATGAAACTTTTATGAAACTAAAACAAAACTTTTATGAAACTAAAACAAAACTAATAGCAAGAAAGTTTTATGAAACTTATATGAAACTTTTACGAAACTAAAACAAAACTTTTATGAAACTAAAACAAAACTAATAGCAAGAAAGTTTTATGAAACTTTTATGAAACTAAAACAAAACTTTTATGAAACTAATAGCAAAAAGAATGAACTAGAAAACCTTTATGAAACTCTAATAGCAAAAATAATGAACTAAAAATAATCAATTAAAAAATTCTGTTATGATCAACTAAAATAAAACTATAATATTCTTCAATAGCAAAAAGAATCAACTAAAAAGCTTTTATAAAACTCTAATAGCAAAAGGAATCAACTAAAAATATTTTATAAACCTCTAGTATTTATGAAACTAAAATTATATAAAATTTATGCAACTAAAGTTATCAAAGTATTTTTTGTTCAAAACATTAATAGCAAAAAGAATTTTCATAAAGATTACCAAATTGACATTTAAAATAACCTAAAATTTACCAAATTGAATATAATGATAAAACACAGTAATATTAAATAGCAGGAAAAAGAATCACTCAAAAATCTATTTTTATAGTAAAGTTATTCACAAACTAGTGATTCACACCAATTTAAAAGAATTCAAATTTAAACTATTCAAATTTGGAAACTAATGGCACTAACAGAAAGTTTATAATTTTTGTGACCTAAAAGCAAAAAGAATCACTGAAAAAAAAAAATAAAGCAAAAAAGAAAACAAAAAAAGTAGAAAAAATGCCGCCTACTTGGCCACCGCGGCCTGAATACGACTACAAACCCAACCATCCAGTTGGGCCAGGATTCAGGCCCGCATAAAGCCCAGAAGGCCCACAGGCAGCGGTGTGTCTGATTAGGCCCGTAAGCCTGCTGTTGAGAGGAGCTCGAGAGGGTGTGCGCAGCAGCGCTTATAAACCACTCTCGAGCCCTCTCAGCTAGCGAGGTGGGACTAAACTTTTGGCCCCGGGCAGCACCACCTTTGGTCCCGGTTCGTGGCACCAACCGGGACCAATGCCCACCTTTGGTCCCGGTTGGTGGCACCAACCGGGACCAATGCCACCCTTTAGTCCCGGTTGGTGCCACCAACCGGGACCAAAGGTCTCTGCTTCCCGCCCTTTGGGCTGACGAAAAGAGACCTTTGGTCCCGGTTGGTGGCACCAACCGGGACTAAAGGTGGGCATTGGTCCCGGTTGGTGCCACCAACCGGGACCAATGCTTCTTGTATATAAGAAAACCCTTAGAAAATTTCAGTTTTCATCTACCAGTTGCCCCGAGCCGCCGTCCTCGTCCCCGTCGCCTCCCCGAGCCGCCGTCTTCGTCGCCGGCCCCGTCGCCTCCCCGAGCCGCTGTCCTCGTCCCCGTCGCCACCGTCCTCATCCCCGTCGCCGCCGTCCTCGTCGCCTTCCCGTCGCCGCCATCCTCGTCCCCGTCGCCGCCGTCCTCGTCGCCTCCCCGTCGCCTCCCCGAGCCGCCGTCCTCGTCCCCGTCGCCTCCCCGAGCCGCCGTCTTCGTCGCCGGCCCCGTCGCCTCCCCGAGCCGCCGTCCTCGTCCCCGTCGCCTCCCCGAGCCGCCGTCCTCGTCCCCGTCGCCACCGTCCTCGTCCCCATCGCCGCCGTCCTCGTCCCCGTCGCCTCCCCGTCGCCTCCCCGAGCCGCCGTCTTCGTCGCCGGCCCCGTCGCCTCCCCGAGCCGCCGTCCTCGTCCCCGTCGCCACCGTCCTCGTCCCCGTCGCCGCCGTCCTCGTCCCCGTCGCCGCCGTCCTCGTCGCCTCCCCGTCGCCTCCCCGAGCCGCCGTCCTCGTCCCCGTCGCCTCCCCGCGCCTCCCCGAGCCGCCGTCCTCGTCCCCGTCCCCGTCGCCTCCCCGAGCCGCCGTCCTCGTCCCCGTCGCCGCCGTCCTTGTCTCCGTCGCCGGCCTCCAGCCTTCGCCGCCCCCCCCCCCCCAGTGAGCCCCCCTGCTCCCCGTCACCGCGTATATGTGTGTATATGTTTTTTTTCCGGCATGTATATGTGTATATGTTCATGTATATGTTTTTTTTCATTTATGTATATATGTTCATGTATATGTGTGTATATGTTCATGTATATGTTCATGTATATGTTTTTTTCATGTATATATGTATATATGTTCATGTATATGTGTGTATATGTTCATGTATATGTTTTTTTTCATGTATATGTATATATGTTCATGTATATGTGTGTATATGTTCATGTATATGTGTGTATATGTTCATGTATATGTTTTTTTTCATGTATATGTATATATGTTCATGTATATGTGTGTATATGTTCATGTAAAAAGTCTTCGTTGTTTTTCGTATGTACGAAAATGTAGAGTGAAAACGAAAACAAACATATAAGAAAAAACAAAGGAAAAAATGAAGAAGGAAAAGAAAACCGCCCGGCCCGGCCACCACCGCATTTTCATAAAGTTTTTCCACCGAGTCCACGTCGCACCGAGCACCCGCGGCGAAGCAAGTCTTTTTTTGAAGGTAGTTTTTTTGTTAAATGAAAAAGCGTTGTCGAGGCCACCCCAAACCCTAGAAGTGTTGTCGAGGCCACCCCAAACCCTAGAAGCGTTGTCGAGGCCAACCAAATTTACCAAGTTAAATGAGTTAAATGAGTTAAAAGAGCGTTGTTGAGGCCACCCCAAACCCTAGAAGAGTTGACATGAGGGGGGACGTCGGACGTCGGACATGAGGGGTGAGCGTCGTTGTCGTCTACCCCCTCCCCGATAACTTCGACATGAGGGGGGACGTCGGACATGACATGAGGGGTGAGCGTCGTTGTCGTCTACCCCCTCCGGTAACATAGATAACTCCGGTAGCATAGATTTATCAAGAATGCCCCCATTATGGATGTGCACAAGTTGATCCAATTTTTTTTTTTGATCTCATCTATATATATTCTTTATATGTCACATTGTCTGTCAAAGTATTGAAGAAATCCATGGCTTCATCATTAGCCGGAAGTAACATGCGTATGATGCTATGAAGCTCTTGAAAGTTGTTTTGGAACGGAGTTCCGGATAGAATAATTTGCTTTTTGGTACGAATTTCAGCAAAGGCCTTCCAAATAGCGATATTCGGAAGGCTCTTGCTGAACTTCGTACCAAAAAGCTAATTAATTATCCTATCCGGGACTCCGTTCCAAAACAATTTTGGAGAGCTTCGTACCATTATGCGCCTGTTACTTCCGGCTAATGATGAAGCCTTGGTTTTCTTGAATCCTTTGACACTAGACAACGTGACATATAGAAGGGTAGATGAGATCAGGAAAAATATGGACCATTTTCTGCACATTCAGAATGGCGCCATTTTGTTAAATCCCTTAAAGGTTAAGAGAATCCCTTGTTTGACATTCATGAGAGAGGCGGTCCGATTTTAGACCACAGGAGCACCCCCCGTTAGCATTTTAGAGCGGCTCCTACCCCCTCCCGCCCCTACCCGATAAACTCTCGAGGCCACCCAAACCCTAGAAGAAAGAGCGTTGTCGATCTCCTACCCCCTCCCGTCCCTACCCGATAAACTCTCGAGGCCACCCAAACCCTAGAAGAAAGAGCGTTGTCGATCTCCTACCCCCTCCCGTCCCTACCCGATAAACTCTCGAGGCCACCCAAATCCTAGAAGAAAGAGCGTTGTCGATCTCCTACCCCCTCCCGTCCCTACCCGATAAACTCTCGAGGCCACCCAAACCCTAGAAGAAAGAGCGTTGTCGATCTCCTACCCCCTCCCGTTCCTACCCGATAAACTCTCGAGGCCACCCAAACCCTAGAAGAAAGAGCGTTGTCGATCTCCTACCCCCTCCCGTCCCTACCCGATAAACTCTCGAGGCCACCCAAACCCTCCGCACTGAGCAATGATGATCCATAGATAACTCCGGTAACATAGATTTATCAAGAATGCCCCCATTATGGATGTGCACAAGTTGATCCAATTTTTTTCTGATCTCATCTATATATATATTCTTCTATATTTGCAGAAACTATGGATCAATGAGACTTGGAACAAGAACAGTTGTTGGGGGAGATAATCCTCGCCGGAGGTGATGCTGTCTTGTCGTTTCTCAACGACACCGATGGAACAATGGAGGAGGAAGGACATGATCATGATGGCTCCGGTGACATGATCATGATGGCTCCGGAGGTGCTGACTAGCTAATTGATGCATTAATTGTTTTGGTATGTACATATATTAACTCTTCTTTCTTCTTTTATAGCCCTCCGGATCGAGCCAAACTTCGGTAACGAGACGAGGCCCGAAGAAGAGGTTGCGCAAGGATGAAAGGTTCACGATCACAGCACTCGCGGACGATGGCCTACCGATTGAACCCAAGCGGACCAAGGACGCATTTTCTGCTCAGTGCGGAGCTATTGTTAGGGACAACATCCCGATCAGCATCAAGCAATGGAATAAGCCTAAGGACGACGCCCCTGAAGGTGATTATGTCACCGATAGACAGAAAGATGATCTTTGGACCTTGCTGAAGGCAAATTTCACCCTACCGCCAGAGGAGGATCCGAATAAGCCAGTTATAGAGCCACTGGTCAAGGCGTGTGCTCTTAAGAAGATGGCAGATCTATTCAGGAGGTGGAAGAAGGAGTTGAAATCAAAGTTTGTCGACAAAGGTGAGACTCCAGAATTCATCGGCCGATTTGAGAAGATAAGAGATCACTGGCCCGCATTTGTGGCCTACAAGACATCAGACAAGAGTAAGAAAATGTCAGAGACAAACAAGAACAACGCTGCAAAGAAGCAGTATCACCATCACACGGGGTCAGGTGGCTACCTCAAAGCCCGGCCGTTGTGGGACAAAGCTGAGAAAGACCTGATTGCTAAAGGGGTCGAACCAGAGACATTGAACTGGCCAGACCGTTCAAGGACTTGGTTCTTCGGGGTTGGGGGAACTTTGGACCCTGAAACAGGGAAGTGCCGTTGGACGGACGAGCAACTTGCAATACCCGTCACGAAGCTTCAGAAGTATATCGCCGCAGCGCAGGAAGGGACGTTCATTCCCGACAGAGAGAAGGATGAGCTGACTGAGGCCCTAGGGAATGCTGAGCACCCTGGACGAACACGAGGCACACCAGGCTCCGTTTCGTGGAAGTTTGGGTTTCCCGACGCAGGCGGTTACAGAAGCCGGGAGAGAAAGAGAAAAGCGGAGCTGAGCGACATGCAGAAGATGAGTGCAAGACTACAAAAGCTAGAGGAAGCTGAGAGCCAACGAGCTGCCGGCCAACTATCTCAGCGGCACGAAGCTACCCCAGAAGCTACCCCGCCATCTCAGCGGAGAAGCAGCGTGGCTTCCACGGAGCCCGTTCAGACTGACTTCACGGAGCCTATCTACCCCGTGGATACTATCACGGAGGCTCAAAATTGCGAGCTTATGACGAAATGCCATAACCTCACTTTATTGGCGGCTGTCGGCTCTGTTGCACCTCCTCAACCCAACGGAACTTTTCACTGCCTTCCGATTCCACATGGCTATGCTGTTGTGATGGTGGATCAAGTAATGGAGGGATTTGAGGAGCTCGAGCTTTACCACTCTACAGGTGAAGGGGAGAATCAGCTGGTTCATGCTCTGAGGAGTACATGTCTATGGCAGAAGGAGTACATCAAGCTTCCAAACTGGACGCCTCCGCCTCCTCCTCCTCCTCCGGCGAGTCAGGGCACTCCGCCTCCTCCTCCTCCTCCTCCTCCGGCGAGTGATCAGGGCACTCCGCCTCCTTCTCCGGCTCCTCCGACGCGTGAGGGCACTCCGCCTCCTCCTTCGCCTACTCCGGTACGTCGGAGCAGTCCGCCTCCTCCTCCGCCTCGTCGGCAACGGCGGAAGACAGACGTCGCCGCTCCGGCTCCTCCGGCGCGTCGGAGCACTCCGCCTCCTTCTCCGCCTCGTCAGCAAGGACGGAAGAGAGACGCCGCCGCTCCGGCGGCTAGCAGTACAAGCAGAGGCGAGAGGCAATTCAGATACGGTCCATCTCTCAAGCCTCTGGAAAAGTTACCATATGAGATGACCGAGTCTGAAAACGAGGAGATATGTCGTGCCCAAGTGAGGGACCATTTTGCAAAGAAAACTCCACCTCCGAAGGAGAAGCTAGATCCGGTGAAAGTGAAGCGCACTATCGATGCCCTGAAGCGACCACCACCGCCTCCGCCGGATTCCAACTATGTCCGGATTATTAAAAAGACATATGTAGAAGCGCGGCGGTCGGGAAGTACTTCTAGTGATGCAAGGTTAGCAGAACGAAGAAGTGGGAAAACAATTCCCCAGCTCGGCGAACAGGAGAAGCAATCGTGCCCCCCGCTCAAGGTGTCTAGCGATATCGTCGCTAATCATCCGGGGATGGTGCCTGGTACCAATCCTGGTGATTACTTGGGGGATGATGTAATTTTTCAAACGGCTGAGGTAACAGAAGAATATGAATACTTGCACGGGAAGCCTCTCGTCAAACCTGATCATCCTCCTCTAACAACGATGATGGACAAATTGCATGAGTGGTACATGAAAACCTGCAGGGAGTCTGGGAGAGACACTATGTATATGGCAGTGAAACCAGAGCACGAATTCATTGGACTTTCCGTGATGCCTGTTGAATTTGTGGAGTTATTTCAGTTATACAATCAACGGGCCCTCGACAAACAACTCATGACTGCCTACTGTCTGTAAGTATTACTTCTATAGTTAAGTCTCTAGCTCAGCTTGTTCATTGCATGTATATATAATTATCCTCACTATATTATGCAGATTGAAGATCGTCGAATGCAAAAAACTAGGAATCTTCGACGTTGGGTTCATTAGCCCAGATGCCGTAAATGAATGGACGGTAAAAAACTCAATCAAAGAGACCGAGGAGAACTTGCTACAGTCGTTCCTTATACATCAAAACAAAAGGGAAATACTCCTTCCTTACAACTTCAAGTGAGTATTGCTGTCTTCTCTGTATACTCAGTTTCGCTTACTCGAGGTTAAGTAATGTAATTGATGAGTTATATATGCGTGCGCAGTTTCCACTTTATTCTGCTATCCATTAAGCTTGACGGGGCATTAGTAACTGTCTTAGACTCGAGACGTAAAGATCCCGAGAATTATGCGGACATGACTGCAATGCTCAAGAAGTAAGTTCAGTCAATACCGGGACCATATCGGCATGCAACTTTCGTTAATTTCCTGATATCAAGTAATCATTTTCTTTGCCTGGCTGGGTTTGGAAGAAGTTCACCCGAAAGGTTCCCGGTCTAAACAAAGAGTTGCGATTTACGCACCCCAAAGTAAGTAGTACTAGCTAGTTCCGCGCATCTCTAATTGATTCAAATTTTCATCAATATATCATTACCATGCTTGCTTATCAGTTTGATTGAACTCTATTCTCGTAAAGTGCTTGTACCAGAAAGAAGGGACTGTTTTATGTGCATACTACGTATGCGAGTTCATTCGCCACTCGACCTCTGAGCGGGGCTTCTCTGACAAACAATTTGAAGTACGTAAATAATATTCACAATTTTATTTTATATATTACCATCAATTGTGTTGAGTTTTATTTATATATATGCATGTATTGACCCCCTTCTTTAAATTAGATCTGGCAGATGCGGGATGAACTCCTACCACATGATCGCATACGAGCAATTCAAGAGGAATTGGCGGGATTCTTTCTTGACCACGTCATACCTAAAGACGGGGAATACCATTCGGATTTGTGATTGGATCTTAGGTAGATGATGTTAGGGATTGTAAAAGATGTTATATTGTATATATGTAGTACCGTCGGATAGATATACGAAAACTTGTTGTTCGACCAAGCACGGAGAAAGAGATGTCACTTCTCTCTATATATGTTCAGCACGACGATCTTGTGTAATTAATGGTTTCCTTCATTTTCTTATTAGCTAGCATCGAGTTATCTCTATATGTATAGTAGCTACCGTCGACCGAACACGGAGAAAGAGAGGACACTTCTCCCTATTAGCTAGCTAACACAATATGAAACCCCTAAATTAACCCTCCAAAACCCCCCAACCCCCCCCCCCCTCCCCCTTCAAAAAAAAAAAACCCCAGCTGCTGCCTGAAGCTGACGCGTGGATGACCTTTGGTCCCGGTTGGTGTGACCAACCGGGACTAAAGGTCCTCCTGCCTGGGCTCCCCGCTGCGGCCACGTGGATGCCTTTTGGTCCCGGTTGGTGTTACCAACCGGGACCAAAGGTCCTCCTGCCTGAGCTACCCGTAGCGGCCACGTGGAGCCCCTTTGGTCCCGGTTCGTAAGCGAACCGGGACTAAAGGTTTTGGGCTTTAGTCACCTTTAGTCCCGACCCTTTAGTCCCGGTTCCAGAACCGGGACTAAAGGCCCTTACGAACCGGGACAAATGGGGGTTTTCCTACTAGTGGCGGGCCGGACCTTCCCCTTGCGGTCGCCGGCGTAGCTATAGCCGTCGGCGGCGGGGGGCTGGTCGTCGTCGTCGTCGGAGGAGGAGCCGCCGTCGTCGTCGTCCCCGGAGTCAGAGACGATCACGAGGCCCTTCAGCCGCTCCGCCGCCCGGTCCTTCTAAGCCAAGAGCTTGGCCAGCTTGGCCCGCTCCTTCGCCGTAACCACCGCGAGCCGCTCGGACTCCTCAATGGCGATGCGGAGGGCCTTGGCGTTCTTGCGGCGGAGCCTCCTCGCGTCCGACTTTGCCGTCGTGAGCGACCGGCGGCAGACCCACGCGAGGAGGTGGCCCTCATCCAGATCCGCCAGAACCCGCGCCCGCTCCTTCGCCGTCTCCGCGGCCTCCCTCTCCCTCCGCCGCTGCCTCTCGCGGCGGGCGGCGCACGCCTCCGACTCCGGCGTGCGCGTCCGGGCTGGAGGGGCGGGCACAAGCACCCACCGCTGCCTCGCAGGGGGAGCAGCGGCGGGCGGAGGGAGGGCACGGCGGGAGGGAGCCCGCCCCGCCGCCGCGGACTGGGCTGGCCGTCGGTTGCCGCTGCCCATGGCACGGGACGGGCCAGCGCCGGCGTCCGAAATGCGCCGACGGGGAGCGGGCGGCTGCGAGGACGCTCCCGATCCGGTGCTGCCTCCGGTCTCCGCCTTGGACCGCTCCAAGGCGATGCGGAGAGCCAGCTTGTACTCCGGATCGGAGTCGCCGGAGGCGCTGCCGGAGCTCGACATGCTCGTCGGCGGGGGGAGAGGAGCGGGCGGAGAGGGAAGAGGAGCGGACGGAGCGAGAGTGAGTGAGCTAGGGTTTCGCCGGTCGGGGTTTTTTAGTGGGACAGGGTGGGGTCGGGGTGGGCCGGGCTTGTCAGGCGGACGCGCCCGGGCGTGCCTGGGCCACCCCATATCCGCCCCATATTTGGGCTGGATATGGGGGGTGCCGGTCAGTCCGGGCGTTTGAGGCCCGTTTGAGGGGTCCGTCTGGGTCAACTTTTTTTGACCGGACACTGACCGGACAGCCCGTCCGGACGTATGAGGCGTGTTTGAGAGGTCCGATTGTAGATGCTCTAAGTATATGTAGTTTGCCTATTGGTAAGTCCTTGTGAATTCCAGTCATTTTTCTAAGCCAAGAGCGAGGGAGGTTGCAATCATGATTGCATAGATAGATAGAGTATAGACCATAGAGAGATACCATCAGATCGTAATCCTGAGCTATAGTAGACAGGTGGATTCAGAGGATCAGGAAGAAGAACACAATACTTATGGGCACTTAATGTGAAGAAAAGATCCACGGTGCACGTAGCGGTGTACTCGATACATCTCATCTAAATGGCTTGCACCGTGAGATCAGTGCCGGTTCTCTAACCTCTAGCAATGAAAAGTAACCTCACATTCAGAAGAAAAACAACAGCGCATAAGAAAAAATGGAGTTTGATCGAGAAAAAACCGCGCCGTTGCCGGGGATCGAACCCGGGTCACAGGCGGGAATACTTACCACTATACTACAACAACTTAGCTGATTATTTTCGTAATCCCGATTATAATTTTCGTGATTTTTAAGGCGCAATGCACTTTTCCCATAGCGCGGCAAGGAGAGAACTATTCCGGCAAGTTTTCCTCACATGTAATATGTTTTTCTGAAACGATCTTCAGCGGAATGAATGATGTTACTACTAAATTGGAGAATCAATGTTGTTATTGATATTGATCGTTAGTTGTATTCGAATAGCCGCATAATACCATTCTGTATGGATGGTGAGCTATCTCAAAAACAAAAAACAAAAACAACGAATAGCCGCATAATACGTGGAGAATCGCTAGGCGTGCAATTCAACTATTTGTGTGACATGCGAAAATACTTACCACTATACTACAATGACTTGTTTGATTTATAATTTCTAAATTATATTCTATTTGTGTGAACTCACGGTTTAAGATACAGAACATTTTTCGAAAAACGTAGCATTGCGCAAACTAATCCGGAAAGTTTTTTTTTTGAAGGCAAAGCAACAGCTTTATAACTTAACGGCGCTCGGGTATATCACCCGAGACACAAACAGCCACTTGGGCTGGTACATCAGACTCCCACTCCACAATAGAGTTTTCAGGGTACATGCGACCAAGACTAGCTAACTCATGTGCAACCGAATTGGCACTCCGACGACATACTTTTATTACATGTTTGGAGAACCACATCTTCAGCTGATACTTCAAGTCCTCAATGACAGCAGCGTAGGGTGATGAGTCAGCTCTTCCGAGATCCAATGCCTCTGCCAGCAGCTGCGAGTCAGTCTTGAACTCCACCCTCAGTATTCCCAGATCTGCTGCCATTGACAAGGCGTGTGACATAGCTACCGCCTCCGCCGCAAAGGCATCCTGAACATCCTCCTGTCTTCCAGCTCGAGCTCCCACCACGGCGCCATCCGTGGTTCGCGCCACAATGCCCCATCCAGCATGATCATCCCCTGGGATAAAGGCTCCATCAACGTTGATTTTCACCATGTCCTCTGCTGGTGGCCTCCACTAATCCGGAAAGTTGTCCTCACGTTTAGAAGACGTGTAGTATGTTTTTTGGGAATTCAGCAAATTGAATGATGTGACTGCTACTTAACGGGAGGATCAATGTTATTGATATCGGTCGTCTGTTGTAATCAAATAGCGGCATACCATGTGGAGGCTCGCTAGCCATGCAATTTAACTCGATGTAGGGATCCACAATTAGCTCATAATTCTTTTCCCATGTCCCGTGACTAAGGTTTATTGCCGTGTTGTGAGACTATAGTTCTAAAAACCGGACCAAAAAACGAAACAGACGACACACCTGGTTTTTTAAACTCTAAGGACCGTTATGGAAATGACCAGAGAGAACCGGTTGAACCAGTCGGTTTTTTCAAAAACCAGGAGTAAACCAAAACAAATTGAACCGATGGCAGGTATGTGTATTAGTCTCAAAGAGAAAAGAAACATGCAAAAGCTAGGAATCAAACCTTGCTCGCTAAGGAAACATGCCTCTTGGAAACCCTTTGAGAAGGCTTTCAAGGGGTTCTCAAATAAAACATAAAAATGGAATGTCGAAGCCTTCGGCTTGACTGCACAACCACTTGTTCCTCAAAGGAGTCTGTGTCAAAATTAAGAGCTTCTCTAGCCTATCTCTTAAGATCTAGGCCTTTATATGCCCTCTTATCCTTTAACTCCTTATATTTGCTCCCCTAAAAAAACGGTTCCTAATCAATTTCTTATATCCTTTAACTCCTTATATTTGGGACCAACATGGCGGTGGGTACCCCTGGATGGAGAGGAGCCGTGCACGTGATCCTTGGCAAGGAGGATGTGCATGCCGGAGTTGGACGGTGGCGTGGGCTCCGTCATGGAGCGGGGAGGGAGGGCTCGCTATTTCAGGGATAGGCCTGACTGCTTCGAGGGATGGATGAGTTGGAAAGAACGGGATGGGCCTCAGTTGTAAAGACTTGAAGAGATGCATCTCAGTTGTAAAGGCTTGAATAGAGACAAGAGGTCGGGGACGGTGTCGTGGTTTTGTCACGGCAGATGTCCTCATGCAAGGACTTAGTTGTGAGGCCATCGCCGCTAGGTGGCGACTCAAAGGGGTTAAACGGGAACGGGAGGCGAGTTTACCCAGGTTCGGCCCCTCTGATGGAGGTAATAGCCTACGTCCTGCTTTGTGTCTATATTGATGATGATCTCGATTACAAGGGTGCGGAATCGCTAACCTAGCTTTCGAGGGTGTCTAACTTGAGTCTTTCGACCCTAGGGGCTTGCCTTTATATACATGTCAAGATCCTAGGGTTTACAATAGAGTCCGAGTCATATTACGACTCGTAACCTTTCATGTCTCTAACACGCCTTGCCCCTTGAGCAAGGAATCCCCCGGCGTCTTCTGGCATGTGGGCCTTGAGTCGCCGTCTCCACGTGCTTGGGCCGCCCGGCGGTTTACTTAGTAACCGCCTTACTCCTTTCATCTTCACGACACGACCCATCTTGAACATAGCTCCAAAGCCGCCATCATACTGACCCGGCCGATTAGAGCGGGTCATACCATGGGGTTATAGCCCCGACATTAGGCCCCAGATTGATTTGAATTCATTCATGTCAATTTCCCTTATCTTTTCTTGGCGGCTTATCATTCGCTCGCATCCATGTTTTTCGTTGATCCCGAAGTGCCGGCTCGTAATTCTTCCAGACTTGTCATTTTTCCAGTGTCTGCCTATTGATGACGTCATCCTTGCTGACCGTTGCTCTTCGGAGTCATCATAATGTATTTTTTAAAAACTGCGCCAAATCCAGGTCGATGCGAAAATCGAGGCGCACTCCTAGCCACAATTTTACTGCAACCGCTTCGTCTTTTATGGCGCCATTCCGTTTTCCCTCCTTATAAATAGGTCCACTGAGCCCCCGCAGTAACTTTTCCATCATCTTCTTCCTCTCGCTCCTTCTTCGGCCGAACACCACCGGAGCTCCGGAGGCGTCGCCGGGGTCCCTAGCTCCGTGGTCGACGCCATCAAGCCTTCTCGCAGCCGTCAGAACAAGCGCGATCATCTCCGCTTTCGTCCCGAGCGCAATCTGGTACGAATCCCCTCCACTTAGGGTTTGTTACTTCCGGCGTTTATGCCATGTTCATCGTGTTCGTCCGAGACGTAGCCCGTAGATCCATGCACTCGATATTTCTCAGTATTGCGTAGTTTTAGTACGATCTCCACCTTATTTTCCTCATAAGCAGATCTAAAATGAGCCACCGAGGCTACCTTTTGAATGCCGTAGTTTCGGTCTCTCCGTCAGTTAGAACACAGATTTCATTGTTTTTCCTCATTTAATTAGATCCATATGAAAGAAAACTTTCGTAGAAACCTGTTTGTGAACCAACACGCTTGCTAAGTGTTGTGGAGATATGTCTTCAACCTCCTTCAATTTTGCCGGCTTAAAATAGCTGATTAGTTGACGTGGCTTGAGACTGCGTTGGTATTTCCCCATAGAGGAAGGGATGATGCAGCAGAGCGACGGTAAGTATTTCCCTCAGTTATGAAACCAAGGTTATCGAACCAGTAGGAGGATCACCACCACCCAATAAGCAGCGACTGCACACAAACAACAAAAACTCGCAACCCGACGCGAAAGAGAGGTTGTCAATTTCTCTACGGTAAAAAGATAGATTAGGTAGTGATAGATAGGAGAGATAGATCTCACAAGAGCACAAAATAAAAAGGGCAAATAAAATATGCAGCAATATGTTTTTGGGTTTTTGGGTTTATAGATCTGAAAACAAAGATTGCAAAAAGATAGATCGGAAAGCAATATGTTGAAAAAGTAGACCCGGGGGCCGTAAGGTTCACTAGTGGCTTCTCTCATGAGTATAGCGCACGGTGGGTGAACAAATTACTATTGGGCAATTGATAGAAAATCGAATAGTCATGACGATATCCAATGCGATGATCATTATATAGGCATCATGTCCAAGATAGGTAGACCGACTCCTGCCTGCATCTACCTCTATTACTCCACACATCGACCGCTATCTAGCATGCATCTAGTGTATTAAGTTCATGGAAAAACGAAGTAATGCAATAAGAACGATGACATGATGTAGACAAGATCTATTCATATAGGAATAGATCCCATCTTGTTATCCTTAATAGCAACGATACATGCGTGTCTTGCTGCCCCTTCTGTCACTGGGAAAGAACACCGGAAGATCGAACCCATCACAAAGCACCTCTTCCCATGGCAAGAAAAATCGATCTACTTGGCCTAACTAAACCAAAGATTCGAAGAAGAAATACGAGGCTATAAGTAATCATGCATATAAGAGATCAAAGAAGACTCAAATAATATTCATGGATAGAAACTGATCATGAACTCAAAATTCATCGGATCCCAACAAACACACCGCAAAAGTTTACATCAAATAGTTCTCCAAGAGACCATTGTATTGAGAATCATAAGAGAGAGAGAGAGAGAGAGAGAGAGAGGAAGCCATCTAGCTACTGCCTACAGACACGTAGGTCTATGGTGGACTACTCACGCATCATCGGAGAGGCACCTATGAGGAAGACACTAGTAGAATGTCGATCAGTAGTCCCGGTCGGGATGTGCCTTTAGTACCGGTTCCCCAACCGGTACTAAAGGGTCGAGACTAAAGGTCCAGACCTTTAGTACCGGTTGGACCACAGACCGGTACTAAAGGCCCACCACGTGGCTGCCTGCGTGGGCTGGTGGTGGAGGACCTTTAGTACCGGTTGGTGATACCAACCGGTACTAAGTGTTCTGTTTTTTTTTTCGCTTTTAATTAGGTTTTAGTTTTCCTCTCTATTTATTGTGTTTTCCATTCATGTCAAATTTATTTTACGGTGCTACATACTGTAAACATTAATTACACAAGTTGATGCATATATATATGTAATATAATATACAATATCTCATACACAGTATATATACAAATGGAATTACACATCCATATATATTCTGGACTTATAACTTAAGGCCCAAAACCCGGCCGAGACTAGCTAGCTAGTGCTCCGGATGAAATCTCAGTTTTCTACTACTGATTTGCTAGCATTATTGAGGCGGCGGTAAGTAATAGTGCTCTCCGTTTACATCAATGACATGTTGAAGAAGAAATGCCGCAAATTCCTCTTGAAGTGCTACAAAGCGTTGCTCGGGTGAGAGCTTCGACATCATCTGCCAAACCTGGAGTTGTCTTTCACGTGCTCCTCTACGACGTATACGGCCTTCGGTCTGGATGCGAATGTTCTCGCAGAGGAAGTATCCACATAAATTTGTCCCCTGTGGCTGCTTCGCGCACTTTGCGAAAGAATAGAATTCAATAAGATAATTAATAATCAAGCATGATAATGGTATTGAAACTAGAATTAAAGAGATGCGCGGACCTAGTAGTACTACTTAATTACCTGCATCTTTTTCCACTTTAGCTTCGGTTTCCATTGACGACCGTGATGGTTTTTTTCTATCATCTTTTTCCAAACACTACGCGGCAAAGAAAAAGAACGAAAGAGTTATTATAATTACTTTTGATATCAGGAAATAATGAAAGAAAGCGAGGTCGATAAAGATTGAAATTACCGTTCTATCATAAAATACAAGTCCACGTATGATTGTTCTAGTGTATCTAGTGAGTCGTACACTTGAACAAGTCCATCCGCGAGGATAATATTTAGGAGGATATAGTGGTCTCTGCGCAGAAGTTTATATAATTAAGCAGGCATGCATATAACTCATCAACTACACTTGACAGCGAGCTAGTAAGCAAAAATAGAATTTGTAGTATACAAGAGAGTAAACACTCACCCCATGTTGTAAGGAAATATTATAGTAGATTTGGTATTCATTAGTGCCTCTAGAAATTTTTCCAAGAGATCTTCTGTGTCCCTGGCATAATGTTTTACCACATGACCATTAACGGTATTTGGGTCGATGAACCCAATGTCATCGATTCCCTCTTGTTTCAATTCCCACATCTTCAATCTGCATAATAGCGTAGAAAAGAACATATATAGTGAGGATAAGCCAATGAACGATATCTTAGCTAGAGACTTAAATTATTAAAGATATAAATCACTTACAGACAATAGCAACTGATGAGAGTTTTGTCGATAGAGTCCATGTGGTATAACTGGAAAAGTTCTGAGAATTCAAGACATATGCCACATGCATTGACGTAATGCTCTTTCCTTACTTTGATCATGACCGCCGTCTTCCCTCGCTTTGCTTCACGCAGGTACCAATCATGCAACCGTCGCATCGCAGTTGGTAGTTCCTTGTACTGCTCGGGTGTGACAAGTGGTTTTCCGACGGCATATTGCATTGCGTACTCAGTTGCACCGTACCCGCGGAATTCCTCGGTGCCAAGGATTTGGCCAAGAGTGAGACCTGCAGCCTCTACTTCTTCGAGGTCGATTGGGTTGCCTTGCACGTCGACTGGTTGGATCGATTGCTTGCTTGGATTGGTACTCACCTTGAGCGGAGAGATCGATTGCTTGGATTGTTCTCCGAGCTGGGGAACTGTTTTCTCGGTAGTAGTACCACCTGTCGTTGATGCCGTACTTCCCAACTTCTTCCTTGGGCTGGGCCGACTTCTCTGCTCACTTGC
Organism: Elymus sibiricus; assembly: GCA_039707655.1. Lineage (NCBI taxonomy): Eukaryota > Viridiplantae > Streptophyta > Magnoliopsida > Poales > Poaceae > Elymus > Elymus sibiricus. The sequence continues at coordinate 486,054,636 of CM077665.1, forward strand.
CTTCTGAATCTGTCGCTCATAGTGTGTCGGCATACGCTCGACATATGCCGGGGGTCGATCAATAAAGTGTTCCAAAAAGTGCTCTTGGACTTCCTTGGGTATTACCTCCTTTGGCGGCACGGTCTTCTTCGCAAAAAAGCCTTTCACTTGGCGATCGCTTTCAATTTCGTTTTCCTCTGGTGTCATGTCGTAAGGCAGCTTCCTTTTGGCCGGAGGCTCGGGTTTCTTCTTTGCTTTCCTCCGAAGAGGACTGCTGGTGGCCTTCCTCTTTTGGGAGCCCTGCTGGCGGGACCGCTGCCGGGGTGGAGTCGGCTCACGCGGCGGAGATCGATATCGACGATATGGACTCGCGTCGTGCTCCGTCCCGAGGTTGGGAGGACTGCTGGCGAGGTGGGGAGGACTGCTGGTGAGGTGGGACGCCTTTCGAGGTGGGGAGGACTGCTGGGGAGGTGGGGAGGACTGCTGGCGAGGTGGGGAGGACTGCTGGCGAGGTGGGGAGGACTGCTGGCGCTGCGATGCCTTTGGCTGGGATCCCTCGTGCTGGACATCGATACTCGGAGGAGCCGGTGGCCTTAGCGCCGTTTGTGGAAAGACGATGCAGTCCTTACTCCATAGAATGAGACCACGGCCGGCTTCTGCCAGTGTGGACTCCCCCTCACCTCCAGGGATGTCAAGCAATAGTTCATCATATCCTGGCTCTATTGCGTCCACCGCGACACGAGCATACCCAGCTGGAACTGGATTGCAATGCCAGAGAACATCAGGTGTATTTGGTAAAGCATAGCCCGTCGCGACCCGCACGGGTATGTTCTTTATTTTCTGGATTAGCTCACAAGATGTCTTCTCGGTGATATCATCCATGGGGGTGTGACCCAGCGGTGCCCCCGTGGAACCCACGCTGCTTTTCGGTAGTGTAGATGGGACGGGTTCCCCTGCCTCCTGCTGCGGAGTTTCCCTTTGCTGGGTCAGTACCTGTATCTGCAGCTGCTGCTGCTCGTACTTTTGTTCCAACTTTGAAAGTCGGTCTGCTTCCACCTTCTTTTTTCTCGAACGGCTTTTATAACTGTCCTTCCATCCCGCAAACCCCTCATACCACGGAACAACGCCCACGCCTCGTGTTCGTCCTCCGTGTTTGGGATTCCCGTGGGCGAGTGTAAGCTCGTCGTTCTCTCTATCGGGGTGAAACCGTCCTTCTTGGGCAGCTTTTATTGCTTCAATCAACTCATCTGATGCATGCTTCAGACTGGCCAGTGCAATAATCTTCCATGTTGCTGGGTCCAACTTTCCCCCATGCGCAAAAAACCAATTCATGCACCTCTTGGGCCAGTTGAAGGTTACTAGAGTGATCCCTTCAGCATGCATCTTATTCTCTAATGCATCCCACTTAGGAATGGCTGACTTGTATCCACCTGTCCCTAGTTTATGGTGATACTTTTTTTTCTTCGCATTTATCTTATTCTTTCCGACTTCTCCATAGCAGCTTCCGATGTCTTGTACTCGATAAATGTGTCCCAGTGATTCCTTACCTTCTCGTATATTCCTATGAATTCGGGCGCCTTCTGGCCTCTAGCGTTGTACTCGGTCCATAATCTTTTCTTCCAAGTCTGGAACGCGCTGGCCATCTTATGGAGAGCAAACTCCTTGACTTTGTCCCTTTGGCGCTCCGAGAGAGAATCTGGTAGGATGAAATGCTCCATGAGATCTCGCCAAAGGGCATCTTTAATTCTTGTATCGACATAATTCACTCCTGGTTTTGGGTTGTTTGGTTGAATCCATTCTTGCATTGTGATCGGGACTCCATCCCTAACAACCACTCCGCATTGACGCACAAATGTCTTGGCATTGGCTTCAGGGTGAGTCGGTGCGCCATCATGTTTGAAAGCATCAAGATTGAGCTTTACGTTGCCGTCCAATATTTTGGCACCGCCTCGTACCTTTCTACTAGATTGGCTCGATCCGGAGGGCTGATAATTAAAAGAAAAAAGATTTGTTAATATATATATATATATATATATATATATATATATATATATATATATATATATATATATATATACAAATCAATTAATACACATGTAATGATCACCAGAGGCTAATATGTGTATATACCTCGCCGGACATTGTTAGTTGTTCTGGATTTTGGAACATAAGTTGTTCTTCCTCGGCCTCACATCCATCACCGTAATCGTTCAGATATTGTGAGCCGTCATCATCATGTGATTCACCCTGAAGGTCCACTGGGTTTTTGGAGGAGCGTATCATGTCGAAGATGTCCTCTTCATGAGCTCTACCGGTATTGTCCATAGCTTAATAACTAATCCATAATAATATAGATAAAACAAATTAGTATTCAAATTAGCATGCATTCAAGAAGCAAAATAACTGATAGTTAATTAATAATGCATCATCGAATACATATATAGTAGTTAATATATCGATCTAGCTAGAACCCTAGCGCCCCGCGGATATCGGGGCGGGCGGTGGACACCCAAAGAGAAGGAACCATCACAGGAACATAGCTCCAGTGAGATCCCTGAAGAATCTGCCAGGTATTGTAGGACCTGGCCTCCAAAGCTGCCATGTAGCGACGGACGTGCTCATTCTCCTTGCTGACATGGTACTGTACCACCTCCGCGGGGGACTCAAGCCTCCGAATCGTCCGTGGCCCATGCGGCCGCCACCACAGAACCTCCGGGTCGACGACGGGCTGGCTCCTCACCAAGCTGCGCCGCCCGGAAGGCAGCACCTCCCAGTACCAGCCCGGCGGAGCCCAGTCCCTGACAGGGCCCCTCGGCTCAAGCAAGTGACCTCCTCCGGCGACTCGAGGACGAGGATGCGGGATCGGCATCGTCGACGTCGAGAAGAAACACTTAATTATGAAAACAAATTAAATAAAACTTAGCAAAATTAACACTTAGCATCTAACAAATTAAATAACACTTAACAAATTAAATAACACTTAGCATCTAACAAAATTAACAAAATTAACACATACCCTAATAACCTAAGAACCTAACTAACTAACTAACTAAACCAACCTAACTAACTAAACTAACTAAACTAACCTGATAACCTAACTAACTAACTAACTAAATAGGGGTGCTATGTCGTGGTCGGGGTCGGGGTGTCGGGGGTGTCGTGTCGGGGTGTCGGGGGTGTCGTGTCGGGGTAGGGGTGCTGTGTCGTGGTCAGGGGTGCCGTGTCAAGGTGTCGGGGTGTCGTGTCGGGGTCGGGGTGCTGTGTCGTGGTCGGGGGTGCCGTGTCCGGGTGTCGGGGTGTCGTGTCGGGGTCGGGGTGTCGGGGGGTGTCATGTCGGGGTCGGGGTGTCGGGGGTGCCGTGTCGGGGTGTCGTGTCGGGGGTCGGGTTGTCGGTGATGTCGTGTCAGTGTCGATCCTCGACACCTTTTCCCCTCGATCCTCGACCCCCGACAATCTAAATAAACCTAAACAAAATCTAGCGGGGGGGGGGGCCTAAACTAAACCTAAACTAAACATAAAACTAAACTAAACCTAAACTAAATTAAACCTAAACTAAACCTAAACTAAACAAAATCTAAACTAAATTAAACCTAAACTAAGCCTAAACTAAACCTAAACTAAACAAAATCTAAATCGAAACTAAATTAAACCTAAACTAAACCTAAACTAAACAAAATCTAAACTAAACTAAACCTAAACTAAACAAAATCTAAATTAAACTAAATCTAAATTAAACTAAATCTAAACAAAATCTAAATTAAACCTTAAAAAAAAGAGGGCAAACTCACGGCGGCAGGGGCGGGGGCGGCCGGCGGTAGGGGCGGGGGCGGCCGGCGGCAGGGGCGGGGGCGGGGGCGGGGGCGGCCGGCGGGGCTGCGGGCGTCGTCGGGGCGGCGGGCGTCGGGGCGGCGCGCGGCGTCGGGGCGGCGGGCGTCGGGGCGGCGCGCGGCGTCGGGGCGGCGGGCTCGGGGCGGCGCGCGGCGTCGGGGCCGCGGGCGGCGGCGACGGCGGATTCCGGCAGCCTGGCGGCGTGCAAATGAACTTCTCCCGGTGCGTGGCTCGCACCGGGACGAGTCCTCCACTATTTATACGTGGAGGACCTTTAGTACCGGTGCGTGGCTCGCACCGGTACTAAAGACCCTTTAGAACCGGCGCGAGCCACGCACCGGTACTAAAGGTACTAAAGGTTTTTTAATTCAATATTCATTATTATTTTCAGGAAAACCCCTAAACTTTAAAAAATCATAGAAAAAAAATCTATGACTCCAATGGAAATAAATAATATATGAAAAAATATCAAAAAAATATAAAGAATCTGTTTATGGCATTTCCATGCATGTTTGAACAACTTCAACTGCTGTATAAGACAATTTGATTAAATGGCATTTGAAATGTCATATCTCGAGTTTGAAAAGCAGTATAAATGAACTCTGAAAAGGTTGTAACTTGGCATGACATCATAATTTCACCCACATAGCAACTTCTAAAGAGTTGAGAGGGTTACGGCAAAAACTGGATGCACTTCGTGTACAAATTGGACTATCTCTTTCGAAGTATGAGGGTTTCGGACGAAAACTCATCTATTACAAAGGGATTTCATTTTTAATAACTTATTTTAACTCCATACTTTTTGTGTGTTCAATATGCACCATTCAAAGGCACATCATCAATTTTCAACCCTTTCTGACTTCATTTGATAATTTTCATGCATTTAATGATTTATTTTGAGCTAAATGACCCTGAATTTGAAAAGCAGTACAAATGAACTCTGAAAAGGTTGTAACTTGGCATGACATCATAATTTCACCCACATAGCAACTTCTAAAGAGTTGAGAGGGTTACGGCAAAAACTGGATGCACTTCGTGTACAAATACAATCTCTTTCGAAGTATGAGGGTTTCGGACGAAAACTCATCTATTACAAAGGGATTTCATTTTTAATAACTTATTTTAACTCCATACTTTTTGTGTGTTCAATATGCACCATTCAAAGGCACATCATCAATTTTCAACCCTTTCTGACTTCATTTCATATTTTTCATGCATTTAATGATTTATTTTGAGCTAAATGACCCTGAATTTGAAAAGCAGTACAAATGAACTCTGAAAAGGTTGTAACTTGGCATGACATCATAATTTCACCCACATAGCAACTTCTAAAGAGTTGAGAGGGTTACTGTTACATTTCGTGTACAAACTGGATGCACTTCGTGTACAAACTGTTACAAAGATACCATGCTAGAAAATGCATGCATGTCCTTCACATAGAAAGTGATGACGGTGAAGCCGGTCACATCCCAGAGTGGGATCTCGCGGTGTAAGACTTTTTCTGCATGTTTGTCCCTTGCTTATGATTGCGCCGTAACCATGGAGAATCTTCATCATTTAACAGGATGCTTGGGTCAGTCTTCACTCTGAAGGGAGGGATTTCATGAAACTTTTCATAATCTTCTGACATGTCTGTCTTGTCCTCCACTCCCACAACGTTTCTTTTCCCTGAAAGAACTATGTGGCGCTTTGGCTCATCGTATGATGTATTCGCTTCCTTATCTTTTTTCTCCTCGGTTTGCTAGACATGTCCTTCACATAGAAAACCTGAGCCACATCATTGGCTAGGACGAATGAGTCGTCTGTGTATCCAAGATTGTTGAGATCCACTGTTGTCATTCCATACTGCGGGTCTACCTGTACCCCGCCTCCAGTATATTTGACCCATTTGCACCGAAACAAAGGGACCTTAAGATCAGGTCCATAGTCAAGTTCCCATATCTCCTCTATGTAACCATAATATGTGTCTTGAAAGTTGGTTGCATCATAGCGGACACCACTGTTTTGTTTGGTGCTCTTTTTATCTTGGGCGATCGTGTAAAATGTATTCCCATTTATCTCGTACCCTTTGAAAGTCGTTACAGTCGAACTTGGTGTCTTGGCCAACCAGTACAGTTCATCTGGAACATCGTTGTTATTGATGAGCTTTGTTTGCAACCAACCGGCAAAAGTCTCCATGTGTTTACGTTCAATCCAGGGGTCAGACTGCTCCGGGTTCTTGGACCGTACAATATCCTTGTGTTCCTCCATATATGGAGTCACCAAGGTGGAATTTTGTAGAACCGTGTAGTGTACTTGAGTGAAAGAATGCCCGTCCATATTTATTGCTTCTTTCTTTCCTAATGTGCCTTTTCCACCCAGTCTCCCCTCATGCCGCGATTCAGGAAGACCAATCGGCTTAATGTCAGGAACAAAGTCAACACAAAACTCAATAACCTCCTCTGTTCCATATCCCTTGGCGATGCTTCCTTCTGGCCTAGCACAGTTATGAACATATTTCTTTAAGACTCCCATGAACCTCTCGAAGGGGAACATATTGTGTAGAAATACAGGACCCAGAATGTTAATCTCTTCGACTAGGTGAACTAGAACTTGCGTCATAATATTGAAGAAGGATGGAGGGAACACCAACTCAAAACTGACAAGACATTGGACCAGGTCATTCTGTAACCTTGGTAGGATTTCTGGATCGATTACCTTCTGAGAAATTGCATTGAGGAATGCGCATAGCTTCACAATGGCTAATCGAACATTTTCCGGTAGAAGCCCCCTAAGTGCAACCGGAAGTAATTGCGTCATAATCACGTGGCAGTCATGAGACTTTAGATTTTGAAATTTTTTCTCTGCCATATTTATTATTCCCTTTATATTCGACGAGAAGCCAGACGGGCCCTTGATACTGAGCAGGCATTCAAAAAAGATTTCCTTCTCTTCTTTCGTAAGAGCGTAGCTGGCAGGACCTTGATACTGCTTTGGAGGCATGCCGTCTTTTTCGTTAATTCTTTGCTTGTCCTCCCGTGCCTCCGGTGTATCTTTTGTCTTTCCATACACGCCCAAGAAGCCTAGCAGGTTCACACAAAGATTCTTCGTCACGTGCATCACGTCGATTGCATTGCGGACCTCTAGGGCTTTCCAATATTCAAGTTCCCAAAATATAGATTTCTTCTTCCACATGGGTGCGTGTCCATTGGCGTCATTCGGAACAGATTGTCCGCCAGGACCCTTTCCAAAGATTACCTGTAAATCCTTGACCATATCAAATATATATTCACCAGTACGGAGGCCAGGCTTCTTCCGGTTAACTGGCTGACCTTTGAAATGGTTGCCTTCCTTTCTTAAGATATGCTTGATCGGTAGAAATCGACGATGTCCCAGGTACACATTCTTCTTACATTTATCCAAATATATACTTTCACTATCATCTAAATAGTGCGTGCATGCATTGTATCCCTTGTTTGTATGTCCTGAAAGGTTACTAAGAGCAGGCCAATCATTGATGGTTAGAAACAGCAACGCTCGTAGGTCAATTTCCGTCTGTGTGTGCGCATCCCACACACGTACACCTGGTTTTTTCCACAACTGTAGAAGTTCATCAACTAGTGGCCTTAGGTATACATCAATGTCGTTGCCGGGTTGCTTAGGGCCTTGGATGAGCACTGGCATCATAATGAACTTCCGCTTCATGCACAACCAAGGAGGAAGGTTGTAGATACATAGAGTCACGGGCCAGGTGCTGTGACTGGAGCTCTGCTGCCCAAAAGGATTCATGCCGTCTGTACTAAGACCAAACCATAAGTTCGTTGCGTCAGCTGCAAAGTCCTCGAACTCCCTCTCAATTTTTCTCCACTACGACCCATCAGCGGGTGCTCTCAACATCCCGTCTTTCTTACGTTCTTCTTTGTGCCATCGCAACAACTTGGCATGCTCTTTGTTTTGGAACAAACGTTTCAACCGTGGTATTATAGGAGCATACCACATCACCTTGGCAGGAACCCTCTTCCTGTGGCGTTCGCCCTCCACATCACCAGGGTCATCGCGGGGGATCTTATAGCGCAGTGCACCGCATACCGGGCATGCATCCAAATTCTCGTACTCCTCACCGCGGTAGAGGATGCAGTCATTAGGGCATGCATGTATCTTCTGCACCTCTAATCCTAAAGGGCAGACAACCTTCTTTGCTTCGTACGTACTTTCAGGCAATTCGTTATCCTTTGGAAGCATCTTCTTTATCATTATCAGCAATTCTTGAAATCCCTTGTCAGTTACACCATTCTTCGCCTTCCATTGCAGCAATTCCAGTGTGGTACCCAGCTTTTTCTGGTCATCTTCACAATTTGGATACAATAATTTCTTGTGATCCTCTAACATGCGTTTCAACTTCAACCTCTCCTTGTCACTTTCGCAGTTTCTCTTTGCATCAGCAATGACCCGACCCAAATCATCAGCGGGATCATCTGATGCCTCTTCTTCAGCTTCCCCCATTGATGCCTCTTCTTCAGCTTCCCCCATTGTTGTATCGGCGAAAGGATAGTTGTCATCATCCTCTTCTTCTTCATTGTCTTCCATTATAACCCCTCTTTCTCCGTGCTTGGTCCAACAGCTATAGCCGGACATGAAACCGGACTTCAGCAGGTGGTAGTGAAGGGTTTTTGAGGTAGAGTAATTCCTATCATTCTTACAGTCATGACATGGACAACACATGAAACCATTCTGCTTGTTTGCCTCAGCCACACGAATAAAATCATGCAGGCCATTAAGAAACCCTGGACTTAGTCGGTCATCGTACATCCATTGCCGGCTCATGTTCACTACACAACATCGAAGTGTCCAAATTAATACAACTTCATCATCACATTACAACCAAAAGTAGAGCTAGCAGTGACCAAATGTTATTATTGCAAATAATAGATACTTATAGTTCATACATACATCTCATAAAACAACATACAACTATCTAAAACATGTAAATGCAACAACAAATGCGATCATAATCGCAACTAAAGTAACAATTGAGCCAACGGCATAATGATACCAAGCCTCTTTATCAATGGCATATTTTCTAATCTTTCTAAGCTTCAAGTGCATTCCAGCCATCTTGTTCTTGTGATCATCGACGATATCGGCAACATGCAACTCCAATCCCATCTTCTCATCTTCAGTTCTTTTCAATTTTTCTTTTAAATGATCAATTTCTTTTTCAGCTTGTGTTAATTTCTCGAGCAGAATTGCATAGTCGGTTGGAATTTCTGGTTCAACTACTTCCTATAGATAAAAACATCTACGTCAATTTGGTGGCATAATTAATTGTCATAGACATTAGATGATGTGTGAAATAGTTATAAAAGATAACGACATACCACATCTGAATCATAGACTGGACGAGGGCCGGCGTGGGCTGATACCATAACCATGACACTATAGAATAACTAACAATAATACAAGTAAGTAAATCGTACACGCAGCTATCTAAATCATACAAGTAATTTTTTTTAACAAAAAGGTTTTAAGAAGAACAAGAGGCTCACCAAGGTGGCCGGTGCCGCGACGAGACGGTGCGGACGATCGACGGTGGTTAGGACAGGGATGGGAAGGCACCAAATAAACCACACCTACACATATGCAACCTAACAAGTTAATTTGAGCTCAAATTGCATATAAATCAAATAAACTCCCACATAATGATCACTCCTCGAAAACCTAGATAAAACCCACAAATCACATATCTTTGAGCATACCACAAGCTAATCTAGCAATGAGAGATGAAGGAGCAAAGTTGCTAACCTTTATGAACACTTGGATAGATGGGGTGCCTTTAAATCTTGACAAATCCTTGGCAAAATGGAGGATGAGCTTCGAGCAAGAAGAAGAACAGGGGAGAAAACAAAGAAATGAGAGCCCCTTCGATCGGCTGCGGACGAAGCGTATATGTAGGAAGTCTTTAGTACTGGCTGGTGACACCAACCGGTACTAAAGGTTTAGTACCGGTTGGTATCACCAGCCGGTACTAAAGGTGCAAGCGGGGCCCAAGTCTGACCAACAGCCTACCACGCCCCCTTTAGTATCGGCTCGTGACACGAACCGGTACTAAAGATCGCTCACGAGACGGTACTAAAGGTCGCCCTGCTCCTAGCCGTTGGAGCCGGCACGAACCGGGACTAATACCATCTTTAGTACCGGCTCGTGACCAGACCGGGACTAATGCTCGGGACGAAAGGTCTATTTTCTACTAGTGAGATGAACCCCTCCGTGATGGTGTTTAGATTGGACCTCGAGGTTCTGGAACTTGCGGCGGCTGGAATTGTGTTTCGTCGACTCCCCTAGGGTTTTTGGAATATTTGGGAATTTATAGGCACAACCCAGCAGGGCGCGCCGGGGCCCCCCTGGCTTGCGCCGGTGGGTTGTGGTCTCCTCGTCCCACTTCTCCAGTACTTCTTTGGCCCACCGGGTGTCTTCTGGTCCAGAAAAAATCTCCAAAAAGTTTCGTCGCGATTGGACTCCGTTTGGTATTGATTTTCTGCGAAGTAAAAAACAAGCAAAAACAGCAACTGGCACTTTGGCACTATGTCAATATGTTAGTCCAAAAAAATGATATAAAGTTGTTATAAAACGTTTGTAAAACATCCGAGAATGATAATATAACAGCATGGAACAAGCAAAAATTATAGATACATTGGAGATGTATCAGCATCCCCAAGCTTAATTCCTACTCGTCCTCGAGTAGGTAAATGATAAAAACAGAATTTTTGATGTGGAATGTTGCCTAAGATGTTCATCTCATATTCTTTTCTTTTGTATAGCATGGACATTTCGACTTGTAAATGATTCAAAGCAATAGTCTAGTTTTAACATAATGACCTCAATACTCAAGCATGTCAACAAGCAACCATGTCTTTCAAAATATCAACACTAAAGAAAGTTATCCCTAGCCCATCATGCTTAATCATTGATCCATTCATGAAACACACTCAAATATTAACTATGCCCAATGCTCAAGTACGATCATAGTACCCCCTGGTTGGTGCTTATAAGAGAAGATGGAGACTCAAAGCAAAAATAAAAATTGCATAAAGTAAAAGATAGGCCCTTCGCAGAGGGAAGTAGGGATTTGTAGAGGTGCCAGAGCTCAAGGTTTGAATTGAGAGAGAAAAATATTTTGGCTGGCATGCTTTTCCTGTCAACGAAAACGACAAAGTAGCTCACAATACTTTCCATGCTAGATATATCATAGGCAGGTCCCAAACAGAAAATAAAGTTTATTCCTTTTTCCACCAAACTTTTACTTTCCATGGCGGGCCGTATCCACGGTTGCCTTCCATACCAACACTTTCCAAGGAATTTATTATTTGACTACATAAAGTAAATATTTTTTTCTTTTTCATTTCGGGAATGGGCATCCCTATTACCGCCGCACTCTCGTGCAATGACAAATGAATAAACACTCATCTTGAGAATAACACATCTAGCAGGGAAAAATATTGGACACTCCCCACCGTTTCATGAGCGGTACGGGCACACAAAAGAGAAAATTTATTTTGAAAATTTAGAGATCGCACATACAAATTTGCTTGGAACGGCATGGAAATACCGCATATAGGTAGGTATAGTGGACTCATAAGGCAAAACTTGGTTTAAGGATTTGGATTGACAAGTAGTATTTCTACTTAGTACAAATGGAGGCTAGCAAATAGATTGGGAAGCAACCAAACCAAGAAACGAAAATTCACATAAGTGAGCATTGAGCATAACTAACACCGAATAATGCACCATAAGTAGGATGTAACTTCATTGCATAACTATTGATTTTTGTGCATGCATAGGTAATCACAAACCTTAACACCAATATTCCCACTAAGCATAATTACTCACTAGCATGACTCACATATTACTATCATCATGTTTCAAAACTATTACAAAGAATCAAGTTTAATTTGCCCAATGATCTTCATGAAAGTTTTTATTATATCCTCCTTGGATATCTATCACTTTGGGACTAGTTTCATATATTGCCATTGCTTTTTGGCAAGCTCAAACAAATTTAAGTGAAGCATCAGAGGATTTCTTCAAAATTTACTAACTCTCAAATTAATCTAACTAAAGCATGAGAGGATTTCCACAAAAATTTCCAAGCACACCGTGCTCAAAAAGATATAAGTGAAGCACTAGAGCAATTCTATAGCTCAAAAAGTTTAAGTGAAGCACATAGAGTAATTCTAACAAATTATAGCATAATTTTGGCTCTCTAAAATAGGTGTGTACAGCAAGGATACAAAGGAAAAACAAACCAGCAAAGCAAGCAAAGATACAAGACGCTCCAAGCAAAACTCATGATATGTGACGAATAAAAATATAGCTCCAAGTAAAATACCGATGGTTGTTAGAAGAAAGAGGGGATGCCAGTCGTGGGCATCCCCAAGCTTAGTTGCTTGTTACTCTTTGTATATATCTTGGCGGTGCGGGAGCATCCCCAAGCTTAGGATTTTTATCACTCCTTATTCCTTCATCCATCGTGATCGCACCCGAAACTTGAAAACTTCAATCACACAAAACTCAACAAAATCTTCGTGAAATCCGTTAGTATAATAAAGCAAATCACTACCTTAGGTACTGTTGTAAACCCATTCATATTTTATTATTGCATTATACCTACTATATTTTATCTTTACCATGGCTCATACCCTTCAATATAACCCATAGATTCATCAAAACAAGCACACAATGCAACGAAAACAGAATCTGTCTTAAACAGAATAGTCTATAGTAATCTGTACTCTAACCATAGTTCTGTAACTCTAATTTTTTTGAAAAAATAGAAAAACGTAAGGAATTTGTATAGCAACACTGTGTTAAAATTTCAGCTCAAGATCACCTTCCAGAAAAAAATGAAAATTCATATACTGTACACAAAGTTTCTGTTTCAGATTCAGCATCACTTCTACTCATCCTATGAATTATCCTAAAGGCTTTACTTGGCACAAACACTAAATAAACCATAAAAGCACAATCAAAACCGAGTCATAATTGTGTCAACACTCAAAAACATAAAAGAAAAAGCAAAAATTTATTTATTCATTGGGTTGCCTCCCAACAAGCGCTATCGTTTTACGCCCCTAGCTAGGCATGATGATTTCAATGATGCTGACATAAAAAGTAGTAATTCAAATATGCAAGAGAGCGTCATGAATCTCATGACAAGAACATTTAAGTCTAACCCACTTCCTATGCATAGGGATTTTTTGAGCAAACAATTTATGGGAACAAGAATCAACTAGCATAGGAAGACAAAACAAGCATAACTTCAAAACATTGAACACATAGAGAAGAAAGTTGATATTATTGCAATTCCTACAAGCATATGTTCCTCCCTCATAATAAATTTCAGTAGCATCATGAAGGAATTCAAAAATATAACTATCACATAAATCATTCTTTTCATGATGCACAAGCATAAAATAGCATTACTCTCCACATAAGCAAATTCCTTTTCATCCATGGTAGTGGGAGCAAACTCAACAAAATAACTACCATGAGACACTTGATTGTCATGACCACATTGCAAATTAAAACCATGATGATAAGTTTCATGCTTATCATTACTCATTATAGCATACGTGTCATCACCATCATCATGAATAGGAGGCATGCAATCATCATAATAAATTTGCTCATCAAAACTTGGGGGACTAAAGATATCATCTTCATCAAACATAGCATCCCCAAGCTTGTGGCTTTGCATATCATTAGCATAATTGACATTAATAGAATTTATAGTAACATCATTGCAATCATGCTTTTCAATCAAGGAGCTATCATGAATCACCTTATAAATTTATTCTTTCAACACTTCATCAAAATTTTCAGATTCATGATTTTCAAGCAAAACTTCATAGAGATAATCAAGTGCACTCAACTCACTACCAATTTGTTCATCATAATTTGGTCCTTTGAAAAGATTAGCAAGTGGATTAGGATCCATATCAATAGATTTTTTAGCAAGCGAATATGCAAGCAAATAGAAGGCACATGGCAACACAAGCAAATATAGCAAACAAGCAAACAAAAAGAGATTCGGCGAGAAAAAGGCAAACAAAAAAGAGGGCGAATAAAACGGCAAATTGGTGAAGTGGGGGAGAGGAAAACGAGAGGCAAATGGCAAATAATGTAATTGCAAGGAGATGAGATTTGTGATTAGGAACCTGGTAGATGATGATGGAGTCCCCTCGGCGCCTACGATAGGCACGTAGAAGAGACCGCTTCCTCCTCGGCAACGGCGCCAGAAATTCCTTTGACGTGGCTTGAGACTATGTCGGTATTTCTCCAAAGAGGAAGGGATGATGCAGCACAGCGACGGTAAGTATTTCCCTCAGTTATGAAACCAAGGTTATCGAACCAGTAGGAGGATCACCACCACCCAATAAGCAGCACCTGCACACAAACAACAAATACTTGCTACCCGACGCGAAAGAGAGGTTGTCAATCTCTCTACGGTAAAAAGATAGATTAGGTAGTGATAGATAGGAGAGATAGATCTCTCAAGAGCACAAAATAAAAATGGCAAATAAAATATGCAGCAATATGTTTTTGGGTTTTTGGTTTTATGGATCTGAAAACAAAGATTGCAAAAAGATAGATCAGAAAGAAATATGTTGGAAAAGTAGAGCCGAGGGCTGTAGGGTTCACTAGTGGCTTCTCTCATGAGTATAGCGCATGGTGGGTGAACAAATTACTGTTGGGCAATTGATAGAAAATTGAATAGTCATGACGATATCCAAGGCGATGATCATTATATAGGCATGACGTCCAAGATAGGTAGACCGACTCCTGCCTGAATCTACCTCTATTACTCCACACATCGACCGCTATCCAGCATGCATCTAGTGTATTAAGTTCATGGAAAAACGGAGTAATGCAATAAGAACGATGACATGATGTAGACAAGATCTATTCATGTAGGAATAGACCCCATCTTGTTATCCTTAATAGCAATGATACATGCATGTCTTGCTGCCCCTTCTGTCACTGGGAAAGAACACCGCAAGATCGAACCCATCACAAAGCACCTCTTCCCATGGCAAGAAAAATCGATCTGCTTGGCCTAACTAAACCAAAGATTCGAAGAAGAAATGAGGTTATAGGTAATCATGCATATAAGAGATCAAAGAAGACTCAAATAATATTCATGGATAGAAACTTATCATGAACTCAAAATTCATCGGATCCCAACAAACACACTGCAAAAGTTTACATCAAATAGATCTCCAAGAGAACATTGTATTGAGAATCATAAGAGAGAGAGAGAGGAAGCCATCTAGCTACTGCCTACGGACCCGTAGGTCTATGGTGGACTAGTCACGCATCATCGGAGAGGCACCTATGAGGAAGATGAACCCCTCCGTGATGGTGTTTAGATTGGATCTCGAGGTTCTTGAACTTGCGATAGCTGGAATTGTGTTTCGTTGACTCCCCTAGGTTTTTTGGAATATTTGGGAATTTATAGGCATCAGAGGCG
This sequence comes from Elymus sibiricus, assembly GCA_039707655.1. NCBI lineage: Eukaryota > Viridiplantae > Streptophyta > Magnoliopsida > Poales > Poaceae > Elymus > Elymus sibiricus. Next base: position 486,069,949 of record CM077665.1, read on the forward strand.
GTGGAGAGGGGCCACGAGGAGGGCACAACCCATCAGGGCACGTCAGGCCCCCCCTGGCGCGCCCCGGTGGGTTGTGGTCTCCTCGGCCCACTTCTCAAGTACTTCTTTTGCCCACCGGGTGTCTTCTGGTCCAGAAAAAATCTCCAAAAAGTTTAGTCGCCATTGGACTCCGTTTTCTATTGATTTTCTGCGAAGTAAAAAACAAGCAAAAACAGCACTGGCACTTTGGCACTATGTCAATAGGTTAGTCCCAAAAATGATATAAAGTTGTTATAAGATGATTGTAAAACATCCAAGAATGATAATATAACAGCATGGAACAAGGAAAAATTATATATACATTGGAGACATATCATTAGTATAGGCGACTTGTAATTTGCACCGGCTCATTTTTCTTGTTATCCTTGTAGTTGCTCTATAATCCACCATGTCTCCGAAGAACTCCAAAGTTTGTAGCTGGGCCAAGACCAAAGAATCCAAACTCATCATAAATAACCTCGTGGATCAAGGTTTCCTGCCGGCTCGAAAAGTCATAGAGTGGCGGGCTCCCAAAGAAGAGCCGTACCCATAGCCGTGGCAAGGAGAAGTTGTTGTCTTTACTGGTCATCTGCGTAGAGTTTCCGTCCCCCCGGCTCAAAGTTCTTCAGGGACCGTTTACACTTCTTAAAACTCAGGCCTCAAGACATTGGTCCAAATTCTATGACCGATATTTGTCAATTCCAGGTGCTATGCGAGGTATATCTTCAGGTTGAGCCGTCCGTGACCCTTTTTAGGGAATTCTTTTATCTCAACCGTCAAACTGAGGTGAAGAATGGTGCTGCATGTGAACTTGGTGGGGTTTCCATACAGAAGAGGAAAAACAACGCCTTTCCTGAATCAAAACTAGCGAGTCACCCAAAGGGATGGAACAAGACCTGGTTTTACTGCAAGAGTATTGCACCTGAGGCAGCAATGTGGAGTTTCCGGGTTGGCCAACAGATGAAGAGAGGGCTCCATTAGCGCCTCTTCATACAAAATTGAGAGCTCTGACCACACATGGCTTAACTGGGATTGATCTGATTCGTTGTTGGCTAAGGTGGCGGATCCAGCCTGTAAGTGTAAGAGGCGGCTTGATGTGAGACAACTCAGGCGCCTCATCTGATCCTCAGCGCTTCTCTCGTGAGAACCTGACCGATGATGCCCCTAACAAGGAAACGAAGAAGTTCTTTTCCGATTCGAAGGAGCAGTGCAGTGTTACCGGCTTGGGTCCATTTTATCTGCTCAACCCGCCACCTCCGGTACTGGTCATTTTTACTGTCTTTTATTACTATGACCCGCCGTTCCTTACTACATGCTTTTGCAGGAGAACTCTATTTTCTAGAAAGTTACACCTCAAGCCCCTGTTCCTTCATCGGGTAGAAAAGATAACCCGACCCCTGTATCATCTTCTGGAGAGGAATCCGAGGTAGAACTTGATTCTCTTGGCTGCCTATTTATTGAGCTTGCTGACGCGCCCTCTTATCAGGATGACTCCGAATCTAGCCAAGCCGGCGAAATTGAGGTAACTCCTACATCCTCCAGTTTAGAAACGTTTGTTCCCAGAGAAACAAGACGAGTCGTCCGGAAGGTTAAGTTGACACACTCAGATGCTCACTTGGCTCCTGATTTTCTTTTGTAGAAAGCACAATTCGCTGGCTCATCAAAACGCAAGACCCGGAGTGGTTCGGGCGACCTAGACCATGATTTGTCTGATGCACCGCCGGCTCACAAACCACGCTTCAACGTGCCTCATAGTCCAACCAATTCTCATACTAGAGCCGGTTGGTTGAACCAACCTCTTAGTCCTTCGAATTCACTTTATCAGGCCTCTCCTTCATCTTCGGACGGCTCAACTGCAACGCAACTTCCCTCTTTCAACGTCAACCGCGGGTAAGCCCCTGAACTTGCACTTGTTGACTTATGTTATTTTAAACCTTGAGCTATATTTTCCTTAGCATAATATTTGATATTTGCAATGGTAGGGCCAAGGCCACTTCGTCAAGGAGGGCTGGCGGGTCATCTTCTGGGTCTATTCACCAAAACATGTCAGACCCCCCCCCCCCCCCCCCCCCGCCAGTAAAAACAACAACAGGAGCTGACCCCTTTGCAGAGAAAGACACAGGCGTGAATCCTGAGGCGGCAATCGACGTTGGGACGCCTAGGCCGGATGAGCCGGTTTTTATGGATATACCACCTGAAACCCAGGACGCATCGGATGAGCCATCCACCCGGCAGCGAAGCCCGGTTCGTCCTTCCAGCCCGGCGACTCATTTGGATGATCCCAAGGCGCCAGCAGAAGCAAACCTTCCGGATGTTATCATTGTGAAGGAGGGTTTTCAAGTTCCCACTGCTTCCACTTCCTTGGCTAGATTGTGGCTAAGGATGAACCGGTTAACTTGGACAAAGGGAAAGCCAAACTGGAGATTCCAGAGTTGTCCGCACTTGGCTTTGAAGATTTACACCAGCAATACTTGACCCGCTGTATGAGAGCCGGGAAATTGAAATAAGCATGATAAATGCTATGAAAGAGAAGTATGAGGTAAACTTCTTGTTTTACCACTATCTTCATACTGTCATTAGCCTCCAAGGACCAGTTTATTGAGATAAGCTGGGTCATAAAATAACTGATCTGTAGTTGTAACCCCTGTCGTCGTTTTTTCATGGCAGATGCCATGGGTGGGCTTATCGAGAGTGGTTGGGGCCAAAGGACGCCGACGGGCTCCGGGAGCGGGGTTAGGCACAAGCAGTGGCGGACACACGATGTACCCAGGTTCGGGGCCCTCCGTGGGAGGTAACACCCCTAGTCCTGCTCGGTCTAGTTGAGACAATGGTGAAGTTACAATGGTGCTCCTGGAGCGGTGTCGCTAGAGGAGGAAGAAGGGGCTAGACTGCCTCTGCTGCCTCTCTACGTGAGTGTGGTGTGTGGAGAGAGAGAGTCATCCCTCTTGCATGGGGGAGGTCCGGGGGGTTTAATAGGCCGACCCCCCAGATTACAATATGAATAAGAGATCTCAGGGGGCCCCCAGCCGGCAGCCTCACTAGCCGGCCGTGGGGCCCTCGGCTAAGGGGTCCCGTCGTTGGTAGGGCCGCCGGCTGCAAGGTCCCGTCGGGAGCCGGCGAGGCCAGCACGGTGGGTCCCCGCGCCGGTCATGTCGCGGCACGGGTTCGTCCTTCGGGGCGTCATCTTGTGGCAGCCGGCCGAGGTCAGCGGTACGGCCGGCCGCACTGTAGCTTAGTCGGGCGAGGTAATGGAGTGGTTGGAGGCGTGCTGGCACTGTTGGGAGTCCTGTCGCAGTCGGCCAGAGTCAGAGGCACTGCCACCTTCACTGTGGCCGCACGGGCGCTGACCCCCGATGGGATGGGGGCCACAGTAGCCACGCGTACCCGACCGTGGCATCCAATGGGCGGCAGGCCGGGGCGGCAGAAGCCTCCGCCCCTAGCCGGCCGGCATAGCGTAGCCAGCAGGGCATAGCCGGCAGGGCATAGCCGGACTATAGGGGGGGACGGCTCGTCCTCCAGTCGCTTCAGAAAGTTGGAGTAGCGGGTCGCTTGAGGCTACCCCGGGGTTATCCCCCCGACAGTAGTCCCCGAAGCAGGGGAGGCCCGCCGACAAACCGTGGCGGTCCTCGCCAGCTTGAACATCGTTTTTATGCCGCATCATGCCTCGGAGGTCAGACGAGGCAGGCAAGCGGCGGCCGGCTCCGCAGCCGGCCGACGCTTCGCGCGCCGCCTCGAGCGCCTCGTTTGGCGGAGAAGCCGCGCCACGTGGAAAACGCAACGGGCTGTGCCCTGACAGGCCGCGCGGCGGACGAGACCGGGCCGTGGGCGGGGCCCGCCACGGCCGCGGCCTCGGAGGCGCACCTGGAGGCGCGCATCGCCGGGCCGAAGAACTCCCCGGCCCCGCGGGAGGGCGAGGTGGTCGTCTTCGCCGAGCATTTCCTCCGCGGGCTCGGGCTGCCGGCGAGTACCTTCTTCCGCCGATTCTTGACGCGGTTTGGCTTGCAGCCGCACCACCTCGCCCCCAATGCCGTCTTGCAATTGGCGGCATTTGTCACCCTCTGTGAGCGGTTCTTTGGGGTGGAGCCGAGGCTCGACCTCTGGTTCCGGCTCTTCTTCCTCAAGCGGCAGACGGTGGTGGAACCGGCGACGCAGCAGAAAATCATGACCGCCTGCGGGGGTGCCCTGATCCACATCCGCAAGGGAGCCGGCTTCGCGAAACTCCCGCTGCAGGAGTCGGTGAAGAACTGGCAGCGGGGGTTCTTCTACATGAAGAACGTGAAGCCGGAGGAGGACTACATCAACCTCCCCGACTTCGTCAACCAGCCGCCGGCTGCGATGCTGAACTGGCGGACGGCTCCGCCCCAGGCGCACGAGACGGCGGACCGGCTCTGCGAGCGCCTGCTGGTGATGACCGGGACGGAGGGGCTGAAGGCCACCGACCTGCTGGCCGCGATGGTGGCGTGTCGGGTGCAGCCGCTGTAGAGTCGGCCGCACCTGATCTGCTAGATGGGAGGGCGGCACGACCCCTGCCGGCTCTCCACCAAGGAGCTGAAGCCGATCCACGTGGCAAGGAGGGTGAATACCATCTCGCAGGCGAAGCTGAAGGAAGAGGGGTGGCAATGGGGGAATACCCCGTACATCCGGAGCCGTCCGGCGCCGCGGGTAAGCGACTAGCCGTTTCCCCTTCTCCTTCCTTTCTAGAGACGGCGTTCCCACTTTGGCCTGACATTGTGGCGCTTCGCTGGCTCGCAAGTTTTCCTGCAGTTGCAGAACTATGGGGAGCCGGCCGCCGACATGGTGGAGTCGGACCCCGAGGAGGTCGAGGACGTCGACGACGTGGAGCCGGCGGACTCCGACCGAGCCGGCGCATCAGAAGCCGGCGAGGCAGAAACGGGGACGGAGGAAGCCGACTCGACGGGTGAGTTCCCTCCCTCGACGCACCTACGGGATTGGACCGATGATGACGCTGAGTCGGAGGAGTCGCGGGCTGCAGAGGCTCCGGAGGAACCCGAGGCCCCGGAGGACGATGTCACGGCGCCGAGGAGGCGCCCGCGCCGAGCCGGCCACGAGTCCAGTCGGGGCGGCCCGGACGCGGGCGACAAGGGGAAGCGGCTGGCTGTTTCCAAGCCGGCGCCCAAACGAGCGGCCACCGCGTAGCCGGGCGGCATCCGTGGAGGCGGTGGGAAGAAACAGCGGGTATCCCAGGCGAGACCCACGAGGAGGGCGGTCCCCGTCATCGTCAGGTAAGCCCATCTCCCCCTCCTCCTTAGTTTTTTCCCTTTCTCCCCGGTTCCTTATCCCGCCATGATCAAGGAGGCGCGTGCCCTGGGGAGGACCCCAGGCGGCGAGGCCATGAGGACGGCGCCGCCGGACACCGCCGAGGAGAGGGAGCGTCAGGCGTGGCTCGACCTCGAGGCGGCCGAGCAGGAGCGGCGCATTGAGGAGCGCCGCCCCTGGGAGAAAGCGGCGGAGAAACTGCAGCCGCCGGGAGGGGCCGGCGGAGAGGCCGCTGGTGGAGCATGGGAGCCGTTCCCCCGCGGCCGGGAGAGGAGGTCGAAGGACCACCACGATCCCGAGCGGCGGGCGGAGGTGGACTCGAAGGCCGCGGAAGACGCGCGCGCTGCGGCGGGCGCGGACGCGGCCGGCGCTGGAGGGAGGGAGGAGATGGACCGCGACGCCGCCCAGCCGGGGGCGGGCGATGTGCCGCCGGGGGCAGAGGGGCCCCCGGAAGTCGAAATCCCGGCTCTGGATGTGCCGGCTCTGGATGTGCCGGCTCCGGATGTGCCGGCCCCGGAGGCGCCGGCTCCGGAGGTGCCCACACCGGAGGAGAGCTGGCCAGGAGCGGCCGGAGGCGGTGCGTCAGAGGGGACGATCGTCGCGACCGGGGGGATGACTGCCGCGAGTTCGTCATCGGGGCCACCCGGCATGACGGCGCCGGGAGGGGCCGGTCCCCTGGTGACCTCCGGCAAAGGGGGCCCTGCGGACGGGGGCCGGCCGCAGCAGAACTGGGCCGCAGCCGGCCGACCGGCCATTGGTGATCTGCCGAGCGCCCTTGGGGCGGTGGTGGCCGCCGTCGTCGAGGCGTTTGCTGCCGCGCGCGCCCAGACGTCGCAGGACACTCGAGCCGCCAACGACCGGTTATTGCATCTGGAGCAATCTGCCGCGGCAAGTTCTCTTCTTTCCTTCTTTTCTTGCTTTGGCGTTTTCTTTCTTTTCCAGTGGGGGCCCGGTAGCGCACCCACTGGGTGTAGCCCCCGAGGCTCGAGCCAGCTGGAGCGCAGGCGGGTCGAGCCTAACCCTGCTGTGTATCTTCGTCATTCGCAGGCAGTGCATGACCGACGGGTGGCCGCGTACAACACCCTGCTGGGCTTGTACCGGGAGGTCGAGGGCCGGCTGGCGACTCTGTCCGCGGACCTGCAAGGTATGGAACCTCGCGATCTTTCAGTGGGGGCGCGCAAGCGCACCCACTGGGTGTAGCCCCCGGGAATCAGGCCGGCTGCTCCGGAGGCGGGCTGAATCCCTTTCTTCGTTTGGTTTCTGACAGCGGCCTCCTCGTCCCGAGCAGCCACCCATGCCGAGACGGTCAGCCTCCGCCGCCAGGTGGTGCAGCTTGGGGAGCAGCGGAGTCTCCTGACCGCGGAGTGCGACCGGCTCCGCGGGGAGACGGAACTGGCGAAGGCGGAGAAGGAGGAGCGCGAGGCGGCCCACTGCAAAGAGCTGGCGGACCGCGAGGCGGCCCTTCGTCGGGAGGCAAAGGAACGGGAGAAAATCCTCCGCCAGGAGCTGGAGGCCAAGGACGCCACGCTGACCAAGGCGTCCGAGGATGCGCAGGCGGCCCGGGATGAGCACAAGCGCCAGCGCTAGGAGTGGTCGGCCAGGGAGGTGTAGCTGCAGGAGCAAGGGCACGAGGTGGATCGGATGCTGCGCGGTGAGTTTTAAACACCTCGCTCTTTCGGCGCGTTGCTTCTGGGTTTTCCGGTTTGCCTCTTTGCTCATCCCGCGTATTCTTCTTTTATCTTCTTAGGGCTTTTCCCCGGTACACAGGAGGCCGTGGAGGCCCACCGTGAGGGCCAGCGGGCGCAGGGGGAAGCCGTTGGGCAGCTTGCCCCCTGGACCTTGGACGAGGTGGGGATCGCCGCCGGGGCGCGGCTATCGGAGGTGGTTCGAGCTCTGAAGCGGCTCCAGGCGGCCGACACGGCGCTGGTTCGCACCCTTTGGCCCGGCGCGGTGGAGCCGGTCTCCATGAGCCGGCTGGCGAGGTGGCTGGAGTTCGGGACCGCGTGGGTGAACGCCTGGAGGGCCTCCGCAACACGCGCCGGTGCGGGCATGGCGCTTCGCATTGCGAGGTCATGGTACCCCGAGCTGGACCTGGGTCTGCTCACGGCCCAGCGTGCCGGCACCGACGCGGAGTTGGAGGCGGTGACCGACGCGCTGTCCATGAGGGCGAGCGACCTCGCGTCCTTCGCCGCGTGGGACGAGTACGTCCCAAAGCGCGGGGCGGACGGCGTGGTGATCCCGGAGGACCGGTACACGCTCGCCCTGGACGACCCGGAGGGGAGCGCCGCCGAGACGGACGAGGAAGAATCCGGCTTCGACGCCTATGCCGACTCCGAGCTGGCTCCGGACTTGGAGACGGGAGCCGACGTGGAGCGCACCGCGGACAAGGACGGGGCTTCTTCGTCGGCCGCCGCGGGCGGTGCCGGAGGAGATGACGGTGCTGGCGCCATCTAGAGCTTTTATCTTTCTGCATAGTTAGACTGCCATTCCACCCACTTGGGGTGTATATGTAATGAACTCGTGGCCGTGGGCCCTTTTAAGTTGTGTAAATCTTTTGGTTACTGGAATGTTGTCTTATACGTGCCGGCTCGGCCTTACTCTTTTTGCTCTTTTGGTTTCGTTTGCTCAAGACCTTGTCCCCCTTGGTTTTGGTCCCGCCAGCCGGACAGCCGGGAGCCGGTCTGTAGCTGGGACGGGGCGTCCGCCTCGAGGGAGCCGGTCGTGAGTTAGGAAACCGCGAGAGTTTTTCGGGTAAGGTGAGTGACAGCGGCTAAAAGGAAGTGATCCGGCTAGCCCTAGCCGGCAATCCCCTTTGCAATCGATTTTTCGTGTGAGCTAAGCTTTGCCGTCTCGAGGTCCCATCAGTCAGACAGCCGGGAGCCGGTCTGTAGCTGGGAGGGGAGGGAGGGCTCTTTTTAGTTCACATTACTTGACCGGCTTCGGGGGAGGAGGGCAGGACTAGCCGGCGAGCCCCTGGAACCGGGAGCCGGACCCAGGAGCCAGCGAGCGAAAGTCTTAGAAAGAGACGAAAAGGGGCATGTCCCAAGAGCAGGCTTGGGGCACCCGTTGCATTCATAAGCCCGAAAGGGAAGAATATATACATACACTGGTTCTTAGCAGTAAAATGGGCGGAGGAGCGCCGCGTTCCACGGGCGCTCAGTTTCCTCGCCGGAGGCGTCTCTCTTGCGCTTCTGGGCGTCTATTATATAGTACGCGTTGTTGTGCGGCGCCCTGCTGACGATGGACGGGCTCTCCCATGGGGAGGACAGCTTGTGCTGGCCGGCAGTTCGCTGGATCCGCCTGAGCACCAAGTCTCCTTCGCGGAAGGAGAGTGGCCGGATCCGCTTACTGTGGTAGTGCCGGAGCTTCTGTTGGTAGATGGCCGTCCGGCTCAGGGCCACCCTCCCGGGCCTCCTCGAGGAGGTCGACGCCGTCTTCTCTTTTTCCTTCACGTCTGTCTCCGTGTACAGGGTAACTCGAGGCGAATCAAACTCGATATCGGTGGGGATGATTGCCTCGGACCCGTACACGAGAAAGAACGGAGTGTAGCCGGTCGACCGGTTGGGTGTGGTCATGAGGCTCCAAAGGACAGCCGGCAGTTCTTCGACCCAGCAGCTGACCGACCGAACTAGTGGTGCCACGAGCCGGGGCTTGATGCCGGCCAGGAGCAGGCCGTTTGCCCTCTCAACCTGGCCGTTCGACTATGGGTGGGCGACGGACGCCAGATCGAGCCGGATGCCCTGTTTGGAGCAGAAACGCGCTAGCGCGCCCTTGGCGAAGTTCGTGCCGTTGTCGGTGATGATGCTGTGGGGGACGCCGTAGCGGACCGTGATGTCTTCGATGAACCGAACAGCCATGGGGCCGTCCAGCTTCTTGATTGGCCTGGCCTCGATCCACTTGGTGAATTTGTCGACGGCTACCAGCATATGTGTCATGCCGCCTCGTGCGGTCTTGAAGGGTCCTACCATGTCCAGCCCCCAGACGGCAAAAATCCACGAGAGGGGGATGGTTTGGAGGGCGGAAACCGGCAGGTGGCTCTGTGTGCTGAAGCGCTGGCAGCCTTCGCACTTGTCGACCAGCTACTTGGCCGCCTCCAAAGCAGTCGACCAGTAGAAGCCGTGGAGGAATGCCTTGGCCACTAGGGTCCTGGAGGCGGCGTGGTGACCGCACTCGCCCTGGTGGATGTCGAGAAGGATCTCTTGCCTTTTCTCCGGCTCAACGCAGCATTGGAAAACGCCGGTGGTGCTGCGATGAACCAGCTCGTGGTTGATGATGCTGTAGGCCGGGGCTTGGCGCTGGATTTGTCTTGCTGTGGCCTCATCAGAGGGGAGCTCGCCGTGTAGGAGGAACACCAGGATGGGCTGGGCCCATGAGGGGGCCGAGACGGGAGCCGGCTCGGGCTCAAGGGGGGCGTTGGCAGCGGCAGGAGCCCCCGGGTCTGAGGGACCAGTCCCCGGGTCCAGCTCGCTAGCCCCCGGGGCCGGCTCGCCATCCCCCGGGGCTGGAGCAGTGGAAGGGGCGTCGATTGCCATCATGACGGCCATGGGTTCGGAGCTGGCCACTGCGGGCGCGGCCGGCTCACTGGCCGGAACTGGTGCTGCCGGCTGGGCAGCCGGAGTTGGTGGAGCCGGCGGAAGGGTCGACGCCGATGGTGCCGGCTGGGCAGCCGGAGCTGTCGATGGGCCGGCTGCGTTAGCCGGCACGAAGATGGACTCCGATTCGGGGGAGGGCTTGATTGAAGGCTTGAGCAGCCGCTCGAGGGAGATGCCGGCTGGGATGGCCTGCCGGGTGGAGCCGATCTTCGCCAGCGTATTGGCCGCCTCATTGTCCGCACGGGGGACGTGATGGAACTCATAGCCCTCGAAGGAGCCGTTGAGCTGCTGGACGAGGAAACGATAGCTGGCCATGTTGGCGTCCCGGGCGTCCCACTCGCCAGAGACCTGCTGCACCACGAGGTCGGAGTGGCCGAAGCATATGATGCGCTGGACGCCAATCTCCTTGGCGAGCCGGAGGCCGTGGACAAGGGCCTCGTACTCGGCCACGTTGTTGGAGGCGGCGAAGTGGATCTGGAGCGCGTACTTGAGATGATCTCCCCTTGGGGACGACAGGACGATGACGGCGCCCAGGCCGGCTCGCATCTTCGAGCCGTCGAAGTGCATACGCCAATGTGTGGAGTCGGGTGGAGGCGGCACGAACTGGGTTTTGGCCCAGTCGACGAGGAAGTCGGCCATCGCTTGTGACTTGATGGCGGTGCACGGCTCGTACCGTATCTCGTAGTCGGCGAGGGCGATGGCCCACTTGGCGATCCGGCCGGTGGCGTCCCGGCCGCTCATGATTTCGCCCAGCGGCACTGTGCTCACCACGGTGATGACATGCTCCTGGAAGTACTGCTTGATCTTCTGGGCGGCGAAGTATATGCCGTAGCACATCTTCTGGTAATGGGGGTAGTTCTGCTTGGAAGCGGAGAGGACCTCGCTGAGGTAGTAGACGGGGCGCTGGGCTAGCAGGGCTTTGCCCTCCTCCGGCCGCTCCACCACCAGGACGACGCTGATGACGCATGTGGTCGCCGCGATGTAGGCGAGCAAAGGCTCCTTCTCAGCCGGCGCGGCCAGGATGGGCGCGCTGGTGAGGGCCCGCTTGAGGCCGCGGAACGCCTCGTCCGCCTCGTCGGACCAGTCGAACACGGCCGGCTTCTTTGAGGGGTCGCGGCCCGGCTCGACCAGAGCCGTCTTGCGCAGGAGCCCGTAGAGGGGCAAGTCCTTTTCGCCCAGCCGGCTGATGAACCGGCTGAGGGAGGCGAGGCAGCCGGTGAATTTCTGGACATCGCGGAGCCGGGTCGGCTTGGGCATGCGCTCGATTGCCCTGATCTTATCGGGGTTAGCTTCGATGCCGCGGGTGGACACGAAGAAGCCCAGGAGTTGGCCGGCTGGGACGCTGAAGACACACTTCTCCGGGTTGAGCTTGATCTTGTATTCGCGCAGATTGGCGAATGTCTCCTGGAGATCGTCGAGGAGGCTGGAATGCTTCTTGGACTTGACGACGATGTCGTCGACATAGACATGGACGTTCCTGCCTATCTGAGGCAGGAGACACTTCTGCATGCAGCGCTGGAAGGTGGCGCATGTGTTCTTCAGGCCGAAGGACATGGTGATGTAGCAGTAGGCCCCGAAAGGGGTGATGAAGGAGGTTTTCAGCCGGTCGGCCGGGTCCAGCTTGATCTGGTGGTAGCCGGAGTAGGCGTCCAGGAAGGACAACAGGTCACAGCCGGCCATGGAGTCGATGACTTGATCGATCCGCGGCAGGGCGAACGGGTCCTTGGGACACGCCTTGTTCAGGCTCGTGTAGTCGATACAGATGCGCCAAGTTTTGTTCTTCTTCAGCACCAGGACTGGGTTGGATTGCCAGTCCGGGTGGAATACCTCCTTGATGAAGCCGGCTACGAGTAGCCTAGCGATCTCTTCCCCTATAGTACGCCGCTTCTCCTCGGAGAAACGGCACAGGGGGTGCTTGACCGGCTTCGCATCCGGCCGTACGTGAAGCTTGTGCTCGGCGAACTTCCTCGGAACACCCGGCATGTCCTTTGGAGACCATGCAAAGATGTCCTGATTCTCACGGAGGAAGTCGACGAGCTCGCTTTCCTATTTGCTGTCGAGGCGGGAGACGATGGTGACGCATTGCTTGGGGTTGGCCGGGTCGAGTGGCACTTGCCTGGTGTCTTTGGACGGCTGGAACGAGGCTTCGCCGGTTGACTGGGACGGAGGAGCCGGCATTGCCGGCTAGCCAGAGGCGTGGGCCACGAGCCGGTCGAGCTGCCGCTTCTCCGCTACTATCTCCAGGGCTTCGGCCAGCCGGCTGTCGTCCCGCACGCACGCAATCGACATCTTGTAGTCGCCGGCTATGGTGATGATGCCCTTGGCACCCGGCATCTTGTGCTTGAGGTAGGCGTAATGGGGGATCGCCATGAACTTGGCGAGAGCCGGCCGGCCCAGCAGCGCGTGGTAGGGACTGTCGAGGTCCACCACCTCGAACCATACTGGCGCGCGGCGGAAGTGGCTGTGGCCGCCGAAGAGAACGTCGAGCTTGATCTTGCCGACGGGGGTGCAGGACTTTCCCGACACGATGCCGTGGAAAACGGTCCGGCTCGCTTGCAGGTCCTCCACCTTGAGCCCCAGCTTGAGCATTGTGTCGAGGTAGAGGATATTGATGCTGCTGCCCCCATCGATCAACACCCGCGAGAAGCAGCACGTGCGCCTCTCGGAGGCAATGGTGGGATCGAGGACGAGGGCGTAGCTGCCCGGGCTTGGCATCACGGCCGGGTGGTCCGCCCGGCTCCAGGTGACCGGCTTCTCGGACCAGTGCATGAACTGGGGAGTCACGGGCATGGTGGCATTCACCTCGCGGTGGAGCCGGCGTTGAGCGTGCTTGTCCGTCTCTACACTAGTGAAGACGACGTAGGAACCGTCTTGGACGGGGAATTGGTCGAGCAGCCGGCCGTCGTTCTGAGCCGAAGCCGGAGCGGGAGCCGGAGGCGGCGCCGGCGCACGAGGAGGCGGCGGGGGAGGAGTCGGAAGACCATTGCCCCGGGCCAGCCGCTGCGAGAAGATGCACTGCCGGAGCGTGTGCGTGGCCGGCTTGGCGCCGGAATAGTGTTTGCAGGGGAGGTCGAGCATCTACTCGAACGTGAGCTTGGGCTGCCAGGCAGCCTTGCCGGTGCGCTGACGCTAGCTGGAAGCCTGGGCAGCCGGCTGCTCTTCCTCGATTGAGCCAACCTGCCGGCTCCCGTAGCGGGGATCCGGCTGGTCGGCCTTGCGCTTGTTGTTCTACTACTGCCGGTTGTCGGCGGCCGCCCGCGGCGTGGCGGGCGGCGGAGCCGGTTTGGCTAGCGTGGCGACCTTCATCCGCATAGCGGAGTTGGCCATGACGTACTTGTTCGCCTTGGCCATCAGGTCCGCCAGGGTAGCCGGCTCGGAGCACAGGAGCTTGTGCTTGAGGTGGGTGCCATCTCGGCAACCCTCGATGAAGTATTGGATGACCTGCACCTCGTGCACCCCTTCGCAGGAGTTGCGGAGCTCGGTCCAGCACGTGAGGTATTCGCGGAGGGGCTCCTCCGGCCCCTGGACACACATGGCTAGCTCGCGGGGCCGGCCGGGCCGCTTGTAGGTGCTAGTGAAGTTGCGGACGAACGCTTCTTCGAAGTCCGTCCAGGCGTTGATGCTGTCGGCCGCCAGGCTGTTCAGCCAGGTGCGGGCCGAGCCGATCAGCATAAGGGGGGCGTAGCGGACGGCTACGCGCTTGTTCCCCCTGGCGATGCCGACTGCGGTGGTGTAGTCGATCAGCCAGTCCTCCGGCTTGGAAGCCCCGTTATACTTCGGGGTGTCGCGGGGAAGCGTGAAGCCGGGCAGAAACGGCTCGTTGCGGATCCGGGGGCCAAAGCACCCCGGGACAATCGAGCCCTCCTCCTCGAGGAGAGCCATCTGCGCCAGCCGGTCGAGGCGGAGCCGCGCGTCGTTCTCGCTGTCGGGGACCCGCGGCCCGAGCCGGGCCGCGAGTTCGGCGCGGATGGCAGGCGGGGCCGGGTCCTGTCGTGGAGGCGGAGTGTTTCCGCGGCTACGCCGGCTACCGCCAGCCGGCGCCTCGTCGCGGCGGTTGCTGCCAGCCGGGTTGTTGCTGCGCCGGGTATTCACAGCCGGCTGCTCGTTCCCGCGCAGATGGGAACGTCGAGCGTTGCTTCCCTCGGCCCGCCGGCCGGAGGGGCGGGGGGAACTAGAGTGATGAGCCGGCTGACAGTCAGCGGCCCCAGTGCCCGTACCCTCGGGACGGGGGAGCTCGGAGACGGCTCCGCCGGGGGCGAAACCGATTTGTTGCGCGTTGGCGGTGTCGATGAGGTCCTTGATGTGCCGCTCGCACGCGGCACGCTCCTCACCCACCAAGGTAGCCAGATCCTTGTAGGCTACCTTGGCGGCCCGCAGGTTGGCCGCGGGGGTGTCGTAGACGGGAAGGCGGCCGCCGAGGATTTCCGCGACCACGCGGCTGTGGTCATGCACAACCCCATGCCGGCTGGGCTCGGGGCCAACCGGGGAGAGACCATACGCGGAGGCGTACTCCCGCTGCGCGGCTTCCATCCGGCACCGCTCGAACGCGAGGGCGTTGGCGTCTTCGAATAGTAGGCGGCGGGCCGCCTCCAGCTCGGCTGTGGCAGTGGCCGGGTTCGCCGTCGGAGCGATGGGGGTGCTCAGGCCTCAGAGGGCAGCGGCGAGCGGGTCGGAGGGACCGGTGCGGGCGGCGGCTACGTCGGCCTCGGCCCGCACACGGCCCGAAGTGGTGGAGGAGGCGGTGACCATCACTCCCACGCAGACGCGGGAGCCATTGGCCTCGCCCGTGGTAAACGCACCCACGGACGCGGGGGGATCGGTGCAGTCGAGCACCTGGCTAGGGTACTCGTCGGCCGCCGGCTCGTCGGCGAGACTTAGCTTGCCAAAACACCCGGCGAGCGCGGCGACGTTGAGCGCGAGGTCGCGGCCGAGGCACTCGTCGGAGAGGCCGGCCGCGTCGCCCGCAGAGCCTGCCGGAGCAAGCCCCACGAGCATGCATTTCCGCCCGGACGCGGGGCGGCCGAGGGAGGCGGTGAAGGGTCCCGCCCGGTGCGTGATTCCGGCCGATGCTGCGTAGGTCCCCACGGTGGGCGCCAACTGTCGTCGTTTTGTCACGGCAGATGCCATGGGTAGGCTTATCGAGAGTGGTTGGGGCCGAAGGACGCCGACGGGCTCCGGGAGCGGGGTTAGGCACAAGCGGTGGCGGACACACGATGTACCCAGGTTCGGGGCCCTCCGTGGGAGGTAACACCCCTAGTCCTGCTCGGTCTAGTTGAGACAATGGTGAAGTTACAATGGTGCTCCTGGAGCAGTGTCGCTAGAGGAGGAAGAAGGGGCTAGACTGCCTCTGCTGCCTCTCTACGTGAGTGTGGTGTGTGGAGAGAGAGTCATCCCTCTTGCATGGGGGAAGTTCGGGGGGTTTTATAGGCCGAACCCCCGGATTACATTATGAATAAGAGATCTCAGGGGGGCCCCAGCCGGCAGGCTCACTAGCCGGCCGTGGGGCCCCCGGCTGAGGGGTCCCATCGTTGGTAGGGCCCGCCGGCTGCAAGGTCCCGTCGGGAGCTGGCGGGGCCAGCACGGTGGGTCCCCGTGCCGGTCATGTCGCGGCACGGGTTCGTCCTTCGGTGCATCGTCTTGTGGCAGCCGGCCGAGGTCAGCGGTACGGCCGGCCGCACTGTAGCTATGCCGGGGTAGGTAATGGAGTGGTTGGAGGCGTGCCGACACTGTTGGGAGTCCTGTCACGGTCGGCCAGAGTCAGAGGCACTGCCACCTCCACTGTGGCCGCACAGGCGCTGACCCCCGATGGGATGGGGGCCACTGTAGCCACGCGTACCCGACCGTGGCATCCAATGGGCGGCAGGCCGGGGCGGCAGAAGCCTCCGCCCCTTGCCGGCCGGCATAGCGTAGCCGGCAGGGCGCAGCCGGCAGGGCGCAGCCGACAGGGCGTAGCCGGACTGTAGGGGGGACGGCTCGTCCTCTAGTCGCTTCAGAAAGTTGGAGTAGCGGGTCGCTTGAGGCTACCCCGGGGTTATCCCCCCGACAGCCCCCAAGGGCCGGCTCATCTTCTTGAAATGAGTCGGGTCTTGTTAATACTTTTGAAGAATTCGACCTGTAGCCCCCAAGGGCTGGCTCATCTTCTTGAGATGAGTCGAGTCTTTGCTAATACTTGGAATTCGACCTGTAGCCCCCAAGGGCCGGCTCATTGATACGTCTCCAACATATCTATAATTTTTGCTTGTTCCATGCTATTATATTATCATTCTTGGATGTTTTACAATCATTTTACTACAAATTTATATTATTTTTGGGACTAACCTATTAACCTAGAGCCCAGTGCCAGTTCCTGTTTTTTCCGTGTTTTTGAGTTTTACAGAAAAGGAATATCAAACGGAGTCCAAACGGAATAAAAATTTACGGTGATTTTTTATGGACCAGAAGAGACCCACGGGGCATCGGAGTTGGGCCAGAAGAGCCACGAGGAGATCACAAGCCACAGGGGCGCCACCCCTTAGGGCGCGCCCCCCTGGCTTGTGACTCCCTCGTGGCCCCCCAGGACTTGTTTCCACCGCCATAAATTCCTATAAATAGAGAAACCTCCGAAAATAAACCTAGATCGGGTGTTCCGCCGCCGCAAGCCTCCAGAGCCACGAAAAACCAATCGGGAGCCTTTTCCGGCACCCTGCCGGAGGGGGAAACCATCACCGGAGGCCATCTTCATCATCCCGACGCTCTCCATGACGAGGAGGGAGTAGTTCACCCTCGGGGCTGAGGGTATGTACCAGTAGCTATGTGTTTGATCTCTCTGTCTCGTGTTCTTGAGATGGCACGATCTTCATGTACCGCGAGCTTTGTTAATATAGATGAATCATATGGAGTGTTTCCCCTCTCTATTTACTTGTGATGAATTGAGTTTTCACTTTGAAGTTTACTTATCGGATTGAGTCTTTAAGGATTTGAGAACACTTGATGTATGTCTTGCGATGGGATATCTGTGGTGACAATGGGATGTTCTATTGATCTACTTGATGTATGTTTTGGTGATCAACTTGCGGGTTCCGTGACCTTGGGAATCTATGCATAGGGGTTGGCCCATGTTCTTGTCTTGACTCTCCGGTAGAAACTTTGGGGCACTCTTTGAAGTTCTTTGTGTTGGATTGAATATGATGAATCTAAAATTATGTGATGCATATCGTATGATCAAGCCCATGGGTACTTGTGGTGACATTGGAGTATCTAGGTGACATTAGGGTTTTGGTTGATATGTATCTTAAGGTGTTATTTTAGTACGAACTCTAGGGCTGTTTGTGACACTTATAGGAATAGCTCATATGATTGATCGGAAAGGATAACTTTGAGGTGGTTTCGTACCCTACAATAAGTTCTTCGTTTGTTCTCTGCTATTTGTGACTTTGGAGTGAACTCTTTGTCGCGTGTGAGAGATTTACATATGATTCAACTATGTTAGTATTGTTGAGAGAACTTGCACTAGTGAAAGTATGAACCCTAGGCCTTTTTTTCAAGCATTGCAATACCGTTTTTGCTCACTTTTTTTACTTGCTACCTTGCTGTTTTTATATTTTCAGATTACAAAAACCCATATCTACCATCCATATTGCACTTGTATCACCATCTCTTCGCCGAACTAGTGCACCTATACAATCTACCATTGTATTGGGTGTGTTGGGGGACACAAGAGACTCTTTGTTATTTGATTGCAGGGTTGCTTGAGAGAGACCATCTTCATCCTACACCTCCCACGGATTGATAAACCTTAGGTCATCCACTTGAGGGAAATTTGCTATTGTCCTACAAAACTCTGCGCTTGGAGGCCCAACACGGGTCTACAAGAAGAAGGTTGCGTAGTAGACATCAATCATCTTCTTGACACGAGTCGGGTCTTTTCTAATACTTGGAATTCGACCTGTAGCCTCCAAGGGCCAGCTCATCTTCTTGATATGAGTCGGGTCTTTTCTAATACTTGGAATTTGACCTATAACCCCCAAGGGCCGGCTCATCTTCTTGAGATGAGTTGAGTCTTTCCATGCTAAGATTTTTAAGAAAAAACTAGCATGCATTAGCCCCCAAGTGTCAAGGATATTGCTTGCAATCTGCTTGGGACTTTGATAGGAAAAAGTAATTCATCATAAGGCAGTTTAAAGCTATTGTAGAAATACTTGCTGATACTGCTTGTATATCTGCCAGGAGTATGTTGAGGATGCTGAGTCAGTTGCTGTGAAACTGCAGAAACGACTCAAAGAAGAGAGAAAGCTGAAAGCTGATGCTGAATTCATGGCGGCTCGTTTTGAGGATTCTGCATGTCAGGCGAATGAACGCCTTGAACAAGCCGTAAAGCTGTTTGAAACGGAAAAGGCCACCCTTCTAAAACATGCAGAAAAAGCTAAAAAGAAGCTTGATCCATTCAAGGAGAAATATGCCACTTTTGTGAAACAGATCAACGAAATGTTGACGGCAATCTTCGGTATGTGTTATGCCTCTCTTTTGTAGTTTACCGACTTATGATTGTATGGCGGCTCATTGTTTCACTGTTGTTTGCAGGGCAGAAAAACCATAATCTTGTAGAGATGCCTATTGTGAAATTGAAAACCATTTTCACATATGTAGAGCAATTGTTCACCGGATCTGTTTACTCCATCATGGCGGTGAAGAATCTAAAATACCCGCCAAGTAGCATCAAGGACATGTTGAAACAGCTTTCCACCATTCCACAATGGGTGACCGAGATCCGGAGAGCGGCGGCTCGAGGAGGGGCAAACATGGCGCTTGCTCGAGCAAAGGCATATTTGCCTGAATTGGATGTGGAGCTTTTGAACGGCGGCTTTCCTGAGTTCAAACTCGATGGCTCCACATTCACTCATTCAGACTATGCAAAGTGCATTACAGAGACTCGGCCTTTGGCAACTCTGATAGCTGAAGAGATTGACCTCTCGAAATATCATCCTGCATATACCAATGATAATGAGCGCATTAACCCGCCCAAGGATGAGCCATCTGAGTTGGTACCCCCCCCCCCCGACGTAAGAGACCTTTTTCCCCTGATGTTGACGCATCATCTCTTGTTGAGGGAACATCAAATTTTGAATCATTGAACTCAAGTCGATGGCAACAGAAGGGCCAGCAGGTTAATGACGATGCTGAGCCGGTGGAAGCAGATCTTGAGGCGGCCGATGAGGAGAAGGCATGAAGGCATCTTCGAAGCTGAATGAGTCGCCAATATTGAGCTAGCCCCCAAGTAAAGTGGGAGAACTTGAGTATTTTGCGGCCTTGTTATAGGCCTGTAATAGATGTAGTCTTTAAAACTTCTTTGACATGCTTGATCGTGCCATCATGCATGTACACACTTTTATTGGTGTAGAACTCCAATCTTTCGAGTTGTTTTGCTGAGATAGGATTGATGCTGCTCTTGTGCTTATCTTTGAATATATCTGTTGTTGTTCTCAATGAGTCACTTGATTGAAAACAGAAAGAACAAGTCGAAAATAAGTCGGCAAAAGTTCTTGACTTTCGAGGCCCAGATCTGTTGAACCCTTGCATGATGATATTGGGAATAGGCAATTCTTAATCTGGTCATAATAGGACCGTGGTTTATTAACCAAGGCACTTATATATGAGCGGGACAATATTGTTCCTAAAAATGCATGATGTGACAATAAAGAATTTTACTTATATGAAGTACTAAAAATAGGCCAGCTCAATGAGACTCGGCAAAAAGAGACTAGCTTTCGAGGATCAAGTCTTGCTTCAATGAAGCGGGAATAATAACCCATGGTTTCTCCTAGCTTTCTATATGCCGGCTCTCACGTGACTCAAGCCAGTGTTTTAACCTTGAAGTTTAGGGTCCTAAAGAGGATTGACTTGCAAAAGTACAAGGGGTCACCTGATCGGAGTCGCATCAAGCATACATGTAGGTTTAACCATATATTGTGGCGTTTTTGCCAGGTCAAAAAGGGTGAGAAAGCTAAACTTGATGAGTTGGAAGCCCCAAGTGACCTATGTTGCAAACAATAAAGACTCTTGCTCAATTTATGGCTGAAACGACAGAGACCCCGAGTTTCGACGGTGCCGACTTTATTATATTTGAACATAAATAAGTATATACAGAATTTTGCAGGGGGGCGGGATTACATAAAGGGAGCCGGTGGCTCTTTTAAGTATAATAAGGCCGCAGGTGAGCGATGTTCCAGGGCCGGGTTGTCTCCTCCTCAGAAGTGTATGATCCTTCCCGTAAGTCCACCAGATAATATGACCCATTGTTAAGGTTTCTGCTGATGACAAAAGGACCCTCCCAAGGTGGAGAAAGTTTATGCATTCCTGTCTGATCTTGAATCAGACGTAGCACCAAGTCGCCTTCTTGAAAAGTACGGCTTCGGACTCTACGACTGTGATAGCCGCGTAGGTCTTGCTGATAAATGGCAGATCTGGATGCTGCTATGTCACGCTCTTCTTCCAAGGCGTCCAGGGAGTCTTGACGTGCTAGCTCATTGTCTGCCTCAACATAAGCAGCAACCCGAGGCGAGTCATGGCGAATATCACTTGGTAGATCTGCCTCGGCTCCATACACCAAGAAGAAAGGTGTGTATCTAGTGGTTCTATTTGGAGTTGTGCGAATACTCCAAAGTACTACGGGGAGTTCTTCAACCCAACAGCCCGGAGTACGCTCAAGTGGTACCATAAGCCAGGGTTTGATCCCTCTGAGGATCTCTTGATTAGCTCGTTCGGCTTGTCCATCGGACTGCGAGTGTGCAACTGCTGCCAGGTCAAGCCGGATGTGTTCTTGTTGACAAAACTCTTCCATGGCTCCCTTGGATAAATTGGTACCATTATCAGTGATAATGTTGTGAGGGTAGCCAAAACAGAAAATCAATTTTTTCAAGAACTTGACCGCAGTCTCTTCCTCGCAACTACTAACTGGCTCTGCTTCAACCCACTTGGTGAACTTATCAACCGCCACCAAGAGGTGGGTCTTCTTGTCAGAAGACTGCTTGAACGGGCAAACCATGTCGAACCCTCAAACCATGAAAGGCCAAGTAATTGGGATCATACGCAATTCCTGAGCCGGGACATGGGCCTACCGACCAAACTTTTGACATCCATCGCACTTGTGCACAATCTCTTCTGCATCCGCGTGAGCCGTCAGCCAGTAGAACCCATGTCGAAAAGCTTTTGCCACCAAGGACCATGAGCCGGCATGATGCTCACAATCACTAGCATGAATTTCATTAAGAATTTCCTGGCCTTCCTCAGGGGAAACATAACTTTGAAACACGCCAGTGCTGCTTCGCCGATGTAACTCGCCATTAACGATAGTCATTGATTTGGACCGCCGAATTATCTGTCGAGCTATGCTTTCCTCAACTGGGAGCTCGCCTCGAGTTAGATAAGCAAGATATGGAATAGTCCAGTCCGGAGTAGCATGGAGAGCCGCCACCAATTGTGTCTCCGGGTCAGGGATAGCTATGTCCTCCTCAGATGGCAGCTTGACCGAAGGATTATGAAGGACGTCTAAGAAAACATTGGGGGGAACCGGATTCCTCTATGAGCCGAGTCGTGACAGGGCGTCGGCCGCTTCGTTGAGCCGACGATCTATATGATCGACCTGATAGCCTTGAAAATGACTCGCCACATCAGAGACCGCTGATATGTCTTCAACGTATCTATAATTTTTGCTTGTTCCATGCTATTATATTATCATTCTTGGATGTTTTACAATCATTTTTAACAGCTTTATATCATTTCTTGGGACTAACCTATTGACATAGTGCCAAAGTGCCAGTCGCAGAATATCAGTACCAAACGGAGTCCAATCACGACGAAACTTTTTGGAGATTTTTTCTGGACTAGAAGACACCCAGTGGGCCAAAGAAGAGCCAGGAAGGTGGGTTGTGGAGAGCACAACCCACCAGGGCGCGCCAGGGGGCCCCCAGCGCGCCCTGATGGGTTGTGCCCTCCATAGGGCCCTCCGCACCGCCTCTGATGCCTATAAATTTCCAAATATTCCAAAAACCCTAGGGGAGGTGACGAAACATAATTCCAGCCGCCGCAAGTTCCAGAACCTCGAGATCCAATCTAAACACCATCACGGAGGGGTTCATCATCTTCATAGGTGCCTCTCCGATGATGCGTGAGTAGTCCACCATAGACCTACGGGTCTGTAGGCAGTAGCTAGATGGCTTTCTGTCTCTCTCTTATGATTCTCAATACAATGGTCTCTTGGAGATCTATTTGATGTAAACTTTTGCGGTGTGTTTGTTGGAATCCGATGAATTTTGAGTTCATGATCAGTTTCTATCCATGAATATTATTTGAGTCTTCTTTGATCTCTTATATGCATGATTACTTATAGCCTCATTTTTCTTCTTCGAATCTTTGGTTAATTAGGCCGACTAGATCGATTTTTCTTGCCATGGGAAGAGGTGCTTTGTGATGGGTTCGATCTTGCGGTGTCCTTTCCCAATGACAGAAGGGGCAGCAAGGCACGCATGTATCGTTGCCATTAAGGATAACAACATGGGGTCTATTCCTACATGAATAGATCTTGTCTACATCATGTCATCGTTCTTATTGCATTACTCCGTTTTTCCATGAACTTAATACACTAGATGCATGCTGGATAGCGGTCCATGTGTGGAGTAATAGAGGTAGATGCAGGAAGGAGTCGGTCTACCTATCTTGGACGTGATGCCTATATAATGATCATCGCCTTGGATATCGCCATGACTATTCGATTTTCTATAAATTGCCCAACAGTAATTTGTTCACCCACCGTGTGCTATACTCATGAGAGAAGCCACTAGTGAGTCATACGGCCCCCGGGTCTACTTTTCCAACATATTGCTTTCCGATCTATCTTTTTGCATCTTTGTTTTCGGATCTACAAAACCAAAAACCCAAAAATATATTGCTGCATATTTTATTTGCCTTTTGTATTTTGTGTTCTTGAGAGATCTATCTCTCCTATCTATCACTACATAATCTATCTATTTACCGTCGAGAGATTGACAACCTCTCTTTCGCGTCGGGTTGCAAGTATTTGTTGTTTGTGTGCACGTGCTGCTTATTGGGTGGTGGTGATCCTCCTACTGGTTCGATAACCTTGGTTTCATAACTGAGGGAAATACTTACCGTCGCTGTGTTGCATCATCCCTTCCTCTTTGGGGAAATACCGATGCTGTCTCAAGCCACGTCAACCGCCCGCCGGTAAGCCGCCATTAGGGGGTCCTTAGAGTCCCAAGTCCCTGAAACTTGTTGAGCCACCAAATCTGAGTCGCCCAAACACCTGACCCTGCTCAGATTCATCTCTTTAGCTATTCTGAGCCCGTGTAAGAGGGCCTCGTATTCAGCTGCATTATTAGTACAAGGGAACATGAGCCGTAGAACATAACAAAATTTATCACCTCGTGGAGAAGACAATATAACTCCAGTAGGTGTTATCTGGCCTATCTTCTGGAATCTGCAACTCTGTCCAGTCGTTGATGAAATCTACCAGTGCTTGGGACTTGATGGCAGTTTGGGGCACATACTTTAGATGGTTGATACGTTCATTTTGCATCATGATTTCCTACTATTTTTACTTTGTTTTTTTGAATAATAATGCTTTGGGGAGTGATTCTAATGCCTTTTCTCTCATAATATGCAAGGTTTACACAAAGAGGGAGAATACCGGCAGCTGGAATTCTGGACCCAAGAAAAGCTAGTCAGAGATACCTATTCTGCACAACTCCAATGAAGCGGAAATTTTACGGAGATTATTTTTGCATTTAATAAAAAATACTGGAGCTGAAAACTACCGGAGGGGGCCTCTCCCAGGTGGGCACAACCCACTAGAGCGCGCCAGGCCCCCCTAGGCGCGCCCTGATGGGTTGTGGTCACCCAGGCCCACCTCCAGTGCCAATCTTCTAATATAAGGTCACTCTTGACCTAGAAAAAATCAGAGGAGGACTTTCGGGACGAGGCGCCGCCGCCTCGAGGAGGAACTTGGGCAGGAGCACTTTTGCCCTCCGGCGGAGCGATTCCACCGGGGGAACTTCCCTCCCGGAGGGGGAAATCGAAGCTATCGTCATCACCAACACCCCTCTGATCTTTGGGAGGCCAATCTTCATCAACATCTTCAACAACACCATCTCCTCGCAAACCCTAGTTCATCTCTTGTGTTCAATCTTTGTACCGGAACCTTAGATTGGTACCTGTGCGTGACTAGTAGTGTTGATTACCTTGCGTAGTTGATTACTATATGGTTTATTTGGTGGAAGATAATATGTTCAGATCCATTATGCTATTCAATACTCCTCTGATCTTGAGCATGAGTATTATTTGTGAGTAGTTACCTTTGTTCTTGAGGTCATGGGAGAAGTCATGTTGCGAGTAATCATGTGAATTTGATATGTGTTCGATAATTTGATGATATGTATGTTGTGATTCCCTTAGTGGTGTCATGTGAACGTCGACTACATGACACTTCACCATTCATGGGCCTAAGGGAATGCATTGTGGATTAGTTATTAGATGATGGGTTGCTAGAGTGACAGAAGCTTAAACCCAAGTTTATGCGCTACTTCGTAAGGGGCTGATTTGGATCCACATGTTTAATGCTATGGTTAGACTTTGTCTTAAGACTTTTCTCGTAGTTGCGGATGCTTGCGAGGGGGTTAATCATAAGTAGGTTGTTAGTTCAAGTAAGAACAGCACCTTAGCACCAGTCCACCCACATATCAAATTATCAAAGTAGCGAACACAAATCAAACCAACATGATAAAAGTGACTAGACGAAATTCCCGTGTACCCTCAAGAACACTTTGCCTATTACTAGTGATTGTTCTGGCATGTCCTTTGCCTCAAAAGGATTGGACTACCTTGCTGCACCTTGTTTACCATTACCGTTACTTGCTCGTTACCAATTACCTTGCTATCAAACTATCTGTTACCTACAATTTCAGTGCTTGCAGAAATTACCTTACTGAAAACCGCTTGTCATTTCCTTCTGCTCCTCGTTGGGTTCGACACTATTACTTATTGAAAGGACTATGATTGATCCCCTATACTTGTGGGTCATCAATACTCTTTTCTGGTGCCGTTTCCGGGTAGTGAAGCGCTCTTGGTAAGTTGAAATCGGTAAGGAAAAACTTATACTACGTATTGAAATTTATTGCTACTTGCTACTATGGAGAACAATCCTTTGAGGGGTTTGTTCAGGGTATCTTCACCTCGATTGGAACCATAATTAGTTACCCCTCAACCTACAGCACCTACTGAAAATGTTACTTATGAAATTCCTTTGAGTATGCTAGAACAACTGCTTGCTAAACCTTATGCAAGAGATGGAACTGAACATCTTGATATGCATCTTTTATATGTGAATGAAATTTGTGGATTATTTAAGCTTGCAGGTTTACCCGGAGATGAAGTTAAGAAGAAGGTTTTCCCTTTATCTTTGGAGGGAAAAGCATTGACATGGTATAGGCTATGTGATGATCTTGGATCGTGGAACTAGAATCGGTTGCAATTGGAATTCCATCAAAAGTTTTATCCTATGCATCTAGTTCATCGTGATCGGAATTATATATATAATTTTTGGCCTCGTGAAGGAGAAAGTATCGCTCTAGCTTGGGGGAGTCTTAATTCAATTTTATATTCATGCCCCAATCATGACATTCTGAGGGAAGTTATCATTCAAAAAATTTATGCTCGGCTTTCTCATAATGATCAATCCATGCTCGATACTTCTTGTGCTGGTTCTTATATGATGAAGACTATTGAATTCAAGTGGAATCTCTTAGAAAGAATTAAATGCAACTCTGAAGATTGGGAACTCGACGAAGGTCATGAGTCAGGTATAAAGCTTGAATTTGATTGTGTTAAATCTTTTATGAATACCGATACTTTTCACAAGTTTAGCACTAAATATGGACTTGACTCTGAGATAGTAGCCTCTTTCTGTGAAGCATTTGCTACTCTTGTTGATCTCCCTAAGGAGAAGTGGTTTAAATATCATCCCCCTATTAAGGAAGAAATTAAAGAACCGGTCATAGTTAAAGAAGAAACCATCTTTTACAATGTTGATCCAGTTGTGCCTACTGCTTATATTGAAAAACCACCTTTTCCTGTTAGGATAAAGGAACATGCTAAGGTATCAACTATGGTTCGTAAGAGTAATATAAGAGCATCTAAACCCCCTGAGCAAATTAAAGTAGAACCTAGTGTTGCTTATGGTTAAAGATCTCTTGGTAGAAAATATTGATGGGCATGTTATCTACTTTTGTGATGAGGCTGCTAGAATTGCTAAACCCGATGAAAAAGATAAGCATAGACCCATAGAAGGCATGCCCGTTGTCGCAGTTAAAATAGGAGATCATTGCTACCATGGTTTATGTGATTTCGGTGCTAGTGTGAGTGCTATCCCTTTTACCTTATACCAAGAAATTATGGATGAAATAGCACGTGCTGAAATGGAAGAGATTGATGTCACTATTAAACATGCTAATAGAGACACTATCACACCACTTGGGATGGATAGAGATGTTGAAGTCTTGTGTGGGAAAGTAAAATACCCTACTGATTTTCTAGTCCTTGGTTCCCCACAAGACGACTTTTGTCACATTATATTTGGTAGACCTTTCTTGAGCACCATCAATGCTAAGATAGATTGTGAAAAACAAACTGTCAGTGTAAGTTTTGGTAATGTGTCTCATGAGTTTAATATTTCCAAGTTTAGTAGACAACCCCGTGATAAAGCGTTATCTAGTAAGGATGAAATAATTGGTCTTGCTTCTATTGATGTGCCTCCTACTGATCCATTAGAGCAATATTTGCTCAACCATGAAAATGATATGCATTTGCGCGAAAGAAACGAAATAGATCAAATTTTGTTCGAACAACAACCTCTCTTGAAACACAATTTGCCTATTGAAACTCTTGGAGGTCCTCCTCCACCTAAAGGTGATCCTGTGTTTGAATTGAAACAATTGCCTGACACTTTGAAGTATGCTTATCTTGATGAGAAAAAGATATATCCTGTTATTATTAGTGCTAACCTTTCAGAACATGAAGAAGAAAGATTATTGAAAGTTCTAAGGAAGCACCGGGCTGCTATTGGATATACTCTTGATGATCTTAAGGGCATTAGTCCCACTCTATGTCAGCACAAGATCAATATGGAACCTGATGCTAAACCCGTTGTTGATCACCAACGGCGATTGAGTCCTAAGATGAAAGAAGTGGTAAGAACTGAAATATTAAAGCTTCTGTAAGCAGGTATAATCTATTGCATAGCTGATAGTAGATGGGTAAGTGCCGTTCATTGTGTCCCTAAGAAAGGAGGTATTACCATTGTTCCTAATGATAAGAATGAACTCATTCCACAAAGAATTGTCACTGGCTATAGAATGGTAATTGATTTTAGAAAATTAAATAAAGCTACTAGGAAAGATCATTACCCTCTACCGTTCATTGATCAAATGCTAGAGAGACTATCTAAGCACACACACTTTTGTTTCCTAGATGGATATTCCGGTTTCTCTCAAATACCTGTGTCACAATCCGATCAAGAGAAAACTACCTTTACTTGCCCTTTTGGAACCTATGCTTATAGACGTATGCCTTTTGGTTTATGCAATGCACCTGCTACCTTTCAAAGATGTATGACTGCTATATTCTCTGATTTTTGTGAAAAGATTGTGGAGGTTTTCATGGATGATTTTTACGTTTACGGAACTTCTTTTGATGATTGCTTAAGCAACCTTGATCGAGTTTTGCAGAGATGTGAACAAACTAATCTCGTCTTGAATTGGGAGAAGTGACACTTTATGGTTAAGGAAGGCATTGTCTTGGGGCATAAAATATCTGAACGAGGTATTGAGGTGGATAAAGCTAAAGTTGATGGAATTGAGAAAATGCCATGTCCTAAAGATATTAAAGGTATTCGAAGTTTCCTTGGTCATGCTGGTTTTTATAGGAGGTTCATTAAAGACTTCTCTAAAATTTCTAGGCTTCTTACTAATCTTTTGCAAAAGGATATTCCTTTTGTTTTTGATGATGATTGTGTGGAAGCCTTTGAAACACTCAAGAAAGCCTTAACCTCTGCACCTATCGTACAACCACCTGATTGGAACTTGCCTTTTGAAATTATGTGTGATGCTGTTGGTGTTGTCCTAGGACAAAGAGTTGATAAGAAATTGAATGTTATCCATTATGCTAGTAAAACTCTAGACAGTGCCCAACGAAACTATGCTACTACTGAAAAAGAATTTTTAGCAGTTGTGTTGGCTTGTGATAAATTTAGATCCTATATTGTTGACTCCAAAGTTATTGTTCATACCGATCATGCTGCTATAAAATACCTTATGGAAAATAAAGATGCTAAACCTAGACTCATTAGGTAGGTTCTTTTGCTTCAAGAATTTGACTTACACATCATTGATAGGAAAGGAGCTGAGAACCCCGTAGCTGATAACTTGTCTAGATTAGAAAATATTCTTGATGACCCACTACCTATTGATGATAGTTTCCCTGACGAACAGCTAGCTGCAATAACTGTCTCACAAAACACACCTTGGTATGTTGATTATGCTAATTATATTGTCGCTAAATATATACCACCTAGCTTTACCTATCAACAAAAGAGAAAAAAATTCTATGACTTGAGACATTACTTTTGGGATGACCCACACCTTTATAAAGAAGGAGTAGATGGTATTATTAGACGTTGTGTACCTGAGCATGAACAGGAACAAATCCTACAGAAATGTCATACCGAAGCTTATGGAGGGCATCATGGGGGAGATAGAACTTCTCATAAGGTATTGCAACTGGTTTTTATTGGCCTACTCTCTTCAAGGATGCCCGTAAGTTTGTCTTGTCTTGTGATGAATGTCAAAGAATTGGTAATGTCGGTAAGCGTCAAGAAATGCCTATGAATTATTCACTTGTTGTCGAACCATTTGACGTTTGGGGTTTTGATTATATGGGGCCTTTTCTTCCTCTAATGGGTACACTCATATTTTGGTTGCGGTTGATTATGTCACTAAGTGGGTAGAAGCTATTCCAACTAATAGTGTCGATCACCACACCTCCATTAAAATGCTTAAAGAGGTTATCTTCCCGAGGTTTGGAGTCCCTAGATATTTAATGACCGATGGTGGTTCACACTTTATTCATGGTGCTTTCCGTAAGATGCTTGCTAAATATGATGTTAACCATAGAATTACATCACCCTGTCATCCTCAATCTAGTGGTCAAGTTGAACTTAGTAATAGAGGAATAAAATTAATATTACAAAAAACTGTCAATAGGTCTCGTAAGAATTGGTCTAAGAAATTAGATGATGCACTTTGGGCCTATAGAACAGCTTATAAAAATCCTATGGGTATGTCTCCATATAAAATGGTGTATGGGGAAGCTTGTCATTTGCCTTTAGAACTAGAACACAAAGCTTTTTGGGAAATTAAAGAACTCAACTATGATTTCAAACTTGCGAGTGAGAAGATGTTATTCGATATTAGCTCATAGATGAATGGAGAACCCAAGCCTATGAAAATGCCTAACTATTCAAAGAAAAAGTAAAAAGATGGCACGGCAAAATAATCCAAAAACGGGAATTCAAAATAGGAGATTATGTTCTTTTGTTCAACTCTCGTTCAAGAGTTTTTGCAGGAAAGCTTCTCTCAAAATGGGAAGGATCATATATTATTGAAGAGGTTTATCGTTCTGGAGCTATCAAGATTAATAACGCCAAAGGTACTAACCCGAAGGTGGTCAATGGACAAAGAATTAAGCATTATATCTCAGGTATGCCTATTAACGTTGAAAGTAATGTTATCCAAACCATGACGCCGGAGGAACACATAAAAGAAACCTTCCGGAACACTCGAGAATATTTAAAAATAGGAGGTATGTGATACGGTAAGTAAACGGACTTCGAAAAATCCGCAATTTTTTTTTGTCAGTTTTGGAATATTTTAGAATTTCGTAAATAAAAAAATAAACCGGAAGGTGATCGAGGTGAGCACGATACACCAGGGCGCGCCAGGCACCCCTGGGCGCGCCATGGTGGTTTGTGCCCACCTCGGATGCCTTCCCGACTCCGTTTTCCTTTCAAATACTTCTTTCCCAAGAATAAAAATTCTCTATATATACTCCCGACTGTTTTGACGACCGCATCGTAGAAAAATCCTCTGTTCTTGTTTCTTGCTGTTTTCCTACCAGATCTGTCAAGTCAGGCATCATGTCTTCTCCCTCTTCTAACAACGTGGAAGAAGATGCCTGGCTAATGAAGATAGAGTTGAAGAGGGAGGAGCTGGAAGAAGCCAACAAGGAGGATAAGGACAACGAGGGTAAGGTGGATTATCTCCCTGAAGGAGATCAATTCATGCCAGCAAAGGAGGGACAGGAAGAAGATATCCTTCAACCGTATTACAGTCATCTCACCCCTATTGAAATCAAAGCCTTTAGAGCTTTCGAAGCGGTTCGTGTTCAGAATAAATTTCTCCTCCGCGAAAATATCTTGCTGCAAGAACACATCAATAACCTTAGGAGGGTCATCCGCAAGTTGGAGCATTTTTTGAAGCTAAAGTGTGACATCATATCACCACCACCTTCGTCAACACCTCCACCTTCTTCATCACCACCTCCAAAGGAGACTTGAGCACACGGGTATGGGCACCCCCCTTGGCTTGAGCCAAGTTTGGGGGAGGTGCCCCGGCATCGTATCATCAAAACTTTTATTCACCTTTACCTATTTCAGTTCGATCTTTAGTTTCCCTTTGCTTTAGTTGAATTAAAGTTTAGCATGATCTATTTTCGTGTGTTAGTTCCGTGGTCTATCTATCCATGTAATCGAGTGAAAGTTATATAATAAAGTTTAGTTTGAGTTTTTGTCTCTCTACTCTCTTGTTGCAATCAAATAAAGGAAAAGAAACAAATGAAAGAATCATATGCTAATCTTATGGTGAGTAATGACATCACATAAGGAAAAGTATAAGTAGTAAAATTTATTGGAGATTGACAAACATAGCATTGGTCAATGATGCAATTCATGAAAGAATTAATTAGGGAAGAGAAGATTCACATGCAAATACACTATCTTGGACATCTTTTATGATTGTGAGCCCCCATCAAATATTATATGTCAAAATTGTTGACGTTGGACAAGGAAGACAACGTAATGATTTATGTTTGTTCATATCAACATGGAAGTTATATTTTCATAGATCCTTTAACATGTGGTGCTTGCTTAATATCTTTTTTAGCCAAAATTCCGCACTAAGTAGAGATACTACTTGTGCATCCAAAAACCTAAACCCAACTCTTTCCTTGAGTGTCCACCATACCTACCTATGGATCGAGAAAGATCCTTCAAGTAAGTTGTCATCGGTGCAACAAGGCAATAAAAATTGCTTCTAAAAGTGTTTTGATCAATTAGTGTAAGAGAAAATTGAGCGTTATGTGAACTTATGATGGCAAAGTAATAAAAGCGACGGACTGCATAATAAAGGTTGCTATCATAGGGGGCAATATAGCGTGGTGCTCTTTTACATCAAGGGATTGGGCATACAAACCAATAAGCGCATGACAACCTCTGCTTCCCTCTTCGAAGGGCCTATCTTTTACTTTTATGCACTTACTTTTTTGCACTTACTTTTATGCAAGAGTCAAAGTATTCTTCCCTATTCCTTTTTACTTTTTCTTTTGCGAGCATCATGTCGTGAGGAAAGATCTAGGAACATATATATAGTTGGATATGGGTAGGCATGAGTTATTATTGTTGACATCACCCTTGAGGTGAGTGAGTTGGGAGGCAAAACTATAAGCCCCTATCTTCCTACATGTCCGGTTGAAACTTTTTGTTCATGGGTATGCCGTGAGCGTTAGCAATCATAGAAGACTAAATAATGGTTGAGTATGTGGAGTTGTCAAAAGGCTCCGACATGAGACCCTTCCTGAAAATATGATGAATTGTAGTTGCAAAGTTGACTGAGAACATAGTTTGTTGGTTCCCAATAAGGTTTATGCTTCATACTTCTATGTTGTGATGAATTGTTACTTGTTCATGAGAAGCTTTATGATAAAAATGTATTGAAATAAGTTCTTATCTTAGAGTTTGTTGCTGTTATGTTAATAAGCATGATGCTTCTATGTCCATATTTTGTTTTTATTGACACCTTTCTCTCAAACCATGTGGACATGCTTTTCAATATCGGCTTTCGCTTGAGGACAAGCGAGGTCTACGCTTGCGGGAGTTGATACGTCCATTTTGCATCATGATTTCCTACTGTTATTTACTTTGTTTTGTTGAATAATAATTCTTTGGGGAGTGATTCTAATGCCTTTTCTCTCATAATATGCAAGGTTTAGACAAAGAGGGAGAATACCGGCAGCTGGAATTCTGGACCCATGAAAAGCACGTCAGAGATACCTATTCTGCACAACTCCAATGAAGCTGAAATTTTACGGAGATTATTTTTGCATTTAATAAAAAATACTGGAGCTGAAAACTACCGGATGGGGCCTCCCAGGTGGGCACAACCCACCAGGGCGTGCCAGGTCCCCCTGGGCGCGCCCTGATGGGTTGTGGTCACCCAGGCCGACCTCCGGTGCCCATCTTCTGGTATAAGGTCACTCTTGACCTAGAAAAAAACAGAGGAGGACTTTCGGGATGAAGCGCCGCTGCCTCGAGGCGGAACTTGGGCAGGAGCACTTTTGCCCTCCGGCGGAGCGATTCCGCCGGGGGAACTTCCCTCCCGGAGGGTGAAATCGAAGCTATCGTCATCACCAACACCGCTCTCATATTTGGGAGGCCAATCTTCATCAACATCTTCAACAGTACCATCTCCTCTCAAACCCTAGTTCATCTCTTGTGTTCAATCTTTGTACCGGAACCTCAGATTGGTACCTGTGGGTGACTAGTAGTGTTGATTACCTTGCATAGTTGATTACTATTTATTTGGTGGAAGATTATATGTTCAGATCCATTATGCTATTCAATACTCCTCTGATCTTGAGCATGATTATTATTTGTGATTAGTTACCTTTGTTCTTGAGGTCACGGGAGAAGTCATGTTACGAGTAATCATGTGAATTTGATATGTGTTCGATAATTTGATGATATGTATGTTGTGATTCCCTTAGTGGTGTCATGTGAACGTCGACTACATGACACTTCACCATTCATGGGCCTAAGGGAATGCATTGTGCAGTAGTTATTAGATGATGGGTTGCTAGAGTTACAGAAGCTTAAACCCTAGTTTATGCGCTACTTCGTAAGAGGCTGATTTGGATCCACATGTTTAATGCTATGGTTAGACTTTGTCTTAATACTTTTCTCGTAGTTGCGGATGCTTGCGAGGGGGTTAATCATAAGTAGGTTGTTAGTTCAAGTAAGAACAGCACCTTAGCACCGGTCCACCCACATATCAAATTATCAAAGTAGCGAACACGAATCAAACCAACATGATAAAAGTGACTAGACGAAATTCACGTGTACCCTCAAGAACACTTTGCCTATTACTAGTGACTGTTCTGGCCTGTCCTTTGCCTCAAAAGGATTGGGCTACCTTGCTGCACCTTGTTTACCGTTACCGTTACTTGCTCGTTACCAATTACCTTGCTATCAAACTATCTATTACCTACAATTTCAGTGCTTGCAGAAATTACCTTACTGAAAACCGCTTGTCATTTCCTTCTGCTCCTCGTTGGGTTCGACACTCTTACTTATCGAAAGGACTACGATTGCTCCCCTATACTTGTGGGTCATCAATGGTGATCGCCAAGTTCAATCGCCCACTTAGCAATCCGTCTAGTGGCCTCCCGGTTTTGTATGATGTCACCAAGGGGTGTCGAACTGACCATCGTGATTGGATGCTCCTGGAAATAGTGTTTCAACTTCCGGCTCGCCATAAAAATTCCGAAGACAAGCTTTTGCCAATGTGGGTACCGCTGCTTGGACAAAGTTAAAACTTCACTGACGAAGTAAACTGGGTGCTGAATCGGATATTCCTTCCCTTCCTCTTTTCGCTCAACAACAACTGCTACACTTACCACTTTGGAATTAGTGGCAATGTATAGGAGCATCGGCTCTTTGTCAGCAGGGGCGGCTAAGACGAGCGGATTAACAAGCTGTTTTTTGAGTGCTTCGAAAGCCTCATTAGCGGCGTCAGTCCACTTAAAGTCGCATGTCTTCTTCAGCACTTGATAAAAAGGGATAGCTTTTTCCCTCAGACGGCTTATGAAGCGGCTTAAAGCTGCGTGCGACCCGCCAGGCGTTGAACCTGGTTTATATTTGCCGGCTCAGCCAGCAACGTTACTGCCTTAATCTTGTCCGGGTTAGCTTCGATGCCTCGCTCAGAAACCAGGAAATCCAAAAGTTTGCCTGCGGGAACACCAAAAACACACTTTGCCGGGTTAAGTTTCATCTGGTACACTCGAAGATTACCAAACATCTCCTTGATGTCCTCCAAGAGCGTCTCCTTCTTCTGAGATTTCACCATGATGTCATCAACATAGGCATGAACATTGTGCCCAATCTGCGGCTGAAGGCAATTCTGGACGCAGCGTTGATAAGTTGCCCCTGTGCTCTTAAGACCAAAGGGCATAGAGACAAAGCAGAAAGCACCAAAGGGAGTGATGAAGGTCGTATTTTCTTGATCCTCAACAACCATCTTGATTTGGTGATAGCCGGAGTATGCGTCTAGGAAGCACAGACGCTCACAACCCGCCATAGAGTCAATAATCTGACCGATACGCGGGAGAGCAAAAGGGTCCTTTGGACAAGCCTTATTGAGATCTGTGTAGTCTACACACATGCGCCAGGCACCATTCTTTTTCAGAATAAGCACTGGGTTAGCCAACCACTCGGGGTGAAAAACTTCGACGATAAACCCGGCAGCTAGGAGCCAGACCACCTCTTCTCCAATTGCCTTGTGTCTCTCCTCATTAAAATGACGAAGGTATTGGCGTATTGGCTTCATATTCGGATCTATGTTAAGGTGGTGCTCAGCGAGTTTTCTCGTGACTCCAGGCATGTAAGAAGGTTTCCATGCAAAGATGTCCCGATTCTCATGGATAAACTCGATGAGCGCACTTTCCTATTTGGGATCCAAGTCGGTCCCTATAGTGAACTGCTTGGACGAATCACCTGGCGTGAAATCTATCTGCTTAGTATCTTCAGCCGGCTTAAATTTGAGTGAAGGCTCCGACTCGGTATTGGGCTTCTTGAGGGGGCTCATATCAGCCGGGTCAACATTGGCGGTATAGAACTTCAATTCCTCAGCTGTGCAAGCCGACTCAGCATAAGTCGCGTCTCCTTCTTCGCACTCCTGGGCTATCTTTCGGCTTCCGTCCACGGTAATCGTGCCCTTCGGTCTAGGCATCTTGAGTTTGAGATAGATGTAACAAGGCTGGGCCATGAAACGAGCATAAGCCGGGCGCCCAAAGATGGCGTGATAGGGGCTCTTTATCTTGACTACCTCAAACATCAAAGGCTCGCATCGGTAATTATACTCACTACCGAAAGAAACATCGAGTTTGATCCGCCCAATCGGATAAGCCGACTTTCCAGGAACGATCCCGTGAAACACCGTCGTTGAGGGAAGCAGCATGCTCTCAGGCAGGTTCATCTGGCGAAAGGTTTTATAAAATGTTTATGCTAATGCCTCCATCCATAAGGACCTTTGTCAAAGTGTAACGGCCGACTTGAGGTGCCACCACCAAAGCTAACCCGCCAGGGTTGTCAACCCGGAGGGGATGGTCCTCCCAGCTCCAGGCGATCGGGTGTTCGGACCAGCTGAGATACCTGGGCACTACCGGCTCTGCCATGTTGACAGCCCTGCTCTTGAACTTACTGTCTCACTTGCAAGTACTAGTAGTGAAGACATGGTACTGGCCGTGACTCAGCTGCTTAGGTTTGCTTTGGAAAGCCTGGTTACTGTGCTGCCGCCAAAATTCAGCCCCTGAACCACCCCGTGGCAGGCCTGATCCGCCTGACCCTCCAGCCACGGGCGGGGTTCGGGCCACCGTGATCCCTGTTGCAGAAATAGCAACTGGATGAGGCGACTCACGAATCTTACCGAGGACCTTGGTCTCGTGACGTCGGCCGGGTAGAGGCCGGCCAGGTTGGGCGTGCCGAGCCGGCTCGACAAGGTTGGTGCAAATGTCCGACTCGGGCACCGACGCGCCAATCTGACCGATGAAGATGTGGATCTTGCCGAAGGGGACCCGGTACCCGTACTCAATTGAGTCGGCCTTGGGGCCCCAGCCTGAATCGTCGATGTAGATCTTGCTCCGGCGACTCTTGGTCATGCGACCCACCACGTAGCTCCCGAAACCTGGAAGGGCTCCTTTGAGAACTAAACTCCACCGGACGAGAGCCCCACGGTGGGCGCCAACTGTCGTGGTTTTGTCACGGCGGATGTCCTCATGCAAGGACTTAGGTGTGAGGCCATCGCCGCTAGGTGGCGACTCAAAGGGGTTAAACGGGAACGGGAGGCGAGTTTACCCAGGTTCGGCCCCTCTGATGGAGGTAATAGCCTACGTCCTGCTTCATGTCTATATTGATGATGATCTTGATTACAAGGGTGCCGAATCGCTAACCTAGCTTTCGAGGGTGTCTAACTTGAGTCTTTCGACCCTAGGGGCTTGCCTTTATATATAGGTCGAGACCCTAGGGTTTACAACAGAGTCCGAGTCATATTACGACTCGTAACCTTTCATGTCTCTAACACGCCTTGCCCCTTGAGCAAGGAATCCCCCGGCATCTTCTGGCATGTGGGCCTTGAGTCGCCGTCTCCACGTGCTTGGGCCGCCCGGCGGTTTACTTAGTAAACGCCTTACTCCTTTCATCTTCACGACACGGCCCATCTTGAACATAGCTCCAAAGCCGCCATCATACTGACCCGACCCAGTAGGGCGGGTCATACCGTGGGGTTATATCCCCGACAGACGGGGAGGGGAGCGCCACCAGTAGGCCATTTGAGTCGTCACGATAGCCGCTACCGCATGAGGTCGATGCCGGAGGAGAGAGGGGTGAGTTGACATTCATGTAGGAACAACGGCCCAATCAACCGCAGTCTCGCCCAATCAACCAGAGGCCCCCAAATTTGCTACCGGAGTAGCATCCTTATAGGACAACCGACCCATTTGCTAGGAGAAGTGGCATACATTACACTAGTGGAGATCGGGCGACCAAAAAATACTACATCGTGAAAATGAATTGCTCTGGAAACTGATGGCCTGAGAGGGTAGGAATATGTGTTGGAAATATGACCTAGAGGCAATAATAAATTAGTTATTATCATATTTCCTTGTTCATGATAATCGTTTATTATCCATGCTATAATTGTATTGATTGGAAACTCAAATACATGTGTGGGTACATAGACAACACTGTGTCCCTAGTATGCCTCTAATAAGACTAGCTCGTTGATCAAAGATGATTAAGGTTTCCTAGCCATAGACATGAGATGTCATTTGATAACGGGATCACATCATTAGGAGAATGATGTGATGGACAAAACCCAAACTGTGAACGTAGCATATGATCGTGTAAGTTTATTGCTATTGTTTTCTGCATGTCAAGTATCTGTTTCTATGACCATGAGATCATGCAACTCACTGATACCGGTGGAATACCTTGTGTGTATCAAACGTCACAACGTAACTGGGTGACTATAAAGATGTTCTATAGGTATCTCCGATGGTGTCTGTTGAGTTGGCATGGATCAAGACTGGGATTTGTTACTCCGTGTGACGGAGAGGTATCTCAGGGCCCACTCGGTAATACAATATCATAATGAGCCTTGCAAGCAAAGTGACTGAAGTGTTAGCCACGGGATCTTGTATTACGGAATGAGTAAAGAGACTTGCCGGTAACGAGATTGAACTAGGTATGGAGATACCGACGATCGAATCTCGGGCAAGTAACATACCAATGAACAAAGGGAACATCGTACGGGATTAACTGAATCCTTGACATAGAGGTTCAACCGATAAAGATCTTCGTAGAATATGTAGGAACCAATATAGGCATCCAGGTCCCGCTATTGGTTATTGACCGTAGAGGTGTCTCGGTCATGTCTACATAGTTCTCGAACCCGCAAGGTCTGCACACTTAACGTTCGGTGACGTTTCGGTAGTATTGAGTTATGCATGGTGGTGACCGAAGGTTGTTCGGAGTCCCAGATGAGATCCCGGACGTCACGAGGAGCTCCAGAATGGTCCGGAGGTAAATATTTATATATGGGAAGTCATATTTTGGCGACCGGAAAAGTTTCGGGTTTTTCCGGTATTGTACCGGGAAGCTTCTAGAAGGTTCCCGAAACTTTGGAGGAGTCCGCCGAGGGAT
Organism: Elymus sibiricus; assembly: GCA_039707655.1. Lineage (NCBI taxonomy): Eukaryota > Viridiplantae > Streptophyta > Magnoliopsida > Poales > Poaceae > Elymus > Elymus sibiricus. The sequence goes on from CM077665.1 coordinate 486,108,184, forward strand.
GCGCCGCCGTCGCCTCGGCCCTCCCTGGTCCCCTCCAGCTAGTTCCCCGGGCGCGGCGAGGAGTGGCGAAGCCCTGCACCCGTCGGCCGGCCCTCCCTCGCAGCGGAGCAACGGCGGCCACGCCGGCCGGCGCCCTCCCCTGCCCACCGCGGGAGGAGAAGGATGAAGCCAGAGGAGGAAGAGAGAGGAGAGAGAAGAGGATAGGGCGGGCCCACTCGTCGGTGAGACAGAGGGAAGTCAACTCGGGCCCGCCAGCAGTTTAAGTGGAAGCGTAGTTTGGAAAATACGCCTTCACTTTTAGAAAGCGTACTCGGTCCGGTTGCGCGATCTGTTTTTCAGTCAGGGACCTACTTGTAGAAGAACTTTTTACAGATTAGTCCCTGATGAATAAACGGCCATATCTTCGCCACCGTAGCTTGGAATCAGGTAAAACCAGCGCCCCCGTTTTTGTCTCGTCGAGCCCGTTCCGATGGTACTATTTTCACTATGTGTTCACATAGTGGAAATAACCGTTTTGCCCTTGCCCTCCGATCGAGCCCGCTGAGAGAAACCGCTGTTCGGCGATTTCTTCCGCGAGGTGGTCGTGCTTCCTCCCGGCGTATTCGTCGACCCCCAGGAAAGCCAACCTCTTCCATGAGCTCCGGACTTGGATGATGACTTTGCTTGCACCTGTGTTTATTTGTATCGCCTGTTAGGTTGCACTTGCATACACCGGTGGTGACATCGGTATTAGACACTAGCATCTAGTGCCATGTCTTATTTCCATATTGCCAATAGCATTGCCATGCTAGTATTATGATTGATCCCATGCCATGATTATCAGTACTATGATCTTGCTATGATAGCGCTTACTATTGTCAGTAGAATAGTACGATGGTGGATGTGTTGAATGGGATGAATAAAGGATACCTAGTTGGTTGATCTTGAGTCACCTGTCCGGGCTTATTCGTGCAACCACATTTGCCGGTATGGGACGGCCTTGACTGGGTTTGATTGCGTGCTATTTCACCGGTACCTCCAAAGAGGGAGGGTTATGCGCGGCGCGCTACCCTGATCAGGTAAGCGGCGATAACCCTGTGAGCCCAGTTGTTGCTTGGTTTAGCCCGGGAGTCCCCGTTTGGGACAGTAGGCCCCGTTTGGGTCTACAGAGTTTGGCCACGACGGTGGCAGGTGTCATGAGGACACAGGGGCCACCCAAGGCTGACCTCCGGGGGAGGAATAGTGCCGGTGGTACGATGAAAGAGTCGCAAGTCAGGCAGGTTTTGTTGAAGTAACGCTGGTCCACCCGAGGCGAATCTCGAGGCCAGGGCCAGGTGCTTCATGGTGTGGGTAAAGTGCGCAACCTCTGCAGAGTGTCAAAATCTATTCGAATAGCCGAGTCCACGGTATTGGACAGCCCGTCCAGACCTCGGTAGGTGGTCAACCGTAATAACGATAATAATGATGGAAGAACTCATCTTGGTTAGACATCAGATGATGTCGGGTATAAGATATGTTAGCCAAGGGATGGCTATATGATGAGTGGTCGGATGACCACATGATTGGATTTGAGTCAGTTCAGATTGGATCATGAGTATGTCGAGGGTTGTGTGACAACCCAGAAGAGAGTAAGTCGGTATTCGGTATACTAAGTATTTTAAGCACTTAGTATCATCTTGCCATAGATTATATGATATGCCATGCTTGATCCATGATGGCCTTGTTAGCATTCATGCCATGCTTAAGATTAATTTATGCATAGGGCTTGCTTTGTCATCTGCTTGTTTGGTTGCTATGTATTTGGTTGTCTTGCGAGTACATTCAAAGTACTCACCTGGCCTTGCACGTGGCCAGTTGCAGGAGAAGATTTGTCGTGCTAGAGCGTAACCAGGCCAGTCCTGTGCGTTATGGAGCCCAGCCAGAGATCTCATTGCCCCTGAACCAAGACCCTGCTGCCATTTAGCTAGCCCTGGAGTTATGTAATATTGTTGTAAGCAACAGTAATGTAATACTCCATTATATTAATAAAGCCATTTTGTGCCTGGAATTGTTGTATCGTGTCTTTGACGTGCGCCAGGTCTTATCATGTGGACTGGTGTGCGTCGGCCCTCTATCGGGGTGCCACAATTGTCCTCATTGCTGCACAGAAGGCTTATGTCCTTAAAGCACCGCTCGGTGCGCCACCCCCTCTAGCGTCGACTGTAGATGTTGTGAACATTTAACAGGCACGTTCCGATGACTACTTAATAGTTCAGTGCGTCATGCATTACGGCTTAGAATTGAAGCTCCAAAACGTTTTGAACGTCATGGAACATATGAGATGTTCTTGGGATCTCAGGCTCATGCCCATGTTGAGAGGTATGAGACCTCCAACAAGATTCTTTGCCTGCAAGATGAAGGAGAATAGCTCAATCGGTGAGCATGTGCTCGGATTGTCTGGGTGCTACAATCACTTGAATCGAGTGGGAGTTGATCTTCCAGATAAGATAGTGATTGATATAGTTCTCCAAGTCACTGTCACTAAGCTACTAGAGCTTCGTGGTGAACTATAAAATGCCAGGGATGGAAATAATGATCCCTGAGCTATTCGCGATGTTTGACACCGCGAAGGTAGAAATCAAGAAGGAGCATCAAGTGTTGATGGTTAGTAAAACCACTAGTTTCGAGAAGGGCAAGGGCAAGGAGGGATACTTCATGGATGGCAATCCAGTTGCTGCTCCAGTAAAGAAACCCAAGGTTGAACCCAAACCCGAGACTAAGTGCTTCTATTATGAGGAGAACGGTCGCTGAAGCGGAACAACCCTAGATACTTGGTAGATAAGAAGGCTGGCAACGTCGACAGAAGTATATTTGATATACGTGTTATTGATGTGTACCTTACTAGTACTCCTAGTAGCACCTGGGTATTGGATACCGGTTCGGTTGCTAAATGTTAGTAACTCGAAATAAAAGTTACGGAAAAAACGGAGACTAGCTAAAGGCGAGGTGACGATGTGTGTTGGAAGTGTTTCCAAGGTTGATGTGATCACCATCGCATGCTCTCTCTACCTTCAGGATTAGTGATGAACCTAAATAAATGTTATTTGGTGTTTACGTTGAGCATGAACGTGATTAGATCATGTTTATTGCAATACGATTATTCATTTAAGTTAGAGAATAATGGTTATTCTGCTTACATGAATAATACCTTCAATGGTCATGCACCCAATGAGAATGATTTATTGAATCTTGATCGTAGTTATACACATGTTCATAATATTGATGCCAAAAGATACAAAGTTAATAATGATAGTACCACATACTTGTGACACTGCCGCTAAATGTCATATTGGTGTAAAGCGCATGAAGAAACTCCATGCTGATGGATCTTTGGAGTCATTCGATTTCGAATTGGTTGAGACATGCGGACCATGCCTCATGGGCAAGATGACTAAGACCCCGTTTTCCGGTATGATGGAGCGGGCAAGTAACTTATTGGAAATGATACATGTTGATGTATTCGGTCCAATGAGTGTTGTAGCGTGCGGTGGATATCGTTATTTTCCTACCTTAACTGATGATTTGAGTAGATATGGGGATATTTACTTAATGAAACACAAGTCTGAAACGTTTGAAAAGTTCAAACAAAATCAGAGTGAAGTTTGAGATCATCGTGACAAGGAGATAAAATGTCTACGATATGATCGTGGAGGTAAATACCTGAGTTACGAGTATTGGTATATAACTTAAGACAATGTGGAATTTGTTTCACAGCTCACGCCACCTGGAACACCATAGTATGATGGTGTGTCCGAACGTCGTAGTCGTGCTCTATTGGATATGATGCACACTATTATGTCTCTTATCGATTTACCACTATCGTTTTAGGGTTATGCATTAGAGAGAACCACATTCACTTTAAAAGGGGCACCATATAAGTCCGTTGAGATGACACCGTATGAATTTTGGTTTGGCGGAAACATAAGCTGTCATTTCTTAATGTTTGGGGCTGCGACGCTTATGTGAAAAAGGGTTTTCACCTAATGAGCTCAAACCCAAAGCGGACAAATGCATCTTCATAGAATAGCCTAACGTAACAGTTGGGTAAACCTTCTATCTTAGATCCAAGCACAAAGTGTTTGTTGCCAAAACGGGTCCTTTCTCGAGAAAGAGTTTCTTTCGAAAGAATAAAGTGGGAGGAAGATAGAACTTGATGAGGTTGTTGAACCTTTGTTTCAACCAGAGAGTAGCGCAGCGCAGAAAGTTGTTCCTGTGGAGCCTACGTTAGTTTAAGGGGAAGTTAATGATGATGATCATGAAGCTTCGGATCAAGTTACGATCGAACCTCGTAGGTCGACAAGGACGCGTACTGCTCCTGAGTGGTACGGCAACCCTGTCTTAGAGGTCATGTTGTTGGACAACGATGAACCTACGAGCTATGGAGAAGCAATGATGGGCCCGGATTCCGAGAAATGGTTAGAGGCCATGAAATCCGAGATGGGATCCATGTATCAAAACAAAGTATGGGCTTTGGAAGTATTACCTGAAGGGCGAAAGGCCATTCAGAACAAATGGATCTTTAAAAGGAAGACGGACGCGGACGGTAATGTCACCGTCTATAAAGCTCGACTTGTGGCAAATGGTTTTTCACAAGTTCAAGGAGTTGACTACGATGAGACTTTCTCACCCGTAGCGATGCTAAAGTCTGTTGGAATTATGTTAGCAGTTGCTGCATTTTTCGATTATGAAATCTGGCAGATGGATGTCAAAACATCATTTCCTTAACGTTATCCGTGAGGAAAGGTTGTATGTGATACAACCGGAAGGTTTTATCAGTCCTAAGGATGCTAAAATGTATGCAAACTCCAGCGATCCTTCTATGGACTGGAGCAAGCATCTCGGAGTTGGAATATACGCTTTGATGAGGTGATCAAAGTTTTTGAGTCTATACAAAGTTTATGAGAAACTTGTATTTACAATAAAGTGAGTGGGAGCACTATAGAATTTCTGATAAGTATATGTGGATGACATATTGTTGATCGGAAATGATGTAGAATTTCTGGAAAGCATAAAGGGTTGTTTGAAAGGAGTTTTTCAAAGAAAAACCTGGAATGAAGCTACTTAAATATTGTGCATCAGGATCTATAGAGATAGATCAAGACGTCTAATAAGACTTTCAATGAGTACATACCTTGACAAGATTTTGAAAGAGTTCAAAATGGATCAGTCAAAGAAAGAGTTCTTGCCTGATTTGTAAGGTGTGGAGTTGAGTGAGACTCAAAGCTCGACCACGGCAGAAGAAAGAGAAAGGACGAAGGTCGTCCCCTATGCCTTATCCATAAGCTCTGTATAGTATGACATGCTGTGTACCGCACCTAGTGTGTGCCTTGCCATGAGTCTCTCAAGGGGTACAAGAGTGGTCCAGGAGTGGATCACTGGACAGCGGTCAAGATTATCCTTAGTAACTAGAGGACTAAGGAAATATTTCTCGATTATGGAGGTGATAAAGAGTTTTGTCGTAAAGGGTTACGTCGATGCAAGCTTTGACACCTATCCGGACGACTCTGAGTAGCAGTCAGGATACGTATAGTGGAGCAACCATTTGGAATAGCTCCAAGTGGAGCGTGGTAGCATCTGCAGTATGACATATAGATTTGCAAAGAACACACGGATCTGAATGTTGCAGACCATTGACTAAAGACCTCTCTCACATGCAAAGCAAGATCAAACCCCAGAACTCATTGTGTGTTAGATTCATAACAATGTAAATCACAAGGTGATGTGAACTAGATTATTGACTCTAGTGCAAGTGGGAGACTGTTGGAAATATGCCCTAGAGGCAATAATAATTTAGTTATTATCATATTTCCTTGTTCATGATAATCGTTTATTATCCATGCTATAATTGTGTTGATTGGAAACTCAAATACATGTGTGGGTACATAGACAACACTATGTCCCTAGTATGCATCTAATAGACCAGCTCGTTGATCAAAGATTGTCAAGGTTTCCCAGCCATAGACATGAGATGTCATTTGATAACGGTATCACATCATTAGGAGAATGATGTGATGGACAAGACCCAAACTATGAACATAGCATATGATCGTGCCAGTTTATTGCTATTGTTTTCTGCATGTCAAGTATCTGTTCCTATGACCATGAGATCATGCAACTCACTGACACCGGAGGAATACCTTGTGTGTATCAAAAGTCGCAACGTAACTGGGTGACTATAAAGATGCTCTACAGGTATCTTCGAGGGTGTCGGTTGAGTTGGCATGGATCAAGACTGGGATTTGTTACTCCGTGTAACGGAGAGGTATCTCAGGGCCCACTCGGTAATACAACATCACAACAAGACTTGCAAGCAATGTGACTAAAGTGTTAGCCACGGTATCTTGTATTACGAAACGAGTAAAGAGACTTGCCGGTAACGAGATTGAACTAGGTATAGAGATACCGACGATCGAATCTCGGGCAAGTAACATACCGAAGAACAAAGGGAACAACATACGGGATTAACTGAATCCTTGACATAGAGGTTCAACCAATAAAGATCTTCATAGAATATGTAGGAACCAATATGGACATCCAGGTCCCGCTATTGGTTATTGACCATAGAGGTGTCTCGGTCATGTCTACATAGTTCTCGAACCGGCAGGGTCTGCACACTTAAGGTTCGGTGACGTTTCGGTATAGTAGAGTTATGTATGGTGGTGACCGAAGGTTGTTCGGAGTCCCAGATGAGATCCTGGACATCACGAGTAGCTCCGGAATGGTCCGGAGGTAAATATTGATATATAGGAAGTCCCGTTTTGGTCACCGGAAAAGTTTCGGGTATTTCGGTAGTGTACCGGGAGTGCCGGGAGGGGTACCGGGGACCATCGGGAGGGGTGTCTCGACCCAAAGGGCCTCATGGGCTGTGGGAGGAGTCAAGCCAGCCCTTAGTGGGCTGGCCGAGCCCCCCACTAAGGCCCATGCGGCTAGGGGTGGGAAAACCCCAAAGGGGGAAAGGTGGAAAGGGTTTCCAAGTGGAGAGGAGGAATCCTACTCCTAATAGAATTGGAGTAGGACTCCTCCACCTCCAATTTCGGCCAGCCCTTGAGGGTTTGAGGCTGCCTCCTCCCCTCCCTCCCTCCTATATATACTAGAGGATTTAGAGGGGAGAGCTAACCCTAATTGCCACGTGCTCCCTCTACTTCCTCTAGATCGTTTTCTCCTCTAGTCTAGTTTCGGCAGTGTTTAGGCGAAGCCCTGCCAGAATAGTTCCACCACCACCGCCGCCGTGGACAATGAATTCAAGCTTTGCCCTCCAGTTCTGAAGAGAGCAGCAGGTAGACCAAGGAAGTGTCGAATCAGACCTCGCAGTGAAGGAGCTGGACTTGGGGCGAGGATGCGTAAGTGCACAAGGTGTGGTGGGTCTGGTCATTTTGGTAAGTATTGTGATAACACGGTAGATCCAGCGTTCAGAGAGTGTTTCGATGAAGGCTTCGATGAAAATGTTGGTCAGCAGCCGGTTGCAACAGATGATGAAAATGATGGCCAACAGCCGGTTGCAACAGATGAGGTTTTTGACGAGGTTCCAAATGATGATGGTCAACAGCCGCATGATTTTGACGATGATCCAAAATATCCTCCAAATGATGATCCAAGTGAGGATCCAAATGGTGATCCAACTGAGGCTCCAAATGGTGATCCAAGTGAGGCTCCAAATGATGATCCAAGTGAGGCTCCAAATAGTGACCAACCTTCTGTCGTTGTGAGTTCTGCTAGGTATGTAAATCTTGCCAATACTACTGTACATTTATCACTTGACATGATCTCATTACCATTTATGTTTTGTATAGCTCTGCGATAGGTTCGACGAAGACGCTTAAGGTACCGACAACCAAGAGGAGAAGAGAAGAAGCAATTAGCACAATGAGCACAAGGAGCACAAGGTGCAAAGTGGTGGCAAGAAGCTCAAGGATAAAACAGAAGCCCCAATGCTATTTATGAAAATTTATGAAACATTATGAATAATGTTGTATTTCTGTTGAATGATGTTGGACCTATGTTAGAACTATGTTTGAATGATGTTGGAATGATGATGGTACATCTTTTGAGCAAGTCATGTCAAAAATTTGTACCAAAAATCAAATTTGAACCAAACTTCAAATTTGACATGCTATTTGGATGTTGCAATTCTTTCGAAACTATGATGAACTTGTTTGTTCTAACTAGGTCATCAATCCGAGCCCTTTTGCGAAGTAAACTCACATTCATGAAAAATGTGCTTAAAAGAGCTCCAAAGGTAGGGTAAACGGCCTCATTTCTAAGCAAGGTTTTTTCGACCTTGTCTAAATCAGCCAAATAACTTTCATACACATCTATTCTATATATACAGACTATGTGAGCAGGTTTTTCATTTTTTTGATTTTTTTTTTGAATTTGTTATGCTCATTTGAATTCTGGTCAAACCTAACTTTGACCAACATTTAAACAAGTCTAAAACATGAAAATGAAAACCTAAGCCTGGATCCTTCTTAGTCACTCCAAAATGAAGCTTTGGTAAGGTTTTTGAAAATTTCATGTTCCAAACCCCAAACCACTTCTCTTCACTTTCATACATCAGAGTTTGAGATATCACATGAGATACATGAAACCATGAATTTTTCGTTTGAATGAATGTAGACCTTGTTTATCAACTTAAATCGTTAGTATATGACATAAGAAGACTATGTGAGCAGGTTTTTCATTTTTTTATTTTTTTCAATTTATTATGCCCATTTCAATTCTGGTCAAACCTAACTTTGACCAACAATTAAACAAATTTAAAACATGAAAATGAAAAACTAAGCCTGGATCCTTCTTAGTCACTCCAAAATGAAGCTTTGGTGAGGTTTTTGAAAATTTCTTGTTCCAAACCCCAAACCACTTCTCTTCACTTCATACAAGAGAGTTTGAGATACCCTTGAGATATCACATGAGATACATGAATTTTTCGTTTGAATGTATGTAGACCTTTCTTATCAACTTAAATTGTTAGTATATGACATAAGAAGACTATGTGCGCAGATTTTTCATTTTTCTGATTTTTTTTAATTTATTATGCTCATTTGAAATCTGGTCAAACCTATCTTTGATTAACTCCAAACCCCTCCCAAACCTCGCCGAACAGTGACCGTCCATCTAACCCTAGCGCTAAACAAGGACCGTCGATCTAACCCTTCTAGAAGGAATCTACGGGGAGGCGGAGGGCGATCCGCGAGATGCAATCTGATTGGCTGTCCGCTTTTTTTTCGCAACACGGATAGTGGGCGCGCTAGATGGACCGTTGGGCCGTCTCGCGGTCCGGGCCTGTGAGCGTTGTTAATGCCCCGTCTCAGCATTTCCAGGCCTGCATGCATGGGAAGCGAGGCGACATGGGCATGCATGCGCGGGCGAGCGACGTGGGCATGCATGCGCGGGCCAGCGACGTGGCCATGCACCCCTTGATTCAGATGTATGCAGTGATTCAGATGCACCGCAGCAGCGGTGGAGCTATGTGTAGCTCTGAGGGGGCCGCTGCCCTCCCCCCCCCCCCAAAGCTGCATATGTTCTCGTTGGCCCCCCGTTCAATTCTCCTCTAGTTCCGCCAGTGCACCGCAGTCACTCAGAGGCACGCACGCGCTCGGATACACACACGCACCGTTCATTCATTCGCAACCCTTCTCGCTTCCTCTCCCACTCCTATGCCTATTTATATGCCTCTCTTCCTCTCCCACTCACCATCCAAGCCAGATCCATTGTCTCCACTTCAAACACCCAATACATCCTCTCCGAGAACCCCAAGCACCAACTGAAGATGTAGTACAACGAGCCGACCTTCCTTCGTCCGCCTACCGTGCAGGAGCTACGCTACCCGTCGGGTGTCCTCGTGGAGAGCACGCTCCGTGTGTGGGCACAATCCAGGTGGAGGGGGTCCGTCGAGCTCGCCCGCGACTTCCTCACCGCCGGCTTTGCCCACCTCCCACTAGGCTCGCCTAGGATGTTTACACTCAACGAGGTTCGTGACCGCGCCAGCACCCTCAAACTGCTCACGGTCACCTTCGCCAACCTGTTTGACGCGCGCGAGCTCCTCGGCGAAGTGTTTTGGTGCGGCTGTGAGTCCATCTTCTTCACGGTGTACAACATCTTCACCAATATCGACAGCATCTTCCCCACCGAAAACCAGACGCACTCCCTTCCCTACTACGAGGAGTGAAGTTGAAGATGGTGGTGCAGGGGCGCGGCCAAGGTGGAAGAAAGGTCAAGATGAAGATGTTCAAGAAGGGGTGCGAGCCCGGAGTGAATTTGTTCGTCAAGCTCATCATGTTTTAGTTTTATCATTTTTATTTTGTTGCTTTTCTATGTCGTATGTGCCGTGTCGTGCCCCTGGACTTATCTATGTAGGGTACCCATCTATGTAAGGGTACGGTGGTTTGCATCTTATTTATCTAAGTTATTATGTGTGTTCAAAAATGTCCGTGCCCAAAGAGATCATTTGTGTGTGTTGAAAAATGTTCGTGCCCATAAATGTCTGTGCCCAAAGATCAACAAGTGGTTAAGCTTGTAACGGATTTTGTGACCACGGAAGCACGCAGATTTCTTCCCTTTAAACCCTAAACCAAGTCATGAACTAACATGCACATTTCTTCCCTTTAAACCCTAAACCAAGTGCCACTCTAACCGGAATCATGTGGCAGTGCAAACATGCGTGTCCAAAAATTCAGTACAAAACAAAGGAAAACCACTCTCACGCGTGTGCAAACATTCAGTACAAACATGCATTTTTAAACCCTAAACCAAGTCATGGGCTCACTATGTATAGACTCCTTCCCTTTCCATGTCAAAGTCTTTCCATCTGCCCTACCGGTTACCAGCGCAGCCCTAAATGCCACAAACCCACGCGGTCTTGGGTTCGAGTCCCAGCCGCACCATTTTTGTTCATTTCCTCCCTTCTCATTTTTTAAACAAATTATTTTTTTTAACACGCAAGAGATCTGAGTATCGTTATATTAAGAAAAAAATGGGACAAGAACCCATACAACACCACTCGCACACGCTATTGTTATTTTTTCATTTTCCACCCTTCTCATTTTTTTAGAGAAAATCCACCCTTCTCATTTGCCCACCCCGAATGGGCCTAATTGGATGGAGTTGGCCCATTAGTCTAGCCGACACTGGGCTCTTGGCTCTGAATTTGGCCCACAGCGAAACCTTTTTTTTTACAGAGAGGCAGAGCAGAGAGCTGCATTTCATTGATCAAAGTTTCTGAATTTCCCATTTCTTCTCCCTTTTTTCAACCTTTTTCATACAATTTCGAGCTTACAAATTCCTCCCAAATTCATGCCTTTCCATACAATTTCAACATTACACCCAGTGCGATTACCATACCTAATGCCCAAATGTAATAGCAAATGGGTATTTGTGCTTGATCTTCGAGCTTCCTAATCTTCTGGTTCAACCTTGTAGGACCGAAAGTATGTCTAGAGTGGGGGTGATTAGACTACTTGACCAAATAAAAATCCTACCTTTTCCCAATTTTAAGTGTTGGGAGATTTTAGCAATGATAGCAAGTCAAGTACACCCTACACATGCATGTCTAAGAGTATAGCAGCGGAAAGTAACAACAAGCATGTATATAGTAGAGGGTAGGAAGGAAGATCAAACGCAATTTGTAGACACAAAGATTTTTCCCGTGGTTTCGATAGGTGGTGCTATCGTACGTCCACGTTTATGGAGTCTTCAACCCACGGAGGGTAACGGTCGCGAGAGTCCACGGAGGGCTCCACCCATAAGGGTCCACGAAGTAGCAACCTTGACTATTCCATAATGGCTTCCGTCCATGAAGGACTAGCCTCACTATGGGTAGATCTTCACGAAGTAGGCGATCTCCTTGCCCGTACAAACTTCTTGGTTCAACTCCACAACACGAAGTAGGAGGCTCCCAAGCAACACCTAACCAATCTAGGAGGCACCACCCTCCAAAAGGTAATAGGCTCGGTAATGTCGATGAACTCCTTGCTCTTGTGCTTCAAGATGATAGACTCCTCAACACACAATCACTCTCTCACAGATTTGGCTTGGTTGAAGAGATTGATTTGGTGGAAAGCAACTTGGGGAGGCTAGAGATCAAGATTCATATGGATGGAGTGGAATAGCTTGATCTCAACACAAGGGTAGGTGGCTCTCTCTCAGAAAATATGATGGGGCAAGTACGGAATAGTTCTGAGTGCTTCTCTTTTGAGTGGGTGGTGGTGAAGGGGTATATATAGGCATCCCCAAAAATCCAACCGTTACACCTAAAGTGACCAACTCGGTGACACCGATGTGTTAATCTCGCTGGTACCGAAGTGACCAAAAGGTGACAACTTTTGAATCTCGGTGAGACCGATATATAATTCTCGGTGGTACCGATAAGGTGACCAACGGTCAGATTGCGCAACTCGGTGACGCCGATCCAACAAACTCGGTGGTACCGATTTTGTGAATCAAGGTAATAGAAAGTTGGCAACCCAAACTCGGTGGCACCGAAGTGGAATTGGTTGCACCGATGTGCTAGGGTTTGGCATGGGTCTGTCTGAGTTTGGGAATCGGTGGCACCGAGTGGAAAGTGTTGGTTGCACCGATTTTGGATATTTGACTTTGGACAGACTTTTGTGGAAGAGCTTGTGGGTGTTTTTGGTGACTATCACTTGTGCACGTGGAGCATCTTGTTCACAAACAGTACCTTACCCCCTTTTAATAGTATTGGCTTTCCTATGGACTCAAAGTGATTTCTCACAAAGTAAAATGTAGAGTCCTCTTGCTTGAAGCTTTGCCAATCCATTTCCTTGCATCTTGGGGTATTTCCACAATCCTTTTGCCATCCCTATCATTGAACCTTTCCTGAAATATGCTTAGTGGAAACATTAGTTCAATGACTTATATATTGTTATTAATTACCAAAACCACCAAGGGAGCAAATGTGCTTTCAATCTCCCCCTTTTTGGTAATTGATGACAACATATAGATCAAAGCTTCGACATATGATATAATCAATGAATATAATCGTCGCTTTGAGAAGTATGTGATAATCAAGAGCTCCCCCTAAATTTGTGCATTATTTTAAATTTGCGTTTGAATGCAAATGCACAATCGATTAGGTACATAGGGCACTCTTTCATGTCACATACAACTTGGTGGTGTGCGAGAATAATAAGAATGAACATCATAGCACAACACAATCAAGCAAAGGTGAATGATCATCTCATAAGCATCATAATGATAGGAAATAGTAGCAACACACATCAAGTGTATGATCAAAACACCACAAAGTTTAACACATCCAAATCAAATGATCAAATTTTTTGAAAAAGCGATAAAAACCAAACGCTCTCTCTCACTCGAAGCCTAAAGATCTATAAACAACTTCTCCCCCTTTGGCAACAAGTTACCAAAATGTTCAAAGAGATATAGCTAATCGTTCTTGGGCTGATCCCCTCCGGTGGTTGATGAAGGAGTCGAGAGAACTGCGTCGGCGAAGATGTCGGCAGACGTCATGGACGGAGTTGGTGTAGCAACAGGAGGTACTGGAGCTGATGGAGCTGAAGAGGCGGTAGCAGGTGCTGATGAAGAAGGCCTCAACTCTGGAGCTGGCACTGTGGCTGATCTGTCCTGGGTAGTGAACTGAGTGCCTGGCCTGAGAGGAGAGTCATCCTCATCATCTGAAGTGTCGGTTCTGGGCACGCTGTCAACTTCCTTCTTGAGCTCATTCACGGTCTTTGTCAGCCCATCCACCTTGTCATTTAGAGTCTTGATCCTGTTTTCCATGATCCTCACAAGACTATGCTGATTTGCCAATATGTCCATGATGTCCTTCTGCATGCCCCGAACGGTACTGATCAAGAGATCCATTTGCTCGTTCCTGGATCTAGGGACTTGAGCACTAGTGGCTCTAGCTGCCTCTGCCTCTGCCTCTGCTGCAGCTGAGGTGGGATGATCTGGGTTCATCTCCATGACATTGTCCTCAAGATCCGGCTGTAGGGAAAATGTGGCCAGTCAAGAGCAAAAATGTGCTTCTCCAGCTTGGAGTTGATGAGCATCTGAATGTAGGGAGCATAGCAGCATGAGCGCTTCTGATCAGCAGCAACCCTCTTCATAGTTTCTACAATCAAGTCCATCACTCGTATCCTGGTGTGTCTATCAAGATGGATCAACATGTTGATGGAATAGCCTCGAATCATCTTCTCATCTCCAGACTTAGGCATCAAGGTGTGCCTTAATATAGTGTTCATGGTGCGGAGGCCATCCTGGAGGAAGAAAATGGATCCTAACTTGTGAGATTTCAAGTTAGCAGCAGGGATCACATTGTACACATTCTTCATAGAATCATGGCTCTCCTTGGATTCAGAATAGACATCCAAGTCACCATCTTGCACCTTTGGAACTCCCAAGATGGCAGCCCATTCCTCAATAGAAGACTCATATCTTGCTCCTTCAGTCATCCACACAATCCTACCATCTCCATAGAAATGAGCAGTGGAGTAGAATTGCATGATCATCTCGTCGTTCCATGCAGTGAATTCTTTGCCAAAAAATCCATCTAGGCCAATGCAATGAAAGTTGTCTTGAACATTTGGAAAGAAATCTTCATTTGCCTTGATGTACTTCCAATCAACGTATCTCATGTCACTCACAGCTGGGCTCTTATCAAGAAAGATAGTCTCATAGAAATCTTGTTGCTCCTTGGTATAAAACCTATAGTCCACAGCTGTTTTCCTCCTCTGGGCATATTGATCAATTGCTCTCCATGCCCTCAAACCAGAATCCTTCCTCTTCTTCATATCTTCAGCAAGCAGCTGGCTGGCATTGTGCTCTGGAAGGTGTGGTCTAAGCTTCATCAAAGCAGTCATGTCATCATCATCCTCAGCTTCCCTGAAAGTGGAGGTTTTGTTCTTGCTGGAAGCTGGTATCTCTCTGGAGAACCTCTTAGGCTTTTCAGCAGCAGCAGCCTTCTTGGGAGCAGACTTGGTGCTCTTGGAAGTGGTAGCCTTAGGCATAGCGCCTGCCATAAGCTTCTTCTTCTTCTTAGGAGGGGCCTTTGCAGCTGGCTCTACCTCCTCCTCTTCAGCAGCAGCCTCCTCTGGATCCTCAAACATAGAGGTAGGCCTGCCAATAACATGGATAATCCTCTTCCTGGATTTCTTCTTCCACCCTGCCTTCTTAGGCACAGATTTCTTGGGAGGCACAACTGTCATAGTTGCTCTGGAGCTCTCTGGTGCTCTGGTTGTCTCAGAGCTGGCATACTCCTTCCTTATAGCTTTCTTCTTGGAAGAAGTGGCAGCATCATCTTTCTTAGGAAGCTCCTCAGGGATGAAGTCCTCATCCTCCTCATCAGAATTGAGCTTCCTCCTAGTCCTTGTAGCAGCCTTGGGCAAATCAGGTGAACTAGGCACATCATCAAAACTCTCTTCAGGGCTAGTCCCTGAACTCATGACAATATTCTCCTCTCTGAAGTTGTTCTCACTGTCATCTGAAGTGGACATCTCTGACCCTGTGAATAGAGTGTAGAAGAGTGGAGAAGATGAGTCATCACAAAATGCATACATTTTCAAAAGATTGAACTAAGATTTTTCAAATTTTGCATTCTGCCAAATGTATGTCGGTACAACCGAGGCAAAAATTTTGGACCCACCGAGACAAACAACCTACTTTCCAGAAACTTGGCACCATTTTCGGTCACACCGAAAATTGGTACTCGGTTCCACCGAGGTGTTCTCAGTTGGCCAGAAAAACCGAATCAGTGCTACCGATTCTTTTACATCGGTTCTACCGAGATTCATGTGGCGGACGGCAAAACCTAAAAAATCGATCGTTCGCTATTCTACTGGAATTTCTAGAGGATAGGGAGGTTTGCAATCGGTGGATTATCGATAAAGTTATCTTCAATGCGCAAGAATCGGACGGGGAGCGCAAAGAGGGCCGGATCCATACCCTAGCTTGGTGAAGGATCCGCTAAGACGACGGCGGCGGCGAAGATTCCATCGGCGGCGGCGATTCCCAACGGCGAAGACGCTCGGGGAGGCAAGGGTGACTACCAGGGGTCCGGAGCGGCAGCTTAGGGTTGGAGGAAAACGGGCTCTTGAGATTGAATTTCAAAAGTCGTTTCCGCCAGGATATATACCCTTCGCTGTCGGTGACACCGGTTCAAGATTTTCGGTGTCACCGAGTTTCTCAACTGTCAGCTGACAGGGAAACTCGGTGTAACCGAGAATAAGGAATCGGTGTTACCGAGATTGAAAATCCAGATCAACCCTACGCATTCGATGAGACCAAGAATTTTGGTTGGTTCCACCGAGATGCACTTGGGAGGTTTTAATGGTCAGTCCTTTGTCGATACGGAACTCTGAGTGCGACTCACACAGAGGGATCGAAAAGTACTTGTTCAAATTTTGTGATGCAGCAAGAATAGAATATGAGGTGAGAAAGCATAGATAGCTAGAGAGTGGTCCTAGGCATTCTTGTCCATCCAATTGGCAAAAGAGAAATCAAAAACCAAATAGCAACAATTGGATGTCCTCGAATGGATAAATAAATGCAGACCAACATGCTCACACAATAAGATGTCAAATGAAATCATGGCAAACATGCACATACATACTAGCATCTATCAAGCATTTTGGCGATGACGAAGTCATCTATATATGAGTATATTGACTTAGGAGCCAAGTAAGAGTACTTGATCATAGGTCATACTCATCGTTTAAGCACAAGTGGGGTTACCACTTTTACATAAAGCATTTAATGGCGTCACATACTTATGAGATGCTTTAACTCAAGTCTTATAGTAAAGCTCCCCCTTGATGTGACATCCCCCCATAGGAGGGATAAACTAACCTTGGGTTTTGTCGATGAAGACTTCATGTTGGTGAGGTAGTGGTGGATGCTTAATGTTGATGAAGATCACCATGAGTTGGGAGCATCCTTGTTGTTTCCTTACTCTTCTCACCTACATGGGTTAGTCCCAACACACAAGAGATAAATACAAGGATATCTATGGACATGGAGTGCAAAGCATGTGTGATGATGTCCATTGATTTGTTGATTACCTTGTCCCTTGCTTACCTTTGAGGGAACGTGTGACTCCTTGAACTATTGCATAGAGTTGATGTTGATTGCAAATAGTTCTTGCCAATAATGAATGTGAGTGAATTTCATTGGCGGAGTCACCCCTCAAGAACTTCTCTAGTTCTTCTTCTTGGGGACCCACATCAACTTGATGGGGATCCTTGGTGTTGAAGTAGCCCTTGTAGAAGTTGAGCTTGAAGTAGCCTTGGGAACCCACTCCACCAAAGCTTGGGATTCATCTTCATATGAGTCAATGTCCTCTTGAAGCTTGTTCTTGCCCTTGAGCTTGTGGTCTTGTGGTGGAAGGTCATCTTGAGTGTTTGTTCCCTTGGGAGGAGTATTTTCATACTTCTCCTTTTGAGGAACAAACTTGGGCTTGGGGTATTGACCTTCTTCCCATTCAACTCCATTAGCGTTGAAGTAGCCAATGCCATGGTTCTTCCGGTATCCTCCGTGCTTGCGTACAATTTCCTCAAATTGCTTACACCCGGCAAGACTCTTGTAGATACCTTTCTCTATAATTCCTTTCAATAAAGCGTTTTCTTGCTCAAGTGTAACTTGGCCAAGAGAATCATCATTAGTGGAATCAATAAAACTACTAGAAGCAACATCATTGGGTTTGGCACTTTTATTGTTGCTACTAGATGAAGAACCTTTCTTGCCTTTGTTACTAGTTTGTCTAGATTTAACTTGTGGCATGAATGTAGACAAGAGTAATCGTTTGGCTAGATAAGATGAAGTCTTCTTTCGGAGATCGTCATTGATAGCTTTAAGAAACTCATGCTCTTGCTCCAAGGTGAGCTTCTCGAAGCATAGCTTCTCATGAGTCCTTACAAGCTCTCTATGATCTTCGAGAGTAGATTCATGGGCTAACTTAAGAGTGTTTAATTCTTTAGTTTGTTGTTCTATTTTCATCTTATCATCATCAAATGACTTATCTTGACTAGCATGAGAATTATCAAGTTCATTTTGACTAACATCACTAGTTTCATCAAAGTGCAAGTCATCATCACAAAGTAAATCATCTTCATCACTATTGAAATCAAGAAACTCGGGGTGTGATACCTTGGGGCCTTTAGCCATGAAGCAACTTCCACTCCCTTCATTTGGTGAATCAAATAGATCGTAGGAGTTGGTAGTCACTAGTGCAAGTCTGGCAACACCTTCATCTTAACTGTAGTCGGAGTTGGAGTGATAGCTTCTCTCGGAGTTGTTGTCGGAGTCGGAGCCGGAAACCCATTCACCAACATGGGCTTGTTGTCTTCTTATTGTGTAGCTCTTGGTGTACTTGTCCTTCTTCTCCGAGTCCCTACTTCTCCTTGAGGGTCTTCGTTCATAACGATCATCTCTACTCCTTCTCTCTCTTTGAGGTGATTCATTCCTTGAGCTTCGTCTTCTAGGTGATTCTTCTCTTCGTTTGTAAGGAGCCGTGCACTCATTGGAGTAGTGTCCGGGCTTCCCAAAATTGTAGCAGTTTCGGTCACGACTTGACGAACGCTTCTCTTCATATCCTGAGTTGGAGCTTCGTTCTTTGCCTCTATTCTTGTAGAACTTGTTGAATTTCTTGACCATGAGGCTTATCTCTTCATTGGTGACAAGGTTGTCGCTTGAAGTTGCGGGAGCATCACTTGTGGCTTTGTAAGCACCGCTAGACTTGTTGTGAAGCTCTTCTTTGTCTTTGAGTGTCATCTCATGAGCAACAATCCTTCCAATGACTTCCATAGGCTTGAGATCTTTGTAGTTGGGCATCATTTGGATCAATGTGCACACGGTGTCGTATCTCTCATCCAAGGCTCGAAGTATCTTCTTGATGATGAATTTGTCAGTCATTTCTTCACTTCCTAAGCCGGCAATCTCATTGGTGATGAGAGCTAGCCTAGAGTACATCTCCACGACTCCTTCACCATCCTTCATCTTGAATTTGTCAAGCTGACTTTGAAGAACATCCAACTTGGATTCTCTCACGGACTCGGTACCTTCATGCATATCAACCAAAGTATCCCAAATCTCTTTTGCATTCTCAAGACGGCTGGTTTTGTTGAATTCTTCGGGGCATAGGCAGTTGAAGAGAATGTCACATGCTTGAGCGTTGTATTGTAACATCTTCAACTCATACGCGGTCACTTCACGATCCGGTTCCTTTCCATCACCAAAGAATTCACCTTGCAAGCCAACACAAACAACAGCCCAAACGGCGGGGTTATGACCAAGAATATGCATTTTCATTTTGTGCTTCCAACTAGCAAAATTTGTGCCATCAAAGTACGGACCTCTACGGTGATAATTTCCCTCACTAGACGCCATACTCTCCTAGGTTGTGAGACCAATGCAATGGAGACCAACGCTCTGATACCACTTGTAGGACCGAAAGTATGTCTAGAGTGGGGGTGATTAGACTACTTGACCAAATAAAAATCCTACATTTTCCCAATTTTAAGTGTTGGCAGATTTTAGCAATGATAGCAAGTCAAGTACACCCTACACATGCATGTCTAAGAGTATAGCAGCGGAAAGTAACAACAAGCATGTATATAGTAGAGGGTAGGAAGGAAGATCAAACGCAATTTGTAGACACGAAGATTTTTCCCGTGGTTCCGATAGGTGGTGCTATCGTACGTCCACGTTTATGGAGTCTTCAACCCATGGAGGGTAACGGCCGCGAGAGTCCACGGAGGGCTCCACCCATAAGGGTCCATGAAGTAGCAACCTTGACTATTCCATAACGGCTTCCGTCCATGAAGGACTAGCCTCACTATGGGTAGATCTTCACGAAGTAGGCAATCTCCTTGCCCGTACAAACTTCTTGGTTCAACTCCACAACACGAAGTAGGAGGCTCCCAAGCGACACCTAACCAATCTAGGAGGCACCACCCTCCAAAAGGTAATAGGCTCGGTAATGTCGATGAACTCCTTGCTCTTGTGCTTCAAAATGATAGACTACTCAACACACAATCACTCTCTCACAGATTTGGCTTGGTGGAAGAGATTGATTTGGTGGAAAGCAACTTGGGGAGGCTAGAGATCAAGATTCATATGGATGGAGTGGAATACCTTGATCTCAACACAAGGGTAGGTGGCTCTCTCTATGAAAATATGATGGGGCAAGTATGGAATAGTTCTGAGTGCTTCTCTTTCGAGTGGGTGGTGGTGAAGGGGTATATATAGGCATCCCCAAAAATCCAACCGTTACACCTAAAGTGACCAACTCGGTGACACCGATGTGTTAATCTCGGTGGTACCGAAGTGACCAAAAGTTGACAACTTTTGAATCTCGGTGAGACCGATATATAATTCTCGGTGGTACCGATAAGGTGACCAATGGTCAGATTCGCAACTCGGTGACGCCGATCCAACAAACTCGGTGGTACCGATTTTGTGAATCGAGGTAACAGAAAGTTGGCAACCCAAACTTGGTGGCACCGAAGTGGAATTGGTTGCACCGATGTGCTAGGGTTTGGCATGGGTCTGTCTGAGTTTGGGAATCGGTGGCCCCGAGTGGAAAGTGTTGGTTGCACCGATTTTGGATATTTGACTTTGGACAGACTTTTGTGGAAGAGCTTGTGGGTGTTTTTGGTGACTATCACTTGTGCACGTGGAGCATCTTGTTCACCAACAGTACCTTACCCCCTTTTAATAGTATTGGCTTTCCTATGGACTCAAAGTGATTTCTCACAAAGTAAAATGTAAAGTCCTCTTGCTTGAAGCTTTGCCAATCCATTTCCTTGCATCTTGGGGTATTTCCACAATCCTTTTGCCATCCCTATCATTGAACTTTTCCTGAAATATGCTTAGTGGAAACATTAGTTCAATGACTTATATGTTGTTATTAATTACCAAAACCACCAAGGGAGCAACTGTGCTTTCAAACCTCCTAATCTCAACAGCTACCTCTCTGTCATTGCGTGCTCCGCCCTCCGTCTCTTCTTCTGGAGCTCGCACTACGGCCACTGCCGTTCGTAGCAGGATGGGCAACCATTCTGCATGCTCTTCAAGCAGTTCATTCATCAGCGTCTTGGCCAGAACATCGACCCAAAGGAAGAAACATTTCACCTGCATGAACGCCAAACAGATCAACCGTATTGCTCAAGGATCCCGACCACGAAAATGGTGCAATTGCCCCCATTCTTACCCCATTCTCGCTGCACACGTAGAACGGACGATTATGGTTCTTCGGTGTGCGCGAAACCCTCCGATCAACCTCCGCCCGACACCGCGGACAGAGGAAGATCGGCATCTCCACACGCGCCGGACTCTGGATCCACGAGGTGGCGCGGGAGCTAGAAGAAGACATTGAGCTCGGAGCCGAAGGGGATCTCAACGCCGCCGCGCCCTCCACGTCGCCGCCGCCGCGCCCTACAGCGCCCGGAGATGAAGGGGATCTCCGCCCCCGCCGTCGTGCCCTACACCGCTCGGATCCACGCTGTCGCGCCCTACACTAGCTACCAACAGTGGTTGTCGCCCACCTCTGCGCGTGTCCGCCTCCAACCCCGTCCCCCGCTCGGCTGATTCGTTGCTCACCGCTGCGAGCGCTGGGGGCGCACGCCACCGCTTTTATCGCACACCCGCGGCCAGCAACGGCTCTCTGCTGGGTCCCATAAGCCACGAGACCAACGGCTCTCTGCTGGGTCCCACAAGCCACGAGAGCAACGGCCAGCAACGGTCTGATCGTGTAG
This sequence comes from Elymus sibiricus, assembly GCA_039707655.1. Lineage (NCBI taxonomy): Eukaryota > Viridiplantae > Streptophyta > Magnoliopsida > Poales > Poaceae > Elymus > Elymus sibiricus. The sequence goes on from CM077665.1 coordinate 486,129,930, forward strand.
CGCCTCTCCGCTTGCCGCCTGGTCCCACCTGTAAGGGCCGAGTCAAACATGTTGACCTGACGGAGACGGCAATACTCACGGAACGAGTTGGTGCGCACAGACTAGGGGCAAAACTGAGCACGATTCGAAACTGAGGGCAAAATGAGTACATGGACACCACAGTGCCCTGCCGCCGCAGCTTCGACTCCATAGCAACAAGCAAACCGAGGCAATACCGTGGACACGCCGAAGAAGAGGCGACTACTGCAACCATTGTTGCGTCGCCGATATCGCTCCCACCATCATCGTTGCCACAGAAGCCTGGACGCCACCACTACCATCAACCACCGGTCTCGCTTGCTGATGCCGAGCTCCAAGACGATGCCCCAAGAGGGAAAACGACACAAAGGCGACGTAACCGTCTAATCATAAGATCAAGGGTTTCCCCTGAAGAGGCCGAGATGGTCGGATCCGTACGAAAGGGGCGCGTTACCAAAACAGCGATGCCTCCAGGAAGGTCACGACGGCCACAGGGGAACCAGCCTAAACCTGGATGCAAGCAAAGGGATATCTGATGATAAATTATTAAGCTGTGAAATTCGAATAAATTCGACTGAGTGTTGTTACAGCGGTTCCATCATGGAAGCAGCGTCAAAAGTAGTCTGGGCGGGCGCGGACGCCCGACGTCAGGGCGCCGATGATGTAATTAACATGCATCAGAAGGAAACCAGTACAGTAGAATATATATAATCAAGATTATTTATTTCTACCCCTGACTTGATCAATGCAACCAAAAACACAACAGTAAATATTTTGGATTTTTAGATTTGTGGGCTTTACCCTCTCCTAAAGGAGTGGGAGCCCTTTCAAAAATTCTCAGTGGCCCCGAAGGGCCAAAGAGAGGGTTTGGAAATAGTTTTCAACCAGCAATTGACGCGCCTCGGTATTACCTCACTAGCTGCGTCATTGCCCCAAGCGCAAAGATGCCATTCACGGTTCGCCCACTGCCCCGTCTTATACCCAGCCAACCCACACGCTCTTTCCTCTACAACCGATGTGGTACAATAATAACGCAACCCTGCACTGAGCAAAACAGACCGACTCAATGAGCCAGAAGCGGGGCAGCAATCCTTGTTGGGCTGTGCCTTTCCACGGCCCACAAAAATCGGGGAGCCCAGCAGCCAGGTGATCCCCTCCTCTGCGCTGCGCTTCTTCTCTACTTCTTTCTTCTGCGAGCCAACCTAAGCCTGCTGCGCTCTCTAGGCTCGGCTGGGCTGCTCGCTCGCTGGCTCGCACTAGTTAGGATATTTCACCTTTTGGGATTCGCGGCAGTTCTGTTGAGAAACTTCGAATCCATGCGTGCATTAGTGGAGTTCTGGTGCAGCAGAGAACTCGAGCGAGCCCCCATGTCCTGCCAATACGGTACTGTTCTGAAAATGATTATCTCAGCTCCCGACGAAGGTACATTTGTTTTGTTCTCTAATGGATGTCTTAACTCACTCTTGCAGCTATGTGTGTTTTTTTCTTCTGAAAAAATAGACCTATGTTTTTTTGGGTCAATTTGAACTGTTTTCATATCGCAAAAAATAAAATAAAAATAAATTCGAACTATTTTCGGCTTATCGTACTCAGTCCATAATAGCACAGGAACGGTTGATACGCTTAAATCACTGATGTATAAACAAAAATGTATGTGCTGTTTACTTATCCGAATGTTGATGTTCGAAAATGCTTTTAAGTAATGCTAAAGAATAACTAACTGCTCCTCGCAGGTAAAGAATAACTGCAATAGGATTGTTGATATAACATATAAATGTCTTCTCCTTCATGCCGTCATCATCTTTGAACATACTAGTAAGCTTGCACGTGAAAATGCACGTCTATGTTGTCATTAAATAATTATCAAATAATTCTATGTAGTCATTAAATAATTATCAAATAGTAATACTACATATGTATCTTGATTAATGCAAATTTAATAAAAACACATTACCAACTTATTAAATTATACCCCCCAAGGAAATATGAATGTCTTTACCAAGCTCATGTTTTTGGATATCATTCCAAGACCCAACATTGAGTATTGAGTGACCCGGGCAACTTTAGTGGAAACTTGGATTCATCAAGGCATTAATACATTAAGCAAATAATAAGTCTAACAACATGCAACATGTATCAAGATAGGCATGCGAGCGGACGGCCACGCGTCCGCAAATGCAAAATTCAAGCATGCACGAAAATTAAAGCAACAAGGATTAGTACGTTTCTGGCCATCATGGACATGTGGACGTTGTACGCTTGCATCACTATATATCAAGATCTTGTTTAAATATATCCACAGTGAGATCGCATCATGTCTTACATCTCCTGAATCACTTACATCCTTAAGCTAGGAAGAAGATACAAAACTGAAATGAAATTAGAAATATCTTCATGTTGAAGCCTAACACATCTTGCAAAAATAGGAGATGTAATAATTCTAAAAAAAACTATTACCAGATATAAGCATGTAAAGAAAAGGCATCATAAGTAGTAGTTTCATGGATACTATAACAAAACAGGTTTCCACATCACCAATCATATCCAACAGAGCACCAGAACAACTCATTCTTATAGTAAAAGAATTTTGGTTCTACCACAATTTCTAGTGCTGAGTATGCATATGGACTGAATGAAGGGGCGGGCACATTATCAACACAATGGCACATCGACCAAAATGGAAGCCCAAGCCAAAGCAATGCAGTACCATCACCTACAGAGGAAAAAAAGTCAGATATTAGAGCAGAGTAGACAAAGCAAGTTCACACCATTATACATTTTAAAGTAAACAAGTGCATATTTAATGCGCATTTGATTGCATAAACCTATTAATCGATCGTCAAATGCATAACTGACCATTTCCTAGATGATAGCTAGAAAAATTTTAAATAGCAAAGTTTTCAAATGTGAAGCAAGCTGACATCGTGAAAATGGAAGGAACAAAAAAGCAAGGCAGTGTGATCTGCAAATGTGCTCTCCCATGCTTTCTTGATGCTCTTTTGCACGTAAAAAAGTGGATATATTACACTAAGCAGGCAGAAGGCGCGGCTGCACGCTGCGCCCATGCAGAAGCCCATGCGTACATCTATATTGTCCTTTATTCCAAGGAGATAAGGGGTGGCAGTGGGTTTGAGGTCAAGCTGGTTGCATGCAAGTCCTTGTATTCTTTTGTCCTTGTATGTCGAGGTGGTGTACAAATAGAGCAAGAAACATGATCAATTCATATACTATATGAAAACTCCAGGACTTCCATTGCAGTTTTAGGAACTCAAAGACACAAGCAAATAAAACTAAGAAAAATAAAATGGTCAGGAACAGAAAAAGAACAACTTTTTTCTTCAGTCATTCATTCTGTGTATGAGTGGATCTACATGTGTGTCGAATCTCTCGTTTATGGCCGCAATAATTGCTTCGGGTGCTTGCCTGAAGATTAGGGAAAGCGGCTCAATGATAAACGGATAATGCCACATTGCACGGTCTTGTATGCTGATGTGCGTGGCCCATGAATACATTCTTGTGGAAGTCATTATTGGGTTCCATTATGGTCCCGGGGAATTTCACAGCAAATAAGTATGAATAACAGGCAGTGTAAAGCAGATGATTTCTGTAAGAAAAAGGATTATGGAATAATATCGATGCAGAGAACAAAAAAAGTATTTAGGAGAACATTTATTCGCAGTTAAAGTATAATGTGTAAATGATGGCCAATATACATTAATACATGAGAGAAGGGATTTTTTTATTGGTGCCTCACTATTGTCTTAGTTACTTTTGTTATACATTTAAAGAGTATATGATTGCTGACAGTTCTTAAAATGGATAAGCAAAAGAAGAGAAGGACCAGCGTGTAACTAATGCAAACTGCACAATATGTGATAACTGATAAGTGTGTACATCAGAGCAGGATAATCAGCAGAGATGGAAAGTATAGCATAGACAATAACGTGAGAAAGGGATCAGTTTTTTTTTTTTTTTTGCTGTTTCACTCTTGTTTTAGTCACTGCTGCTACTTGGTCCAAATAGTTTACATGATTGCTGACAATTTTCAAATTATATAAACAAAAGAAGAAAAGGGCTAGAATGTACCTAAGGTGGACTGCATAATATGTATGAAAACAGTATGGATGCATAAAGGAAAATTATTCAAGAGATTATAAATTGGTATCTCTAGTCAACAACAGAAATATTTGACAGGTCTCTAAAATGTGCTGAAAGCACTCATAGAATATGTATGAGAAAATTTGTCGAAGTCGTATATCTATAGCGCTTTTAGGCCTATATGTTCATTAGTAGAGTGTAGTTTGGTCAAGTTAGGATGATATTGTCACAAAGAAGAGAGGAACAGAGAAAGAAAACGCCAAGAACTTTCTATTACCTTTTAATTATGTGTGCTGGCTTTGTTATTTGGTCCAAAGAGTGTATATGACTGCTCACAATTTCAGAACTGCATGGAAAATAAAGAAAACGAAAGATGTTCAGCATCCGTTTCAATCAACTATTTGCGGCTGATGGCTTGAAAAAAGAAGAAGATGCATAAAGAAAGATGCGAGAGAATGCAAAATGAAAGAAGATCCGTAGCCATCAGTTTGTAAGCTCAGAACAAAATAAAGTAAACAGATAAACTGGATCCATGGTCAGCAAATATATGTAGCCAAAGATCCGAAAAGCAGTACCTTTTATCTATTGTATCATCAGTGCCGCTTGCTCGGACCGCAGAACAGTCTGCTCTGGTTCATAGAAGATATCCATGAAAGAGTTAGGAAGACCTGGAACAATTTGGCTACTACAGATTGTAAGACGGCAACTGTGGTAGTAGATGGATAGGTGTAGCCAGCCACATATATGTCTATAAGATTGACAGGTGCAAATGGGCTCAATCTGAAAGTCATGTAAAGAGACCATCCAAACAAATTAATCAAGCAGCCACAAGAATAAGAAAGAGAGCCACCTGAATTTTTGTACGCAGTGCTGAGAGATGATGAACTATTGGAGCATTCTAACCAAGAGTGACTTAATAAAACTTTGCAACCAAAATGAAGCTGCTGTACTGGAAGTTTGAACATCTGCACTTCGTCCATAAAAGGTTCTCCTACAACAAATAAGAATTCCAATTATTTAACAGAATGTGATACAAAATAGAAGAGGTAAAAAGACCTATGTTGCAAAATGAGGAAGATTATACTGTAAGAATCCCAACTAATTAAAAATATAATAGGTAAAAAGATATGTGTTGTAAAATGAGGAAGATTACCTTTGTTCGGATGATGTGAATAAATTAGAACAAATTTGTAATCGTCAGACTAACGGCGCTATTGTTTTCTGTTGTACATAGAAACTTTAGTTAATAAAACATGCAGGATGAAAGAAAGTTAGCTTGCGAAAAAGAGAGAGAGGGGGGGGGGGGGGGGGGGGTCACCTCTGTTTCTGAAATAAATATTTATGTGCTATAGCCCGGCCATTAACAGCCTGTATGATTTCATTGTATACAGCCCTCTGACCATTATTCAGTGTGGCATGCAAGATTCTAAAAATAGAGCATCTTTGTCATATCTCATTTCTTCAGCCAACAACCTATTAACACACTCCTTATTCGCATGAACACATCGAGGAGTGATGTTGAAAGCAGCCAAAGGTTAACCATTTTTTATGAACATGGAAGATAACTCATCCAATAGTTGATCTGAAGGTGTCGCTCAGATATCTGATATGCAGGATTACCAAAAGCTAAGGAACAATATAGTGCAGGGCTACTTGTAATTTCATAATGCAACAAGATTGTCATAAAGAGATGTCGTAACTGAAAAGGAGCCCATACAATAGTTACTTCGGAAATCTTGAACCATTCATTAGCATCATTGACTAAGCCTCGGGGTTGTCCACGCGCGTCTTTGAAAGTGCCATAAAGGACGACAATATAACACCTCACATCCTCAAAGCAAGTCCACCTCATAAAGGACGACATTATAACATCCGAAGGGAAAAAAGCTCATCAGACGTACATGATACATACAGCCAATTTGATAGCCTAATTTTTGTTTCCTCCGCCTTCTAGTCGATACACTGTGAGAACTATCCCAGGTCCACTCCTAAGGGAAATTCAAATATCTTGAACACCTAGCATCCTCATATTTTTGATTGGTTACAAACCATTCAGTAATCATTGTTTTGTGTGCATGAGGACCAAAATAAGGTTGTAGTGATAGGACTCTCTTGTCATATCTTTCAACAGAGACTCTTCGACTGATGTGATCTAGTTCTTGATGATGAAAACAAAAATGACAGCAAAGCAACTTTGAGTTAGCCACCAAGTTAGTAAACTATGCAAGAGAAATTAGGCTGACACTTTTCTTATCTGCTATGAAGATTTAATGGTAGGTAAAGTGCAGTAGCTTATGATTTGTAAACAGTCAATGTACAAGCTTGTGTAGAATACAGTAATAATTCAAAGAAAAAGTGAGCATTCAATGCAGCTCATATCTTCTGTATTCTTCATCACAAAAGAGATATATAAAGCACGAAAAATTAGATGCGTGGCCTATATGTCAGTTTCTTCTCTTATGAATAAGAGGACCCTATAGTGCCCACTCTGTTAGAAGTTCAGAATTGATGGACATGGAGTTATCACTGGCAACATGTAGCTTTTTTTCTCTCGAACAAATACATGTATTTCTTTAGGGATGGGGAAGGAGGAGTTTGCACCTTTTAGGGATGGGGAAGGAGGCAACTGCCATCAGCTCCACCATCGGCAACTGCCTTCAGCTCCACCAATGACGACACGTCTTTCCGGGTGGGAGCAGCGGCAGACCGGCGGCACCCGCTCCCCAGCGGTGGCGGGGCGCGGCGGCGTCACCCCCGGCCGTGGCGGGGCGCCCGCTCCCCGGCGGTGGCGGCACGGGAGAGGTGGGCCGGGCGCGGAGCGGGAGAGGAGTGTGGGCCGGCCGAAGAGGGCCGCGCGTGCCTGGCCGCGTCGCGCGCCTCGCCGCATCGTCGGGGAGGAGGAGGGGAGGAGGAGGCAGGGGCGAGACGGGGGAGGAGGAGGCCTCGTCGCCGGGGAGGAGGAGGGGAGGAGGAGGCAAGGGCGAGACTGGGGAGGAGGAGGCCGCGTCGCCGGGGAGGAGGAGGGGAGGAGGAGGCCGCGTCACCAGGGAGGAGGAGGGGAGGAGGAGGCAGGGGCGAGACGGGGGGAGGAGGAGGGGAGGAGGAGGCGGTTACGACGGGGGTTTACGCATCGGGGTGTTACCCAAATCTGATTGTGTTTAGCACTAAAAACGTGTTTAGTGGCTTGATGTTAAACATGGAAACAATCTGGTACATTGGATATGAAAAGATGGACGGTGCAGATTATTTGGATCTCCGCCTTTCGTCCCTTTTTAGGGGTAGTAGATTGATTGCTTATCCTCTGGGTTCTTCACATGGCTTTAGGTGTAACATAAACCAGCTTACCTATTGCGTCAAATGGCGCAGAGACCATTTCAAACCCGGAGTGATTTGAAATGTTCACATTTGTTGGTAAAAATAGGTTGTGACATTCGACATCGCATGTTGACTAGGCACATTCAACACAGTGGAGCTCGCCACGCGCACATTCGACTACGCCTGTTGGAGGGTCAGCCGACCGCATCATGAACTTGACTTTTCAGAAATCGAATCCAAGAAGGTGGCGGAGTTTGTCGGTCCACTCGTGAATATTGTGTCTTGCAAGGCGAAGAGGGATACACACATCATTATGGTACAAAGGGAGACCTGGGAGAGTGGTGCGGAGGCTATGGCGAGGTTCACCATGGAAAATCCGCACCTCATGTAAGCAGGGATGGAGTGGTTCTCGAAGAGGGACCATGAGCGCAAGAAGGGCGACGAGGTTGCCCCTTCCAGGGTGATCAAGGTCGAGTCGGACGACTAGGTTCAGCCTGAACGAGGGTGAGGAGTACAATACCTTTGAGGAGGAGGTCGTGGCGCTTTTGAATGCTATCGACTCCGAGCCGGACGATGATGAGTAGTATGTGCATAGTGTCCATAGGAGTTTAGACCGTACTATGTTTAAGCTTGAATGTTTGGATGTTTATTTAGAGACATATCGTTAGCCGGCTGTACGTCCTAATAGATAGTTTCCATATTTATTTATGCAGTTGTGTTGTAAACAAACTCTGTACATCACTTGAGATATAAATATACGAGGAGGCTGGCCGAGGTAGGCATTGAGCCGCCCGGTCCTTTATACTTTTACATGGTATCAGGCGATACGATCCTCTCCTTCTAAAACTACTCGTTGTCGTCTACCTCTCTGCCCTAGCCACAACCGCCGCCGTTTCCATCCAACTCCTCAACCCTCCTAACCACCATGAGTCAATGATCAGCCGACGATCTCAAGAAGCTTGAGGAGGAAGTCAAGAACCGTGAGTCCATCATCAGGACCCGTGAGGAAGAACTTCAACGCCAAGTTAAAGAACGCGGCAAGGCCGTCGCCGCTCCTACAGCCTCCACATACGCCGCCTCCATCAAGACGTTTGTCCCCATCACTCTTGATCTTCAGTACTCCAACTACGCCAAGTGAATAGTAGACAATAGTAGCACTCGATATCGGTCGTCGAAGTTCCTGTAAGAGCTGCCGAACCCAACATGATCCCGAAACGACCACGGCCACCGTCTTGTACTCTGCCTCGGCACTAGAGCGTGATACTGTGGTCTGACATCGAGCAGACCAAGAAATAAGATTGTCTCCAAGGTACATGCAGAATCCGGATGTAGAGCATCGTGTATGTGGGCAACCAGCCCAGTCGGCATCCGAGTAGGCAATGAAAGAGTGAGGGGAAATGTGATGCAAGAAGAATTTGATGCTCTCACTCTCAATCAAACATGGACACGTATCCCTGCTCCTCCCGGCGCCAAAAATGGTTAGCGGTAAATGGATTTTTCTCCACAAATATCATGTAGATGGCTCTCTCGCTCGTCACAAAGCTCGTTGGGTGGTCCGTGGCTTTTCTCAACAATCAGGTGTTGATTTTGATGAAACATTCAGCCCTGTTGTTAAACCTGCAACTATCTGCATTATCCTCTCTCTTGCCATCTCTCAATCTTGGCCCATACATTAGTTAGATGTTAAAAATGCCCTCCTCCATGGTCATCTCGATGAAGTTGTTTATAGCCAACAACCCTCCTGCTTCGTTGATCCACGTCACCCTACTCATGTGTATCGTCTCCTTAAATCCCTCTATGGTCTCAAACAAGCTCCACGTGCTTGGTTTCAACGCTTTGCCTCCTTTGGGCGATCCATTGGGTTCGTTGAATCCAAGTCTGATGCATCTCTTTTCATTTTTCACCAAGGCACCAACATGACCTATCTTCTTCATTATGTCCATGATATCATTCTTACTGCCTCTACCGCATCCACTCTTGCTACTATCACTCGCGCCATGGCACGCGAATTTGCTATGAAAGATCTCAGCCCACTTCATCACTTCCTTGGTATCTCTGTCACACGTACTTCCCGTGGTATCCACCTATCTCAACGACAATACATTCTTGACATCTTGCATCGTGCAGGTATGCGTGATTGTCATCCAGTCACCACTCCCATTGACACCAAAGCCAAGATCTCTTCCACCTTTGGATCACCGTTTCTGATCCCTCTCAGTATCGTAGCTTAGCTGGCGCACTCCAGTATGCTACCCTTACTCGCCCTGACATTGCTTACGCTGTACAACAAGTTTGCCTTCATATGCATGATCCACGTGAACCTCATCTTTCCCTTATCAAACGCATTCTCCGATATCTTAATGGCACTCTCGACCATGGCCTTTCCTTGCATCGCACTTCCTCTCACTCTCTCATTGCCTACTCGGATGCCGACTGGGCTGGTCGCCCAAATATATCATGCTCTACACCCGGGTTCTGCAGGTACCTTGGGGACAATCTTATTTCTTGGTCTGCTCGACGCCAAACCACAGTATCACGCTCTAGTGCTGAGGCAGAGTACAGGGCGATGGCCACGGCCGTTTCGAACCATGTTGGCTCTTAGAGGAACTTCGACGACCGATATCGAGTGCTACTATTGTCTAGTGTGACAACGTTAGTGCCGTCTACTTATCTGTGAACCCTATTCAACACCGCCGGACTAAACATATCGAGTTGGATATTCACTTTGTTCGGGAGAAGGTAGCACTTGGGGATGTTCGCGTTTTACATGTGCCCTCGTCCTCTTAGTTTGCGGATATTTTTACGAAGGGCTTACCTACTACTCTTTTTCAAGAATTTTGATCCAGTCTTCAGGTCGGGTCCTCTCCCGGTTCAGACTGCGGGGGCATGTTAGAGACATATCGTCAGACGGCTGCACGTCCTAATGATCAACTTGGAGTACACGTGAAGTTGCTTCCTAATAGATAGTTTCCATATCTACTTATGCAATTGTGTTGTAAACAAACTATGTACATCCCTTGAGATATAAATATACGAGGAGGCTGGCCGAGGTAGGCATTGAGCCGCCCAGTCCTTTATACTTTTACAGTTTAGATCGAATGCTTGAAGTTTTGTATGGAAGTATGCAATTTGATCAAGTAGTTTGGATGTTTATTTTAAAAAAATGTTCGGATGTTTCGAGTGCCCTATTTTAGAGCTATTGTTGTAGAAGAACATTTTTAAGTGCCTTGAAAGTCACTATTTTGTGTTCAAATTGGTTTCTCCAACTGATTTTTGGTGTGCCATTATAGGGCAGATGCATGTTGGAGTCGCAAATGTAATACTTATCAGCCATGATGCTAAAATCGCTAATATTAATCAAATCAAGTGTGAGATGTTGCAAACATGTACTAGTGAAAAAGCAAGTGTGAGACGTTGCAAACCTGTACTAATGTATCAAATGAAGATTTGCAGTTTAGTGTTCTTCGGTACATTCCTGTGTTTCTAATTTACCTTATGATACTGTGCATAACTCCCGGTGCCCACGAAACCGCAGACACCCATTTCTGCAACGTGATAACAGAAGCAGATCATCCTGTTAGACAGTAGGATAACTCCTTAAATGTTACAAAAGGCATTTATGATGCCTTGAAATCTACAAAAACAAAAGAGGAGAATATGCAACTCTGCATCTCTCACACCTACAGGACAAGTTCAGATTACTGATCGCACCCAACATGCATGACAAAATTGTTCAGTGACTATGTTCCACGTAACATCTAATGTTTAGGTTACAAGGCATAGCATAGCACCTTGTTCTTCACCCCAGGGTTAATTACTCACACGGCCAATAAGGCAACAACACTGCAAGGCCTGAACGCCTAACATTTTGTGACAACTTGGAAACACTGTATAACGAAAAACTGAATCTTGGCAGCTGCAACGCCAACACACGTTTCTGCAATGTAAGAACAGAACTGAATCCTCATCTGATCACAATTATAGTACTAGCAACATGGATGGGTTCAGTGCCGTCTCTTCCTAAAAAATATCTTGAGATCTTCGTCTCCATCAGAGAAGTCCATCGCTCCGAACGCAGCCTCCCGTGCTCTGTCGCTCCATGCTCTGACCTGTTCCCTGTGAGCGAGGTAGTCATCATCGACCTCCACGTAGCCATACTTGGCGTACTCGTTCCGCACACAGGACTGGAATACGAAGAATTCCTCTGCGGCCTCATAGAAGGCGCGTGCGTCGGCATACTCTGTCACCTTGAGCTCGTCCGTCTCCTCTTCCGGCGAGGGAATCAGGTCCGGGTTCTGGAGCTTCAGCGCCTTGTAGTAGGAAGGGGCGCGATCGGGATGGGTCCGGCTGGAGAGGATCGAGGCCAACTCCGCCCGCCGCAGCCGCGTCATCTTTCTGCTTGGACCTGACTTGGCGTAGAAGGCCCTCCTTTTGGCAGCGAGCAGCTCGTCGTCGTTTGCCTCCGCCTTCCTTTTCAGCGGGCGCTTCTCCGTCGAAGCACGCTGGCACGGCTTCAGCGGGCGGTCCTCGCCGGCGACAGCGGTCTTGTCCGACGCCATGCTCCCGGTCCCGGTGATGCACGAACCCTCCGTCGATGGCGTCGAGTTGTTGATCTGATCTCCCGTTGCTCGCCTCACTCACGAAGCCACGAGATTTGGGGGGAGCCCTAGCTCTCGAATTGGGGGATTATAAAGGCTGAGCATTTGGTTTGCGCGTGGGAAGTCGCAGACTCGGAGGCGGAGTCGGATACTGCTTCCTTCCCGCTAGTTTTGTTGATCGCGTCGGTTTCTATTCGGTTCTTAGTTCACAGTGGTAGGTCACAAGATAGGAAATTCATATTTCCCTACTTACATCGATCAAGAGATCCCATGTGGCTGTGACATTGTCATCCATTTCTCGCGCATTCGATGGAAAAGTTTGATGGGCTTTCAGGATATCGCGGGAACATTGTATTTTTTAGTTCGCCCATTCACAAGTCGTATGAGAGATTCCAGTACATTCAGCTCGTAATCCTGTCCTGAGTTAATAGAGAGCTGGATTCAGAGGAACAGAAGATGAATACTTGTGTTAATTTGAAGAAATGATCCTCAGTGCACGCGGGTTAGTAGTCTAGTCGGTTCGTACATGTCATCTAAGAAATGATCCTCTAATCTACGGAGTAATTCAGAAAAAGAACAGGTTATACGAAGAAATGGAGTTTTTTTTCCGAAACGGAGGCATAAGATTTGCCGCATCTATTAAATAAGGAGAGAATATAGTTTAGAGAATTACAACACATCCACACATTCGGCATGACAATTACTCGGCCAGAAAAATATTCCCTAATTTCTTCGCACCCGCGGCCATCCAAAGCTTGGCCTCGTCGACGATGGCGGTGAGTAGGATGGTTGGTGACGCACTCTTGTGGCGGAACACCCGTGCATTTCTTTCATTCCAAATGGTCCACGAGACGAGCATGGTGAGGGAGGCCATAGCTTGCCGGTTAGGGTTGCGGTTGTCAGTTCTCTTGTCCCACCACTGGTAGACGGAATCGTCCATGAGCCACTCAGATGTATCCATGTGCGCGAGACCTAGCTTCTCAATGAGAGACTTCCATAGCCGAATCGTGTAGCGGCACTTGAAGAAATGGTGGGCTCCCGATTCTTGCTCCCTATTGCAAAGCTTGCAAAGGCCACAATTTGGCCAACCTCGTCGCTCCAAGCGATCGGCGGTCCAAATCCTATCTTGCAACGCCAACCAAGCAAAAAACTTAACCTTTGGAGGTGCCCATGCCTTCCAAACCATGCGATCCAAGGGGGGGAGAGTCATGCCTAGGAATTGAGCCTTGTACGCGGTGGCGGCCGTGTAGATCTCATCGTTCGCATGCTTCCAAATGATGACGTCTTCGGTTTGCTCATGAAGGTGGACGTCATTAAGGAGCATCCAAAGGGTGAAGAACTCCCGAATGTGGGCGACGGAGACAACCGTGTCCGTGTCATGATTGATCTTGAAGATCCAAGCGTTCCCCGCGAGGGCCTCACGGACCTTCCAATTCTTTCTTCTCGAGGCCGCAAACAAGAGTGGCGCAATATCCTTGGGTTTGCGACCAAGAAGCCACGGGGAGCCCCAAAAAGGCGTTTTGGCGCCATCCCCTACAGTGATAGTTGTAGAGGCATAGAAAAACTCGAGGTCCTCCTCTGTGCACGGGTTTCCAAGGCCAACCCATAATCTGCGGGGCTCGGTCCATTCATACCATAGCCATCGGAGCCGCAAAGCACGTGCAAACTTGTCGGTGTCGAGCACCCCGAGGCCACCATATTCTTTTGGTCTACAAACCACCTTCCAATTGACCTTGCATTTGGCTCCCGTTGTCTTGTCCGAGCCGGACCAAAGGAAAGCTCTCTCAATTTTGTTAAGGCTATGGAGAGAGCTCTGAGGCACGATGAGGGGCGTGATGGAGAATACTGCTTGGGAGGTAATGACCGACCTAACAAGTGTCGTACGACCGATGGTACTGATGTTTTGGCCCTCCCAAGTCACCAATTTGCCGGCCGCTTTGTCCTCAAGGTATTGGAAATCCACCTTCTTCAGTTGCCAGACTGAGAGTGGTAGTCCTAGGTATTTGACCGGAAAAGTGGCACGTGTTGCCGGCATGCTCTGAAGAATTCACTCAAGGTCAAGGTGATTGCAACGAATAGGCACAACCGAGCTTTTTAGGAAGTTGGAACAAAGGCCCGTGACGTCCCCAAAGCCTCTCAGGATAGAGGCAAGATTGTCGATGTCCCGCTTGATGGGGGCCACAAAGACCTCCGCGTCATCCGCATAGAGGGACGTGCGCACCATGGCACCCCGGCCACGGATCTTATGGAGGAGCCCTTTTCGCGTCGCCAAGTCTAGAATCTTATGCAAGGGGTCAATTGCCAGGACGAAGAGGACTGGGGAGAGGGGGCCCCCCTGCCTGAAACCACGACCATGCTTGACAGGAGGGCCGGGCAGCCCGTTTAGCATTATCCGAGATGAGGAAGAGGATAGAAGTGCAGCAATCCAAGCCCGAAATTTTGGAGGGAAGCCCAACGGTTGGAGCAGCTCAAGAATGTATCCCCACTTGACTGAGTCGAACGCCTTTTTTATATCAAGCTTGAAAAGGAGTGTGGGGGTCTTGCATTTGTGTAGACGTCGGGCAAAATTCCGAACATACATGAAGTTGTCGTGGATACTTCTCATTTTAATGAAGGCACTCTGGGCATTGGAAACGAGGTCATCCATGTGGGGCGCAAGCCGTAGCGATAGGACCTTGGCAATGATTTTAGTGATGGCGTGGATGAGGCTAATGGGCCTATAATCAGAGATGCCTTCCGCGCCGTCCTTCTTAGGCAATAGAACAACATTGGCAGAGTTTAGCCACTGCAGGTTGGAGGTGTGCAAGCAATCGAAGCGTTGAATGACCCCCATGATCGAATGCTTGATGATTCCCCAACACTTCTTGAAGAAGATCCCCGTGAAACCATCCGGTACTGGCGCCTTATCACTAGGCATCTCTTTTATAGCGTCCCAAACTTCCTCCTCGGTGATGGCGGCATCGAGGTCTTGCAAGGCATGGGCCTCGATGTCCAACTCCTCCCAATTGAAATCATTATTGCTCGTACTTCCCCGTCCCATGACCTCGGAGAAGTGATCATGGATGATCTTCTCTTTTTCCTTGTGGTCGGTCACCCAACCATGAGCATGCTTTAGGCGGTGAATATGGTTTTTTCTCCTACGGGCATTGATGCGACGGTGGAAGAATTTGGTGTTGGCATCACCCTCCCTCAGATTTGCCAGTCTAGCACATTGGCTCTTCCTAGCCCGCTAAAGAACCGCCAAACTAACCACTCTTCGCTTTAGCCTAGTACGCAGGTCCCTCTCCTCAGGGGAGAGGGCTCGTTCCTCTTGCGCCAAGTCCAACTGAAGGATCACCAAGAGGGTCGCATGGAGTTGGATCTTGGCCTTGGAGAAAAACTTCTTGCTCCATTCAGTGAGCCGGGTCGCGGTTTTCTTGAGCCTATGATGCAGAATTTCGAAAGACTATGTGTGGTTTACACGCTCATTCCACGCCTTCAAGACCACGTCATAGAATCCGGGTAAAGATACCCAAAAAATTTCAAATTTGAAGGACCTTGGGCGTCTAGGACCCTTGTCATCGGCAAGCAGGAGGGGGCAATGGTCGGAGAGGGAAGATGAAAGGGCATGTAACACATGCGTGTTGAAAGTTGTGTCCCACTCGACGTTGCAAAAGAAAGAGTCAAGCTTGCAAAGGGTGGGGTTTTCCCGCTCATTGCTCCAAGTGAAGCGTCTATTTTGGAGATGAATTTCTTTGAGCTCACAAGATTGAAGGGTTGCGCGGAAACGGTTGATCCTACTCCGGTTTACATTTCTCTTGTTCTTGTCTCGCGCTCGGTAGATTTGATTAAAATCCCCGAGGGCCAACCAAGCGATACCCGGCAAAGGCTTGTGGGCGACAATCTCGGCAAAGAAAGAATCTTTGTTGGAGTGTGCAGTGGGACCATAGACAGATGTTATCTTGAAGCACACATATGTCGCCTGAATGCGAACCTTGCCAGAGAGGCAAAAGGCCGACAAAGAAATGTCGGAGACCTCGACGACGTTGTCATCCCATAGCAGTAAGATCCCACCCCTAGTTCCTGTCGCCGGTCGCTGCGCAAAACTTTTCAGCCGGTTGCCACCAAGGAAGGCTGCCACATATTTGTCCACGCTATCTAGCTTCGTCTCTTGTAAACACACAATTTGGCACGAGGAGTCTGCAATCGTAGCGCTGACGGTTACCCTCCGGGCCGGGCATTTTAGACCACGTACGTTTCAACTCAGGGTGTTTATAGGTTGTGGAGTCATGGGGCACACAAACATTCACTTTGATCAGTCCAGGAGCGAGGACAGCAACCAACGGACATCAGAATAACAACAGTCTTGAACTGAGCTACAAACCCCACTGGGGCACATGAGTACTGGACGTAGTCTAACACATGGACGTAGCCTAACACATGGCCGAGCCAAGCGACGCTGGACTTACACATAGATGGAACTAAGGCAGCCAACGGGCTGACACATATTACAGTGAAGGGGAGAGCTAACATAATCAACTAAAACAGCCCTGGACGACGAACTGGACGAGCAAGTCGCCGCCTAATGTGCTCCCAGGCTCTGCTGAGCTGCATTAGCATCCTGGGACATCTCCAGAGATCCCTCACCACCGTGATCAATGAGCGCATCCTCGACGTCGTTGACAGCCTTGTCGTCGAGGTGAAAGAAATCCCTCACGGCTATAATCAGCTCAGGAGCAAGTTGCTCTTTAAACTTGGCAGTGAAATCAGCAAGTGTAGCCTCTGTTAAGTCTTATTCATCTCTGACTATCCCAAAGGACCGACAAACTAGCTTCTCCACCGCCTTGGCTGCTGGGAGCACCACATGCATGGGCGCGTTTGATTTTCTGCAGGGAGAGGCCCCCCTTGTTGGAGATCTTGACGCCGACAAGGGTCTTCCGGCGAGTCGTAGGTGGCCAGGGAGGGGGGGACTCGGGCGGAGCAAGGATGCCCATCTGGCGCTCCTCGAAAATAGGCGCCAGCACATCTTCAGGGCAAGCTAAAGCACGGCCTCGCACAGGGGAGGGTGTGCGTTGCAGAGGGCCGTCACAGATCAGGGGCAGTGTAGGCGATGCCTGGAAACTCGGCAGCCTGGAGGGCGACCGCAAGGGCAGCACGAGTGACGCGGGCGCACAAAGCTTCAGGAAGGCTTGGCTGGGCGCGGGGCTCGCCAGGGGGGAAGTCGAGGCCACAACGCGCTTGGAGATCAGGCTTGGCGGCAGCACGGTTGTCGGAGATAGCGGAGGGGACACCGGGGGGGGGGTCCGCTCCTCCTAAGAGCGGCGCGTGGAGGAGCGTGGCGAGGTCTGGCGCATCGGGATGCGCCCACGAGCGTCAACGCCAGCAAGGTCATGGACGACCGACAGCTCAAGGGCGCGAACAGGCTCAGCACTGTCTGAACCAAAGCCCCTAAGCACCAAGCCAGGGCACACAGGGGGGGGCGGCCACAACAGCTTGGCCGTTGCCAGCGCGTCGACGCCCGCTGGAACGGTCTCGTGTGCGGTCCTGGTCTCCCGCCGGGTGCCGATCTCGGGCGTTTCGGGAGAGTGAGCGCGGCACCCTGGCGCCCCATCTCTCTCGTGCACGCTCACCACCATGGCCACGTCTGCCGTCACGGTCACCCTCATCTTCTCGCCTATCCTCTCGGTGCACCGCGCACCCCTGAGCAGGCCGACGCTCTCTTGGAGTGTAAGTGCCATCGACCATCTTCCTGTACCAGGTAAACTCGTGGACTTCCGCCGACGACGAGTTGTCGTCGTCGTCTGTAGCCTTGGAGTGGTCTTCATGTAAGTCGAGGTGGATGATGACGCGGTGACGGAGGCCACGGCGCCCGCGATGGCGGTGACCACGAGCTGGCAGGATCAGCCATTTGACTTTGGTAATGGCATTGGGATTGGCGGTCCATGCCCATAGCGCCATGTCCCTCGTGTCCTCCTTGTGGAGCGATCGCGGCTCGATGTAGTCGAGGGAGCAGCCACGGCCGATGAGGAAGGTCGCGATGTAGTGGTTCCAGCCGTGTAGTGGAACACCTTCCAAACAGAGGCGGGCGTGGTGGAGCTGGTCTTCGTTGTCAGCGTGGGCCTCGAGGCGCCATTCGCACACATAGATGCAGTGACTAGAGCCGCGGAGATCACCACGAGACACGGCGTCGGCGTAGTGGTGCTGATGCATGAAGCGCATGAAGAACTACTCGGGGTAGTGCTTGACGACCTCGACGTCGGCCGTCCTAGCACCTAGGGCCGTTGCGAGCTCGGCGGCCACCTGATGGCAGGGGACGTCCTGCCTGGCACCCTCCAGCCAGGCCACTGCGCAGTTGGAGGAGAGGATGGCCGCCTTCGCTTGCATCTCGGGCGTCGCCGGGACCATGACGAAGTCCTCCTCCGGCCTCAGCGCAGCGTCACCCATACGCAGCATCTCGGAAGTAGCAGCGTCGGACCGAAGCAGAGGGCGCCGAAGAGGGGTCTCCCAGCTATGGCCTAGGCGCGGGGGTGCTTGGAGGGCAGCAGGAGCAGCAGCTGGGTGGGGAAGAGGCGGTGGAGGCACGGCGAGGTTGTCGAGCGAGCTCAGAGGCTTCCACTTATTGCGGTAGCCGCACGACTTGTGCCCATTTTGTAGGCAGCGGGAGCAGCGGATCGGGTCACCGCAAACCGCAGCTCGGTGCCCGCGGAAGAGGCACCGACAGCAGCGCCCCAGAAGCCAATGAGGGATGGGCGCCAGCTTGAATGTTGTAACGGCGAAAGCCGGGCGGCGAGGGCCTTTACGAGACACGACGAGGTGCCAGTCTCCGGTCACCTCCGCCTCGCGCCCCGCGTCCGGCATTGAAGGCGCGCCAGGAGCAGGAAGGGATGAGGAAGCCAGCTGCTCAGCAGCTCCACAGTTAATGCCGGCGCCCGCCCGCCCTTGAATGCGCGGAGATGCAGCGCCATGCCCCGACCCAACCAGGGCCTGACCCGAATGCGTCGCGACAGACCGCGAGTTGGGCAAGAACTCCTCGGAGGCCCGGGCGTCAGATCCCCCGTGCCCCGCTAGAGGCGGATCTGGATCCGGCGAAGCAGAGAGCTGAGGCCCTCCCTAAGAAATGGAGTTTGAAATATATAAACTAGCGCGGAGGGCCACGAGGACCGCGGGCAGGGGGGCGGGAGGGGCATGAACCAGGCGGCCGACGCAAGGTCGGGGCAGGGCGTGGCCGCCGCCGGGAGCGCGAGCGCAGGCGTCGGGGAGGGGAGCGCGGACGCTAACATATTTGAGCCTAAGAAATGGAGTTTGAAATATATAAAAAATACGCCGTTGCCGGGGATCGAACCCGGGTCACTCGCGTGACAGGCGGGAATACTTACCACTATACTACAACTACTTGCCTGACGAAATTTCAAAATTATATTCTATTTCTTGGCTAGCTCAAGGCTTTAAGGCACAATACCTTTTTTTTCCAAAAGCGTGGCATACCGAAAACTAGCCCGGCAAGTTTTCCTCACGTTTAGAGCATCTCCAATAGATGATGTATATTTAGATGCTCCAAACCGTTGATGTAAAAAATTGCATCATCAAAAAGTGGTTTTTACATCTCCAAAAAAGGCTCGACTCTAACAGATGGTCCAAAACGGAGATGTAAAAAAGCAACTCCAACAGATGGTCCAAAACGAAGATGTAAAATTCTGAAAACGACAACTACTACTTCATCTCAACATAGTTCAAACATCAAATTCAAACATAGTTCAAACATAGATGACATAAATTTAAACTAGCAGAACTACTCGTCCTGAGGGCATCCAGTACGACTCTTCAGAGTCATCCGAGAGCCCCCAGAACTCCTCGTCCTCCTCCGACGATGACTCGATGGGGATCACCGTCGAGGGGTCGGCCTCGTCCTCCTTCTTCACCTCCTTCTTCTTCTTCTTCTTCTCCTCGGCATCACGCTTCCAGTAGAACTCCTGCTCGGCCTGGACGTACTCGGGATGCTCCCGCCCAAACCGAGCCATCGCCGCCTCGTCGCTCTCGCTGGGAGTGACGACAACCGCCGGTCTCTTCTTCTTCTTCTTCTTCTTCGCCGGCATCTCCTCCATCTGGATGCCCTGCGGCACGAGCCACTCCGCCACCGCCCGGGTCTCGATCTCCGGGAAGTTGAGGTCCGTCTTCGGCCGTCCGGCACGCCACACTGCCACATCGTAGGCACGTGCAGCCTCGTCGGCGGTGGGATAAGTGACGAGCCACCAACGCCGCCCGACATCGGAGAACTCCACTCTGAAGTTCTCGGAGGGCTTTGCCCTCACGCCAAAAAAAACCGACTTGCCCTTCGGCGTCTTCTTCGGCGCCATCGGGTGGCGGCGGCGGCCGGAGCGAGTCGGGGCTGGGTGGAGAGAGGTCGGGGAGGCGGCCAAGCGGGGAGTGGGCGGCGGCGTGCGACGCGGGGCGGAGGCGAACGGAACGGGGCGACAGCGTGCGACGCGGGGCGGAGGCGGACGGAACGGGGCGGCGGCGTGCGGTGCGGGCAAGGGCGGGCGGCGGCGGCGGGCGGTGCGGGCGGGGGCGGGCAGAGGCCGGAGCGGAGGCGGACGGGCCGGGGCGGGGCGGAGGTGGGCGGGGCCGGGGCGGGGCTTAGGCGGACAGGGTCGGGGCGGGGCGGAGGCGTCCTGAGCGAAGGCAAACGGGGCCGGGGCGGCGCGGTGCGGCGACGGCCCGATCCGCCCGTACGACGGCGGGCGGCGGCCTAGGCGGGGTGGAATCGACGACGGGGGTAGGGGCGGGGCTGGATCTGTTGCGGGGCGGCGTCAGGGAGCTGCGGCGGGGCGGCGACGGGCGGGAGGAAGAAAGGGCGAAATGAACTGAAGGGCGATTGGGCGTTGGCGCGCGGCCGCAGTTTTTACATCTCCTGCCTCCGGAGATGTAAATTTGCACCGCGAGGTGTTGTATTTTACATCTCCGGAGGCGGAGATGTATTTTTTTTGCATATGGACCATCTGTTGGAGAGCTATTTTTTTTGCCTCAGAAGATCCAAAAGTTGGTTTTTTAACGTATGGACCGTCTATTCTATTGGAGATGCTCTTAGTCGTGTACAGTGGCAGAGCTAGGCAAGATCTGCTGGGGGTGAATCACAAAATATAGATGTTTGGGGGGTGTGGGGGGGGGGGGGGGGCAAAGACTATACTTTTCTCTAATCTGAGCACCATAAAAAAAATCCTTCACAATTTTTGCCAAGGTTGGGGGGCTGTGGCCCCTGCAGCTCCAGCCGTAGCTCCGCCAGTGGTCGTGTAGTATGTCTTTTGGGAATTCAGTAAAATGAATGATGTCACTAGTAATTCATACGCATTCCTCCTCCAAATGTAGATGATGGTAAAGATAAGTATAGGTCCAATGACAACCCAGAGATGAGGAATGGCGTTGCAAGCGACGAATTGCTTCGGGGAGTTGAAAATAAGCATAGATCCGGATATTCCTAAATTGGTCAACTTTTTAAACTGCCTGCTGAATCCATGAGCAGGCAAGAGACAACCTGGCGAACTGAAACATCTTAGTAGCCAGAGGGAAAAAAAACGATTCCCGTAGTAGCGGCAAGTGAAATGGGAGCAGCCTAAACTGTGAAAACGGGGTTGTGGGTTCCAATGGAATGTTCAATTTTGATCAACCTTGGTTTGGTCCCATGTCTAAAAAAAGAAAGAAGGTACAAAACAAAATAGGGGTGATATAACCCACTGCTCAACTAAGAATACTGACGTAATCATTACTATGGTTTTTCGAAGGATCCAATTTCTAGGAGGGTCCGAGCCGTAACAAATTGATGTGACCGTAGCAGCGACTGGAATCGACCCAACACGATCATCCGACGTGAACAAGAATTGGGGATAGGATGCGGGCAAAATTCCCGTCAATGCCTGAGATGCCCCCCCCCCCCCCCCCCCCCCCTTGTGGGGGTTTGGACCCCAACGAGTGAGCAGAAAAGGGAGATGAGGCATTGAACGGAGCCACTACGAAGAAATTATGGGAATTACGAAAAAAAGCTTTGGACTCATATTGTTCATGGGTTGAGAGCGGGAGTTGAACTCTAGGAGGTCGAATGCCCCCTCGTTCCCGAGTAGCTCAGTGGTAGAGCAGTCAGCTGTTAATTGACTAGTCATAGGTTCGGATCTAAATTCCATCTTCGTGATATTCATCTTTTATTATTAATAAGATGGTCCTAATATATTAGCAATATTTAGATTGCCTCTTTTTTTTATTCGTATCTTCCCGAAGTTCCATGTTTGGGAATTCATCTTTTATTATTCTAGTATATTATTTTGTTTATACCTTTAATTGATGATCTTTATTTTATTGGAAATCATGTAAAGATTATCTGGATTAGCAATGGTCGGCGTGAAAAAAAGGCCTCAAATTTGAAACTCGATTGATCGAGGGAGATTAGATATACTGGTCTTCCAAAGTGACAGAAGGGTTGTTGGAGAGGCGCACACACCGCAACGGTGTTGCTCTTCATGGGGTATTCGACGCCGACCAGGAGGAGCAGCGTCAGCCAGTTATATTCATGTACTTCATGGAGTATATAATCATGTGCTCCCAAGTCACTTAAATTTGCATGAATTTAATCTTGCTTCAACCAAAATTTGTATAAATTTCAACTACACTAGTAGACTAGGGATATCGGCCAAAAATAAGGTCGAGCAAATACTTCCTCGTCAGGCCACTGCTGGTGAAAACTCCGGAGTCATCGTCGTCGTCGTCTGGGAAGACGCTCTGCCACTCCTCGTGGTCAATCGCCTCCTCCTCGTCGCCCTCCTCGCCGTCGTTCTTGCCACCCTCCTCGCCGTCTTCCACCTCGTCGTCGGAGATGACGATAACCTCCATGCCTGAGTCGGCGAAGATCGCCCGCTCCGCCTCCACGAGCTCCGGGTGCTCCCGACGGAACTCCTCCATGTAGGCCTTGTCGACGGCCTCCGCCTCACGGCGCCCCCGAGGCTCTCGGTCCTCGCGCACCGTCCGAGCGCGCACCGCCCCCGGCTCCGGCTGGACGAGGTGGACCGGCGCTGTCTCGAATGGGAAGTTCAGTCAAGCGGCGGCGCCGTGGTACCAGACCTGCCACCGGTCGTACTCCATGGCCGCGAGCTCGGCCGTGTGGAACGACCCGATCCACCTCCGATGGTGGGTCTCCCGGTCGGTGATCTCCGCCACCCACGTTCCCCACGAGCGCTGCCGGACGCCGAGGTAGGTCCTCATCGGCGGCGGAGGGAACTCCGGGAAATCTTGGAATCGAGTGGGGGCGGGCGGATCGGTCAAGTGGCGGCGGCTCGAGGAAGCGCCCACAGACGACGACCCGCGGTCAAGTGAGTACTGATTTGCTACAGTTCACATGATAGAAGTAAGTATATGTAGTTTGCCTATTCGTAAGTCCTTATGAATTTCAGTCATTTTTCTCAGCCGAGAGATAGGGAAATTGCAATCATGACTGAGTTGCATAGATAGATAGAGTCCATAGAGAGATAGATTCAGGTCGTAATCCTGAGCTATAGTAGACAGGTGAATTCAGAGGAACAGGAAGAAGAACACAACACTTCTGGGCACCTAATGTGAAGAAAAGATCCACAGTGCACGTGGGCTAGCACTTAGCGGTGTACTCGATACATCTCATCTAAATGGCTTTCCCCGTGAGATCAGTGCTGGTTCTCTAACCTCTAGCAATGAAAAGTAACCTCACATTCAGAAGAAAAAAAATGGAGCTTGATAGAGAAAAAAACGCGCCGTTGCCGGGGATCGAACCCGGGTCACCCGCGTGACAGGCGGGAATACTTACCACTATACTACAACGACTTGGCTGATTGTTTTTGTAAGCTCGTTAATAATTTTCCTAGAACTCGTGATTTTTAAGGCGCAATGTACTTTTCCGATAGCGCGGCAAAGCAGAGAACTAATCCGGCAAGTTGTCCTCACAAGTAATATGTTTTTCTGAACCGATCTTCAGCGGAATGAATGATGTTACTACTAAATTGGAGAATCAATGTTATTATTGATATTGATCGTTAGTTGTATTCGAATAGCCGCATAATACGTGGAGAATCGCTAGGCGTGCAATTCAACTATTTGTGTGACATGCGGAAATACTTACCACTGTACTACAACGACTTGTTTGATTTATAATTTCTAAATTATACTTTATTTGTGTGAACTTACGGTTTAAGGTACAAAACATTTTGCAAAAACGTGGCATTGAGCAAACTAATCCGGAAAGTTGTCCTCACGTTTAGACGTGTAGTATGTTTTTTGGGAATTCAGCAAATTGAATGATGTTACTGCTACTTAACGGGAGGATCAATGTTATTGATATTGGTCGTCTGTTGTAATCAAATAGCCGCATACCATGTGGAGGCTCGCTAGGCATGCAATTTAACTAGATGTAGGGATCCAAAATTAGCTCATAATTCTCTACCCCCTGTCCCGTGACTAAGGTTTATTGCCCTGTTATCAGACTATAGTTCTAAAAACCGTACCAAAAAAATGGGAACAGACACACCCGGTTTTTTAAACTCTAAGGACCGTTATGGAAATGACCAGAGAGAACCGGTTGAACCAGCCGTTTTTTTCACAAACTAGGAGAAAAACCAAAACAAATTGAACCGATGGCAGGTATGTGTATTAGTCTCAAAGAGAAAAGCAACATGCAAAAGCTAGGAATCAAAACTTGCTGGCTAAGGAAACATGCCTCTTGGAAACCCTTTGAGAAGGCTTTCAAGGGGTTCTCAAATAAAGCATAAAAATGGAATGTCAAAGCCTTCGGCTTGACTGCACAACCACTTGTCCTCAATGGAGTCTGTGTCAAAACTAAGAGCTTCTCTAGCCGATATCTTAAGATTTAGCCCTTTATATGCGCTTTTATCCTTTAACTCCTTATATTTGCTCCCCTAAAAAATGGTTCCTAACCAATATCTTATATCCTTTAACTCGTTATATTTGGGACCAGCACGACGGTGGGTACCCCTGGATGGAGAGGAGCCGTGCACGTGGTCGTTGGCAAGGTGGATGCGCATGCCGGAGTTGGACGGCGGCATGGGCTCCATCATGGAGGGCTCGCTGGTTCAGGGATAGGGAGGGCTCGCTGGTTCAGGGATAGGCCTGGCTGCTTTGAGGGATGGACGAGTCGGAAAGAACGGGATGCGCCTCGGTTGCAAAGACTTGAAGAGATGCACCTCAGTTGTAAAGGCTTGAATAGGGACAAGAGGTCAGGGACGGGGAGGGGAGAGCCACCACCAGGCCAGCTGAGTCGTCACAACAGTCGCTACCGCACGAGGTCGGTACCGGAGGAGAGACGGGGTGAGTTGACGTTCGTGTAGGTACAATGGCCCAATCAACCAGAGGCCCCCAATTTTGCTACCGGAGTAGCGTCCTTATAGGATAGTCGATCCATTTGCTGGGAGACGTGGCATACATTACACTAGTGGAGATCAGGCGGCCAAAAATTACTACATCATGAAAATGAATGGCTCTGGAAGCTTATGGCCTCAAAGGGTAGGAATATGTTCCGTTTCACTCTCCTAAAAGGCTAGGAACTTTTTCTTTAAAAATGCAGTTGAAACTAAACCTGGGCTTACACCGGGTCGGGCTGGGCTTTAGAAAGCCCGAACCAAAAATCTCAGGCCCGAGCCCGGCCCAGCCCGACCAAAAAAATCAATATGAAGGCCCGAGCCCGGCCCGAATGGACTAAAAAGACGATATCCAGGCCGGGCCGGGCCTCCGTGTGAAATGACGAATTTTGTAAGCCTGAGCCCGGCCCGAACTGCTAACCGGGCCTGGTTTCCAAGCCCGAACCCGGCCCGAACCTAAAGCTCGGCCCGGCCAGACCCGGTTTTTTCGGGCCGGCCTCGGGCCGGGCTGCCCATGCCCAAGTTCAGTTGAAACCCTCTGATGGCTAGGATGGTTTGTACAAGGTAAGTGGTAACTTTGGCTATGTCTAAACACACTTGTGCCAGGTGCAAGAAATGTATTCAAGCTAAACATATTGTGCCAACAAAGGTATACAAAGACGCGGTGAGCAACAACAAAAATATTAGATCAACATATATATTTCACCAAAATGCAAGCCGTAATTTTTTGTGAACTACTTCAACGGCATGAATATGTAAACAGCTAAACAGAAATGATAAATTTGGACTATAGACATAACTTGATTAGAAATATAAGATAGATATGCAACTTGTAATAATTGTTGCCATTTATACATTTTAGTTTAGGACGTTTGTTAAACGTAAATATGTTAGATTTGCAGTTTACTGTTCTTCGGTACATTATCGTGTTTCTGATTTACCTTCTGATACACTTTGTAACTCACGGTGCCCCTGAAACTCCAGACACAATTTCTGCAACGTAAGAACAGAAACACACTATCCTGTCAAGGATAACTCCAGAAATGTAACAGAAGGAATTTATCCTGCCCGGAAATATATGAAAACAAGAGAGGAGAATCTGAGACTCTACGTGCCTCGAACATAAAGGACAAGTTCAGGTTATTGATTGTCCCGAGACTATAACAACCCAAGAAGAACAAAAGAGGCCAAACCTACTGTGTTCTACAGTAACTTCTAATGTTAGGTTGCAGACTTGCAGGGCATAGCACCTTGTTCTATATCCCAAGGTTAATTACTCACACGGCCAATAAAACTGCAAGGCCTGAACGCCTAACATTTTGTGACAACTTGGAAATACTGTATAACGGAAGACTGACTAATGGCAGCTGCTCTCAAACACACCTCTGTAATGTAAGAACATAACCGCATCCTCATGGCGAACTGATGGATATACCATAATGAATCATTATACAAAGTGTTCATCACTGGTTAGCTTATCACAGTTGACATGGATCACAGTGATCATTATACAAAACTTGCGATTGCGGATTGCTGGTGCAGACAAGATGGGTTCAGTGCCGTCTGTTCCTAAACAATGCCTTCAGATCCTCGTCGTCGATTGCCTCGAACGCAGCCTCACGCGCTCTGTCGCTGCATGCTTGGACCACGGCCCTGTGAGCGAGGTAGTCCTCGCCGACCTCCACATAGCCATACTTGGCGTACTCGCTCCGTACCCAGGCCTGGAATATGCAGAATTCCTCTACGGCCTCGTAATAGCCGCGCGCACGAGCATACTTGGTCACCTTGAGCTCGTCCATCTCCTCTTCCGGCGAGGGAATCAGGTCGGGGTTCTGGAGCTTCAGCGCCTTGAAGAAGGAAGGGGCGCCATCGGGATGGGTCCGACTGGAGAGGATCGAGGCCACCTCCGCCCGCGGCAGCCGCGTCATCTTTTTGCTCGGACCTGACTTCTCGTAGAAGGCTTTCCTTTTGGCGGCGCGCAGCTCCTCGTCATCGGCGCTCGCCTTCCTTTTGATGGCGCACGGCTTCGGCTCGCGCTTCTCCACCGAAGCATGCTGGTGCCGCTTCAGCAGGCGCTCCTCGCCGGCGGCCGCCGCCTGCTTGGCCCCGCTCTCGGCGGACGCCATGCTCCCGGTGATGCGCGAACCCTCCTCGCACGTCATTTTGGTCGGCTGATCTGATCTGATCTCCCGACGAAGCCTCACTCAGCACGCCGGGAGATTTGAGGGAGACCCGAGGAACCTAGCTCTAGAATTGGGGGAGGAGGAGAAACCGGCATTTTCTGAGATTATAAAGGCTGAGCCTTTGTTTGCGCGTGGGAGCTCGGGGAATCGAAGTCGGAGTCGGAGAATTTGATTCGGTTTGGGTTGTGAAGCTTGGGCGGGTTGTGACGCTAGTAGTTCAATGTACTCATTTTGATTCGGTTTCTAGATGGGGCTACGCGTCGGATATGGACTGCCTCTTGATAATTCAACCTAGGATCCAATCGTGTCCAACGGCCATTGAAACTTTCTCTATCCTTGTAGTACTTTTCAAGATATAATCCAGACTTTTTTTTTGAACACAGTACAGACGCAAGCGCTCATATACACGCGCATACAATCATCCCTATGAACGCACACACGCATACCCTACCCCTATGAGCACCTCCGAGAGACTGAGCCGGCATATCATCTTGAAATTTACGAAGTCACCGTAAGCACCTCGTCGTCGACGGGAACGTCTCCTCCCACTGAATGCGCATCGCCGGAAATCCTGAAATAATTCCAGGAATAAATGCGAGCACCAGGATTTGAACCCTGGTGGGCTGGGGATACCACAGTCCCTCTAACCATTCAACCACAGGTTGGTTCGCGATATAATCCAGACTTGTTGTAAACTCCTCAACTGTCCTGCTCGACGGCCTCAAGCTGGTAGTCCACGAGATAGGAAATTCATACGGTTCCTACTGCTTACATCAATCAAGAGATCCAATGTGGCATTACCACCGATGATCAATGTGACAAGAAGAGCTTCTCGCAATCCATCTATCACGAGGTTTTGATTCCATCTATCTCGCGCATTCGACGGAAAAGCTTGATGGGCTTTCAGGATACCACAGGAACATGTATGTTGTAGTTCGCCCATTCGTCAGTCGTATGAGACTCAGGTATTTTTCCTAAGCCGAGGCAGAGCAAGAGAAGTTGCAACCATACCTGAGTAGGATAGATAGATAGATTCATTAAGACCGTAGTCCTGTTCTGAGCTAGATTCAGAGGAAAAGAAGGAAGAACATTTGTGGGCAAGCAATTAATCTGAAGAAAAGATCCACAGGACATGCGGGTTAATTAGTAGTCTATACTCTACTACGTTCTTCTAAATAAATGGCTGGCACCGTGTAAAATAGGGTCTAACATATATTGTATTTGTACACGTATATGTATACGTATGTAACTGTAATCTGATCATCTATATATTAAGACGTGAGGTGGATGTCAACACCCACGCAAAACCCTAAACCCTCTTGTTTAACTTGGTATCAGAGCCAAGAGGTCTTGAGTTCAAGACCCTGCCAACGCAGTATTAAAATAAAACGATTCTGCGACCTACATCGATCCCACGTCTAAGGACTAAAATAGCCTAGACGTGAGGGGGAGTGTTGAAATATATTGCCTGCCTCCTTCTATCAGTTCGGACTTGGTATCAGACGCCAACCGGGCCGCCGCGAGACCCTCCGCGCCGCCGCCAGATCTCTCCGCAGCCGCCGCGCGCAGCCTCCTTCCGCGCCGCCGCCGCGAGTCCCCCTGTCCGCCGCTGCGCGCCGTTCTCCTCCGCGCCGCCGCGATGTCGTCCTCCGCCTTGTCGCTCCCCACCACTGTCGGCGCCATCACCTCGCCCGCGGCTGCCTCGGTTCCTGCCGCGTTCACCCTTCCAGGGATCTCCGTCCGCCTCGGCCGCAACAACTTCATGCTCTGGGTGGGCATCACCAGCACCGTTCTCGCCGGTGCCAATCTCCATGGCCATCTTGATGGCACCACGGCGGCACCGGACAAAACCCTCGCTGTGGGCACCGGCGACACCGCGACGACCGCCGCCAACCCAGCGTACCACCACTGGTGGACTCAGGATCAGAAGGTCAAGGGCCTTCTCCTTACGTCCATGGACGAGGATATTGCATGCCAACTTATTGGCTGCAAGTCGGCACAGGCGGTGTGGACGGCCGTCGGCGCCATGTTCGGTGCGCAGAGTCGCGCCAACGTCCGTCACATCCGGCGTCAACTGTAGACGCTGAGGAAGGAGGAGCTGTCCGCCGCTGAGTATATGCACAAGATGAAGGCACTGGCTGACACCATGGCGGCCGCCGGCTCTCCGATACGTTATGATGAACTCATCGACCACATCCTCACCGGCCTTGGCTCCGCCTACAATTCCATCGCCGCCTCTCTGGGTGTGAGTAATGCACCTATGCCCTACTCCAGTTTCTACTCGCTCGTTTTGTCGTTCGAAGCGCTGTAGGCTCGGCAGAGTGCGGCGGAGGGGTGGTCCCCCTCTGCCAACGCCGTGACCCGCCCAGGTTCCTACGGCAATGGCGAACGAGCGCCCTACTCGGAGCCCTACCCCTCGCATGGCGGGGGTCGCCCGGCTGATGGGCACGGCTAGCCAGGGCAAGGCCACCAAGGCGGCAATGGCGGCAACAACGGCGGTCATGACCGCAACCCTGCCTACGCTGGCAACGGCCGGCAAGGT
This sequence comes from Elymus sibiricus, assembly GCA_039707655.1. NCBI lineage: Eukaryota > Viridiplantae > Streptophyta > Magnoliopsida > Poales > Poaceae > Elymus > Elymus sibiricus. The sequence goes on from CM077665.1 coordinate 486,160,045, forward strand.
GGCGGGGGCAACGCCGGCAACAACGGTGGTGGTGGCCGTCGCAATAATCGATGGCGCCCCAGGTACCAAATCTGCAAGAACTGGGGTCATGAGGCCGATGAGTGCCGCAAGCGCTATGACCAGGACCACAACACACGCTCCGGCAACTCGGCTACTACCAGCACCATCGACTATCCTTGGGTGATGGATACCGGGGCTACGGATCACCTGACTAGTGATCTTGAGCGCCTCCAGGTTCACGAGCGCTATGACGGCAAGGACCAGGTTCAGGTGGCTAATGGTGCAGGTTTGTCTATTTCGCACATTGGTCATTCGCATTTAGCCGGTTCATCCTTAAAACTGCACAACATTCTTCATGTTCCTCACATCAGCCAGCATCTTCTTTCTGTTTATCGCCTTGTCTGTGATAATGACGTGTTTGTTGAGTTTCACCGTTGTTTTTTCTTTGTTAAGGACAAGGCAACCAGGCGCGTAATCCTTCACGGTAGAAGTCATGGGGGGCTCTACCCGATTCCATTCGCTCGTGCATCATCATCATCGTCTCGCCATGCATCCTCTAGTGTCAGAGTCTCGTCGTCACAATGGCATCAGCGTCTTGGTCACCCTACAAATAATGTGGTCACTTCCATTGTTCGGAATCATGATCTCCCGTGTTCTAGTTCAAATAATTCATCGTTAGTGTGTGATGCCTGTCAGCGTGCTAAAAGTCATCAGCTACCTTATTCTATGTCTTATCATGTCACTACTGTACCTCTTGAATTAACACATTCAGATGTTTGGGGGCCCGCTATTGCTTCTTCGGGGGGGGGGGGTACAAGTATTATGTTAGCTTTGTTGATGACTACACGCGTTTCACCTGGATTTATTTGCTTAAACACAAGTCTGATGTTGAGCAAGTCTTCTATAATTTTCAGGCTCATGTCGAACGCCTTTTGGATTGTAAAATCAAGGCCGTTCAATCCGATTGGGGTGGTGAATACCACAAACTCCATCGTTACTTTCAATGCACGGGCATCTCTCACCGTGTGTCGTGTCCACATACATCTCAGCAGAACGGTATTGTCGAGCGCAAACACCGTCATTTGGTAGAGACAGGCCTTGCTTTGCTTGCGCACTCTTCTCTCCCACTTCGGTTTTGGGAGGAGGCTTTTCTTACGGCATGTTATCTCATTAACCGTATGCCCACTTCTGTTCTCAACAAGGATACACCTTTGTTCCGCCTGTTTCATGTTCAGTCCAACTATTCCTCACTTCGGATTTTTGGGTGTGCTTGCTGGCCTAGTCTTCGCAAGTACAATGCTCACAAGCTTGAGTTCCGTTCCAAGATGTGTGTCTTCCTTGGCTATAGTCCTATGCATAAGGGCTATAAGTGTCTTGATCGCACCTCGGGTAGGATATATATTTCTCGTGACGTTGTCTTCGACGAGACTGTTTTTCCTTATTCCAACTCAGGTGTTTCGGTTGACATTGCTACTCTTGAACATGCCATCACTTTTCCATCTAATGAACCGGTTTCGGATGTCCATGTGCGCAAATATGACATGTCCTATTTATCACCTAACCCATCACCTGCAGGCGATGTTGCTTTGTTTTCTCCCCAGGTGACCGTCGCCGCTCCTGCGCCTGACGTCATGATCGACGTGCATGCATCAGACGTGCATGCCATGCCTCTCGATGCGGCCTCGCCTGCTGCTCCTGCTGGCCCGCCTGCCTCGCCAGTTGGCGAGTCCGCGGCATCGGCTGGGTCGCCGGCCGTGTCTCCCGGGCTGCCACCATCGCCCGGCTCCCCCGCGTCTCCTGGACCGGCCCAGCCCGCGGTCTCGCCCCGGCCCGTGTCGCCTGTCGCTGAGGAGTCCTCAGCCGCGACACCTCTGGCCGGGTCCTCGTCGCCGCCGCCACCTTCTACCGGCGATGCAGCTCCGGGGCATGCCATGGTCACACGTCATCGTGATCATACGCGCAAGGCGAAGACTTACACCGATGGCACGGTTCGGTATGATTCTCGTCGGCGTGCATTTTTCGCCGCGCCGGTTTCTCATCGTGCTGCTCTTGGTGAACCCGCTTGGCGTGCCGCTATGTCTGAGGAATTTGCTGCTCTTCGTCACACTAACACCTGGGTGTTGGTGCCTCGGCCTCCCGGTGTTAATGTCGTGGGCTACAAGTGGATTTTGAAGACCAAGCATCGTCCGGATGGATCTGTCGACAAGCACAAAGCTCGTCTTGTTGCTCGCGGTTTTACTCAACAGCAAGGGATAGACTATGGCGATACTTTCAGCCCAGTGGTGAAGCCTGCCACAGTCCGTCTGGTTCTCTCTCTCGCTGTGTCCCGTGGGTGGAGCCTTCGACAGATTGATGTGAGTAACGCCTTTCTACACGGTTACTTGGCTGAAGATGTCTATATGCAGCAGCCCCCCGGGTTTGAGGATGCCACTTATCCCTCTCATGTCTGCAAACTTCAGAGGTCCATCTATGGGCTCAAGCAGTCGCCCCGTGCCTGGTATGCTCGGTTGAGTCAGCGCCTCTCACAGCTTGGTTTTGTTGCCTCCAAAGCAGACACGTCCTTGTTCATCTTTTCACATGGTGCTATTCAGATATACATGTTGGTGTATGTTGATGATATTGTGATTGCTGGCTCTACCCCCGCTGTGGTGGATCGCCTTGTGCATTCATTGTCTGCTAGTTTTCCCATCAAAGACATGGGTCGACTGGAGTATTTTCTTGGATTGGAAGCGTCCTTTCATTCAGGGGGCATGACGTTGACGCAGAGAAAGTATGCGCTTGATCTTCTTCATCGAGTCAACATGGAGAACTGCAAGTCCACTTCCACTCCGCTTGCTACTTCTGAGAGCCTATCATGTGACAATGGTGCACTACTGGGTACCGATGACTCCTTCAGGTATCGCAGTGTGGTTGGAGCACTTCAGTACTTGACACTCACTCGTCCCGATATCTCTTTTGCTGTGAACAAAGTGTGTCAGTTCTTGTCTCAGCCTACGGAGGTTCATTGGGAAGCAGTTAAGCGTATCCTGAGGTATGTCAAAGGTACGATAGACATGGGACTACGGATTCGTAAGTCCATATTTACTGGAGTCAGTATATTCACCGATGCAGACTGGGCAGGCTATGTCGATGACAGGCGTTCTACTGGTGGCTTTGTTGTGTTTGTTGGACCCAACCTTATATCTTGGAGTTCAAAGAAGCAGCCTACAGTCTCGAGATCTAGCACCGAGGCAGAGTATAAGGCATTGGCCAATGGCGCTGATGAAGCCATATGGATAGACTCAGTTCTTAGAGAACTTGGAGTTACACAGCAGCGCACGCCCATATTGTGGTGTGATAATTTAGGGGCAACTTACCAGACGGCGAATCCGGTGTTTCATGCTCGGACCAAACATATTGAGATAGATTTCCATTTTGTGAGGGAACAAGTAGCTGCAGGTGTATTGGAAGTCAGGTTCATTTCGACACATGATCAGTTGGCGGATGTATTTACTAAACCCGCTACTCGACAGATGCTAGACCGCTTCAGAACCAATCTGAATCTTGTATGTAGTTCAGATTGAGGGGGCATGTAAAATAGGGTCTAACATATATTGTATTTGTACACGTATATGTATACGTATGTAACTGTAATCTGATCATCTATATATTAAGACGTGAGGTGGATGTCAACACCCACGCAAAACCCTAAACCCTCCTGTTTAACTCACCGTGATATCAATGCCCTGTTCGCGTTCAAATAGATAACCCCTAGAAAAGCAACCCTAATAATGCAGAAAAAGAACAGATTATACAAAGAAATGGAGTTTGAAATATAAAAAAAATACGTTCAAATAGATAACCCCTAGAAAAGCAACCCTAATGATGCAGAAAAAGAACAGATTATACGAAGAAATGGAGTTTGAAATATAAAAAAAATACGCCGTTGCCGGGGATCGAACCCGGGTCACCCGCGTGACAGGCGGGAATACTTACCACTATACTACAACGACTTGCTTGATTGTTTTTGTAAAGCAGTAACTAGTTTTAGGAAATTCGCTATTTTAAAGCCTAAAGTACATTTCCGTAAGTGCAGCATGGCGAGAACTAATCCGGCAAGTTTTCGTCACATGAAATATGTTCTCCTGCAACGATCTATTCAGCGGAATGAATGATGTTACTACTACTAAACTGGAGAATCAACGTTGTTATTGATATTGATGTTAGTTGTATCCAAATAGCCGCATACTACGTGGACTCGTGGAGAATCGCTAAGCGTGCAATTCAACTAGATGTGTGGATTGACGTTTGCTACTATATATATTTAGTATTTTTTTTTCCATGTTTCGCGGCTAGGGTTTATTGTCCTCTTGTCGGAACCTTTTGGACGCGCATCAACTTTTTGGTCATCTTCTTTTACCTTTGTTGTGCCCAGAAGGGCGGACTGTATTGGTGACCATACCGGGCCACAGCACGTCCTTTTTTTTCCCTGTGTTTGCTCTTATGATTTGGTATATGAAAGCCCCACTGACTAGGGTCTCTTTGATTCGTAGGATTTTGAAAACGCGGGAATAGGAAAAGTATAGGGTTGGAGTGGTATGTCCATTTAAACCCTATAGGATTAGCAATGGGTGTTTGATGGCACAGGAAAAACAAAGGAATTGTAAAAGGAGGTTGGAGTGGATGTTAGATTTCCTATAAAATGTAGTACAAAAGATTCCATAGGAAAAAATTCTATGGGATTCAATCCTATGAATCAAAGAACCAATGTAGGAAAAATTCCTAAGGATCTCAATCCTCCAAAAACCCTACAGAATTCTTTTGAATCAAAGGAGCCCTAAGCTCCTGGCCCATCCTTGGCCCGCTCTTTACATTGTTTCACGCATGGGACCACTGCCGAGAAGCACACTTCACACGTCATCTATATCTATATCTCATATCTCTACTACTCTCTTCACTACTTATCTTTTCTCTATCTCTATCTCTACCACTTCAAGACAGATGTAAGGTTTCATGCTTTGATAATTCATCTCTGAGCCCGGGTTCATCTACTCCCGGTGAAAAGTAAGACCGTTGAAAATAGCGGAAAAAAACTATTTTTTGTGGTGCAAGATATTTGCGTGCGTGCTGCCCGTGCCTAATTTGGTGAAGTTTGGATATTTGAGGAGTCCGTGGAAAAAAAGACAAAATGACCTCCGAACGGTGTGGAATTCCAAACTTTCTCATAGGCGTGCATTTTGTTTATTTTGCCGAGAACTCCTGAAATGTCTAAACTTCATCAAATTTGGCACGGACGTCACACACTCAAGCATATTACCATAATTGTTTTTTTATTTTATTTTACTATATTTAACAAATTTAATGTTCACTCGCAGACTCATTTGAGGCCGGAAGCCAAAACGTTGCTCCTTCCATGTTTCGCTTTTATTCCCACCAACACTTCGTCTAACCTTTACGTGCCAAAATTGTCATCAAAATATAGAAATCACATGCAGAATTTGATAAACATTTATTTATGCAATCACATCAATATGGGCAGGTAAATCACAAGTCAATGTACTGGAATATTTATATCGCGCTGCAACCCAAAGGGGGCAAATCCAACTAATCCCAGCCAGCAAACCATGTCTATCCAATGATCAAGATTGCTCCAATGGTGAGAGTTTAACATGCTTATCGTGCAATTAATACCATATCAAATATACAACATTAATCACATAATTAATATGCAATTGAAATCCTACTCCCCCCGTCTCGATGTATAAGTCATCTTACGAAAATCAGATTTTTCCAAAACACTTAGGCACGGTGCATTAATTCTCACCTCGTTTCTTGTTTCTTACCAATCAACCGATAGAAAATGTGGGGCGTGTATGTTTTTAATGACTTGAGACTACCTAGCACCGCATGCATTGGTCAGTTTATTGCATGCAATGATATTAATTAGCTAATAAATATTAAGTTTTCTTGTTTTCCCCTTCATCTTGGTCGCAGTGCACAACGTAAGATGACTTATACACCGAGACGGAGGCAGTACATAAAAATAGCATGCAATTAAAATCCTACATAAAATCAACATGCAATTAATATTCTACCAAATATCAACGTGCATTACATGTACACATTTACTAGTGGTAACTAAGGCCTCTTTGGGTGGTCCAAGATGGTGAAACAGACAGATTCTATGCTAAGAGAAACAATCTTAAAGTCAAATTATAACTAATAGAGCGAGCGAGCGAGCGAGAGAGAGAGAAAGATGGGGTGTTCCGCAAAGAGAGAGAGAGAGAGAGGCAGTGGCGAAGCTAGCATCGTATTATGTCTAGGGCTAAACTTGCTTGCGTGATGCACTTTAGTGATTTTCTATATTTTATAAAAAGAAATTACAAAGGTTATTGTTGCTAGGCCTAGGCCTGTGTCCGTCACGGGAGAGAGGAGAGCTTGTTTCAAAGTGAAATTATACTAGTTAGCAATGAGAAGTGAGATAGTGTTGTAGTGGAGTGGGCATGTGTGGTGGGATCCCGCACGTGGAAACATCCACATGTTTCTGAACTGAAAACCTTCCAAAGAAAAAACGAATCATCCCAAATTTGAAATTATTTTTTGAACACAGATTTGAAATTAATTGGAACATAATAAAAGCAGTACAAGTGGACCCGGCGACCGGCAAGTTATAAATACTGGCTCGCTTCCGATGCGGCGAGAGAGCGACCGCGTTCACATTCACAAACCCGCACACGGTCCCTTACCTCGCACGCCGGCCGAGTAGCCGACCCGCCACCGCCACCGCCACCGCCGCCGCCGCGGCGAGCGATTCCGATGGCCTCCACCGGCGGAGGCGGATGCCGCCACTGGCTCGAGGACGAGGCGCCCGACCTCCGCTCCCGCATCCGCCAAACCCTGTGAGCAGCTACCACTCCCCACTCCCCTCCCTGTCCGTGCACCCCCGTCCCCAGCCCGTGCCGCGTCCCCCGCCGGTTTCCGCCCGCGGTCGATCGCGGGGGTGCTCGAATTTCTGGTGGATCCTCAGGTCCCGTCCGGATCTGGGGGTTGGGTCGAATGGAATTGAACGGATTAGTTGAGGGCTCAGGGGTTTCGCGTAGCCGCCGGGGGTTCAAGCCTTTCCTTCCTTGTCGATTCTTTTTGCAACCATGTATTCCTGCTTGCTGCTGCCGCGATGCTATTTAATTTAGGCAGGTCGGGAATCGGTGAATCCATCGGGTGCGTGCTGTGCGTGCGCTGATGACGGCTTCGTCAGTCCTGACTCCTGAGTACCGCTTTTGATCCGGAGGCAGCAGGGTGTCTATTATTTGATCTTTTAGCAATGCTGTTTACAGTAGTTGGTTAGCTCCCCGGCTAAATACATTGTTAATGATTAGTTCGATTTGGATGACATATCTCAACTGTCAACACACCTTTTCATATGCATCTGAGACTAATTTTGTTATTCAGAAACTGAAAATTGTTCTGTGCTGCCACGTGACGAGTTTGTTAGTATTTACGGTTAATAGTGGGGCCATATGCCAAATGTACAAGTCCTGATCAGGGCCTCATGTGTTGTTATAATACGAGCTCCTGCCTTGATGTATCATAACCCCATTTCTTTTTAATTTTATTCAGAACCAGCAAATTGGCTCGATATTATCAACCTAGGTATGCCCCTGATTCCCAGGAGGCCCAGAGATTTGTTGCCAACTTTGAGGAGTTGGCACTCAGGGGGACCAACAGTAAGGTGTGTTTATCCCCTCGTGCTTCCTTGAACCAGTTATGTTTCAAATCAAGGGAATCTAGAATTTTCATGTCATGTATCCAATTTCTATGTTTCTGCTACTTATTTGGACAATGTGACGGAAGCTATGTTACGCAGCTGCATTAGTTGTTTTCTTTACTCGGCTCACATCTGAATTTGATTCATTTTGTGTCCTGTAAGAATTTGATTTCATTTTTGATTTGTCCAGGAAGACTACATGAGAAACATATCAAGCAAGTTGCTCATTATGGAGAAAAGAACAAGCGAACATCTAGAACGACGAAAGCAATTACGTAGTCAATTGCAACTTGCTAATACAGGTCAGGCTTTACAGGGAAGCAATTCTTCTGTAAGGCCAGATGCAGGGACGATGGCTACTCCAGGGCCAACTTCTCAGCCTATGATGCCTCAAACTTCAGGCCTAGTGCCCAACCAGCACATGGTTTACCCTCGCACCACAAACTTGCAGATCGAGGTTGAGCAAAAGCACCCTGGCGTTATGACAATTCTGGATCAGCGTCCAAAGTTTCAACCCAAAGGGATCACTACAGTAGGGCCGGGTGTCAGTCCGTGGCAGATGCAATCAGGAGCCAGTCAGAGTCAGAGCCAATATGCATCCAGGCAAGCACAGACTACAAACTTTGTAGGTTGCAGCCCACCAAGTGTGTCAAAGCCAGCTAGGGGACTGACTTCTCTGCAAAATCACCTACTTGGCCAAAATGGTAGTTCCGTTGGAAAGCAGCAGCCACAGCTGACAATGATGAATCAGCGAAGTTTAAGAGCCAACCAACAAGAGATGGACATGCAACAGTACCAAATGCTTGGAGCACAACAAACTGATATATCCAAGATGCAGCCCAGTCAGCTTGGAGGATGGAATAATCAGAAGGATACTAGACAGACAAATCTGTTACGGTCACCGGTCAAGGCATCTGAACGTGAGCCTATGGCTCCACCTCTACAACAGATTGCCGGTGCTCAACAAAGCACTTTGCTTTGTCAGAACTCCCAGAATACTGGTACTGACTGCTGCTTTCTTTAATAAAAAACTGTGAATGCCATAAAACTTTGCTCAATGTTTTCCTTTGCATTGGTTGTTGTTCATAAGTTACAGTATTTGTTATTTCAGCTACGATGGGCAGTGCTAGAGAATACGATCTAATTGAGGGGATGTTTTCGCAGGTGAGAATCCTCTATTTTATACGTGTTGAGTAAACCCTGTTTAGTCATTTAAGGTTCTTGTATATATAATGGGTGTTGGTTTTCCTGTCCTTGAACAAAGTGTTGCTAGCTGAATGACCGAGTCAAGTTGAGGTTGTTGATGGTTGTTTTGTTAAATTTGTACAGCCCGGCCTAATTATATTGTTGCAATGTTTCATTGCAGATCAAGTCTTGGAAGGATGCTTATTTTACTCAGTTTGTGGAACTGGAACGTCGAATTGTTGTTCCAACACTAACAGAGGTCCCTGTTCTTTTCCTAGAGATGAATCTTCATTCATTGATAATTTGCAGCGCATCTCTGTCACTTACAACCTTCGTTCCATCTCCATACAGGAACAATTCTTATCACTACCTGAAGCAAAAGCTAATGAATACAAACGTAAAGCATATGCCAAGAAATCAATCAGAAAGATACTGAATTTCTTGCTGTTGGAGAAAAGTGATGTAAATGAGGGTTTGAAGTTGGACTTCCCCAAGTACAAAGAAGACATACATAAATTGGTGGCTTTTATCGAGAGGGGTAAAGCTCACAATGCAGAGATGAATACAGGAAATCAGTTGCGGAACTGTCGTGAGCAGCCTCAAGTAATCAATCTTACTGGCAATGCATCGTCAATCAGTGGTGGTAAAAGGTAGGAAAAAGTGGTAGCTTGGAAAAATCTGGAGATATTAAGATCAACTCTTTTGTTTGATACAATTCTATGTATTTATTCTGAAATATCGAAACATAATGCTAAGTATCAAAACAGAATGCTAAGAAACATTTATTCTGAACAATATTCATCCTTAATAGTAACATGAATTTTATTTCTGTTTAATATTTTAATAGTAAAAGTCTAGCAATTCTGTTCACTCTTACTCCCTATTCTTCAAAACTTTCCATGACAAATGTGTGTAATTCCTTTTATTTAATGTGTTTCTCCTATTTCATTTGCAGTAGACAGCAAAAGCAACCTGCAGACACAAGCATTTTGCAGTCAAGGCAAACAAATATGGCTAGAACACCACCACCTCATGAACAGAGCAATGGCAACCACTTGCTAGGAATAGCAAGTCCTTCTTTCTCTTCACCAGGATCATTGCCGTCCTGTTCTTCCAATATGCTTGAGTCCTTGACCCCCCCACCAGTTGCAAATCCAGTGGTGGCACCAGCGTCATGCTGTGCTCCGCTGATCCCAATGGACGTTGAGAGCATATCTGCCTTCTTGTTGCACGACAATTCAGCAGCACCACCACCAAAAGTAAACGGTTCAAACCAAGTCAGTCCTACTAAACTGACAATACCAACCTCACCACGTCAGGCAGACATAGCAGCTGGTCAAGCAGAGGTTCAGGCGGGAGGTGGGGACGGAACACCGGTGACTGAAAAGCCCATCGACCGCCTACTGGATGCGGTAAGTGTACCAGATGCTGAGCTCAGTCAAAGTTCACGAATTGTTGCAATCACTTATACTGATGGTTCTGTGCTTATTTCGTATGTAACATCAGATACGATCCTCATCACCGGCAGCGCTACGCAGCTCAGCTAATTCAATTTGGTCTGTCCTTAGCATCAGCGACACTGTACCACATGGGCAAATTGGTGCAAATATGGATGGCAAATCCTCTCAGCAGCGGTGGGGTGGATCTAATACTGTGAGAAAAAAATGAAGCGAGTTTTCAATGATACAGCAACACACTCTGAATCGCTACCGCTGGAAAGCATGGATGGCAGTTGCATGACATTTGAGTGTGACGCCTCAGACTCTGGATCCAGCAGCGAGCAGAACATTAAGCGGCCGAAAACACAGGTAACACGATTGGTCATTAGTATCTTATTAAGTTTCCAATCCAATGCCCACATGTTCTTTTATCTATTGAAGCCCACTTGACTTTCTGTGTGTCATCACCTCATGACAGTCTTAACATACCTTGAACATTTCTTGGCAGAATGCTAATGATGCTCTGTTGAAAGAAATCAAATCTATTAATGACACACTGATCGACACAGTGGTCAGCATATCTATGGATGGGATCGCCCCTTGCGATGGCGGGACAACAATCAAACTGTCTTACAGCGCCGTGTCGCTTTCACCGACCGTGAAATCACTCTTTGCAACATCTGAAACGGTACTTTATATTTCAGAGTTCAGACACTTTGCCGCATGTTACGCCACATCCCGTAGTTACCCTGATGTACTGACTGATTTTCTCCGGATGCAGTCCCTTGTCTTGCCTGTGAAGCTATTCGTCCCAGCAGATTATCCGAGCAGCTCTCCGGTGCCTATCAGTGACGAAGGAAATGAGGTGCCAAGGTGAGTTGAGCCTGTCAATCTCTACTACTACTGCATCATCAGGTTGTCCAAAGTTGCCCCTGCTTCACAATAGCTTTGCCTACCCACAGGAGGAATTCCAGCGCCATCTCGGCCTCGGTAGACGTGGCATTCCGGCACGTCCTCCGTGGCCTCCTGGAACCCTTGTCGATTGAGGCGGTGGCCAGGGCATGGGACGCCTGCGTGCGGAAGGCCGTGACGCAGTTTGCGCACAGGCACGGCGGGGGGACGGTCACCTCGGTATTTGGCGGGTGGGAGAGATGCGCTGCCGCATGAGAAATGGATCAGATATAGGAAAAAAATTGGGGGAGGGGGGGGGGGGGGGGGGGATCATAACCATCTTGGGTACAGGGCAGTAGCAGAAATGTCTTGCGTTTTTGACATCTGGGGCATATTTGTAGATGTAAAAGTGTTGTATTGGAAAGGATAAATGTAGGGTGGTGAACGCCATTGGATGACTGCAGATATGTGAAATTTGTTGTGCAATTGTAGACTCTGAAATGAGGAACAACAAAAAGCGAACCTGTACATATGTGTCTGAAAATTGTTTTCTGTTCTGAGTTCAAAGAGTGCAAAAACTGTTTTTGTTTTCAGTCTTATTCTGATGGGGCAAGAAAGCCGGCCCTTTACTGTATTGGCACCTTATTTTGTTGACATTCTGACAAGTAGTGATAGCTTGATATATAGTATGTATGATGAGTTGATGACCATCTGATGCGACCGAGCAACTGTAGATATGTGTCTGAATAATGATATGTGTTCCAAGTTCGAAGTGATTACAAGCTTTCACCAAAAAAGCATTCTTCTGTTGATTTTCTACTGACGGGACAATGTTGTTATCCCATTTCTCAGGTGAGTTTATAAGCTTGTAACAATGTTGTTGCACTAAAACTGAACTTGGTGGCGATATTTCATTTAATAATGTTTGTGATGAACATGGAACATAGGAGTTTTGTCTCCAATGGAAGTCGATAAAAGGGACGAAGAAGAGGAGTCTGCATACACTCACACCTTTGATAAACAAAAAGAAAGAAAATAAAAAGTACAGGAGTCCAGGACTGTTCACTAAGTAACAGCTGATGAAGAAACGAAAACATAAAGAAAGACACGTGAAGTTTCTACACCCGAGCTCATATGCACCCTCGTGAACTTAATAAAAAAATAGTAAAAAAATACAAACAAAAATTTGAATTTTTTTTGAGAAAAACTTCGACGAATTCTGAACATGTTTGCAAAATTTCATGAAGAAAAAAGATTCCAAAAATGCTGCCAAAAAAACAAATTTGATGCTCCGAAAAAGAGACTTTTTGGAGTGTCAATTTTGTTTTTTAGGCCACATTTTTGGAATGTTGTTTCTTCATGAAATTTTGCATGCATGTTCAGAATTCGTCAAAGTTTGTCTCCAAAAGAATTTTAGTTTTAAATTATTTTTATTGATTTTACTGTTCACGAGGGTGCATATGAGCTCGGGTGCAGAAGGGTACTTTCGAAACGAAAAAGTATATTGTCATCAAGACAAACATACCCATAGCCATGGTGCAATAAGTCTGCCTTTGGCGTCGCCTGCGCCCAGTAGCGCAGCTAGCCCATTGGGCCAGGATGGCCCAACAGTGCGAATTGTTCATATAATTATTATCTTTCATTTTTACAACCGAGGGTGGTCAATCCCACCCCGTCATTGCTTGAGGGCTTGTACGGTTAATCCCTTCCAGGAGGTGCTTGGAGAGGATTGGAGGGAATTTGAGGTGGATTTTGACTTGTAGGGGCTTTAATCCCTCTCAATCCCCTCCAAACTCCTTTAAATCCAAAGGAACCGAACAAGGCCTAAGGATATGGAACACTTGCTCGTGGGAAGGTCTTCCCCCCGTATGGCACGACATGGCATGGGATTCTATCTAGGGGCCGGTTTACCATATCTCCTCATGACTGGGATGTGCTCTTTCGTGAATGGTGATCCTTCTTGTATCGCCATGCTCCCGTCGATCTGTGGAAAGGATTTGCCTCCCTAGTCATCCTCATGGCGTGGTCCATCTGGAAGCACCACAACGGCTGTGTCTTCGACAATCTGACCCCTCACTTGACCGCTTGAGAGCAAGTACAATAAGGTGACATAAACAAACTATAATAACTTAAAAATTATAATTTTATTTAGTTGGAGGAGAGAGATAAGAAGCTGACCACACACATTTGCGTATTGTATTTTTTTTTACTCTAGCCGTTTTTAGGGATTGGCTAGCGATGCCCTAGGAAACTAAGAAGAGAACCACGGCATCATGCACCGAGTTACCACATAGCCTATCTCAGGTGACAATGGAACACACACAGACGGTAAAACATAAAACTGCGATATGCTGATCATGGCGGAAGACAAATAATTATTACGGGTGGTTCAGGGAATCATGGCCATGTCTTTGCAAAGAAACGCTTGAGATCTTCGTGGCCGCCGGAGAAGTCGATGGAGTTCATGGCCTCCACCCGCGCCTCGTCCATAAACGCCCGGGTCTGGTCCCTGCCAACGACGTAGTCCTCGGCGACCTCGACGTAGCCGCGCTCGGCGTACTCGCTGCGCACCCAGGCCTGGAACCTGCCGGCCTCCTCCTGGGTCTCGATCTGCGCCCGTGGGCCGTACATGTCCGTCTTCTCCTCCTCCTCCAGCGAGGCAGCGACGGCCACAGGTCGCGGCTCAGGCGCCTCAGGGCCTTGACCTCGGGCGGGTCGTGGTCGGGGTCGTCGTGGTGGTCCTGGGCGAGGATCCAGTCGACCTCCTCCTGCGGCAGCCGCGCCAGCTTCTTCCCGGACGCCCTCGCCCCCTCGTACAGCTCGAAGAAACAGATCCCGGCCGCGGCCGCGGCCGCTTTCCTTTTGCTGTTGCACACCTTGAGTGGCGCCTTCTTTTTGGCGGTGCCACTGCCACGCTGGTGCCGCTTCTGCGCGCGCTCCTCGCCGGTGGGCGCCGCTTCCTTGGCGGCACGCTCGTTCGCCGTCATGCTCCTTGTGGTGCGCCGGGAGGCGAACCCTCCTCGACGGCCATCGTTTTTGGTCGATGTTGTAGAAAACTAGGTTTAGGCCGTGGAACACAATTGCATTGATCGGTGCACCAGGCACATATATATGAGTACAGAGGGGGGCCACAATCTCAACTATACAGATAAACTAGGAGGTGGGCCCACGACATAATATACATGTACACATATATTCAACACCCCCCGCAGTCGAAGCGGCGCCGGAGACGCAGAGACTGGAACGAAACTCTTCAAAGGTGGAAGTCGGCAGTCCCTTAGTCATCACATCGGCGAATTGTTGTGCGGTCGGAACATGGAGAACCCTGATGCGTCCAAGGGCCACCTGCTCATGCACAAAGTGAATGTCCAGCTCAATGTGCTTAGTCCGGCGATGATGAACGGGGTTGGCGGAAAGATACACCGCAGAGACGTTGTCACAGTAGACAACCGTAGCCCGGGAGACGTCATGATGCAACTCCTGAAGTAGCTATCGTAGCCAGGTGCACTCGGCGACGGCGTTAGCCACAGCTCGGTACTCAGCCTCCGCACTGGAGCGCGAAACCGTGGGTTGTCGCTTGGACGACCACGAGACGAGGGAAGGACCGAGGTAGACGCAGTAGCCAGAGGTGGACCGACGGGTGTCAGGACAGCCAGCCCAGTCCGCGTCGGAGTAGGCCACCATCTCCAAAGAAGTGGACGCCGTGAGGGTGAGCCCAAGAGCCATCGTGCCGCGGATGTATCGGAGAATCCGCTTCACGAGGGTCCAATGGGAGTCACGAGGGGCGTGCATATGGAGACACACCTGCTGAACAGCATACTGAAGATACGGCCGGGTGAGAGTCAGATACTGAAGAGCACCAACAATGGACCGGTAGAACGGAGCATCCGACGCGGGCGAGCCCTCGAGAGCAGAAACCTTGGCCTTCGTGTCAACAGGAGTAGCGACAGGATGGTAGTTGAGCATGCCGGCACGCTCAAGTAGCTCGTGTGCATACTTCTGCTGATGAAGAAAGAAGCCGTCGGGTCGCCGAACAACCTCAATGCCAAGGAAATAATGTAGAGCGCCCAGGTCCTTGATGGCAAACTCATCACGCAGCCGGAGAGTAATCTGCTGAAGAAGGGCTGCGGAGGAGGCCGTCAGGATGATGTCGTCGACGTAGAGGAGCAAATATGCAGTCGTGTCGCCACGGTGATAGATGAATAACGAGGCATCCGAGTGAGTAACGCTGAAGCCCAGTGTCTGAAGGAACCCGGCGATACGCTGGTACCAGGCGCGAGGTGCTTGCTTGAGCCCGTAGAGAGACCGGGACAGCAAACACACATGCCCAGGAAGAGATGCATCGACGAAACCGGTGGGCTGCTCACAGTAAACCTGCTCCTCAAGATGGCCGTGAAGGAAGGCGTTGGAGACGTCCATCTGATGAACCGGCCACCCTCGGGAAACCGCCAGCTGGAGAACGGTGCGGATCGTGTCCGGTTTGACAACCGGTGCAAACGTCTCAGTGAAGTCGACGCCAGCGCGTTGCCGAAAACCACGGACCACCCAACGAGCCTTGTAGCGCTCAAGTGTACCATCCGAGCGGGTCTTATGGCGAAAGACCCACTTGCCGCTGATGACATTGGCGCGAGAAGGCCGAGGAACCAGTGTCCAGGTACGGTTCCGCTGAGGAGCGTCGAACTCTTCCTACATCGCAGCAAGCCAGTGAGGATCACGAAGGGCTGCTCTGGCGGACGCAGGAATCGGTGACGGCTCGACGGTGGAGGCAGCGAGGAGATACTCGTCGCTGGAGTACCGCAGACTCGGGCGGTGGACGCCGGCGCGGGCCCGAGTGAGGGGGCGAAACGGCAACTCCGGGACGAAGCCCGAGAAGGCAGCCGGCGAAACAGCCGGCGAGGCGGCCACCGAAGCAGCCGGGGAGGCCGCGGCACCCGAGGCACCCGCGGTACCCGAGGCGGTGGAGGCGGGCGAGACGCCCGGAGTCGGCGAAGGCGTCGTGGGGGCGCGAGGCGCAGCTCGTCCCACGGCGCGAGGACCGCCGAACCCCGGAGGCGGTCCAAGAGCCAAGCGGGGCCGTCCACCAGACGGGGTCGCCGGAGGGCCGCCGGTGGCCGGCGGCGACGTGGCGACGGGAGGTACCTGCTGAAACGGAAACACCTTCTCATCAAAGTAGATGTGTCGGGAGGTGAAAACACGATGTGAGACGGGATCGTAGCAGCGGTATCCTTTAGTGTTAGGTGGGTAGCCAAGGAAGATGCAAGCGACAGAGCGAGGTGCAGGCTTATGAGTCGCGGTAGCGGCGATGCTAGGATAGCAGAGACAGCCGAAGATGTGAAGCTCATCATAAGAGGGTGGTGCACCCAAGAGAAGATAATGGGGTGCAAAGTTCCCGCGAGTACGACAGGGACGAATGTTAATGAGGAGTGATGCGGTGGCGAGAGCGTCAGGCCAGAAGCGCGGAGGCACATTGGCGTGAAAGAGAAGCGTGCGAACGCAGTCATTAAGAGTGCGAAGAACGCGTTCAGCTCGACCGTTCTGTTGCGAAGTATAGGGGCAAGTGAGACGAATGTCGTGCCATGTGTGGTGAGGAGAGTGCGAACAGCCAGGTTGTCAAACTCCTTCCCGTTATCTGTTTGTAACGCGAGAATGGGACGCCCAAACTGCATGGAAACATAGGAGTAAAAGGCAGCGAGAGTGGATATAGTATCCGACTTGCGCCGCAACGGGAAGGTCCACACATAGTTCGAAAAATCATCAAGGAGAACAAGATAGTAAGGATAGTCCGTATTGCTTGCAACGGGAGAAGTCCAGACATCACTGTGAATTAATTCAAAAGGATATGATGCTATGGTGGTTGATGCACTAAATGGATGACGAACATGTTTGCCTAGACGACAAGCATGACAAGTGTGATCGGCGATTTTATCACATGAAAAACTGAAAGTCTGAAGAATATGACGGAGTGTAGCAGGGTTGGGATGACCCAAACGAGCGTGCCAAAGATCCACACTAGCGGAGAAGGCAACTGGAGTGGTGGCGGTAGAGGACGGTGGGTGTACTGGGTAGAGCTCATCAGGGCTGTCACATCGGTAGAGGATCATCCGGGTACGGGCGTCCTTGACAGAAAAGCCACACTTGTCAAATTCAACAGTAATAGGATTTTCACGTGTGAGATATCGAACGGAAACAAGATTCTTAATGAGGTTAGGCGAAATAAGTATGTTAGACATAGACAGTGGCATGGATGACGAATGAAAGAATGCATGTCCCATATGTGTAATGGGTAAAGAGGAGCCATCACCGACGGTGATTTGTGTGGAAGTATGAACGGGATGAAAAGTATGGGTATCACCAGGATGAGCGGCCATGTGAGCGGAGGCACCCGTATCCATATACCAATCACTGCCACCGATGTAGTTAGTCGGTGAGGGAGCCGAAGGAAGGGCCGCTATGAGAGCCTGGTTACACGGTGTCGGAGGCATGATCGGAGGCACCATGGTGTTGGTGTAGTAGGCGTCGGCCTGCTGCGTCGGAGGAGAGGGCAGCATGGGGTAGGTGCCCTGCAGCTGCGGGCCGGAGAGGTAGGGCGACGCTTGATAGAACGACGCCGATGGTGCGGAACCGTCGAACGGGCTGAAGGCGCCGGAGGCGAAGGAGCTAGTGAAGGCCATAGCAACGGCGGCTAGGTGGTGCGGCGGCGGCTAGGAGAAGAAAAGGCAGCAGCGGTTGCGTTGGGATGGAGGAGAGATGCAGCAGCGGCAAGAGGTGCAGTGGCCACAAAGAGCGGAAGCTAGGGTTGAGATCGGAGTGGAGGGCAGCAGATAGATGGCGGCGACGACTTCGAGGAGCGGCGGCGGCGCTAGGGAAGGCGCAACGGTGGCGGCGGCCGCGGCGGCGCTAGGGAAGGCGCGGCGGCGGCGGCGGCGGCTAGGTTAGGATGTGCGGCGGCAGCGGCTAAGGGAAGCCGGCGGCGACGGCGACCGGCGGCGGCGGCGGGTGGCGGCAGCAGCGGCGGCGGCGGCGCGAGGGAGGCGCCGCGGCGGCGGCGGCAGCGGCTAGGGTAGGGTTAGGATCGACTTGCGACTGATACCATGTAGAAAACTAGGTTTAGGCCATGCAACACAATTGCATTGATTGGTGCACCAGGCACGTATATATGAGTACAGAGGGGGGCCACAACCTCAACTATACAGATGAACTAGGAGGTGGGCCCAAGACACAATATACACGTACACATATATTCAACAGATGTGCTCTACCAAGCAGCGAGATTTTGGGGAGGAGGATTGAGCCCGAAGTAGCGGAGGAGCAGCCCGACCAGACGGAGCCGGTGTTTTATAGGGGCGCCACTATGGCTGGCATTAAGCAAGACGATGGAACCCCTCGCTGAAGGGTGACCCGAGTTGGGCAGGCCCAGGCGCGCGCGGGAACAACAGCCTTGTTTTTAGTTATTTTGTCAGCTTTTTGTTTTTTTGCTTTTGTTTATACTTCTAAATACTATAAATAAATATAATATAAAAATCACTCTACCTAAAACATTTGAAAACGTTTCATGGCTTACTTGAAAAATGTAAATGCTTATAGAAAAAATGTTGACCACGTATATTTGAAAAAAGTTTAATTAATAATTAAAAATGTTAATTAAGCATTTAAAAGATCTTAAATATGTAGAAAAATGTTGACGATATGTTATAAAAGTGATGGAAATGTTTTTATCATGTGTATAAAAATGTAATCAAGCATTTGGAAAAATGTTGAACAAGTATTTGAAAAATGTTAAGTGTGTATAGAAAAAATGTTGACATTGTGTTAAAAAAATGTTAATAATGCATTTATAAAATGTTAATCAAGCATTTGGGAAAATGTGAAATGTGCATATAAAAATATTGACCATTTATCATTTAAAAATGTTAAATTTTTATACAGAATTTTTTTCCCATTTATTCAAAAAACACTAATTTTGTATTAAAAATGTTAAACATATATAAAAAAAAAAATCTTGAGATATAATTTTTTTATAACGAAAAAAAATATAAACTAAAAAAAGAAAACAAAAAAAACGAAAGGAAGAATAAAACAAAAAATAGTGAAAATCGATAAAGAATAAAGAAAAACAAAAACATAATGTTGAAAACCAAGAAATATAAAAAACCGAAGCAATAAAAAGGAAAATGAGTAATATTAACCGGTAAAAATAATGAAAGAAACGAATATAAACCAAAAAAGAAAAAAAAAGAAAAATAAAAAACGAGAAGAAATATGGAAAGTAAACAAAAAGAAAAGAAACAGAAACAGAAAAAGCGAATAAAAATGAAGAAAAAAGAAAGAAAACAAAAGAAGAAGTAAAAAAGAAAAAAAGAAAGGAAGAAGAACTGTTGAAAAAAGAAAAAAATGTGTACAAAACTGCTCTTCTGTTGTACAGTAATACGTTGCGCCCTATATATTTACGACAAACTTGATATTTGCTCAGTGGCAGCAGTGCAACGATGCAACCTGGAGATCACTGGATCGACCCCTTGCACGAACCCCCCCCCCCCCCCCCCCCCCCCTTACTCTATTTCTTCCGAAAATATTCGCGAGTGGACCGACTTAGACTCATGCTGCGAGAGTTGCTACGATCAGCAAGATATAGCTTTCGCGGTTTTATAGAGCCAACAGGAGGAATGGAAGCATGAAGATGCTCTCGCGGTTTTAAAGCAAGATATAGCTCTCGCGGTTTTATCGTGCAAATGAAAACGAACCTTGCTGCAGCATGGAGATGGGTGTTTACCTCAAGATCTGCTGCATCGAGGTTCATCGGAGCAGCGACAAGGAAGGCGTAGTCGCAGCCAGATGCCGCTTTGTCGAAGCTACCTTCTACGTCCAGTTGGGCACCGATGATCTCCAAGGGGCCAAGTGCTTGCAGATCCTTGAGGTGGGAGTTCTTTTCCATGTCATCTTCATATAAAATACAGAATCTTGAGAGTCTTGGAATATAATTTGGATCAAAAACCATTTCCAGCAATTTCAGCATAAGTGATTGTACAATTTGTACTACGCAAAACACTTCATTTGGAACTTGGAAGGCGTCTTTTGCTGTCTGAATATAGCAAAGAAATCAGAAGGCACAAACCAAAAAAAAGATTTCGGGGTCTAATTCTTAAGGGAAGATTGCTGAACTACATAAAAGACAGAACTAGAAACGAAGAAACATGAATCCAACCAGGATTTCGGACGGTCGTCTTAACAGCGTAGCCTTTCTCGAGCAGCAGCTTGATCAGTGCTGCAGCGATGTAGCCGCTCCCTCCGGTGATGCACGCCGTCTTCCTTCCCTCACCCGCCGACATCTCGATCAGTACCTCTCCCGACAAACAGAACGACGACTCAATCTCTCACCTCACTTCAAGCAGCGAGGTAGTGAGGTTCCTCTGCTCCGGATGTTGCCACTCTGTAGGGAACCTGCATTTATACTGTATACAGATAACTAACAGAGGAGACAAGTCGCAGGTTGGTGGTGAATGACAAAGAATTTTCTAGCAGTTGAAACTTGAAAGTGACCTGCAAGAGCTCATCGTTGACGCCAAAGTGGCAGTAGGTATGGTTGATGTAAAAAATGCTTTACTTACGGATAGCATCTACAGATAGACCTACGGATGTGCACTGTACGATGTAATAAAAGCATACTCCCTCCGATTGTTTATATTTGTTCAGATACAAATGTATTTAGATATGTTTTAGTGTCCGATAGATTCGTATCTAGATAAATCTAAAATAAATAATTTGAGACGGAGATAATATGAACTTAGAGTCATTGACGCTGCCATAGAGGGAAACAACAAGCAACTGCAATAGAGGGATTCGAATGGTTGATGTTGCGTTCATATAATTTTTATTTTTCTAGGACATGACGAGGGATAGTTTTATAGAAATTTTATAAAATTGACATTCCCCGAGAGTAATTTTTTCGAGGGAATGCTTTCTGTGCGTACGATTCCGCACAATAATCTTAAAGCGGTGACACATGGCAATTCCAGTCACGGCGATGACGGGGATCTCTCGTCTGTTCGAGGTCCGGGAGCTATATGGAGTTAGGTGGTCGTCCGGTGGTGTGCGAATAGTGGAGGCGCCGTCTGTGCATGAGGCTGTAACGCGGGTTGACTGCGTAGTGGTGGAGTTGTGGGCTCGTGGTGGCAGCTTGGTGTGTGCTCAGCTCGACAAATCTGGATCTGGACTCGAGAAGGCCATATCGGTGACTGATGGCTGGTCTTAGGATTGGGTGCGAGAATGGGGCTCTATGTCGGAGGAGTTGTGACGCTACATGCTATGTTCTTGCCAGTCGTGTGGGCGACGGGGAGGCAAGCAGACAACCGATGTTGGCACCAGTTGGAGTCTCGCGCTCGGATTTGAGAGTGGTGAGCGTTGGTGCGTGGAAGCCAGTGTGGTGGTTCTGGGGCATGGTGGTGTTGATGCAGTATTGTTAGCCGGGGGGGGGTGCACGTTGCTCTAGGTGTAGTAGGCGACTAGTGGCCTCCTCCGACAACGAGGCGCTCTGCGACGCAATCCGCCGCTCGTACACCTCTGTGGAGATGAACGCCCGTCGATGGAGCCGTGAAATGCGGCGGCATTCCCATTAGGCTCGACGAGTCTGAAAGGTTTGCGAGGCAGAGGGCGACGGCGGCGGCAGCGGAAAGAGCCGCACGAATCACGAGAGAGCAGGCCCGTGCCGCCCGTCGCATGGTGCGGATCATTAGTTCCCCCTCCTCCTTGAACAACGCCACGACGGACGACGATGCTCCGTCCACCGCCAACGCCTACGCTGATGACAACCTCCTCTCCCGAGACCCCAAGGAGAAGTGGCCGCATGGAAGTGGTGAACTCCGCTCGGCTCCCTATGTTTAATTACTTTTTAATCTTGCATTTTAGTTAACAGTTGAACTCCGGGCGGCCCTTTTGGATCTGAGTTGTATGAGTTTATTTATGTCGGATGGCCTTATGACCCTATCTATGTTCGATTGCTCTGTTTATGCTTTTGTATGATGATGATCTACCGTCTACGTAGGTTGCACATTTTTGTATGGATTTGAATGCGGACCTTTGGGAGATGCCGTTGTGCACAATGACAAATGAGGTGTGTTAACCGCGAAAAACAGTCTTTTTTTTGTCGCATTTTTTTTGAGAAGGAGGAATCGTGCCCCCGGCCTCTGCATCAATCGATGCATGCAGCCATCTTATTAAAATAAGTTCGAAACGAAGTCTTAGATCCATCAAGCGCTCAAGCGCAAGACAAAAGAAGGTATCAAAGATAAAAACTTGCCACATCCGGCAAAGCTAACAGTAGACTACGATGCCTATACACCTAGCCTATTATTAGCATGCCATCCAAACCGGTTGAAGATAACCCGTGCGACCATCTCCCATCGGTTGCACCCAATATCCATAAAAGCTCCCTGGATTCCGCATGACTGAGTAATGACCACGTACGGATCCAAGATGTTGCTCTGAAGACGGCCTGCAAAAAGTTGTTGAAATTCTTGCCATTAAAAATCATGTCGTTCCTGGTATTCCATATAGCCCAGAATAGAGCACATATCCCAATTCTGATAAGCTTCGCTATCTTAACGTCTACTCCATCGAGCCACGTTCCAAATAGCGAAGTAATACATGTTGGTGGGTTAACATTAAAAGCTATATGAATAGTGCGCTATAAGAGTTTTGCAAGAGGACAATCTAGAAAGAGGTGTCTTATCGTTTCATTCTGATTGCAATAGCAACAATTAGGTTTGCCTCCCCAATTTCGTTTTGCCAAGTTGTCTTTGGTTAATACCACACCCTTGTGTATGAACCACATGAAAATTTTAATCCTAAGAGGCACTTTGATTTTCCAAATATGTAATGATCTCGTGAGTGGTCCAGTATTTACCAGATCCGTGTACATGGACTTTACTGAAAATGTGCCATTCGCAACTAAAGTCCAACGAACACTATCTGTCTGGTCAGACAGTTGCACTTGCATCAGTCTGCTGACCAGATGTAACCATGCATTCCAGCGTTCTCCTAGTAAAGCTCTCCTGAATTGCATATTAAGAGGTACCGATTGTAATACCGTGGACACATACTCATCTTTACATTGCGCAATATTATAAAGTGAAGGATATTGAAGTGCTAATGGAGTGTCTCCAAGCCAAGTGTCTTCCCAAAATCTTGTTGAGGCCCCATCACCAACTACAAATTTCACCCTCTGAAAAAAGGTCACCTTTATCTTCATTAACCCTTTCCAGAAAGGTGAGTCATTTGGTCTCGCTGTAACCTGCGCTAATGTTTTGGAATGTAGGTATTTATTCTTCAAAATTTAGACCCACATCCCCTCGGTTTCTGTGGATAACCTGTACAACCATTTGCTAAGCAGGCATCTGTTCTTTATTTCTAAATTTTCAATGCCAAGCCCCCTTGGTCTTTTGGTCTACAGATTATATCCCAGCGAGCCAATCTGTATTTCTTCTTGGCTTCATCACTTTGCCAGAAGAAACGAGATCTGTAAAAGTCTAATCTTTCTCGTACCCCTACCGGTACTTCAAAGAAAGACAAGAGGAACATCGGTAAACTTGTTAAAACCGAGTTTATTAAAACTAGCCTCCCTCCATATGACATAAGCTTGCCCTTCCAGCAACTTAGTTTTTTTTTCAAATCTATCCTCAATACATTTCCATTCCTTATTCGCCAGTCTTCGATGATGAATAGGAATCCCCAGATAGCTAAATGGTAGTGATCCCATTTCACATCCAAATAGTTGTCTGTAAGCATCTTGCTCTTCTTTTGCCTTTCCAAAGCAAAATAATTCGCTTTTGTTAAAGTTAATTTTCAGCCCAGACAGCTGTTCAAATAAGCACAAAACTAGTTTCATATTCCTTGCTTTTGCCATATCATGTTCCATGAAAATGATCGTATCATCCGCGTATTGTAGTATGGACACACCCCCCTCTACCAGATGTGGAACGAGTCCTCCTACATGGCCCTTTTCTTTAGCTCTACCAATGAGTATAGCCAACATATCTGCTACAATGTTGAACAATACCGGAGACATAGAGTCCCCCTGCCTCAATCCCTTGTGTGTTTGAAAGAAATGACCTATGTCATCATTAACTTTAATCCCCACACTGCCTTTCTAGATGAAAGAATCCACATGATCCCTCCAGTGTTCATTGAACCCTTTCATCCGTAAGGCCTGTTGAAGGAATGGCCATTTGACTTTATCATATGCTTTCTCAAAATCCACTTTAAAGACAACCCCATCTAGTTTCTTTGTATGTATTTCGTGCAGCGTTTCATGCAGTACAACAACACCCTCTAAGATGTGTCTCCCAGGCATAAACGCCGTCTGCGTCGGTTGGACTACCGAATGAGCTATCTTCGTCAATCTATTCGTGCCAACCTTTGTGAAAATTTTGAAGCTAACATTAAGCAAACAGATCGGTCTAAACTGCTCAATGCGCACAGCCTCCGCCTTCTTTGGCAACAACGTGATTGTTCCAAAGTTAAGGTGAAATAGCTGTAACTGGCCATTAAATAAATCATGGAACATAGTCAAAAGATCACCCTTAATGATATGCCAGCATTTTTTATAAAATTCCGCCGGAAACCCGTCCGGCCCCGGTGCCTTATTTTGTTTCATTTGTGCTATTGCATCGAACACCTCCTTCTCGGTAAATGGAGCTGATAACACCTGATTCTCATCGGGGTTGAGTTGAGGTATATCATGAGTTGTGCCTTCATCCAAAGAGACAAAATTCTCTTCTGGTGCACCAAATAATTTCTTGTAATATTCCGAAATGTATAGTTTTAAATTCTCGTGTCCTACGATTGTTCCTTCATCTTGCTCAAGTTGAATTATTTTCTTCTTTCGATGTTTGCCATTTGCAATCATATGAAAGAATTGTGTGTTATCGTCCCCATGAACCACCTTCGTCACCTTAGCTCGAAGTGCCCATTTCATCTCTTCTTCTCGCAAGAGTTTTTGCAATTCCTTCTCAGCCTCAGTCTTTTTATTCCTATCTGATATACTGAGAAGGGACGACTCAGCTTTCACATCTAACTCATCAATCAGACGAATAAGTTTTTCTTTTTGCACTTTATAAATTCCTTTCTGATTCTTGGCTCAGCCTCTCAAGAACTGGCGCAAGTGTCGTATTTTGTTTTGCCATCTTTCTATATTTGTAGATCCAGCAGAATCCCTAGCCCATTCATTAGCTATGAGATCCATGAATCCTTCTCTCTCGAACCAACTAAGTTCAAACGAGAATGAGTTTCTATTACCTACATGATTGGCTTCCCCAGAATCAACCATGAGAGGTGTATGATCAGAGATGGCTCTTTGTAAAGCATGAATTGTAACCAGCGGGTACTTCTGTTCCCACTCCACGCTGGTCAGTACTCGGTCCAACTTCTCATATGTTGGCACCGGTAATGAGTTTGCCAATGTGAATTGTCTACCAGTGAGGTCAATCTCCCTCAAATCGAGACTCTCAATAATCATGTTGAACGTAAGTGACCATCTTCCATCGAAGTTGTCATTATTTTTTTCATCTTGTCTTCTAATGATGTTAAAGTCTCCCCCAACCATAATGGGAAGTCTTTCTTCTCCACATATTCTTACTAGATCGGCGAGAAATTCAGATTTGAGCTCCGGTTGCGCCGCCCCATATACGGCCACCAGAGCCCATCTAAAACCATCAACTTTCGACCGCACACGAAATTTGACAGGAACTCGCCATATACCACACTCATCACCTCTAAATTTTCGCACTTAACCCCAAGTAAGATCCCACCAGACCTACCCCTTGGTGGCAAACAGTGCCAATCAAAATCAACTCCTGCTGATAAATTGTTTAGGAATTGTGGTGTGAAGTTATCTCTACCCGTTTCTTGTAACGCTATAAAGTCAAGTTTATATTCTAAAGATGCCTCTCGAAGAAATCTCCTTTTAGCCAAGTCTGCTAGACCTCTGCTATTCCAAAAGATTCCTTTCATATTTCATCATGAATTTTTTTCTTCTGCTTCACTCTCGCACTTCTCCGTACCGCTGATACAGGATAAACCTTCCTTTTCCAAGGTCTCTTTGGTTTATCCTGCGTCATTACCGTGTTGCTCTGTGATTGTATTTCACGTGGATGACAACCACCAATCGAAGAGGCCATATACCCCTCCGATCCCATGTCATCCACATCCTCCTCAGCTCCCTCTAAGTGTAATAAGTCCTCACATAAATTTTGTAATTCTGTGCCTCCTAGATCATTAATATCCGACTCATTCATCGGTCTCACCGCTGCTATATTTTTAATAAACTCTATGGTTCTATCTGCTTCTAAATCTAACATATCATTAATTGATTTAGCTAATTGTGTGCCAGAAGAACCCATAGAAATACCTATGTCGCTAGCATTATGAATAATCTCTGATTCCGAAAAATGAAGAATTGAAGCACTAGTATTGACCGACATACCTGTAGATGCCTCGACGTCTCGAAGCTTGGCGGCCCTCATAGCACGCCCTATCAGCATGTCGTCAGCGTCCGGCTGCTCCTGGATGCGATGACTGAACCGTCGATCGCCAGATGTAGGATCCGGTATCCCTCCATACGCGGTCACATCGTCCATATATACCACTGGATGATTTTGGCCTCCTGCCTCAATCCCAGTAGTAACTGTAGTAAGTACCGAAGAAGAAACCTCAACCGAAGAAGCAGCCGCAGCCCGAGTTACTGCTTCCCCAGTGTGCAGCTGCTGCCTCTCCGCCGCCACGCAGGTAACTGTTGGAGCGCTAGGTGAAAGACGGGCCTCCTGCCCGATGCCCAGAGCCCCCACTCGTGCAGAAGACGAAGGAGAGGGACAAATCTGGTCCGATTGGCGGTCCACATGGCCGCTGCTAACTGGTGATGCCGGCATCTCAGGCTGACGAACCTCCTGTCCGCCGAACCTGTCCGGTGAGCAGCCACCGTGCATGCCGCTGGCCGGGGTCGCTATGAGAGCCAGCCGGCTGGTCTCCTGCCCGTGAGACTGGGCCGGTCGGGAAGTGTCCTTCCCGGTGGTGCCGAACGCGAGGTTACCGGTACCATGACCGCTGCTGTCCGGTGTCTCCGTCTCGCTGAGCCGTGTCGGTCTGGCCGGCAAAACCATGTCATGAGGAGACAGAGATCCCGCCCGCACAACCAATGCACGAGGGGACTCCTGCCCATAGCCGCTAGCTGAACCTCCCTCCATCACAATCTCATCATAAGGCTGCTGAAAGTCCTCATCCTCCAGGCAGTCCCCCCAAAGGCGACTCGGCGCCGACATCGTTTTAAATGATCCAAAACGGAGAGTGGCCATGGGTGTCGTCGTAGGTGCAGCTCCATTATTTGACTGATTATCTGTCGCGGTCGATGACGAAGGAATATGACCCTCCTTGGTCCTGTCGGAGTGCTCATCATGATTCGCATCTCCCTGGCTCCCATCGCGATCACCGCCATCCACCATGTCCACATCGCCATCGTGAGTCTGGGGTTGGTTTTCCTCAACCTCCACATCGAGATCATAATGCACACCGTCGTAAAACCAAGGTGTGTAATCAGGTATATACTCCACATCCAGTACAGTCACTAGCAGCCTGGCGACACCACGTTTGCGTGTGAAGGGCATGTCAACTTTTTCTGTCTTACCCACCAAAGAGCCAAGACTCCAGACAATAAAGAAGTCATTGAGTAAAATCTCTGGAATTCCGGAAAATCTAATCCAGACCTTCTTCAACCATGTACCCAATGGCTCTGGTTTTTTGCATTCCTCAAACTCTAACATGCATTTGCTCCCACTGACCTTACTGACCCCGAAAGTTAACAAGCGTTGAAGGTCTTCTCTTCTAGGAAACTCCACTCGATATACCTGCTCATCCACTCTAACAGGAGCCCATTGGTAAGACTCAGACACAAGTCTCCTCAGCTGCTGAGAAACTTGCTCAACTGTGAGCGTACCGTTTGTGACCTTTACCAATCCCGTCCTTGAACTCTCAAGACGTGGAGGTACAATGGCTGCTATAGACCGTGGCGTCTCAAAGAACATAAGCCTATTCTGACAAACACCATATATGTTGATCACTGGCTTAGGTGCTAGGAGCAGTGGACAAGTTGCCTCATCGTGTCCAGGTTTCTGACAGATATCACATAGCTCAGTAGTGCAATCCATGACAAAGTGACCAGTTATGCCACATCTGTAACAGGTCAACTTTTCTTTCTTACGGGCCGCCTTATTGGCCCGCGCCGTGTCTCTATCCTCAGCTGTCAACTTGGATGGTACTGGTACTGCGACCAGGGCATTAACCACGACCGCCGCAGCCTCTGGCAGCTTGGCAGTCGTAGTGGACGGGTTGGTAGTAGCACCGGTAGCCGCAACCACCTCTGTCGTCGTCGGCGTGACCTCTGTCCACTTCGGGTTATTTTTATTCCGACCAAAGGTACGACCTCCGCCGCCGCGACCACCGCGTTGCCGATAGTGCGGACCCTTGGCTCCTTCAACAAAGTCACCCTCCGGTGGGTAAAAGGACCGGTGCCACTGATTAGCACCACCCCCTCGTCCCCCTCCTTCGTTCCAGTGACCGCGGCCAGCTGCCTGTCCGCCCGTCCCATCGTTCCAGTGATTCTAGTTATACCGGTAGCCCTGATAGCCACCGTTCGCGCCACCACCACGGTCCGTTCCCGTTTCGCCTCGTCCGGCAAAGAAACCAGCTCGTCCCTGTCCGTCAAACCGCCGACTGCCAACGGCAGCCCCCCGACCACCTTCGCCGGTGCGCTGTGGGGCAGGGGGATGGGCGGCCCCGCCCACACCTTGTGCAGGGGCCTCCGGTTTGCCCTGCGCAGTGGCCGGCACAGGAGGCGGCTGCCCTCCTGAGCCCCGCCCAGCCATCGTAGCCGCCAGAGGGAGGGACTCCGTTGGAACCCGCCGTGCTCTCCCTAGGCGAGAGGGGAACCCAGGAGGAAAATGGAGCCGCAGGTCATGACCCCTAGGGTTCCTCTCGTCCTTCGTATGAATCGTCTCCCGATGGCTCGTATCGACGGGATCACGTTCTATCGAGCGAGGAGGCAGGCGATCGACCGATCCAGTCCTCGATCGGGACTCCTCGTCCAACTCCGTAGCAGGGTCCGCCGTCGTGCTCAGCTGGGCCACATACCTAGCTGACACCGGACCACATTTTTTTTTCTGGCCCATCATGACCCAAAATAATTTTCAAACGAGCCTTTCTTGCCTCGCTGACTCCACGATTCGGATCGGCCGGAAACGCCGCCGGCGACCGTCTCGCCGCCGCCGGTCGCCCCGTCTGCCGTTTCTTACGACGATTCTCAACGACCTTCCACGAGCTGATGAAATCTGCTAATGTGAGAGCTGGAAGACTAACCTTAGGCAACGGACCTTTCCATGGACGTATGGCGGCAGACGAAGTCCGGCGATGTACCACCCGACGAAACGCCTCCACCCTGTCGTTCCCGCCCAGCCCGCTCCACGCCTCGTCGCTCGCCGGTAGGAGCCTATCGATTCCTGCCGCGATCTCATCTTCGGATCGGCCACATCGTAACTCGCCGCAGATGAGATCAGATGGCGTTGGAGAGTGCGGTTCTGCTGCGGCTCGCCCGTCCTCGCCGTCGGACTCATCGGAGTCCGATCCAGAGAGAGCCCAGAATCGGCTTCCCCGGTGAGATATGTCTGGCGTGGCCGCCGTAGTCTTGTTCGCCGCGGCCTCTCCCTGGCCGCCATGTGTCATCTTCTATAAGGGTTGATAATGATTACTTACACGGCTCAACAAAACTGTCTCTAGCGACCCTAGCAGCAGCTAAACTAATTGTCATTAACGACCCTGGCGATTGATCTCCTCTGGCTGGCCCAAGCGGTCGATATTTTGTTTGCGAGGATCCTTTTTTGTCGCATAGGGCTCTTAACACACAAAATACAAGTGTGGTTGTTTTTGCTTAATGACATTGTTTTGTTCCAGTTACATATCCATCTGCAGCCAACATACATATCAGTAGGGAAGGATTCCCGTGGTCCTGCCGTACTCCACGAGGTCGTCGAAGATCTCACCTAGATCATTGTGCTTGAACTCAAACCCTTCCCCGATGAGCTTCCGGGACGATAAACACACTCTCGGCTTTTCTTGGGACCCAGCAAAGCTACACAAGTATATATATACTTGAATGTTGTTAAACCCGTAATAAAAATAAGCATATAAGTGTGTCAGTGGACAGACGGTTCGCATACCGTTCAGGTTTCACGTTGTACCGTGGGTACTTCTCGGCTAGGAGACGGGCGATCTGCACGACGGTGGTGCTGTGGCTGCAACATATATACCTGCCCGCGGAGGACTCGTTCTCGGCTACAAACACCTCGGCACGACAGAGGTCATCCACGTGGCATATCGACACGGAGTCGGTGACCGACTGCAGGCCTATCAGGATGTCCAACTGCGCCTCATCGCCTGAAAAATGTACAAGACATGCAGACATGTCACCAGTCAAATTAACACTCAGCTAGCAAGCAGTGGCCATGTTGTAAAAACAGAGAAATGCTATGGAGGGACGCCTCTCTCACCGGACAACAGGGAGAGGGTGACGGGGACGCTGGTTCTGGCCTTGGAGACCGGCGCCGCGCCCAAGGTGAAGACGGGCAACACGGTGACAAGGCTGATGCCCTTCTCCTCCGCGAATTCGCTCGCCGCCTTCTCCAGAAGCACCTTGGACACCGCGTAGTCCTGGCAAGCAAATCACGCGGCGTAACCATACCTATACCTTCAATCGAAATCGAATGTGGATGTCCGGGCGAGAGAGATTGAGCTCAAAGATTTATGTACGTACCCAAGTTGGTGGCTTGTTGGCTCTGAGGTACTGGACGTCGGACCAGGAGCCCTCGTCCAGCACGTGCCCGCCGCCCTGCAGCGGCCTCCTGGACACCCCGGCGTCCGACGACGTCAGGATCACCCGCTTCACCGTCCCGGCTCTCACGCACGACCTCATCACGTTGAGTGTTCCTTGCACGGCCGGCTCGATCAGATCCCTCTGCCGTCGAACAGAGAGCACAGTAAGCATGATTGAGCTGCCAAATGCCAAATACCGAAACGCCAACGGTGGGTTGGACAGGATATGAAGTCTCCTCTGGCTGAGAGTGAGTTGTCGGAGTGTGAGTGGTGGCTGAATGGCTGATCGCTGACAACTTAAATGGTGTCCCACATCCCAACAACCACACCTCCAACAGTCGTACACATGAAAACGAAGCTTTGATGGAGATTTTCTGTTTACCTCAGGATCTGCTGAGCCGATGTTCATCGGAGCGGCGACGAGGAAGGCGTAGTCGCAGCCGGAAACAGCTTGGTCGAAGCTGCCTTCTTCATCCAGCCGGGCACGGATGATGTCCAAGGGGCCAAGTTCTTGCAAGTCCTTGAGGTGGGAATTCTTCCCCTTGTCATCTGCATACAGATTATGAAATCTTGAGAGAGGTAAGTTGGTGGGTTAAGACCAAAACAGTTCGATCAATTTCAGCATGGTGATTTCGCAAGCTTTGCTGCCCTGACTTTATCAAGGAAAGCAGAATGGATAAAGTAAACATGTTTAGAACCTACTAAGATTTCGCCCCAAACTCCAGAAAGTTGAGTGTACAACCTATGATCTGACCTCAAAATAGGAAAGAGAAGTTGCTGAACTACGCAAAAGACAGAACTCGAGACGACCAAACAAGAAACGAACCGGGGTCTCTGACCGTCGTCTTGACAGCGTAGCCTTTCTCGAGCAACACCTTGATGAGCGCTGAGGCGATGTAGCCGCTCCCTCCGGTGACGCAAGCCGTCTTCCTCCCCTCAGCGGACGACATCGCCGGCCAGTGCTCGATCGTACCTCTCGTGGAAAAGAGAAGGATGATTCGCTCGCTCACCTCGCTTCAAGAACAGAGGTTGTGTGGTAGTTCTTCCGGAGTGGTTGTTGGCACACCATAATGAGCTGCAACCTGCAAATATCATATTCTTTGGGGGAAAGAGGAGCCTGCACTAGACAAGTCGCAGTACACTCATCGAAGCTTCTATTCTGTATATGCAAGAACTTGTCGGGAACCTTCATCCCAGGTAAGGACACAAAATGGCTCGGTGCGCTGCACTTCAGTACCGACTTTCTCTTGCATCCTTTAGAAGAGCTAATATCATCAATGGGCTCAAACCCCTCAAGACATTGGCAGGCTGGGATAATCTGAGTGTAGTCGCAATAACTGAACGGGCCACACAAGGCATAGAGGTCGCATGCAGCAGTGGGGTGTTCACCAACGAGTGCCCATGAAGATGAGTGATTGTTCCAGCTTAGAAATTGGGACTTGCCACTGTAGTCAAGCGTGATGCGTGTATACACCGAGTTGTCGGAGATTGCGAACGAGAAATAGAATTCGTCTCCAGAGTTTACAACCATCTGGTAAAGGGTGGAGCTGTTGTTGGATAGGTCTGCGCCACCGGACACTGACACACCGTTCCACACAGCGCGCCAGTATGGCCTAGTTTTGTTCCAAGTGAAAACCTGAAGGTCTGGGGCGCTAGGGTCGCCGCTGAATGAGAAGTCCCCAGAAGATGGATCATCCGGCCCCTTCCAAGCAACAAACCGCGCTATCACTTGTGACTTGCGGCTCACCAAAAACCTCATGCTTGCAAGTATTGTATCGGTTGGGTGATCAAAACTCTGCCATATGTCAGTGCCACTTGGCAACCGGAGAACAAAGTTCCCAGAGTTGCTTAGCATTGCGTAAGCTCCTGGCCCTCCGACGGTGGTATTGCTTGGTGTCATCCAAATATTGTGGCCTCTGGAGTCAGACAATACCATTTGAGAATTGTTGGTGACGATGAGCTTCACAGACGAAGGGGTGGTGATTGGGTTGTCTCGGTTGGCGACCCACACGACGGTGCGTGGTCCGGGGAGGCTATGGTACCATATGCCAAGGTAAAAGCTCTTGTTGGAGCTTGTCGGGGAGAAGAAGCCAAGAGCAAAATCCCCTCTCTTGGAGATGAGCTTGTCGTCGTGAGTGAGTGGTT
This sequence comes from Elymus sibiricus, assembly GCA_039707655.1. Lineage (NCBI taxonomy): Eukaryota > Viridiplantae > Streptophyta > Magnoliopsida > Poales > Poaceae > Elymus > Elymus sibiricus. The sequence goes on from CM077665.1 coordinate 486,193,354, forward strand.
TTGCTTGTGTGAGCTGGTCATCGGGTTTGCAGAATGAACTCATGAATAGGAGGAAGAAGATGGGAATGTAGTGCATAGCCATGAGGCTGCCTCCTTCATCTGCTTGTGCCGAGGACGAAAGTGTGTCACTGATATATATGAAAGATGTCAAACTGTGGAGTTTAATGGGACTAGTGATATGGGTAAAGACATCAAGGTCGGCATAGACCATAGCACAGATGGCCGGCCAGTAGACGACCGGCCGGAGAGAGATTCCAAGTCTCCCACGACGGTGCGGCACGCGCAAAGAAAATTTGTCACTACGGATCCAGATTGGAGTCCAAGAGAGGGCGACAGGTGAAACCTCACATCATATCATGCGGGTTGGGTATGCTTGCTGCCGCGTTTCTAGTGGAGAAAGGTAAGCTCTGGTGGTCGTGTACGGGCCGTGTGGTGTCTTCTCTCCGCTCTCCCACGATCTATCTGGTCTCTCATCACGGCCTCGGCCACACAAGAGTCATGAGCTTGACCCACACTGGAACAGCGACGTGTCTGGCAATGCCGTGTGGTGTCTTCTCTCCGCTCACCCACGATCTATCTGGTCTCTCATCACGGCCTCGGCCACACAAGAGTCATGAGCTTGACCCACACTGGAACATCGACGTGTCTGGCAATGCCGTGTGGTGTCTTCTCTCCGCTCACCCACGATCTATCTGGTCTCTCATCACGGCCTCGGCCACACAAGAGTCATGAGCTTGACCCACACTGGAACAGCGACGTGTCTGGCAATGCCGTGTGGTGTCTTCTCTCCGCTCACCCACGATCTATCTGGTCTCTCATCACGGCCTCGGCCACACAAGAGTCATGAGCTTGACCCACACTGGAACAGCGACGTGTCTGGCAATGCCGTGTGTTGTTTGACATTGGCATCTCTTGGGCTGCTTCCTGCTTCCCTGCGTTTTGTATTCTAACCTTGGGCAGTAGCTGTGTCTATTTGCTCGTATGATATGAGCCAGATTCCGCTCGGGGCTTTACAACATTTTGATGAGCTGACGGTGCGCTATGCTACATACTACAACATTTTGATGAGCTGACGGTGCGCTATGCTACATACTCCAAACAAATATATTTTTTGCAATTTTTTTCCAGACATCTGGCCCCGGTAAATTGTCCAAGGTGAGAACTGAACTGAGAACTATGCCCATAGTAAGCGATCTCGTTTTCGGTAAACATTTTTTTGGGGTCATTTACTAGCTGCCAGGTGGCTGTCTATATACCACTGATTAACTGTCGAATTTCAGAATTAACACCACTCTCGGTCTTTTAGATTAAACTTAATCTTCAGTGAATGATGCTATACGTATATCACTTTGCATCCAGTTTCTGTATGAGGCTGAAGATCAAACCATCCACACCTAGCAGAAAAGTGCAGCACGCCGCTGTATTCCTCGTCGTGCGAAGGCTGGACAAGAAGCATCGTATTCGTAGTACTTTCAATCTTGAATCTTGGTGGAGGTAAAAAAGTCCACTTGTTAGACACTTGTTACCCCTTTATAATTATATTCAAGTGTGTGGGCCTTTCAAGCACTGGTCTTGTAGCATCTTCAAAGATGAATAGGTACATCACTAGTCATTAGTCATTTTTTTTTGTCGGGGCGTCATTATTCATATCCTTTGGTTAATAAAAAAAGTTGTAATATGTATCAGAAGCTTGAGCATGCAAAAAGGAAGGCATCCAAGATTTTGTTAGATATAAGTAATCGTAGATAATTAACCTTTCATCTCCCTGAATCCAACGACCAAGTCTAATTTGGTTTCCATGCTGCAAATTAGCAATTATACTTCCTCCGTTTTAAAATATTTGCAGTTTTATGTTTGATTCTTTACGTTCGGCCATGTATATATTGAAAAAACATCAACATCAACAACATCAAATATATATCTTGCTACAAAAAAAACAATCAAATGTATATCCTGCCGCAAAAAGAACATCAAATATATATCCCATGAAAATGTATTTTATGATGAATATAATGAAACGAATTTGGTATTGTAGATGCTGGCATTTTTTTTTCCAATCAACATAGTCAAACTTAAAGATGTTTGACGTAGGCCAAACCTAAAAGTTTACCTAAATGATAAGTGCCCCACGTGTGGCACGAAGTAATGCCGCCGGTTTTTACAACTAAAGTTGCCATCCAAAAATAAAAAACAAACCCAAAAAATTGAAACTTGACATCCAAATATAAAGTTGCCATGCTTGACAACTAAAGTTGCCATCCTCGTGTCACTAAACTTACCATAAAAAATGTTCGGAGTTGTCATGTGTTCGTGCCACACGTGTGACACTTATCAGGGTCCAAAGTTTAAGTATATTTTTTTAGGGAAAAAAGATTACATATTTTGAACCGGGAGGGGGAAGGGGTAGAACTTAGAACTATTCAGTTTTAAACTTATCTATCATTTGCCCACCACCCCATCCCCCCCTCCCCCCCTCCCCCCCAAATAAGTCGTCAAAATTTGAGGAGTTAAATTGACCTTTCACTTATAAGTTAACTCCGCAAATCTTTCTACTCCCCATGACATGTGGGGTCTCCTCTATTTATCTAATTTCTCTCTTCTTGCTCCATGAGTGCCGTGCTCAGCTCACCGAGGTACTTGGCTGGCTCGACGAGCCTGGGCGGCCACGGCTCGCGTGCCACCACCAATGAGGTCATGGCCATCCCCGATGATCTCATCCACATCATTGCAATCATCATCGCCGCCTCATCGGCGGTGCCAAGATGGCATGTGTGATAGCCGTGCTGGTCCACAACCAAGAACACCCATACCCTCGCTAACCTCAGGCCTCAGCACCATAGATGCTGCCGTAGCCAACAACAGTCTTGTTGTGTTGCCGCTCGACCTCTCATGGTTGACGTAGCGTCATCACTGGCGGTGTCGGAGCCCGGGGAGGAGTAGCAATCTATTCCCACGGCTTTTTCCTTGGCCTCAGAGGGCACCGACAATGACATCCGAATTTAAGGAGTTAAACTAGGGGTTGCTCAAATTTGGAGAGGAAGGCATGTAACTGTTGTGTCACAATGAGCAATAAATTAAGTACCTGCCTAAATAAACATTTTGTATGAATTACTCACTATGTTGCAACAATGTTGTTGGTATTTCCTTCTTGTTGGTTGCAGCCAAATATTCTTGCCATACCAAAATCAGATATCGTTGGGCTCATATCAACATCTAACAAGATGTTACTTGATTTGGGATCTCTATGAATTAGAGTCAACCCTGAATCTTGGTGGAGATAAAGAAGTTCTCTGAATACTCCTTTGATTATTGACCTTTTGGCCAATCAAGAACATACTTACGTGCACCATCTAGCATAACATGATACAACATCGTTATAATTATGCAGTCAAGTTCCTTTAAATAGCGTGCTAGCTTTTTTAAACATGTAAATATAAACATACCAAAAATGAAGACATCCAAGCTTTTTTTTGGTAAATATTCATAAATCAGCACCTCTCATCTCCATGGATGTAATACCAATAAGTCTGACAACGTTCCTATGCTGCAACTTGGCAATCAGAACAACTTCATTTTCGAATTCCTCTGCTCCTAAGAGCCTTTTTTACCGCAACATCTTTGGCATGTTCCAACATTCCTTGCAGAACTTCTATTCATTCTTAATCTGGAGACGAATGTTTTCAGCTTCATCTGGTACACCTACTTGGTAAGATAATTTTGTTACCTTATAAACTTTTCCAAAGCCTCCTTGACCGAGCATGTTGCCCTTATAGAAATCGTTTGTTGCGGTAACAATGCCTCTAAAGCTAACAAATGGAAGCTCTATATTTTCATCACCTAGAATGGTCCTTGCTTGGATATTCTTGTTTCGGCGCATGCCTGACAAGAATAATCAAAATATTAGTTGTTATCAGTTATCAGAAGTGTTGCACTAAAATTGCACTCTTGAGTAGTAAGTGGATGCAATTCTACCTCTGAATTTGCATATCCAAATAAGGAATGTGCACATCAGTACAGGTTGACATGCCATAATTGGCAGTAATATGTTTAGCATACTCCCCTATCCAACATGCTCTCTGAATCAGATCGCCCCCTTCGCCTCCAGCATCGCCCAGTATATAATATCGATCGAAATCGCTCTGTTCCCGATCATCTGATTCCTCCCTTCCTTCATGGTCGCGATAGCAATCCCCACTGATTCTGGTAGTACCTCAAAAAGTTTGGAAACCACCTAGAGATGTCATGGAGCCTGGCCAGCTTCTTCGCATTGACATCCGCCACGTGTGTCAACATCTCCAACCACATCGAATTGATGTCCATCGTCGCTAGGTTAGGGTTTGTGGGAGCATGGAGGAAGACAACGGGGATTTAGACGAAAGTGATTCGTCCCACTTTCATAGTTTAACGACTATGGCTAATGCGCGATGGGATTCCAGCAATTTTGAGGGACCTTTCCACAAAAATCATTGGCTATGTGGCAGTATCGGAGATCCCCGACATATCTAGGACCTTATGCAGGACCTTATGTGTTTTGTATTTGCGTATAAGGGGAATCGTATTGGAGCATTTTGCAAGTTCTGGGACGTTATGTTATGCACCAACAAGTTTGAGTAGGGCGAGGGTTGTCTTCCTTTCGTTGTTTGGGTAGCATACATATGGGAATGACGTGATCATGACCTCCTCTTTAGCCTGCAAAAATCTGGAAGTCATATTCCGTGCGTACTGCAAGAGGCGAGTTCTCCTATTCCTTGTGTTGCGCATGAAATAGGAAGGGAAGCACACACTCTGTTTAGTTGGCAACCCATATCGTAGATGGTATTCTAGCGGTTCACTATTTTGGTCAGTTCAATACTCACTGCTAGCAGGGGCCATGGGTCGCTCGACATAACCCACGTGTCACGCATGTACTCTCTTGGTCCATCATATGGGCCAACTCACTCAAGCAAGCCCACTAAATGGTTAGTTTCTCTTGGTTTTGAGAAGGTTCTAGAACCTTCCTTGGGCGAGTGTTTTTTGTCCCTCTTAAGTTTTTTTATCGGTGTCTGTTATTTTCTTTCTTGATTTGCAATTATTTTTCAAATTGCACGAATATTTTTAAAATTCACCGTTATTTTCCAAATTCATGAACATTTTTTAGATTCACGAGTTAAAAATATGGACATTTTTTGAATTAGTGAATCTGTTCTCAACTTTGCGAAGACTTTTTGAAAACTAACAAATTAAAATTCATAAATATTTCACTCGCAAAAAAATCTTAATTTTTTTTATTATCACAATATTTTCAAAGTAATTAACATTTGCTGAATTCGTGAATATGTTTCAAATTCACAAATATTTTTCAAGTTCATGATCATTATTTGAATATAAGACCATTTAAATATGCGTCAATTTTTTCAAATTATAGAATAGTTTTTTAAATGTGCAGACATTTTTTTAACAAATTCATGAAAAAATTGAAAAATCTTGAACAGTTCTATAATTCATGAGAAAAAATCAAATTCCCAAATAGTTTTAAAATTCCTGAACATTTTAGAAGTTCATGAATTTTTTAAATCCTTGAACATTTTAAAAATCTCCGTTATATGGACATATTTAAATGTATAAGCATATTTATAATTTTATGGTAACCATTTTGGAAAAACAAAGACTTAAAAATAGTAAAAACCAGGCATCCAGAGAGTTTGTACGGTAACACAGCGAGCAAATAACTTAGTATTGAAAATTTGTTTCAAAATCAGGCAAAGGGCCGGCAAATCGCACACCGCGTTTGCTCACTAATCAGCCCCTTAATAGCCGTATTCTTCCTTTTTTTTTAGCAACAGCCGTATTCTTCCTTAAGCGCACGCAACGCTCATGCGCAACTATTATGGGCTAGCCCATATAAGGCTCCACCAAGCGCGGGTATAGACTTTAAGAGCTCTTGCTCTTCCTCCGGTTATAGGAAGCAACAACCAATTAGGCCAACTCCAGCGTACGACCCCATCACATCCGTCCTAGTCCGTTTGGGATAGAATGGATGAATAGTGTGGCCCAACGCGCGGCCCCAAATGGACAAATGTCCGGTTTTTGTCCGTTTTCGACCCATTCCCGGCCCAAACATGCGCCGTGTTTGGGGTGAAACGGACAGCGCGCGGACGGGCGGGACGCACGCCCTTGTCCTCCCCATGGCCCGCCTGTCGGGGACACTAGCGCTTCATTCACCTCCAACGCCTCCACCCGCCCTCCCCGCCCCACCCCCGCCGCCGGCGCCGCCACTATTTTCCGGCCGCCTACTCAGCTCACCCCCCGGCCGTCCATACCAAACCACGTCTCCGCCACCACGCCCGCGCTTTCGTAGGAGTTTTGGCCGTCGTTTGGAGGAGTTTTGGCCGTCGCCGTCGTATCCGGTGCCAGAGGGGATACGACCGACGGCGACGCCTATGGACCACGGCAGCTTCCGTCGGGTGCTCCAGAGCGACCTGTAGCCGGCCGCCAAACGCCCCTGCTGCATCGAGGTGATCTTCGCGGACTCTTTGCCACCACGACCGCAAGGTGTTTGACACTTTGCCCACAAAGGTATGGACAATGGAGATAAATTTTTCTTCAACCACTTCATTTATTCATCGGACGATTCATCCTCGAATGACGAAGATCTTGTGGTGGCTGCACTGGTCGTTCATGACCACATTGAACGGCAGCGGCCTCGGTACAGGGGGTCAGTCCCTGGCCGTGCTCCCAACCTGAACCGCAACAAAGAGAGAGGCCACGCCCTGCTCTATGCAGATTACTTTGAAAATACCGCGCTCTACAAACCGAAGAAATTCCGTCGCCGTTTTCGTATGGCAAGGCATATGTTCAATCGTATCCGAGAGGGAGTGGTTGCTCATGACCCATTCTTCGAGTGCAAAATGGATGCCCTTGGCAAGCTTGGATTCTCCTCTTATCAGAAATGCACTGCGGCAATCCGCATGCTTGCATATGGAATTCCAGGCGATCTGGTGGATGAGTACGTGCACATGAGTGAGTCCACATGTCTGATGTCAATGTACAACTTCTGCAAGCCCGTGGTTGCAGTGTTTGGCCCTGAGTACTTGAGGCAGCCAAATGCCGCTGATACAAAAAGGCTGTTGGCGATCAACGCTGATAGAGGCTTTCCAGGCATGCTTGGCAGCATAGCTTGTATGCACTAGAAGTGGAAGAACTGTCCATTTGCTTGGCAGGGCCAGTACAAGGGGCATGTTAAAGCATGCACTGTCATATTAGAAGTGGTGGCTTCGCAAGATCTTTGGATATGACATTCTTTCTTCGGCATGGCAGGTTCTCACAATGATATCAATGTGTTGCAGCCTTCTCCAGTCTTCGCAAGGCTTACAGAAGGCCACTCCCCACCTGTCAACTTTGAGATCAATGGCCACCACTACAACAAGGGATACTACCTAGCTGGTGGTATATATCCTCAGTGGTCAACTTTTGTGAAGACAATCTCGGACCCCCAAGGTGAGAAGAGACAGAGATTTGCCCAAATGCAAGAGAGTGCTAGAAAGGATGTGGAACGTGCTTTTGGTGTGCTTCAATCCCGATGGGGTATCGTTCGAAATCCTGCACTGACATGGGATCAAGGGAAGCTTTGGGAGGTGATGATTGCTTGTGTGATCATACACAACATGATCGTCGAGGACGAGCGTAATGACAGCATCTTCGACCAAGGATTTAATTTTCAAGGTGAAAATGTTGAGCCCCTGCACCAAGAACCGGCCACGTTTGAACAGTTTACCCAATTCCATCGTGAAATGCGTGATTGACACACTCATGTGGCGTTTCAAAATGACTTGGTTGAGCACATGTGGACTCACATTGGCAACCAATAGATGTATTGGTTCATTATGTTTATTCAAGACAATTTCGATTTGGTTGTAAAACTATTTTATTCGAGACAATTTTGATTGGGTTGTAAAACTATTTTTATTTGAGACAATTAATATTTGAACGTGCAAACTTATTTTAAACATTGAAATATTAAATATATGGGCATATTGGCCGTGGCGAACGGGATGAGATCAAAGGATGCGTTCGCGCGTTGGGCACATGACCACCGCATCCCAGAAAAAATCCGGACACGATCCCATTGCCCGCTCCAAACGGACAGAATCCGAGCAAAACTGGCGTCCGTCTATGGTCGTGCGCCGGAGTTGGCGCGGACGGCGACAACGACGGACTTTATCTCATTTATCTCATGCGTCCGAATGAGCATCTGGATTCTCAACTGTCAATTCATTGTCCCCTTGGTTTATTTGCTAGTAATAGGCTGTAGGCCTCGTGGGCCTACAAGTTTGGCCTGTCAACTGTGTATGCATGCAGTGATTTGATCTGACGATGTGGTGGTTGATGGGTGGTGGGCCAGCATCAACTTTTGGCACGTTCACACACTCCTATTGTTTCATCCCGCGCAGTGCGCAAGTGCCGGTAACACGCTGTTTAAGAAGGGAGAGATGGGTGGATGGGTGGGTGACAAGTGGGTCTGTCCAGACATAGGCGGACGATGCAGACGCAGAAAACGTTCGTTTTGTGTCCGCCTGCGACCCAAATGTAACTCAAATTTGAGCCAGAAATGAGTCCGCGCGGACATAAAACGGACGCAAAATAGAAATGGGTCTCTGCGTTGGGCCATCGTTTTTGTCCGCAGGGACCCAAATAAACATGGACGGACGAAATGGGTCCTCCCGTAGGGGTTGCTCTAATCTTGCAAGTAATGCATCTTACGCAAATTAATTCAAATCACTAACAAAAATCTAATGGGTTAGTACATTTGGCCAGCTAAACGCAGATGGATAAAGTCTAAAACCAACTATACAAGACTGTCTAATGGAGATTTTAGATGACAAAGTAGACTTTAACATGACTAGTGACAGGAATTATATTGGATGGCATTGAAAATTTTAAAATATTTATATAACGAGCGGCACACTGATAAATATATTATACATTAAAAGTAATTAGTGGGTTAAACCAAATTAAAAGAAATAAAATAGAAATTCCCATTAAAAATAGAGATACTTGGCTATTAAATTTTGTAAATCATCACATATTATTCCTTCTACTTAATTCCTTGGTGTGAAAAATAATTTGCTCTGCATGCAGGAACACTAATTAGTTCGAGTTGATAGTGTTGAAAGGAGGATGTCAAAATTTTGAAATAATCATTGATACGGGTGGCCTGTCACATGTGATTAGTGCTAGTAGCCTCGTTTGATCTTCGATGGTTTTCGCTGCCCCATGCATCGTCCATTGACAGCCAAGGGCATGCAGCACATGCTTATAGTACGACTTGGACTGACCCATTACCAGTCAGATTTGGACAGAACCGGTACACTGGAGTAGCTAGATTCGGTACCTACTGCTGTCACTGGTAGAAAACAGGGCTTTGAAATGGGTCAGAATATTGCCCGGTCGTGTTACGAACCGGGACTAATGGGTGCATCAGTCCCGGTTCATGAGGCCAGGGCGTCGGCCGGGCCTTGGCAGGAACCAGTCCCGGTTCGTCTGACCCCTTTAGTCCTGGTTCCAGACACGAACCGAGACTAAAGGGCCTCGCTCCTGGCCCAGTCCCGGTTGGTGGCTGGAACCGGGACTAAAGAGGCACCTTTAGTCCCGGTGCTAGCCACCAACCGGGACTTATACAACGTCTATATAAATGCTCGCCCCTGCCCGCTCACTCCTCTGTTTTTTGGCCGGCCGGCGTTTGGGAGGTGTGTTGCTCTCTGTTCTCACCTCCTATGCACATGAGGTGTTCGATGAAATGCCGGAGCCACACTTAAGTTTTCTCCTCTCCAAACTCGACCTCTAAGCTACATTTTCCCTAAAATTTGTTTAGGTTTGGCGGTGCACCAACTACACAAGTGTTCTAAAAGGTTAACGACTTCATCGTTTTATCTCTCACTTCTAGTTTAGCTCATTTCAAATGCTCTAGAAGTAGAGTGTGGTTTGTGGGTTTTAGTGGAGGAGTGTATGTGGGAGTTCTTTTGATTTAGACACACAATTAGAGCTGAAATTAACTTCTTAGAGTCTGCACATGTGTAGGATGCCGTCCCCGTCCCCGTCCTCACTGCCGTCGATCGCCCGCGCCGATCTCGTCGCCGGCACCACCGTGGTGAGCCTCTTGTTCTTATCTTCTTTTTAAAAGAAAAAAAAATTACTTGTATGATTTAGATAGATACTTGTATAATTTTCTTACTTGTATGTTGTTCTATGAGAACTATGTATGAACTTTATGTATTTATTTTTTCAGTAATAACATTTGATCACTACTGTACTTTGGTTTTAATGTGATGATGAACTTGTATTAATTTGATCACTTCTCTATTCATGATGTTCTGTAATGGTTTTTGATACATTTAATTATATAATGCACGCAGATGAACTGGCAATGGATGTACAGTGACCGACGCACCTCCGAGTACATTGAGGGCCTGCATAAATTTCTCGAAGTGGCTGAGGCAAACAAGCAGAATGGTTTTTATGTATTGTCCATGTACTGTCTGTGAGAATACGAATGATTACTCCAACTCTAAAACCCTTCACTTCCACCTGCTTGAGAAGGGTTTCATGCCACACTATAATGTTTGGACCAAGCACGGAGAAAAAAGGGTTATGATGGAAGACAACGAAGAAGAAGAGGATGATGACAGCTATCGTCCTATGTACCCTGAATACGGTGATACTGCAACGGGGGAGGCTGAAGATCAAGAGGCACCAGACGATGTGCCCGATGATGATCTTTTCTGGGTCATTGTTGATGCACAGAGAGAATCCGAAAGTGAAAGGGAGAAGTTGAAGTTCGATCGCATGTTAGAGGATCACAAAAAAGGGTTGTATCCAAAGTGCGAAGATGGCAACACAAAGCTCGGTACCACACTGGAATTGCTGCAATGGAAGGTAGAGAATGGTTTATCTGACAAGGGATTTGAAAAGTTACTGAAAATAATGAAGAATAAGCTTTCAAAGGATAACGAATTGCCTGACACTACGTATGGAGCAAAGAAGGTTCTCTACCCTCTAGGATTAGAGGTGCATAAGATACATGCATGCTCTAATGACTGCGTCCTCTACCGCGGTGAGTACGAGGAATTGAACGCATGCCTGGTATGCAATGCATTGCGGTATAAGATCAGACGAGATGACCCTGGTGATGTTGAGGGCGAGCGCCCTAGGAAGAGGGTTCCTGCCAAGGTGATGTGGTATGCTCCTATAATACCACGGTTGAAACATCTATTCAGAAACGTCTGTTGCAATGGCACAAAGAACACCATAAGAAAGACGGGAAGTTGAGAGCACCCGCTGACGGTTCGCAGTGGAGAAAAATCGAGAGAAAGTGGGAGGACTTTGCAGGTGACGCAAGGAACGTATGGTTTGGTTTAAGTGCAGATGGCATTAATCCTTTTGGGGAGCAGAGCAGCAATCATAGCACATGGCCCATGACTCTATGTATCTATAACCTTCCTCCTTGGTTGTGCATGAAGCGGAAGTTCATTATGATGCCAGTGCTCATCCAAGGCCCTAAGCAACCCGGCAATGACATTGATGTGTACCTAAGGCCATTAGTCGAAGAGCTTTTACAGCTGTGGAATGGAAAAGGTGTACGTGTGTGGGATGAGCATAAACAAGAGAAATTTGACATACGAGCGTTGCTATTTGTAACCATCAATGATTGGCCTGCCCTTAGTAACCTTTCAGGACAGACAAACCAGGGATACAACGCATGCACACACTGTTTAGATGATACCCAAAGTATATATTTGGATAAATGCAAGAAGAATGTGTACCTGGGACATCGTCGATTTCTTCCGACCAAGCATGCCTTAAGAAAGAAAGGCAAGCATTTCAAAGGTGAGGCAGATCACCGAAAGAAGCCTGTCCTCCATACTGGTGATGACATACTTTATATGGTCAAGGATTTACAAGTAATCTTTGGAAAGGGTCCTGGCGGACAATCTGTTCCGAATGACGCCGAGGGACGCGAACCCATGTGAAAGAAGAAATCTATATTTTGGGACCTACCCTATTGGAAAGACCTAGAGGTCCGCTCTGCAATCGACGTGATGCACGTGACGAAGAATGTTTGCGTGAACGTGCTAGGCTTCTTTGGCGTGTATGGGAAGACAAAAGATACACCGGAGGCACGGAAGGACCAGCAACGTGTGAACGAAAAAGACGGCATGCATCCAAAGCAGTATCAAGGTCCTGCCAGCTACGCTCTAACCAAAGCGGAGAAGGAAATCTTCTTTGAATGTGTGCTCAGTATAAAGGTCCTATCTGGCTTCTCGTCGAATATAAAGGGAATAATAAACATGGCAGAGAAAAAATTCCAGAACCTAAAGTCTCATGACTGCCACGTGATTATGACGCAACTGCTTCCGGTTGCATTGAGGGGGCTTCTACCGGAAAACATTCGATTAGCCATTGTGGAGCTATGTGCATTCCTCAATGCAATCTCTCAAAAGGTAATCGATCCAGAAATCCTACCAATGTTACGGAATGATTTGGTGCAATGTTTTGTCAGCTTCGAGTTGGTGTTCCCACCATCCTTCTTCAATATCATGACTCACGTCCTAGATTTCATCTAGTCGACGAGATTGCCATTCTGGGTCCTGTATTTCTACACAATATGTTCCCCTTTGAGAGGTTCATGGGAGTCTTGAAGAAATATGTTCATAATCGTGCTAGGCCAGAAGGAAGCATCTCCACGGGCCATCAAACAGAGGAGGTCATTGGGTTTTGTGTTGACTTTTTTCCTGACCTTCAGCCGATTGGTGTCCCTAAATCGCGGTATGAGGGGAGACTGAGTGGAAAAGGCACGCTAGGAGCGAAATCAATAATATGTAGGGACGGGCATTCTTGGGCACAAGCACACTACACAGTTCTACAGAATTCTACCTTGGTGGCCCCGTATATGAATGAACACAAGAATATTCTACGATGGACACACCCGGAGCAGTCTGACGACTGGATTACACGTGAACACATCGGGACTTTCGGTGGTTGGTTGCAAATGCATCTCATGCGTAACAACACTGTTGCAGATGACATGTACTTGTTGGCCAGGACACCATCTTTGACTGTATTGACTTACCAAGGGTACGAGATAAATGGTAATACATTTTACACGATCGCCCAAGATAAAAAGAGCACCCACCAAAACAGTGGTGTCCGCTTTGATGCAGCAATCACTAATAGGGCAAATGACACATATTATGGTTACATAGAGGAGATATGGGAACTTGACTATGGACATGAATTTAAGGTCCCTTTGTTTCGGTGCAAATGGGTCAATCTGTCAGGAGGCGGCGTACAGTTAGACCCACAGTACGGAATGACAACAGTGGATCTCGACAATCTTGGGTACACAGAGGAACCATTCGTCCTAACCAATGATGTGGCGCAGGTTTTCTATGTGAAGGACATGTCTACCAAACCGAGAAAAAAAAGATAAGGAAGCGGATACATCAAACTATGAGCCAAAGCGAAACATAGTTCTTTCAGGGAAAAGAAACATCGTGGGGGTGGAGGGCAAGACAGACATGTGTGAAAATTATGAAAAGTTTCATGAAATTCCTCCCTTCAAAGTGAAGGCTGACCCAAGCACCTTGTTAAACGATGAAGATTATCTATGGTTACGGCGCAATAAGCAAGGGACACACACGAAGAAAAAGTGAAGACTTTCTCTCCACAACTATTCTGATGATGGCTTTCATCTAGAATATCACTGCAGTTACATGTGAAGAATTGAAATCCTTTTGTAATAGACGAGTTTTCGTCCGAAACCCTGATACTTCGAAAGAGATTGTCCAGTTTGTACACGAAGTGCATCCAGTTTTTCCTGTAACCCTCTCAACTTTTTAGCACATGCTATGTGGGTGAAATTATGATACCATGCCAACTTTTAACCATTTCAGAGTTCATTTGCAGTGCTTTTCAATTCAGGGTCATTTTAGCTCAAAATAAATCATGAAATGCATGAAAAATAGCAAATGAAGTCAGAAAAGGGTTGAAAAGTGATGATGTGGCTTTGAATGGTGCATATTGAATGCAGAAAAAATCTTGAGTTAAAATATGTTTAAAAAATTGAAATCCCTCTGTAATAGACGAGTTTTCGTCCGAATCCCTGATACTTCGAAAGAGATTGTCCAGTTTATACACGAAGTGCATCCAGTTTTTCCTATAACCCTTTCAACTTTTTAGCACATGCTATGTGAGTGAAATTATGATACCATGCCAACTTTCAACCATTTCAGAGTTCATTTGCAGTGCTTTTCAATTCAGGGTCATTTTAGCTCAAAATAAATCATGAAATGCATGAAAAATAGCAAATGAAGTCAGAAAAGGGTTGAAAAGTGATGATGTGGCTTTGAATGGTGCATATTGAATGCAGAAAAAGTCTTGAGTTAAAATATGTTTAAAAAATTGAAATCCCTTTGTAATAGACGAGTTTTCGTCCGAAACCCTGATACTTCGAAAGAGATTGTCCAGTTTGTACACGAAGTGCATCCAATTTTTCCTGTAACCCTCTCAACTTTTTAGAACATGCTATGTGGGTGAAATTATGATACCATGCCAACTTTCAACCATTTCAGAGTTCATTTGTAGTGCTTTTCAATTCAGGGTCATTTTAGCTCAAAATAAATCATGAAATGCATGAAAACTAGCAAATGAAGTGAGAAAAGGGTTGAAAAGTGATGATGTGGCTTTGAATGGTGCATATTGAATGCAGAAAAAGTCTTGAGTTAAAATATGTTTAAAAAATTGAAATCCCTTTGTAATAGACGAGTTTTCGTCCGAAACCCTGATACTTCGAAAGAGATTGTCCAGTTTGTACACAAAGTGCATCCAGTTTTTCCTGTAACCCTCTCAACTTTTTAGCACATGCTATGTGGGTGAAATTATGATACCATGCCAACTTTTAACCATTTCAGAGTTCATTTGCAGTGCTTTTCAATTCAGGGTCATTTTAGCTCAAAATAAATCATGAAATGCATGAAAAATAGCAAATGAAGTCAGAAAAGGGTTGAAAAGTGATGATGGGGCTTTGAATGGTGCATATTGAATGCAGAAAAAGTCTTGAGTTAAAATATGTTTAAAATATTGAAATCCCTTTGTAATAGACGTGTTTTCGTCCGATCAAAGTTATTTAACTTAATATTATATAAAATTTATGCAACTAAAATTATCAAAGTTATTTTTGTTAAAAACTTTAATAGCAAAAAGAATATTCATAAAGTATTTTTTGTTAAGAACTTTTAATATGCAAAAAAATAACATAAAAAATAGCTAAAGTGAAAATAGATGAGCTTATAGAGAAAATTCAACCTAAATTCAAAGTGCTATTAAATTCATATTTATTAGCACTTTGAATTTAGGTTGAATTTTCTCTATAAGCGCATCTATTTTCACTTTAGTAACAACGACATAGTAAGCACATGTTCGGTTTGAGAGAGGCTCGTGCTACCTCTCTCACAGCGGGGCTTATAAGCTGGTCATCGTGCTACTCAACTAGCGAGAGGTGGGACTAAACTCCCATCGTGCTCCTCAAAAAATGACATAACATATGCAAAAAATAAAAAAATTACCCGCCTACAAGGCAGGAGAATCACACACCACGGCCTGCATACGACTCGAAACCCAATATGGGCCAGGATGCAGGCCCGCAGGCACGAATAACTCCTGACAGTAGGCCCCACAGGGCAGAGATGGGCGAGGTCAGATGGTGAGTTGTCTGGGCTTTGAGAGGAACTTAACAAGGTAGAGAGGGGCGGGCTTATAAACCGGTCCGAGCACCTCTCGCTTGGCGAGGTGGGACTAAACTACCACCACAGCCAGGACCAACCCTTTAGTTCCAGTTGGTGGCTCCAACCGGGACTAAAGGGCTGGGCTTCCCGCCCTTTGGGCTGCTGAAATTCACCTTTAGTCCCGGTTGGTGGCTCCAACCGGGACTAATGCCCCCCTTTAGTCCCGGTTGGAGCCACCAACCGGGACTAAAGGGCTGGGCTTCCCGCCCTTTGGGCTGCTGAAATTCACCTTTAGTCCCGGTTGGTGGCTCCAACCGGGACTAAAGGGGGACCTTTAGTCCCGGTTAGAGCCATCAACCGGGACTAAAGGTTGGGGTATATAAGTGGACCAAAATCCATCTATAGTTTTCGATCTCCATCTCCCCCGACGGCGCTGAAGAAAACCTCGATGCCGCCAGGCTGCCGGACCGCGCCGTCGCCTCCCCAAGCCCGCTCCTCGTTGCGCCGCCCCCGTCGCCACCCCCGACGCCATCCCCGTCGCCACCCCCGAAGCCGTCCCCGTCGCCGCCCCCGACGTCGTCCCCGTCGCCGTCCCCGTCGCCGCCCCCCGACGCCGTCGCCGCCGCGAGCCCCGCTCCCCTCCTCCTAGCTAGGTGACCCGCCGGGCGCCACACCGCCGTTCCCCTCCTCCTATCCCCCCCCCCCCCGCGGTCACCGTCATCGCCCGTCGCCGGCCGAAGCAGTGGCGGCGTGGGATCCAAAATCCATGGAGTCTCATATATAATTTGGTTCATAGGATATACTAGCGTGTAGTGCGTGGCGGCACGCCGCGTAGTATGAACCTAGTTAATTAGTATGAAATTAACTAGGTTTTATATTTTTCAAGTTCTATATTTTTCTTACTGTTATATGCAAATGATCCGAGTGGCCTATGTTTCGCTGGAATGTTGTTTCATTTCCATTCCGGTGAATTTCAGGCGCTCGATATGTCCACTTTTTAGCAAGGGTAATGTCGAAATTTTGGCATGACTTGTGCTAGAAAGTAGGCATATCGAGTGCCGGGAATTGCTGGGAAACGGCATTCCGGAAAACCTAGTCAAAAATGAGTCTAACATGAGTTTAAGAAATTAAGCATTTCTAAAATAGCAAAACATTAAACGATAATAAAATGTTCTCATAGGAATTTATCTCGACGTTGACGATGCCTAGCCTACATCCTCGTTGTCGTCGAGTTGGCGGCGACATCCTGCTTGAGAGGCGCAATGTCCGGGACTGGGCTCTACCGGGCTGGCACTGGGAGGTGCTACCTTCCCGGACTCGGAGCTTGGTGAGGAATCCTGGTCTCGTCATCGACCCGGAGCTTCTTTGGTGGCGGTCGCGTGGGCCACTTTCGGTGCAGAGGGAGCGCCCCCCCCCCCCCCCCCCCCCGCGGAGGTGGTACGTCGTCGTGGCAGGGAGGAGGACGAGCACGTCCATCGCTACATGGCGGCGTTGGACGCCAGGTTCTCCAATACCTGGCAGGTTCTTCAAAGATCTCACCCGAGTTATGATCCGGTGATGGTTCCTTATCTTTGGGTGTCCACCGCCAGCGACTCGGAGACCGCTAGTGAACCGAGTTCACCGTCCTCCACTTTGGATTCTAGGATATTCGATATGTATTAGTGATCTTATATGATAATATTCGAGATGTATTAGTTAATATTTGATGATGCATTAACTGGATTATTCGAGATGATGTATTAGTGATATTATATTCGAGTTCATTATAAATGTATTAGTGATATTATATTCGAGTTCATTATAAATGTATTAGTGATATTATATTGGTATAATGCGTGTGTGACTTTCGGTCTGTCGTTGCTCCTTGTGACTTTCATGTGTGTTCTTGACGGAGGAATCCCGACTGTTGTCATGGGGGGCGCTTCCTCCTCTTCTCTTCTTGCGATATATACCTCGGTGTAATGCGCAAGGAGAGGAGAGGAGGTACGCCCATCACTGACGGTCGAACTATTAGTGTGAGAGAGTGTCCACCAACATATATACACCACCATAACAGTGTGAGAGAGTGCGCACCAACACACCATAAGATATGAGAGTTATTTAAGGAAAGCCTTGTTGGAAATATGCCCTAGAGGCGATAATAATTTACTTATTATCATATTTCCTTGTTCATGATAATCGTTTATTATCCATGCTATAATTGTATTGATTGGAAACTCAAATACATGTGTGGGTACATAGACAACACTGTGTCCCTAGTATGCCTCTAAAAGACTAGCTCGTTGATCAAAGATGGTGAAGGTTTCCTAGCCATAGACATGAGATGTCATTTGATAATGGGATCACATCATTAGGAGAATGATGTGATGGACAAGACCCAAACTATGAACATAGCATATGATCGTGTCAGTTTATTGCTATTGTTTTCTGCATGTCAAGTATCTGTTCCTATGACCATGAGATCATGCAACTCACTGACACCGGAGGAATACCTTGTGTGTATCAAATGTCGCAGCGTAATTGGGTGACTATAAAGATGCTCTACAGGTATCTCCGAGGGTGTCTGTTGAGTTGGCATGGATCAAGACTGGGATTTGTTACTCCGTGTGATGGAGAGGTATCTCAGGGCCCACTCGGTAATACAACATCACAACAAGCCTTGCAAGCAATGTGACTAAAGTGTTAGCCACGGGATCTTGTATTATGGAACGAGTAAAGAGACTTGCCGGTAACGAGATTGAACTAGGTATAGAGATACCGACGATCGAATCTCGAGCAAGTAACATACCGAAGAACAAAGGGAACATCATATGGGATTAACTGAATCCTTGACATAGAGGTTCAACCGATGAAGATCTTCGTAGAATATGTAGGAACCAATATGGGCATCCAGGTCCCGCTATTGGTTATTGACCGTAGAGGGGTCTCGGTCATGTCTACATAGTTCTTGAACCCGCAGGGTCTGCACACTTAAGGTTTGGTGATGTTTCAGTAGTATAGAGTTCTGTATGGTGGTGACCGAAGGTTGTTCGGAGTCCCGGATGAGATCCCGGACGTCACGAGGAGCTCCGAAATGGTCCGAAGGTAAATATTGATATATAGGAAGTCCCGTTTTGGTCACCGGAAAAGTTTTGGGTACTTCGATGGTGTACCGGGAGTGCCGGGAGGGTATTGGGGGGCCATCGGAAGGGGCCTCTCGCCCCAAAGGACCTCATGGGCTGTGGGAGGAGTTAAACCAGCCCCTAGTGGGCTGGCCGAACCCCCCACTAAGGTCCATGCGGCTAGGGGTGGGAAAAACCCAAAGGTGGAAAGGGTTTCCAAGTGGGAAGGAGGAATCCTACTCCTAGTAGGATTGGAGTAGGACTCCTCCACCTCCCACTTCGGCCGCACCAAAGGCGCAACCCTAGGGGCACCGGCCTCCCTCCCCTCCCTCCTATATATACTAGAGGGAGAGAGGGCAAAAGCACTTCAACCCAAAAGGCCATAGTGCAGCCCTCTCTCCCCAATAGATCAAGTCCTCTAGTTTTCAGCAGTGCTTAGGCGAAGCCCTGCTGGAATAGTTCCACCACCACCGCCGTCGCGCTGTCGGAGAACTCATCTAGCTGTACGTGTGCTGAACGCGGAGGTGCCGTCCGTTCGGTACTAGATCGTGATTGGATCGCGGGACGCTCGGCGATTTGGATCACAAAGATGTTCGACTACATCAACCGCATTTCTTAACGCTTCCCGTTTAGCGATCTACAAGGGTATGTAGATCCACTCTCCCTCTCGTAGATGCTCATCACCATGGATAGATCTTGCGTGTGCGTAGGAAATTTTTTGTTTCCCATGCAACGTTCCCCCACAATGGTATCAGAGCTAGGTCTATGTGTAGATGAGATCACGAGTAGAACACAAAGGAGTTTATGGGCGTTGATATTCAGATTGGTTCCTCCCTTGGTCTTTTCTTGATTCGGCGGTATTGTGGGATGAAGCGGCCCGGACCAACATTACTCGTATGCTTACGAGAGACCGGTTCCATCAACTGACATGTAACTTCGTTGCATAAAGATGGCTGGCGGGTGTCTATTTCTCCCACTTTAGTTGGATCGGATTCGACAAAGGCGGTCCTTGAGAAGGTTGAATAGCAATTTGCGTATCACCGTTGTGGTTTTTGCGTAGGTAAGAATTGTTCTTGCTAGATACCCGTAGCAGCCACGTAAAACATGCAACAACAATTAGAGGACGTCTAACTTGTTTTTGCAGGGTATGTTGTGATGTGATATTGCCAATTACATGATGAGATATATGTGATGTATGAGATGACCGTGTATTGTATAGAATATCACGACTTGCATGTCGATGAGTACGGCAACCGACAGGAGCCAGAGGGTTGTCTTTAATTATTTTCGTTGTTTTGTTTTACTTTATCGCTATGAGTTAGCAATAGTCATGGAAGCAACATTCGGCGCGACAACCTCATGGCAACACGTTGATGGAGATCAAGATGATGGAGATCATGGTGTCATACCGGTGACGATGGAGATCATGCCGGTGCTTTGGAGATGGAGATCAAAAGCACAAGTTCATGGCCGTATCATGTCACTTATGATTTGCATGTGATGTTAATCCTTTTTATGCATCTTACTTTGCTTAGGACGACGGTAGCATTATAAGGTGACCCCTCACTTAAATTTCAAGATAAATTGTGTTCTCCCCGAGTGTGCACCGTTGCGAAAGTTTGTCGTTTCAAGACAGCACGTGATGATCAGGTGCGATAGACTCTACATTCGCATACAACGGGTGCAAGCCAGTGTTGCACATGTGGAACACTCGGGTTAAACTTGACGAGCCTAGCATGTATAGACATGGCCTCGAAACACAAGAGACTGAAAGGTCGAACATGATTCATATAGTAGATATGATCAACATGAAGATGTTCACCATTGAAACCACCTCATCTCACGTGATGATCGGACTTGGGTTGGTGAATTTGGATCATGTGACACTCGAATGACTAGAGGGATGTCAATTTGAGTGGGAGTTTTTAAGTAATATGATTAACTAAACTCATTATCATGAACATAGTCAAAATGTCTTTACAAATTATGCTGTACATTACTAGCTCGCGCTATAGCTCCCTTGAGTTTTTATATGTTCCTAGAGAAATAGAGTTGAAAGATGATGGTAGCAATAAATATGGACTGGGTCCGTGATCCGAGGATTGTCCTCATTGCTGTACAGAAGGCTTGTGTCCTTAATGCACCGCTCGGTGCACCACCCCCTGAAGCGTCGTCTGTAGATGTTGTGAACATCTAAAAGGCACGTTCTGATGACTACTTGATAGTTCAGTGCGTTATGCATTACGGCTTAGAATTGAGGCTCCAAAACATTTTGAACGTCACGGAACATATGAGATGTTCTAAGAGCTGAAATTGGGATCTCAGGCTCGTGCCCGTGTTGAGAGGTATGAGACCTCCAACAAGATTCTTTTCCTGCAAGATGAAGAAGAATAGCTCAATCGGTGAGCATGTGCTCAGATTGTCTGGGTGCTACAATCGCTTGAATCGAGTGGGGGTTGATCTTCCAGATAAGATAGTGATTGATAGAGTTCTCCAAGTCACTGTCACTAAGCTACTAGAGCTTCGTGATGAACTATAAAATGCCAGGGATGGAAATAATGATCCCTGAGCTATTCGCAATGTTTGACACCACGAAGGTAGAAATCAAGAAGGATCATCAAGTGTTGATGGTTAGTAAAACCACTAGTTTCGAGAAGGGCAAGGGCAAGGAGGGATACTTCATGGATGGCAAGCCAGTTGCTACTCCAGTAAAGAAATCCAAGGTTGAACCCAAACCCGAGACTGAGTGCTTCTATTATGAGGAGAACGGTCACTGAAGTGAAACTGCCCCAGATACATGGCAGATAAGAAGGCTGGCAACGTCAACAGAGGTATATTTGATATACGTTTTATTTATGTGTACCTTGCTGGTACTCCTAGTAGCATCTGGGTATTGGATACCGGTTCGGTTGCTAAATGTTAGTAACTCGAAATAAAAGCTACGGAATAAACGGAGGCTAGCTAAGGGTGAGGTGACGATGAGTGTTGGAAGTGTTTCCAAGGTTGATGTGATCACCATCGCACGCTCTCTCTAACTTCGGGATTAGTGATGAACCTAAATAAATGTTATTTGGTGTTTGCGTTGAGCATGAACGTGATTAGATCATGTTTATTGCAATACGGTTATTCATTTAAGTTAGAGAATAATGGTTATTCTGTTTACATGAATAATACCTTCGATGGTCATGCACCCAATGAGAATGGTTTATTGAATCTTGATCATAGTGATACACATGTTAATAATATTGATGCCAAAAGATACAAAGTTAATAATGATAGTACCACATACTTGTGGCACTGCCACTAAATGTCATATTGGTGTAAAACGCATGAAGAAACTCCATGCTGATGGATCTTTGGACTCATTCGATTTTGAATCGGTTGAGACATGCGGACCATGCCTCATGGGCAAGATGACTAAGACCCCGTTTTCCGGTTTGATGGAGCGGGCAAGTAACTTATTGGACATGATACATGTTGATGTATTCAGTCCAATGAGTGTTGTAGCGTGCGGTGGATATCGTTATTTTCCTACCTTCACTGATGATTTGAGTAGATATGGGGATATTTACTTAATGAAACACAAGTCTGAAACGTTTGAAAAAGTTCAAACAAAATCAGAGTGAAGTTTGAGATCATCATGACAAGAAGATAAAATGTCTACGATATGATCGTGGAGGTAAATATATGAGTTACGAGTTTGGTATACAACTTAAGACAATGTGGAAGTTGTTTCACAACTCACGCCACGTGGAACACCATAGTGTGATGGTGTGTCCGAACGTCGTAGTCGTGCTCTATTGGATATGGTGCGAACTATGATGTCTCTTATTGATTTGCCACTATCGTTTTGGGGTTATGCATTAGAGACAACTACATTCACTTTAAAATGGGCACCATCTAAGTCCGTTGAGATGACACCGTATGAATTTTGGTTTGGCGGAAACCCAAGCTGTCATTTCTTAATGTTTGGGGCTGCGACGCTTATGTGGAAAAGGTTTCTACCTGATGAGCTCGAACCCAAAGCGGACAAATGCATCTTCATAGAATACCCTAACATAACAGTTGGGTGTACCTTCTATCTTAGATCCAAGTGCAAAGTGTTTGTTGCTAAAACGGGTCCTTTCTCAAGAAAGAGTTTCTCTCGAAAGAATTGAGTGGGAGGAAGATAGAACTTGGTGAGGTTGTTGAACCTTTGTTTCAACCAGAGAGTAGCGCAGCGCAGGAAGTTGTTTCTGTGGAGCCTACGTTAGTTGAAGAGGAATTTAATGATGATTATC
The DNA here is from genome assembly GCA_039707655.1 of Elymus sibiricus. Taxonomy (NCBI): domain Eukaryota; kingdom Viridiplantae; phylum Streptophyta; class Magnoliopsida; order Poales; family Poaceae; genus Elymus; species Elymus sibiricus. Next base: position 486,216,493 of record CM077665.1, read on the forward strand.
ATGAGGCTTCGGATCAAGTTACTATCGAACCTCGTAGGTCGACAAGGACGCGTACTGCTCCTGAGTGGTATAGCAACCCTGTCTTAGAGGTCATGTTGTTGGACAACGATGAACCTACGAGCTATGGAGAAGCGATAATGGGCCCGGATTCCAAGAAATGGTTAGAGGCCATGAAATCCGAGATGGGATCCATGTATGAAAACAAAGTATGGGCTTTGGAAGTATTACCTGAAGGGCGAAAGGCCATTCAGAACAAATGGATCTTTAAAAGGAAGACAGACGCGGATGGTAATGTCACCGTCTATAAAGCTTGACTTGTGGCAAAGGGTTTTTCACAAGTTCAAGGAGTTGACTACGATGAGACTTTCTCACCCGTAGCGATGCTAAAGTCTGTTGGAATTATGTTAGCAGTTGCTGCATTTTTTGATTATGAAATCTGGCAGATGGATGTCAAAACAGAGTTTCCTTAACGGTTTCCGTGAGGAAAGGTTGTATGTGATACAACCAGAAGGTTTTGTCAGTCCTAAGGATGCTAAAATGTATGCAAACTCCAGCAATCCTTCTATGGACTGGAGCAAGCATCTCGGAGTTGGAATATACGCTTTGATGAGGTGATCAATTTTTTTGGGTCTATACAAAGTTTATGAGAAACTTGTATTTACAATAAAGTGAGTGGGAGCACTATAGAATTTCTGATAAGTATATGTGGATGACATATTGTTGATCGGAAATGATGTAGAAATTTCTGGAAAGCATAAAAGGTTGTTTGAAAGGTGTTTTTCAATGGAAAACCTGGAATGAAGCTACTTAAAAGTTGGGCGTCAGGATCTATAGAGATAGATCAAGACGTCTGATAAAACTTTCAATGAGTACATACCTTGACATGTTTTTGAAAGAGTTCAAAATGGATCAGTCAAAGAAAGAGTTCTTGCCTGATTTGTAAGGTGTGGAGTTGAGTAAGACGCAAAGCTCGACCACGGCAGAAGAAAGAGAAAGGACGAAGGTCATCCCCTATGCCTTATCCATAGGCTCTGTATAGTATGCCATGCTGTGTACCCCACCTGGTGTGTGCCTTGCCATGAGTCTGTCAAGGGGTACAAGAGTGGTCCAGGAGTGGATCACTGGACAGCGGTCAAGATTATCCTTAGTAACTAGAAGACTAAGGAAATGTTTCTCAATTATGGAGGTGATAAAGAGTTCGTCGTAAAGGGTTACGTCGATGCAAGCTTTGACACCTATCCGGGTGACTCTGAGTAGCAGTCCGGATACATATAGTGGAGCAGTCATTTGGAATAGCTCCAAGTGGAGCGTGGTAGCATCTGCAGTATGACATATAGATTTGCAAAGTACAAACGGATCTGAATGTTGCAGACCGTTGACTAAAGACCTCTCTCACATGCAAAGCATGATCGAACCCGAGAACTCATTGGGTGTTAGATTCATAACAATATAAATCACATGGTGATGTGAACTAGATTATTGACTCTAGTGCAAGTGGGAGACTGTTGGAAATATGCCCTAGAGGCAATAATAATTTAGTTATTATCATATTTCCTTGTTCATGATAATCATTTATTATCCATGCTATAATTGTATTGATTGGAAACTCAAATACATGTGTGGGTACATAGACAACACTGTGTCCCTAGTATGCCTCTAAAAGACTAGCTCGTTGATCAAAGATGGTCAAGGTTTCCTAGCCATAGACATGAGATGTCATTTGATAATGGGATCACATCATTAGGAGAATGATGTGATGGACAAGACCCAAACTATGAACATCGCATATGATCGTGTCAGTTTATTGCTATTGTTTTCTGCATGTCAAGTATCTGTTCCTATGACCATGAGATCATGCAACTCACTGACACCGGCGGAATACCTTGTGTGTATCAAATGTCGCAACGTAACTGGGTGACTATAAAGATGCTCTACAGGTATCTTCGAGGGTGTCTGTTGAGTTGGCATGGATGAAGACTGGGATTTGTTACTCCGTGTGACGGAGAGGTATCTCAGGGCCCACTCGGTAATACAACATCACAACAAGCCTTGCAAGCAATGTGACTAAAGTGTTAGCCACGGGATCTTGTATTACGGAACGAGTAAAGAGACTTGCCGGTAACGAGATTGAACTAGGTATAGAGATACCGACGATCGAATCTCGGGCAAGTAACATACCGAAGAACAAAGGGAACAGCATACGAGATTAACTAAATCCTTGACATAGAGGTTCAACCGATGAAGATCTTCGTATAATATGTAGGAACCAATATGGGCATCCAGGTCCCGCTATTGGTTATTGACCGTAGAGGTGTCTCGGTCATGTCTACATAGTTCTCGAACCCGTAGGGTCTGCACACTTAAGGTTTGGTGATGTTTCGGTAGTATAGAGTTATGTATGGTGGTGACCGAAGGTTGTTTGGAGTCCCGGATGAGATCCCGGATGTCATGAGGAGCTCCGGAATGGTCCGGAGGTAAATATTGATATATAGGAATTCCCGTTTTGGTCACCGAAAAAGTTTTGGGTGCTTTGGTGGTGTATCGAAAGTGTCGGGAGGGTACCCGGGGGCCATCGGGAGGGGCCTCTCGCCCCAAAGGACCTCATGGGCTGTGGGAGGAGTCAAACCAGCCCCTAGTGGGCAGGCCGAAGCCCTCACTAAGGCCCATGCGGCTAGGGGTGGGAAAAACCCAAAGGTGGAAAGGGTTTCCAAGTGGGAAGGAGGAATCCTACTCCTAGTAGGATTGGAGTAGGACTCCTCCACCTCCCACTTCGGCCGCACCGAAGGGGAAACCCTAGGGGTGCCGTCCTCCCTCCCCTCCCTCCTATATATACTAGAGGGAGAGAGGGCAAAAGCACTTCAACCCAAATGGCCATAGTGCAGCCCTCTCTCCCCAATAGATCAAGTCCTCTAGTTTTCAGCAGTGCTTAGGCGAAGCCCTGGTGGAATAGTTCCACCACCACCGCCGCTACGCCGTCGCGCTGCCGGAGAACTCATCTACCTCTCCGCTCTCTCTTGCTGGATCAAGAATGCGGAGATCGTCATCGAGCTGTACGTGTGCTGAACGCGGAGGTGCCGTCCGTTCGGTACTAGATCGTGATTGGATCGCGGGACGCTCGGCGATTTGGATCGCGAAGACGTTCGACTACATCAACCGCGTTTCTTAATGCTTCCCGCTTAGCGATCTACAAGGGTATGTAGATCCACTCTCCCTCTCGTAGATGCTCATCACCATGGATAGATCTTGCGTGTGCGTAGGAAATTTTTTGTTTCCCATGCAACGTTCCCCAACAAGCCTCGACGGACCGAAAGTCAACCGATATTGAATTAGGTCTATTGGACATATGTGTATGGTATTGCAGGGAAACCCTCCTAGTGCCTATGTTTTGCCGGAATGTTGATTTATTTCCGTTCCTGCAAATTTGAGGCTCTCAATATGTCTTACATTAGCAATGGTCATGCCGTAATTTTTGAATCATGAACACAAGAAATGTCGTCGTCTGATGACGATGATAGGATCCAAGCGTGTGAACTCTGCGGCGAAGATAAGGGTCTTTGCGACCAGCCTGGGCTGCGAGACGACAGGTTCTTCACCATCAAGCTTGACGAGACCTTCGATGTTTCTACGGTACGCAACGATGACAAGTGATTTTTCATAATTAAGCATGACTTCTGTTTCTTTGCTTCAACGTGTAATTTATGTTTTATACAATTCGACTAGTTCATCCCCTGTCATGCAAGACGGTATTTCTTGGAGAGGCTCGGTTTCGAAGAGCACGAGAGTTTCGAGACGAGGAGAGCCAACCTGAGGACTAAACATGGTCACACATTTCTGGTCAAAGTAATGAATGCAGTTAATAACACAGAATTAGGGTGCTCAAATTGGGAAGCTCTTTGCAAGGCATATGGATTTCAAGAGGATATGGAAATAACCTTCGATCTTCGTCCTGAAGATCATATTGAAGGTAACATCGACATTTGGGTGGATGTCGATATGCTTCCTATTTTACCTCCATGTGAGTTTATCAACCATGCATATTTGTCAAGTAATTTGCATTCTATATTTAAAAATAGCTGGTGTTCATCCATACTAAATTTGTTAATTTATAATTTACAGCTTATTTCGTTTCTTCGAGTGAAACACAGAAAATAATTGACACGACACCCTACACTTATGGATCACATCTAACTTGGGAGGAGAAGGATGATCTTATGAACTTTGTTATTAGTGTCCTAGTTGGTAGGTAGATCTTCCCGTATAATTTGGGAACTGGCCCAAATTATACATTGTACAGGACACTAGTGCATAGGTTGAGGGCGGATGACATTCGCCGAAATATCTTGGTAAGAGTTGCTAATTAAGTACACTACTATTGCATAAATGGTATTGGTTACATTGCTAACTAGGCTAATATTATGTTCTTTAACAGAAACTGCCAAATGAAGTTGTGCCTCCATTGATGCAAGCCGAAGGTAATATGACAATTAAAAGCCCTATGAGGCTCGAGTTCTCTTTTGCATACTCGACTGAGCGCAAACCACCAAGACGGCTCCAAATTGAAGCATGGGGACAAATAAAGAAGGATCGCAAGCCACAAGTTGGAGACCGTTGGATCTCTTTGCTTCATCATGGAGACATAGGTGTTATTCTGTTTTATGTCATTTTACCTAGGAGGGAGGACTAGGTCCTATGAGAGAGAAGTTTTTCTGGTTTATTTTAACTTGCATGATCGATTAGGATGATTATTATTATGATGTTTTTTTGTTTTATGAGATTTTAACTTGGTATGATTAAGATGATGATGAGTTGTTAGATGAGTAAGATGATGATGAGTTATATGACATATATTTGATTAAGGTGGATGGATGCAAGTGATCATGTTGAATTAGAGAAAAATATGATGTTGCGATTGGCCCTTTCCAAAAATGAAAACCCGCGTGAAAATACAATATAAATATAAAAGAAAATGAAAACAAAAAATGAAACACGGCCCTTTCCAAAAAAAAAAACCCAGCGCCTTATTGTCCCGGTTCATGTTACGAACCGGGACTAAAGGTCCACCTGCCTCGGTGCCGCAGTGCGGCCACGTGGAGCACCTTTGGTCCCGGTTCGTAAGCCAACCGGGACTAAAAGTGATCGGCATTAGTCCCGATCGTGTTGTCCCGGTTGTAGAACCGGGACTAAAGGCCCTCTAAAACCGGGACTGTTGCCTTGTTTTCTACTAGTGTGCATGTAGGCTTTTGAGCCATACGGGGACATGTTGCTGTAATACCGGGACAACACATATCCCCATTGCATCTGAACGACTCGGATTAAGTCCTATGAGCTACTCGTCCTCTACAACGCATTTTCGGCTAAAACCCCTAAAAAAAGGTTATAGGACGTTACACAATGCAACCTTCTCTAGGTTTTACTGCTAGGTTGTTTCTTATTTTCTGTTTTTTATTTTTATTTTTATTCCTGCGAGCATTTTTTCAAATTCGTGAACCTTTTCTAACTTCTTGATTTTTTCAGAAATTAATGAACATTTTCTAAAATTGGTGAACTTTTTTGCAAGTTTGTGTACTTTATTTTAATGCTCGTTTTTTAAATCCATGAACTTTTTCAGAATCCATGAAATTTGTAAAATTCATGAATTATTTTTCAAATTCGTGAATCAAATACATGAACATTTTTCAAATTCTTGATTTGTTTTCTAAATTCATAAAAAAAACAAATTTGAAAATTTTCTTAATTCTAGAATTGTTTCCCACAAATTAACAGGGCAACGGCCAACAATCAACTAGTCAACCAGAGGGCAACCTGAGACCGTAGATTTTTTTTTGAGAAACAAGAGTTACAAACTTAAGTGGTCAGGCAGTATTCAGACTGCATCAAATCTCTAAGACTATCAAGAACGCATGCGATGATCCGGAAGTCACCCTTCGGCCTAGCCTCGATCGCCAACTCATGAGCCAGTTCATTGCTCTTTCTTCCGGCAAAAGCTACTTTGTGCGATGTAAAGCCAGCCAACAGCTTTTTGATGTCCTGAATCGTAGCACAGCAAGGGCAAGGCATGTCTTCTATTCATTTAGGTATTCTACAACTATTTTGCAATCCAGCTCCATCTCGACCGGTCCATTGTAGTCATTGGCCAACGACTACAAACCCACCATAGCTACCTTCGCCTCCGCTTCTTCCACGCTCCCCGAGATAGTCAGTCGGCTGCCAATCGACAAGAACACATGGTCTCTATGGTCTCTGGCGGCTGCGCCCATCCATCCGAGGCCACTGTCCAGAAGAAAGGCAGCATCTGAGTTGATTTTTACTGTCCCAGTTGTCGGAGCTCGCCACTGCAGGCGTAGAGGTTCAGGATTGCCTTGTGTTGTATATTCTGATGAAACCTGCTCCTTTCCTTTCTCTGAAAGTCCTTCAAACTCGGAATTCCTCAGGTCCTCCTCGTACTAGATCAGGAAGTTAACAGACTAGCGGATCCGTTCCCTACCTTTGCCATGCACACAATCATCACAGAAGTGCCAACATCTCCAGAGTAAGAGGAGGATCTTTGCCTGCATGTCCCCAGAGCAGGTGCCAAACAGGTGTTGCAACCAATTAGTACCAGTATATCTGAAGGCGATCTCCGGGGGCAGAGCCCAGAATTTTCTCACTTCATATTTAAGGGCCCTACTCTTGTGCAGTCAACAACCGCATGAAATTCATTCTCCACTCCATTACTGCAAATGTTACATGTTGAGTCAATCTCTAGTGTGCGGCTGAACTTATTCAGTTTGGTAGCGAGTGTGCAGGTTGCAATCCTGCATCCAAAAATTTTAATTTTCGAAGGGACCCTAGCCTTCCATACGAGGTCCCATATACTCCGATCATTTGCCTCGCTCATAGAGCTAGACGGATTCTGACTTACCTGCCCCTGACTAGCATAAGCGAGCATGTAAGCACTTCTCATCGTAAACATTCCATTCTTTTCAGGGTGCCAGGCAATGCAGTCCTCTGTTTCTGATGTAGGAGTAGTGATCTTGCAAATTTCCTTTGCATCAAAGTCATGAAATATTTGATTTATGAGGTCCACGTTCCATTCCCTCCTATCGGGGAGGAGAAGCTGATTTACCCATCGGAGGCGTGAGCGTCTTTTAAATGAAGCAGTCTTTAGCCCCTCCTTGCGAGGGATGCATTGATCTCTCTGAATTTAGATCTTTGTGCCATCCCCCACCCACCAGATGATTCCTTTTTTCAGTAACTCAAGTCTCGCCTCAATGCCTCTCCATACCGGTGATGCATTCGATGAGAACACCGTGTCTAGAAGGTTTCCGTGAGGGTAATATTTAGATTTAAGCACTCTCGCGCACAAGCTGTCAGGGTTTTTGGATGAGTCTCCAACTCTGTTTAGCTAGCAGCGCAAGGTTGAATAAATGCATATCTCTGAATCCGATATCTCCCGCTCACTTGGGGCGTATCATATGTTCTCGATCATGACATCCAGTGCACCTTCCGCTGCCCAGGCTTGTCGCCCCATCAGAAGTCTCGGATCAGCTTCTCATATTTGTCACAGAAGCCTTTGGACAGTATAAAGACACCCATGGTGAAGCATGGTAGTGCCTGGACTTCAGATTTGACATGAACTTCCTTAGCAGCATAAGCCATAAATTTCTCCGACCAGCCATTGCATCTTTTTTGGAACCTATCCATGATCGGCTGAAAGTTTTCATCTTTCATTCTTCCTTCTAGGGTTCGTAATCCCAAATAGTTGCTCTCAAAGGATGATGACACTACTCCCAGGGTGTCTTTTATACCTTCTCTAATATCCTCCGGGCACTTGTCACTAAACAAAAGTGAACATTTGCTCTCACTCAACGACTGACATGTACACTTCTGGAATGTGGTTAGAACCCTCTTCATTGTTTTCGCTTCTTCCACTATTTCTTTGAAAAAGATCAAACTGTCATCCACGAACAAGAGATTAGAGTTGTCTGGGCTATTTCTGATGACTTTAATGGCAGTCAGGTTTCCGGCTTTGGTCTCTTGTTTCATGAGTGTTACAAGGCCGTCAGCTACAAAAAGAAAGAGGTAAGCGCTAAGCGGATAACCTTGCCGTAAACCTCTCGACGGGATTAATGGTTCCAATAAATCCCCATTACATCTGACTGAATATCTGACCGATCTGACACAGTGCATAACCCAGGAAGTCCATTCTGATCAAACCCAGTTTTAAGCAAGACTCCCTTCAGAAAGTTCCAGTCCATTCTGTCATACGCCTTCCCCAAGTCAAGTTTATATGAGACCGTAGAATTAGAATAGACTAATCGCAAAACAAATGCCCCTACGCAGCGGCTATGGTTACGTATCCTCTCTGGCGACTCACACCGTCATTGAGTTCCCTTGTTCCCGTCCTTCCGACGATCATGATTCCGCCCCCCCCCCCCGCGACGTTAGGTCCCTGGCGAGAGCTCCTATTCCTCACACCATGATGTTAGGCCCTGACCCAGTTAAGATGGCATCGCCCTTGGATGTGCACTTAGCAACGAGTGCTGGCGGCGGCGGCGGCGCTGTCAAGGCCGATCTTGGTGATTTTTCTGATCAATTGCATCTGAACGATGAAGCTTTTCATGATGTCGTGATTGATGAGGAAGATTTGGCGTTAAAGGAGAGTGTGCATTGGCTTGCCCTTGCTAGGGTTCACACCGGGAAAACCTTCAGCCAAATTGCGTTTTACAAAGACATGAGGGCTGCTTGGAACCCAACCTAGGAGATGTTGGAAATATGCCCTAGAGGCAATAATAAAAGTAGTTATTATTATATTTCCTTGTTCATGATAATTGTTTATTATCCATGCTATAATTGTATTGATTGGAAACACTGATACATGTGTGGATACATAGACAACACCGTGTCCCTAGTATGCCTCTAGTAGACTAGCTTATTGATCAAAGATGGTCAAGGTTTCCTAGCCATAGACATGAGATGTCATTTGATAACATGATCACATCATTAGGAGAATGATGTGATGGACAAGACCCAAACTATGAACGTAGCATATGATTGTGTCAGTTTATTGCTATTGTTTTCTGCAAGTCAAGTATCTGTTCCTATTACCATGAGATCATGCAACTCACTAACATAGGAGGAATACCTTGTGTGTATCAAACATCACAACGTAACCGGGTGACTATAAAGATGCTCTACAGGTATCTCCGAAGGTGTTTGTTGAGCTGGCATGGATCGAGACTGGGATTTGTTACTCCGTATGACAAAGAGGTATCTCAGGGCCCACTCGGTAATACAACATCACAATAAGCCTTGCAAGCAATGTGACTAAGTGTTAGCTGATGGGGATATGTACCTAGGGTAGGGTCATAGGCCTGACCTGCATACCCTACCTAAGGACATTACCCTGGAAAAGTCAAGGACTACAAAGAGGTCACCGACTGAAATCATCAAGACATACAAGTCACTCGACAACATCCACTCGGAGACTTTCCTCATCCACTCGACGGTTACCTTTCACTCGGAAGACAATCAATCACTCGGTCGTATGGCTCACTCGGATATGCGAAGACGGACAGTCGACAAGGCAGTCGAAGCACCATCTGGCGTTACGGCATCAATGCCCCACTTTGTAACATAGGAGGTGAAGGGGTGGCGCACTCTATATAAGCCACCCCCACCACTAGACTAAGGGGGGCTCTTTCTTCTACCTCTCTCTCTTTTCTACTAGTCTCCGGACTTAGCTCAGGCAGGGGATCCGTTCTCTGCTCTCTCCCACACACATTGTAATCTCCGGATATATACTTAGATAAAACAAAGCCTCTCCGGAGCACGAGACGTAGGGTTGTTATCTCCACCGTGAGAGGCCCGAACTCGCTAAAATACCATGTCACCCATATGCATCTCGGTAGATCATGCTCCTTTACCCTACCCCCTTCGTACTATCGGAATCGTTCCCACGACAGTTGGCGCCCACCGTGGGGCATGGCGTCTATCGAACCATGATGCAGATGGTTATTTCTTCGATCACCGGCGGCCGTTCGATTTCCGCTGGTGCCCTCTATTCGGTTTCATCTCCATGTTCTAAGTTCTAACACATTTGTTTGTACTGTTTATCTTCACGACGAGCATTGCATCGCAAGAAAAAGAAAAACTGACTTCCATCCAAGCAACAACAGCGGCGTGAAAGCAGGAAACTCCGGCCTTGGCTCAGCTGACTGCGCCTCCACGTACGGCTATCGGTGCCGTCAGCCTCATCATTGTCATGCACAGCTTCCGGCGCTGTCTGCCTTATCGTCGTCACGCATGATCGCCGGCCTCGTCCGCCTCACCATCGTCATGCACGACCGCCGGCGTCGTCCCCAGCGACGTCGTTGAGCCCTCGCGCATGGCCGTCGATGCCGTTCGTCTTGTCGTCGACTCCGGCCTCATGTCCTCGGCCGCTTGACGGCGACCTCCGCGGTGGAGGCACATGCCCAACGCGGCGCAGACGCGCACGCTCCTTCCTCCAGCGCCGGTCGCTGGCTACGATCTCTGTGACGGAGGAGCGCTGCGACGACGACCTGTGGAACAACCTCGTCCCGCGACCAATGGCCGTTCGGGTTCGAGGGAATCAATCCCTGGTAAGTGCATGCATAACGTGGACCGGTTCCTCGATCAATTAAACTGCAAAAAATGGAAACGGCAAGACGTGGGCCTCGTAATTGTTCGGGGAGTTGATTGACCACCCCTCATTAAGCGGCCAATTGGTGAGTCTCTCCCACGTCCGTTTCCTAATTATTGCGTCCATAAAAGTGCACCCTTTCCGTTACTACCTTTCTGCTAGTAATTGATACGTGCGTGGGCAACCATCCGACAATTAATTTTGTGGCTATGCTTACTAGCTAACATGCAGGGGCGTTTTTGATCCAACAAAAATATACTACTTGTAGCTACACTCGCCACTGACATGCAGGGTCACTTGTCCCGTCGCTGGGTCCAGACGACAGCTCACTCGGACGGACATTTTGTTCAGGCAAGTAACAAGATGACATGCAGACAACTAACATGCAGTAACTTGGCGAGACGCGTCGTCATCACTCGACAGTTCCGCGCATCGCCATTCAGTCGGACGCTCCATCGTCACTCGGCAGCTCCGCGGGCCGTCATTCTACTGGACGCGTCGTCATCACTCGGCAGTTCCGCGCATCGCCATTCAGTCGGACGCTCCATCGTCACTCGGCAGCTCCGCGTGCCGTCACTCAACTGGACGCGTCGTCATCACTCGGCAGCTCCGCGCATCGCTATTCAGTCGGATGCTCCATCGTCACTCGGCAGCTCCGCGCGCCGTCACTCTACTGGACGCGTCGTCATCACTCGGCAGTTCCGCGCATCGCCATTCAGTCGGACGCTCCATCGTCACTCAGCAGCTCCGCGCGCCGTCACTCTACTAGACGCTTCGTCATCACTCGGCAGTTCCGCGCATTACAGATGAGTGAAGCGAGTATACCGTTTCCGGAGCTCCCGAGGTAGCGCGGTAGCGGAAGCCCTTTCTAGTTCAAGCAGTTCCAATTCCTGTTCTGCTTCACCGCTTACACCACACTCTATTGGTTCGCCTTGTGGTGCCTTTTGATCAAGGTCTACTTTGGTTGATCCACTTTCTTCTACAGCGCGTTATCCGCATCGAAGTTAGCCAGGTTCCTACCGCTTCTTGATATTATGGATTTTGCAATCCCTGAACGCCAGTGCTTCTACAACCAACGGATACTATTTCGCCATTCAGTCGGACGCTCCATCGTCACTCGGCAGCTCCGTGCGCCGTCACTCTACTGGACGCGTCGTCATCACTCGGCAGTTCCGCGCATCGCCATTCAGTCGGACGCTCCATCGTCACTCGGCAGCTCCGCGCGCCGTCACTCTACTGGACACGTCGTCATCACTCGGCAGTTCCGCGCATCGCCATTCAGTCGGACGCTCCATCGTCACTCGGCAGGTCCACGCATCGCCATTTAGTCAAACGCTCCATCGTCACTCGGCAGCTCCGCGCGCCGTCACTCTACTGGACACGTCGTCATCACTCGGCAGTTCCGCGCATCGCCATTCAGTCGGACGCTCCATCGTCACTCGGCAGCTCCGCGCGCCGTCACTCTACTGGACGCGTCGTCATCACTCGGCAGTTCCGCGCATCGCCATTCAGTCGGACGCTCCATCGTCACTCGGCAGCTCCGCGCGCCGTCACTCTACTGGACGCGTCGTCATCACTCGGCAGTTCCGCGCATCGCCATTCAGTCGGACGCTCCATCGTCACTCGGCAGCTCCGCGCACCGTCACTCTACTGGACGGGTCGTCGTCACTCGGCAGTTCCGCGCCTCGCCATTCAGTCGGACGCTCCATCGTCACTCGGCAGCTCCGCACATCGCCACTCAGCGAGACGCGTCGTCATCACTCGGCAGCTCCGTTCATCGCCACTCGGCGAGACACGTCTTCGTCACTTGGCCGCCCCGTGCGTCGCCACTCAGCCGGACGTGTCTACTTCGCTCGACCGCCCCGCGCGTTATCAGACAGCTAAGTCATTCTTCACAGACTTCATTCAATAAATTAATTATTTATGCATTACCGAGTGTCAAGTAAGTCGCACATGATGTTCACTCGGAGGCCACGCCACCGAGTGTACCCCTGCGCTCGGTTCTTTATCTTCACGTCGGATCCTTCACTTTCACAAGTTCATTCGGATCCTTCACTCTTTAGACTCTTGCTGGTTCCGGACCAGCAAGCACCTGGCACACCCAGTGGGTGTCTATGGGTGAAATTTACAAGAATCATTTCAGCAAACATCAAATTACTTCGAGAATTTTTTGTGTTAGCTTGTGTTATTTTCATACATAGGTTACCTGGACGCCTCTATGTGCCATTCTCGACGACACGCTGGACTCGGACGCCGCGCACACCGTCACTTGGTCGGATACCTCCGCGACAACATTCTCGATTAGGCCGCCCCGCGCGCCGTTACTTGACCGCCCTGTGCGTCGCCACTCAGTGAGATGTATCTACCTCACTCGGATGCCCAGCGCATCGCCACTGTGCTGGACGCGTCTACATCACTTGGCCGCCCCGCGCGTCGCCACTCAGCCAGACGTGTCTACTTCACTCGGATGTCCCGCGCATCACCACTCCATGTGGCCCGTCTTCATCACCCGGTCGCTCCGCACGCCGTCACTCAGCTGGATGCTCCCTCGACACTCGGCCGCTCCTCGCGCCGTCACTCAACTGGACGATCCTTCGTCACTCGGTCGCTCTGTGCGCCGTCACTCAGCTGGACGCTCCTTCGACACTCGGCCGCTCCGCGCGCCGTCGGACAGCTAAGTCATTCTTCATACGCTGCATTCAATTAAATAGTTATTTCCGCGTTACCGAGTATCGAGGAAGTCGTACATGACGTTCACTCGGAAGCCACGCCACCGAGTGTACCTCTGCGCTCGGTTGTTTATTTTTATGTCGGAACACTTCACTTCCGCTTCTTTTGGGTCCAGTACTCAAACGAGTTCAGTCGGATCCTTCACTTGCGCAAGTACAGTAGGATCCTTCACTCTTTTAGACCCTTGCTGGTTCCGAACCAACAAGCACCTAGCACACCCAGTGGGTGTCTATGGGTATTATTTTTACAAATTATTTCAGCAAAGATCAAATTACTTTGATAAATTTTTATGTTGGCTTGTGCTATTTTTGATACACAGGTTACGCGATCACTCGACGCATCTGTGCGCCATCTTCGTCGCTATTCAGGCTCAGTCGCCGCAACGATCATTCGTGTGTTTCCACTTGTTTGGATGCCTCCGCGACGACATGCTCGACTCGGTCGCCCCGCGCGTCATCACGTGTTCGGACGCCCCCTCGATGACGTACTGGACACAGCTGCCCCGCGTGCCGTCACTGGGTCGGACGCCTCCTCGACATACATGACTTGGCCGCCCCGCAAGTCGCCACTCAGCCGGACTCGTCTACCTCACTTGGATACCCCGCGCATCGCCACTCCGTGTGGCACGTCTTCATCACTCGTCCGCCCCGCGCGCCATCGCTCAGCTTAGCTGCGACTCCGTATCGCCTAAGTCAAAAACTACTCCGAGTGCGGACATCCTCCACATTCAGGGGCTTAGCTGCGAACCTGACTTTGCCTAAGTCAAAAACTACTCCGAGTGCGGACATCCTCCATACTCGGGTGCTTAGCTGCGATTCCGTATCGCCTAAGTTAAAAACTACTCCGAGTGAGGACATCATCCACACTCGGGGGCTTAGCTGTCATTCCGTATCACCTAAGTTGAAAACCACTCCGAGTGAGGACATCATCCACACTCGGGGGCTTAGCTGCGATTCCGTATCGCCTAAGTTAAAAACTACTCCGAGTGAGGACATCATCCACACTCGGGGGCTTAGCTGTGATTCCGTATCACCTAAGTTAAAAACTACTCCGAGTGCGGACATCCTCCACACTCGGGGGCTTAGCTGCGATTCCGTATCGCCTAAGTTAAAAACTACTCCGAGTGAGGACATCATCCACACTCGGGGGCTTAGCTGTGATTCCGTATCACCTAAGTTAAAAACCACTCCGAGTGAGGACATCATCCACACTCGGGGGCTTAGCTGCGATTCCGTATCGCCTAAGTTAAAAACTACTCCGAGTGAGGACATCATCCACACTCGGGGGCTTAGCTGTGATTCCGTATCACCTAAGTTAAAAACCACTCCGAGTGAGGACATCATCCACACTCGGGGGCTTAGCTGTGATTCCGTATCGCCTAAGTTAAAAACCACTCCGAGTGAGGACATCATCCACACTCGGGGGCTTAGCTGTGATTCCGTATCACCTAAGTTAAAGACCACTCCGAGTGAGGACATCATCCACACTCGGAGGCTTAGCTGTGATTCCGTATCACCTAAGTTAAAAACCATTCCGAGTGAGGACATCATCCACACTCGAGGGCTTAGCTGCGATTCCGTATCGCCTAAGTTGAAAACTCTTCCGAGTGACGAGCGCTTCTCTCGCTCGGGGGCTTAGCCACGAACAAGTTTTCGCCTAAGTTAAAAACCCTGCCGAGTGAATAGCATCCCATTCACTCGAAAACTTAGCTGCGAACCAGTCTTCGTCTAAGTTAAAAACTCTCCCAAGTGACGAGCACTCCTCTCACTCGGGGACTTAGCCGCGAGTCAGACCTCGCTTAAGTTAAAGGTTGTTCCGAGTGACAGGCAACACTTTCACTCGGAAACTTAGTTGCGAACCAGTTTTCGCCTAAGTTCAAAATTCTTTCGAGTAATGAGCATCCATCTCACTCAGAAACCAAACAAACTTAGCCAAGCAAAGGATTGGAAAACAAACAAGTGAAGATTGTCTCTATCAGACCCCGCCGATGCAAGCACTCGACGGCGGTCTCGGGGACTACACCCAGTGGGTGCACTCAGCGTGCCCCCACTGGACATATTATCACTCGACCAGGTCCGTCATGTCGAGTGGCAAGCAACTTTCAAAACGAATTTAAGACCCCTGCCGATGTCTTCGTCATTCGACGGCGGCCTCGGGGACTACACCCAGTGGGTGCACTCAGCGTGCCCCCACTGGACCTACTATCATTCGACCAGGTCCGGCCTGTCGAGTGACTAGCGACTATCAAAACAAATCTAAGACCCCTGTCGATGTCACCGCCATTCGACAGCGGTCTCAGGGACTACACCCAGTGGGTGCACTCAGCGTGCCCCCACTGGACCAGAAACCACTCGACTAAGACCTGCTCTACTCGAGGGGAAAACAAGCAAGTATGCACCAGAAGAAAATGCATATCAAGACAGAATCGATCAGGGTGAATGACAAAGACTCCAATCGACGCAGACTTCTGTGAAGACCCAAAATGCACTTGGAATTTTTGTGTCTTATCAGAACCCGCATCAATCTATTTTTCACTCGAACCCCAATCCATTCGGGGGCTAATGATGGGGATATGTACCTAGGGTAGGGTCATAGGCCTGACCTGCATACCCTACCTAAGGACATTACCCTAGAAAAGTCAAGGACTACAAAGAGGTCACCGACTGAAATCATCAAGACATACAAGTCACTCGACAACATCCACTCGGAGACTTTCCTCATCCACTCGACGGTTACCTTTCACTCGGAAGACAATCAATCACTCGGTCGTATGGCTCACTCGGATATGCGAAGACCGACAGGCGACAAGGCAGTCGAAGCACCATCTGGCGTTACGGCATCAATGCCCCACTTTATAACATAGGAGGTGAAGGGGTGGCGCACTCTATATAAGCCACCCCCACCACTAGACTAAGGGGGGCTCTTTCTTCTACCTCTCTCTCTTTTCTACTAGTCTCCAGACTTAGCTCAGGCAGGGGATCCGTTCTCCGCTCTCTCCCACACACATTGTAATCTCCGGATATATACTCAGATAAAACAAAGCCTCTCCGGAGCACGAGACGTAGGGTTGTTATCTCCACCGTGAGAGGCCTGAACTCGCTAAAATACCATGTCACCCATATGCATCTCGGTAGATCATGCTCCTTTACCCTACCCCCTTCGTACTGTCGGAATCGGTCCCACGACATTAGCCATGGGATCTTGTATTACGGAACGAGTAAAGAGACTTGCCGGTAACGAGATTGAACTAGGTATACAGATACCGACGATCGAATCTCGGGCAAGTAACATACCGAAGAACAAAGGGAACAACGTACGGGATTAACTGAATCCTTGACATAGAGGTTCAACCGATAAAGATCTTCGTAGAATATGTAGGAACCAATATGGGCATCCAGGTCCCGCTATTGGTTATTGACCGTAGAGGTGTCTCGGTCATGTCTACATAGTTCTCGAACCTGCAGGGTCTGCACACTTAAGGTTAGGTGACGTTTCGGTATAGTAGAGTTATGTATGTTGGTGACCGAAGGTTGTTCAGAGTCCCAGACGTCACGATCGAGGAGCTCCGGAATGGTCCGGAGGTAAAGATTGATATATAGGAAAGTGGTGTTTGAACTCCGGAAAGATTTCGGGCATTTTTGGCAGTGTACCGGGAGTGACGAATGGGTTCCGGGGGTCCAACAAGTGGGGCCACCACACCCCAATGGGGTCACATGGGCCTTAGGGTGGCGCACCAGCCCCTGGTGGGCTGGGCGGCCAGCCCAAGAGGGCCTATGCGGCTGGACTTGTGGGAAAAGGAAAACCCAAGTGGGGAAGGGAAGGAGTCCTACTAGGAGTAGGATTGGAGGTGGACTCCTCCACCTCCACCTCCTTGTGGCCGACTCCTAGGAGGAGCCCTAGGTCGGCCAGCCCCTCCCCTCCCTCCTATATATGCTAGAGGGGAGAGAGGGCATCCACACCCGAGAAAAAGCCACGGTGCAGCCCTCTCTCCCCAATAGATTGTCTCCCTCTAGTTTCGGCGGTGCTTAGGCGAAGCCCTGCCGGAATAGTTCCACCATCATCCCCACCACGCCGTCGCGCTGCCGGAGAACTCATCTACCTCTTCGCTCCCTCTTGCTGGATCAAGAAGGCAGAGATCGTCATCGAGCTATACGTGTGCTGAACGCGGAGGTGCCGTCCGTTCGGTACTAGATCGTGATTGGATCGCGGGACGGCTGGCGATTTCGATCACGAAGACGTTCGACTACATCAACCGCGTTTCTTAACGCTTCCCGCTTGGCGATCTACAAGGGTATGTAGATCCACTCTCCCTCTCGTAGATGCTCATCACCATGGATAGATCTGGCGTGTGCGTAGGAATTTTTTTGTTTCCCATGCAACGTTCCCCAACAGTGGTATCCGAGCTAGGTCTATGTGTAGATGAGATCACGAGTAGAACACAAAGGAGTTTGTGGGCGTTGATATTCAGATTGCTTCCTCCCTTGGTCTTTTCTTGATTCAGCGATATTGTGGGATGAAGCGGCCCGGACCAACATTACTCGTACGCTTACGAGAGACCGGTTCCATCAACTGACATGTAACTTTGTTGCATAAAGATGGCTAGCGGGTGTCTGTTTCTCCCACTTTAGTTGGATCGGATTTGACAAAGGCGGTCCTTGAGAAGGTTGAATAGCAATTTGTGTATCACCGTTGTGGTTTTTGCGTAGGTAAGAATTGTTCTTACTAGATACCCGTAGCAGCCACGTAAAACATGCAACAACAATTAGAGGACGTCTAACTTGTTTTTGCAGGGTATGTTGTGATGTGATATGGCCAATTACATGATGAGATATATGTGATGTATGAGATGATCATGTTTTGTATAGAACATCACGACTTGCATGTCGATGAGTACGGCAACCGGCAGGAGCCATAGGGTTGTCTTTAATTTATTTTCGCCGTTTTGCTTTACTTTATCGCTATGAGTTAGCAATAGTCGTGGAAGCAACAGTTGGTGTGACAACCTCATGGCGACACGTTGATGGAGATCAAGATGATGGAGATCATGGTGTCATGCCGGTGACGATGGAGATCATGCCGCTGCTTTGGAGATGGATATCAAAAGCACAAGTTCATGGCCGTATCATGTCACTTATGATTTGCATGTGATGTTAATCCTTTTATGCATCTTATTTTGCTTAGGACGACGGTAGCATTATAAGGTGATCCCTCACTTAATTTCAAGATAAAATTGTGTTATTCCCGAGTGTGCACCGTTGCGAAAGTTTGTCGTTTCGAGACACCTCGTGATGATCGGGTGGGATAGATTCTACGTTCACATACAACGGGTGCAAGCCAGTGTTGTACGTGCGGAACACTCGGGTTAAACTTGACGAGCCTAGCATGTACAGACATGGCCTCGGAACACAAGAGACCGAAAGGTCAAACATGAGTCATATAGTAGATATGATCAACATGAAGATGTTCACCATTGAAACCATCTCAACTCACGTGATGATCGGACTTGAGTTGGTGAATTTGGATCATGTGACACTCGAATGACCGGAGGGATGTCAATTTGAGTGGGAGATTTTAAGTAATATGATTAAATTAAACTCATTCTCTTGAACAATAGTCTAAGTTGTCTTTGCAATATTTATGTTGTAGATCAATGGCTCGCGAAGTAGCACCCCTGAATTTTAATGTGTTCCTAGAGAAAGCTAAGTTGAAAGATGATGGAAGTAACTTTGTGGACTGGGCCCGTAATCTAAGGATTATCCTTACGGCTTCCCAAAAGGCTTATGTCCTTGATGCGCCACTTGGTGAACCACCCGCTCCAGTAGAGTCTCCAGACGTTGTGAACGCCTGGCAGGCACGTTCTGATGATTACTCAATGGTTCAATGTGCAATGTTGTATGGCTTAGAACCGGGACTTCAAAGACGTTTTGAACGTCATGGAGCATATGATATGTTCCTAGAGTTGAAGTTTATCTTTCAGAAGAATGCCCGGATCGAGAGGTATGAGACCTCTGATAAGTTCTATGCTTGCAAGATGGAGGAGAACGGGTCTGTCAGTGAACACATACTCAGAATGTCTGGGTATTCCACCCGTCTGGCTGAATTGGGTATGCCCCTTCTGCCAAAGGCGATCACTAACAGAGTTCTTCAATCATTGCCACCTAGCTACAAGAGCTTCGTGTTGAACTATAACATGCACGGGATGAACAAGTCAGTCGCCGAGCTATTTGCGATGTTGAAAGTCGCTGAGTCTGAGATTCCGAAGGAGCATCAAGTGTTGATGGTCAATAAAACCACTAGTTTCAAGAAGAATGGCAAGGGTAAGAAGGGTAACTCCAAGAAGAGTGGCAAAGCAGTTGCCCCTCCTGTCGTGGTTTTGTCACGGCAAGATGTCCTCGTGAGAGAACTTAGGTGTGAGGCCATCGCAACTATGTGGCGGCTTGAGAGGGGTTGGTCAGAATCGAGAGACACGAGTTTACCCAGGTTCAGCCCCTCCGATGGAGGTAAAAGCCTACGTCCTGCTTTGTGTGTATTGATGATGAGGATGATCTCGATTACAAGGGTGCGGGATTGCTACCTCTCATCTCGAGAGCCTCTAGTCTGTCTATCTCTAATGACTTGAAGTTGTCCCTCTAGGGGTGCCTTACCCCTCCTTATATAAGTGGAAGGGGTAGGTTTACATGTAGAGTCCTACTGGGAGTAGGATTAGGATTAGTCTCTCTTGAATCCTAATCCGGGTCTTGTTTCCTTTATGAGGGAATCTTTCCTTTCCTTGGACCTTCTTTGTGAGCCGCCCACCATAACATGGGTCGGCCCTCCCATGAGCCGCCCTCTGGGCCGTTGGGCCTTGTCGTTCGTCTAACCCGCCTGCCGGGTCACCAATGAGCCGCCAAGCTCGGCCGGGTCATACTTCAGGCCGGGTTATACCGCGGGGTAATATCCCCGACATTAGCCCCCAGGTTAGCTTGAATTTATTCATGGTAAGCTCCTGAAATAACAAATATGTTAAGGGACCGGCTTGCTCCACTGGCCGGCTTAATGAAGTAGCTCCTTGAAAATCCGGGTTTCTTCTTCATATTAACGAGCCGTCTTCACAAACATACTGTAAGTCCATGTCCTTTGTAAAATATTGGGAATAGAAATTCATCCATTGTTAAACCACTTCAACCTGTGAAGCCGGGTTGTTTATATAAAATCTGCCGGGTTATGATCTTTTGATAATGCCGGGTCATGATTGTTGATGACGCCGGGTCAAACAACTGGGCTCCAGCTGACTTGACAAAATTATTGGGAATAAAGAAATCCATGTGATGTTGAGCCAGTCTTTCAATGCTTCAGCTCCATGAAGAAATGAGATCTGTCTCGCTAACAATTGACATCTTGAAAGTGTTCTTCTATTTTTTTTTATCCATATTACTTGTAGCCCCCAAGTCTTAAGAGGGGAACGTAGTGATAGCTTTAAGACTTGCCTCAATATAAATATTGCAACCCTAGAGAAATCCGGATTGTTCATCTGAGTCACCAGTCATAAGTTGAATGTTCCACATATGTAGCCCCCAAGTACCGGGTTGTCTTGCCTGTAGCAACCTGGAACTTGTAAATGTCTTATGCTCATAAAACTTCAGCCAGTGTAGCCCTCAAGGGCTGGCTCATCTTTATATGATGGGTCGGGTCTTCATATAATTCCTCAACTTGAAAATGATACTACATTAGCCCCCAAGGGCCGTCTCATCAATGTGTGATGGGCCGGGTCTTCACTTTGGACCTTTATAATCTGTTTGTGCAGCTGAATACTGTAGCCCCCAAGTGCCGAGTCGCATGCCTGCAGCGACTTGGGACTTTAGAAAATTTGATCTGAGTGGTGTAGCCTCCAAGTGCCGGGTTGTATGCCTTCAGCGACTCGGGACTTGCATGCACTTCTCCTCTGAAAAGAAAAAACATCATATGATGTAGCCCCCAAGTGCCGGGTCGTATGCCTGCAGCGACTTGGGACTGTGTGACAATAATATAACTCATCATAATTTGTTGAATGACTCCTTGACCGTGGTTGTAACCCGATATTTTGTTGAATATCCTGGAATAATGCCTTTGTCCTTGAAATGAAAATCCCTGCTCGTGGTTGCGGTGCAACACAGCAAATATATGTATGAGAAATCCATAAGTGTTGTAGTTTACTACAGAGCACAATTTGAAAGAATCCAAGAGCCGGTCAATTAGATGACACGACATTATACTTGATAGGGCGGCTCTTCGAGAATAGTCAATTCTTCTGAGCTGGCTTGAAAAACCCCAATCATTTAATACTGGTTATGATAAACCATGATGAAGATCCAGCCATGTTGGCTATTTAAGATAATAATATAACTTGGTTTGAGAACCTGAATTATTCAATATTGGTTATAACAACCATAATGGAAATCCAGCCATGTTGGCTATTAAGGATTGGAATATGTATTCCGGTTTGAAAACTGGCTCCTGTAATATAAACCAGGATATTCATGCATATATGATGCATGGTATGACGATGCAATGATGATGCAATGTATGATGCAATGTATGATGATGTATGTGTATGATAACAGAGTATAAAAAATCCAGGCTTTCAAGGCTCGACAAAAAGAGACTAGCTCTGTTTTGTTTTTGAAAAACTCATGTTTTGCTTCAAAGAAGCTTGGCATGAAAGCCTTTCATCCCATAAGCTGGCTCTCACGTGACATAAATCCGTCGTTTAAACCTTAACTAGTTCAGGGTCTTAAAAAAGATTGACTGTTAAGAGTACAAACGAGCCACATAGCGGAGAGACTACAACAAACAAGACGAGTTTATCCTAGCTCACTGTAAGCCGGCTCTCTCGTGACAAAAGCCGCCGTTTAAACCTTGACAAGTTCAGGGTCTTTGTGCGAGATTGACTATGGAGTTCAGGGACTCTTAGCAAGATTGACTGTCAAAGGTTCGGCGGGTCACATGGCGGAGTAGCAAGTTGCAAACAGGCAGGTTTAACTCGAACATGGCATATAAAGCCTAGCCAAGAGGGTATGAAAGCTAAACCCAGTGGGTTGGAAGCCCCCAAGTGACCTTATGATGATCCAATAAATCCGGGCACCCATGTTTGAACGGTCGCAGCATGGCGGCTCGTCCTCTTGGGCGACTTTAAATCTTCCGCCAATAAGGTAGTGCACCCATGTTTGAACGGTCGCATCATGGCGGCTTGTCCTCTTGGGTGACTTTAAATTTTTCTGCTAATAAGGCAGCATCCCCCGGGACTGGGTTAACCTCCTTTGCAACGACCCGGGGTTCTTGTTGAACCAACCAAATGTGTCAAACCATGTCTGTGTAGCCCCCGAGTCTTAAGTCGACTCGAAGAGGCGGCTTGAGAGTCTTCATAGTTGACTGTGGCATAAGCTGGCATATATTTCACGGCCGAACAATGGAATTTATCCAAAATAGAGACCATGTGGCGAGTTGATGATATTCGTGATGCTCACTGTATGTCCTTGGCGTTGACAACGCGATGTGAATCCACGGAAGGTTGAGGTCAACCGTGGCGGGTTATGATGATCCCGTATGAGTTGTTTCAATAATCCGGTCGATGGTTCGTCCCGGCTAGTTGTTGAAGTTAACACGAACCGCAGTGGCGGCGACTTGTGCGCCTGTCCATTGGTCATCCGGTGCAGACGGAGGCTGATAATATATCATGAGCGTCCATTGGGCGGCTTGAATGAGCAGGCACGTCACCGGCGTGTTTATCGGACCGCGGGGGCAGCGGCTCACGATCGTCCATTGAGCGGCTTGAGTGAGCAGGCACGGCACCGGCGTGTTTATCGGACAGCGGGGGCGGCGGCTCATGATCGTCCATTGGGCGGCTTGAGTGCGAAGGCACGGCACCGGAGAGTTTATCGGACCACAGGGGTGGCAGCTTACGATCGTCCATTGGGCAACTCGTACTGGTGTATGCGGCCCCTGGCGTGTTGATGTAGAGTAGAAGTCAGCCGCATCGCTTGAAGATGGCGCGGTCCAGAGAGACGGCCGTGGCTTTGTAAGCCGGTGCGGTCGCGAGAGACGGCCGCGGCTTTGTAAGCCGGTGCAGTCGCGAGAGACAGCCGCGGCGTTGTAAGCCGGTGCATTGATGTAGACCCCACCGTATGAACAGTGGGTTGTACGCGTCCGTCCGGTAGCTCGTCATGGCGCATATGCGGACGCAGCCTCCGATGAAGGCGCACAAGAACCGGACCATACTCTGGCCATGAGTTAATCGACCTGCGTACATAATAGCATAGCTCGGAAGTAAAACCGTTCGATGATATTTAATTATACTAAATAAAAGTTTAGAAAAATATCACCTGATTCTTTCTGTTGGATAAAATATGGACACCGGTGCTGGATGTAGTCAAACGACCGCCTAGATGTACTTCCAATGTCATAGTAGCACCCACCTGGCCTTTTTTTTACCCGAGCATCTCGTTTTTAGCAATCATCCCTCTACTCTTTCTCTTTCGGGGGGAGCGTGGCCAACGGAGCCGGGGCGCGGCCAGGGCGGCGTGGAGGCACCGGAATGTGGCAGAGGCGGAGACCGCAGGGGCATCTTGGCCACGGCGGAGGTGGGGCGCGACCAGGGCAGAGCAAGGTCACGACAGCAAAGCCAGCGCACTAAAATGGCAGCAGAGGTAAGCGCGGCGGCCGGGAGCCATGGCACGAAGGCGGGTCAGCGCAGCGGAGCTGGCTCGAGGTAGGGCGAGGCCGGCTCAAGGCGGAGGCGCTCGGCGAGGCAGAACAGCGGGGGCGAGGTGGAGGCAAGGCCACAGTGGTGGAGGTGCGCCGGCAAGACGAGCCATGGCGGCGGAGACGCACCGGCCAAGTCCGAGTCCGTGTCCATATCCGCTTTGGGTCGCGGCCCCTTTTCCTCTGTCCCCCTTTTTTTGTCTAATACTTCCATCAGGTTTGTTTCTCACCTGAGTACTACTAATACTCGGTTTGAATCTCTCCTTTTTTCTCTTGATGTCCGTCAACGACTGAGTTTTCTTTTGAGATAGAGCAGCAGCCGTGGAGCAGCGAACCGCCGGAGCACGGCCGAGCGGCCGTGGAGGCGAGCCGGCGACGGCGCGGCGGGGCAGCCGTGGAAGCAAGCCAGCGGGTGGCACGGCGGGGCAGTATCACCTTGCATGATGGGATCCATCCACCTCCACATATGGAAGATATTTCCCAGTTTGAGCAAAGTAGCGGTAGTAGTTTTTGATCTTCTTGATGCTGTACATGGCTTTCTAGTCTTCTCGACGTGTAGATGAGCTTCAACCACCATGTGAGAAGTATAGTACTGGAACAACACTCGATGATTCCTTCGGTCTTCACGTGAGTTAGTGGAGGCTGATTGCTGTTTACCTCGGGACTTGAAGCGACCAGGAGCAACTCGGCGGAATAGCAAGGAACGGCTGTAGCCACACGCCGATCCAAAATAAGCTGCGCGAACAGCTTGGAACGGAAAAAAAGTCTGGACAACTTGATTTGACGGCCGTGCAGCGGCTGCAGCGAGGTCTGCCTCCGATCCGGAAAACGAGCCGAGGCTACAACGCGCGCGTTGAGCCGGCGGGCGGCTCGGCGAACGAGCGATGCAGGGGCCGGCGCGCGCGTTGAGCCAGCGGGCGGCTTGGCGAACGAGCGAGGCAAGGCGGCGGCAGCGTCCACGACGGCGTCCACCGCGCCGAGCGCTAAAGCCACGACGCCTGGGGATGATGTCAACTTTGGAGCTGATGACAAATCTTCCGCCAATAAACTTCTCGTGTCGGCTCTTGTGGTTCCGGCGGGTCATAAATTTCTCGATCCCTAGGAGAGATCCCTTCAAAACACAACAACACCATGCGTCTGGGCCCCACGATGGGCACCGTGAAGAAACGCAAGGCTGGATCCAAGCCAGAAACTGAGTGCTTTCATTGCAAGGGAACTGGTCACTGGAAGCGGAACTGCCCCAAGTATTTGGCTGACAAGAAGGCGGCAAACAACAAACAAGGTATATATGATATACATGTTATTGATGTGTACCTTACCAACTCTCGTTGTAGTGCCTGGGTATTTGATACCGGTGTGGTTGCTCACATTTGCAACTCAAAACGGGAACTGCGGAATAGACGGAGGCTGGCAAAGGACGAAGTGACGATGCGCGTGGGAAATGGTTCCAAGGTTGATGTGATCGCCGTCGGCACGCTCGCTCTTCAATTACCATCGGGATTAGTGATGAACCTAAATAATTGTTATTTAGTGCCTGCGTTAAGCATGAACATTATATCTGGATCTTGTTTATTGCGAGACGGTTACTCATTTAAATCGGAGAATAATGGTTGTTCTATCTATATGAGTAATATCTTTTATGGTCATGCACAAAATGTGAGGGGTTTATTCTTATTGAATCTCGATAGTGACGATACACATGTTCATAACATTGATGCCAAAAGATGTAGAGTTGATAATGATAGGACCACTTTCTTGTGGCACTGCCGCTTAGGTCATATTGGTGTAAACACATGAAGAAGCTCCATGTTGATGGACTTTTGGAGTCACTTGATTTTGAATCACTTGACACATGTGAACCATACCTCATGGGCAAGATGACTAAGACCCCGTTCTCTGGAACAATGGAACGGGCAAGTGACTTGTTGGAAATCATACATACTGATGTGTGCGGTCCGATGAGCATTGAGGCACGCGGTGAATATCGTTATTTTCTCACCTTCACTGATGACTTAAGTAGATATGGGTATATTTACTTAATGAAACACAAGTCTGAAACGTTTGAAAAGTTCAAGCAATTTCAGAGTGAAGTTGAGAATCATCGTAACAAGAAGATTAAATTCCTACAATATGATCGAAGGGGAGAATATCTGAGTTATGAGTTTGGCAATCACTTAAGACAATGTGGAATTGTTTCACAATTGACAACGCCTGGAACACCACAGCGAAATGGTGTGTCCGAACGTCGTAATCGAACCTTATTGGATATGGTGTGATCTATGATGTCTCTTGCCGATTTGCCACTATCGTTTTGGGGTTATGCATTAGAGACAGCTACATTCACTTTAAATAGGGCACCATCAAAATCCCTTGAGATGACGCCATATGAACTGTGGTTTGGCAAGAAGCCAAAGCTGTTGTTTCTTAAAGTTTGGGGATGTGATGCTTATGTCAAAAAGCTTCAGCCTGAAAAGCTGGAACCCAAAGCGGAGAAATGCGTCTTCATAGGATACCCAAAAGAGACAGTTGGGTATACCTTCTATCTCAGATCCGAAGGCAAAGTGTTTGTCGCTAAAAACGGAACATTTCTTGAGAAAGAGTTTCTCTTGAAAGAATTGAGTGGGAGGAAGATAGAACTTGATGAGGTTGTTGAACCTTTACTTCAACCAGAGAGTAGCGCAGCGCAGAAAGATGTTTCTGTAGAGCCTACATCAGTTGAAGAGGAAGTTAATGATGATGATCATGAAGCTTCGGATCAAGTTGCTATCGAACCTCGTAGGTCGACAAGGACGCGTACTGCTCCTGAGTGGTATGGCAACCCTGTCTTAGAGGTCATGTTGTTGGACAACGATGAACCTACGAGCTATGAAGAAGCGATGATCGGCCCGGATTCCGAGAAATGGTTAGAGGCCATGAAATCCGAGATGGAATCCATGTATGAAAACGAAGTATGGGCTTTGGAAGTATTACCTGAAGGGTGAAAGGCCATTCAGAACAAATGGATCTTTAAGAGGAAGACGGACGTGGACGGTAATGTCATCGTCTATAAAGCTCGACTTGTGGCAAAGGGTTTTTCACAAGTTCAAGGAGTTGACTACGATGAGACCTTCTCACCCGTAGCGATGCTTAAGTCCGTCAGAATCATGTTAGCAATAGCTGCCTTTTTCGATTATGAAATTTGGCAGATGGATGTCAAAACAGCGTTCCTTAACGGTTTCCTTAAGGAAGAGTTGTATATGATGCAACCAGAAGGTTTTGTTGATCCAGAGAATGCTGACAAAGTTTGCAAACTCCAATGATCCATTTATGGACTGGTGCAAGCATCTCGGAGTTGGAATCTTCGCTTTGATGAGGTGATCAAAGCGTTCGGGTTTATACAAGTTTACGGAGAAGCTTGTATTTACAAGAAAGTGAGTGGGAGCTCTATAGCGTTTCTAATATTATATGTGGATGACATATTGCTAATTGGAAACAATATAGAAATGTTGGAAAGCGTGAAGGAATATTTGAACAAGAGTTTTTCAATGAAGGACCTAGGAGAAGCTGCTTTCATATTAGGCATCAAGATCTATAGAGATAGATCGAGACGCTTAATAGGACTTTCACAGAGCACATACCTTGACAAAGTTTTGAAGAAGTTCAAAATGGATCAGTCCAAGAAGGGGTTCTTGCCTGTATTGCAAGGTGTGAAGTTGAGTAAGACTCAATGCCCAGTGACTACAGAAGATAGAGAAAAGATGAGTGTCGTCCCTTATGCTTCAGCCATAGGCTCTATCATGTATGCAATGTTGTGCACAAGACCCGATGTCAGCCTTGCCATAAGTATGGCCGGAAGGTTTCAAAGTGATCCAGGAATGGAACACTGGACGGCGGTCAAGAATATCCCGAAGTACCTGAAAAGGACTAAGGACATGTTTCTCATTTATGGAGGTAATCAAGAGCTCGTCGTAAAGGGTTACGTCGATGCAAGCTTTGACACTGATCCAGATGACTCCAAGTCTCAAACTAGATACGTATTTATTCTTAATGGGGTGCGGTAAGCTGGTGCAGTTCCAAGCAGAGCGTGGTAGCTGATTCTACATGCGAAGCGGAGTAAATCGCTGCCTCGGAGGCGGCGAAGGAAGGTGTCTGGATGAAGGAGTTCATAATAGATCTTGGAGTAGTGCCTAGTGCACTAAACCCAATGACTCTGTTCTGTGACAACACTGGTGCCATTGCTCTAGCCAAGGAACCAAGGTTTCACAAGAGGACCAGACACATAAAGCGACGTTTCAATTCCATCCGCGATTACATCAAGGAGGACGACATAAATATTTGCAAAGTGCACACGGATCTAAATGTTGCAGATCTGATGACTAAACCTCTTCCAAGGGCTAAACATGATCAACACCAAAACTATATGGGAGTTAGATTCATTACAATGTAAATCACATGGTGATGTGAGCTAGATTATTGACACTAGTGCAAGTGGGAGACTGTTGGAAATATGCCCTAGAGGCAATAATAAAAGTAGTTATTATTATATTTCCTTGTTCATGATGATCGTTTATTATCCATGCTATAATTGTATTGATTGGAAACACTGATACATGTGTGGATACATAGACAACACTTTGTCCCTAGTATGCCTCTAGTAGACTAGCTTGTTGATCAAAGATGGTCAAGGTTTCCTAGCCATAGACATGAGATGTCATTTGATAACAGGATCACATCATTAGGAGAATGATGTGATGGACAAGACCCAAACTATGAACGTAGCATATGATTGTGTCAGTTTATTGCTATTATTTTCTGCATGTCAAGTATCTGTTCCTATGACCATGAGATGATGCAAATCACTGACACCGGAGGACTACTTTGTGTGTATCAAACGTCACAACATAACTGGGTGACTATAAAGATGCTCTACAGGTATCTCCGAAGGTGTCTGTTGAGCTGGCATGGATCGAGACTGGGATTTGTTACTCCGTATGACGGAGAGGTATCTCAGGGCCCACTCGGTAATACAACATCACAATAAGCCTTGCAAGCAATGTGACTAAGTGTTAGCCACGGGATCTTGTATTACGGAATGAGTAAAGAGACTTGCCGGTAACAAGATTGAATTAGGTATAGAGATACCGACGATCGAATCTTGGGCAAGTAACATACCGGAGAACAAAGGGAACAGCGTACGGGATTAACTGAATCCTTGACATAGAGGTTCAACCGATAAAGATCTTCGTAGAATATGTAGGAACCAATATGGGCATCCAGGTCCCGCTATTGGTTATTGACCATAGAGGTGTGTCAGTCATGTCTACATAGTTCTCGAACCCGCAGGGTCTGCACACTTAAGGTTAGGTGACGTTTCGGTATAGTAGAGTTATGTATGTTGGTGACCGAAGGTTGTTCGGAGTACCGGATGAGATCCTGGACGTCACGAGGAGCTCCGGAATGGTCCGGAGGTAAATACTGATATATAGGAAAGTGGTGTTTGAACTCCGGAAAGATTTCGGGCATTTCCGGCAGTGTACCGGGAGTGACGAATGGGTTCCGGGGGTCCACCAAGTGGGGCCACCACACCCCAAGGGGGTCACATGGGGCTGGACTTGTGGGAAAAGGAAAACCAAAGTGGGGAAGGGAAGGAGTCCTACTAGGAGTAGGATTGGAGGTGGACTCCTCCACCTCCACCTTCTTGCGGCCGACTCCTAGGAGGAGCCCTAGGTCGGCCAGCCCCTCCCGTCCCTCCTATATATACTAGAGGGGAGAGATGGCAGCCACACCCAAGAAAAAGCCACGGTGCAGCCCTCTCTCCCCAATAGATCGTCTCCCTCTAGTTTCGGCGGTGCTTAGGCGAAGCCCTGCCGGAATAGTTTCACCATCATCCCCGCCATGCCGTCGCGCTGCCGGAGAACTCATCTACCTCTCCGCTCCCTCTTGCTGGATCAAGAAGGCGGAGATCGTCATCGAGCTGTACGTGTGCTGAACACGGAGGTGCCGTCCGTTCGGTACTAGACCGTGATTGGATCGCGGGACGGCTGGCGATTTGGATCGCGAAGACGTTCGACTACATCAACCGCGTTTCTTAACACTTCCCGCTTAGTGATCTACAAAGGTATGTAGATCCACTCTCCCTCTCGTAGATACTCATCACCATGTATAGATCTTGCGTGTGCGTAGAAAATTTTTTGTTTCCCATGCAACATTCCCCAACAGGAGATTCGTTTCCGGCCAGTTGGTCCCAACCTATTCGTCGTCCAGGCAGCGTGTCTAGGAGATTGGGAGAGGATCATGGAGTCTAGTCCTTGGTTGTTCAAAAATTGGGCAGTTTTGCTTTGTCCTTATGATGGTTTTAGCCCAGCGGAAGAGGTGAGTATTGGACCTGTTTGGATCCATGTGTTAGAGCTAGTTTGGGTTAGTTGGGGGCTCAAATAACCCAAAAGTATCCAAACAGGAAGGTTAGAGTGGGTTTAGTTGCATCTAACCCATCAAAAAAACTATCCTGGTGAAGAGGTGCTTATTTGAGTTAGTTTAGGTATGGCCCACAGAAAAGTTACTTTTCTTCCTCTTTTCCAACACCACTTACTGTGGTGGGGCCCACATAAAATGTTTTTATTGTCAATCTAACCCTGTCATCCAAACACCACTTTTGGTTAGAGTTAGTTCAGGGTTCGTCACAAGTTAGAAACTAACTCTAACCTCTAACTAAGTTAGAGTATCCAAACAGGGCCATTGTGCATCTACCAGACAGTTACTGCAAATATAATCTTGTGGAGAAGCTTTTAAAGAATTCTGGGAAGATACTTGAGATGCGCCTGCATGGTAATTCTAGGAGAGATTATATGCGCGTTCGTGTGCGTCATGACGTTCATCAGCCTCTAACGAAGTTCGTCAGTATTGTTAAAGGGAACGAAAAGGTGATATAGCACCCGGGTGTCCCGACCCCCGCTTATCTGGTCCGTTCAGCAATTACAAGATTTGTGCCGTGGTCTTACAAATAGCAGAGCATTAGCAGCGGCAGCCGCATCCAGGCCATTCTGACCATGCTAATGGCGCGGACCCTAGGGGAAAGTAGGCGTAGGAGTATGCAGAGTAGGCAGCAGATGCTAGGCCCTGTCATGTGTAGGTCTGACAGGACACCTGCGAATTACTGTTGATGACATGGACGGTGCATGCTGTTGCAAGGCACAAGCCTGCTCGCCCTCTTGTTTAAACGGCCACGACCAGACACGCCACAGCGCTGCCAAAAATTACGGTCGCAATGAGCAAAAGACGACGGGTGTACTCGGATGTAGACAGGGCGGTGGATTCTTCTGCCCTACGATGAACAGTGCGAGCAGCTAGGCCCAGTTTTCTTTGTCTCCCGCGCTTAACGAAATCCTAGACCTGCTAATACAACTAGTCGTATAGAGCCTGGTCCAGATCTCGAGCAGCTATTTTATGGACGGACCCTGGTGATAACCGGGTGTCTAGACACCCGGGTGTCAAAAATCCACTCTCGGGAACGAAAAGAAAAGAGAGGTATGTTTTCTTGGTTCGCTATGAGAAGCTTGCTCGTTTCTGTAAAATGTGTGGCCTCGTTGGCCATGATCACAAAGGCCCTGTTTGGATGCTAGAGTTATAGCTAGTTTGAGCTATTTGAAGATGAAATAACCCTAAAGTATCCAAACAGCCTGGGTTAGATTGGAGTTAGTTGCTCTAACCCTGGCAAAAAAACCAACCCGGTGGTGGGGTGCTTATTAGAGTTAGTCTTGGTGGGACCCACAAAAAAGCTTTTTTTTTAGCCTGGAGCCGCACCTGATCCCGTCGGCCCGCCCCAGTCGCCTGATCCATTCGCCCCGCCCCCTCGCCCCGCCCCCGTCGCGCCGCCCCCGTCCGGCCGCTCCCGCCGCCTCCGTCCGGCCCCGTCCGACCCCGTATGCGCCATCCCGACGCCGGCCACCGCCCCCGTCGCCTCCGTCCGCCCCCGTCTGCCTCTATCCCTACACCGCCACCGCACCTGTCGCCCCCTCCGCCGGTCGCCGCACATGTCGCCCCCTCCGTCGGCCGCCGCACCTGTCACCCCCTCCCGTTCGTCCTCCGCCGGCGCTGCAAGGTATTTCCCTTGTTATTTATCCATGAGAGAGAGAGAGAGCAATGAGCGAGAGGAAGAAGGAATGCATGCATGCCTCCCGCAGGGTTCTTGCTAATGGCTAATGCATCCTCTAGCGTTGTGCTGCTGCTGCTCGCTCATGCACCTTGCTGCTGCTGGTGGTGGTGGGGCGGCGGCGGGTGGTGGTGCTGGTGCTGGTGGTGGTGGGGAGGAGGGTTTGGGTCGTGGTGGAGCGGCGGGTGGTGGTGCTGCCCGTATGGGTTTGCTGTATGCATTTGCTACATGGGAAATACTACGAGGGAGATTCAGTTAATCCAATTCCATATGCTTTTCTTGAAGGCAAATATTACAAGGGAAATTCAGTTACAGTATATAGCTGATGGAACTTGCACATTTTTAGTCTTTATAAATTCAGTTTAGTTGTAATTTCTTTTGTACCAGACTACTGATAGTGGTACATTTAGTTTATTTGCACTTTCTTTTGTACTATATTGACAAATTCAGTTTGCTAACAATTTTAATATTAAACAAACTAGTCGTCAACCTTTCACCATACAGATGTACAAGGTACCATGTGGAACAATGGCAAAATGGCCCGCCGCCACAAGGTATGAAAGAAACCTTCAACCATGCACATGCCAAAGTTAGGAATGTCATTGAGCGATCATTTGGAGTGTTGAAGATGAAATTTAGGATTTTGTTGAACATGCCAAAAATTCCAGAGGACAAGCAAGATAGAATTATTGTTGCTTGTATGGCTCTTCATAATTTCATTCGAGAGAGCAAAATTGCGGATAGGGAATTTGATGCCTGTGATGCGGATGAAAATTGTAACCCCATGCCAAGTTCTTCTGTGTAACACCCCAAAAATCGGGTTATCGATTTTTGTGCTGTTATTCCTTCTTAGCTTTGCTCTCCCGAATTTTTCCTCTGGAATTTGGCAAGTGACCAGATGAATTCAGTCTATCCTCAACCTCTCCGTGCCTTTCCCATGTTCTTGTAAATCCTTCCGTCAGCCAATCCCGAATCTCATTCAAACCCTAGTTCCGAAATATCGGAACTGGAAATCCTGCCTTGGTGTTTTCAAAGGAGCTATCCTTTTCCTTGCTCTGCTGATCTTCCCAAAATTTCCAGAGATCCTCCTTCGTCCATAGACCCTAGATGTGCAAAAATATTGCTAAGTCATATGCAATATTTTCCGTCTAGAATTAATTCCTTATTCTGCCTTTCTGAGGAATTAAATCCAGGAAAATATCTATCTATCTCCAGAGGTCATGAAAACTTGTGGAGATATTCTTTGTGGTTATGTTGAGCTCTCACAAAAATATTGGCCATAATTAAACTAGGAAAATTGCCTTTTCCTATTTAAAGCCAATATTCCAATTTGGGGCTTTTCCAAAGGGACTACCATTTTGGTAGCTAGGAAAAATCCCAAATAATTTGTGGAGCTTCTCATATCCATATCTTCTCCATTTCCATCAAAATATCAAGTTCCCCAATGCAAATTTTGAGCTCCACTTCCTTTTGCAGATTCTGTCCAGATTTCCCATTTGCAAAGGAAGTGCATGATTCCTTGATCTCCTTGGACTAAAACTATTCAGGGTGATTCATGGTGCTAAATTACCCTTGTCCCCCAAAAATTAGCCCAATCCCTCTAGCCAATCTTCCTCAGCAATTTATTCAAGTTCCTGTCCAGATTGGAGCATTGTGAAGGAAGTACCATTTAAATTCATGCCAATGGTATGAAACTTTTACAGTGTCTCCATATGCCTAAATCATTGATCTCCTCCAAGTTTGAGCCATTTCCATGTAGCCATTTGTCCCCAGCATCATCTTCTTCATTTCTGGTCAGACTGCCAAGTTACAAAGGAAGTACCATCTAGAATGGTTCATTTGGGCTGAGATTTTGCCAGGTTAGTGACCTTAGTAGTTGATTGACCCAGGCCAAAGATCAGGCCAAGAGGAGCACTGTGGTGGCCACACCACAGCACAAACAGGTTGCTGTTGGCAACTGTTTGACCATGGTGCAGTCACCTCAGGCCTCTCTCAGGTCATTCAGCTGCATGGGTCAACTCAGTGCTGTGCGAAGATTAGCCTAGACATGTTTTGGCCTTTTGTGCTGCGTGGCAAGGCTCTGGCCACATGGTGACCACGACCAGAGCGTGCCAAAAACGCGCTCTGTGCATGGGAGTTGACGGGAGAGCGCCTCCAGCTGGTTCCAGCCCGTCCGGGAGTGTCTAGTAGCTCCCCGTCGTGCGCATGATCCCTCTGGAGCTCTCTTCCCCTTCGTCCCCTAGCCGTGGCCGCCTCGGTCGCCCTCCCGAAGCTTCTGCCGCCGGCCCGAAGCCCCGGCCATCGCCCAGCTCCTTCCCGAGCCTTCCCCGCGGCTATAAATAGTGTGCCCCCGAGCCCCTAGGACCAGCAAGCCCCAGCCCTCCTCCCAATCGAGCCCCGAAGCCTCCTGTCCCCTGCATTGGCCGAAGGCCGCCGCCGGAGCCC
Source organism: Elymus sibiricus (assembly GCA_039707655.1). Classification (NCBI taxonomy): domain Eukaryota; kingdom Viridiplantae; phylum Streptophyta; class Magnoliopsida; order Poales; family Poaceae; genus Elymus; species Elymus sibiricus. The sequence continues at coordinate 486,251,154 of CM077665.1, forward strand.
CGCGGCGATTCCGGCGCTGTAACCCTTCCCCTCTCTCCCAGCCGTGGCCGGACCTTCCCCTAGTCCTTTGTGAGCCGCCGCCATAGATATCCCCGCCGGGGGAGCCCTGTCGCCGCGGCCCTCTGCAGCTCCGCGGCCGCTGCGACCTGGTCAGCGGTGGTGGCGTTGTGGTCCGTCCCAACCGACCCCGCGGCCACCGGCGAGCTCGCCAGGGAGTGGCAGAGCTCCTCTGCTCGCCGGCCCACCCTGAGGAGCAGTGGGGCATTGGCCAAGCCGACGGCCGGCGTCGCCCCTGCCCTCTGTCGCGACGGGGAGGAGACGACCAGGGGAAGAGAGAGGAGACCTTGCGGGCCCCGCCCGTCATCCTCTACGCGCTGACCAGCCCGGACCCGCTGGTCATATTAAGTGGAGGCGTATTCTTCGGAATACGTCTTCCCCTTTCTAAAGCGCACTCCGGTTACCCTTCGGCCAGAATACGTTTTTCCCTTATAGAAGGCGTATTCCTGAGGGAGGCACGATTAGTTTATTCAGCCAGGGACCTATTTGTGAATATTTTTACTACAGATTGCTCCCTGGTGCTTAAATGCCCGTATCTTCGCAACCGTAGCTCGGAATCAGGTAAAACCAGCGCCCCCGTTTTCGTATCGTCGAGCCCGTTCCGATGGTACCATTTTCACTATGTGTTCACACAGTGGAAATAACCATTTTGCCCTTGCCCTCCGATCGAGCCCTCTGAGAGAGAACCCTTTCCGGCGATTTCTTCCGCGAGGTGATTGCACTTCCTCCCGGCGTATTCGTCGACCCCCAGGCAAGCCAACCTCTTCCATGAGCTCCGGACTTGCATGATTACTTTTCTTGCACCTGTGTGTGTTTATCTGTATTACCTGTTAGTCTGCATCGGCATTCACCGGTGGTAACGTCGGTATAGATACTAGTAGTACTCTTCACCTAGTGCCATGCCTTATTTTAATGTTGCCATGCTAATAATAATATTACTAGTGACATATCCATGTTAGTACTGTGGTTGAACTCCTACTATAACTATCAGTACTATGATCCGCTATGCCATCACCTATAATTGTCGGTAAAGTGGTATAGATATGCTGAGTTGGATTAAGAAATTATTGTCTTTGATTATTTTGGGTTCCACCCGGCAGTTGTGGATATAAGGAAGTGAATTAATGCAACCTAGTTGGTTGATCTTGAGTCACCTGTCCGGGCTTTTCCGTGCAACCACATTTGCCGGTATGGGACGGCCCTAACCGGGCTTGATTGCGTGATCTTTCACCGGTACCACCAAAGAGGGAAGGTTAGGCGCGGCGTGCTACCCTGGCCCGGTAAGCGGCGATAACCTTGTGAGCCCAGTTGTTGTTGAGTTTGTGCGCACGTCCCCGTTTGGGACAGTAGGCCCCGTTTGGGTCTACAGAGTTTGGCCACGACGGTGGCAGGTGTCATCAGGACACAGGGGCCACCCAAGGCTGACCTCCGGGGGAGGAAGAGTGCCGGTGGTACGATGAAAGAGTCACGGGTCAGGCAGGTTTTGTTGAAGCAATGCTGGTCCACCCGAATGGGATCACGAGGCCAGGTGCTTCATGGTGTGGGTAAAGTGTACAACCTCTGCAGAGTGTCAAAATCTATTCGAATAGCCGTGTCCACGGTATTGGACAGCCCGTCCAGACCTCAGTAGATGGTCAACCGTAGCAGTGTTAGTAATGATGGAAGAACTCATCTTGGGTAGACATCAGATGATGTCAGGAATACGATATGTTTGCCAATGGATGGCTATATGATGAGTGGTTGGATGACCACATGATTTCGTTTGGACCTGAATCAGTTCAGGTTGGATCGTGAGTATGTCGAGGGTTGTGGGACAACCCAGAAGAGAGTAAGTTGGTATTCGGTACAATAAGTATTCTAAGTATTTAGTGCAGTCGTTGCCATGTTAGGTAGATTATATGTCTGATTCATAATATGACATGCTTGATCCAGGCTTGCCTTGTTAGCATTCCTGCCCTGTTTAGTATTAATTCATGCATATCATGGGGCTTGCTTTGTCATCTGTTTGTTTGGATGCTATGTACTTGGTTGTCTTGCGAGTACATTCAAAGTACTCACCTGGCCTTGCACCTGGCCAGTTGCAGGAGAAGATCTGTTGTGCTAGAGCGTAACCAAGCCAGTCATGTGCATTATGGAGCCCAGCCAGAGACGTCATTGCCAAGACCTCCAATGCCATTTAGTTAGCCCTGGAGTTATGTAATATTGTTGTAAGCAACAGTATTGTAATACTCCATTATAGTTAATAAAGCCATTTTTGCCTGGAATTGCTGTATCATGTCTTTGGCGTGCGTCAGGTCTTATCCTGGGGACTGGCGTGCGTCGGCCCTCTATCGGGGTGCCACATTCTGCATCCGCATGGCCAGAAGACGAACCTCTTGATGAAGATATCAACATGAATGCGTTCCGTGATGAGTTAGCTCATGCTCTGTTTCATGGAATGTAATTTTATTTTGTCAAGCTTGCTTCAGGACTTGTATGTTTAAGTGGGACGTCTCATTTGTATGGACAAAATAAAATTTATCATGTTTTGGATACTTCGTTTGTCAAAATGATTTGTTTATAACATTTGTGAGCGGACAGAGGCCACACAATAGCCGGCCACACCAAATCCGGCTAGAAAGTGAGAAAAATGCATTTATTGTCAATCTAACCCTGTGATCCAAACACCATCTTGGTTAGAGTTAGTTCAGGGTTAGTCTAGAGTTAGAAACTAACTCTAACTCTAACCTTGGTTAGAGTATCCAAACAGGGCCAAAGAATGTGGGTCTGGGATTCATGAGGAAAAGGACCTGAAGTTTGGTGACTGATTGTATGCTGATTCGCCTAACATACCGAGAACGGATTATCTTACCGTTGATCCTAGCAACGGGAAACATGGCAACATGAGAAGTGATTCTGTAGTACCAAAGAACAAGCTTGTTAACAAGGATGTGTTGGATCCTGAGCTATCTGACACGGTGTACAGCCCCAAGAAGAATGCATTTGATTTAATGGAGGTGGACAGGAACTCCCGTAAGCATGTGAACCTAGATCTAATGGCGAATGGTGCAACCAGGGCTCCTGTTGTCTTCTTGCTATTACAGATGGAAAAGGAGGTGACCTTGCTGTGGAGGAGCCGTCAACTAGCTCTAATGGTAAACGCACCAAGACGGACAAGATTGGAGACAATGACAATTTATTTGCGGACTCCCGGGATGGGAGCCGCGCGCATGGCCCAATGAGTCTACTCTGTTGGAATTGCCGGGGGGTGGGGAACCGCCAGACAGTTCGTGAGGTGTTGGCCCTCGCAAAAACCAACATCCCCAAGTTTGTCTTTATTTGTGACACTAGGCAAACTAAAGAGAAGATGGAGAAGCTTAAATGGAGGCTCGGCTTAAAGAGTTTCTGTGGTGTTAGTAGAAATGGAAGAAGTGGTGGATTGGCCCTTTTTTGGGACGAATCGTTAATGGTGACTGTATTGGATAGTTTAGCACGCTACATTAATGTGCAGGTGACGGACAATGGTACTGATGTTAGCTGGCGAGGTACCTTTGTGTACGGCGAACCACGGGTGGAAAATCATCATTTGATGTGGGATCATCTCTCTCAATTACGTGCTATCTCCCAAGGCTCGCGGTTTGTTTGTGGGGACTTTAATGAGGCTTTGTTGCAGCAAGAACACATGTCGCGTTGCACGAGATCGAAAAATCAAATATTAGCATTCCGGGATTGCTTGGAAGTATGTGAATCGGAGGATCTTGGGTTCTCTGGATTTCCCTATACATATGATAATGGTCAATCCGGTGATAGAAACGTCCAAGTGAGGCTAGACCGGGCGGTTGCAGACGAGGCATGGCGTGATTTATTTCCGTTGGCCAAGGTGGTTCACCTAGCCACGCCATGATCAGACCACTGTCCTATCCTTGTCCAGCTTCAGGTCGGCGATGAGCCTCGACGACAGTGTCCCCCACCACGATATGACATTATGTGGGAGCGGCATTCAACACTTCCTGAAATTATAACGGAAGCTTGGGCAAAGAAAAGGCCTGCTGGCAACTTGGGGGAGGTTGCAAATTCACTAAAGTCTGTCATGTCAAGCCTACGTACACTAGTAGAAAACAGGGCTTTGGTCCAGCCCTGAGAAGCCCATTAATCCCAGTTCACTCACGAACCGGGACCCATGGGGGCATCGGTCCCGGTTCGTGAGGCTAGGGCGCCGGCCGGGCCTCGTGGGCCATTGGTCCCGGTTCGTCTGACCCCTTTGGTCCCGGTTCCAGACACGAACCAGGACCAATGGGCCTCGCTCCTGGCCCACAACCATTGGTCCCGGTTTGTGGCTGGAACCGGGACCAAATGGTGTCCTTTAGTCCCGGTTCCAGCCACAAACCGGGACCAATGGTCGGCCTATATATACCCCCTGCCCGCGAGAAGAGCAGTGCACTGCTCTGTTTTTTTGGCCGGCCGTTGGGAGAGCTTTGTGGTGCTCTAGCTCACCTCCTATGCACATGAGGTGTTTGATGAAATGCCCGAGCCACACTTAAGCTTTCTCCTCTCGAAGCTCCTTGTCCAAGCTCCATTTTCCTCAAGATTTGTCTAGGTTTGGCGGTCCGTCCTGTCCCGTCCCCGTCCTCACCGCCGTCGATCGCCCGCGCCCATCTCGGCGCCGGCACCACCGTGGTTAGCCTCTTCTTCTTATCTTCTTTCTAAAAGAAAAAAGTTCTTACTTGTATGATTTAGATAGATACTTGTGTAATTTTCTTACTTTTATTATTGTTTGTTATTATATAGTGCGATGGTTTTGGTATCCGCCTCCGTCGGCCCTCGTCCTGTCTATGATTCGGATGTGGTATATATTATCTTTTATAACTATTTGTTTTATTTAGTGTTTATGACAATTATGCCGACCAACGTGACATAGATTTTTTAATCTAGGAGGTATGTGAACCGGAAATTCCAACCGACATAGAAATTCTTGTCGAGAAGTTAAATTTGGTTGAAAAAGAAAACAATTATTTGAAAGAAAATTTACAAAGAGTTGAAGAGGAGAAGATGAAGTTGGAGTTGCATGTTGCCGATGTCGTCAACGATCACAAGATCAAGATGGATGCAATGCGCTTGAAGATTAGAAAGATTAGAAAATATGCCATTCATACTGAGGCTTGGTATCATTATGCCGTTGGATCAATTGGTACCTTAGTTGCGGTTATGATCGCATTTGTTTTTGCATTTAAATTTTATAGTTTCAATGTATGTTTTAATTAGATGCTCTAGAGAGCTATATGTTGTTCAGTAATGAGAACTATGTATGAACGTTATGTATTTATTTTGGTCACTACTATACTTTGGCTTTAATGTGATGATGAATTTCTATTAATTTGGTGACTTCTCTATTCATGATATGCACGCAGATGAACCGGCAATGGATGTACGGTGACCGACGCACCTCCGAGTATATTAAGGGCCTGCATAATTTTCTCGAAGCGGCTGAGGCAAACAAGCAGAATGGTTTTATGCATTGTTCATGTACTGTCTGTGAGAATACGAAGGCTTTCTCCAACTGTAAAACCCTTCACTTCCACCTGCTTGAGAAGGGTTTTATGCCACACTATAATGTTTGGACCAAGCACGGAGAAAGAGGGGTTATGATGGAAGACAACGAAGAAGAAGAGGATGATGACAACTACCCGCCCCCTGATGCTGCAATGGGGGAAGCTGAAGATCAAGAGGAACCAGACGATGTGCCCGATGATGATCTTCGCCGGGTCATTGTTGATGCACAGATAGAATGCGAAAGTGAAAGGGAGAAGTTGAAGTTCGATCGCATGTTAGAGGATCACAAAAAAGGGTTGTACCCAAATTGCGAAGATGACAACAGAAAGCTTGGTACCACACTGGAATTGCTGCAATGGAAGGCAGACAATGGTGTATCTGACAAGGGATTTAGTTCGCTACTGAAAATAATGAAGAAGAAGCTTCCAAAGGATAACGAATTGCCCGGCAGTACGTACGAAGCAAAGAAGGTTCTATGCCCTCTAGGATTGGAGGTGCAGAAGATACATGCATGCCCTAATGACTGCATCCTCTACCGTGGTGCGTATGAGGATTTGAACGCATGCCCGGTATGCGGTGCATTGCGGTATAAGATCAGAAGAGATGACCCTGGTGATGTTGAGGGCCAGCGCACCGGGAAGAGGGTTCCTGCCAAGGTGATGTGGTATGCTCCTATAATACCATGGTTGAAACGTCTGTTCAGAAACAAAAAGCATGCTGAGTTGATGCAATGGCACATAAAAGACCGTAAGAAAGACGGGAAGTTGAGAGCACCCGCTGACGGGTCGCAGTGGAGAAAGATCAAGAGAAAGTGGAGCGACTTTACAGGTGACCCGAGGAACGTATGGTTTGGTTTAAGTGCAGATGGCGTTAATCCTTTTGGGGAGCAGAGTAGCAAGCATAGCACATGGCATGTGACTCTATGTATGTATAACCTTCCTCCTTGGTTGTGCATGAAGCGGAAGTTCATTATGATGCCAGTGCTCATCCAAGGCCCTAAGAAACCCGGCAATGACATTGATGTGTACCTAAGGCCATTAGTTGATGAACTTTTACAGCTATGGAATGGAAGAGGTGTACGTGTGTGGGATGAGAATGAACAGGAGGAATTTGACCTACATGCGTTGCTGTTTGTAACCATCAACGATTGGCCTGCTCTCAGTAACCTTTCAGGACAGACAAACAAGGGATACCACGCATGCACACACTGTTTAGATGACACCGACAATATATATTTGGACAAATGCAGGAAGAATGTGTACCTAGGGCATCGTCAATTTCTTCCGACCAACCATCAATGTCGAAAGAAAGGAAAGCATTTCAAAGGTGAGGCAGATCACCGGAAGAAGCCCGCCCTCCGTACTGGTGATCACATACTTGATATGGTCAATGATTTACAAGTAATCTTTGGAAAGGGTCCTGGCGGACTATCTGTTCCGACTGACGATGCGGGACGCGCACCCATGTGGAAGAAGAAATCTATATTTTGGGACCTACCCTATTGGAAAGACCTAGAGGTCTGCTCTGCAATCGACGTGATGCACGTGACGAAGAATCTTTGCGTGAACCTGCTAGGCTTCTTGGGAGTGTATGGGAAGACAAAAGATACACCGGAGGCACGGGAGGAACAGCAACGTGTGCATGAAAAAGACGGCATGCATCCAAAGCAATATGAAGGTCCTGCCAGCTACGCTCTTACCAAAGAAGAGAAGGAAATCTTCTTTGAATGCCTGCTCAGTATGAAGGTCCCGTCTGGCTTCTCGTCGAATATAAAGGGAATAATAAATATGGCAGAGAAAAAGTTCCAGAACCTAAAGTCTCATGACTGCCACGTGATTATGACGCAACTGCTTCCGGTTGCATTGAGGGGGCTTCTACTGGAAAACGTTCGATTAGCCATTGTGAAGCTATGTGCATTCCTCAATGCAATCTCTGAGAAGGTGATCGATCCAGAAATCCTACCAAGGTTAAGGAGTGATTTGGTGCAATGTCTTGTTAGTTTCGAGCTGGTGTTCCCACCATCCTTCTTCAATATCATGACGCACGTCCTAGTTCATCTAGTCGACGAGATTGTCGTTCTGGGCCCTGTATTTCTACGCAATATGTTCCCCTTTGAGAGGTTCATGGGAGTCTTAAAGAAATATGTTCGTAACCGCGCTAGGCCAGAAGGAAGCATCTCCATGGGCCATCAAACAGAGGATGTCATTGGGTTTTGTGTTGACGTCATTCCTGACCTTAAGAAGATTGGTCTCCCTCAATCGCGGTATGAGGGGAGACTGACTGGAAAAGGCACGCTAGGAGCGGACTCAATAATATGTAGGGACGGGCATTCTTGGTCTCAAGCACACTACACAGTTCTACAGAATTCTACCTTGGTGACCCCGTATGTCGATGAACACAAGAATATTCTGCGCTCCAAACACCCGGAGCAGTGTGACGACTGGATTACATATGAACACATCAGGACTTTCGGCAGTTGGTTGCAAAAACGTCTCATGGGTGACAACACTGTTTCTGATGAGCTGTAGTTGTTGGCCAGGGGACCATCTTCGACTGTATTGACTTACAAAGGGTACGAGATAAATGGGAATACATTTTACACGATCGCCCAAGATCAAAAGAGCACCAACCAAAACAGCGGTGTCCGCTTTGATGCAGCAACCAAGAGGGGAAAGAACACATATTATGGTTACATAGTGGACATATGGGAACTTGATTATGGACATGATTTCAAGGTCCCTTTGTTTCAGTGCAAATGGGTCAATCTATCAGGGGGCGGGGTACAGGTAGACCCACAGTACGGAATGACAACAGTGGATCTGAACAATCTTGGGTACACAGACGAACCATTCGTCCTAGCCAATGATGTGGCGCAGGTTTTCTATGTGAAGGACATGTCTACCAAACCGAGAAAAAGAAAAGATAAGGAAGCGAATACATCATACGATGAGCCAAAGCGCCACATAGTTCTTTCAGGAAAAAGAGACATCGTGGGATTGGAGGGCAAGACAGACATGTCTGAAGATTATGAAAAGATTCATGAAATTCCTCCCTTCAAAGTCAAGGCTGACCCAAGCACCCTGTTAAACGATGAAGATTATCCATGGTTACGGCGCAATAAGCAAAGGACACAAGCGAAGAAAAAGTGAAGACTTTCTCTCCACAACTATATCATTGCAGTTACATGTGAAGAAATGAAATGCCTTTTGTAACAGATGAGTTTTCGTCCGAAACCCTAATACTTCGAAAGAGATTGTCCGTTTTGTACACGAAGTGCATCCAGTTTTTGCCGTAACCCTCTCAACTTTTTATAACATGCTATGTGGGTGAAATGATGATACCATGCCAACTTTCAACCTTTTCAGAGTTCATTTGTAGTGCTTTTCAATTTCAGGGTCATTTAGCTCAAAAAAATTAGTAAATGCATGAAAAATACCAAATGAAGTCAGAAAGGGTTGAAAATTGATGATGTGGCTTTGAATGGTGCATTTTGAACACACAAAAAGTCTGGAGTTCAAATAAGTTCAAAAAAATGAAATCCCTTTGTAACAGATGAGTTTTCGTCCGAAACCCTGATACTTCGAAAGAGATTGTCCATTTTGTACACGAAGTGCATCCAGTTTTTGCCGTAACCCTCTCAACTTTTTATAACATGCTATGTGGGTGAAATGATGATACCATGCCAACTTTCAACCTTTTCAGAGTTCATTTGTAGTGCTTTTCAATTTCAGGGTCATTTAGCTCAAAAAAATCAGTAAATGCATGAAAAATACCAAATGAAGTCAGAAAGGGTTGAAAATTGATGATGTGGCTTTGAATGGTGCATTTTGAACACACAAAAAGTCTGGAGTTCAAATAAGTTCAAAAAAATGTAATCCCTTTGTAACAGATGAGTTTTCGTCCGAAACCCTGATACTTCGAAAGAGATTGTGCATTTTGTACACGAAGTGCATCCAGTTTTTGCCGTAACCCTCTCAACTTTTTATAACATGCTATGTGGGAGAAATGATGATACCATGCCAACTTTGAACCTTTTCAGAGTTCATTTGTAGTGTTTTTCAATTTCAGGGTCATTTAGCTCAAAAAAATCAGTAAATGCATGAAAAATACCAAATGAAGTCAGAAAGGATTGAAAATTGATGATGTGGCTTTGAATGGTGCATTTTGAACACACAAAAAGTCTGGAGTTCAAATAAGTTCAAAAAATGAAATCCCTTTGTAACAGATGAGTTTTCGTCCGAAACCTTGATACTTCGAAAGAGATTGTGCATTTTGTACATGAAGTGCATCCAGTTTTTGCCGTAACCCTCTCAACTTTTTATAACATGCTATGTGGGTGAAATGATGATACCATGCCAACTTTCAACCTTTTCAGAGTTCATTTGTAGTGCTTTTCAATTTCTGGGTCATTTAGCTCAAAAAAATCAGTAAATGCATGAAAAATACCAAATGAAGTCAGAAAGGGTTGAAAATTGATGATGTGGCTTTGAATGGTGCATTTTGAACACACAAAAATCTGGAGTTCAAATAAGTTCAAAAAATGAAATCCCTTTGTAACAGATGAGTTTTCGTCCGAAACCCTGATACTTCGAAAGAGATTGTCCATTTTGTACACGAAGTGCATCCAGTTTTTGCCGTAACCCTCTCAACTTTTTATAACATGCTATGTGGCTGAAATGATGATACCATGCCAACTTTCAACATTTTCAGAGTTTATTTGTAGTGCTTTTCAATTTCAGGGTCATTTAGCTCAAAGAAAGAACTAATAGCAAAAAGAATGAACTAGAAAACTTTTATGAAACTCTAATAGCAAAAAGAATGAACTAAAAATAATCAATTAAAATATTCTGTTAGGATCAACTAAAACAAAACTATAATATTCTTAAATAGTAAAAAGAATCAACTAAAAAGTTTTTATAAAACTCTAATAGCAAAAGGAATCAACTAAAAAGCTTTTATAAACCTCTAGTATTTTTGAAACTAAAATGATATAAAATTTATGCAACTAAAATTATCAAAGAATTTTTTGTTCAAAACATTAATAGCAATTAGAATTTTCATAAAGAAATTTTTTGTTACAAACTTTAATAGCAAACTAAAATAACCAAATCTGTTTTTGATTAAAACAGACATTTAAAATAACCTAAAACTTACCAAATTGAATATAATGATAAAACACAGTAATATTAAATAGCAGGAAAAAGAATCACTCAAAATCTATTTTTTTTAGTAAAGTTATTCACACAAATTTCAAAAAATTCAAATTTAAAGTATTCAAATTTGAAAATTAATGGCACTAACAGAAAGTTTATAATTTTCGTGACCTAAAAGCAAAAAGAATCACTGAAAAACAGTAAGTAGGAACAAAATAAAATAAATAAAGCAAAAAACAAAACAAAAAACTGGATTTTTTTTAAAATGCCACCTACTGGGCCACCACGGCCTGAATAGGACTAGAAACCCAACAAGCTTGTTGGGCCAGGATTCAGGCCCGCAGAAGGCCCAATAGGCCCACAGGCAGTGACAGATTAGGCCCGGAGGCCTGCAGTTCAGAGGAGCTCGAGAGGGTGTGCACAGCAGCGCTTATAAACCACTCTCGAGCTCTCTCGGCTAGCGAGGTGGGACTAAAAATTTGGCCCCGGGCAGCACCACCCTTTGGTCCCTGTTGGTGCCACCAACCGGGACCAATGCACCCCTTTAGTCCCGGTTGGTGGCACCAACCGGACCAAATGTCCCTGTTTCCTGCCCTTTGGGCTGATGAAAACTGACCTTTGGTCCCGGTTGGTGGCACCAACCGGGACCAATGCTTTGTGTATATAAGCAGCACTTGTGAAAATTTCCATTCAGTTCTTCGATCTCTCCGACGACGCCGCCAGGCTGCCCTTGCCCTGCCGTCGCCGTCGCTGCCCCCGACGCCGTCGTCGCCCCTGCCCCATTGTTGGCGTCGCCGTCGCCGCCCCCGACGCCATCGCCGCGCCCGACGCCCCCGACGCCGTCGCCGCGCCCCTACCCCGAGCCCTCGCCGTCGCTGCCCCCGACGCCGTCGTCGCCCCTGCCCCATCGTTGGCGTCGCCGTCGCCGCGCCCGACGCCCCCGACGCTATCGCCGCGCCCCTGCGCCCGACGCCGTCGCCGCGCCCCTGCCCCGAGCCCTCGCCGCCGCGCCCGACGCCGTCGTCGCGCCCCTGCCCCCGACGCCGTCACCGTGCCCCGAGCCCTCGCCGACGGTCCGCGCCGCCCCGCGCTACGGTCCGGCCGGCCCCCTTTCCTCCCTGTCCTCCTCCCCTGTTCATATACATTTTTTTGTTCATATGATTGTTAGATATGATGATGTTGATGATTGTTAGCTAGATGATGTTGATGATAGATATGATGATGTTGATGATAGATGATGTATGCTTTTTTTTGTTCATATTTTTTTTTTTGTTCATATGATGATTTTTTTTGCATTTTTAGAAAAATGTATGTATGTATGTTCTCTGTATATGTTCATATATGCAAAAGTTACATTTTTAGAAAAGTTTTATGTATGTATGTTCTCTGTATATGTTCATATGTGCATTTTTAGAAAAAAATTGTGTATGTATGTTCATATATATATGCAAAAGTTACATTTAAGAAAAGAAAGAAAATGTATGTTTTTTCATATGCAAAGAATATGCAAAGAATTTTTTTTTGTTCATAGAAAACTCTCGAGTCCACCCAAACCGGGACTGAGATGTGATAGGTAGTATTTTTTTGTTCATAGAAAACTCCGGTAACTCTTCAACATGAGGGGGGACGTCGATCAACCCCTCTCGCCCGGCCAAACACTCGAGTCCACCCAAACCGGGACTGAGATGTGATAGGTAGTATTTTTTTTTGTTCATAGAAAACTCCGGTAACTCTTCAACATGAGGGGGGACGTCGATCAACCCCCTCTCGCCCGACCAAACACTCGAGTCCACCCAAACCGGGACTGAGATGTGATAGGTAGTATTTTTTTTTGTTCATAGAAAACTCCGGTAACTCTTCAACATGGGGTCGAGTCCACCCAAACCGGGACTAAGATGTGATAGGTAGTATTTTTTTTTGTTCATAGAAAACTCCGGTAACTCTCCAACATGAGGGGGGACGTCGATCGATCAACCCCCTCTCGCCAAACAGGGACTGAAAAAGCGTTGTCGAGGCCACCCCAAACCCTAGAAGTGTTGTCGAGGCCACCCCAAACCCTAGAAGCGTTGTCGAGGCCACCCAAATTTACCAAGTTAAATGAAGAAAACTCCGGTAACATAGATTTATCAAGAATGCCCCCATTATGGATGTGCACAAGTTGATCCAATTTTTTTCTGATCTCATCTATATATATATATTCTTCTATATGTCACGTTGTCTATCAAAGTATTGAAGAAATCCATGGCTTCATCATTAGCCGGAAGTAACATGCGTATGATGCTACGAAGCTCTTCAAAGTTGCTTTGGAACGGAGTCCCGGATAGAATAATTCGCTTTTTGGTACGAATTTCAGCAAAGGCCTTCCAAATAGCGATATTCGGAAGGCTCTTTCTGAACTTCGTACCAAAAAGCTAATTAATTATCCTATCCGGGACTCCGTTCCAAAACAATTTTGGAGAGCTTCGTACCATTATGCGCCTGTTACTTCCGGCTAATGATGAAGCCTTGGTTTTCTTGAATCCTTTGACACTAGACAACGTGACATATAGAAGGGTAGATGAGATCAGGAAAAATATGGACCATTTTCTGCACATTCAGAATGGCGCCATTTTGTTAAATCCCTTAAAGGTTAAGAGAATCCCTTGTTTGACATTCATGAGAGAGGCGGTCCGGACGTCGGACATTCATGAGAGAGGCGGTCCGGACATCGGACATTCATGTTTGTATATTAATTGCCATGTTGTAATATTTGCAGAAACTATGGATCAAAGAGACTTGGAACCAGAACAGTTGTTGGGGGAGATAATCCTCGGCGGACGTGATGTCTTGTCGTATCTCAACGACACCGATGGTCTGGAAGGAGAGGATGACGGCTCCGGTGATCGAACAATGGAGGAGGAAGGACATGATCATGATGGCTCCGGTGACCGAATGCCAGAGGAAGAAGGAGACCATGATGACGGCTCCGGTGACCGAACGGAGGAGGGAGCTGTTGCAAAGTCCGGCGAGGTATATATATTAATTAAGCATATGCTGACTAGCTAATTGATGCATTAATTGTTTTGGTACGTACATATATTAACACTTCTTTCTTCTTTTATAGCCCTCCGGATCGAGCCAAACTTCGGTAACGAGACGAGGCCCGAGGAAGAGGTTGCGCAAGGATGAAAGGTTCACGATCACAGCACTCGCGGACGATGGCCTACCGATTGAACCCAAGCGGACCAAGGACGCATTTTCTGCTCAGTGCGGAGCTATTGTTAGGGACAACATCCCGATCAGCATCAAGCAATGGAATAAGCCTAAGGACGACGCCCCTGAAGGTGATTATGTCACCGATAGACAGAAAGATGATCTTTGGACCGCGCTAAAGCAAATTTCACCCTACCGCCAGAGGAGGATCCGAATAAGCCAGTTATAGAGCCACTGGTCAAGGCGTGTGCTCTTAAGAAGATGGCAGATATATTCAGGAGGTGGAAGAATGAGTTGAAATCAAAGTTTGTCGACAAAGGGAAGACTCCAGAATTCATCGGCCGATTTGAGAAGATAAGAGATCACTGGCCCGCATTTGTGGCCTACAAGACATCGGACAAGAGTAAGAAAATGTCAGAGACAAACAAGAACAATGCTGCAAAGAAGCAGTATCACCATCACATGGGGTCAGGTGGCTACCTCAAAGCCCGGCCGTTGTGGGACAAAGCTGAGAATGACCTGATTGCCAAAGGGGTCGTACCATAGACATTGAACTGGCCAGACCGTTCAAGGACTTGGTTCTTCGGGGTTGGGGGAACTTTGGACCCTGAAACAGGGAAGTGCCGTTGGACGGACGAGCAACTTGCAATACCCATCAAGAAGCTTCAGAAGTATATCACCGCAGCGCAGGAAGGGACATTCATTCCCGACAGAGAGAAGGACGAGCTGACTGAGGCCCTAGGGAATGCTGAGCACCCTGGATGAACACGAGGCACACCAGGCTCCGTTCCGTGGAAGGTTGGGTTTCCCGACGCAGGCGGTTACAGAAGCCGGGAGAGAAAGAGGAAAGCGGAGCTGAGCGACATGCAGAAGATCAATGCAAGACTACAAAAGCTAGAGGAACTTGAGAGCCAGCGAGCTGCCGGCCAACCATCTCAGCGGCACGAAGCTACCCCAGAAGCTACCCCGCCATCTCAGCGGAGAAGCAGCGTGGCTTCCACGGAACCCGTTCAGCCTGACTTCACGGCTCCTAGCTACCCCGTGGATACTATCACGGAGGCTCAACATTGCGAGCTTATGACGAAATGCCGGAACCTCACTTTCAAGGCGGTTGTCGGCTCTGTTGCACCTCCTCAACCCAACGGAACTTTTCACTGCCTTCCGATTCCACATGGCTATGTTGTTGTGATGGTGGATGAAGTAATGGAGGGATTTGAGGAGCTCGAGCTTGACCACTCTACAGGTGAAGGGGAGAATCAGCTGGTTCGTGCTCTGAGGAGTACATGTCTATGGCAGAAGGAGTACATCAAGCTTCCAAACTGGACGCCTCCGCCTCCTCCTCCTCCTCCGGCGAGTCAGGGCACTCCGCCTCCTCCTCCTCCTCCGGCGAGTGATCAGGGCACTCCGCCTCCTTCTCCGGCTCCTCCGACGCGTGAGGGCACTCCGCCTCCTCCTTCGCCTACTCCGGCGCGTCGGAGCAGTCTGCCTCCTCCTCCGCCTCGTCGGCAACGGCGGAAGACAGACGCCGCCGCTCCGGCTACTCCGGCGCGTCGGAGCACTCCGCCTCGTAAGCAACGACGGAAGAGAGACGCCGCCGCTCCGGCGGCTAGCAGTACAAGCAGAGGCGGGAGGCAATTCAGATACGGTCCATCTCTCAAGCCTCTGGAAAAGTTACCATATGAGAGGATCGAGTCTGAAAACGAGGAGATATGTCGTGCCCAAGTGAGGGACCATTTTGCAAAGAAAACTCCACCTCCGAAGGAGAAGCTAGATCCGGTGAAAGTGAAGCGCACTATCGATGCCCTGAAGCGACCACCACCGCCTCCGCCGGATTCCAACTTTTTCCGCTGTATTAAAAAGACATATGAAGATGCGCGGCGGTCGGGAAGTACTTCCAGTGATGCAAGGTTAGCAAAACGAAGAAGTGGGAAAAAATTCCCCAGCTCGGCGAACAGGCAAACCAATCGTGCCCCCCGCTCAAGGTGTCTAGCGATATCGTCGCTAATCATCCGGGGATGGTGCCCGGTACCAATCCTGGTGATTACCTGAGTGATGATGTACAGTTTGAGCCGTTGGAGGTGGACGAATTCAGTTACCGGTACGGGCGGCCTCTCGTCAAACCTGATCATCCTCCTCTAACAACGATGATGCGAAAATTCCATGAATGGTACATGAAAACCTGCAGCGAGTCTGGGAAGGATACTTTGACGCTGAGAATTAAAGAGGAGCACGACCTCGTTGGAATGGATCAGTTGTCTGTTGAATTTGAAGAGATATTCCAGTTATACAATCAAAAGGCCCTCGACAAAACAATCTTGACTTGCTACTGTCTGTAAGTACTACTTCTGTAATTAAGTCTCTATATATATATAGCTCAGCTCTTTCATTGCATGTATATATAATTATCCTCACTATATTATGCAGATTGAAGATCGTCGAATGCAGAAAAGGACAAATCTATGACATTGGGTTCATTAACCCAAATATCATACATGAGTTTACGGTTAAAAACAATGTCACACAAACCGAGGACGACTTGCTACAATCGTTGCTTAAAAATCAAAACAAAGAGAAAATACTCTTTCCTTACAACTTCCAGTGAGTGTTACTGTCTTGTGCATATTCGGTTTCCCTTATTACTCGAGGTTATAGTAATGTAATTGATGAGTTATGCATGCGTGCGCAGGTTCCACTATATTCTGGTAGAGATTAAGCTTGAGCGGGGAGTAGTAATCGTCTTAGACTCGAAACGAAAAGATCCCCAGGAATATGCGGACATGACTGAAATGCTCCAGAAGTAAGTTCAATCGATTATTATAGCATCATATCGGCAACTTTGTTCATTTCCTGATATCAAGTAATTATTTTCTTTGTCTGGCAGGGTTTGGAAAGAGTTCACCGCAATTGTTCCGGCACTGCCGAGGGAGCTGCGATTTACACACCCGAAAGTAAGTACTACTAGCTAGTTCCGCGCATCTCCCATTGATTCTAGTTTCATCAATACCATTTATCATGCTTGATTATCAGTTTGATTGAACTCTATTTCTCGTAAAGTGCTTGTGGCAGGAAGCCGAGAATGATTTTTGTGGATACTACGTTTGCTAGTTCATCTACAACGCGACGACCCCTACGCGGGGCTACTCTGAAAAACAATTTCAAGTGCGTAAGCAATAATATTCACAATTTTATTTTATTACCATGATTTGTGTTGAGTTTCATTCATATATATATGTATTGACCCCCTTCTTCAAATTAGATGTGGCAGATGTGGGATGAACTCCTACCACATGATCGCATACGAGCAATTCAAGAGGAATTGGCGGGATTCTTTCTTGACCACGTCATAAATAAAGCCGGAGAATACCATCTGGAATTTGACTTTAGATGTTAGGGATTGTAAGAGATCTCATATTGTATATATGTAGCTAGTAGCGTCGGATAGGTATACGAAAACTTGTTGTTCGACCAATCTCTCGGAGAAAGAGAGGTCGATCACTTCTCTCTGTATATGTTCATGATGATCTTGTGTACTTAATGGTTCCTTCATTTGCTTACTAGCTAGCGTGTCGAGTTCTCTCTATAGTAGCTAGCGTCGACCAAGCACGGAGAAAGAGAGGACACTTCTCTCTATTAGCTAGCTAACACAATATGAAACCCCTAAATTAACCCTCCAAAACCCCCTAACCCCCCCCTTTCAAAAAAAAAACCCCAGCTCCTGCCAGATGCTGACGCGTGGATGCGTTTTGGTCCCGGTTGGTGTTACCAACCGGGACTAAAGGTCCTCCTGCCTGGGCTCCCCACAACGGCCACGTGGAGCCCCTTCCGTCCCGGTTCCCAAGCGAACCGGGACTAAAGGTTTTGGGCTTTAGTCCCGACCCTTTAGTCCCGGTTCCAGAACCGGGACAAATGGGCCTCTGGAACCGGGACAAATGGGCCTTTTTCTACTAGTGGTACGTGGAGTGCTGAGAACTTTGGCCACATCACAAAAAAGATTGGGAAACTAAGAGCTGAGCTGGATGAGCTGAAAATGAATTCAGCTGATCGTGTCCCCATCCATACAAAGATGAATGGGATGGATGAATTACTGTATCGCGAGGAATGCTTTGGTTGCAGCGCTCACGGATCACTCGGTTGAAAGAAGGCGATCATAACACAAAATACTTCTTCCGTCGTGTTGTTTGGCGGTCACGACGTAATTATGTTCTGTGACTTCGTCGTATGGATGGCACTTGGTGTCACGTTCTGTCTGATATGGAGAAAATGGCAACATCGTACTTCAAGGAGGTTTATACAAAAAAATTCTACACTTTCCCCAGATGAATGCTTCTTTGTGTGCACCATATACGGAGAAAGAAATATCCGACGCCTTGATCCAAATAGGGCCGCTCAAGGCGCCAAGTACAGATGGGTTCCCGGCGCGCCAACTGGACTGTGCTGAAGGTTGAAATTATTTGCAGTCCTTGAGTTCTTTGACACAGGACTTATGTCGAAAGGCGTTAATGACACGACAATCATCCTGATTCCTAAAGTTCAGTATCCTAAAGAGCTCAAGGATTTTAGGCCCATTAGTTTGTGTAATGTTCTTTACAAAATAGTTTCTAAGTGCATGGTTAATAGGCTACGTCCTTTGCTCATGGATCTTATTTCAGATAATCAAAGCGCGTTTATTCCGAGACGGCTGATTTAGGATAACTCCATCGGCGCTTTTGAGTGCATCCACCATATACAGTCCTTGCGACAGGGCGCCCCTGCTTTATGTGCTTACAAAATGGATCTATCAAAGGCCTATGACCGTGTGTATTGGGTCTTCTTGGAGAAAGCCCTCCTTAAATGGGGCTTTGATCCGGTTTGGATTGCTTGCATTACGGCATGCGTTTCTTCGGTGAAATATTCTGTCAAATTTGATGGTAAATTATTGGAGTCTTTCACACCATCGAGAGGGCAGCGGCAAGGTGATCCATTATCTGCCTTTTTGTTCCTGTTTGTTGTTGACACACTATCTGCTTTGATCAGTAAGTCAATGAGTGAGGAGAGGCTAGAAGGGATCAAGATTTGTCGGAGAGCTCCAGTTATTTCACACCTCCTTTTCGCGCATGATTCTTTGTTATTTTTCCATGCTTCCATACAACAGGCAACATTGGTGAGAGGTTTGTTGAACACTTATGCCTTGGCGACAGGGCAATTTATAAACCCTGCAAAGTGCTCCATCCTCTTCTCCGACAATTGTTTTGTCATCTGAGGCCGCGGGAATTAAGTCAATTCTGGAGGTGACTCAAGAGGTTTTTGATCTTAAGTATCTAGGTTTGGCTGTACCGTGAAGGGAGAATGCGCATGGGGAGATTTCAAATAGTGCAAGCCCGACTTGGTAAGAGACTCGTTGATTGGAGTGAACAGTACATGGCAACTTCGAGCAAGGAACTATTAATTAAATCAGTTGCGCAAGCCATACCCACCTATGTGATGAGTGTATTCCGGCTGCCGATATCTGTACTGGATGATCTTACACGGTTAATGCGGCAATACTGGTGGGGTATGGAGAAAGAAAAACAGAAGATGGCTTGGTTAAGTTAGGACAAGATGAGGCTACCAAAGTCCAAGGGTGGTATGGGTTTCCGTGTCATGTGTGCTTTTAACCAAGCGCTGCTCGCAAAGCAGGTCTAGCGACTCCTTGATAATCCTGAAAGTTTGTATGCTCGATTATTACGAGCGAAGTACTACCCTGATGGGAATTTATTGGACACAGTATTTAACAGGAAACTCTTCAGCAATATGGAAAGGAATTGAACATGGTCTGAAACTAGTTTAAAAAGGCATCATTTGACGGTTTGGAGATGGTTCATCGATATGTACTTGGAGGGATCCTTGGATTCCTCGAGGCCATAACTTTCGGCTGGTCACATCGAAAAGAAACTGCCGATTCAACCGTGTGTTTGATTTTCTTAATGATAATGGTGCTTGGATGATGCACCGTTTGAATGACCATTTTTGGCCGTTGGATGTCTGTGAAATTTTGAAAATTCGTACTTCACCGAGAGAACGTCAAGATTTCTTTGCCTGGCATCCGGAGAAACGGACATTTTTCTGTGAAAAGTGTGTACTACCTAGCGACGGCCGTGCATGATGAAAAGTTTGCCGACGGGACATCGAGCACTAGCCCCGGCGGTAATCGATCCATTTGGAATCTTGTCTGGAACTCTTCTATTCCTTTACGCATGAAACATACGGCTTGGCAAGCGGCGACTGATGCGCTGGCTACTACGGTGTGAATACAGTACAGGCATCTCGCATCGCACAGGACGTGCCCCCATATGTGGCACTGTGGATGAAGACAACTACCATGCATTGGTTGCATGCAACCATGCACATAGCATTTGGGAGGCATGAGGCGCGTTTGGTTGCTCCCCTGTGACCAGCTCCTTATTGACAGTGGGAATGAGTGGTTGCTAAACCTACTGATTAATTGTAACAATGCCGAACACCATTGCGTTCTTATGCTTATATAGCGCATCTGGCAATTACGGAATGATCTCACTCATGATAAAGTGGTTCCCCCTGTGGCTGCTACGGTGGACAAGTCTATTGGAGACGCTAGTAAGTATAGCAAAGAGGAAATTATTAAGGGTAAAATGCCGGTTGTTGATTGGGCTTTGCCTGAAGTAAGGATGGTCCCTGCTCCTAAGCCTTGGCTGCCTCCTCCTACTGATTACGTTGCTCTGTCAGTGGATGGGTTCTTTTCAGGGGCTGGCGCATTGGCGGCAGGGATGATTCTTCGACATCAAAATGGAGCAATTATTTTTGCTGCATACCAATTTATTTTCAATTGCAACGAAGCACTAGAAACGGAGTTACATGCAATCGTGCAAGGAATGGCGCTTGCTTTACAGCATTCTAACCTTCCAGTCATTGTGCAATCTGATTCAAGTGAAGCTTTGTCTAGTCTTAGAGGAGATGGACTAGTTTATTCTTCCTATGGACATCTAGTGGCTGAAATTAAGGAGTTGATGAAAGACAGGGAGTTTATTCTCCAGAAATTAACTAGGAATCAAAATAGAGTTGCCGACCGTTTGGCAAATTATAGTCGCTTAGAGCGTATCACGGCTGTGTGGTTGCACCTAGGTCAGCCATGTATTGATGATCTTTTGTCTGTCGACTGTAACTCTCTTATTATGGAATAAAACTCCCTTTCCCCTGTAAAAAAACAGAGGGCAACCCGCTTATTGGGCCAGACCAAGCGAGCGGGGCGTCCGTGACTCAACTTATTTTGGGACGGAGGGAGTACCAAATTTCAAAATGTGTTTGCCAATTTGAAAGAATTGTCTTATGAATTTTAAAACATCCGCGAATTAAAAATGTTCATGCAATTTTTGAAAAATAAAAAGAGGAAAAGGACAAAAAATAAAAACCAGACAATAAACCAAAAAGCCAGCAAAAAATCACAAAATACCATGCTGGAAAACATGTTAACGAATAAAATATGTGGACCCTGAATTGGACCGGCCCAATTGTGTCGCGGGAGGTGCACATCTGCTCGGGAGGTCCTATACTCCGCTCGCTGCGGCAACCAGTTGGGGCTTCGCACAGGGCGACCCCGACTGGGCCGGCCCAGTAGGCACGCGACAATTTTTTCTTTTTTTCTGTTTCTTTTTCCTTTTCTGCTTATTTCTTTTTTTCCTTTTTTGGGTCTTTTTTCTTCCCATTTTCGTTTTTTTTCTTTTTTTTATCAAAACGAACAAACATTGAATTTCTCAATCATTTTCTGAAAACATGAACCTTTTTTAAAACAGAGACCAAATTTGAAAACACGAACAATTTTTTTAAAGGATGAACATTTTTTGAATCTTGAGAACAAAATTTTAAAAATCCTGAACAAATTTCGGATCACGAACAATTTTTTAAAGCACGAACATTTTTTGAATTTTGAGAACATAATTTTGAAATGGAGAACAATTTTGAAAACCGCAAACAAATTTGGAAGTGTGAACAATTTTTTAAAAGCACGAACATTTTTGGAATCTTGAGAACAAATTTTGAAAATGATAACAATTTTGAAAAATCCTGAACAAATTCATAAACGTGAACAATTTTTGAAAACACGATATTTTTTAATCTTGAGACAAATTTCGAAAAACAAAATATTTTTTGGTAAACATTTTTAAAAATCCAGAACATTTTCTGAAAATTTAGAATTTTTTTGAAAAATCCAGAACATTTTTATAAAAAGCAAACACTTTTTTCGAATTTGAAGAACAATTTTTAAAAATACCAATTTTTTTTTAATATCCAGAACATTTTTCGAAAATCCATAAAATTTTTCTTAAAAAGGAGGAAAAAATTCCGAATTTGAAGAATTTTTTGAAAATCTAGAACATTTTTCTAAAAAGCAAAAACATTTTTAGAATTTTAAGAACAATTTGTGAAAATATCGAACATTTTTGGAAAATCTAGAACATTTTTCTATAAATAAAAAACATTTTTTGAATTTGAAGAACTATTTTTGAAAATCGCAAATTATTTTTGAACATCCAGAACATTTTTTGAAAATCCAAAATATTTTTTCAATTAAGTAGAAACATTTGCCGAATTTGAAAAACATTTTTTGAAAATCCAAAACATTTTTTGAAAATCCAGAACACTTTTCTAAAAAGCAAAAACATTTTTCGAATTTGAACAATTTTCGAAAATCCAGAATATTTTTTGAAGTTCCAGAACATTTTTTGAAAATCCAAAACATATTTGAAACAGAAACAGAAAGGAATAAAGAAAAAAGAAAACAAAAAAAAACAAAAAAAAACAAAAACCGGTTCAGGGAACCTTTTAGAAGTTTCCCGAAACCGGAAAAACCGGCTGGGAACATCTAGAAGGTTCCCAAAACCGGGGGCGTTGCAGCGGTTAAACGGGCCGGCCCGTTGCATCGCTCGCTGCTTTATCCCCCTGTGCGAAGCCCCGACATTACGACGCAATGAGCGTCCAATAGGGTTTTCCCATCTGCTCTACGGCTCCTGTCTTGCAATTTTTGAAAAAGAAAAAGAGGAATAGGGATTGCGAAGGGGAGGGGGTGTCGAGAAAATGCGCACCCCAGCCCCTCACTTAGCGTACATGGTTTGGCCCAATTCCGGCTTCACTGTTTTTCTTCTTGTGGGGATTTTTTTTAGGTTTTTCGATTTGTTGTTTTCCACATTTTCGTTTCTTTCATTTTATTTGAAAATTTTAAATTCATTAATATATTTTTAACTTGATGAACATTATAAATATCAATGATTTATTAATTTTCATATTTTTAAAGTAATTTTCTTGGCATACTTGGTAACCTAGGAGCGAAGAAACCACTACCTGTTGTCCTATAAATCTGATGGAACAAACAACGACAAAGGGAATAGCACATGATAACCAAACACTACTGCAGGAATCCCTAGTAGTGGCAGGCGGAAAAATCCCATCAGTGGCGGGCAAGGCTCTCAGGGGCACCCGCCACTTGTAAAGATCTAGCAGTGGCGGGTTTTACCTAGTGCCCGCCACTGTAATCCACACTAACGGCACTAACGACACTAACAAGGCACACTACCAATGGCGGGCATCAATATTCATCCGCCACTGGTATAATTTTAGAAAATAAAAAAACAAATGCACCAACAGGCGGCGCAACAACGGCGCTCCACCTCGTGCACATTGGATCCACCGTCGCGTGCACGCCCGCTGGATCCACCGCCGCACAGGCGCCCGTTGGATTCGCCGCCAAGAGCCCGCTAGATCCACCGCGAGCGTTGCGTCTGCTAGATCCGCCAACCCGCTGGATCCCCTGCCGCGCCCACTAGATACATCAGCCGCTGGATCTATCGCTGCTTTGCTGATCCGCTGTCGCATGCACATTCGCTGGATTTGCCGCCCCACTACATCCGTCGCCTCGTCCATTGGATCTGTCATGCCCGCTGCATCCATCGCCGCGCTTGCTGGAGGGAAGAACCTGCGCGGGAGAGGTGGGGAAGTGAGAAGAGAACGAGGCGGCACTAGAGCATGCTTGCTGCGGGCGAAGATGGTTGGAGACAGCCGAAATCATCCGGTGAAGATGGTGGCGGAAAGGGGATCTGAGCTTTGAGTGAGAGAGACAGAGTGAGGGGAAGAGAAGTGGATGTGGCCGGTCAACTGTGTGTCTCCTTCCCTCTCCACCATTCAGAAGAAGCACAGATGGGTGTGGACACGCAGATGCAAGGCACGTCATCAATCTGTGGGAGCGTCGTTTCGACCAATCAGAATGAAGCAAAGTACATGTGGCGGGCTCTATATTAAGCCCGCCACTGGTAGCCGTATTAATAGGGGCGGGTGAGACAGTGCACCCGCCGCTGCTATCGTTTTGCCTTTTTTATTTATTGTGTAACATAATATATTACTTACTCTGCGACTTTTCCACAATTACCATTTTCCTACCATTGCCATTTAGCACATAACAAAATAAATTACTTACTCTGTGACCTTCCCAATAGTGACACAAGAAATTACTTACTCTGTGACTAAGTAATTTATTGTGTTATATGCTAAGTGCAATCGTGGCAAAGTCGGAGAGTGTAATTTGTTGTGTTATGTGCTAAGTGGCAATTGTGATAAAGTCACAGAGTAAGTAATTCTTGTGTTATGTGCTAAGTGGCAATCGTGGTAAATTTGCAGAGGAAGTATTTTTTAATGTTATGTGCTAAGTGGCAATATTGGTAAAGTCGAAGATTAAATACTTTCTTGTGTTATGTGCTATGTGACAATATTGTGGTAAAGTTGTAGAGTAAGTAATTTCTTGTGTTATGTAGACTACTTACAAATCAGACCATCTCCAAAGAAGAAACTAGGTTTCGAGAGGGAACATGTCAAGTTTACATGTGAATCTAACGATGCTTTGTTAGTTAACCTTGAAATTTTTTCACATCCAATACACACCACTAAATGTGTCATGTCCAAATTTTGCATTTTTCGGGATTCCTTTGTTATATTTAAGCAATTAAATTCATTTCTAGACATTTGAAATAGACCAATTTGCATGCAAAGCGACCACTCCTTCCTCACTTAGGGTTCAAACATTTTCCACACACAACAAACTCCATTACATGTGACAAGTCAAAATTTGGCATGGTTTCGGTCTGCCTACTATATTTAAGCCTTTAAGTGGATTTACCTCCATTAAATACCCAGAAACCTAAAAATAGATAATTAACATTAAAATGGCCCAAACTCTTCCATGAAAGTTTAAATTATGTAACTTTAATGTAGAAAAAAATTGGCCCGTAAGACTAAACATAAACATACTATAATCCTAACATTACGGAAAAATGACAGAAAAAATACTAGTGGCGGGCATGTCTGCCACAGCTATTTCCTTTACTAGTGGCGGGCATTAACTGTGGCCCGCCACTGGTAATTTTTGGATAGATTTGCCTTTAGGCCAAAAACTACTAGTGACGGGCATGTATAACAGCCCGCCACTGCTATTTTCGTTACTAATGGAGGACATCTATTACCGTCCGCCACCGGTAGTTTATGACAGATGTGTCGCCAGGCCAAAAAATACTTGTGGCGGGCTCCAGTTTGTGCCCGCCATTGGTAACTCAACTACTAGTGGCGAGCTCTAGTCCGTGCCCGCCACTGGTAACAGTTGTCCCACGGCTATTCTAGGAAGTTGTTACCTATGGCGGGCACAAACTAGCGCCCGCCACTGGTAAGCTAGTAGCAGCGACGGGCAGTTTTTATCGCCAGCCACTGGTAATTTTTTAGATTACCAGTGGCGGATGCTAGGTTACGCGGTAACAGCCCGAGAACGACGCTCCAGAAGATTCCGTTTTATTCCGTTGTCATCGTGTGATTCGTGTGGTTGTCGCGTTCATCATCGCATCATTCGCATCATCCGCATTGCATCGGCACTCAGTTGTCGTCATTTTTCAAAACTCGCATCCGTTATTAGTCGCCGGTTCTCTTCGTTCGTGTCGTCGACCGTTTCGAGACCAACCACACACGCACGCGCCCGCGGCACTTCAAATATTGTTTTTAAAGTAGGTATAAAATATTCTTGGATTGGGTCGAAAGTTGGCGTGCAGTCCTGTTTTATTGTAGGTAGACCGCCTACCAAATTCCGCCGCATTCGGAGGTCATTTGATACCCAAACCGTTAAATCTATAACGGCACTATAGCCGGTCAAATCGCAGACGTTTTTCAATTTTAAAACTCTGTTGCCGGTTGCCCGTGTTTTTCCCTCTCTACTATGCCTAGCCCCTGTGCACAGTGCACATACCCTTCGCGCGTGCCTGATAGCTTCCCCGAGCCTAAAACATACGGTCATGACCGTTGGGTCCGGATCAACCCCGAAATACCCCAAACTATCATCGGTTTTTCAATTGGACCCCTAACCTATTTTTTCTCAACCGTCCGATCTAAATCGGAGGGTTCAAACCCGCTCCGTTTCGCTTATATATAGAACACCTGGACCTAATCCCTAAAAATCCTCCCCCTTGTCAAATCGCCGCCACCACTCCACTTCTTCCACCTCGGGATCCCTCCCGATCCACCCACCTGGTCGCCCCTTCCTCATGTGCTTTGATCCGCGCCGACGCAGCCCCTTGATTTCCGCGCCTGGCCAACCCGCAGGCTCCCATGGATCCTCCTCGACACATGCCAGGGAGATGCGCCCCGTGCGCGTTCATCCGCAAGGCAAGGAGCCCCTCGAGCCCCTTGACCTCTTCGCCACCGGAGTTCCAGCAGCTTCCCGCGCACCTGCTCGTCGCCCGGATCTTGCCGGAGCAAGCCGCCCCTGGAGGTCCTGCGTCGCCGTCCTTCCTTTGTTCTTCTTTTTCCCTGTGTTCTCCCTCTCCTCCTCTAACCCTCTTCCTCTCTTTTCTATTCGTGAACCAGCTGCTGCCATGACCGACGCCTCCCATGGAGCTCCCTGCAGCCTCCCGTCCGCGCTGCCTCATGCCGGACCTCGTCGGTAAGACTGAGCTCCCCCGCGCGCCCCTTTCATCCTCCTTCTCCTCCTGGCTTCTTTTCTCTCCCTCCCTCTCACGCCCCCTCTCTCTGTTTTCTCTGTCAGGAACAAGTCGCCGCCGCCAAGCATGGGTCCCCGCTCCGAGCTCCGATCCGCGCCTTCCCTTGCCGGATCTGGACCCAGGCAGTTCCCCGCGGTCCATTCCCGCCGTTCTCGGCATCCCCCGCGACCTGCTGGTCTGCTGCCGCCGGAAGGTTGCAGCCCGGCCGCGCCATGTCCATGGCGCAGAAGAACTGGCGCTTCCCCACATGATCGTGTGGAGAGGACCCAGTGACCCGAACCGGCCCCATCCGCCAGTCGCGGCCTGCCCTACGAGCGCTCCCCCATCCCACGACCGCGTCCTCGAGCCGTCCGAGCACGCATGAAGGTCCATCTTCTTCGTCAGTTCCCTTGTTTACGCGTAGAAGAAAGGCTCGACCTTGTTATGCTGCTCAAGTAGTAGTTGGCGCACAACTGGTCATGACCCAGGATCCCTGGCGTGGAGGTTAGCAACCAATAATTTTTTTTATTCGTCTCTGTAAATCCATTGCATTGCATAATTTCAGAAAAAACAACCATCATTTTAAAATGCTAATAAGGAAATAACCGTGCATCGGTTTAAAACAATTTATATATGTAAAATGACTAGAATTTCGTGTAGATTCACAATTTCCAACTCTCACATGTGTTTAAAATGTTTAACTTGCTGTTTTCATATAATTTGCATAAATGTCATGTTAAAATAATTTATTTCATAACTACAAAACCGTAGCTCCGATAAAAATGTTCCACATATATAACTTGACTAGAAAAACATGTAGAATCTCATGGCACGCTTTATTTTGCTGTTTAATAAATATAAAATTGCGTTAGGACAGATCTGGACCAAGTTAATAATTTGCATGTGGGGTCATTTTGGAAATACTATAAGTCGTTTCCGACCTCACTTTAAATGCCTATATGATGTAGTTGTTCATGCTTCACCTCTTGCCATGGTTAACAACATTTAAATTGTTGAGTACATAAACGGGAGTGAATTAAATAATTTGATCATGGAGCTTCACTTAATTTGTAGTATTTGATTGTTGCATCGTGTCATGCCTTGTAAACCGGACATGCATCATATATGATTGAGCATCATGTCAAGCATATGTTGTGATGTTTTTTCATGTGTTGATTGTTGTTTCCGGATTGCTTCTTCTCGATAGAGTACCAAAAGCGTTCGGTGTGTGAGGATTCGTTCGACTACGTTGGATCGTCTTCTTCAAGGATTCGTTCTTCTTCCAAGCGGGATCTCAGCCAAGATGATCATTTCACTGGATACCACTACTATCATTGCCATGCTAGTTGTCTCGTTTCTATCGCTTGTCTCGCTACCTACCACTTGTTTGTCAAGCCTCCCAAATTGCCATGAAAAGCATCTAACCCCTCCACATCCCAGCAAACCTTTGTTTGGCTATGTTACCGCTTGCTCAGCCCTTCTTATAGCGTTGCTAGTTGCAGGTGCAATTCTTTCCAAGTGCAACATGGACATTTTTGACATATCACAATATTATTGCTATTTAATTTAATGCACATATATACTTGGTAAAGGGTGGAAGGCTTGGCCTTTTGCTCGGTGTTTTGTTCCACTCTTGCCGCCCTAGTTACTTGTGAACCGGTGTTATGTTCCATATTGAGCGCTCCTAACATGCTCGGGGTTGTTATGGGGACCCCCTTGATTTTCGTTTTATAATAAAACTTGTCTGGCAAGGCCCAACATTGGTACTACATTTTCCCAACATAATAACACTAATAATTAATTTGACGCATAGGGAGTTAGCGCTACCCGAGGTTCGTTTCAACATAATACAGGGGGGGCCAAGGCTGCTGGTGCTGGTCCACAACAGAGCACTGTGCGGGGCCACCCCGGGGCAACTCGGGTGATGTCTATCAGGCCACTGTACACTAGCTCATCTGGTCGTGTCCTGAGAACGAGATACGTGGCTCCTATCGGGTTCGTTGACACGCCGGGCGGCCTTGCTGGATTTGTTTTACCTTTCTCGAACGTCTTGTGCGCAGAATTCCGATAATACTTCGGGCTATCTTGAGGTTGAGGTTTTCCAACAGAATTGCCTAGGAAATCGCAGGATTCGTGGTCGAGGTTATTCCCGCGGCGTGTGGTTAGTTTGTGATGGATGAGTTGGAGCACCCCTGCAGGGTTAAATCTTTCGGAAAGCCGTGCCCGCGGTTACGTGGCAACTTGGAAACTTTGTTTAACACCCGATCATAGCAAACTTGAAGTAAACTCAAATAAAATACACCAACCGTGTGCGTAACCGTGACTGTCTCTTCTCGTGATTTCTGAACCGAGAGAGAACACGGTGGGGTTATGTTTGTTCGTAAGTAGGTGTTCAGGATCTCATAGAGGTCATTACTAGTTCACGTCCGTTTATGCGACGATCATCCCCCTTTATTCTTGTACTCGTAAGTTAGCCACTCAAATAAATGCTTAGTGCTTGCTGCAGCCTCACCACTTAACCATACCTCACCCATTAAGCTTTAATAGTCTTGATACCCTTGGAAATGAGATTGCTGAGTCCTTGTGGCTCACAGATTACTACAACAACAGTTGCAGGTACAGGTAATGCGACGATTTGACATGAGCGCGATGCTTGTTTGATTTGGAGTTCTTCTTCTTATTCATCGATCATAGGATGGGTTACCATTTTTCGATTAAGCATTTTAATGTTTTCATATCACTTGAGTTGCTTTATCTCATGACTTGGAGTGAATCTTTTTCAAGGATATGAGTACATACCTTTGAATGATGTTGATGACGTAGCTTGTAGGTGAACTTGTTGAGGATGCTCGAGGTTGACGAGGTTCATCTTGAGTTGGGAGCAATCCTTCTTGTTTTGGTACACTTATCACCTACATAGGTTAGTCATGCAAGGAAGAACAATATATATCCATTTGACATGATATCAATTGAGAATTAGCAAATATGATCACATCAAATATATGTCAAGGATATGGTTGAGTTGTCTTCTTCCTTCCATCATCAAGAGGGGTTGTGGATACTTTGTCATGACAAGATTGCTTATGATTGGAGTTGTTGGCAATCTTGTGGAATGAAATTCTTCCAAGTACCTCCAAAAGATTAGATACAATACAAGGGAGCATAGAATTCCATGGTATAAGATAACATGTCAAGTGTATCAAGGAAGTATCATGTAAGCTCATGCCCTTGCATGCAATCGAGTGAGTCTAGCTCAAGTTTGAAGCATCAATGATGTTCAACTCACTCCTCAAGTAACAAAACACTTTCTCATCAAGTGGCTTAGTAAAGATATCGGTCAATTGCTTGTTAGTGTGAACATGATTAAGATTGATATCTCCTTTGGCAACATGATCACGAATGAAATGATGTTGAACTTGAATATGCTTAGTTCGAGAATGTTGCACGGGATTATGACCAATCTTAATAGCACTTTCATTGTCACAAAGTAATGGAACATTTTCCACATGGATTCCATAATCCTTAAGCGTTTGTGTCATCCATAGCAATTGTGCGCAACACGATCCGACAGCAATGTACTCAGCTTCGGCAGTAGATAGAGATACCGAGTTTGATTTCTTGGAGGACCAAGACACAAGAGATCTACCAAGAAATTGACATGTACCCGAAAAGGAAGATCCCTTGGGATACCAAATGCCAAAGTTTGGTGTTTGTATCAAATATCTCACAATACGTTTCATAGCCAAAAGATGACACTCTTTAGGTGCAGCTTGATATCTAGCACACATGCAAACACTAAGCATAATATCGGGACTGGAGGCACATAGATATAGCAATGAACCAATCATAGATCGATATACCTTTTGATCAACCGGTTCATCCTCCTTGGTAAGGTCAACATGTCCACTAGTAGGCATAGGAGTTTTCATACCTTTACACTCTTACATGTTTAACTTCTTGATCAAGTCCTTGGTATAATTGGTTTGAGAGATGAAAGTTCCTTCTTTTGTTTGCTTGATTTGCAAACCAAGAAAGAATTTCAGCTCACACATCATGGACATCTCATACTTCTCGGACATCAACCTTCCAAATCTTTCACTAAATTATGGGTTAGTAGATCCAAAGATAATATCATCCACATAGATTTGGCACACAAATAATTCACCATTAACTCTCTTGTGAATAAGGTTGCGGCAATTTTACCAATTTCAAAACCTTTTTCAATGAGAAACTTCGTTAAGCATTTATACCAAGCGCGGGGGGCTTGCTTAAGATCATAAAGGGCTTTACGAAGCTTATAAACATGATTAGGTTTCTTAGGATTCACAAAACCAGGGGGTTGCACTACACCACGGTCAAGTTTTGGTGACACATCAATCTGTTGGCATATGGTACCTTTGCCGACAGATAACTTGTAGCTAACACATATGCTGACAGAAGATGAAACAGTTGGAGGACTTGTTGTGGGCAAAGGTATTGCCGACAGAAGTTCACTTGCCGACACTTTTTTAGTAGGCATACACCCTACCTACGCCGACAGATTGTATGTCCACATACACCCTACCTACGTCGACACTTTATCAAACAACATACACCCTACCTATGCCGACAGATAGCCTGTCCACATACACCCTACCTATGCCGACACTTTATTAGCTTCATACAACCTATCTACGCCAACAGATAGTCTATCAATGTACACCCTACCTACACCGACAGATAGAACCTTTGCTGACAGATAAATTGTTGGTGAAGTGATGTGCAGCCAAAATAATAATTCTACACACACACACACACACACATTGCCAAGCTTGATGTGCAGCCTAAGCAGATTGAATTATTATTCTCACATACACAAGCAGGTTCAAGTTAAACACATACTACACAGCAATGAAAATATGCTCAGAAACATGAATATACATTGAACACAGGTTGACAAACACATTAATCTTGACAAAGCATAGTTTTCACCATCTTAACAAACACCCAGAACATACAAGTCACAAAAAGCTCATTATCATCCAAGTCACAAAAATTCTAATATGAAAAAATGTTACGTTCTTTCAGCTCATTGAACAATATGATTCCAATTGGAATTTCTTGCTATTATCATCCAAGATTAAGGAGATATTGAGAGTACTCCTTTCATTAATAATATGTCACTCTGCAGTACATAACCATGTAATAGTAGAAATCAGTACATCCATGAATGGTGAGTACGCATATGGTTTGCCTACATATCATGCATGTATAGACGAGACCAAATATGTATTGCAAGCATGATGATTAAAGATGGCATGGAGATTATTTGAATAACAAAAACAAATGGTATGATTTAGCCATTCTCGCAGTTGGAACTCACCATGTCGCACTCTATCACTACTCCCTGGTTCTACTTCCTGATGCGGTTGCCCAATTTCCCTATGTTTAGCCTCCTATGAAAACAGTAGACAGAATGAGATGAAGAGTCAATGAGATGTCATCTTTTATATTAAGCTATATAGCAAAATTCTTTCGCATCATTATGCCGTTACTATGAAAACAGTAGACAGAATGAGATGAAGTCAATGTATATACCTGAATTGAATTGAAACTATCGTGATCACTTCATCTCCCTTTCCATAGACACCAATACATGAATCTAGATCATTGAGATGATCTTCACCATGGCTGTTAGCACATGATGCATGTTGATCTGACTGCAGAGAGCTAATGAACCCTGTTTGGATCAGGAGTGCTCAGCAATTAACTGAAGATGGCCCAGAGGATGGGACACAGTTTGTTCAAAAATAGGGTGCAGCTTTGCGCATGCTACTTTAGAAATATATGAAGTCTTCTTCG
Source organism: Elymus sibiricus (assembly GCA_039707655.1). NCBI lineage: Eukaryota > Viridiplantae > Streptophyta > Magnoliopsida > Poales > Poaceae > Elymus > Elymus sibiricus. The sequence continues at coordinate 486,283,921 of CM077665.1, forward strand.
TGCCTCCTTGTGCCAAACTGCGTGTGTATAAGTTCTATAGTCGTGACATGCTATGTCTCCATCGGCAGAACCGTCACCTTGCTGAGAGTTCGCCTCCTTTCTTTGCCTCAAATCCAACTGGCCTGATATTCCATTTCAATATATTTAAACTCCTCATTATATTTTCTGCAAGTGTCAACTATAAACATCAGAATATTGGAACTGCGATGGAAATATAACATGAATTACTAAACTTAAAGTAAGACATCACAGATTCCATGGTCACAATTGCAGTAAATTTTATTATGAATGTTGTGTATACAAAAGATCATATATCAAGATCTGTTGCGAAATACAACAAATGAACCGTGTAAACAGTAACATGTATCACTCGATATGCCATACATCTATCTAAATTTTTGCACATGCCACAGTACTAAAATATCACAAATCCACCAGAACTTATATTATAGACTATTATACATGATTTTGAGCAATCCAGGAAGTTCATAATATATTAAATGTCAAAAGTACATGAAAATATGTTATGCCAAGGCATCATACTTTTTTCTTAATGCTGGACAGACAGATTATTTGTTAAACATGCAGATAATCGGAGATTTATCACATATTAGAATAAAATATATAAAACATCTAAATTACTTCCTTATGAAAAATAAACTGGCTGGCAGTGGTCAATTTCTAGATGTAGAAAACGTTACTTACCTAGCTTGCTGCAGGTTGGAAACAAATGTGATTTAGGCCCCCTCAGCTGGCCGGTTCTCCTGCTCTTTCACTCCCTGGAATGCATAATCTGATCACGACCTGCACTACATGTATAAAATCAAAAAAGAATTCTTGATGAGACGTCATGGGCCTATCAAATTTATTATGGGCGCTTGGATAAATTCATCAGGGTGGATAGCAGAGAAGAGAGTTAATAATGCAAGGTTACGTGCCTGCGGCACATGATTTACGGATGAACTAAAATAGGGTTTGAGTGTGATCCACCGTGTTGCTGCCTTGCCGCTCCATCGCCAAAATTCAGATGGATCCCAACCTAGATTGAAATAGAGAAATGCATTTTTACCTTGGTAGGTCGTAAGGGAACATCATGCAAATAATGCAAACAATACAAGTTCTGGCTATTTGTTTGAGTGTATGTTAATACCAGTTCGTTCATTTGTAGCAAAAAGAAAAAACCGATGAGTGCAGTGTCACTCCACTCAACAAAATTGATGTGTCTTTATAAATATAATAATCTGATGAGATTCTTCGCGAACACTTTATCTGCTTGCCTAACTGAGAATTAGTTGGAACCCATTATTAAGATTTAACAGCATGTAAAAAAGCACAGGGGAAGCTTGCAATCAATATGATGAATGTCATATATGGTCTAAGAAAGCACTATGCCTCTGTATATGTATATTCAACAATAAAATCCTGATAAGAGCTAGCCTTGATCAATCTATATGTGCTTGCACTATCAATTTATAGTTCCTCTGCTTGTCCAAACTGCAAATTAGCCAAAGTTCACATATGTTCAGTTTCACACGGAAGGGACTACCAAAAATTTGATGCACGATAACTGGCACATCTGACTCAACTGAATACACAAACCTTGAGTTTTAAATCACACGACAGAAAAGAATGCATCGCTTAGCTAACCAATCCAATCCACCTACAGAGAAGCTATAGCTAACCTATCCAATCCACCTACAGACTACAGAGAAGCTGCTACAACACCATTACAGGGAACCAAAATGACAAGGGTAATACTAGGGGCAACGTACTGCTATGTCGTTGGATGGCCGGAGCACGTACTCCAGCGGCAGCAGTGACCCGACAATGGTGATCCATGTTCTAGCAGCAACAGCAACATCAGCATTAGAGTCAAAGCAGATATAAAACAAAGTAACTGAAAATTTTCAGATCCGTGGCATTTTCAGAGAAATAAAGTATTAACAAACTAGGAACACATTATTCCTCAGACGCGAGATACCGCATACAGCAAAAACGGATGTACATGCCAATAGACAAGCTTGTTCGAGACGAGACCCTTTCCTGAGAGGAGGAAGAAGAGGGTGCTGAGTTGGTCCTTCCTGAGGGCTAGTGGTGGTCGGTGAGGGTCTCGGCGGATGAAGCTATCGGCGGCCGCGGCACCCGGGAAGGCATGCACCGGATCGGGTCAGGGGATCTGGGATATGCTCCCCGGCATCGGCAAAGACTCGGGCTGGCGAAGATGCCCAGGTGGTGGCAGCGAAGGGGGCGGGGAAGCCAGGCGACGGAGGGGGGAGGGAGTTCGGGGCTATGGGCTCCGGTGGCGGCGGGGATGGGGCTGAGGTAGGAGACCGCGAGGACGGCGGCGGAGGAAATCAAGGAAGACATTGGGATAGGGTTAACACGAGTGGTTATGAGCTCGTTTGCGGGCACTAGGCCAGGGTAAGCTGGATGAAAACTGGGCCGCGGAGGGCGAAAATTTTGGGCTCTCGCGCCTAATTCACGCGCCAGTTTTTTAGCATTTCGTTGATCGACACGTGTCCACCTACGCCGACACTTAGTCCGTGTTCATACACCCTACATATGCCGACACTTTGGATGTCGTCAAGTGCGTATCTACGCCGACTGATAAACTGTCAAGGGACATACATATGCTGACACATGATGTGTTGTACAACAAATGCTGATAGATGCATTGTGGCTTTGTGGTTGCCGACACTTACTGTGTTGACAGTGATGTAACCTTGCCGACACATGATCCGAAGACAAAACTTAAAAGCTACGCTGACAGTTATTTTGTGGGCATCAGTGGACCTTTGCCCACAGAATAGTGTCACCTAAGCTCTACCGTGGTGTAGTGTTGTTTGACATATACCTCTTCTTCAATCTCACCATTTAAAAAAGCACTTTTAATGTCCATATGATAAAGCGTGATATCATGGTGATTAGCATAAGCAAGAAGAATGCGAATAGCTTCAAGTCTAGCAACGGGTGCATAGGTCTCACCGTAGTCCATACCTTCGACTTGCGTATATCCTTGGGCTACGAGACGTGCCTTGTTGCGTACAACTTGACCGTCTTCATCTTGCTTGTTCCGAAACACCCATTTGGTTCTGATGATGTTGTGCTCGTCATTGGGCTTCTCCACGAGTGTCCACACTTCGTTCCTCTTGAAGTTGTGAAGCTCTTCATGCATGGCGTTCACCCAATCCGGGTCTTCAAGAGCTTGTTCTACCTTCAAGGGTTCAATGCTAGAGATGAAAGAATAATGCTCACAAAAATTAGCTAAGCGAGTTTTAGAGCGACTCTCCCGGTTTGTATGTCACCAAAGATTTGGTTTAGAGGATGGTTCTTGGTCACTCTTGCTCGAACTCGGGGTAGCTTCGGCTTGTTGGATGGTGGAGCTTCTTCATCATCATCATCTCCTTCATCTTCGTTGTTGTTAAAGGTGTCGTTTTCATGAGGTGGTGGTGAAGGAGGTTGTGGTGGATCTTCATGATGTACTTCCTCCTCTTCATCTTGGCATGTACCGCTTGTGGATGCCTCCATGTCATGTTGAGGTTCACCTTGACGTGAAGTAGGGGCTTCCACTTGAGTTGACGAAGTACTTTCCTTCACCTCCATGAGACGAATCTTGCCGATGGACAAGTCTTGGATAGCTTTCGAATGATCCTTATCTCCTACATCATTTGGCAATTGTTCGACTTGCGAACCATTAGATTCATCAAACTTCACATCTACCGTCTCTTCAACTTTTCGGGTGAAGTTGTTGTACACGGTAAGTGTGAGAGTTCGATCTGTAACCAAGTAGGAATCCTTCATGAGATTTAGGAGCAAATTTAGTACGACGATGCTTATCAAGAATGTAGAACTTTGAGCCGAATACCCGAGAGTATCCAACTTGGGGTTTGTTACCGGTGAGTAGATCGTATGCCGTTTTACCGAGAAGCTTGTGCAAGTAGAGTCGGTTTGTGGCATGACATGCTGTTTCCACGGCTTCTGCCCAAAAGTGTCTTGGAGTCTTGTATTCGTCAAGCATCGTTCTTGCCATCTCACTAAGAGTCCGGTTCTTCCTCTCAACAACTCCATTTTGTTGAGGCGTGTACGTAGCCGAGAACTCATGTGAAACACCTTCTTTGTCAAGAAAGGTATCCACATGGGTGTTCTTGAACTCCGATCCGTTATCGCTTCGAAGCTTCTTGATCTTCACTTCAAACTGATTTTGCGCTTTGCGAACGAAGTTCTTGAAGATTTTTTGTACCTGCGACTTATCATCAAGAAAGAATACCCACGAAAATCTGGAAAAATCATCAACTATAACTAGACCATAGGAATTTCCACCGAGGCTCTTGTAAGCATTGGGACCAAAAAGATTCATGTGAAGTAACTCGAGTGGTCTCCTAGTAGTCATGATGTTCTTTACGGGATGACTTCCACCTACTTGCTTTCCAGCTTGACAAGCACCACAAAGTCTATCTTTGTCAAAGATAACATCTTTAACACCAAGTATATGATCACCTTTGATACGCTTGTCTAGATTATGCATGCCAACATGTCCTAGTCTTCTATGCCAAAGCCAACCTTTAGAAGATTTTGCAATAAGACAAGTATGAGGTTTGGATCTCTTAGTGAAATCGACAATATATAGATCACCTCTACGGAAACCGGTAAAGACCATGTTATGATTATCTTGACGAAACACTTGGCAATTTACTTTCGTGAATAGCACATTAAAACCGAAGTCGGCAAGTCTAGATACGGAAAGAAGATTGTAGCCAAGGGATTCAACAAGCATGATGTTTTGAATAGAGCTATCATGGGATATGGCCACCTTACCAAGACCAAGTACCTTATCCTTGGAGTTGTCTCCAAAAGTTACATACCTTCGCGGTCCATGGTTTGGTGTGATCTCTTCAAACATGTCTCTATCTCCGGTCATATGATCGGTGCATCCACTATCGAGAATCCACTCTTTTCCTCCGGACATGTAATCCTTGAAGTTTGCCATGAGACTTAGGTTCTTCATGATCTTCTCATGCTCGATGTCAAACAACTCATCTTCATCATAGTAGCCATGTTTCACATTGTCATCATCAAGTGGGAAATCCTCGTCACAAGGAACAAGAGATTCGTTAGGGTTGTGATCATGACAATGTTCAAGATTATGAATGCGAATGGCTTCTACAATGACATTGTTGATAGTTATGACATCTCCTTTAGCACGCATGAGGTCTCTAAGCTCAAATAGATAGTCATCAAACTTGGGATCACTAGGCATCATTTTGTGAAAGACAATAGTCTTATGAAGAATTTCATCAAGATTACTCAATGAATAACTTGGATATTATTTCTCCAAGTCATTCCACAAAGTATAAGCACATTCAAAATTCTTCATTTGATTAAGCACAATTCTAGGCAATCCTCTAACGATAAGATTAATAGTTCTAAGATTGCATAGCATATCAATTTCCTCTTCGTGTGTGGGATGTAAAGGATCAATGGGAGGTACATAGGGGTTCTTAACATACTTGCTCAAATGAAATTCATTGAATAGCTCAAGCATCTTAAATTTCCATTGACTATACACTAGTAGAAAATAGACCTTTTGTTCACATCATTAGTCCCGGTCTGGTTTTGAACCGGCACTAATGTGACCATTAGTCGCGGTTCGTGACTGGCATCATTAGTGCCGGTTCGTTCCGGACCTTTAGTCCCGGTTCGTGCCACGAACCGGGACTAAAGGGGTGGTGGCAGGCTGGCGTCAGCCTGGGGCCCCACGATAACCTTTAGTCCCTGTTCGTGCCACGAACCGGGACTATAGGCTAACCTTTAGTCCCGGTTTGTGTCTCGAACCGGGACTAAAGGTCCCCTATATGAACCCTTCGGCCAGCCCGAGCTCTCTGTTCTTCCCCTTTCCTCTCCTCTGGTTCTTCCTCTCTTCCCCGAGCTCATCCTCCATTTTTGCCAAAATTTGTCAAGATTTGGAGGCACCCCATCCATCCAAGTGTTCACAAAGGTTAGCAACTTTGTCCTTTCATCTCTCATTGCTAGATTAGCTCTTGCAGTGCTCTATAAGTATAGTGATTTGTGGGTTTTAGTTTGGAGTATTTATATGTGGTAGTTTATTTGATTTATATGCAATTTGAGCTCAGTGAGCCTCTTGTTCTTATCCTTTTTATAAAAAAAAATCATGTTTGTAAGATTTAGATAGTTACTTGTATAGTTTTCTTACCTATATGGTTGTTTGTTATACATAGTGGCATGGTTTTGATATCCGTCCCCGTCGGCCCTCGTCCGGGTTATGATTCGGATGTGGTATATACTCTCTTTTATAACTGTTTGTTGCATTTCGTGTTTATGACAATTATGCCCATCAAGTTGACATATATATTTTTATCTAGGAGGTATGTGAACCGAAAATTCCAGCCGACATAGATATTCTTGTCAAGAAGTTAAATTTAGTTGAAAAAGAAAACGAGTATTTGAAAGAAAAATTGAAAAGAGTTGAAGAAGAGAAGATGAAACTGGAGTTGTATGTTGCCGATGTCGTCGATGATCACAAGATCAAGATGGATGCAATGCGCTTGAAGATTAGAAAATTTAAAAAATATGCCATTGATAGTGAGGCTTGGTATCAGTATGCTGTTGGATCAATTGTTACCTTAGTTGCGATCTTGATCGCATTTGTTGTTGCATTTAAATGCTTTAGCTAGAGAGTCTGTATGTTGTTTTATGAGAACAAGTGTGTATGAACTTGTATTAATTTGGTCTTTTCGGTGTTGTGTAATGAAGATGAGCCGGCAATGGATGTACGATGACCGATGCTCTCCCCAGTTCATTAATGGCGTGCATACTTTTCTGGTTGCGGCTGAGGCAAACAAGCGGGCGGATGGTTTTATGCATTGTCCATGTGCTGGCTGTAAGAATGATCGAAATTACTCTAACTCAAGAACCATTCACGTCTACCTGTTCCAGAACCTAAAGTCTCATGACTGGCACGTGATTATGACGCAATTGCTTCCGGTTGCATTGAGGGGGCTTCTACCGGAAAACGTTCGATTAGCCATTGTGAAGCTATGTGCATTCCTGAATGCAATCTCTCGGAAGGTAATCGATCCAGAAATCCTACCAAGGTTAGAGAATGATTTGGTGCAATGTCTTGTCAGTTTCGAGTTGGTGTTCCCACCATCCTTCTTCAATATCATGACGCACGTCCTAGTTCACCTAGTCGAGGAGATTGCCATTCTGGGTCCTGTATTTCTACACAATATGTTCCCCTTTGAGAGGTTCATGGGAGTCTTAAAGAAATATGTTCATAATCGTGCTAGGCCAGAAGGAAGCATCTCCAAGGGCCATGAAACAGAGGAGGTCATTGAGTTTTGTGTTGACTTTATTCCTGACATTAAGCCGATTGGTGTTCCTGAATCGCGGCATGAGGGCAGACTGGGTGGAAAAGGCACGCTAGGAAATAATTCACTAGTATGCCGGGACGGGCATTCTTTGGCGCAAGCACACTACACAGTTCTACAAAGTTCCACCTTGGTGGCTCCGTATATCGAGCAACACAAGAATATTCTACGCTCCAAACACCCGGAGCAGTCTGACGACTGGATTACACATGAACAAACGGTGACTTTCGCCGGTTGGTTGCAGACACGTCTCATGCATGACGACACTGTTGAAGATGACCTGTACTTGCTGTCCAAGTTACCATCTTCGACTATATTGACTTTCAAAGGGTACGAGATAAATGGGAATACATTTTACACGATCGCCCAAGATAAAAAGAGCACCAACCAAAACAGTGGTGTCCGCTTTGATGCAGCAAACATCAATGGGCCAAAGGACACATATTATGGTTACATAGAGGAGATATGGGAACTTGACTATGGACTTGGTTTGAAGGTCCCTTTGTTTCGGTGCAAATGGGTCAATCTGACAGGAGGCGGGGTAAAGGAAGACCCGCAGTACGGAATGACAACAGTGGATCTCAACAATCTTGGGTACGCAGACGAACCATTTGTCCTAACCAAAGATGTGGCATAGGTTTTCTATGTGAAGGACATGTCTACCAAGCCGAGAAAAAGAAAAGATAAGGAAGCGAATACATCATACGATGAGCCAAAGCGCCACATAGTTCTTTCAGGGAAAAGAAACATCGTGGGAGTGGAGGACAAGACAGACATGTCAGAAGATTATGCAAAGTTTCATGAAATTGCTCCCTTCAGAGTGAATGTTGACCCGAGCATCAAGTTAAACGATGAAGATTGTCCATGGTTACGACGCAAAGGGACACACGCGAAGAAAAAGTTTTATACCCAAAGATCCCACTCTGGGATGTGACCGGCTTCACCACCAATTGAGCATCATCCTTTCTATTTGTCTTTTGTTTCTTTCTAAGTGTCTTTGTAAAAATGGAGTTGGACCGTATGCAGGGACCCAACGATGGAAACACCGATGAACCATTTCTGACTTGATTTGCTATTTTTCATGCATTTACTGATTTTTTTTGAGCTAAATGACCCTGAAATTGAAAAGCACTACAAATGAACTCTGAAAAGGTTGAAAGTTGGCATGGTATCATCATTTCACCTACATAGCATGTGCTAAAAAGTTGAGAGGGTTACGGCAAAAACTGGATGCACTTCGTGTACAAAATGGACAATCTCTTTCGAAGTATCAGGCTTTCAGACGAAAACTCGTCTGTTACAAAGGCATTTCATTTTTTTAAACTTATTTCAACTCCAGACTTTTTGTGCGTTCAGTATGCACCATTCGAAGCCACGCCATCAATTTTCAACCATTTCTGACTTGATTTGCTATTTTTCATGCATTTACTGATTTTTTTGAGCTAAATGACACTGAAATTGAAAAGCACTACAAATGAACTCTGAAAAGGTTGAAAGTTGGCATGGTATCATCATTTCACCTACATAGCATGTGCTAAAAAGTTGAGAGGGTTACGGCAAAAACTGGATGCACTTCGTGTACAAAATGGACAATCTTTTTCGAAGTATCAGGCTTTCAGACGAAAACTCGTCTGTTACATAACCTAAGTATTACCAAATTGAATATAATGATAAAACACAATAAAATTAAACAGAAGAAAAAATAATCACTGATAAATCTATTTTTAAAGTAAAGTTATTCACAAACTAGTTATTCACACAAATTTCAAATAATTCAAATTTAAACTATTCAAATTTGAAAACTATTAGCACTAACAGAAAGTTTATAATTTTTTCCCTAAAGCAAAAAGAGTCACAAAGAAAATATTTAAATAAAGAAAAAGATTCACTCAGAAACAAAAGAAAATAAATAAAGCAGAAAACAAAAAAATAATTAAAAAAAGCCCGCCTACTGGGCCGTCAAGACCTGCATACGACTGGGCCAGGATGCGGGCCCGTACGGCCCGGTAGGCCCACGGGGCGGAGGGATGTGATAGGCCCAGCAGGCCTGCATATTAGAGAGGAGCTCGACAGGGTAGCCGCGGCGGGGCTTATAAACCGGTCCGAGCTCCTCTCGACTAGCGAGGTGGGACTAAACATCCACCCCGCCCCGCGCCTGGCACACAACCCTTTAGTCGCGATTGGTGTCTCCAACCGCGACTAAAGGGGGTCTTTAGTCGCGGTTGGAGCCACCAACCGCGACTAAAGGTGAATTTCATCCAGCCGAAGCGGCGGGAAGCCAGACCTTTAGTCGCGGTTGGTGGCTCCAACCGCGACTAAAGACCCCCTTTAGTCGCGGTTGGAGCCACCAACCGCGACTAAAGGGTCCTCTATATATACCACACTTACGAAAATTTCCCAAAATCCAGCCTTTCGTCGACGTCCGCGTGCGCCCCTACCCTTGCCCCTCGTCGTCGCCGTCGTTCGTCCGTCCGCGCCCCGCCGCACCTCGACGTCGCCGTCCGTCCGCGCCGCCGCACCTCGACGCCGCCGTCCGTCCGCGCCGCCGCACCTCGACGTCGTGGCCGCCGCGCCGTGTACCTAGCCGTCGCCGTTGTCCGCGCACCTCGACGCCGCCGTCGCCGTCGCCGTCGCCGCCCCTGCACCTCGCCGTCGCCGTCGCCGCCCCTCCTCGACCTCGCACGCCGTCGCCCCCTTGTGAGCCCTGCCGCCATGGGCGCCGCCCTCCCGTCGATCCCGCACACACACACACGCATGAACACACACACACATATGTTCTATTTTTTATATGCTTAATTAGTATATATGCTTAATTAGTGTTTCTTTATGTAACGTTGTTTTTCTATTTTTTATATAATGTTGTTTTTCTATAATTAATGTTTAAATTAGTATATATGCTTAATTAGATTTTTTTGCTTAATTAGAAGTATATAATGTCCCTAACCTATTAAAATATTGCTTAGAAGTATATAATGTTGTATATCATATTACAGAAAAAATTTGCATACTAAAATGTTGCATAGGAAATTATAATTGAGAAATTTTTTGGATTTTTTTATTGAGAAAGGAATATTATTAGTGTAGTTATAACCTAGGAAATGGGACATTATAATTGAAAAGATGATATTTTGCTCAAAATTTCCTAATAAAATGACATTGCATATATAGGAATTTTTACAAGCGCTCGATATGTCCTGTTTTTAGCAAAGGTCATGCCTCATATTTTTCATTAATTTTAGCATGACTTGTGCTACAATGTAGGACATATCGAGTGCTTGTGATTTGCCAGAACGGGAATTCAATGATATTCCGGCAAAACATAGGGCATTTCTTCCATGTCATTGCTCAATATATGGAACGGGTTGACTTTAGGTCTGTTTCGGCTCCTTGTGTGTCTTTCGGTGAGGGAGAGTGTCCACCATATATATATATGAGAGAGGAAGAATCCCGACTGTTGTCGTGGGGGTCGCTTCTCCTTCTTTTCCTTTTGCTAGATATTTGTAATGCACTAGGGAAAGAAGGAGTAGCGACCATCACCGACGGTCGAAATATGAGAGAGGAAGAATCCCGACTGTTGTCGTGGGCTTCGCTTCTCCTTCGTTCCCGTGTGCTAGACATTTTGGTGTAATGCACTCGGGGACGAATGGAGGAGCCACCATCACCGACGGTCGCAATATCAGAGGGAGTGCCCACCATATACGTGAGATGAGAGTTTAGGAAGGAAAGACTCGACAGACCTAAAGTCAACCCGTTGCATATTGAGTAATAGTGATCTGTGTGTTGATCAGTTTCCTGGTAGTTGCCTTCGATCGATTTTAAATGTTTCAACTATGAACATAGGAAATGTCTGACGACGAAAGGAAATTCGTTATGTGCGAATTATGCGAAGACGAGCGCGGCCTGTGCGACAAGCCTCACCTAGTTGATGGTAGGCGCTTCAGCATCGTGCTGGATGAGACCTTCGAAGTGGATACAGTAAGTCACAATGACAAGTCTTTTTTCGTAATTAAGCATGACTTCTGCTTCTTTTGCTTCAACTTATAATTTTAATTTTTTACTATTCTACTAGCGTATCCCCTGCCATGCAAGAATTTATGTCTTGGATAAGATTGGTTTCAATACTAAAAAAAGTATGGAGGTAAAGAGAGTTCACTTGAGGACCGAGCATGGTTATACTTTTGCCGTAAAATTGTACAATGCAGACACCTACTCCTATTTTGAATGCAAAAGTTGGCAAGCACTATGCAAGGCTTATGCATTTGAGCCTAATATGCTTATCACCTTTGATATTCGTCCGGAAGATGAAATTGAAGGTAATATCGACATCTGGGTCGATGTGCAGACGCCTCCAGTTCTACCATTATGTGGGTTTCTCAACCATATTTATTATGATTCCGATTCTGCCTCCGTGTGAGTTTGTTAAACATATTTATTATGTAATTTATATTGTTTATTTCAAAATAGTTGACAGCTTATTTCCATTGACAGCTTATTTTCATTCTTCAAAAAATGTACGGAAGATGGTAGACAGAACCTACTACACCGATGGCGCAGAATTAACTTGTCAGGAGAAAAATCATCTTATCACATTTATTAATGATCTTCAGAATTACAATACCTATTATCAAACTCCTACACATTATGGTCAATACGTGCCACTAGTGCACGTGTTGAACTACGGTAACATCCATAGAGATGGCATGGTAAGATTTTTTACTATTACGACATCCGTGCATCTTTTGCATAAATTATTTTTAAAACTAAACTACATTGCTAACTACGAAGTTATTACTATGCTTTTCAACAGAAAATCCCGAAGGATTGTGTGCCTCATCTGATGTTTCCGAAAGGTCACCTTGATGTTATGAGCTTACGGCCAGGTCATCCTACGCATCACTGTTGTCCATACCGGATTTCTAAAACCGATGAAGACATGACAATCAAAGATTGGAAAAAATGTATGGTCGATCGTAGGGAGCTACTTGGAAGCAACATTGTGCGACATGCAAGAATTGGAGACAGGATAATCTCCATTCTCCATAATGGAGAGTCAGGGCCTATCTTGTTTTATGCTATTTTACCTAAGAGAGGGTAGTTAGGTCCTAGCTAATACTCATGATCATGTGCTAAGAACAATTAAGTATGGTTGGTTAGATGACTATGATGATGATGATCGAGTATGACTTGTTATTATGATAACGAGTAGTTCTAAGATGATGATGATCGAGTAAGACTTGTTATTATGATACCAATGATGAGTTATTTATTATTATGATGATGTATGATGCTAAGTTGTTATATATATGAGCATGATGAGTTGTTATCGATTCTACGAGAAATTCTATTTATATATATATGCACAACGTACGTGTACAGTACGTAGTAGTAGCGTAATATATGTATGAAATGAAAAATAATTAAAAGGAGAAATAAACAATAATTAATTCATAAACCCCTAAAGATTAAAAGGAAAAATGAACCAAAAACAAAAAGAAATAGTGGGCCTTTAGTCCCGGTTGGTGTTACCAACCGGGACTAAAGGTCCCCAGCCCACGGCGCCGGCAGGTGCCACGTGGTGGGCCTTTAGTGCCGGTTGGTAACACCAACCGGGACTAAAGGTCCCCCAGCCCACGGCGCCGGTAGGTGCCACGTGGTGGGCCTTTAGTGCTGGGCCGTGTTGAACCGGGACTAAAGGGGGGGGGGCTTTAGTCCCCACCCTTTAGTGCCGGTTGGAGAACCGGCACTAAAGGCCCTTACGAACCGGCACTATAGGCCGATTCTGCACTAGTGATAGTACTCCCCATCAAGAATAGGCACTCTACAACTCAAACTTCCCGAACTAGACACATCCATCTTCCTCCACGGTGATGAAACCGATGCAATGGAGACCAAAGCTCTGATACCAATTGAGGGATCACTAGAAGTGTGTGTCTAGAGGGGGGGGGATAGACTACTTGCAAGAATTAAAAACCTAACCTTTTCCCAAGTTAATTGGTTGGTAGATTTTAGCAATTATAGCAAGTCTAGCACACCCTACACATGCAAATCAACAAGTATGGCAGCGGAAGATAGGGAGATCAAACGCATGAGGGACACGAAGATTTTTCCCGTGGTTCCGATAGGTGGCGCTATCGTACATCCACGTTTATGGAGTCTTCAACCCACGGAGGGTAACGGTAGCGAGAGTCCACGGAGGGCTCCACCCATAAGGGTCCACGAAGTAGCAACCTTGACTATTCCATAACGGCTTCCGTCCACGAAGGACCAGCCTCACTATGGGTAGATCTTCACGAAGTAGGCGATCTCCTTGCCCGTACAAACTTCTTGGTTCAACTCCACAACACGAAGTAGGAGGCTCCCAAGCGACACCTAACCAATCTAGGAGGCACCACCCTCCAAAAGGTAATAGGCTCGGTAATGTCGATGAACTCCTTGCTCTTGTGCTTCAAGATGATAGACTCCTCAACACACAATCACTCTCTCATAGATTTGGCTATGGTGGAAGAGATTGATTTGGTGGAAAGCAACTTGGGGAGGCTAGAGATCAAGATTCATATGGTAGGAGTGGAATGGCTTGATCTCAACACATGAGTAGGTGACTCTCTCTCAGAAAATAGGATGGGGCAAGTATGGAATAGTTCTGAGTGCTTCTCTTTCGAGTGGCTGGTGGTGAAGGGGTATATATAGGCATCCCCAAAAATCCAACCATTACACCTAAAGTGACCAACTCGGTGACACCGAAGTATAAAAATCGGTGGTACCGAAGTGACCAAAAGGCAGTAACTTTTGAATCTCGGCGAGACAGATACATAATTCTCGGTGGTACCGATTAGGTGACCAACGGTCAGATTGCACAACTCGGTGACGCCAATCCAAAAAACTCGGTAAGACTGATTTTAGGAAACGAGGTAACAGAAAGTTGGCAAGCTGAACTCGGTGGCACCGATGCAGAATCGGTTGCACCGAAGGGCTAGGGTTTGGCATGGGTCTGTCTGAGTTTGGGAATCGGTGGGACCGAGTGGAAATTGTTGGTAGCACCGATTTTCATGATAGGCTTGGACAGACTTTTGTGGAAGAGTTTGTAGGTGTTTTTGGTGACTATCACTTGTGCACGTGGAGCATCTTGTTCACCAACAATACCTTACCCCCTTTTAATAGTATTGGCTTTCCTATGGACTCAAAGTGATTTCTCACAAATTAAAATGTAGAGTCCTCTTGCTTGAAGCTTTGCCAATCCATTTCCTTGCATCTTGGGGTTTCTCCTCACAACCCTTTTTGCCAACCCATCTCTCTCTATGGACTTTCACCTGAAATACACTAGGTAGAAATATTAGTCCAAGAGACAATGTATGTTGTCATGAATTATCAAAACCACCAAGGGAGCATATTGTGCTTTCATATATGTTTTGGCCCTTGGGACATACAAGTTTTGGAGCCTCTTCTAGTTCTTTAGTTCTAGTTCTAATTGATCTAGTTAGAGCTATACCTAGATCTTTCTACTCCTCATAATATATAAGCCATGTGTGGTTCTCTTATTCTCCCTCTAATTCTCTGATGTCGATTAGCTTTGGATCGTGAATCATGTAGGCGTGCAATCCGTAGAGAGGTCGTGCTTTTGGTCTTCGGTTCAAGGGCTTGTTCGTGAACGGTTCGAAGGACTTCATCAACAATCTATACCAATTCTTCTTTCGTTGTAACTCTAAGTTGGTAAAGATCCGATCTAAACCCCTTATGCATCTTCATTGTGCTCCTGGTTCAATCGGAGGACAATTTTTTTCTTTTTTGCTACGTTCGCCAACAGCAATAAGAAACAACATTATCACAACTCTTGGTCCATGCCCTACTTTTCCCTGTCATTCAATATGCATATGACACCATACTAGTCCTGCTTGCAGATGATGTTCAATTGCTTCAAATCAGAAACCTTCTTTTACATTTCGTTGCTCAAACTCGGCTTATAGTAAACTATATAACAAGTCAGTGATAATTCCCATTAATGATGCCCCTGGAAATATTGAGCCCATAAATAACACTCTTGGATGTCTACTAGGCTCATTTCCATTTAATTATTTGGGATTACCACTCAACACAAACAAGTTTAAAATTGAAGACTTCAATGCAATGATGCATATAAATGAGAGAAGAATCTTAGGTTGCTCAACTTTAATTTCATATGATACAAGATTACAGCTTATCAAATCATTTTTCTCCTCTCTACCTACCTACTGCATGTGTTGTCTTGATATTCCTTTGGGAGTTGTGGACCAGATGTACTTAAGGCACTGTTTTGTGGAGAAATTTGGGTTCCAAATAAATGGGGCCAGCTTTGATTGCTTGGAAGATGGTTTGCAAACCTAAAAGCCATGGGGGTTTAGAAGTCTTAGACATAGTCAAGCAAAACAAAGCTCCGCTCCTTACAAACCTCCACAAGTTCTATAAAAATGAAGATTTTCCTTGGGTAAATCTCATCTGGAAATCCTACTATGTTGATGCCCACCTCATGGTAGACTTGAGGGATCCTTTTGGTGGAAATATCACTTGAAGCTTATCCCTGTATATACAAGGAAGTGACACAATGCAATGTTGGCATAGGGTAGATTGTGCTTTTTTGGATGGATAAATGGATTGGTCCACCTCTAATTCAACAATTTCCAGAGCTTCATCCTTTTTCCACCAGAGACAACATTTCTTGGGCAACAATGATCAATCACCAAGATGTGTCTGAGCACTTCTAGAGGCGACCTACAAAACAAGCTTTCTCGCAACTCACTAAAGTTTAGCAGACCCTGACTCACATCAACTTCGCTGCAACCGCTGACACTTCATCTAACAGTTGGAAAACAAAAGTTTACTCTTCCAGGAAGATGCACAAGCACATCATGGGTCCATTAAGTGCTCATTGCCTGTTTCAATGGCTCTAGAAATGAGCAAGCGGAACCAGACACAAAATTTTCTTCTAGCTAGCTTTGTATGATAGAGTGAACACAAGGGTTTACTTCAAAGAAAACCCTTTCACATGGATTCATATGACTGTGTGTTGTGCAATGAAAACACCGAGGGGGTCACGGGAACATCCATCATTTGCTTTGAGACTGTACATTTGCACAAGACTATTGTTACTCAATTTCTCCAATAGGCACAGAGCAATTTCACTATGTGATGAAGTGTTACTTATACATTAGAGCTTCCCCAAGCAGATTGCCTTAGATATCATCATCATGGGCTGCCGGAACATTTTGATGCAGAGAAATGGAAGAATTTTCAAAATGAAGTGTCAGGTGGTTTTTTCTTGGAAGCATAGGCTCAAATAAGATCTTCCGTTGGTCAAGCATAGGACAAAGGCAAAGAATCTAGATACTCTGAGTCAGTGGATTGCTTCCTTGATTTGATGAGCCTCTTTCATTATCTTGTTTTCATGTTAGAGAAAACTGGAGTTGGTTAGACGTAGATCTACATATGCTTGACTGTATATTTGTATTTGTACATATTTTAATTTAATGGAAAAAATACACTATAGAACATTCTACGGTCTCGGCGTAAAAAAACATTGCTTCAACATACCAATCTCCTTTCTCTTATAATGTAGAAGTACATTACTTACAAAAAGGTAATGTTTTACATATTAAATTATGGAGCATTAACATCTTTCCTACCGCCCTTCCAACACTGTGAGGCTCATGCTATTCATAGAGCTGGTGGTATTTTCTCTTGTTTCCTTTGCTTCAGAGTTCCTTTGTGCAAAATACACAGGTTGTCTTGGAGTTAAGAGTGTCATGGTTTCGTTCTCCAACATGAACACAACCGTTGACATGAGTGGCCTATTGTTTGGATTATCTTGCACACATAAGAGTCCTATATGAATACACCGTAGAACTTCAGTTGGTGAACAATTATCAACAATGGAAGAGTCCACCATATCCATTGGCTTTCCGTCATTCCATAAGTTCCATGCCTGGACCAATCGAACCAAATTCCTATTAAATTACTAATTTCATTTGAAGTCTGGGGAAAATTAGAATTAATCGTACTTACATAAGCTACCAGGTTTGGAAAGTCTGCGAGGTGGGGTAAGATAATCTTCAGACCACTTATGCTCTCCAAGAGTAGGACACCAAAGCTATAGGTATCGGACTTGACAGAGAAGGCGCCGTCCATTGCATATTCAGGAGACATGTAACCGCTGCATCACAAATGATCAATAATTTGAGTAACATATAATTTTAACTAAATAAATCTCTTGCACGAATTACTCACTAAGTCCCAACAACTCGGTTAGTGTTTGCTTCTTGCTGGTTATGACCAAACATTCTTGCCATACCAAAATCAGATATCTTTGGGCTCATATCCACATCTAACAAGATGTTGCTTGATTTGAGATCTCTATGAATTATAGTCAACCTTGAATCTTGGTGGAGATAAAGAAGTCCTCTGGCTACTCCTTTGATTATTTGAGACCTTGTTGGCCAATCAAGAACATACTTACTTGCATCATCTAGCAAAAACAATATGCAACATTGTTATAGTTATGAAGTCAAGCTCCTTTAAATAGCGTGCTAGCTTTTATGAAGATGTAAATTTGAACATACCGAAAATGAAGATATCCAAGCTTTTGTTTGGTAAGTATTCGTAAATCAGAAGCCTTTCATCTCCATGAATGCAGTAACCAAGAAGTCTAACAAGGTTCCTGTGCTGCAACTTGGCAATTAGAACAACTTCATTTCTGAATTCTTCTGCTCCTTGTCCAGAACCCTTACTGAGCCTTTTGATGGCAACTTCTGTATCATCTTCTAGCATTCCCTGTGGAATTTCTTATCATTCTTAAGCTGGAGAATACAGTGTTGTCACCT
This sequence comes from Elymus sibiricus, assembly GCA_039707655.1. NCBI lineage: Eukaryota > Viridiplantae > Streptophyta > Magnoliopsida > Poales > Poaceae > Elymus > Elymus sibiricus. The sequence continues at coordinate 486,302,156 of CM077665.1, forward strand.
TCATCAGATATTGTACTTGGTAAGATTATTTTGTTACCTTGTAAACCTTCCCAAAGCCTCCTTGTCCGAGCATGTTCTCCTTAGAGAAATCATTTGTTGCGGTAACAATGTCTCTGAAGCTAACAAATGGAAGCTCTATATTTTCATCACCCAGAATAGTCTTTGCCTGGATATCCTTTTTTCGGGCCATGCCTAACAGAAAGAATTGAAATATTATTTGTTAGTAATCCTCAGAAGTGCTACGGTAATAATGCGTCCTGAGTTGTGAAGCGGCCGTGATTCTACCTCTGAACTTGCATATCCAAACAAGGAATATGCACATCAGTATAAGCAGACATGCAGCAACTGGCAGTGAAATCTTTAGCATACTCCCCCTCTTTTTATTAGCTGCACAAATAAATTTCACGAAGAAAATTATATGCTGCATTAACAGTTACATATACTCCATTATATATGACGATCTTTTACCAATTGTTAATTGTTGTTGGGACCTATTCAAATTGGCATAGTTGCACTGCAGCTGCACGTACCTGCTAGTTCAGACTTTGCCAGCCTCACGTAGAGATCCTGCCCTTAGTCGACATATCGGACGTCGACGATGTCACCTACCCATATGACGCAGCCACTGCCTCCACCATCTCCTCTGATATCCGCGGCGGCAAAGGCCACGCACGAGCAGTTTGCCAGGCACCTCGCCCTGCATTCCTCCAGCGTCGCGCCGGCATCCACCGTCGCGTTGTCGGTGTCCGGGAGCTTCACGCCGGACACCACCGCGAACCCGTCCGTGGTGGCGCCCCCGTCGCGGTACTCCAGCGGCGCGTTCCTCCGGCAGCCGGCCGACGCCTCCCTCATGGACCACTGCGCGGGGGACACGGGGCCGAACCCCACCACGCAGCCGCAGAAGAGCGTGGACGCCGTGTTCACGTTGCACAGCCCGAAGGCGCCGCACTTGGCGTAGTCGTCGCACACGTCCCTCGGCGCCTGCGCGAACACGTTCCACACCCGGCTATCGGCATCCCACACCAGCCGCTGGATCACGCCGGCCTCGCTCAGCACGAGCCGCGAGAAGGGCGCGGCCGCCGTGGCGTTGAACACGTAGGCCACCTCGTCGGGCCGGACCACCATCTGGTTGGTGATCATGTCGGAGTAGGACGCCATCTCCGGGACGCCGCTGAACCACAGCCCGTTCCACGGCCCCGTGCGGTACTTCTTGGCGCCGCCGCGCCATGACACGCAGTCTGGGAGCCCCCGGGTGTCCATGGCGCGACGGCAGTCGCCCGTCGCCGGGTCGTCGGGGGATCGCCACGACGTGAGGGACCACTCGACGCCGGTCTGCGGGTTCCGGCCGAGCCTCATGCTCGCGATCAGGGTGTTGGACGGGTGGTCGAACGACTGCCAGAGGACGACGCCGCTGCTCTCGTCGCGCACCACCAGGTTGCCGGACTCAAGCAGCTGCGCCACCGCCGCGGAAGGAGTGTCGCCGTCCGTCGTGTTCGAGGACCACGCGGCCCTACTGGATCCAGCGAGAAGGTGAAGGATGCCCACGCCGTCGATCACCAGCATGCCGGCGGTGTCGTTGAGTGGGTTGTCGCGGTTGGCCACCCAGACCACGGCGTCCGTGGACGCGGAGAACCATATCCCGAGGTACCTTCGGCTCGGCGCGCCCGGGGAGAAGAACCCCAGTGTGAAGAAGCCACCAGCCGAGACGAGTGTCTGGCCGTCGGTGATGTTGCGGCGGCCATCGTTCAGAGTGTCCGGAGATGAAACGCCCGAGCCCAAGCTGGTTCCGATTGAAAGGCAGAGCACGGAGACGAGCATGACACGAAACATGGTTGTGGCTCGCGGCCTCACGTCACGTAGCACATCTTCTTGGTACGAAACAAAGGAGCGTGTGTGTGATAGCTGCTCTATGTTTCATCTCCGGGCAAAGGAGAAGTATGCTGTCCGTTCTACACGATCCCGGCGATGTATCAACCATGTATGTACAGTCTCTGTTGCGAATACTAGTAACCAGTGGCCATTTGAGTGCGTGATCGCTTTGCAGGCTACGTACATGTAGGGGAATAGCTAGTCCACCGCCGACGGATCGACTCGATCCACATGACGGCACAGAGAAGACTACCCAAGTCATGGACCGGACGTGGCTGCTAGTTTATCAAGGAAATTACGTGACTCGCATCCACCGGCAAGGCCCTTATCCGAGGCTTTAATGGCGCCCTTGGGTGACGGACTTGCACATGTTGGCGACGGCGACGACAAGCTGGGGGACTGTTTGATTCGTAGGATTTTAAAACGCGGGAATAGAAAAGGTATAGAGTTGAAGTAGCATGTCCATTTGAATCCTATAAGATTAGCAAAAAGTGTTTGATGTCGCAGGGAAAACAAAGAATTTTAAAAAAAAGATTGGAGTGGATGTTAGATTTCCTATGAAATGTAGTATAAAAGATTTTATTAGAAAAAATTCTATAGGATCCAATCCATGAATCAAAGGACCAATATAGGAAAAATTCCTAAGGATCTCAATCCTCCAAAAACCCTATAGAATATCTTTGAATCAAAGGAGCCTTAATCCTGCTTCCTCTCTCCTTCCCATCTTCCCACCCTCCCCTGATCTCCTCCTCCCAGATCCCATTTCCTTCCTGCTGGCCTGCTACTTCCTTTCAAGGCATGAGTATATGATCATTGGTTAGTAGAAATATCGGTATTAAAGCTTGTTATTTGTTATTCATCTAAGTATTGACTATGACATGGTGATTATGTGTGAGCATTTTTATATCTGAAATGAAATCCTATCGTGTTGTTCGAATAGGGGGCGTGCGATGGTTAACTCCTACCAACCTCCTCCCTAGGGGCATGCGGTAGTACTTTGCTTCGAGAGAGATAATAAGGCTTTACAATAAGTATATGAGTTCTTTATGACTAATGTGAATCCATGGATATACGCACTCTCACCTTTCCATAATTTGCTAGCCTCTTCGGTGCCGTGCATTGCCCATTCTCGCCTCGAGAGTCGGTGCAACCTTCGCCGGTGCATCCAAACCCCGTGAAATGATACACTCTATCAAACATAAGCATCATTATATCTTCCTCAAAACAGTCACCATACCTACCTATTATGGCAGTTCCATAGCCATTGCGAGATATATTGCCACACAACTTTCACCGTTCCGTCACATGACTTGTGCGTTCATCATCATATTGCTTTGCATGATCATATATATGACATAGTATTTGTGGCAAAGCCACCGTTCATCATTATTTATATGTTATGCTAGATCATTGCACATCTTGGTACATTGCCACATGCATTCATATAGAGTCATATTATTCTTTATTGAGTTGTAATATTGAGTTGTAAGTAAATAAAAGTTTGATGATCATCATTATTAGAGCACTGTCCCAGTGAGGATAGGATGATAGAGGCTATGATTCCCTCACAAGTCGGGATGAGACACCGGACGAAAAAAAAGAAATGGGGGAGGCAGAAAAAAAAGAAAAGCCCACCATGAAAAAAAATGAATGAGAGAAAAGAAAGAAGGGACAGTGTTACTATCCATTTACCACACTTGTGACTCAAAGTGGCACCATGTTCTTCATATAGAGAGTCTCCTCGGTTGTCATTTTTACATGCTAGTGGAAATTTTACATTATAGAACATGGCTTGTATATTCCGATGACGGGCTTCCTCAAATGTCCGAGGTCTTCATGAGCAAGCAAGTTGGATGCACACCCACTTAGCTTCCGTTGAGCTTTCATACAATTATAGCTCTAGTGCATCCATTGCATGGCAATCACTACTCCTCGCATTGATATCGATTGATGGTCATCTCCATAGCCCGTTGATCCGCCTAGTTGATGCGAGACTTTCTTTCCACTTTGACTCCTTTTGATCTCTACCACCATACGCTATTCTAGCCATATGCTATATCCATGGTTCATGCTCATGTATTGAGTGGAGTTGAAAATGCCGAAGTGCGTTAGAAGTACGATCCAATTGTCTGGTTTGACACCGGGGTGCTCATGATTTATACTTATGCGGTGAAGATGGAGTCATGTCATGCTTTATATGATAAAACGAGTAAGGAATAACATTATTTAAGGATCATATATTTTGAAAAGTAATAATTATGCTATTTATGTTCATGGATATTATTATGTTGATTGATACGTCTCCAACGTATCTATAATTTTTTATTGTTCCATGCTATTATATTATCTGTTTTGGATATTTTATATGCATTAATATGCTATTTTATATTATTTTTGGGACTAACCTATTAATCTAGTGCCTAGTGCCAGTTTCTGTTTTTTCCTTGTTTTTGAGTATTGCAGATAAGGAATATTAAACGGAGTCCAAACGGAATAAAATCTTCGGAATGATTTTTCTTGGACCAGAAGGAACCTACCAAGCTTGGAGACCAAGGCAGGGGAGCCGCCGTGTGGCCACAAGCCACAGGGGCGTGCCCAGGGGGGGTAGGGCGAGCCCCCTGGCTTGTGGGCCCACGACAGCCCTCCTAACCCTACTCTTTGTCCTATAAATTCTCAAATATTCCCTGGATACCAAAAAGAGACACGAAAACACTTTTCCGCCGCCAGGAGCCTCGATTCCCGTGAGATCCAATCTTGGAGCCTTTTTCGGTAATCTGTCGGAGGGGGATTCGATCACGGAGGGCATCTACATCAACTCCATTGCCCCTCCGATGATGCGTGAGTAGTCCACCACAGACCTTCGGGTCCATAGCTAGTAGCTAGATGGCTTCTTCTCTCTCTTTGCTCTTCAATACCATGTTCTTCATGATCTTCATGGAGATCTATCCGATGTAATACTCTTTTGCGGTGTGTTTGTCGAGATCCGATGAATTGTGGGTTTATGATCAGATTATCTATGAATATTATTTGAGTCTTTTCTGAATTCTTATATGCATGATTTCATATCTTTGCAAGTCTCTTCGAGTTATTGGTTTGGTTTGGCCAACTAGATTGGTAATTCTTGCAATGGGAGAAGTGCTTAGTTTTGGGTTCAATCTTGCGGTGTCCTCACCCAGTGACATAGTAGGGGTAGCGAGGCACGTATTGTATTGTTGCCATCGAGGATAAAAAGATGGGATTTTCATCATATTACTTGAGTTTATCCCTCTACATCATGTCATCTTACCTAATGCGTTACTCTGTTCTTCATGAACTTAATACTCTAGATGCAGGCAGGAGTCGGTCGATGTGTGGAGTAATAGTAGTAGATGCAGAATCGTTTTGGTCTACTTGACACGGACGTGATGCCTATATGCATAATCATTGCCTTGGATATCATCATAACTATGCGCTTTTCTATCAATTGCTCGACAGTAATTTGTTCACCCAGCGTAATATTTGCCTTCATGAGAGAAGCCTCTAGTGAAACCTATGGCCCCCGGGTCTATTTTCCATCTTATATTTTCAGATCTATTTACTTGTGTTTTTACTTTCCGCAATCTTTTCCATCTATCTCTATCAGATCTCATCCTTGCAAGTAACCGTGAAGGGATTGACAACCCCTTTATAGCGTTGGGTGCAAGTGTTTGATTCTTTGTGTAGGTGCATCTATTGGTGACTTGCTTGTGTCTCCTACTGGATTGATACCTTGGTTCTCAACAACTGAGGGAAATACTTATCTACTTTGCTGCATCACCCTTTCCTCTTCAAGGGAAACCAACGCATGCTCAAGAAGTAGCAAGAAGGATTTCTGGCGCCGTTGCTGGGGAGATCTACATCAAGCCTACCAAGTACCCATCACAAACTCATCTCTTGCATTTACATTAGTTGCCATTTGCCCCTCTTTTTCCTTTCCCCCACTTCTAAAACGATTTTCGAAAAGATTTGCCTTTTCATTCGCCCTTCTTCCGGTCGTCTTTTCGTTTGCTTTTTGCTTGCTTGTAGATCGTTTCGTTGCCACCATGTCTGAATCTAGAGAGGTTTTCATTGAAAAGGATAGTAATAATATTGAGGGGAATCTTGATGACGTTGTTAAAAATAAACCCCATAAAGAACCTACTATCACGCATACAAAAAGATTCCGCATAGGTAGCGGTAATATTATGGGAAAAGGGGTTCTTCAAGATTTCTTTACTTGTGCTGGTGCGCTACCTACTTTAGGAGGGTCTATTCTCAATAAAACTAATAGTCTTGCAGATGCCATAACACTTTTAATAATTGAACTTGAGAGGCAATTTGTTCATATGCATCCTTGCATACAAAGGATTTTTCTTGAGTTCTCTAATATTCAGTATTCTTCTGTTAAGCGTGCCGCCACTATATTTCTAGCCCACGAGTTTAGATTTATCATGAAAGAGGCTAGTGAAATCTTTGCTCATTATAAAATTAATGGTGGATGTCCCCCTATAGAGGAGGTCCTTTTTAATCAAGAAGAAATAATGAGATTGCAATCCCCGGATTACGTTGCTTATAATGAAAATTTGAGAAAAAGGGTCCCTATCGAGGTTTTGATTGATAAGATTTCTGAACTAAATGATAATTTTGCTATACAAAATAATGGGTTAGAGTTCATATTAAGAGACAGGCTTATGACTTTTCACCAAATGAAAGCTTACAATGATGAATTGATTATACAATATATGGGGCCAAAGGAGGAACCTATCCCTCCCGCGCTTGATCTTAAGGATCCTTATCCTATTAAATTTAGCCCTTTTGATTACTTTTGCTTGCCTCAAAGAAAACTTGCTGCTGAAAGAAGGGAGTATGAGATGAGCATGGATGATCTCCCTTACTACTATGACAATACCTAGATCTATTGCGTTTTGCCTAGCTAGGGGCGTTAAACAATAGCGCTTGTTGGGAGGCAACCCAATTTTATTTTTGCTTTCTGTTTTTTGTTTCTGTTTTGGTGTGTTTTGCACATTATTACTTCTGTAGTAATTTTGTTTTTATTTTTTTATTAGTGTTTGAGCCAAGTAAGACCTTTGGGATGGTCTACGGTGTTTGCTGATTTGATTTTGCTGAAAAACAGGAACTTTTGCGCTCAGTCCAGGAATTTTATAAATTCACTGGAATGTGCTTTTGATCTGAAATTTTTACACAAGATTGATATACAAATTACCCTGATTGTCCTAATTTTTACGAATTTTTGGAGTTACAGAAGTATTCGCAGTCTACAGATTGCTACAGACTGTTCTGTTTTTGACAGATTCTATTTTCTTTGTGTTGTTTGCTTATTTTGATGAATCTATGGGTTGTATCGGGGGGTATGAACCATGGAGAAGTTATAATACAGTAGGTATTATACAAATATAAATAAAGAATGAGTTAACAACAGTACCTAAAGTGGTGATTTATTTTTCTTATACTAACGGATCTCACGAGTTTTCTGTTGAGTTTTGTGTTGTGAAGTTTTCAAGTTTTGGGTAAAGATTTGATGGACTATGGAATAAGGAGTGGCAAGAGCCTAAGCTTGGGGATGCCCAAGGCAACCCAAGCCATATTCAAGGATACCAAAGAGCCTAAGCTTGGGGATTCCCCGGAAGGCATCCCCTCTTTCGTCTTCAATCCATCGGTAAATTTACTTGAGGCTATATTTTTATTCACCACATGATATGTGTTTTGCTTGGAGCGTCTTGTATGATATGAGTCTTTACTTTTTAGTTTGTCACAATCATCCTTGCTGCACACTTATTTTGAGAGAGACACATTGAATCGTGAATTTATTAGAATACTCTATGTGCTTCACTTATATCTTTTGAGCTAGGCAATGTTGCTCTAGTGCTTCACTTATATCTTTTTAGAGCACGATGGTGTTATATTTTATAGAAATAATTGAACTCTCGTACCTCACTTATATTATTTTGAGAGTTTCTAAACAGCATGGTAATTGGATTAGGTTATGAATTTGGTCCTAATATAATAGGCATCCAAGAGGGATATAATAAAAACTTTCATATTAAGTGCATTGAATATGATAAGAAGTTTGATTTCGTGCATGTAGTTTTGAGATGTAGAGATGGTAATATTAAGAGTTATGTTAGCAAGTAATTGTGGATTAGTAGAGATACTTGTGTTAAGGTTTTTGATTCCCGTAGCATGCACGTATGGTGAACCGTTATGTAATGAAGTCAGAGCATGATTTGTTTAATGATTGTCGTCCTTTGTGTGATGGGTCGGGAGCGCCCGATGGTTTACTCCTACCAACCTCTCCCCTAGGGGCATGCATCTAACACTTTGCTTCGATGACTAATAGACTTTTGCAATAAGTATGTGAGTTCTTTATGACTAATGTGAGTCCATGGATTATACGCACTCTCACCCTTCCACCTTTGCTAGCCTCTCTAGTACCGCGCAACTTTCGCCGGTGCATTAAACTCACCTTCCTCAAAACAGCCACCATATATTTTCCTCAAAACAGCCACCATACCTACCTATTATGGCATTTCCATAGCCATTCCGAGATATATTGCCATGCAACTTCCACCGTTCCGTTTATTATGACACGCACCATCATTGTCATATTGCTTTGCATGATCGTAAGACAGCTAGCATGATGATTTTATGGCTTGTCCGTTTTTTTGATGTCATTTGCTATGCTAGCTCATTGCACATCCCGGTACACCGCCGGAGGCATTCATATAGAGTCATATGTTGTTCTAAGTTTCGAGTTGTAAGTAAATAAAAGTGTGATGATCATCATTATTAGAGCATTGTCCCATGAGAGGAAAGGATGATGGAAGCTATGATTCCCTCACTAGATGGGATGAGTCTCCGGACTTTACAAAAAATAAAAGAGGCTAGCGAAGCCCAAATAAAAAAATATAAAAGAGGCCAAAGATGCCCACCAAAAAAAAAGAGAGAAAAGAGAGAAGGGACAATGCTACTATCCTTTTCCACACTTGTGCTTCGAGTAGCACCATGTTCTTCATGATAGAGAGTCTCCTATTTTGTCACTTTCATATACTAGTGGGAATTTTTCATTATATAATTTGGCTTGTATATTCCAATGATGGGCTTCCTCAAAGTGCCCTAGGTCTTCGTGAGCAAGCGAGTTGGATGCACACCCACTTAGTTTCCTTTTGAGCTTTCATACACTTATAGCTCTAGTGCATCCGTTGCATGGCAATCCCTACTCACTCACATTGATATCTATTGATGGGCATCTCCATAGCCCGTTGATACGCCTAGTTGATGTGAGACTATCTTCTCCTTTTCCTTTGCACCTCCACCACATTCTATTCCACCCATAGTGCTATGTCCATGGCTCACGCTCATGTATTGCGTGAGAGTTGAAAATGTTTGAGAACATAAAAGGGGTGAAACAATTGCTTGACTTGTCATCGGGGGTGTGCATGATTTAGATACTTTGTGTGGGGAAGATGGAGCATAGCCAGACTATATGATATTGTAGGGATAACTTTCTTTAGCCATGGTATTTTGAAAGATATGATTGCTTGTTAGTATGCTTTAAGTATTATTATTTTTATGTCAAAATTAAGCTATTGCATTGAAGTTTACAGATCTGAATATTCATGCCACAATAAAGAATATTACATGGATAAATATGTTAGATAGCATTCCACATCAAAAATTCTGTTTTTATCATTTACCTACTCGAGGACGAGCAGGAATTAAGCTTGGGGATGCTTGATACGTCTCCAACGTATCTATAATTTTTGATTGTTCCATGCTATTATATTATCTGTTTTGGATGTTTTATATGCATTAATATGCTATTTTATATTATTTTTGGGACTAACCTATTAATCTAGTGCCTAGTGCCAGTTTCTGTTTTTTCCTTGTTTTTGAGTATTGCAGATAAGGAATAGTAAACGGAGTCCAAATGGAATAAAATATTTGGAATGATTTTTCTTGGACTAGAAGGAACCTACCAAGCTTGGAGACCAAGGCAGGGGAGCCGCCGTGTGGCCACAAGCCACAGGGGCGCGCCTAGGGGGTAGGGCGCGCCCCCTGGCTTGTGGGACCACGGCAGCCCTCCTAACCCTACTCTTCGTCCTATAAATTCTCAAATATTCCCTGGATACCAAAAAGAGCCACGAAAACACTTTTCCGCCGCCAGGAGCCTCGGTTCCCGTGAGATCCAATCTTGGAGCCTTTTCCGGTAATCTGCGGGAGGGGGATTCGATCACGGAGGGCATCTACATCAACTCCATTGCCCCTCCGATGATGCGTGAGTAGTCCACCACAGACCTTCGGGTCCATAGCTAGTAGCTAGATGGCTTCTTCTCTCTCTTTGCTCTTCAATACCATGTTCTTCATGATCTTCATGGAGATCTATCCGATGTAATACTCTTTTGCGGTGTGTTTGTTGAGATCCAATGAATTGTGGGTTTATGATCAGATTATCTATGAATATTATTTGAGTCTTTTCTGAATTCTTATATGCATGATTTCATATCTTTGCAAGTCTCTTCGAGTTATTGGTTTGGTTTGGCCAACTAGATTGGTAATTCTTGCAATGGGAGAAGTGCTTAGTTTTGGGTTCAATCTTGCGGTGTCCTCACCCAGTGACATAGTAGGGGTAGCGAGGCACGTATTATATTGTTGACATCGAGGATAAAAAGATGGGGTTTTCATCATATTGCTTGAGTTTATCGCTCTACATCATGTCATCTTACCTAATGCGTTACTCTGTTCTTCATGAACTTAATACTCTAGATGCAGGCAGGAGTCGGTCGATGTGTGGAGTAATAGTAGTAGATGCAGAATCGTTTCGGTCTACTTGACATGGACGTGATGCCTATATGCATAATCATTGCTTGGGATATCGTCATAACTATGCGCTTTTCTATCAATTGCTCGACAGTAATTTGTTCACCCATCGTAATATTTGCCTTCATGAGAGAAACCTCTAGTGAAACCTATGGCCCCCGGGTCTATTTTCCATCTTATATTTTCAGATCTATTTACTCGTGTTTGTACTTTCCGCAATCTTTTCCATCTATCTCTATCAGATCTCATCCTTGCAAGTAACCGTGAAGGGATTGACAACCCCTTTATAGCGTTGGGTGCAAGTGTTTGATTCTTTGTGTAGGTGCATCTATTGGTGACTTGCTTGTGTCTCCTACTGGATTGATACCTTGGTTATCAACAACCGAGGGAAATACTTATCTACTTTGCTGCATCACCCTTTCCTCTTCAAGGGAAACCAACGCATGCTCAAGAAGTAGCATTGATATCAATTAGTTCATCGTTTCTCAGTGATCATACCTAAAAGTGATTACATGTTGGGTAGCATGTCGCATCAAAAATTCTATTTTTATCATTTACCTACTCGAGGACGAGCACGAATTAAGCTTGGGGATGCTGATACGTCCCCAACGTATCAATAAATTTTATTGTTCCGTGCTATTATATTATCAATCTTGGATGCTTTATATGCTATTTTATATCATTTTTGGGAACTAACCTATTAATCCAGTCCCTAGTGATAGTTGGTGTTTTTTGCCTATTTTTGGTTTTCCAGAAAATCAGTACCAAACAAAGTCCAAACACTACGGAAAATTTTGACGATTTTTTCCTGGACAAAAGAGACCCTCGAAGCTTCAGGAGGAGACCAGATGGGAAGCGAGAAGACGACAAGGCAACAGGGCGCGCCCATGGGGGGTAGACGCCCCGTTACCTTGTGGGCCCCTCATGGCTCCGTCTGACCTAATTCCACCTCCATAAATTCTCTTAAATTGGGAAACCAACAGAGAGCCACTGATACTTGTAAACTGTGTTGGGTTTTTTTCCTGAAGAGGAGGGGATAATGCAGCAAAGCGTAGGTAAGTATTTCCCTTACTGAGAACCAACGTTATTGAACCAATAGGAGAACCACCCAAATTCCTGTCTTGGGTGCCTACGCACAAAAGAGCAATTACTTGCACCCAACGCGGACAAGAGGGTTGTCAATCCCCTTGAACTATTTACTTGAAAGCGATAAGTAGTGATAGATAGATAATTTGATAAATATAAATTGGAAATAAATAAAAAGTAAATAATGGCACCAAGGTATTTAGTGTTTTTGTAATTATATTTGCGAGGAGACCCGAGGGCCATAGTGTTCGCTAGAGGCTTCTCTCTCGAAGAAGGCATACGGTGGGTAAACAAATTACTCTTGGGCAATTGATAGAAAATCGCATAGTTAAGCAATATTTATTCACGGCAATGATCATGTATATAGGCATCACGTCCATAAATAAGTAGACCGACTCCTGCCGGCATCTACATCTATTACTCCACCCATCGACCGTTATCCAACATGCATCTAGAGTATTAAGTAAAAATGGAGTAATGCCTGGAGGATGATGACATGATGTAGACAAAGTAAATCGAATAAATATGAATAAACCCCATCGTTTTACCCTTAGTGGAAGCAATACAATACGTGTCATGTCCCTTTCTGTCACTGGGATTGAGCACCGCAAGATTAAACCCACTACAACGTACCACTCCCGCTTGAAGATAAATCAATCTAGTTGGCCAAACCAAACCGATAGATCGGAGAGCACTACGAAGCTATAACAACCATGCAAATAAAATACCAGCAAGTATTCAATATCGTTTCATGAATAACCTGAACATAAACCCACAATTCATCGGTTCCCAACAAACACACCGCAAAGATTGATTACATAAGATAGATCACCGTATGAATCGCGATAATCTTGGCAATGAAGGACGTAGAGAGAGAGAGAGAGAGAGATAGCCATCTAGGTACTAACTACAGACCCGTAGGTCTGCGGTGAACTACTCACACATCACCATGGGAGCAGCAAGGTTGATGCAGAGGCCCTCCGTGATCGATCCCCCCTCCCGCAGGGCACCAAAATAGGGCTCCAGATGGGCACACGGCAGAACAGAGACTTGTGGCAGCGGAAAAAGTGTTTTGGGAGGCTCTCTAGGGTTTTCCAGATATTAGAGAGTTTATAGGCCAGAGAACGATGCCAGAGGGCCGAGGAGGTGGCCCCAAGCCATCAGCGCATGACCACCCCCTGGGCGCACCCTGTTGGCTTGGGGGCACCTCGTGTGCCCTCCGGTCTTCCTCCGAAGCTTCCAGGTCTTATTTTGGTCCATAAAAATCATCAAAAAGTTTTGGGGTATTTGGACTTTTTTTTGCTACAGTATTCCTGAAAAGCCAAAAACACGCAGAAAACAGCAACTGGCACTTGGCACTGGGTTAATAGGTTAATGCTAAAAAATAATATAAAACAACAAGTAATTGCCAAAAGGTATCCTAGAACGATAATATAATAGAATGGAACAATAAAAAATTATCAATACGTTGGTGACGTATCAGCCACCCAAAACACTTTTCTGCCGCCGCAAGTCTCTATTCCGATGGGAGCCCATCTGGAGACCTTTTTTGGTACTATGTCGGAGGGGGAATCGATCACGGAGGCCTTCTTCATCAACCTTGCTGCCTCCATGATGATATGTGAGTAGTCCACCACAAACCTACGGGTCCATACCTAGGACCTAGATGGCTCTCTCTCTCTCTCTCTCTCTCTCTTTGATCTTCAATACCATGTTCACCGCGATCCTCACGGTGATCTATCGGATGTAATTAATCCTCTTTTGCGGTGTGTTTGTTGGGATCCGATGAATTGTTGATACGTCTCCATCGTATCTATAATTTTGGATTGTTTCATGCCAATATTCTACAACTTTCATATACTTTTGGCAACATTATATATTATTTTTGGGACTAACGTATTGATCCAGTGCTCAGTGCCAGTTCGTGTTTTTGAGTGTTTTTTATTTCGTAGAAAATCTATATCTAACGAAGTCTAAACGCGATACAAATTTACAGAGATTTATTTTGGAATATATGTGATTTTTGGGAGTTGGAATCAACGCAAGATGGTGCCCGAGGTGGTCCCAAGCCAACACGGTGCGACCAGGGGGGTGGCCACGCCCTGCTGGCTTGGGACTCCCTCGTAAGTCAGTTGGAGCCCTACTTTCGCCGCGAGAAAGATAATTTCCCGTGAAAACTCCCCTCAAAGTTTCAGCCCAATCGGAGTTACAGATCTCTGGATATTTAAGAAACAGTGAAGGGCTAGAAAACAGAAGAGAAACAGAGAGAGAGGTCCAATCTTGGAGGGTCTCCTTCCCTTCGGGAGCCACGGCGGCCTTGGACTAGAGGGGAAACTATCCTCCCGTCTAGGGGTGAGACCAAGGAAGAATAAGAAGGAGGGGGGTCTCTCCCCCTCTCTCCCGGTGGTGCCGGAACGCCGCCGGGGCAAGCATCGTGACGACGATCTACACCAATAACTTCGCCGTCGTCACCACCAACTCTCTCCCCCTCTATGCAGAGTTGCAACACCTCTTTTCCCCGCTGTAATCTCTACTTAAACATGGTGCTTAATGATATATATTATCATCCAATGATGTGTGGCTATCCTATGATGTCTAAGTAGATTTCTTTTGTCCTATGGGTTGATTAATGATCGTGATTGGTTCTAGTTATATGTCTTATTTTTGGTGCTTCCCTATGGTGCCCGCCATGTCGCGCAAGCGTGTGGGATTACCGCTGTAGGGTGTTGCAATGTGTTCATAATTCGCTTATAGTGGGTGGCTAGAGTGACAGAAGATGACACTCGAGTAAGGGGGTTGTTTACATATGGGAGTAAAGGGGACTTGTTACTAAATGCTATGGTTGGGTTTTACCTTAATGATATTTAGTAGTTGTGGACGCTTGCTAGAGTTCTAATCATAAGTGCATATGATCCAAGTACGGAAAATATGTTAGCTCATGCCTCTCCCTCATATAAAACTGCAATAATGATTACCGGTCTAGTTATCGATTGCCTAGGGACAAATCTTTCTCTTGTGTTACAAAAAGCTTTCTACTAAACAACTAACTTAATTAATTAATCTTTATCTAAACAGCCCCTAGTTTTATTTACGTGTTCTTTATTATCTTCAAAAACTATCTACTAAGTATTTCTATTTTTATTCCCACAAAGTACTTTTATTCTTGTTCTAGGTAAAGTAAGCGTTGGCATGCGTAGAGTTGTATCGGTGGTTGATAGAACTTGAGAGAATATTAATTCTACCTTTAGCTCCTCGTTTGATTCGACACTCTTATCGAAAAAGGCTACAAATGATCCCCTATACTTGTGGGTTATCAATTGTGGGTTTATGATCAGATTATACATTGAAAGTAATTCAGTCTTTTCTAAATTCTATTATGCATGATTGTTGTAGCTCTGTATTTCTCTCCGATTTATCGGTTTGGTTTGGCCAACTAGATTGATTTATCTTCAGTGGGAGTGCTGCATTGTAATGGGTTTAATCTTGAGGTGTTCTATATCCCAGTGACAGAAAGGGACAAGACACGTGTTTGTATTGTTGCCATTAAGGATAAAACGGTGGGGTCTGAACATATTGTTTGTTTTACTTTGTCTACATCATGTCATCTTGCTTAATGCGTTACTCCGTTTGTCATGAACTTAATACCATAGATGCAGAATCGTTTCAGTCGATTGGTGGAGTAATTGTAGTAGATGCATGATCGTTTCGGTCTACTTGTTTATGGATGTGATGCCTATATAAATGATAATTGCCGTGAATAACATGTCATAACTATGCGCTATTCTATCAATTGTCCAACAGTAATTTGTCTACCCATCGTATGTTATGTTCAAAAGAAAAGCCTCTAGCGAAAACTATAGCCCCCATGTCTACTTAATCATAAATACTAAAACCCTAAATGTACTTTGCTGCAATTTATTTACCGTTATTTTATTTTGCTTTTATATCATTTATCTCTATCAAGATTTAATCCTTGCAAGTAATGAGTTCAAGGGGCTTGACAACCCTCTTGTCCGCATTGGGTGCAAGTGTTTAGTTTTGTGTGTGTAGGTGTTGTCGAAGGGAGTTTGCTTGGTTCTCCTATTGGTTCGATAACCTTGGTTCTCACCGAGGAAAATACTTATCTCTATTGTGTTGCATCTCCTCTCTTCTCTGGGAGAAAATCCAAACGCAGCTCACAAGTAGCAAGAGCAGCAATTATTCTAAGTATCAAGACTGCGTCAACAACCTTCCTTCGCACACACTATGTATATACAAAAATATTGCAAAAAATGGAATCAAGCAACATGGTTCAATTCGCCAAACCTCAAATGCTTGTCTTTTTCTAAATCATTCATGTAATTGCCTCAACTGGGATCAATTTCTCAATCAGCCTCACAATCCGAGAAAAGAAGAACATCAAAATGTTGAAAATGTGACCATATGTCAGATGTACCAAAAGGACGTATATTCACATGTAGTTAAATAGATCTAAATAGCTAACATTGCCATGCACAAACTTATAGGCTAAGAATAGGGCAGATGCAAAGACACAAACCCAGAGGGAAAATGCCTACATTCGAAATATTGCACATACCTTTTTAAATCGTTAATGGCATTACAAATCTAGCCATGAGGCAGAATATGGATCGCCTAAAGTCCAAATAGACACGCAATACTCAAAATAAACCGAAAGGTGTTCTAAAATGGTAGGTGAAGATGAAAGGCCCCAAAGAACTACTATACATCATTTTTTCTGAGAAAAACAATCATTCGTTTAGTGTTCTGTTAATCAAACGTGTTAAGAACCAAACAATCCAATTGCTTCAATAATAATGTGAAATTATCATCTAAAAATGTGCCTTGGATGAAACCATTGTTAGCTCTAGGTTTTCATTCACCATGCATCGCCAACCAATCAGCCAAATAAACCAACATGGCAAAAATGAGCAGTAAAGAGCACTTGAGTGGCGAATCAGATGATCCAACATCTGAAAGTTCCAATGCACTATGTTTCTTTTCTTGCTCCTCACATCATCATCCACGAGCAATTTAACCAGGACTTCATGAAAAATGTTGTAAGAAGGGAAAAATGGTAAATGTAAAACCTTAGAAGTGCTAGGCTATGCAAAGCGTAGCTGGCCTAATTTTAAAGTATTTACTTACAAGCAAGAGAATTAAGCACATCGTATAATTTTACTATTTTTCAAGCATGGAGTCAGACCTCGGTAAATTTTATTGATAAAACTCACTCATCTTCTCAACATATTTTTTCGAAAAGGGGCGCTTTATATTACTTAAAAGGTTTAAGTATTATCTTCTCAACATATATTAAATGATCTCTTTCACAAAGCTCTAGACGTACACCATCATCATAAGTAATGTGTTTAGATATTAATTAGTAGTTGATATGACTTTGTTCAAATTTACAAGAACCCAAAAATGTGTGTCTGGCTCAAATATTAGCAACATCAATCCAAAGAAAGAACACGGGTCAACAAACAGAACTCGTGACCGATATTAAGAGAAACACATAGCAACCTAAGGGGAGGAATACTATATTGTTGAAAATGCATGTAGGTCAACAAACCTACACTAAAACCACCCATACACGACACTGGAAATTATATGAGAAGCTCGAAATATTTATGTGGTGATCAATTAATAATCTGTACAGTTATAAAATAGATATGCAAGGAAATCTGCACTTATACAAGTATATTTATTCGACTGTTATTTACAGGAACTATAGTTCCTTTTAGAAATACAAGTATATATTTTTGAAATGTGTGAACACTTTTAAAAATTATGTGGAAATGTTAGGGAATTCTTGAACACATTTCAACATTATTATTTTTATTTCCTGCAGCTATGGTATGAAGCATTTTTTTGCGGGTGGAGCATTGTACCTGTAATGTCATCGATTTTGAATAAAGCTAGGTATCTTTGTCAAGGAAAAAAACATACACGATTTGCTTGCTATAAGACCTCCCAGGTCCATATGTGCAGACACACATGAGCTGAGTACGAAGACTTCTGTCTGTGATAATAGGGACAGAGCCATAGCACATGACAAAATTGTCTGCGAATATGACAGGTGCGTCCAAACTGGAAAATGGAGATTATTTAGTCTAAGAAACAATTAAAGGTACGCCATTTTAGCAAAGAAAATAAAAGTATGATTATAAATCAAAGGAGAGGAAAATATTCCACAATATGGACCATCGACGAAGGCTGACAAACTTAGAGCATCTACACATGGACGCCCAAAACCCGCCTCAAACGCCCGAGTGGACGGTCTGGTCAGTGCCCGGTCATAAAAATGTATCGAGACATGCTTCTCAAACGGGCCTCAAACCCGGGCGGACCAGCACCCCTCGTATCCATCCCAAATCTAGGATGGATATGGGGCGTCCGGGTGCGTCCGTGTTGGGGAACGTTGCATGGGAAACAAAAAAATTCCTACGAACACCCAAGATCTATCTATGGAGATCAACAGCTATGAGAGGGGGAGTGCATACACAGACCCTTGTAGATCACTAAGAGGGAAGCGTTAAGAAACGCGGTTGATGTAGTCAAACATCTTCACGATCCAATCACGATCCGTCCCACGATCTAGTCACGATCTAGTGCCGAACGGACGACACCTCCGCGTTCAGCACATGTATAGCTCGATGACGTCTCCGCCTCCTTGATCCAGCAAGCGAGGGCGGAGAGGTAGATGAGTTCTCCAACAACACGATGGCGTGGTGGCGATGGTGGTGGAGCTATCCCGGCAGGGCTTCGCCAAGCGCTACCGCGATGAACTAGAGGAGAAAACATTCTAGGGGAGAGGGAGGGCTGCGCCGTGGCTTGTGGTGCGGCTGCCCTCCCTCTCCTCTCATATATATAGGAGGAAGGGAGGAGGGGCCGGCGCCCTAGGGTTTCCCATAGGGGTGGGGCGGCGGCCAAGGGGTGGCTTGCCCCCAAGTTTGGGTGGCCGCCCCCCTTAGGGTTTGGCCCACCAGCCCTTAGCCACATGGGCCTATGTGCGAGGGGCGTCCAGCCCACCAGGGGCTGGTGCGCCCCCTCTCACAGCCCATGGGCCCTCCGGGGCAGGTGGACCCACCCGGTGAACCCCCGGAACACTTCCGGCACCCCTGTCACAAAACCGGTAAGTCCCGGAACCTTTCCAGAACTCGAATACCAACTTCCCATATATTAATCTTCACCTCCGGACCATTCCAGAACTCCTCGTGACTTCCGGGATCTCATCCGGGACTCTGAACAACCATCGGTCACCAACATATATAACTCAACAATACTGAATCGTCACCGAACTTTAAGTGTGCAGACCCTGCGGGTTTGAGAACTTTGCAGACATGACCGAGACACCTCTACGGCCAATAACCAATAGCGGGACCTGGATGCCCATATTGGTTCCTACATATTCTACGAAGATCTTTATCGGTCGAACCACGATGTCAAGGATTCAATCAATCCCGTATACAGTTCCCTTTGTCCATCGTTATGTTACCTGCCCGAGATTCGATCGTCGGTATCTCCATACCTAGTTTAATCTCGTTACCGGCAAGTCTCTTTACTCATTTCGTAATACAAGATCCCGTGACTAAATCCTTAGTCACATTGCTTGCAAGCTTCTTGTGATGTTGTATTACCGAGTGGGCCCAGAGATACCTCTCCGTCATACAGAGTGACAAATCCCAGTCTCGATTCACGCCAACCCAACAGATACCCTCGGAGAGACCTGTAGAGCACCTTTATAGTCACCCAGTTATGTTGTGACGTTTGATACACACAAGGCATTACTCCGGTGTCCATGAGTTTCATGATCTCATGGTCGTAGGAACTAATTCTTGACATGGACAAAGCAGTAGCAATAAACTAGAACGATCTAATGTTATGCTTATAGTTGGGTCTTTGTCCATCACATCATTCTTCTAATAATGTGATCCCGTTATCAAATGACAACTCATGTCCATGGTCAGGAAACCTTAACCATCTTTGATCAACGAGCTAGTCTAGTAGAGGCTCACTAGGGACACATTGTTGTCTATGTATCCACACATGTATCTGAGTTTCCAATCAATACAATTATAGCATGGATAATATACGATTATCATGAACAAGGAAATATGATAATAACTATTTTATTATTGCCTCTAGGGCATATTTCCAACAGTATCCCACTTGCACTAGAGTCAATAATCTAGTTCACATCGCTATGTGATTTACATTGTAATGAATCTAACACCCATAGAGTTCTGATGTTGATCATGTTTTGCCCGTGGAAGAGGCTTAGTCAACGGGTCTGCAACATTTAGATCCGTATGTACTTTGCAAATATTTATGTCCTACTCTTTGATGTAATCGTGGATGGAATTGAAGCGGCGCTTTATGTGTCTGGTCCTCTTGTGAAACCTGGGCTCTTTGGCTAGAGCAATGGCTCCAGTGTTATCACACAAGAGAGTCATCGGATCCAGTGCACTCGGCACAACTCCGAGATCTGTCATGAACTGCTTCATCCAGACTCCTTCCTTCGTCGCCTCCGAAGCAGCGATGTACTCCGCTTCACATGTAGAATAAGTTACCATGCTTTGCTTGGAACTGCATCAGCTTACCGCTCCACCATTCAGAATATATACGTATCCGGTTTGAGACTTAGAGTCATTCGGATCTGTGTCAAAGCTAGCATCGACGTAACCCTTTACGACGAGCTCTTGATCACCTCCATAAACGAGAAACATTTCCTTAGTCCTATTCGGGTACTTAAGGATATTCTTGACCGCTATCCAGTGTTCCATTCCTGGATCACTTTGAAACCTTCCGGCCATACTTATGGCAAGGCTGACATCTGGTCTTGTGCACAACATCACATACATTATAGAGCCTATGGCTCAAGGATAGGGGATGACACTCATCTTTTTGATTTTTTTTCAAAAGTACTACATATGCTATTTTTGCTTTTTTTTCAATTACGACATATGCTTTTCGAATTTGTTCAAAAATATGTAGTACTTTTGAAAAAAAATCCATCTTTTCGTTGGGTGAGCGCCGTGCCTGCGTGGAGCGACGATCAATATCATGGCTGAAAAAGGAGGAAGTGTGTTTGTCCAATACCCGATGCTGACGAAGAGCAACTACACGATTTGGGCGATCAAGATGAAAGCGTTGATGCGCGCACAAGGAGTTTGGGATGCGGTGGAGCCGGCCGTCTCCGGCAAGGTGGACGACATGATGGATCAGAAGGCGTTGACGGATATCTATCAAAGTATCCCGGATGATGTGTTTGCCTTCATTGCTGAGAAGACGACATCACATGAAGCTTGGGAGGCGATAAAGACGAATCGTCTTGGAGACGATCGCATCAAGGAGGCGAGGTTGCCAACCCTCAAGTCCGAGTTCGAGAGGCTCAAGATGAAGGACACGGAAACAATCGATGACTTTGCTCTCCAGATGACAACAATGGGATACGAGGGCTTGGAGAAAAGTTTGAGGAGACAACTGCGGTCAAGAAAATCCTTCGAGCTGTTCCGTCAAAGTTTCTCCAGATTGCATCTGCCATAGAGCAGTTTGGCGATTTCAAAACGATGACTATAGAGGAAGTCACGGGAAGGTTGAAGGTTCATGAGGAACGACTGCGCGGCTATGTCCAGGACGACCAAGATGGCGAACAACTTTTGTTGACAAGATCGGAGTGGAGAGCAAGAGAGCGTCGCCGTGATAAATCGAAGGACAAGTGATTCAATTGCCAAGACCTAGGACATCATGCTTATGAGTGTCCTGAAAAGAAGAAGGGACAAAAGAAGAAAAATCTGGTGGATTGCAATCTCATCCAGGATGATGAGGATGATCCGAGATTGTTCTAAAGAAAAAAAATAAAAAAAATAAAAAAATAAAAAAAACAGAAAAAAATAAAAAAAATAAAAAATAGTGTCGTCATGTTTTTCCGTTGTCTAGTCAAAGGAGTCACAGGTTGAAGCGGTGTGCACGGTGTTCCGTGAGTCATGTCCATGTCCTCGTGGAGCGTCCTGGTTGCGGCCAGTGTGGATTCGGTGTGATGCCGAAGGCGGACGATGGTAGGCGAAGCCATCGTAAAGCGAGGAGATGTGCGAGCAGTGGAGAGTGGATCTATTGCAAGCAAGTACAAGAAGTATGGTGCGAACCGAGTGCAAGACGGCGGCCAAGCAATGGCGGTGGCACAACATAGCAGGGCAAGGAAGGAGCACTGCATGTTTCCAGACGGGTCATACTTAATGTACGGACACGACAGTTTTAGTTGAGTCGTCGATGTGGTAAGTTTGGATTAGGGAGAGATTGTTAGATGTTAATCCATACTTACGTGTAAGAGTAAGAGTTGGAAACGTGTTTTTCCTAGAGTCGTGGCTTGCATGCCACTTATGTTTACGTGAGCGTGTAGTATTGTGAGTCTTAGTTTGAATCAGTTTAGGATTGCTAAGCTAGCTTCAGGTCGGTTTAGTCCCATATATATATGTGGACATATACGTTGTAAAAGTGTATCAGATCAATAGAGATAGAGAAAATAACCAGGTACGAGACGTGCCTGTTGCAATATATCGGCGTGTCCGCGTGAGATCGATCTGAGGAAAGGCCGGCTAGAAGTGCTCGTATACGTACGTACTATTAGTACACATCCACGTCCAGGAGCATCGATCAGGTGGATCGATCTGGCGAGGAGCTAGATTTGCACGTGTGTGTTCGAGAAATCTAGCCAGCTTCGTGTCAACGTTATCGTGGAAAAATACTTGACGTCTTGGCAGGGCCAACAATCTGTAACGACCAAACCTCGAAGGATTTGAGTCTCTGTGTATACCGTGCTAGTCCCTGGATCGATTCGCTAGCACACACAGTATAGATGAATACCAGAATAACAAGTGCATCATTTATTACATCGTATGATCCAGAATTTATAAAGTATAACAATCTGCATAGCACATAGCTAGCTTTATTCAATCAAACAGCGGAAAAGTAGCAGAAAATAACGATGAGTCCCATCATAGCCCACTGGCGATGCTGAGTGCAGACTCGCGACCCTAACGGTACCTTACTCTTCGTCTGAATATCCTGTAACATGAGACGTTGCAGCCGTATAGGTCAATACATTGAATGCATTGGCAAGATACACAGGAGAAATAATAAGCAGACCTACATGTATATGCATAGTATAACAAAGGAAGGCTTGATGGTTATTTTGCAGAAAAGCTAATTTTATCCTCAGAACTACATAATAGTCAAGTTCTTATTTTATTTGCTACAATTAAATACATATGGTTGAATTGGCAACACCAGCTCCAACCTATTACCATTATTAAGTTTCCCACCAAGTTTATTAAGGGTAACATCTGTCAAGATCATCCAACAACTGTAATGGCCTAGCTGCTCAAATTTGTCCATAACCGGGGACACGGCTAATCATGATTAGTTTTTTACACTTTGCAGAGGTTAGTACGCTTTACCCACTGGACCCAACCCGAAGATTGAGACGAAGTCTCTCAGAAGTAGTCACCTAGTCCCACAGGAGGCCCATCCCAACTATCATAACTACATCTGCTGGCACATCCGGGTAAGGTTTCCACTACTGATCAACTAAGCCAGAGCCCATATAGCCAGTGGCCGCACACGGAAGCTACTAGTCACCAAGTCTGTCTGATCTTTTTGAACCTGGGCGGCATTCCACTTACATTCAGAGGGCCGAAACCATGATGTTCTTGAAACCACCCAGCAATACCACATCCGCCCAGAGGTGAATTATATCCTTAGTTACTACTCAATTTGTTTTATAATAATCCTCACATAATCTCAATGAATACAAGAACCAACCCCGTCTACAAGGCATAGCAAAACTACAACTACCACGATCTTCATTGACGAGGGAATAACTCAATAGCATAGCATAACATAACAATATTCCTATACATGCATAAATTCATAGTGTGGTATATACTACATGCATAGGAAAATAATAGGTGAAGGATGATCAACATGTAACTTGCCTTGATTCTGGTTCAAAAGGTCACACTCCTGACAATAGTTCGCGTCGCACTCCGGGCAATCTACACGTTTCAAACAATCACACAAATAAATCACCACAATGAAAACAATACCAAATAAAACCAACAGCAAGAAAATCAATTTTAAAACACAAAACAGTAGCATAACAGTAGGTATAATACCTCCACAATTCAATAGAAACACAGCACAAAAAGAATCTACAAGTTTCGTTAAACGGTTTGCAAATTATGGCCTCCGGAAGGTTTATTTTAAATTTGATCAAATTCAAATTTGAGCACTGCAAACATGCAAAATCTTAGTGCTGTCATATTCTACTGGTCAATGTGAGTGCACAGGAAAAAGAATTAACTAAAAAGCATAAACAGTTTAAGAATTAGAGCTAAAAGAAAATTTGTTGAAAATCTGTTAAAAGGAACAGTTTTCAGCCCATGCGCTACTGTAGCACCGCCACTTGTCATCGTGCGATTGGCCGAAGTGGTTCCTTTGCGCGCGCGTGCTCACCAGAACAGGGGAAAAACGGCGGCGGCTCGGGCGTCGGTGGTGGCGCTTCTCCGGCGACTCCCCGGCGAAGACGAGGTGGCTGGTGGATGAGGCGTTCGACGGGGGTCAGGCAGGTGGCGAAAACGGTGATGGGGGCTTCCTCTACGGGCGACGGCGGCGACGTGAACTGCGGTTGCTCCGGCGGCGTCGGGTGGACCTGGTCCTCACGTTCCGCTGCGATTTCAGGCCACGGGAGTAAGTCAGGGGAGTGCAGCGTTGAGAGGGGGATCGGACGAAGCAAACGAAGCGGCTGTGCGAGCTCTTACGGCGACGCAATCGTCCGGCGACGGCGGCGCTCTGTGGAGTTCCCCGGCGAGATCCAACTCGCCCTAACCGAGGGTGGCGGCGCTAGATGCGTTCGGGACAGGAGGGATTCGGGTGCCCCGGGGCTTGGCGTGCGGGGAGGCATCCTGGGCGTGCACGGGGTGGCCCGGAGCCTAGGTTTGACTCCGGCTCGGCCTCGGGTGCGCGTGTGTGCGTGCGCTGTGTCCGGCTCGGGAAGGAGACGACCTGCAGCGTGGGTCCACCGGTCAGCGGCTGGAGGCGAGGGGAGACAGGAGCGAACCCCTGGCGGCGTACCGCTTCGGCAGCAGCTGGGCCGTGGGCCGGCCTGCCAGCGGCTATCCTGCGCGCGGGCATGTGCGAAGCCCCTGTTGGGCCACTGTGCAGCCCAACTGCATAGTGCGGCTCCGTTTTTTTGTTTTAGAAAACTGTTACAAAATTATATTGTGGCTAAAATAAAATACCAGAATAATTCCTAAAAACAAAATAACACACAGCAAAAATACTAATACTAATATATACTACAGGACCACTAGTTCCAAGCCTAATGCAATTTTCTGAAAATAAATTTTATGCAAAAAGGCCACACAATGAGCATTGCAAAAATAAACTTAAAAGAATTTGGAGTTTAAATAATTGCAACAACACATCAGATGAAATACAAATATTATTCTGGACATTATGAACTTTTTATTTGACAGGGGAGAAGTCATATTATCTCCACTCCAATAATTTGCCTTTAGTTGCATAATGAAAAGAATTTTCAGAAGAATAAATAATGCATAGAAAAATATGAGATGCATATGAAAGATCTATTAACATCCCAATTTAGGCATTGAGTCTTACTCAATTTCTCACCTTGTAAGACAGGCAAGAACCCTTTCTTAGACTGATCCATTTTGAACTTCTTCAAAACCTTATCAAGATATGTGCTTTGTGAAAGTCCTATTAAGCGTCTCGATCTATCTCTATAGATCTTGATGCCTAATATGTAAGCAGCTTCTCCGAGGTCTTTCATTGAAAAACCCTTGTTCAAATATATCTTCACGTTTTCTAAAAGTTCTATATTGTTTCCAATCAGTAATATGTCATCCACATATAATATTAGAAATGCTATAGAGCTCCCACTCATTTTCTTGTAAGCTTCTCCATACACTTTTATGAACCCAAACGCTTTGATCACCTCATCAAAGCAAATATTCCAACTCCGAGATGCTTGCGCCAGTCCATAAATGGATCGCTGGAGCTTGCACACCTTGTCAGCATTTTCAGGATCGACAAAACCTTCTGGCTGCATCATATACAACTCTTCCTTCAGGAAACCATTAAGAAACGCTATTTTGACATCCATCTGCCAGATCTCGTAATCGAAAAATGAAGATATTGCTAACATGATCCTGACGGACTTAAGCATCGCTACAGGAGAGAAAGTCTCATCGTATCAACTCCTTGAACTTGTGAAAACCCTTTTGCAAGAAGTCGAGCTTTATAGACGGTGACATTACCGTCCGTGTCCGTCTTTTTCTTAAAGATCCATTTATTCTGTATGGCCTTACGATCATATGGCAAGTCCTCCAAAGTCCACACTTTGTTCTCATACATGGATCCTATCTCGGATTTCATGGCCTCTAGCCATTTGTTGGAATCCAGGCCCACCATCGCTTCTTCATAGCTCGTAGGTTCACTGTTGTCTAACAACATGACCTCCAAGACAGGATTGCCGTACCACTCAGGGGCAATACGATTCCTTGTCGACATATGAGGCTCAGTAGTAACTTCATGTGAAGTTTCATGACCATCATCATTAGCTTCCTCTTCACTTGGTGTAGGCATCGCAGAAACATCTTTCTGCATCGTGCTACTATCCAACTGAAGTGACGGTTCAGTAACCTCATCAAGTTCTACCTTCCTCCCACTCAATTCTTTCGAGAGAAACTCTTTGTCGAGAAAGGACCCGTTCTTAGCAACAAACACTTTGCCCTCGAATCTGAGATAGAAGGTATACCCAACTGTTTCCTTAGGGTAACCTATGAAGTAGCATTTGTCCGCTTTGGGTTCGAGCTTATTAGGTTGAAGCCTTTTCACATAAGCGTCGTAGCACCAAACTTTAAGAAACGACAGCTTAGGTTTCTTGCCAAACCATAATTCATACGGTGTCGTCTCAATGGATTTTGATGGTGCCCTATTTAAAGTGAATGCGGCTGTCTCTAATGCATAACCCCAAAACGATAGTGGCAGATCAGTGAGAGACATCATAGATCACACCATATCCAATAGAGTACGATTATGACGCTCGGACACACCATTACGCTATGGTGTTCTAGGTGGCGTTAGTTGTGAAACAATTCCACACTGTCTCAAATGCATACCAAACTCATAACTCATATATTCTCCACCGTGATCAGATCATAGAAACTTTATCTTCTTCTTACGATGCTTTTCTACTTCACTCTGAAATTGCTTGAACTTTTCAAATGTTTCAGACTTGTGTTTCCTTAAGTAAATATACCCATATCTATTTAAATCATTAGTGAAGGTAAGAAAATAATGATATCCACCGCGCGCCTCAACACTCATCGGACCGCACACATCAGTATGTATGATGATTTCCAACATGTCACTTGCCTGCTCCATTGTACCGGAGAACGGGGTTTTCGTCATCTTGCCCATGAGGCATGGTTCACATGTATCAAGCGATTCAAAATCGAGTGATTCCAAAAGTCCTACAGCATTGAGCTTCTTCATGTGTTTTACACCAATATGACCTAAGCGGCAGTGCCACAAGAAAGTGGTACTATCATTATTAACTTTGCATCTTTTGGCATCAATGTTATGAATGTGGGTATCACTACTATCTAGATTCAACAAGAATAAACCATTCACATTGGGTGCATGACCATAAAAGATGTTACTCATATGAATAGAACAACAATTATTCTCTGATTTAAATGAATAACTGTATTGCAATAAACAAGATCCAGATATAATGTTCATGCTCAACGCAGACACCAAATAACAATTGTTTAGGTTTACTACAAATCCCGATGGTAATTGAAGAGCGAGCATGCCGACGGTAATCACATCAACCTTGGAACCATTTCTGATGTGCATCGTCACTTCATCCTTCGCCAGCCTCCGTTTATTTCGTAGTTTCAGTTTCGAGTTACAAATATGAGCAACCGAACCGGTATCAAATACCCATGCACTACTACGAGAGCTAGTGAGGTACACATCAATAACATGTATATCAAATATACCTTTGTTGACGTTGCCAGCCTTTTTATCAGCAACGTACTTGGGGCAATTCCGCTTCCAGTGGCCAGTCCCCTTGCAATAGAAGCACTCAATCTCAGGCTTGGGTCCAGCCTTGGGTTTCTTCACGGGAGCGGCAACTTGCTTGCCACCCTTCTTGAAGTTTCCCTTCTTTCCCTTGCCTTTCTTGAAACTACTGGTGTAACATCCCAAATTTTGGAATGTTATATTAATTAATTGAATGATTGATTGTTTGAAATTGAGTGAAATTTGAAACTTTTTTGAAACTTTGAATGAGAGGGAATAAAATGACTTTCCCCTTGTCTTTGAATTCAAATTTTCTTCCAATACAAATCAATGAGAGAAGATAACATGACTTCTTAAAATGATGGATTTGAAAGTTTGTATTTGCAAAAACTATTGAAATTTTTGTAGTTAGAATCCATTTCATATTTGGCTCCATTTTAAGGTTTGAATGAATTCAAATTCACTTGCCCAATTCAAAAAAATTGAGAGGAGGAACATGACCCTCCAAACCAGGGGTATTTTTGTGATATATTTGAACGATAAAACCCAGGGGGTTATTTGAAAATTATTTGCAAAAGAAATAAAAATCAATTTAGTCATTTTCTGAAAAATATTTTTTTAAAGTATTTATTTTGGCCGTGGAAAAATGCTCATCTTATAGCATTTATTTTTTTGATCTTTTTAGTATATAAACCTCTATATTTCGGTTTGGTTTGATTTTCCAAATTAAGTTTTTCTTTCCTGTTTTTGATAAAAAGGAAAATTCTTTTTATTAGGAATAACCCCGAAGCCCAATTGGAATAGTGTTAGGCCCAAGATCTACTCCCCGGATCCGAATCCTCATCGGATCGGCCGACCGACCGAGCACCCCGCTCCCCTCTCCCACTGACGCCCGGCCCCACCCTGGCCGACCGAATCAGCCACGCGCTCGCCTTCCTCCTTGCGCCCCCTCCTTTCCATACCTCGCCGGAGCCCGCACCGGAGCCGATCCCCTCTCCGATTCGCTGCCATCTGAGCACCCCCGACCCCCTGGCTATATAAGCCTGAGGCCCCTTGACCCGTTCCCCTCCTAAGCCCCCTGCCCGATGCCTCTCCTCGCCCACAATCCCTCGCCGGAGCAGAGCCCCGCCGCCACGCCATTGTTGTGCTGCCGCTCCACTCCGACCGCCTCGAGCCCAACCACAGCCACCAGACGCTCCGCCTCGTCCCACTAAACCTCCCCGTCCCCTCGCTTGAGCTCTAGCCTGACCGGAGCACCCACCCCGATGACCACCCGAGACCACCTCCGCCCCGAGCTCACCGTCGTCGTCTCCGTCAGCCCCGAGCTTCGCCAAGACCACCATCGCCGTCGTTGCGCTTGTCTGCATCGCCTGGTCATCTTCGCCGTCGCCCCCGACCACCGGAGCGCCATCCCCGACGACCCCGTCGCCCCTGCCTCACCGGAGTCTTCCATCGCCGGCGACATAACCCTATGAGCTCACCCCCCCTCCTCTGTAGACGTTAGATCTGGATCCAACGATCCATATTAGAAGTTTTAATACCCCGAACCGTTTTCTTTTACGCTGTGAACGTTCACCGATTAGCACTCGCGCGCGCACGGCCTCAGCCACTCAGGAAGCGCCACGTGGCCCTATTCGCTAGTTAGGTCTATTTGCTTTCTGTTTTTAGTTTTCTGAAAACAGAGAAGTTTCTGATTTTAAAACTTGAATATATCCTAGGATTTTTAGAGTTTTAATTTGATTTTTTTTGCATTATGTCACAATTTTTGTCTAGTTTCTGTGGATCTAAAATTTGACCATGATTGAAATTTTGAAATTTGAATTCAAACAGATTTGATTCAAACATGAAATTGCTTATATCTTGAGTTTAAAAATAGATTTTGAGTTGATTCTTTTTGCTACCTGTCACTAGTGACTTTATTTATCTGTAGGTATGATTTGGGAATTTTTAGAATAATTTAAATTAGGGTTTCAAGCAAAACAGAATCTGTTTTAGTTCCTTTTAGGTTTATTTCTACTTCTTTTGTACTAATTGTTTTTAATTTAATTTATTTTATATTAGTTGACAAGTTTTACCTTGTTTTCTGTTAGTTAGCAGTAGTATTTCAACCAAGTTTATTTTTATGTTATTTATTATTTTTGATAGCATGAAATCAATTCCAGTTTCATAATAACTTGCAAATTGATTTCATTGCTAGTTTGATTTCCTATTTGAAAATATTTTCATAAATTGTTTTATAAGTTTTACCTTCTGTTAACTTAGTTATTATATATTTTTGTTTTCTCTTATTTTAGTATTTTTATATAGTTTTTTGTTGTTGTCAATGTTTAGAAAACCTATATTGTTTAGGGTGTTGTTTTCATAGTTCTTAGTTGTTCTTCAAAAGTAATTCTTTTTGCTAGTAAAAATATTTGCTAAATAATTTTGTTATATTTTACTTTGTTGTTGTCTTGTTGCTATTGAAAATAGGATTATTTGTTGGGAAAACTACTTTGGTTGTTTTGATGAAGTTTTGTTGTTTTAACTTTTGTCTTAAGTATTTCCTTCATCACAACCCTATTGTGTTTAATTTTTGTGTTGCTTCTTGTTTGATAGTATTGATTGCTAGAAGTGTTTGCATATGAGTGCAATGTTTGATTATATAGATTTCATCGGAGACTGACGAATAGTTCTATCAAGTTATTTTCTGAGAGCGATACTATCTTCATCAACCTCACCAGGCAAGTTCACATTGATCATATTATTACCTATGTTTTCAATTTGCATTAGTTCAACCTTCCACCCATTGCATGCAAAGTAGGTACTTAGAAACTTGGATTCTTGAGTAGTATCATGTGGTAGGCACCCATAAACCTTTTATTACTTTCGCCCCGGGAACGTTATTTTTATTTTGCTATGCTTTTAGTAGACGGGGTTTGGTTGAGTGTTTACAATGAGAGTTGTGAGAATTAATTGATGATCAAGACCTCAGGACTTCAAGAATTACTTTTCAAGACCTCATGATGCAATATACCTCTGGGTGGATGATGGTATGAACGGCGCCCTGGAGAAACCAGTGGTTAACCTAGGTGTTGCTGGAGAAGTGCCAGTATTCACGCGGAAAGGTCCACCCAGGCACAAAGAGATGGATGGATACTTCAAGACCCGAGGCTTACCTGCACAGCCACAAGCCATTATGGGTTTTGGCTTGGTTGGACATTGTGGTGACTTTGGACGGGCGGTGCTACGAGATGTAGAAGAACGGTAGGAATGGATGGGCACCGACAGTGGCTCAGAGGAACCCTTTCAAAGACCATGTTTTGATCATCCGTTTCTCAAACACCCTGAAGTGCGACGATTTCGACGGAGGCGATCAAATCTTGTGGGGAACGTGTGCAAAACTCTGCAGAGTACCAAACCTAATCGATTAGCCGTGTACACGGTCATGGGCAACTTGAGCCAAAGGAACTGAAACTATCAGAAAGTCTCAACACAAATAATTATAATGATGAGGGTATTAGTTTTAATTTGGGTATGAGAATTGGTTGGTGGAACCATCTCATTAAACAACCAACATTGTAGTAATAATTTTTTGCTTTGCCCCTCTCTTGTTGTAGGAAAAAAAATTCGCTTTATGCAAAACTTAAACTTACAACCCCACCTGCCAAATATGCATATAGTATAGATGATATTTTTTTTCACCCCTGTCTCTTGTGACTTGCCGGCATATTCAATATGCTGACCTACACAACTGCAACGTTGATACGTCTCCAACGTATCTATAATTTTTGATTGTTCCATGCTATTATATTATCCGTTTTGGATGTTTTATATGCATTAATATGCTATTTTATATTATTTTTGGGACTAACCTATTAATCTAGTGCCTAGGGCCAGTTTCTGTTTTTTTCCTTGTTTTTGAGTATTGCAGATAAGGAATATTAAACGGAGTCGAAACGGAATAAAACCTACCAGACTTGGAGATGAAGGAAGGAGACCTGTCGGGAGGCGACAAGCCTGCAGGGCACGCCCTAGGGGAGGGGGCGCGCCCCCTGGCTTGTGGCCCCCCCTGCAGGCCCTCCAACCCTAATCTTCGTCCTATAAATTCCCAAATATTACCCCAATACCAAAAAGAGCCACGAAAATACTTTTCCGCCACCGGAAGCCTCTGTTCCCGTGAGATCCCATCTTGGAGCCTTTTCCGGTAGTCTGTCGGAGGGGGATTTGATCACGGAGGGCATCTACATCAACTCCATTGCCCCTCCGATGATGCGTGAGTAGTCCACCACAGACCTTCGGGTCCATAGCTAGTAGCTAGATGGCTTCTTCTCTCTCTTTGCTCTTCAATACCATGTTCTTCATGATCTTCATGGAGATCTATCCGATGTAATACTCTTTTGCGGTGTGTTTGTCGAGATCCGATGAATTGTGGGTTTATGATCAGATTATCTATGAATATTATTTGAATCTTCTCTGAATTCTTATATGCATGATTTCATATCTTTGCAAGTCTCTTCGAGTTATTGGTTTGGTTTGGCCAACTAGATTGGTAATTCTTGCAATGGGAGAAGTGCTTAGTTTTGGGTTCAATCTTGCGGTGTCCTCACCCAGTGGAAAAGTAGGGGTAGCGAGGCACGTATTTGTATTGTTGCCATCAAGGATAAAAAGATGGGGTTTTCATCATATTGCTTGAGTTTATCCCTCTACATCATGTCATCTTACTTAATGCGTTACTCTGTTCTTCATGAACTTAATACTCTAGATGCAGGCAGGAGTCGGTCGATGTGTGGAGTAATAGTAGTAGATGCAGAATCGTTTCGGTCTACTTGACGCGGACGTGATGCCTAGATGCATAATCATTGCCTTGGATATTGTCATAACTATGTGCTTTTCTATCAATTGCTCGACAGTAATTTGTTCACCCACCGTATTATTTGCCTTCAAGAGAGAAGCCTCTAGTGAAACCTATGGCCCCCGGGTCTATTTTCCATATTATATTTTCAGATCAATAAACCAAAAATACCAAAAATACTTTGCTGCAATCTTTTTTACTTTTGTTTTACTTTTCCTTTTAGTTATCTTTCATATCTATCTCTATCAGATCTCAATCTTGCAAGTAACCGTGAAGGGATTGACAACCCCTTTGTAGCGTTGGGTGCAAGTGTTTGATTGTTTGTGTAGGTGCAAAGATTGGGGACTTGCTTGTACCTCCTACTGGATTGATACCTTGGTTCTCAACAACTGAGGGAAATACTTATCTACTTTGTTGCATCACCCTTTCCTCTTCAAGGTAAAACCAACGCAAGCTCAAGAAGTAGCAAGAAGGATTTCTGGCGCCGTTGCCGGGGAGGATACATAGCAAGTCAAGACAAGAACTCTCTCGTCAACTTGTCAATTCTGACGTGGTTGTCGGAGGGATCTACATCAAGCCTACCAAGTACCCATCATAAACTCATCTCTTGCATTTACATTATTTGCCATTTGCCTCTCATTTTCCTCTCCCCCACTTCTATAACGATTTTCAGAAAAACCAAAAAGATTTGCCTTTTTATTCGCCCTTCTTCCGTTCGTCTTTTTGTTTACTTTTTGTTTGCTTGTGTGCTAGATCGATTCGTTGCCACCATGTCTAAATCTGGGAAGGTTATCATTGAAAATTTTGAGGGTATTGCTGGTACAAATCTTGAGGAAAAAATTGGATCTTGCTCTCTAGATCATGAAACTGAACCTCTTCCTAATTATAAAACTAAAACTTTTCAAGTGGGAGACGGAAATATTATTGGGAAAAGTGTTATTCAAGAGTTCTTTGATTGTACGGGAGTGATGCCTATGAATAAGAGATCTATTCTTCTTAGCACAAATTGTTATGCGGATGCAATTGTCATGCTTATTGAAAAATTGGAAAGAAAATTTGTGCACGTTCATCCCGCTTTGCAAAAGGTGTTTTAGGAATTCCCTAAAATTAATCATCCTAAGGCTAAAAAGATTGCTACTATCATCCTTATGCGTGAATTTGATTTTATCATACATGAAGCTAGGGAAATTTTTGCTTTCTATAAAAAGGATATTGAACACCCTCCGATTGAAGAGATCCTACACGATAAAGAAACCTTGCGTAGCTTTGAGTCTAGGGATTATCAATCTTATCGTGATAATCTTAGAAGAAGAGTTCCCTGTCCCGAAATTACTCAAACTATTTACCTTGGAACCTATGATGAATTTGATTGGATTACTAGGGGTATTTATGTAGGATTCAATGATGATTGGTTAGAAGAAAAAATCTGGGAACCTATTAGAAATGAGATACGTGTTTTATATGATGATATTTATGGTGATGATCCAGATTATGCATTTATGAATGTCAAAGTTACTAATCAAAGTCCTTTTTATGAACTAAGTTCTCCTATTAGAAAGTATAGAAAAGAAATAAAAGATTTGCTAAAAAGGGTTTTGGAAGGTATGGTTTATGGATTGCATACCAAAGATGACAATACCAAGATCTTTTGCGTTATGCCTAGATAGGGGCGTTAAACAATAGCGCTTGTTGGGAGGCAACCCAATTTTATTTCTGTTTTTGTTTATGTTTTTGAGTGCTTTACACATTATTATCTCTGTAGTAATTGTGTTTTATTGTTTTAATTAGTGTTTGAGCCAAGTAAGACCTTTGGGATGGTCTACGGTGATTGTTGATTTGATTTTGCTTAAAAACATAAACTTTTGCGCTCACTCCAGGAATTTTATAAATTCACTAGAGCGTCAAATGAGTCTGAAATTTTTACAAAATATTATATACAAATTTCCCAGGTTGTCGTAATTTTTAAGAATTTTTGGAGTTACAGAAGTATTCGAAGTTTATAGATTGCTACAGACTGTTCTGTTTTTGACAGATTCTGTTTTCTTTGTGTTGTTTGCTTATTTTGATGTATCTATGGGTTGTATCGGGGGGCTATGAACCATGGAGAAGTTAGAATACAGTAGTATTACACCAATATAAATAAAGAGTGAGTTCACAACAGTACCTAAAGTGGTGATTTATTTTTCTTATACTAACGGATCTCACGAGTTTTCTGTCGAGTTTTGTGTTGTGAAGTTTTCAAGTTTTTGGTAAAGATTTGATGGACTATGGAATAAGGAGTGGCAAGAGCCTAAGCTTGGGGATGCCCAAGGCACCCCAAGCCATATTCAAGGATACCAAAGAGCCTAAGCTTGGGGATGCCCCGGAAGGCATCCCCTCTTTCGTCTTCAATCCATCGGTAAATTTACTCGAGGCTATATTTTTATTCACCACATGATATGTGTTTTGCTTGGAGTGTCTTATATGATATGAGTCTTTGATTTTTAGTTTGACACAATCATCCTTGCTGCACACATCTTTTGAGAGGGACACACATTAATCGTGAATTTATTAGAATACTCTATGTGCTTCACTTATATCTTTTGAGCTAGGCAATGTTGCTCTAGTGCTTCACTTATATCTTTTTAGAGCACGGTGGTGTTTTATTTTATAGAAATAATTGAACTCTCGTACTTCACTTATATTATTTTTAGAGTCTTTAAACAGCATGGTAATTGGTTTAGGTTATGAATTTAGTCCTAATATAATAGGCATCCAAGAGGGATATAATAAAAACTTTCATATAAAGTGCATTGAATACTATGAGAAGTTTGATTCCTTGCATTTAGTTTTGAGATATAAAGATGATGATATTAGAGTCATGCTAGTGAGTAATTGTGGATTGGTAGAAATACTTGTGTTGAAGTTTGTGATTCCCGTAGCATGCACGTATGGTGAACCGTTATGTAACGAAGTCGGAGCATGATTTGTTTAATGATTGTCATCCTTTGTGTGAGGGTCGGGAGCGCGCGATGGTTAACTCCTACCAACCTCTCCCCTAGGAGCATGCGTCTAATACTTTGCTTCGATAACTAATAGACTTTTGCAATAAGTATGTGAGTTCTTTATGACTAATGTGAGTCCATGGATTATACGCACTCTCACCCTTCCACCTTTGCTAGCCTCTCTAGTACCGCGCAACTTTCGCCGGTGCATTAAACCCACATTCCTCAAAACAGCCACCATATACCTTTCCAAAACAGCCACCATACCTACCTATTATGGCATTTCCATAGCCATTCCGAGATATATTGCCATGCAACTTTCACCGTTCCGTTTATTATGACTTGCACCATCATTTTCATATTGCTTTGCATGATCGTAAGACAGCTAGCATGATGTTTTCATGGCCTGTCCGTTTTTTGATGTCATTTGCTATGCTAGATCGTTGCACATCCCGGTACACCACTGGAAGCATTCATATAGAGTCATATTTTGTTCTAGGTATCGAGTTGTAAGTAAATAAAAGTGTGATGATCATCATTATTAGAGCATTATCCCATGAGAGAAAAGGATGATGGAAGATATGATTCCCTCACAAGTTGGGATGAGTCTCCGGACTTTACAAATAATAAAAGAGGCCAATGAAGCCCAAATAAAAAAAAGAGGCCAAAGATGCCCACCAAAATAAAAAAAATGAGAGAAAAGAGAGAAGGGACAATGCTACTATCTTTTTCCACACTTGTGCCTCAAAGTAGCACCATGATCTTCATGATAGAGAGTCTCCTATTTTGTCACTTTCATATAGCTAGTGGGAATTTTTCATTATGATGCACACCCACTTAGTTTCTTTTTGAGCTTTCATACACTTATAGCTCTAGTGCATCCGTTGCATGGCAATCCCTACTCACTCACATTGATATCTATTGATGGGCATCTCCATAGCCCGTTGATACGCCTAGTTGATGTGAGACTATCTTCTCCTTTTCCTCACAACCTCCACCATATTCTATTCCACCTATAGTGCTATATCCGATTTTTTTTCAAAAGTGTTATCTATTTTTGAACAAATTCGAAAAGCGTATGTCCTAATTGAAAAAAACCAAAAATAGCACCCCGTCGGCCTCTGGTGGGCCGAAGGGGGGCCTGTCGGCCTGGGGCAGGCCGAAGAGCCGGCTGTCGGCCCGGGGCTGGCCGAAAGGCACCCGTCGGCCTCCAGGAGGCCGACAGGCCCCTGGATAAGGCCGACCGCCCAAGCTTCTTCCTCCTCTCGCTCGCCTGCTCGTTCATCCCATCCTCTCTCTCGTTTTTTGAACAGAATTTTTCCCCCTCCGATCTTCTCCATCCTCCACTCATTTTCCTATTCTATCCGCTGAAACAATAGATCATACCCATCTCCACCGGCCTACGGTCTCATTTTGTGCCATGTGGTAGTTTTTTGTTCGTTTGGAGGAGTCATGGTGGGGTGGTGGAGGTGTGGATGGTGAGGAGGTGGTGGGGTGGAGAGGAAGAAGAAGGTGACACACGCGTCGAAGGTATACCGATTTTTTTAGTTTAGGTTGGTTTTTTTATTGTACGTAAAATTAGTTTATGTTAGTAGTCATTTTAGTGTACGTGTTGGTAGTGTAATTTTATTTAGTTCATGTTAGTAGTCATTTTAGTCATTTTAGTTTATTTTAGTATATGTTTTTTTAGTGTAGGTCTATTTTAGTGTAGGTTTATTTTAGTATAGGTTTATTTAGTGTAGGTTTATTTAGTGTAGGCTTATTTGTAGGTCATTTTTAGTGTATAAATTTATTTTAGTATAGGTTTATTTAGTGTAGGTTTATTTAGTATAGGTTTATTTAGTGTAGGTTTATTTTAGTGTAGGTTTATTTTAGTATAAATTTGTTCGTTGCGAATAATGAGAAGCTGGCAATGTCTGACAGGTGAAAATGTCAGAAGCCGTAAATTTAACTGTTTATTACGGCCCTGGTAATGTTCGATATAATGAGTTGGGGGTTGATCTTAGCGAGTTTAAAAAAGGCGTCATGACACTTTCAGACCCGGACGGACTGGACATTAGGCAGTTGAAGCACTGGTTGACTACTAGTTTTGGGCTGGATCCTGAAGTCTGTTCCGTCAGTATTCATGCATTGTGGACCAAATCCTGTAAAAATGTCAAGTGGGAGTTGATGCCGATAGATAGGAGCCAGCAATGGTTGTCCCTGTTAAGTCGTTCCAGAGACCGAAGAATCCACCTATATGCCCTAGTGCAACCAGTGGCGAAGGAGGAGAATTTCGTACAAGTCAACATGGGGTATGAACCAGGCGAGGGTAGTCAAGTTGCTAACGCGATTTATGTATCCGGGTCACAGCCACCGGATGTGGATGCTAGTCAAGCCGAGAAAGAGTCAGATTATGTGCCACACAATGTTAGTGGTCATGATACGGGCTCTGGTGTTGCTGATGGGGATGAGGAAGGCGATGAAATGCAGAGGGTGATGGAGGAAGAGGACGAGGATGGGTTTGCGGAGGATCTGGATTCAGAAAATTCCGAGGATGAAGTGGAGGTACCGATTCCTTCAGCATGGGATCATGACATATCCGCCGGCATTACTGTCAACGATGGCCATGAGACTCCATGGCAATATAATGTGAACCAAGTCCAGATCGGGGCTATGTTTGACACAAAGAAAAAATTGAAGTATGCGGTGATAAAGTGGGCTATGTCTACGCAGAGGGTTTTCCGGACACACATATCGAGTCCAACAAAATATACCGTGAAGTGTGTTGAAACAGGTTGTCCCACGAAGGTGCACGGGCACGTGCCGAAGTATAACATCCACTGGGTTGTCACCAATGTGGTCCCACATAATTGTGTGAGGAAAAACCTGTTGGTTCGTCATCCAAACCTGACTTCAACTCTCATAGCGCAACTCATGTATACTGAGATAGTTGAGAAGAAAGATATGGAAGCAAAACATATCCAGAAAGCAGTAAAGGTCAGATGGAATTATGACATTCCATATGGGAAGGCTTGGAGGGCTAAGCAGAAGGCTATGGAGGAAAGGTTTGGGACGTTCTTTGACTCATATGATAATGTTGTCCGTCTCCTTGACATACCGAAGGAGAGAAATCCCGGCACTTATGTTAACATACAACACACGAGGTTGGAGATTATACCAGATCACAAGGTGTTGAAGCGAGTATTCTTCTCTTTCGCTATATGCATCGAAGCTTTCCGGCATTGTCCTCCTGTGATGTTTGTGGATGGTACATTCCTGACTGGTCAGTACAAAGGGCAAATCCTGACTGCTATTGGTGTGGACGGTGTCGGTGTCAAAACCGGTGGATCTCGGGTAGGGGGTCCCGAACTATGATGCTTGGATCGATGGTAACAGGAGACGAAGGGGACAAGGTTTTACCCAGGTTCGGGCCCTCCTATGGAGGTAATACCCTACGTCCTGCTTGATTCTATTGATGGTATAGAGATTATAGAGTGATCTACCACGAGATCGTATGACTAAAACCCTAGATGAGTTCCCTCTCTAATGATCTAAAACCCTCCGGCTTATATAGACGCCGGGGGTGCCTAGGGTTTACACATGGTCGGTTACACGTCGAGGGGATAAACATGCCTATTCTACTTTAAACGTGGAGCACACGCCTTGCTTCTAGAAACTTCCCTTCTGGAGTCCGGTCCTTCGAGTGATCCAGCGTCCGGCGAACGGCCCATATAGTCCGGCCCATATCAGATAGGCCGGCCTCCCGAGGACCCCCTAGTCCAGGACTCCCTCAGTAGCCCCTGGACTAGCCTCCAACGCTGATGTGTATCCGGAGAATCTTGAACAGAGAAGTCTTCGGCTTGCGAGGCGAGTCCCTCTTCCCCTGATTGTTCGGCATCCGACCTATGATTGGCGAAATCCCAAACGTTGCGGGATTGCCGAGTCCACTGCAATAATGCTTCTCGAACCCCGTGCATTGCGAGGAGACGAATGGTTTAGCAGTTCTTTTACAGAGCTGCCCCCCTCTGAAAAGGGGTACCATCTATTTAAATAAACTGGATCGCGATCACATCTTCGCCTTCCCCCTTTAGACGAAACCCCCAGCAAAAAGACCTCTACCAAAAGAAAATGGCGAGCGCCCCTGGTTCTTCTTCGGATCCTTATGGATCTCGCCCAGGGGATTGGGGAAGCTGTTCCGTGTCAACTCTTCGTCTTCGCCAACTAGAGACCCAAGGGTATCTCCCTTCCTCAGATCTGACGACCGTCCGTGCCGGCTTGAGTTCATTCAACAGCGTGGTCCTTGCGGAGAACTTCCCCCATCCACAAAAGGGAGAGCACGTGTGCTTCGTCCCGTTCCTCCTGCGAGGGCTCGGATTTCCCATCCACCCATTCTTGAGAGGGTTATTGGCATTCTACGGGATCCAGCTCCATCACCTTACCCCAGGGTCTATCCTTCACATCTCAGGCTTCGTGGCCCTCTGCGAGATGTTCCTGGGGTGCGAGGCACATTTCGAATTGTGGAGGAAGTATTTTTGCCTCGTCCCACGTACAAGGGACGGGACAATTTTCGAAGTTGGCGGAGCCGAAGTATGCCGCATAGCGGGGACGGGTTACCCCGTAGGAACCCCGAAGGAATTTGAAATGTGGACCTCGGAGTGGTTTTATATTGAAGACGTTCCTTTGTTCGATCCAACTCGGCGGGGTTTTCCCGAATACTCCGACGCCTTTCCGAAGAAAAGGTACAACTGGCGTCCGAAGAGCCTGCCCCAAGAGGAAAGTGCCGAGGTGCAGCGTTTATCGACCCATGTGAGGCTATTAGCCCATCACAAGCTGACCATGATTGACGTCATGGCCGCCGTCCTCACTCGATGCGTCCAACCTCTTCAGCAGAGGGTACATCCTTTGTGGCGCTATAACGGGACAAGCGATACTACTCTCTCCCGAAGACTGGGTCCTGCCGATCAAACAACATTAGCCACCGCCCTTGCCGATCTATTCAAAGGGGAGCAAGAGGACTTTGTTCAGCAGTCATCAAAGGACGGATATTCTTGCCACAATCCCATCGAATGGGTGAGCCTTTATACCTACTGTAATTATAGTTCGGTTTTTCCATTATGTCCCTTTCTGACCGAAGCCGTCAAACTTTATGCAAACAGGAATGGAGGAGCTTCATCGAGACAGTCAACTGTCCGGCTCCTCAACCCGAAGACTATGCCCGTGAGGACGATCCGGGCTATCACGAAGACCCGGACCTATCAATCGAATT
This sequence comes from Elymus sibiricus, assembly GCA_039707655.1. Taxonomy (NCBI): domain Eukaryota; kingdom Viridiplantae; phylum Streptophyta; class Magnoliopsida; order Poales; family Poaceae; genus Elymus; species Elymus sibiricus. Next base: position 486,343,122 of record CM077665.1, read on the forward strand.
CGAAGGCGGGGTTTTCTACCAGGAGGGCCTTGATTATGCCAAAGTGGCCATCGTTGCTGACTACCCTGGATCTTTTCCTTCCCCCGCCGTAAACAAGAAGAAAAAGAAGAAGATGTCCCACAAGAGACAAGTGTCCACCAGTGACCCTGACATACCGGTTCCTATCGTCAAACGCCGTAGATCTGCGCGACTTACACCGGCCGCAGCGACAGTGGCCGAATCGGGAAGTAACAAGGATCCGGCAGATAGGCCGGTCATAGGGGCAAGCGCACCAGCGAGCTCACCCCAAAGGTATTTCGCTTGATCGCACGGTTTAACACCATGATTTGATAAAACTCGTCGAAAGATAATTCCGCCGAAATATTCAGGCAAGAGGTTTGGCCGTCTCCCGCCGAGGACGCCGTAAAGACATCCATCGGTGCCCAAGGTTCAGGGCCTTCCGCCCATGTTGATCCTGTTGCCGGAGCTTCCACCGCCAATCCCGCCCCAGCCGATTCGGGTGATGCCATATCGGTCACCAAATCAGAGGTTGGGAGCGCTATGCGTCATCGGCAGCGACGCAAAGTCCTGCTACATCCAGCCTTTTCCGAACAAGAATTCGGCGCTCTACGCACGGCGGATGCATACCTTGGGGCCGCCCGAACTGGATTCGGTGAAGCTATAAAGTTGATATCGTCCAGCTTGCAGGTGAGTTGTTGGTTATTTAAAATCCGAACACGCATGTAAACCCAGTAGCCCCCAAGCCTTAACTTGGTCGGCACGACCGAATTAAGGACCCCTTTCTGCAAGTGCGGGCCTCTAAGCAACAGTGCGAGAAACTGGCCGAGGAACTTAAGGACAGCCAAACACAGGTCGAATCTGTGAAGGCTGAGCTGAAGCAAGTGAAGAGCTTTACTCGGGAGGCACACGGTGAGTGCGTATATTAGCCGAATATATAACATGTTCCCATGCTTACGCGAGGGTACTATGTAGCAGCTGAATCAATAGGGCAATTACAAAAAGATTTGGATGTAGCCCGAGAATCTCAACGGTACGCCGAGTCCCAGCACGAAGCTGGAGGTCGCGTTATGACGCGACACATTGAAGAGAAGAACCGCCTCAAGGAGGAGAACCAGAAGCAAGCCGAGGAAATTGAAAGCTTGAAGGCTCAATTGGCCCAGGTCCAGGGAGAGAACCAAATCTTACAGAGGGGCATATATGGTGAGCGTGATTCTAACATCAGAACGTAATTTTTCCTTTATGGATGTAATATAACCTGTATGCCATAACTCATGTGTAGGTCTCCTGACCGGGCCGTCCGAAGAAGAGACCGGAGCTTACCAGGGAAACCTGCTAAAGGATCTAACCGCTTTGCACGAGCGGGCTCGGAAGGTCATAAAGGGCATGGTAAAAGCACTGTGGCCCACTGAGCAGCCTTCCGAGGGGATGACCGAGCTAATCGATCGTTTCAAGGGAGCCCGAGCTAGGTTCGAGCTGTGGAAGACATCGGCATGCCGGGAGGGAGCGAGGGAGGCGTGGGCGATGATTAAGACCCGCTATACCGGACTTGATCCCGAGCATATGGCTCGGGTTGGGCCAGTGGGGGTAGACGGACAGGAAATTCTGCTCCACCTGGTTTATGACCAGGTGATGCCCGCCGCCCGATTGTCACAACAGGACTGCTCCCTGGACACTGTAATCGATAATCTCGATCAGCAGCCGGGTATATGATTGAATGTAGCTGAGTACTATCAATCAAAGATTTGCTCCGCTGTGTTGTAAACTTTGTCTTAACCGGCCATCGGCTTTGGCCTCCCGTGCTAGAAGCTTGGGAGTGTTCCGCTGAAAGTATCACCCTAGGGTGGACGAACTATATTCGGGGAACCAGGCAATCCGGCCATGTGGTGCGAACAGACAGAAATCACGCAGGGAGATATGTTATATTACATTTAGCGTAAGAAACATCTTCTGAAGAAAATAGTACCTCTACCGATACCTTTCGTCAGGTTGCTACGTAAGGCGTAGGCTGTAGCCCGTACACTGATAGTATATGGCTGAGGGTAATTGTAAGAAGACAAGACCCTGGTAATGGTCATGACGACCATAGTGTTACAAATTATTTCCGTCGGGGCCGATCAATTGTCTACGCAAGATAGCTAGCTTTTGGCTTCACCCGTCTGAGGTACGTGTCCGGATGACCCGGTCGTAACAATCGCAGAGGTGCTCCCTTTACCCTCTAGCCGAACAATCGGGAACGTAGAGGGTAACCACAGGAGCGAGGCAACCCAGCTTGGCGAATCTTAGTACGAATTGATGCATACGATGGCTTGAAAACGACAAGGAAAACAGGCACCCACAATGAGTGTGAACAAGTGCAGAGAATGTAAAAGCATTGGCTTCGGAAAGGAAGCCCCCAGGTGCTGTGTTTGGATTTAACACTTGAAGGTGCAAAACGAAAAGTCTTATAACGAGATTGAATAAGCCGAACACATAGTTGGGATAAAAAAGGGTGCAAACCTGCCAAACATTAGTTCGAAAGGAGAATTGAAAAAATAAAAAGGAAAACACGAAGAAAGGAACATAAAGTAAGGAGTGCGACGACACCGGTTTATCCGTAGAAGCGCCGAAGACGAGCTGCGTTCCATGGGTTTGGTTCGAGGCGGTGATCCGACGGGTTCCGAAGACGATAAGCCCCTCCCGTGAGTACTTCGTCGATTATGAAGGGGCCTTCCCATTTGGGCTTGAGTTTATGCTTCTGCTTCTCCGGGAGTCGTAGGACTAATTCGCCCACGTTGTATGCTTGCGCCCTCACCTCTCTGCTCTGGTAACGTCGGGCCTGCTGCTGATAAAAAGTGGAACGGGCCCGAGCTATGTCTCGCTCTTCCTCCAAGGCGTCCAAGTCGTCCTGCCGATCTAACTCGGCCTCCCTTTCCTCATACATGCGTACTCTTGGCGCATCGTGAATGATATCACAAGGAAGGACCGCTTCGGCCCCGTAGACCATAAAGAACGGGGTGTTACCCGTTGATCTATTCGGGGTGGTGCGCAAGCCCCATAGTACGGAGTCCAGCTCCTCAACCCACTGACAATCGGATTCTTGCAGAGACCGGACCAAACGCGGCTTGATCCCGCTCATTATGAGGCCGTTTGCTCGTTCAACTTGTCCATTAGTCTGCGGGTGGTAAACCGAGGCGTAATCGAGCTTAATGCCCATCTTTGCACACCAGTCTTTGACTTCCTGAGCGGTGAAATTGGATCCGTTATCAGTTATTATACTGTGCAGAACACCGTAATGGTGTATCACGCCGGATGAAAGTCGATTACTGGTCCGGATTTGGCTGACTTGACAGGTTTAGCCTCGATCCATTTGGTGAACTTGTCGACCATAACCAACAAGTATTTATTTTTCTTGGTCCCCCCTTTAAGTGGTCCGACCATGTCTAGCCCCCAGACCGCAAAAGGCCAGGTGATCGGAATAGTCCGAAGAGCTGTTGGGGGCATGTGATTTTGGTTTGCGAAAAGTTGACACCCTACACAATATTTGACAAGTGACTGGGCGTCCGCCCGAGCTGTGGGCCAAAAGAACCCCGCCCGGAAGGCCTTGCTTACTAAGGCTCTTGCTGCGGCATGATGACCGCCCATCCCTGCGTGTACTTTGGCGAGAAGCTCCCGCCCCTCTTCCTCAGATATGCACCTCTGTAGTACTCAAGTAGTGCTCTTTTTATATAACTCTCCTTCGTGTACCTTAAAGGCTTTGGAGCGCCGGACTATACGTCGAGCCTCCGTTTGATCATCGGGGAGTTCCTTACGAAGGAGGTAGGCGAGGAAGGGTTTGGTCCAAGGAGCGATTACTGCCATGACCTCATGGGCCGAGGGCGTTTCGTTCATTACGGAGCCGCCGATAATTCTGCCGTCTGGTTCGTCAACAGGGGGAACAACCGTGTGTGCGCTTGAGAGATCGGCGCCCGCTTGATCGTCCTGCCAAACCACGGATGGCTTAAAGAGCCGTTCCAGGAAAGTGTTCGGCGGGACAGGGTCGCGTTTGGCTCCTAAACGTGCCAGTATGTCAGCGGCTTGGTTGTCGTCTCGAGCGACGTGGTGGAACTCCAGCCCCTCGAACCGTGCGGATATTTTGAGGACAGCGTTTCGATATTCCGCCATCTTCGGATTTTTGGCGTCGAACTCACCGTTTTTTTGAGAGATGGCCAGATTAGAATCTCCCCGTACCTCCAGCCGCTGTATGCCCATTGAAGCTGCCATCCGAAGACCGTGTAGAAGGGCTTCGTATTCGGCTGCGTTGTTGGAGTCGGCATACATGATCTGGAGCACGTATCGGACGTTGTCACCTGTGGGGGATGTGAGAACGACTCCAGCCCCCAGTCCGGCCAAGGTTTTGGATCCATCAAAGTACATCGTCCAATGTGAGTATGTACTGTATTCCCTGGGGAGTTCGGCTTCTGTCCATTCGGCAAGGAAATCCGCTAATACCTGAGATTTAACAGCTCGGCGCGGTTTGTATGTGATCTCAAAAGGAAGGAGCTCAATCGCCCATTTGGCTATACGGCCTATGGCGTCCCTGTTATTGATTATATCATTCAGGGGTACTTCCGATGCCACCGTGACCGAACACTCTTGGAAGTAATGTCTTAATTTACGTGATGCCATAAATACCGTACATGCTATCTTCTGGTAGTGCGGGTATCTTGACTTGCATTGCGTTAGCACCTTTGACACATAATAGACCGGCTTCTGTATCTGGAATTTGTGCCCCTCCTCCTCTCGTTCAACGACGAGCACTGCGCTGACAACTTGGTTGGTGGCCGATATGTATTACAACATGGGCTCACCCGCGCTTGGTGCTGTGAGTATGGGGTTACTTGCCAGCAGTGTCTTGATATCTTCTAACGCAGCCTTTGCTTCGTCGGTCCATTCAAAAGTCTTGGTCCGTTTCAGCAATTTGTACAGTGGTAAAGCTTTTTCACCGAGGCGGGAGATAAAGCGGCTCAATGCCGCCACGCAACCCGCCAATCTTTGCACATGCTTTAGCTCTGTGGGGATTGCAAGTTCTGACAAGGCGCGAATCTTGGCCGGATTCGCTTCTATTCCTCTATGGGAAACAATGAATCTGAGCAACTTACCAGCGGGAACTCCGAAGACACACTTCTCCGGATTGAGCCGAATATCATATTCGCGTAGGCTTGCAAAGGTTTGCCTTAGGTCGTCGATTAAATTGCTAACGTGTTTGGTTTTGATGACCACGTCGTCCACGTATGCTTCGACTGTTTTGCCGATCTGTTTCTCAAGACAGGTCTGGATCATTCGCTGGTATGTAGCCCCAGCGTTTTTTAGCCCGAAAGGCATTGTGTTAAAGCAGAACGGCCCGTAGGGGGTGATGAATGCGGTTGCCGCTTGATCGGATTCCTTCATTTTAATCTGATGGTATCCGGAATAAGCGTCGAGGAAACACAGCGAGTCCTGTCCGGCTGTGGCATCAATGATCTGGTCTATTCGTGGTAGAGGGAAAGGGTCCTTGGGGCAGGCCTTGTTGAGGTCTTTAAAGTCGACGCACAGCCGCCAGGATTTGTCTTTCTTTGGTACCATCACCAGGTTTGCCAACCATTCGGGGTGCTTAATGTCCCGAATGAATCCGACCTCTAGCAATTTAGCTAATTCTTCACCCATAGCTTGTTGTTTGGGCTCGGAGAAACGGCGGAGAGTCTGTTTGACGGGCTTAAAACCTGCCATGATGTTCAGACTGTGTTCTGCCAATCGTCGTGGGATGCCAGGCATATCGGAAGGATGCCAGGCAAATATATCCCAATTTTCTTGTAAGAATGCTCGCAGCGCCTCCTCCGTGGTAGGGTCGAGCTGTGCTCCGATGGACGCTGTCTTGTTAGGGTCCATTGGGTGCACCTGAAATTTAATGATTTCTTTTGCTGGCTTGAAGGACGTGGATTTGGGCCTCTTGCTGAGGATCACGTCGTCTTTGTCTACCGTTGACCGGAGTGCGGTCAGCTCTTCTGCAGCAAAGGTCTCAGCTAGGGCCTCAAGGGCGAGTGCTGCTGTTTTGTTTTCAGCCCGTAGGGCTATATTCGGATCACCAGCTATTGTGATTACTCCGTTTGGTCCTGGCATTTTAAGTTTCATATACCCGTAATGTGGTATAGCCTGGAATTTTGTGAAGGCTTCACGTCCCAGAAGGGCGTGATAGCCACTGGGGAAGGGCACGATGTGGAAGAGGAGCTCTTCCGATCTGTAGTTGTCGGGCGTGCCGAACACTACGTCCAGGGTAATACATCCTGAGCAGCGTGCCTCCTTCCCTGGGATTATTCCCCGAAAGGTTGTGTTGCTATGTTCGATCCGAGATCGGTCGAATTGCATTTTTTCTAGCGTGTCTTCATAAATTAGGTTTAGACCGCTGCCGCCGTCATTAGCACTTTGTGTAACCGGAAGCCGTTGATGACGGGGTTCAGGACTAGTGCGGCTGGTGAATGGTCGGGATGAATGGCTGGTCGATCAGCATCTCCAAAGGTGATGGGTGTATCTGCCCATACATTTGTTGCAGCCACGTGGTACACCTGTCCAATTTCTTTGAGGGCTCTCTTCCTTTTGTTCCTCGAAGGGAATGTTTCGTAGATCGTCAGGACTTCGGTGTGATGTTCCGATGAGTCTGCGGGGCGCCCTCTGGGCGGTGACGCCTTGAGGATGGCCTCGCCGCTTTTTGCGATCTGTCTGACGACCCAACAAGTCCTAAGACTGTGAGTTGGAGCTGTGTTTAGCAAGACGGAGTGTATAGGGCAAGGCTTGTCCAATAGTCCGTCCAGGACAGTACTGACCCCGGGAAGGGATCTGTTTCTCTTTTTGGCGGGCTGAGTTTGGGCTGTTCGGTTCGGGGGTATCCTCTTTTGCCGATCTCCTCTAAGGTATTCGGCAGAGGTTTGGTCCGAAAATAGCCGCTCTGTTTGCCAAGCACTTTCCATGGCACAATACTTCTGTACCAAGATGGATAGCTCGGAAAGGTCAGTTATGTGCCGCCGCGCCAGGGCGTTGAGGATGCCCTCGTTGTGGCAATTACGTTTGAAGGTTGCCATTATATCTGTGTCGCTGAGGCCGCGCACGTTGTGTCGTGCGAGGAGTAGTCTGGCCCAGTAATGATGGATCGACTCCCCAGGAAAATGCGCAATGTCCGGTGGATTCGAACGATTGGGCTCTGATGCGATGATCGGGTCATCGGCTTGGGAGGTGGGTGGGAGAAAAGGTAGTCCCTCACCAAGATGGGAGTCCGGAACTATAAGTTCCGAACTACGGGATAGGTCGGGGGCCGACACCGGACTATTGCTGGAGTCGGTGACTGGGTCACGAGCAAGATCTCGGTGGTCGGAAATTGAGGTGTAGACCGTTTTTAGTTCCGGTAGCTGGGGGTCGAACCCTCCGCCGAACACTCGACGGTGGCGACGAGGTGGGTGACCGTGGGGACGCAAATTTCCCTGTCATCGGGTTTAAGCCCGAGCCGGTCATAGACCAGGATCTGGTCATCGGCCATTCGCATAGTCTCCATCCGATCGAACAGCTCATTCAGAAACGAGGCGATGGTGGGATCCGTGTCACCAAAGCGAGTGGGGTCGGTATGTGGCGTCGCTGTTCCAGAGTCGCGCAAGGGCGTTCTTGGATCCTGTTCAGATCCATCCCGACCCGTACGAAGACCGATCTGAGAGCAGATCGGGGCTGGATCGTCGTTGATTTTCATCGACGAGATCCGATCTAGAGCTTCGTTGAGTATCGAGAGCTCGATCGGACCGGTCTGCCCGGAGCTTCCGGAGTTAGCCTCCGATGCATCCGTGCAGGGAGTGTGTTCGGCAAGAACGGGTGTTCGGCTATCGGGCGCTATGACCTGATCCGAACTTAAGATCGGGCCTCCACCAGGGCAGATCCCATAGGCGGAGCCGGAAGATGGATCCGAGGTTAAAGCCTCAGGGTCATCGGGCATGGCAGGCGAGACTGCAAGCCCGGTTAGGGATAGATCGCCGCGGGAGTCTACGGAGAACTCTAGGTTCCCGAATCTGACCTCCTGGTCAGGGGTGAAACTTTCGACGCGGCCAAGGCGGCCGGTCGGGTCGGTGTGCAGCACTATGCTGCCGAAAGCAAAGATCTGTCCAGGGGCAAAAGTCCCTGTGTTGCGGACCTCTTCGTTAACGACTAGGCGAACCATCGATTCCTTCTGGCGATCACAATGGAACTCTCAATGAAAGCACCAATGTCGGTGTCAAAACCGGCGGATCTCGGGTAGGGGGTCCCGAACTATGATGCTTGGATCGATGGTAACAGGAGACGAAGGGGACAAGGTTTTACCCAGGTTCGGGCCCTCCTATGGAGGTAATACCCTACGTCCTGCTTGATTATATTGATGGTATAGAGATTACATACTGATCTACCACGAGATCGTATGACTAAAACCCTAGATGAGTTCCCTCTCTAATGATCTAAAACCCTCCGGCTTATATAGACGCCGGGGGTGCCTAGGGTTTACACATGGTCGGTTACACGTCGAGGGGATAAGCATGCCTATTCTACTTTAAACGTGGAGCACACGCCTTGCTTCTAGAAACTTCCCTTCTGGAGTCCGGTCCTTCGAGTGATCCAGCGTCCGGCGAACGGCCCATATAGTCCGGCCCATATCAGATAGGCCGGCCTCCCGAGGACCCCCTAGTCCAGGACTCCCTCAGACGGGAACAACCAAATCATCCCACTAGCGATGGCATTTGTGGAGGGTGAAAACTTTCCGAGCTGGGTATGGTTCTTCCGGCAAGTTAAAATTGTGATCGTGAAGGACCGACCAAACGTGTGTGTCATTCATGACAGACATCCAGGTATATTGAAGGCCGTGAAGACACTAAGTAATCCAACAGCTGACGAGCCAACACCTTGGAAGGACTTGCAAAGCCGGTGGTGCATGCGCCATCTGGGTGCAAATTTTTTCTCACAGTTCAAGAACAAACGGTTGATGAACTTGTTCAAAAAGTTATGTAAGCAGAACCAGCAGCGCAAATACGAATTTATTTGGTCAAAACTAGATGAGTTTACTAAGAAGCAGGTCCTTGCTAGGAAGAAAATGGAAAAAGACCAGGTTAAATTAACATCACTCATCGCGGAGCTAGAGGAGCCAGTAGGTCTTTGTGACTTGCCAGCAATTGACCCTCCTAATACGAAGAGAAAGAAGGGCAGGGCAATAAAGAATTTTTCTGAGTGGATAGAGAAAGAGCCTCCAGTGAATTGGTCTTTGCTGCATGACACCCATGGAGCTAGGTATGGCCACATGACAACCAATCTTGCAGAGGTGTACAACTTTGTACTCAGAGGGAATAGAGCATTGCCACTGACAGCTATTGTGGAGGGCGTATTCCATGGCACTTTGAGATATTTCAGAGAAAGGCACGAGTTAGCAAAGAAGCATATTGCAGCTAATCAGAACACACCTTATTGTAGCCGTGTCATGGAGTACATGGCTCATAAGATAAAGAAAGCAAAAAAGCACACTGTCACACTCATAGGTAATCAGGAAAGGAGGTATAAGGTTCAGCTTCCTACTGATGGTTTTGGTTCTGCAAATGAGGTGAAGACACATGAGGTTAAAATTGGAACGGAATTTTATCCAACCTGTGAGTGTACATGCAACAAACCGCAGTTGTTGCACCTGCCTTGCTCACATGTGTTGGCTGCCTGTGGCCAGATTCAGTTGGACGCTATCTCCTTCGTGTCTCCATACTATTCAAAAGAGGCAGTACTCAATGTCTGGACAGGTGAGATGACAGGGTTTAGAGTCGTCGGCAATTTCAACAAGGTAAACGATGGTGAGAGAGTATACATCCCGGATCCAGGACTTCGGCGAACAAGCAGGGGCAGACGCAAGGTAAAGCGCATCCGAAACGATATGGACCAATCTGAAGCTGGTGGAGCAACCAGACAATGTTTGCTATGCGCGGCTTATGGGCATAGGATGAAATATTGTCCCGACCTGAACAAAGACGGTGTTTCCACATCGACGAGTGCTTCCACATCGACGACTGCGACAACAGTAGCAAGAGGTGGTCGTGGTGGTCATGGCAGTCGAGGCCGAAGGGGCGGACGAGGAACAAATAGCTCACAAGCTATATAATGTGTCGGCCTATGTCGGACTATGTTTTTATTTGGTACATGTCGGACTATGTATTTTTTTGTAATATGTCGGACTATGTTTTTATTTGTAATATGTCGGACTGTGTTTTATTTTGTAATATGTCTGTACTATGTTTTATTTTGCAATATGTGTGGACTATGTTTTAACGTGTAATATGTCGGACTATGTTTTATTCTGTAATATGTGTTGACTATGTTGTGATTGCAGATATGGCTTCGTATCCGTTGCTTAATGGTAATATCGATAGAGGGCACCGAGGTGCACTTATGGAATCGGGCACGAACATAGGCGTGGTGATCACTCGCACCCCAAAGTCTAACTGGATGATACACCCTTCATGGGTTGATAGGTATGTGTCGGTATAAAGACTTACTATGTTTGACATCCTTTTGATAGCCGCTAACTGTAAGCTACATTCTATTTATTGTGTAGGTTAAATTGGGCTGAACTTCTACCCTTGGCACGGCTGGTTGAGGGTACATTGGATGAGTGGGTTGATCTTGCAGAATTGGATGAGGCAGGTGAACCAATGCAGTTACACAAGAAGCATGTTACACGCTTCTCTTACGACAGGTCACTCCTTACATGCTTAGTAGATAGATGGAGACCAGAGACACATACGTTTCACTTTCCCTGGGGAGAGATGGCGCCTACATTACAGGATGTGTCTTACTTGTTAGGATTACCTCTGGCCGGTGCTGCCATAGGTCCTTTAGAGCCAAAACCTGGTTGGCTAGCATCGATGCATGCCCGTTTTCTGGCTGCTGTGCCAACTACTACGGTGCTAGGCAACGATCGTCATGGGCCTCTTTTTAGGTGGTTGAGCCAGTTTCAGATTGCCTCGTTAGGATATCCCAATGTTCAGTTGTCAGAGGCACAGATTGACCGATCCCTAGAGGCATACATTATGTGGTTGTTCGGCAAGACGATGTTCACGGAGAACCACGTGACCACTGTCGATGCACGACTCATCGGTATTGCACGAGAGATAGCTGACGCACGCTGCCCGAGGGACATTGTGCAGAGGAGTTTTGGTTCTGCCGTGTTAGCAGCTACGTACAAAGGCCTGTGCAAAGCCTGCCAGTTGAAGTCTAGAAAATCAGGTCTTGTTGGATGTCCTCTACTGTTGCAGCTCTAGTCATATGAGAGATTCCCTATTGGTCGACCCTATGTCAGCGTTGAAAAATCTTTTGGTTATGAGGACATGGCTGGGACTTACGTGCCTTCTATCGGCGACTTGCCTACTATGGGATCTGTTTGGACACGGAGAGAGGTATTTTCATAATTTGTAACAATAGGAATTACTAATGTTTATTTTTCGCTATTCAATACTATTGCTAATGTTTGTTGTCAAATACAGAGACAGTTTGCGCATAGCCAGGTGAGAGGCTGCTACCCCTCCTTCACGGCGCAGTTTGACAGTTTGCACGAGGATCAAGTTATCTGGGAGCCATACTCCGATCGTGCTATTTCCTCCAGATGTGCAGATGGGATTTCTGGAATGTGCACTAGAGATCGGCATTATTGGATGACCAAGGCCAGGTTGGTGTTCGATGTGACGGTTGAGGAGATGGCTCTTCACAGGGTGATGAGACAGTTCGGTCTATGCCAAGAGCCTGACATTCCTGTTATTCCACACTTACCAGATCACGTGCACAAGTAAGTAATACTACTTTAGTTGTCATGTCTGCATTTAGAATATAACTAATCATGTAACGTGCATTTCAATCTCAGGTACAGTTGAGCAGGAGGAAACAAGTCCCAGGATTCTTGGCTTCGCGACATTAGCCCTTATGTCAACGAATGGACTACTGCGCCGACAAATTTCTGGGATGAAGTTCGGGCCTTTGACTGGGACAGGTTCGGGTTGTATCTGCAGCGTTACCGGCAGAGCACGAGGATCTACTTGGTTCCATCATCAGCTCCTGGTCATATCGAAGCCCCTCTCACCAGCGATCTGTTCCCAACTGCCTCAGTTGTGGGAACCAGACACCACGCGGTATGTGCTATGGTTCTCACATGTTTAGTTTTTCCTTAACGTGAACGTATACAATTGGTTAACTTCTTGTTCATAGGGTGAATTGACATCTGAGGCGCTAGACGAGGTTTCCGCTATATTGCAACGCGTTGAGAGAGGTGATAATATTTCACAGCGAGAGCACATCTCGCTGTGGAAGGGTCTCGAAGGGAAGCTACGCGGGATTTACGCATCTGTTACATGTAGACGATCTTCGGATGTTACTAACACTCGTGCAGCACAGCTTCCGCCACGCACCTCTCTGCAGCGTCCAGAACCTCGACCCTCTGTGTAGCGTTCGGAACCTCGACCTTCACACGCAGGGAGCTCTTCCTGGCAGCAGCCATCTCCTTCACAACCAAGGAGCTCTTCCTGGCAGCAGACACCTCCCTCACAACCAGGGAGCTCTTCCTGGCAGCAGACACCTCCTTCATATCCCGGGGGCTATTTCTACCAGCAGCCACATCCTTCAGAACCCGGGGGCTCTTCCTGGTTTAACCAGATGGACCTAGGTAACACTACTTTGCACATTCTTTTTTACATTATAGCCTCGTAAATCTATTTTACATGTTTTACTTTACCGCAGTTGGCAGCCACTCGCAACCGTTCATGACTGCAGTCCAGTCACCGATGTTTACTGGTGCTGGTTCGTTCTTTGCCGGCGACGGTGACGACGATGACCGAGCTGCAAACACCTATGATTTCTCGGAGACAGTTCTTGCCACTCCACCACCACCATACACGCAGGAGACACAGACACAGACAGACGAGGCGGCCTATGGTCGTGGTCATCGTGAGACTCGTCCACCGCGTGAGCGCTTATCGCCTTCCGGTCCTCGTCCGAGGAAGCCCAAGATTCGTCGCCGTCCGCAGCAGTGAAATGGTTATCTATGTATGAGACATGCCTATCTAATTTTGTATGAGACATATGTCTATTTTATGTATGGGACAAATTACTATCTACTTATGTATGAGACGTATTCATGTTTTATTTCAATGGTCAATTGGTTTAGAGAGATAACACTTGTACTGCGAACTAAATGCATCCAACTAAAATTGAACATTACCACTGAATTAAACATTACAACTGAATTGAACATTGCAACTGAATTAAACATAAATCTACTGAGTCCACAAGATACATAAAAATTAACATGTTGAAATTAAGATACAACTTCCTACGAATTTTAAGATACAACTTTCTGCAATGCGAACATTAGGATACAATAACATAAATCTACTGAGTCCAACGGGGATATTTTCCTTTTCCATCACCAGCTTTTTCTGCTGCCTTGGCTGCACGAGCCCTTTCTTTCTTTATCTGCCTCTCAGCCTCACGGGCCTCCTGTCGCTGTCGGTAAACCTCCGCCAGTCGTAGTCCCTCTTCTCGGTTTTTCTTTTTCATCTCATCAAGAAAAGCCCTCTGCTTCACACAGTACTCTTGCCACTCTCTCTCCTGCTCTGCTTTCTCCTCTGCTGCCGCCTTCGCGCGGCGCTCTTCCGCGTCCAAACTTGCCCATGCACGACGACCTCTTTCACGAATCTCGGTCACCGCCCAGTCCGGTTTTTTCGTGTCAATCCAACGATAGTACATGCACAGAGGCGGAGGAGACTACAACAAAAATAGAAATAGAAATATCAAATCAACAATAATATCAACAACGTGTTTATTCTTCGTGACTGAAACATACCGGAGGCCTGATGTACAGTGAAGTAGCAACGGGTAGATCTTCCTCATAATTGGCGCACATGAAAAACTTCATGCCCAACCAATCTGAAAAATCCGTCACCTCCTTCACCTTGCAGAGATCGCCACACCAACAACGAAGTACTTCCACCCCCCGAGGCAAAGTCGCACTCTTCATTTTCGTAGGCCTAATGCTTTGATCCGAGCAAGGCAAACTCATAATGACTAGCGCGTTGGTGTTTTGAAGTGCGGCTGGACGATGGAGAAGAGAGTGAGAAAGAGCAAGCAGTGTGGGCAGAAGCAAAGAGAAGAGCGTGAGAGAGCAGGCATGGGCATCTCGTATATAAAGATGAGGAGCACTGTGTTGTCGGTAGAAGAAAATAAAACACGCGTGTCCGCCGCAGCAACATCACAGCACCGCAGACAGCAGGAATCAGACAAAGCAGACAGCAGGAATCAGCGTCAGTCTGCCAATCACTACAGTCTGCCAATCACTACAGTCTGAATCAGCGTCAGTCTGCCAATGTGGAAACCAGCGCATTTTGCTGCAGTGTGGGCATCGGAATCAGCGTCCGCCGCAGCAACATCATAGCACCGCAGACATCAGGAATCAGACAAAGCAGACAGCAGGAATCAACGTCAGTCTGCCAATCACTACAGTCTGCCAATCACTATAGTCTGAATCAGCGTCAGTCTGCCAATGTGGAAACCAGCGCATTTTGCTGCAGTGTGGGCATCGGAATCAGCGTTTGCGCATGGGAAAAAGCAAGGGAAAAGCGAGCTGGCCGAGGGAGAAGCCGTTGGTGGCAACAAAACTTCAGTACAAAGTTGGTCAATTGGTTTAGAGAGATAACACTTGTACTGCGAACTAAATGCATCCAACTGAAATTAAACATTACCACTGACTTAAATAGTACAACTGAATTAAACATTACAACTGAATTAAACAGTACAGCTGAATTAAACACTACAACTGAAATTAAACAGTACTACATAAAACAGTACTACATGAATGCATCATCCTCCTCCTTCGTCGATGCAGATCTCTTGCCCTTTGTCAAAGTAGAACTCTTGGCCTTCGATGATGAGGTAGTCTTGACCTTGGTGCTCGGCATGAAGACGTCCTCTTCCTCCTCCGTCGATGCAGATCTCTTGCCCTTCAACGATGCGGGAGTCTTGACCTTGCTGCTCGGCATGAAGAGGTCGTCTTCGTCCTCACTGTCTGCTGACCATAAATGTGAATTCTTCCTCCCAAGCCTGATGTAAGATTCACTCTTATGCAGTTTGACCTTCTGCCATCTGCCATGCAACCTGAGAAGTTCTTTTCGTATCTCCTCAAATGTCCTGGGAGGCCACCCACTCCTAGCTAATGAGTGAGCCAACTCATTCATTATGGTGTCACTACTGATGAGTTCCTCCCATGGAACTACTCTGTCATCCATCTTGAAATTGGCGGCTAGTTTGAGAAGACGATCGGACATACCAGAGTGAAAACTACGATCAAAAGGATACTGAGGATGAGACATCTCCACGAAAGGATGGCGGGAACGAAAGGCGTGAGAGAAAGGGGGGACAGAAGGGCCTGCTCACCCACCTTACTGCGGATGTGGTTATATAGGTTCACAAGAGAAGATGGCGGGAGAGAAAGGCGGGAAAGAAAGGCGGGAAAGAAAATGGCGGGAGATAATGGTGGGACAGAATGTTGGGAGATAAAATGGCGGCAGAGTATGGCGGGAAAGAAAATGGCGGGATAGTAGGGCGGGAAAATAAAATGGGGGGATAGTAGGGTGAGATAGTACGATCACTGTGGCAGATGACTGAAAACAACAACTAGCTCCTGATCACGCTCTTTGAAGGTTATGAGCACCAAATTGTTGACTTCAATAGACGATGCCCGAAGAAAATTACCGAAGCCTTCCTTCTTGAACACCATTCTATCACCCAAGCCAATAAAGTAGGAACAAGGAATGTTCACAGATATATCATCATCTTTAGAATCCAAAGTAATTTCAAGAGTTAAAGAACCGGTCCTAGGAATTGACACAAATTCTGTCAAACTCCTCACAACCATGGTCGGAATAACCTGACAAAAAACATCAAGTTATATGATGTTGAGCTTACAAATTTAAAACAGTATACTAGAGCAAAGAACAAAAAAATATACAGTAGCCAAAAACAAAGCTCACCATATGTTGACCATTGACATTCATGGAATCAATCCTATGAACAAAAGGAGTACACAATATGTAGTTGTCATCAAAGAGCTGTCGGGACATGACAAACATTTGGTGATAATTCAGACGGAAGATACCACGACTATAAAAACAACTGTCAACAAGTTCCCTCTGAGTTTCACTCAGATCCTTAAGAGCTACAAAAAAATAATTTCACAAATTGAGCACAACAGCAAATCGTATAAGCTGAAACAAAACTTAAAATCACTCAAATAAAAAACTTACCAACACAGGGTAAAGGGAACAACATAACACCATCCCGATGAAAATCAACACTACACCATGTTCCATAGTGCTCAAGCCTAACAGTCATCATGTCACGATGACGGAGACCATAATCATTCACAAGTTCCTCCCAGGAAGGACCATGGAATTTACTGCTCACCCGACCATGTGTAAATAGAACATGGTATAAGTTACCCTCACTGTTGTGAAGAGCAAGATCAATATCGGTGTCACCCCTCCGAATAGCTAAAGCTCTGCACTCCTCAATGTACCGAGCAAGATGTGATCTAACACTGCACGGAACATACTACAACAAGAATGGAAGCAAACATCATAATCATATAAACAAAGGCATTCGAATACATTACAACCAAAACACCATCAACCAAATGGCACAATCAGATAAACAAGATATAGAATCTTACAACACGCCTTGAACATCGACGATCCAGCACCACAGTGAATACAGACGCACCAGAATCAAAGGCAGAGCAAGGGCCACTTGGAGCTCGACAAAATGGGCAAGCCATTTACCTGCAAAGAAACAGTGACCAATAAGAACTGAATCCACAACCGAGTTGAAAGTTGACATTTGATTGTGTTGGAAGCAAAAAAAATACCGTACGCCGGCGGAGAGAGCCCTGATCTATTGTTTACGCGGGTTCGATATGAAAATGGGTGGACGAGCGAAGAGATCGGCGCGGGGGTGCAAGCACCAGAGAGCAACGGGAGGGGGAGGTGGAGCTGGGGAGCCTGGACGACGGGGGAGGGTGAAAGGAGTGGTCAGAGGAAGAAGCTCGGGCGGTCGGCCTTATCCAGGGGCCTGTCGGCCTCCTGGAGGCCGACGGGTGCCTTTCGGCCAGCCCCGGGCCGACAGCCGGCTCTTCGGCCTGCCCCAGGCCGACAGGCCCCCCTTCGGCCCACCAGAGGCCGACGGGGTGCTATTTTTGGTTTTTTTCAATTAGGACATACGCTTTTCGAATTTGTTCAAAAATAGATAACACTTTTGAAAAAAAATCGCTATATCCATGGCTCACGCTCATGTATTGCGTGAAAGTTGAAAAATTTTGAGAACATAAAAGGTGTGAAACAATTGCTTGACTTGTCATCGGGGTTGTGCATGATTTAAATACTTTGTGTCGGGAAGATGGAGCATAGCCAGACCATATGATTTTGTAGGGATAACTTTCTTTGGCCATGTTATTTTGAAAGGAAACAATTGCCTTGTTAGTATGCTTGAAGTATTATTGTTTTTATGTCAATATTAATCTTTTGTTTTGAATCTTATGGATCTGAATATTCATGCCACAATAAAGAATATTACATGGATAAATATGTTAGGTAGCATTCCACATCAAAAATTCTGTTTTTGTCATTTACCTACTCGAGGACGAGCAGGAATTAAGCTTGGGGATGCTTGATACGTCTCCAACGTATCTATAATTTTTGATTGTTCCATGCTATTATATTACCATTTTTGGATGTTTTATATGCATTAACATGCTATTTTATATTATTTTTGGGACTAACCTATTAATCTAGTGCCTAGTGCGAGTTTCTGTTTTTTCCTTGTTTTGGAGTATTGCAGATAAGGAATATTAAACGGAGTCCAAACGGAATAAAATCTTCGGGATGATTTTTCTTGGACCAGAAGAAACCTACAAGACTTGGAGATGAAGGAAGGAGACCTGCCAGGAGGCGACAAGCCTGCAGGGCGCACCCTAGGGGGGCGCCCCCTATCTTGTGGCACCCCTGTAGTCCCTCCAACCCTAATCTTTGTCCTATAAATTCCCAAATATTCCCCCAATACAAAAAAGAGCCACGAAAATACGTTTCCGCCGCCGGAAGCCTCTGTTCCCGTGAGATCCCATCTTGGAGCCTTTTCCGGTAGTCTGCCGGAGGGGGATTCGATCACGGAGGGCATTGATACGTCCATTTTGCATCATGCTTTTATATCTATATTTATTGCATTATGGGATGTTAATACACATTATGGTGCAATACTTATGCCTTTTCTCTCTTATTTTACAAGGTTTACATGAAGAGGGAGAATGCCGGCAGCTGGAATTCTGGACTGGAAAAGGAGCAAATCTGAGATACCTATTCTGCACAACTCCAAAAGTCCTGAAAATTTACGAAGAATTATTTTGGAATATATAAAAAATACTGGGCAGAAGAAATACCAGAGGGGGCCCACCAGGCAGTCACAAGCCAGGGGGGCGCGCCCTACCCCCTAGGCGCGCCCTTGTGGCTTGTGGCCCACCTGGCAGCCCTCCGGTGCCCATCTTCTGCTATATGGAGGGTTTTGACCTGGAAAAAATCATAACAGAGCTTTCGGGGTGAAGCACCGCCGTCTCGAGGCGGAACTTGGGCAGAACCAATCTAGGGCTCCGGCGAAGCTGTTCGGCCTGGGAAACCTCCCTCCCGGAGGGGGAAATCGAAGCCATGCTCATCACCAACGATCCTCTCATCAAGAGGGGGTCAATCTCCATCAACATCTTCATCAGCACCATCTCCTCTCCAAACCCTAGTTCATCTCTTGTATCCGATCTTTGTCTCAAAACCTCAGATTGGTACCTGTGGGTTGCTAGTAGTGTTGATTACTCCTTGTAGTTGATGCTAGTTGGTTTACTTGGTGGAAGATCATATGTTCAGATCCTTAATGATAATTAATACTCTTCTGATCATGAACATTAATATGCTTTGTGAGTAGTTACGTTTGTTCCTGAGGACATGGGACAAGTCTTGTTATAAGTAATCATGTGAATTTGGTATTCGTTCGATATTTTGATGGGATGTATGTTGTCTCTCCTCTAGTGGTGTTATGTGAACGTCGACTACATGACACTTCACCATTGTTTGGGCCTAGAGGAAGGCATTGGGAAGTAATAAGTAGATGATGGGTTGCTAGAGTGACAGAAGCTTAAACCCTAGTTTATGCGTTGCTTCGTAAGGGGCTGATTTGGATCCACATGTTTCATGCTATGGTTAGATTTATCTAATTCGTCTTTCGTAGTTGCGGATGGTTGCGAGAGGGGTTAATCATAAGTGGGAGGCTTGTCCAAGTAAGGGCAGCACCCAAGCACCGGTCCACCCACATATCAAATTATCAAAGTAACGAACGCGAATCATATGAGCATGATGAAAACTAGCTTGACAGAAATTCCCATGTGTCCTCGGGAGCGCTTTGATTTATATAAGAGTTTGTCTAGGCTTATCCTTTGCTACAAAAAGGATTGGGCCACCTTTCTGCACCTTTGTTACACTTGTTACTTGCTATCCGTTACGAATTACCTTATCACAAAACTATCTGTTACCGATTATTTCAGTGCTTGCAGAGAATACCTTACTGAGAACCGCTTGTCATTTCCTTCTGCTCCTCGTTGGGTTCGACACTCTTACTTATCGAAAGTACTACGATAGATCTCCTATACATGTGGTTCATCTAGACTCTTTTCTGGTGCCGTTTCCGGGGAGTGAAGCGCCTCTGGTGAGTGGAACTTGGTAAGGAAAAATTTATATAGTGTGCTGAAATTTACTGTCACTTGTTACTATGGAAACTAATCATTTGAGAGGCTTGTTCGGGGTATCTTCACCTCGACCGGAAGCACAAAGAGTTGCTCCTCAACCTGCTGCACCTACTGAAAATATTTATTATGAAATTCCTTCAGGTATGATAGAGAAACTGCTAGCTAATCCTTATGCAGGAGATGGAACACTACATCCTGATTTGCATCTAATCTATGTGGATGAAGTTTGTGGATTATTTAAGCTTGCAGGTTTGCCCGAGGATGATGTCAAGAAGAAGGTCTTTCCTTTATCTTTGAAGGAGAAGGCATTGACATGGTATAGGCTATGTGATGATATTGGATCATGGAACTACAA
This sequence comes from Elymus sibiricus, assembly GCA_039707655.1. Lineage (NCBI taxonomy): Eukaryota > Viridiplantae > Streptophyta > Magnoliopsida > Poales > Poaceae > Elymus > Elymus sibiricus. The sequence goes on from CM077665.1 coordinate 486,363,323, forward strand.
CCGATTGAAATTGGAATTTCATCAGAAGTTTTATCCTATGCATCTGGTTCATCGTGATCGGAATTATATTTACAATTTTTGGCCTCGTGAAGGAGAAAGAATCGCTCAAGCTTGGGGGAGGCTTAAGTCAATGTTATATTCATGCCCCAATCGTGAGCTCCCAAGAGAAATTATTATTCAGAATTTTTATGCTCGGCTTTCTCGTAATAATCAATCCATGGTCGATACTTCTTGTGCTGGTTCCTTTATGAAGAAAGATATTGAATTCAAATGGGCTTTATTGGAAAGAATTAAACGCAACTCCGAAGATTGGGAACTCGACGAAGGTAATGAGTCAGGTATAAACCTTAAGTTTGATTGTGTTAAATCCTTTATAGACACCGATGCTTTTCGTGAATTTAGCACTAAATATGGACTTGACTCTGAGATAGTAGCTTCTTTCTGTGATCTTTTGCTGCTCATGTTGATCTCCCTAAGGAGAAGTGGTTTAAATATCATCCTCCCATTGAAGTGAAAGTAGTTGAACCTATTAAAGTTGAAGAAAAAACCATTACTTATAATGTTGATCCTGTTGTTCCTACTGCATATATTGAGAAACCACTTTTCCCTGTTAGGATGAAGGATCATGCTAAAGCTTCAACTGTGGTTCGTAAGAGTTGTACTAGAACACCTACACCCCCTGAACAAATTAAAGTTGAACCTAGTATTGCTATCACTACTAGGGAAAACCCTAGCAGTAGCGCGGGTATTTGGTGTATCAGTAGCGCGGGCATCCGCGCTACTGATATGGCGCTACAGCTAACGTTTATCAGTAGCGCGTTTTGACACGCGCTGCTGCTATACCTACTTAGCAGTAGCGCTTTCTGTACCGGCGCTACTGCTAAGTCTATCAGTAGCGCGTTTTGACACGCGCTATTGCTATACCTACTTAGCAGTAGCGCTTTCTGTACCAGCGCTACTGCTAAGTCCTTTAGCAGCAGCGTTTTCCTGTCCAGCGCTAAAGAGCGCTACTACTATATTTTCTCATATCATTTTTTTGCTATGTATTTGTGATGTTTCTGTAAAGATTTCATATAGTATTCTAATCATATCATAAACATGCAATATGCTCATCATATCATACACATAATAGTCTCATCATATCAGCCAACACAAATCATGTCGTCACGTCATAATCACGATATAGCTATACAAGTTACATGACATGTCTCATCATACATAATGTAGTACTTCTTGAGGCGTCGGTTTGTATCCCTCTCTCGCACTAGCGTGAACCTAAACTAACTACTGGCTATCGCTCGGAAACCGGAAACCGGTACACCTGGGCCTGACACTCCGGCCACTCGTCGTATACTCCTGACGTAGCACTCTTCGCCATCGATGATCTATGCACCTGCATCGTCACATGAGTTGATGATATGCAACATATATAGTTGAGCAACAGAAAGAGACAGACTTGGCAAAAATAGAAGCAACATATCTTAAGCATACAAAGTTCATCGTACCCAAAATGCCCTAACTAGAGTGATCTTCACTAGTTGAGGAGGACGGTTTAATTACATCACAAATAAAGTTTCGTCGTGCATAACTCAAAGTTTCGTCATAGAGAAAGTATGGACTAAACGGACACATTGTCATATATCGTCAATCACTCCAACATGTCGTGCCATCCATGCAAGTCAGGGAGATAGTCCCCGAGCACAGTGAAAGGCTTCAGATCGAGACGCTGAGCGGCTACGCGTTTTGGGACGTCTTCCCGCGACATTTGCCGTTCTTCGTAGAACATCCCTATTTTTTCGAGGACCTCCTTCATGATGACTTGGGCAAGTTCACGCTGGATGTGATAGAACTCAGCTCGGAGTCGATGATCCGGGATATCTCCTAGGTTCTTTACCCATTGCAGAATATGGGCATCGCCGGATCTAGGTGACATGCGAAGGTTCTGCTGATCCCGTCTGAACTCCTGCATGTGGTGGAGGACATAGAATCCATTACTGATAGTACCACTCGGTTGCTGGATGCAGCAGAAGTCAGTCTTATGGCCGAAGCAGGGCGCACGGTTCCTTGTCTTCCTGAGCGAGATCTCTCCACCCCGTACGTCGTACGTAAAGATAGCACTGTCGAGAACAGACTTGATGTGGGTGTAATCCTTTTTCTTCATGTTCTTCGACGAGTCCAAGTAAAGAGCATGGGAGACTCGGGGGTAAAGGATGATGAGGACGGCGCGCCCGTCGCTGCGCAAAATAAGTACACCTCAAATTAGCCTCCACGCGTGCAAATGAAATGATTGAAATCGAAGGAAGGATATCCGCGCAGATGACTTACGTGGGATGATAAGGCACGAGAATCGTCTCCTTGTCCTTATTGCCGACCATGAAATCGGTGATGTAGTTACTCGCGTATTCACGGTGCTCTTTGCAGACTGCCAAGAAGCTCTCGTGCATGAAGTATGGGTCAGCGACACAGATATAAGGTATCTGGTCAATCCTGATGATGTAGTTCATGTACAAGGCAAAAAGGCGGACAAACATAAAATCCAGCTTTTTCACGTGAAACACGTCGAAGATGTAATCGAATCGAAGGAAGAACTTTTCCGCGGGGAATGTGTCGACGTACAACCTTTGCTGCGGCACGTTAACCACGTAGAGCGGGTATCCTGGATTTTGCGAGGCGATCAGGCTTTTCTCTCTTCGCAGCACATCGTCATGAAGTCTCCTGAGATCGCCGTATATGGCCTCTACCGCTGCCTTAGGTAGGATTGGTTCACCGGGGATATGGTATTTCGCCGCACCCATGATAGGTATACGGTCTTGAACCCGAGGCTGCGGAGGCGGCTGGATCATAGAAGCAACTTTGTTGCCTTTCCTCGCTCCCTTCCTATGCTTCTTTGCTACTGGAAGGTCGTCTATAATACGTTCAGCCTCCGGAGGCGGCAATTCAGGCACCGACTCATGACGCTCAAACCCTGAGTACTCATACTGCTGAGCCATCAATCCTCCATGGTCATAGGCGCCAGTATTGAGATACTGTAGAGTGTCATCGTCATCCTCATCGATGGCATCGATATCATGCATTGCTTCTTTGGTGGCGGCGACATCATCAGCGACTAATGGAGCCTCTTCTTCACCCCGTCCGCTATCACCCGGCACGACAGGCGACGCTAATTGGGTAGGTGGGGTGTTGATGTTCATACCTTGATGAGGCTGCGTGGTCGTGGGTGTGCTCCCAGCCGCCTCCAGACGAAGCAGACTCTTTGGCCACAACAGGACCCAGCTCTTGCAATCGCCAAGCCGCCGCGAGGTCTCGTCATTGTCTCCCCCTAGTACCGGAGGAGCCAAATTCTCGTGGCCCGGTTTGACACTGGCCACGGAAACCTTGAAGACGTCAGGGGGGATCGGACGGCTATGGAACAATTGTTCCTTCGGCTTCACTATCGTCGCCTTCCCCACGTCCACCTTCTGGCCGCTGATGGTGTACAATATGGTGCACGGGGTAACGTCGGCCTGCAAAGACATGTCTGCGACGTGAGACATCCGAAAGGCAACGGAAACGGGAGATTACACATTTATTGAAGAGGGCCGGTGTGACAGGTACCGTGAGGTCGTCGAGCTCAGCCAAAGACGAAGCACCGCCGAGCACATCCGAGATGGAGGACGGGCTGCTATGAGCAGGTGCGGGAGCTGGTGCAGGAGCTGGTGAAGGAGCTGGTGCAGGAGCAGGTGCGGGAGCCGGTGCAGGAGCTGGTGCAGGAGCTGGTGCAGGAGCAGGTGTGGGAGCCGGTGCAAGAGCTGGTGCAGGAGCAAGTGCGGGAGTCGGTGCAGGAGCAGGTGCTGGTGCAACACTAGTCGAACTGCTCCCGAAGAAGTTGGAAAGGGGAAAGTCCGCTGCCTCTTTATTTGGATTTTGCCTACCCCAACTGACGATATCCGGAACCAAGGCACCATACGAAGCTGCAATCTCCTGTTTTGCAGCAGCTACCGCTGCTGCGACCGCAATCGCAACCTTCTTGTCGATGTTTTCTTCATTTAACCTCCGTCTTTCCTTTCTCTCCTCCGTGGTCTCACGGTTGTACTTCTTCCACGTGGCGCCGTCTCCGACGCCGTGCACGCGTCCATACGACGGCCGAGTGTCCACCGGGAGTCCTTTCAATATATTCAAGGCCCGGTTGAATGGGTTGTCCCACTTGGGCCTCGCCAACGCCTCCGACGGCGAGTCGCTTTCGGCCGCGATCCTGTGCTGCTCTCTCTGCAAAAGGAACAAGGATCGTTTACAAATATGACTAAACGTGCAGTCGAATTGATCAGAAGCTAAAAATTACCAGCAGTCTCATGAACTCCGTCGTGACCGCGTCCGTCTCGAAAACCTTCTTCACTGGGTCCCAATGGTACCGGGCCCTGAGGACGTCACGCTCCTGCGGGACGGTGAAGGGGTCTGGGATGCGCAGACTTTTGCGTTCCGCGTCCTCCTTGGCCCATATGGACCTCTTCCCCGCGTAACCACGGCTTCCGAGGTGGTGGCACCCCATGTTCCTCTCCTGAAGCCCCTTCATGTACTCCGACTTTTCTTTGGTAGCTTCGGCAACGCAAGCCGCCTTGAATATTTCAAACTGCTCTTCCGTAATTGTCGGATTATCCTTTACAATCTCGGAGTAGGGTTCCTTTTTCTCGATGATCCTTGCTTTCACCCTTACTTTCCAGGTGGACAATGCGCCGCTAAACTTGCCCATGGCGCGTCTGTTTATCTTCTTCATTGCCGGGTCTTTATCTGGATTTTTATATTTGATTTCATCCCGGCCTGGGAACAAGAACACCTGGTGCAACTTCGTTAGGAGGGACTGCTTCATATCTGGTATCTTCCATAGTTTCGCATCGTTGATGGTGGCGGTTGCCCATAGGATGCAGCCTATTTGATTGCCGAAGCACGCGCGCGCTTCCGCAGGCTCTTTTGGCTCAAAATTGCCGTCGTCCACCTCCGTGACCACCAGTCTAGTAGTGATGAGCTAGTTTGGGCGCCGTTGCCTCTTTGGTTTCGGTTCTATACCTGCTTCGCCAGTCTCGGTGCCGGTCTCGGCGCCGGTGTCAGTCTCAGCGCCGGTCTCGGTGCCGGTCTCAATGTCGGTCTCGGTCTCGGATGTGACAGGTGGGCCCTGCAACAACCGTTGCTCATCGAGAAGGTTCAAATAGGCGTCTGCCGCCGCGTAGACGTTGCAAACACCAGAACCCTGTCCTTCTTCGTTGCTAGCCATGTTTCCTACGATTAAATCTAGTCAATTAATTCTAGACCTAATAAAATGAATGATGACATAAAAAAAAGGTCAATGTTTTGCAGGAATGTTGATTCATTCCCGTTGTGGCAAATCCCGGGCACTCGATATGTCCTAGTTTGTAGCACAAGTCATGCCGAAATTCACGGAAAATTTCGGCATGACCTTTGCTACAAACTGGACAAATAGAGCGCCTGAAATTTGCCGGAACGGAAATGAATCAACATTTCGGCAAAACATAGGCCACTTGGAATCATTCCCTGCAAACAACAAAAGGCCACTTGGGCACAATCGAACCACTTCAATGTTGCATATAACATGAGCAAACACTATTGAGGAATTTGCATATAACATGACCACTTCGGTGAAAAGATATAATCAACAATAATGGAATATGCAAATGAACACTTCTCTGCCTAGGACAGAACCCAAATTCTGTTCTAGCTATTCCTCTCACACACACACATTATTTTCTTTTCATCCAAATTGTTTTAGAGCAAATATTCCAACAATACTTGACCTTATTAGAAATTGCAAAGGAACTCCATTTTCTCTAACCTTTCTGACCTCACCAAAAATTCCACAGAAGGACCTTAGTACCTACACCCAATTTCTTCAAAAATATTCAGGTCCATAGTCCAAATAATTCAAATTTCATTTGAATGAAATTTGGACCAGATTCAGGTCCATAGTCCAAATAATTTTTTATAGCTAAATGCTACTGTTTTTTGTTTATAGCCTGAATTAATTTAAAGCTAAATGCTACCATTATTTATATACCCTCTGTTAATTTAAAACTAAATGGAATTACTGTTTAGGCATTTTCATAAAAATTTGCCCTAGCTAATTTCCTAAAAAAAATTGCTAATCTTTTTTCCTAAATGCTAAAAAAATGCCTACTGCCCTAAACAAATCTAGGGTTCATACAAACACCTAGGGTTCATATGAACACCTAGGGTTCATATGAACACCTAGGGTTCATATGAACATCATCACAGCAGAGAGAGAGAGGAGGGCAGGGGAGAGGAGAGGGAGAGCCTTACGGTCGGCGGCGAGGGCGGGCTCGGGCTCGGGCGGCGGCGGTGAGGTCGAGGGCGGCGGCGGAGAGGTTGAGGGCGGTGACGGTGAGGTCGAGGGCGGCGGCGGTGAGGTTGAGGGCGGCGACGGTGAGGTCGAGGGCGGCCTCGGGCGGCGGCGGTGAGGTCGAGGGCGGCCTCGGGCGGCGGCGGTGAGGTCGAGGGCGTGCTCGATCGGGCAGGGCGATTGACGGCGGCGACAGAGGAGTTGGGGGAGAGGGGGGAAAGGACTTAGCAAAAATTTGAGCCCGTGCGGGGTTAAGTCGAAATAGCAGTAGCGCTGGTAGGAAAAACGCGCTATAGCTAAGTTAGCTATAGCGCTTTCTACCAAAACGCGCTACTGCAATAGGAAGTAGTTATTTATTTTCCTTTTTCTTTTCCTTTTACCTAAGGAACGTAGCTACAGCGTGGGATTATAAAACGCGCTACTGCTAGAGTAACTATAGCGCTTTGTGGAGACAAGCGCTACTGCTATGCCTTTCTCCTTTATTTTTCTTTTTCTTTTGTTTATCTTTACATTTTCTTTTTTTCATTTCTCCTTTTTCTACTTCTTTCATTTTCATTTACTTTGCTATTTCTTTTCCATTTTATTTTCTTTTTTTAGCAGTAGCGCTCTATACAGGAAACGTGCTGCTACAAGGAACTTAGCGGTAGCGTGCTTTCGGCGGCACCGCTACTACTATTCCTAGCCTATCGGCAACAGGGTGGGAATTATAGTAGTAGCGCATTTTCTAGTAGACGCGCTGCTGCTATAACCATAGCTGTAGCGCTCTTCATTGACACGCACTACTACTAAGTAGCAGCAGCGCTCTCTTTTAACCAGCGCTACTGATATACCTCTATGTATAAGGTTTTTCCTAGTAGTGTATGGTTAAAGATCTCTTGGTTGATAATATTGATGGGCATGTTATTCATTTCTGTGATGAAGCTGCTAGAATTGCTACACCTGATGCTAAAGATAAACATAGACCTATTGTTGGCATGCCTGTTGTTTCTGTTAAAATAGCAGATCATTGTTAGCATGGCTTGTGTGATGTGGGTGCTAGTGTGAGTGCAATTCCCTTCACCTTATATCAAGAAATTATGCATGATATTGCACCAGCTGAATTAGAGGAAATTGATGTTACCATTAAGCTGGCTAATAGAGATACTATTGCACCAATTGGGATTGTTAGAGATGTTGAAGTTTTGTGTGGGAAAATAAAGTATCCTACAAGATGATTTTTGTCCCATTATATTCGGTAGACCCTTCTTGAATACTGTTAATGCTATGATTGATTGTGAGAAAGAAACTATTACTGTAAGTTTTGGGGATGTGTCTCATGAGTTCAATTTCTCTAAATTTCGTAGACAACCCCATGACAAGGAATTGCCTAGTAAAGATGAAATTATTGGTCTTGCTTCTATTGCTGTGCCTCCTACTGATCCTTTAGAACAATATTTGCTAGACCATGAGAATGATATGTATTTGAATGAAAGGAATGAAATAGATAGGATTTTCTTTGATCAGCAGCCTATCTTGAAACATAATTTGCCTGTTGAAATACTTGGGGATCCTCCTCCACCCAAGGGTGATCCCGTGTTTGAGCTTAAACAATTGCCTGATACTCTGAAATATGCTTATCTTGATGAAAAGGAGATATATCCTGTTATTATTAGTGCTAACCTTTCAGAGCATGAAGAAAAGAGATTATTGAAAACTCTGAGGAAGCACCGTGCTGCTATTGGATATACTCTTGATGATCTTAAGGGCATTAGTCCCACTCTATCTCAGCATAAAATTAATATGGAGCCTAATGCTAAACCGGTTGTTGATCATCAACGACGGTTAAATCCTAAAATGAAGGAAGTGGTAAGAAATGAAATACTAAAGCTTCTGGAGGCAGGTATAATTTATCCTATTGCTGATAGTAGATGGGTTAGCCCCATTCATTGTGTTCCTAAGAAAGGAGGTATTACCGTTGTTCCTAATGATAAAAATGAATTGATCCCGCAAAGAATTGTTACAGGTTATAGAATGGTAATTGATTTTAGAAAATTAAATAAAGCTACTAGGAAAGATCATTACCCTCTACCTTTTATTGATCAAATGCTAGAAAGACTATCCAAACACACACATTTTTGCTTCCTAGATGGTTATTCTGGTTTCTCTCAAATACCTGTGTCAAAAGAGGATCAAGAAAAGACCACTTTTACTTGTCCTTTCGGTACCTTTGCCTATAGACGTATGCCTTTTGGTTTATGCAATGCACCTGCTACCTTTCAAAGATGTATGATGGCTATATTCTCGGACTTTTGTGAAAAGATTGTTGAGGTTTTCATGGATGACTTTTCTGTTTACGGAACTTCTTTTGATGATTGCTTGAGCAACCTTGATCGAGTTTTGCACATATGTGAAGAAACTAATCTTGTCTTGAATTGGGAGAAGTGCCACTTTATGGTTAATGAAGGCATTGTCTTAGGGCACAAAATCTCCGAAAGAGGTATTGAAGTTGATAAAGCTAAAGTTGATGCTATTGAAAAAATGCCGTGTCCTACGGATATCAGAGGTATAAGAAGTTTCCTTGGTCATGCTAGTTTCTATAGAAGGTTTATTAAAGATTTCTCTAAGATTTCTAGGCCTCTCACTAATCTTTTGCAAAAAGATGTTCCATTCGTTTTTGATGATGATTGTGTAGAAGCATTTGAAATTCTTAAGAATGCCTTGATTACCACACCTGTTGTTCAACCACCTGATTGGAACCTACCCTTTGAAATCATGTGTGATGCTAGTGATTATGCTGTCGGTGCCGTTCTAGGACAAAGAGTTGATAAGAAATTAAATGTTATCCATTATGCTAGTAAAACTCTAGACAGTGCTCAAAGAAACTATGCTACTACTGAAAAGGAATTTTTAGCAGTCGTGTTTGCTTGTGATAAGTTTAGACCTTATATTGTTGATTCCAAAGTAACTGTTCACACCGATCATGCTGCTATTAAATACCTTATGGAAAAGAAAGATGCTAAACCTAGACTTATTAGATGGGTTCTTCTGCTACAAGAATTTGATTTGCATATCATTGATAGAAAGGGTGCTGATAACCCCGTAGCAGATAACTTGTCTAGATTGGAGAATGTTCTTGATGACCCACTACCTATTAATGATAGCTTTCTTGATGAACAATTAGCTGTCATAAATGCTTCACGTAATGCTCCATGGTATGCTGATTATGCTAATTACATTGTTGCTAAATTTATACCGCCTAGTTTCACATACCAACAAAAGAAAAAGTTCTTCTATGATGTGAGACATTACTTTTGGGATGATCCACACCTTTATAAAGAAGGAGTAGAAGGTATTATTAGATGTTGTGTACCCGAGCATGAACATGAACAGATCCTACGCAAGTGTCAGTCCGAGGCCTATGGGGGACACCACGCTGGAGATAGAACTGCACACAAGGTATTACAATCTGGTTTTTATTGGCCTACTCTCTTCAAGGATGCTCGTAAGTTTGTCTTGTCTTGTGATGAATGTCAAAGAATTGGTAATATTAGTAGACGTCAGGAAAGGCCTATGAATTACTCTCTTGTTATTGAACCATTTGATGTTTGGGGTTTTGATTATATGGGACCTTTTCCAAAGTCCAACGGGTATACTCATATTCTAGTTGATGTTGATTATGTTACTAAGTGGGTAGAAGCTATTCCGACTAGTAGCGCTGATCATAACACTTCTATTAAAATGCTTAAAGAAGTTATTTTCCCTAGATTTGGAGTCCCTAGATATTTAATGACTGATGGTGGTTCACACTTTATTCATGGTGCTTTCCGTAAATTGCTTGCTAAGTATGATGTTAATCATAGAATTGCATCTCCTTATCATCCTCAGTCTAGTGGTCAAGTAGAATTGAGCAATAGAGAAATTAAATTGATCTTGCAGAAGACTGTTAATAGATCCAGGAAGAATTGGTCTAAGAAACTTGATGATGCATTGTGGGCTTATAGAACTGCTTACAAAAACCCTATGGGTATGTCTCCGTATAAAATGGTTTATGGTAAAGCATGTCACTTACCTCTTGAACTAGAACATAAAGCTTATTGGGCAATCAAAGAGCTCAACTATGATTTCAAACTTGCTGGTGAGAAGAGGTTATTTGACATTAGCTCACTCAATGAATGGAGAACCCAGACCTATGAGAATGCCAAGTTGTTTAAAGAAAAGGTTAAGAGATGGCATGATAGAAGGATACAAAAGCATGAATTCAATGTAGGTGATCATGTCTTGCTGTACAATTCCCGTTTAAGATTTTTTGCAGGAAAACTTCTCTCTAAATGGGAAGGGCCTTACGTTATCGAGGAAGTATACCATTCCGGTGCCATCAAAATCAACAACGCTGAAGGCACGAACCCGAAGGTGGTAAACGGGCAAAGAATCAAACACTATATCTCAGGTACTCCCATAAATGTTGAAACCAATATTATTAACACCATAACTCCGGAGGAGTACATCAGGGAGACCTACCAGAACGTTTCAGACTCCGAAAAGGAATAGATTAAGATCAACATGACGTCCCCAAGTGCTTTGAAGGACAAGTTCTTCGAGAAGGTCATCAACCCCTACCTTGCGGAGGTGCTGCAACACCCTCAAACCATTGAGATGCGTGAGGGGGTGCTGCACATCCGTGATGTTGAGGGGCCAAAGAAGACCGGAAGCGTGGAGACAAGGCTCGAAGCAATGGAGCAACAGGTCTTCAAGTGCCAAGGGATGGTGGAACGAGGACTCAATGCCAATCACATGATGATCGCAGAGTTTACCAACAAGTACAAGCTGGACGCCAAGGACATCGGGGAGCATAGCTTTAAGCTTTACGAGAAAATCGAGCATCTCCAAGCACAGATCTATGACCTGCAGAACCAAAACTTTTAGTATGAATACAAATTTAAGAAAATGAGTTTGGCTGCAGATTTGAGGATCCCGGAGACTCGTTCATCCTTTTATGATGGTGAGCCTATGCCTTGGAAGACGGAGGACAAGCTTCCAACCTCATCAACAACTCCCACATCACCACCTCCGAAAGAAGACAACTAAACACATGGGTATGGACACTCCCCTTGGCTTGTGCCAAGCTTGGGGGAGGTGCCCCAGTATCGTATCACCATCACACCTTTTACTTTTATTTTTATTTTTATCGTTTTTCTTAGTTCGATCCTTTTGGTTACATCTTGATCTAGTAGAATAAAGTTTTCAGTGTGATCTAGTTTTGAGCTTTGCTTTATGTTCCCCCTATGTAAGCAAGTCCAAGAGTTATATAATAAAGAGTAGTTTTGAGTTGAGGGCTTTGCTTGCTATGATCTTGAGAAAAAGAAATAGAAAGAAATATATAATAAAAACAAAGAGTATATATCATGATCTTATGGGGGGGGTGATGACTTCACATATAAGGAGTATGTCGATTGAAATCTGTTGTGAGTTGACAAACATAGCTATTGGTCATTGTTGCAATTAAAAGGAAGTAATAAAGAAAGAGAGGTTCACATATAAATATATTATCTTGGACATCTTTTATGATTGTGAGCACTCATTAAAATATTATATGCTAAAAAGTTGATGTTGGACAAGGAAGACAACATAATGGTTTATGTTTGCTTATTTCCGAATAGAAGTTATATTGTTATAGATCCCTCAACATGTGTCGCTTGCTTCCACCTCATATCATCCAAAACTTCCGCACCAAGTAGATATACTACTTGTGCATCCAAACATTCTTAACCCCGTTTTGCCATGAGAGTCCACCATACCTACCTATGGTGTTGGAAACGACACCTATGGGATCACGAGGATCCCTTTACGATTCGGCGGGGAAGAAGGGTTGCACAGAGAGCAGATCGAACGATCAACACAAAGGGACTTTACCTAGGTTCGGGCCGCTCGGAAGCGTAAAACCCTACTCCTGCTTGGTTGTATTGAGTGTGTTCTTAGGCCAGTTCTTGGAGCGCTACAGTAAATAGCAGCTACACATCCGAAACGGGCTAGAAAAGATCCTCCCTCTGTAGCTGCACCTTGGGCCTCCTTTTATACCTTCGAAGGGGTCACCAACAGTAGTGCGCTGGGGTACATGAGGTGTAAAGTAGCTACAGTGCTATCATACCTAATACTGACGGCTTAGGACAAGGGCATTTAATGCTCCGTTGAGGTGTCCCTGCCCTTCTTGGGGATGGAAAAAGGAGCCATCCCATCGCACCGCTTAAGCCCTCACCCCGTCAGCGTCTGACACGCACCCAGGGGAACAAAAGCTAAAAGACAAGCTGGTAGTTCCCCTGGGGCGGTGCGCTTGAACAGTGAGAGGGGCTTGCCGGATGCGAGCCTTGTCGGGGCCGTGAGCCATCCCGGCAAGATCTTGCCGGGGCTCCAGCCTTTGGTCTTCTATCTTCTCATCTTCAAGGCTTTGCTAGGTCTTGTCAGCCACAAGGGGTTGCCCGCGCACAAGTCTGGGTAATAGACACCCTGGTTATTTGTACACTGACAGGAGCCCCCGGGCCTGGGCCATACGTGCGCGCGTGGCGCTGTTGGGCTAGGCCCAAAACAGTGCGCGGGTACATGTGGCCATAGCAATGATGGCGGTTGATAGCTTTCTCCCACGACGCATAATAACTGCAGGTCTTGGGAGTATCGGAGCGAGATGGTCCGCCTTCCTCCTCGGGAGGAGAGGCGATGAACAGGGCGGTACATCTGCCGGGGGTCTGCCTGCTGAAGACACAACCGAGGAGGAACCACTCGAGGAGGCCCCGTCTCTCAGGCCAAGGAGCAGACGCGTCCTTCGAGGCGCCGCCTCTGGGGCCCCGGCCCAGCAGACCTCCTCAAGTAGTGCAGCCCCCGGCAAGGGAGCGGCCGGCAAGGCGACGCAGCGGCAAGAAGCTCATCAGCAACCCGCACCTGCCGCGGCCAAGCGGCCAAGGAGCCCCCCTTCACCTCCTCCCCCGGCCAAAATGGTGGAAGTCACCTTCGACCTCTCTGCCCTTAGCTCGGGAGAAGAAGAAGAGTAAGAAGCTTGTCGCACCCTTTATCTTCTAAATTTCTAATTTCGCTCCAACTCATCGTGTGCTTCCTGTTTCTGCAGAGATGCAGAAACCTTGGCACAGAGGATAGCGAAGAGGGCAAGGACCTCAACGGACGAGGAGCCGCTAGCAAGCACCTCAGGTGCACCAGAAACGGCCACCATCAGCCCGAGACCCAGCCCGCGACGCAGCCCTCGACTCAGCCCCCGGCGCAGCCCCCAGCGTGAGTCTATTACTCACTTTCCGCTGGCGAGTGCCGGGGTGTGCATTTATAACGCTGACATCATCGGACATGCAGGAGGAGAGCAGCGACAAGGAGAATCGTCAGAGTTCATCCCTGACATGCCACCTCCATCAGCCACGCCGCCCAGAGATGCGTCTCCGGCTAGGACCTCCTCCAGCGCGCTTTATCGCGACGAGGGGGAGCCAGCAAGTGAAGGCTCCGGCAGCCATACGCCGGCAACTGATGTTAGCGGGAGGGGAGAACCCACTCCCCGGCAGGCTGACACTGGTAAACCATCCGCTTCGGGGTATTTGTTGCTTTATCTTCCTTTTTTGTCTTCTTGAACTTCCTCCTTATCCCCATTTTGTTTTATTCCTTTGGTTTTCAGACATCCCCTCGGCGGAACACATGGATGTTGATGCTGTCATCGAGAACACCGCCCGGGACGCTGCCGCCGAGGCCGACAGGCTTGCCGCTGAGGAGGCCGCCGAAAGCGCTGCCGCCGAGACCACCGAAGCCGCCAAGGCCGCTGCCGCTGAGGCCGCCAGAAGCGCACAAGGAAAGGCCACCGAAGAGTCTGCTGAGAGGGCCGACAAGGAGTCCGGCGGCCGCACTGACGACATTCCTGCCGCAGGAGCGCATAGTGCTGACCCAGCCCCGGAGCCCCCGGCTGCCGATGAGGCGGCTGCCAACAAGCAACCGCCAACATCTGAAGCTCCCTCTTCCAGCAAATACCTCAAGGTCGGCGACAACCTGTTCGTTAGCCTTCCAGGGGCAGCCAGCATCAGGGCGCCAATCGAAGGAGAGACTTTTGAGGAAGTCGTCACCGCTGTCGGGCTTGAGATTGTGGATGAACCTAGCGCCGGCAGCAGCAGATCTGAGGAGGAGAAACTCCTCCTGGCAATAAACAACAACTATCAGAAGCTCCAGGCCCTCCATCGCGCCCGCAAGGAGAAGTTAGACTCCCGGGCCGCCATTGCTGAAGCAACCGAGGTGAACTTTCAAGAGCGCGTCAAGGAGACCCAAGCGTGGTACGTTGAGGCCGTCCAGGAGCTGAAGGCAGGCCAAGTTCAGCTGAGCCAGAACTGGGAAGAGCTCCTCCTGAAACAATCTGGCATCGAGAAGGCACAGGAGGAGGCCAAGCAACGGGTTGCTGCAGAGGAAGCACGTCTGAGAGAGCTTCGTGTCGGGCTCGAATCGCATGAAGATGACCTTGCCACGCGCGAGAAGGCGTTTGCCGACAAGCTCCGTGCCAAGGACAAGGAGGTTGAAAATCTTGTCGCGCAGCGGACCCAGGAGCTGGAGCAAAGGCACGTGGAGGCGCTGAAAACTCTAACTGTGGATCACGCCGGCAAGTTGAAGGAGGCCATCGATGCCGCCAAAGCTGCAGAGGCCGCCAAGAACGAGCTTGCCGAAAAGGTGAAGAAGCTGGAGACAGAGCTTGAGGAGCACGGCAAGAAGGTCTCAACGCTCAAGACCGAAAGAGACAAAGCTCTTCGCAGTCTGGCGGAGGCACAGGTCGCCGTCTCTGACAAGTCCAAGGAGCTCTCCACAGCCAACGAGTCCATCGTTGATCTGAAGCTGAAGCTGACCAAGCTGATGGAGTCCCTTGAATCCGCGGAAGCTCGCGAGAAGGCCTTGACCAAAGACCTCCAGAACGAACAGGAGCTGTTCAAGAGCGCCGCCCTCGAGCACAATGACTATGTGCGAGGCATGGAGATCTGGACCGAGAAACTTGTCGTCGTCGCGAGGAAGCTTGCCACGCAACTGTCTACCATGGGCTTGGAAGATTACAGGGAGCCTCTTGACGACAGGATGTCCCAGAGCGCCAAGATGACCATGTTCTTCGACCACTTGCTTGTAGCTCTGGAGCAACTCCACTCTAACCGAGCAGCTCATCTGGCTAGCGAGTCGCGCAAGCTCTGCCAAGCTGTCCTCCGCAAAGTGCTCACCAAGGTGGTCTACAGGAATCCCAGCATCAACCTCGCCAACGTCTTCGACCGCCTGCCGAAGGAAGCGGATCTCAAGGCGGCAGAAGAGCTTGTCGCGCCCATCGTCGACAGTGTCAGCCAAGTGAAGAGAGTCGAAGGTGATCGCCGGGATTAACTGCTTTGTTCCTTGCCGCCGCCATTTCATGCCAAAGACAATATTGCCTTATGTTAGAATCGTGGCCGCTTTTATTGTAATATAACTTGCTTTGTTCTGGACAAATGCTATGTTATTCCCCTTTGCTTAATTTCTTTATGTATGTATTCGCCCTACGCTTAACCGGAAACTTGCCGGCGCGCATACCCTTGCCGCGAGCGCTAGGCGCGGGACTTTAGCAGCTTGCTGGCGGGGCTGCTGCCGGCAAGAGACCTTGATGCTCTTAGTGCAGCCACCTAAACTGTTGAGCGGACTCGAAACAGGATAAGGGCGCAACTAATTTACAGCAAGGTTCCTTCGCGTGCAGGTTTTCCATACATAAGTTGAAACTGTTCAAGGGGAACAACAAAACAAAAATCCGTTTAAAATCTCTGCAATTCTGCAACTTAGCTTTTCGTTGAAGTACTCTTTCCGACAAGATGATTTCCTTGAACATCGCCTATTGGTATCCATACCACCATTCTCCCCCCCCCCGGCAAAGCTGCGCGCGAGGTAACCTTCTGTTCCTTTGAGAAAAAGAAAGAAGAGAAAATATAGATATGGAACCTTGGCGGTTCGTTAGCACTTGTCGGGAATAAGCGTAATACAATATCTTAGATAAACATGCATATAAATAAACATGCAAATCGACAAGAATTGTAAAACACTTATCTTTATTCAACTACGCACAGGGTCTGCGCCTGGCTTTGTACAAAGGATTACATGCTACTGCGGCAAGACTTGTACAAAAGGGGTTGCCGGGAGACCCGGCAACCGCGCCTTATGGATAGAACTTACGAAGATGCTCGATATTCCAGGAGTTGCTCACCGGAATACCGTCTTCGGTCTCCAAGCGGACTGCGCCAGGCCTGGTGACTCGTACTACCCGATAAGGGCCTTCCCACTTCGGCGTCAACTTGTTGGAATTCTTGGCCGACTGAACGCGCCGAAGAACAAGGTCGCCTTCCTCAAGACTCCGGGCATGAACCTTGCGGCTATGATAGCGGCGCAAAGCTTAATGGTAGCGTGCAGCTCGCACAGCAGCCTGGAGACGATCTTCCTCAAGGAGCAGCGCGTCATCTTGCCGCAGCTGTTCTTGCTCGAGCTCATCATAGGCAAGCACTCGAGGTGACCCGTATATGAGTTCCGTGGGGAGAACTGCTTCTGCCCCATATACTAGGGAGAAAGGTGTCTGGCCGGTAGCTCGATTCGGTGTCGTCCCGATCGACCAAAGAACCACCGGCAACTCATCAATCCAGCGCCTTCCGCACTTGCGCAGCTTGTCGAAAGTTCTTGTCCTGAGACCACGCAGCACCTCAGCATTCGCCCTTTCCACTTGGCCGTTACTCCTTGGGTGAGCAACAGAAGCAAAACAAATTTTGCCGCCAAGGTCTTGGACGTACTGCATGAAGGTGTTGTTGGTGAACTGTGTGCCGTTGTCAGTGATGATCCTGTTGGGTACACCAAAGCGGCAAACTATTCCTTTAAAGAACTTGATGGCCGACTGTGCTGTCACCTTCCTCACTGGTTCCACTTCTGGCCACTTTGTGAACTTGTCGATGGCGACGTACAAGTATTTAAAGCCCCCGACAGCACGGGGGAGGGGCCCAAGATGTCGAGCCCCCAGACCGAAAATGGCCAGGATAAAGGGATCGTCTGAAGGGCTTGAGCTGGTTGATGTAGCTTCTTTGAATGAAACTGGCATGCTTCACACTTGGTTACTAGCACAGCTCCATCCTGGAGGGCAGTGGGCCAAAAGAAACCTTGCCGGAATGCTTTGCCGGCAAGTGCTCTTGATCCTATGTGAGAGCCACATATGCCTCCATGTATCTCTGCCAACAGCCCTAGTCCATCCTCCCGAGAAATGCACTTCAATTTCACACCGTTTGGTCTTTTTCTGTACAGGACATCGTCCACAAACTGGTACATTTTAGACCGACGGGCTACTTTCTTTGCTTCTTCCTGCTCATCGGGGAGTTCTCCTGTCTGAAGGAAATGGACGACGTGCTGTGCCCATGCTAGAGCCTGAGGCTCGACGGCAAGGACTAAAGGCAAATCTTCTGCCGCGGGAGCAGTTGTCTCGACAGCAAGGGCCTGAGACCCTGCCGGATCTTGCCGTTCCCCGGCAAGCTAGGCGGGAGCGTTTGTCTCGACGGCAAGAGCCTGAGCCCCTGCCGGAGCCTGTTGCTCACCGGCAAGCTTGGCATTGTTCCCGGCAACTTCCTTGCCGGTGGCTTCTGGGAGCTCTGCCGGGAAGTACTTGCCGGAGCTCAACTTTCTTCTTTTCTCTTGCCCTATTGATGGTGTCACGGATGGCTGAGTGAGTCAGAGCACAAAGGTACCTGGTTCCACAGGCAGCTTAAGGGCAGCGCGCTTCGACAGGTCATCAGCAATGCTATTCCCTACACGAGGGACGTGCTCCATTTGCAGACCGTCAAAACACTCTTCTAACTTTCTCACTTCATCTACATAAGCTTCCATCAACGGGCTCTGATAATCTTTGTTGACTTGTCTAACGACAAGCTGAGAATCACCCCTGACGACAAGCTTCTGAATTCCAAGGTCTGCCGCGATCCTGAGACCGGCCAGCAACCCTTCATATTCGGCAGTATTGTTCGTCGATCTCTCCCGGGGAAAATGCATCTGAATCACGTATTTGAGGTGCTCTCCGGTGGGTGCGACAAGCAGCACGCCAGCACCGGCGCCTTGCAGCGAGAAGGCCCCATCAAAATACATGATCCATTCTTGCTTTGTTTCCTTGCCGGGGATGGTCGACTCTGGAATTTCCTCATCTGGCGTTGGGGTCCATTCTGCAATGAACTCCGCCAAGGCTCTACTCTGGATGGTCGAAGTGCTTTCAAACTTGAGACCAAAACTCGACAGCTCCAAAGCCCACTCCACAATCCTGCCGGTAGCTTCTGGGTTTCGCAGAATCCGCTGCAACGGAAAGCGAGTAATGACGGTGATCTCATGCGCCTGAAAGTAATGGCGCAGCTTCCTCGAGGCCATAAGGAGGCCGAAAAGCAGCTTCTACACACCAGAATATCTCGACCTAGCCCCTTGTAAAAGGGAACTGACAAAATAAACTGGGCGCTGCACCATCTTCTTCCTCTGTATTGGTTGACTTGACTGCGCAGACTCGACCTTGTCGGCGCCAGACTCTGCTGGGGAAGGCCTTGGCTCGTCACTTGGCGGTCCTGCCGTTGGCGCTGCTTCTTCATCAACTTCTCTCTCCGCCACCAACGCATCACTCACCAGTTGATTCGTTGCTGCTAGATATAGCAGCAACGGCTCTTGTGGCCTTGGCGCGACTAGTACTGGCGAAGAGGAGAGGTACTTCTTCAAATCCTGCAGCGCTGCCTCCGCTTCTGGAGTCCATTTCATCGGACCTGCCTTCTTCAAAATTTTGAAAAAGGGCAGGGCGCGCTCAGCAGATTTTGAAATGAACCTACTCAGAGCAGCAACGCAGCCGGCAAGACGGCGCACATCCTTGACACGTCTTGGCGCTTCGATTTGCTCAATTGCTTTGATCTTGTCGAGATTTGCTTCAATTCCTCGCTGAGATACAAAGAACCCGAGGAGCTTGCCGGATGGGACACCGAACACGCACTTCTCAGGGTTGAGCTTCAATTTGATCTTGCGTAGATTTGCAAAGGTTTCTTCTAAATCTGATATGAGTGTTGCCTTATCTTTGGTTTTGACCACTATGTCATCCATATAAGCCTCCATATTTCTATGTAGCTGGGGCCCAAAACCAATCTGGACTGCTCTTGCAAATGTAGAACCAGCACTTTTCAACCCGAAAGGCATACGCAAAAAGCAGTACGTACCACATGGGGTGATAAATGCGGTCTTTTCTTCGTCTTCCTTGGACATAAATATCTGATGATAACTTGAGTAGGCGTCAAGGAACGACAGCAAGTCGCAGCCGGCAGTGGAGTCCACAATCTGGTCGATGCGTGGCAAAGGGAAGGGGTCTTTTGAACAGGCTTTATTGATATCTGTATAATCAATACATAGCCTCCACTTCCCATTCGCCTTGCGCACTACAACTGGATTGGCCAACCATGTTGGATGAAGTACTCCTCTAACCAAGCCTGCTGCTTCTAACTTCTTGATTTCTTCGGCAATAAACTGTTGCCGTTCCAAAGCTTGCTTCCTGACCTTCTGCTTGACGGGCCGCGCATGTGGACAGACGGCAAGGTGGTGCTCAATTACCTCCCTGGGTACACCGGGTATGTCAGATGGTTGCCATGCAAACACATCGACATTCGCCCGCAGGAAGGCAACGAGCGCGCTTTCCTATTTGCTGTCAAGGGTGGAACTTATAATGAAAGTTCCCCCCGTGCCATCTTCCTTGGCGGGCACCTTCTTGGTTGCTGGTGGAGCAGCCTTGGACTTCTTGCTCTTGCCGGTGGAGCTCTCAGGCACATCCTCAACGGGAGCGCAGCACTCCGAAGAGGCGCGCTTGCCGGAGTGTGTGCGAGAGGCCTTGCCGGTCTTCTTCCCTCCAGGAGCTTCAGCGGCAGGAGCAAGCGCCTTGGCGGCAGATGCTGCAACTGCATCCCGGTAGAGCTGATCGGTGCAGATGAGCGCGTCCTTCTTGTCGGAACCGACAGTGATAACGCTCATCGGCCCAGGCATCTTCAGCACATTGTAGGCGTAGTGTGATGCCGCCATAAACTTGGCCAGCGCCGGGCGGCCAAGGATCCCATTATATGGCAATGGCATCTTGGTGACGTCAAACACAATTTTCTCCGTCCTGAAGTTTAAGTCACTGCCAAATGTCACCGGCAGCGTGATCTTTCCCTTGGGTTGGCTTCTTCGTGGATTGACCCCTTGAAAAGTGCCCGTCTCTTCGAGATCTCCATCAGGAATTTGCAGTCTCTTGATGACCTCGGGTGAAATCAAGTTTAAGCCGGCCCCGCCGTCAACTAGCATTTTCGTCACCTTGAGGTTGTGAATTGTTGGTGAGACCAACAACGGCAAACACCCGACCGCAGTTACGCGATCAGGGTGATCCTCAACGTCGAAAACGATAGGCGTGTTGGACCATCTCAAGGGCTTCCGAGCGCCGACAGACGGCTCTGTCGCATTAACCTCGCGCGCCCACTGTTTAAGTTGGCGGTGGGAAGAATGCAACGATGCGCCTCCGTCGACGCACATGGCGTCAGTAGCTTTCTGAAATTCTTGCTCGCTGGACTCGTCGTCCTCTTCCATGCCATCATCAGCCCCTTCTTGCTTGTCGCGGCCTCGAGCGGGCTGATCCTTCTGCTGCTTGGCCTTGCCGCGGCGACCTCCTCGGCCACCGCGCTTCTTGCCGGACCCTTCAGCACCATCCTGAGCCCTCTCCTTGTCTCGCCTCTCGTACTCGGCCTTCTGCTTTTCGACAAGCTGTTCGACTTGCCGGCAGTCTTGGAGATCGTGGCCCTTGGTACGATGGATCTTGCAATACTGCTTGCCGGAGCCGTCTGGCTTGTCGGCAGCCGCCAAGGCCTGACAGGAGGCGCACCCGGCAACATCCTTGCCGGGGTCGTCTACCTTGGCCTTCTTGGCGGTGCCGGGGTTGCCGGACCCCTCGACAGCAAGTACTGCCTTGCCCTTGCGCTTCCTGTTGCGCCGCCGACCCTTCTTCACTGGGGCGGCAGCGTCTTCATCTTCAGAGTCAGCCCTTGCGCCAACATCCTCGCCGGGGAGTCTCCTCCCTTCTTCAGCTCGAGCACACTTGTCGGCCAGAGCATAAAGTTCGGCAACATCCCTGACCTTGTTCATTGCCAACTCTTCCCGCATCCTGCGGTTACGCACGTTCTAATGGAACGCACTGATGACAGCGGCAGGGTGAACCTCTGGTATGTTGTGATGTACACGGCTGAACCTTTGGATGTACTTGCGCAGGGTCTCGCCTTCCTTCTGGGGGATGATATGTAGATCACTCTCCTGGCCCGGAGCTTGATGGCCTCCGGTGAAGGCGCCAAGAAACTCGTGGCACAGATCTGCCCAGGAAGAAATGGATCCTTCCGGCAAGTGCATCAACCACGACCTAACGTTGGGCTTGAGCACCAACGGGAAGTAGTTGGCAAGTATCTTGTCGTCACGACCCCCGGCAGCCTGCACCGCAATGGTGTAGATGCTCAGGAACTCTGACGGATGGGTTTTGCCGTCATATTTCTCCGGGACCTCCGGCTTGAACGTGCGGGAATTGGGCCACTGGACTCGCCGCAGCTCACGGGTAAACGCTGGACAACCCACCTCGTAAGGTAAATCGCCAGGATACCCCAGCGCAGGCTTATCTATAGTGGGCCCCGCGCGCTTGTCGGACTGGTAGCGTGCTTCCCGACGCCGCTCGATGGTAGTTCGAGCGTCCTCCTTGCCTCGCTCCCGAAGAACGTGACGTTGATCACGGCGAGTTCGCGGGTCGGACGACGCCGTGGAATCGTCCTCACGAGTGTCGACCCGTCGAGCCATCGTCCGCTGCTACTGCTGTGGGGGGGAATACACCGTAGTTGTACCGCCGACAGCCTTCTCTTTGCTGACGCGCGCCGGCTCGATGGACCGCCGCCGCGAGGGCTCCGCCTGCTCCGGTTTATCCTCGTTGGCAAGGCCAACGAGGCTCTGAATGGCGGCTCTCCACTCTTCGAGCTTGTCCGCAGCAGAAGGGAAGTTCAGGAGCAGCTGTGCACGTGCCAGTGCTTCTGCCGGCGTAGGCGGCGGCGACAGGTGCGAGGAACGTGAGGTGCTCTGACTCCTAATCGTGTTAGAAGGAGCAACAACATGATCCTGCGACCGTACGCCGCTTCCACCAGCACGTGGACGTGCATGCTGGTCTCGCACATCTCGAGAATGATGCTCAGGAGATTTTCCATGGGGACGTCCGGGACCCCCAACGTCACGGCGACGCTCCTCGCGCGCGCCCTGGGAAGGTCGCGGCACGTGCACCGGCGTGGGTGTCTTGGAGGGCGCCCTTCCATCTCTGGAGTTCGCCGCACCGCCTGCTGGCAGCACGGCTCCATCCCTGGATCCAGCGGCGAGAACGACGCCGCTCGCCTGGCTACGGTTACCGGAGCGTCGTGGAAGCTCGGGATCTCTACTCCCTCCACCCGCGTCGACTCCATCGCCCATGCGCGTAAGCACGGGTGCAGCGGACGCGGACGGTCCAACCACCGTGAGACCCTTCCTCTTGGGGGCCATGGCGGTGATGATGATGAAAAACTGGCGCGTTGATCACTGGATCAGGTCGACGCAGCCTTCTACCCCCTACCTGGCGCGCCAAAGATGTCGGAAACGACACCTATGGGATCACGAGGATCCCTTTACGATTCGACAGGGAAGAAGGGTTGCACAGAGAGCAGATATTACGATCAACGCAAAGGGATTTTACCCAGGTTTGGGCCACTCGAAAGCGTAAAACCCTACTCCTGCTTGGTTGTATTGAGTGTGTTCTTAGCCCAGTTCTTGGAGCGCTACAGTAAATAGCAGCTACACATCCGAAACGGGCTAGAAAAGACCCTTCCTCTGTAGCTGCACCTTGGGCCTCCTTTTATACCTTCGAAGGGGTCGCCAACAGTAGTGCGCTGGGGTACATGAGGTGTAAAGTAGCTACAGTGCTATCATACCTAATACTGACGGCTTAGGACAAGGGCATTTAATGCTCCGTTGAGGTGTCCCTGCCCTTTTTGGGGATGGAAAAGGAGCCATCCCATCGCACCGCTTAAGCCCTCACGCCGTCAGCGTCTGACACGCACCCAGGGGAACAAAAGCTAAAAGACAAGCTGGTAGTTGCCCTGGGGCGATGCGCTTGAACAGTGAGAGGGGCTTGCCGGATGCGAGCCTTGTCGGGGCCGTGAGCCATCCCGGCAAGATCTTGCCGGGACTCCAGCCTTTGGTCTTCTATCTTCTCATCTTCAAGGCTTTGCTAGGTCTTGTCAGCCACAAGGGGTTGCCCGCGCACAAGTCTGGGTAATAGACACCCTGGTTATTTGTACACTGACATATGGGTTGAGTAAGATCCTTCAAGTAAGTTGTCATCGGTGCAAGCAATAAAAATTGCTCTCTAAATATGTGTGATCTATTAGTGTGAAGAAAATAAACTTTATACGAGCTTGTGATATGGAAGAAATAAAAGCAACAGACTACATAATAAAGTTCTTTATCACAAGGGGCAATATAAAGTGACATTCTTTTGCATTAAGGGATTGCCTATCCAACTATAAAAGCGCATGACAACCTCTGCTTCCCTCTGCGAAGGGCCTATCTGTTACTTCTATTTTCTAGTACTTACCCCTTTGCAAGAGTCGTGGTGATCTCCACTGCTTCCTTTATATCGCCTTTATCTCTTGGCAAGCGTCATGTGTTGGGGAATGACCTAGAAGAATATATCCACTCGGAAGTGGGTGAGCATGAGTTATTTCTGTTGACATTACCCTTGAGGTAAATAGTTGGGAGGCAAAACTATAAGCCCCTATCTTTCTCTGTGTCCGATTGAAGCTTTGACCTCATAGGTACCGCATGAGTGTTAGCAATTATGAAAGACTAGAAGATGATTGAGTATGTGGATTTTCTTTACAAGCTCTTATATTGACTCTTTCCGATGTTGTGATAAATTAGAATTGCTTCAATGACTGAGATCATAGTTTGTTGGTTCTCAATAGAGTTCTTGATTCATACTTTACCTTGTGAACGAATTGTTACTCCAGCATAAGAAATTATATGTCAATATATGTTGCTGTTCTAAAAGATGATCATGATGCCTGCATGTCCGTATTTTATTTTATCGATACCTCTAACTCTAAACATGTGGGCATATTTATCGATTTCGGCTTTCGCTTGAGGACAAGCGAGGTCTAAGCTTGGGGGAGTTGATACGTCCATTTTGCATCATGCTTTTATATCTATATTTATTGCATTATGGGCTGTTAATACACATTATGGTGCAATACTTATGCCTTTTCTCTCTTATTTTACAAGGTTTACATGAAGAGGGAGAATGCCGGCAGCTGGAATTCTGGACTTGAAAAGGAGCAAATCTGAGATACCTATTCTGCACAACTCCAAAAGTCCTGAAAATTTACGGAGAATTATTTTGGAATATATAAAAAATACTGGGCAGAAGAAATACCAGAGGGGGGCCACCAGGCAGTCATAAGCAAGGGGGGCACGCCCTACCCCCTCGGTGCGCCCCTGTGGCTTGTGGCCCACCTGGCAGCCCTCCGGTGCCCATCTTCTGCTATATGGAGGGTTTTGACCTGGAAAAAATCATAACAGAGCTTTCGGGGCGAAGCGCCGCCGTCTCCAGGCGGAACTTGGGCAGAACCAATCTAGGGCTCCGGCGGAGCTGTTCTCCCGGGGAAACTTCCCTCCCGGAGGGGGAAATCGAAGCCATCGTCATCACCAACGATCCTCTCATCAAGAGGGGGTCAATCTCCATCAAAATCTTCATCAGCACCATCTCCTCTCCAAACCCTTGTTCATCTCTTGTATTCGATCTTTGTCTCAAAACCTCAGATTGGTACCCGTGGTTTGCTAGTAGTGTTGATTACTCCTTGTAGTTGATGCTAGTTGGTTTACTTGGTGGAAGATCATATGTTCAGATCCTTAATGATAATTAATACTCCTCTGATCATGAACATTAATATGCTTTGTGAGTAGATACGTTTGTTCCTGAGGACATGGGATAAGTCTTGTTATAAGTAATCATGTGAATTTGGTATTCGTTCGATATTTTGATGGGATGTATGTTGTCTCTCCTCTAGTGGTGTTATGTGAACGTCGACTACATGACACTTCACCATTGTTTGGGCCTAGAGGAAGGCATTGGGAAGTAATAAGTAGATGATGGGTTGCTACAGTGACAGAAGCTTAAACCCTAGTTTATGCGTTGCTTCGTAAGGGGCTGATTTGGATCCACATGTTTCATGCTATAGATAGATTTATCTTAATTCTTCTTTCGTAGTTGTGGATGCTTGCGAGAGGGGTTAATCATAAGTGGGAGGCTTGTCCAAGTAAGGGCAGCACCCAAGCACCGGTCCACCCACATATCAAATTATCAAAGTAACGAACGCGAATCATATGAGCATGATGAAAACTAGCTTGACAGAAATTCCCATGTGTCCTCGGGAGCGCTTTGCTTTATATAAGAGTTTGTCCAGGCTTGTCCTTTGCTACAAAAAGGATTGGGCCACCTTGCTGCACCTTTGTTACACTTGTTACTTGCTATCCGTTACGAATTACCTTACCACAAAACTATCTGTTACCGATAATTTCAGTGCTTCCAGAGAATACCTTACTGAGAACCGCTTGTCATTTCCTTCTGCTCCTCGTTGGGTTCGACACTCTTACTTATCGAAAGGACTACGATAGATCCCCTATACTTGTGGGTCATCAGGCATCTACATCAACTCCATTGCCCCTCTGATGATGCGTGAGTAGTTCACCTCAGACCTTCGGGTCCATAGCTAGTAGCTAGATGGCTTCTTCTCTCTCTATGTTCGTCAATACCATGTTCTTCATGATCTTCATGGAGATCTATCCGATGTAATACTCTTTTGCGGTGTGTTTGTCTAGATCCGATGAATTGTGGGTTTATGATCAGATTATCTATGAATATTATTTGAATCTTCTCTGAATTCTTATATGCATGATTTCATATCTTTGCAAGTCTCTTCGAGTTATTGGTTTGGTTTGGCCAACTAGATTGGTAATTCTTGCAATGGGAAAAGTGCTTAGTTTTGGGTTCAATATTGAAGTGTCCTCACCCAGTGACAAAGTAGGGGTAGCAAGGCACGTATTTGTATTGTTGCCATCAAGGATAAAAGGATGGGGTTTTCATCATATTGCTTGAGTTTATCCCTATACATCATGTCATCTTACTTAATGCGTTACTCTGTTCTTCATGAACTTAATACTCTAGATGCAGGTAGGAGTCGGTCGATGTGTGGAGTAATAGTAGTAGATGCAGAATCGTTTCGGTCTACTTGACGCGGACGTGATGCCTATATGCATAATCATTGCCTTGGATATCGTCATAACTATGCGCTTTTCTACCAATTGCTCGACAGTAATTTGTTCACCCACCGTATTATTTGCCTTCAAGAGAGAAGCCTCTAGCGAAACCTATGGCCCCCAGGTCTATTTTCCATATTATATTTTTAGATCTATAAACCAAAAATACCAAAAATACTTTGCTGCAATCTTTTTACTTTTCGTTTTAGTAATCTTTCATATCTATCTCTATCAGATCTCATTCTTGCAAGTAACCGTGAAGGGATTGACAACCCCTTTGTAGCGTTGGGTGCAAGTGTTTGATTGTTTGTGTAGGTGGAAAGATTGGGGCCTTGCTTGTACCTCCTACTGGATTGATACCTTGGTTCTCAACAACTGAGGGAAATACTTATCTACTTTGCTGCATCACCCTTTCCTCTTCAAGGGAAAACCAACGCAAGCTCAAGAAGTAGCAAACGTCTTATGTTGCAGATACTTTTTTCTACGACGAGTAAGAGTACGATTCAGGGTTACGGTCTTCACTCAACCTACCATTGGTGTTTATTGGGACTCCACTCCCGTTGACTGTTTCTGCTGACATTTATGAGGTATATATCAGTTTACGTTAATTACATGTGATTGCACTTTGATATATACATTGATGTACTGTGTGTGCCAGCATACTGATCCAGGGATGGCACGGTCACACAGAGGCTTGACTCGTTTTGAGTCGGGACACTACAGAAATGGTATCAGAGCACATGTTGACTGTAGGACATGACCCTAGGAAATGGCTTAGAATAGGAAAACCTTGATAGGAACAACTTTTGTTTTCACTACTCTCGTAACTTCTAAATTCTTTTACTGAACCTTCCTTATCTCAAACTATAGATGGAGAGCTACATCCTGAACAAAAGAGAGGACTACGAGGATGTTCTCGGAGGTCCATTCCTCATGGAGCTGGTGCAGATGATGAAACTGCCAATACCTGAGATCAAGGTGACTAAGAGGAAGTCTGGATTTTGGGGCGTCAGAACTAAAGTGTTTGGACGTAAAGAAGACCCCAAGACTGAAGACATCAACTATGGCACACTGAACCATGAATGTGAGATGGGCATGAACACCGCCGTCCATGATGCTATCGCACGTTTGAGCTATCATCATCGTGCTGAGTTAGGTACGCACTACTTTGGAAGGCTCGGATGGCAGAAGCCTGATGGAGCACACATCATCCTGACAGATGAACAGAAGAGGAAGTGTTCACCTGTACTGGCGTATAACCAAGAACTGGAACATTATATCAAGAACCTTCAAATGGACCTTCTCTCAGAATTATTTGAGAACGAAGCACTTCGTGAGAACCTCAAGGCTGAGAAGCTGAAGGTAGCCGATCTGAAGAAACACGATCCTGAGATTCAGAAGCTTCGTCAAGACTTGAAGAACAGTTAGGCTATGGCACATGTTGGTGATGTTGAAATCCAGAAGCTCAAGAACCAACTCCTGGAACTACAGGGGCGCCACAGGAAACTCCGCATCAACAGGGATAATTTGGTGGAAGAACTTGAGAAGATCAAGCATGACCAGAAGAAGCCCACTGACGATGAAGACATGATATAAGCTAGCTTACTAGTAGCTGTAGGAGATATGCCCTAGAGGCAATAATATATGTTATTGATTATCTCCCTGTTCATAATTAGGTTTATGTTCCATGCTATAACTGCTATGGTTCTCGAGTCTACAATAACCACGAGGCTCGGAGGAAGACTCATATGCACGTGTGGAATAATAAACGGTAAAATATATTCCTAGTCTGGCCTCTAAGACTGGCTCAAGTATTGCATGATGATCCTGTTTTCCTGATCATGGGCATGGCTATGCCGGCAATTTTGAGGGCACAATGTTAGAAGAACATTTGTGTTGAATCGACCCGAGTTGATGTTATGCTATGAGATTCATTCATCATAAGTTAATGGTTTATAACACAGAGATGGTTAATGTTTGCATGATTCCTTAGACCATGAGAGTATCGAGTTTCTTCATGCTTGCTTCATGAACTTTGGGGTTTGTTAAACGTCATCCGTAAATGGGTGGCTATTACGGCGGCTTACGGGTTCATGGAAAAGTATGTCAAGTAACTTGATAGCTCAAGATTGGGATTTGCTCCTCCGACGATGGAGAGATATCTCTGGGCCCTCTCGGTGTTACGGTATCCATCATCGTCTGGCCAGACACAGGGTGATTTGATCACA
Organism: Elymus sibiricus; assembly: GCA_039707655.1. NCBI lineage: Eukaryota > Viridiplantae > Streptophyta > Magnoliopsida > Poales > Poaceae > Elymus > Elymus sibiricus. Next base: position 486,392,273 of record CM077665.1, read on the forward strand.
GGGATGCCGGAACACGGGAACGAGAAAAGAGAACAATACCGGCAACGAGGTAACTGGCATAGTGGACAAGTTGTTGATCCACGGGGATGCCAACGTGTCTCACCTCGGGTATTTGTAACATATCGCGAAGCAACAGGAATAGCACACGGCAACTAGAGGTTCACTCGAATATTCATTCGTGTGGGTATAGGGGTCAATATGGGTGTCCACGGCTCCGATGTTGATCATTGATCGGAAGGGGTTCCGGGTCATGTCTATGCTTCACCGAACCTATAGGGTCACACGCTTAAGGGTCATCTATCTGTTGAATACTAGACAGGGAGTCTGAGAGAAAATCACCGAAAAAGTTTCGGACACCGGAAAAGTTTCGGACAGCGAAAAAGTTCCGCAGAGAGAACACCGGAACAGTTTCGGTGAAACTGAAAAGTTGTTTCAGAGGATACCATAAAGTCAAATTGGTTTTGGCACATGCCTGATAATTCTTGGAGGGTGCCAGAATCATTCTGGAAACTTTCTGGAATTTTCCGGGATGAAAACCGGAAATGTTCCGGAGCTGCCGAAACCGCTTCAGATGCTTTTCGCAGATGAAAATCACTAAACCGGAATTGTTCCGGATCGCGTTGAAAATTAATTTTTGTGGGTACTGGAAATGTTCTAGGACCACATAAATATTTTCAGTTCGACTGGACGCTGAAAAATGTCGTCATGAATAGTGAAAGTGCTTTTTGGGCTACTTTATGGAAAGCCACCTTTTGGGGCTTTGCTCCAAAAGATCTTGGGATGACATGGATGGATTGGGGCCATTTTTGAGGCCCCACATGGGGGTGTGGCCGTCCACATGGTGGACTCCTTCATGGAGTCCCTCTTGTTCCTTGGTTTCACTTTTATGCCCTTGTGGAAGGACTTCATTCATGTGCATTTTGGGTTTTATTGTAAAACCACCCTAACCCTTGGTTTTCCTATAAATAGGAGGTGAGTGGGCTGCCATGTCTCCATTCCTTACTCTCATACACAAGCCATGCATGATCTGGCATTCTCTCTCCCTCCCAGCGAAATAGTTTCGTAGAGCCGAAAGGCTGTCTGGATTCCGGCAGGAACTAGTTCTGGACGGCGAAGCCCTGCCGGATAGATGACACCGTATGTGTGCAACTCTGTAGAGAGATCGTAGTTTCGGTCTTAGTTCGTGAGTGCCTCCCGAAGGGCTGTCCGTGTGACCGTCCGAGTTTTGGAGGTCCTCCCGAAGGGCTGTCCGAGTGACAGTCCGAGTTTCGGAGGTCCTCCCGAAGGGCTGTCCGCGACACCGTTCGGGGGGCTGTGCGACCGCCTCCCGGAGGGCTGTCCGAGGGGCGGATGAGGGTATACATCCTCGCGGTTGGGAGGTTGTAAATCCTAGCTGCGGGGATCTGCACCGCCGATCGTCATCGACTCTACTTCCGCTGCGCTACGAGTCGGTAACGAAAGAGATCAAACCTTGTATGCAGTCTCCATAGTGGTCCTGGGCTGGTGCGTAGGTCAGAATTTTTTTGTTTTCTGCTGCGTTACCCTACATTGGCATCAAGAGCCGTGCTATGCGTAGATGCAGGTTGCGATCTAGAATACATAGAGATGTATTGGTATTGCACAATATAATTAGGTAGTAGATGAGATCTATTGCTGAAAATTATTTGTGCGGGTAGCAGATGAAATCTGTTACCCGATGTTCCTGTTGCTTCCCTTGAATTTGCGTAGTCCTGATCTTGACGGCATGATGGAATCTCACAAAGTTCTGGCAATCCGCGATCCTTTCATGCTGCTCCTGAGTATGCTGATTGACAGATCAACGAAGTGCTAACAGTTCTTTGGGTTCCACCATAGTTGAGAAAGATGGATGTTTCGCAGACGAAAGGGTAATGCAGATATGATCTGCACGGGGGTCACGCGTATGACGAAGTTTAGTATGGGGCTCGAGATTTTATTATCTCGTGTTTCATACACCCTGGAAGGTTAATCTAGCAACTTGGATTATCATGCTTGATGATGGACGTTGGTAGCTTCGGTTTGTTTCGAAACCTTAGAAGCCACGTAAAACAAGTTTTTGCATGGACCGATTAGAGGCGTCTAACTTGGTTTTGCAGGATGGTTTTGCATGTGCATGTGATGTGGTATAGCAGTGTTCATAATAATTTGATTATGTATGAGATGACTATATGATGTAAATTGATTAACATGACCTGCGTGTCATGATTCGGCATGATGGCTGGAGCCATATGATTGCACTTTAATGACCTGCGTGTCAACCTTATGTAATGCACTTATTTTTTTAGCTATAGAGATAGCAATATTATCTGGTGCATCGACAAGGTGGTGGCAATCTTCGCGAAGGTGAACACCGACGCGAATGCCGAAGACGAAGAAATGAAAGACTTCTCCGTCACAAAGGGCTATACCATATCATGCTATTATGAATTGCCTGAGATGTTTATCCCTTATGATGCACCCTTCTTAATTGTGCGGTAGTCGCCTTTTATTAGGGTGATCTCTCACAAAAATATCAAGTAGTTAGTGTTCTCCCAAGTGTAGCACCGTCACGGCACCTAACTTTTCGGGGTGTCACATGCTAACATGGGCACGAACGATTAGAGAAGTGTGAGGCGGGTGAGTTGAGACCTCGCAGCGAGATCACTTGGTTGTCTTGACGTTCAGGCATGAAAGTCATGAGCTCGGAACACACGCATCGAAAGATGAACAAGAGTCACATAGAGATGTGATTGGCAAGTTGGCCTACCGGTTGATATTTTTCGTCATCTGTGATGCTACCATCGTGGCGAACAATCAAAAATCGGGTCTTGTATCACTCATAATCAATTTTGAGAGATATTGATTTGAGTGGGAGCGCACTGTAGAATTACCTTGATTAATTCTCAGTGCAATTAATTCTGAACACTGTCTAAAGTGTGATTTGCATAAAAGTTGTAGAATAATGGCTCGCGTTTCCACCTTCCCTATTAAAATTGAATAGCGTTAAATATCTGGTTAAAACTTTACGGTTGGTAACGTAATGTGAGGATTGTCCTCTAGAGTGCCGAGAAGGATTTTGTCCTATCGCATGCTTTCGGTATTCTCCCGCTAATGCTATGGATCATGTGACACTCGTCCTTCGATCCAAAAAGCTAGAATTCCGTTTTCAGTCAAGTGCAATATGTTTGCTTCCATGAGACCCGAACTTCGAAAGTTTGGATAGTTATGTGATATTCATGGAATCTGAAAATCATTTTCAGAGACAGACAAAGGCTAAAAGATATGAGATATCCAAAGCAATGTTTGTTTGTAAACTATTAGTAAAGGAGTTTACTATGCATTAGACTGATAAGAGAGGGATCCAGGAGAACGCCTGTCATATGATGAAAGGTGAATAAAACAACAACTTAAAGAGAAAGGAAGTGTCCGAAGGGTGTTAGTAAGACTTTCATGCTTAGGAAGTCCGGGGCTAACGCCACTCTTAAGTTGGATGCTTCTTCTGAGAGTAGGAGAAATACTGAAAGTTAAACTGTTAGAAGTATAATGGCAAAAGGAAAGAAGACTGGAATATCCAGCTCATGTATGAATGTCATACAAGTTTTTGATGTATAGAAGGCTGGTCAAAGATATAGTTCTTGGGAATTATGGTTAAACATGTTAATCACTAATTCTTGGGTATTGTGAGTTAATCACAAAGATACCCGCTCGATTGCATTCTGTTGCAACTCGATGTAAGAACTACTATGGCCTGAAAGACTAGCCAGGAATGAGGTTAGATACACGCAGGGAACATAGTAAATGTTAATATGCCTTCCATAGGTGTATTCCCTATGTATTTACTTTCATAATTCATTTTAGAGTTTCACACTCTAGCCCTTTGCATAAGGTATCTTGCAAGAAAGTTGTTCATAAGAGAACTTTTGATGTTCGGTGTTATGAATAACATAAGGGCCATACTTTCATTATGAATGAGACGTATGTTATGAATATTGATAAAAATACATAACCTCTGTGTTTACTTTCATAATTCATTTTAGAGTTTCATACACTCTAGCCCATTGCACAATGTTTGTTGCAAAAGAGTTGTTCATAAAAACAACAATTGTCGTTCAGTATTATGAATAAAATGAAGGGACATGCTTCCATCCTAGATGGGATGTATGTTATGAATATTGATGGAAATATGATACATCCATAACACTTACGCTAAATGTCGCAAGACTAAAAGAATACCACACAAGTGTGGCACTGCATTTGGTCACATTGGAGAAACCCGCATGGAAAATTCCATTATGATGGATTTTTAAGTCGCTTGATTTTGAATCATCTGACACTTGCAACTTTCCTCTGAAAAGTGAAGTGGCTGAAATACCGTTCATAGGCCATAAGGAACGAGCAAAGAACATATTGGTGATCATACATTATGATGTGTGTAGTCCAATAAATGTTGTTGCAAGTAGTGGATTTATCTATCTTCAGAAATGACTCAAGTAGATATATGGATATTTACTTGTTGAGACGTAAGTCTGGATCTTTTGAATTCATTCATAAGGTTTTCAAAAATGAAGTAGAAGTTGTTGTAACAAGAAAATTATGTTTCTACAATTCGATTGCAGAAAGGAATATTTGAGTTACAAGTTTAGCGAATGTCTGATGAGTTGTGAAAGGGGTTTCATAACTTGCACCTCCCGGAACACCACGGCAAGTGGAAAGTCCGTGAAGATGTAATCGAACCATTTATGACATGGTAAGATCAAAGATGACATAAATAGATTTGCCATTATCACTTTTAAGGTGATGCTTTAGAGACTGCGGCTTTTACACTGAAAAGAGCTCCATCGGGTCTGTTGAAATGACGTCATGGTATGGTACGCCCAACCATGTTATATCTTTTCTTAACATTTGGAATATGGGGCTTGTGTAAAAGGTTACAAACCTATTCCAAATCAGACAAGTGCTACTTTGTAGGTTATCCCAAGTAATTGGGTATTCCTCCCTCACTATACCGAGGCAAATAGGTTTGCCACAAAACGGTATGCTTTTAAAGAGAATAGTTCTTACAAAAGGTGAGTGGGAGGACAGTGCAACTCGACGAGATAACCGGTATCTTCGTCATCAGGTCAAAGGAAAGGAACCTTGGAAGTGATTCCGGAGTTTCCTACTGCGACTGATACAGAAGTCTCTACAATAAAATGTATGGACTTCAGTCGAACTTGCAGTTGAACCCCGTAGGCAAGGCTCGTGCAAACCTCTCAGGTGCGCAAACGAGATATTGTTGTTGGACAATAATATACCTACGATACACAAGGAAGCGATGATGGGCCCTGACTCCGGAATTGGCTAAATGCCAATACAATCCGAGATAGTTTCCATATAAGTGATTCAAGATTAAAATCTTGATACACCTTTCGGAAGACTTAGAGTCTAACGAATATTTATGGAACTAAAAACTGATACGGATAAAATGTTTTATCCATAAAGCTCGACTTGTTGCAATAACAAGTTCAAGGAGTTGACTACGATGATATTGTCTCACCGTAGCGATGCTTAAAGTCGGTTCGGGTTGAACTAGCAATTAATACATATTTCAATCATGAGATATGAAACATGGATGACAAAAGGATTTCCATCTGATGGAAATGAAACCTAGGACTTGTATGTGATACAGTCCAAAGTAATTTGTCGATCCAGAGGATGCTAGTAAGTATGCAAACTTCAGAGTTCCAGCGATGGACAGAAGAGAGCAAAGTGGAGTTGGAATCTTCGGTTTTGATGGAATGGTCAAAGGGGTTTGACTTCATCAAATGGGTATCGAAGATGCTTGTGATTCAAGAAAGTAAGTGGGAGCATAATAATATTTCTAAAAACCGTGTGTACTTGACACATTGTTAATTGGAAATAAATTTCTTGACACCAATTAGGACTTCATTTGAAAATAGTTTTTTTGATGAAGTGCTTAGGCTAAATAGCCTCAATATTGGGCATGATGATCTATGGATATAGATTTACCTAATGGGGCTAAGCTATGAATACATATTGACAAGATGCTAAAACTTTTTAGCATTTAAAAACGCCAAGGAGTGATTCTTGCCGAAGTCACATGGAAAGAGTTTTGCAAGACTCGGTGTCCTAAAACACTGATGAGTAAAATACATGATGGAGATTCCACACACTCTTGTGTTTGGATTAAGCATGTATTCCATGGTATGTAAAACAACCAGATATGTCCGATACTCCAAAGTTGTTGCGAGTATAGATACCAAAGTGATCAAAGTACTGATCATGGGACAACAGTGAAAGATGTCATTGAGTACTAGAGTAGTACTGATGACATGCTTTCTCACAAGCAGAAATCATGAAGAGTTCGTTGTAATATGTTACATCGATACAGTCTTCACCATTTCTCCATGCGATTTTCGATTTGATTTAAGGGTTTTTGTGTAATACACAATATGGTGGCATGGTAGTTGGAAATTGTTCCAAACAAGATACTGTGGCGAATTCTATAACAAAGGCTAAGTATGTTGACGCTTAAGAAGCGACAAAGAAGTTGTTGAATCATATAGTTCATTCATGAACTTAGTATGGTTCCAAGATGGCTTTGGTCTATGGGACACTATTGCAGATAGTTGCTCCATAGCTCAGTCTAAGGAATCAGGTTTTGACCAATGATTCACACATATGCAAAGCCAAGTCCACACAAAATATGAATTTTGTGAAAGCGTGAAAACGCGAGGATATGCAAAGTTACACACGGAGCTGAAGTCGTCAGATCCGTTGGACATCAGACTATACCACAAGCGAAGCATATTTTACACCAGTATGACATAGGTGTAAAGTGCATTAGCATTGACTAGATTATTGACTCTAGTGCAAGTGGGAGTCTGTAGGAGATATGCCCTAGAGGCAATAATATATGTTATTGATTATCTCCCTGTTCATAATTAGGTTTATGTTCCATGCTATAACTGCTATGGTTCTCGAGTCTACAATAACCACGAGGCTCGGAGGAAGACTCATATGCACGTGTGGAATAATAAACGGTAAAATATATTCCTAGTCTGGCCTCTAAGACTGGCTCAAGTATTGCATGATGATCCTGTTTTCCTGGTCATGGGCATGGCTATGCTGGCAATTTTGAGGGCACAATGTTAGAAGAACATTTGTGTTGAATCGACCCAAATTGATGTTATGCTATGAGATTCATTCGTCATAAGTTAATGGTTTATAACACAGAGATGGTTAATGTTTGCATGATTCCTTAGACCATGAGAGTATCGAGTTTCTTCATGCTTGCTTCATGAACTTTGGGGTTTGTTAAACGTCATCCGTAAATGGGTGGCTATTACGGCGGCTTACGGGTTCATGGAAAAGTATGTCAAGTAACTTGATAGCTCAAGATTGGGATTTGCTCCTCCGACGATGGAGAGATATCTCTGGGCCCTCTCGGTGTTACGGTATCCATCATCGTCTGGCCAGACACAGGGTGATTTGATCACAGGGATGCCGGAACACGGGAATGAGAAAAGAGAACAATACCGGCAACGAGGTAACTGGCATAGTGGACAAGTTGTTGATCCACGGGGATGCCAACGTGTCTCACCTCGGGTATTTTTAACATATCGCGAAGCAACAGGAATAGCACACGGCAACTAGAGGTTCACTCGAATATTCATTCGTGTGGGTATAGGGGTCAATATGGGTGTCCACGGCTCCGATGTTGATCATTGATCGGAAGGGGTTCCGGGTCATGTCTATGCTTCACCGAACCTATAGGGTCACACGCTTAAGGGTCATCTATCTGTTGAATACTAGACAGGGAGTCTGAGAGAAAATCACCAAAAAAGTTTCGGACACCGGAAAAGTTTCGGACAGCGAAAAAGTTCCGCAGAGAGAACACCGGAACAGTTTCGGTGAAACTGAAAAGTTGTTTCAGAGGATACCATAAAGTCAAATTGCTTTTGGCACATGCCTGATAATTCTTGGAGGGTGCCAGAATCATTCTGGAAACTTTCTGGAATTTTCCGGGATGAAAACCGGAAATGTTCCGGAGCTGCCGAAACCGCTTCAGATGCTTTTCGCAGATGAAAATCACTAAACCGGAATTGTTCCGGATCGCGTTGAAAATTATTTTTTGTGGGTACTGGAAATGTTCTAGGACCACATAAATATTTTCAGTTCGACTGGACGCTGAAAAATGTCGTCATGAATAGTGAAAGTGCTTTTTGGGCTACTTTATGGAAAGCCACCTTTTGGGGCTTTGCTCCAAAAGATCTTGGGGATGACATGGATGGATTGGGGCCATTTTTGGGGCCCACCATGGGGGTGTGGCCGGCCACATGGTGGACTCCTTCATGGAGTCCCTCTTGTTCCTTGGTTTCACTTTTATGCCCTTGTGGAAGGACTTCATTCATGTGCATTTTGGGTTTTATTGTAAAACCACCCTACCCCTTGGTTTTCCTATAAATAGGAGGTGAGTGGGCTGCCATGTCTCCATTCCTTACTCTCATACACAAGCCATGCATGATCTGGAATTCTCTCTCCCTCCCAGCGAAATAGTTTCGTAGAGCCGAAAGGCTGTCTGGGTTCCGGCAGGAACTAGTTCTGGACGGCGAAGCCCTGCCGGATAGATGACACCGTATGTGTGCAACTCTGTAGAGAGATCGTAGTTTCGGTCTTAGTTAGTGAGTGCCTCCCGAAGGGCTGTCCGTGTGACCGTCCGAGTTTTGGAGGTCCTCCCGAAGGGCTGTCCGAGTGACAGTCCGAGTTTCGGAGGTCCTCCCGAAGGGCTGTCCGCGACACCATTCGGGGGGCTGTGCGACCGCCTCCCGGAGGGCTGTCCGAGGGGCGGATGAGGGTATACATCCTCGCGGTTGGGAGGTTGTAAATCCTAGCTGCGGGGATCTGCACCGCCGATCGTCATCGACTCTACTTCCGCTGCGCTACGAGTCGGTAACGAAAGAGATCAAACCTTGTATGCAGTTTCCATAGTGGTCCTGGGCTGGTGCGTAGGTCGGAAATTTTTTGTTTTCTGCTGCGTTACCCTACAGTAGCCCCACCATGAGAGAATAAAAGATGAACGCTTTTTTTGCGAATTGTGTGATCGACCATACCAACCCTATGTGGGTGGCGATACTATAGTGTTGATTGAACTTTAAGAATGTGTGGACTTGAGTTTTGATGTTTTGTGTCTTTGAGTTGTTTGTATCCTTTCTCTCTCGCTATCTCTCTCTTACCCATCTCATCCCAAAAACCTTGGACCCAATAGATGGCGTATGAAGCTGGACTTATATTCTCTGGACCAATGACCCATCTGGAGGCTGAAATATGGTTTCAGAACATGGAGAACCACTTCGAGAGAAATTTGATTACAAGGAAGTATGAGGTTCCACACGCTCTTCAGTACCTTACCCAAAGTGCTGCTATCTGGTGGAAAATGCATCACGCCATACAAGGATTTAATGGAGCAGAAACTTGGGAAGAATTCAAGAAGACTCTGTTAAGATCCCGTCTCATTCAAAAGCACTGTGATAACCCGATGAAGAAGACTTGTGCATGCAAGATCTGTGGAGAGATAGGACACACCCAGGAAGAGCACAAGGATGGATGCCCTCATTGTGAAGAAAATCACCCAGCTAAGGAGTGTCCAACTAGTCAGGTGACTTGTTTCTTGTGTGAAGGAACCACCCACTACCCAGCTGAGTGCCACATTTATCCTAAGGTACGACAAGTTGTCAAGCAGCAAAAAGAGGTCCTCGGGGAAAACTTTGAGGAACCTCTCATGAATATGCCCGTGTCAATGATGACAAAAGATGTACCATTTGGAGATACCTCAATAGAGAACTACCCCAAGTCATGTTATTCATGTGGAGAAGAAGGACATATCTCACAGGATTGTCCAAAGGAAATTCTGGAAGAATTCCTGACAGTGAAGTTTTGGTATGATCCTCAGGAAATAGAAGCTATGATCTATACGCAAGGGTCTAGGAAGAAGAAGAGAAAGTGTATCGGGAAGAGACAAGCCCCTGAACAGAAGGACCTGAGTCATATCAGATGTTTCAAGTGTAAGGATGTGGGTCACTACGCCAATATGTGCCCAGGAAAGGAACCAAGAACCCAAGGAGCAAACACCGACATCAAGAAGCCTTGAGACTTGTCAGAAGTCATTTGTTTTCATTGCAGGAGAGCAGGACATTATGCTAATAAATGTCCAAACAAGAAGAAAAGCTAGAATTAAGTAGTTAAGATGGCAAATAAGTGTAATAGGAAGCACTCTTGATTTCATGAGGTTATGTAATGGAGATTGTAACGAATTCATGAATCAATAAAATTAATATGTCGTGATTTCCTATGTTGAACTGTATGAGTTATTACTCTATGAACAAATATCACGGACCATTTTCGAGGATATGAGAAAATATGGTCTATGCAGGCATATGTACATTTCATTTTAAGTGTGGTAGTAACCGGTAAAACCACAGGATCCAGGGAATAAGAATGTACCGTCCATGCCAAGGAGTCTGGATCCAATAAATACAGCTGAAGGTAATGTTGGACCATATCAAACTATGTAGATGACAGCATTTGTAACACAGTACTTTTGAAGTTGGAATTTTGATAATAGAATAAGGATGAAATGAAGGAATGATTATGATGAACCAATACCTAAGGGTAAACAGACCAATGGAAAGGAAAATGAATTCCACAGACTGGAATCTAGACAAGGATAAGTCTATGATTTATTACCTCAAGGGTATGATGGAATGAATTGAAGGTAATGTTGGCATATGAAACGATAGTAACCCCAAGGGTGAGTTAAAGCTGTTCAAGTATTCAAGTAAGCCCACAACTCACAGACCCCAGGATTGATAAGGATCAAGCACTACCCTTATGAAGAAAGGAACTTGGAAGAAGCTTTGACTAATTAGCAAACATTTTCCTAGGAGGATACGAAAACCTGAGAGTTGTAAAGAAACGATAGATGTTTTGTTTAGCTTGCAGAATCAATGGATTTATCCGAACATTGTTCGTTGACAAGAGAAATTTCTGCAACGCTTGTGAGGAAGCCCAAGTGTTAGAATACGAGATTCACTAAACCTTATACAAGGTAATGATTTCAGTGCGACATGGCTTGGCCACCATGACGACTTACTCTTATCATTTCTCTTGCTATTCGGAATGGTAAATCTGAGTGAATTAGCCATAGTAAAGAGACGACGTTCATTGAAGCTTTTGTTTTAAGCCTTAGAATGGTATGATGGAAGCCCCTTGTACTTGGCAACTGTTGCCAAACGTAGGAATATTTTACGGTGAGGATGAAGCCAAGACCCATTTCACTGCAAAATGACCACAAATGGTAGACCACCATGAGATCATCGGTAAGTTAATTAGAATGATCATGAGACTTGTCAGTTAAGGAGACCCAGTAACGGAAGAACTTTGTATTGACCAAGGAAACACCGGATTTTGAAGGAACGTTATGAATATAATGGAAGAACAACACCAAAGGATTTACTGTGGAGAATGTGAGGAGTCAAATATTGCCAAGGACCGCAAAGGATTGTCATGATTTTGAGGGACCAATAACTCTCATTTTAAGTGTGGTAGCACCCACACTTTCTGGTCAATAGATTTTCTAGAAGACCCCCAAACCCTAACCTTTTCTTTCTAGCCCTTTCGAATCTCGAGGACGAGATTCATTTTAAGTGTGGTAGGTTTGTAACATCCCAAATTTTGGAATGTTATATTAAATAATTGAATGATTGATTGTTTGAATGATTGTTTGAAATTGAGTGAAATTTGAAACTTTTTTGAAACTTTGAATCAGAGGGAATAAAATGACTTTCCCCTTGTCTTTGAATTCAAATTTTCTTCCAATACAAATCAATGAGAGAAGATAACATGACTTCTTAAAATGATGGATTTGAAAGTTTGTATTTGCCAAAACTATTGAAATTTTTCTAGTTAGAATCCATTTCATATTTGGCTCCATTTTAAGGTTTGAATGAATTCAAATTCACTTGCCCAAATTCAAAAAATTTGAGAGGAGGAACATGACCCTCCAAACCAGGGGTATTTTTGTGATATATTTGAACCATAAAACCCAGGGGGTTATTTGAAAATTATTTGCAAAAGAAATAAAAATCAATTTAGGCATTTTCTGAAAAATATTTTTTTAAAGTATTTATTTTGGCCGTGGAAAAATGCTCATCTTATTGCATTTATTCTTCTGATCTTTTTAGTATATAAACCTCTATATTTTGGTTTGATTTGAATTTCCAAATTAAGTTTTTCTTTCCTGTTTTTGATAAAAAGGAAAATTCTTTTTATTAGGAAAAACCCCGAAGCCCAATTGGAATAGTGTCAGGCCCAAGATCTACTCGCCGGATCCGAATCCTCATCGGATCGGCCGACCGACCGAGCGCCCCGTTCCCCTCTCCCACTGAGCCCAGCCCCACCCTGGCCGGCCGAATCAGCCACGCGCTCGCCTTCCTCCTTGCGCCCCCTCCTTTCCATACCTCGCCGGAGCCCGCACCGGAGCCGATCACCTCGCCGATTCGCTACCATCTAAGCACCCCGACCCCCTAGCTATATACGCCCGAGGCCCCTCGACCCATTCCCCTCCTAAGCCCCCTGCCCGACGCCTCTCCTCGCCCGCAATCCCTCGCCGGAGCAGAGCCCCGCCGCCACGCCATTGATGTGCTGCCGCTCCACTCCGACCGCCTCGAGCCCAACCACAGCCACCAGACGCTCTGCCTCGTCCCACTGAACCTCCCCGTCCCCTCGCCTGAGCTCTAGCCCCACCGGAGCACCCACCCCGATGACCACCCGAGACCACCTCCGCCCCGAGCTCACCGTCGTCGTCTCCGTCAGCCCCGAGCTTCTCCAAGACCACCATCATCATCGCTGCGCTCGTCTGCATCGCCTGGTCATCTTCGCCGTCGCCCCTGACCACCGAAGCGCCATCCCCGATGACCCCATCGCCCCTGCCTCGCCGGAGTCTTCCATCGCCGGCGACATACCCCTGTGAGCTCACCCCCCCCTCCTCTGTAGACGTTGGATCTGGATCCAACGATCCCGATTAGAAGTTTTAATACCCCAAACCATTTTCTTTTACGCTGTGAATGTTCACCGATTAGCACTCACGCGCGCACGGCCTCAGCCACTCAGGAAGCGCCACGTGGCCCTATTCGCTAGTTAGGTCTATTTGCTTTCTGTTTTTAGTTTTCTGAAAACAGAGAAGTTTCTGATTTTAAAACTTGAATATCTCCTAGGATTTTTAGAGTTTTAATTTCACTCTTTTTGCATTATGTCACAATTTTTGTCTAGTTTCTGTAGATATAAAATTTGACCATGATTGAAATTTTTAAATTTGAATTCAAACAGATTTGATTCAAACAGATTTGATTCAAACACTAAATTGCTTATATCTTGAGTTTAAAAATAGATTTTGAGTTGATTCTTTTTGCTACCTGTCACTAGTGACTTTATTTATCTGTAGGTATGATTTGGGAATTTTTAGAATATTTTAAATTAGGGTTTCAAGCAAAGCAAAACAGAATCTGTTTTAGTTCCTTTTAGGTTTAGTTCTGTTTCTTTTGTTCTAATTGTTTTTAATTTATTTTCTTTTATATTAGTTGACAAGTTTTACCTTGTTTTCTGTTAGTTAGTAGTACTATTTTTGATAGCATGAAATCAATTCCAGTTTCATAATAACTTGCAAATTGATTTCATTGCTAGTTTGATTTCCTATTTGAAAATATTTTCATAAATTGTTTTATAAGTTTTACTTTCTGTTAACTTAGTTATTATATATTTTTGTTTTCTCATATTTCAGTATTTTTAAATTGTTTTCTTTGTTGTTGTTAATGTTTAGAAAACCTATATTGTTTAGGTTGTTGTTTTCATAGTTCTTAGTTGTTCTTCAAAAGTAATTCTTTTTGCTAGTAAAAATATTTGCTAAATACTTTTGTTAGATTTTACTTTGTTGTTGTCTTGTTGCTATTGAAAATAGGATTATTTGTAGGGAAAACTACTTTGGTTGTTTTGATGAGGTTTGTTGTTTGAACTTTTGTCTTAAGTATTTCCTTCATCACAACCCTATTGTGTTTAATTTTTGTGTTGCTTCTTGTTTGATAGTATTGATTGCTAGAAGTGTTTGCTTATGAGTGCAATGTTTGATTATATAGATTTCATCGGAGAGTGACGAATAGTTCTATCAAGTTATTTTCTGAGAGCGATACTATCTTCGTCAACCTCACCAGGCAAGTTCACATTGATCATATTATTACCTATGTTTTCAATTTGCATTAGTTCAACCTTCCACCCATTGCATGCAAAGTAGGTACTTGGAAACTTGGATTCTTGAGTAGTATCATGTGGTAGGCACCCATAAACCTTTTATTACTTTGGCCCTGGGAACGTTATTTTTATTTTGCTAAGCTTTTAGTAGACGGGGTTTGGTTGAGTGTTTACAATGAGAGTTGTGAGAATTAATTGATGATCAAGACCTCAGGACTTCAAGAATTACTTTTCAAGACCTCATGATGCAATATACCTCTGGGTGGATGATGGTATGAACGGCGCCCTAGAGAAACCAGTGGTTAGCCTAGGTGTTGCTGGAGAAGTGCCAGTATTCACGCGGAAAGGTCCACCCATGCACAAAGAGATGGATGGATACTTCAAGACCCGAGGCTTACCTGCACAGCCACAAGCCATTATGGGCTCTGGCTTGGTTGGACATTGTGGTGACTTTGGACGGGCGGTGCTACGAGATGTAGAAGAATGGTAGGAATGGATGGGCACCGACAGTGGCTCAGAGGAACCCTTTGAAAGACCATGTTTTGATCATCCGTTTCTCAAACACCCTGAAGTGTGAGGATTTCAACGGAGGCGATCAAATCTTGTGGGGAACGTGCGCAAAACTCTACAGAGTACCAAACCTAATCGATTAGCCGTGTCCACGGTCATGGGCAACTTGATCCAAAGGAACTGAAACTATCAGGAAGTCTCAACACAAATAATTATAATGATGAGGGTATTAGTGTTAACTTGGGTATGAGAATTGGTTGGTGGAACCATCTCATTAAACAACCAACATTGTAGTAATAATTTTTTGCTTTGCCCCTCTCTTGTTGTAGGAAAAAAAATCCGCTTTATGCAAAACTTAAACTTACAGCCCCACCTACCAAATATGCATATAGTATAGATGATATTTTTTTCACCCCTCTCTCTTGTGACATGCCGGCATATTCAATATGCTGACCTACACGGCTGCAACGTCTTATGTTGCAGATACTTTTTTCTACAATGAGTAAGAGTACGATTCAGGGTTACGGTCTTCACTCAACCTGCCGTTGGTGTTTATTGGGACTCCACTCCCGTTGACTGTTTTCGTTGACATTTGTGAGGTATATATCAGTTTACGTTAATTACATGTGATTGCACTTTGATATATACATTGATGTATTGTGTCTGCCAGCATACTAATCCAGGGATGGCACGGTCACACAGAGGCTTGACTCGTTTTGAGTCGCGACGCTACAAGTGGTTTTATTCACCATCAATACTTGATGCTCCTTTTTGATTTCTACTTCCGCGACTTTCAGCAGCACGAACAGCTCGAAGACAGACTTTTCCATCCCTTGCATATTATAGTTCATCACGAAGCCTTTGTAGCTAGGTGGCAGTGACTGGAGAATTCTGTCAGTGACCGTTCCGGGCGGAAGCTGGACTCCCAAATAATTCAAACAGTTGTAGTACCCAGACATTCTGAGTAGGTGCTCACTGACAGAACTATTCTCCTCCATCTTGCAGGCGAAGAACTTATCGGAGGTCTCATACCTCTCGATTTGGGCATTTGCTTGAAACACTAACTTTAACTCCTGGAACATCTCATATGCTCCATGGCATTCAAAATGCTTTTGAAGTCCCGATTCTAAGCTATACAGTATGGCGCACTGAACTATAGAGTAGTCATCGGAACGTGCCTGTCAGGCGTTAACAACGTCCACAGACGATGCTGGAGGGGGTGGCACACCAAGCGGCGCATCAAGGACATAAGCCTTTGTTGGAAATATGCCCTAGAGGCAATAATAAAATGGTTATTATCATATTTCCTTGTTCATGATAATCGTTTATTATCCATGAGAATTGTATTGATCGGAAACTCAGATACATGTGTGGATACATGGACAACACTGTGTCCCTAGTAAGCCTCTACTAGACTAGCTCGTTGATCAGAGATGGTCAAGGTTTCCTGACCATAGACAATGAGTTGTCATCTGATAACGGGATCAAATAATTAGGAGAATGGTGTGATGGACAAGACCCAACCGTAAGCATAACAGTTGATCGTGCCAGTTTGTTGCTACTGCTTTATCCATGTCAAGTATATGTTCCTACGACCATGAGATCATGCGACTCCCGGACACCGGAGGAATGCCTTGTGTGTATCAAACGTCAAAACGTAACTGGGTGACTATAAAGGTGCTCTACCGGTATCTCCGAGGGTGATTGTTGAGTTGGCATGGATCGAGACTGGGATTTGTCACTCCGAATGACGGAGAGGTATCTCTGGGCCCACTCGGTAACACAGCATCACAAGAAGCTTGCAAGCAATGTGAGTAAGGAGTTAGTCACGGGATCTTGTGTTACGGAACGAGTAAAGAGACTTGCCGGTAACGAGATTGAACTAGGTATGGAGATACCGACGATCTAATCGCGGGCAAGTAACATACCGATGGACAAAGGGAATTGCATACGGGATTGTCTGAATCCTTGACATCATGGTTCGACCGATAAAGATCTTTGTAGAATATGTAGGAACTAATATGGGCATCCAGGTCCCGCTATTGGTTATTGACCGTAGAGTTGTCTCGGTCATGTCTACATAGTTCTCGAACCCACAGGGTCTGCACACTTAACGTTCGATGACGTGTCGGTATTATTGAGTTATGTATGTTGGTGACCGAAGGTTGTTCAGAGTCCCGGATGACATCCCGGACGTCACGAGGAGCTCCGGAATGGTCCGGGGGTAAAGATTTATATATGGGAAGTCATATTTTGGCATCCAAAAAAGTTTCGGGTTTTTCCGTTATTGTACCGGGAAGCTTCTAGAAGGTTCCGGAAACTTCCGGAGGAGTCTGGAAGTCCACCAAGGGTTCCACCATGTACCAAGGGTTTGCATGGGCTGAGGGGAGGCGCCCTGGCCTTATTGGGCCAGGCGCACAAGTCCCTCAAGGCCCATGTGGCTTGGGAGAGGTGGAAAGTCCATCTGTTTATGGAAAGGGAGGGAATTGGACTAGGAGTCCAACTCCTCTCCCCTGGTTGTGCCCTAGGGCTTGGAGGGGCTGATCTCCACGCCCCTCCACCTATATATAGAGGGGAGGGGGCGCCCCAAGAGCACACACGAAGCCCTTGGCGCCCTTCTCTCCCTAGATCGTTTTCTCCTCCGTTCGCGGTTTCGGTAGCGTTAGGCGTAGCCCTGCCGGGATAGCACCACCACCACCGCCACCACGCACTACTAGAAAAAGTCTTATCCCCAATATCTCTACTAGTGGCGCACCATGATGTTGGTGTGCCACTGCTATATAGCAGTGGCGCACCAGAATCAGGTGCGCCATTGCTATTTTTTTACTAATGGCGCACCACTTGAGCAGTGCGCCATTGCTATTTTTTTTGTCCATCCCCCCTCCCCACCAGACATAGCAATGGCGCACCACACATAGGTGCGCCACTGCTATGCTACATAGTAGTGGCGCACCTAGGTGTGGTGCGCCATTGCTATGTCTGGCGGGTGTGTGTTTGTGTGTGTGTGTGTGAGGTTAGTAATGGCGCAGCCTCCCTGGTGCGCCATTGCTAGGGTTAGCAATGGCGCACCAGGGAGGGTGCGCCATTACTAACGTCTCACACACACACAAACACACACCCCACCACACACACACAAACACCCCCCCCCCCCCCCCCCCCCGTGGATCGCCTTTTCAGTTTAAAAAAAATAAAAGAAAATGACAAAAGATTCAAAAAAATAGATGCCCATGTGTTATGTGTTCTAGTTGTTAGGAAAATTAACAAACATGAATTTTGAATTTTTTTGCAAAAGGCCGCCGTGTTTCGGTAAAATGGCCGTAACTTTTGCATACGACCTCCGATGAAAAAGTTTTTTATATGAAAAAGCATCTACTCAAAAAATTACATCCGAATTCAACTGGCTATGCCTGTTATCGATTTTTTAGAATCCTCAAAAACCTAACAGAAAAAAAGTTACGATGCTTTTAAGATCTGGAGGCAAAAAATAAAAAAAAGTTAGCAATGGCGCACCAGTGCATAGTGCGCCACTACTATTTTCCCGCCTTCAAAATTCAAAAAAATTTAAAAATAGTAATGGCGCACCACACCTAGGTGCGCCACTGCTATGGTACATAGCAATGGCGCATCACACCTAGGTGCGCCACTGCTATGTACCATAGCAATGGCGCACCATCCCATGGTGCGCCATTACTATGTCACAGCGCTTATATATTAACCCCTCTGGCCACCCACCACCGGCTCCCTCTCTTATCCTCTTTTACATCTCTCTCTCTCTCTGCCTCCCGCACAGGACCCCGTGCTCTCCTCCTCCCCGCGCCGGAGTGCCCCCTATTCCTCCTCTCCCGACGCGCCACCTGCCTGCAACGTCGCCGGATCGGGCCACCCCGTGGCACCTCGACTCCAGATCGGGCCGCACCCCGCCGGATCGAGAAGAACCGGCCACGGGCGCCGCCGTCACCGGGATCCACCGGGCTCCGCCCACACCGGCCTCCTGCGAGAGGGCGCATCCGACGACGTGCGCCCGGCCCCGCCAGGCTCCTCCCGCACCGGCCCCCCGCCCCGGCTCCGCCCGCCTCTTCCTCCCTTTCCCTTCCCCTTCCTCCGCCCTTCTCCTTCACGGCAGCTGCAAGAAAATGGAAAAAAGGAAAAAATGCAAAAAAATGGCGCATCCAACGTCGCCCCGCAGAGCCACCCCGAGCCACGGCCATGGGAGAGGCGCCCCGAACCCCTCCACGGCAGCTGCAAAAAAATGGAAAAAAGGAAAAAAAATGCAAAAAAATGGTGCATCCAGATCCAGATTTTAAAAATTTATCAGTGGCGCACCTACATTTCTACTAATGGCGCACCTCACCGAAATAACAGTGGCGCACCTAGCAACTAGTAGTGGCGCACCACATGGTGGGCCACTGGTATTTGAATTAGTAATGGTGCACCAGAGGTGCGCCATTACTAACCATTACTAATGGCGTGGTAATAGTGGCGCACCCATGGTGCGCCATTAATAAGCATATGTGGTGCGCCACTAATAGCCTTTTTTCTAGTAGTGACGCCGTCGTGTTGCCAGAGAACTCATCTACCTGTCCGCTCTCCCTTGCTGGATCAAGGAGGCGGAGATCATCATCGAGCTGTACGTGTGCTAAACGCGGAGGTGCAGTCCGTTCGGCGCTAGATCGTGATTGGATCGCGGGACGGCTTGCGATTTGGATCGTGAAGACGTTCAACTACATCAACCGCGTTTCTTAACGCTTCCCGCTTAGCGATCTACAAGGGTATATGGATCCGATCTCCTCTCTTGTAGATGCTCATCTCCATGGATAGATCTTGTATGTGCGTAGGAAAATTTTTGTTTCCCTTGCAACTTTCCCCAACAGTGGCATCATGAGCTAGGTCTATGCGTAGATGAGATCACGAGTAGAACACAAAGGAGTTTCTGGGCATTGATATTCAGATTGCTTCCCTCCTTAGTCTTTTCTTGATTCAGCGGTATTGTGGGATGAAGCAGCTCGGACCAACCTTACTCGTCCACGTACGAGAGACCGGTTCCATCGACTGACATGTAACTTTGTTGCATAAGATGGCTGGCGGGTGTCTGTCTCTCCCACTTTAGTTGAATCGGATTCAACAGAGGCGGTCCTTGTAGAAGGTGAAATTGCAACTTGTATATCACCATTGTGGTTTTGCGTAGGTAAGAATCGTTCTTGCTAGATACCCATAGCAGCCACGTAAAATATGCAACGACAAATTAGAGGACGTCTAACTTGTTTTTGCAGGGTATGATGTGATATGATATGGCCAGAAACATGATGAGATATATGTGATGTATGAGATGATCATGTTTTGTATAGATTATCACGACTTGCATGTCGATGAGTACGGCAACCGGCAGGAGCCATAGGGTTGTCTTTAATTTATTCTCACCTTTTTGCTTTACTTTATCGCTATGAGTTAGCAATAGTTGTAGAAGCAATAGTTGGCGCGACAACCTCATGGTGACACGTTGATGGAGATCAAGATGATAGAGATCATGGTGTTATGCTGGTGACGATGGAGATCATGTCGGTGCTTTCAAGATGGAGATCAAAAGCACAAGATCATGGCTATAGCATGTCACTTCTGATTTGCATGTGATGTTAATCCTTTTATGCACCTTGTGTTGCTTAGGACAACTGTAGCATTATAAGGTGATCCCTCACTAAAATTTCAAGATAAAATTGTGTTCTCCCCGAGTGTGCACCGTTGTGAAAGTTCGTCGTTTCGAAGCACCACGTGATGATCGGGTGTGATAGACTCTACGTTCACATACAATGGGTGCAAGCCAGTTTTGCACATGCGGAACACTCGGGTTAAACTTGATGAGCCTAGAATGTACAGACATGGCCTCGGAACACAAGAGACCAAAAGGTTGAACATGAGTCATATAGTAGATATGATCAACATGGAGATGTTCACCATTGAAACCACCTCATCTCACGTGATGATCGGACTTGGGTTGGTGAATTTGGATCATGTAACACTCGGATGACCGGAAGGATGTCAATTTGAGTGGGAGTTCTTTAGTAATATGATTAACTGAACTCATTATCATGAACATAGTCAAAATGTCTTTGCAAATTATGTTGTAGATCAATAACTCGCGCCGTAGCTCCCTTGTATTTTTTATACGTTCCTAGAGAAAAAGTAAGTTGAAAGATGATGGTAGCAATTATGCGGACTGGGTCTGTGATCTGAGGATTTTCCTCATTGCTGCACAGAAGGCTTATGTCCTCGATGCACCGCTCGGTGTGCCACCCCCTCAAGCGTCGTTTTTGGATGTTGTGAACATCTGGCAGGCACGTTCTGATGACTACTTGATAGTCTAGTGCGCCATGCTTTACGGCTTAGAATTGAGGCTCCAAAGACGTTTTGAACATCACGGAGCATATGAGATGTTCCGAGAGCTGAAGTTGGAATTTCGGGCTCATGCCTGTGTTGAGAGGTATGAGACCTCTGACAAAGTTCTTTGCCTGCAAGATGGAGGAGAATAGCTCAATCGGTGAGCATGTGCTCAGAATGTCTGGGTACTACAATCGCTTGAATCAAGTGGGAGTTCATCTTCCAGATAAGATAGTGATTGACAGAGTTCTCCAGTCACTATCACCAAGCTACTAGAGCTTTGTGATGAACTATAACATGCAAGGGATGGACATAGTGATCCCAAAGCTGTTCGCAATGCTTAAGGCCACGAAGGTAGAAATCAAGAAGGAGCATCAAGTGTTGATGGTTAACATGACCACTAGTTTCAAGAAGGGAAAAGGCAAGAAGGGAAACTTCAAGAATGGCAAAACAGTTGCCGCTCCAGTGAAGAAACCCAAGGTTGAACCCAAACCCGAGACTAAGTGCTTCTATTATAAGGGGAACGGTCACTGATAGCGGAACTACCCCAAATACTTGGTAGATAAGAAGGATGGCAACGTCAACAAAAGTATATTTGATATACGTGTTATTGATGTGTACCTTACTAGTACTCCTAGTAGCACCTGGGTATTAGATACTGGTTCAGTTGCTAATATTGGTAACTCGAAATAAAAGCTACGGAATAAACGGAGGCTAGCTAAGGGCGAGGTGACGATGTGTGTTGGAAGTGTTTCCATGGTTGATGTGATCACCATCGCACGCTCCCTCTACCTTCGGGATTAGTGTTAAACCTAAATAAATGTTATTTGGTGTTTGCGTTGAGCATGAACATGATTAGATCGTGTTTATTGCAATACGGTTATTCATTTTAAGTCAAGAGAATAATGCTTATTCTGTTTACATGAATAATACCTTCAATGGTCATGCACCCAATGTGAATGGTTTATTGAATCTCGATCATAGTGATACACATGTTCATAATATTGATGCCAAAAGATGCAAAGTTAATAATTATGGTAACACATACTTGTGGCACTGTCGCTTAGGTCATATTGGTGTTAAACGCATGAGGAAGCTCCATGTTGATGGACTTATGGAATCACTCGATTTTGAATCGCTTGATACATGCAAACCATGCCTCATGGGCAAGATGACTAAGACCCCGTTCTCTGGAACAATGGAACGGGCAAGTGACTTGTTGGAAATCATACATACTGATGTGTGCGGTCCGATGACATTGAGGCGCGCGATGGATATCGTTATTTTCTTACCTTCATTGATGATTTGAGTAGATATAGGTATATTTACTTAATGAAACACAAGTCTGAAACGTTTGAAAAGTTCAAGCAATTTCAGAGTGAAGTTGAAGATCATCGTGACAAGAAGATAAAATGTCTACGATATGATCGTGGAGGTGAATATCTGAGTTACGAGTTTGGTATGCAACTTAAGACAATGTGGAAATTGTTTCACAACTCGTGCCGCCTGGAACGCCATGGTGTGATGGTGTGTCCGAACGTCGTAGTCGTACTCTAGTAGATATGGTGTGTACTATGATGTCTCTTACCGATTTGCCACTATCATTTTTGGGTTATGCATTAGAGACAACCGCATTCACTTTAAAATAGGGCACCATCAAAGTCCGTTGAGACGACACCGTATGAATTATGGTTTGGCAAGAAACCTAAGCTGTTGTTTCTTAAAGTTTGGGGCTGCGACGCTTATGTGAAAAGGCTTCAACCTGATAAGCTCGAACCCAAAGCGGACAAGTGCATCTTCATAGGATACCCCAAGGAAACAGTTGGGTATACCTTCTATCTCAGATCCGAGGGCAAAGTGTTTGTTGCTAAAACGGGTCCTTCCTCAAGAAAGAGTTTCTCTCAAAAGAATGGAGTGGGAGGAAAAGTAGAACTTGATGAGGTTATTGAACCGTCACTTTAGTTGGATGGTAGCACGATGCAAAAAAGATGTTTTCTGTGGTGCCTACACCGAATGAAGAGGAAGTTAATGATGATGATCATGACACTTCGGATCAAGTTACTACTGAGCCTCGTAGGTCGACAAGGAATCGTACCGCCCCTGAGTGGTATGGCAATCCTGTCTTGGAGGTCATGTTGTTAGACAACAGTGAACCTATGATCTATGAAGAAGCGATGGTGGGCCCAGATTCCAACAAATGGTTAGGAGCCATGAAATCCGAGATAGGATCCATGTATGAAAACCAAGTATGGACTTTGGTAGACTTGCCCAATGAACGGCAGGTCGTTAAGTACAAATGGACCTTTAAGAAGAAGACAAACGATGATGGTAATTGTCACCATTTATAAGGCTCGACTTGTCACAAAATAGTTTCTGACAACTTCAAGGAGTTGACTACGAAGAGACTTTCTCACCCGTAGCGATGCTAAAGTCTGTTGGAATTATGTTAGCAGTTGCTGCATTTTTCGATTATGAAATCTGGCAGATGGATGTCAAAACCGAGTTTCCTTAAGGGTTTTCATGAGGAAAGGTTGTATGTGATACAACCAGAAGGTTTTGTTGGTCCTAAGGATGCTAAAAGGTATGCAAGCTCCAGCGATCCTTCTATGGACTGGAGCAAGCATCTCGGAGTTGGAATATATGCTTTGATGAGGTGATCAAAGCTTTTGGGTTTATACAAAGTTTATAAGAAACTTGTATTTACAAGAAAGTGAGTGGGAGCACTATAGAATTTCTGATAACTATATGTGGATGACATATTGTTGATTGGGAATGATGTAGAAATTTCTGGAAGGCATAAAAGGTTGTTTGAAAGGTGTTTTTCAAAGGAAGACCTGGATAAAAGGCTACTTAAATATCGGGCATCAAGATCTATAGAGATAGATCAAAATGCCTGATAAGACTTTCAATGAGTGCTTATCTTGACAAGATTTTGAAGGAATTCAAAATGGATCAGTCAAAGAAGGAGTTCTTGCCTGATTTGTAAGGAGTGAAGTTGTAGTGAGACTCAAAGCTCGACCACGGCAGAAGAGAGAAAAAGGACGAAGGTCGTCCCCTATGCCTTAGCCATAGGCTCTATATAGTATGCCATGCTGTGTACCACACCTACTGTGTGCCTTGCCATGAGTATGTCAAGGGGTACAAGAGTAGCCCAGGAGTGGATCACTGGACAGCGGTTAAAATTATCCTTAGTGACTAGAGGACTAAGGAAATGTTTCTCGATTATGGAGGCGATGAAGAGTTCATCGTAAAGAGTTACGTCGATGCAAGCTTTGACACCAATCCGGATGACTCTTAGTAAGTAATCCGGATACGTATAGTGGAGCAGCCATTTGGAATAGCTCCAAGTGGAGCGTGGTAGCAGTATCTATAGTATGACATATATATTTGCAAAGAACACATGGATCTGAATGTTGCGGACCGTTGACTAAAACCTCTCTCACATGCAAAACATGATCGAACCCCAGAACTCATTGGGTGTTAGATTCATAACAATGTAAATCACATAGCGATGTGAGCTATATTATTGACTCTAGTGCAAGTGGGAGACTGTTGGAAATATGCCCTAGAGGCAATAATAAAATGGTTATTATCATATTTCCTTGTTCATGATAATCGTTTATTATCCATGCTAGAATTGTATTGATCGGAAACTCAGATACATGTGTGGATACATGGACAACACTGTGTCCCTAGTAAGCCTCTACTAGACTAGCTCGTTGATCAGAGACAATGAGTTGTCATCTGATAACGGGATCACATAATTAGGAGAATGATGTGATGGACAAGACCCAACCGTAAGCATAGCAGTTGATCGTGTCAGTTTGTTGCTACTGCTTTATCCATGTCAAGTATATGTTCCTACGACCATGAGATCATGCGACTCCCGGACACCGAAGGAATGCCTTGTGTGTATCAAATGTCACAACGTAACTGGGTGACTATAAAGGTGCTCTACAGGTATCTCTGAGGGTGACTGTTGAGTTGGCATGGATCGAGACTGGGATTTGTCACTCCGAATGACGGAGAGGTATCTCTAGGCCCACTCCGTAACACAGCATCACAAGAAGCTTGCAAGCAATGTGAGTAAGGAGTTAGTCACAGGATCTTGTGTTACAGAACGAGTAAAGAGACTTTCCGGTAACGAGATTGAACTATGTATGGAGATACCGACGATCGAATCTCGGGCAAGTAACATACCAATGGACAAAGGGAACTGCATACGGGATTGTCTGAATCCTTGACATCGTGGTTCGACCGATAAAGATCTTCGTAGAATATGTAGGAACCAATATGGGAATCCAGGTCCCGCTATTGGTTATTGACCATAGAGTTGTCTCGGTCATGTCTACATAGTTCTCGAACCCGCAGGGTCTGCACACTTAATGTTCGATGATGTTTCAGCATTATTGAGTTATGTATGTTGGTGACTGAAGGTTGTTCGGAGTCCCGGATGAGATCCCGGACGTCACGAGGAGCTCCGGAATGGTCTGGAGGTAAAGATTTATATATGGGAAGTCATATTTTGGTGTCCAAAAAAGTTTTGGGTTTTTTCGGTATTGTACCGAGAAGCTTCTAGAAGGTTCCGGAAACTTCCGGAGGAGTCCGGAAGTCCACCAAGGGTTCCACCACATCCCAAGGGTTTGCATGGGCTGAGGGGATGCGCCCTGGCCTTATTGGGCCAGGCGCACAAGTCCCTCAAGGCCCATGTGGCTTGGGAGAGGTGGAAAGTCCATCTGTTCATGGAAAGGGAGGGAATTGGACTAGGAGTCCAACTCCTCCCCCTTGGCTGCGCCCTAGGGCTTGGAGGGGCTGATCTCCATGCCCCTCCACCTATATATAGAGGGGAGGGGGCGCCACAAGAGAACACACGAAGCCCTTGGCGCCCCTCTCTCTCCCTAGATCGTTTTCTCCTCCGTTCGCGGTTTCAATAGCGCTAGGCGTAGCCCTGCTGGGATAGCACCACCACCACCGCCACCATGCCATCGTGTTGCCGGAGAACTCATCTACCTCTTCGCTCTCCCTTGCTGGATCAAGGAGGCAGAGATCATCATCGAGTTGTACGTGTGCTGAACGCGGAAGTGCCGTCCGTTCGGCGCTAGATCGTGATTGGATCGCGGGACGGCTTGCGATTTGGATCGCGAAGACGTTCGACTACATCAACCGCGTTTCTTAACGCTTCCCGCTTAGTGATCTACAAGGGTATGTGGATCCGATCTCCCCTCTTGTAGATGCTCATCTACATGGATAGATCTTGTATGTTCGTAGGAATTTTTTGTTTCCCATGCAACTTTCCCCAACACCTTTTGCGAAGCCGTGAGGATAATCCTCAGATTACGGACCCAGTCCGCATAGTTACTTCCATCATCTTTCAACTTAGCTTTCTCTAAGAATGCATTAAAATTCAGGGGAGCTTCTGCGCGAGCCATTGATCTACAACATAATTTTGCAAAGACAACTTTAGACTATGTTCATGATAATGAGTTCAATTAATCATATTACTAAAGAACTCCCACTCAAATCAACATCCCTCAGGTTGTCTAAGTGTAACATGATCCAAATCCACCAACCCAAGTCAGATCATCACGTGAGATAAGGTGGTTTCAATGGTGAACATCTCCATGTTGATCACATCTACTATATGACTCATGTTCGACCTTTCGGTCTCCTGTGTTCCGAGGCCATGTTTGTACATGCTAGGCTCGTCGAGTTTAACCCAAGTATTCCGCGTTTGTAAATCTGGCTTACACCCGTTGTATGCGAACATAGAGTCTATCACACCCGATCATCACGAGGTTCTTCGAAACGACGAACCTATGCAACGGTGCATACTCGGGGAGAACACAATTTATCTTGAAATTTTAGTGAAGGATAATCTTATAATTCTACTGTCGTTCTAAGAAAAATAAGATGCATAAATAGGATAGACATCACATGCAAATCATATAAGTGACATGATATGGCCATCATCATCTTGTGCTTTTGATCTCCATCTCCAAAGCACCGGCATGATCTCCATCGTCACAGGCATGACACCATGATCTCCATCATCGTGTCGTCATGTGGTTGTCACACCAAGTATTGCTTCTACAACTATTGTTAACTCATAACGATAAAGTAAAGCAGAAAAGGCAAAAATAATTAAAGACAACCCTATGGCTCCTGCCGGTTGCCGTACTCATCGACATGCAAGTCGTGATAATCTATACAAAAACATGATCATCTCATACATCACATATATCACATCATGTCTTTGGCCATATCACACCACAACATGCCCTACAAAAACAAGTTAGACGTCCTCTACTTTGTTGTTGCAAGTTTTACGTGGCTGCTATGGGCAACTAGTAAGAACTATTCTTACCTGCGCAAAGCCAAAACGGTGATATTCAAGTTGCTATTTAACCTTCTACAAGGACCGCCTCTGTCGAATCCGATTCAACTAAAGGGGGAGAGACAGACACCCGCCAGCCACCTTTATGCAACTAGGTTACATGTCAGTTGATGGAACCGGTCTCTCGTACGTGGACGAGTAAGGTTGGTCCGGGCCGTTTCATCCCACAATACTGCCGAATCAAGATAAGACTAAGGAAGTAAGCAATCTGAACATCAACGCCCACAAACTCTTTTGTGTTCTACTCGTGCATGTTATCTACGCATAGACCTAGATCATGATGCCACTGTTGGGGAACGTTGCGTGGGAAACAAAAAAATCCTATGAACACCCAAGATCTATCTTTGGAGATCAACAACAACGAGAGGGGGAGTGCATCTACATACCCTTGTAGATCGCTAAGCGGGAAGCGTTAAGAAACGCGGTTGATGTAGTCAAACGTCTTCATGATCAAATCACGATCTGTCTCACGATCCAATCACGATCTAGTGCCGAACGGACGACACCTCCGCGTTCAGCACACGTACAGCTGGATGACGTCTCCGCCTCCTTGATCCAGCAAGCGAGGGCGGAGAGGTAGATGAGTTATCCGGCAGCATGACGACATGGTGGCGGTGGTGGTGGAGCTGTCCCGGCAGGGCTTCGCCAAGTGCTACCACGACGAACTAGAGGACAAAACGATCTAGGGGAGATGGAGGGCTGCACTGTGACTTGTGGTGTGGCTTCCCTACCTCTTCTCTCATATATATAGGGGGAAGGGAGGAGGGGCCGGTGCCCTAGGGTTTCCCCTAGGGGTGGGGCGGCGGCCAAGGTGTGGCTTGGCCCTCAAGTTTGGGTGGTCGGCCCCCTTAGGGTTTGCCCCACCAGCCCTTGGCCGCATGGGCCTAGGTGGGAGGGGCGGTCAGCCCACCAGGGGCTGGTGCGCCCCCTCTCACAGCCCATGGGGCCCTCCGGGGCAGGTGGATGACGTGGCTTGAGACTGCGTCGGTATTTCCCCAAAGAGGAAGGGATGATGTAGCACAGTGACGGTAAGTATTTCCCTCAGTTATGAAACCAAGGTTATTGAACCAGCAGGAGGATCACCACCACCCAATAAGCAGCACCTGCACACAAACAACAAATACTTGCAACCCGACGCGAAAGAGAGGTTGTCAATCTCTCTACGGTAAAAAGATAGATTAGGTAATGATAGATAGGAGAGATAGATCTCTCAAGAACACAAAATAAGAAGAGCAAATAAAAAGTGCAGCAATATGTTTTTGGGTTTTTGGTTTTGTAGATCTGAAAACAAAGAGGCAAAAAGATAGATCGGAAAGCAATATGTTGGAAAAGTAGACCCGGGGGCCGTAGGTTTCACTAGTGGCTTCTCTCATGAGTATAGCTGATAACCCACAAGTGTAGGGGATCATTTGTAGCCTTTTTCGATAAGTAAGAGTGTCGAACCCAATGAGGAGCTAAAGGTAGAACAAATATTCCCTCAAGTTCTATCGACCACCGATACAACTCTACGGACGCTAATGCTTGCTTTACCTAGAACAAGTATGAAACTACTTTGCGGGAATAAAACTAGAAGTACTTTGCAAGATAAAAAAGAACGTGGAAATAAAAGTTAGGTGCTGTTTTAATAAAAGAACAATAAAGGTAAATAACTTAGTAGAAAGCTTTTTGTGTAACGCAAGAGAAAGATTGTCCCTAGGAAATTGAATATAATATGATAGATACTTGTCATATGCAATGAGGGAGAGGCATACGCTAACACACTTTCCGTACTTGGATCATATGCACTTATGATTGGAACTCTAGCACGCATCCGCAACTACCAAAGTTCATTAAGGTAAAACCCGACCATAGCATTAAGTATCAAGTCCCCTTTACTCCCATACGCAACAACCCACCTACTCGGGTTCGTGCTTCTGTCACTCAAGCAACCCACCATAGGCAAATCATGAACATATTGCAACACCCTACAGTGGGAATCCCTCACGTTTGCGCGACACGGAGGGCACCATAGGACAGCACCATATCAACATACAACTCACATCCATAACATCATACCACAATTAACCCATAGGACAAAAGAGATCTACTCAAACATCATAAGATAGCCAAATATCATTGGGAAATAATATATGGAGTTGATCACCATGTTTAAGTAGAGATTACAGCGGGGAAGATAGGTGTTACACTGCTGCATAGAGGGGGAGAGAGTTGGTGTTGACGGCGGCAAAGTTGTTGGTGTAGATCGCTGTCACGATGATTGTCCCGGTGGCGTTCCGGCGCCACCGGGAGAGAGGGGGAGAGAGGCCCCCTCCTTCTTCTTCTTCCTTGGCCTCCCCCTAGATGGGAGGAGAGTTCCCCCTCTGTTCCATGGCCCCCATGGCGGCGGAGGAGTAGGAGCCCCTCCTAGATTGGATCTCCCTCTCTGTTCTCTTCAGTTTCACGTTCCTGTTTTCTAGCCGAAAACCATTTCTTATATTCTCGGAGATCCGTAACTCCGATCGGGCTGAAATTTTGAGGGGATTTTATCAAAAAATTATCTTCCTTGCGCCCGAAGGAGAGCTCCAACCTACGTACAAGGTGGGCACAACCCACCACGCCACGCCTGGGCCTTCTAGGCGCGCCCTGGTATCTTGTGGGGGCTGTGGGCCTCCGTTTGCATTGATTCCACTTCTCAAAATTCACAAATATTCAAAAAAAATCTCCGTAAATTTTTATCGTGTTTGGACTTCGTTTGATATGGATATTTGGCGAAACAAAAAACATGCAACAAACAGGAACTGGCAATGGGCACTGGATCAATAGGTTAGTCCAATAAATCATATAAATTGTTGCCAAAAGTATTTGAAAGTTGTATAATATTGGCATGAAACAATCAAAAATTATACATACGACGGAGACGTATCAGCATCCCCAAGCTTAATTCCTGCTCGTCCTTGAGTAGGTAAATGATAAAAAAAAGATAATTTTTGATGTGGAATGCTACCTAGCATAATCTTGATCATATATCTAATCATGGCATGAATATTAAGACACAAGTGATTCAAAACAATAGTCTAGTTTTGACATAAAGACATTAATACTCAGGCATCCCAACAAACAATCATGTCTTTCAAAATATCAAGGCTTAAGAACGCTATCCCTACAAAATCATATAGCCTTGTCATGCTCTGTCTTCTTAACACAAAGTATAAATCATGTACTACCCCGGTGTCAGCCAAGCAATTGGTTCATACTTTTTAACGCGTTTCAGCATTTTCAACTCTTACGCAATACATGAGCACAAGCCATGGATATAGCACTATGGGTGGAATAGAATATGGTGGTAGGTTTCAAAAGGGTAAAAGTGGAGAAGAAAGTCTCGCATCAACTCAGCGTATCAACGGGCTATGGACAAGCCCATCAATAGATATCAATGCGAGGAGTAGGGATTGCCATGCAACGGATGCACTGAAAGCTATAAGTGTATGAAAGCTCAATATGAATCTAAGTGGGTGTGCATCTAACTCTATAATGAAAAATTCCCACTAGTATATGAAAGTGACAATATAGGAGACTCGCTATATGAAAAACATGGTGCTACTTTGAAGCACAAGTGTGGAATTAGCATGCCCCTTCTACTTCTTTCATATATTTTTTATTTTTCTTTTTTTCTATATTTTTTTATTTTTATTTTTCTTTTCCTTTGTCCGGAGCCTCATCCCGACTTGTGGGGGAATCATAGTTTCCATCATCCTTCCATCACTGGGGCATGCTCTAATAATGAATAATGATGATCATCACACTTCTATTTACTTACAACTCAATATTACAACTCGATAGTAGAACAAAGTATGACTCTATATGAATGCAATGATCTAGCGTAGCAAAGATATCAAAAAACAGACAAGCCATGGAAGCATCATGCTAGCTATCTTACGATCATGTAATGCAATATGACAATGAATGCTCAAGTCATCAAAACGGAAGCGGTGGAAGTGCATGGCAATATATCTCGGAATGGCTATGGAAATGCCATAATAGGTAAGTATGGTGGCTGTTTTGAGGAAGATATAATAGGGCTTATGTGTGATAGAGCATATCATATCACGGGGTTTGGATACACCGGCGAAGTTTGCACCGACTCTCGGGGTGAGAAAGGGCAATGCACGGTACCGTAGAGGCTACCAAATTGCGGAAAGGTAAGAGTGCGTATAATCCATGGACTCACATTAGTCATAAAGAACTCACATACTTATTGCAAAAGTTTTATTATCTCTCTCGAAGCAAAGTATTACTACGCATGCTCCTAGGGGGGAGGTTGGTAGGAGTTAACCATCGCGCGCCCCCGACCTTCACACAAAGATAGACAATCAAGAATAAATTGTGCTCCAACTTCCTAGCATAACGGGAGACTATACGTGCATGCTTCGGGAATCACAAACCTTAACACCAATATCTTACTAAACACGATCATCCACTAGTACCTCCCACATATTATCATCTCTATATCGCAAAACTATTGCAAGGAATCAAACATATCATATTCAGTGATCCCTAAGTTTTATGTAGGATTTTATGACTAACCTTGTGAATGACCAATTCCTGTCGACTCTCTAAATAGATATAAGTGAATAAAGAGAGTTTAATTCTTTCTACAAAATACCATGCTCTAATAAATATAAGTGAAGCAAAAGAGCATTCTACGAATAACGGTTTTCTATGTGAAGAGAAACATGCAATCCAAACTTCAAATGATATAAGTGAAGCACATGAAGCATTCTATAAATCCATACTCAAAAGATATAAGTGAAGTGCAATGAGAATTCTATAAATGAACCATGGACTATCTCATACCAGCATGGTGCATAAAAGAAAAGTGAAAACTAAACACAAAAGACGCTCCAAGATTTACACATATCACATGAACGAAACGAAAACGAAATCATACCGATACTTGTTGAAGAAAGATGGCATGCCTTCCGAGGCATCCCCAAGCTTAGACGCTTGAGTCTCCTTGGATATTTACTTGGGGTGCCTTGTGCATCCCCAAGCTTGAACTCTTGCCTCTCCTCCTTCTCCTCATATCAAGACCTCCTCGATGTTCGAACACTTCATCCACACAAAACTTAACAGAAGACTGGTGAGATCCGTTAGTATAATAAAGCAAATTTCTACTTTAAATACTGTTGAAAACCCATTCATATTTTATATTTGCATTATCCCTGCTGTATTATAACTTCTCCATGGCTTATACCACCGATAAAATCGATAGTTTCATCAAAACAAGCAAAACAATGCATCAAAAACAGAATCTGTCTTAAACAGGACAGTCTGTAGTAATCTGAACTTTTACCATACTTATTTAACTCCAAAAATTCTGAAAAATTAGGACGAAATATATTTTTTATAGCAATACTGTGCAAAAAAATTCAGAAACTTTTGACATGCAGTGAAAAATGAAAATTCACGCACTACAGCCAAAGTTTCTGTTTTTACACCGCACATACCAACAAGCAATCTAATCATCATAAAGGCAAATCTTGGCACATTATTTTTATAATACAATGGATTTGTACAAGGGGATAATTATTTTTGTTGGAAAAGTTTCCGTGATTCAAGACTCACAAAGTTTCCATGGGCATGAACAAAGTTCAAGGATATCCCCCACTTCAACGATGCTCATCATCTCTCTCACTTCCACCTTTCCTTTTGTGAAGTTTTAGGTTCCCCTATATATTTTTTTTGTTTTTAAACTTTATAAAAGCACACAACAGAAATAAATGACTCTCTAAAACTTCCGGGTTGTCTCCCTGGCAGCGCTTTCTTTAAAGCCATTAAGCTAGGAATAAAGTGCTCAAGTAATGGATCCACCCGGATCCCAAGGTATATCAAAGCCAAATTTAATTAACAATGATTTGTAATTTAGTAGTGAGCACAAAGTGATATGTATCATGTGACAACGAAGTCTAACCCTCTTCCTATGCATCGGCATGTCATACAAGAAAAATTCATGCACATTAAGTAAAGGCCAATGCATAGTATAAACAGTTTCTTGCAATTTCATAGTATTGGAAACATAAAGAGGTGGAGATGTAGTTCCTCTCTCATAATAATTGCAAGTAGGAGCAGCAAGCACATGCATATTATATTCATCAAAATCATCATGTGTAGTAGCAAAATGCAACCCATCAAAGTAATCCTTAATAAGAGCAAACTTCTCCGATATAGTGTAGTTGGGAGAATTCAAAAAGATAATAGGACTATCATGTGTGGGTGAAATAGCAACAATTTCATGCTTAACATAAGGAACTATAGCAAGTTCATATTTATAAGCATAATTCATATTGGCATCATGGCCACAAGCATAGCAAGCATCAAGTTCATCAAAAAGGGATATTTCAAAAGAATCCACGGGATCATAGCAATCATCATAGCATTCATCCTTCGGTAAGCACGAAGAGTAATTAAACAATGTATGAGTTGAAGAGTTACTCTCATTAGAAGGTGGGCATGGGTGATCAATCCGCTCTTCCTCCTTTTGTTCTTCGCTCTCCTCCTCATCTTTTTCATCTAATGAGCTCACAATTTCAGCAATTTCTTATTCCATAGATTCCTAAAGATTATTAATCTCTTCCAAGGCAGCGGTCATTCTCTCAATAAATTCTTTAACATAAGCATTAGAAGCATAGTTTTCATAGCAATATTTAAGTATGGCAAAATTTTCAGATTTGTAAAGAGTAGCATCATACTTTTCAATCAAAGAAGCAATTTCATAAGCACCCTTAAAAGCAACAAATTCTTCAATTTGTTCAACATCAAAATAACAATAGGCTTCCTTGGCATAAGAATATGGTATTTCATTATCATTAAACACATATTGGTAGGGAAGGTGTTTTTTAGTTTCTTTAAAACAACAAGTGTAGGGGATCGTTTGTAGCCTTTTTTGATAAGTAAGAGTGTCGAACCCAACGAGGAGCTAAAGGTAGAACAAATATTCCCTCAAGTTCTATCGACCACCGATACAACTCTACGGATGCTAATGCTTGCTTTACCTAGAACAAGTATGAAACTACTTTGCGGGAATAAAAATAGAAGTACTTTGCAAGATAAAAAAGAACGTGGAAATAAAAGTTAGGTGCTGTTTTAATAAAAGAACAATAAAGGTAAATAACTTAGTAGAAAGCTTTTTGTGTAACGCAAGAGAAAGATTGTCCCTAGGAAATTGAATATAATATGATAGATACTTGTCATATGCAATGAGGGAGAGGCATACGCTAACCCACTTTCCGTACTTGGATCATATGCACTTATGATTGGAACTCTAGCAAGCATCCGCAACTACCAAAGTTCATTAAGGTAAAACCCAACCATAGCATTAAGTATCAAGTCCCCTTTACTCCCATACGCAACAACCCACCTACTCGGGTCCATGCTTCTGTCACTCAAGCAACCCACCATAGGCAAATCATGAACATATTGCAACACCCTACAGCGGGAATCCCTCACATTTGCACGACATGGAGGGCACCATAGGACAACACCATATCGACATACAACTCACATCCATAACATCATACCACAATTAACCCATAGGACAAAAGAGATCTACTCAAACATCATAGGATAGCCAAATATCATTGGGAAATAATATATGGAGTTGATCACCATTTTTAAGTAGAGATTACAACGGGGAAGAGAGGTGTTACACCGCTGCATAGAGGGGGAGAGAGTTGGTGTTGACGGCGGCAAAGTTGTTGGTGTAGATCGCCGTCGCGATGATTGCCCCGGCGGCGTTCCGGCGCCACCGGGAGAGAGGGGGAGAGCCCGCTCCTTCTTCTTCTTCCTTGGCCTCCCCCTAGATGGGAGGAGAGTTCCCCCTCTGGTCCATGGCCCCCATGGCGGCGGAGGGGCAGGAGCCCCTCCTAGATTGGATCTCCCTCTCTGTTCTCTTCTGTTTCACGTTCCTGTTTTCTGGCCGAAAACCGTTTCTTATATTTCCGGAGATCCGTAACTCCGATCGGGCTGAAATTTTGAGGGGATTTTTATCCAAAAATTAGCTTCCTTGCGCCCCAAGGAGGGCTCCAACCGACGTACGAGGTGGGCACAACCCACCACGCCGCGCCTGGGCCTTCTAGGCACGCCCTGGTGTCTTGTGGGGGCTGTGGGCCTCCGTTTGCGTTCATTCCACTTCTCAAAATTCACAAATATTTCAAAAAAATCTCCATAAATTTTTATCGCGTTTGGACTTCGTTTGATATGGATATTCTGTGAAACAAAAAACATGCAACAAACAGGAACTGGCACTGGGCACTGGATCAATAGTTAGTCCAATAAATCATATAAATTTTTGCCAAAAGTATGTGAAAGTTGTATAATATTGGCATGAAACAATAAAAATTTATAGATACAATGGAGATGTATCAATAGCACACGGTGGGTGAACAAATTACTGTTGGGCAATTGATAGAAGATCAAATAATCATGACGATATCCAAGGCGATGATCATTATATAGGCATCACGTCCAAGATAAGTCGACCGACTCCTGCCTGCATCTACCACTATTACTCCACACAACGACCGCTATTCAGCATGCATCTAGTGTATTAAGTTCATGGAAAAACGGAGTAATGCAATAAGAACGATGACATGATGTAGACAAGATCTATTCATGTAGGAATAGACCCCATCTTGTTATCCTTAATGGCAACAATACATGCGTGCCTTGCTGCGCCTTCTGTCACTGGGAAAGGACAACGCAAGATCGAACCCATCACAAAGCACCTCTTCCCATGGCAAGAAAAATCGATCTAGTTGGCCTAACTAAACCAAAGATTCAAAGAAGAAATACGAGGCTCTAAGTAATCATGCATATAAGAGATCAAAGAAGACTCAAATAATATTCATGGATAGAAACTGATCATGAACTCAAAATTCATCGGATCCCAACAAACACACCGCAAAAGTTTACATCAAATTGATCTCCAAGAGACCATTGTATTGAAAATCATAAGAAAGAGAGAGGAAGCCATCTAGATACTGCCTACGGACCCGTAGGTCTATGGTGGACTACTCACGCATCATCGGAGAGGCACCTATGAAGAAGATGAACCCCTCCGTGATGGTGTTTAGATTGGATCTCGAGGTTTTGGAACTTGCGGCGGCTGGAATTGTGTTTCGTCGACTCCCCTAGGGTTTTTGGAATATTTGGGAATTTATAGGCATCAGGGGCGGTGGAGAGGGGCCCCGAGGAGGGCACAACCCATCAGGGCGCGCCGGGGGCCCCCTGGCGCGCCCTGGTTGGTTGTGGTCTCCACGGCCAACCTCTCTAGCACTTCTTTGGCTCACTGGGTGTCTTCTGGTCCAAACAAATCTCCAAAAAGTTTCGTCGTGATTGGACTCCGTTTGGTACTAATATTCTGCGAAGTAAAAAACAAGCAAAAACAGCAACTGGCACTTTGGCACTATGTCAATAGGTTAGTCCCAAAAAATGATATAAAGTTGTTATAAAATGATTGTAAAACATCCAAGAATGATAATATAACAGCATGGAACAAGCAAAAATTATAGATACGTTGGAGACGTATCAGCATCCTCAAGCTTAATTCCTACTCGTCCTCGAGTAGGTAAATGATAAAAACAGAATTTTTTATGTGGAATGATGCCTAACATGTTCATCATATTCTTTTCTTTTGTATAGCATGGACATTTGGACTTATAGATGATTCAAAGCAATAGTCTAGTTTTAACATAATGACTTCAATACTCAAGCATGCTAACAAGCAACCATGTCTTTCAAAATATCAACACTAAAGAAAGTTATCCCTAGCCCATCATGCTCAATCATCGATCCATTCATGAAACACACTCAAATATTAACTATGCCCAATGCTCAAGTACGATCATAGTGCCCCCTAGTTGATGCTTTATAAGAGAAGATGGAGACTCAAAGTAGAAATAAAAATTGCATAAAGTAAATAGATAGGACCTTCGTAGAGGGGAGTAGGGATTTGTAGAGGTGCCAGAGCTCAAAGTTTTAAATTGAAAGAGAAAAATATTTTGGGTGGCATGCTTTTCCTGTCAATGAAACCGACAAAGTAGCTCACAATACTTTCCATGCTAGATATATCATAGACAGTTCCCAAACAGAAAATAAAGTTTATTCCTTTTTCCACCAAACTTTCACTTTCCATGGCCGGCCGTATCCACGGTTGCCTTCCATACCAACACTTTCCAATGAATTTATTATTTGACAACATAAAGTAAATATTTTTTATTTTTCATTTCGGGAATGGGCATCCCTATTACCGCCGCACTCTCGTGCAATGACAAGTGAATAAACACTCATCTTGAGAATAACACATCTAGCATGGAAAAATATTGGACACTCCCCTCCGTTTCATGAGCGGTACGAGCACACAAAAGAGAAAATTTATTTTGAAAATTTAGAGATGGCACATACAAATTTGCTTGGAACGGCATGGAAATACCGCATATAGGTAGGTATGGCGGACTCATAAGGCAAAACTTGGTTTAAGGATTTTGGATGCACAAGTAGTATTTCTACTTAGTACAAATGTAGGCTAGCAAATAGATTGAGAAGCAACCAAACCAAGAAACGAAAATTCACATAAGTGAGCATTGAGCATAACTAACACCGAATAATGCACCACAAGTAGGATGTAATTTCATTGCATAACTATTGACTTTCGTACTTGCATAGGGAATCACAAACTTTAACACCAATATTCCTACTCAAGCATAATTACTCACTAACATGACTCACATATTACTATCATCATGTTTCAAAACTATTACAAAGAATCGAGTTTAATTTGCCCAATGATCTTCATGAAAGTTTTTATTATATCCTCCTTGGATATCTATCACTTTGGGACTAGTTTCATATATTGCCATTGCTTTTTTGACAAGCTCAAACAAATCTAAGTGAAGCACATGAGCATAAAGATTTCATCTCTCAAAAAGGTATAAGTGAAGCATGAGAGGATTTCTTCAAAATTTACTAACTCTCAAATTAATCTAAGTAAAGCATGAGAGTGTTTCTACAAAAAATTCCAAGCACACCGTGCTCAAAAAGATATAAGTGAAGCACTAGAGCAATTCTATAGCTCAAAAAGTTTAAGTGAAGCATAGAGAGCAATTCTAACAAATCATGGCATAATTTTGGCTCTCCCAACTAGGTGTGTACAGCAAGGATACAAGTGAAAAACAAACAAGAAAAGCAAGCAAAGATACAAGACGCTACAAGCAAAACTCATGATATATGACGAATAAAAATATAGCTCCAAGTAAAATACCGATGGTCGTTAGAAGAAAGAAGGGATGCCACTCGGGGGCATCCCCAAGATTAGTTGCTTGTTACTCTTTGGATATGTCTTGGGGGTGCGGTAGCATCCCCAAGCTTAGGCTCTTATCACTCCTTATTCCTTCATCCATCGTGATCTCACCCAAAACTTAAAAACTTCAATTACACAAAACTCAACAAAATCTTCGTGAGATCCGTTACTATAATAAAGCAAATCACTACTTTAGGTGCTATTGCAAACCCATTAATATTTTGTTATTGCATTATGCCAACTGTATTTTAATTTTACCATGGCTCATACCCTTCAATATAACCCATAGATTCATCAAAACAAGCACACAATGCAACGAAAACAGAATCTGTCTTAAACAGAACACTCTGTAGTAATCTGTACTCTAACCATACTTTTGTAACTCTTAAAACTCTGAAAATTTAGGAAAACGTAAAGAATTTGTATAGAAACACTGTGTTAAAATTTCAAATCAGTATCACGTTCCAGCAAAAAATTCAAATTCAAATTCTGGAAGCAAAGTTTCTGTTTCAGATTCAGCATCGCTTCTACTCATCTTATGAATCATCCTAAAGGCTCTACTTGGCACAAACAATAAATAAACCATAAAAACACAATCATAACAGAGGCATAATTGTGTCAACACTCAAGCGCTATCGTTTTATGCCCCTAGCTAGGCATAACGCATAGATTCAAGTATTGTCATCTTTGGTTTTGGTAGAGGTGTTTTTGTCAAGAGGTTTTGCAAATAAAATTTGGAACACATCATTTATAATAACCTTAGCATTATCAAGCTGTCCCTCTACGTATCCCCTTTGATTCCCGGCCACAATCCAAGAATATTGTTGATTTACATCATTGAAAACTTGTTGGATCATATCTAAAACGGGGACTTCCTTTTTTAGATTCTCATCAAAAATTTGATTATTTCCAAGCAAATATCTCATCATGTAATCGCTATTGTAAAGGATCTCTCCTATTACCGGTTTTTCATGGCTCGTACCATAGAAATCAAAATTTTCCCTAGCTTTCCGTACTATGTGATCGAATTCATGCATGAGAACAAGGGTAGCTAACTTCTTAGCCTTGGGATTCTTAATGATGGGTAGCTCATAAAACAATCTTTGCAAGGTAGGATGGGTACGGATAAATCTATTTTCAAGTTTCAAGACTAGCGTTGAAATAGCTTCCGCATAAGTTTTAGTTCTTTTCAGTATAGGCGT
This sequence comes from Elymus sibiricus, assembly GCA_039707655.1. Taxonomy (NCBI): domain Eukaryota; kingdom Viridiplantae; phylum Streptophyta; class Magnoliopsida; order Poales; family Poaceae; genus Elymus; species Elymus sibiricus. The sequence goes on from CM077665.1 coordinate 486,432,384, forward strand.
GTCATCAAGAGGCAAATTTCCAACGCAATTGAAAAATTCTTGGATAGTTTCTTTTCCTATAACGTTCCCTTGCCCCAAAACAAAAGTTTTAGCATCCAGATTACCAGAACATCCAATTTTAGGAGTCCTGCCATCATCTGTTTCTGCCATACCAAAATCACTCATGGTGACAAGCAAGTAAGAGATCCGGCAAGAAAAAGGCAAAAAGAAAAGGAGGGTGAATAAAACGGCAAATTGGTGAAGTGGGGGAGAGGAAAACGAAAGGCAAATGGCAAATAATGTAATTGCAAGGAGATGAGATTTGTGATTAGGAACCTGGTAGATGATGATGGAGTCTCCTCGGCGCCTGAGATAGGCACGTAGAAGAGACCGCTTCCTCCCCGGCAACGGCGCCAGAAATTCCTTTGACGTGGCTTGAGACTGCGTCGGTATTCCCCAAAGAGGAAGGGATGATGCAGCACAGCGATGGTAAGTATTTCCCTCAGTTATGAAACCAAGGTTATCGAACCAGTAGGAGGATCACCACCACCCAATAAGCAGCACATGCACACAAACAACAAATACTTGCAACCCGATGCGAAAGAGAGGTTGTCAATCTCTCTACGGTAAAAAGATAGATTATGTAATGATAGATAGGAGAGATAGATCTCTCAAGAACACAAAATAAGAAGAGCAAATAAAAAGTGCAGTAATATGTTTTTGGGTTTTTGGTTTTGTAGATCTGAAAACAAAGAGGCAAAAAGATAGATCGGAAAGCAATATGTTGGAAAAGTAGACCCGGGGGCCATAGGTTTCACTAGTGGCTTCTCTCATGAGTATAGCACGCGGTGGGTGAACAAATTACTGTTGGGCAATTGATAAAAGATCAAATAATCATGACGATATCCAAGGCGATGATCATTATATAGGCATCACGTCCAATATAAGTAGACCGACTCCTGCCTGCATCTACCACTATTACTCCACACATCGACCGCTATCCAGCACACATCTAGTGTATTAAGTTCATGGAAAAATGAAGTAATGCAATAAGACCGATGACATGATGTAGACAAGATCTATTCATGTAGGAATAGACCCCATCTTGTTATCCTTAATGGCAACGATACATGCGTGCCTTGTTGCCCCTTCTGTCACTTGGAAAGGACGCCACAAGATCAAACCCATCACAAAGCACCTCTTCCCATGGCAAGAAAATCGACCTAGTTGGCCTAACTAAACCAAAGATTCAAAGAAGAAATATGAGGCTATAAGTAATCATGCATATAAGAGATCAAAGAAGACTCAAATAATATTCATGGATAGAAACTGATCATGAACTCAAAATTCATCGGATCCCAACAAACACACCGCAAAAGTTTACATCAAATAGATCTCCAAGAGACCATTGTATTGAGAATCATAAGAAAGAGAGAGGAAGCCATCTAGCTACTGCCTACGGGCCCGTAGGTGTATGGTGGACTACTCACGCATCATCGGAGAGGCACCTATGAAGAAGATGAACCCCTCCGTGATGGTTATTAGATTGGATCTCGAGGTTCTGGAACTTGCGGTGGCTGGAATTGTGTTTCGTCGACTCCCCTAGGGTTTTTGGAATATTTGGGAATTTATAGGCATCAGAGGCGGTGAAGAGGGGCCCCGAGGAGGGCACAACCCATCAGGGCGCGCCGGGGGCCCCCTGGCGCGCCCTGGTGGGTTGTGGTCTCCACCTTTCTGGCACTTCTTCGGGCCACTGGGTGTCTTCTGGTCCAAAAAAATCTCCAAAAAGTTTAGTCACGATTGGACTCCGTTTGGTACTGATATTATGCGAAGTAAAAAAACAAGCAAAAATAGCAACTGGCACTTTGGCACTATGTCAATAGGTTAGTCCCAAAAAATGATATAAAGTTGTTATAAAATGATTCTAAAACATCCAAGAATGATAATATAACAGCATGGAACAAGCAAAAATTATAGATACGTTGGAGACGTATCAGTGGACCCACCCGGTTGACCCCCGGAACACTTTCGGCATCCGTGTCACAAAACCGGTAAGTCCCGGAACCTTTCCGGAACTAGAATACCAACTTCCCATATATCAATCTTTACCTCCGGACCATTCCGGAACTCCTTGTGATATCCAGGATCTCATCCGGGACTCCAAACAACCTTCGGTCACCAACATATATAACTCAACAATACCGAATCGCCACCGAACCTTAAGTGTGCAGACCCTATGGGTTCGAGAACTATGCAGACATGACCGAGACACCTCTATGGCCAATAACCAATAGTGGGACCTGGATGCCCATATTGGTTCCTACATATTCTACGAAGATCTTTATCGGTCGAACCACGATGTCAAGGATTCAATCAATCCCGTATACAGTTCCCTTTGTCCATCGGTATGTTACTTGCCTGAGATTCGATCGTCGGTATCTCCATACCTAGTTCAACCTCGTTACCGGCAAGTCTCTTTACTCGTTCTGTAATACAAGATCCCGTGACTAACTCCTTAGTCACATTGCTTGCAAGCTTCTTGTGATGTTGTATTACCGAGTGAGCCCAGAGATACCTCTCCGTCATACGGAGTGACAAATCCCAGTCTCGATTCACGCCAACCCAACAGACACCCTCAGAGATACATGTAGAGCACCTTTATAGTCACCCAGTTACGTTGCGACGTTTGATACACACAAGGCATTACTCCGATGTCTAGGAGTTGCATAATCTCATGGTCATAGGAACTAATTCTTGACATGGACAAAGCAGTAGTGATACGTCTCCAACGTATCTACTTTTCCTCACTCTTTTGCCCTTGTTTTGGACTCTAATTTGCATGATTTGAATGGAACTAACCCGGACTAACGTTGTTTTCAGCAGAACTACCATGGTGTTGTTTTTGTGCAGAAATAAAAGTTCTTGGAATGGAACGAAACTTTTTGGAGAATTATTTCAGAATAAATGAGAATTATTGGAGCCAAAATCCACCAAAGAGGGTGCCAGGGTGAGCATCACCCACCAGGGCGCGCCAGGCCCCCTGGGCGCGCCAGGCCCCCTGGGCGCGCCCTGGTGGGTTGTGCCCACCTCGTGGCCCCACTTGCCCTAACTCCGCCACTAGAAATTCCTATTTTCGAAGAAGAAAATTGGAGAGAAAGTTTCATCGCATTTTACGATACGGAGCCGCCACCACCTCCTGTTCTTCATCGGGAGGACAGATCTGGAGCCCGTTTGGGGCTCCGGAGATGGGAATCTTCGGTCTTCGTCATCACCAACCTTTCTCTATTAAATCCGATCTTGCCTAGTCATATGCACCTATTACGTGTTATGATCCGTCAACCCCATAGTGACAATATTTGGGATACTTCGCGGTGATGACCGTAGTTTGAGGAGTTCATGTATTCACCATGTGTTAATGCTTTGTTCCTGTTCTCTATTAAAAGGAGGCCTTAATATTCCTTAGTTTCCTTATGGACCCTGCTGCCACAGGAGGGTAGGACAAAAGATGTCATGCAAGTTCTTTTCCATAAGCACGTATGACTATTTTCGGAATACATGCCTACATTACATTGATGAACTGAGCTAGTTTTGTATCGCCCTAGGTTATGACTGTTACATGACGAATATCATCCAACGAGTTACCGATCCAGTGCCTACGAGCTTTTCACTTATTGTTCTTACAAAGTTACTATTGCTGCTTCTGTTGTTCCAACTGCTACAAAGCTATTGCTACTACTGTTACCGCTACTGTTACTATTGCTACTGCTATCAAAACTATCATATTACTGTGCTACTGATCACTTTGCTGCAGATATTTAATCTCCAGGTGTGGTTGAATTGACAACTCAACTGCTAATACTCTCAAGTACTCTTTGGCTCCCCTTGTGTCGAATCTATAAATTTGGGTTGAATACTCTACCCTCGAAAACTGTTGCGATCCCCTATACTTGTGGGTTATCAAGACCTTTTTCTGGCGTCGTTGCTGGGGAGCATAGCAATATTTGTTGAGTCACTTGGAATTTATATCAATTTATCACTATGAAGAATCTGAAGGATACTAAGACCAAGATTTTTCCCTCTACTACGAGGGGAGGTAAGGAACTGCCATCACACTCTGCACTTGATTCACCTTCTGTTATGAGTAAGCTTGCAACACCACCACATGCTAGTAATCCTGATATCTCGCAAGTTATTGATGATGCTACCTCTGCTATGAATTATGCTATTGATGATGCTAGTACCATGCTTGATGATAATGTGCCACTAGGAGAATTTCTTGATGAACAAATTGCTAGAGCTAAAGAGAATGAAACTACTGAAATTGTTGAGACTGCTAAGACTGCTGAAACTGATGAAGCCTATGAAACTGATGATAATTATGAAATTCCTATTAGTCCTAGCTCCCCTAAGTTTGAGATGCCTAAGATACCTGAAGGATATGTTATGGACGAGGAGATAACTAGAGAAATTCTTTCTTGCAAGGATAGAGACGATCTTAAGAAATTGCTATGCAAGTATAAGGAAAAGACTTTGAATGCTAGAATGAAATGTGATCCTAAGTTTGCTACTTCACCTATCTTTGTTACCGACAAGGATTATGAGTTCTCTGTCGACCCAGAATTAATTACTTTGGTTGAATCTGATCCTTTCCATGGTTATGAAACTGAAACTGTAGTGGCACACCTTACTAAGCTGAATGATATAACCACCCTCTTTGCTCAAGATGAGAAGATTCGCTACTATTATATCCTTAAGTTATTTTCGTTCTCATTAAAGGGTGATGCTAAGACATGGTACAATACTCTTGCTCCTGGTTGTGTGCCTAGTCCCCAGGATATGATCTACTACTTCTCTGAAAAATATTTTCCTGCTCATAAGAAACAAGTTGCCTTACAGGAAATATTTAATTTTGTGCAAATTGAAGAAGAGAGTCTCCCACAAGCTTGGGGGAGGCTTCTCCAGTTGCTTAATGCTTTGCCTGATCATCCTCTCAAGAAAAATGAAATACTTGATATCCTTTATAATGTACTAACCGATGCTTCTAGGGACTTCCTAGATAGTTGTGCTGGTTGTGTTTTCAGGGAACAAACTGTTGAACAAGCTGAGGAATTATTGAATAACATATTCAAGAACTATGATGATTGGACTCTCCCTGAACCACCACCTAAACCCACTCCGAAGATGAGGGGTATCTTATTTCTCAGTCCTGAAGATATGCAAGAGGCAAAGAAATCTATGAAGGAAAAAGGTATTAAAGCTGAGGATGTTAAAAATTTGCCACCTATTGAAGAAATACATGGCCTGGACACACCACCACCTCCACAGGTGGTAGAGGTAAATTCTTTATTAAAGTTTAATGAAAGTGACATCCCTCACAATAAACATCCTAGTCAATGCTTATATGAGTTTGACAACTATATTATGAAGCAAGATCATTTCAATGCTCATGTTTTGAAACAATTGAAATATAATTCTGATATGATTGCTCGCTTGAGTGACTTGCTATTTAGAATTAGTAATGATGTTAGAGGTGTAGGAAAGCATGCCTCTATGGTTCAAACTCAGTTAGAACAAGTTGATAAGTCTCAAAAAGAGTTGCTTGATGAAATGAATAGTAATATGCATGATTTTGCTGCTAGAGTAGTAACTAGAGGAGGTAGAATGACCCAAGAACCACTTTATCCTGAGGGTCATCCTAAAAGAATTGAACAAGATTCTCAGAGAATTAATACTGATGCACCTAGTCCTTCTAAGAGGAAAAAGAAAAAAGAAAAATGATAGGACTTTGCATACCTCTAGCGAACCTGAGACACAAAAACCTCCTGGCAATAATGATGTCTCTATTTCTGATGCTGAAACTCAATCTGGTAGTGAACATCCACCTAGTGATAACGAAAATGATAATGATGATGTTCATGATGATGCTCAACCTAGTGATGATAAACAACCAGATAATGATGTTGAAATAGAGCCTGTTCCTGATCTTGATAACCCACAACCTAAAAATAAATTTATGATAAAAGAGACTTTGTGGCTAGGAAACATGGTAAAGAAAGAGAGCCATGGGTTCTGAAACCTAAGCCATTTCCACCTAAGCCATCTAAGAAAAAGGATGATGAAGAATTTGAGCGCTTTGCTGAAATGATTAGGCCAGTCTTTTTGCGTACCCGCTTAACTGATATTTTGAAGATGGCCCCTTATGCAAAGTATATGAAAGACATCATCACTAATAAAAGAAAGATACCGGAAGCTGAAATCTCCACCATGCTTGCTAATTATTCTTTTAAGGATGGAGTACCTAAAAAACTTGGAGATCCTGGAATACCAACTACACCTTGCTCCATCAAAAGAAACTATGTCAAAACTGCTTTGTGTGATTTGGGAGCCGGTGTTAGTGTTATGCCTTTCTGCTTATATAAAAGACTTGATTTGAATAAACTCACACCTACTGAGATATCATTGCAAATGGCTGACAAATCAACGGCCATACCTATCGGTATTTGTGAGGATATGCCCGTTGTTGTTGCAAATGTTACTATCTTAATGGACTTTGTTATTCTTGAGATGCCCGAGGACGACAACATGTTGATTATCCTTGGTAGACCCTTTTTGAATACTGCAGGGGCTGTTATTGATTGCAATAAAAGCAAAGTCACTTTTCATATTAATGGTAATGAGCACACAGTGCACTTTCCAAAGAAACAATTCCAAGTGAATGGTATAAATGCTATTGAAGAATCTCCAACCATCACTATTGGAAGTTTTCAATTACCTCTGCCTACTGCCAAAAAGAAATATGACATACTTATTGTAGGGGATATGCACATCCCCATTGAGGTAACTTAGTGTTTTACGAAAGTTCTTCGGTTTCATGCTAATTGGAAGTGGTTGTTAATAAGACTTGATCAACCTTATTAATGAATCATTTCTGAGAGGTATGTTGTCAATGAATCTAGTAAGCACAACTCTTTGCTCCCACCTTTTATTTTTTGTTTTAGTTAGTCAAATAAAATAAAATGCCATGTTTAATCTGTTTTCTGTTTTCTCCATGCAATAAAAAATGACCCAAAAATAAAAATTCTCAGAATGCCCTGAAAATTTAACACGATTTTTTCCGATTATTTATGAATTTTTGGTGTAAATAACACCAGAGGGGGTGCACCTAGTGCCCACAAGACACCAGGGCGCGCCAGCACCCCCCGGCGCCCTGGTGGGTTGTGGCCCCCACGTGGGTCCCCTCACTTATGTCTTTAGCCCACATCATCACCTACCTCCAGCAAAAAATCACCACAGCCACCATTTTCGTGTTCTTGCTCTCAAACCCACGGATTTCGATCTCTTTGCTCGAAGCTCCATTTTTGAAACTGTTTAGAGGGATTGCTACTTGGTATGTGACTCCTCCATTGCTCCAATTAGTTTTTGTTTTAGTGGGTTATTTTTAGAGTAATTAGCTACTCTTGGTGCTGCTGTAGATGAGCTTGCATGTTGAATTCTTAGAGTTCTAAGTATTTTGAATGCTCAATATGGCCTCTATGCATGCTTAGGAGTAGTTGCTAACAATCTTACAAAGTTTTGATGACAAAATTTTTGGTGGACTAATTTTTTTCAGAATTTTTATAGGAATAAAATGCAAATCTTTAGGAAGTTCTCCTCCAAGAAAAATGCCAAGGGAGTCATTGGGGAATCATCGGACAATGACCTTCACACCCCAAGAAAGGTGGAGGTGCGGCCGTGTGAATAGCCGCATGATGCCTTCATGGAGGAGGCTGGGTTCCATCAAGAGTTCGCTCAGTTTGTTGCAAACGCTGGGTTGACCGAGTTCCTCGCAGCTAAGTGTGACCAATATCACATCCTTACAAATTCCTTCGTGCAAAGCTTTAATTATCTTGGGAGAAACAACCCTCCTAAAGTGCAGTTTAATCTTTATGCTGAAACTTACACAATATATCTAACTGACTTCTGCAATATATGTTTGATCCGTTCTGATGGGGACTTGAGAGAACCTAGGCCATCTGAGTTTGAGGATTTTCTCCTCGCGTTAACCGTGGGTGAGGATAGAGGCGTGTCGAGCGCCACTGCTACTAGCTTGCAGTTTCCCTCAGTGCATTATTTCGCTTTGGTCATCACTAAGTGCTTAACTGCTAGGGAGAAGGTCGGCGCACTCAGTGCTCCTGACCTTGCTATTTTACGTCGTGCACTTTATGATGATCACACCTTTAGTATGGGCGCTATTATTGCTCAACGCTTACATCTTAACAAAACTAAGGGAAAGATACATGGTGGTATTTATACTACTCATTTAGCGAACCACTTTAGAATCCCATTTCGCCCACATGATTATCTCTTATCCCGGGTCTACCGTGATCATAAGTCACTGCAGGCTCACCAATTCCTTGATGTAACTGACTCTCCATGTGATATTCATTATAACCTAGTATTTAGCAAGGAGACACGTGCTATTATTCCGTTGCCTGCACCTGCTTTGTTAGATTCTATTGCCAGGAACGGATACAGGATCATGCCAGACGACATTATAGCCTACCGGAACAACCTAGCAGCTGCTGAGGAGGAGCCCCAGGGGTGGGATGCTCAGGTGCCGCCTCCGCCTCACTATCATTTGGGACCGGACGGCTACTACGGATGGTGATTACCAAGCTAGGCCAAAAGCCTAAGCTTGGAGCTTGGGGGAGTACGTATTTCCACCGACATTACATTCATGTTCACACATTTCATTCCAGTTGTCGGTGTTCACACTCTTTCATTGTAATACCCATGCTTGATTTGTTTTCTCGCTTTCTTCTTGTGTGTTTGAAAAACTTTGAGAAAATCCAAAAATATTTCCTACATCTTTTTAGTTTTTCTTTCTAGCTTAGTTTAATTGTTGCTTTAAAAGAAAACCCAAAAAGATTTCTCGCTTCTTCTTTTACTTGTTGGGAGCTTTCCCGTGTAAATAGTTTTTCTCATTTTTGTTTTTCTCCTTAATTTGCCTTCTTCAAGAAAAACTAAAAACTCCAAAAATATTTCAGTGTGTTTCTCTGAAATTCTTTTCTTTTTGTTCGAGTCGTACCAAGAAGAAGACCACAATGAAATTGTTGAGTGGCTCTCATCTGTATCATTGTTTATCTAACAAAGAGCCCATATTACTTTGTCTTCTTCTCTTGAATAAAATGTTTGCAGATTCCAGCTTAGTCCACGGCATTCTTGCACTATTATCATTTTCTTATCATTCGATCGTGCAAGTGAAGGCAATAATGACGACATTTGATGAATTGACTGTGGCAGAGAAAGGCGGATATGAACTCAACTTGTTTTTGTTTTTGTAAATATGTTTAATCTAGTATCCCTTGATTCAGCTCGTTATGATCAAACATGTTTGCAATGACCATTAGAGATTATAGTTGTTCATGCCATGCTTAAGTAGCTAGGAGTGGATAATGATTTATCTTGGGTGTCAACATGCATTAAAATGGTTGTGATGCGGTATGATGATATGGTATCCTCCTCTGAATGTTTCAAGTGGCTTGACTTGGCACATGTTCATGCATGTAGTTGAATCAAAACCAACATAGCCTTCATGATATTTATGTTCATGGTGTCCATATCCTACTCATGCTAGTATTAAATGTTGATTACATTTAATGCATGTTCATGACCGTTTTCGCTCTCTAGCTGGCTGCTTCTCAATCTACTTGCTAGCCTTCGCCTGTACTAAGCGGGAATACTGCTTGTGCATCAAAACCCTTAAACTAAGTTATGCCAGATGAGTCCACTATATCTACCTATATGCGGTATTACCATGCCGTTCCAAAGTAAATTTGCATGTGCCACCTCTAAAATTCAAATGAACATCTGTTTTGTCTGCCTGGACCGCTCATGGAGCGATAGGGGGTGGTCAGTATCTTCCATGCTAAGCGGGTTATTCTCATGATGAGTGTCTATTCACTTGTCCTTACACGATAGGGACGGTAATAGGGATTCCCAATCCTGAAATCAAAAATCAAAAATAATTAAACAAAACTCCCCCAAGAATGTTGTTGGTTTGGACGGTACCCGTGGATGCGGCCCGCCGTGGAGTGTGATTGTTGGTGGAGGGGGAGTAAACCTTTACTTTTATCGCTTGGGAACCGCCACTAATTTGTTTAGCATGGAAGATATTGATAACTCTTGGTCGTGACGTTGACAGGAAGGGTGTACCTCCCAAAATTATATCTATCTCTGTTTTAAACTTTGAGCTTTGGCACCTCTGCAAATCCATGCTTCCCTCTGCGAAGGGACTATCTATTTACTTTTATGTTGAGTCATCACCTTCTCAAATAAGCGTCAGACCTGAGAGCACTATTGTCATCCTCATGCATTGTGTATAGTTGATGTTGGGTGCAGGATGACTGGATCTTTTCTACCATGAATTACAATGTTTAGTCGCTGCTTGAACTTTGGAGGTGCTCTGCATTTATGTTTTGCGGTCTCAGAAAGGGATAGCGAGATACCACTATTGTCATATTGTATCATGATTGTTTTGACGAAGTGTTGGCGCTTGAGATGTATTATTATTGCTCGCTAGTTGCTTATGTTATTGATATGAGTAAATATAATTTCTAAGAGTTATTGTTGACATGGTTAGTCATAATCTTTGCTGAAAACCTGGGTACTACTTAAGCATATATATGTAAACAAGAACAAAAGAGTTCATAAAAGTTTTTCTTTCTCACTTTCAGTTTGTCAACTGGATTGCTTGAGGACAAGCAAAGATTTAAGCTTGGGGGAGTTGATACGTACTTTTCCTCACTCTTTTGCCCTTGTTTTGGACTCTAATTTGCAAGATTTGAATGGAACTAACCCGGAATAACACTGTTTTCAGCAGAACTACCATGGTGTTGTTTTTGTGCTGAAATAAAAGTTCTCAGAATGGAACGAAACTTTCTGGAGAATTATTTCAGAATAAATGAGAATTATTGGAGCCAAAATCCACCGAAGAGGGGGGCCAGGGTGAGCATCACCCACCAGGGCGCGCCAGGCCCCCTGGGCGCGCCCTGGTGGGTTGTGCCCACCTCGTGGCCCCACTTGCCCTAACGCCGCCACTATAAATTCCTATTTTTGGAGAAAAAATCGGAGAGAAAGTTTCATCGTGTTTTACGATACGGAGCCGCCGCCACCTCCTGTTCTTCATCGGGAGGCCAGATCTAGAGGTCATTTGGGGCTCCGGAGAGGGGAATCTTCGGTCTTCATCATCACCAACCTTTCTCCATCGTCAATTCCATGATGCTCCCCACCGGGAGTGAGTAATTACTTCGTAGGCTCGCTGGTCGGTGAGGAGTTGGATGAGATTCATCATGTAATTGAGTTAGTTTTGTTAGGGCTTGATCACTAGTATCCATTATGTTCTGAGATTGATGTTGCTATGACTAATGCTTGTCACTAGGGCCCGAGTGCCATGATTTCAGATCTGAACCGTTTATGCTATCATCTCTATATCAATGTTCTTGATCCGATCTTGCCTAGTCATATGCACCTATTACGTGTTATGATCCGTCAACCCCATAGTGACAATATTTGGGATACTTCGCGGTGATGACCGTAGTTTGAGGAGTTCATGTATTCACCATGTGTTAATGCTTTGTTTCGGTTCTCTATTAAAAGGAGGCCTTAATATCCCTTAGTTTCCTTATGGACCCCGCTGCCACGGGAGGGTAGGACAAAAGATGTCATGCAAGTTCTTTTCCATAAGCACATATGACTATTTACGGAATACATGCCTATATTACATTGATGAACTGAGCTAGTTTTGTATCGCCCTAGGTTATGACTGTTACATGACGAATATCATCCAACGAGTTACCGATCCAGTGCCTACGAGCTTTTCACTTATTGTTCTTACAAAGTTACTATTGCTGCTTCTGCTATTCCAACTGCTACAAAGCTATTGCTACTACTGTTACCGCTACTGTTACTATTGCTACTGCTATCAAAACTATCATATTACTGTGCTACTGATCACTTTGCTGCAGATATTTAATCTCCAGGTGTGGTTGAATTGATAACTCAACTGCTAATACTCTCAAGTATTCTTTGGCTCACCTTGTGTCGAATCTATATATTTGGGTTGAATACTCTACCCTCGAAAACTGTTGCGATCCCCTATACTTGTGGGTTATCAAGTAGCAATAATCTAGAACAATCAAATTCTATGCTTACGGTCTGGTCTTTGTCCGTCACATCATTCTTCCAATGATGTGATCCCGTTATCAAATGACAACTCATGTCCATGGTTTAGAAACCTTAACCATCTTTGATCAGCAAGCTAGTCTTGTAGAGGCTCACTAGGGACACAGTGTTGTCTATGTATTCACACATGTATCTAAGTTTCCAATCAATACAATTATAGCATGGATAATAAACGATTATTATGAAAAAGGAAATATGATAATAACCATTTTATTATTGCCTCTAGGGCATATTTCCAACAGTCCGCAACGTCGGATTGACGATGGGGTCCCACGCGGAATCGCCCGAAAATTCAACGGTCCGACGTACGTCTCCTCTGATGGGGGTGTGAACGGCACGCGGCGCCGCTCCGGCTCATCGTCCGGGGAAAAATTCTCTATTTAAGCTGGCAGGCGTCCCTCAACCCTAGCCAAATCCACTCGTCCCTCTCCGCGTCGCCAACCCGAGCCCATTCACCTCCTCTCTTCCTCCCCGCCGTTCATCGCATGTCGTCCTGCTTCGCCATGGTCCGCCAGAAGAAGACCATCTATGCCAGCGCCGAAGCGTCACTTCAAGATCGAGGAGCAGAACCGGGCAAGGTGCGCCGCCCGCATCGTTGTCGGCCTGCCTCTAGACTTACTGGAGTCAAAGCAAGAGGAGGAGGAGTAGGAGGAGGAGCAGGAACATCTCGTTCCGATGGAGGAGGAGGACAAGGAGCAACCGGAGGAGGAGGAGCAGGAGCTAGATCCAGCTCCGGGCTTCCAGTTGGAGGACGCGGAGGCTGAGTTCCCAATCGCCCAAACGGACGAGATGGCGGGGCAGCATGCCATCCTGAAGTCCATCCCGGATGAGGCCTATGTGGAGGCCAACCGGCGCTTCATCCGACAGGAGTGGGCGTCGACCGACGCTCTTTTCGCCGAACTCGACACGGAGGCTAAGGCGGAGGAAGAGCAGCCGCAGGAGCCGGAGCTGCGGCAGTCGTCCATGTACCCGAAGACAGGCACGAAGATAATGTACATCTCCGACGAGGATTATGTTAGTATAGTTGATCTACTTAGTACGTGGTATGCATGCTTTTATATTGATTTAAGGTTTACCATACGAGATGTCCGACTGTAAAAAGAAAAATATGGGGAGTGTCCAGTTAGTATCCACAGACATGTCCGGACGCATCCATAAACATTTGAGAGGCCGGATTTACAAAGTCGGGTTGTAGATCTCTGAGTTGGTCCTTAACCGATACATGCGCTTCTTGTCCTTGGACAAAACCATTACCCTAGCAAGGATCATCTGCATGTGCTGTTTCGGCACTCGTGGCAGGCTACTAGATTTTAGTTTCCACTTATCGAAAGAGACTTGCTACAAGTTACACGTACATTTACACATTTCAAGATTCTCTGGTGTTAATGCATCTAAGATTAGAGCATTTATAGCCGAACTTGGCAAATCTGATCCCTTAAATGTCCGCGGACGCGACCGAGCGCATCCGCGGACAGTAACCAGTCATCTCTTCAATTTTCAGTTTTACAGTCATATCCCTTACTTACCCCTATACGTCCGGTTACATGCATGTAATTGGTGGCGATCAAGTGGAAAGAATAAACAAAGAGAAAATGTGAGCCCAATCCAATGTGGCGAACGCAGGACCACTGACCGGGTACACCCGGCACTCCTCATACTCATCTCATATATTAGTGGTGCCGGTCAGCCCGGGCGTTTGAGGCCGGTCAGCCCAGGGTCGTATTTTCGTGACCGGGCAGCCTGCCCGAGCGTTTGAGACGGGTATGAGGAGTCCGGTTGTAGATGCTCTTACACGTACATTTTTCAAATATGCGCAAACACTTTTTTAAAATTATTTTAATCGTTTTAAAAATGCATTAACCATTTAAAAGATAGTTCACTTTTCAAAATTTAAAAATGCTTACAAAATACATGAATACATTTTATACTATAGTATGAACATTAAAAAAACTAGCAAATATGCTCGTGCGATTACAACGGAAGAGATAGTTGACGTGTCCACTTTCCGTCAGCACGACCCAACAACATTCGAATTGTGTCCAGCCACGGTAGAGAGGCGCACACTGAGTTCTAGTAGAAATTCATATCAGTAATACATTAAAAAGCAAGCATACAATACTTTTGGTATGGTTTTTGTACAACTAATCTGATCTTAAAGAGCATAATTTTGAATTTTTTCGTACCAAAGCATTACTTGTAAGTTGAAACAATGTTTGAAATTTGCATCAATTCATGAGAAAAATCTCAATAAAAAGATTTTATTAAATGTGTTTTAGGCAATCTCTTCATACGTTTGAAGATTAATAAAAAATTGCCTCACGCCCTTTATTCTTTCCTTTCTTTATTAGTCCTATATGTCCATTAAACTTATCCTTATACTGCGTTATTTGTCACCATGGGTGAGGAATAGTTATTCTTCACACCCTCCCCCCTCTATTTTTACATCAATGCACCATAATTTTACGTTCCGTAATTTTTTCTTATTTCATACATAAAAATAGACCGTAAGAAAATTTAAAATCACCGTAAAAAATATTTTATGCCACGTAAAATTACAAACATAAAAACATAGCATAAAGTATACATAAAATGTAATTTTTCTGGTCTTATGAACTATATATTTGTTTTATTATATCAAAATTAGTAGTGAATAAATATAAATGTAACTATTTGTATTTCAAATGAAATTTATTTATGAAACGATCGTAAGATTATCTTAAGTAAAGAATAACTTATTCTGCACCCTGAATGATGAATAGACTTTATATATAGACAGGACTATTCTGTTAGTAGTAACAGAATATTCGAAAATTCGGTCCTGAGCTCGAGCTCAGATGCTCCCGCTGACGAAAAAAATCAAAAAAAATACTAAAAAAATTCAAAAAATTCCAATTTTTTTTTGTGGTAGATATTTTATCGCGTGAGGTCCGCTCCAATTTTCAGCCTATTTGAACATCTGAGGAGCTCTCGGCAAAAAAGACAAATCGGGGTCTGTAAAAAAACGGACCTCACGTGATAAAATATCTACCACACAAAAAAAAATTGGAATTTTTTGAATTTTTCTAATATTTTTTTTTATTTTTTTCGTGAGAGGGGGAGCATCTGAGCTCGGGAGCCGAAACGGCTCTCTCCAAAATATTCTGTTACTATCGCCACCTATAGGGCCCGATGGCCCGATTACACGATCAGAAAAAACCGCCCAGTTCGTTCCCACCCACCACCTCCCAGCCAGTTCGTTGCTCTAAAAATATCTCCACCCCGGTCAACCCCACCTCCCACCCCCGATCCCCACTCCCACAGCCGCCACGGCCCTCGCCGACGGCGTGCGTCCCACCACCACCACCTCCCACAACCATCGCTGCCCCCTCCACCGAAGCGCGCCCTGCCACCACCACCTCCTACAGCCGCCGTGGCCCCCGCCGCCGGTGCGCACCCGTCCACCGCCACCTCCCACAGCCTCCATGGACCGTCGTCGGCGCGCGCCCCGCCACAACCACCGCCGTTGGACGCTGTCGCCTTGCCCTCGAGACCTCCGTCCGACATGACCGTTGCATCCATAAACTGCCAAGTGCCGCCCACCGCCCCGCTTCTTCCCCTGACCACCGACGGGCGCAACCGTGATCTCCTTCTCAGTTCAAAATGAGCGTTAGCCGCTGTCCAAGTCGAATCCCATTCGTGGGACAAGTCCGACTACCGGTGGTACACCACCTAGAGAGTGACGTACAGGCTGATTGACTGGCCATCTCTGTATCCTTGAAACCATCCGTTCATATCTACTAATCTCTTAACTTTACCCTGAATATGCAACGCCAACATCGACTCGAGCGAGCAATTCCTCAAGTCCGGCCGGTGGCCGCAGCTCCCCATCAACTCCGTCGGCCACTCAATGTAGGTGTTCATCAACGGCCAATCCTTCGGTACTGTCTGATACTTTCAATCTTTTTGTCTGAACCACGCCCTGCTGAATGTTATCCTACTACTTACTGATTAGCATTGAATCCTTTTGCCGTGTCCATCTTATAGCCGTGGTGGTGGTTGAGTACATCTCTGTAAGTTTTGTAAGTTCAGAGACCGGAAACCGGTAAGTTTAGACAAAATTTGAACTGTCAAAGAACATGAGTTTTTGTACAGTTTAGAACATTGGACCGTGCCTACCCATTCAAGTAATCACAAGACCATCATGGGTGACAAACAGTTTAAACTGTCATGGATGATGCAAGTTGTATCCATGTGCATAATTCTGTATTTCTATTGCGACAAGTTCAATTGATCAAATGCTACAAGATTGCATGTTATTTTCCAGGCAGTACAAGTGATCATTGTTCTTATTTCTTGACCATTTTTTCTATAACCTGGACTCTGTAGAGAAGGCAGCGAGTGTTCTTTGTGATATTAATTTGATCAAAACTGAACAAGGTGCTCCCATTTTAACTAAGCTTTCTCCATTATTTTTGTGATTCATTTTGCATAGATGATAGTACATGTGCAGTTTTTTTGAGAAAAGTTGAGACACCGAACATGTCTACTGCATGTTGCATATCTAGTTAGGTCAGGCTGTACTGTTCACTTAGTATTATATTTTTTGAAACTCACCCAAAAACAAAATGTTGTGATGTACTCCCTCCGTCCCAAAATAAGTGTCGCTGCCTTAGTATTATATTTGTACTAATTTAGTACTAAATTTTCGACACTTATTTTGAGACAGAGGGAGTATTTCATAGCCTAATGCCAACATCACTATAAAAAATAAACATTCAGGAGGACTGAGTTCACAGAATATGTGTTGGAAAAGTTCAATTCAACCACACACTTAAGTTCAATACAGAATAGAATACGGAATTGGCAACTTAGGGCTCCTTTGATTCAAAGGAATTCTATAAGGTTTTTGGAGGATTGAGATCCTTAGGATTTTTTCCTACATTGATCATTTGATTCATAGGATTGAATCCCATAGGATTTTTTCCTATGGAATCTTTTGTACTACATTTCATAGAAAATCTAACATCCACTCCAACCTCTTTTTACAATTCCTTTGTTTTTCTTGTGGCATCAAACACTCCATGCTAATCCTATAGGGTTCAAATGAACATGCCACTCCAACCCTATACTTTTCCTATTCCCGCGTTTTCAAAATCCTATGAATCAAAGAGGCCCTTATCCTCCGGCAGCCGATGATGCTCCCCTGCCACCACTCTACCTCCTCCCTATTGGTGCTACGCCGCCACCGCGTACAGGCAGTTCGCCGCCACCGCCCCTGTCCGTTCAATGTCGCCGTTGTGGACGTGTCCCACTCCAATGCCATGGCTTATGCTTCAGCGGCAAACAGTGGAGCCTGCTGGAGGAGTTGCGGGGTCGAGGACCTCCTGCTCAACAGTACAACTTCTTGTTTTGTGGCCGTTCACTCAAGGAGCTGAGTGCAGGACGCTCCTTGCTGCAAGCTGCTACTGCACCTACGAGTGTCCTCAACAGCCGCAACATTTCTGCTCCTGCTGATGCATGCCCTCTACTACGCAGCTACCAATTGCTGCTATTGTTACCTCTATTTTCTATCTGAAGTTCAGTTCTAGTACGGTGATAGCGAAGGTACATAGGTACTGAATGTCGATTCGAGCATAACCCTTGCTCACACCTCAGGGTGAAAGTGGTAAGGATAATTTCCGTCCGAAACCGTTTCCGAATCCGTTTTTATAGGATACGGTAAGAGATTTTTCACATCCGACAACAATCCGATCCGAATCCGAGTCCGATTGATAGGATACGGTATAGGATATGGTATTGCTAATATACGATGCATTAGGATAATCCGTTTTTTCTTGTCGG
Organism: Elymus sibiricus; assembly: GCA_039707655.1. Taxonomy (NCBI): domain Eukaryota; kingdom Viridiplantae; phylum Streptophyta; class Magnoliopsida; order Poales; family Poaceae; genus Elymus; species Elymus sibiricus. Next base: position 486,450,405 of record CM077665.1, read on the forward strand.
ATAATCTGACCTTTTAATTTCCGAATCCGATTTATGGGTGAATTTGTAAGTATTAAATAGCAACACATGAATGTTATCTTTACTTATGAGACGAGACATATGTTTATTAGTGATTTATTTGGCTTATTTTAATACCATCTAGTGCTTTATGTGTTCTTAACGTGTATAAGTATTAAAATTTGCTCATTGTTTATGTTTACTTTTAGTTTGAAGCATTTATATCTTCCTCGTATATGAATATGGTAAATGACCGTTTCCGATCCGACGCCGTTCCATTACTGTACCGTGTCCGAATCCGCATAATCCGCTATTCGAATCCGCATAATCCGCTATTCGAATCCGCATCCGTTCCGCTTCCGAATCCGAAAATAAATATGGAATAGGATATGGTATAAGGATTATCCGTCCGAATCCGATCCGGTTTCACCCCTACTCACACCTTTAATGTTGCTAGTACATGATTAATATTTTAGGATATGTGTGGTCCCGGTAAGTACATGAGTACTAATTAGCAAGTTTGATTGCTTCTGAAAACTGAAAATGTCAGCATGTACTGATGCATTCAAAATTGTGTTGTGTTTTTTCAGGAAAAACATTTGCTGGGTTTTTCGTGGCCAAGTATTATTGATATGGAGATGAATAACTATGCGGATGCACTCCTACTGTTTTTCTGGAAAAACAAGATGCCATGATCTACTTTATGAGCTTTCCAATTTGCATACTTCAAAGTTGCTGCTTGCTTCCTCCCACCAGTGAATTGCGCAAGTTCAATGGGTGTTGTCGAGCATGTTCAGAAGTATGCCCTTCGTGCAAAGTGTGAATTTTTGTCAGTATTTTGTATATTTCATTTGGCAGAGGCTTCATGTGATCTTGTGGAGCTTTATAGATGTACTGTCATTATACTTTTAAGGCCCTACAGTTCATTATATCATACACGTTCAGTATGTATTAGATGATCATTTCTTGGAAAAGAAGAACACATACATAGTTCGGTCAAAAACAATGATCAGTTCGATAGTGCTCTATCCTGCCTATTTTGGTTGATGTTCACGAATGGACAAAAAATTGTATGGGAATTGTTCTATTATTACTAGCATATAAGTACAAAAAAAATTGAACACAACGTCCCACATAAGTTTGGAAAAAAATGTCCCACATAAGTTTGGAAAAAAATCTCAACCAAAAAGAAACCCCACGGAAATTCAAAATGCTAAAAGTTCAAGTGGTAAATTAGAGAAGTCCATAACATCTTCGCAAAACAATGTTGAGTTCAAAAAAAGAAACACATAAAACGTTTTCTTTCTAAAAAAATATCATTTAGTTCAACAATATAAATCATGTAAGTTCGGGGACGATGATACCGTAAACCGTTGATAAGTTACGAGTAAAGCGTACCGAAAAAAAACAGATTAAAGTCTAGTCTGTGAAAACACGCTCAGTACAAACCCATACGGAGATCAGTTCGAGTACTCTGTTTCCGTAACCATTCAAAATTACTCTATGAAAAATACCTCAGTACAAACATACACATAGAGCAATACGAGTACTCTGTTTGATGGGTCTCACTGTATTCAAAATTATTCTTAAACGGTTGCGAATTTGAGAAAAAGTTCAACATGACTAAGTTTCGCATTTTCGATAGCTTTCCAACGGTATATGATTTGCCTCATTTCGACAAACGTTTTAAAAAAATCACGTTCGAAACCATATTTCACCGAATTTGAATTCAAATTTAAACTGTAAAGAATTAGAAAAAACTTTCAATACGGAAAAGTTGCGCATTTTCCACAGCTATCCAACGCCGTATCATTTGCATCAATCCGACAAACCGTTTGCAAAAAAATCACAAAAATACGTTTTGCCCAGAATTTCATCGTTTTTCAAATTACTTTTAAATCATACAGAACTTGAAAAAACATTCAACATACGGAAGATGCGGATTTTCATCAGCTTTCCAACGCCATCTCATTTGCTCAATTCCGACAAACCGTTTGAAAATTAACTCCAAAATACCATTCATGTTTTCGGTTAAAAAAACGGTTTTTCCAAAACTGGTCTTAAACCATGATGATTTTGCAAAAAATATTCTATATGAATGTATTCTAGATGTCAAGAGCTCTCAAACGATATATTACATGCCCCGTTCTGACGATTTTTTCTTGCAATGTTTGTTATTTTTGTTTTTAAACTAAACAGGACTATCAATTCGACGTAATGAAAGCATCAGTCCATCTGCTCAAATTCGTCAGTTCAACAATAGTAACAGAATAATATTCTGTTACGCGAAACAGAATAGCTCCCATGTGTGTGTGTGTGTGTGTGTGTGTATATATATATATATATATATATATATATATAGACACACACACACCATCCTAACATACTCCATATATATAAATAATATATTGTGTGTTAGCATTTTTTTAAATATATTATAGCAATTAATTAGGTTAATTAAGTTTATGCCCAAAACAAAATTTTAAAGTGGTTCACAAGCGCAAGTAATAGCACGATTGGAAACTACGCATTTTTCTGATCAAATTACATATACAAATTATTTTAATCCGAGTTACGTTTGCAAAGGTATAGCATGATCATGTTTAACATATTCTTTGTATATAATAAAAGTCAGAGACCTAAACGGGCTGAAAAGGCGAATTGGGCTTACTGCTCTGCAGTTGAGCGTAGTATACTAACCAGCGCTCTGTCGCGCAAGATAATGGCTATCGCAGTTGGGCCAAAGCCCAAAAACACTTAATGTTGGACTGTGGATTATTTAACGAAAAATTCAGTTTTTTTTTAATGTATGGCTCGGTACTTTAATAGTAGGTCCGTGTATATAAGTGAACACTTTTTTTAATCAAATTGATGCTTTTGAAAAAAGCGTGAGCACTTACTGGACAGGGGCAAAACAACTACTCCAGCAAGGAGCATCTGCGCATGCTGCATCAGCACTCGCGGCGGGCTACTAGATTTTGATTCCACCTATAGTAAGAGACTCGTAACCTACAGGTTATGCACTCGGGCTGGCAAGCCTTCAGAAGTAGCTATGATTATTCTGAAAGATTAAAAAATTAAGTAGAACTGTCGATCCCTCCACTATATATAAGTAGCAGCTTCAGTCTCCTTCAACTGCAAGAACCAAACGAGAAAGAAAATGGCGGCCACAAAAGCAACAGTGATGAAGCTGGCGGTCCTCCTCCTGGCCATCAGCCAGCTCGTCCACATGGCGACGCCAACGGCGGATCCAACGACTGCATCGTCTCTGCTGGTTACGAGCGTTTCCGGCCCTTCTAGCGGTTAGTCATCTACTCATCTCCTCAAAGTTGATACTACTAGTAGTTAACTTTGTTGATTAGCTAGCGATTGATATGAGGTACAAGGAAACTCAAATAGTTAATCTTCGTCTTGCCCAGTGGATGTCAATCCTACACCCAGCCATGGCATCAGGGAAGAGAAGATCTTGCTCGCTGCGCCCAAGCCCAGCATCCCTGCTCCGCCACCTCCCCACCTCGTCCTACCGTGCAAGGGAAGAGCCTGTTAGGCCTCACGGGGATGATCAGAGCTGACCTCGAAGTGACAAGAAGAATAAAAAGTCCATAGCTTCCTCTGTACTGCAGTACTCGATCGTTATGATCGACTGATGGAATAAAATAAGCGCAACCTTGTTTACATTTCGTTTTGCCTGCAATATGTGTACAAATTGTGGATGTGAGACTACTTCACAAGTTTCCAGACCTGCCAAAAATTACCTGTCAAGTTTATGAACTCTAGTGGCGCTGAGAGGATGGCCAAAGAAGCTTTGACCTTAACGGCCTGACCACAAGGAATCGTGTGCAGATTTTCGTATCTTCTTTACGGAGAAAACGTACTGGTTACCTTGCACCGCTTACTCCGGAGCTATGCAGCCTGGCGCCACTAGCACAACAACTAATGTGAGCCCAGCTGAAGCTGTGTCGTGCAAGAAACGGAGGAGAAATCGTATGCCAATACTAGTGCACAGTGCCAACCGTCGAGCAGGTAGCGTGCCTTATGCAAACGGCAACGCAGACTGCCTGACAACCGGAGACAGAACGGAGGTTCGTCCCGACCTGGAATGGTAAGGTCAAGCGGTTGCTCTGTTCAACTGCTAGACTGCATGGGAGGACCAATGAAGCAGAGTAAACAAATCAGACAGAGACAGCCTGCGGGTTGTGTACCCATCAAGCCGTCGTCGACGAACTTGCACAAACCATCAAATGTTTGGGTCAAATTCGCACACAACATCAACTTTTTGAGTTTGGTGCAGGAAACATCACCTATTGGTGTCATTTGTTGTAGCTAGGTCTATCTAATACACAATTTGATTATGTCCACATGGTCTCTAACAGATGGGTCCTGCTTGTAAGTGTACCTGTGAAAAAAACATGCAAAGTTAGTCGGCATGGACTAAGAAAAATCTAATATCTCCCAAACCTATGGTCAAAATGAGTCATTTTTTTGCAAATCAATACTTGGTTCACATATTATTTGCTGGTTTTTTGTTTTTATTGAAAATATTGAATATTGAACAAAAAAATCAATCGTGTCAGCAAACTACCAATATCTCTAAAAACACATGAAAGTAAGCTAAAAGGTTCTCAAATCAGTACTAGATATATGTATGATTTACTCATTTGGGATTTATTTTAAATGCTAATTTTAAAAAAGAATGTAACGAGCATTGTTGTGATATTAGCAGTTTTTCTTGGCCGGCTAATGCCATAGGTTTTTCTTTGTTACGTGTGCCCTTACAAGCAGAGTCCACTAATTAGGAATCATCTATATACCTACTAATAAAGCAAGGTGATATTCTTGGTTTCGTCCCGCATCGTATCCTACGTTACGTGAAATACACAAGGTGGTACTAATTCGTAGAGCCAAATTTTGTTCGTCCAAGCCAGGCCAACATAACAGCCCACCAATGCTGTAAAAAGGGTTTGCATGGGATATTACGGATCTGAGCTCGAGGCGATTAGGGCGTTGAGCCGCTGCCGGCCGCCTCTTGGCGGCGGCGCAGGCGCCGGCTGCATCTTCCTATGATTTGCTTCCCTGCCATGAGGTCTACTTCCATGGCGCTGATGCGTATGGCTTCCTTGGTGTCTATGCATCGAGGAATTGGCTGCTGATCAGATCGGGAGACATTCTCGAGTTCGTTCAAGTTTTTGTCCCGGCGTTGGCTTCGGCAGCGACCGGTGTTTTGTTCCGACGCTGGTGTCGGCAGCGATCGGTTTTCTGTCCTGCAGTACTGGCCGTTCTCTCGGCTAGGTTCGTGCAGTCTTATCTTCCGTCTACTCCGCTCCTTGCGAGTTCAGGCTTGTGGAGGGTCGCCGGGAGCAATGAAAATCTTGATCTGGAACTGTCGGGGCCTTCTCGGTGCCCCGACAGTTCGTTCGCTCCTGGACTTCCAGAGGCGGTTCAACCCCGATGTGATTTTTCTGTCCGAAACACATCTGGATGAGGATAGGGCAGAAGTGGTGATGAGGAAACTGAGATTTGATCATAGGCTAGTGGCACCCAGTATTGATGGTAGAAAGGGTGGGCTCTTGTTAGTCTGGAAGAAGGAGGTTAGGATCTACTCCCGGACTACAACACTCGAGTTCATTGATGTGTCGGTCGAAGAACCGGATGGACGTATGTGGAGAATGACAGGAATATACGGCGAACCTAGCTGGGAGCACAAGGATCGGACCTACCGAAACTTGCGTGATCTCCACGCCCAGTCTAGGCTGCCGTGGATGGTGATAGGTGATTTCAATGAGATATTGTACTCAACAGAGAAGGATGGGGGTGCTCCTCGCCACCATTCTCGTCTTCAGGCGTTCCAAGATGCTTTATCTGATTGTTCGTTAGAAGATATTGGATACAATGGTGACATGTACACTTGGTTTCGCGGAGGATTGAGAGAACGGCTTGATCGGGCAGTGACTAATGCTGATTGGCTGCTGGTCCACCCGATGGCAGGGCTAAGCAACCTGGATATGGGGAAATCGGACCACCGACCCATACTAATGGACACTGAGTTTTTAGCTGGTGTGGCAGAGAACCAACCGAATAGAGACAGAAAGTTTGAGATGCGGTGGTTAGCTGAAGAAACGGTGAGTGAAATAGTGAACACCGCATGGCAAAAGGCAGTACAGCGTGGGTTGTGTCCTACTGTACGGGACAAACTGAATTCGGTGCATGCTGATCTGCATGCATGGGATCGCCGGATCCTGAAGAAGCCTCGGGCTAGACTTAAAAAAGCACAGCGTGATCTTGAGGCATTGATGAGATCGCCGTTTACGAATGAAGCGAAAATGAAACAGAAGGAGCTGTCGGTTTTGATTGAGAACTTGTTGGAACAAGATGAAATATATTGGGCTCAAAGGGGAAGGGTGAACTGGCTAAAGAAGGGCGATCGTAACTCCTCGTATTTCCAGTATTGTGCATCAGCTAGGAGGAGACGGAATCTTATAAAAAAACTGAAGAATGACAATCAGAATTGGGTGGAAGGTAATGATAACCTGAGGCCCCTAGTCTGTGATTATTTCCGTGGCCTTTTTTCTTCTAGCTCAGGTGTGATAGATGATGGTTTATTATCCTCTGTGAAAACCCTTGTAACAAAGAATATGAATGAATTTCTCATGTCTCCGTATACCCGAGAAGATGTGCGCAAGGCTCTATTTCAGATAGGTGATATGAAGGCACCAGGACCTGATGGTCTACATGCAATCTTTTTTAAAAGGTTTTGGCATATCTTGGGTGATGATCTGACCAAAGAGGTTTTGGAGGCAATTAATAACAGGAAGATACCTTCGGGATGGAATTCAACAAACATCGTTCTGATTCCCAAGGTAGATAGTCCTGAGGTAATTACACAGTACAGACCTATTAGTCTCTGTAATGTGGTTTACAAAATTATTTCTAAGATGATTGCTAACAGACTGAAGAGAATTCTCCCAGAAATTATTTCTCCTACACAGAGTGCATTCGTACCTGGAAGACTTATTACTGATAATGTACTGGTGGCATATGAGTGTTTCCACACCATAAAAAAGAAAACACATGGGTCTTCTGGTTTCTGTGCAGTAAAGCTAGACATGAATAAAGCTTATGACAGAGTTGAATGGAATTTTTTGGAAAGGATGATGTTGAAGTTGGGATTTCATGAGCAATGGGTCCGGCTAATAATGGAGTGTGTATCCTCTGTCAGCTACAGGGTCCGTTTCAATGATACTGAGACAGATGAGTTTTCACCCACCAGGGGCCTTAGGCAGGGGGATCCTCTTTCCCCCTACCTTTTTCTGTTATGCTCGGAAGGACTATCTAGTATGCTTGCTCATGAGGAAGAAATTGGGAATCTGGAAGGTATTAAAGTGTGTAGGAATGCCCCTACTATTTCACATCTTCTTTTTGCAGATGATTCCCTAATACTGATGAAAGCAAACATGCAATGTGCAAACACGTTGAAGAGGATCTTGGATACCTATTGCAGGAGTTCAGGTCAGATGGTGAGTAATGCCAAATCTAGCATTTTCTTTAGCCCTAATACTCCGGTTGGTGTAAGAGAAGAGGTATGCAGGGAACTAAACATTGTCACGGAGGCCCTATCAGATAAATATTTGGGGCTCCCTACTATGGTGGGGGTTGACAGAAGCGATTGTTTCCAGCATCTTATTGACCGGGTATGCCAGTGCCTCAAAGGTTGGAAGGAGAAAGTTTTGTCTATGCAGGGCAAGGAAATTTTACTGAAATCAGTAGCCCAAGCAATACCATCTTATGCAATGTCCGTATTCAAACTGCCTAAAGGTATTTGCAAAACAATCACTGATGAGTTGGCTGGATTTTGGTGGGGTGACAATGAGGAGAAGAAGAAGATGCATTGGTTTGCATGGTGGAAATTATGTGTACCGAAGAAGAAAGGGGGATTGGGATTTAGAGACCTTCATAGTTTTAACCTTGCTATGTTAGTAAAACAGTGTTGGCGACTGATCCAGAACCCTGACTCCTTATGTGCACGCGTTTTGAGTGCAAAGTATTATCCAGACGGCAACATTTTGAAGGCAGGACCGAAGAAGGGTTCATCATACACTTGGCAAAGTATTGTCGCGGGCATCCAAACGTTCCAAAGGGGTTGTATTTGGCGTGTTGGGTCGGGGTCACAAATTAATATTTGGAGAGACCCTTGGATCCCAGAAAGTCCTTCACGGAAGGTAATCACCCCGAGAGGTGCATCTATGCTCACTTTCGTTGAGGAACTTATTAATCCGCATGATGGGCAGTGGGATGAAGTGTTGATTAGAGATATATTCTCCCCGGTGGATGCCATTAGGATTCTCCAGATTCCGTTAAATGTTCAGCTCGTGGAAGACTTTGTTGCTTGGCACTATACACGGTCGGGGACGTTCTCAGTCCGATCGGCGTATCACAGAGAATTTGAACATCAGTTCGGGCAACGACTTGTGCGATCAGACGGACAGGGGAATATAAATACGAATACAATCTGGAAAGAGATTTGGAACCTCAAAATTCCAGGGAAGATCAAACATTTTGCGTGGAAGGCACTAAATGGTTCACTTCCTTGCTACGGAATTCTTGCAAATAGACACATACCACTCATCCCTCAATGCCCGTTCTGTGCGACCGGTATTGAGGATATCCAGCATTGTCTGTTTACCTGTAAGAGAGCAATGGAGGTTTGGTCAGAGCTAGGGGTGAAGGACAGAGTAGAGGAAGCAGTACGGCAGGATCGCTCAGGGTCTATAACTGTCGAAATCCTGTGTCGGACGAATTCAGTCATTGATGGACTGCCTGTTGCGGAACTTATGATGGTAGCCGCCTGGTACCTATGGTGGCAACGGCGTCAGCATGTTAAAAGCGAACCAATCCAGACCCCTGAGAGAGCCGCAATCTCTATTAAGGTTTTGGCAACGAACTATACTCGGGCTTATACGGCCGGGCAGCCGATGAGGACCCATGATCATATGTGGAAGAAACCGACGAGCGATGTGGTTAAAATCAACGTCGATGCGGCGTTCCAAGCTAAAACTTTATCCGGTGCAACTGGCGCTATTGCTCGGGATGGGAGAGGGAATTTTATTGCGGCTGCAACATGGTTTGTTCCTCATGTGGTCGGTGTTGATTCTGCGGAGATGACAGCAATTCGGAACGGACTATATCTAGCAGAGAGGATCGGTTGCAACAAAGTGATCATTGAGTCCGATAGTAGCTTTGTGGCGGAAGCGGTGCAACAACCAGATACATATGTTGGCTCAGATGTTGCTATGGTGCTCGAGTGCAAACAGTTAGCGATGGACTTCGCAAGTGTTTCTTACACACAGTGCCCACGTGAAGCAAATGAAGTGGCTCATAGCCTAGCCAAGAACTCATTTAGTGAAAAATCCTCTCTGTTTTGGGAATCTGTAATCCCTGATTTTATTTCTCATCCAATTGTAAACGATATGTCCATTATATGAGGAATAAAATCTGTTGCTTTCAAAAAAAAAGGGTTTGTATGGGCCTTCATAATAAAAAACAAAAAAATTACGCCGATGGGGACTCGAACTCGTGCAACTGCAGAAAATACCCTTCTAATCATCTCTCTAACCAACTAAGCCAACGAACCATGATGCATTGGGACAGACTCATATTATTTAAACGGGGCATGGATCTGTGTTTGATCGGACTTATGACCGAAAAGAGATGCAGCCCACTTTCGACAGAAAATACGGCCCAATTGACGCGCTCTTCGCGGCCTGCCTGTCCGATCAAATTTGGCTGGTTAAATAATCCAAAAGTAACTTGACCAGTGGGGGGATCGATCACCCGATCAATCAACACCGTAACGTGAAGGCCACAACCATCTGAGGTAGCATATGGCTTCGTGAGAAAATATGGTTCCTTTTGCACTTAAATAGTCCCACCGCGCTTTTTTACATAATATTTCATTAATTTATATATGTTTCAAGTTGCCCTGTATCCACAAGCGGTGTCGGGAGTCGACAAATAAAGAAGGAGAATGGATCTTAAAAGATCACATGAAGAAATTAAAGGAAATATGAATCCCAGGATTGAGGGGCTGCCATGCATTCCTAAAGCATGTTGAGGTGGATCTTTAAAGATCACATGAAGAAATTAAAGGAAATATGAATGCCAGATATTAAGTGGGCATTAATTGCATTATTGTGGGCTGCCATGCACACACTGGTGCATAATTAGAGGAGGCCCGTTGAGATGAACATAAATTGAAAGATTTGAGCTCCATGTGCGCATCAGATCGTGGATGGTGGGCCATGGTGATAATTAAAGGAGAAGACAACACGTTGGTGATTAATTAATCGCAACAGCGCATGGCTTCATCAAAATCATCGGGATCACATCTGGAAAAAAAATACGATTGTGTACTTGTACGTAGCTATACTAAACTTGTGCGAAATTTTCTTCTCATTTTATTTGCATATACAATTCTTACTAAACCCACGTCAAATTTATCCTCGATTGCAACAGATGACATGTGATGTTTGCTTGCACTTACTAAATTTGCGCCAATTTTCTTTCATTGTAACACATTACATTATGTTTGCACATATGATCTTCATGAAATTCACATCATTTTTTTCTCCCGTTGCAACGCACGGGCATTTTTGCTAGTGTTACCATAGTCAAATGATGGGTTTGAGCCTACGGACTACACCAATAGGTGATGTTTTGTGCAACAAACCTGGACAATGTGTGTTCTACGCAAAATCAACCACAATAGTGCAAAATCAACCACAATAGTTGGTGATTCGTGCAATTTCCTCAGTTGTCGTCTCCTTCCTCGCGACCCTCTAAGCTCCATTCGTCAATCACTCATGAGAGAGGGAAATTTCACCTTTCTTCCCAGCTTTTCATGTGACTTCTTTCTTTTCCTGCGTGTCAATTAATGGTGGTTGTCCACGTGCCAAATGCTCGTGGTCATTCTCCCCCGTTTTTCGCCATGTTTTTTTCTGCCATTATCCGCCCCCTGACGCACACGGTTATAAAAAGGACGTCGCCATGTCTTTCGTAGCTCATATCCCATCGGCCACAGCATCCACTTCCCTCACTGCCGTCCACAACCTCTACTTCATTGAGAGACAAAATATTCGTTCGTGACATTTGTCATGCACATGAATGTGTACGTCATCATTAAGACTACACATGCGCGTACACATAATCTCACATTCAATTCATACGGACATGAGAAAAGAACAATAAAAAAAGAAAAAGATTTCCTTTTACCTTTGCGACATTTCGTCGAGCACGTTGGAAGTGGTGGCCGCGGGCATGGACTAGTCCTCCTCGAAGGCCGGCGACGTGGCTTGCGTGGTGGGGGAGCAGTCGTGCCATCGCCGGGCGCACATGCCACGGCTGCCGGCAACTAAGCAGTTGAAGCAACCGCGGTCGCCTTGGTCTTCTTTGACCGGAATGAACCCACGGCGGGGTCGCACGACAGCTGCTTGGCGCCGCCACCACCAGATTTGGCCATGGGGGCCTTCTTCGTCGGCGACACACCCACTCCGGTGGCGGCCATAGAATGAGGGGGGAGCACATCTGATGCTGTGGGATGAGGGCAGCATGGCGGCGATAGCGGCGGCAGCCACAGAATGGTGGGGAGCACATCTGATGTTGCGAGATGGGGGCGGCATGGCGGCGATAGCGACGGCCGCCACATAATGGAGTGGGGAGCAAATCCGGCGTCGCGAGATGGTGGCGGTATGACGGCAGTGGCGGAGACGGGAAAGGTGGGAGCCATGGCGGCGGCCATGGCGAGGGGCGTAAGCCCCGCGGCGACTGCTACAAGGCTGGGTGTGTCGGCCATGGTGTCCGGTGGTGTCCGACGGGCGGTGGGAGGCGGGAGGCGGGAGAGCGAGGGCGGGCGGCGGGAAGTTTTCGCCTGGTGGTTGGTGTTCACGTGGGGGGGCGGTTGTTTTACTCGGTCGCGCGGTGGGTGATGTATATTTCCATCACTTGGTGATGTATTTTACGTCTAGAATAAAACCTAAGATTTTTTACTTTTATTTTGCATCTACATCATCTATTGAAGGGACGTTTTTTGGCCTAACTGATGTATATTTCGGTTATTTATACATCTACATCATCTATTGGAGATTCTCTTAGCTTGCTTAGCAGCTATAGATCGAACTAAAGCAAACTCAAATAGTAAAATCTTTTCCTTGCCCAAATACCCATTTCAACCGACAACGGAAGAGCAGGTGTTACGAGTCCAACATCCCTGTTCCGCCCCCTCCTCGTGCTCATACTGACATGCAAGGGAACAGTGTGTTAAGAGCATCTACATCACGGAGCCTCAAACCCGCCTCAAACGTCCGGACAGACAACCCGATCAATGACTGGTAAAAAAAAGCTATCCACACGGGCGCCTCAAATGGGCATGTTTGCTATATAATTTAAGACTTCAAAAGTTTTGAAAATTAAAAAAAATGAATATTTTCAAATACAATGTTTAATAAAATGTTTGTGTTTCAAAAAATATTTGTGATTTTATAAAAAAATGTTTGCTTATTAAAAAAAAAGTTCAAATTTTTTAAAACAAACTTTCGAGAAATAAAAAATGTTTATGATGTTCAAAAAAATTCGTGTATTAAAAAATGTTAATGAAACTGAATTGTTTTTCGCCAATTCAAAAATTGTTCACGAATAAAAAATATCCTAAAAATTCTAAAACAGTTCGTGACTTACAAAATAGTTTATTCATTCGCAAAATGTTTGTTAAATCAAAAAATGTTCATTAAATCATAAAAATGTTCCTGAATTCCAAAAATTGTTCCATCAATTTTCAAAACAATGTTCGTCATTCTAGAAATATTCGCCGATTCAAGAAAATTGTTAAAAATGTTCACAATTTTAAAAATGTTGGAAAATAATATAAAATGTTCATGAATTCAAAAAATGTTAATGATTTTAGAAAATGTTCTAATTGTTTTGTAATTGTTCATGAATTTGAAAAATGTTCACGATTTCAAATATGTTCACGAGTTTAAAAGAATGCTCATGATTTCACGAAATTGAGAGTGATAGTGTATCTCGATGATGCAACAAAATATGATCGTGGCCATTAAAGATTATAATTTTATTTTTTCCGTTGCAACGCACGGGCCATTTTGCTAGTGTGTGTGTGTGTGTGTGTTTAGATAAGTGAACACTTTTTTTAATCAAATTGATGTTTTTGAAAAAAGCGTGAGCACTTACTGGACAGGGGCAAAACAACTACTCCAGCAAGGAGCATCTGCACATGCTGCATCAGCACTCGCGGCGGGCTACTAGATTTTGATTCCACCTATAGTAAGAGACTCGTAACCTACAGGTTATGCACTCGGGCTGGCAAGCCTTCAGAAGTAGCTATGATTAGTCTGAAAGATTAAAAATTTAGGTAGAACTGTCGATCCCTCCACTATATATAAGTAGCAGCTTCAGTCTCCTTCAACTGCAAGAACCAAACGAGAAAGAAAATGGCGGCCACAAAAGCAGCAGTGATGAAGCTGGCGGTCCTCCTCCTGGCCATGAGCCAGCTCGTCCACATGGCGACGCCAACGGCGGATCCAACGACTGCATCGTCTCTGCTGGTTACGAGCGTTTCCGGCCCTTCTAGCGGTTAGTCATCTACTCATCTCCTCAAAGTTGATACTCCTAGTAGTTAACTTTGTTGATTAGCGAGCGATTGATATGAGGTACAAGGAAACTCAAATAGTTAATCTTCGTCTTGCCCAGTGGATGTCAATCCTACACCCAGCCATGGCATCAGGGAAGAGAAGATCTTGCTCGCTGCGCCCAAGCCTAGCATCCCTGCTCCGCCACCTCCCCACCTCGTCCTACCGTGCAAGGGAAGAGCCTGTTAGGCCTCACGGGGATGGTCAAAGCTGACCTCGAAGTGACAAGAAGAATAAAAAGTCCATAGCTTCCTCTGTATTGCAGTACTCGATCGTTATGATCGACTGATGGAATAAAATAAGCGCAACCTTGTTTACATTTCGTTTTGCCTGCAATATGCGTACAAATTGTGGATGTGAGACTACTTCACAAATTTCTGAACCTGCCAAAAATTACTTGTCAAGTTTATGAACTCTAGTGGCGCTTGTACATAAGTTGAAAAGAGAGGATGGCCAAAGAAGCTTTGACCTTAACGGCCTGACCACAAGGAATCGTGTGCAGATTTTCGTATCTTCTTTACGGAGAAAACATACTGGTTACTTACACCGCTTACTCCGGAGCTATGCAGCCTGGCGCCACTAGCACAACAACTAATGTGATGAAGCTGCGTCGTGCAAGAAACGGAGGAGAAATCGTATGCCAATACTAGTGCGCAGACGATGCATAGTGCCAACCGTCGAGCAAGTAGTGTGCCTTAAGCAAACGGCAACGCGGCCTGCCTGACAACCGGAGGCAGAACGGAGGTTCGTCCCGACCTGGAATGGTAAGGTCAAGCGGTTGCTCTGTTCGACTGCTAGACTGCATGGGAGGACCAGAGTAAACAAATCAGAGAGAGACAGCCTGCGGGTTGTCTTCTCATCAAGCCGTCGTTGTGGAGGAACTTGCACAAACCATCAAATGTTTGGGTCAAATTCGCACAGAACATTAACTTTTTGAGTTTGTTGCAGGAAACATCACCTATTGGTGTCATTCGTTGTAGCTAGGTCTATCTAATACACAATTTTGATTCTGTCCACATGGTCTCTAACAGATGTGTCGGGGATATACCCCGCGGTGTAACCCGGCCGGAAGTATGACCCGGCCAGGACTTGGCGACTCACTGGAACCCGGTCGAGACTTGGCGGTTCATTGGTAACCCGGCAGGCGGGCCAGACGAGCGACAAGGCCCAAGGCCCAGCGAGCAAGCCGGCGCAAGGCGGCTCATGGACGGGCTTGGCCAGGCGGCTCACAAGAGAAGGCCCGAAGAGAGAAAGGATTCCCTCACAAAGGAAACAAGACCCGGATTAGGATTCAAGAGAGACTAGTCCTAATCCTACTCCTAGTAGGACTCTACATGTAAACCTACCCTTTCCACTTATATAAGGAGGGGTAAGGCGCCCCTAGAGGGAGAAGCGGAGACAGACACAAGTCATTAGAGATAGACAGATTAGAGGCTCTCGAGATTAGAGGTAGCAACTCTGCACCCTTGTAATCGAGATCATCCTCATCGTCAATATAGACACAAAGCAGGACGTAGGTTTTTACCTCCATCGGAGGGGCCGAACCTGGGTAAACCCGCGCCTCTCGATTCCGACCAACCCCTCTCAAGCCGCCACATAATTGCGATGGCCTCACATCTAAGTCCGTTAACCCGGACATCTTGCCGTGACAAATCCACGACAGTTGGCGCCCACCGTGGGGCCCCCGCACGGTGGAATTGTGTTCTTGAAGGGATCTCTCTTAGGGATCGAGAAGCTTACGACCCGCCAGATCCGCAAGAGCCGGCTCGAAGATCTGACTCCAATTTCAAGATTGATTTGGACGAACGATGCGAGGAAAAAATTGCAGCGAGGCAGCCAGAACGACATATACAAAATTAGATCAAGACATATCTGACATGGAGAAAGAATTAGGGTTGCACGTCTATGAGCCGCCGCAAGTCGTCGAGTTGAAGCAGTTAAAAATTTCAATGTCGTATCGATATGTACAGCGGCCGAGTCCGACTGCTATTGCGCTTGGCTCGTCCAGGTCAAATCAGAAAGATCCAAGTCGCGAGGAAATCAATAACAGATGCTATTATTTTGTGACGGGCAGACATGACTAAATCCAAAAGAATCATCACGTGCTACATCAATTAGTACTCAGTAACATGAAAAGCGGCAATATTTGGTCTCAACTGCTACATCCACCACACAATTATCAGCCGCCGCCGCTGTATTCGACTCAGGATCACCTTTTGTCAGATTGGTCAACAAGAGGAGACCAACGCCCTATACACATCCGTCCATCACGCAGGAACCACCAAATCCATCCATCCGCTAGTACGATCAAGAGCAGGGGCGGAGCCCAATGGGCCGACCCTGTAGCACAGGCTACATGGTCCGATTTGTTTTTACGTACTAAATATCAGGTTTTTAGCCCGGGGCAACAGGGTGGGCCTGAAAGAGTGCTACAGGGCCCATCATGCCAGGCGCACCAGGCCTCCTTTGGTCCGCTTCCAGCAGCCCATCTCGCAGCACGAAGCCATCGAGCACAATGAACGATCCATCTGGCGTCCCCTGTACCGAACAAAACAATCGATCCGACTAAAACAACCACGTCTCCTCGTCTCCTAATCTATCTCGACTCCCGATTCAACGACGTGTGCAGCGGCCGGCGGCGATGGATCGATCCATGGATTGAGAACTTGTGCAGCGGCGGCAACCATCGAACCAAGAGGCAAGAGCTAGCTAGTACTTGTAGTCTTCTACTGTAGGCTGTAGCTAATCTTTTTACAGATTTAATGTTTGGAATTGATCTGTTCCCTAGTCCTGACGAATTTACGATTCACAGCAGCCGGCCGCACGGATCCGTTCCTGTCTTCTTGGTCGATCCCGACGATCCGAACCGCACAACGACGGCAGCAGCAGCCGGCACCGGCGGCGTCGTAATTTTCTCTTCTTCTCACTTAGCAATATAGCAATGTGTTTTTGATTTTTTGTCTAGATTACGGTCATGTATTATATGTATGAAATTGTTGCTAGTAGATTAAATCTTATTTAAATATTCAAATGTATGTGTTCTGGCAAACGTGGGGCAATAGCTATTGTTTAACTTTCAATTACATATACTTCATTGGATTCAAACTTTTAGATATCTTATTTGTAATTTATTAGTTAAAAGCAGATAATATGGATAAGTTTCTTCTCAAAAGAAAGGCACCATCACAAGTTACTCCAGAAGACATAAATTGGGAGGAGGAGATTCAATATGACCCAGGCAAGAGGAAATTGATAGAACAATATCATCCAAATTTGAAAGATCTGGTAAGAAGAAAATACTTGCTTAATGGACCTTGTCAGCCAAAGGATATTGATTTTCCATATTCAAGTTTTGGGGCTAAGAGGAGAAGATTCAATCCTGAATGGTATAAAGATTATGGAAGTTGGCTTGAATACAGTGAAAAGAAGAAAAAGGCATATTGCTTTTGTTGTTTCTCGAAGGAAGAGAATGTACTAAAGGTAATTTATAACATTTTAGCAAATTTAAGTACTTTGATGTAGTCATTTTATTATGATCTACTTGAAAATTTAATTCTAGTTGTGTTATTGTAGGCTAATAACCCTTGGTGTCCGATGATGTGTTTTGGAATTTCAGAATGCAAGACATCCTTTTCAAGTAATTTTGTTGTTTGCTTTAGCATGATATTAAACAGTTTGACTGTTGCATTTTGTTTTTAACTTTTTAAAATTCGACTTCTATTATGTTTGGTAATCCGTGTTACAGGCTATGAAACACATCTTTATTTAATGTATCGGTTGCTTGCAAAATTTATGCAATGGTTAAGTAGTGCATCAGGGTAAGGTTAGCTCTAGATCCGCCCCTGATCAAGAGGAGGAAACAGACACGGATTGGAAAAAGACGGCCCCGACCTGGAAACGGACGAGACCGCTGACTCGCCTGGATGTTGTGGCCTCGCCTGGACCCGCAGCGTTTGCCTTGACGCGCGCCCGGCTCCGGCAGCTGCGCTGCTACGAGCGCACCTGCGGCTCCAGGCCAGCTCTGCCGTTTGCCCCGTGCGACGCTTCGCTTCCGCTCGGCCTCGATCTCGCCTCCGACCCGCCGCCCCAGTCGTCGCCCGACTCGGACTTGATCTCGCCTCGAGTCGCCATCGCACCTTGAGCGCTGGTGGTGCCAGCCGCCGTCCTCACCTCGAGTCGCCATCGCACCTTGAGCGCCGGTGGTGCTAGCCGCCGTCTGCGCCCTGAGCTGCCGTCGCACCTCGAGCCACCGAGCCGTCGGCCTCTACCGCCTGGAGCCGCCGTGGCGTCGGCCTCCACCTCACCCAGATCCACTTCACCTCGTCTCCGCCGGTGCAGCTCCACCCGCGCGCTCATGCAAGCTCCGCCCTGCACACCGGTACAGGCTCCACCCACACCTGCCGCCGCGCCTCCGCGAGCCGTTGCCTCGTGCCTCGGCAGCTCCCGCCTCCACGCACTGCTTCGGGCGGCTCCCGCCTGCGCGTTCTCGCCTCAACGGCCGCGCCGCGAGCAGCCGCGGTCTCCGAGTCGCCCTGCCGCGCCCATAGCTCCGCTCCGCCTCTGCCGCGCCGCTGCTCCCGCGAGCCGCCGCGCCGCTGAGCCCGCCTGGCCCCAAGTCGCCACCACCGAGTCGCCGCTCTGCTCACCTCGCTGCGCTCACTTCGAGCCGCCTCCGCGTGCCCAACTCCACCGTGGCTCACCCTCGCCCCGTTCTGACGATTTTTTCTTGCAATGTTTGTTATTTTTGTTTTTAAACTAAACAGGACTATCAATTCGACGTAATGAAAGCATCAGTCCATCTGCTCAAATTCGTCAGTTCAACAATAGTAACAGAATAATATTCTGTTACGCGAAACAGAATAGCTCCCATGTGTGTGTGTGTATATATATATATATATATATATATATATATATATATATATATATATATATATAGACACACACACCATCCTAACATACTCCATATATATAAATAATATATTGTGTGTTAGCATTTTTTTAAATATATTATAGCAATTAATTAGGTTAATTAAGTTTATGCCCAAAACAAAATTTTAAAGTGGTTCACAAGCGCAAGTAATAGCACGATTGGAAACTACGCATTTTTCTGATCAAATTACATATACAAATTATTTTAATCCGAGTTACGTTTGCAAAGGTATAGCATGATCATGTTTAACATATTCTTTGTATATAATAAAAGTCAGAGACCTAAACGGGCTGAAAAGGCGAATTGGGCTTACTGCTCTGCAGTTGAGCGTAGTATACTAACCAGCGCTCTGTCGCGCAAGATAATGGCTATCGCAGTTGGGCCAAAGCCCCAAAACACTTAATGTTGGACTGTGGATTATTTAACGAAAAATTCAGTTTTTTTTTAATGTATGGCTCGGTACTTTAATAGTAGGTCCGTGTATATAAGTGAACACTTTTTTTAATCAAATTGATGCTTTTGAAAAAAGCGTGAGCACTTACTGGACAGGGGCAAAACAACTACTCCAGCAAGGAGCATCTGCGCATGCTGCATCAGCACTCGCGGCGGGCTACTAGATTTTGATTCCACCTATAGTAAGAGACTCGTAACCTACAGGTTATGCACTCGGGCTGGCAAGCCTTCAGAAGTAGCTATGATTATTCTGAAAGATTAAAAAATTAAGTAGAACTGTCGATCCCTCCACTATATATAAGTAGCAGCTTCAGTCTCCTTCAACTGCAAGAACCAAACGAGAAAGAAAATGGCGGCCACAAAAGCAACAGTGATGAAGCTGGCGGTCCTCCTCCTGGCCATCAGCCAGCTCGTCCACATGGCGACGCCAACGGCGGATCCAACGACTGCATCGTCTCTGCTGGTTACGAGCGTTTCCGGCCCTTCTAGCGGTTAGTCATCTACTCATCTCCTCAAAGTTGATACTACTAGTAGTTAACTTTGTTGATTAGCTAGCGATTGATATGAGGTACAAGGAAACTCAAATAGTTAATCTTCGTCTTGCCCAGTGGATGTCAATCCTACACCCAGCCATGGCATCAGGGAAGAGAAGATCTTGCTCGCTGCGCCCAAGCCCAGCATCCCTGCTCCGCCACCTCCCCACCTCGTCCTACCGTGCAAGGGAAGAGCCTGTTAGGCCTCACGGGGATGATCAGAGCTGACCTCGAAGTGACAAGAAGAATAAAAAGTCCATAGCTTCCTCTGTACTGCAGTACTCGATCGTTATGATCGACTGATGGAATAAAATAAGCGCAACCTTGTTTACATTTCGTTTTGCCTGCAATATGTGTACAAATTGTGGATGTGAGACTACTTCACAAGTTTCCAGACCTGCCAAAAATTACCTGTCAAGTTTATGAACTCTAGTGGCGCTGAGAGGATGGCCAAAGAAGCTTTGACCTTAACGGCCTGACCACAAGGAATCGTGTGCAGATTTTCGTATCTTCTTTACGGAGAAAACGTACTGGTTACCTTGCACCGCTTACTCCGGAGCTATGCAGCCTGGCGCCACTAGCACAACAACTAATGTGAGCCCAGCTGAAGCTGTGTCGTGCAAGAAACGGAGGAGAAATCGTATGCCAATACTAGTGCACAGTGCCAACCGTCGAGCAGGTAGCGTGCCTTATGCAAACGGCAACGCAGACTGCCTGACAACCGGAGACAGAACGGAGGTTCGTCCCAACCTGGAATGGTAAGGTCAAGCGGTTGCTCTGTTCAACTGCTAGACTGCATGGGAGGACCAATGAAGCAGAGTAAACAAATCAGACAGAGACAGCCTGCGGGTTGTGTACCCATCAAGCCGTCGTCGACGAACTTGCACAAACCATCAAATGTTTGGGTCAAATTCGCACACAACATCAACTTTTTGAGTTTGGTGCAGGAAACATCACCTATTGGTGTCATTTGTTGTAGCTAGGTCTATCTAATACACAATTTGATTATGTCCACATGGTCTCTAACAGATGGGTCCTGCTTGTAAGTGTACCTGTGAAAAAAACATGCAAAGTTAGTCGGCATGGACTAAGAAAAATCTAATATCTCCCAAACCTATGGTCAAAATGAGTCATTTTTTTGCAAATCAATACTTGGTTCACATATTATTTGCTGGTTTTTTGTTTTTATTGAAAATATTGAATATTGAACAAAAAAATCAATCGTGTCAGCAAACTACCAATATCTCTAAAAACACATGAAAGTAAGCTAAAAGGTTCTCAAATCAGTACTAGATATATGTATGATTTACTCATTTGGGATTTATTTTAAATGCTAATTTTAAAAAAGAATGTAACGAGCATTGTTGTGATATTAGCAGTTTTTCTTGGCCGGCTAATGCCATAGGTTTTTCTTTGTTACGTGTGCCCTTACAAGCAGAGTCCACTAATTAGGAATCATCTATATACCTACTAATAAAGCAAGGTGATATTCTTGGTTTCGTCCCGCATCGTATCCTACGTTACGTGAAATACACAAGGTGGTACTAATTCGTAGAGCCAAATTTTGTTCGTCCAAGCCAGGCCAACATAACAGCCCACCAATGCTGTAAAAAGGGTTTGCATGGGATATTACGGATCTGAGCTCGAGGCGATTAGGGCGTTGAGCCGCTGCCGGCCGCCTCTTGGCGGCGGCGCGGGCGCCGGCTGCATCTTCCTATGATTTGCTTCCCTGCCATGAGGTCTACTTCCATGGCGCTGATGCGTATGGCTTCCTTGGTGTCTATGCATCGAGGAATTGGCTGCTGATCGGATCGGGAGACATTCTCGAGTTCGTTCAAGTTTTTGTCCCGGCGTTGGCTTCGGCAGCGACCGGTGTTTTGTTCCGACGCTGGTGTCGGCAGCGATCGGTTTTCTGTCCTGCAGTACTGGCCGTTCTCTCGGCTAGGTTCGTGCAGTCTTATCTTCCGTCTACTCCGCTCCTTGCGAGTTCAAGCTTGTGGAGGGTCGCCGGGAGCAATGAAAATCTTGATCTGGAACTGTCGGGGCCTTCTCGGTGCCCCGACAGTTCGTTCGCTCCTGGACTTCCAGAGGCGGTTCAACCCCGATGTGATTTTTCTGTCCGAAACACATCTGGATGAGGATAGGGCAGAAGTGGTGATGAGGAAACTGAGATTTGATCATAGGCTAGTGGCACCCAGTATTGATGGAAGAAAGGGTGGGCTCTTGTTAGTCTGGAAGAAGGAGGTTAGGATCTACTCCCGGACTACAACACTCGAGTTCATTGATGTGTCGGTCGAAGAACCGGATGGACGTATGTGGAGAATGACAGGAATATACGGCGAACCTAGCTGGGAGCACAAGGATCGGACCTACCGAAACTTGCGTGATCTCCACGCCCAGTCTAGGCTGCCGTGGATGGTGATAGGTGATTTCAATGAGATATTGTACTCAACAGAGAAGGATGGGGGTGCTCCTCGCCACCATTCTCGTCTTCAGGCGTTCCAAGATGCTTTATCTGATTGTTCGTTAGAAGATATTGGATACAATGGTGACATGTACACTTGGTTTCGCGGAGGATTGAGAGAACGGCTTGATCGGGCAGTGACTAATGCTGATTGGCTGCTGGTCCACCCGATGGCAGGGCTAAGCAACCTGGATATGGGGAAATCGGACCACCGACCCATACTAATGGACACTGAGTTTTTAGCTGGTGTGGCAGAGAACCAACCGAATAGAGACAGAAAGTTTGAGATGCGGTGGTTAGCTGAAGAAACGGTGAGTGAAATAGTGAACACCGCATGGCAAAAGGCAGTACAGCGTGGGTTGTGTCCTACTGTACGGGACAAACTGAATTCGGTGCATGCTGATCTGCATGCATGGGATCGCCGGATCCTGAAGAAGCCTCGGGCTAGACTTAAAAAAGCACAGCGTGATCTTGAGGCATTGATGAGATTGCCGTTTACGAATGAAGCGAAAATGAAACAGAAGGAGCTGTCGGTTTTGATTGAGAACTTGTTGGAACAAGATGAAATATATTGGGCTCAAAGGGGAAGGGTGAACTGGCTAAAGAAGGGCGATCGTAACTCCTCGTATTTCCAGTATTGTGCATCAGCTAGGAGGAGACGGAATCTTATAAAAAAACTGAAGAATGACAATCAGAATTGGGTGGAAGGTAATGATAACCTGAGGCCCCTAGTCTGTGATTATTTCCGTGGCCTTTTTTCTTCTAGCTCAGGTGTGATAGATGATGGTTTATTATCCTCTGTGAAAACCCTTGTAACAAAGAATATGAATGAATTTCTCATGTCTCCGTATACCCGAGAAGATGTGCGCAAGGCTCTATTTCAGATAGGTGATATGAAGGCACCAGGACCTGATGGTCTACATGCAATCTTTTTTAAAAGGTTTTGGCATATCTTGGGTGATGATCTGACCAAAGAGGTTTTGGAGGCAATTAATAACAGGAAGATACCTTCGGGATGGAATTCAACAAACATCGTTCTGATTCCCAAGGTAGATAGTCCTGAGGTAATTACACAGTACAGACCTATTAGTCTCTGTAATGTGGTTTACAAAATTATTTCTAAGATGATTGCTAACAGACTGAAGAGAATTCTCCCAGAAATTATTTCTCCTACACAGAGTGCATTCGTACCTGGAAGACTTATTACTGATAATGTACTGGTGGCATATGAGTGTTTCCACACCATAAAAACGAAAACACATGGGTCTTCTGGTTTCTGTGCAGTAAAGCTAGACATGAATAAAGCTTATGACAAAGTTGAATGGAATTTTTTGGAAAGGATGATGTTGAAGTTGGGATTTCATGAGCAATGGGTCCGGCTAATAATGGAGTGTGTATCCTCTGTCAGCTACAGGGTCCGTTTCAATGATACTGAGACAGATGAGTTTTCACCCACCAGGGGCCTTAGGCAGGGGGATCCTCTTTCCCCCTACCTTTTTCTGTTATGCTCGGAAGGACTATCTAGTATGCTTGCTCATGAGGAAGAAATTGGGAATCTGGAAGGTATTAAAGTGTGTAGGAATGCCCCTACTATTTCACATCTTCTTTTTGCAGATGATTCCCTAATACTGATGAAAGCAAACATGCAATGTGCAAACACGTTGAAGAGGATCTTGGATACCTATTGCAGGAGTTCAGGTCAGATGGTGAGTAATGCCAAATCTAGCATTTTCTTTAGCCCTAATACTCCGGTTGGTGTAAGAGAAGAGGTATGCAGGGAACTAAACATTGTCACGGAGGCCCTATCAGATAAATATTTGGGGCTCCCTACTATGGTGGGGGTTGACAGAAGCGATTGTTTCCAGCATCTTATTGACCGGGTATGCCAGTGCCTCAAAGGTTGGAAGGAGAAAGTTTTGTCTATGCAGGGCAAGGAAATTTTACTGAAATCAGTAGCCCAAGCAATACCATCTTATGCAATGTCCGTATTCAAACTGCCTAAAGGTATTTGCAAAACAATCACTGATGAGTTGGCTGGATTTTGGTGGGGTGACAATGAGGAGAAGAAGAAGATGCATTGGTTTGCATGGTGGAAATTATGTGTACCGAAGAAGAAAGGGGGATTGGGATTTAGAGACCTTCATAGTTTTAACCTTGCTATGTTAGTAAAACAGTGTTGGCGACTGATCCAGAACCCTGACTCCTTATGTGCACGCGTTTTGAGTGCAAAGTATTATCCAGACGGCAACATTTTGAAGGCAGGACCGAAGAAGGGTTCATCATACACTTGGCAAAGTATTGTCGCGGGCATCCAAACGTTCCAAAGGGGTTGTATTTGGCGTGTTGGGTCGGGGTCACAAATTAATATTTGGAGAGACCCTTGGATCCCAGAAAGTCCTTCACGGAAGGTAATCACCCCGAGAGGTGCATCTATGCTCACTTTCGTTGAGGAACTTATTAATCCGCATGATGGGCAGTGGGATGAAGTGTTGATTAGAGATATATTCTCCCCGGTGGATGCCATTAGGATTCTCCAGATTCCGTTAAATGTTCAGCTCGTGGAAGACTTTGTTGCTTGGCACTATACACGGTCGGGGACGTTCTCAGTCCGATCGGCGTATCACAGAGAATTTGAACATCAGTTCGGGCAACGACTTGTGCGATCAGACGGACAGGGGAATATAAATACGAATACAATCTGGAAAGAGATTTGGAACCTCAAAATTCCAGGGAAGATCAAACATTTTGCGTGGAAGGCACTAAATGGTTCACTTCCTTGCTACGGAATTCTTGCAAATAGACACATACCACTCATCCCTCAATGCCCGTTCTGTGCGACCGGTATTGAGGATATCCAGCATTGTCTGTTTACCTGTAAGAGAGCAATGGAGGTTTGGTCAGAGCTAGGGGTGAAGGACAGAG
Organism: Elymus sibiricus; assembly: GCA_039707655.1. NCBI lineage: Eukaryota > Viridiplantae > Streptophyta > Magnoliopsida > Poales > Poaceae > Elymus > Elymus sibiricus. Next base: position 486,475,398 of record CM077665.1, read on the forward strand.
TAGAGGAAGCAGTACGGCAGGATCGCTCAGGGTCTATAACTGTCGAAATCCTGTGTCGGACGAATTCAGTCATTGATGGACTGCCTGTTGCGGAACTTATGATGGTAGCCGCCTGGTACCTATGGTGGCAACGACGTCAGCATGTTAAAAGCGAACCAATCCAGACCCCTGAGAGAGCCGCAATCTCTATTAAGGTTTTGGCAACGAACTATACTCGGGCTTATACGGCCGGGCAGCCGATGAGGACCCATGATCATATGTGGAAGAAACCGACGAGCGATGTGGTTAAAATCAACGTCGATGCGGCGTTCCAAGCTGAAACTTTATCCGGTGCAACTGGCGCTATTGCTCGGGATGGGAGAGGGAATTTTATTGCGGCTGCAACATGGTTTGTTCCTCATGTGGTCGGTGTTGATTCTGCGGAGATGACAGCAATTCGGAACGGACTATATCTAGCAGAGAGGATCGGTTGCAACAAAGTGATCATTGAGTCCGATAGTAGCTTTGTGGCGGAAGCGGTGCAACAACCAGATACATATGTTGGCTCAGATGTTGCTATGGTGCTCGAGTGCAAACAGTTAGCGATGGACTTCGCAAGTGTTTCTTACACACAGTGCCCACGTGAAGCAAATGAAGTGGCTCATAGCCTAGCCAAGAACTCATTTAGTGAAAAATCCTCTCTGTTTTGGGAATCTGTAATCCCTGATTTTATTTCTCATCCAATTGTAAACGATATGTCCATTATATGAGGAATAAAATCTGTTGCTTTCAAAAAAAAAAGGGTTTGTATGGGCCTTCATAATAAAAAACAAAAAAATTACGCCGATGGGGACTCGAACTCGTGCAACTGCAGAAAATACCCTTCTAATCATCTCTCTAACCAACTAAGCCAACGAACCATGATGCATTGGGACAGACTCATATTATTTAAACGGGGCATGGATCTGTGTTTGATCGGACTTATGACCGAAAAGAGATGCAGCCCACTTTCGACAGAAAATACGGCCCAATTGACGCGCTCTTCGCGGCCTGCCTGTCCGATCAAATTTGGCTGGTTAAATAATCCAAAAGTAACTTGACCAGTGGGGGGATCGATCACCCGATCAATCAACACCGTAACGTGAAGGCCACAACCATCTGAGGTAGCATATGGCTTCGTGAGAAAATATGGTTCCTTTTGCACTTAAATAGTCCCACCGCGCTTTTTTACATAATATTTCATTAATTTATATATGTTTCAAGTTGCCCTGTATCCACAAGCGGTGTCGGGAGTCGACAAATAAAGAAGGAGAATGGATCTTAAAAGATCACATGAAGAAATTAAAGGAAATATGAATCCCAGGATTGAGGGGCTGCCATGCATTCCTAAAGCATGTTGAGGTGGATCTTTAAAGATCACATGAAGAAATTAAAGGAAATATGAATGCCAGATATTAAGTGGGCATTAATTGCATTATTGTGGGCTGCCATGCACACACTGGTGCATAATTAGAGGAGGCCCGTTGAGATGAACATAAATTGAAAGATTTGAGCTCCATGTGCGCATCAGATCGTGGATGGTGGGCCATGGTGATAATTAAAGGAGAAGACAACACGTTGGTGATTAATTAATCGCAACAGCGCATGGCTTCATCAAAATCATCGGGATCACATCTGGAAAAAAAATACGATTGTGTACTTGTACGTAGCTATACTAAACTTGTGCGAAATTTTCTTCTCATTTTATTTGCATATACAATTCTTACTAAACCCACGTCAAATTTATCCTCGATTGCAACAGATGACATGTGATGTTTGCTTGCACTTACTAAATTTGCGCCAATTTTCTTTCATTGTAACACATTACATTATGTTTGCACATATGATCTTCATGAAATTCACATCATTTTTTTCTCCCGTTGCAACGCACGGGCATTTTTGCTAGTGTTACCATAGTCAAATGATGGGTTTGAGCCTACGGACTACACCAATAGGTGATGTTTTGTGCAACAAACCTGGACAATGTGTGTTCTACGCAAAATCAACCACAATAGTGCAAAATCAACCACAATAGTTGGTGATTCGTGCAATTTCCTCAGTTGTCGTCTCCTTCCTCGCGACCCTCTAAGCTCCATTCGTCAATCACTCATGAGAGAGGGAAATTTCACCTTTCTTCCCAGCTTTTCATGTGACTTCTTTCTTTTCCTGCGTGTCAATTAATGGTGGTTGTCCACGTGCCAAATGCTCGTGGTCATTCTCCCCCGTTTTTCGCCATGTTTTTTTCTGCCATTATCCGCCCCCTGACGCACACGGTTATAAAAAGGACGTCGCCATGTCTTTCGTAGCTCATATCCCATCGGCCACAGCATCCACTTCCCTCACTGCCGTCCACAACCTCTACTTCATTGAGAGACAAAATATTCGTTCGTGACATTTGTCATGCACATGAATGTGTACGTCATCATTAAGACTACACATGCGCGTACACATAATCTCACATTCAATTCATACGGACATGAGAAAAGAACAATAAAAAAAGAAAAAGATTTCCTTTTACCTTTGCGACATTTCGTCGAGCACGTTGGAAGTGGTGGCCGCGGGCATGGACTAGTCCTCCTCGAAGGCCGGCGACGTGGCTTGCGTGGTGGGGGAGCAGTCGTGCCATCGCCGGGCGCACATGCCACGGCTGCCGGCAACTAAGCAGTTGAAGCAACCGCGGTCGCCTTGGTCTTCTTTGACCGGAATGAACCCACGGCGGGGTCGCACGACAGCTGCTTGGCGCCGCCACCACCAGATTTGGCCATGGGGGCCTTCTTCGTCGGCGACACACCCACTCCGGTGGCGGCCATAGAATGAGGGGGGAGCACATCTGATGCTGTGGGATGAGGGCAGCATGGCGGCGATAGCGGCGGCAGCCACAGAATGGTGGGGAGCACATCTGATGTTGCGAGATGGGGGCGGCATGGCGGCGATAGCGACGGCCGCCACATAATGGAGTGGGGAGCAAATCCGGCGTCGCGAGATGGTGGCGGTATGACGGCAGTGGCGGAGACGGGAAAGGTGGGAGCCATGGCGGCGGCCATGGCGAGGGGCGTAAGCCCCGCGGCGACTGCTACAAGGCTGGGTGTGTCGGCCATGGTGTCCGGTGGTGTCCGACGGGCGGTGGGAGGCGGGAGGCGGGAGAGCGAGGGCGGGCGGCGGGAAGTTTTCGCCTGGTGGTTGGTGTTCACGTGGGGGGGCGGTTGTTTTACTCGGTCGCGCGGTGGGTGATGTATATTTCCATCACTTGGTGATGTATTTTACGTCTAGAATAAAACCTAAGATTTTTTACTTTTATTTTGCATCTACATCATCTATTGAAGGGACGTTTTTTGGCCTAACTGATGTATATTTCGGTTATTTATACATCTACATCATCTATTGGAGATTCTCTTAGCTTGCTTAGCAGCTATAGATCGAACTAAAGCAAACTCAAATAGTAAAAAAATTTCCTTGCCCAAATACCCATTTCAACCGACAACGGAAGAGCAGGTGTTACGAGTCCAACATCCCTGTTCCGCCCCCTCCTCGTGCTCATACTGACATGCAAGGGAACAGTGTGTTAAGAGCATCTACATCACGGAGCCTCAAACCCGCCTCAAACGTCCGGACAGACAACCCGATCAATGACTGGTAAAAAAAAGCTATCCACACGGGCGCCTCAAATGGGCATGTTTGCTATATAATTTAAGACTTCAAAAGTTTTGAAAATTAAAAAAAATGAATATTTTCAAATACAATGTTTAATAAAATGTTTGTGTTTCAAAAAATATTTGTGATTTTATAAAAAAATGTTTGCTTATTAAAAAAAAAGTTCAAATTTTTTAAAACAAACTTTCGAGAAATAAAAAATGTTTATGATGTTCAAAAAAATTCGTGTATTAAAAAATGTTAATGAAACTGAATTGTTTTTCGCCAATTCAAAAATTGTTCACGAATAAAAAATATCCTAAAAATTCTAAAACAGTTCGTGACTTACAAAATAGTTTATTCATTCGCAAAATGTTTGTTAAATCAAAAAATGTTCATTAAATCATAAAAATGTTCCTGAATTCCAAAAATTGTTCCATCAATTTTCAAAACAATGTTCGTCATTCTAGAAATATTCGCCGATTCAAGAAAATTGTTAAAAATGTTCACAATTTTAAAAATGTTGGAAAATAATATAAAATGTTCATGAATTCAAAAAATGTTAATGATTTTAGAAAATGTTCTAATTGTTTTGTAATTGTTCATGAATTTGAAAAATGTTCACGATTTCAAATATGTTCACGAGTTTAAAAGAATGCTCATGATTTCACGAAATTGAGAGTGATAGTGTATCTCGATGATGCAACAAAATATGATCGTGGCCATTAAAGATTATAATTTTATTTTTTCCGTTGCAACGCACGGGCCATTTTGCTAGTGTGTGTGTGTGTGTGTGTGTGTGTTTAGATAAGTGAACACTTTTTTTAATCAAATTGATGTTTTTGAAAAAAGCGTGAGCACTTACTGGACAGGGGCAAAACAACTACTCCAGCAAGGAGCATCTGCACATGCTGCATCAGCACTCGCGGCGGGCTACTAGATTTTGATTCCACCTATAGTAAGAGACTCGTAACCTACAGGTTATGCACTCGGGCTGGCAAGCCTTCAGAAGTAGCTATGATTAGTCTGAAAGATTAAAAATTTAGGTAGAACTGTCGATCCCTCCACTATATATAAGTAGCAGCTTCAGTCTCCTTCAACTGCAAGAACCAAACGAGAAAGAAAATGGCGGCCACAAAAGCAGCAGTGATGAAGCTGGCGGTCCTCCTCCTGGCCATGAGCCAGCTCGTCCACATGGCGACGCCAACGGCGGATCCAACGACTGCATCGTCTCTGCTGGTTACGAGCGTTTCCGGCCCTTCTAGCGGTTAGTCATCTACTCATCTCCTCAAAGTTGATACTCCTAGTAGTTAACTTTGTTGATTAGCGAGCGATTGATATGAGGTACAAGGAAACTCAAATAGTTAATCTTCGTCTTGCCCAGTGGATGTCAATCCTACACCCAGCCATGGCATCAGGGAAGAGAAGATCTTGCTCGCTGCGCCCAAGCCTAGCATCCCTGCTCCGCCACCTCCCCACCTCGTCCTACCGTGCAAGGGAAGAGCCTGTTAGGCCTCACGGGGATGGTCAAAGCTGACCTCGAAGTGACAAGAAGAATAAAAAGTCCATAGCTTCCTCTGTATTGCAGTACTCGATCGTTATGATCGACTGATGGAATAAAATAAGCGCAACCTTGTTTACATTTCGTTTTGCCTGCAATATGCGTACAAATTGTGGATGTGAGACTACTTCACAAATTTCTGAACCTGCCAAAAATTACTTGTCAAGTTTATGAACTCTAGTGGCGCTTGTACATAAGTTGAAAAGAGAGGATGGCCAAAGAAGCTTTGACCTTAACGGCCTGACCACAAGGAATCGTGTGCAGATTTTCGTATCTTCTTTACGGAGAAAACATACTGGTTACTTACACCGCTTACTCCGGAGCTATGCAGCCTGGCGCCACTAGCACAACAACTAATGTGATGAAGCTGCGTCGTGCAAGAAACGGAGGAGAAATCGTATGCCAATACTAGTGCGCAGACGATGCATAGTGCCAACCGTCGAGCAAGTAGTGTGCCTTAAGCAAACGGCAACGCGGCCTGCCTGACAACCGGAGGCAGAACGGAGGTTCGTCCCGACCTGGAATGGTAAGGTCAAGCGGTTGCTCTGTTCGACTGCTAGACTGCATGGGAGGACCAGAGTAAACAAATCAGAGAGAGACAGCCTGCGGGTTGTCTTCTCATCAAGCCGTCGTTGTGGAGGAACTTGCACAAACCATCAAATGTTTGGGTCAAATTCGCACAGAACATTAACTTTTTGAGTTTGTTGCAGGAAACATCACCTATTGGTGTCATTCGTTGTAGCTAGGTCTATCTAATACACAATTTTGATTCTGTCCACATGGTCTCTAACAGATGTGTCGGGGATATACCCCGCGGTGTAACCCGGCCGGAAGTATGACCCGGCCAGGACTTGGCGACTCACTGGAACCCGGTCGAGACTTGGCGGTTCATTGGTAACCCGGCAGGCGGGCCAGACGAGCGACAAGGCCCAAGGCCCAGCGAGCAAGCCGGCGCAAGGCGGCTCATGGACGGGCTTGGCCAGGCGGCTCACAAGAGAAGGCCCGAAGAGAGAAAGGATTCCCTCACAAAGGAAACAAGACCCGGATTAGGATTCAAGAGAGACTAGTCCTAATCCTACTCCTAGTAGGACTCTACATGTAAACCTACCCTTTCCACTTATATAAGGAGGGGTAAGGCGCCCCTAGAGGGAGAAGCGGAGACAGACACAAGTCATTAGAGATAGACAGATTAGAGGCTCTCGAGATTAGAGGTAGCAACTCTGCACCCTTGTAATCGAGATCATCCTCATCGTCAATATAGACACAAAGCAGGACGTAGGTTTTTACCTCCATCGGAGGGGCCGAACCTGGGTAAACCCGCGCCTCTCGATTCCGACCAACCCCTCTCAAGCCGCCACATAATTGCGATGGCCTCACATCTAAGTCCGTTAACCCGGACATCTTGCCGTGACAAATCCACGACAGTTGGCGCCCACCGTGGGGCCCCCGCACGGTGGAATTGTGTTCTTGAAGGGATCTCTCTTAGGGATCGAGAAGCTTACGACCCGCCAGATCCGCAAGAGCCGGCTCGAAGATCTGACTCCAATTTCAAGATTGATTTGGACGAACGATGCGAGGAAAAAATTGCAGCGAGGCAGCCAGAACGACATATACAAAATTAGATCAAGACATATCTGACATGGAGAAAGAATTAGGGTTGCACGTCTATGAGCCGCCGCAAGTCGTCGAGTTGAAGCAGTTAAAAATTTCAATGTCGTATCGATATGTACAGCGGCCGAGTCCGACTGCTATTGCGCTTGGCTCGTCCAGGTCAAATCAGAAAGATCCAAGTCGCGAGGAAATCAATAACAGATGCTATTATTTTGTGACGGGCAGACATGACTAAATCCAAAAGAATCATCACGTGCTACATCAATTAGTACTCAGTAACATGAAAAGCGGCAATATTTGGTCTCAACTGCTACATCCACCACACAATTATCAGCCGCCGCCGCTGTATTCGACTCAGGATCACCTTTTGTCAGATTGGTCAACAAGAGGAGACCAACGCCCTATACACATCCGTCCATCACGCAGGAACCACCAAATCCATCCATCCGCTAGTACGATCAAGAGGAGGAAACAGACACGGATTGGAAAAAGACGGCCCCGACCTGGAAACGGACGAGACCGCTGACTCGCCTGGATGTTGTGGCCTCGCCTGGACCCGCAGCGTTTGCCTTTGACGCGCGCCCGGCTCCGGCAGCTGCGCTGCTACGAGCGCACCTGCGGCTCCAGGCCAGCTCTGCCGTTTGCCCCGTGCGACGCTTCGCTTCCGCTCGGCCTCGATCTCGCCTCCGACCCGCCGCCCCAGTCGTCGCCCGACTCGGACTTGATCTCGCCTCGAGTCGCCATCGCACCTTGAGCGCTGGTGGTGCCAGCCGCCGTCCTCACCTCGAGTCGCCATCGCACCTTGAGCGCCGGTGGTGCTAGCCGCCGTCTGCGCCCTGAGCTGCCGTCGCACCTCGAGCCACCGAGCCGTCGGCCTCTACCGCCTGGAGCCGCCGTGGCGTCGGCCTCCACCTCACCCAGATCCACTTCACCTCGTCTCCGCCGGTGCAGCTCCACCCGCGCGCTCATGCAAGCTCCGCCCTGCACACCGGTACAGGCTCCACCCACACCTGCCGCCGCGCCTCCGCGAGCCGTTGCCTCGTGCCTCGGCAGCTCCCGCCTCCACGCACTGCTTCGGGCGGCTCCCGCCTGCGCGTTCTCGCCTCAACGGCCGCGCCGCGAGCAGCCGCGGTCTCCGAGTCGCCCTGCCGCGCCCATAGCTCCGCTCCGCCTCTGCCGCGCCGCTGCTCCCGCGAGCCGCCGCGCCGCTGAGCCCGCCTGGCCCCAAGTCGCCACCACCGAGTCGCCGCTCTGCTCACCTCGCTGCGCTCACTTCGAGCCGCCTCCGCGTGCCCAACTCCACCGTGGCTCACCCTCGCCCCGCCTTGAGTCGAACTCTCCCGAGCTCGCTGCCCGCTGGGCCCTGCCATCACCTCCGCCTTGAGTGTGGCCTTGCCGCCTCGCCACCACCGCAAGCAGCCGCAGCCATTGCGCTCCGCTTCCAAGCCGTGACCCTCCCCGTGTACCGGCTCTGCCGCTGTGCATCCATCCTCGCCTGGCCCCTAACCGGCCCACCTCGCCCGCTCTCGCCTCGCTTGCTCGTCGAGCCGTTGGACTGCTCCGCTCCTACCTCTGCCATGGTTACTCGCCTCGCGCCAGCCTCACTTCGAGCCGCCTCGCATGCCTAAGATCCGTCAACTTGAGTGCTCGATTGAACAAGCCGGCGGCTGGTTGTTTCGTACGTGCATATCCTATGCCAGGCATGTGTGCTTGTTTCGTGTGCACTGACGTATTTGTGTACGAGCGTATCAACGCAAGAAGGATCAATTGGCTAGCTAGCAAGCGAAGCTACAGCCTACGTACGCGTACGTGTGTTATTGACGGAAAGTACACTTCACAAGCTACATAAGACTCGGGGCATGTGCCAATAATCTCCAAGGATTTCTACAAAGCTAACGAGGAGGCGGCAGAGCAGAAAAATAAGGAAGAAATACAAAGGAAGATTACGTGGTATTGGAGCTACCTCAGATCAATCAAAAGTTAGACGTACCTCTACTATTCGTCTATGTTTAGAGTTAACCAACACCAGCGTCCGCACCGACTTCAATAACTCCGGCTGAAAATCTCCCGGCGTCCATGATGCGCTGTCAAACGGACATGCACGGTCCATCATCCCTATGATTCAAAGTGGAGGCCTGCAAAATCTATCAAGTAGTATTTTTTGGGAGTGGATCGGTCTGCGTGTATAAACTCGGTTCGCTCATTCGCGTTCATCCGACAAAATACCAGGTGCTATTTGCCCTTTCTATTTTCAGTACATATTAATTTCTTTGAGAACATTACTTTGGCCTGCAATATTTTTATGCAGGACAATTATTCATGTGGCATTATACCGCGGAGGTGGAGCGCACGCCAGCATAGTTTTGTACTGGTGTTCGTCCGTGTCGCGTTGCTCAATGGACGCGCGTGAGTCGCCGCCCCCGCGGCCCGGTCTACATCAACTCGCCAGTACCGCGCGCGCTCACCCGCCAGTATGAGCCACCCAATGGACGCGGCAAGCCGCCGTATCTGCGATATGGTTTTCACCAACAACGCCACGGCCGACTCGCCGTCCGCACTGGCTTACAACGTCACGGGCGACTTGCACGTCCATGCCAGTTTACAGTGCCGCGGCCGACTCGCCGTCTGCACCGGCTTACAACGCCGCGGTTTTCTCTCGAGACCGCACCGGCTTACAACGCCATGACCGTCTCTCGCGACCGCACCGGCTTACAACGCCGCGGCCGTCTCGCAACCGCGCCGTCTTCAAACGCGCGGCTGACTTCTACATCTACATCAACACGCCAGGGGCCGCATGCACCAGAACAAGCTGCCCAACGGACGTTTATAAGTCGCCGCCCTGCGGTCCAATCTACATTGACATGCTGGTGTTGTGCTTGTTCGTACAAGCCGCCCAACGGACGCGCGCAAGTCGTCGCCCGCAGTCTAATCTACATCAACATATTGGTGCAGTGTGTCGTCTATACGAGCCGCCCAAACGGACAGGCGCACAAGTCGCCGCCACTGCAGTTTGGTTAACTTCAACAACCAGCCGGGACGAACCATCGACCGGATTATTGAAACAATTCATACGGGATCGTCTATAACCCGCCACGGTCAACCTCAACCTTCAGTGGAGATTCTCAAGTCGCCTCTTCGAGTCAACTTAAGACTCGGGGGTTACAGACATGGCGAGACACATTTGGTCATTTTCAACGAGAACCCCGGGTCATCGCAAGATTGTGCAAAGGTGGATACTTCTACATGGTCATTTGGGGGCTTCCAACCCATCGGGTTTAGCTTACACACCCTCTTGATCGGCTCTTCAGCCAAAATAGCACCATTGTACGGCGGCTTACAGACGGCGGCTTACAAGTTGGCGGTCCACAAGACGGCAGCTTACGAGTTGGCGGTCCACATGACGGCGGCTTACAAGACGGTGCACAAGTTGATATCATCGATAAGGTCGTTTGGGGGCTTTCAACCCACCGGGTTAAGCTTCAACCCTCTCGATCAGGCTTTTCAGCCACCGTAAGGCCGGGTTGTATACCCAAAAGTTGACTCCGTCAACAAGGTCATTTGGGGGCTTCCAACCCGCCGGGTTTAGCTTACACACCCTCTTGATCGGCTCTTCAGCCACCGCATGTTTATGGTTAAACCTGTCTGTAAGCGGCTGCTGCTCTGAGAGGGCCGGCTTACAGAAAGCGAGGATAAACTCCCCCATCAGCTGCCAACTCTCCGTGAGAGGTAGCTATGGGCCCTAGGGATACTCATGCCCTGCTGTGTCTCTTGCTGGGACGCTGCGCTCATCAATCCTCGCCTGGAAACCGAGTATTGTTATGAGTTCAAGTAGCGAGTCCACCCAGCGGAACCAGCGTCCGTGTCTCTTTCTGGGACGTTGCGCTTAGGAATCCTCGCCTGGAAACCGAGTATTGTTATGAGTTCAAGCAATGAGTCCACCCAGCAGAACCGGCAGATGTGTGTCTTTCTGGTTCGTTGCGCTCTTATCAGTTAATCTCGCCTAGAGACCCTGAGCCGCTCAAAGGAGTTGGCAGTCACTCTAGTTAGAGACCCTGCACTGGTATGAGTTCAAGCATCGAGTCCAGCGAGGAAGAACCATCATATGAGTTTTTTGAAAAGAAAAGCAAGAACATCATATATTGCATCATACATTGCATCGTGCATACATTACATCATGCATTTCATCATACTTACATATCATGCCGGTTTGCCAAACCGGAAAGAAGAAGCAAGGCTACAAAAGATTTTAACATCTCCGGGTTGTGCTTTTTCAAGCCGCCCTCACAACAATGCAGAACATACTATGTCTTGTTTGTTTTGCAGGTCTTATCTCCTAATCTGAGCCGCCATTAAGTGTGACGAAAGATGTCACGAGCAGAATATAAGACAGATAAGTACATAAGGATATAAGGAAAGGCAAGGAACCGGTTTTTTCAAACCGGGTTATATTATTCAAATCTTAAATAGCCAACATGGCTGGATTTTTCATTATGGTTGTCATAACCAGCATTGGATGATTGAGGTTTTCAAAGCCCTTCAGAGTAATGGCTATAGTTCCTTCGTCCAAGAAATACCAGCTTACAGCAAGGAGCATGGTTCAACATTGATATGCAAGGCTTTCAGCAACATCATCTGGAGAGTGGATAAGATTTTATTCTGCAATGGAAGGAATAGTCCCGAGTCGCCGCAGGCATGCAACCCGACACTTGGGGGCTACATTATTCAAGTCCAATTTATATCAAGTATGCAAGTCCCATGTCACTGCAAGCACGCACCACGGCACTTGGGAGGCTAATGCAAGATGGTTTTCAAATCATTACATTGTTAACAAGACCCTGTTATCTCAAGGAGATGAGCCGGCCTTTCTATATTTTTCTAAGTCCCAGCCCAGTACTTCTTACTGACCCGGCACTTGGGGGCTACACTACTCAGATCAAAATTGCTAAAGTCCCAAGTCGCCGCAGGCGTGCGACCCGACACTTGGGGGCTACAGTATTCAGCTGTTCAAGCAGATTATAAGGTCCAAATTGAAAGACCCGGCCCATCACACGCTGATGAGCCGGCCCTTGGGGGCTACACTTGTGAAATACAAGACACTCAGTATATATCTGGCGACTCATATGACAACCCAGATTTCTTAACATTCAACACCAAGTTCAAAAGTCCCAGGTTGTTGCAAGCAAAACAACCCGGTCCTTGGGGGCTACACCAGCCGAAGCTTTATAAAGTATAAGATAGTTACAAGTCCCAGGCTGCTGCAGGCAAGACAACCTGGTACTTGGGGGCTACACAATCAAAGATATTATTGCAGAGCGCCAAGTCATCATGGATAAACTTGGAGCTTGGGGGCTACAGGTAATATGGAGATAAAAATAGCAGGACATTTTTAAGCTATCAAATTTTGAGTGAGCTAGGTCTCAATTCTTCATGGAGCTGAAGCGACTAGTAGAATGTCGATCAGTAGTCCCGGTCGGGATGCGCCTTTAGTACCGGTTCCCCAACCGGTACTAAAGGGTCGGGACTAAAGGTCCAGACCTTTAGTACCGGTTGGACCACGGACCGGTACTAAAGGCCCACCACGTGGCTGCCTGCGTGGGCTGGTGGTGGAGGACCTTTAGTACCGGTTGGTGATACCAACCGGTACTAAGTGTTCTGTTTTTTTTTCTGCTTTTAATTAGGTTTTAGTTTTCCTCTCTATTTATTGTGTTTTCCATTCATTTCAAATTTATTTTACGGTGCTACATACTGTAAACATTAATTACACAAGTTCATGCATATATATATATGTAATATAATATACAATATCTCATACACAGTATATATGTACAAATGGAATTACACATCCATATATATTCTGGACTTATAACTTAAGGCCCAAAACCCGACCGGGACTAGCTAGCTAGTGCTCCGGATGAAATCTCAGTTTTCTACTACTGATTTGCTGGCATTATTGAGGCGGCGGTAAGTAATAGTGCTCTCCGTTTACATCAATGACATGTTGAAGAAGAAATGCCGCAAATTCCTCTTGAAGTGCTACAAAGCGTTTCTCGGGTGAGAGCTTCGACATCATCTGCCAAACCTGGAGTTGTCTTTCACGTGCTCCTCTGCGACGTATACGGCCTTCGGTCTGGATGCGAATGTTCTCGCAGAGGAAGTATCCACATAAATTTGTCCCCTGTGGCTGCTTCGCGCACTTTGCAAAAGAATAGAATTCAATAAGATAATTAATAATCAAGCATGATAATGATATTGAAACTAGAATTAAAGAGATGCGCGGACCTAGTAGTACTACTTAATTACCTTCATCTTTTTCCACTTTAGCTTCGGTTTCCATTGACGACCGTGATGGTTTTTTTCTATCATCTTTTTCCAAACACTACGCGGCAAAGAAAAAGAACGAAAGAGTTATTATAATTACTTTTGATATCAGGAAATAATGAAAGAAAGCGAGGTCGATAAGGCAGCACCCTCACCAAGCTGCGCCGCCCGGAAGGCAGCACCTCCCAGTACCAGCCCGGCGGAGCCCAGTCCCTGACAGGGCCCCTCGGCTCAAGCAAGTGACCTCCTCCGGCGACTCGACGACGAGGATGCGGGATCGGCATCGTCGACGTCGAGAAGAAACACTTAATTATGAAAACAAATTAAATAAAACTTAGCAAAATTAACACTTAGCATCTAACAAATTAAATAACACTTAACAAATTAAATAACACTTAGCATCTAAATAACACTAAACAAAATCTAAACTAAACTAAACCTAAACTAAACCTAAACTAAACAAAATCTAAATCTAAACTAAATTAAACCTAAACTAAACCTAAACTAAACAAAATCTAAACTAAACTAAACCTAAACTAAACAAAATCTAAATTAAACAAAATCTAAATTAAACCTTAAAAAAAAGAGGGCAGACTCACGGCGGCAGGGGCGGGGGCGGCCGGCGGGGCTGCGGGCAGCGTCGGGGCGGCGGGCTCGGGGCGGCGCGCGGCGTCGGGGCGGCGGGGTCGGGGCGGCGGGCTCGGGGCGGCGCGCGGCGTCGTGGCGGCGGGCGGCGGCGACGGCGGATTCCGGCAGCCTGGCGGCGCGCAAATGAACTTCTCCCGGTGCGTGGCTCGCACCGGGACGAGTCCTCCACTATTTATACGTGGAGGACCTTTAGTACCGGTGCGTGGCTCGCACCGGTACTAAAGACCCTTTAGTACCGGTGCGAGCCACGCACCGGTACTAAAGGTCCTCCCCAAAAAATGCGCGGGGCGGTGGACCTTTAGTATCGGTGCGTGGCTCGCACCGGTACTAAAGGTTTTTTAATTCAATATTCATTATAATTTTAAGGAAAACCCCTAAACTTTAAAAAATCATAGAAAAAAATCTATGACTCCAATGGAAATAAATAATATATGAAAAAATATCAGAAAAATATAAATAATCTGTTTATGGCATTTCCATGCATGTTTGAACAACTTCAACTGCTGTATAAGACAATTTGATTAAATGGCATTTGAAATGTCATATCTCGAGTTTGAAAAGCAGTACAAATGAACTCTGAAAAGGTTATAACTTGGCATGACATCATAATTTCACCCACATAGCAACTTCTAAAGAGCTGAGAGGGTTACGGCAAAAACTGGATGCACTTCGTGTACAAATTGGACAATCTTTTTCGAAGTATGAGGGTTTCGGACGAAAACTCATCTATTACAAAGGGATTTCATTTTTAATAACTTATTTTAACTCCATACTTTTTGTGTGTTCAATATGCACCATTCAAAGGCACATCATCAATTTTCAACCCTTTCTGACTTCATTTGATATTTTTCATGCATTTAATGATTTATTTTAAGCTAAATGACCCTGAATTTGAAAAGCAGTGCAAATGAACTCTGAAAAGGTTCTAACTTGGCATGACATCATAATTTCACCCACATAGCAACTTCTAAAGAGTTGAGAGGGTTACGGCAAAAACTGGATGCACTTCATGTACAAATTGGACAATCTCTTTCGAAGTATGAGGGTTTCGGACGAAAACTCATCTATTACAAAGGGATTTCATTTTTAATAACTTATTTTAAGTCCATACTTTTTGTGTGTTCAATATGCACCATTCAAAGGCACATCATCAATTTTCAACCCTTTCTGACTTCATTTGATATTTTTCATGCATTTAATGATTTATTTTGAGCTAAATGACCCTGAATTTGAAAAGCAGTACAAATGAACTCTGAAAAGGTTGTAACTTGGCATGACATCATAATTTCACCCACATAGCAACTTCTAAAGAGTTGAGAGGGTTACGGCAAAAAACTAGATGCACTTCATGTACAAATTGGACAATCTCTTTCGAAGTATGAGGGTTTCGGACGAAAATTCATCTATTACAAAGGGATTTCATTTTTAATAACTTATTTTAACTCCATACTTTTTGTGTGTTCAATATGCACCATTCAAAGGCACATCATCAATTTTCAACCCTTTCTGACTTTATTTGATATTTTTCATGCATTTAATGATTTATTTTGAGCTAAATGACCCTGAATTTGAAAAGCAGTACAAATGAACTCTGAAAAGGTTGTAACTTGGCATGACATCATAATTTCACCCACATAGCAACTTCTAAAGAGTTGAGAGGGTTACGGAAAAAACTGGATGCACTTCGTGTACAAATTGGACAATCTCTTTCGAAGTATGAGGGTTTCGGACGAAAACTCATCTATTACAAAGGGATTTCATTTTAATAACTTATTTTAACTCCATACTTTTTGTGTGTTCAATATGCACCATTCAAAGGCACATCATCAATTTTCAACCCTTTCTGACTGCATTTGATATTTTTCATGCATTTAATGATTTATTTTGAGCTAAATGACCCTGAATTTGAAAAGCAGTACAAATGAACTCTGAAAAGGTTGTAACTTGGCATGACATCATAATTTCACCCACATAGCAACTTCTAAAGAGTTGAGAGGGTTACGGCAAAAACTGGATGCACTTCGTGTACAAATTGGACAATCTCTTTCGAAGTATGAGGGTTTCGGACGAAAACTCATCTATTACAAAGGGATTTCATTTTTAATAACTTATTTTAACTCCATACTTTTTGTGTGTTCAATATGCACCATTCAAAGGCACATCATCAATTTTCAACCCTTTCTGACTTCATTTGATATTTTTCATGCATTTAATGATTTATTTTGAGCTAAATGACCCTGAATTTGAAAAGCAGTACAAATGAACTCTGAAAAGGTTGTAACTTGGCATGACATCATAATTTCACCCACATAGCAACTTCTAAAGAGTTGAGAGGGTTACTGTTACACTTCATGTACAAACTGGATGCACTTCGTGTACAAACTGTTACAAAGATACCATGCTAGAAAATGCATGCATGTCCTTCACATAGAAAGTGATGACGGTGAAGCCGGTCACATCCCAGAGTGGGATCTCGCGGTGTAAGACTTTTTCTGCGTGTTTGTCCCTTGCTTATGATTGCGCCGTAACCATGGAGAATCTTCATCATTTAACAGGATGCTTGGGTCAGTCTTCACTCTGAAGGGAGGGATTTCATGAAACTTTTCATAATCTTCTGACATGTCTGTCTTGTCCTCCACTCCCACAATGTTTCTTTTCCCTGAAAGAACTATGTGGCGCTTTGGCTCATCGTTTGATGTATTCGCTTCCTTATCTTTTTTTCTCCTCGGTTTGCTAGACATGTCCTTCACATAGAAAACCTGAGCCACATCATTGGCTAGGACGAATGAGTCGTCTGTGTATCCAAGATTGTTGAGATCCACTGTTGTCATTCCGTACTGCGGGTCTACCTGTACCCCGCCTCCAGTATATTTGACCCATTTGCACCGAAACAAAGGGACCTTAAGATCAGGTCCATAGTCAAGTTCCCATATCTCCTCTATGTAACCATAATATGTGTCTTGAAAGTTGGTTGCATCATAGCGGACACCACTGTTTTGGTTGGTGCTCTTTTTATCTTGGGCGATCGTGTAAAATGTATTCCCATTTATCTCGTACCCTTTGAAAGTCGTTACAGTCGAACTTGGTGTCTTGGCCAACCAGTACAGTTCATCTGGAACATCGTTGCCATTGATGAGCTTTGTTTGCAACCAACCGGCAAAAGTCTCCATGTGTTTACGTTCAATCCAGGGGTCAGACTGCTCCGGGTTCTTGGACCGTACAATATCCTTGTGTTCCTCCATATATGGAGTCACCAAGGTGGAATTTTGTAGAACCGTGTAGTATGCTTGAGTGAAAGAATGCGCGTCCATATTTATTGCTTCTTTCTTTCCTAATGTGCCTTTTCCACCCAGTCTCCCCTCATGCCGCGATTTAGGAAGACCAATCGGCTTAATGTCAGGAACAAAGTCAACACAAAACTCAATAACCTCCTCTGTTCCATATCCCTTGGCGATGCTTCCTTCTGGCCTAGCACGGTTATGAACATATTTCTTTAAGACTCCCATGAACCTCTCGAAGGGGAACATATTGTGTAGAAATACAGGACCCAGAATGTTAATCTCTTCGACTAGGTGAACTAGAACGTGCGTCATAATATTGAAGAAGGATGGAGGGAACACCAACTCAAAACTGACAAGACATTGGACCAGGTCATTCTGTAACCTTGGTAGGATTTCTGGATCGATTACCTTCTGAGAAATTGCATTGAGGAATGCGCATAGCTTCACAATGGCTAATCGAACATTTTTCGGTAGAAGCCCCCTAAGTGCAACCGGAAGTAATTGCGTCATAATCACGTGGCAGTCATGAGACTTTAGATTTTGAATTTTTTTCTCTGCCATATTTATTATTCCCTTTATATTCGACGAGAAGCCAGACGGGACCTTGATACTGAGCAGGCATTCAAAAAAGATTTCCTTCTCTTCTTTCGTAAGAGCGTAGCTGGCAGGACCTTGATACTGCTTTGGAGGCATGCTGTCTTTTTCGTTAATTCTTTGCTTGTCCTCCCGTGCCTCCGGTGTATCTTTTGTCTTTCCATACACGCCCAAGAAGCCTAGCAGGTTCACACAAAGATTCTTCGTCACGTGCATCACGTCGATTGCATTGCGGACCTCTAGGGCATTCCAATATTCAAGTTCCCAAAATATAGATTTCTTCTTCCACATGGGTGCGTGTCCGTTGGCGTCATTCGGAACAGATTGTCCGCCAGGACCCTTTCCAAAGATTACCTGTAAATCCTTGACCATATCAAATATATATTCACCAGTACGGAGGCCAGGCTTCTTCCGGTTATCTGGCTCACCTTTGAAATGGTTGCCTGCCTTTCTTAAGATATGCTTGATCGGTAGAAATCGACGATGTCCCAGGTACACATTCTTCTTACATTTATCCAAATATATACTTTCAGTATCATCTAAACAGTGCGTGCATGCATTGTATCCCTTGTTTATATGTCCTGAAAGGTTACTAAGAGCAGGCCAATCATTGATGGTTACAAACAGCAACGCTCGTAGGTCAATTTCCTTCTGTGTGTGCGCATCCCACACACGTACACCTGGTTTTTTCCACAACTGTAGAAGTTCATCAACTAGTGGCCTTAGGTATACATCAATGTCGTTGCCGGGTTGCTTAGGGCCTTGGATGAGCACTGGCATCATAATGAACTTCCGCTTCATGCACAACCAAGGAGGAAGGTTGTAGATACATAGAGTCACGGGCCAGGTGCTGTGACTGGAGCTCTGCTCCCCAAAAGGATTCATGCCGTCTGTACTAAGACCAAACCATAAGTTCGTTGCGTCAGCTGCAAAGTCCTCGAACTCCCTCTCAATTTTTCTCCACTGCGACCCATCAGCGGGTGCTCTCAACATCCCGTCTTTCTTACGTTCTTCTTTGTGCCATCGCAACAACTTGGCATGCTCTTTGTTTTGGAACAAACGTTTCAACCGTGGTATTATAGGAGCATACCACATCACCTTGGCAGGAACCCTCTTCCTGTGGCGTTCGCCCTCCACATCACCAGGGTCATCGTGGGGGATCTTATAGCGCAGTGCACCGCATACCGGGCATGCATCCAAATTCTCGTACTCCTCACCGCGGTAGAGGATACAATCATTAGGGCATGCATGTATCTTCTGCACCTCTAATCCTAGAGGGCAGACAACCTTCTTTGCTTCGTACGTACTTTCAGGCAATTCGTTATCCTTTGGAAGCATCTTCTTTATCATTATCAGCAATTCTTGAAATCCCTTGTCAGTTACACCATTCTTCGCCTTCCATTGCAGCAATTCCAGCATGGTACCCAGCTTTTTCTGGTCATCTTCACAATTTGGATACAATAATTTCTTGTGATCCTCTAACATGCGTTTCAACTTCAACCTCTCCTTGTCACTTTCGCAGTTTCTCTTTGCATCAGCAATGACCCGACCCAAATCATCAGCGGGCTCATCTGATGCCTCTTCTTCAGCTTCCCCCATTGATGCCTCTTCTTCAGCTTCCCCCATTGTTGTATCGGCGAAAGGATAGTTGTCATCATCCTCTTCTTCTTCATTGTCTTCCATTATAACCCCTCTTTCTCCGTGCTTGGTCCAACAGCTATAGCCGGACATGAAACCGGACTTCAGCAGGTGGTAGTGAAGGGTTTTTGAGGTAGAGTAATTCCTATCATTCTTACAGTCACGACATGGACAACACATGAAACCATTCTGCTTGTTTGCCTCAGCCACACGAATAAAAGCATGCAGGCCATTAAGAAACCCTGGACTTAGTTGGTCATCGTACATCCATTGCCGGCTCATGTTCACTACACAACATCGAAGTGACCAAATTAATACAACTTCATCATCACATTACAACCAAAAGTAGAGCTAGCAGTGACCAAATGTTATTACTGCAAATAATAGATACTTATAGTTCATACATACATCTCATAAAACAACATACAACTATCTAAAACATGTAAATGCAACAACAAATGCGATCATAATCGCAACTAAAGTAACAATTGAGCCAACGGCATAATGATACCAAGCCTCTTTATCAATGGCATATTTTCTAATCTTTCTAAGCTTCAAGCACATTCCAGCCATCTTGTTCTTGTGATCATCGACGATATCGGCAACATGCAACTCCAATCCCATCTTCTCATCTTCAGTTCTTTTCAATTTTTCTTTTAAATGATCAATTTATTTTTTAGCTTGTGTTAATTTCTCGAGCAGAATTGCATAGTCGGTTGGAATTTCTGGTTCAACTACTTCCTATAGATAAAAACATCTACGTCAATTTGGTGGCATAATTAATTGTCATAGACATTAGATGATGTGTGAAATAGTTATAAAAGATAACGACTTACCACATCTGAATCATAGACTGGACGAGGGCCGACGTGGGCTGATACCATAACCATGACACTATAGAATAACTAACAATAATACAAGTAAGTAAATCGTACACGCAGCTATCTAAATCATACAAGTAATTTTTTTTAACAAAAAGGTTTTAAGAAGAACAAGAGGCTCACCAAGGTGGCCGGTGCCGCGACGAGACGGTGCGGACGATCGACGGTGGTTAGGACGGGGATGGGAAGGCACCAAATAAACCACACCTACACATATTCAACCTAACAAGTTAATTTGAGCTCAAATTGCATATAAATCAAATAAACTCCCACATAATGATCACTCCTCCAAAACCTAGCTAAAACCCACAAATCACATATCTTTGAGCATACCACAAGCTAATCTAGCAATGAGAGATGAAGGAGCAAAGTTGCTAACCTTTATGAACACTTGGATAGATGGGGTGCCTTTAAATCTTGACAAATCCTTGGCAAAATGGAGGATGAGCTTCGAGCAAGAAGAAGAACAGGGGAGAAAACAGAGAAATGAGAGCCCCTTCGATCGGCTGCGGACGAAGCGTATATGTAGGAAGTCTTTAGTACCGGCTGGTGACACGCACCGGTACTAAAGGTTGCCCTTTAGTACCGGTTGGTATCACCAGCCGGTACTAAAGGTGCAAGCGGGGCCCAAGTCTGACCAACAGCCTGCCATGCCCCCTTTAGTACCGGCTCGTGACACGAACCGGTACTAAAGATCGCTCACGAGCCGGTACTAAAGGTCGCCCTGCTCCTAGCCGTTGGAGCCGGCACGAACCGGGACTAATACTATCTTTAGTACCGGCTCGTGACCAGACCGGGACTAATGCTCGGGACGAAAGGTCTGTTTTCTACTAGTGCCAGCCGAAGCTTTATAAAGTATAAGATAGTTACAAGTCCCAGGCTGCTGCAGGCAAGACAACCTGGTACTTGGGGGCTACACAATCAAAGATATTATTGCAAAGCGCCAAGTCATCATGGATAAACTTGGAGCTTGGGGGCTACAGGTAATATGGAGATAAAAATAGCAGGACATTTTTAAGCTATCAAATTTTGAGTGAGCTAGGTCTCAATTCTTCATGGAGCTGAAGCGTTGGAAGACCGGCTCTACATCAGATGGATTTTCATCCCAATATTTTTATCAAGTCAGCTGGAGTCTAGTTGTTTGACCCGGCGTCACCAACAATCATGACCCGGCATTATCAAAAGATCATAACCCGGCAGAGATGACCCGCCAAGAGTATTGGAGGCCGGCTCAATGGCATATGGGTGTTGTATCCTCAATATTTTACTTCAAAGGACACTGACAAGCAAGATGATTGAGAAGACGGCTCATTCATATGAAGAAGAAACCCAGATTTTTGAGGATCCACTTCAGTGAAATAAGCCGGCCAGGGGAGCAAGCCGATCACTTAACATATTTATTATTCTTATTTCAGGAGCTTACCATGAATAAATTCAAGCTAACCTGGGGGCTAATGTCGGGGATATACCCCGTGGTGTAACCCGGCCGGAAGTATGACCCGGCCAGGACTTGGCGACTCACTGGAACCCGGTCGAGACTTGGCGGTTCATTGGTAACCTGGCAGGCGGGCGAGACGAGCGACAAGGCCCAAGGCCCAGCGAGCAAGCCGGCGCAAGGCGGCTCATGGACGGGCTTGGCCAGGCGGCTCACAAGAGAAGGCCCGAGGAGAGAAAGGATTCCCTCACAAAGGAAACAAGACCCGGATTAGGATTCAAGAGAGACTAGTCCTAGTCCTACTCCTAGTAGGACTCTACATGTAAACCTACCCTTTCCACTTATATAAGGAGGGGTAAGGCGCCCCTAGAGGGAGAAGCGGAGACAGACACAAGTCATTAGAGATAGACAGATTAGAGGCTCTCGAGATTAGAGGTAGAAACTCCGCACCCTTGTAATCGAGATCATCCTCATCGTCAATATAGACACAAAGCAGGACGTAGGCTTTTACCTCCATCGGAGGGGCCGAACCTGGGTAAACCCGCGTCTCTCGATTCCGACCAACCCCTCTCAAGCCGCCACATAATTGCGATGGCCTCACACCTAAGTCCGTTAACCCGGACATCTTGCCGTGACAAATCCATGACAAGATGGGTCCTGCTTGTAACTGTACCTGCAAAAAAAACATGCAAAGTTAGTCTGCATGGACTAAGAAAAATCTAATATCTCCCAAAACTATGGTCAAAGTGAGTCCATTTCCCCCCGCAAGAAAAAAAACGAGTCCATTTTTTCCAGATCAATGCTTGGTTCATATATTATTTGCTGTCTGTTTTGTTTTTATCGAAAATATTGAATATTGAACAGAAATCAATTGTGTCTGCCAATATCTCTAAAATTACATGAAAGTAAGCTAAAATCTCTCAAATCAGTACTAGATATATCTATGATTTACTCATATTGGATATTTTTTGAGATGCTAAGTTTAAAAAATAAGTAATTATTCGCCTCCCCAAAAAAACTAGGGCCGCTACTGGTCCTCCCCATCGTCGGAGGAGCCCTCCGTCGGGGATTCAGATGGACGCGGTGAGCGAGGGCGGCAACGCCACGAACGCCTGACGAGAAACTTCCACCGGTGTCGGCTGCCGGCGCCGAGAACCAAGACTTCGTCATCGCCGCTGGGCTCGACGAGGGGAGGAGGACGGTGCGGTGCACTTATCACGCCCAAGATGCGATCCTATCCTTATTTTGGCACGAGGGCCTCGACAGGGATAGAAGCGCATCTCGTCGTTTCGCAAGAATGGATATCATTACAAGTACATGTAAAGAAGAGATGAGTATATGGAATTGGCTTACACTCGCCATAAGCTACATCAAGATCACATCAATACAACAACATATACAATCATCATACAGAAGAGCAGGGTCTGACTACGGACGAAAACAAACGATAAAATGACATCCATCCTTGCTATCCAAGGCTGCCGCCTGGAACCCATCCTAGATCGATGAAGAAGAAGAAGAACTCCAAATCAAACAAGCATCGCGCTCACGTCATATCATCGCATTACCTGTACCTGCAACTGTTGTTGTAGTAATCTGTGAGCCACAGGGACTCAGCAATCTCATTTCCAAGGGTATCAAGACTATTAAAGCTTAATGGGTGAGGTATGGTTAAGTGGTGAGGCTGCAGCAAACACTAAGCATTTATTTGAGTGGCTAACTTACGAGTACAAGAATAAAGGGGGATGATTGTCGAATAAACGGACGTGAACTAGTAATGATCTCTAAAAGATCCTGAACACCTACTTACGTCAATCATAACCCCACCGTGTTCTCTCTCGGATAAGGACTCACGAGAAGAGACAGTCACGGTTACGCACACGGTTGGTGTATTTTATTTGAGTTTACTTCAAGTTTGCTATGACCGGGTGTTAAACAAAGTTTCCAAGTTGCCACGTAACCGCGGGCACGGCTTTCCGAAAGATTTAACCCTGCAGGGGTGCTGCAACTCATCCATCACAAACTAACAACACGCAGCGGGAATAACCTCGACCACGAATCTCGTGATCTTCCTAGGCAATTCCACAGGAAAACCTCAACCTCGAGATAGCCCAAAGTATCGGAATTCCTCGCACAAGACGTTCGAGAAAGGTAAAACAAATCCAGCAAGGCCGCCCGACGTGCCGACAATCCCGATAGGAGCGGCGTATCTCGTTCTCAGGACACGACCGGATGAACACTACGTACGGCGACCTGATAGAAATCCCTCGAGTTGCCCCGAGGTGGCCCCGCAAGTGGCTCTGTTTTGGACCAACACTCGTGAGGAGCACTGGCCCGGGTTGTTGATTAAAGGTCCGCAGGTGCCGGCGGGTCCCTATGCAATTTTAGTTGTTATTAGGCAAATGTAGTACTAATGTTGGGCCTTGCCAGACAAGCTTTATCCTAAAACGAAAGTCAAGGGGGTCCCCATAACAACCCCGAGCATGTTAGGAACGCTCAATTATGGAACATAACACCGGTACACAAGTAGCTAGGGCGGCAAGAGTGGAACAAACCACCAAGCAAAAGGCCAAGCCTTCCACCCTTTACCAAGTATATATGTGCATTAAATTAAATAGCAATAATATAGTGATATATCAAAAATATCCATGTTGACACATGGAACAATTTGCACCTGCAACTGGCAACGCTATAAGAAGGGCTGAGCAAGCGGTAACATAGCCAAATAATGTTTGCTGGGATGTGGAGGGGTTAGAGGCTTTTCATGGCATTTTGGGAGGTTTGACATATAAGTGGTAGGTAGCGAGACAGCGATAGAAACGAGACAACTAGCATGGCAATGATAGTAATGGTATCCAGGGAAATGATCATCTTGCCTGAGATCCCGCTTGGAAGAAGAACGAATCCATGAAGAAGACGAGCCAACGTAGTCGAACGAATCCTCACACTCCGAACGCTTTCGGAACTCTAACGAGAAGAAGCAATCCGGAAGCAACAATCAACACATGATAACACCACAACATATGCATTACATAATGCACAAACAAATATGATGCATGTCCGGTTTAAATATGCAAGGCATGGCAATCACAACAATCAAATACTACACATTAAGTGAAGCTCAATATGCAACGAGTTGCATATTGACGAAACTCCACATTCGAATATTTAGTTCACTCTCGTTTAGGTACACGACAATATTAATGTTGTTTAACATGGGTGGTCATGGCCTAAGGTGAAGATGAAATTAGAGCAATTTTAAATGGAGAAGGTGAACATACATATAACAAATCGCAACTCTCCATATTAAAAGAAATGTGGTTATGTTGTTTAACTAAACATTCATTTTAAATGTTGTTTATCATGGCAAGAGATGAAGCAAGAACAACTACATCATCTAGGCATTTTAAATGAGGCCGGAAGCAACATATATTATTTCCAAAACGACCCCATGTGCATATTTTTAAGTTTGGTACAGATCTGTACTAAGCATATTTTATATTGGTTAAACAGCAAAATAAGGTGTGCCGTGAGATTCTACACGATTTTCTAGTCAAGTTACATATGTGGAACATTTTTTATCGGAGCTACGGTTAATTAGTTATGACATAAACCGTTTTAGCGTGGCATTTACGAAAATACATGATAACAGCAAGTTAAACATTTTAAAAACATGTGAGAGTTGGAAATTGTGAAACTAGACAAAATTCTAAACATTTACATATATGACATGTTTTATTTGGATGCAAGATTAATTAGCTACGGGCAATTCAAAAGTGGCATTAAGTAATTATGCAATGCACTAGGAAATGCTACGTCACAGAGAACAACAACACAAAAAAAACATACACTGGCCGAACTGGGTGCACAGTGCAACCCAGAAGAAAGCAGGGCCTGAAACTGATGTGTGTGCACTGCTAAAAAAACACACCGAAGGAGAATATAATGAGGCTACCTGGACGAATCCCAGGACCTTCGCCTTGGGAAATTGGCTGCGCTAGCCAACTCAGCTACCGCTGTGCTCACGGTTTGAAATCAGTGCCAACGCTAAATAACCTAAATATGCCAGAACGGATCTAGGGAAAAATTGCGAAGCTTCAGTTACGGGGCTCATAGCGGGGAAACAGAGGCAGCCGCAGTTCCTGGCGACGGGGTCAGCGCGAACTGGCCGAAACGGGGCGACGGCGTCCGGCGGAGCACGCGACGGGGACGGCGAGGGGCCTTGAATCCGAGGCAACACTGCTCCGGTGAAACGGCAGCGACGGAGGCACAGAGAAAGGCGGCGGCTTGGCGTCCAGGTGCGGCTGCGCTGCTCCATGGCCGGACTTGGCTAGGGGCGGCGAGGGCGGACGGGATCCGACGCGGGGAAGGGATCGGAGGCGACCGGCGGCTTGCAAGCTCCATTCATGGCGTCGGCAATGGGCTCCTGCAGAAAAACGAGGGGCAACAAGGTTTGAGAGAGGGAATGGAAGGAAGAGAGGAGGGAGAAGGAGAGCAAGGGGCGCACGTGGAGGTCCTGCTCCGACGGGCGGCGAGGTCGAGGGCGGACAGGGCCGACGAGGTCGACAGCGCGCAGAGGAGGCCGCGGTCTCAGGCTGCAGGGGCGCTACGGGCATGCGGACGAAGGGAGCTACGGTCAGGCGGACACGTCCAGGAGGCTACCGCGGCTGCGGGCATGGACGCGCGTGGGCGAGCTGGGGCTGGTTGGGCTGCAACGCAAAACGAGGTGAGGGGCGCTGGTTGGTGGCTCTGGATTTGGAGGAGATCCCGAGGTGGAAGAGACAAGGGTGGCGGCGGCGATTGGACAAGGGGGAGGAATTTTAGGGATTAGGTCTAGGTGGTCTATATATAGCGAATAGGACTAGGGTTAGGGGGTTATTTGGACCCTCCGATTAGATCGAACGGTTGAGGATAAATAGGTTAGGGCGACCAAATGAAAAACTGATGATGGTTTGGGGCATTACGGGGTTGATCCGGACCCAACGGTCATGACCGTATGTTTTGGGTTCGGGGAAGCTATCGGGCGCGCGCGAAGGGTCTGTGCACTGTGCAGAGGGGCTAGGCATAGAAGAGAGGGAAAACACGGGCAGCCCGACATTAGGTTTTATAAAACGAAAACGCCTGACAACTAACCGATGACGGTGCCGCTACAGTCGACCGTTCGGGTATCAAACGACCTCTGATTGCGACGAAACTTGGCAAGCGGTCTACCTACAATATAACAAGACCGCATGCTAACTTTCGACCCAATCCGAGAATATTTTTCGCACACTTTGAAAACAACATATTATTGATGCCGCGGGCGCGTGCGTGTGTGGTTGGTCTCGAAACGGTCAACGACAAGAACGGAAAGAACCGGCGTCTACGAACGGATGCAAGTTTGCAAATTGACGACAACGGAGTGCCGATGCAATGCGGATGATGCGAATGATGCGATGATGAATGCGACAGAAAAATGAATCACACGACAAGAATGGAAATAAAAAGGGAATCTTCTGGAGCGTCGGTCCCGGGCTGTTACAGCACTGGAGGGGGGATACATGTGGATCTGTTTGTCATCGGCACAGAGCTTAAGTAGCCGCGGCCAGGCCAGGCGAAGGGGCGGTCATCGTCCGTCTGCGGCGATGCCCGAGAGGTCGCGTCCATCTGCACCGCCTTCCCATCCGTCTGCGGCGACGCTCGAGAGGTCGCGTCCGTCTACGCCGCCTTCCCGGTCGGTCAAATCGTGATCATCAATGTCGACCGTTGCATGCTCTGGGCCGGAATGAATGCGGCGTGGCAAGCGGCGCGACGCGTGGGATGGAAAGCGCGGGAGGGGCGGATGGGGGTTTTTGGTGGGCCAGAGCGACCAGACACGACTTTGGGAGCGGTCCGAACGCCCACAAAGCTCCCCCTCATTTGTCTCCAATTTATGGGAGAAAGTATGTGTGGAACTATTCAGGTCAATACAGGCCCACGTTGAATGGCTTCGCAGTCCAAACGGATGCGGATGGTTTGAGGGTCGCCTTTGGAGATGTCCTAATAGCACTTCTACATTAGAAGAAACTTCAACCTCAACGGCTTAAACCACCTCTAACCCTCCCTTATAGTTTAGCTCTTTAGATGACCATTTATCTTTTAACTCCTAATATTTTGTTTGCTAAATAAAAGCGACTCCTACCGATCCACTAAACTTAACTTTCTAATAAAAATCACCGAATCTTTCCAGTTTTAGTTTACATACTACATTTTAACTACATATTTGCACACATATTAAAGCCAAACATAATAATTAAGGTTCACACAATTCACAAATATTACAAATTCAAAGTTTAGAAACCAGATTATTCAAAGTCAAACACATGAAAGGGTTCAAATGAAGTAAAGAGTATGACAAAAACACAACAATGAACGAAAGTGTCATTCTGGGCTCAAGCTCATATGAGTTCGAGTGGACAGTAAAATAAATAAAAAATAATTCCGAAAAAATAATGGCAAAATTGACAAATGTTATCAATGCTTGCAAAGTTTTATCACGGAATGACACTCATGGAAGTCGTGGCAAAAACAACAAAATTAACACTGCAAAATGCTTTTGAAAATAATTGTTTGGGCGCACTGATTTTGGCTTTTCATTGTCACGACTTCCGCAGATGTCATTTTATGATGAATCTTTGCAAGCCTTGAAAACATTTATCAAGTTCCCCCCAAAAAAATAATTTCTTTTAATTTTTTCACATTTTTTTGGATTTTACTGTTCACCAGAGATCATATGAGCTCGAGCT
Source organism: Elymus sibiricus (assembly GCA_039707655.1). Classification (NCBI taxonomy): domain Eukaryota; kingdom Viridiplantae; phylum Streptophyta; class Magnoliopsida; order Poales; family Poaceae; genus Elymus; species Elymus sibiricus. Next base: position 486,503,777 of record CM077665.1, read on the forward strand.
TAGTTAATTCACATCCATTGTAGAAGTGCTATGGAGTAGCTATTGATACTCAACAACATTATCTTGCAGCTAATTATGAACTTCTCAGTTCTCGATGTTTAGATGCGCTGCTAGAAATCTTTGTATCATGTTTGCATCATGCTCCGTCTCAACAGGATCCCCATTGAAAATATACCAAAAGTTCCCTGGCATGCCTCTCGCATATTCAATGTCATGTTCTGCAAAGATGAGGTAACATTTCATTGTTTCCCATAGGACCTTGGGGTTTCAATACCCGGGCCCGAATAATGGCAAAGCGCTTTCTAAAGCACACTGAAAGCTCTCTCCACATCATTCTTTATCGACTTTTGATGCATTAAACTGAGATCTTTTGTTCTCTTGAGGACATTGGATTGTCCTGCAATGTGGCCCGTGGAGGATAGATGCTATCTGCAAGGTAGTAAACCATTTTGCATTGACAACCATTAATAGTTGAAAGGAGGAGCATCTCCGGCAACAAGTCTTACAAACAGTGGTGATCTCGACAACACATTCAGGTCATTATGAGAGCCTCAAAACAGGCTTTCGCCCCCTTTGTAAATAAAGACAGAAACGGCCGAACAGATATAAAGTGATGACGAAACCCTCATACAAGTAGGTCAAAGAAAAATAAAACAACATCAAGCAAGTGGCACAAGTACCACGAACCCAACACCGAGCATGAAACCAGGAGACACCACCCCTAACACAAGACACCCACTACTACCGTACAAGGTTGTAGCCGAGTCACGTCGAGAAACCACCGCTTCCCATGGTACTATACACGCCAAGCCGTCTCCGGAAGGGGCCGCTTCACCGTTGAGGCCGCCCCCTCGCTCCGGGCCGTGGAGCGCCCCTTCTGCCAAGAGGCAGCAAGGACCGAGAACGGAGACCACACTGACACGTCTATAAGATAGGAGAATACGAAACATCACTTTGCCAGAGTCGAGGATGCGACACTCCAGGGATAGGCAAACCCGATGTCACAAACCATGTGCAACTTAGAGTGGCCGAGGCTCCGGGTCATTATGAGAGCCACACAATCCAAAAAATGAATGTTAAATTCATAGATCCTCTGACGCCAAGCTGCTAGTTGTTGTTGGGGCTTCAAATGGCCGACAATCAGCGGAGTGGCTCGAAGGAAGAAGATGTGTCACGTGCTCCTAGCGACGTGATCGACGCAACGACGACAGTAAGCTTGATTCTAGAAACAGCAGCAACCGACGTGTAGGAGATATGCCCTAGAGGCAGTAATAACAGTTATTTTGTATCTCCGAGTTTGTAATGAATGTTTATGATCCATGCTATAACTGCAATGGTTCTCGAGTCTGCAATATCCACGAGGCCCGGAGGGAAACTCATTTGCACGTGTGGTATAATAAACGGTAAATTGTATTCCTAGTCTTGCCTCTAGGACTGGCTCAAGTATTGCAGGATGATCCTGTTTTCCTGATCATGGGCATGGCTATGCCGGCAATTTTGAGGGCACGATGTTGGTAGAACACTTGTGTTGAATCGACCCAAATTGATGTTATGCTATGAGATTCATTCGTCACAAGTTAATGGTTAATAACACAGAGATAGTTAATGTTTGCATAATTCCTTAGACCATGAGGGTATCGAGTTGCTTCGTGCTTGCTTCGTGAACTTTGGGGTTTGTTAAACGTCATCCGTTACTGGGTGGCTATTACGGCGGCTTACGGGTTCACGGAAAGGTATGGCAAGTAACTTGATAGCTCAAGATTGGGATTTGCTCCTCCGACGATGGAGAGATATTCTCGGGCCCTCTCGGTGTTACGGTATCCATCATCGTCTGGCCAGACACAGTGTGATTTGATCACAGGGATGCCAGAACACGAAAACGAGAAAAGAGAACAAAACCGGTAACGAGGTAATTTGCATAGTGGCCAAGTTCTTGATCCACGGGGATGCAGAAAATCTCACCTCGGGTATTTGTGAAATATCGCGAAGCAACAGGAATAGCACACGGCAACTGGAGGTTCACTCGAATATTCATTCGTGTGGGTATAGGGGTCAATATGGGTGTCCACGGCTCCGATGTTGATCATTGATCGGAAGGGGTTCCGGGTCATGTCTATGCTTCACCGAACCTATAGGGTCACACGCTTAAGGGTCATCTATCTGCTGAATACTAGACAGGGAGTCTGAGAGAAAATCACCGAAAAAGTTTCGGACACCGGAAAAGTTTCGGACACCGGAAAAGTTCCGCAGAGAGAACACCGGAACAGTTTCGGTAAAACTGGAAAGTTGTTTCAGGGGATACCATTAAGTCAAATTGGTTTCGGCACATGCCTGATAATTCTTGGAGGGTGCCAGAATCATTCTGGAAACTTCTGGGAATTTTCCGGAAGAAAAACCGGAAATGTTCCGGAGCTGCCGGAACCGCTTCGGATGCTTTTCGCAGATGAAAATCACTAATCCGGAATTGTTCCGGATCGCATTGAGAATTATTTTAGTGGGTACTGGAAATGTTCTAAGCCCACATAAATATTTTTAGTTCGACCGGACGCTGAAAAATGTCGTCGTGAATAGTGAAAGTGCTTTTTGGGATATTTATGGAAAGTCACCTTTTGGGATATTTCCAAAAGGCTTCTAGAAGAGATTTGGGGCTAAGCAAACCCCTCATTGGGGGCCCCCCAAGGGGTGGCCGGCCAAGCAAGGTGGAGCTCCTTGGAGCTCCACATGGCACCCTATTTTGCTTTATTCTTTATGTAAATGACATAAAGTGGGGGTACTTTTGGTATTTGTGAATGCCAACTTTACCCCTTGGCTTTCCTATAAATAGAGGTGAGTGGGCTGCCCACAAACCTCATCCTTCTCTCATACACATGCCATTTGACTTGTCTGGCTTCTCTCTCCCTCCCAGCGAAATAGTTTCGTAGAGCCGAAAGGCTGTCTGGGTTCCGGCAGGAACTAGTTCTGGAAGGCGAAGCCCTGCCGGATAGATGACACCGTATGTGTGCAACTCTGTAGAGAGATCATAGTTTCGGTCTTAGTTTGAGAGGTCCTCCCGAAGGGCTGTCCGAGTGACCGTCTTAGTTTGAGAGGTCCTCCCGAAGGGCTGTCCTAGTGACCGTCCGAGTTTCGAAGGTCCTCCCGAAGGGCTGTCCGTGACATCGTCCGAGGGACTGTCCGACCGCCTCCCGAAGGGCTGTCCGACGAGGGAGTACATCCTCGCGGTTGGGAGGTTGTAAAATCCTAGTTGCGGGGATCTGCACCAATGATCTCCACCGACTCTTCTTCCGCTGCGCTTCGAGTCGGTACGGATCAGATCAAACCTTGTATGCAGTCTCCATAGTGGTCCTGGGCGTGCTCGCTATACCAGAAATTTTTGTTTTCTGTCGCGTTCCCCAACAGTGGCATCAAGAGCCAGGCTATGCGTAGATGCATGTTATGATCTAGAGTACATGAGATGTATGGGTATTGCATAGTATAATTTTGTAGTAGATGAGATCTATTACTGAAAATTATTTGTGCGGGTAGCAGATGAAATCTGTTATCCGATGTTCCTGTTGCTTCCCGTGAATTTGCGTAGTCCTGATCTTGACGGCATGGTGGAATCTCACAAAGTTCTGGCAATCCGCGATCCTTTCATGCTGCTCCTGAGTATGCTGATTGACAGATCAACGAAGTGCTAACAGTTCTTTGGGTTCCACCATAGTTAAAGAAAGATGGATGTTTCGCAGATGAAAGGGCAATGCAGATATGATCTGCACGGGGGTCACACGTATGAAGAAGTTTAGTATGGGGCTCGAGATTTTATTATCTCGTGTTTCATACACCCTGGAAAGTTAATCTAGCAACTTGAATTATCATACTTGATGATAATCGTTGGTAGCTGCGGTTTGAGTCAAAACCTTAGAAGCCACGTAAAATAAAATTTTGCATAAACCGATTAGAGGCGTCTAACTTGGTTTTGCAGGATGGTTTGCATGTGATGTGGTATAGCAAGTCTCATATTAATTTGATTATGTATGAGATGACTATATGATGTAATTAACATGACCTGCGTGTCATGATTCGGCATGATGGCTGGAGCCATATGATTGCACTTTAATGACCTGCGTGTCAACCTTATGTAATGCACTTATTTTATTAGCTATAGAGATAGCAATATTATCTGGTGCATCGACAAGGTGGTGGCAATCTTCGCAAAGGTGAACACCGACGCGAATGCCGAAGACGAAGAAATACTTGACTTCTCCGTCAGAAGGGGCTATACCATATCATGCTATTATGAATTGCCTGAGATGTTTATCCCTCTTGATGCACCCTTCTTGATTGCGCGGTAGTCGCTTTTTATTAGGGTGATCTCTCACTAAAAATATCAAGTAGTTAGTGTTCTCCCAAGTGTAGCACCGTCACAGCATCTATCCTTTCGGGGTGCGCCATGGATGCATGGGTACGAACGATTGGAGAAATGTAAGGCGGGTGAGGTCAGACCTCGCAGCAAGATCACTTGATTGTCTTGACGTTCATGGCAGGATCGTCCTGAGCTCGGAACACACGCATAGAAAGATGAACAAGAGTCATATAGAGATATGATCGGCAAGTTGGCCTACCAATTGAAATCCTCGTCATGAGATGATGATTCTATGATGTTGAATTGATATTTGGATCTTGAATCACTCATAATCAATTTTGAGAGATATTGATTTGAGTGGGAGCGCACTTTAGAATAAAATTGTTTATTCACTAGTGCAAAAATCATTAAGAACAAAGTCTAAGTGAACTTGTGTTTTCCGTTGTAGATCAAATGGCTCGCAATTGCGCGTTCAACTTAGGCCCGATGTTAGAGAAAGAGAAGTTAGCTGCGAATGGAAACAACTATGCGGACTGGGTCCGTACCCTGAGGATTGTCCTCAGGAGTGCTAAGAAAGTGTACGTGCTTGACGGACCTCTTCCACCTAAGCCGGCGGCAACAGCCGCGGCAGACATACAAAATGTCTGGGCCACTAAGGATGATGACTTCAACTTAGTGCAGTGCCTCATGTTGTCTTGCATGAGTTCAAAGCTTCAAAAACGTTTTGAATTCCATGACTCCTTTGATATGATCAAGGAACTGGATGCTCTGTACAAGTTTAATGCACGGTCTGAACGTTTTGATATCGTCAAGACCATGTCGGAGACCAAGATGGCTGAGGGCAGTTCAGTTGGCGAACACGTGGTCAATATGATTGGCCACGCTGAGAGGCTTAAAACCCTGGAATTTCCACTTCCAGAAGAGCATGTTATGGACATGTTGCAAGGTTCACTCCCCCCTTCTTACGAAGGTTTTGTCATGAACTACAACATGAATGGGATGGACAAAACACCTAATGAGGTGCTTGCCATGCTGAAAACTGCTGAAGGAGGACTGCGGAAAAATCGCAAGCAAGTGTTGCTTGTGAATAAAACTGCCAGTTTCAAATAGGGCAAGCCAAAGAAGGGCAAGGGCGCCGGTAAGACCGGCTTCCAACGCAAATCTAAGGGCAAAGCCAAGAATGAAACTGAGTGCTTCTACTGCAAGGGCACAGGACACTGGAAGAGAAACTGCAAGAAGTATCTGGAAGATAAGAAGTCCGGGAAAACCGGAAAAGGTATAATTGTTATACAAGTTAATGTCATTGACGTTTTGCTTGCTAGCGAAAATTCTAAGTCTTGGGTATTTGATACCGGATCGGTTGCACACATTTGCAACTCGATACAGGGGCTTCAGAAGGTGCGCAAGCTGGCAAAGAATGAAGTCGTGATGCGTGTCGGGAACGGCGCTGGGATCGCCGCTCAAGCCGTCGGCATTATGCCTCTACGTCTCCCTTCAGGATTTATTTTGGAACTAAGTAACTGTTATTTTGTTCCGTTGTTGTGTAGAAACATTATCTCTGGATCATGTTTAGTGCATGATGGGTACTCCTACAAGTCTGAGAACAATGATTGTTCACTTTATTGATATGTTTTATGGATTTGCACCCATTGTTGGGGGCCTTTTCATACTAAATCTTGAATGTGAAAATGGTGTCTTTAACGTGAATGCTAAACGCCTTAAGAAGGCTGATACCACCACCACTTACTTGTGGCACTGTCGGCTTGGCCACATCGGAAATAAACGCATGCAAAGACTCCAGAGAGATGGAGTTTTACCGTCCTTTGATTTTGAATCATTTGACACATGTGAAGCTTGTCTGATGGGGAAAATGACCAAGACGCCGTTCACGGGTCATCCTGAACGGGCGGGTGAATTATTGGAAATAATACATAGTGATGTATGTGGTCCAATGAGCACAGCCGCACGGGGTGGGTATTTCTACTTCGTGACTTTTACTGATGATTTAAGTCGGTATGGCTATATCTACTTAATGAAGCATAAGTCAGAAACCTTTGAAAAGTTCAAAGAATTTCAGAATGAGGTAGAAAATCATCGTAACAAAAAGATTAAGTTTCTGCGGTCTGATCGCGGAGGCGAATATCTTAGTCATGAGTTTGGCCAACATCTGAGTGACCGTGGAATCGTTTCACAGCTTACGCCTCCCGGAACTCCACAGAGAAACGGAGTATCGGAAAGACGTAACCGAACCCTGTTGGACATGGTAAGGTCGATGATGTCTCTTACAGATCTGCCGATATCTTTTTGGGGTCACGCACTAGAAACTGCCGCTCACACACTAAACAGAGCACCGTCTAAGTCTGTTAAGACGACACCACATGAAATGTGGAATGGGAGGAAACCCACTTTGTCGCATCTTAAAATTTGGGGATGTGAGGTACATGTAAAACGTTTACAACCTACCAAACTCGATCCCAGATCAGACAAATGTAACTTTGTAGGTTATCCAAAAGAAACAGTTGGGTATTCCTTCTACCTACCCTCCGAGCACAAAGTGTTTGTCGCTAAAAACGGAGTCTTTCTTGAGAAAGAATTTCTCGCTAAAGAATTGAGTGGGAGGACAGTACAGCTTGATGAGATTAGTGAATCTTCGGCAACCGTTGATATGGCTAAGGAACCGGAAGTAATTCCGCAAATTATCCCTACAACCGAGCCGGAAGTTGTCGCATGTGATGCGGAAACTTCAGACAATGTTGTAACTGAACCGCGCAGATCAGGTAGGGCTATCCAGCCACCTGAATGGTTTCATAACGAAATCTTCATTCTTGAAGACGATGAACCTGCGCACTACAAGGAAGCGATGGCGGGGCCTAGCTCAAGGGAATGGCACAAGGCCATGAAATCCGAAATGAAATCCATGTACGAAAACCAAGTTTGGAACTTGGAAGAACTTCCAGATGGCATAAAACCCATTGGTTGTAAATGGATTTTCAAAAGAAAGACGGACGCGGATGGTAACATTACTATCCACAAAGCTAGACTTGTCGCGAAAGGGTTCACGCAAGTTCTAGGGGTAGACTACGACGAGACTTTCTCGCCCGTAGGCCGTAGCTATGCTTAGGTCTGTTCGGATATTACTAGCAATTGCTGCTTATTTCGATTATGAAATATGGCAGATGGATGTCAAAACGGCTTTCCTAAATGGAAACCTTGAAAAGGATGTATACATGATACAGCCAGAAGGTTTTGTCGATCCTAAGAATGCTGGAAAGGTATGTAAGCTTCAGAAAGCCATTTATGGTCTGAAGCAAGCATCAAGGAGCTGGAACATTCGTTTTGATGAAGTGGTCAAAGAGTTTGGCTTCATCAGGAACGATGAAGAATCTTGTGTTTACAAGAAGTTTAGTGGGAGCGCAAAAGCATTTCTAATCTTGTATGTGGACGACATATTGTTGATTGGAAATGACGTGAATTTTCTTAGCGAAATAAAAGACTCATTGAAGAAGAGTTTTTCAATGAAAGACTTAGGCGAAGCGGCATATGTATTGGGCATCAGAATCTATAGAGATAGATCAAGACGCCTGATAGCGCTTAGCCAGAGCACGTACATTGACAAGGTGTTGAAAAGGTTCAACATGGAGAACTCCAAGAAAGGCCTACTCCCCATGTCACCTGGCACAGTGCTTTGCAAGAATCAGTGTCCTCGGACCCTCGATGAGCGAGTACAAATGAATGATATTCTATATGCTTCGGCAGTTGGTTCTATTATGTATGCCATGCTATGTACAAGACCGGATGTTTCCTATGCGCTAAGTGTTAGCAGCCGGTACCAAGGGTATTCTTAAGTACCTCAGAAGGACCAAGGATTTACTCCTTGTGTACGGAGGTGATGAAGAGCTCATTGTAAGTTGTTACACTGATGCAGGCTTCATGACTGACCCAGATGACTTTAAATCTCAATCTGGCTATGTTTACATATTGAACGGCGGCGCAGTTGATTGGAAAAGTTCCAAACAAAAGACTGTGGCGGATTCTACAACGGAGGCGGAATTTGTTGCTGCTTCAGAAGCCTCCAAGCAGGCTGTCGGAATCAAGCAATTTCTTGAAGACCTTGGTGTGGTTCCAAGTGCTCTGGACCCGGTGGAGATCTATTGTGATAATAATGGCGCCGTGGCTCAGGCAAGGGAGCCATGTTCACACCATAAGACAATGCATATTCAACGCAAATATAAGCTCATTCGACATCATGTCGAAGAAGGTTTAGTGAAAGTACGCAAAGTTCACACGGATCTGAATGTGTCAGACCCGATGACAAAGCCTCTACCACGAGCAAAGCATGAGCAACACCGGATAGCCATTGGTATTAGGGAAGCCATGTAACTGGATTATGACTCTAGTGCAAGTGGGAGACTGTAGGAGATATGCCCTAGAGGCAGTAATAACAGTTATTTTGTATCTCCAAGTTTGTAATGAATGTTTATGATCCATGCTATAACTGTAATGATTCTCGAGTCTGCAATATCCACGAGGCCCGGAGGGAAACTCATTTGCACGTGTGGTATAATAAACGGTACATTGTATTCCTAGTCTTGCCTCTAAGACTGGCTCAAGTATTGCAGGATGATCCTGTTTTCCTGATCATGGGCATGGCTATGCCGGCAATTTTGAGGGCACGATGTTGGTAGAACACTTGTGTTGAATCGACCCAAATTGATGTTATGCTATGAGATTCATTCGTCACAAGTTAATGGTTAATAACACAGAGATAGTTAATGTTTGCATAATTCCTTAGACCATGAGGGTATCGAGTTGCTTCGTGCTTGCTTCGTGAACTTTGGGGTTTGTTAAACGTCATCCGTTACTGGGTGGCTATTACGGCGGCTTACGGGTTCACGGAAAGTTATGGCAAGTAACTTGATAGCTCAAGATTGGGATTTGCTCCTCCGACGATGGAGAGATATTCTCGGGACCTCTCGGTGTTACGGTATCCATCATCGTCTGGCCAGACACAGTGTGATTTGATCACAGGGATGCCGGAACACGAAAACGAGAAAAGAGAACAAAACCGGTAACGAGGTAAGTTGCATAGTGGACAAGTTGTTGATCCACGGGGATGCAGAAAATCTCACCTCAGGTATTTGTGAAATATCGCGAAGCAACAGGAATAGCACACGGCAACTGGAGGTTCACTCGAATATTCATTCGTGTGGGTATAGGGGTCAATATGGGTGTCCACGGCTCCGATGTTGATTATTGATCGGAAGGGGTTCCGGGTCATGTCTATGCTTCACCGAACCTATAGGGTCACACGCTTAAGGGTCATCTATCTGCTGAATACTAGACAGGGAGTCTGAGAGAAAATCACCGAAAAAGTTTCGGACACCGGAAAAGTTTCGGACAGCGGAAAAGTTCCGCAGAGAGAACACCGGAACAGTTTCGGTAAAACTGAAAAGTTGTTTCAGGGGATACCATTAAGTCAAATTGGTTTCGGCACATGCTTGATAATTCTTGGAGGGTGCCAGAATCATTCTGGAAACTTCTGGGAATTTTTCGGAAGAAAAACCGGAAATGTTCCGGAGCTGCCGGAACCGCTTCGGATGCTTTTCGCAGATGAAAATCACTAATCCGGAATTGTTCCGGATCGCATTGAGAATTATTTTAGTGGGTACTGGAAATGTTCTAAGCCCACATAAATATTTTTAGTTCGACCGGACGCTGAAAAATGTCGTCGTGAATAGTGAAAGTGCTTTTTGGGATATTTATGGAAAGTCACCTTTTGGGATATTTCCAAAAGGCTTCTAGAAGAGATTTGGGGCTAAGCAAACCCCTCATGGGGGCCCCCCAAGGGGTGGCCGGCCAAGCAAGGTGGAGCTCCTTGGAGCTCCACATGGCACCCTATTTTGCTTTATTCTTTATGTAAATGACATAAAGTGGGGGTACTTTTGGTATTTGTGAATGCCAACTTTACCCCTTGGCTTTCCTATAAATAGAGGTGAGTGGGCTGCCCACAAACCTCATCCTTCTCTCATACACATGCCATTTGACTTGTCTGGCTTCTCTCTCCCTCCCAGCGAAATAGTTTCGTAGAGCCGAAAGGCTGTCTGGGTTCCGGCAGGAACTAGTTCTGGACGGCGAAGCCCTGCCGGATAGATGACACTGTATGTGTGCAACTCTGTAGAGAGATCATAGTTTCGGTCTTAGTTTGAGAGGTCCTCCCGAAGGGCTGTCCGAGTGACCGTCTTAGTTTGAGAGGTCCTCCCGAAGGGCTGTCCGGGTGACCGTCCGAGTTTTGAAGGTCCTCCCGAAGGGCTGTCCGTGACATCGTCCGAGGGACTGTCCGACCGCCTCCCGAAGGGCTGTCCGACGAGGGAGTACATCCTCGCGGTTGGGAGGTTGTAAAATCCTAGCTGCGGGGATCTGCACCAACGATCTCCACTGACTCTTCTTCCGCTGCGCTTCGAGTCGGTACGGATCAGATCAAACCTTGTATGCAGTCTCCATAGTGGTCTTGGGCGTGCTCGCTATACCGGAAATTTTTATTTTCTGTCGCGTTCCCCAACACGACGAGCGTCCCAGAGTGGGGCATGCGGGTGGCGGAGGCAAAGGGTGATCGTCAGAGGCAATGCCGATGATGATGTGGCGCTGGATGAGGAGGGTGCAACGAGGGAGAGAGGATGAGGATACTAGTTATTTACTCACCGATGGCGGCCGAGTATATTTGAAAGTCGGGGCGACCGTGAAGTAAAAGTTTTACTCCTTTAATGCCATTTTTTTTACTCCTCTAACGATTTTTTTGGGATCCTTAAAGATGCTCTTAGAGCATCTCCAATAGATGATGTATATTTTGGTGGTCCAAACCGGTAATGTAAAAATTTGGAGCACCAAAAAGTGCTTTTTACATCTCTGAAAAAGGCTCAACTCCAACAGATGGTCCAAAACGGAGATGTAGAAGAGCAACTCCAACAGACGGTCCAAAACAAAGATGTAAAAAACCGGCCGGCGGCCGCGCGGCTGTTGTTCAGCCACTGTACAAACGCACATATTGCAAAAAACATCTAAAAACAACATAAAAAATTATACATGTCCACAATATGAAATTATTACATAGTTCTTCAAATCCACGAGATCAAATGCAACACAAATACAACATAGTTTTGCACAATACAACATAGTTTTTCACGAATGAGGAGTCAACCGAGCTCATCTACAATGCAGACAACCACCGTCAAACATACTATCCAATCCCAATTTAAATCTTCAAGTTTCGTCGTTTTTTTACCTTGGGGAATTCCGTCAAACACCTTGTGCACGGGGTGGAAGAAGATGGCCGGCGGTTGGATTGGTAGTCGGTCGCTGCTGCGGACGGCTGCGGACGGCGGCGCAGAGGAGAAGGGAGGTCGGGGGCGGCGGAGGAGCTCGGGGACGACGGCGGGCGGTTGAATCCCGCCGCGGCTGCTTGGAGAGCTCAGGGGCGGCGGACGGCAGCCGGGGCGGCTGCGAGACGCCCTCCGAAGGGCGGCGGAGGGTGGCGGCGGCGATTTCCGGCGTTGGCGGCGACGGTGGCGGCGATTTCCAGCGGCCGGTGCTCGGGCGGGCGCGAGCGGGAAGGGAAATGAACAGGCGGTTGGTCGTTTCGCGGGCGGCCGCGTTTTGACATCAGATGTATCTCGTGATGTAAATTTGCATCATCAAGTGTTGCATTTTACATCTTCCGGAGACGATGATGTAATTTTTTTTACATATGGACCATCTGTTGGAGCAGCGTTTTTTGCTTTTGAAGCTTCAAAAGTCGGTTATTTTTATATATGGACCGTCTATTGAAGATGCTCTTAGACCCAAGGAATCACGAGAACAAATTACATCACGAGATACATCTGCAAATTTACATTTTCATATGGACCATCCGTTTTCTGCAGGCATTTTCATATTTCCTCTGTACGTGCATGAGAACAAATTAGTGCTTGGCCAGGTACCGCTTACTCGAGAGTTATGTAGCCTGGCGCCACTAGCACAGCACTAATGTTAGCCGAGCTGAAGCTGTCTCCCCAGATGTCGTCCAAGAAACAGAGGAGAAATCGCATAGGAATACCAGCGCAGAGAGTATGCATCACGTGCCCTGGTAAGCACGCGGCAACGCAGCCTCCCTGCCTGCCTGACAACCGGAGACAGAGAGTCGTCCCGAGCTGGGAAGGTCAAAGCGGTTGCTCTGTTCGACTGCGGCTCTGCATGGAAACAGAGTAAACAAAGCAGAGCATGCCAGCATGAGGCCACCGGTCCGCGCACTGTCTCTGATCTAACGGTCGTCTCCTTCCTCGCGACCGCCCAAGCTCCGTATCCGCCCGTCTTCCCCTGCCGACTGCCGTGCACGAGCACGTTTGCCTCCGCGCCTAAGCAAACCACGTCCCAACCCTTCCAGGCCAAGAAAACGCGCCGATTTATGCCGGCCTCCCCGCGCCCAGCAAAGATGCCGCCGCACCGCACCCCCACCCCAAGAACAAGAACGCCGCAGTTGGTACATGGCGCACGCTGGTGACATGACGGCCTTCTACGACGCCTGGGTGAACCGCGAGGAGGAGATGGTGTCCGACCTCACGGCCGCGCTCGGGGCGCGCCGGCGCGACGCGCTGGCGCCGCTCGTCGACGCCGCCATGGACCACGTGGCCACCTTCTACGAGAACAAGGCGAGCCTCGCCGACCGCGACGTGGTGGCCGCGCTCGACCAGCGCTGGCTCAACCCGCTGGAGCGCACCTTCCTGTGGGCGTGGGGGTGGAGGCCCGCGCTCGTGTTCCGCTTCGTGGACGGCTCGGGCGTTGGCCCGCGCCAGCGCCGCGAGCTGGAGGACCTGCGCGCGGCCACGGCGGCCGCCGAGACGGAGGTGGACCGGGAGGTGGCGGCCGTGCAGGAGTCGCTGGCGGGGCCGCGCGTGCTGGAGGCGCTGAGCCAGCGCCGGCAGCACCCGCGGAACGGCGTCCAGGCGGACGAAGCCGTGGCCGCCGTGGGGCAGTCGCTCCGCGTGCTGCTGGCCGCGGGCGACGCTCTCCGCGAGCGCACGGTGCGCGGCGTCGTCGGCGTGCTGGCCCCGGACGCGGAGCAGGCGGGCGCCTTCGTCGCGGCCATGCTGAGGTTCCACCTAGACGTCCACCGCGCCGGGCGCGCCTGGAGCTCCGGCCACGGCGGGGGCCGGCGGGGCCTCTAGCCGGTGAACTCCAAGCAAAATTGTGCCCCGTTGCGTCCGACTATGCACAAGGGGAGAAATTATGCCCCGTCTCATGGCATTGTCCGTGTCAGTCTAGACTCTAGACTAGCCATTGCAATAAGAGTCGCCGAGTCATGTTTACTCGAGTCGTCCGGTCATGTGTTTTCTTGTTGTTTGGCATGTCGAATTGCTTATCATGTCAACTGTCATTTTCAATGGTCGCGGCCGGCGTAAGTCGCCGTCTTCCGATGTCAGATCACTCACTAGTCCAGCGTCAAATATCATCGTCTTTGTAAAAGTGATGGAAGCGTATGCATACCTGCCGTGCGTGTATATATAGGCTCAAGGCCAACACAAGATTACATGGTTGGGATACGGGAGTTAGGCTTGATCTCCACGTTACAATCTACAGCTATACACAAGATAAGATCAAGCCTAACTGAACCGAATATTACATCTTAACAGAAACACAAACACACGCGCTAATATCCCTATACGTATATTTCAACATCCCCTCTCAATCACAACTTAAGTTGAGATTGTGTCTGAAAGCTTCTAGCTGTTTCACACACAATGTCTTGGTGAAGCCATCTGCAAGTTGGTCACCTGTGGGGATAAAACGAATATTAAGTAGCTTATTAGCTACCCTCTCTCGAACAAAATGATAGTCCACTTCAATATGTTTTGTCCTTGCATGAAAGACTGGATTAGCTGACAGATATGTGGCTCCAAGGTTATCACACCACAATGATGCAACCTTTGAATGTTCCACATCCAGTTCCCTCAACAGAGTTTGTACCCAAATTATCTCAGTTGTTGCATTTGCCAGTGCCTTATATTCAGCCTCTGTACTAGACCTAGACACTGTAGCATGTTTACGAGCACTCCAAGAAATAAGATTACAGCCAAAAAAGACTGCAAAGCCACCTGTCGACCTTCTGTCATCTGGACAACCGGCCCAGTCAGCATCAGAAAAAGCACTTACAAGTGTAGAGTCTGATTTAACAAACTTGAGCCGAAGACTTGATGTATACTTCAAATATCTAAGAATTCTCTTAACTGCAGTCCAGTGAGCAGAAGTAGGAGAGTGCAAAAACTGACATATTTTTTTGACAGAGAAAGATATATCTGGCCTAGTTAATGTGACATACTGCAATGCACCAACTATGCTTCTATACCTGGTAGAATCATCATATCCAAGTGGCTCTCCCTCTGTTAATGACAACTTCTCAGAAATAGACAAGGGTGTCGGAACAGGCTTACAATTCTTCATACCCACCCTTGTTAGAATCTCTTCTATATATTTTTCTTGAGTCAGTATTATACCACTTTTTACCTTCTTTACCTCTATGCCAAGGAAATAGTGAAGTTGACCCAAGTCCTTCAAGGCAAAATCTTTCCGAAGATCCTGAAGAAGTGCTTCAACAGCTTTTGGTGAAGAACTAGTAACAATGATGTCATCAACATAAATAAGCATGAACACAACCACACCATTCTTGTTGAAGAAGAATAATGATGTATCAGCCTTTGAAGGAACAAAACCAAGTGTTTGTAATTTTGTGGACAATCTAGAATACCATGCACGTGGAGCTTGTTTCAATCCATACAAAGCCTTATCCAACCTGCACAGATACCCAGGTTTATCAGGATCCTCATATCCTGGGGGTTGTCTCATGAACACCTTCTCTTCCAGAACACCATGAAGGAACGCGTTCTTTACATCTAGTTGTCGCATGCACCAATTTCTCGAAACAGCAATAGACAAAATTAATCTGATGGTAGCAGCTTTGACCACAGGACTAAAAGTGTCCTCGTAGTCAATTCCATACCTCTATTTAAAACCTTTGGCAACCAAGCGTGCCTTATACCTGTCAATGGAACCATCAGACTTTTTCTTAATTTTATATACCCATTTGCAGTCTATCAAATTACTTCCCCTCTCAAATGGAACAAGATGCCAAGTCTTGTTTCTCATGAGAGCCGAGTATTCTTCATTCATGGCCTCCGTCCACCGTGGGTCCCCTAATGCTTCTCTCACATTTTTCGGTTCACCTATGATGCAGAAATTCAACCATCGAACAGTACCATCAATACGTTGTTTTGGCTGAGAAATACCACTTTGTAAGCGTGTACGAGCCCTTGAAATAACAGGCTGTGGCGGAGGTTGTGGCGGTGCAGCCACAGGTGATCCCACAGCCACAGAAGATCCACCAGTGTCGGTTCCAAAACCAGCGTTGGCTCCCCCGTCCGTCCAGGAGCCGCCACTTGGCGTCGCAGGAGTGGCCGGACCATCGCCCGCCCATGCAGCCCGTTGGCTGGCGATTGGCGACGCGCGATCAGCTGAGTCGCTCGCCTCCGCACCGGCCCGTGAGCTGGGACCACGCGGCGAGGGAAGATGGGCTCCCACGCCCGCTCCATGGTACACCGGCTCGAGCCGGCCCTGCCGCGTCTGCTGGACAGATCCCGGGGCGGACCGGTCACCTGCCTGGGAGCGCGCCGCGGATTCTGCACGGGATCCCACGCCGGACGTGGCGGCAATATCCTCCTCACGATCGGAGGCAGGATTTGCTGCGCCATCACTTGTGGAGTCCTGTGTATATTCTGCTTCTTGTACACTTGAAAACTCCAAATTTTGATCAGAAAACTCCACATGGTCATTCTGCAAATCACCCCCATGATCAAATACAATAGGATTAAGAAGTGTGGGAGGAAGTAGATTGATTTCTGCACTGAGTTGAGCGCCGGCATTCTCGTGAAGTTCGGAAAATGGAAAGATGGACTCATCAAACACGACATCACGAGATATATAGACACGTCCACTAGAGATGTCTAAACACTTATAGCCTTTGTGAATAGGACTATATCCAAGAAAGGCACACCGGGTAGAGCGAAATTGGAGTTTATGTTTGCTGAAGGGGCGTAGGTTAGGCCATACCGCACACCCAAAAACACGAAGAAAAGAATAATCTGGGATGATATTGAAAAGACGCTCTAGTGGTGTTTGGGATTGAATAACTTTACTAGGTAGACGGTTAATGAGATAAACGGCAGTAGTGACAGCTTCATCCCAAAATTTTAAAGGCTTGGATGCATGAGCGAGTAAGGCGAGACCAATTTCAACGTTGTGTCTATGTTTCCTTTCAGCGGAGCCATTTTGTTGGTGGGCATGAGGGCATGAAACGTGGTGGGAAATACCAATGCGCTCAAAGAATGAATTTAGTTTGCGGTACTCGCCACCCCAATCGGTTTGCATGGCAAGGATTTTCCTATCAAACAAGCGCTCAACATGTTGCTGAAAATCATGAAACTTCTGAAACACTTCAGATCTATTTTTGATCAAGTATACCCAAGTAAACTTGCTGAAATCATCAATGAAGCTAACATAATATGTGAACCTGCCAACAGATTGGACAGCAGGGCCCCAAACATCTGAAAAAACTAGCTCTAAAGGAGCACTAGAGATACTAGTAGACCGAGGATATGGTAACTGGTGGCTTTTTGCCTTTTGACAAGCATCATAAACTGACTCATGACTTTTATTTGACACGGGAAGACAATTATTTTTGACTACTTGATCGACTATGACGAAAGATGGATGTCCAAGGCGTCCATGCCACCGAGAAGACGACGGTTTTTGCACCCCGAGGACATGCTTCCCACGAACGGCTGGTGCATGAGGTAGAGGATAGAGGCCACCTCTACTCTGTGCGCGCAATAGAGTTTTCCTCGTTCCCTGTTGTTTGATAGAAAAGAACTCAGGGTAAACTTCCAAGAATGCATTATTATCATCAGCAAGTTTTTGAGCGGCAATCAAGTTTTTGGCAGAATTAGGAACATGTAAAACATCTAGAAGATGAAGAGGACGATCATGGGTATGAATATGCGCATGACCAATGTCAGCGATCTCCATACCTGACCCACTCGCCGTGTGGACTTGGTCGGTGCCGGTGTAGCATTCGTGAGTAGTGAGCTTGTCTAGCTCACTCGTGACATGGTTGGTTGCGCCGGTGTTGATGTACCAGTTCGTATCAACTCCATACGAAGTGGCTGTGACGTTCGCAGTTTTCTCCTTCCTCCTGAAGTTCTTTTCGGACCTCTTCCAGCAGCGATAAGCATCATGTCCAGCCTTGCCACAGATTTGACAGATGACTACGCAGGACGGGTGTGGTTGTTGTAGCCCCCGCCACCGTTGTAGTAGCCGCCGTTGGTGGCGCCGTTGTGGTAGCCTCCACCAGCATGGCCACCACCACCATAGCCACCACCACCGTGGCCGCCGTTGCCGCCTTGGCCTTGGCGCTGGTTGGGGTAGCCTCCATAGCCACAACGCCCGTCATCAGAGGGACGACCGCCTCCTCCGCCGCGGCTGTTGCCGCCGTTGTTGCCGCGGCCCTGAGGATAGCCACCGCCACGTCCGCCCTTGGCGGCAAGATTGGCCGACAGCTGCTGGTGCACCGGATTTTGTGCCTCCAGACGTGACTCTGCCACCAGGAGCCCGGAGAAGAGTTCGGCGAGGGAGATTGCCTGCTCGTTTGCCTTGGCAGAGATCGCCGAGACGAAGGGGTTGTAGTCAGCATCGAGTCTAGAGAGGATCTGCGAGACCAGATCGTCCTCGTCCATCTTCTTCCCCGCGGCAGCGAGCTCGTCAGCAATTTCTTTCATCCTGGTGAAGTACGCTATGGCAGAAAGATCGCCCTTGCGTGTGTTCGTCAGCTGCCCGCGGAGCTGAATGACGCGGGCACGCGACTGTGAGGCAAACATCGCCTGAATCGCTGCCCACAGCTTGCTGCTCTCCGTGTGATCCATCACCTGCAGCAACACCTCTCGGGAAAGAGACCCGAGCAGAAAACCCAGAACTTGCTGGTCTTGTGCCACCCACACTGCATAGGCTGGGTTACATACCTTCTCGATGGTCTTGTCCACCTTTGCTTCCTCGATTTCCTCCGGTGGTGCTGCCCGCGATCCATCAAGGAACCCCATGAGGAGGGCACCTCGAACCGGTGGCAGAACCTGCGCCTCCAGGGCAGGTAGTTCTCCCTAGTTAGCTTTTCAGCGATCTGAACATGAGCGAGAGAGATGGGGACTGGAGCAGATGAGCTCGACATGGCTAGATGTGTTTGTGGAAGAGATAGAAGCTCTGATTACCATGTAAAAGTGATGGAAGGGTATGCATACCTGCAGGGACGCGTGCGTGTATATATAGGCTCAAGGCCAACACAAGATTACATGGTTGGGATACGGGAGTTAGGCTTGATCTCCACGTTACAATCTACAGCTATACACAAGATAAGATCAAGCCTAACTGAACCGAATATTACATCTTAACAGAAACACAAACGCACGCGCTAATATCCCTATACGTATATTTTAACAGTCTTAGACTCTCAGGAATCTAGTTCTTGCGAGTATCGACTTATAACACAGGATACTTATAGCGCAGTATCTCTTTTCTCGCAAAGGGGATACAATGGTGTACCCAGCGCCCAGGGTTCGAATCCCGTCGGGAGCGAATTTCTGATGCCTCACCCTAAACGAGCTTCTTCTATAAAAATATGTCTTTGGTGTTAGTGTCCATGGCTCCTTTATCGCAAAAGAGGATAACCCGGCCTTTGCATTAAGCGATCCACATAGTTATTGTTTATTATATTATACAACAGAACTTGACAAACAAATACATGGATTAATTCATAATCATCTTAGAGCAACTTTAGCAGATTTGTCAAAAATGTGTACCATATATTTTGTTTGCGGTATGCTCTAAAACGAATTTGTGGTATCACGCACGGCACTGAGCACTCTTCTTGGGTCTTAACCGGTTTCAGTATTTCTTTTTTGGTTTCTTTTGGTTTTTAACCGCTTTTTTTTCTTGTTTCTTCTAGTTTATATATTTTTAGTATTCTTTTTGGTTCTTGTTTTTTCAGTTTTTCAAATTATTTCATTTCTCTTTTGTGCTTTCCATTATAGAGATAGTAGATGTTAATCCCGTGCATTGCTGCGGGAATCGGTTGCAATATATTTTAATAAAATTTGATTGTATGAATATCGATATATGAATTAATATTATATTGCATATCTTTAATCGCATCCCATGTGTCCTCAATTACCAGCTGAAAAGGAATTAAAAAGAAACACACAGTAGTACCGGGAATGGAAATTGATATGAAAGATGCATGCAATCAATTGCTAAAGTTAAATGTTGACGTGGTAAACATGATGAGATGCCATAGTTGCATGTGCTTTAAAATAAGTTAGTGGATGCTAACTATTTAAATATAAATTCACTATTAACTTTTAAATATATATTTTATGCACATTGACTTTTTCAAATGCATGTTTTTTTTGCAAATATAAATTATAAAAGTCATAATTTAGAACCATAGTAATATTCCTTAAGAATGTATTCTGAGTTTTTAATTGTACAAAGAATGAAGAAAAATATTTCCTAGCATCAGATTTTTTCTTGAGGCAATACTAGCATCATATAGTGAGGTCGATGTAGAGATGCGAAACTAAGGGCATGAGCGATAATATTTTATTTATATGAAAATGAATATGGGGCTTAATTCAGCCTTTCTGGCCCGTCAGCCGTAAGCACTGCCAGCTCTATGACCCAACGTTGTCTAAACAAAACAACTCTATGGCCCAACGTGTAGCGCCTGGCTGGAGCCGCGGTGGCGCAGATGTAGGGTTTTGTTCTTTTGTTTTAGTACCACACAGCTTAGCTTGGTTGAGTCCGGCTAATTTATAAGTCGATCCCCGGGCATTGTTAGCACCACATGGCATGTGTGGTCAGCTATCTTAAGTTAAAGTTATGACAAGTATTTGAAGAAGAAGAAGAAGAAGAAAACGAAAACGAAATGACGTTTGCACACCGACATGGTGTGATTGCATTTTTCTCTCTCAATTTCATCCTGTTTTTTCTGGCCTTTTTTGTTTACTCAATTAAATCATGTTTTCTCTCTCTTCCGCCGGCGTGGAAGCACTAGACCGTAGCAAAGTTTTGCCCATGCCTAGAACTGGACTCAGCTCTAAACATTGTGTCTGCGTGACAATTCACTTTTGGTGCGTTGACTTTGCTCTTAAGAAAACTTATTGCTTACTACAAACCCTTGCACTTGGGACCCAACAACTTTCTAATAGAGAGAAAGTAATACTTACGCCCGAAAACAGAACCACCATGCTTCGGCCTCTTATTCGTGTGCATCGTCAAGATTAACGTGATATCCTCCTTTTCGGTCATGTAAAATTCCTCGGCCGACGAGGAATCACCCCACGGAAAGGATGAATCAATTGAATTCATCTACAATACCAAAATCTCCGTCACAAGCTACTTACATTTGTGCACAACAGAACAGGAGAAAGCAAAAAAAAAAAAGAGATACGTATGTTGTAGGCAATTGGTCAAACACCTACAATGTGAGAAGAAGACAACCAGTCGACTGCTCGACGAAGTTGAGGTGCTTGCCGGGAGGGCCTCGTTGACGTTGGGAGGTTGACTTTGCAATGAAAAAATGATGACGGCGTGTCGTGGCCGCTGTCCGAAGCAACAAAGGATGTCCCCGGTCGAGGTTGTCGCGTGGCCAACACCGAAGCTTCTACGGCCACGAGTCGAGGGCTATGACCCGCAGAGGAGCAGCGACGACCGTGACGGGCGGCGGAGGGCCGACAACCAATCAAAATCGAATCGCGGAGAGTGCGGTGGCAGATCCTGATTTGAGAACACGGTTGGGCTTCGACATATACTCGAAGCAGCGGAGCCACGAGATGGACGGTGAGGGGCATAGGTGGCAAGACTAGGGGGGGATATTCGGGAGACCGTTGGGCGTTCACGCGCAGTTGTTTTTGGTTTGCGGCAGCAACCCGCGCGCCACAAATACTTAGCGCACCCTGTCAAACTTTTTGGTTGTTCAAAAAAGTTTTTGGCAAAATTTTGCAAACAAGGCCCATTTCGGGTTGTTGAACAGTGTTTTTTAAATCTTCAATCAAAGCCTAAAAAACAGTTAGGCCCTAAAATTGGGCTGCTATTGAAGATGGCCTTACCGACCGGAAAGAAAAAAACGATGGCACATGACAGTGAAAACGGTGGTGAAGCTGTTCTGTTGGAACCTAACCGAGGAGAGCAAAAGAAAGGAGGCTGCCTGCCTGCCTGCCTCGCTCGCTCCGCTCCCCAATCCCCACCCAAAACCCTCGCTTCCGCCGTCCATGGCGGCACTGATGGACGACGTCACCGCCGAGATCTTCCTCCGCCTCCCGCCAGATGAGCCCGAGCACCTCTTCCGCGCCGCCCTCGTCTGCAAGCCCTGGCTCCGCATCCTCCGCGACCCCGCCTTCCGCCGCCGGTACATCGCCTTCCACCGGGCGCCGCCCCTGCTCGGCCTCCTCCACAGGCTCCAGGTCAGCCAAGGAGAGCCCGCCCCCCGCCTCGCCCCCACCACAGCGGCGCCCCTCTCTCCCTACCCCGACCTCTGCCGCACGCGCCCCCTCGACTGCCGCCACGGCCGCGTCCTCCTCCACGTGGGGGTCGGGGCCTGGCATTTCATCGTCTGGGACCCCGTCACGGGCGACCAGCACCGTCTCCCGGAGCCTGGCATCCCGTGGCTCATCTACTCCGCCGCTGTGTTCTGCGCCGTGCCCGGCTGCGACCACCTTGACTGCCACGGCGGCCCCTTCCGGGTCGTCTTTGTGGTCACCGAAGACTACACCGATCTAGTCAAGGCCGCCGTGTACTCCTCAGAGACAGGTGCGTGGAGCACGCCAGTGACACTGGACGCTGGCTGTGATGCCCATGCCCAGCACAGGTGTGATGCCCTTGCAGCTGATTTCTACTACACACCCTATGTCCAGCCTAGGCGTGGTGCCGTTATTGGAGATGAAGCCTACTTCACACTTCGCTGGGGTAACCCAATCGTCAAGTATAACTGGAGCAAGAATCACATATCCCTGATTGATCCGCCAACAAAGTGTGTGTACAACGTCGGTGTCAGAAAAGAGTATGTTAACAACGTCGCCCTCATGGTGATGGAGGACAGTTCACTGGGCCACTGGGGTTTGCCAACGTTGAGGGTTCACTAGTAGAAAACAGGGCATTGGTTCGGGGCAGGCCATCCCATTAGTCCCGGTTCAGTAACGAACCGGGACTAATGGGTGCAACAGTCCCGGTTCGTGAGGCCAGACGGCCGGGCGGGCCACGTGGGGCATTGGTCCCGGTTCGTCTGGAACCTTTGGTCCCGGTTCCAGAAACGAACCGGGACCAATGTGCCTCGCTCCTGGCCCACAACCATTGGTCCTGGTTTGTGGAAGGAACCGGGACCAAATGTGTAACCGTTCGCCTGGTGCGCGCCCCTTTAGTCCCGGTTGGTGGTTCAAACCGGGACTAAAGGTTCGAACGTCTCGCATCCCACGACGTTTCGCGCTCCGAGAAACAGGAGGATAAAGCAACTGTTCCTCGGCGAGGGCTACAGTAACTTCGCCCATTTCTCTTCTTCTCCTCTCTTCTTCCCCATATCTTCTACCATGAATCCAATCACTCGCTACGGGGAGGTGCTCGCACATGGCAGTACCAATCTCGATGTCGTCTACACGAACGACAGCGCCATGGTGCCGCATTTTCTTTCCCTTTTGCAGAAATGGCTTCAAGTGGCGGATGAGAAAGACAAGTTCATAGGGCTTGATCTCGAGTACACGGCCAAGCAAGAAGATGTTGCCGTCATCCAGCTATGTTTCAAGAAACATGTCATGATCTTCCAATGGGCAAGGTGAGTTTTGAGGGTTTTCTTTGATCAATTAATAATTTATAGATTATTATGAAAATTGCATAGGATAGAAATATGTTCCATTTTGAATCCTATGGGAAAGATCAATATTTCTTTTAAATTTGTAGTGAAACAATTTTCCTTGTTGCAAAACGTGGGAGAACATATATGTCATATAGTTAATTTAGGGTTTCTTCATCAATTCATAGGATATGAAAATTGCATATATATAGGATATAGCAATATATATGTTCTATTTTGAATCCTATGGCAAAGATCAATTTCTCTTAAGTTGTAGTGAAATAATTTTCAATTTTTTTATGATATTACTGTTCACCGGGCTCAAATGAGCCCGGGAGCAAAAACTCTGCGTCTTCCTCTTTTGTTGCAGCGAAATAATTTTCCTTTATATAGTTGCATATTATAATTCTGCCGAAATATACTTGTTGCAGCAGTATTTAACATTTGTTCCATTTTAATTTGTTGATGTTGCAGTAGTGACAAGCACTGCCCAGCACTCATGGACTTCCTACGCAGCGGCATACATTTTGCTAGCGTTGATGTAAGTAATGACAAGCTGAAGATGAGGCGCAGCTTCGGTATTGAGATACCAGCTGGCTGCCTTATTGATATCCAAGACATATTCAGGCTTCAGTATGAGAGGACTTCGATTGCTTCTATGGCAGTCGCCTTGATCGACGACTATTACGGAGATATGAAGACCAAATTCCCCCGGGCGCAGCACAAAGAGTGGGAGAGGACCCCACTTCAGCCTATCAACATTGAGTATGCAGCAAAAGATGCATACGTTGCATATGAGTTGTACCGCAAGATTCGACCGGTGAACTATGGGCAGCGTCACCTCGCACCACCACCACCATGGGAATATTCTTCTGATTCAGACTAGCTAGTAGTGTTCGCTTGGACGAGTACATTCTGTAATGGATATCTGAACTATTATATATATATTACATATCTCTCTAGCTATTATATATTTGTAGTGCTTTTCAATTCAGTTTTTTCTTAAATTCCGATTGTGGCTGAGAACAAAATGCAACAAAAAAGTGGGTTGTCATTGTTGGCAAGCACGCACACCATGCCAACTTTCAACCTTTTCAGAGTTCATTTGTAGTGCTTTTCAATTTCAGGGTCATAATTAGCTCAAAAAAATCATTAAATGGATGAAAAATACCAAATGAAGTCAGACAGGGTTGAAAATTGATGATGTGGCTTCGAATGGTGCTTTTTGAACACACGAAAAGCCTGGAGTTCAAATAAGTTCAAGAAAATGAAATGCCTTTTGTAACCGATGAGTTTCCGTCCGAAACCCCGATACTTCGAAAGGGACTGTCCGTTTTGTACACGAAGTGCATCCAGTTTTTGCCGTAACCCACTCAACATTTTAGCACATGCTATGTGGGTGAAAGGTTGATACCATGCCAACTTTCAACCTTTTCAGAGTTCATTTGTAGTGCTTTTCAATTTCAGTGTTATTTAGCTCAAAAAAATCAGTAAGTGCATGAAAAATACCAAAATGAAGTCAGAAAGGGTTGAAAATTGATGATGTGGCTTTGAATGGTGCATTTTGAACACACGAAAAGCCTGGAGTTCAAATAAGTTCAAAAAAATGAAATCCCTTTGTAATAGATGAGTTTTCGTTCGAAACCCTGATACTTCGAAAGAGATTGTCCATTTTGTACACGAAGTGCATCCAGTTTTTGCCGTAACCCTCTCAACTTTTTAGCACATGCTATGTGGGTGAAATGATGATACCATGCCAACTTTCAACCTTTTCAGAGTTCATTTGTAGTGCTTTTCAATTTCAGTGTTATTTAGCTCAAAAAATCAGTAAATGCATGAAAAATAACAAATGAAGTCAGAAAGGGTTAAAAATTGATGATGTGGCTTCGAATGGTGCATTTTGAACACACAAAAAGTCTGGAGTTCAAATAAGTTCAAAAAAATGAAATCCCTTTGTAACAGATGAGTTTTCGTCCGAAACCCTGATACTTCGAAAGAGATTGTCCGTTTTGTACACGAAGTGCATCCAGTTTTTGCCGTAACCCTCTCAACTTTTTAGCACATGCTATGTGGGTGAAATGATGATACCATGCTAACTTTCAACCTTTTCAGAGTTCATTTGAAGTGCTTTTATAAAACTCTAATAGCAAAAGGAATCAACTAAAAAGCTTTTATAAACCTCTAGTATTTTTTAAACTAAAATTATATAAAATTTATGCAACTAAAATTATCAAAGTATTTTCTGTTCAAAACATTAACGGCAAAAAGAATTTTCATAAAGAAATTTTTAGTTACAAACTTTAATAGCAAAATAAAATAACAAAATCTGTTCTTGATTAAAACAGACATTGAAAATAACCTAAAAATTACCAAATTTAATATAATGATAAAACACAATAATATTAAATAGCAAGAAAAAGAATCACTCCAAAATTTATTTTTATAGTAAAGTTATTCACAAACTAGTGATTCACACAAATTTAAAAGAATTCAAATTTAAACTATTCAAATATGAAAATTAATGGCACTAACAGAAAGTCTATAATTTTGGTGACCTAACAGCAAAAAGAATCACTGGAAAACTGAAAAAAAAAGCAAAAAAAAATAAAGCAAAAAAGAAAAGAAAAAAAACAGAAAAAAATGCCACCTACTGAGCCACGACGGCCTGAATACGACTAGAAACCCAGTTAGTTGGGCCAGGATTCAGTCCCGCAGAAGGCCCAGCAGGCCCACATGCATAGCAGCGTCAGATTAGGCCCATAGGCCTACAGTTCAGAGGAGTTCGAGAGGGAAGAGGTAGCGGGGCTTATAAACAGGTGCTCGGCGCTCTCAACTAGCGAGGTGGGACTAAACTCCCACCACCACGCCGCTGTGCAAGGCCATTGGTCCCGGTTGGTGCCACCAACCGGGACCAATGCCACCCTTTGGTCCCGGTTGGTACTACCAACCGGGACCAATGCGCACCTTTAGTCCCGGTTGGTGCCACCAACCGGGACCAAAGGTCTCTGGTTCCCGCCCTTTGGGCTGACGAAAATAGACCATTGGTCCCGGTTGGTGCCACCAACCGGGACCAATGCTTCTTGTATATAAGAAAACCCTTGGAAAATTTCAGGTTTTCATCTACCAGTTGCCCCGAGCCCGCCTCCCCGATTCCGCCGTCCCCGTCGTCGCCGCCGCCTCCCCGTCGCCGCGTCGCCGCCTCCCCGTCGCCGCGTCGTCGCCTCCCCGAGCCCGCCTCCCCGATTCCGCCGTCCCCGTCGTCGCCGCCGCCTCCCCGTCGCCGCGTCGTCGCCGTCGCCGAGCCCGCCGTCCTCGTCGTCGTCGCCTCCCCGAGCCCGCCGTCCCCGTCGTCGCCGTCGCCTCCCCGACGTCGCCGCGTCGTCGCCGTCGCCGAGCCCGCCGTCCTCCTCGTCGTCGCCTCCCTGAGCCCGCCGTCCCAGTCGTCGCCGTTGCCTCCGCGTCGCCGCGTCGTCGGCTCCCCGAGCCCGCCGTCCTCGTCGTCGTCGCCTCCCCGAGCCCGCCGTCCCCGTCGTCGCCGTCGCCTCCCTGACGTCGCCGCGTCGTCGCCGTCGCCGAGCCCGCCGTCCCCGTCACCGCGTGCCGCCCCGAGCCCGCCGTCCCCGCCCCGAGCCCGCGTCGCCGAGCCCGCCGTCCCCGTCGCCGAGCCCGCCGTCCCCGTCCTCGTCCCCGTCACCGCGTGCCGCCCCGAGCCCGCCGTCCTCGTCGCCGGCCTCCAGCCATCGCCGCCCACCCCAGTGAGCCCCCCCCTTTCCGGCCATGTATATGTTTTTTTTCATGTCTATGTATATGTTCATGTATATGTTCATGTAATTAAAAAGTCATGTATATATGTTCATGTATATGTGTGTATATGTGTGTATATGTTATCCGGAATGTATGTCGTTGTCGATATACCCCCTCCCCGATAACTTCGACATGAGGGGGGAGGGGGGGGGGGTCGATCGATAGGCCACCCAAACCCTAGAAAAAAAAAATTCATACAGAAAACTCCGGTAATTGTGGCCTCCCGTCCCTCGATACCAACTCTCGAGGCCTCCCGTCCCTACCCGATAAACTCTCGAGGCCACCCAAACCCTAGAAGAAAGAGCGTTGTCGATCTCCTACCCCCTCCCGTCCGTGGAAGGTTGGGTTTCCCGACGCAGGCGGTTACAGAAGCCGGGAGAGAAAGAGGAAAGCGGAGCTGAGCGAAATTCAGAAGCTCAATGCAAGACTACAAAAGCTAGAGGAAGCTGAGAGCCAGCGAGCTGTCGGCCAACCATCTCAGCGGCACGAAGCTACCCCAGAAGCTACCCCGCCATCTCAGCGGAGAAGCAGCGTCGCTTCCACGGAGCCCCTTCAGCTTGACTTCACGTCTCCTAGCTACCCCGTGGATACTATCACGGAGGCTCAACATTGCAATCTTATGACGAAATGCCAGAACCTCACTTTATTGGCGGCTGTCGGCTCTGTTGCACCTCCTCAACCCAACGAAACTTTTCACGGCCGTCCGATTCCACATGGCTATGCTGTTGTGATGGTCGATGAAGTAATGAAGGAATTTGAGGAGCTCGAGCTTCACCACTCTACAGGTGAAGGGGAGAATCGGCTGGGTCGTGCCCTGAAGAGTACATGTCTATGGCAGAAGGAGTACATCAAGCTTCCAAACTGGACACCTCCGCCTCCTCCTCCTCCTCCGGCGAGTCAGGGCACTCCGCCTCCTCCTCCTCCTCCTCCTCCGGCGAGTGATCAAGGCACCCCGCCTCCTTCTCCGGCTCCTCCGACGCGTGAGGGCACTCCGCCTCCTCCTTCGCCTACTCCGGCACGTCGGAGCAGTACGCCTCCTCCTCAGCCTCGTCGGCAACGACGAAAGACAGACGCCGCCGCTCCGGCTCCTCGAGCGCATCGGAGCACTCCGCCTCCTTCTCCGCCTCGTAAGCAACGACAGAAGAGAGACGCCGCCGCTCCGGCGGCTAGTAGTACAAGAAGAGGCGGGAGGGATTACAGATACGGTCCATCTCTCAAGCCTCTGGAAAAGTTACCATATGAGAGGACCGAGTCTGAAAACGAGGAGATATGTCAGGCCGAATTGACGGCCCATTTTGCAAAGAAAAATCCACCTCCGAAGGAGAAGCTAGATCCGGTGAAAGTGATGCGCACTATCAATGCCCTGAAGCGACCACCACCGCCTCCGCCGGATTCCAACTTTGACCGCTGTGTTAAAAAGACATATCAAGACGCGCGGCGGTCGGGAAGTACTTCCAGTGATGCAAGGTTAGCAAAATGAAGAAGTGGGAAAAAAATTCCCCAGCTCGGCGAACAGGCGAACCAATCGTGCCCCCCGCTCAAGGTGTCTAGCGATATCGTCGCTAATCATCCGGGGATGGTGCCCGGTACCAATCCTGGTGATTACCTGAGCGATGATGTACAGTTTGAGCCGTTGGAGGTGGACGAATTCAGTTACCGGTACGGGCGGCCTCTCGTCAAACCTGATCATCCTCCTCTAACAACGATGATGCGAACATTGCATGAATGGTACATGAAAACCTGCAACGAGTCTGGGAGGGATACTTTGACGCTGGGAATTAAAGAGGAGCACGACCTCGTTGGAATGGATCTGTTGAATGTTGAATTTGAGGAGATATTCCAGTTATACAATCAAAAGGCCCTCGACAAAACAATCGTGACTTGCTACTGTCTGTAAGTACTACTTCTGTAATTAAGTCTCTCTATATATATAGCTCAGCTCTTTCATTGCATGTATATATAATTATCCTCACTATATTATGCAGATTGAAGATCGTCGAATGCAGAAAAGCACAAATGTATGACATTGGGTTCATTAACCCAAATATCATACATGAGTTTACGGTTAAAAACAATGTCACACAAACCGAGGGCAACTTGCTACAATCGTTGCTTAAAAATCAAAACAAAGGGACAATACTCTTTCCTTACAACTTCAAGTGAGTGTTACTGTCTTGTGCATATTCGGTTTCCCTTATTACTCGAGGTTATAGTAATGTAATTGATGAGTTATGCATGCGTGCGCAGGTACCACTTTATTCTGCTAGAGATTAAGCTTGAGCGGGGAGTAGTAATCGTCTTAGACTCGAAACGAAAAGATCCCCAGGAATATGCGGACATGACTGAAATGCTCCAGAAGTAAGTTCAATCGATCATTATCGCATCATATCGACAACTTTGTTCATTTCCTGATATCAAGTAATTATTTTCTTTGTCTGGCAGGGTTTGGAAGGAGTTCACCGCAATTGTTCCGGCACTGCCGAGGGAGCTGCGATTTACACACCCGAAAGTAAGTACTACTAGCTAGTTCCGCGCATCTCCCATTGATTCTAGTTCCATCAATACCATTTATCATGCTTGATTATCAGTTTGATTGAACTCTATTTCTCGTAAAGTGCTTGTGGCAGGAAAAAGGGAATAATTTGTGTGGATACTACGTTTGCGAGTTCATCTACAACGCGACGACCCCTAAGCGGGGCTACTCTGAAAAACAATTTCAAGTGCGTAAGCAATAATATTCACAACTTTATTTTATTACCATGATTTGTGTTGAGTTTCATTCATATATATGTATTGACCCCCTTCTTCAAATTAGACGTGGCAGATGTGGGATGAACTCCTACCACATGATCGCATACGAGCAATTCAAGAGGAATTGGCGGGATTCTTTCTTGACCACGTCATAAATAAAGCCGGAGAATACCATCTGGAATTTGAAATTAAATGTTAGGGATTGTAAGAGATCTTATATTGTATATATGTAGCTAGTAGCGTCGGATAGATATACGAAAACTTGTTGTTCGACCAATCTCTCGGAGAAAGAGAGGTCGATCACTTCTCTGTGTATATGTTCATGACGATCTTGTGTACTTAATGGTTCCTTCATTTGCTTACTAGCTAGCGTGTCGAGTTCTCTCTATAGTAGCTAGCGTCGACCAAGCACGGAGAAAGAGAGGACACTTCTCTCTATTAGCTAGCTAACATAATATGAAACACCTCAATTAACCCTACAACCCCCCCCCCCCCCCCCCTAAACCCCCCTTTCAAAAAAAAACAAAAACCCCAGTGCCTTTTGGTCCCGGTTGGTGTTGCCAACCGGGACTAAAGGTACTGCCTTTGGTCCCGGTTGGTGTTACCAACCGGGACTAAAGGTCCTCCTGCCCGGGCTCCCTGCGGCGGCCACGTGGACGGCCTTTGGTCCCGGTTCGTAAGCGAACCGGGACTAAAGGTTTTGGGCTTTAGTCCCGACCCTTTAGTCCCGGTTCCAGAACCGGGACAAAAGGCCCTTACGAACCGGGACAAATGGGGGTTTTCCTACTAGTGGTTCCAGCCTTCATTTGTGGTCAAGAAAGGTGAATGCAATGGGTACAGTGCAGGGCCATCCAGCTGGAGAGTATTAATTATACCGGTTGCCAATTCTGATGACAAACCATGTGTGGTTGGGTCTGCAGAGGGTGTGGGTGTCATATTCGTCAGCTTCAGATTTTCTTTAGAAAAATAGTTTGTTATTTTCTGGCATTGCTGAAGTTCACGCCTCGAACTTATTCTTGTACCTTGCTTCAGATTTCTTATATAAAAAACACAGTTTGTTATTTTCTGGCCTAGCTGAAGTTCACACCTCAAACTTTGTCTTGTAACCTTTGGAATGAGTACTAACACATAGTTCGTCAGAGTGGGATGCTAATTGGACAGTTAGTTATGAGTTTTGTGCATGGTGTCTTTTCTGATCATGGCACATTGTTACTGTGAAGTCATGGCAATCAATTGGGGCTGTCTCATTGAATCCATCCTAATTGTACTGTTGAAAATTTGTACTTCAGTTAGTCATATTTGAGTACAGCTTGGTTAACGCTCGATACAGTTACTTGGAGCTAAAGTCATGTTTATTCCATGTTGTTTCTCTGTCCTGTTATTGTTATCTCCAAAAGGACTATCATGTAGCAGTGTCAAATTTTTTGGACATACATTAGAGATACAAGGATCTGAGTCATAGTTTGTGAAATTTCAATTTTGGAGTCAAGACTAGTTGTTCTTCTTCTGCTATTATATGGATCAGTCCATGGGAAGACCAATTGCATCAGTAACCCTTAAATTTCTACTTCTCTTTAGAGCCATTGATTGGTCAAATACTTTTCTTTTCTTGAATGCTTAGATGAACGACACATCATTGTATTAGAGAAGGAATAAAAATGTCCATACGAGGAAGCTTGAAAAAGTGGAAGGATGGGAAGGGAATAAAACTGTCCATACGAGAGAACTGCACGTCATTGTATTAGAGAAGGAATGCAAATTTCCATAAGATGGGAAGGGAAAGGAAATAGAAAAAGAAAAAAAAAAACCTACCCCAAGCCTGTCATAACAGGGCACACCGAGCAAAAAAGAACTACTGCCGACTACAAAAATGAAGCCATGGTAAAATGAAGAATCGGCAGCCAATGAAGCCAATGAAGAATTAAGTGACTGCTAGCTGTTTGCTAAATACTACAGCAACCTCGTACATGTCTGTTGCCTTGCATTTTCTTTACTGCGTCTATTCGTTGCTTAGTTTGTTGGTTCTGGTTTGTGAGCAGTTTCAACAAAGTCAAACTGCAATTATTAGTTGTTATCCTCACATGTAGAGATTGTGCCAAGGCCATTTATGTGTGCAAGTGCAAACTGAGAATACATGTCATCGGAAACTGACCTTAATTTGAATCCTGTGATTTGACTTGTTATTTTGGACCATGCAAATTTTAATGCCATGTTATGCTGTTACTTTGTTTCAGATATTCTTTTCAGAACTATTCTAGTACGTATTATTTTTCTGGTATATGTGAACATTACATCTGGGTCTCTATTTTGTGAAGAGTTTTTTGATCTTGTATTATGTGGTACTCTTATATAGCAAATCAAACTCTAAATGCTGAGTTGGAATGTTGGTTTTGATTTTTGTGCATAATAACTTTTCAGATCGTGGTAGATTTCCATCCCTGGCGGAGATCACTGATGTCTGATATGCGCCGCTCAAGAGCAAGAGTGCAAGACCTTGCGAAATGGACGAAGCCATTATTATCATAAATGTACTGATGGTGGCTTCTTGCAGAGCTACCGCTATCAAATCCTTTTCATTTTCTGTTGAGTAGGCAAAGGACGACTGGTGCAAGCCATTATGACCAAAATTAGGGATGCATATTTTGAATTATCTGGGCCATTCGGTTTGTCCGAAGTTCATCCAAATGTACTAATTCGGATTCCAAAGCGAAAGATGTGGAACGGAAACCAACTATGCTGCCATATGAAGCTGCTATTTTTATGTTAGAATTCCGGATGTTTGCGTGGCGTTTTGGATACGGAACTGGAAGGTGATACCCTATGAACTCAGGGCTTAAGTCTGGTTATTGAAGAGTTGATCTGGTTGATTGAATATGAATCGGCAGTCATGGTAAAATGGAGAGGAAAGTTAACTTGGATGTCATGTCATGCTTCATTTGTAAGATAAGATGAATCGCTCCCTTTTCCTTTGTTGCAACTCGCAAGAAAGAAAAGCTGGGAATACATTTTAGTGTGTTGTCGAGCGGAGTCCGTTTAGTTTGTTCTCCTGAATTTCCAAATAGGATAGTTGTGGTCTTTTGGATCACCATTGGGAATGATAGATTGATTTGATACGGCATGCATGCATTGCAGTGTGTAGGAAATATGTAGATACCCAAACATCTTGTTCTCCATCCTCTCGTAGACTTAATGGCACTCGTGGAGGAGCTTAGCAAGATTGATGTGCAACCAAGTAGTACTAGTGTATGTTGTATACTCTTTGTGTACCGCGTAGTCAATGTGTGGCAAATTTCAGTCCACATGTACACGAAATTACCAGCACCCTGTACACGACGCTAAACCCCCCTCTGCCAACTATACTTAATTCAGAGAAATTCCCTGCCTTTGTATCTTGCAGCAGTTAGAAAGACCATTCGCAAAATGGAAATAGAAAAATTATGGTGCGAAGACCAACTGCTAGGACCTCGTATTTAGCGCATACGTCGCTGGGTGACACGCTGCTTTTTTTCGTTTTTGTTTTTTTGCTTCTTTAAAAACTCTTTGGTATTTAAAAGAAACTTCTGGATTAAAAAAATGCCCCGGAATTTCAAAAACTGTTCAGATTTTTACAAAGTCTTTGTTGATTCAAAAACAATTCCCTGATTCAAAAATAATTCGTGAATTTCAAAAAGTAAATCAAGAATTCATTTTTTAATGAATTTCAGTAGATGTCTCCTTTTTTTTAAAAAAGTTCGTCAATTCAAAAGGTGTCCATGAATTTGAATTTAAATAATGTTCACGAGTTCACAAAATGTTAGTGAGTTTCAAAAAATATTCCCATTATTTTAACCTTTGATTCAAAAAATTCACCAATTTCACGGTATCCCGCACGGTAAGTAGGAACCACCCCAACTGCTGCTGCAGGGACAGGCACACAGGCGGCATGGGCGAAGCAGACTCTGAGCGTGGGAAAATGCCCTCCTGGCCGTCGCCTGTAAGCTAGCACGGCCTTTGCTCAAAACAAAAACAAAAAACAATCCAGCACGGACACCCAAAGGCCGAAGAGAAAGCTACGGCCCAACCGAGATGCAGCGCTCCTCGGACTTAGCTTTTGTTAGTTAGTACCACACCGCTTAGCTGGATCGAGTAGGGCTGATTTATAAGCCGCTCCCCGGGCAGGGTTAGCACCACACGGCAGGTGTGGTCAGCTCCTTCGGATGAGTATTTGAATGCCTTTGAGAGGAAGAAGAAGAAAACAGAAGAAGATGTATATACTATTTATTCAAATTATTTAAATTAAATGGCTGGCTGCGGCATGCTTGCCTTCCAGCCTACCACACCGACATGGCGTGATTGCAATTTTTTGAACCCTAAATTTAAGATCTGATAAGAGGGAGTATGAGACTATGAGAGTGACATCCAAAAATATTCACCCCACCCCACATTCTACTTGGTGTGTGTGTCAAAGTACTCCCTTTCTAAACTTTTAGAAGACGTTTTGGGTACATAAAAGTGTTACGGAAACAACTTATGTCTATTGAAGGCCCACAGACATATATATATTAAACAAAACTTGATGTGCAAGACCTCTCGAACTATTGTTTTGAAGTTGGAGTCTCCGGATTTCCTAGTTGACGTTTTAAACTACGCATCCCTCATGAAATATAAACCGTCATTATGGCTTTCCCTCAAATAAAACATAGACTAATAAGGACTCCTAGACCAATACTAATACTTCGTAACCCCTCCTCTTAAATGTAAAGTGTATGCAATAGCATTGCATTTGAAGAAGTGTAACACTAGAAGAAAAAAAATGATAATCTAAATCCGCGTCTTGAGGATACATTTTAGCGTGTTGTAAAGCGGAGTCCGTTTGATTTGTTCTCCTGCATTTCTAAATAGGAATGTTGAGTATCGTGATTACATAGAAAACATAGGATAGACTAGGAAATATTTTGTCTTGTCTTGTAATTCAAGAAGATCATATACTCTTATATATATGCCCATGAGGCTCAAGCAATATATCAATTATTCCACTGATCCTTCTCTATCCCTTCTTATATGGTATCAGCCTAACTGATTCAACCCTAGCCGTCGCCCGCCGCTTTCTCTTTGTGCCGCCCCCGGGGCGGTCGGTCTTCATGATCGCCGTCGGGGCCCGCGCCGCCCGTACCTAGGGTTCGTCCGCCGGTCATGTTGTCCGGCTGCCCTAAAGAGTCTTTTCCCCAATTGCTCGCTCCGGGTTTTTCTCTCTTCCGTCGGTCACATTGATCGGTGTTTTCTTTTTGGTTTTCGATCTAAAATCGGTTTGTGTCTGATAACCCACAAGTATAGGGGGCGCAACAGTTTTCGAGGGTAGAGTATTCAACCCAAATTTATTGATTCGACACAAGGGGAGCCAAAGAATATTCTCGAGTATTAGCAGCTGAGTTGTCAATTCAACCACACCTGAAAGACTTAGTATCTGCAGCAAAGTATTCAGTAGCAAAGCAGTATGGAAGTAACGGTAACAATGGCAAAGTGACAGTAGCAGTTTTGTAGTGATTGTAACAGTAGCAACGGAAAAGTAACTTAGCAAAGATCAATATGTGAAAAGCTCGTAGGCAATGGATCAGTGATGGATAATTATGTCGGATGGCATTCATCATGCAACGGTTATAACATAGGGTGACACAGAACTAGCCCCAATTCATCAATGTAATGTAGGCATGTATTCCATATATAGTCATACGTGCTTATGGAAAAGAACTTGCATGACATCTTTTGTCCTACCCTCCCGTGGCAGCGGGGTCCTAATGGAAACTAAGGGATATTAAGGCCTCCTTTTAATAGAGAACCGGACCAAAGCATTAGCACTTAGTGAATACATGAACTCCTCAAACTATGGTATCACCGGAAAGAATCCCAGTTATTGTCACCCTGGGGGATGCGGATCATAACTCGTAATAGGTGTCTACAACTTGCAAGATAGGATCAAGAACACATATATATTCATGAAAACATAATAGGTTCAGATCTGAAATCATGGCACTCGGGCCCTAGTGACAAGCATTAAGCATAGCATAGTCATAGCAACATCAATCTCAGAACATAGTGGATACTAGGGATCAAACCCTAACAAAACTAACTCGATTACATGATAAATCTCATCCAACCCATCACCGTCCAGCAAGCCTACGATGGGATTACTCACGAACGGCGGAGAGCATCATGAAATTGGTGATGAAGGATGGTTGGTGATGACGACGGCGTCGATTTCCCCTCTCCGGAGCCCAAATCAGACTCCAGATCTGCCCTCCCGAGGAAGAACAGGAGGTGGCGGCGGCTCCGTATCGTGAAACGCGATGAACTCTTCTCTCTGATTTTTTTTCTCCACGAATAGGAATATATAGAGTTGGAGTTGAGGTCGGAGGAGCTCCAGGGGGCCCACAAGACAGGGGGGCGCGTCCTAGGGGGGGCTCCCCCTGGCTCGTGGCTAGGTGGTGGACCCCCTCCGGTTGATTCTTTCGCCAGTATTTTTTATTAATTCCAAAAATATTCTTCGTAAATTTTCAGGTCAATCCGAGAACTTTTATTTCTGCACAAAAATAACACCAAGGCAATTCTGCTAAAAATAGCGCCAGTCCGGGTTAGTTCCATTCAAATCATGCAAATTAGAGTCCAAAACAAGGGCAAAAGAGTTTGGAAAAGTAGATACGATGGAGACGTGTCAACTCCCCCAAGCTTAACCCATTGCTTGTCCTCAAGCAATTCAGTTGATAAACTGAAAGTGATAAAGAAAAAAAATTACAAACTCTGTTTGATCTTGCTGTTGTAAATATGTCTAACTGATGTTCAGATTTTCAGCAAAGATTATAGACTAACCACATTCACAATGACATTTAGGTCTCACATTTACTCATATCAATGGCATAATCAATAGCGAGCAATAATAATAAGTCTCGGATGACAACAATTTTATCAAAACAATCATGATACAATATGATATAATGGTATCTCGCTAGCCCTTTCTGAGACCGCAAAACATAAATGCAGAGCATCTCTGAAGAACAAGGACTGACTAGACATTGTAATTCATGGTAAAAGAGATCCAGTCACACTCATACTCAATATCAATTAATAACAAAGCATACAAATGACGGAGGTGCTCTCTAACTGGTGCTCTTTATAAGAGGAGGATGACTCAACAGTAAATAAAATAGATAGGCCCTTCGCAGAGGGAAGCATTGATTTACAGAGGTGCCAGAGCTCGAGCTTTTAAAACAGGGATGAATCATAATTTTGGGAGGTATGCTTTCATTGTCAACATAACAACTAAGAGATCTCGATATCTTCCATGCTAGATACATTATAGGCGGTTCCCAAACAGAATAGTAAAGTTTTTACTCCCCCTCCACCAATCGATCACACTCCACGGCGGGCCGAATCCACGGGTACCGTCCATACAAACAACAATCCTGGGGGCGTTTTGTTTCATTATACTTTGATTTGATTTTTGAGCATGGAACTGGGCATCCCGAATACCAGCCACTTTCTCGTGAATGATAGTGAATCAACACATATCGTGAGAATAACCCACCTAGCATGGAAGATACTGACAGCCCATAGTCACTACATGAGCGATTCGGGCATACAAAACAGGGTATTATTTGAAGGTTTAGAGTTTGGCACATGCAAATTTACTTGGAACGGTAGGTAAATACCGCATATAGGTAGGTATGGTGGACTCATAAGGAACAACTTTGGGTTTATGGAAATGGATGCACAAGCAGTATTCCCGCTTAGTACAAGTGAAGGCTACACGACAGGAATCCGGCACTTTGCCATCTGCCATGGCAGATGGCAAAGGCATCGTCGGCGGATGGCAAAGGCTTTGCCATCTGCCAGCAGACGGCAAACAGTTTGGCTGAAACCCAGCCGGCAAAGGCTACTTTGCCGTCTGCTGGCAGATGGCAAAGAGCCTGCAGCCTTTGCCATCAGCTGGCAGATGGCAAAGCCTCTGAACGGGGTTAGCCACGTTAGAAGGCTAACGGCGTGCTTTGCCATCTGCCAGCAGATGGCAAAGATTCTGTCCTTTGCCATCTGCTGGCAGATGGCAAAGAGACCAAATAGGCCCTTCCCCGTTCGGACAGGTAGCTGACACGTGGCCTCTTTGCCATCTGCCAGCAGATGGCAAAGATTATGCAGCCTTTGCCATCTGCCAGCTGATGGCAAAGAGACCAAATAGGCCCTTCCCAGTTTGTGCAGGTAGCTGACACGTGGCCTCTTTGCCATCTGCCAGCAGATGGCAAAGTGCCTATATTGCCCCAATTAATTTTGTTTTTTCTTATATCAATTCATCTTCACAGAAAATCAAACACACACATATATATATAACCAATATAGCATATTCAACACATATTACCAATAGTCATGAACACATATATATCCAACACATCCATGAACACATATCCAACACATGTTACCAATAGTAGCAAGTTTCATCCATACATATACATAGTTTCATCAATATTACACAGTTTCATCCATAGGTAGCAAGTTTCACAAAGTCAAAACAAAAACTAAAGACAATCACTCCATCAACCCAAGCTTCCGTGATCTAGAGCAAATCTGCAAAATGGGAAAGAAGAAAGTTAGAAGAAAAAGACTAGAAGAAGAAGATTATGATGATGCAACTAAAATGTGAAGACTATTATGATGCAACTTATATCTGTAAAATATGTCATTTTGGAGCTAAGTATGATTATTGTGTCATTTTTGAGCTAGCTAAGCATACTAAGTCATTTTGGTGTAAAAAATGCTAAGTAAGGTCATTTTGGAGCGAAGTAAGGTTATTATGTCATTTTGGAGCTAGCTAAGCATATGAAGTCATTTAGGAGCTAAAATATGTCATTTCTTAAGCATATTATGTCATTTTAGAGCTAGCTAAGCATATTAAGTCATTTTGGAGGAAAAGATGCTAAGTATAGGTCATTTTAGAGCTATCCTAGGTTAAATAGGTCATTTTTAAGCTAGCTAAGCATATTAAGTCATTTTGGAGGAAAAAATGCTAAGTATAGGTCATTTTAGAGCTATCCTAGGTTAAATAGGTCATTTTGGAGCTAATTAAGCTTATTATGTCATTTTTGAGCTAGCTAAGCATATTGAGTCATTTTGGAGGAAAAAATGCTAAGTATAGGTCATTTTAGAGCTATCCTAGGTTAAATAGGTCATTTTGGAGCTAAGTAAGGTTATTATGTCATTTTGGAGCTAGCTAAGCATATGAAGTCATTTAGGAGCTAAAATATGTCATTTCTTAAGCATATTATGTCATTTTAGAGCTAGCTAAGCAAATTAAGTCATTTTGGAGGAAAAGATGCTAAGTACATAGGTCATTTTAGAGCTATCCTAGGTTAAATAGGTCATTTTTAAGCTAGCTAAGCATATTAAGTCATTTTGGAGGAAAAAAAATGCTAAGTATAGGTCATTTCAGAGCTATCCTAGGTTAAATAGGTCATTTTGGAGCTAATTAAGCTTATTATGTCATTTTTGAGCTAGCTAAGCATATTGAGTCATTTTGGAGGAAAAAATGCTAAGTATAGGTCATTTTAGAGCTATCCTAGGTTAAATAGGTCATTTTGGAGCTAAGTATGGTTATTATGTCTTTTTTGAGCTAGCTAAGCATATAAATTCATTTTTGGAGGAATAAATGCTAAGTATAGGTCATTTTAGAGCTATCCTAGGTTAAATAGGTCATTTTTGAGCTAATTAAGATTGTTATATCTTTTTTTAGCTAGCTAAGCATGTAAATTCATTTTGGAGGAATAAATGCTAAGTACAGGTCATTTTGGAGCTAATTAAGGTTATTATGTCATTTTGGAGGAAATAATGCTAAGTGCAGGTTATTTTAGAGCTAAATAGGTCATTTCTTAAGCTAAGCTAAGTATAGGTCATTTGAGAGCTATCCGTGGTAAAATTGGTCATTTTGGAGCTAAGTAAGGTTATAATGTCATATTCGAGGAAACTAAGCTAAGTATACGGCATTTTGGAGATAAATAGGTCATTTCTTAAGCTAAGTATGCATTTGTAGGACCCCGATCCTAAGTCACACAGATCTAGCATGTAACATATCATATCGCTTTGCGGTCTCACGCACGGTAACCCACAGCTGCCACCTTACCTTGGCCGGGACCGTTTGCGATTATTGACTCACGTATATGATTATATCGCTAGTATCCATATGGCAGAGAACCCGGGCCGACATGACTAGTCATAGAACCAAGGTGGCACAAACGTACAGGGACAGGCATACATGACCCAGCAATGCACGTGTCGGTCATCAGCGAGTGCAACCAAGTCGTAGCAAGCTACAAGGACTTCGGTGATACACCGCGTGACATTTCCCCGTAGGGACAGACACAGGAGCAAAGAAGGACACATGCCGGTCAATCCATGTGTT
Organism: Elymus sibiricus; assembly: GCA_039707655.1. Classification (NCBI taxonomy): domain Eukaryota; kingdom Viridiplantae; phylum Streptophyta; class Magnoliopsida; order Poales; family Poaceae; genus Elymus; species Elymus sibiricus. The sequence goes on from CM077665.1 coordinate 486,544,058, forward strand.
CCGGAGCAGTAGCGAACTACCATGGCTCAGTGGAAGCACTAGGAGGCATTTCCCTGTATGGAAGGCTACCAAAGGCACACGACTAGGTGTCGAATCCCACACATACAATGCATTTCAAACATACACACATTATGCACGATATGTGTAGATACAACATGGCATCACAACAAAACTCTATTAAGCAAAACACTTGGGAAAACTTACCGTCATCACGGAGGTGTATGTGTAGGTGTAGGACCGGTCGCGCCAGTGGCAGACGGAGTCCAAGACGGGTCCACCTCAGGCGGCTCCATCTCAGACGGAGCACTCCTGTGGTCGGGTGAATCAGCTGGGGGTGGCGGCGAGGAAGGCGTAGTAGCAGCCTTCCTACCTCTCCCGCCGCCACGTCCACCTCTACCAGCCTTCTTCTTCTCCCCCCCCCCCGACCTCTCCCGGCCGAAGAAGAAGCGACCGCCGGTGGTGTCTGCATACCGAGATGCAGCGCTCTCCGGAGGCTCTGGGGTGGAATGGAACTACCCCTCCCACCACGCGCCGAGGTAGGAGCCTCGGAGTGCTCTCGACCCGCGCCCACCATCTGTCAACACCTACAATGACAAAGAGTAAACGAAATTAGTACAACATAAAAAGAATGAATACCTGACATGAATAGTATGTAAAGAAAAGATAAATTCTATCCGGCAAAAGTGGACTGTAAAGAAAAGCCTGCTACATGATCCTCAAAACATCTATAAGCATATCCTAAATCTATAAGCAACAAAATATCAGAAACAGTACAAAGTATAATTCATGGCTCAAATTCATGGCTCAAAGTATAATTCACAAACAGCTCGACGATAATCCGAGTGTTCTCATCGGTCCATTCGGCAGCCATACTCAACACTTCTCTATAAATAGACTAGCAAATTCATGTGTCAACATACATAACCAACAAGCAGTAAGCAGGTCAGCGCACACACATGTTAAAATTGATGTTCACTTCACAGTAGCACCACAAAGATGTCCAAATCTATGCCATTTTTAGAGACTGACAGTAGCACATAAATCCTGACCAACAATTCTTATGTTACTGTGAAAATTGATGTTCACTTCACTTGATGGCAAGAACCTTCCCATCTCGCTTCTGAACCTTATAATGTGCCTTTGTGTGTATATTTAATCATTCACCAAAACCTGATTTCTATTTTTTGGTCTGATTGGACTAGACTCGTAATTGCGAGCCAAATATCATGTGCATTGGTTGTGACTAAATACTACACAAATATATTTGTACCTTCAAAACAAAGTTGATCTCTTCTACCTATTACTGAAAGTACGTTCCAGTTTTGCCGCAAAAAAGAGAATGGAATTATTCTGGTTGGTATTTATTCTGGCCATTTCTTGCATCAATTTGGCTAAACTCACTTTGATTTCTTCCATCATGAATGCAAATATGCTTTTGTCTAATTGATCAATAATGACTCTGTTATTAGAGAATTCCTTTTCGACGGAAAGAGAATGTTGTTTTGTTTTGTATATAGTTATTTTATGGGTGACCAGAGAATAGATGCGTTGCACTATTCCTTTTTGCAGCGTTGAATTCCATCCAGCATGACAAAGTATGTTTGAAAAATAAATGATTTGCCTCATGCAGCCATGTTCCTTTGTTTAACGCAGTTTGTTGATCGCCTATGGTTGAGTACTCCCTATGGTTAGGTGTCAATCTTCTAATTCATTCACCAGATAATTTTTGGCGCCTTCTGGCTGCATACCCACTTTAGCAGTAAACTTATTTGTTTGTTATCTACCTCGATGCCATACTAATTTCTATTATTTCAAAATTGCAAGCGCCATATTAGTTCACTTGTTATCGACCTTGATGCCATACTAGTTTATGTGATTCCAAAATTGCTGGCACCAGTTCATGTTACCTGTTGGTTCCATTTGAGAAATGTAAAGGATGCATCAATTGGCATGGTCAGCTCATGTATAGTTCTTTGTCTCTTTCGAAGATGACATGCATCTCACAACACAATCCCAGGTTAATGGACCGCTAAAGCTACAATGTATATGCATTGTGCCTTTATTTTCTGGATACTAACTTCAGATGTCCAGTTTAGTGTTACCTGTACTAAGGTATCCTCAAGGTATTAACTTTAGATAAACAATCTACTGTGTACTAATTTATATTTCTGTACAAGCTATCCTTGCAGCTAGCTGTGTTCCGTGCATCGACCACGATCTCCATGTCGCCACTAAGGCAACAGCTCCTGGGATCCAGGACGCCGGGCTCACGGGGTCTAGGCCACTATCGATTTGTTTCTCTTGGTCGATGGCCTCTTTCGCCTATGGTCGGATCTGCCCGTCAGCGGACACAAGAGGACTAGGAATTGGCTGTGCACCACGACCACCACAACCAAGGCGGGAAGCGCCAGAGACCTCAACTTGAAATTTTTAACTGCAACATTTGTTGGTCAGTGTCTTACTCTGAAATTGTTCGTAAGACAGTGATTTATTCTGTATAGCAAAGGGAAGGCGCCTCAGTTGGTAGCTATGGAGGTGACTGATCCTTCGTTGGAATAAAAATTGGTGTAAAACTAAGTACTGACTGTTTTTTATATAGCATACTGTTGGCTGTTAACTTTAAGTGTAGCATCAGTTTTTTCAGGCAATGAAGTTACGCTCACGACATGGAGAATAGCAACTTGCCTAAACAGTTTCTACCTGATTAGTGACCTAGGTCGTTTACTATACAAATAGTTATTTTGTTGCAAGTTACTCCTGTTGCTTCTAAATACTGCACTTTTGGTTGCATTTTCGAACAAAAAATGACACAAGCAGACGCTAAAACATTTGAGCAACGCCCCAAGGATAGTACAGGAAGCGTAGTAGTTTACTTTAGTGGAAATTATATTCCTTTATTCCACTACTGTGAACATGGACATGTTGTCTGCAGTTAATCTATATATATATATATATATATTAACAAAAAACAGAAGACCTCAACTATTGTAATAGGTTGTTGTGCCTAGTGATGTCTGTCCATCCTTTGTCCATTCTTCACTCCTACTATATATCAATATAAACTTAAACTTTGCTAGACAAAATAAAATGCTAATGCGGATAGCAGATTAAACAGCACAAATAAATAAGAACAGCACAATCTAGAGTTGCATTCTTTCCCTGCACAACAATCATAATAACAAGCAGATGAATCAGCAAGAGTGACTCTGATTATTACCTCCTCGCTGCCCTGCTGAGAACAAGGGGTCAGGGCGGCTGCTGTTCAATGCTGCAGGTTGGGCGACGACCAAATCGGCGGATAACGGGCTGCAGCCTGCGGCTTTGTTCGGTGGCGAAGAGGGTGGAAGGTGCAGTCAGGCCGGAGCTCGCTGTGAGGCTGGTGGCTGGCGTCCCCGGGCTTTGTCTCGAACATCAGCTAACTGTGCATAGATACACAACCAGAAATAAACATGATATGTACAACAGGTATTGTTTGCCTTTTTCTCACTGTTAGGTGAAGCTAAGATATTCTGAAGAAGAGAGCTCATCGATATTTGATCTCTTTATTACTCTGAACTAAAGTCACGACGCTTTTTTTTCTGAGAGTAGTTGATTATGACCTAAGAAAAAAACAAATGCAAATATTTTCAAAGCACTTCTGTTTTTAAATATGTGTTCTCTTTTGAAGTGTAAGGATCTAAATTTTTAGAGTGCGTATTTGCTCAAACAGGAGATTATATTGAAAAAATACATGTATTTATAACGCGACATGATTTTGAATGGGGCTCTGTGCTACCAAATTAATTTGTGTACATACATTTCATTGTAGACAATAGGCCACCGTTTTTCTTCTATTAAAGGAAATTAAATTTGTTGCCATATGTGCTTGCCCACAACTAATAAACCAACTATATCGGATTCTGTTTCGAATGCAACTCTGTGCTACCAAATTAAAATATGTATATACAAGCCATCATTTTTTCCTTAAACGAGATTAAATTTGTAGTCATATGTGTTGTTCAAAACTAAATCAACTAAACCTTGGTGGGGTGGACTTGGAGCAGCTGTGCCGTGGCTCGGAGTCGGTGGCTGCAGCCGTGGAGTGCAGTAGCAGCAGTACTGGAGGCTGGAGCGGTCAGCGGTGGAGGTGGACTGGTGGTGGTCCGGCCGTCCGGTGGAGGGCGCCAGCCGCCAGGCCAGCGGCAGCAGGCAGCAGGGGGCCGGCCGGCCGGGGGTCCGGGGATGGGGATGAGGGGATCCCGAGCCGGTCCGGGGAGGCCGCCTCGCCGAGTCGCCGGGAGGCGGAGGCCGGAGGCCGGAGGGGCGGGAAGGGCCGGGCGAGGGGCGGCCGCCCGGATTGGAGGAGAGGGAGAGGGAGAGGGCCGGCCGCCCGGCCGCCGGCGCCGCCGCCGCCGCCGCGGGTAGGTTAGGGGAGGGGAGCGGGAGCGGGAGGAGAGGAGCGGGAGGAGAGGGGCCGAAGGGAGGGGAGCAGCCGAGCAGCCGAGCAGGGGAGGGATCGATGGGAGGGCCGGAGGGGAGCGGGAGGAGGGGAGCGGGAGGAGAGGGACCGAGGGGAGGGGAGCAGGGGAGTGGCGGCTGGGCGGAGAGCGACGACGGCGGCTGGGAGACGGGGAGACGGGGCGGGCGGATGGGAGACGGGATGGACGACGGCGTTTTTTTTTCTTTGATTCACGAGGGAGTTGGGATATTTTCCACGGGCGGGCGGTAGACTAGCGAAAAAATTTCCCTCTTCGCGCCTAAATCACGCGCCAATTCTGCCCCACCTCTTTGCCATCAGCCAGCGGATGGCAAAGAATCTTTGCCATCCGCTGGCTGATGGCAAAGAGGTGGGGCTAGTGGGCCGTTACAGCGCCGTCGTCCACTGGACCCCACCCACCTCTTTGCCATCTGCCAGCAGATGGCAAAGATTCTTTGCCATCTGCTGGCAGATGACAAAGAGGTGGGGTTGATAGGCCGTTACAGCACCGGCGTCCACTGGACCCCACCCACCTCTTTGCCGTCTGCCAGCGGACGGCAAAGATTCTTTGCCATGTGCTGGCAGATGGCAAAGAATTGGCTGATGGCAACCAGATTATTTGCCGTCTGTCAGTTCTTTGCCGTCTGTTTTTTCTAAGCTGATGGCAAAGACGTTCTTTGCCATCCGCTGGCAGACGGCAAAGATCTAACTGATGGCAAATTCCCTGTTTCCAGTAGTGCTAGCAAAAGACTGGGAAGCGACCAACTAGAGAGCGACAACAGTCATAAACATTCTTTGAGATTAACCAACATTGAATGCAAGCATGAGTAGGATATAAATCACCATGAACATAAACATCGTGGAGGCTATGTTGGTTTTGTTTCAACTACATGCGTGAACATGTGCCAAGTCAAGCCACTTGAATCATTCAGAGGAGGATACCATCCTATCATACTACATCACAACCATTTTAAAATGCATGTTGGCACGCAAGACAAACCATTATACACTCTTAGCTAATTAAGCATGACATGAGTAACTATAATCTCTAATTGTCATTGCAAACATGTTTAATCCATAATGAGCTGAATCCAGAACGATGAGCTAATCATATTTACAAAAACAAAATAGGTCGAGTTCATACCAGCTTTTCTCCATCTCAATCACTTCATCATATATCGTCATTATTGCCTTTCACTTGCACGACCGAACGGTGTGAATAATAATAAGAGTGCACGTGCACTGGACTAAGCTGGAATCTACAAGCAATAACTCAAAGGAGAAGGCAAGGTAATATGGGCTCTCCGATAGATAAACAATAATTCATATGAGAGTCACTCAACATGTCATCGTGGTCTTCTCCTTACGACCCAAAGAAGAAAGGAAAACTATTTACACGGGAAAGCTCCCAACAAGCAAAAGAAGAACGAGAAATCTTTTTGGGTTTTTTTTAACGCTACAACTAAACAAACTAAAAGGTAAAGCTAGAACTATTTTTTTTGGATTTTCTCAAGGTTAATTAAACACACAAGAAAAAAGCAAAAAGAAGAAATAAACTACCATGGATGGTACAATGAAAAAGTATGAACACCGATAACTGGAATGAATGTGTGAACATGAATGTAATATCGGTGAGAAATACGTACTCCCCCAAGCTTAGGCTTTTGGCCTAAGTTGGTCTAGGGCCATGGCTGGCCCGGATAGTATCCAAAGTCATAGTTGGGGTTAAACTGGGCTGCGGCAGCTACTGCCTGAGCGGCTGCAGTGCGAAGGCGGACGGCTTCCGCCTCTCTCTCATACTCGTTTGCCCCCTCTCTGGTTATAAAGTATCTCCGTTTTTTCTGAAAGTTAAAGAAGGCAGGAGCAGGAAGGGTAATATGGACAGCACGCCGTCTGTCAAAAATTAGTCAGTACAGGAGGGGTTGTTCGTTTCTCTCAAGAAACTGGTAGCGCACCATAGCCTCATAATCAAGAAAAGCAGGTGGTAACTCAATATCATTCTCCCTTATGGGTACCCTAAGATAATTAGCTACACGGGTGGCATAAATTCCACCAAAGAAATCTCCATCCTTAGCATTTTTATGTAGCCTCCTAGCAATAATAGCTCCCAAGTTATATCGTCTATCACCCATGACCGCACTCTTAAGAATACTAAGATCAGGTACGCAAAGGTGGCTATGGTCATGTTTACCGTTAATACATCTACCTATGAAGAGAGCAAAATAATGTATGGCAAGAAAGTGAATGCTCCCCAAGGTAGCCTGTGTAATGTTTCTAGTTTCTCCCACAGTGATGCTAGCAAGAAAATCATTATATTCAGTTTTGTGAGGATCACTATGGCTGCCCCATTGTGGAATTTTGCATGCATGGTTAAAATCCTCTAGGTCCATAATATAAGATTCATCATAAAGATTAAATAGAACGGAATGCGTATTACGCCTGGATGAAATTTCAAACCTCCGCACGAAGGAATCAATGAGTTGATAATATTGCTTGCATTGGTCTGAAACAAAATCTTCAAGGCCAGCATTTCGTATGTACGCGTAAAATTCTTCCTTGAATCCGGCATGGACCATGAAAGGATCCGACGGCCATTCACAAGGCCGCACTTGAGCTTCCCTCGGTGGTTCAAAGTCGGGCTCGCGTATTGCGAGTCTCGGGGTCTTCTTGCTCGAGGAACCACCTTGGTATATTCTCCTTCACATTTTTCTTTCTCTGAAAAATTTCTGAAATTTTTAGTGACTCCAAATAAAAGTGAACAAAGCTCAACAAAATTTATAGCAACTACTCCCACAAGTGCCTAGAGGCTATATCATGCATCAAAACTACTTGGGACCATACAAATTTGACATGCAAGCTCAAGAACAAGGTCACCACAGCAGCAAAAATTTGCAATATATAAAGCACTAGAACAAAAACTAATTGGACCATTGGAGGAGTCACATACCGATGAACAATCCCCTAAAACCGTTTTGCAAATGGAGCTTTGAGCAAGGAGATCGAAAGTGGCAGCAAGATGAGCTAGAACACGGGTTTGAGCAATGGTGGGATTTTTTCTGGAGGAAGACGGAGTGGATGGGTGCTGGAATAAGTGAGGGGTGCCCACGTGGGACCCACAAGCCAGGGGGCGCGCCCAGGGGGGGGTGGGCGTGCCCTGCAGGCTTGTGGCCCACTGGTGCAGCCCCCTGATGTGTTCTCAGTGCCAAAAATTCTTAAATATTCCAGAAAAAATCATACTAAATTTTCAGGTAATTCTGAGAACTTTTATTTTCAGGTCATTTTTCCATTGCACGGATAAATCAGAAAACAGAGAAATAATAGCATTTTTACTAAATTGAAACTAAAGAACAGAAAATAAAAGTTGGGTGCAGAAGGTTGTGCTTTCTAAATTCATCCATCTCATGCTCATCAAAAAGAATCCATCAATAAGGTTAATAAAGTCTTATTGACAAAAAAAATTCGAATGACACGGAACCGGAGAATTTTCGAAGAACACTAGGTTATCTCAATGGGGATATGCATGTCCCCAACAATAAGGATATCATATTTCTTTTTGACAGTAGGGAGAGGGAATTCAAAGTCTCCAATAATAATCGTTGAAATTTTTCCAATGGAGTTGATACTATGAACTTGAGGTTGTTTCTTCGGGAAGTGTACCGTATGCTCATTACCATTGACAGGAAAAGTGACATTGCCCTTATTGCAATCAATAACAGCCCCTACAGTATTCAAACAGGGTCTACCAAGGATGATCGACATATTGTCGTCCTCGGGAATATCAAGAATAACAAAGTCCGTTAGGATAGTAACGTTTGCAACTACGACAGGCACATCCTCACAAATACCGATGGGTAAAGCAGTTGATTTATCAGCCATTTGCAAAGAGATTTCAGTAGGTGTCAACTTATTCAAATCAAGTCTACGATACAAAGAGAAAGGCATAACACTAACACCAGCTCGAAGGTCACATAAAGCAGTTTTAACATAATTTCCTTTAATAGAGCAAGGTATAGTAGGTACTCCGGGATCTCCTAGTTTCTTTGGTATTCCACCCTTAAAGGTATAATTAGCAAGCATGGTGGAAATCTCAGCTTCCGGTATCTTTCTTTTATTTGTCACAATATCCTTCATATACTTAGCATAAGGAGACATTTTCAGAATATCAGTCAAGCGCATACGCAAAAAGACAGGTCTAAGCATTTCAACAAAGCGCTCAAAATCCTCATCATCCTTTTTCTTGGATGGCTTAGGAGGAAAGGGCATGGGTTTCTGAACCCAAGGTTCTCTTTCTTTACCATGCTTCCTAGCAACAAAGTCTCTTTTATCATATCTTTTATTCTTAGGTTGTGGGTTATCAAGATCAACAACAGGTTCAATCTCCACATCATTATCATTACTAGGTTGAGCATCAACATGAACATCATCATTAATATTATCACTAGGCTCATGTTCATTACCAGATTGTGTCTCAGCATCAGAAATAGAAATATCATTTGGATTTTCATGTGAATCTATAACAGGTTCACTAGCAACATGCAAAGTCCTAGCGTCATTCTTTTTTTCCTTTTATTAGAATGACCAGGTGCATCAGTATTAACTCTCTGAGAATCTTGCTCAATTCTCTTAGGATGGCCCTCAGGATACAAAGGTTCCTGAGTCATTCTACCACCTCTAGTCACAACTCTAACAGAATGATCATTGTTCTTACCAATCATCTCATTAAGCAAATCATTCTGTGCTTTAAGTACTTGTTCTACTTGAGTAGTTACCATGGAAGCATGTTTACTAATAAGCTTAAGATCATTAACAGGTCTACTCATATAATCACCTAAGCGATCAAGCATGTAAGCATTATGTTTCAGTTGTCTACTAACATAAGCATTGAAATTTTCTTGCTTAACAATAAAGTTATCAAACTCATCCAAGCATTGGCTAGCAGACTTATTGTAAGGAATATCACCTTCATCAAATCTACGGAGGGAATTTACCTCTACTACCTGTGTCGGGTTATCAAGACCATGTATTTCTTCAATAGGTGGTAGATTCTTAACATCTTCAGCTTTAATACCTTTTTCTTTCATAGATTCCTTTGCCTCTTGCATATCTTCAGGACTGAGAAATAGAATACCTCTTTTCTTTGGAGTTGGCTCTGGAGGTGGTTCAGGAATAGTCCAATCATTATCATTGCTCAATATATTATTCAATAGTAGTTCAGCTTGTTCAACAGTTCTTTCCCTGAAAACACAACCAGCACAACTATCTAGGTGGTCCCTAGAAGCATCGGTTAGTCCATTATAAAAGATATCAAGTATTTCGTTTTTCTTGAGAGGATGATTAGGCAAAGCATTAAGTAACTGGAGAAGCCTCCCCCAAGCTTGTGGGAGACTCTCTTCTTCAATTTGCACAAAGTTAAATATTTCCTGCAAGGCAGCTTGTTTCTTATGGGCAGGAAAATATTTTTCAGAGAAGTAATATATCATATCCTGGGGACTACGCACACAACCAGAAGCAAGAGAATTAAACCATATCTTAGCATCACCCTTTAATGAGAAAGGAAACAACTTAAGAATATAGTAATAATGAATTTTTTTCCTCATGAGTGAATAGGGTGGCTATATCATTCAATTTAGTAAGATGTGCCACAACAGTTTCAGATTCATAACCATGGAAAGGATCAGATTCTACCAAAGTAATTAACTCAGGATCGACAGAGAATTCATAATCCTTATCAGTAACAAAGATAGGTGAAGTAGCAAAATTGGGATCATAATGCATTCTAGCATTCAAAGATTTTTCTTTCCACTTGCATAGTAATTTCTTAAGATCATCTCTATCTTTACAAGCAAGAAAGTCCCTAGCTACCTCTCCTTCCATAACATAACCCTTAGGTATATCAGGCAATTCATATCTAGGATAGCTAGGTCTAGCAGGTGTCTCATAGTGTTCAGTTTCAATAATTTCATCAGATTCAGAAATATCATCAGTTTCAGCATTGACTCTAGCAATTTGTTCATCAAGAAATTCACCCAGTAGCACAGTAGCATCAAGCAAAGTATCATCATAAGCATCAGGCATAGCAGAAGTGGCATCATCAATTACTTGCGACATATCAGATTCAATAGCAGGTGGTGGTGTCGCAAGTTTACTCATAACAGAAGGTGAATCAAGTGCAAAGCTAGATGGCAGTTCCTTACCTGTCCTCGTAGTTGAGGGGTAGATCTTGGTTTTAGCAACTTTTAGATTCTTCATAGTGATTAACAGATATAAATCCCAAGTGACTTAGAGAATAGAGCTATGCTCCCTGGCACCGGCGCCAGAAAAAGGTCTTGATAACCCACAAGTATAGGGGATCGCAACAGTTTTCGAGGGTAGAGTATTCAACCCAAATTTATTGATTCAACACAAGGGGAGCCAAAGAATATTCTCGAGTATTAGCAGCTGAGTTGTCAATTCAACCACACCTGAAAGACTTAGTATCTGCAGCAAAGTATTCAGTAGCAAAGCAGTATGGAAGTAACGGTAACAATGGCAAAGTGACAGTAGCAGTTTTGTAGTGATTGTAACAGTAGCAACGGAAAAGTAACTTAGCAAAGATCAATATGTGAAAAGCTCGTAGGCAACGGATCAGTGATGGATAATTATGTTGGATGGCATTCATCATGCAACAGTTATAACATAGGGTGACACAGAACTAGCCCCAATTCATCAATGTAATGTAGGCATGTATTCCATATATAGTCATACGTGCTTATGGAAAAGAACTTGCATGACATCTTTTGTCCTACCCTCCCGTGGCAGCGGGGTCCTAATGGAAACTAAGGGATATTAAGGCCTCCTTTTAATAGAGAACCGGACCAAAGCATTAGCACTTAGTGAATACATGAACTCCTCAAACTACAGTATCACCGGAAAGAATCCCAGTTATTGTCACCCTGGGGGATGCGGATCATAACTCGTAATAGGTGTCTACAACTTGCAAGATAGGATCAAGAACACATATATATTCATGAAAACATAATAGGTTCAGATCTGAAATCATGGCACTCGGGCCCTAGTGACAAGCATTAAGCATAGCATAGTCATAGCAACATCAATCTCAGAACATAATGGATACTAGGGATCAAACCCTAACAAAACTAACTCGATTACATGATAAATCTCATCCAACCCATCACCGTCCAGCAAGCCTACGATGGGATTACTCACGAACGGCGGAGAGCATCATGAAATTGGTGATGAAGGATGGTTGGTGATGACGACGGCGTCGATTTCCCCTCTCCGGAGCCCAAATCAGACTCCAGATCTGCCCCCCCGAGGAAGAACAGGAGGTGGCGGCGGCTCCGTATCGTGAAACGCGATGAACTCTTCTCTCTGATTTTTTTCTCCACGAATAGAAAAATATAGAGTTGGAGTTGAGGTCGGAGGAGCTCCAGGGGGGCCACAAGACAGGGGGGCGCGCCCCCTGGCTTGTGGCGAGGTGGTGGACCCCCTCCGGTTGATTCTTTCGCCAGTATTTTTTATTAATTCCAAAAATATTCTCCGTAAATTTTCAGGTCAATCCGAGAACTTTTATTTCTGCACAAAAATAACACCAAGGCAATTCTGCTGAAAACAGCGTCAGTCCGGGTTAGTTCCATTCAAATCATGCAAATTAGAGTCCAAAATAAGGGCAAAAGAGTTTGGAAAAGTAGATACGATGGAGACGTATCTGTAGGAGATATGCCCTAGAGGCAATAATAAATGTTATTGATTATCTCCCTGTTCATAATTAGGTTTATGTTCCATGCTATAACTGCTATGGTTCTCGAGTCTACAATAACCACGAGGCTTGAAGGAAGACTCATATGCACGTGTGGAATAATAAACGGTAAAATGTATTCCTAGTCAAGCCTCTATGACTGGCTCAAGTATTGCATGATGATCCTGTTTTCCTGATCATGGGCATGACTATGCCGGCAATTTTGAGGGCACAATTGTTGGTAGAACACTTGTGTTGAATCGACCCAAATTGATGTTATGCTATGAGATACATTCGTCATAAGTTAATGGTTAATAACACAGGAAGTTAATGTTTGCATAATTCCTTAGACCATGAGAGTATCGAGTTTCTTCATGCTTGCTTCATGAACTTTGGGGTTTGTTAAACGTCATCCGTAAATGGGTGGCTATTACGGCGGCTTACGGGTTCATGGAAAAGTATGTCAAGTAACTTGATAGCTCAAGATTGGGATTTGCTCCTCCGACGATGGAGAGATATCTCTGGGCCCTCTCGGTGTTACGGTATCCATCATCGTCTGGCCAGACACAGGGTGATTTGATCACAGGGATGCCGGAACACAGAACGAGAAAAGAGAACAATACCGGCAACGAGGTAACTGGCATTGTGGACAAGTGTTGATCCACGAGGATGCCGATGTTTCTCACCTCGGGTAATTGTAACATATCGCGAAGCAACAGGAATAGCTCACGGCAACTGGAGGTTCACTCGAATATTTATTCGTGTGGGTATAGGGATCGATATGGGTGTCCACGGCTCCGATGTTGATCATTGATCGGAAGGGGTTCCGGGTCATGTCTATGCTTCACCGAACCTATAGGGTCACACGCTTAAGGGTCATCTATCTGTTGAATACTAGACAGGGAGTCTGAGAGAAAAACATCGAAAAAGTTTCGGACGCCGGAAAAGTTTCGGACAGCGGAAAAGTTCCGCAGAGAGAGGTCATCGGATGAGTTTCGGTGAAACTGAAAAGTTGTTTCAGGGGATACCAAAAAGTCAAATTGGTTTTGGCACATGCCTGATAATTCTTGGAGGATGCCAGAATCGTTCTGGAAACTTTTTGGAATTTTCCGGGATGAAAACCGGAAATGTTCCGGAGCTGCCGAAACCGCTTCAGATGCTTTTCGCAGATGAAAATCACTAAACCGGAATTGTTCCGGCTCGCGTTGAAAATTATTTTGGTGGGTACTAGAATTGTTCTAAGCCCACATGAATATTTTCAGTTCGATCAGACGCTGAAAAATGTCGTCGTGAATAGTGAAAGCACTTTTTGGATATGTTTGAGAAAGGCATATTCCTTTTGAGAAAGGGATATTCCAAAGGCATATTCCTTTTGAGAAAGGGATATTCCCCTTGGGATTTCCTATAAATAGGAAGGGAGATGGCTGCCATCTTGACATCCTTGCTCTCACATACAAAGCCATGCATGATCTGGCATTCTTCTCTCCCTCCCAGCGAAATAGTTTCGTAGAGCCGAAAGGCTGTCTGGGTTCCGGCAGGAACTAGTTCTGGACGGCGAAGCCCTGCCGGATAGATGTCACCGTATGTGTGCAACTCTGTAGAGAGATCGTAGTTTCGGTCTTAGTTCGAGAGTGCCTCCCGAAGGGCTGTCCGTGTGACCGTCCGAGTTTTGGAGGTCCTCCCGAAGGGCTGTCCGAGTGACAGTCCGAGTTTCGGAGGTCCTCCCGAAGGGCTGTCCGCGACACCGTCCGGGGGACTGTGCGACCACCTCCCGGAGGGCTGTCCGCGGGGCAGATGAGGGTATACATCCTCGCGGTTGGGAGGTTGTAAAATCCTAGCTGCGGGGATCTGCACCGCCGTTCGTCATCGACTCTACTTCCGCTGCGCTACGAGTCGGTAACGAAAGAGATCAAACCTTGTATGCAGTCTCCATAGTGGTCCTGGGCTGGTGCGTAGGTCGGAAATTTTTTGTTTTCTGCTGCGTTACCCTACAGTGGCATCAAGAGCCGTGCTATGCGTAGATGCATGTTGCGATCTAGAATACATAGAGATGTATGGGTGTTGCACAATATAATTAGGTAGTAGATGAGATCTATTGCTGAAAATTATTTGTGCGGGTAGCAGATGAAGTCTGTTACCCGATGTTCTTGTTGCTTCCCTAGAATTTGCATATTTCTGATCTTGATAACAGTATGGTGGAGTTTCAATGTTCTGGCAATCCGCGATCCTGATTGATCAACGAAGTGCTAACAGTTCATTGAATTCCACCGTAGTTAAAAAGAAAGATGAAATTTCGCAGACGAAAGGGCAATGCAGATATGATCTGCACGGGGGTCACGCGTATGACAAAGTTTAGTATGGGGCTCGAGATTTTATTATCTCGTGTTTCATACACCCTGGAATGTTAATCTAGCGACTTGGATTATCATGCTTGATGATGGACGTTGGTAGCTTCGGTTTGTTTCGAAACCTTAGAAGCCACGTAAAAATAAAATTTTGCATGAACCGATTGGAGGCGTCTAACTTGGTTTTGCAGGATGGTTTGCATGTGCATGTGATGTGGTATAGCAGTGCTCATTATAATTTGATTATGTATGAGATGACTATATAATGTAAATTGATTAACATGACCTGCGTGTCATGATTCGGCATGATGGCTGGAACCATATGATTGCACTTTAATGACCTGCGTGTCAACCTTATGTAATGCACTTATTTTATTAGCTATAGAGATAGCAATATTATCTGGTGCACCGACAAGGTGGTGGCAATCTTCGCGAAGGTGAACACCAACGCGAATGCCGAAGACGAAGAAATAAAAAGACTTCTCCGTCGGAAAGGGCTATACCATATCATGCTATTATGAATTGCCTGAGATGTTTATCCCTTATGATGCACCCTTCTTGATTGCGCAGTAGTCGCTTTTATTAGGGTGATCTCTCACAAAAATATCAAGTAGATAGTGTTCTCCCAAGTGTAGCACCGTCACGGCACCTAACTTTTCGGGGTACGCCATGGATGCATGGGTGCGAACGATTAGGGATGTGTGAGGCGGGTGAGTTGAGACCTCGCAGCGAGATCACTTGGTTGTCTTGATGTTCAGGCATGAGTGTCATGAGCTCGGAACACACGCATCGAAAGATGAACAAGAGTCACATGGAGATGTGATCGGCAAGTTGGCCTACCGATTAAAATTCCCGTCATGAGATGATGATTCTATGGCGATGAATTGAAGTCTGGATCTTGTATCACTCAAAATCAATTATGAGAGATATTGATTTGAGTGGGAGCGCACTATAGAATTAATTTGTTTAATTCTCAGTGCAATTAATTTTGAACACTGTCTAAGTGTGGTTTGCATTATAGTTGTAGAATAATGGCTCGCGTTTCCACCTTCCCTATTAAAATTGAATAGTTGTTAAATATCTGGTTAAAACTTTACGGTTGGTAACGTAATGTGAGGATTGTCCTCTAGAGTGCCGAGAAGGATTTTGTCCTATCGCATGCTTTCGGTATTCTCCCGCTAATGCTATGGATCATGTGACTCTCGTTCTTCGATCCAAAAGCTAGAATTCCGTTTTCAGTCAAGTGCAATACGTTTGCTTCCATGAGACCCGAACTTCAAAAGTTTGGATAGTTATGTGATATTCATGGAATCTGAAAATCATTTTCAGAGACAGACAAAGACTGAAAGATATGAGATATCTAAAGCCATGTTTGTTTGCAAACTATTAGTAAAGGTGTTTACTATGCATTTGACTGATAAAAGAGGGATCCAGGAGAACGCCTGTCATATGATGAAAGGTGAATAAAACAACAACTTAAAGAGAAAGGAAGTGTCCGAAGGGTGTTAGTAAGACTTCCACGCCTAGGAAGTCCGGGGCTAACGCCACTCTTAAGTTGGGTGCTTCTTCTGAGAGTAGGAGAAATACTGAAAGTTAAACTGTTAGAAGTATAATGGCAAAAGGAAAGAAGACTGGAATATCCAGCTCATGTATGAATGTCATACAGGTTTTTGATGTATAGAAGGCTGGTCAAAAATATAGTTCTTGGGAATTATGGTTAAACATGTTAATCACTAATTCTTGGGTATTGTGAGTTAATCACAAAGATACCCGCTCGATTGCATTCTGTTGCAACTCGGTGTAAGAACTACTACGGCCTAAAAGACTAGCCAGGAATGAGGTTTAGATACACACAGGGAACATAGTAAATGTTACTATACCTTCCATTAGTGTATTCCCTATGTATTTACTTTCATAATTCATTTTAGAGTTTTACACTCTAGCCCTTTGCATAAGGTATTTTGCAAGAAGGTTATTCATAAGAGAACTTTTGATGTTCGGTGTTATGAATAACATAAGGGCCATACTTTCATTATGAATGAGACGTATGTTATGAATATTGATATTAATACATTACCTCTGTATTTACTTTCATAATTCATTTAGAGTTTCATACACTGTAGCCCTTTGCATAAGGTATTTTTGCAAGAAGGTTATTCATAAGAGAACTTTTTGATGTTCGGTGTTATGAATAACATGAAGGGCCATGCTTCCATACAGGATGGGATGTATGCTATGAATATTGATGGAAATATGATACATCCATAACACTGACGCTAAATGTCGCAAGACTAAAAGAATACCACACAAGTGTGGCACTGCATTTGGTCACATTAGAGAAACCCGCATGGAAAATTCCATTATGATGGATTTTGAAGTCGTTTGATTTTGAATCATCTGACACTTGCAACTTTCCTCTGAAAAGTAAAGTGACTGAAATACCGTTCATAGGCCATAAGGAACGAGCAAAGAACATATTGGTGATCATACATTATGATGTGTGTAGTCCAATAAATGTTGTTGCAAATAGTGGATTTATCTATCTTCAGAAATGACTCAAGTAGATATGTGGATATTTACTTGTTGAGACGTAAGTCTGGATCTTTTGAATTCATTCATAAGGTTTTCAAAAATGAAGTAGAAGTTGTTGTAACAAGAAAATTATGTTTCTACAATTCGATTGCAGAAAGGAATATTTGAGTTACAAGTTTAGCGAATGTCTGATGAGTTGTGAAAGGGGTTTCATAACTTGCACCTCCCGGAACACCACTGCAAGTGGAGAGTCCGTGTAGATGTAATCGAACCATTTATGACATGGTAAGATCAAAGATGACATAAATAGATTTGCCATTATCACTTTTAAGGTGATGCTTTAGAGATTGCGGCTTTTACACTGAAAAGAGCTCCATCAGGTCTGTTGAAATGACGCCATGGTGTGGTACGCCCAACCATGTTATATCTTTTCTTAACATTTGGAATATGGGGCTTGTGTAAAAGGTTACAAACCTATTCCAAATCAGACAAGTGCTACCTTGTAAGGTTATCCCAAGTCATTGGGTATTTCCCCACCACTATACCGAGGCAAAGGTTTTTTGCCGCAAAACGGTATACTTTTAAAGAGAATAGTTCTTACAAAAGGTGAGTGGGAGGACAGTGCAACTCGACGAGATAACCAGTATCTTCGTCATCAGGTCAAAGGAAAGGAACCTTGGAAGTGATTCCGGAGTTTCCTACTGCGACTGATACGGAAGCCTCTACATGAGATGTATGGACTTCGGTCGAACTTGCAGCTGAACCACGTAGGCAAAGCTCGTGCAAACCTATCTGGTGCGCAAACGAGATATTGTTGTTAGACAACAGTATACCTACAATACACAAGGAAGCGTTGATGGGCCCTGACTCCGGAATTGGCTAAATGCCAATACAATCCGAGATAGTTTCCATATAAGTGATTCGAGATTAAAATCTTGATACACCTTTCGGAAGACTTAGAGTCTAACGAATATTTATGGAACTAAAAACTGATACGGATAAAAATGTTTTATCCATATAGCTCGACTTGTTGAAATAACAAGTTCAAGGAGTTGACTACGATGAGGTTGATTCACCGTAGCGATGCTTGAAGTCGGTTCGGGTTGAACTAGCAATTAATTCATATTTCAATCATGAGATATGAAACATGGATGACAAAGGGATTTCCATCTGATGGAAATGAAACCTAGGACTTGTGTGTGATACAGTCCAAAGTAATTTGTCGATCCAAAGGATGCTAGTAAGTATGCAAACTTCAGAGTTCCAGCGATGGACAGAAGAGAGCAAAGTGGAGTTGGAATCTTCGTTTTTGATGGAATGGTCAAAGGGGTTTGACTTCATCAAATGGGTATCGAAGATGCTTGTGATTCAAGAAAGTAAGTGGGAGCATAATAATATTTCTAAAAACCGTGTGTACTTGACACATTGTTAATTGGAAATAAATTTCTTGACACAAATTAGGACTTCATTTGAAAATAGTTTTTCGATGAAGTGCTTAGGCTAAATAGCCTCAATATTAGGCATGATGATCTATGGAGATAGATTTACCTAATGGGGCTGAGCAAAAATACATATTGACAAGATGCTAAAACCTTTTAGCATTTAAAACGCCAAGGAGTGATTCTTGCCGAAGTCACATGGAAAGAGTTTTTGCAAAACTCGGTGTCCCAAAACACTGATGAGCAAAATACATAATGGTGATTCCATACACTCTTGTGTTTGGATTAATCATGTATTCCATGGTATGTAAAACAACCAGATATGTCCAATACTCCAAAGTTGTTGCGAGTATAAATACCAAAGTGATCAAAGTACTGATCATGGGACAACAGTGAAAGATGTCATTGAGTACTAGAGCAGTACTGATGACATGTTTTCTCGCAAGCGGAGATCATGAAGAGTTCGTTGTAAGAGGTTACATCGATACAGTCTTCATCTATGCTCCATGCGATTTTCGATTTAAGTTAAGGGTTTTGTGTAATACACAATATGGTGGCACGGTAGTTGGAAATTGTTCCAAACAAGATACTGTGGCGAATTCTATAACAAAGGCTAAGTAAGTTGACGCTTTAGAAGCGACAAAGAAGTTGTTGAATCATATAGTTCATTCATGAACTTAGTATGATTCCAAGATGGCTTTGGTCTATGGGACACTATTGCAGATAGTTGCTCCATAGCTCAGTCTGAGGAATCAGGTTTCGACCAATGATTCACACATATGCAAAGCCAAGTCCACACAAAATATGAATTTTGTGAAAGCGTGAAAACGCGAGGATATGCAAAGTTACACACAGAGCTGAAGTCGTCAGATCCGTTGGACATCAGGCTATACCACATGCGAAGCATATTTTACACCAGTATGCCATAGGTGTAAACTGCATTAGCATTGACTAGATTATTGACTCTAGTTCAAGTGGGAGTCTGTAGGAGATATGCCCTAGAGGCAATAATAAATGTTATTGATTATCTCCCTGTTCATAATTAGGTTTATGTTCCATGCTATAACTGCTATGGTTCTCGAGTCTACAATAACCACGAGGCTTGAAGGAAGACTCATATGCACGTGTGGAATAATAAACGGTAAAATGTATTCCTAGTCAAGCCTCTATGACTGGCTCAAGTATTGCATGATGATCCTGTTTTCCTGATCATGGGCATGACTATGCCGGCAATTTTGAGGGCACAATTGTTGGTAGAACACTTGTGTTGAATCGACCCAAATTGATGTTATGCTATGAGATACATTCGTCATAAGTTAATGGTTAATAACACAGGAAGTTAATGTTTGCATAATTCCTTAGACCATGAGAGTATCGAGTTTCTTCATGCTTGCTTCATGAACTTTGGGGTTTGTTAAACGTCATCCGTAAATGGGTGGCTATTACGGCGGCTTACGGGTTCATGGAAAAGTATGTCAAGTAACTTGATAGCTCAAGATTGGGATTTGCTCCTCCGACGATGGAGAGATATCTCTGGGCCCTCTCGGTGTTACGGTATCCATCATCGTCTGGCCAGACACAGGGTGATTTGATCACAGGGATGCCGGAACACAGAACGAGAAAAGAGAACAATACCGGCAACGAGGTAACTGGCATTGTGGACAAGTGTTGATCCACGAGGATGCCGATGTTTCTCACCTCGGGTAATTGTAACATATCGCGAAGCAACAGGAATAGCTCACGGCAACTGGAGGTTCACTCGAATATTTATTCGTGTGGGTATAGGGATCGATATGGGTGTCCACGGCTCCGATGTTGATCATTGATCGGAAGGGGTTCCGGGTCATGTCTATGCTTCACCGAACCTATAGGGTCACACGCTTAAGGGTCATCTATCTGTTGAATACTAGACAGGGAGTCTGAGAGAAAAACACCGAAAAAGTATCGGACGCCGGAAAAGTTTCGGACAGCGGAAAAGTTCCGCAGAGAGAGGTCACCGGATGAGTTTCGGTGAAACTGAAAAGTTGTTTCAGGGGATACCAAAAAGTCAAATTGGTTTTGGCACATGCCTGATAATTCTTGGAGGATGCCAGAATCGTTCTGGAAACTTTTTGGAATTTTCCGGGATGAAAACTGGAAATGTTCCGGAGCTGCCGAAACCGCTTCAGATGCTTTTCGCAGATGAAAATCACTAAACCGGAATTGTTCCGGCTCGCGTTGAAAATTATTTTGGTGGGTACTAGAATTGTTCTAAGCCCACATGAATATTTTCAGTTCGATCAGACGCTGAAAAATGTCGTCGTGAATAGTGAAAGCACTTTTTGGATATTTTTTAGAAAGGCATATTCCTTTTGAGAAAGGGATATTCCAAAGGCATATTCCTTTTGAGAAAGGGATATTCCCCTTGGGATTTCCTATAAATAGGAAGGGAGATGGCTGCCATCTTGACATCCTTGCTCTCACATACAAAGCCATGCATGATCTGGCATTCTTCTCTCCCTCCCAGCGAAATAGTTTCGTAGAGCCGAAAGGCTGTCTGGGTTCCGGCAGGAACTAGTTCTGTACGGCGAAGCCCTGCCGGATAGATGTCACCGTATGTGTGCAACTCTGTAGAGAGATCGTAGTTTCGGTCTTAGTTCGAGAGTGCCTCCCGAAGGGCTGTCCGTGTGACCGTCCGAGTTTTGGAGGTCCTCCCGAAGGGCTGTCCGAGTGACAGTCCGAGTTTCGGAGGTCCTCCCGAAGGGCTGTCCGCGACACCGTCCGGGGGACTGTGCGACCGCCTCCCGGAGGGCTGTCCGCGGGGCAGATGAGGGTATACATCCTCGCGGTTGGGAGGTTGTAAAATCCTAGCTGCGGGGATCTGCACCGCCGTTCGTCATCGACTCTACTTCCGCTGCGCTACGAGTCGGTAACGAAAGAGATCAAACCTTGTATGCAGTCTCCATAGTGGTCCTGGGCTGGTGCGTAGGTCGGAAATTTTTTGTTTTCTGCTGCGTTACCCTACAGTATCAGTGTCGCCCACCGCCGCCGTCGACACTGCGCCTCTACTCTGACATCGGCGCGACTAGCCGCCTCTACTCCGACCCAGCGGCCTCGCGCGATGAGGCGGCCCCTCACGGTCGTCGTCCGCGCGTCTGCCCTCCTGTTGCCCTCGCCGGCTGTCGCCGCCCTGCTTCGACCGGGACTTCTCCACCATCACCCGCCTCCGCCGCGTCTGTACAGCCGCCCTGCCGGCTGCGTCGGGCTCACCGACTGCGTCCAGCTGCCTCGGGCTCGCCGTCTACGTCTGGCTGCCTCGGGTCGGCTGCGTCGGACTCGCCGACTGCCTCGGGCCAGTTGTGCTTGTCCGCACGTCGTCACATGCCGATCATAGTTGCCGGCTTCTTCTCGGACTCCGCCGCCACCTCGCCCCACCGAGCGGCGTCCCCGACCTCGTGCACGACCGGATTGATCACCCGCCCGCTCGCGATATGCCTTATCTACGCCATGCAACCGATCTGGCCCGTCGGTTGCGCACGCCTCCACAGATCCCGTGGAGACTATCCTGAGTACTTCACTGATCGAGCATCGGGCTGTCGCTATGTCGCCCCGTCGGGCTGGCACCGCCCCGTGGTTCTTCCCGTGGCTTCCCCGACTCGCGCGCCGCCGCTGTGTCGCCCTTTCGGGCCTTAGTGCCGCGGCATGTGGTCCACCGCCGCCTCGAGGGCATCCGCTCCAGGCCGTCCCCGTGGCTGCACCGACCCTCGCGCTGCCACTGCATGCGTCACCCCATCGGGCCATAGCAAGCGTGGCACGCGGTCCCTGCCATCGCCCCGTGGTTCTCCCCGCGGCTGCACCGAGTCGCGCGCTGCCATTGCGTTGCCCCTTCGGGCCATAGTGTCGCGGTCCGCGGTCGATCGCCGCCCCAAGGCCGTCCACTCCAGGTCGTCCCCGTGGCTGCACCGACCCTCGCGCTGACGCTGCATCGTCCCATCGGGCCGTAGCGAGCGTGGCACGCGGTCCCTGCCGCCGCCCTGAGGTCTTCCCTGCGGTCGCCCCGATCTCGTGCGCTGCCGCTGCGTCGCCCCTTCGGGTCATAGCGCCGCAACACGCAGTCCACTTCGCCGTCCACGCATGTCGACTTGTGTGTGGTATGCGTCGCGCTGTCTTCCTAGACGCGGGAACGCCATCGTCCGTGTCGGTCTTCGTCATGCTGTCGGGTTCTTTCTTGCCTACTTCGAGCATCGTCGCCGCGTTCCTAACCCGGCCGCCGTCGCCTCCTCCTCAGGCCGTCGCCTTCGACGCTCTTCTTCCCGGTCCACGGCTACTACCTCGACACCATCCACCCCGACTCGACATCGACCACGGCGTCCCTCGCACGACTATCTCGACCACGGCTACACCACCATACGCTCTCGGCTACATCGACATCGGCACAAAAGGCTACCGCCTTTCTTGAGCAAGCTCGTCGGTTTCCACTCCAGCCATGACTTCCGCGATGCATCGATCGTTACAACTGTGGGGGGATGTCTGTCGGCTTGCCTTTGGATTCTTCTCCAGTCTCACCGTCTGCGTTGCTACCGTTGTGACCGTTGAGTATCATGATTAGATTGAAAACCTAGGATAGACTAGGAAGTATTTTGTCTTGTCTTGTACTCCAAAAAAATCATGTACTCCAATATATATGCCACGAGGCTCAAGCAATACATCAACTATTCCATCAATCCCTCTCTATCCCTTCTAACAAGGAACACGAAAACCGATGGGGATAATGGATTGCCATGGTACATAGAAATGATAGTTTGATTTGATACCGCACTCATGCATTGCAGTTAGGAAATAGATTCCAAGCATCTTGTTCTCCATCTGCTCGCAGACTTAGTACTCACTCATCGATCTCCCTCCTGGCAATATTAATTATACTCTTAGAGAAGCTTAGAAAGATTGATATACAACCAAGTACAGTACCACTGTACGTTGCATACACTCTGTGTACTGTATGTGAAATTTCAGTTCATATGTACACGAAATTATTAGCACCTTGTACACGACGCCAAATCCTGCTTTGCCAATGATGTTTACTATTTACTTCAGAGAAACTTCCTGCCTGTTGCATTCATTATGGTCTTTCATGCCGTTGTTGAGGAAAAGATCTACTTCCTCCGTTCCAAAATATAAGACCTTTTAGAGATCTATTATGGACTACATACGGATGTATATACACATATTTTAAGTATGGATTCATTCATTTTGCTCTGTATGTAGTTCATAGTGAAATCTCTAAAATGTCTTATATTTAGGAACGGATGGAGTATTTAAGGTATGGTAGGAAGACCAACTGCTCTTTGTTTTTTTGATTGAGGGGAGGAAGACCAACTGCTTCATGCAGGGGACAGGCAGGCCCAGACGGCATGGGCGAAGCAGATTCCGAGCCTGGGTAAAAACCCTCCTGGGCCGTCGCCTGTAAGCACTACGGCCCAACTGTGGCCCCGCGGTGACGCAGATGCAGCGTTCTGTTTTGATTTTGTTAGTACCACACCGCTTAGTTGGGTCAAGAACAGCTAATTTATAAGCCGATCCCCGGGCAATGTTAGCACCACACGGAAGGGTGGTCAGCCATTTGAATGCATTTTCGGAGGAGAAAGAAGAAGAAGAAAAAAACGAAATGTATATATTGCACGCCTTACATGGCGGGGACGCTTGCTATTTATCTATATCTATACCTACTATTAAAGTATTATCTACTGCTTCTGCCCGTACGTTCTTAACAGAAGTTTCGTTTCGTTAAAATTCGTCAAAACGTTCGACCTGTATGTCAAAACATTACGTTTCGTTCACGTCCTTTTATATATTGGGCTTGGACGCTATTGGGCCTGGTCGTGCAGCTTTGTAAAAGAAAACAGGAACAGGGGCCTGCAGACACACGGGCGAGCCTCTCGTCAATGTGCACGGCACCGCCGCCACGCGCGGCCGGTCTTCCTCCCTGGTTTGCCCCCACCCTTTTCCCCTTCCCTCCCCATCTGCCGCCAATCTTCTCCGGCGCCACCACAGCCTCCTCGACCTTCACTTGCCTCCTGCTGCCGTCCGTCTCCGATTTGTATCGAAGTCGGAGTCCGACCTCGTCATCCTTGTGGTCGTCTCAGAGGCACGGACGTCGACGGTGGTGGTGGACGGGCTCGCCGCGGCCCGCGGGGATTGTGACGCTCAGCTTGAAGGAGCCTCCGGGCGCCGGAACCGAAGAGGACGGGTACGCGACAACTTCGTGAAGCATGCCTGACGGTGCCGTGGGATCCACAAACAAACCCGCACGTGTGTGAGTGTGTCGCTCTACAATGTGCCGTCCAGCCTCAAGTGGTTCTGCGACTCGCGAGGGAATTCCTCTGGATTCCACATCGTTAATCACCTGGTGCGTCTCCTCTGTTAATTCGGCAATATCAAGTTCTAAGCTAGGTGGACTGCGAAGTACACAATTACTGAGAAATTAATTACACTGGGTCATAAAGATTCTCTTGCTTGGTAATGTTTTTGGTTGAAAGTGCTAAGACGATGATACTGTTACAATTCGATGGCTCTATGCTAATCTCCTGTCTCCTTTCCCTGATGGACACCATGCAGTAGCACTGCAACCTGCAGTTCATGTCCTTCACTCCTGCTTACCATGACCCGCCTCCTCATCTTGATCCGAAATAAAGGGTAACGTAGACCATCTCCTTACCATTGTTGTGGTTCATGTGTCCTCTGAACCCAGCCTATGCATGTGAGCTGAAGGATCGTTTACCGGCTTACAATTGGTAACTGAAGGGTGACTGTTTGCTTTCAATTTTCTTGGTAGTTGTTTGTTGGATATAATCTTTAAAATTAGGATTGTCGAGAACTTTACATTACTTTAGAACTCAATTTTCTTGGTAGTTGTTTGTTGGATATAATCTTTAAAATTTGAATTGTCGAGAACTTTACATTACTTTAGAACTCAATTTTCTTGGTAGTTGTTTGTTGGATATAATCTTTAAAATTTGAATTGTCGAGAACTTTAAATTACTGTAGAACTCACTCTTCTTTGTGTTGCTGCTTATCGATTCCAATTATGCTAACTAAGGAGAACTTTTTACCTATTGCATCCCAAAGCCCAAATGAGTGTACTCATTAATTATATTTACAGATTTTCATCGAGCCGGACATGATTCCATTTTTAAAGCGTAGTTGGACAGTTGCAAGTATTGTTTTCATCACGTCGGGGACTCGGAAATGTTTGCTGGAGGAGGTAATGCAGTAGAGGCTCTGTCTCTTAATTTAGGTCACTTTGTTGGGCTTCGTTCAAAACCACATCCATGCTTAGTGTATTACCATTTATTTAGTACTTAGTTAATTAACTGTCTTCTGCTTATTATAACCTTAGTGATATTTTGACATTTTATGCTTCCCAAGTAATATAAAGCACAGCTAAAGTGATCTAATAGATTCTACCTTTTCTCATATGGAAGGAAAGAGAGTGTATTGATGGTGGTGAAAAGCTGGTCGAGTGCATGTTTGAGTGTCAGCTGCAACTCTGGTACACTCATACTCTGAACTCTGAATTCCCGCTACCCTCAGGCTTCGGCCACCGTTCTACTTTTATAGAGCCGATTTTAGCAGAAATTGGTTGTTTATGTAGACACAAGGTGCAGTAATAGATGATTAGACAGCAGCAAAGATAAACTAAGTGCTAAAATTGATAGATTTAGTGGTGTACTCTTTTATCCATGAATTACATGTAGCAAACTTTATGTTTAGCCTGCATGTTCATGTCTTTGATCTCTCTAGGTTTCACTTGGGCTTTAATTGCACATATGTGCCAATGTAACCTCTGAGAGCCTCCCAAAATTATGCCAAAATCTATGAAATTTAGCAATTCGTCCTCTCCATAATAACCATGACCTTCAGGGGATGCTTATTATAATTTTGGTATGTACTTTAGATAATTAGTGTGATCTCTGCTTGGAAATAAGGGAAAAAGGTTCACAGATCAAAGTCTGAGTCCAAATATGTGACATAGTTCTCTAACAAAGTAACATGCAATGCATTCCTCTAGAGTCTACTATATTTTACGAGCTTTCTTCCATGAACTTTTTATAGCCCTCTCTGAAATGAACATTCTGAAATATTCAAAAGGCTTATTGAGACTATGGATAGTGCTTCTATACTTTTCAAGGAAGGTACATCAGCCGGGTGCAGCCAGCTGATGAAGTGGAAACTCCACGGCGCCAGTGGGGGATGCGTCCTTGAGATCATTGACCCAATGATCGCTGCCGGCGAAGTTCGAGGGGGGAGACACTTTTGCTGCTGCCTGCTGGGCCTAGCATGCAGCCAACCGAACCCGGGGAGCGGTCGAGGGCGTAAGCCATCGTGGAGATAGTGGGGCGCTCCACGCCACTGCTGGATGTGCCAACGTCGAAGCTGGCGTTCATATAGCCGACGCAGCGGGGGCACGACGGACACGCAACACACTGGTCAGTGGGTTGCAGCCTGATGCATTTACTTACAATGTGTTTAGTACCTTCCTGTCGTTGTGATTCACCAAGGAGGAGAAGCGAGAAGCTTACGAGGCCCCAATCAGAAGAATGAGAAGTGCCTACTTGCTGCATGCCCCTCCATTGCTGGGCACAGAAAAGAGAGACGTGAGGAGAGAATAAATCAAGGGGCGTCCGGAACATTGGCCGCTGCCTGCTGCCGTTATGCTATTGCATCGCATGAACCAGGGAAGAAGAAAGAGGAGAGATGTAACAAAAAGAGGGAAAGAGGAACATTGGCTGTTGTTCCATTCTCAACAAGCTTCATCTATCATCGTCGACGCTTCAAAGGTAACCTATGCAGTCCACCTAGATATTGATGGCTAGATTCGAAAAGTCATTGGTTTAAATTCACACTGTTCTTTTCAACTATCATGAAAAAAAAAGAATAACCTTGAAAACCCCTGTTTTTGTACTTCATTTGTGTATCTGAACTTACTTTCGTACTATAGGATGCTTGCCATGTGCCAATAATTTTGGTAGCCAATTTTATTTTCACAATACTCAGTTTGACGCTTTTTGGAGAATTAGAATGAAAAAATGGTCTATCATACTCAAGTTGGGTGTGGTTGTAGATTAAAACATTGTACAGGTTATACTTATGCCCAACACCCATATTATCTTCATGCACGCATGTCTGTGCTTTCCAGGTGATGTGCCCAAGATTTGATTTATGGTGGGTAATTTAAGGTGTGCCTGTTGGTTATGTCATTTTTCTTTTTGCTGTCAAGCAATTGTTTTCTATTGCTGTGGTAGGCCTGAATCAGTTTTTGTTGTATACACCGAGACGAAGCTGAAAGTTATGACGATCAGATGAAATACCAAAAGTTGTAACTCGAATATACCATGATATTGAATGGTGTGATACCTTGATAGCTTTCAGTGGTATGTTGTTTGTTCAATTCCGGAAACAAGATTTGTCGTATGTTGACCTTGTGATAACTTTCAATGCTATGTTGTTTGTTCAATTCCGGTCAGTGAAGCTGAATTTCCATACAAAACAAGATTTGTTCTAGGTAATTATTTAGTCATTAAGCAACAAGTGCATGGATTTAGAAGATGCACACAACGACAAACATTTGTGGGGATTTTCTATAGTTGTCTCTGTTGACCTGCATGCTTGCCTGATGAGTGAAACATAAGTGATTCCAGTTTTACATATATATAACATATGCTATTTTTGTTGGCTCATATTAACGTGGGAACCAAGTAAGTTTCTGCAAATGTATTCTTTTGATTGTTTTGTGCCATTTTCATCCCAGTGAACAGTGTTTGAGAGTTTTATTTGGACTAAATTCATGGCCTGAACTGGTTGTAACATTCATTGATCAAATAATTGTTATCCAACAAGTGTTATTGATAAAGCAGGAGCTTGAGAAAATGAAGGAAACCGTGAATCTGATGAAGCTTCATCTATACATTACAGAAGTGGGCGGATGCAGAAAAACAACGGGAGTTAGAGAAAGGCACACCATGCACTTTCCATTTCCTGAGTGCCAAAGAAAGGTTCATTGAAACTATCAACTTCATCATTGTGCGGTAATAACAAGCTTTAGAGTTCAAGCTTTTCGTGAACTGATTTTATGCATAAGCTTAATGTAATTCATAACTGTAAATAATGGGAAGCGCACAGTGATATACACAAATTGTATGCATCGTGAAAGAAAATAATTTTGTAATTGTGCTTGTGTTTAACAAGAAGTGGTAGAAAAAAATCCATTTTAATTTTAATGAATATATAATATGTCTTCTGTGTGAACTAAGTCGTATTCTCGCACTATCATTTTCTTCGTTGCCATTTTTTGTTCGCCTTTTTTTTTCTCCCGTTGCAACGCACGGGCACATTTACTAGTAATTAACTAACATGCCGAGATGGTGAGTCCAACTGAAAAAAACAGCCCCCCCACGCCCGCGTCGCTCCTGCGGCGGCACGGGCGGAACCCTAGCCCGCCGCCGCCGCCGCCCCCTCCCTACGCCTCCTTCCCCCTCGCCGTCGCCGGAAGATGCCCGCGGGCTAAGCCCGCCCGGCGGACGGCGGCGGCGGGGAGCTCCTTTGGGGGAGGCTCCACCCCCGATCTGCTCCGCTCCGGCGACCGGAGTTGCCCCTGGCGCGGTCCTGCGGAGGTGGCCTCGGGAGCTTTCGGGCGCGACTTCGCCCCTGCCCTCCGGATCCGGCCGGGCTGGTGCGGCGGGGCGGCGGCCAGGGCTGCGCCGGTTTGCTGGTGTGCGCCCTCTGGCTGCTGACGGCGGCTGGCTGCGCGGATGGTGCGGATTCGGGTGGTTGCTGGTTCTGGACGGGCTGCTGGATCCAGGCTGTCGGCGTTTGTTGGCAGTGAGACAGAGGTTGTGGTGGCTCTCGCGGGCGGTCAGCGCAGCGGCTTCGCGGGAGGTGTGCGGGCTAGCGGAGGCACGGTGCGTGGGGGTGTGGTGTTGGGCGGTGCTCCGGGCGAAAGCTTGCCGGCCTCTTCCGGCCGACGGCGGTGGCGGCCGTGGTCGCCGTTGCACCTTCTTGGAGGCGCCGTCGAGGAGTTCATCCCCTGCACACTCTCGGATTCGGTTCTTCGAGTGAAAGCTTAAGGCCCGATCGGGCTGGGCGACGGCGTCGGCATCGTCGCTTCCCCCTTGGGGGCGTCGTCTTGAAGACCTTGGGATCCGGTTGTGCTCTCCATGGGCTAGGCGCTCACGACGCTGCGGTCGGCAGGTGCCCGGTCGGCAGTGTGGAGGTTCCGGCGTTGCGACTTGTGTGGTGACGATGATGATGGTGTGCGGAGCTGGGTCGCGGCTTGTCCTTCTGATGTCGAAGGTTCTGTTCGCCAATGGATGCGCCTATGTTTGTTCCCCGCTGTGACGGAGAAGTCGGAGCTGCGCGTGGCGGGGCCCCTGCGGCAACGATGACTCCATGAGGGCGGCTTCAGCGGACGGTGCTCCCCGGGGGTTGCGCTGGGCCAGGTCGGTACGAGGCTTGCAACTTTCTCCAGTGAGGCGCATCAGCAAAATCGGAGCTGCCAGTCCTCGACGTCTGCGGTCGATTGTTTGGCTATGGCCGACGAGGTCCTTGTGTGTCGTCCGTTCGGAGGGGTCTTGACGGGTCGTCAGCGGCAAAGTCGGAGTCGCCTGTTTAGGGAGAGGTGATGACGATGACATTGCAGGCAATCTCGACGGTGTCCTTTCCTCGGCGGTGTGTGTGGTCTTGTTGGTGCCAGGTCGGCCGGGTGCCCTTCTTGTGGGTGTGTTGTAGCGGTTTTCGCCCGGGTTCCCGTTAATTAACCGGGCAACTTGTTACCCTTCTTCTTTATTAATGAGATGAGGCAAAGCTTTTGCCTCCGTTTCGAAAAAAAACATGCCGAGATGGTGTGCTTGCTTTTTAACTGCACTCATCGCCGTCGCCGTTCAACCCTTGATTCACTCCGAAGAACCTACCGCCAAATCTTGTCGTCATGCCGGCCTTTCAAGGGCAAAAAACATAATCTATCTGCTAGCCTGAGCTGAGGCATCATGATTTCCGTCCTTGATGTCGGCCGCCGGAGAGACAAAAAACATAATCTATCTGCTAGCCTGAGCTGAGGCATCATGATTTCCGTCCTTGATGTCGGCCGCCGGAGAGACAAAAAACATAATCTATCTGCTAGCCTGAGCTGAGGCATCATGATTTCCGTCCTTGATGTCGGCCGCCGGAGAGACAAAAAACATAATCTATCTGCTAGCCTGAGCTGAGGCATCATGATTTCCGTCCTTGATGTCGGCCGCCGGAGAGACAAAAAACATAATCTATCTGCTAGCCTGAGCTGAGGCATCATGATTTCCGTCCTTGACGTCGGCCGCCGGAGAGACATGCGAGGGGGAGATGAATTCACAGCCTCGCCGGCAAAGATCAAGAGGAGGAAGACTTAGCCCTAGGCGCCTTGTCTTGTGGAGGGAGAATGGAAGAGTTGACTGTATTGATACCCGAAGCTGGCATGTTACTTGTCCATCCAGTAGACCTCCATGTTCCATTGCTACTGGGACTGTGGATCATAGCATATTAGCATTGCCCAGTTGCCCACACAAGATTTACTCTCCTGACTTTGCACTGCACCAGTTCAGTTCAGGGCGCAAGCTGCGCCCATCCTGAGAACTGGACTCCGGGCTGAATATTGTGCCTGGGTAACAGTTCACTTTTCTTTGCTCAGTCTACTCTTGTTTCCAAAACATGAAGGATGAGTGAGATCTGATAGGGACATGAAAGTGACATCAAACATTCACCCCACATTCTACTTGGTGTGTGCGTGTGTCAATTGATATTCTCATAACAGAAGTTCCAAACAATGATGTGGTAGTTTCAACAAGCGCAAATCCAGAAAGGAAAACGAAGATGATAGATATCCAGTGAAATTAAACTGCAAAAATAAAATGTCAATTTCTGTCAGCAAGACCCGGACTGGTAGCAAATTCTGATCTTATCTCTCTTGCAATGCCACTGCCTCGCCCTGATAGACCGAAGCACTACACCGTAGCTTCCATGCCTGGGCTCGCAGAGTTGCGTCCGCATGAGCAGAATAGCCACTGTAAGAAGGCCCGGCTCGGTCTGGGCAGTGCGCTTGGTACTGCTCCACCGTTCGGTGTGGGTTCGCGTGGCGTAGGGAGTCGTGAGCCGGTGTCGGTTAGCATTGTCACAACCTCAGACATTGAAGGCCTGTGCTCGGGCAAATGCTGCACACAGAGAAGGCCAATCTGGATGCATCTGGCTAGTTTTGACAAGACCTCACTTCTAGGTTCAGCCACTTCCCGGTCAAGAAGCTCCCTGATCTTATGTTGATTCCACGATTCCCAGGCCTGAAAACAGAAAAAAAAACAAAGTTATACAGAATAGCACTTGTCTTTCGATAAGGCTGTGTGAATGGTTAACTTGTGATTGGATATTGTGCAGCAAGCTGAACAAAAAATTACTTCATACTTAGTGGCGCCCCTTTCAGTGCGAAGAAATTAGAGGATGCATAAGGGAGAAGTATGTTTTGTCTTGAACAGACTTACATGAAGAAGGAACATTTGAATGCTTGTTCTCCTTTTTCCGCCGAGTATCTCCAACAAGACAACTCCGAAACTATATACATCACACTTGTACGTCAGGGCCCCTTCCCATGAATACTCCGGAGCGACATATCCCCTTCATTTAACACAAAACATGTAGTTAAATTCAGATCTCTTGGACATGGAGAAACAGGGAAAAGGAACAATCATATATGGTCCATGTCCAAGTAGTCTAACTTGAATATGGAACACTAATGAGTTGGAAATTTCAATCATACGGCGTCAGTACTAATGTCGGATCTGTCTGCTCGTCAATAAACAGCTTCGCGGTGGCAAAGTCAGCTATCTTGGGATGCCACGTGTTGCTGACAAGTATATTGCCAGGTTTTAGATCCCTGTGAATGAATCCCTTTCCGTGAAGAAATGTAACACCTACTGCGATCCCATGAATTATTCCCAGTCTCTGCTCCCAATTTAGTGAGGAACGGAATCCGTTTTCTTCCCCTGCATTTCCAAATAGGTGTGTGAAACCAAAAACAGATAGGAATAGTTGTGGGTTACATTTGCATAATGATAGATTAACATGTTATGCATTGCAACGAGTACCAAAAATGTAGAGATTCAAACTCTGGCGCTCCATCAACTCGTAGACTAGTATCCACTCATCTCCTTCCTGGCAATAGTAGAGGAGCTTAGCAAGATTGACATGTGTGAGCATTGACATCACTTCCACTTCCCTTGAGAAATCTCTCTTGCCTTTATCACTAAGACGATACTGTTTGAGCCTCTTTACAGCGACCATTGTACCACCGGGTAGCAGCCCCTGGTAATTATACAGTAACATAATACGACGTTGATTCAGCAGATATATGCAGTATACAATCAACTAATATGTACAGGGTGCGCCTGGGTAGTCTGATTAAATTTTCTCTTTGTGTACTGTGTAGTCAATCTGTGATAAATGTCAGTTAATATGTACAGGAAATGATTAATACCTTGTAGACGAGACTATATCCACCTTCACCAATGATATTCGCTTCAGAGAAATTTCCTGTGGCCTCTATTATAGTAGGAAGACCAACTACAGGGACGGACCGAACAGTCAAAGCAGCATCGGGGCGACTAACAACATCAGCACCATCTGTGTCGTCTTCTGGTAAGTACTTAGGCTTTTCAGAATGTTTCCAACGTTCTCCATGGTACTGCAAGAAAGGGGTATGAAAGCAATCAGTGTGGATGGTTGCGTTTTTACCTGATATTCTTGGTCCCTTTCGCCTTCTCCTGACCACAATAGCGAACAACCAAAGAGCAAGGAGAACCACAACGAGGGAGGCTATGGATACACCAACAACTAGCGCAGTTGGAAATGGTGGGTGCTGCGGCTCACCTGTTACAGTTGCACATGCATGGTTAGAGTAAGTGTAGCAGATAGCAAAACAGCAGCAGAGTAAAGCATAATCATGCATGGTATAGATTCATTTTAGTCTATTTTTAATGTGTACAATAGTACCCCGGGATTATGTCCAACCAAGTATGGTACGGGACATGCTACATAACAGACAAAAGCAACAGAGAGCACCACTTCTATTTCCTTTGTAAAACAAATTTAGATTCCTAAACTGATGTATCTTTAAATTCAAGAAATAAAGGAAGATTACCATCTAGATGGCCAATAGACTATGACACAAAAATATATTAATGTTATCATGCATCATCAATTGCAGCCATAGGTAAAAATTATCACCAACTCATGAGTTTTAGAAAGAAGTCAAAAACATAACTAGGTTGTACACTACTTTACCATCTGGTTTTAAGAAACATCCAGGTTTGAGTAAAGAAGTTACTATCAATTTCATGGGTCTATGAAAATAAAAAAAAACTGGGCTCACACCTTAAAAAGAAAAACTGGACATACCTAATTCAGACCTTGCGGATCTTAGATAGAGGCTTTGTCCTCCATCTACATACCGAAGATCCATGAGTTTGTCTTTCCAGATGATGCAACCAGTTCCAACGCCTCCTCCCTGGATATCCAATGGTGCATAGGCTAGGCAGGAACAATTCACCAGGCACCTTGTTCTGCACTCCTCCAACGTGATGCTAGCATCCACCGATGCGTTGTGTGTGTCAGGAAGCTTCACTCCGTCCAGCACCACGAAACCATCTGTGGTGCCAGACATTCCATTGTCACAGTCCAGTACCACGTTTCGGCGACACCCGCTGGACGTGTCCCTCATCTTCCACTCCACAAGAGACGTCGGACTGAACCCCTTCACACACTTGCAAAACAATGTCGCTGGTGCACTGGCATTGCAAAGACCGAATGCCCCACACTTGCCATAGTTGTCGCAGATGTCCCTTGGTCCTTGGAAGAAGTTCTTCCATGACCGGCTGCTCGGATCCCACACCAGCCGCTGGACCACTCCATCATTGGTCAGAACAATACATGACAAGGGAGCCCCAGCCTTACCAACATAACCATAGGTTATCTCGCTTGGACTGCTTGTCAAATGGTAGGCGAACATGTCAGAATACGTCCCCATCTCCGGTACACCGCTGAACCACAGACCATTTCACGGCCCTGTGCGATATATCACTTTGTCACCATCTAAAAGGACATCCTGTGGGACGCCTTCCGTATCGGTAACGTAACGGAAGTTCCCAGGGGACGGATCGCTGGCCAAACGCCATGAAGTGAGGTACCACTCTGTTCCGGTCCACAGGTTCTTGCCAATCTTCATGCCGGGAAGCAGGTTGTTCGACGGGTGGTCAAACGACTGCCACGTGACAGCACCGTTGGCACTCCCGTCACTCAGGATTAGGTTGCCGGACTCGAGCAGCTGCAAAGTCGTTGAGGCAGTGCCTGTCGTGTTTGAAGACCACACGACCTGGCCGGAGCTATCAAGCAAGAGAAGGCTTCCCGTGTCACTAATCACCAGCGCCCCGCGAGCGTCAGCGAGAGGATGGTCTCTGTTGGCTACCCAACAGATGGCGTCCTCATCCACGGAGAACCAAATTCCAAGGAATCTCTTACCTAGCACCCTGGGAGAGAAGAACCCCAAGGTGAATGACCCACCAGATGAGACAAGGGTCTCCCTGTCGGTGATGTTGCGGCCCTTGTCGAGGATGTCAGACCCAGGGTTCGCAGCAGAGGCTGTGGAAACAAGGAGGAATGGAACAACGATAAGCAGGAGGATGTGGAGGTGTGGCTGGTTCTTCGACTGCATGATGGCTGGTGTTTCTTGCCCTTGGGGTCAGGGGCTCAGGACTACTCGAACAGGGTAACTAGGCTAATCACCGGTGTATATATACCCGGCCCTATACATATTTCTTGTGTTTGGACGGCGCTGGCCTAATTTGGTGCTTGGATCATCCAAAGGAGCAGTGGCAGAATTATGCACTTGAAGAAGATAAATATACTCTTCGCTGGGTACATGAATGCCTCCTCCATTGGGTGGGAAGTGAGAATGGCGCCTTATCACTGCGAATTTTAATCCTTAACATCAACCATCTCTAAATTGAGTGGTTTTCTGTACAAGTTTAAACATATAGTGTCTTGCAGGGCGGGAAGAAACTTCCAGGTACTCGTTCACCAATCCATTGATTCACCATATAAAAATTGATTAGGAAATAAGAATTGTGCGGTCAACTCCCCTTTTGGGAAAAGGAAAGTCAACTCCAGCGAGAAAACTGGTTGGGCAAGAAACTTGTGAGCACCAGCGCTGACAGATTCTTCAGTACATGTGGACCAAACATGTTGACGAGACAAGATATCAAGGTGAACGACCCGATGTGAGGTACTGCTTGCTTGATGCCGGGAAGCAATGTTCAGATGTATTAATGCACCAGGGTAGAAGCAAAGTCAGAGGTTTGAACCTGTCCTGCTCTGGTATCATCCATAGATCCAAGGCCAGTTTTGAGCTGCTTGCTGCATTTCATACCTCTTCCCGAGCACAGCACTTTAAATTCAAGTTGCCACTCACAATATTGAATTCTTAACAAGGCTGGTAAGAACTTCCAGTTCACCAATTCGTTGGTTTAGCATATAAAATTTCATCAAGAAATAACAGTCAACTACACGGATAAAACAAGCCTTTGAGGCTTGAGCAGATCTGGCATTGACAGATTCTGCAGCACACTCGAACAGATAGTGTTCTTTGAACAGTTCAAACCAATAACGCTAGGTTCCATATGAGTTGCTGCGATGTGTTCGTTTAATAGCTCAAGCATCATGGAACATCACATGGTGGACCTTGCTGGGAACCCTAGTTTCGATGCAATGTCTGACTTTGTAGTTTTTCTACACGACAGTGGAGATAAAAATATGGCATACCGTGTTTGCCAGTGATGGATTCACTGAACGTCTGAAGCTGAAGATGTATCCGGATGTTGGGCTTGAAAGCGTCGACGTCCGTCAGGTGCTGGGGCTACCTGCCACCACCGGAGAAGGCCAGGCATACCCCGTTGGCACGGCGGGACGCCACTGGGAGGACGCGAAGGCCAGGGAAGGACCGGTTGGTTGCCGTGGGGAATTGGGGGCAGCAGAGGGGGCCGACGTGCGGAGGCCGCCGCCCCCAAATCCCGTCGAGGACGCCCCGCCGTCACCGGAGGGCCAGCTCCCCGTACGTGTCGATGAAGATGGCGCTGGTGGGGCCGGCCGTGCGCCGGTGGGGGATGGCCCGTCGCCGCCACCGTTGGCCGCCGTGGCAAATCCTCCATTCCTATCTCCGCCCGTCGCGGAACGAAGTCGCCCCAGAAACTAGGGGAGTAGCACATGGAATTGTTCGGCGGGGGGCGGTAGCCGTCGTTCCTGACCGCCGCCGGCGAAATGGGGGGCACTGATGTTGTGCGGCCGGCGCACGTGCGACTGGAGGGCTGGGGAAGAAGCGGGCTGAGCGGCCGAATGGGCTTCAGTGGACCGAATCCAGCCCATATCCCAGTAAAAAAGCGCAATGACTGCGTGGGCTCATTGCTGATGTCCAATTGGGGAGCTCCTGTCCCGCATGTCGAGCAAACATGCAAAAAATATTGATACGCTCGAGGCAAAAATATGGATACTTGGATGAAACCAAGGTATGGCTATGCCAAGTTGAACGTGGATGCTGGTTTCGACAGTGATATGCTCGAGGGAACTGTTGGAGCAATCCTACGAGACCATCATGGAAAGTTCGTCGCAGCGGCAAATGAAAAAATTGATATATGTTTTGACTCTTTCACAGATGAAGCCATAACAGTGAGATTTGGGATGAATCTTGCACGTACCGTTGGGTGTAGTAAGATCCAAATTAACTCGGATAGTGCGGAGGTGGTCGCAGCATTACTTGATGGATTTTCTTCTTCATCCGCTTCTGCTGTCAGGCTGTTATTTTCTGTCTCTTGATTTCACCCATGTGGTCTATGAACATTGTAGCGGAGAAAGAAATAAGGCCGCTCATGAACTAGATAGCGATAATTCCTTTTATTGTAACCAATGCCACGATCGTCAATAAAGGAGGAGATGTTTGTAAAAAAACATGCAAAACATATTTGCGAATTTTAGAAATGTTGACAATTAGAAATGTATTCTTAAATTTAAAAACAGAAAGAAAAAAACAGATGAAAATCAATAAAATAAACACATGGAAAAAGGAAAAATTGGTCAAAAGGTTCTAAAACCTTCTCAAAACCGATGAAGGAAGGTGCGGAACAGCCACGTAGGGAGATTAACAATGAATTAATGGCAATAGACAGAAATGTATCTTGATGTACATCAAAGACAAGTTACAGGGCCCGTTTGTGTCATTTTCAAGTTTGTGTATGAAATTCTACCCACCGTGCAAGTTCATACACTATAAGTGTATATAATAAACTCATCTAAATACCTGAAATATTTGGTGGGATCGCGGGGTGGGCAGAAATCAATTAGTTTGAGTGGCTTCCTTCTCTTTTTTTTGCGGGGAATGGCTTCCTTCTTTAGCTGATAATAATAATCGGTTTTGCTAAAGCACATCTAAATGTGACATAAATATTGCACATCTAAGTCCTATATCATTGATCTTACGTGGAGATTCGTATAAGTATTTTCTTTTCCTTTTTCTTTTCCTTTTTATACTTGATTTAGTCATTTAGATGTGCAATAACTATGTCACATCTAGATGTGCCCTAGACACACCCAATAATAATTAGATGGTAATAATTAGTGGAGATTTGATGGGATGCTGAGCAGGAGTTGCTGAAGCGGGCTGCAGAAATCTTGGTCCGCCGGTAGAGTGGTCCGCCTACGTAATTGCTAATTACACCCGTGGTATCTTATTAGATTATAATCTGATCTGTTATATTTCATCGATTTAGATAATCAGACAGTGAGAAAGAAAAAGTTTGCTCTAGAGATACATCTTCAAAAAAATTGCTGACCTTATTTTTTCCGATTTGTAGAAGGCTTACTTTGTCAACACATCAGCTGTTCGGAGACGTTTTGCACCTGTCAGAGGGTTGCTGCAGCTACATGATCCACCATCCTCCATTTTTTTTTGCGGGAAGAGTAGGAGGTATATTCATCATATACATTTTCTCCAAGCTCATAGTACTTGTAATCGATTTAGTTTGATTGCACATTAGTTCTGCCTATGAAATACACGGTTAGCTAAGCGTGATGATGTGAGGGAAACACATTTTGGTTCATGGGTGTATATACACCTCATATGAGAAAAATGAAATAAAATAAAAGTCAAAATAGTTTAGAAGTCTTTTTTAGAATAAACTTGACACTTTTTAGAATAAAAACCCAGCTTGACTTCAGGGCTATAAAATCATTTGCTATTATAGGTCACTATTCACACTATTTTGGCCGAAAATTTTGTTTTTCTCTAAAAGAAGTCAATGGAGGTTTTTCTTTTTGTGCAGTTTTTTTACATGTACAATGAAAGGTCAAGTTTATTTCAAAAATATTTTTAGGTTTTTAAAATTTCTAATTACCTTTTTCTTTCTTCATATAGGATTTAGATATGGGGGGGGGGGGGGGGGGAGGCAAACGATGATCAAGCCAGAAAATATTTTGTGCCTCACAAACTACCAAATAGTTTTACATCAAGTAGGTTCTGCATTTTTTGGAGCTGGATCGTGTCTAGGTATAGCTAATTTTGGTCAATATAATTCCACGTATGCGCCAAGTAGACGAAGTTGATAATCAAACAACTCCGAAATATGACATGAAAAGCCTTGCTGCAAAACATTGTCATATGAAATTTAAGATATATGGAAAAGAACAACCATTATGTAACCAAATAGTTGGCATTTAGCTTCCATTTATACATATTTTAATGGAAAATAGCCACTAATTGTATTATGAAATCTTGTTGCATTAGGAAAAATTGTTCAAAGATTGCCATAATACATACCTGGAGACAGAAATCTAGCCTTTGCTCATCCCCTCTATCACTAGGTCAAAGTAGATCGGTTGGTCGTCATTGGCATACTACTAGGGAAAACCATGCTAGTAGCGCTGGTAGGCGCGCTACAGCTACGACGCTATAACTATTTTTTAGCAGTAGCGTGCTTTTTACCCATCGCTACTGGTAATATCCTATATTAGTAGCGCTCCTCTACCAAGCACTACTGCTAACTATCTGCAGCGCTTGTAGTGGAGGAGCCCTACTGTTATGCACGCCCTGCTGGTAATTTTGGTCCCAGCACTACTACTAATATTTTTATGCCTTTTTTTGTTTTTTTGCTCTATTTATACAGATACATTTTCTATACGATAACAACATGCATATTCATTGAAACAGACATGATACCAACATGAATAAAAGAAGGTCTTTCATCTCATATCATCATCATCACTAATGGTCGAACACGTTCATGTCTCGAAGATATAGCGATACAGGTTATTACAAGTCTCGAATACATGCAACTACCTATGGTCACACTCATGTTTCATCTTCTATGTGACCTAGCTATGATCTGATCGCATACAAG
This sequence comes from Elymus sibiricus, assembly GCA_039707655.1. Classification (NCBI taxonomy): domain Eukaryota; kingdom Viridiplantae; phylum Streptophyta; class Magnoliopsida; order Poales; family Poaceae; genus Elymus; species Elymus sibiricus. Next base: position 486,584,056 of record CM077665.1, read on the forward strand.
AGAAGGACGATCACAATGAGCAAAAGCGGGATTATGTAGTAGTTCTTAAGGCGTCGGTTCTGATTTCTCTCTCGCGCTAGCGTCCATCTCAAGTAACTAGCTTTCGCCTCGCTTCTGCTATCAAACCCTTTCTGGCTGCTGCCCGAGAAACAATACACTTGGGCCTGACACTCTGGCCACTCCTCGTACACTCCCGGAACCCTCCCTATGTACACGGCATACCACCTCGCCATTGATGATCTATATACCTGTCAGAGATGCATATATCATCAAGTGAATTCAACGATAAATATGCAACATAATATAGGACGCCGGCCTGCGGAGAGAAAGAGATAGCAAATAGAAGCAACATAAGCATAGTTAACGAAATTCATCGTACCGAAACTAACTAACCAGAGTGCGGTAGCATTTACATCTAATAGTTACATCGTACAGATAAATTCCAAGTTTCGGTTGTAGAGAAAGTAAAAACTAAACAGACACAGTGTCATCGTTAATTTAAGCAGTGCACTCGTGCCATCCGTCCATATCTGGGAGGATGCGCCAAAACTAAGTTGTACCAGTAGCGCCTGTTTTTCTCAGCACTACTGGTACTTAATAGTAGCGCTTGGCTCATAACCGGCGCTATTAGTAACATTCTACCTATTGCCTTTTCCCTAGTAGTGGCATACGGGTGGCAACCATCACTGCTCACCAATGTTTGAGAAAGCATCGATAGATCCTAGATTTCGAATGTTTGTGTGTACCTATTGATACGGGGCACACCCGTGTGTGTCGATCTTTCACGAATTGGAGGGGGGTTCCACGAAGAACACGAAGAATACGAGGGGAAATCACAAACTCAAGGACAATCTTCGATTACACATCCACTAGAAACACACGAGACACAAGATCCACAATCAACATAAGGATACACGTAACCGGTAGTCTCCTCACTCCAAAGGAGGAGGTCTTGAATCCCTTAGGATCTTCCCTTAGAGGGGCCTTGGCATCACTTGGATCTTCTCTCAATGGAGGTCAATCTTCGTGGGAGAAGTAAGTAATGGAGCTATGCTCAACAATGGTCTTTGCTAAACATAAGCTAACCCTAATCCGGAGTCGTAGGATGAGTGTATATAGTGCTAGGGACGAAGGGGTAAGTGGGAAAGATACATGGGCCTCAGGCCCGAGTGCAGTCCACTCTGGAAAGGCCGAAAGTTCTGGGCTAGGCCGGAAGTTCCGGGCTGGTTCCGGGCAGGGTCCGGGCTGAACAGAGAGTTGGCGCAGGCTGGTTTCACGAGGGGCCGGAAGTTCCGGGCCGGCCGGAAGTTCCGGGGGCCGGAGGTTCCGGGCTGGTTCCGAGCTATCCAGAGAGTTTGCACCTCTGGACTTGGCCCTGGGTGGCCGGTGGGCCGGATGTTCCGGGCAGGCCGGAAGTTCCGGGCTGTCCAGAGAGTTGCCCTTGGTGCTTGACTCCTTTTCCTCTAGGCCTTGGTCTTGGGGATGCTTCCTTGGTCCTTCGTGGTCGTCTTCCTCGTACCTAAGGATGCACAGGGTTTTATTGCGAGGTAGCATCCAAGTTCCTTTGCCATCCAAGTCATACTCGAAGAGGAGTGAGTTCACCTTAGCTCCAATGTCGCGTGCGCGTGCTCTTGTCATAGGGCCAATTGGGGGTTGGTTTGATGGTGTAGTCTTCATGGGAATGATGGTGGGATGCTCCGCATCATCTCCCCCCTTGGGGAAGATCCGTCCTCGGATCAAGATCTTCATCACCATGAAAAGGGGATAGATTCGTGACATTGAAGGTGTCACTCACGTTGTACTTGTCGCGTGGGATGTCGATCTTGTAGGCATTGTTGTTGTAGCGTGCCAACACCTTGAAAGGTCCGTCAGCTCGAGGGAGTAGCTTGGACTTGTGTTCATTGGGGAAGCGGTCCTTGCGAAGGTGTAGCTGAGGGAGTCCTTGACTAAGGGGTCCTCGGGAGGCCGGCCTATATCTTATGGGCCGGACTGTATGGGCCACTTGCCGAACACTAGAAGAATAGAAGACCTCGTCTCCAAGGAGGAAGCTTCGGGAATCGTGGATTGTCCTCCACGTTTGGAATAGCGAATAGGCATGTTTATCCCTTCGACGTGTAATCGACCATGTGTAAACCCTAGGGACCCCGGCGTCTATATAAGCCATAGGGTTTTAGGATGTAGAGGAGGAGAACTCATCTAGGGTTTTAGTCATACGATCTCGTGGTAGATCAACTCTGTAATCTCCATACACTCAATATAATCAAGCAGGACGTAGGGTGTTACCTCCATAGGAGGGCCCGAACCTGGGTAAAACCTTGTCCCCTTTGTCTCCTGTTACCATCGATCCAAGTATCACAATTCGGGACCCCCTACCCGAGATCTGCCGGTTTTGACACCGACATTGGTGCTTTCATTGAGAGGACCGCTGTGATCGCCATAAGGAATCGATGGCTCGCCTTGTCATTAACAACGAGATCTGTGCCCGGGGAGTCCCCGCCTCGGATCAGATCCGCGCGAGTGGCGACACCTCGTCGCGCTCTTGCCCGATTGGCCATTCATGCCGGATCGGAAACTTTCCCCCCGACCAAAGGATCAGGTTCGGAACCCTAGAGTTCTCAACCGATTCTCGGGGAGAACATGTGCTGATGGAACCTTTCACCCCTACGGTGAAACCCGCAGATCCCGACGCCACGGCGCCAGGGACATCGGACCTCGTCTCCGGAGAAGGAATTGCTATCTCCGGACCGCCTGGGCCACCCGATCCGGTCATCGCCACCGGATCTATCATGGTTAAGCGAAATCCGAGAACGCTCTCGCGCGACTCTGGAATCGCGACGCCTCATACCGACCCTGCTCACTTTAGCGACACGCATCCCACCATCGCCTCGTTTCTCAACGAGTTGTTCGATCGGATGGAGACTATGCGAATGGCCGATGACCAGATCCCGGTCTATGACCGGCTCGGGCTTAAACCCGACGATAGGGAAATTCACATCCCCACGGTTGCCCACCTTGTCGCCACCGTCGAGTGCCCGGCTGGGGGCTCGACCTTCCAGCTGCCGGAATTAAAAACGATTTATACTTCAGTCTCCGATCACCGAGACCCTGCTGACAACCCGGACTCTGGCGTTCGCTCCGGAGGCAGTCCGGTATCGGCCCCTGACCTATCACACAGTTCGGAATCCGTGATTCCGAACTCCTACCGTGGCGTGGAGTCAAATTCTCACCCACCCACCTCCCAAGCCGATGACTCGAGCATCGCACAGGAGCCCAAGTCTTCGGACCTACCGGACATTGTGCATTTATCAGGGGAGTCGGTCCATCATTACTGGGCTAGACTACTACTCGCCAGAAACAAAGTACGGGGCTTCAGTGATCAAGACGTAATGGCAACCTTCAAACGTAACTGCCATGACAAGGGAATCCTCAATGCCCTGGCGCGGCGACACATTATCGACTTTGCCAAACTGTCAAATTTGGTACAGAAGTATTGCGCCATGGAAAGTGCTTGGCACGCTGAACGGCTATTTTCGGAACCCATCCCTACCGAATACCCTAGAGGAGATCGGCACAAGAGGATACCTCCGAACCAACCAGCCAAACTCGAACCCGCCAAAAAGAGGAACGGGCCCCTTCCAGGGGTCAGTACTGTTCTGGATGGATTGCTGGACAAACCCTGCCCTATACACTCCGTATTGCTGAACATAGCTCCAACTTACAACCTGAGAACTTGTTGGGTCGTCAGGCAGATCGCAAAAAGTGGTGAAGCCATTCTTGAGGCATCACCATCTAACCGGCGCTCTGCAACGCCATCGGAATCTAACGCCGATGTACTGACGATCTATGAAACATTCCCATCAAGGAACATGAGGAAAAGAGCTCTTAAAGAACTCGAACAAGTATATCACGTGGCAGCAACAAGTGCATGGGCAGACATACCTATCACCTTCGGAGATACTGACCGGCCAGCCATTCTTCCCGGTCATTCACCGGCCGCACTAGTCCTGAACCCCATCATTGATGGCTTCAGGTTACACAAGGTGCTAATGGACGGCGGCAGTGGTTTAAATCTAATCTACGAGGATACTTTACAAAAAATGCAGTTCGACCGATCTCGCATCGAACATAGCAACACAACTTTCCGGGGGATAATCCCGGGGAAGGAGGCGCGCTGTTCAGGATGTGTCACCCTGGATGTAGTGTTCGGCACACCCGACAACTACCGATCTGAAGAACTTCTCTTCCACATCGTGCCCTTCCCAAGTGGCTATCACGCCCTATTAGGACGTGACGCCTTCACAAGATTCCAGGCTATACCACATTACGGGTATATGAAACTTAAGATGCCAGGACCAAACGGAGTAATCACAGTTGCTAGTGACCCGAATATAGCCCTGCGTGCCGAGAACAAAACAGCGGCGCTTGCCCTCGAGGCTCTAGCCGAGACCTTTGCTGCAGAGGAGTTGACCACACTCCGGTCAACGGTAGACAAAGATGATGTGATCCTCAGCAAGAGACCTAAATCTACATCCTTCAAGCCAGCAAAGGAAATCATTAAATTTCAGGTACACCCGACGGACCCAAACAAAACAACGTCCATCGGAGCTCAGCTCGATCCTGCAGTGGACGAGGCGCTACGAGCTTTCTTACAAGAAAACTGGGACATCTTCGCCTGGCACCCTTCCGATATGCCCGGCATCCCACGACGGCTGGCAGAACATAGTCTGAATATCATCGCAGGCTTTAAGCCCGTAAAACAGACTCTGCGCCGCTTCTCCGAGCCCAAACGACAAGTTATGGGTGAAGAACTTGCTAAATTGCTAGAGGCCGGATTCATTCGGGACATTAAGCACCCCGAATGGTTGGCAAACCTGGTTATGGTACCAAAGAAAGACAGATCCTGGCGGCTATGTGTCGACTTCAAAGACCTCAACAAGGCCTGCCCCAAGGACCCTTTCCCTCTACCACGTATAGACCAGATTATTGACGCCACAGCCGGACACGACTCGCTGTGTTTCCTCGACGCTTATTCCGGATACCATCAGATTAAAATGAAGGAATCCCATCAAGCGGCAACCGCATTCATCACCCCTTACGGGCCTTTTTGCTTCAACACAATGCCTTTCGGGCTAAAAAACGCTGGGGCTACATACCAGCGCATGATCCAGACCTGTCTCGAAAAACAGGTTGGCAAAACAGTCGAGGCGTACGTGGACGACGTGGTCATTAAAACCAAACACGTTAGCAATCTGATTGACGACTTAAGGCAAACCTTTGCTAACCTACGCGAATACGATATTCGGCTCAATCCGGAGAAGTGTGTATTCGGCGTTCCCGCTGGCAAATTGCTCGGATTCATCGTCTCCCATAGAGGAATAGAAGCGAATCCGGCCAAGATCCGCGCCTTGTCCGAACTTGCTGTTCCCACAGAGCTCAAGCATGTCCAAAGATTGGCGGGATGCGTGGCGGCATTAAGTCGCTTCATCTCCCGCCTCGGTGAAAAAGCTTTACCACTGTATAAGCTGCTGAAACGGACCAAGAATTTCGAATGGACCGATGAAGCAAAGGCTGTGTTAGAAGAAATCAAGACACTCCTGGCAAGTAACCCTATACTCACAGCACCAGGCGCTGGTGAGGCCATGTTATTATACATATCGGCCACCAACCAAGTTGTTAGCGCGGTGCTCGTCGTTGAGCGAGCAGAGGAGGGACACAAATTCCATATACAGAAGCCGGTCTATTACGTGTCAGAAGTACTAACGCAATGCAAGTCCAGATACCCGCACTATCAGAAGATAGCCTACACAGTTTTTATGGCCTCACGGAAACTACGACACTACTTCCAAGAGTGTTCGGTTACGGTGGCATCCGAAGTCCCCTTGAATGATATAATCAATAACAGGGACGCCACCGGCCGTATAGCCAAATGGGCGATCGAGCTCCTCCCTTTCAAGATTACCTACAAACCATGCCGAGCTATTAAATCTCAGGTATTGGCAGATTTCCTCGCCGAATGGACAGAAGCCGAACTCCCCAGAGAATATAGTACATACTCCCATTGGACAATGTACTTTGATGGATCCAAAACTTTGGCCGGACTGGGGCTGGAGTCGTTCTCACATCCCCCACAGGTGATAACGTCCGGTACGTATTGCAGATCATGTATGCCGACTCCAACAACACAGCCGAATACGAAGCCCTCCTGCACGGTCTTCGGATGGCAGCCTCAATGGGCATAAAGCGGCTGGAAGTACGGGGAGATTCCAATCTGGCCATCTCTCAAGTCAACGGCGAGTTCGATGCTAAGAATCCAAAGATGGCGGCATATAGAAACGCCGTCCTCAAGATATCCGCACGGTTCGAAAGGCTGGAATTTCACCACGTCGCTAGAGACGACAACCAAGCTGCCGATATACTGGCTCGCTTAGGAGCCAAACGTGATCCTGTCCCACCAAACACTTTTTTGGAACGGCTCTTTAAGCCATCCGTGGTTTGGCTAGATCAGGAGGACGCCGATCCATCCAGTGCAGACAAGGTTGTTCCCCCTGCAAACGAACCAGACGACCAAATCATCGCCGGCTCCGTCATGGACGCGACGCCCTCGGCTCACGAGGTCATGGCAGTAATTGCGCCATGGACCGAGCCTTTCCTCGCCTACCTCCTTCGCAAAGAGCTTCCCGATGATCAGACGGAGGCACGGCGCATAGTTCGGCGCTCTAAAGCCTTCAAGGTACACGAAGGAGAGTTGTATAAGAAGAGCACCACTGGAGTACTACAGTGGTGCATTTCCGAGGAAGAAGGGCGGCAGCTATTAGCCGAAGTCCACGCAGGGATGGGTGGTCATCACGCCGCAGCAAGAGCCTTGGTAAGCAAGGCCTTCCGGGCTGGGTTCTTTTGGCCCACAGCTCGGGCGGACGCCCAGTCACTTGTCAAATATTGCGTAGGGTGTCAACTTTTCGCAAACCAAAGTCACATGCCCCCAACAGCTCTTCGGACTATTCCGATCACCTGGCCCTTCGCGGTCTGGGGGCTGGACATGGTCGGACCACTTAAAGGGGGGACCAAGAAAAATAAATACTTACTGGTCATGGTCGACAAATTCACCAAATGGATAGAGGCCAAACCAGTTAAATCAGCCAAATCCGGACCAGTAATCGACTTTATATCCGGCGTGGTACACCGTTACGGTGTCCCGCACAGTATAATAACTGATAACGGATCCAATTTCACGGCCCAGGAGGTCAAAGACTGGTGCGCAAAGATGGGCATCAAGCTCGATTACGCATCGGTTTATCACCCGCAGACTAATGGACAAGTCGAACGAGCAAACGGCCTCATAATGGGCGGCATCAAGCCACGTTTGGTCCGGTCTCTTCAAGAGTCCGATTGTGAGTGGGTAGAGGAGCTCGACTCCGTTCTATGGGGCTTGCGTACCACCCCGAATAGATCAACGGGATACACACCGTTCTTCATGGTCTACGGGGCTGAAGCGGTCCTTCCGTGTGATATCATTCACGATGCACCAAGAGTGCGCATGTATGAGGAAAGAGAAGCCGAGTTAGATCGGCAGGACGACTTGGACGCCTTGGAAGAGGAGTGTGATATAGCTCGGGCCCATTCTACTTTTTATCAGCAGCAGGCCCGGCGTTACCAGAGCAGGGAGGTCAGGGCACAAGCATACAACGTGGGCGAACTAGTCTTACGACTACCGGAGAAGCAGAAGCATAAACTCAAACCCAAATGGGAAGGCCCCTTCATCATCGACGAGGTACTCACAGGAGGAGCTTACCGTCTTCGGAACCCGCAGGACAACCGCCTTGAACCAAACCCATGGAACGCAGCTCGTCTTCGGCGCTTCTACGGTTAGACCGGTGTTGTCACACTTTTTACATTTCTTTTTTCTTTCTTTTCATTATTATTTCTTCTTCCTCCCACCGTGCTTTCTGGTAGGATTAATTTCTTTTTCTCCCCAACTCTATGTTCGGTTCAACCGATCTTGTACTAATAATCTTTTGGCCTACACCTTTAAGTGCGATATCCGAACATAGTACCCGGGGGCTTCCTTTCCGGAGCCAGTGCTTTCGTGTTATAAGCACCTGTGTACATTTATTGTGTACGCATACTTTCCTTGTCGTTTGATACGCCATCTTATGCATCAATTCGAACTAAGAATTTGCCAAGCTGGGTTGCCTTGCTCCTGTGCTTACCCTCTACGTTCCCGATTGTTCGGCTAGAGGGTAAAGGGAGCACCTCTGCGATTGCTACGACCGGGTAATCCAGATACGTACCTCAGACGGGTGAAGCCAAAAGCTAGCTATCTTAAGTAGACAATTGATCGGCTACGACGGATGCAATTATGGCCATTCATGACCATTATTCGGGTTTTTCCCTTTACACAAGCCCTTGGCCGCACACTAACAATGTACGGCCTTTCTCCTACGATTTGCGTAGTGCCCCTGAAGAAAGGTATCGATGGAGTTACTATATTCTTCAGAAGATGTTACTTACGCTCAGCAGTAATATAACATATCTCCCTGTGCGCTTTCTGTCTGTTCGTACCACATGGCCGGATTGCCTGGTTCCCCGAACATAGTTCCCTCCCCTTCGGGTGATAACTTACAAGGAACACTCCCGAGCTCTTAGCACGGGAGGTTAAAGCCGATGGCCGGTTAAGACAAAGTTCACAACACAGACGGAGTAATTTTTTGATGGTCAAGTACATAGCTACATATGATCATACATCTGGCTGCCGATCGAGATTATCAATTATGGTGTCCAGGGAGCAGTCTTGTTGTGAGAGACGGGCGGCCGTCATCACCTGGTCGTATACCAGGTGGAGCGGCACTTCTTGTTCATCTGCCCCCACTGGTCCAACCTGAGCCATACGCTCGGGGTCATGTCCAGTATAGCGGGTCTTGATCATCGCCCACGCCTCTCGTGCTCCCTCTCGGCAAGCCGATGTCTTCCACAGCTCGAACATAGCTCGGGCTCCCTTGAAGCGGTCGAGTAGCTCGGTCATCCTCTCCGGAGGGTGCTCGGCAGGCCATAATGCCTTCACCATGCTTTTCATGGCCTTTCGCGCCCGCTCATGAAGGGCGGACAGCTCCTTCAGCAGATTCCCCTGATAGGATCCGATTTCCTCTTCGGGTCGCCCGGACAACAGACCTGCATATGAGTCACGGAATGCGTGTCACACTTCACTTATAAGAGTTACTTGCCGATGTTAAAATCGTTCTTACCAAACATGCCTCTCTGCAAATTCTGGTTTTCCCCCTGAGCCTGGGCCAATTGAGCCTTTAAGCTTTCGATTTGTTCGGCTTGTTGTCTGTTCTCCTCCTTCAGGCGGTTCTTCAAGTCAAGATGATGTCGTAAAACGCAATGGCCAGCTTCCAGCTGGGACTCGGCATATTGCTGAGATTCTCGGGCTACATCCAAATCTTTTTGTAATTGCCCTATTGATTCAGCTGCTACATAGTACCCTTGCGTAAGCACGGGGATATACTAAAGATCAGCAGAATATATACACTCACCGTGTGCCTCCCGAGTAAAGCTCTTCACTTGCTCCAGTTCGGCCTTCAAAGAGTCGACCTGTGTCCGGCTGGTTTCCAGTTCCTTGGCCAGCTGCTTGCACTGCTGCTTCGAGGCCTGCATTGCCAGTCAATTAGTACGGGGATCCTTAATTCGGTCGTACCGACCAATTTAAGGCTCGGGGGCTACTGAGTCTACACAAGTGTTCGGACTTTAACAAACAACTACTTACCTGCAGGCCGGACGATATCAACTTAACAGCCTCCCCGAACCCAGCTCGGGCGGCCCCGAGGTATGCATCCGCCGTGCGCAGCGCACCGAACTCTTGTTCGGAAAAGGACGGATGACGCAAGGCTTCTCGTCGCCGCCGATGATGCATGGCACTCCCAACCTCCGATTTGGTGACTGATATGGCGTCCCCAGAATCGGCTGGGTCGGGATGGACGGAGGGGGCTCCTGTAGCAGGATCGGCATGGGTGGAGGGCCTAGAATCTTGAGCAGCGCCAGGCGTTCTGGCAACGTCTTCGGCGGGAGATGGCCGAACCCTTTGCCTAAATGTTTGGGCAAGATGGTCTCTTGTCAGACCTTATCAAATCGTGATATTAATCAAGCGGTTAGGCGAAATACCTTTGGGATGAGCTCGTAGGAGCACTCGCCCCTGTGGCCAGCTCATTTGATGGGTCCCGTTTGTTTTCCAATCCAGGTGCTGCCGCTGCTGCCGGTGTGTGTCGCGCGGATCTACGGCGCTTGGGCGTAGGAGCTGGTGTGTTGGGGTTAGCAGAGGACACTTGCCTCTTGCGGGAAGTTTTCTTCTTCTTGCTTGTCGCAGGAGAAGGGAAGGACCCAGGGTAATCGGCAATAATAGCCACCTTGGTGCCGTCGAGGCCCTCTTGTTAGAAAACCCCGTCCTCGAGTTCAATTGATAGATCAGGGTCTTCATGATAGCCCGGATCGTCGTCACGGGAATAGTCTTCGGGCTGAGGGGCCGGGCGGTGTACTGTCTCGATAAAGCTCCTCCATTCCTGTTTACATGAACATAAAAGACTTCGGTCAAAAACGGGACAAATAAAGAATCCGAATTGTGGTCACGGGATTGAAAGGCTCACCCATTCGATGGGATTATGGCTTGAGTATCCCTCTTTGGTCGATCGCCGAATGAAATCTTCTTGCTCCCCTTTGTATAGGTCGGCAAGTACGGCGGCCAATGCCGTTTGATCGGCAGGACCCAGTCTTCGGGAACGAGTAGTATTGCTTGTCCCATTGTATCGCCACAAGGGGTGTACCCTCTGTTGAAGGGGTTGGATGCACCGGGAGATGGCGGCGGCCATGACGTCTATCATGGTCAGCTTAATATGGGCCAGTATCCTCACACGCGCTGCTAAGCGCTGCACCTCAACGCTGTCTTCTTGGGACGAGCTCTTCGGGCGCCAGTTGTACCTCTTCCTCAAGGGGGTATCAAAGTAGTCGGGCAGACCTTTCCGAGCTAGATCGGATAAAGGGACGTCCTCGATATAAAACCATTCCGAAGTCCATAGTTCGGATTCCTTCGGTGTCCCCACGGGGTATCCTGTCCCCGCTATGCGGCATACTTCGGCTCCGCCGACCTCGAAGATTGTCTTATCCCGGGTGCGAGGGACAAGGCAGAAGTATTTCCTCCACAACTCAAAGTGCGCCTCGCAACCTAGGAACATCTCGCAGAGGGCGACGAAACCCGAGATGTGCAGGATAGACCCTGGAGTGAGGTGGTGGAGCTGGATCCCATAAAACACCAGTAGACCTCTCAGGAACGGATGAATGGGAAACCCGAGTCGTCGCAAGAGGAATGGCACAAAGCACACATTCTCCCCTTTATGCGGATGGGGGAAATTCTCTGCGAGGACCTCGCCGTTGAATGTCGTCAAACCGGCGCGGACGGCTGTCAGATCCGAGGAAGGAAGATACCCTTGGGTCTCGAGGTCGCGGAGTCGAAGAAGCGACACGGAGCAGCTGATCCAGTCCCCGGGACGGGATCCGTAAGGATCCGAGGAAGAACTGGGGGCGCTCGCCATCTTTGGTGGAGACCTTTCGCTGGAGGTTTTATCTGGTGGGGAAGCAGAGGTTGTGGCTTGGACCATGACTCAGTTTGTTTAAATGGGTGGAGCCTCATTTGTGTTAGGGGTAGTTTCGTACAAAGCTACTGGGCTGCTCGTCTCCCCACGACGCGCGAAGCCCAAGAAACACTATCGGCTCTTTGACGTTTGGCCTTCGGGGCCGAGCTACTCGTGATATACGGGCGATCTATGATCGGGAAAAATTACACGTCGACGGAGGCCGAACTATAGCCCGGCCGATCATAATTTGGAAAAGGAGGAACTCGCCTCGCAAGCCGAAGACTCTGATCATTCGAAGCAGCTGGAGCTTGGACCCTTGGCGTTGGAGGCTAGTTCGGGGGCTACTGAGGGAGTCCTGGACTAAGGGGTCCTCGGAGGCCGGCCTATATCTTATGGGCCGGACTGTATGGGCCACTTGCCGAACACTAGAAGAATACAAGACCTCGTCTCCAAGGAGGAAGCTTCGGGAATCGTGGATTGTCCTCCACGTTTGGAATAGCGAATAGGCATGTTTATCCCTTCGACGTGTAACCGACCATGTGTAAACCCTAGGGACCCCGGCGTCTATATAAGCCGTAGGGTTTTAGGATGTAGAGGAGGATAACTCATCTAGGGTTTTAGTCATACGATCTCGTGGTAGATCAACTCTGTAATCTCCATACACTCAATATAATCAAGCAGGACGTAGGGTGTTACCTCCATAGGAGGGCCCGAACCTGGGTAAAACCTTGTCCCCTTTGTCTCCTGTTACCATCGATCCAAGTATCACAGTTCGGGACCCCCTACCCGAGATCCGCCGGTTTTGACACCGACAGTAGCCACACAAGATCATCGGGCTTGAACACCTTGGGGTGCTTGTTGAGGTTGTGCTTGTTGGTGACGCGTTCCACTTGACGTTCAATCGTGCGCCTTCTATCTTCATGCATTTTCTTGAGGTAGCTTGCCCTTGCACTTGCGTCCATGTTGACGCGCTCTTGGAGTGGTAGAGGGAGGATGTCCAATGGGGACAACGGGTTGAAGCCGTAGACCACTTCGAACGGAGACTTACCGATGGTGGAGTGACTTGCGCGATTGTAGGCGTACTCGGCGATGCGGAGGCATTCTTCCCATTCCTTGATGTTCTTCTTGATCAACACGCGAAGTAGAGTCGATATCGTTCGGTTCGTCACCTCCGTTTGTCCATCGGTTTGAGGGTGATATGCCGAAGAGAATAGAAGCTTGATTCCGAGCTTGGCTCATAGGGTCTTCCAAAAGTAGCTTAGGAACTTGACGTCGCGGTCCGAGACAATGGTCTTGGGGACGCCATGTAGTCGCAAGATGTCCCTACAAAATAAATTTACAATATGTGATGCATCATCTATCTTGTGACATGGAATGAAATGAGCCATCTTGGAAAATCGATCCACAACGACAAAAACGGAATCATGGCCATTTTTTGTTCATGGCAAGCCAAGCACAAAGTCCATACTAATGTCTTCCCACGGTTGGAAGGGTATAGGAAGAGGCATGTAAAGACCATGGGATTGAGATTTTGACTTAGCTTTGCGACATGTAGAGCATCGGTTGGTGAAGCGTGCCACATCACGAAACATCTTGGGCCAAAAGTACTTTTTGGATAGTGTGGCATACGTCTTATCGCGTCCAAAGTGACCCATAAGTCCTCCACCATGAGCCTCTTGCAAAAGCATCAAACGAAGAGAAGACTCGGGTATACAAAGTTTGTTAGCACGCATAAGATAGCCATCTTTCATATAGTAGTTCTCCCAACAAGTTTTCACTTGGCACATAGCGTACGGATTAGCAAAATAAGCATCATGCTCATACAAGTCTTTGATGTGCTCAAAACCAATAACATTGAATTCAAGTTGAGTAACTAGCATGCATTTGCGGGAAAGGGCATCCGCCACAACGTTTTCCTTACTCTTAATGTATTTGATGACATAAGGGAAAGACTCAATAAATTCACTCCATTTAGCATGCCGTTTGTTCAACTTAGTTTGACCCTTTAAGTATTTAAGCGTTTCATGGTTGATATGGATAACAAACTCATGAGGTCTCAAATAATGTTTCCAAACATGTAAAACTCTCACCAAAGCATATAATTCTTTGTCATATATGGGGTAGTTAAGTTGAGCGTCGGATAGTTTCTCGCTAAAGTACGCGATAGGACGCTTCTCTTGCATAAGCACACCACCTATTCCATTAGCACTAGAATCACAATGCACTTCAAATGTTTTATCAAAGTTGGTCAAAGCAAGCAAAGGTGCATGAGTGAGCAAATTTTTAAGTTCATGGAATGCGGTGTCTTGGGAAGGACCCCAAATAAATGGTGCATTCTTCTTGCTCAAAGCATGTAGAGGAGATGCAATAGTGCTAAAGTCCTTGACAAAACGTCGATAGAAACCGGCTAGTCCTAGGAAACTACGCACTTGTTGCAAATTCGTTGGTGTAGGCCAAGTTTTAATAGCATCAATCTTAGTTTCATCTACATGAACGCCCTTAGAAGATACTACAAAGCCTAGGAAAACTACCTTCTCAACACCAAAGGTGCATTTCTCCATGTTAGCATAGAGTTGTTCTTTCCTAAGTATTTGCAAAACATCACGGACATGGGTAGCATGCTCCTCAAGAGACTTGCTAAAGACAAGAATGTCATCAAAGCAGACCACAACACAATAGCCAATAAGGGGTCACAAAACATAATGCATGACACGCATAAAGGTACCCGGTGCCTCGGATAAGCCCTTGGGCATCACTAGCCATTCATATCGACCAAACTTAGTCTTGAATGCAGTTTTCCACTCGTCTCCCTCTTGTATGCGTATTTGGTAGTAACCACTTTTTAAGTCAATCTTAGAGAATATGGTGGCACCACTAAGTTCATCTAGCATATCATCTAGGCGAGGAATGGGATGAAGATAAAGAATAGTTATAGCATTGATAGGACGGCAATCGGAACACATGCGCATACTACCATCTTACTTAGCGCACTAGTATCACCGAAACCGCACAAGGACTCAAACTCTCACGTACATGCCCTTTATCTAGGAGTTTTTGGACTTGCCTTTGTATTTCCTTTGTTTCTTCGGGGTTGACGCGGTAGGGAGCCTTGTTAGGAAGCGGTACTCCGAGGATGAGGTCGATGCGCTGTTCGATCCCTCGTTTTGGTGGTAGTCCCGCAGGTAGCTCATCAGGGAAGACTTCATGGAATTCCTGCAACAACTTAGATAACACAAGAGGAAGATGTTGTGAAGGGTTAGTCCGAACGACGTCATCTTTGCACACTAGTACATAGTGAAGAACGGTCGATGGGCTCTCACTCACATCCCTCAAATCTCTTTTGGTGGCTAAAAGAACTATATCTCTCATGTCCCTCATCATGGAGTCGCTAATTTTTGGCTTGTGGCGTTCGCTCTCTTTTAGGTGGATCACTCTCTCACTTTTATCTCCACGATGGGATGAAGCTTGTTTGTCGGCGATGACTTGACTTGGAGTCATTGGTCGAAGTACATATTGCTTGCCCTTCATTTTGAAGCTATATTGATTTGTCCGATCGTTGTGTGTGACGCCACAGTCGAATTGCCAAGGTCTACCAAGTAGGAGGTGGCAAACGGACATTGGAACCACATCGCACTCCATAGTGTCTTCATAAGCGCCTATCTTGAAGGAAACTTCCACGGTATGTTCAACTTGGAGGGTGCCGGAATCACTTAGACATTGGACCTTGTAAGGGCGAAGGTGCTTTTTGTTAACCAATTGTAGCTTGGAACAAAGGTCCTCACTTACCAAGTTGTGGCAACTCCTGCCGTCGATGATGACCTTGACGCATTTTCCTTGGATGCCCGCCTTTGTGTGGAAGATGTGGCAACGTTGGTCCTCGTCTTCTTGTTGTTGGAGCATCAAAACCTTGGAGACAACGAGAGCGGGGTTCGAATCGTTGTCGCAAAAGATTTGCAAATCTTCATCTTCATTCACTTGGCGATGTATGGCCACTTGCTCCAAAGCTTGCATCTCGTCGTCACTCGTAGAGTCATAGGTGCCGTCGTCGAGTAGGACCATATTGCGTTTGGTTGGACATTCGAAGGTCTTGTGGCCTTGGCCTTGGCACGTGAAACACTTGATGGAGCTTGTCTTGGCGGTAGCATTTTGTGTTGAAGTAGAGGATGAAGCTCTCGGCTTGTAGGTGCTTGAGGTTGGTCGTCTTGACGAAGTCGTCTTGTCCTTGTAGCTTGACTTGTCGCCGGAAGGTGTTGTAGATTTCGTATTGAAGGTGTCGTTGTCGTAGTAGCTTGAGCACTTGAGCCGTAGGTCTTGGAGGAGAACTTGGAGTACTTGTAGTCATCTTGCACTGGACATTCCGCCTTGATTGCTTGATGCACAAGTTCGAGAAGGTTGGAGTATGGTTGGAAGTCGGCAATTTTCTTGACTTGGTAGTTGAGGCCATTCAAGAAGCGTGCCATTGTTTGCTCGTCATCTTCCTTGACATTGGCTCGGATCATTGCGATTTCCATCTCTTGGTAGCACTCTTCTACCGACTTGGTGCCTTGCTTGAGTTGTTGTAGCTTCTTGAAGAGATCCCGGTTGTAGTGTGTAGGCACAAAACGAGCTCGCATGAGATCCTTCATTTGGGCCCAAGTGTTGATAGGTGGCTCGCCTCTTTCTCTTCTCCGCTCAATCACTTGTTCCCACGAAATAAGGACATAGTATTGGAACTCAAGTGAAGCAATGGCGATCTTCTTATCTTCATCATAGTTGTGTAGGCGAAAGATCTTGTCAACCTTGAGGACCCATGACAAGTAGTCTTCGGGATCATTGCTTCCGGAAAACTTTGGCATTGTGAACTTGAGCTTGCCGAAGCGTTGTTCATCATTGTGGTGGTGATGCCGAAATCCTTGTCTTGGATGTGGATCCTCAATGTCATTGTCTTGAGCGTGTTGGCGTTGATCTTTGTTGGAAATATGCCCTAGAGGCAATAATAAAGTAGTTATTATTATATTTCCTTGTTCATGATAAATGTTTATTATCCATGCTATAATTGTATTGATTGGAAACATAAATACATGTGTGGTTACATAGACAACACTGTGTCCCTAGTATGCCTCTAGTAGACTAGCTCGTTGATCAAAGATGGTTAAGGTTTCGTAGCCATAGACATGAGATGTCATTTGATAACAGGATCACGTCATTAGGAGAATGATGTGATGGACAAGACCCAAACTATGAACGTAGCATATGATCGTGTCAGTTTATTGCTATAGTTTTCTACATGTCAAGTATCTGTTCCTATGACCATGAGATCATGCAACTCACTGACATCGGAGGAATACCTTGTGTGTATCAAACGTCACAACGTAACTGGGTGACTATAAAGATGCTCTACAGGTATCTCCGAGGGTGTCTGTTGAGTGGGCATGGATCAAGATTGGGATTTGTTACTCCGTGTGACGGAGAGGTATCTCAGGGCCCACTCGGTAATACAACATCACAATAAGCCTTGCAAGAAAAGTGACTAAAGAGTTAGCCAAGGGATCTTGTATTACGGAACGAGTAAAGAGACTTGCCGGCAATGAGATTGAACTAGGTATAGAGATACCGACGATCGAATCTCGGGCAAGTAACATACCGAAGAACAAAGGGAACAACATACGGGATTAACTGAATCCTTGACATAGAGGTTCAACCGATAAAGATCTTCGTAGAATATGTAGGAACCAATATGGGCATCCAGGTCCCGCTATTGGTTAATGGCCGCCGAGGTGTCTCGGTCATGTCTACATAGTTCTCGAACCCGCAGGGTCTGCACACTTAACGTTCGGTGACGTTTCGGTCGTATTAAGTTATGTATGGTGGTGACAGAAGATTGTTCGGAGTCCCGGATGAGATCCCGGACATCACGAGGAGCTCCAGAATGGTCTGGAGGTAAAGATTGATATATAGGAAGTCCCGTTTTGGTCTCCGGAAAAGTTTCGGGCACTTCCGGTAGTGTACCGGGAGTGACGAATGGGTTCCGGGGGGTCCACCAAGTGGGTCCCACCCACCCCAAGGGTCACATGGGCCTAGGAGGTGGCGCACCAGCCCCTGGTGGGCTGTCCAGCCAGCCCCTAGGAGCAGGGCTGGGCCGGCAAAATCCAGGGCCCTGTGCGAAACTAAAAATTGGGGCCCTATCTCAAAAAAAAAACTAACGAGCTATTATAATGTCTATATATCTCGTAGAAAAAAATTATAATGTATATAATATAGTGTCTTGCATAACAACTGGACATAATATACTGTAGCATATATCAGTTGGAGATCATGTGTATGTTTGGTAATTAGACGAACCGTCTAACTCACCTAGTTTTGGGTCATGTCCGATAGAACTGCTACACTGTGATCTTTTATCAAAGAGGTAAAAAAACAATCTCTAACGAAGTAACGATCCCTGCCAATAGTTAATTACAAAATTAGAAATTAGAAATAGGATATGAAGTTAATCAAAAAAAGAATTCGCTAAGCACCTGAAGCTGGAGGGCACGACGAACGGCGGCGGCGCCAGGAACGAGCGCACCACCGCACGAGAGACGAGGCGACAAGACGAGGCAGGACGAGGGAGTCAGGAACTAGGGCACTAGGCGACGAGATGAACAGGCTGGAGAGGAGGCGAGGTTCCTGTAGACATGTACATGTACCCACGATCGAGATAGAAAAAGCCGCAGTGCTCGTTTTTTTAGAGTATCCCTACCCGATCTGGCGATCCCGATCCGAAAACAATGCTCGATTTGTTACCGATCAAAAAAAAAAGAGCGCACGATTTGTTTTCTAGCAAACCGGCAGCGGCAGCGTATGTCCTGGAGCATCGATGCCTCGCGCCCTCGCCCCTCGTTGCGTGGACTCCAGTGGGAGAGCAGCGCCCAGCGGCCCACTGGCCCAGTAGTGCATAGTTTTTCTTTTTTCAATACTAGGCCTATCTAAAAATTTTGGGGCCCCCCAGAATTTTGGGCCCTGTGCGGGCCGCACAGTTTGCACCACTATGGGCCCGGCCCTGCCTAGGAGGCCCTTGCGCAAGGGGTGGGGAGGAGGCCAAGTGGGGAGGAGTCCTACTAGGATTCCACCTCCCTTGTGGGAGGTTGACTCCTCCCCCTTGGTGGTGATTCGGCCGAACCCCTAGGGAAACCCAAGGGCTGCCTCCACCTCCGTCCCTCCTATATATACTAGAGGTTTTTGAGGGCAGCCCTAACCTGAAAAGCCACGGCTGCCTCTCTCTCCCTCCAGATCTGTTCTCCACTAGATCGTCTCGGTTGCGCTTGGCGAAGCCCTGTCGGGACATCACCACCACCACCGTCACCACGCCGTCGTGCTGCCGGAGTACTCATCTACCTCTCCGCTCCCTCTTGCTGGATCAAGAAGGCGGAGATCGTCATCGAGCTGTACGTGTGCTGAACGCGGAGGTGCCGTCCGTTCGGCGCTAGATCGGGACGGATCGTGATTGGATCGCGGGACAGCTTGTGATTTGGATCGCGAAGACGTTCGACTACATCAACCGCGTTTCTTAATGCTTCCCGCTTAGCGATCTACAAGGGTACGTAGATCCACGCTCCCTATAGTAGATGCTCATCACCATGGATAGATCTTGCGTGTGCGTAGGAATTTTTTTGTTTCCCATGCAACGTTCCCCAACAGTGGTATCATGAGCTAGGTCTATGCGTAGATGAGATCTCAAGTAGAACACAAAGGAGTTTGTGGGCGTTGATATTCAGATTGCTTCCCTCCTTAGTCTTTTCTTGATTCAGCGGTATTGTGGGATGAAGCGGCTCGGACCAACCTTACTCGTCCACGTACGAGAGACCGGTTCCATCGACTGACATATAACTTTGTTGCGTAAGATGGCTGGCGGGTGTCTGTCTCTCCCACTTTAGTTGAATCGGATTCGACAGAGGCGGTCCTTGTAGATGGTGAAATAGCAACTTGTATATCACCGTTGTGGTTTTGCGTAGGTAAGAATCGTTCTTGCTAGATACCCATAGCAGCCACGTAAAACATGCAACAACAAATTAGAGGACGTCTAACTTGTTTTTGGCAGGGTATGATGTGATATGATATGGCCAGAAACATGATGAGATATATGTGATGTATGAGATGATCATGTTTTGTATAGATTATCACGACTTGCATGTCGATGAGTACGACAACCGGCAGGATCCATAGGGTTGTCTTTAATTTATTTTCGTCGTCTTTGCTTTACTTTATCGCTATGAGTTAGAAATAGTTGTAGAAGCAATAGTTGGCGCGACAACCTCATGGCGACACATTGATGTAGATCAAGATGATGGAGATCATGGTGTCATGCCGGTGATGATGGAGATCATGCCGGTGCTTTGGAGATGGATATCAAAAGCACAAGATCATGGCCATATCATGTCACTTATGATTTGCATGTCATGTTAATCCTTTTTATGCATCTTATTATGCTTAGGACGACGGTAGCATTATCAGGTGATCCCTCACTAAAATTTCAAGATAAAATTGTGTTCTCCCTGAGTGTGCACCATTGCGAAAGTTCGTCGTTTCGAGACACCACGTGATGATCGGGTGTGATAGACTCTACGTTCACATACAACGGGTGCAAGCCAGTGTTGCACATGCGGAACACTCGGGTTAAACTTGACGAGCCTAGCATGTACAGACATGGCCTCGGAACACAAGAGACCGAAAGGTCGAACATGAGTCATATAGTAGATATGATCAACATGGAGATATTCACCATTGAAACCACCTCATCTGACGTGATGATCGGACTTGGGTTGGTGAATTTGGATCATGTGACACTCGAATGACCTGAGGGATATCAATTTGAGTGGGAGTTTTTTAAGTAATATGATTAACTAAACTCATTATCTTGAACAATAGTCTAAGCTGTCTTTGCAAAATTTATGTTGTAGATCAATGGCTCGCGCAATAGCACCCCTGAATTTCAATGCGTTCCTAGAGAAAGCTAAGTTGAAAGATGATGGAAGTAACTTTGTAGACTGGGCCCGTAATCTGAGGATTATCCTCACGGCTTCCCAAAAGGCTTATGTCCTTGATGCACCGCTCGGTGAACCACCCACTCCAGTAGAGTCTGCAGACGTTGCGAACGCCTGGCAGGCACGTTCTGATGATTACTCAATAGTTCAATGTGCAATGTTGTATGGCTTAGAACCGGGACTTCAAAGACGTTTTGAACGTCATGGAGCATATGAGATGTTCCAGGAGTTGAAGTTTATCTTTGAGAAGAATGCCCGGATCGAGAGGTATGAGACCTCCGATAAGTTCTACGCTTGCAAGATGGAGGAGAACGGGTCTGTCAGTGAACATGTACTTAGAATGTCTGGGTATTCCAACCGTCTGGCGGAGTTGGGAATTGTTCTCCCGCCAGAGGCGATCACTGATAGAGTTCTTCAATCACTGCCACCTAGCTACAAAAGCTTCGTGTTGAACTATAACATGCAAGGGATGAATAAGTCAGTCGCCGAGCTGTTTGCGATGTTGAAAGTCGCTGAGTCTAAGATTCAGAAGGAGCATCAAGTGTTGATGGTCAATAAAACCACTAGTTTCAAGAAGAATGGCAAGGGCAAGAAGGGTAACTCCAAGAAGAGTGGCAAAGCAGTTGCCCCTCCCGTGATGAAACCCAAGGCTGGACCCAAGCCAGAAACTGAGTGCTTTCATTGCAAGGGAAATCGACACTAGAAGCGGAACTGCCCCAAGTATCTGGCTGACAAGAAGGCGGCCAACACCAAACAAGGTATATATGATATACATGTTATTGATGTGTACCTTACGAACTCTCGTTGTAGTGCCTGGGTATTTGATACCGATTCGGTTGCTCACATTTGCAACTCAAAGCAGGAACTACGGAATAGGCGGAGGCTGGCAAAAGACGAAGTGACGATGCGCGTGGGAAATGGTTCCAAGGTTGATGTGATCACCGTCGGCACGCTCGCTCTTCGATTACCATCGGGATTAGTGATGAACCTGAATAATTGTTATTTAGTGCCTGCGTTAAGCATGAACATTATATCTGGATCTTGTTTATTGCGAGACGATTACTCATTTAAATCAGAGAATAATGGTTGTTCTATTTATATGAGTAATATCTTTTATGGTCATGCAATGAAAGCACATGTTCATAACATTGTGAGGGGTTTATTCTTATTGAATCTCGATAGTAATGATACACATGTTCATAACATTGATGCCAAAAGATGTAGAGTTGATAATGATAGCACCACTTTCTTATGGCACTGCCGGTTAGGTCACATTGGTGTAAAATGCATGAAGAAGCTCCATGCTGATGGAATTTTGGAGTCACTTGATTTTGAATCACTTGACACATGTGAACCATGCCTCTTGGGCAAGATGACTATGACCCCGTTCTCTGGAACAATGGAACGGGCAAGTGACTTGTTGGAAATCATACATACTGATGTGTGCGGTCCGATGAGCAATGAGGCGCGCAGTGGATATCGTTATTTTCTCACCTTCACCGATGAATTAAGTAGATATGGGTATATTTACTTAATGAAACATAATGATATCCCAAAATGTTCAATGATAGGATTGGCAAAAAGGAGATTGTGGAGATACCCCAAAATGCAAGGAAATAGGTTGGCCAAGATTCAAGCAAGAGGACTCTACATTTTATATTTGTGAGAAATCACTTTGAGTCCATAGGAAAGCCAATACTATTAAAAGGGGGTAAGGTTTTGTTGGTGAACAATATGCTCATACGTGCACAAGTGATAGTCACCAAATACATCCACAAGCTCTCCCACCAAAGTCTGTCATAGCCATATACTCAAAATCGGTGCAACCAACTTTTCCACTTCGGTGCCACCGATTCTCACCTCAGACAGACTCAGCCAAACCCTAGCCACTTCGGTGCAACCGATTCCATACCGGTGCCACCGAGTTTAGGTTGCCAACTTTCTGTTACGCAAATCCACATTTTCGGTACCACCGAGATTGTTGGATCGGCGTCACCGAGATTGGGAATCTGACCGTTGGTCACCTTATCGGTGCAACCGAGTTTCCTATATCGGCCTCACTGAGATTCAAAAGTTGCCACCTTTTGGTCACTTCGGTACCACCGAGATTAACACATCGGTGTCACCGAGTTGGTCATTTTGTGTGTAACGGTTGGATTTTTGGGGATGCCTATATATACCCCTTCACCACCACCTACTCGAAAGAGAAGCACTCAGAACTATTCCATACTTGCCCCATCCAGTTTTCTGAGAGAGAACCACCTAGTCTTGTGTTGAGGTCAAGATCTTCCACTCCTACCATATGGATCTTGATTTCTAGCCTCCCCAAGTTGCTTTCCACCAATCCCATCTCTTCTACCAAGCAAAATCTGTGAGAGAGTGATTGTGTGTTGAGGAGTCTATCATCTTGAAGCACAAGAGCAAGGAGTTCATCGTCATTACCGAGCCTATTACCTTTTGGAGGGTGGTGCCTCCTAGATTGGTTAGGTGTCGCTTGGGAGCCTCCTACTGCGTGTTGTGGAGTGAACCAAGAAGTTTGTAAGGGCAAGGAGATCGCCTACTTCGTGAAGATCTACCCATAGTGAGGCTAGTCCTTCGTGGACGGAAGCCGTTATGGAATAGTCAAGGTTGCTACTTCGTGGACCCTTATGGGTGGAGCCCTCCGTGGACTCTCGCGACCGCTACCCTCCGTGGGTTGAAGACTCCATAAACGTGGATGTACGATAGCACCACCTATCGGAACCACGGGAAAAATCATCGTGTCTACAACTGCGTTTGATCCTCCTACCCTATCCCTTCTATACATGCTTGTTGTTACTTTCCGCTGCTATATACTCTTAGACATGCATGTGTAGGGTGTACTTGACTTGCCATGAAATGCTAAAACTGCCAACTCTAAAATTTGGGAAAAGGCAAAACTTTTATTTGGTCAAGTAGTCTATTCACCCCCCCCCCCTCTAGACATACTTTCGGTCCTACAAGTGGTATCAGAGCTTTGGTCTCCATTGCATTGGTCTCACAACCTAGGAGAGTATGGCGTCTAGTGAGGGAAGTTATCACCGTAGAGGTCCGTACTTTGATGGCACTAATTTTGCTAGTTGGAAGCACAAAATGAAAATGCATATTCTTGGTCATAACCCTGCCGTTTGGGCTGTTGTTCGTGTTGGCTTGCAAGGTGAATTCTTCTCGGATGGAAAGGAACCGGATCGTGAAGCGACCGCGGATGAGTTGAAGATGTTGCAATACAACGCTCAAGCATGTGACATTCTCTTCAACTGCTTATGCCCCAAAGAATTCAACAAAATCAGCCGTCTTGAGAATGCAAAAGAGATTTGGGATACTTTGGTTGATATGCACGAAGGAACCGAGTCCGTGAGAGAATCCAAGTTGGATGTTCTTCAAGGTCAGCTTGACAAGTTCAAGATGAAGGATGGTGAAGGAGTCGCAGAGATGTACTCTAGGCTAGCTCTCATCACAAATGAGATTGCCGGCTTAGGAAGCGAAGAAATGACCGACAAATTCATCATCAAGAAGATACTTAGAGCTTTGGATGAGAGATACGACACCGTGTGCACATTGATCCAAATGATGCCCAACTACAAAGATCTCAAGCCTACGGAAGTCATTGGAAGGATTGTTGCTCATGAGATGACACTCAAGGACAAGGAAGAGCTTCATCACAAGTCTAGCGGTGCTTACAAAGTCACAAGTGATGCTCCCGCAACTTCAAGCAACAACCTTGTTACCAATGAAGAGATAAGCCTCATGGTCAAGAAATTCAACAAATTCTACAAGAATAGAGGCAAAGAAAGAAGCTCCAACTCAAGATATGATGAGAAGCGTTCGTCAAGTCGTGACCGCAATTGCTACAATTGTGGGAAGCCCGGACACTACTCCAATGAGTGCACGGCTCCCTACAAACGAAGGGAAGAGTCACCTCGAAGACGAAGCTCAAGGAATGAATCACCTCAAAGAGAGAGAAGGAGTAGAGATGATCGTTATGAACGAAGACACTCAAGGAGAAGTAGGGATTTGGATAAGAAGGACAAGTACACCAAGAGCTACACAAGAAGGAAACATCTAGCTCATGTTGGTGAATGGGTTTCCGGCTCCGACTCCGACGACAACTCCGAGAGAAGCTATCACTCCGACTCCGACTATAGTCAAGATGATGGTGTTGCCGGAATTGCTCTAGTGACTACCAACTCCTACGATCTATTTGACTCACCAAATGAAGGGAGTGGAAGTTGCTTCATGGCTAAAGGCCCCAAGGTATCACACCCCGAATATCTTGATTTTGATAGTGATGAAGATGATTTGCTTTGTGATGATGACTTGCTTTGTGATAAAACTAGTGATGTTGATCAAAATGAACTTGATAATTCCCATGCTAGTCAAGATAAGTCAATTGATGATGATAAGGTGAAAATAGAAGAACTAACTAAAGAACTAAACACTCTTAAGTTAGCTCATGAATCTACTCTCAAAGATCATAGAGAGCTTGTGAGAACTCATGAGAAGCTACGCTTCGAGAAGCTCAACTTGGAGCAAGAGCATGAGTTTCTCAAAGCTATCAATGACGATCTCCGAAAGAAGACTTCATCTTATCTAGCCAAACGACTACTCTTGTCTACATTCATGCCTCAAGTTAAAACTAAGCAATCTAGTAACAAAGGCAAGAAAGATTCTTCATCTAGTAGCAACAATAAAACTGCTAAACCCAATGATGTTGCTTCTAGTAGTTCTATTGATTCCACTAATGATGTTTCTCTTAGCCAAGTTACACTTGAGCAAGAAAATGCTTTATTGAAAGGAATTATAGAGAAAGGTGTCTACAAGAGTCTTGCCGGATGTAAGCAATTTGAGGAAATTGTACGCAAGCACGGAGGATACCGGAAGAATCGTGGTGTTGGCTACTTCAACGCAAATGGAGTTGAATGGGACGAAGGTCAATATCCCGAGCCCAAGTTTGTTCCTCAAAAGGAGAAGTATGAAAATACTCTTCCCAAGGGGACAAGCACTCAAGATGACCTTCCACCACAAGACCACAAGCTCAAGGGCAAGAACAAGCTTCAAGAGGACATTGACTCATACGAAGAAGAATCCCTAGCTACGGTGGAGTGGGTT
Organism: Elymus sibiricus; assembly: GCA_039707655.1. Classification (NCBI taxonomy): domain Eukaryota; kingdom Viridiplantae; phylum Streptophyta; class Magnoliopsida; order Poales; family Poaceae; genus Elymus; species Elymus sibiricus. The sequence continues at coordinate 486,609,803 of CM077665.1, forward strand.
CCCAAGGCTACGTCAAGCTCAACTTCTACAAAGACTACTACAACACCAAGGATCCCCATCAACTTGATGTGGGTCCCCAAGAAGAAGAAGTAGTAAGTTCTTGAGGGGTGACTCCGCCAATGAAATTCACTCACATTCATTATTGGCAAGAATTATTTGCAATCAACATCAACTCTATGCAATAGTTCAAGGAGTCACACATTCCCTCAAAGGTAAGCAAGGGACAAGGTATTCAACAAATCAATGGACATCATAACATATGCTTTGCACTCCATGTCCATAGATATCCTTGTGTTTGTCTCTTGTGTGTTGGGACTAACCCGTGTAGGTGAGAAGAGTAAGGAAACATCAAGGATGCTCCCAACTCTTGGTGATCTTCATCAACCTTGAGCATCCACCACTACCTCACCAACATGAAGTCTTCATCGACAAAACCCAAGGTTAGTTTGTCCCTCTCATGGGGGGATGTCACATCTAGGGGGAGCTTTACTCTAAGACTTGAGCTAAAGTATCTCTTAGAATGTGACAACATTAAATGCTTTATGTAAAAGTGGTAACCCCACTTGTGCTTAAACGATGAGTATGACCTATGATCAAGTATTCTTACTTGGCTCCTAAGTCAAATGCTCATATATAGATGACTTTGTCATCGCCCAAGTGCTTGTTAGATGCTAGTGTGTATGTGCATGTTTGTCAAGATTTCATTTGACATCTTTATTGTGTGAGCATGTTGGTCTGCATTTATTTTCTCATTCGAGGACATCCAATTGTTGCTATTTGGCTTTTGTTTTATCTTTTGCCTATCGGATGGACAAGAATGCCTAGGACCACTCTTTAGCTATCTATGCTTTCTCACCTCATATTCCATTCATGCTGCATCACAAAATTTGAACAAGTACTTTTCGATCCCTCTGTGTGTGGAGCACTCGGAGTTCCGTATCGACAAGGACTGACCATTAAAACCTCCCAAGTGCATCTCGGTGGAACCAACCCCACAATCTCGGTCTCACCAAATGCCTAGGGTTGATCTGGTTTTCTATCTCGGTACTACCAATTCCATATTCTCGGTTACACCGATTTTCCCTGTCAACTGATAGTTGAGAAACTCGGTGACACCGAAAATTTAGAATCGGCGTCACCGACAGTGGTGGGTATATATACCGTGGACCCCGACGTTTTGAAATTCATCCTCAAAACTGTCGCGCCTCAGAACCCTAAGCTGCCGCCTCGAGACCCCTGGTCGTCGCCCTTGTCTCCCTGCGCTCCTCCGCCGCTGGGAATCGCCGCCGCCGACGAAATCTTCTCCATCGTCGCCGCCGTAGTGAATCCGCCACCGAGTTAGGGTACGGATTCATCCTCCTTTGCGCTCCCTTCTGATTCTTGCGCATTGGATTTGTTTTTATCTATAAGCCACCGGTTGCACGTCCTCCTATCCACAAGAAAATCCTATAGTCTAGCGAATGACTGATTTTCTAGGGTTTGCCTTCCGCCCGATGCAACTCGGTAGAACCGAATCAAGAAAATCGGTACCACCAATTTTTCTTTCTATGTTGCTGAGAACTGCCTCGGTGAAACCGAGCACTCCTTTTCGGTCTCACCGAAAAGGGTGCCAAGTTTCTGTTAATGGGACAGTCAGTCTCGGTGTCACCAAAAGTTTTGTTTCGGTCTTACCGATTTGTATCTGACAGAATGCAAAACTTTGAAAATCCATTGTTCAAATTTTCAAAAACCAGCCTTATTTTGTGATGACTCATTCTTTTCTGCTCCTCTATACTCTATTCACAGGGTCAGATATGTCAGAAGCTGAGGACAGTCAGAGTGATCTCCGAGAGCAAAGTGTTGAGATGGATTCAGGCACTAGTCCTGAGTCTAGTTCATTTTCAGATCCAGACACTCCCAGTTCACATGGTTTGCCCAAAGCTGCTACTAGGGCTAGGAAGAAGCTGAATTCTGATGAGGAAGATTCAGACTTCGTTCCAGAAGAGGTTCTTGCTAAGAAGCAAGAGAAGGCTGCCAAGAAGTCTGCAAGTGAAGCTACTTCTTCCAGGAGAGTTGTTGGCAAAGTCTATGCTAGTTCTGCATCTGGAAGAGCACCTGAGAGTGCTAGAGCTACCATGACTATTGAGCCCCCTCGTGAAGGTGCTAGGACAAGAATGGCTCTTCATCTTGAGTCACCTCCAAAGAAGAAGTCATTGCCTAAGAAGGCAGGTGAGAAGAAGGGTACCAGGAAGAGGATTGTCTATGCTGTTAGCAGACAGACCTCCATGTTTGAGAACCCTGAGGAGGCTGCTGCTGCTGCTGCTGATGCTGAGGAGGAGGAAGAACATGTTGAGAAAGCCCCTCCCAAGAAGAAGCAGAAGAAACTGATGTCTGATGCTATGCCAAAGACTGGTACTTCCAAGAGTACTAAGTCTGCTGCAAAGAAGCCTGCTGCTAAGAAGCCCAAGAGATTATCTAGACAAATTCCAGCTTCTGAGAAGAACAAAGGAACCACCTCCAGAGTTGAGGATGATGATGCTATGTGTGCTTTAATGAAGCTTAGGCCACACCTTCCAGTACACAATGCTAGTTATCCACTCGCTGAGGATATGAAGAAGAGGAAGGACTCTGGCTTGAGGGCATGGAGAGCTGTTGACCCATATGCCCAGAGAAAGAAGATAGCTGTGGACTACAGATTCTACACCAAGGAGCAACAGGATTTCTATGAGACTGTGCTCTATGACAAGAGTCCAGCTGTGAGTGACATGCGGTATGTTGATTGGAAATTCATCAAGGAGAATGAGGAATACTTTCCAAGTGTCCAAGACAATTTCCACTGCATTGGTCTAGATGAGTTTGTTGGCAGAGAGTTCACCGCTTGGAATGATGAGATGATCATGCAATTCTACTCCACTGCACATTTCTATGGAGATGGTAGAATTGTATGGATGACTGAAGGTGCAAGGTATGAATCTACTGTTGAGGAGTGGGCTACCATCTTAGGAGTCCCAGAAGCACAGGATGGTGATTTGGATGTCTACACAGAATCCAAGGAGAGCCACAATGCTATGGCCAATATGTATAAGGAGATCCCTGCTGCTAATGTGAAGTCTCACAGGCTAGGATCCATCTACTTTCTTCAGGCTGGCCTCCGTACCATGAACACCATTCTAAGGCATACCTTGATGCCCAAGTCAGGAGATGACAAGATGATCCGAGGCTACTCCATCAATATGTTGATCCACCTTGACAGACACACCAGGATCAGAGTCATGGATTTGATTGTTGAGACAATCAAGAGGGTTGCTGCTGATCAGAAGCGCTCTTGCTGTTATGCACCCTACATCCAGATGATTATCAATTCAAAATTGGAGAAGCACATATTTGCTCTAGATCGTCCCCACTTGCCCCTACAGCCAGATCTCGAGGACAACGTTGTGGTGATGGACCCAGGACATCCCACATCAGCTGCAGCTCAGGCAGAAGCAGAGGCAGCTAGAGCCACTAGTGCTCAAGTCCCCAGATCCAGGAACGAGCAAATGGATCTTCTGATTTCATCAGTTCAGGACATGAAGAACGACATTAAGGGGATTCTGGACAACCAGAACAGTCTTGTGAGGATCTTTGAGAATAGGATCAAGACGCTCAATGATAAGGTGGATGGGCTGACTAAGACAGTAAATGAGCTTAAGAAGGAAGTTGACAAAGTGCCTCTTCCTCAGACGTCTTGTTCAGATGAGGATGATGATGATGATGATGATGATGAGGATGGATCACCTCTCAGGCCAGGCACACAGTTCACCACTCAGGCCAGATCAGCCACTGTGCCAGCTCCAGACTTGAGGCCCTCTTCATCAGCTCCTGCTGCTGTCACATCTGCTCCAGCTCCATCAGCTCCAGTTCCTCCAGCTGCCACAGCAACTCCATCCACGACATCTGCAGAGATCTTCGCCGACGCTGTTCTCTCGACTCCTTCTTCAACAACCGGAGGAGATCAGCCCAAGAACGATTAGATGTATGCCTTTGAACTTTTTGGTAACTTGTTGCCAAAGGGGGAGAAGTGTATATAGATCTTTAGGCTTCGAGTGAGAGAGCATTTTGGTTTTTATTGCTTTTTTCAAACACCAACAAACATCTTTTGGCTACGCTTTGTTTGATCATACGTTTTATGTGTGATGCTACTATTTCCTATCATCTTAATGCTTATGAGATGATCTTTCACCATTGCTTGATTGTGTTGTGCTATGATGTTCATTCTAATTATTCTCGCACACCACCAAGTTGTATGTGACATGGAAGAAGTGCCCCATGTACCTAATCGATTGTGCATTTGCATTCAAACGCAAATTCAAAATAATGCACAAATTTAGGGGGAGCTCTTGCTTATCACATACTTCTCAAAGCGACGATTATATTCATTGATTACATCATATGTCGAAGCTTTGATCTATATGTTGTCATCAATTACCAAAAAGGGGGAGATTGAAAGCACATTTGCTCCCTTGGTGGTTTTGGTAATTAATAACAACATATAAGTCATTGAACTAATGTTTCTACCAAGTATATTTCAGGAAATGTTCAATGATAGGATTGGCAAAAAGGAGATTGTGGAGATACACCAAAATGCAAGGAAATAGGTTGGCCAAGATTCAAGCAAGAGGACTCTACATTTTATATTTGTGAGAAATCACTTTGAGTCCATAGGAAAGCCAATACTATTAAAAGGGGTAAGGTTTTGTTGGTGAACAATATGCTCATACGTGCACAAGTGATAGTCACCAAATACATCCACAAGCTCTCCCACCAAAGTCTGTCATAGCCATATACTCAAAATCGGTGCAACCAACTTTTCCACTTCGGTGCCACCGATTCTCACCTCAGACAGACTCAGCCAAACCCTAGCCACTTCGGTGCAACTGATTCCATACCGGTGCCACCGAGTTTAGGTTGCCAACTTTCTGTTACGCAAATTCACATTTTCGGTACCACCGAGATTGTTGGATCGGCGTCACCGAGATTGGGAATCTGACCGTTGGTCACCTTATCGGTGCAACCGAGTTTCCTATATCGGTCTCACCTAGATTCAAAAGTTGCCACCTTTTGGTCACTTCGGTACCACCGAGATTAACACATCGGTGTCACTGAGTTGGTCATTTTGTGTGTAACGGTTGGATTTTTGGGGATGCCTATATATACCCCTTCACCACCACCTACTCGAAAGAGAAGCACTCAGAACTATTCCATACTTGCCCCATCCAGTTTTCTGAGAGAGAACCACCTAGTCTTGTGTTGATGTCAAGATCTTCCACTCCTACCATATGGATCTTGATTTCTAGCCTCCCCAAGTTGCTTTCCACCAATCCCATCTCTTCTACCAAGCCAAATCTGTGAGAGAGTGATTGTGTGTTGAGGAGTCTATCATCTTGAAGCACAAGAGCAAGGAGTTCATCGTCATTACCGAGCCTATTACCTTTTGGAGGGTGGTGCCTCCTAGATTTGTTAGGTGTCGCTTGGGAGCCTCCTACTGCGTGTTGTGGAGTGAACCAAGAAGTTTGTAAGGGCAAGGAGATCGCCTACTTCATGAAGATCTACCCATAGTGAGGCTAGTCCTTCGTGGACGGAAGCCGTTATGGAATAGTCAAGGTTGCTACTTCGTGGACCCTTATGGGTGGAGCCCTCCGTGGACTCTCGCGACCGTTACCCTCCGTGGGTTGAAGACTCCATAAACGTGGATGTACGATAGCACCACCTATCGGAACCACGGGAAAAATCATCGTGTCTACAACTGCGTTTGATCCTCCTACCCTATCCCTTCTATACATGCTTGTTGTTACTTTCCGCTGCTATATACTCGTAGACATGCATGTGTAGGGTGTACTTGACTTGCCATGAAATGCTAAAACTGCCAACTCTAAAATTTGGGAAAAGGCAAAACTTTTATTTGGTCAAGTAGTCTAATCAACCCCCTCTAGACATACTTTCGGTCCTACACTAGTGGTTTTATTAACCATCAACACTTGATGCTCCTTCTGAATCTCAGACTCAGCGACTTTCAACATCGTAAACAGCTCGGCGACTGACTTATTCATCCTTTGTATGTTATAGTTCAACGAAGCTTTTGTAGCTAGGTGGCGGTGATTGAAGAACTCTGTCAGTGATCGCCTATGGCGGGAGAACAATTCCCAACTCCGCCAGACGGTTGGAATACCCAGACATTCTGAGTACATGTTCACTGATAGACCCGTTCTCCTCCATCTTGCAAGCATAGAACTTATCGGAGGTCTCATACCTCTCAATCCGGGCATTCTTCTCAAAGATAAACTTCAACTCCTGGAACATCTCATATGCTCCATGACGTTCAAAACGTCTTTGAAGTCCCGGTTCTAAGCCATACAACATTGCACATTGAACTATTGAGTAATCATCAGAATGTGCTTGCCAGGCGTTCGCAACATCTGCAGCCTCTACTGGAGCGGGTGCTTCACCGAGCGGTGCATCCAGGACACAAGCCTTTTGGGAAGCCGTGAGGATAATCCTTAGATTACGGGCCCAGTCTACAAAGTTACTTCCATCATCTTTCAACTTAGCTTTCTCTAGGAACGCATTGAAATTCAGGGGTGCTACTGCGCGAGCCATTGATCTACAACATAAATTTTGCAAAGACAACTTAGACTATTGTTCAAGATAATGAGTTTAGTTAATCATATTACTTAAAAAAACTCCCACTCAAATTGACATCCCTCAGGTCATTCGAGTGTCACATGATCAAAATTCACCAACCCAAGTCCGATCATCACGTGAGATGAGGTGGTTTCAATGGTGAACATCTCCATGTTGATCATATCTACTATATGACTCATGTTCGACCTTTCGGTCTATTGTGTTCCGAGGCCATGTCTATACATGCTAGGCTCGTCAAGTTTAACCCGAGTGTTCCGCACGTGCAACACTGGCTTGCACCCGTTGTATGTGAACGTAGAGTCTATCACACCCGATCATCACGTGGTGTCTCGAAACGACAAACTTTCGCAACGGTGCACACTCGGGGAGAACACAATTTTATCTTGAAATTTTAGTGAGGGATCACCTTATAATGCTACCGTTGTCCTAAGCATAATAAGATGCATAAAAGGATTAACATCACATGCAAATCATAAGTGACATGATATGGCCATGATCTTGTGCTTTTGATCTCCATCTCCAAAGCACCGGCATGATCTCCATCGTCACCGGCATGACACCATGATCTCCATCATCTTGATCTCCATCAACGTGTCGCCATGAGGTTGTCGCGCCAACTATTGCTTCTACAACTATTGCTAACTCAGAGCGATAAAGTAAAGCAAAAAGGCAAAAATAAATTAAAGACAACCCTATGGCTCCTGCCGGTTGTCGTACTCATCGACATGCAAGTCGTGATAATCTATACAAAACATGATCATCTCATACATCACATATATCTCATCATGTTTCTGGCCATATCATATCACATCATACCCTGCAAAAACAAGTTAGACGTCCTCTAATTTGTTGTTGCATGTTTTACATGGCTGCTATGGGTATCTAGCAAGAACGATTCTTACCTACGCAAAACCACAACGGTGATACACAAGTTGCTATTTCACCTTCTACAAGGACCGCCTCTGTCGAATCCGATTCAACTAAAGTGGGAGAGACAGACACCCGCCAGCCATCTTATGCAACAAAGTTACATGTCAGTCGATGGAACCGGTCTCTCGTACGTGGACGAGTAAGGTTGGTACGAGCCGCTTCATCCCACAATACCGCTGAATCAAGAAAAGACTAAGGAGGGAAGCAATCTGAATATCAACGACCACAAACTCCTTTGTGTCTACTCGAGATCTCATCTACGCATAGACCTAGCTCATGATGCCACTGTTGGGGAACGTTGCATGGGAAACAAAACTTTTCCTACGCACACGCAAGATCTATCCATGGTGATGAGCATCTACAAGAGGGAGAGTGGATCTACGTACCCTTGTAGATCGCTAAGCGGGAAGCGTTAAGAAACGTGGTTGATGTAGTGGAACGTCTTCACGATCCAAATCGCAAGTCGTCCCGCGATCCAATCACGATCCGTCCCAATCTAGTGCCGAACGGACGGCACCTCCGCGTTTAGCACACTTACAGCTCAATGACGATCTCCGCCTTCTTGATCCAGCAAGAGGGGGCGGAGAGGTAGATGAGATCTCCAGTAGCACGACGGCGTGGTGGTGGTGGTGGTGGTGGAGTTATCCCGGCAGGGCTTCGCCTAAGCACTACCGGAATCTATTTGGTGGAGGAACTAGAGAATTGAGAACTAGCACATGGCCATGTGTTTTGGGGGGCCTCTATCCTCTAGTATATATAGGAGGGAGGGGGAAGAGAGCCGCCCTAGGGTTTCCCCTAGGGGTCGGCCGAACAGGAGGTGGAGGCCAAGCCTCCCTCCAATCCTACTCCAAGTAGGATTCCTTTCCTACTTGGATTTTCCTTCCCCCACTTTGGGGTTTCCTTTTTCCCACACCCCAGCCGCATGGGCCATGGTGGGGTGTTCGGCCAGCCCACCAGGGGCTGGTCTGCCTCCTCCCACAGCCCATGGTCCCCTTTGGGGTGGGTGGGCCCACCAGGTGGACCCCCGGAACCCTTCCGGTAACCCCGGTAAATTCCGGAACTTTTCCGGAAGTCAAATACCAAGTTCCTATATATAAATCTTTACCCCCGGACCATTACAGAGCTCCTCGTGACGTCCGGGATCTCATCCGGGACTCCGAACAACCTTCGGTCAACAACACATATATCTCAATACTACCGAAACATCACCGAACGTTAAGTGTGCAGACCCTGCGGGTTCGAGAACTATGTAGACATGACCGAGACACATCTACGGTCAATAACCAATAGCGGGACCTAGATACCCATATTGATTCCTACATATTCTACGAAGATCTTTATCGGTTGAACCTCTATGTCAAGGATTCAGTTAATCCCGTATGCTGTTCCCTTTATTCTTCGGTATGTTACTTACCCGAGATTCGATCGTCGGTATCTCTATAGCTAGTTTAATCTTGTTACCGGCAAGTCTCTTTACTCGTTCCGTAATACAAGATCCCATGGATAACTCTTTAGTCACTTTTGCTTGCAAGGCTTATTGTGATGTTGTATTACCGAGTGGGCCCTGAGATACCTCTCCGTCACACGGAGTAACAAATCCCAGTCTTGATCCATGCCCACTCAACAGACACCCTCGGAGATACCTGTAGAGCATCTTTATAGTCACCCAGTTACGTTGCGACGTTTGATACACACAAGGTATTCCTCCGGTGTCAGTGAGTTGCATGATCTCATGGTTATAGGAACAGATACTTGACATGCAGAAAACTATAGCAATAAACTGACACGATCATATGCTACGTTCATAATTTGGGTCTTGTCCATCACATCATTCTCCTAATGATGTGATCCCGTTATCAAATGACATCTCATGTCTATGGCTAGGAAACTTTGACCATCTTTGATCAACGAGCTAGTCTACTAGAGGCATACTAGGGACACAGTGTTGTCTATGTATCCACACATGTATTTGTGTTTCCAATCAATACAATTATAGCATGGATAATAAACGATTATCATGAACAAGGAAATATAATAATAATCACTTTATTATTGGCTCTAGGGCATATTTCCAACACGACTTGTGGCAAAGGGTTTTTCACAAGTTCAAGGAGTTGACTACGATAAGACCTTCTCACGCGTAGCGATGCTTAAGTCTGTCAGAATTATGTTAGCAATAGCTGCATTTTTCGATTATGAAATTTGGCAGATGGATGTCAAAACAGCGTTCCTTAACGGTTTCCTTAAGGAAGAGTTGTATATGATGCAACCGGAAGGTTTTGTCGATCCAGAGAATGCTGACAAAGTTTGCAAAGTCCAGCGATCCATTTATTGACTGGTGCAAGCATCTCAGAGTTGGAATCTTCGCTTTGATGCATTCGGGTTTATACAAGTTTACGGAGAAGCTTGTATTTACAAGAAGGTGTGTGGGAGCTCTATAGCATTTCTAATATTATATGTGGATGACATATTGCTGATTGGAAACAATATAGAAATGTTGGAAAGCGTGAAGGAATATTTGAACAAGAGTTTTTTTAATGAAGGACCTAGGAGAAGCTGCTTTCATATTAGGCATCAAGATCTATAGAGATAGATCGAGACGCTTAATAGGACTTTCACAGAGCACATACCTTGACAAAGTTTTGAAGAAGTTCAACATGGAACAGTCCAAGAAGGGGTTCTTGCCTGTATTGCAAGGTGTGAAGTTGAGTAAGATTCAATGCCCAGTGACTGCAGAAGATAGAGAAAAGATGAGTGTCATCCCCTATGCTTCAGCCATAGGCTCTATCATGTATGCAATGCTGTGCACAAGACCCGATGTTAGCCTTGCCATAAGTATGGCCGGAAGGTTTCAAAGTGATCCAAGAGTGGAACACTAGACGGCGGTCAAGAATATCCTAAAGTACCTGAAAAGGACTGTGGCACCCCGATAGAGGGCCGACGCACACCAGACCCCAGGATAAGACCTGGCGCACGTCAAAGACATGATTCAGCAATTCCAAGCAAATATGGCTTTATTAACAAAATGGAGTATTACAATATTGCTGCTTACAACAATATTACATGACTCCAAGGCTGACTAAAAGGGTAGCAGAGGTCTTGGTTCAGCGGTCACGACATCTCTGGCTGAGCTCCATAACGCACAGGACTGGCTAGGTTACCATCTAGCACGACGGATCTTCTCCTGCAACTGGCCACGTGCAAGGCCAGGTGAGTACTTTGAATGTACTCGCAAGACAACCAAATACATAGCATCCAAACAAACAGATGAGAAAGCAAGCCCTATGCTATGCATGAATTACTTCTAAACCTGGTCATGCAATTTAATAAGGCAATCCGAGATCAACTAAAGCATATCAAGGATCAGGCATATAATCTAGGGCAGAATAACAGTACTAAACTATGCATGAATTAGTCCTAGGTATAGCATGAATGCTAACAAGGCAATCATGGATCAAGCATGGCATAGCATGGATCAGGCATGCAATCTACATGACATGGCAATGATTACGTTAAGTGCTCAGAGTACTACTGTGCTCATCACCAACTTACTCTCTTCTGGGTAGTTCCACAACCCTCAACATATTCATGATCCAACCTGGACTGACTCCAGTCAAATCCAAACCATGTGGTCATCCGACCACGCATCAACTAGCCATCTCTTGGCTAACATATCTTATCCCTGACATCACCTGATGTTTACCCAAGATGACATCTTTCATCAATATTGACATTATTACGGTTGACCACCTACTGAGGTCTGTACGGGTCGTCCATTACCGTGGACACGGCTATTCGAATAGATTTGACACTCTGCAGAGGTTGCACACTTTACCCACACCATGGAGTTCCTCCCTCATCCAGTCCCTTGGGACTTGTCCCACAGGATCCTTGGAACTCGTCCCATAGGAGTGGACTAGGATATCTCCAACGAAACCTGCCTGACCCATGACTCTTTCATCGTACCTCCGGCACTTTTCCTCCCCTGGAGGTCAGCCTTGGGTGGCCCCTGTGTCCTCATGACACCTGCCACCGTCGTGGCCACGACCCAAACGGGGTCAAACTGTCCCAAACGGGGACGGGTACCCAAACAACTCAACTGGGCCCACAGGGTTATCGCCGCTTACCTGATCAGGGTAGCACGCCGCGCCTAACCCTCCCTGTGTGGAGGTACCGGTGAAAGATCACGCAATCAGACCCGGTCAAGGCCGTCCCATACCGGCAAATGTGGTTGCACGAATAAGCCCGAACAGGTGGCTCAAGATCAACCAACTAGGTTGCATTAATTTAATTCCTTATACCCACAACTGCCGGATGAAACCCAAAAATAATCATAGACAGTAATCTCTTAATCCAACTCAACATATCCATACCACCTCACTGACAATTATAAGTGCTAGCATAACGGATCATAGTACTGATAATTATAGAAGGAGTTCAATCATAATACTAACATGAATATGTCACTAGCAACATTATTATTAGCATGGCAGCATCAAAATAAGGCATGGCACTAGATGAAGAATACTACTAGTATCTATACCGATGTCACCACCGGTGAATGCAGATGCAGACGGACAGGCAATAAAGATAAACACACAGGTGCAAGCAAAGTCATCACGCAAGTCCGGGGCTCATGTAGTAGGTTGGCTTGCCTGGGGGTCGACGAACACGGCGAAGACAAACGCGATCACCTTGCGGACGAACTCACGGCGACGGTCCTCACACGAAGGGGCGGATCTAAGGCGACGGCAACAGGGTCAATACCACTGCATGAACACCTCATGAGCATGGTACTGACGGAACGGGCTCGACGAGACGGAAGCGAGGGCGCTGGTTTTACCTGATTCCGAGCTACGGTCGCGAAGTTACGCGCGTTTAAGCACCAGGGACTATTCTGCAAAAATTATTAATACAAAAGGGTCCCTGACTGTTTAAACCGGATGCGTAACCGACGAAATACGCCTTCCGCGCTGGGAAGCGCCTTTCTAACCGAAGCGGTTAGGAAATACGCCTTCCCTACGTGAAAGCGTATTCTAGGAATACGTCTTCACTTAAAATCGCGCGGGCCCAGGGTTGACTCTCTCTCTCTCTATGACAGCGGGCCCCGCCTCATATCTTTCTCTCACCTCCCTCCTCTCTCCTCCCCTGGCTTCTTCCCCGCTGCGACAGAGAGCAGGGGCGACGCCGGCCGTTGGCCCGGCCGATGCCCGGCTGTTTCCCAGGATGGGTCGACGAGCGGGGGAGCTCCGCCACTCCCTGGTGAGCTCGCCGGTGGCCGCGGGGTAGGCGGGGACGAGCCACAACACCACCGCCACTGGCCAAGCGACGGCGGCCGCGGGGCTGCAAAAGGGGCGCGGCGACAGGGCTTCCCCGACGGGGCTATCCACGGCGGCGGCTCACGAGGAGCTAGGGAAGGGGGGGGCGGTTAGGAAGGAGGGGAAGGGCCACGAGGCCGGAATCGCAGCGAGGTCCCGGCGGCATGGCTTCGGCCATTGGAGCAATGGGGAGCTCCAGGGCTCGGTTTGAGGAGGGGCTGGGGCTCGATGGGGCACGGGAGGCTCGGGGACGCCAATTTATAGGCTCGGGGACGAGCTCTCCCGACGCTAGCCGAAGCTCCGAGAGGCATGGCGATCCGACGATGCTCCGGTGGTCGGCAGAGGCGTCCAAGAGCTTCGGGACGAGGGGGAGACGGGTCTGGAGGCTTCACGCACGCTCTGGGGATCTCCACGACACTCAAGGACAGCCGGGAACGCGCTGGAGGCTCGCTACCGACGACGCCAAGCTACAGAGCGCGGTTTTGGCTGGCTCCGCGCGTGGTCACCGCGTGGCCACGGCGTTGCCACGCCCTACAAGCGACCAAAACATGTCTAGGCTAATCACCATTAAGCGCTGAGTTGACCTATGCTGATGGATGACAAGAGGGAGGCCTGAGGTGACCGAACCATGGTCATTTTACAGCTGGCAGCCAACTGTTTGTGCTGGGCCCTGGTCACCACAGTGCTCCTCTTGGCAAGATCCTTGGCAGAGGTCAAACAAACACTAAGGTCACTCCCTTGGCAAAATCTCAGCTCAAATGGGCCAAGCAAATTACCACTTCCTTTGTAACTTGGCAGATTGACCAGATATGAAGAAAATGATGCTGGGATCAAATGGCTACATGGACATGAATGAAATTTGGAGGAGATCAAAGATTTGAGCATATGAAGACACTGTAAAAGTTTCATAACATTTGCCTAAGCAGAAATGGTACTTCCTTCACAATGCTTCAATATGGACAGAATCTTGAGAAAATTGCTGAGACTAATTGGCTAGAGGGATTGAGCTAATTTTTGGAGGACAATGTTAATTTATCACTATGCATCACCCTGCAAAATATTAGCCCAAGGAGATCAAGGAATCAAACACTTCCTTTGCAAACTGAAAATCTGGACAGAATCTGCAAATGGAAGTGGTGCTCAAAACTTGAACTGGGGAACTGAATATTTGGATGGAAATGGGGAATATATGGATATGAGAAGCTCCACAAATTATTGGGAATTTTCCTAGCTACCAAAATGGTAGTTCCTTTGGAAATGCCCCAAATTACAATATTGGCTTTAAATAGGAAAATGCAATTTTCCTAATTTAATAATGGCCAATATTTTTATGAGAGCTCATCATAACCACAAAGAATATCTCCACAAGATTTCATGACCGATGGAGATAGATGGATATTTCTCTGGATTTAATTCCTCGGAAGGCAGAAAAAGGAATTAATTCTAGATGACAAATATTGCATATGACCTGGCAATATTTTTGCACATCTAGGGTCCAGGAAGAAAGAAGGATCTCTGGAAGTCTTGGGAGGATCAACAGGGCAAAGGAAATGATGGCTACTTTGAAAACACAAAGGCAGAATTCCCGGTTCCAATATTTCGGAACTAGGGTTTGAATGGGATCTGGGGTTGGCTGACAGAGGGTTGACTGGCACAAGAGCATGAGAAAAGCACTGAGAGGTCGAGGACAGACTGGATTCATCTGGTCACTTGCCAAATTCCAGAGGAAAAAATTCGGGAGAGAAAAGCTAGGAAGGAATAACAGCACAAAAATCGATAACCCGATTTTTGGGGTGTTACAAGGACTAAGGACATGTTTCTCGTTTATGGAGGTGATCAAGAGCTCGTCGTAAAGGGTTACGTCGATGCAAGCTTTGACACTGATCCGGATGACTCTAAGTCTCAAACTGGATACGTATTTATTCTCAATGTGGGTGCGGTAAGCTGGTGCAGTTCCAAGCAGAGCGTGGTAACTGATTCTACATGCGAAGCGGAGTACATCGCTGCCTCGGAGGCGGCGAAGGAAGGTGTCTGGATGAAGGAGTTCATGACAGATCTTGGAGTAGTGCCCAGTGCACTGAACCCAATGACTCTGTTCTGTGACAACACTGGTGCCATTGCTCTGGCCAAGGAACCAAGGTTTCACAAGAGGACCAGACACATAAAGTGACGCTTCAATTCCATCCGCGATTACATCAAGGAGGAGGACATAAATATTTGCAAAGTGCACACGGATTTGAATGTCGCAGACCCGTTGACTAAACCTCTTCCAAGGGCTAAACATGATCAACACCAGAACTGTATGGGTGTTAGATTCATTACAATGTAAATCACATAGTGATGTGAGCTAGATTATTGACTCTAGTGCAAGTGGGAGACTGTTGGAAATATGCCCTAGAGGCAATAATAAAGTAGTTATTATTATATTTCCTTGTTCATGATAAATGTTTATTATCCATGCTATAATTGTATTGATTGGAAACACAAATACATGTGTGGTTACATAGACAACACTGTGTCCCTAGTATGCCTCTAGTAGACTAGCTCGTTGATCAAAGATGGTCAAGGTTTTCTAGCCATAGACATGAGATGTCATTTGATAACATGATCACATCATTAGGAGAATGATGTGATGGACAAGACCCAAACTATGAACGTAGCATATGATCGTGTCAGTTTATTGCTATAGTTTTCTGCATGTCAAGTATCTGTTCCTATGACCATGAGATCATGCAACTCACTGACACCGGAGGAATACCTTGTGTGTATCAAACGTCACAACGTAACTGGGTGACTATAAAGATGCCTTATAGGTATCTCCGAGGGTGTCTGTTGAGTGGGCATGGATCAAGACTGGGATTTGTTACTCCGTGTGACGGAGAGGTCTCTCAGGGCCCACTCGGTAATACAACATCACAATAAGCGTTGCAAGCAAAGTGACTAAAGATTTAGCCATGGGATCTTGTATTATGGAACGAGTAAAAAGACTTGCCGGCAACGAGATTGAACTAGGTATAGAGATACCGACGATCGAATCTCGGGCAAGTAACATACCGAATAACAAAGGGAACAACATACGGGATTAACTGAATCCTTGACATAGAGGTTCAACCGATAAAGATCTTCGTAGAATATGTAGGAACCACTATGGGCATCCAGGTCCCGCTAATGGTTATTGGCCGTAGAGGTGTCTCGGTCTTGTCTACATAGTTCTCGAACCCGCAGGGTCTGCACACTTAACGTTCGGTGACGTTTCAGTAGTATTGAGTTATGTATGGTGATGATCGAAGATTGTTCGGAGTCCCGGATGAGATCCCGGACATCACGAGGAGCTCCGGAATGGTCCGGAGGTAAAGATTGATATATAGGAAGTCCTGTTTTGGTCTCCGGAAAAGTTTCGGGCACTTCCGGTAGTGTACCGGGAGTGACGAATGGGTTCCGGGGGGTCCACCAAGTGGGGCCTGAGGGAGTCCTGGACTAAGGGGTCCTCGGGCCGCCGGCCTATCTCTCACAGGGCGGCTTGGTGGGCCGCTCTTTGATTGTCACAAGAATGGCTGGATATGCGGCGACCTCGTATTCTAGAAGAAAACCTCCGAAGACGCGGCGTGCACTCCAAGTCAAGATGAGAGGATCGGCGTCTTTACATCAGGCTGAAGATTTATCATGTGTAAACCCTAGGTACCCCCTGTGTCTATATAAACCAGGGGGTTTAGATTGTAGAGGGCAGACAAGCTCATCTAGGGTTCTTGGCTACTTGATCTCGAGGTAGATCGACTCTGTAATCTTCATACACATCAATACAATCAAGCAGGACATAGGGTTTTAGCTCCATAGGAGGGCCCGAACCTGGGTAAACATCATCTCCTACATCTCCTGTTATCCATCGATCCTAGTCTCGCAGCTTGGGACCCCTTACCCGAGATCCGCCGGTTTTGACACCGACATTTGTGCTTTCATTGAGAGTTCCGCTGTGGGATCGCAAGAGGAATTGATGGCTCGCTTAACCATTAGCGACGAGGTCTGTAACGGGGGCTCCTTCGCCCCCGGACAGATCCTTGCTTTCGGCAGCTTCGTGCTGCATGCCAACCCGACCGGCCACCCTGGCCGGACAGGGATTTTCTCCCCCGATCAAGAGATCAAATTCGGGAACCTAGAGTTCTCCGTAGACTCCCCGGGCGACCTTTCGTTCTCAGGGCTCGCGATTCCGTCTGATGAGCCCGAAGTCTCTGAAGCTTTAACTTCGGATCCCCCTCTCGACTTTGTCCTCGGGTCTGTCCCTCCCAACGATCTGGCCCTTAGTCTGGATCCGGCTATAGTACCTGAGGATCAGGGGTCGGCCCCTGCCGAACACACTTTTTCTACGTACACTTTGGAGGTTAACTCCGAAAGTCCTATGCAGATCGATCCAGTCAAGCTCTCGGCGCTCAGCAAGACGCTCGATCAGATCCTATCCATGAAAATCACAGATGACCCGACGTCGACCCATGCTCAAATCGGTTTGAAGGCAGGTCACGGGGAATTTTTCGTCCCACCCACCACCCACTTGGTAGCCACTATCGAAGACTTAACCGATATGCTGGACTACGCCTCCGAGGAGCCAGAAGACATGGATGAAGAGGACGACGCCCCCGCCCCCGTCAACACTGGGCGATGGACTGCCACCTCCTCCTACGATGTCTACATGGTAGACACCCCCGACGATAAGGGAGATGGCACCCCTAAGAAGAATGGCGATAAATCCGGTGAGGCGCCGCCAAGGCGCCGGAAACAGCGCAAACGATCTAAGGCAAACAAGGGAAGGGAAGCCATTACAGGCACCGGGGAAAACGACACCCCGGAAGACCTCGGCAACCCCAAAGACCCCGAACAACCACTGGAGGACCAGGAAAGGCCCGATGATCAGCGCGACACCGAGGATCCTAATGATTCCGAAGACGACAACTACCTTCCCCTTGTCGAGGAGGAAGACAGCCTGGAAGCCGAAGACCTCACCGTCCCCGAAACCCTGCGGATCAGGAATTGTTTAGGTGGCAGCTTTTAGCCACCGCCCGAAGCCTGAAGGCAAAAGAACAGCAGCTCAAGGCCGAACAGGACACCCTCAATGATAGATGGACGAGGGTCTTGGCAGCCGAAGAAGGGTATGGTACCGATCTTCCGAACCAACCCAAAAGCTACCCGCGCCGGCGGCTGCTGCCGCAATTCGATGATGAGGCCCTTGAAACATCGCCTCCCAGGCATACTCCATACGACCGGCCGGACCGCCCTCCCCGAGGATGGGATAGAACGGCCGGCGAGGCCGAGTACAGACCTGCGGTGCCCCACAGGAGAGGAAAAGAGCCAGCAGGGCCTGAGGACAGGTATGACTTACGACAGGACCTGGATTACAGAGCAGGCCGCACAAGATCCATCTACGGATCTAGAGGGTACTCCCCCCTGCTAGACGGGACGGGCATCGGTCTTGGCTCGACCGCAACGATAGAGGTCGGGAACAATACCGGGCCCGATCTACCGCCGATCATAGGCATGACATAGCTCGGGTCAGAGGTGCTGCCCACCCACTGTGCTTCATAGACGAGGTGATGCAGCATCAGTTCCCCGAAGGGTTTAAACCCGTTAACATAGAGCAATACGACGGGACAACAGACCCAGCCGTGTGGATTGAGGACTTCCTCCTCCACATTCATATGGCACGAGGAGATGATCTCCATGCCATCAAATATCTGCCCCTAAAGCTTAAAGGGCCAGCTCGGCACTGGTCAAACAGTCTCCCCGAGAATTCTATCGGGAGCTGGGAAGAGCTCGAGGATGCCTTCCGATCTAATTTCCAGGGCACTTATGTCCGGCCACCGGACGCCTCTGACTTGAGCAATGTTGTCTAGAAAGCAGGAGAATCAGCTCGGCAATTCTGGAATCGGTTCTTGACCAAGAAAAACCAGATCGTTGACTGCCCGGATGCCGAGGCAATAGCCTCTTTCAGACATAACATCCGGGACGAGTGGCTAGCTCGTCAGCTCGGCCAGGACAAGCCGAGGACAATGTCCGCCCTCACCTCACTTATGACCCGCTTTTGCGCGGGTGAGGACAACTGGCTAGCTAGACGAAGCCATAACCCCGAAGACCCCGGCACCTCCGAAGTCCGGGATGGAAACAGGAAACCACGGCGTACCAAAAACAAACGCCGGCACAACAACGGATTCCGCAACCCAAAATCCGGACAGCGGAAGAAACCGTCTAAAGGTAATAGGGATGGACCTACCACGCTGGACAAAATCATGGATAGGCCATGCCAGATCCACGGCACCCAAGACAAGCCCGCTAACCACACCAACCGTAATTGTTGGGTATTCAAACAAGCTGGCAAACTCGCAACCGAGGAGCAAGGCAAGAGCCCACGCAGCGAGGACGACGACGAGCCACACGGTCCAAGCAATGGAGGACAAAAGCAGTTCCCTCCAGAGGTAAAAACTGTGAACATGATATATGCCACTCACATACCCAAAAAGGAGAGGAAGAGCGCCCTTCGGGAAGTCTACGCCGTAGAGCCCGTAGCCCCGAAGTATAACCCTTGGTCGGCTTGCCCGATCACCTTTGATCGACGGGATCATCCGACCAGTATCCGTCACGGAGGTTCGGCTGCCCTCATCCTAGACCCCATTATCGATGGGTATCACCTCACTAGAGTCCTCATGGACGGAGGAAGTAGCCTTAATCTGATTTACTCAGACACGGTGAAAAAGATGCGTATAGATCCGTCAAGGATCAAACCCAGCAACACTACCTTTAAAGGAGTGATCCCAGGCGTCGAAGCCTGCTGCTCGGGTACCGTGAATCTGGAAGTAGTGTTCGGCTCGCCCGATAACTTCCGCAGCGAAAACTTGATCTTCGACATTGTCCCGTTTCGCAGCGGTTATCACGCCCTACTCGGCCGCACGATATTTGCTCGCTTTAATGCCGTCCCCCACTACGCGTACCTGAAGCTCAAGATGCCCGGGCCCAGGGGGGTCATTACTGTCAACGGCAACACAGAGCGCTACTGAGGAACACACAGCGGCCCTGGCAGCTGAATTCCAGCACATCGATGGTAGGCCGGCGCCCAAAGCAGCCATAAAGACATGACATGATAGCAAGCGAGTTTGGTCTCAAACCGAACTTCCGGAATCATCTTCCGCCCAAACAAAATAGGAATACGCACCCCATAGCACAGCCCTAGTTCCCGTAAAATATGTGCCAAGAAAGCACAACTTCGCGCTCAAAATACCATGGCTGCTGTGGGGACCCACTATGAAAGGCATAGTGTTCAGCTGGACCGAACTGCTGCCAACACATGTCTTCGGACAAACCACAGGTGCCATCTAGGACCTTTCACGCGTCAAGCTCATCCACACTTCGAAGACTTCTCAAGATCTTCTTCCCAAAGTCGGTTCGCCGATATCAATCACCTTTAAAGGAACGCAACCCCCTCGGGAGCAAAGGAGCAGACATGCGAGAGGGCAAATTGAGGACGTCAAGCCACCTATCGAAGACCCCGGGTAAAAACTCTCCTTTGTAAGCTTTATTTTCCTCATTTCAACATACCTATAACAGTTGCTTCGGCATTTTGAGTTGTAAGAATTCATCAGAAATAAAGACCATCCTTTACGGCCTCCTCGCTGTATTTTATGTCACATACTCTGTTCTCTGCTCACCAACGCCGGTAGCGAAGCTGTTCGGTACATGTTACGATGCGACCAACTAATAGACCGGGGGCTTGACTATAAAAATCGCCCTAAGCATCACCCCGGCACTATTGTTTATGTGTTCGGCGTCTCGGATGTCGCGTTATATGAATCGGTTCCGAATTATGTCTTGGGTCAATGGTTGGGTTGCCCGGCTCCTGTGTTTGCCCTCTTACATTCCGCCCGTTCGGCTAAAAGGGTAAAGGGAGAACCACTGCGATTGTGCTTCCAGCTCGCCTGGTCAAGTGCCTCAGTGGAGACAGCCGAAAACTGACTGTCATAATAAGCGAGAACCGGTCTGCAATCCGAGCATAAGTGTCAAACTAAAAATCGATAGAGGTTATTCCGTGTTATACGAAGGGTTTGTACTATTACCAACCATGTGATGCTGGTTTCAACCTCGGTGTATCCGAATATCACACAACATTGGGGGCTGGTCATCGGCCCCCGCAGTCAAGCTCCTACGGCTAAGTGAAAGCACTAAAGCATCATAGTCCGATTGCCTTGTTCACCCTCGCACTACCGCCTTCGGGCACCGATACGTCGGCTAAGGGCCACAGTGTGGAACACCTCGTGTAGTATCTACATGGGGGCTGAAGCCGACGACTCGCAACTTTCAGATAAAACGGCCACACAGGAGTCAAAATAATACAAAGCTTCAAGACATGATAAACCATGCAACCGCATTATAAAGCGGAACAGTCATCGGATACATGACAAAACATTCATTCATATATTACATCCTTAGGGCATTGAGCTTCTATCGCCCGAGCACCATCCATCACGGTGGCAAAGTATTTCTCGGGGCGCCTATGCTCCTTCCCAGGGGGCGGAGGCGCGGTTGCCATCTCGGTCGGCTTGATCTTGGGCCAGTGCACCATGGTCCTTGCAAAGGCCATCCGAGCTCCCTCGATGCATGTAGAACGCTTTATAGCGTCAATCCAAGGCGCAGCTGTAACACCCTGGATTTTGCCCATTTCTTTTTCTTTTGATTTTTGTCTGGTTTTGCTTTTCTATGGCTTGGTAGTCTTGGAACCTGGAGGGATCACCCTTGATTCCTCTTCCCTAGTGGCTTTCCAACCTCCAAACCATCCTAAGACCTTGTCATTTCCATCTTGAACCAATCCCAATAATCTTTTTCTTGGGAATATTCCTTTTATCTATTAAAGGAATAAACCTGTTGCCTTGGGTTGTGAAGCAACCCACATTTCTATCATTCCAAAAATTCCCAAATAATTCTCATAAACTGTTTGGGTCATATCTTCCTCAGATATGTCAAAATACTTTCTTGCCATGTTCAAGAATATTTCACAAATATTCCTTTTCTGATTCTGCACTAGCTGTCAAGTTGTGAAGCAAATACCCTTTATATGTGCTTTCTTGCTCAAAAACTTTCTGTGCACTCTTTCCTATCCATATCATTGCCACATGCCAAAATTCAACTCAATTTGGATAGTAAATATTTCTTGGCAGATTTCCAAAGTTTCTGATCTAGTGGAAGCTTTGTGAAGCAAGTGATAGCTAAGAGTGTCCAAATGAGTTGAAATTTGGCAAGCATCTTCATATGCTCAAATTAACACTCTCCACAAAATTTGAGCATCATCCCTTCAACTATGTGACCACAGCATCAAATCTTTGTTTCTGGTAATAATTTTGGGTTGTGAAGCAACTATATTTTATGTTGCTCCATAATTTCTGAAATTTTACCAGGACATTCTCCTACCTATATAACACCTCTCCACAAAATTTGGGCTCATTTAATCCACCCAATAACTCCCTAGAATTTTCCTAAGATTCTGTCCAGTGGGATGCTGTGTGAAGGAAGTACCATTTTGGTTTATCCAAATGGTATCAAATTTATACAGTATCTTCATATGCTTATATAACTCGCCTCCTCCAAATTTCAGCTCAAAGCAAGCTCATATGTGAGTGCCACATCAAAGTTTGCATTTCTGACCAGTGGGGTCCATTCTACAGCAAGTACCCTCAAATCTTATCCAAATGGCCCCAAAATTTACCAGGGTAGTCACCTTGGTAGATCATTGCTCCATGCCAAAAACCAGCTTATTTCACTTAGTAATCTATCCAGAAATCTCTACAAACACCTTGCTGTCAGAAACTTCTTCAACAAGTTTCCCTCACCTCAGAGACACCTGGCTACTTCTAGCCACTTCTTTCACCTATTTAAGCAGAGAGGGAGCTGTTTGACAAGAATTGACAGGCAGGAGAGTGCCAGAGATTGTAGTATGCGTGGTGACCACGCAGCCACCGTGCAGAAGCGGTGCTCTGCGGCACTGTCCTTGTCGGCCAGCTCACTCCGGCCATCCCTGGCTTGTCTAGGCATGTCCATTAGCTTCACGGTGGCCACGTACCCCTCTCCAGCCCCTTCTCCTCTCCTCTCCCTTCCTCCTCGTGCCACGGCGGTCGCCGCCACGGCACTGTCACCCCCGTGACCGTCGTCGTTTTCCTCCCCGAACCCTCTCGAGCTCGCCAGTGCAGTCCCCTCCCCTGGAGCTCGTCAGGTCGGCACCACCCAAAGCGTACCACCTCACCGGAGCGCCAGTGAGTGGCTAAGGACGCCACGGTGGCCGTCCCAATCGCCTCGGCCACGGCCGGCTATATATAACCGCGGCCTCGAGCCTCCCCGGGCACCCACAGCACCTCCAGCCTCCTCTACTCCCTCCTAGAACCCCGCCGGTCCACTCAAGCGAGCTCGAGGAGCCTTCCCCGGCCGCCATTGCCACCATGGCCGCCGGCCATCCCCGCCTAAATTCCGGCCACCTGGGCCTCCTCCGCTCCTCTAGCTCCATCAGCCGACCACCACCACCACCAGAGGCCCCACCACCCTCCATCCTCTCCTCTCCCTGACCACGGCGAGCTTCCCAAGCTCCACCCGCGGCCGTGCTCCGCCTCCTTCTCGGCCGGTCTCTACAGAGCCTCCGCGCTGCCGCCGCGGGTACCCACCGGCGCAGCTCGGAGCGCCGCAGCCATCCCGCCGCTCTCCCGGCCCTCTCGTGAATCACGGCCGCCGGAACGAGCACCGGCGCGCGCCTAGCCGAGCTCCTCCTCTGTTTCGAGAGGAGGGAGATGGATCTGCAGGCGGACCCCGCCTGTAAGCGGCTGTTGGTCTGGGCCCGCGCCAGTAAGTGGAGGGGCAGCGCGGTTGGGCCGGCCCAGTGGAGCCGCGGCAGCTGCGGCCTGGCTAGCGCTTGGGCTCTAGCCACTTTCGGCCCAAAACAGCCCATCCAGCGCAGTTCCTTTATTCATTTTCCAGAAAAAAAAACTGTTGAGGACCTCTGTGTAATTTAAATATTTACAGATAGGTCCTTGACAGTCAACCCCTCATATCTCTTTAACCGGGACTCCAAACCAGGTGATTCCAAAGCCCACTTCTTCGTCTCTTCCAGCCCGTCATGTTGGTATCATTTTCATAATGTTTTGGCACTATGAAAATGACCATTTTACCCTTGCCCGTAAACAGCCCCTCTGGGAGAGAACTGTTTCCGGCAATCCTTTCCGTGATCTTTCAGCACTTCTTCCCGATGGTTCCTTCACCCCAGGCAAGCCACAACTCTCATCTGCATAATTGCATTGCAATATCATAGTTAAGCTAATTACTTGAATAGCAAGTATGATTATTTGCAGAATGGATTAGATTATGCAATGCTTGAGTAAATTCTGGAATATGTGGCTACCATGTCAAGGACCGGATTGTTAGTGGCTAGTAGTTTAACGGCTTAATAATGCCATGATGTGGTCGGATTAAGAGATTACTGTCTATGATTATTTTGGGTTTCATCCGGCAGTTTGTGGGTATGAATCCGTAGCAGTGGCTTGAGTATATTGGTTACTGGATTACTGTGATATCGGAGTGTCAGCTATGACGGAACGATTACTCGGGAATAGGATACTTCATGGTTGATCGAGAGTCCCTGTCTGGACTTATCCGTGCAGCCACACTTGCAGGTATGGGATGGCCTTGACTTGGTCTGGCTTCGTGCTCTTTTATCGGTACCACCAAATAGGGAAGGTTATGCGCGCGTGCTACCCTGGCCCGGTAGGCGGCGATAACCTTGTGATCCCAGTTGAGTTATTTGGATCCAGGTCCCCGTTTGGGACAGTTTGTTTGGCCATGACGGTGGCAGGTGTCACGAGGTGACACAGGGGCCACCCAGGGCATGACTCCGAAGGAGAATGATTGTCGGTGGTATGGTAGAGGAGTCACGGGTCAGGCGGGTTTCGTTGGAGCAACACTGGTCCACCCGAATGGGATCACGAGGCCAGGTGCTCCATGGTGTGGGTAAAGTGCGCAACCTCTGCAGAGTGTAAAATCTATTCGAATAGCCGCGTCCACGGTATTGGACAGTCCGTCCAGGCCTCAGTAGGTGGTCAACCACATCAGTGACCATAATGATGGAAGAACTTGTCTGAGTATGGTAGCAGTTGGGCATCATGCCACTGACAAGTCTTGGTAACAATCTTGAGGATATTCGCTGCATGTTCTTGGAGTGATCACGAGTTGGTCACCAGAGCACAGGGAGAATAGCCTGTTATTGTTATTTTCAACTATCCCTTCGGTAATGATAAACCTTTACCTAATCTTGATTGCTATGATGTTGTCTTGCCTTAATGCTGATGTTTGTTGTGAGCTTGCGAGTACATTCAAAGTACTCACCTGGCATGCCATGCCAGTTTGCAGGTCATGCCATGATTGCTTGCTTGTCGAGGATCCCGGGTTTGCGAGCTAGGATACGTGTCCCAGCCAGAGTCCCTGTGGAGTAGAGTCCATCACTGCCGTCACTGTTCCGCTGCCGAGAGTTACTCCGCTTCCTCAGGTTGTTCCGCTGCTAGCATAGGGCTACCCTGGGCAAGCGTAGTGTCGTCGTGCCGATGTAATCCTTGTACCCTTGTAGCCACATCCATTGTAATAAAAAGCTGATTTGTTCTATGCCAGCAGT
The DNA here is from genome assembly GCA_039707655.1 of Elymus sibiricus. Lineage (NCBI taxonomy): Eukaryota > Viridiplantae > Streptophyta > Magnoliopsida > Poales > Poaceae > Elymus > Elymus sibiricus. Next base: position 486,635,384 of record CM077665.1, read on the forward strand.
GCCGTATTCCAGAAGACTTGTCTCTGGGCTGGAATACGGGGCGTTCCGGTCTTCTCTGAGCCGGGGTGCCACAAGCGTTGTTTCAGAGCAGGTCTGGCTGTAGGACGCCCTAGACCGCGCGAGGGTTAGTAACCGGTAGTATAGGGTCTAGTTGGTTTGCTGCACTTGTTTGTTGCATTTGTTTGTGCATAGCATGCATATAGACTATTTATTTTATCACTAACGATGGATCTGGTGAGTGTAGGTGGCATCAGTTTCGATTCACTACCTGCACTCTCCAGGTTGCATACTGGTTCCTTGGTGCGGTGTTATGTTCGTCCCAGCGGAGTGACACCAAGGTACCAGTAGTATCGATCCCTTGCAGGACTGATCCACCGGTACCACACCAATATATTCTCTTCCGACACCCTATTGTTTCGGTGATATACATGTTTCTATCCCGGATCTTGCCCTTCCATTAGCCGCGTTGGCAACCCTTACTGATCTTTGTTATCGGAAAAGAGCAATGCCCGCAAGCCCTTCTTTCCATCACCATCCCTCCCTGCCACCCATCCTCTGGACAAGTACGGTTTTCTTCCGTCCGCTTGATGATGATGAGGTCATGACCCCCGTGTTCCGACCCACGATCACCAAGTTCGTCCTCGCCACCGTGTCCGTTCAAATGGAACCGGTGTTAAGTCCGTGTTTGGTGTAGCCTTGTTTACACCAACTTCCTTCCACACATTGATTCACTTTCGTGCACACCGCCACAGCATGTTAGACTGTAACACCGGAGTTCTTGGGAGATTTGTGTGCTTAAGTAGGCATGCATATTATTGCTGAGAGTAGCTGTAAAATTATGATATTGCTTGTGTGTGATCTTGTGTGCTTTTGCTTTAGTCGTTTCTTTTGCTTCTTCCTTTGGGCCTTTGGTGTTACCTTATTTTCCCCTTATGGAAGTTGCTCACCCACACTGGACTCAAATAAATCAGCGAAGAGACAGTCATTTGGAAGCTCAGTTCAGCAATATAGAATTCTCAGCAGACTGCACTATATCAGGAATATCGGGCTTGAAAATAAATGATATCATGGCTGGATTGATTATCAGCATCAAAGTATACACCAGTGCAACCTTCACAGCAGTAATCATCGAATCAGCAAGAAGGCAAAGTGTGTGCATAATCAACAGCACATTTCGAGTCAAAGGTATGATTCATATACGCGGTTGAGTCTGCTATGAGCACAATTTGAACCCTGCTATGTCCTGGAATCAAGCCAGAATGTGCTATGAACTTAGTGCTCAGCAAGAAGAATAGTCGAACAACTTTCTTCATACAACAAGTAACCGACAGCAGAAACATTAAGGGATATATATATGCACTTAGCTTGCATATGGCAAGAAGAAAGCTTCAGGTGTAAGCTACCCAGTCTTTCTCCGCAAGCTACCAGAGAAGCTTACGACGCAAGGTTCCTGTGTCTTCCTCGATACGACACACAGATATTTGCCCATACAAGACACCCATGCTTCTCCAGTAAGCTATCACAGCAAGCTTCTGGCATAAGGTACCGAGTCTTCCCCAGCAAGCCTTTAAGGGGGGAAGCGTCTGAGGTACGGTACCCAGTCTTCTTCAGCACGATATCCCAGCAGAAGCTTCACGCGCAAGCTATTCAGACTTCCTCAACAAGATACTCTCGTTGGCTTCCAACACAAGCTAAGCAACCTTCGCCAGTAAGGCATTACATCCTCACAAGTACAAGCTACTCCACTGACAGTTGGTAGCATATGACCATGCACCCTCAGAGTCAGATCCGCAACAGTTGGTCTGAATGCAAGAATCAGTCAGGACACAGGCCCGTTTCAAAAACCAAATGCTCAGCTGCATATACTCAATAGATATGGTGGACATGCTACCAAGGTCATACGAGTTAATCATACAATGATGTCAGCCCGATGAGAATCCGGCTATCACCTGAGTTATGCAAGAAAGAGAAAGATAGTTATACACCTCAGTATGATGCAAGATAAAAAGCCAGACAAAGTTGAGACAACAATTTTTGCAGTGATTATCAAGGCCAGTTTCCTCACGCCCGACAAAGTGATATCATTAACCTTTGTCAGTGTTTGCATGGTTGACGATAGCCTGGAGCTATGAACCAGGGTTCGGATGATCATTGTCCTACGAATAAAGCGTGGAGGATGAGAAAGCTGGTCATGTGAGCAAAGATACCCTGTCAGGGGGATCAGGATAAGATATGCCTGCTGGAATATTGCACCTGATAGCACCTATGGTCACCCGAAGAATCAAGAGCGTACAAGGCCAAGTTCTTTTAGCCAAGGATCCAGGCAGAGAGAACCATAATGAAAGAGCAAGATCGTCCATACAGGTATGGTAGTGATTGCCTGGTACAGATATTCCGGACAGTATGGATCGGTACCGATCACCATGGGTACACACCCACGGGGTCTATTCCATCTGCAAGGACCCCATATCGAGTCAACCCGATCAGCCCAACCAGATGTGCTCAGAATCGTTAGAAGGAGAATATTCGAATCTGTCAGGTCAATTCGGCAGTTGGATTCCGGCAACCGTGTCAAAGCATTACACAGCCTACTATTCACTTAAAGGTGCCGACAGACGGAACGATCAGAATGTTGGACAACAACCTCGGAGCATGTGTCCTCACATGTGGGAATCAGTTAAAGGACAACCTGCCGTGAACAAGATTCGTCTGCCAAAACCACCATCAGTCAAGTCTGCAGAAAATACCGTTATAAGGGCATACACCTTTGCGCTGATCACGACAGGTGACAGTCAAATATTTGGTAGGAATTTTATACCCGAGACAGTGGAGATATCCAAGATGACTCAGCAAACCATGCAAGAAGTCATATTCCGCCAGGAAAACGGTACGATTCACAGTACTATTTTGAACCTGGAGAACACATAGCCATTTGAAGCCACCCAATGCAATGAGTAAAAGATTTTTGTCCACCGAGAGAATTTGTTCACAACTCAAAGGACGGTCGTTCGTATTGAACTTCGTCACAACACGTCCGTGAGGAACTACTCTCGGACTTACAAGAAAGGCACATAGTTCGCTCAGGATAAGCCATTGCACCCAGATAAGTCAACAGACATAAAAGGAGTGAAGTCGGAGTAACATATGAGTTATGATTTGCCCGAAAAAGGATCCAGTAAAGCAAAGCACACTGAAGCCAGGCAGTGCGTCAGATAAAATCCAGTGGGAGCATTGTACAAAGGCAAAAGGGAAACCCGAGTTGGAAACGGTTTCCTCAAGTGGGGATATTTATGTGTAACCCCTGAGCAACCAAATCTCGAGGACGAGATTTCTTTAAGGGGGGTAGGTTTGTAACACCCTGGATTTTGCCCATTTCTTTTTCTTTTGATTTTTGTCTGGTTTTGCTTTTCTGTGGCTTGGTAGTCTTGGAACCTGGAGGGATCACCCTTGATTCCTCTTCCCTAGTGGCTTGCCAACCTCCAAACCATCCCAAGACCTTGTCATTTCCATCTTGAACCAATCCCAATAATCTTTTTCTTCGGAATATTCCTTTTTCCTATTAAAGGAATAAACCTGTTGCCTTGGGTTGTCAAGCAACCCACATTTCTATCATTCCAAAAATTCCCAAATAATTCTCATAAACTGTTTGGGTCATATCTTCCTCAGATTGTCAAAATACTTTCTTGCCATGTTCAAGAATATTTCACAAATATTACTTTTCTGATTCTGCCCTAGCTGTCAAGTTGTGAAGCAAGTACCCATTATATGTGCTTTCTTGCTCTAAAACTTTCTGTGCACTCTTTCCTATCCATATCATTACCACATACCAAAATTCAACTCAATTTGGATAGTAAATATTTCTTGGCAGATTTCCAAAGTTTCTGATCTAGTGGAAGCTTTGTGAAGCAAGTGCTAGCTAAGAGTATCCAAATGAGTTGAAATTTGGCAATCATCTTCATATGCTCAAATTAACACTCTGCACAAAATTTGAGCATCATCCCTTCAACTATGTGACCACAGCATCAAATCTTTGTTTCTGGTCATAATTTTGGGTTGTGAAGCAACTATATTTTATGTTGCTCCATAATTTCTGAAATTTTACCAGGACATTCTCCTACCTATATCACACGTCTCCACAAAATTTGGGCTCATTTAATCCACCCAATAACTCCCTAGAATGTTTCTAAGATTCTGTACAGTGGGATGCTGTGTGAAGGAAGTACCATTTTGGTTTATCCAAATGGTATGAAATTTATACAGTATCTTCATATGCTTATATAACTAGCGTCCTCCAAATTTCAGCTCAAAGAAAGCTCATATGTGAGTGCCACATCAAAGTTTGCATTTCTGACCAGTGGGGTCCATTCTACAGCAAGTACCGTCAAATCTTATCCAAATGGCCCCAAAATTTACCAGGGTAGTCACCTTGGTAGATCATTGCTCCATGCCAAAAACCAGCTCATTTCACTCAGTAATCTATCTAGAAATCTCTACAAACACCTTGCTGTCAGAAACTTCTTCAACAAGTTTCCCTCACCTCAGAGACACCTGGCTACTTCTAGCTACTTCTTTCACCTATTTAAGCAAAGAGGGAGCTGTTTGACAAGAATTGACACGCAGGAGAGTGCCAGAGATTGTCGTATGCGTGGTGACCACACAGCCACCGTGCAGAAACGGTGCTCTGCGGCACTGTCCTCGTCGGCCAGCTCACTCCGGCCATCCCTGGCTTGTCTAGGCATGTCCACTGGCTTCACGGTGGGCACGTACCCCACTCCAGCCCCTTCTCCTCTCCTCTTCGTTCCTCCTCGCGCCACGGCGGTTGCCGCCACGGCATTGTCACCCCCGTGACCGTCGTCGTCTTCCTCCCCGAACCCTCTCGAGCTCGCCAGTGCAGTCCCCTCCCCTGGAGCTCGTCAGGTCGGCACCACCCAAAGCGTGCCACCTCGCCGGAGCGCCAGTGAGTGGCTAAGGACGCCACGGCGGCCGTCCCAATCGCCTCGGCCGTGGCCGGCTATATATAACCGCGGCCTCGAGACTCCCCGGGCACCCACAACACCTCCAGCCTCCTCTCCTCCCTCCTAGAACCCCGCCGGTCCACTCAAGCGAGCTCGAGGAGCCTTCCCTGGTCGCCATTGCCACCATGGCCGCCGGCCATCCCCGCCTAAATTCCGGCCACCTGGGCCTCCTCCGCTCCTCTAGCTCCATCAGCCGACCACCACCACCACCAGAGGCCCCACCACCCTCCATCCTCTCCTCTCCCTGACCACGGCGAGCTTCCCAAGCTCCGCCCACAGCCGTGCTCCGCCTCCCTCTCGGCCGGTCTCTACAGAGCCTCCCCGCTGCCGCCGCGGGTACCTACCGGCGCAGCTCGGAGCGCCGCATCCATCCCGCCGCTCGCCCGGCCCTCTCGAGAACCACGGCAGCCGAAACGAGCGCCGACGCGCGCCTAGCCGAGCTTCTCCTCTGTTTCGAGAGGAGGGAGATGGATCAGCAGGCGGACCCCGCTTGTAAGCGGCTGTTGGTCCGGGCCCGCGCCAGTAAGTGGAGGGGCAGCGCGGTTGGGCCGACCCAGTGGAGCCGCGGCAGCTGCGGCCTGGCTAGCGCTTGGGCTCTAGCCACTTTCGGCCCAAAACAGCCCATCCAGCGCAGTTCCTTTATTCATTTTCTAGAAAAAAAAAACTATTGAGGACCTCTGTGTAATTTAAATATTTACTGATAGGTCCTTGGCAGTCAACCCCTCATATCGCTTTAACCGAGACTCCAAACCAGGTGATTCCAAAGCCCACTTCTTCGTCTCTTCCAGCCCGTCATGTTGGTATCATTTTCATAATGTTTTGGCACTGTGAAAATGACCATTTTACCCTTGCCCGTAAACAGCCCCTCTGGGAGAGAACTGTTTTCGGCAATCCTTTCCGTGATCTTTCAGCACTTCTTCCCGATGGTTCCTTCACCCCAGGCAAGCCACAACTCTCATCTGCATAATTGCATTGCAATATCATAGTTAAGCTAATTACTTGAATATCAAGTATGATTATTTGCAGAATGGATTAGATTATGCAATGCTTGAGTAAATTCTGGAATAGGTGGCTACCTTGTCAAGGATCGGATTGTTAGTGGCGAGTAGTTTAACCGCTTAATAATGCCATGATGTGGTTGGATTAAGAGATTACTGTCTATGATTATTTTGGGTTTCATCCAGCAGTTTGTGGGTATGAATCCGTAGCAGTGGCTTGAGCATATTGGTTATTGGATTACTTTGATATCGGAGTGTCCGCTATGACGGAACGATTACTCGGGAATAGGATACTTCATGGTTGATCGAGAGTCACCTGTCTGGACTTATACGTGCAGCCACACTTGCCTATATGGGACGGCCTTGACTTGGTCTGGCGTGCTCTTTTATCGGTACCACCAAATAGGGAAGGTTATGCGCGCATGCTACCCTGGCCCGGTAGGCGGCGATAACCTTGTGAGCCCAGTTGAGTTATTTGGATCCAGGTCCCCGTTTGGGACAGTTTGTTTGGCCACGACGGTGGCAGGTGTCACGAGGTGACACAGGGGCCACCCAGGGCATGACTCCGAAGGAGAATGATTGTCGGTTGTACGGTAGAGGAGTCACGGGTCAGGCAGGTTTCGTTGGAGCAACACTGGTCCACCCGAATGGGATCACGAGGCCAGGTGCTCCATGGTGTGGGTAAAGTGCGCAACCTCTGCAGAGTGTAAAATCTATTTGAATAGCCGCGTCCACGGTATTGGACAGTCCATCCAGGCCTCACTAGGTGGTCAACCACATCAGTGACCATAATGATGGAAGAACTTGTCTGAGTATGGTAGCAGTTGGGCATCATGCCACTGACAAGTCTTGGTAACAATCTTGAGGATATTCGCTGGATGTTCTTGGAGTGATCACGAGTTGGTCACCAGAGCACAGGGAGAATAGCCTATTATTGTTATTTTCAACTATCCCTTCAGTAATGATAAACCTTTACCTAATCTTGATTGCTATGATGTTGTCTTGCCTTAATGCTGATGTTTGTTGTGAGCTTGCGAGTACATTCAAAGTACTCACCTGGCGTGTCATGCCAGTTTGCAGGTCATGCCATGATTGCTTGCTTGTCGAGGATCCCGAGTTTGCGAGCTAGGATACGCGTCCCAGCCAGAGTCCCTGCGGAGTGGAGTCCGTCACCGCCGTCGCTGTTCCGCTGCCGAGAGTTACTCCGCTTCCTCAGGTTGTTCCGCTGCTAGCATAGGGCTACCCTGGGCAGGCGTAGTGTCGCCGTGCCGATGTACTCCATGTACCCTTGTAGCCACATCCATTGTAATAAAAAGCTGATTTGTTCTATGCGAGCAGTGTCGTATTCTAGAAGACTTGTCTCTGGGCTAGAATACGGGGCGTTCCGGTCTGCTCTGAGCCGGGGTGCCACAGCAGCATCGCACAGTTTCTGCACCAATCTGAAGTAACTGCTCGGCAACGGCTCTGAAGGCCACATCTGGATGCAGAGGTCCCTCATGGCCTGCTCCGCCATGCTGTGCAGCTCCATGAGTTGTTTCATCTGCTTGCTCAGGAGGGGAGTTTGAAATTGCGCCCACAACAGCCGAGGCTCAACATCCACATCCCGAGAGGCGAAGTATCTGTTCGCGTCCGCTGCACTCCTCGGGAGGTCCGTAAAGGCGCCTGAGGAACGCCACACCCGGGTGAGCAATGCAAACCTGTTACCACCAAAGGCACATTGCACTAAGTACGGCTTACCATCCGCGATCGCCTTGACTTGGCGGAGTTCTTCTTCAAAGAACCGCCTATCAACACGCTCCGCTTTGAGCTCGGATTTCAGCGTGGATAGTTCGGCGACCTGGTCTTGGTTCTTTTGCTCAAGGGCCTCGCACTTCGTGCTGGCATCCTTGAGCTCCAGCTACACCTCTCCCACCCGGTGAGGGAGTCCTGGACTAGGGGGTCCTCGGGAAGCCGGCCGAATCTCATATGGACCGGACTAGGTGGGCCGTTCGCCGGACACTGGGTTACTCGGAGGACCAGACTCCAGCAAGGAAGTTTCTAGAAGCAGGGCGTGTTCTCCACGTTTAAAGTAGAATAGGCATGTTTTGTCCCCTCGACGTGTAACCGACCATGTGTAAACCCTAGGTACCCTCGGCGTCTATATAAGCCGAAGGGTTTTAGGTCATAGGCCAAGAAGAAGAAAGAGAACTCATCTAGGGTTTAGTCATACGATCTCGTGGTAGATCACTCTGTAATCTCTATACCATCAATACAATCAAGCAGGACGTAGGGTATTACCTCCATAGGAGGGCCCGAACCTGGATAAAACCTTGTCCCCTTCGTCTCCTGTTACCATCGATCCAAGCATCATAGTTCGGGACCCCCTACCCGAGATCCGCCGGTTTCGACACCGACATTGGTGCTTTCATTGAGAGTTCCACTGTGATCGCCAGAAGGAATCGATGGTTCGCCTAGTCGTTAACGAAGAAGTCCGCAACACAGGGGCTTTTGCCCCTGGAAAGATCTTCGCTTTCGGCAGCATAGTGCTGCACGCCGACCCGACCGGCTGCCTTGGCCGCGTCGAAAGTTTCGCCCCTGATCAGGAGGTCAGATTCGGGAACTTAGAGTTCTCCGTAGACCCCCGCGGTGATCTATCACTAACCGGGCTTGCAGTCTCGCCTGCCATGCCCGAGGACCCTAAGGCTTTAACCTCGGACTCACCTTCCGGCTCCGCCTATGGGATCTGCCCTGGTGGAGGCCCTATCTTAAGTTCGGATCAGGTCATAGCGCCCGACAGCCGAACACCCGTTCTTGCCGAACACACCCCCTGCACGGATGCATCGGAGGTTGACTCCGGAAGCTCTGGGCAGACCGGTCCGATCGAGCTCTCGATACTCGACGAAGCTCTAGATCGGATCTCGTCGATGAAAATCAACAATGACCCAATCCCGATCTGCTCTCAGATCGGTCTTCAGATGGGTCGGGACGGATTTTTCCTCCCACCCACCACCCACTTGATAGCCACTGTCGAGGATTTAACCGACATGCTAGACTATGCTTCCGAGGAGGCAGGGTACATGGATGAGGAAGATCACTCCCCCACCCCTGCCAAGACCGGACAGTGGACAGCCACCTCCACATACGACGTGTACATGGTGGACACTCCAAAAAGCAATGGCGATAAATCGGATGAAGCGCCGTCAAGGCGCCGGAAACCGCATAAACGGTCCAAAGGGAAAAAGGGGCGCAAGTCTATTAAGGGCACGGGGAACGATGATACTCCAGAGGACATCGGCCGCCCCGAAATCCCCGGTAACCCGTTGGAGGGTCAGGAGGATCCCGAAGACCACCGCAACCCCGATGACCCAGATGATCCTCTAGCCGACGACTACCTCCGCTCTATCGAGGGGGAGGATAATGCGGATGCCGATGACTTAGCCATCCCCAACGATCCTGCAGATCAGGAATTGTTCAGACAACAGCTGATATCCACAGCTCGCAGCCTGAGAGCAAAGGAGCGACAGCTCAAAGCCGAACAAGACGACCTCAATCACCGATGGACACGAGTCCTTTCAGCGGAGGAGGAGTTCGGCGCCGGCCTATCGGACCAACCAAAGAGCTACCCGCACCGACGGCTGCTGCCACAGTTCGATGACGAGCTCTCCAATACGCCGTCTCCCGAACATACTCCATACGACAAACCAGATCGCCCTCCTCGAGGACGAGATCGGACGGCTGATGATACCGGCTATAGGCCGACGATACCCCATAGACATGGAAAGGAGACACTAGAGCCCGATGACAGGTTCGACCTGCGCCACGACCTGGACCATAGAGCAGGCCGTACACGATACATCTACGGCTCCAGAAGATACTCACCCGACAGACGGGAAGGGTACCGGTCTCGGTTCGACCACAATGAAAATCGGGAACAAAACCGAGCTAGGGTAGCCGCCGATCATCGGCACACTATAGCTCGGGTTAGAGGCGCCGCACACCCACTGTGCTTTACAGATGAGGTAATGCAGCATCAGTTCCCAGAAGGGTTTAAACCCGTAAACATAGAGCAATATGATGGGACAACTGACCCAACCGTATGGATTGAGGATTTCCTCCTCCACATCCACATGGCATGAGGAGATGACCTCCACGCCATCAAATACCTGCCCCTAAAGCTCAAGGGGCCAGCTCGGCACTGGCTAAATAGCCTCCCCGAAAACTCCATTGGATGTTGGGAGGACCTAGAAGAGGCATTCCGATCTAATTTCCAGGGCACTTATGTTCGGCCACCAGACTCCTCCGATCTAAGTAACGTCGTTCAGAAACCTGGAGAGTCCGCGAGGCTATTCTGGAATCGTTTCCTGACCAAGAAAAATCAGATCGTAGACTGCCCAGACGCCGAAGCTATAGCCTCTTTCAGGCATAATATTCGGGATGAATGGCTAGCTCGACAGCTCGGCCAAGACAAACCCAGGACAATGTCCGCCCTCACATCACTCATGACCCGCTTTTGCGCAGGCGAGGATAATTGGCTGGCCAGACGCAGCCATAACCCCGAAGACCCCGGAACCTCCGAAGTACGGGATGGAAACGGGAAACCAAAGCGCAACAAAAACAAGCGCCGACATAATAACAGTGATGCCGATGACACGGCTGTAAACGCCGGATTTCGCAACAACCGCTCTGGGCAGCGGAAAAAGCCTCCTAAAGGCAAACACGACGGACCTACCCCGCTGGACAAGATTCTGGAGAGGCCTTGCCAGATACATGGCACTCAGGAGAAGCCCGCCAATCACACCAATCGTAACTGTTGGGTTTTCAAACAGGCCGGCAAGCTCGCTACCGAGGACCAAGGCAAGAGCTCACGCAGCGAGGACGAGGATGAACCTCGGGGTCCGATCGGTGGCGGTCAAAAGAAATTCCCCTCAGAAGTGAAGACAGTAAACAAGATTTACGCCACTCATATACCCAAAAACGAAAGGAAACGCGCCCTTCAGGATGTCTACGCCATAGAGCCTGTAGCTCCGAAGTATAACCCCTGGTCGGCACATCCGATCACTTTTGATCGACGTGACCATCCGACCAGTATCCGTCATGGGGGTTCGGCCGCACTTGTCCTCGACCCGATCATAGATGGGTACCACCTAACCAAAGTCCTCATGGATGGTGGAAGTAGCCTCAATCTGATCTACTCAGATACGGTGAAAAAGATGGGCATAGATCCATCAAGGATCAAGCCCAGCAACACTACCTTTAAAGGAGTGATCCCAGGCGTTGAAGCCCGGTGTATAGGCTCTATAAGCCTGGAAGTTGTGTTCGGCTCGCCCGACAACTTTCGAAGTGAGGACTTGATCTTCGACATAGTACCATTCCGCAGCGGCTATCACGCCCTGCTCGGCCGTACGGCGTTCGCCCGCTTTAACGCCGTTCCGCACTACGCATACCTCAAGCTCAAAATGCCTGGCCCCCGAGGGGTCATCACTGTCAATGGCAATACAGAGCGGTCACTCCGAACTGAGGAACATGCGTTGGCCCTGGCGGCCAAATTCCATTACACCGATGACCGGCAGATGCCGACGTCCGCCGTCAAGGCATCCAAGGCTGGGAAGCGAGCTCGGTCTCAAACCGAAATTCCAGAAGCTTCCCCTCCCAATAAATAGGGATTCGCCCCCACCACATGGCCCCATTTCCCGCACAATACGTGCCGAGGGTGCATAACTTCGCGCTTGAAATTCCATGGGCAACGGTGGGGGAACATTGATGTAGGGTAAGTCTTCGGCTAGACCGAACTATCACCCTCAAACATGTCTTCGGACACATGGCAGGTACCGTCAAGTACCCACTAAGGCGTCAAGCTTGTTCAAATTTCGGCGACTTCTCAAGACTCTTCTACAATAGTCCGTTCGCCGAACAGCACACCTATCAAGGTATACACCGTCCTGGTGGTCGCAGGAGAGGATACGCTGCAAGGCATATCGCGGACGTCAGGCCACAAATCGAAGACCCTTAGCGCAGCACCCTCCTGTAAGATTTATATTTTATCTTCTATAACTGTACACAGTTGTATCAGCACTTTGAATGAAAAGAATGGTTTAGTATAATATAGATATATTATGCACGCTCGTTTGACGTTTTTTAAGCATATTCTCTATTTTTCTCCTTCTTTTCTTGCGAGCATGTTTGGTATACTTTTGCGAAGCAACCGGCTAATAGACCGGGGGCTCGCTCTTAAAATCGCCCTGTGCACAATTGATTTTGTATTCGGCGACTTGGACTTCCGCTTTATATGCATTGGTTCCGAACTGTGTCTTGGGTCAAATGTTGGGTTGCCCGGCTCCTGTGCTTGCCCCTTTATGTTCCGCTCGTTCGGCTAAAGGGGCAAAGGGAGCACCGCTGCGATTGTGCTTCCGGCTAGTCTGGTCAAGCGCCTCAGCGGAGAAAGCCGAAAACTGACTGTCACGGTATGCGAGAACCGGTCTGCGATTCCGAGCTTAACTTAATCTCGTCAGAGGTTACTCTGTGTAATGCGATGGGTTCGGTATTAGTCCGAACCATGTGATATAGGCTTTGGCCACGGCTCGTCCGAACATCACAAACTCCTGGGGGCTATTTATCGGCCTCCTGCACTCCTTTCTCGCGCTCCTACGGCTAAGTGAAGGTAATAAAGCATTCTGGTCCGATTGCCTAGTCCACCCCGCACTACCGCCTTCGGGTACCGATAGTTCGGCTAAGGGTTATAGTTCGTTTTGGAAGCGACACCCCACGTAGTATCTACCTGGGGGCTGAAGCCGACGACTCGCAGCCTTCAGATTTAACCGGCCACAAAAGAAGTTATAAAGGATGCAAAACACACAAGACATGATAAACCATGCAAACTTTATATACATAAAAACGCGTTCCAAAAAGTCTTCGGACATATTACATAACTGTTTACTCATACACAGTATCTCTTCGACACTGTGACTCTATGGCCCGAGCACCCTCCATAACTCCGGAGAAGTACCGCTCGGGGCACCTATACTCTTTTCCAGGCGGCGGAGGAGCAGTGGCCACCTTCATCGGATCCAGCCCCGGCAAGTGTACCTTGGCCTTTGCAAAGGTCATCCTTGCCCCCTCGATGCAAGAAGACCTCCTCAATGCGTCGATCCGAGGAGTGGCGTCGCTCAGCTTCTGCACCAGGCCGAAGTAACTGTCGGGAATTGGCTCATCGGGCCACAGCCGGATACAGAGATCCTTCATGGCCGGTTCTGCCACCTTGTGCAGCTCCAACAGCTGCTTCAGTTGCTCATTCAGGAGAGGAGTTTGCTCGTGGGCTTCGAATTGAGCCCAGAAAACACGGGCTTCATCTCCTTCTCCCCGCGAAGCATAGAATTGCTTCGCGTCCGCTGCGCTCTTCTGGAGGTCCAAGCCGGCGCCTACGGAACGCCATACTTGGGTAAGAGCTTTGAACCTATCATCTCCGAAGACACACTGCAGTAAATATGGCTTACCACTCAGTATAGCCTGGGCCTGGCTGATTTCCTCTTCAAAGGTCCGCCTATCCACCCGCTCCTTTTGAAGATCGGTTTTTAGGGTGGATAGTTCGGCAGCCTGCTCTTTTTCTTTCAGCTCCAGGGCCTTACACTTCTTGCTGGCGTCCTTAAGCTCCAGTTGGACCTCGTCCACTCGAGCCTGGTGCTTGTCGCTGGTAGCTCTCAAGGCAGATAGTGCGGCTACGGCCTCTTGGGCCGCCGCCTTTTCTACAGCAGTTTCCTGCTTTGCCTTCTTGAGTTCGGCCTTGAGCTTCTCCATCTCTTTCGCCGAGGCTGCGTAAGCATTGACTTATATTAAGCATCCGTGTTGATAGAACGGAAACATGAAGTTTAGATACTTCACTCCGCTTACCTTGAGCCTCGTCGAATCTTCGGCTTAGAGCGTTAAGCTCGTCATCGGAGTTCTTAAGCTTCCGATTCAGCTCCTCTATTTCAGCGGCGTTATCGGACGCCACCGATGCCTGTAAAAAATGCGAAAGTCTCATATTATATGAGTTCACAGACCTCCGAATTATCATAATCCTGTGCCTGGTCTCCTTAAAAGAATGACCGAACAATCTGAGCATATGTATAGTTCGGATAAGGATTTTTTGTCTTGACCCCCAGGTAAGTTTTTCAAACTTACCTAGGGCTCGGGGGCTGCTATGTATATAAACAACTGCTTAAACATATCAATGACTTACAAAAAACGGGGCATTACATTGTTTACCTGAAAACCCGTTAGGAGGCCGTTGAAGGCCGCTTTCAGTCCGGTATCCACGGACCGAATGCTCTGCAGCACCGTACCCATAAGGGTGCGGTGCTCCTCGCAGATGGAGGCGCTGGATAGAGCCTCCCCCATGGCCGGCCACTCAGTGGTCGGAGGCACCGGTGGGGGTCGGTTAGCCCGATCCCCAGTCGGGGATTGAAACTGTGTCTCCGGACACATGGTGTGCTCCGGAGACAGTTGTGGAGGTGACTAGACAGTTCCCTAACCGGTCTCCTCGGTATCCGAGAGGGTCTTCTCCCCCGGGTCTTCGGTGGCCGAGGTATTAACCTCGACCATTATCTCGTCGCCCCCGCCTCCAGTGTTCGGCTCCAGGGGAGCCTGTTGGGATGACACCTCCGTGCCTTCCTTATTGGCATCTGGAGGGGAAGGGTGCGACGCGTTTCCGCTCTCCGCTAGATCGGCAGGCGGGGTCTCCCCGTCCGAGTTTTGGTCGGTGGGAAGGATGCGGGGCGGGCTGCAAGTCAATTGACACCCGCATGTTAAATATATTAACGAAACTTGGTATTTGCAAGGTCTTCGGATCTATACCTTCAAGGTGGGGGCTTAACCCTGAGGGTCCTTCACGGAACCCTCTTGAACCCCTCGGACTCGGTGTCCGAGGCCGAACTATCGTCGGACAGGATCGCCTGTGACCGGCGTGCTTTCTTCTGGGCTGGAGGAAGTTCATCCTCCATGGCGTCCGGTGACGTCGCCCTCTTTCTTGTAAGGGGGGAATCGCCTCCCCCCTCGACCTCGTGCTCCTCCTCCTCTTCCTCCTCTTGATTCGAGGAGGTGTGGGTCTCTTCGGACTCAGCCTCTAGCTGGTCCTTGGTGCGCAGGCCAGCTCGGCCTGTCTTCTTCTTCTTTTCTTTCTTCTCTGGCGCCTTGTAGGGCGCCACGACAAGCATCTCCAACAGCAGCGGGGACCGGGGATCCTCGGGCTGTGGAGCTGGACTCTTGAAGTCCTTGGCTTTTTTCAGCCATTCCTGCAGAAGTGATCGGACAATCCTTAGGTGACCTACGGAAGAATAAAGCCGATCTATCGAAATCATAACATACCTTGGAAGGAGGCTTGGCAGCATTCAAGCCCTGGTCTTCCTCCTCGCCCGGCCAGTCCTTCTGCGCCTTAAACAATGCCTTCCATAGTTTCTCCCGCGTGGTGCGGAAGAGTCGACGAACTGTAGGGTCGTCGCCGGTCCGGTAATCCCACATAGGAGAACTCCGGCGCTGGCAGGGCAGGACATGTCGCCGAAGCATTACCTGGACCACATTGGTCAGGCCAACGCCTTCCCTGATTAGGGAGGCAGTGCGCCTCTGCAGGTCCTCTACTTCGGTAGCCGACCCCCAATCCAGGCCCTTTCGGACCCACGAGGTCAGTCTGGTTGGGGGGCCGGACCTGAATTCGGCAGGAACAGTTCCGCATTCAGCAGGAACAGTTCCGCCCTCTTCCTCCTTTGGCTCAGTGATATAGAACCACTCCTTCTGCCAGGTCTTAATGGTGTCGATGAAGGTGCCAGATGGCCACCCTGCGCGTGGGAGTTTGCCGATGACTGCCCCGCCGCAGTCCTCGTGCGTGCCGGCAACACACTTCGGCTTAATGTTGAAAGTCTTAAGCCATAATCCGAAGTGCGGCTCCACCCGTAGAAAAGCCTCGCAGACAGTGATGAATGCAGCTATGTGCATGAAGGAGTTCGGCGGAAGGTCGTGGAAATCGAGCCCGTAAAAGAACATCAGACCCCTCACAAAGGGGTGAAGTGGAAAGCTTAATCCCCGGATGAAATGGGGGACGAAAACCACCCTTTCCCCTTGTTTAGGGGTGGGAATCACTTGACCCTCCTCGGCGGCGCGGTGGAAGACGTTGGCAGGGATGTATCCGGCGTCCTTGAGCTCCCGGATATCCTTGTCTGTGACTGTGGAGGCCTCCCACTTGCCGCTGGCCATGGCTGACCTCGGAGGGAGAAGAATGTGAAACCTGGATCTGAGCTCGGTGAGCTCGGGAGTCTAGGGAGGCGAGGATGCGAAGGGAGGAATGTGGATAAGCCTTGGGGTTTTTCCCTTTTTATTAAGGGCCGCTACCGGTTAGCCTCCCTCCACCACGCCGTGAATCTCTCCACTTCCCGAGCCGTGCGCGGCGTTACACGCGCATGATTAAACATGTCCCGTATGGAACGAAGCACGATCTGTGTATTGATGGATCGTGCCGATAAATACGGCCTCGAGCCGCTAAATGAGTCTGTACAACTGGCTCAGCGGTCATGATGAGCCGCGGCCTTTCGTCTGAAAGGTTGTCAGAAGAGCGCTATTGGCTCCCTGACATTTGGCCTTATCGGCCGGGTTACACATGATGTTCGGATGACCTATGATCGGGAAAACTACGCGTCGATGGAAGCCGGA
Organism: Elymus sibiricus; assembly: GCA_039707655.1. Lineage (NCBI taxonomy): Eukaryota > Viridiplantae > Streptophyta > Magnoliopsida > Poales > Poaceae > Elymus > Elymus sibiricus. Next base: position 486,652,050 of record CM077665.1, read on the forward strand.
CTAAAGGAACTGCCGATTACTATCCGAAGAAAGGAACTCGCCTCGCAAGCCGAAGACTCTGATCATTTGAAGCAGCTGGAGCTTGGACCCTTGGCGTTGGAGGCTAGTTCGGGGGCTACTGAGGGAGTCCTGGACTAGGGGGTCCTCGGGAAGCCGGCCGAATCTCATATGGGCCGGACTAGGTGGGCCGTTTGCCGGACACTGGGTTACTCGGAGGACCAGACTCCAGCAAGGAAGTTTCTAGAAGCAGGGCGTGTTCTCCATGTTTAAAGTAGAATAGGCATGTTTTGTCCCCTCGACGTGTAACCGACCATGTGTAAACCCTAGGTACCCTCGGCGTCTATATAAGCCGAAGGGTTTTAGGTCATAGGCCAAGAAGAAGAAAGAGAAATCATCTAGGGTTTAGTCATACGATCTCGTGGTAGATCACTCTGTAATCTCTATACCATCAATACAATCAAGCAGGACGTAGGGTATTACCTCCATAGGAGGGCCCGAACCTGGGTAAAACCTTGTCCCCTTCGTCTCCTGTTACCATCGATCCAAGCATCATAGTTCGGGACCCCCTACCCGAGATCCGCCGGTTTCGACACCGACACCCGGGCCTTGTGCTTGTCGCTCTCGGCTTTTAGCGCCGAGAGTTCGGCTGCTGTTTGTTTGGCTGCCGCCTTCTCATCCGCGGCCTCCTGCCTCGCGTTTTCCAACTCGGCCTTGAGTTTCTCGACCTCCGTGGCCGCAACTGTGGTAGTAAGGGGTAAATCACACTTAGGGATAACAAACCGGATATCTCAGTCAATGAGGATAGCATGAATGGTATAATTCGGACTCACCTTGCGCCTCGTCAAATCTCTTGTTCAGGCGATCAAGCTCTTCATCGGAGCTCTTGAGCTTCCGGTTCAGCTCTGCAAGCTCCACTGCGTTGGAGGCCGCCACCGATGACGAGGCCTACAAAAACAACCTATGTGCATTAAAACTCCCGAGCTGTCAGACTCAGACCCTTTACTACGTATTCTTCGGAGCTCTTGGAATAATGAGGGACAAATGATGCCTTGAGCATCATTGCTAATTTTCGGACATTGGACCCCCATGTGGGTTTTTCCAACTCACCCAGGGCTCGGGGGCTACTACACTTATAAGAGTTGCATAAATTCGGTAAATTAACCTTTTCGGGAGGAAAGGGTATTACGTGGCTCACCTTGAAGCCCGTCAAGAGACCGTTGAAGGCCTCTTTCAGTGTGCTATCGACGGACTGAATGCCTTGCAAAACCTAGTCCATTAGGGCGCGGTGATCTTCGGCGATGGAGGAGCCGGTTAAAGCTTCCTCCATCGTGGCCGGCCACCCAGTCATGGGCGGCACCGGCGTTGACCCGCTAGACCTCCCTCTGGTCGGGGACTGGGCTGGCACCTCCGGAGGCGTAGAGCGCTCCGGCGATACCCTCGGAGGGGGCTGGGCCGAGCTCCGTTCCCCTCTTCAGTTGCCAGGGGAGTTTCCTTCTCCTGGTCTTCAGCGGCCGAGGCATTAACCTCAGCCATAACATCGTCACCCCCGCTGCCAGTGTTCGGCTCAGAAGGAGCCCGGCGCGATAACACATCTGCGGCCTCTTTCGAGACCTCAGGAGGCGTAGGGTGTGACGCAGTCCCACTTTCTGCCAGTTCGGCGGGCGGAGACTCCTGGTCTGAAACTTGATCGGTGGGGAGATCGTGTGGGGGGCTACAAATTGAAAGACGCTCGTCCGTTAGGCATCAAAAGCTCTATATAAGTAAACCAGAGGGTCTTCGGACTCATACCTCTGCGCTGGGGGCTTAGCCCTTGGGTTCCTTCGGGGAACCCTCTCAAAATCCTCAGACTCCTTATCAGAATCTGAGTTATCATCGGCCAGGACTGCCTTTGTCCGGCATGTCCTCTTCGGGGCAGGAGGAGGTAGGTCCTCCGCGGCGTCCGCCAACGCCGCTCTTTTTCTTGTGAGGGGGGAGCCGCACTCCCCCTCGTCCTCATGCTCTTCCTCGTGAGTGGAAGAAGCACGGGTCTCCTCGGACATAGAGTCCGGAAGGCCCCTTTGACAAAGACCCTCTCGGGCCTCCTTCTTCTCTCCTTTCTTCTTCTTCTCCTTCCTCTCTGGCGCTGAATACGGCGCCACGACGAGCATCTCCGCCAGCAGATCCGACCGAGGGTCTTCGGGCTGCGGGGCCGGACAGTCAATGTGCTCGGCCTTGCTCAGCCATTTCTGCGAAGATGAGGGAGAAGGGGATCAGCTCTTCGTTAAACACAGAGCCGGAAAAAGTAAAAGTTTTGTCATACCTTGGTGGGAGGGGTCTCGGCGTCCAGACCGGTGTCCTCCTCCTCCTCCGGCCAGCTCTTCTGGGGCTTGAATAGCACTTTCCACAATTTCTCGTGGGTAGTGCGGAAGAATTGGCTCACGGCGGCCGGATCCTCGAGCTGGTAGGCCCACATTGGGGAGGCCCGGTGCTGGCAGGGAAGGAGACGACGGTGGAGCATAACCTGGATCACGTTGACCAGTTCGATCTTGGCCTCGATCATCGAGGAGATGCGCTTCTGTAGCAATTTTATCTCTGTGGCCGACCCCCAGTCAAGCCCTTTCTTGAGCCACGAGGTTAGCCTCGCGGGGGGGGGGGTCCGGATCTGAACTCGGCAGGCGCCGCCCGATCCGCGCTCCTTGGTTCGGTGATATAAAACCACTCCATTTGCCAGATCTTGACCGTGTCAATGAAGGTGCCATCCGGCCACTCGACACAGGGGAGCTTGCTGATCACCGCCCCTCCGCAATCTGCATGCGCGCCCGCAACTGTCTTCGGCTTGACGTTGAACACTTTGAGCCACAAGCCGAAGTGCGGCTGTACCTGCAGGAAGGCTTCGCAGACGATGATAAATGCCGAGATATGCATGAAGGAGTTCGGGGGGAGGTCATGGAAGTCTAACCCATAAAAGAACATGAGGCCCTTGACGAAGGGGTGGAGCGGAAAGCCCAGTCCCCGGATGAAATGGGGGACGAACACCACCCTCTCGCCCGGCTTCGGTGTGGGAACCACCTGATTTGCCTCAGGAGCGCGGTGGGCGATGTTGGTAGAAAGGTAGCCGGCACGCTTGAGCTCCCGGATGTCATTATCGGTGACGGAGGAGACCTCCCACTTGCCCATGGAGCCTGAACACGCCATAGCCGAACTCGGAAGGAAGATTGAGGAAGAACTGGATCTGGGCTCTCGGAGCTTGGAAGGTTGAGGTGGCAAAGGGTGCGAATTTGGAGCGTGAATGGGCCTTGGTTTTTTTTTCCTTTTTATGGGGTGCCGTAATACCAAGAGCCGCCCTTTTACTGTGCCGTAGGCCTCGCCGCTTCCCGAAACAATCGTGCCGTTATGCGCGCGTGGGATAACCCAGGGCATTGAGTGTATCCCGTAATAAACGGGACACGATCTACGCTTTGATAAGACGTGCCAATGGAGAAACGGCCACGAACCGCGAATCGAGTTTTTGTAACCGACTCAGTGATCGTGATAGGCCGCGACCCTTCGTCAGAAAGGTTGTCAGGAAATACTGTTCACACTTTGACATTTGGCCTTCAAGGTTAGACAACTTATGGCGTCCGAATAACTACATGTTTGGATAACTACGTATCATCGGCGGCCGGACTAGAGCCAGCCGATCATAAAGGGGGAAAAGAACTCACCCCGCAAGCCGAAGACTCTGATCATGCGAATCTACTGGCGTCATGACCCCTGGCATTGGAGGCTAGTTCGGGGGCTACTGAGGGAGTCCTGGACTAAGGGGTCCTCGGGCCGCCGGCCTATCTCTCACAGGCCGGCTTGGTGGGCCGCTCTCTGATTGTCACAAGAATGGCCGGATATGCGGTGACCTTGTATTCTAGAAGGAAACCTCCGAAGACGCGGTGTGTACTCCAAGTCAAGATGAGAGGATCGGCGTCTTTACATCCGGCTGAAGACTTATCATGTGTAAACCCTAGGTACCCCCGGTGTCTATATAAACCAGGGGGTTTAGATTGTAGAGGGCAGACAAGCTCATCTAGGGTTCTTGGCTACTTGATCTCGAGGTAGATCGACTCTGTAATCTTCATACACATCAATACAATCAAGTAGGACGTAGGGTTTTACCTCCATAGGAGGGCCCGAACCTGGGTAAACATCGTCTCCTGTTACCCATCGATCCTAGTCTCGCAGCTCGGGACCCCCTACCCGAGATCCGCCGGTTTTGACACCGACAGGGCCCACCCACCCCAAGGGTCACATGGGCCTAGGAGGTGGCGCACTAGCCCCTGGTGGGTTGTCCGGCCAGCCCCTAGGAGGCCCTTGCGCAAGGGGTGGGGAGGAGTCCTACTAGGATTCCACCTCCTTTGTGGGAGGTGGACTCCTCCCCCTTGGTGGTGGTTCGGCCGAACCCCTAGGGAAACCCTAGGGCTGCCTCCACCTCCCTCCCTCCTATATATACTAGAGGTTTTTTAGGGCAGCCCTAACCTGAAAAGCCACGGCTGCCTCTCTCTCCCTCTAGATCAGTTCTCCACTAGATCGTCTCGGTTGCGCTTGGCGAAGCCCTGCCGGGACAGCACCACCACCACCGTCACCACGCCGTCGTGCTGCTGGAGTACTCATCTACCTCTCCGCTCCCTCTTGCTGGATCAAGAAGGCGGAGATCGTCATCGAGATGTACGTGTGCTGAACGCGGAGGTGCCATCCGTTCGGCGCTAGATCAGGACGGGTCGTGATTGGATCGCGGGATGGCTTGCGATTTGGATCGCGAAGACGTTCGACTACATCAACCGCGTTTCTTAACGCTTCCCTCTTAGCGATCTACAAGGGTACGTAGATCCACTCTCCCTCTCGTAGATGCTCATCACCATGGATAGATCTTGCGTGTGCATAGGAATTTTTTTGTTTCCCATGCAACATTCCCCAACAATCTTGTCCTTGCTCGTCTTCATGGTCGGGTTCGTCGCGATGATCTTGAGGACGGCGATGAGGTGGACGCACTCGGTTGTGCCTTTCTTGGTGCTCCTCTTGGCGATTGGCTTCTTCTTGTCATTGTCGACGAAGTTGGTCTTGTCGTTCTTGGCGAAGTGCTTCTTGGTCAAGGCGTGCTTGAGGGTTGCGTTCCTCTAACGCGCGAGTAGCATCACGTAGTGCTTGTTGGGCTTCAAGCGCTTGTTCTTCGCGTTTACGTAGTTCTTCTTCACGGCGTTGTTGTTGGCGTTGTTGTTCTTGTTGGTGACGCCTAGCACGCTTGCGAAGTCGATCTTGCAGCCCATTGCCATGGAAGAGATTGTCCGAAGCTTGACGTTGGCGGCCTTGGTGTGAACTTGGACCGGAATGGTCATCGCGGTGATGAGCACGTGCTCGAGGTGGGCTCTCGCCGGAAGAGTACTCCGATGAGTGACGACTTGAGTTGCGCCTCCTTGACGATGTAGATGTGGAGGAAGCGCGATGGACCATCAAGGCGCGAATTTCCTCCATTTGGCTTGAGAGTTTGGAGTCGAGGTAGTCCCTTGTTCGCACTTCAGATTCGCGAACGTCGGTGGCGAGGTGCTCGATGCGGTCGTTCAAAGCGTCATGCGATTGGCGCATTGCTTTTTGCGCGCCGAAGAAGTGCATCTTGGTGACGAAGTCGGTTTCGTCGTATTCTTGCTCCTCAATTGCCGGGTTGTCGATGCTTGACCTATCCATAACAACACTCAAGTAGATATAAGTGGAAGAGTGAGAAGACAATACCAATTACCGTTCCAAAAGTTGAAAGTGGATCAAGATCACTCAATGTGCAAGTATGGAAATAGTAGAATTGGTACCGAAGATCGTCCTTCTCACACCTACACAAATAAGGCTTGTGGAGTAGCTTGGTTAGGATAGTGGCACAAATTTCAAGCAATCCGAAAGATAAGATTCAATAAAGTTGAAAGAGATTCATAAAATTCGCAAATGAGACAATGTAGATCAATAGTAATGAGTATACACGGAAACACACACACGGAAGAAAATTGGGGTCGTGCAACCAAGGATGAGCCAAAATGTGGAATCCATGGAAAATGCTCTCGTTGCACAACACTAGAGAGATGCTAGCACGATTGCTCCAATGGGCGTGATACGCACTTGTGCACAACCTAAAAGGAACCCAACGTTTCATCTTCCTATGCCCGACTTGCTATGTGTGTATGCGGCACGTGTCACTCGCTCAAGTGATCCAAGATGATCAAATATGCTATGCGAAGCTTGCGATGCTATTGCTCTTTTTCTCTTTTGCTCTTGCTTAAAAGCTTTGCTTCTCTTTTCTTTTGCAATGATGTTTTGTATGGACACAATGCGGGACGTGCACACCAAGATAGCAATTATGTATGCGGGTACTATTCGTAACACAAAATATGATACTAAGATATATGCACGCAATTTTAGCTATGCGGAGTATGTATCACTAAAGTGCACAAGTAGCGTAGCCCGGCAATACTCAATGGCTAGTCTCGATAGGCAAGTAACACAAATAGGCTTGGGGTAACAATGCAATGGCAAGGGTAGAGTCAAGAGTGTCGTCGCGGTTACCGTCCTTGCTTACGGTGAGGTTTCAACGAAGAGTTGGTCGGCGACGATCCGGGGCGATGATGAGCGGCGATGTCAATGAAGAACCACTCCTAATTAGCCGAAACACCTTAGGAAGTGGCGAAGCTCGCGACTCGAAATCTCAAATGCAAATGGCTTGCAGAAGAAATGGTGGAGGTAGCGGAAGAAATGGCGGAAAACCAATATGAAAGAAACAGCAAATGGGTTCAGCAACTTTCTGCTTTGGCCGGAAGGTCCGGGCCGGCCGGACTTTCCGGAGGCCGGAGGGTCCGGGGGCCGGAAGGTCCGGGTGAGGCCGGAGGTTCCGGGGGTCGGGAAAATTGGGACGAACCCTAATTTTCAGATCTTGGACTTGGGCGGAAAACCGAAAGGAAAAACCCAAATCTAAGTGGGAAAAAGAAAAATTGGTGGAAATTGGATGGATAGAAAGGTAGATCCACTCGTCCACAACGAAATCCACGGATCAAAATCAACAAAATCTCCTCAAATCAAACGAATCCAAGAAATTTGGTATGGCTATTTTTATGGGGATTTTCGAAATTAGGTCAAAACGAAACAAAATTGGCTAGAAAACGAAGGGGGAGGACTCCAAATTCGTGAGAAACGTGGCTCTTGATACCAATATGATACGGGGCACACCCGTGTGTGTCGATCTTTCACGAATTTGGAGGGGGATTCCATGAAGAACACGAAGAACACAAGGGGAAATCACAAACTCAAGGACAATCTTCGATTACACATCCACTAGAAACACACGAACACACGAGACACAAGATCCACAATCAACATAAGGATACACGTAACCGGTAGTCTCCTCACTCCAAAGGAGGAGGTCTTGAATCCCTTAGGATCTTCCCTTAGAGGGGCCTTAGCATCACTTGGATCTTCTCTCAATGGAGGTCAATCTCCGTAGGAGAAGTAAGTAATGGAGCTATGCTCAACAATGATCTTTGCTAAACATAAGCTAACCCTAATCCGGAGGCGTAGGAGGAGTATATATAGTGCTAGGGACGAAGGGGTAAGTGGGAAAGATACATGGGCCTCGGGCCCGAGTGCAGTCGCTCTGGAAAGGCCAGAAGTTCTGGGCGCCGGAAGTTTCGGGATGGTTCCGGGCAGGGTCCGGGTTGAACAGAGAGTTGGCGCAGGTTGGTTTCACGAGGGGCCGGAAGTTCTGGGCCGGCCGGAAGTTCTGGGGGCCGGAGGTTCTGGGCGAGGGTCCGGGCTGGTTCCGGGCTATCCAGAGAGTTTGCACCTCTGGACTTGGCCCTGGGTCGCCGGTGGGCCGGATGTTCCGGGCAGGCCGGAAGTTCCGGGTTGTCCAGAGAGTTGCCCTTGGTGCTTGACTCCTTTTCCTCTGGGCCTTGGTCTTGGGGATGCTTCCTTGGTCCTTCGTGGTCGTCTTCCTCGTACCTAAGGATGCATAGGGTTTCATTGTGAGGTAGCATTCAAGTTCCTTTGCCATCCAAGTCATACTCGAAGAGGAGTGACTTCACCTTAGCTTCAATGTCGCGTGCGCGTGCTCTTGTCATAGGGCCACTTGGGGGTTGGTTTGATGGTGTAGTCTTCATGGGAATGATGGTGGGATCCTCCGCATCACCTATGCCCTACTATGGCGATGCATCGCAAATCACATAATAACCAAAATAATTAAAATCTGGCGTATAAGTTCGAAACAATACAAGACGTGAACTGAGCGAGATTAGTAGAAAGTGTGATTTATTAACCTTGACTAATTCATTGGCTACATTTTAAAGAAAAATTGACGATAAGTAGCTTGCCTCGCCGTGTGAGTCAGATTTTGATTGGGGAGAACAAAGGTGGGCATGCGGCAAGGGCATAGGACGGCAGCCGTGGAGGACTAATCCAGGCTCGCTCTAATCACGGAAGATAATGCCCAGCTCCCACGAGACTTAGCGGGCACCGGTCACCCAATGTGGCGTCGCCATGGACCTGAAAATTACACTATTCGGCTTTCACATGGGCCTTTCTCCATTTTCCCAGAACTGACGTTTGATAGGGGGCCCAAGTATTCTATACGTGCAATCATATCGCTAATTTTTTTTTAACACGGTACAGACATAATCGCTCATATACACGCGCATACACTCACTCCTATGAACGCACACACGCACACTCTATCTTTATGAGCACCTTCAAAAGACTGAACCGGCATATCATCTTTAGATTTACGAAGTCACGTACCGTAGGCGCCTCATCGTCGACGGAAACGTCTGCTCCCACTGAATATGCATCGCCGGAAATTCTGAAATAAATCCAGGAATCGTCGATGGGAACGTCTCCTCCCACTGAATGCGCATTGCCGAAAATACTGAAATAAATCGAAGAATCATCGAGCCACTGAATGCGCATCGCCGGAAATCCTGAAATAAATCTAGAAATAATGCGAGCATCAGGACTTGAGCCCTGATAGGCTGGGGATATCACTGTCCCTCTAACCATCCAACCACACGTTGGTTCGCAATCATATCGCTAATTGTACACTAACAATACTATATATTCAACTGTGTCCGCCACTGATGACCAAAAGTTCCCCTCCGGCGATGTGAAACCTATTGCGTTCCAAGGATATCCGGGGGATGACTAGTTGACTGCAAAAAAAAGCTTTTCCGGTGAAATAATAGAAAAACCAGCCTGCGTCGTTGGATTACAGAAGAATGGCACGGATGCAGTTTACAGAACTTGCAGCGACAAGTTTCAAAACTCGCAAATCATTATGTGCCATCCATGTCCAATCCCACGGCCCAGGTTGATTTTCTTCTTCTGTTTTTTTCACCGCAAACGTTGTTTCTGTTGTAGTTGTCCCCGGATATCAGTGACAAATAATTTTTGCGAGCAAACTAAAAGAGAGTTAGATGTTGAATATGCACTCAAAGTTAATTTTATCACAAACGTACTAAAATTATGGTGAAGCCCTTCCCTCTAACAAGGATTGACAAATCATTTCACTTGTATCATAAATATCACTCACTAGCATCACACCTTCTTTTGGGATAAAAGCTGTGATCTTTTCTTATTTGACGGATGAGTAGAGAATAATCTTCTTCCATTACTAGCTCCTAGCTTCTCAAAGACCAGTGGGGCCATGCGAGGATCAAAACCAGCCGCAGCAAGTATCATCACTCCAATCTGGTCTGCTTCTCTCTCCACCCTACATATAGTGAACATCATCAGAAGAGCTTGTAACAGGACATACTTATATCGAACTGATAATGCAAAACAAGGACGAAAACTACGGAAGACACAAATTAATTCAGAAACGACTGTCGTGGAGGGGAAGGGGATATTCACCATGCTAGAATAACGGGTTTGACCTTTTTTTTTTCTGAGTTAGAATAACTAGAGTTTGACCCATATCCTTCTTTTATATGCGAAAAAACGGCAGGAGCTCCGTCAGCCTAATTATGGGAAAAAAGTTGATATGCAAGTGAACATACCTTCGGGTGAAGGGTATTCTAAGGGGTCTCGGAAGCCACTTGTAGATGATTCTCTCTGACCAGTGCCTTGCAACGATGTGCGCAATCTATAAAAACAAAGGGTGGGCGGGCAACGATAGTTAGTTTGAATTCACAGGAGAACAACCAAAAGGCGCACATCATGCCCAGTGAATCCAATAAACCTACCTCATGAGCAATCATAAAGGCAACTTCAGCATCTTCAGTGTACTGAAAAATTGGAGCGATCCAGTGGGCACTATGATCTTGCCAGCGGGGTAGCACCACATAGCGACACGCTTTTTTTTCACGACCATCACCTCCCATTTGAGCCCATTGAGATGCCCATGCAGTTGCTGGCTGCGCGTTAATCCCCAGCTTCCTCCTCAAAGCCTCTACGGCCGAGCCTGCAGCGCTGCCACGATGGAGCATGACGGTGTCATGGCTCTTGATGACGAGATGGTTGTGGATGGCGTCGACAAGTTTCGAGGTGATGTTGTTGACGCGGACGCTGTCGGGGTGGTGTGGGTCAAGTATAATGGGAGCACACCCCTCCATTAGGTCGGCGAAGTGGGTCTCGCCATACTCGTGCTCCTCCTGGCGAGTGCGGAGAAGAGAACAAAGTGGGCGTGGTTTGTGCAGGGCACGGTCTCAAGGTACCCATGGTCGGCGGCGATCACCGCACCGCCGATGCCGATGCCGAAGAAAGTTGCCACTGCCAGGACGATCTTCTGTGCATCATAGTACCACCGAGAGTAGCTGTGGGTGAATTGGGTCACTGGTCTAGGCGGGATGGTGCAGTAGTGCCGAATGGGCTGCGGTGGCACCTACCTTATTGCAGGTGGACGAGCGATGACACGATAAATATGCTGAACAAGGTGTGGTGCCGCCGGCGGTCGACAAACAGCAGGTGCAATGTGCCAGAAGAAGAGTCCTCGCATGGCGCCCAAGACACCTGGGCGCCGCGAGGCTGTGTGGCGGCGGCACAGAGAGGTCAAGCAGTTCATGTTGCTGCAATTTCGCTTTCTTCTTGTTGGAGGTGGGGAGCAGCGTATGATCTGAGTGGGAGTTGGGTTTGCCAGGAGCAGGAGCGGATCAGGATGATGTGCCCCAGAAATTGTGAACCACTCACCCTGACCCTAGTGGGATTGATTGATTTACATGCAACTAAAATTTGAGCCAAAATTCGAGGTGGTTCATGCTGCGCTGGATGCAAACAACGTAGTTGATTCCTAAAAATACTAGCAGCTCATACCTCAAAAGCAAGGAAGGAGACCCAATCGTAATGGCAAAAGACTGGGACTGGGTGGCGACCGTGGCAGGGTGTGTGTCCCCGGGGGTGAGGAGGAAGGGAAACAGCAATGGCGGCGGCGACGCGCGTCCCGAGAGGCAGGAGGACGGGCAGGACTGAGGCGGCAGCGACGCTAAGGTACGGCACGGCAGAACTGCCGCCGCCCCGCGCCCGCGTTCGAAGGGAAGGTCACGGGCGGGGGACTCCCAAGGGTTTAGAGGAAGAAAAGGAAACAAAAAAAGGTTTGAACTAACGATATAAATTTTGTTAGGTAAAAAAAACTTCTTCTGAATCTACATAGTTTTTGTCAATTTTGTTTTCATCACACTAAAATCTAAACAGTTATTTTCCAGTGTCAAGTTTGCCACGACCGTTACGTACGATCTACACCATCTGTTCCTAAATGTAAGCCGTTTTTGCAGTCCATTGGAACAGAAGTAGTAGCAATTTTTTTCTTCTTCAAAACGGAGGCAAAAGATTTGTCTAATCGATTAATTAAGCAGAAGAGAAGAGGTAGTGGCTATTTTGATAGTGTATTGGGTCCTGCCTTACCATAGCCCATTTCTTCTGGAGACAAACAGTCCTACCTATCAAAGATATGAATGACATCGTCTGTCGTAAGTATGCAAAACCAACAAGTGTTTCCTCTCGATTATGTCATTGACACATCTGGCCACCAATAACAGCTCAAATTCTTATTTGCAATTCAAACTGTGACAAGAGATTGCCAGTACATTTTTATGTCAGTACTTCCTTACATTTGCGATTTTTGAACCGTGGGCAAAGAGAATATATCGAGTAAAGGATAAAACAGATAAGGTTCCACTTTCTTCAAAGGTGGCAGCACAGATCTTTGAATGCGCTACTAGCGACCAACAGACCTAGACAAATGGACTCACTTGGGCATTCACACTCTTCTAAATTCTGATTTCAAATCTTTGATCAGCCAGTCACTCGAGATCGATTGTCGTGGTCCTAGTGAGATCCGCCTGACCTGTCACAAACCTTGTTCGTCGGTTGTATATTCCGGGCCTGTTGGGCCGAGCGATCTGTGAGGTCTTGGTGGTTAGCATCGCGACAACATCGGACATGGCCGGCCTGTCGTCGGGTGATTCCTGGATGCAGAGAAGCCCAATCTGAATACACCTCTCGAGTTCAGAGCCTATGTCGGAATCAGGCCGAGAGAGCGGAGGGAGATTCACTGTTGAATCAAGAAGAGCCATTTTACTGTCCTGCTCCCACAATGCCCATGCCTGCAGAACAGATTCACTCACATAATTCTTGATGCTATGGCTAAGATAAAAATAAATAAAAAACAATGGACACAAGACTGCAGATAGCTCAGAAGATGTAGTGTGTGTACTCACATGTGAAAGGAGTCTCTGTGTTTCGCCGTTCCTTTGTCCGCTAAGGATTTCCAGCAGCACGACTCCGAAGCTATAGACGTCGCACTTCAGCGTCATCTCCGCCCGCAACGACTCCGGCGACGCGTATCCACTTTGTGCAACTCAGACATAACACAACAGTATAATCATCTGAGCCCACTCAACATTTGCAAACGAAATAAAAAAATCATGCAAATATGACCGGGGAGTAGAGTGGCTTACGGTGAGTTGACGATGGTGAGGCTAGAGTCTGCCCGCTCGGCGACGAAGAGCTTCGCGGTGCCAAAATCGGCAACCTTGGCCCGCCAATTTTCATCTAGCAGCACGTTTTGAAGCTTCAAATCTCTGTGGACGACACTCTCGCCCGATCCCTCGTGCATGTACGCCACACCTTGCGCGATACCATGGATGATATCCAGCCTCTGCCTCCAGCTCAGCGTGCCACGGAGGCTGGGTTCACCTGCAACGCACAAAACATTTTTTTCTGTTAGCAGACCAAATGCAACAGAGACAAGCAGAAGAGGACCTGATGGTCTATTGTGATCCAAATTCTGACCGTAGCCAAGACAAAATTATACAAGTATATGTACCGAATATGTAGAGATCGAGGCTCTTGTTGGGCATGTAGACGTAGACGAGCATCCTCTCTTCGCCTTCGTCGCAGTAAGCAAGGAGGCGAACAAGGTTGCCATGTCGGAGCCTGGCCATCACCTCCACTTCTCTTGCGAAATCGCATTTACCTTTCCTTGTGAGAGCAGATTGCCTCAGCCTCTTCACGGCAATCATTCTCCCGTCGGGTAATTGGCCCTAGTGATTGTACAATTATGAAGCTCTTAATTATCCTATGATCTTCATGAAAAAACTTGTTAATTAAACTGCTGCAGACCAGAAGTTGATCAAATAAGTAGGGAAAAGGATTAGCACCTTATACACCATACCAAATCCTCCTTGACCAATCACATGGCTCTCAGAGAAATTCAGTGTAGCCTCCTTCAGAGTGTGCAGATCAACAGAGGGAACTGTAATAGCTGAACACTGAGGAATGGCATCTGCAATTTGAGCAGAGTCAGCTCTATTTGCGCAAGTGTAGCAGGACAAAATAAATAGGTCAAAAACTATGGTAGAGTACTGTTTAGTCGTTTATGCGAAATTTTGCGCTTCCTTCTCCAGCAAATGATGAAGAACAACACAAGTATTATAGCAACAACGGAAGCTACTGGCGCAAGAACAGTCACGATAGCAAACTTTGAGCTATTTGTCGCAGCTGTTACATAAGAAAGAAAAACATGTCAGGTATGCAGCCTCAAGTTAATTTCAAAATTCAGATACTTTCAGTATGGTTTTGCAGTCAGATCAATCCTTGTTAAATGTATCTAATTGAGCCAGTATAATACTGTACCGAAAAAATGAGGTAAAAAATTGTAATGACCGACATTTGTTTCATACCTAGTTCAGACTCGGCCAGCCTGAGGTACAGATCCTGCCCTCGGTCCACATAGCGAAGATCGACCATGTCACTTGTCCAAATGATGCAGCCACTGCCATCTCCACCTTCTCGGATCTCGGCAGATGCATAGGCCAGGCACGAGCAGTTGGTCAAGCACCTAGCCCTGCACTCCTCCGTTGAGATGTTCGTGTCCACCGACGCATTCTGCGTGTCTGGCAGCTTCACGCCACGCACCAGCACGAAGCCGTCTGTCGCTGTCCCATTGCCTCTGCAGTTCAGCGGCACGTTCCGCCGGCACCCGCCCGAGGTTTCCCTCATGTACCATGCCGGTGGCGACGCTGGGCTAAACCCCTGCAGGCAGCCGCAGAACGCCGACGACGCCGCGCTGGCGTCGCACAGACCGAACGGCCCGCACTTGCTGTAGGCATCGCACACGTCCCTCGGCCCTTGGAAGAAGATCTTCCAAGTGCTGGTGCTGGCGTCCCACACCAGCCGCCTGACCACGCCGGCGTCCGTCACCACCACACGGGTAAGGGGCGCGCCGGGCCTGGCTGTGTACCCATACGTGACCTCCGACGTGCTGGCCGTGACGTGCAGCGGGAAATCATGAGCGTACGTCGAGGCCTCTGGGACACCATTGAACCACCGCCCATTCCACGGCCCCGTGCGATACGCCTTGGCGTCCCGTTGCCACAGGATGACCTCCGGCAGCCGAGTCGCGTACTCCAGCAAGCGGCGGTAGCCCCCCGGAGACGGGTCATCTGGCGACCGCCACGACGTAAGGTACCACTCGTCGCCGGTCCACAGGTTCTTGCCCATCTTCATGCCGGGCAGCAAGGTGTTCGATGGGTGGTCGAACGACTGCCACAAGATGGTTTTGCTTCTCTGGTCGTGTACGACCAGGTTGCCAGACTCCAGAAGTTGTGCCTCCACTGAGGAGGTGCTGGGAGAGTTGGATGACCACGCCATCTCGCCAGAGCCGTCGAGCAGGAGAAGATCCCGAGTGTCGCTGGCCACCAGCAGCACGCCGGAGGTGTCGTTCAATGGGCGGTCACGGTTGGCCACCCAGCAAACGGCGTCGCTGGACACCGAGAACCATATCCCAAGGTATCTCTTGGCCGACGCCCCGGGAGAGAAGAATCCCAGCGTAAACGTACCACCGGCTGAGACGAGTGTCTCGCCGTCAGTGACATTTTGGCCGTTGCCAAACGTGTCAGTAGCACCAGCGATGGAGGCTATGGGGGAGAAGAGTATGAACGAGAGGAGGATTTTCAGAGTGCAGTTCACTGCCATCATAAGGGACCTTCCTTCTAATCCTAAGCACAATATTATGGCTAAATTGGCTATAGGGGAATGCACCAACAGCTAAGCTAGGCCACCGTACTTATCAAGGGGCGATCTGATACAGAAATTCTTAACTAAACGCTAAGACTCCGACTGACAGCTAAGCTAACCAGGTCAGAGTTTGAATTTGTCCACTTATCCTCGATTGAAGGGAACGAACTAGATGTGGTATTTTTACATATATATAGAAGTTGCAAGTGTGCAAGTGCGGATGCAATATATATGTGTCTATGCAGCTTTCCCCTTGCAGGCTAAGGAACATGCACGTTCTAGTGGAGTAGTATTTTCTGCATTCAGATCTAGCTAGCTGTAGGCTGCATTCCTCGGTGACCATTCAGATAAAATACTACAGGTCCATGATTACGGTAATAAGGTCAATCAGTGAGAAAGTCAACATGTCAGCGAGATGTACGGAAATTTTGACTTTTCTTATCGACAAATTTTACGTTACTGGATAATCCTAGCTTGATTAACGAGAAACTACTGAATGAGGAAAAACTAAGGCTGTGAGTATCACGATGGACTATTATATAACTACTAGAGATTTAGACTTTTAGTCACCAAGGTCCTTGGTTATTACTACTACTACAAGCCAAACATTGGTTGGTAATCATATATATTGTCACATTATTGTGGTTAATATCCAGTCACTAAAGCTATTTAGCAAGCAACATTGTGATCATTGGTGGCTAAAGTTCCCACGAACAATTACCAATACTTACTTGGTAATAGCAAGTCACTGAGCAAACCCAAATCGTAGACGCCAAGAATCCAGAAATTAAAAAACAATTACCTTTTGGGCAATTTGGCGAACACCTTGTGGGTGTCTACCTTCTCGCCGGACGATCCGGCGACCGAAGGCGCGCGAGGAAGGGGAAGGAGGGAAGGCGACTGCGCGCAGCCCTACTGTGCTCCAGCCGGCGACAGCAGCTCAGAGCGGGTGACGAGACGCCGCAGGAGATGGAGTAGGTGCCCGTGGCGGATGGTCGCTGTGAACCGGCGGCCTCATCAGCAAGAGAGGAGAGGCGGCGGAGCGAGCTAAGGCAATTGATACGGGAGCTCTCGCGGCGCGGCCATGGCGGCGAATGAGCGCTCCCGGCAGCGTCTTGGCGGCGGCGCCGTGGGGTGGTCGCCGGCGGCGGGAGGTAAATGTCCTTGCCGGAAAAAAAGAAAACTCCAATAAAGTAGGTAGAAAAAGAAATGCCCCCCTAAGTGATGGCCCCTAAAAAGTTCATTTTCACTTTCCCAAGGATTCAGAAATCTATATGGTTTTTATCTGGCTATGCTAGCTAGGCAAGCATGAAGGATGCTCATTGAACCGATTCTTTTTGTGCTCGTGTACCGAAGGCGAAGTACTTTCCAACATCTTCCATCCTTGAGGCTGAAAGCAAACCTGGTATTTCTTATACTTGAAGAAGAATACTGAGATGGGTTGAGGTACTAAAAAAAGTCTCATTTACAGAATTGGTGATGGGTCTAATTAAACATATGGCAGGATCCTTGGCTGGCAAGAGACGGATTCGCGTCGGCCATGTATTCCAAGGGGACAGTGCATTCTCACGCTCGTAATTAATTGATCCTACTATCATGATGTGGGATGACATGTTGGTCAGGGATATTTTCTGGAAGGAGGATGCTCGGATTATTGTGGCAACACCCATCCGGGAAGGCTTTGAGGACTATTTTGCCTGGCACCAGTGGCGGAGCTATGTGTATAGCTGAGGGGGCTGTGCCCCCTCCCCCCCCACAGCCCAACACAAATCCCTAAAGAATTTTTTTAGGGAGACATAATTTGAACAAAGTATTCTCATTAGCCCCCCCAAACATGTATGCTTTGCTGTTAGCCCCCCCCCCCCCCCCCCCCCCCCCGACATTACAGTCAAGCTCCGCCACTGCCTGGCACTATGATACGAAGGGATTGTTCTCAGTCAAGTCAGCGTACAAGCTATACATTGCGAAGAGGGATGGTGAGCCAGCTTCCTCTTCTATCAGTGATCAAGATGAGTTCCAGTGGAATGAAGTTTGGAGTACCCCCTGTCAGCCCAAAGCTAAGCAATTCATGTGGAAATTTGCTCACAACGGTCTGTCGCTGAAAGTGAATACTAGTCGGTGGCGCAGCTGGCCAGCCTCCCCCCCCCCCCGGCATGCTGCTGCCAGGGGTCAGCCCTCCTCGCGAACCATAAGGCCCAGATCTCCCGGCGGGCGTGGTCGACGTTTGGAGCCTCTGCCATGGCCGGGAGATAGAGGCGAGATCCCTCGCCTCGCTAAGGTACGGATCCGATCCGACCATGTCTTACCTTGTAAGTTTTCTGATGGGAGTGACCTTGTGGTTACGGAATTGGATTCGATTCTGACGCGCCTAGCAGCTACCGAGAACGGCAGTAGTTCCAAATCTCCGGTGAGCTTGCTGGTCGCCGGCGGCCCTGCTTGTGCGGGAGAACCAAAGGAGAGTTTGAACAGAGACCTGCGTGGGCCTGTCCCAGTCCCTGCGCCGTTGATTCGAGGATGTGTGACTAAGAGGAACACGGGTTTTAGGAAACCGCTTTCTAGCGGAGAAAACGCTTTTGAGGAAGAGGTAGCAGATTTCTTCGGTCAATTGTGGGCTATTCCTTCCTCCCGACGGCGCAAACCCTATAAACAGCCCTCCTCCTCCCCTCCTAACCCTAGTTTCGCCCTTTGTCGTCTCTTCTGGATCCGGAAGGATCTCTTCCGATCCAACAAATTTTCTAGAGAAGATTGTTTTCCGGTCAATCATCTTGGCAGATTCGATCCAGTCCCCACTTCCTTCAAGCTTTCGGTTGTGGGGATCGGCCCTGGTTCCAAGTCCTTTGCAGAGGTGGTGAGGAGGACGATGGAGAACAAAGGAGGACAGCAGCAGCGGCCGCCTCGTCGTCAACCCCCCAAGACGGCTGCTGCACCCCATGGGGGGGGGCAAAATCAGGTGCCACCCCCTCAAGCTGCTCCCCCTCCTCCCAAGGCCGCCCAGATCCCGGTCAAAACCTCTAGTGCAGTGCCCAAGACCCAAGGGACCATTCCTCCTACTCCGGTGGCTCCAATTCCTCAACCTACTGCAGTTCAAGCCCTGGATCCCCGGTACAAGGACATGATCTGTTTCAACTGCAGTTGGCCTGGCCACTACGTAGGTAACTGTATCGAGACCAAAAAGTGTTTTATTTGTGTTGGTAATCACAATGTGAACAACTGTGTGGCCTGGGCTAGACAGCATCCTACGGCCACTTACTTTGGAAGTGCAGCTGCGGGTCTTGGATTCTATCACATCGATGTTCCTGTACCTACAGAGTCGAGTTGGCTGAATTATAAGAATTGTGCTCTGCTTAAAGTGATCAAAGGAGAGGTTTCTGCCTCGGAGCTATTAATGCAACTGAATGGGATCTTCTGCAAAAACAAAGAGTGGCCGTGGCAGATTCGTGATCTTGAGCATAAGAAGTTTCTCCTTAGGTTTCCACCTTGGAAGAAAGTGGAGGACCTCATTGAGTTCCCAGCGTTTGAGCTTCCCATCGATGGAGTTTCTGTGAAGATATGTGAGTGGGAAGGACTGTTAGACCCTTTCGGTGAACTGACAGAAGCCTGGGTATAGATTGATGGTATTCCCCCAAAATGGTGTGCTTGGAAAGTGTTTGCGCAGATTACATCCTGCTTTGGCATCCTTGTGGATGTGGACTGGAATGGCATGTTCAAGAGTTTCTATGAAAATGTTAGAGTCAAAGTTGCTTGCAGAGACCCAACCAAAATTCCTTTTGAGAGGTTGGTTGAAATGAAGAAGAAACTGTACATTCTCTTCTTCACAGTTGAAGGATTCGAGCAAGTGGGAGATGACAATGAGGAAGATGGTGATAACCCTGACGATGACACTTCTGACAAACAAAGTGACAAGGAAGAGATGGACAAGGACTGTGATCCTTCGGACAAAGATAGCTTGGGAGATGATGATGAGAGTCGTATTGATGAATTAGGCAAAGCAAATTTCTCTAGAAATGTTGGCTCTTCATCCGGGAGTAAACAAAAGCTCTCTGTGGCTGCAGAGGATTTTCACCCAGTTGATCTGCTGAACCATGTTCATGAGGAGTTCATCCAGGAAACCCATTCTGGAATGCAGGTGTCAGAAGAAGACAAGATGAACAGCCCCATTGCTACTACCATCATTGACCCCTCATCTATGGTGTTTGATCCCATGTCTATTCACATGGATTACAGCTCTGAGCAGTTGAGGAAATTTGAAATGGATGACTCTGATGGAGAGGAGGAAAGTGAAATACCAAATATGCAATGTCTTCCTAAGGATCTTGCTTGTGTGCTGGGATCTACCAAACGGTCTCTCCTGGAAAGGCTGGAACAAGTTGAATCAGAAAAGAAGTTGAAAGTTCAGGAGGTTACTTCTACCAAATGGGGCCCCACCTTGAAGAGCAGACCCACCACCAGGAAGCATGGCAATATTAACATCATGGACAAAGCTAAGGCATATCAACAGAAGAAAAATTTGGAGATCCCTCAATCATTTAAAGGTAAATCCTTTGCTTCCCTGGACATTGAGAATCTTGTCTTACAATCTGATAAAATTGATATTGAAACTGGAAGTAATGAGTTAGAACAGGATAATATCCTTATGGATATGACTGATACTGAAAAATTTAGATGTCTGCAGTTTGCAGACAAGAACCCGGAGATTGTTCTCCCAGATAACATAGATATTGACATACATGATCATAATCCTATTTTGAACAATGCTTCTCCCATCAGGTCAGGGGGCACTGCTGTCCTGGGGGATGACAGCCCTGTTCTGCATACTAAGAATTTGCCTTGTGGCTTATCCCACCCCTTCAAAATTAAATGATAGGAGGTTTTTGGAACATTAGGGGTCTTGGGCAATAGGGTAAATTACAGTGCCTTGGGGATTTCCTCAATAACAATAAAGTAGATTTTGTTGGCTTCTTTGAGACCAAGAGAGAGTCTATTGATAATAACACCCTTAACACCATTTCGGGCAGTAATGATTTTTGCTGGCATTATCTCCCTGCCGTCAATACCGCTGGAGGGGTCCTTGTGGGCCTTAATAACAATCTTTTCGAGATTATTGGGTTTGTTAATAAGGAATATTGTGTGATTGCTATGATTAGGAATAAGGAGGATAAGTTCACATGGCACTTTGTGGCTGTATACGGTACTGCATATGCAGATTTGAAAACTGAGTTTATTTCTGAACTGCATGAGGTTATGTCCTCTTTATCTTATCCTATTTTACTGGGAGGGGACTTCAATCTTGTTAGGACCGCTGCTGATAAGAATAATGGGGTGATTAATACCCAATTGGCATTCCTTTTCAATGATTGGATTAACAAGTGGGGTCTCATGGAGATTAAGATTGCTAACAGATTTTACACGTGGAGTAACAACAGGAGAACCCTATCTTTGCTACTTTAGATCGTGTGTTTGCTTCCACCTCCTGGGACCTTCCACTACTAGGAGAAAGCCTACTAGTAGCGCTTGAAATACCTATAGCAGTAGCGCTGGGTCCAGCGCTACTGCTATCGCGCTACATCTAAGTGGTAGTAGTAGCGCTGGTTAGTGCAGCGCTACTGCTAAGTATTGTTACCAGTAGCGCTGCACTAACCAGCGCTACTGATAACTATCTGTAGCGCTGCAGAATGGCAAGCGCTGCTGTTAATCCAGCGCTGCCGCTAGATGCCTTCCAGCGCTGCTGCTAGTATTCCTGCTTTCACAAATTACATTCCCCTCTACGTATTTGTGCATGCTCTATACAGTAATAATTATTGTGCCAACAACTACATTTAGATTAAAGTGTATGGATGCAAGTGATCATGTTGAGTTACAGGAAAATATGATGTTGCGATACAACATCATATTTTCCTCTAACTCAACATGATCACTTGCATCCATCCACCTTAATCAAATATATGTCATATAACTCAACATAATGTCATAGAATTTCTCGTAGAACCAATCATATATATATATCATCGAATTTCTCGTACGACGACCATTCACATACATATATATATATATACAATTGTAGCACATAATAACACATTGTACCTAGGACCTGCTCCTCTCTCATAGGACCTACTCTACCCTCTCTTAGGTAAAATATCATAAAACAAGATAGGCCCTGACTCTCCATTATGGAGAATGGAGATCATCCTGTCTCCAATTCTTGGCCTACGCACAATGTTGCTTCCAAGTAGCTCTCTACGATCGACCATACATTTTTTCCAATCTTTGATTGTCATGTCTTCATCGGTTTTAGAAATCCGGTATGGACAACAGTGATGCGTAGGCTGACCTGGCCGTAAGCTCATAACATCAAGGTGACCTTCCGGAAACATCAGATGAGGCACACAATCCTTCGGGATTTTCTGTTGAAAAACATAGTAATAACTTCGTAGTTAGCAATGTAGTTTAGTTTTAAAAATAATTTATGCAAAAGATGCACGGATGTCGTAATAGTAAAAAATCTTACCATGCCATCTCTATGGATGTTACCGTAGTTCAACACGTGCACTAGTGGCACGTATTGACCATAATGTGTAGGAGTTTGATAATAGGTATTGTAATTCTGAAGATCATTAATAAATGAGATAAGATGATTTTTCTCCTGACAAGTTAATTCTGCGCCATCGGTGTAGTAGGTTCTGTCTACCATCTTCCGTACATTTTTTGAAGAATGAAAATAAGCTGTCAATGGAAATAAGCTGTCAACTATTTTGAAATAAACAATATAAATTACATAATAAATATGTTTAACAAACTCACATAATGGTAGAACTGGAGGCGTCTGCACATCGACCCAGATGTCGATATTACCTTCAATTTCATCTTCCGGACGAATATCAAAGGTGATAAGCATATTAGGCTCAAATGCATAAGCCTTGCATAGTGCTTGCCAACTTTTGCATTCAAAATAGGAGTAGGTGTCTGCATTGTACAATTTTACGGCAAAAGTATAACCATGCTCGGTCCTTAAGTGAACTCTCTTTACCTCCATACTTTTTTTAGTATTGAAACCAATCTTATCCAAGACATAAATTCTTGCATGGCAGGGGATACGCTAGTAGAATAGTAAAAAATTAAAATTATAAGTTGAAGCAAAAAAAGCAGAAGTCATGCTTAATTACGAAAAAAGACTTGTCGTTGTGACTTACTGTATCCACTTCGAAGGTCTCATCCAGCACGATGTTGAGGCGCCTACCATCAACTAGGTGAGGCTTGTCGCACAGGCCGCGCTCGTCTTCGCATAATTCGCACATAACGAATTTCCTTTCGTCGTCAGACATTTCCTATGTTCATAGTTGAAACATTTAAAATCGATCAAAGGCAACTACCAGGAAACTGATCAACACATAGATCACTATTACTCAATATGCAACGGGTTGACTTTAGGTCTGTCGAGTCTTTCCTTCCTAAACTCTCATCTCACGTATATGGTGGGCACTCCCTCTGATATTGCGACCGTCGGTGATGGTGGCTCCTCCATTCGTCCCCGAGTGCATTACACCAAAATGTCTAGCACACGGGAACGAAGGAGAAGCGACCCCCACGACAACAGTCAGGATTCTTCCTCTCTCATATTTCGACCGTCGGTGATGGTCGCTACTCCTCCTTTCCCTAGTGCATTACAAATATCTAGCACAAGGAAAAGAAGGAGAAGCGACCCCCACGACAACAGTCGGGATTCTTCCTCTCTCATATATATATATGGTGGACACTCTCCCTCACTGAAAGACACACAAGGAGCCGAAACAGACCTAAAGTCAACCCGTTCCATATATCGAGCAATGACATAGAAAAAATGCCCTATGTTTTGCCGGAATATCATTGAATTCCCGTTCTGGCAAATCACAAGCACTCGATATGTCCTACATTGTAGCACAAGTCATGCTAAAATTGATGAAAAAAATGAGGCATGACCTTTGCTAAAAACAGGACATATCGAGCGCCTGAAATTTGCCGGAACGGAAATGAATCAACATTCCGGCAAAACATAGGCCACTCGGAGGTACATTGCAAACAAGAACACCAAGACATCCTCTATATTCAGAATATGACATGTTCATTCTAGCAAATGAGTAAATAGTTTCAGGATCACTAGAAACTATCAACTATGTCTAAAAATAATATACTAAAACCCTAGTAATAATTCAGTTAACGAGAAACTATCAACTAAACCCTAGAAACTATCCTAAATCAAAGTGTTATATATGAACAGAGGCTTATATCAACTAAAAACTATCAACTATGTCTAAATTTTTACTAATCAGTTAATCATACTAAATCAAAATTGTTATATATCAACTACAAACTATTAAGTAAATCAAAATGTTGCATATCAACTAGCCTACTAAATCAAAATGTAGCAGGGAGGAGGGGTTGTGGATGGAGGAGGGAGGAGGGAGAAGGAGGGGCGACTGAAGGAGGGAGGAGGAGGAAGGCGGAGCGAGGAGGGGCCGGCCGGCGGCGAATGGAGGAGTGGAGGGAGGACGGAGGAGGTGGGGCGGGGAGGAGGGAGGAGGGAGGAGGGGGAGGATTACCGAGTCCAGGGAGGAGGGGGAGGTGACGGCGGTAGAGGGAGGAGGGGTAGGCGACGGCAGCGGCGAGCGGCGGGGGGCGACAGTGTGAGGGGGGAGTGAGGGGCCAGGAGTAAGGAAGAGAGAGGGAGCGCATGGGGTGGATAAGGTTGTCATAGCAGCAGCGCGGGTTGGTTCCAAGCGCTACAACTAAGTAGAATAGCAGCAGCGCTGTTAGAGGAAGGGCGCTACTACTATACCTAGCCTGTCGGGAATGGTGTGGCAATTATAGTAGTAGCACGTTTTATACGTGCCACGCTACTGATATGTGTTTAGTAGTAGCGCCGTTTTTTTAAACGCGCTACTGCTAAGTAGCAGCAGCGCCTCCTTTTAAAAAGCGCTACTGGTAAGCTCCTGTGTATAAGGTTTTCCCTAGTAGTGTTCAGTTCCCCCTGTCTGTCCTATCTGCCTTACCTAGGGTGGGCAGTGACCATACTCCCTTGATCTTAGACACCAAAGCTAGGAGGGTTACCTCCCCGAAACCTTTCCGCTTCGAGAAATGGTGGCTTGACCAACCAAGTTTTAAAGAATTAGTTTGTGATAGTTGGACTTCGACCGCTAAGGTTGGCTCGGCCATTGATAATTGGCTTAACAAAACTAGAATCTTGCGTAAGAAAATCAAAGGGTGGAGTATTAATCTAGAGGCAGACCTTAAGAGAAGAAAGAGAGATCTTTTACAAGAGTTTGATATCCTGGATGTTTTCTCTGAATCCAATCATATTGATGATAATGATAGGGAACGTATGATCGAGATTAAAAAAGAGCTCGATACCATTTGGCACAAAGAGGAAGTTGCCTTGTGGCAGCGACCCAAGGACCGTAGAATTAAGGATGGAGATAAGAACAATGCATACTTCCATGCGCTAGCCAATCATAGACATAGGAAAAATCATCTGTTTGTTCTTGATGGAGAGAACGGCCCTGTCCATACCACCAAAGAGATGTTGGAGGTGGCTACTTCGTTTTATAAAAACTTATTCAGCTATGAACCAAAGCATAATATCCATCTAAGTCCCTCTTTCTGGAGGGAGGATGAAAAGGTCACACTCGAGGAAAATGACCTGCTCCAAAGGGGCTTTTCTGAAACTGAAATCAAAGAAGCCATTTTTGGTTCCTATGCTCATGGAGCACCGGGTCCGGATGGGTTATCCTTTTTGTTTTAC
This sequence comes from Elymus sibiricus, assembly GCA_039707655.1. NCBI lineage: Eukaryota > Viridiplantae > Streptophyta > Magnoliopsida > Poales > Poaceae > Elymus > Elymus sibiricus. Next base: position 486,677,302 of record CM077665.1, read on the forward strand.
CAAACCTTTTGGGAGGTGATTAAATTAGATTTCATGGCCATGGTTAAAGACTTTGAGGAAGGTAATTTAGATATCCATCGCCTGAACTTCGCTTTGATTGTCTTAATTCCTAAAGAGGCTGATGCGAGAGAGATGAAAAAATTCAGACCAATCAGCCTGGGTAACTGTCCTGTTAAAATTCTCTCTAAGGCATTAACAAATAGGATGTCTCCTATTGGAGACAAACTGATCTCTCCGAATCAGACAACCTTCATTAAGGGCAGATTCATCCTGGAAAGTGTGGTTCTTGCCCATGAAGTTATTCATGAGATCAAGAGATCAAACACTCAGGGGCTTATCCTCAAAACTTGATTACGAGAAAGCATACGACAGAGTTAGTTGGGATTTCTTATTTGAGATGCTGGAATCTAGGGGGTTTGTCCCTAAATGGAATTCTTGGATCAGGAAACTTCTCGAGAATAGTACATTTAGTGTGAAGATCAATGATACCATTGGTCCATACTTTATGGGGGGTAAAGGTCTTAAACAAGGAGACCCAAGTTCCCCGCTGTTATTTAACCTGGTTGCGGACGTCTTCTCTAAGATGTTGGCCAAAGCTTCTCAACAAGGTCTTATCTCGGGGCTTTTGCCTCAAATAATACCAGGAGGGATCACGAGTCTTCAATATGCAGATGATACCCTCTTGTTTCTTGAGAATTCCTATGATAAGGCCAGGAATTTTAAGTGGATCTTGTCCTGTTTCGAAAACCTTTCTGGGATGAGGATCAACTTCCATAAAAGTGACCTGCTGACCATTAATATTGAGGAAGAAGTAGCTAAAACCTTTGCTCAGATTTTCTGTTGTGAGATTGGCTCTTTCCCTATCAAATATCTAGGGGTTCCTCTTCATTATGAGAATCTGAAGAGAGAGGATCTCCAACCTATTATAGACAGGATAATTAAAGGCCTATCTGGTTGGCTGGGGAGACCCTTATCTTATAGAGGCAAACTGATCCTATTATGTGCTTGCATTGTGAGTATTCCTGCTTATTTGATGGCAGTTTTGAAGTTCCCTAAGTGGGCTATCAATGCTATCAACTCACAGATGGCTCATTTCTTTTGGGGCAATGTGGATGAGCAACATAAATACCATCTAGCCCATTGGGGGTTTGGTAGCTAGGAAAAAAAGTTTTGGAGGGTTAGGTGTTCCTAACCTCAAAGAGTTTAACATGGCCTTATTGGCTTCTTGGGGGAAGAGATATTATGATCAGACTGATAAAAATTGGAAGAGAATTATTGACTTTAAATATGATTCGAAATCTCCCAATATATTATGGGCCAAACCTGATAATGGATCTCCCTTTTGGAAGAGTGTTACCTGGGCCCTTAATGCTTCTAAAACCTTTTATCGTTGGAAGGTTGGTCACGGGAAGAACATCAAATTTTGGCATGATACATGGGCCGGGGATTGTTCCCTTAAAACACAATTATGGGATTTGTTTGAGATTTGCAACCAAAAGGAATGCGCGGTAGCTCAAGTGTGGGACGGTGTTACTCTGAAGCTAACCTTTAGAAGATGTGTAGATAGAACTGGGATGGATCGTTGGCTCCAGTTAATTGATTTCATCAAACAATTTCCGTTATCTGACTGCCAAGATACTCCAATCTGGTCGCTAGAAGCTAATGGGATATACTCGGTGAAATGTTTCTATAATACGATCAACTTTGGAGGTGTGGTTTCTGCCACTGGTGATAAACTCTGGAAAATGATGTGTCCTCGTAACATTCATGTTTTTCTTTGGCTGTGTGCGTACAACAAAGTCTTAACTAGAGATAATTTAGCCAAGCGTAGAAATGTTGATGATTTAACTTGTTTATTCTGTAATGAACCAGAATCTGTCCAACACTTGTTTTTTGATTGTGTGGTTGCAAGATATGTCTGGGATGTGGTTGCAAATGGTTTTCAGATTGACCAAATTGTTTGCTGGGATGATGTTAGTGCTCTATGGCACTCCCATAAGAAAAATTATGTGCTTAATATGGTAGCTGCTGCCTCCTTGTGGAGTATTTGGAGACTAAGAAATGAATTTTGCTTCCAGGGTCGAACATGGACAAACATGAACTGCGTTCTTGCGAAACTTCATGGCTTCCTTCGACAATGGGGTGTTCTCTGTGACGACACTCAGCTGGCGCTTCTTCGTCAATTCCTCCTCCTGCTGAACAGACGGCGAGGAGAGTTACTTCGCATTGCCTGGACCTGATGGTGTCTCGAGCTGAGAAGATCTACCAGTAGTCTAGCCACTGCTGTGGTTCTCAGTTAGTCATGGCTTTGTGTAATAAATTTTAGCAAACTGCTTTGGATGGTCGCCTTTTTGGGGCTGTGTGAACTGTGTGGTTAATTTTTCGTCTTGCTGGTATCGGTTGTAGGGATGCTTGATGGATCTATCTTGCTTTGCTTTTAATAAAAGTGGAGCAGGGGGAAACCCCTTTCATTCAAAAAAAAAATGGATCATGAGAAACTTTGTGTGTGCTGCTGCTGCCGGAGATTAAACAAATATGGTGCGCAACCATTCTTGAAATGTAAAGAGGTGAAGCAACTTCGGCGGCAGCTAGATCTGGAGGATGTGAAGCTGCAGATGTGTGTGTGTGATAATGCAAAGTCTGTTGTGCATGTGTTGAGAAGTACTACTCCCTCCGTTCCTAAATATAAGTCTTTGTAAAGGTTTCACTAGAGGACTACATACGAATGTATATAGACATGCTTTAGAGTGTATATTCACTCATTTTGTTTTGTATGTAGTTTCCTAATGAAATCTCTAAAAAGACTTATATTTAGGAATCGGAGGGAGTAGTATTGAAGAACCAAAGAGAATGCCCGTTGCATGCATGTTGTGGAAGTGGTGGCATAGGAGGAATAAAATAAATGCTGGGGAGAAAGCGATCCCAATTGAGATTATGGCTGCTCAAGTGCGTCAGGCTGAGCGGGATTCAGCACAAATGGAGAAGCGTATTCATCTGAACAAGGCTATGCCAGTCAGTACGAGATGGCTGCGACCTGAGATTGACAGGGCTTGAAATCAATACTAATGGGGCTTTCAACGCACAGGCTGCTAGCGGCGGATGGGGGTTTGTTGTTCGTGATGAGACTGGTGCAGTCAGAGATTCAGGAGCTGGATGTCTGATGCATTTGTCAAGTGATGTACAGGCCGAGGCCGAAGCCTGTGTCCAAGCAGCGAATGCGGCTGCAGAATGGGGCATGACAAATATTCAGGTGGAAACACACTGCCAAACTCTCATGCGTGCACTCCAAATTCTGAATTCGACCTAACATCAGAGGGTGTTATATATCGGCAATTCCTCAGTTTAAACTTTAGTGGTTTATTTTCTTAGTCCCCGGGCTTGTAATAAAGTAGCTCATGCTATGGCTTCTCGTGGAGCTAGCTCTTTGGAACTCCGACAGTTGTGGTTGGAGTCCGTACCAGTCGATCTAAATGTTTTGGTGGCCAGTGATTTAGCTGAGCCAGTAGCCTAATGGAATCAGGTGTTCCATTTCAAAAAAAAGTCGCAAATTCAAGTTTTTTTTGGAGGAACAGGCAAATTCAAGTGTTGGACAAGTAAAAAAATCAAGCTGTGGAGAAATGAAAACCCTTGGGCTAAAAGCCGTAAGAAAGGAGCATAATTAGAAATTAGGTGAGTATACTACATATGACTAACTTGTATGAGGTAGATAAAGAGTAAAGGTCCATTTCTGTGTAAAACTCGAAAGTAAGGATAGAGGGTAAATTCCCGAAAAGTCCATTCTGCACCCGAGCTCAAATGAGCTTGGATGAACAGTAAATTCGAAAAACATTTTAAAAATGTTCAAAAAAATCTGATTTTTTTTTAGGGTAAACTTTAACAAATGTTCTAAGGGTTTGCAAAATTTCAACTCGAAATCACATTTGTGGAGGTCGTGGCAAAAAAAAGAAAATTAGTACTTCAAAATGCTTTCAAAAGTAGCATTTTCAGAGTATTGATTTTGTTTTTTTTGCCACGGCTACCACAAATGTGAGTTCGTTCTGAAATTTTGCAAGCTCTTAGAACATTTGTTAAAGTTTTCCCTAAAACAAAGTCAGATTTTTTTGAACATTTTTAAAATGTTTTTCGAATTTACTGTTCACCCGGGCTCATTTGAGCTCGGGTGCAAAAACTCCACTCTCGTAAATTCCTAACTACTCCGAGAGTGCCGTTTGGACTCCTAGGTGTATATACACCTATTATGAAATACGTATAAAAAACACATTTCAAAATGTTTAAACAAGTCAAGAAAAAATCCCGCGTATACATCCGGACATCCTATGTTTGCACACAAAATTTCGGTGAAAAAGGAAATTTTTTGTGGCATGTAAAAAAAAGAAAAATATGCCTCGTGAATAGCTGTATTCAAGCATAAAAATTTGTCTTTTTTATACAAGCCACAAAAAATGTCCTTTTTCATCGAAACTTGATGCACGCACATATAATGTTTACACGCGAGATTTTTTCTCAATTTTTTTTTACATTTTGAAATGTGTATTTAGACAATGGGTGCATATAAACCTATGAGCCAAAGTGAATTTCTGAACTACTCCCTCCATCCCATAATATAAGGTCGTTTTTCATAGCATGCGACGGAGGGAGTACCTCAAAAATTTGATAAAAGTTAGAATTTCTTTTTAAAATAAAAAAAATTAGTATTTATATATGAATTAAATCTAGAAGAATGTGCAGAATAAATCTCTTTTAGAAGTAAATCAAATTCACTTTCATTCCATATCATTCAATACATGCTACTAGTGAGTATTGTCAACCTAGCATGCCTAAGACTATCAACATGCACGGGTTCAGCTTATATAGAAAAGGAAGTCAATATGAGTTGAACAAAAACAAGCTGAGATATGCTTGAATTTGTGGTCGTTGGAAGGTATGGTAGATCTGAAGGAATCAATATACTATAACACTAATCCTCCTAGAATTGGAGAGCCCATATTCAATTGAGGTCTCCAATTGACATTGGGTCACCCATTTTAACCGGGTCAACAATTTTTCAAAGCTCTCTTATTCAACTTTTTAATACTATATTTATAAATACACAATGCTCCTTAATTTTAAGGCACCACAATCAATTGATGCCTTCAATTTGTAATTGGGTCACCTGATTTTGACCGGGTCAACAATTTCTTAAGGAGCTCTCTTATTTAATTCTTTTAATTCATCTCTCTTAGTAAATTCTTTCAATTCATCTATGTTATTATATTCTTTTATTCCTTGTGCTCTTTAATTTTGAAGCTCTCTTATTTCATCGAGGTATTTAATTTTGAATTTGATTTACGATTTTTACAGTCCAATGATTTTTTAAATCAACCGGCAACAATTGACCTATAAAAACATATCAATCAACCGGCAGTCCTTTCACCACCTTAAAAAGTGACAATATGTTATATTGTAGCACCAATATAGAACATGCAGTCACCGGTGAAATTTTCACATAAAAATATGGATTGATTAGCAAATAACACTGAATCACAGCATTGAAGGCCCACCAAACACGCTGCGCGCATTATAAATAAAAAAACACACATCATCATCTCCCCCTCTCGCGAAAGAAAATACTCACTAAGTTCTAAGACATAAGGTGTATTAAATTTTCGAAAAGTATAATATCTGTAACTTTAACCAAGTTCAGAGCCAAAAATATTGACATCCACAATACTAAATCAATAAAACTAAAAAAAATTCGTGATGAATTTAATGATACCGATTTGATATTATGTATATTGATATATTTTCTCTACAAATTTCATCAAACTTACAAAGATTAGACATTTCAAAAAATTACACCTTATATGTTAAAACAAAGGAAGTACTTTTTTCATGAAAACCCAGTAACACCGACGGCGCAGCAAAGCGCGCCCAACCCTTCTAGTATATATGCATACACGAACCAAATCCGATGCATGCAAGACACCGAGTAAGAAAAACAGACATATCTTTTCAAGACGCATCTATGGGCAATGTATCATACAACAACAAAACGATGTTGTGACTGCAACAATGGTGATCGGAGCAACATGACATATCAAATATGAAGTAGGCCCTTTCAGCTATGTTTAAACTATAGGTCGTAGCAAAAAAACATGGGTACCATTAGAGAGAACAAGCTATGGTGATAGTGAAGGATAGATGATTCACATAAAACTGAATTGACAAGAATGTGAGCAAGAGATAATGTTTCAAAAAATGTCGCACACACAAATCATGTCAATTATCTAATGCACATTTTAGTTGACCTGAAAAGATATAGATCAATTCAAAATAACATGGACAAGAAAAAAACCATGATAATTGTCGAAAGTGAGAAAGATAATGTTTTGATAAGTTTACATAACATATACCAACAAATTAATGGCTTTCCCTGACAAAAAAATATGTAATGGCTTAGATCAATGGTCAAGCAACATATATAGACAATAAGGGTACCCGCAAAAGAACATAGACAATAAAGGGTAAGGTGAGCTAGCAACGAAGCAATTTCAGGCATGATATCGTACAAATCAAGAGACTACTATAGGGTTGTACAATCATCAATAACTTGTGTCGACAAGAGGATGAATTTATAGGTTCAAATACGAGTAAAAGTTACAAATGTTTACACTTACTTCTGGGTGGCATGATATCGTACAAACCAAGAGACGACTACAGGGTTGTACAATCATCACTAACTTAGGTTGACAAGAGGGTGAATCTATAGATTCAAATACGAGTACAAGTTACAAATGTTTAGACTTAGTTCCCGGTGATTTTTTTTAATTGCTACTAGGAAGATAGACACAAATTATTGGAAGAGGAAATATCATGGTTTATTCAAATTTGAAACAAACAAAACATTACTAGATATAGCGTACGCACAAATGACACTGCTAGGTTTTATAACGTAAGCACCATTTGCATTACATCTACTGCATTTCCATCTTCCCTTACTTTTCTCTCAATCTAATTAGGTGCGTGCAACATGTGAGCCAATTGTCTCCTTCACACGCGCCTCCCACGCGAACGCACGAAGCCAGAGCACACTTGCGTGCAACACCCTCCTGAAGCTTCTCCCCCCCACCATGTGATGAAGACATCAATACCATAGTTGCACCCATAACCCCTACAACTATACATAATGGACCAATTACTAGAGCTCGCGCATGCCAATTAAATTATCAGGTACTTTCGTTTCTTGGGAATAAGTTTAAATTTCTAATGTTTCTGAGAATATGATGCTGCCTAAAATAGATACATTTGTGTTGATAACTAATGAAGGGCCAAACACGGACAAGAGGGATGAACACTGGAGCAGGATCAATCATGGAGATGAAGGCGCACGCGAAGGGAGTAGTGGAGTTTTCAGCACTTTGAAACCCCCATGATGACATACAAGGAGATGGACGAAATATACAAGATGGCATTTCATAAATTTCGTCCATAGCTTATTATAGGTGATGCGCCACCTTATTTTTGGCCATGCCCGTGTAATTTCGAAATACTACTTCATAGGCTGGTTTTTAGAGTCCGTGTTGTAGGGAATGACTTAGGAGGTGTTTTAGTCCCACTTTGCCAAGGGTGGATGAAATCCCCTCACTTTTCTCCTATAAATACAACCCTTAAGGCACCGTTTAGACTTGAGTTTTGTTTAGATTAAAGTTCTCCATAGTTGCAACTCGCGTCCTTCGTGTGTGCTCTATGACCACACCAAGATGTCACAGAACCCTACTTTCATCAATAAAACTTTCCTCTTATATTCACAATATTCAGATTGCACCAGTTTCTTGCTTGTTCTTCCTTTCCGTGCACGAAAGAGACCCTCGTGGTCATGTTGATCATGCTCCGACGTGGTCAATAACCTCTCGGAGTTGATTTAGCGATTGCTAAGGCGCGACGTCCTCACACGTTCGTAGTCGGATCGTCAAAGTCTACTCCACAGAAAACGATAGTTGCCATCTCATCGAAAGATGGAACACCTTTGCCTCTATCACCTTGCAGCACTCCCGGCACCACGCCCCCACTCGGAGTGGCCCTGTCCGGCGCTCGCAGCAGCGTTGTGGGGGTAATAGCAGCAATGTCGTTGTTGAAGAAGCACACTGCCACCATCATTGCAGCACCGACGTTGTGGCAGAAACATATATAACCATCGTTGCAGTAAGACGCCAGAGTAGCACCGGCGTCATTGCAACAACATCATTTTTGTTGAAGCACAACCATTGCTACATAAGCACACCACAACAACCTCGCCACATTTTACAGCAAACCGCTGTAGCAGGGGGCGCTTGCAACATGGAGAGCTATTCACGATTGATCTCACGGTGCCTGACGGCCGCCCTTGCAACATCTAGCCAACGCAACACCGATGACCCCATGCAGCGTCATCACGGCCATGGGGGGAAGAGGGACATCTTACCTTTTCCTGGAGGATCAAAGGTTAGCGGCCAAAAAGGAGAGGAATCGAAGGGGGAAGGCATTGCGCCGCTAGAAACATGTGGACCCACTCATTCATGGAAGATATAAGGGGGTGGGGGTAAGGGGGAAGCAGTGGGTAGACCCCACAAGGGCATGCGTCGAGCGTTGTGTGCGATCGTTTTCTTCCACAAATCAGTCAGTGGAATTTAAGACTTTTTCATCCAATTACTTCTTTTTTAACACCCATCTAACTATTTGTAAGAGGACATGCAAGAAACATATAATGCCAAAAATAATTACTATCCCATAAGGATGCACATGATGACGTCTAGGTCCCGTCCGTTAACTAATTGTAGTAAACCAATCGTTAAAAAAATTGGGCACGGTATAAACGCTCATACATACGCACATACACTTACCTTATGAACGCACACATGCACACTCTACCCCTATAAGCACCTCCGAGAAACTGATCCGACACATCATCTTGAGATTGACGAAGTTGCCACAGACGCCTTCATAGTCGACGGGAACATCTCCGCCCACCGAACGCACATCGTCGGAAGACCTGAAATAAATCCAGAAAATTAAATCACCAATGTAAAGTCTAGGACTTGAATTTTTCTGGGCTGGTGATATCACTGTCCTTCTAACCGTCCAACCAGATAATCGTAATGTAAGTTGGCACAATAGAATCTCATGCCCAAAATTGGTGCCATTTTAATGGATCATTACTATTTTTTGGCTAAGATAAGAACGCTTGGTGACCGCGTGTGCCCAAGGCTTTAGTTTAGTAACGTTCATGCATAGAGCATATAGTACACACAGCCTGCAAACGCCTTGCTCGAAATAGGCTTTCGCCCCGCTTTGTATTACAAAGCAACTGCAAACGCCTTGCTCCTGCCTATAAATACGAGAGGTGTGTTTCTCTTTGCTTACCTTGCCATGCAAACTTGAGGACTTTATGTTTAGAGAGGAGTTGCAGTCGTCAAAGATCATGGCTAGGACAGCGACGGTGTCGGTGTGGGTGCTGGTCATGGTGGTTGTGGTGGCGGGCGCGATGGCGGCGAAGCCAGAGTGCCACCCGGAGAGGCTTACTTCTTGCGATTCGGCGAACAAGTACGGTATTTGGCCCTCGGTGTCGTGTTGCTGGAACCTGTGGGCGCAGAAGGGGTGCATCTGCCGCTACTTGAACGATCCGAGGTACCAGCGCTACATCCAGGGGCACTTCGTCAAACAGACCATCCCCTCCTGCGGCATCCCCCTTCCACATTATTGTTTATAACTATAAATATACAGTGGGCAATATGTGTTAATGTACCTCTCTTTTAGAATAAATGGGAATTGTTACTCGAGAACATGCCCCTAGTTTGCTTTTTTTAGTTTGTTGTCTTTTAAATAGACAAAATTATAAATAAATCAACACAAGTGATTTATCCTCACTAATGTCCATCTAATTTAGTCGTTTGTGAGTACCCTTTTTCTTTGTGTTGACAAGGATTTGATATAGATTTGTGTTTTACTTTAGTCACTTATTTCTTTTTGAAAAGGAGAATTACCCCGGCCTTTGCATCAAATGATGCATACAGTCATATTATTAATCGGACTAGCCATAAAGTACGTAGTTCGATAAAGGTTTGCAAAACCCTCTAAAATAAAATAAAAATTGTCACAACCGGCAAAATAAAGACAAGATGACTATACACCTATCATATTGTTGGACCGCCATTCAAACCGGTTGTAAGTATTTCATACTACCGTCTCTCAACGGTTGCACCAATAAAACATATAATCTTGACTTCCGCATGGCCGAGTAACGAAAACATACGGATCCAGCCAGTTGCTTAGTAGATGACCTGCAATTTTTTTTTGATGGTTTGTCTATTAAGAATCACACCATATAGCCCATTGTAATGCACATACTTCAACTCGAATATGCGTCATTGTTTTAGGTTCTACTTCATTTAGCCACGTCCGAAATAAAGTGGCAATGCTATTAAGAGGATTGACATTAAAGACATGTAGTGTACGCCATAGTAACTTGGCTAGTGGGCATTTGAGAAAAATATGTTGGATAGTCTCATCTTGATCACATAAACAATATAGTTTACTATCCCGCCAACTGAGGTTTGTCAAGTTGTTCTTAGTCAAGATCACTTCCTTGTGAAGGAACCATTTAAAGAACTTTATTTTTTAAGAGCGCCTTAATTTCCAACACACGTACGAAAGAATACTACTTTACATCCTTGACATAATCTATATTTTCGCCTCCTCCCCCCATCATCTCACATTTCGAGTTTCTTCTGAAAACATCCAATGTTGCCTTTATTCATCTTTGTCCTTGCCTCTCTCACCCGTCCTGCTCGCTGCTATACTTTTGGAACCCACCTCCTCCCCCAACAGTGATGTGTCGAACTCCCCGTATCACCGGGACAGTGAAGCTCCCAGCCCCGCCCCCTTTCATGACAATGGCCCATCGAGTTTGCTGCCTCGCCAATGGTAATACCACTAGTACAAGCCCCCCTCATTACCGGTGTTCGACATGGCGCACAAGCAGCGTCCATCCGGCGTGCTGCTACTACGACACGGCTGGTAACATGTAACTAGCAGTGTACGATTTGAGCACTGCTAGTACAACCCTCCCTGGCAGCGTTTTGACGTGGAACTCTGCTAGCATCCCACCAGATAGTAGCATTTGCCGTTGTCGCACGCTGCAGGATAGCAGCGTTTAAACACCTGGACGCCGCAAATGTTACAAAAATCTAGTAACCGGTGCTAATGATTTTTGGCTGATAGCAACCGCTGCTAATGATTGGTTCCGTAAAAAAGTAATCACCACAACAACACAAATTGTTGTCGTGGCAGCGGTTGCACATTTAATATAGCAATCAAAACCCTAGCTTCACTCAAGCATGCAACAAAAATGTCAGTTCATTCTTCATGATTTAGTGTCGTGTGATCAGTGTTTAATCATATATGCAGCAATTTGAGCAGTGCATCACCATTTGTCATCTGTTTCACTGAACCTCTATTAACTGAAGCTACATATGAAATGCTGGATAAAATGGATACAGTTTAGGAATCTTTAGGAATTGCAACAGAACGTAAGAAAAAAAATCCTCAAATATTGTCCATGTTGGTTATGTTGTGTATGTGGTGATGATGTAAAACCATTGAATCTATTGTTATGTTGTATATGTGTTTACTATGTTGCATGCTAATGACATCTGATCACCTTGGTCAATTTACTGTACTAAAAAGTTGAACAAATAAAATGTTGCAACATCTAGGAATACTTAGAAACAAAATGACAAAAAAAAGATCATTCAAAGTAGAAGCATACAACAGGATGAGAGTGTCATGTTCATGGTTTTTTGTCCCTTTGATCACTGTATCAAAAATTCAATATGAATTGCATCATTAAAACTTTGGGCTTGTTACTCTGTTTCCGCACTAGAAAAGTTGTTACTCTTTATCTGCACTTGCTCTGTTTCTGCACTAGAAAAGTTAGGCAGAAGTGGATGTTGCAATGTCCTGAATTAGTCCTAACGGCCATGTTACAAACACTGGTAATGATGGCCATTTCCTGAATTGCTCCTAGTAAATATTGCATTTACTAGGAAAAGCTATTTTGTACTATAAAAACATGATCAACTATTGTCTTAATAGTGGTAGCAGTTGTAGAAGCATTTTATTCAGTATCATGAGGGTACATATTTTATGTTAGAAGCACTATTACTACATTCTACCTTCTTTTTGCTCATAATTTCGTACTTTTTCCTGTGAAACATTGAAACAAAATGTAGGTTGCTGGAGCTGGAGTTGATGATGATGAGAGCTACATCAGGGAGCAAATTTCTGCTGGAAATGCAGTGATTATGGAAGGGGTGGTCAATGCTTCTGATGTGCAACATGATAATGATGATGGAGAGGATGACGCAATATCATCGCAGCCGCGTGTTCCATATGTGGGCATGACATTTGATACAGTTGACAATGCAAGAGCTTACTACAACAAGTATGCTTTCAGCCATGGGTTTGGAATCAGAACATCTGCCTCGAAGAACAGCCAGGCAAGAGGACCGCAAAAGTTAATAGGCAGGACATTCACATAACCAAGTTGTATCAAAGAAGACACACAGTAGTTGGCATCAACAACATGCCGTTTGCTCCAATTGTTGGCATCAACAACCATCTTCAGACCATTGTCCTAGGGTGTGCATTGCTTCCAAATGAGCAAATGGAAAACTTCAAGTGGGTCTTTGAACAATGGTTGCTTGCCGTGAACAATGAATACCCGACAAACCTTATGACCGACCAATGCAAAGCAATGGAAATTGCAATTTCTAAGGTGTTCCCTCACACAGTCCACAGGTGTTGCAAGTGGCATGTACAGCGCAAGGCTCGTGAGAAACTCGAGAGGATGCTTACTAGGGATTCTATATTTGAAAAAACATTCTATGAGTGCATCAATGGCTCAGAGACAGTTGATGAATTTGAAGAAACATGGCAGCACATGCGGCATTGCTTCGAGTACACAGAAAATAGACATTTGCAAAATATGTGGGAATGCCGGCAAACATGGGCTCGTGCATACTTAAAGACTGATTTCTTTCCGTTCACGAGCACAACGGGGAGATCCGAGGGACTGAATTCTTATTTCAAGACATTGGTGCATCCACAGAACTCTGTTTGGATATTTGTAAGGCAGTATGAACTGCTGCAAGAAATGATGCTAGATCGTGAAGATAATGCTTCTTTCACTCGAGAGACAATAACATCAGCACTTTGGGGGCGGTACATGATACGTCTCCAACGTATCTATAATTTTTGATTGTTCCATGCTGTTATATTATCAATCTTGGATGTTTTACAATCATTTTACAGCAACTTTATATCATTTTTTGGGACTAACCTATTGACATAGTGCCAAGTGCTAGTTGCTATTTTTTTGCTTGTTTTTTACTTTGCAGAATAGCAATACCAAACGGAGGCCAATCGCGACGAAACTTTTTGGAGATTTTTTTTGGACCAGAAGAAGGCCAGTGGGCCAAAGAAGTAACTAGGAGGGAGACCAGGCCGCCCACAAGACACCAGGGCATGCTAGAGGCCCCGGGCTCGCCCTGGTGGGTTGTGCCCACCTCGGGACGCCTCTCCATCGCCTATCAGCTCTATAAATACCCAAATATTCCAAAAACCCTAGGAGAGTCGACAGAAAATACTTCTAGCCGCCGCAAGTTCCAGAACCGTGAGATCCAATCTAACACCATCACGGAGGGGTTCATCTTCTTCATAGGTGCCTCTCCGATGATGCGTGAGTAGTCCACCATAGACCTACGGGTCCGTAGGCAGTAGCTAGATGGCTTCCTCTCTCTCTTTTGATTCTCAATACAATGGTCTCTTGAAGATCTATTTGATGTAATGACTTTTGCGATGTGTTTGTTGGGATCCGATGAATTTTGAGTTCATGTTCAGTTTCTTTCCATGAATATTATTTGAGTCTTCTCTGATCTCTTATATGCATGATTACTTATAGCCTCATATTTCTTATTCGAATCTTTGGTTTAGTTAGGCCAACTAGATCGATTTTTCTTGCCATGGGAAGAGGTGCTTTGTGATGGGTTCGATCTTGCGGTGTCCTCTCCCAGTGACAGAAGGGGCAGCGAGGCACGCATGTATCATTGCTATTAAGGATAACAAGATGGGGTCTATTCCTACATGAATAGATCTTGTCTACATCATGTCATCGTTCGTATTGCATTACTCCGTTTCTCCATGAACTTAATACACTAGATGCATGCTGGATAGCGGTCGATGTGTGGAGTAATAGTAGTAGATGCAGAATCATTTCGGTCTACTAATCTTCGACGTGATGCCTATATAATGATCATTGCCTTGGATATCGTCATGATTATTTGATCTTCTATCAATTGCACAACAGTAATTTGTTTACCCACCGTGTGCTATACTCATGAGAGAAGCCACTAGTGAAACCTACGACCCCCGGGTCTACTTTTCCAACATATTGCTTTCCGATATATCTTTTTGCCGTTTTTGTTTTTAGATCTATTATTCCAAAAACCCAAAAATACCTTGCTGCACTTTTTATTTGCCTCTTTTATTTTGTGTTCTTATGAGATCTATCTATCCAATCTATTACAACCTAATCTATCTTTTTACCGTGGAGAGATTGACAACCTCTCTTTCGCGTCGGGTTGCAAGTATTTGTTCTTTGTGTGCAGGTGTTGTTTACATAGTGTTGCGTGATCCTCCTACTGGTTCGATACCTTGGTTGCATAACTGAGGGAAATACTTACCATCGCTGTCCTGCATCATCCCTTCCTCTTTGGGGTAAATACCGACGTAGTCTCAAGCCACATCAAAGGAATTTCTGGCGCCGTTGCCGGGGAGGAAGCAGTCTCTTCAACGTGCCAAACTCTGGCGCCAGGGAGACGTCATCAACATCTATCAGGTTCCTAATCACAAATCTCATCTCCTTGCAATTTACATTATTTGCCATTTGCCTCTCGTTTTCATCTCCCCCACTTCACAAAATTTGTCATTTTATTCGCCCTCCTATTTTCTGTTTGCCTTTTTGCTTGTTTGCTATCTTTTCTTGTGTTGTCATGTGCCTTCTATTTGCTTGCATCTTTGCTTGCTAAAAATCTATTGATATGGATCCTCATCCACTTGCTAATCTTTTCAAAAGGCCAAATTATGCTGAACCAATTTCTAGTGAATTGCGTGAACTTGATTATCTCTATGAAGTTTTGTTTGAAAATCATGAATCTGAAAATTTTGATGAAGTGTTGAAAGAAGAAATTTATAAGGTGATTCATGATAGCTCCTTGATTGAAAAGCATGATTGCAATGATGTTACTATAAATTCTATTAATGTCAATTATGTTAGTGATATGCAAAACTACAAGCCTGGGGATGATAATTTTGTCATGTCCACTTCTTATTGCAATGATCATGATTGGGGTGATAATGCTTCTTATGATCTTGAAAATTTATTTAAGCCTCATGTTGAATATGTTATTGATAATAATGTTTGCAATAGTATCGAAAGTGGGTTTGGGAGAGCGTCAACTTTAGGTAAAAAGAATCCCACATATTTGGAGAGTGTTCAATCTTATGAATTTTTTGATAAAAGTGGGTTTGGAGAGGTCATAACTTTAGTTGATGATAATCCCACTATTTTGGAGGATGATAAAAACTTTATGCGTGTTGATCATAAAGAGAGTATTGTTTATGATAGCTATATTGTTGAATTTGATTATGACCCTACATGTAATTATTATGAGAGAGGAAATTATGGTTGTAGAAATTTTCATGATACTAAATTACCTCTCTTCATGTTGAGATTGCTATTGTCTCTTTCTTCTTCTTTCCATATGCTAGTTTTTGCTTGCCTTGATAATTTGTTTGCTTATAAAATGCCTATGCATAGGAAGTATGTTATACTTAAGTGTGTTTTCCATATGCTTCATGATGCTCTTTTTGTGTTGCTATTATTATCTTTCATGAGGGCATCATTGAAATCTCAAGCCTATCTTAATGGCTATAAAGAAAGAGCCTGTTGGGAGGCAACCCAATGAATAAAATTTATTATCATCTTTTCCTTTCTGTTTTTGAGTGTTTACACAATTATGCCTCTGTTATGATTATATTTTTTATGTTTTAATTAGTGTTTGTGCCAAGTAAAGCCTTTAGGATGATTCATAAGATGAGTAGAAAGAATGCTGAATCTGAAATAGAAACTTTGACTCCAGTGCGTGAATTTTAATTTTTTACTGGAGTGTGATAATGAGCTGAAATATTAACACAGTGTTTCTATACAAATTCGTTACGTTGTCCTAATTTTTCAGAATTTTTAGAATTATATAAGTATGGTTAGAGTATAGATTACTACAGACTGTTCTGTTTGAGACAGATTCTGTTTTCGTTGCATTGTGTGCTTGTTTTGATGAATCTATGGCTTGTATTGGAGGGATAAGACATGGTAAAGTTAAAATACAGTAGACATAATGCAATAATAAAATATGAATGTGTTTGCAACAGTACTTAGAGTGGTGATTAGCTTTATTATACTAACGGATCTCACGAAGATTTTGTTGAGTTTTGTGTGATTGAAGTTTTCAAGTTTTGATTGAGATCACTATGGATGAAGGAATAAGGAGTGAAAAGAGCCTAAGCTTGGGGATGCTACAGCACCCCCAAGATAATATCCAAGGAGAAACAATCAACTAAGGTTGGGGATGCCCCGAGTGGCATCCCCTCTTTCTTCTAACGAACATCGGTATTTTACTTGGAGCTATATTTTTATTCGTCACATATCATGAGTTTTGCTTGGAGCGTCTTGTATTATATGAGTCTTTGCTTGATTTGCTTTTTATTTTGTCAAAAGTATCCTTGCTGTCCACACTTATTTGAGAGAGCCAAAATTATGCTATGATTTATTAGAATTGCTCTATATGCTTCACTTAAAAAAATTAAGCTATGGAATTGCTCTAGTGCTTCACTTATATCTTTTTGAGCACATCGTGCTTTACACTTTTGAAGAAATGCTCTCATACTTCACTTAGATTAATTTGAGAGTTAGTAAATTTTTAAGAAATTCTCTCATGCTTCACTTATACTATTTTGAGAGATGAAACTTTAATGCTCATGTTCCTCACTTAAATTTATTTGAGCTTGTCAAAAGCAATGGCAATATATGAAACTAGTCCCAAAGTGATAGATATTCAAGAGGGATATAATAAAAACTTTCATGAAGATCATTGGACAAATTAAACTTGATTCCTTGTAATAGTTTTGAGACATGATGATAGTAATATGTGAGTTATGTTGGTGAGTAATTATGCTTAGTAAGAATATTGGTGTTAAGGTTTGCGATTCCCTATGCAAGCATGAAAGTCAATAGTTGTGCAATGAAATTACATCCTACTTATGGTGCATTATTCCGTGTTAGTTATGCTTAATGCTCGCTTATGTGAATTTTCGTTTCTTGGTTGGTTGCTTCTCAATCTATTTGCTAGCCTCCACTTGTAATAAGTAGAAATACTACTTGTGCATCCAAAATCCTTAAACCCAGTTTTGCCATATGAGTCCACCATACCTACCTATATGCGGTATTTCCGTGTCGTTCCAAGCAAATTTGTATGTGCCATCTCTAATTTTCAAAATGAATTTCCTTTTTGTGTTCTCGTACCGCTCATGAAGCGGAAGGGGGTGACCGATATTTTTCATGCTAAATGTGTTATTCTCAAGATGAGTGGTTATTCAATTGTCATTGCACGAGAGTATGGCGGTAATAGGGATGCCCAGCCCGAAATGAAAAAGAAATTTACTTTATGTTATGAAATAATAAATTCCTTGGAAAATGTTGGTATGGAAGGCAACTGTGGATTCGGCTAGCCATGGATTGTGAAAGAATGGTGGAAAAAGGAATAAACTTTATTTTCTGTTTAGGAACCGCTTATGATATATCTAGCATGGAAAGGCATTGAAATCTCTCGGTCGTTTTCGTTGACAAGAAAGGCATGCCAC
Organism: Elymus sibiricus; assembly: GCA_039707655.1. Taxonomy (NCBI): domain Eukaryota; kingdom Viridiplantae; phylum Streptophyta; class Magnoliopsida; order Poales; family Poaceae; genus Elymus; species Elymus sibiricus. The sequence continues at coordinate 486,695,293 of CM077665.1, forward strand.
CCAAAATATTTTTCTCTCTCAATTTAAACTTTGAGCTCTGGCACCTCTACAAATCCCTTCTTCCCTCTGCGAAGGGCCTATCTATTTACTTTATGCAATTTTTACTTTTATTTGAGTCTCCATCTTCTCTTATAAAGCACCAACTAGGGGGCACTATGATCGTACTTGACCATTAGGTGTAGTTAATATTTGAGTGTGTTTCATGAATGGATCAATGATTGAGCATGATAGGCTAGGGGTAACTTTCTTTAGTGTTGATATTTTGAAAGACATGGTTGCTTGTTGGTATGCTTGAGTATTAAAGTCTTCATGTCAAAACTAGACTATTGCTTTGAACCATCTAAAAGTCCAAATGTCCATGCTACAAAAGAAAAGACTATATGATGAACATGTTAGGCAGGATTCCACATCAAAAATTCTGTTTTTATCATTTACATACTCGAGGACGAGTAGGAATTAAGCTTGGGGATGCTGATACGTCTCCAACATATCTATAATTTTTTATTGTTCCATGCAGTTATATTATCAATGCTGGATGTTTTACAATCATTTTATAACAACTTTATATCATTTTTTTGGGACTAACCTATTGACATAGTGCCAAGTGCCAGTTGCTGTTTTTTGCTTGTTTTTTACTTCGCAGAATATCAGTACCAAACGGAGTCCAATCGCGACGAAACTTTTTGGAGATTTTTTTTGACCAGAAGAAGGCCAGTGGGCCAAAGAAGTAACTAGGAGGGAGCCCAGGCCACCCACAAGACACCAGGGCGCGCCAGATGCCCCGGGCGTTCCCTGGTGGGTTGTGCCCACCTCGGGACGCCTCTCCACCGTCTATCAGCTCTATAAAGACCCAAATATTCCAAAAACCCTAGGAGAGTCAACGGAAAATACTTCCAGCTGCCGCAAGTTCCAGAACCGCGAGATCCAATCTAACACCATCACGGAGGGGTTCATCTTCTTCATAGGTGCCTCTCCGATGATGCGTGAGTAGTCCACCATAGACCTACGGGTCCGTAGGCAGTAGCTAGATGGCTTCCTCTCTCTCTCTTTTGATTCTCAATACAATGGTCTCTTGGAGATCTATTTGATGTAATGACTTTTGCGGTGTGTTTGTTGGGATCCGATGAATTTTGAGTTCATGATCAGTTTCTATCGATGAATATGATTTGAGTCTTCTTTGATCTCTTATATGCATGATTACTTATAGCCTCGTATTTCTTCTTCGAATCGTTGGTTTAGTTAGGCCAACTAGATCGATTTTTCTTGCCATGGGAAGAGGTGCTTTGTGATGGGTTCGATCTTGCGGTGTCCTCTCCCAGTGACAGAAGGGGCAGCGAGGCACGCATGTACCGTTTCTATTAAGGAAAACAAGATGGGGTCTATTCCTACATGAATAGATCTTGTCTACATCATGTCATCATTCTTATTGCATTACTCCGTTTCTCCATGAACTTAATACACTAGATGCATGCTGGATAGTGATACGTCCATTTTGCATCATGATTTCCTACTATTATTTATTATGTTTTGTCGAATAATAATGCTTTGGGGAGTGATTCTAATGCCTTTTCTCTCATAATATGCAAGGTTTACACAAAGAGGGAGAATACCGGCAGCTGGAATTCTGGACCCAAGAAAAGCACATCAGAGATACCTATTCGGCACAACTCTAATGAAGCTGAAATTTACGGAGAATATTTTTGGAATAAATAAAAAATACTGGAGCAAAAAACTACCGGAGGGGGCAAGCCTGGTGGGCACAACCCACCAGGGCGCCAGACCCCCCTGGGCGCGCCCTGATGGGTTGTGGCCTCCTCGGCCCACCTTCGGTGCCCATCTTCTGGTATATAGTCACATTTAACCTAAAAAAATCAGGGGAGGACTTTCGGGACAAAGCGCCGCCGCCTCGAGGCGGAACTTGGGCAAGAGCACTTTTGCCCTCTGGCGGAGCGATTCCGCCGGGGGAACTTCCCTCCCGGAGGGGGAAATCGAAGCCATCGTCATCACCAACACCCCTCTTATCTTTGGGAGGCCAATCTTCATCAACATCTTCAACAGCACCGTCTCCTCTCAAACCCTAGTTCATCTCTTGTGTTCAATCTTTGTACCGGAACCTTGATGTCTACTACACAACTTTATTCTTGTAGACTTTGTTGGGCCTCCAAGCGCAGAGTTTTGTAGGACAGTAGCAATTTTCCCTCAAGTGGATGACTTAAGGTTTATCAATCCGTGGGAGGTGTAGGATGAAGATGGTCTCTCTCAAACAACCCTGCAATCAAATACAAGAAATCTCTTTTGTCCCCAACACACCCAATACAATGGAAAATTGTATAGGTGCACTAGTTCGGCGAAGAGATGGTGATACAAGTGCAATATGGATGGTAGATATAGGTTTTTGTAATTTGAAAATATAAAAACAGCAAGGTAGCAAGTAACAAAAGTGAGCACAAACGGTATTGCAATGCTTGAAAACAAGGCCTAGGGTCCGTACTTTCGCTAGTGCAATCTCTCAACAATGCTAATATAATTGGATGACATAACCATCCCTCAACGTGCAACGAATAATCACTCCAAAGTTCTTATCTAGTGGAGAACATAAGAAGAAATTGTTTGTAGGGTACGAAACCACCTTAAAGTTATCCTTTCCGATCGATCTATTCAAGAGTTCGTACTAAGATAACATCGAGTTATCCTTTCCATCCGATCTATCTAAGAGTTCGTACTAGAATAACACCATATGATACGCATCAACCAACTCTAATGTCACCTAGATACTCCAATGTCACCACAAGTATCCATGAGTTAATTATTCGATATGCATCAAACAATTTCAGATTCATAATACTCAATCCAACACAAAGAACCTCAAAGAGTACCCCAAGATTTCTATCGTAGAAAGTAGGACAAGAATGTGTATCAACCCCTATGCATAGATTACCCCAATGTCACCGCGGGAATCCGCAAGTTGAGTACCAAAACATATATCAAGTGAATCAATAGAACACCCCATTGTCACTACGGGTATCCATATGCAAGACATATATCAAGTGCTCTCAAATCCAATATTCAATCCAACATAACGATATCTCAAAGGGAAAGATTCAATTCATCACAACAAGATAGAGAGGGAATAACATCATGTGATCCGACTATATTAACAAAGCCCATGATACATCAAGATCGTGACATCTCAAGAACACGAGAGAGAGAGAGAGAGATTGAACACATAGCTACTGGTACATACCCTCAGCCCTGAGGGTGGACTACTCCCTCCTCATCATGGCCTCTGTCGGGATGATGAAGATGGCCACCGGAGATGGATTCCCCTCTCCGGCAGGGTACTAGAACGCCTCCAGATTGGTTTTTCGTCAATACAGAGAGTTGCGGCGACGGAGCAGAGAGTCTAGGGTTCTTTTTTGGGGGTTTCCGAATATTTGGGAATTTATAGGCATAGGAAGCGGTGGAGGGGGTGCCCGAGGTGCCCAGCACCAACCAGGCCGCGCCAGGGGGCCTCTGGCGCACCCTGGTGGGTGCTGGCCAGCCTGGGCCCCTACTTCTGGTGTTCTTTGGCCCATCTTCTTTCTTCTGGTCCGTAAAAAAATCCACAAAAGTCCCCGTAGCGTTTTGTCTCCGTTTGGTACTGATTTTTTGTGAAGTAAAAAAAACAAGCAAAAAGAGCAACTAGCACTTTGGCACTATGTCAATAGGTTAGTCCCAAAAAATGATATAAAGTTGTAATAAAATGATTGTAAAACATCCAAGAATGATAATATAATAGCATGGAACAAGCAAAAAATATAGATACGTTGGAGACGTATCAAACCTCAGATTGGTACCTGTGGGTGACTAGTAGTGTTGATTACCTTGCGTAGTTGATTACTATATGGTTTATTTGGTGGAAGATTATATGTTCAGATCCATTATGCTATTCAATACCTCTCTGATCTTGAGCATGTTTATTATTTGTGAGTAGTTACCCTTGTTCTTCAGGTCACGGGAGAAGTCATGTTACAAGTAATCATGTGAATTTGATATGTGTTCAATATTTTGACGATATGTATGTTGTGATTCCCTTAGTGGTGTCATGTGAACGTCGACTACATGACACTTCACCATTCATGGGCCTAAGGGGATGCATTGTGGATTAGTTATTAGATGATGGGTTGCTTGAGTGGCAGAAGCTTAAACCCTAGTTTATGCGCTACTTCGTAAGGGGCTGATTTGGATCCAAACGTTTAATGCTATGGTTAGATTATCTTAATACTTTTCTCGTAGTTGCGGATGCGTGCGAGGGGGTTAATCATAAGTGGGAGGTTGTTCAAGTAAGATCAGCACCCAAGCACCAGTCCACCCACATATCAAATTATCAAAGTAGCGAACACGAATCAAACCAACATGATAAAAGTGACTAGACGAAATTCCCGTGTACCCTCAAGAACACTTTGCCTATTACTAGAGATTGTTCTGGCCTGTCCTTTGCCACAAAAGGATTGGGCTACCTTGTTGCACCTTGTTTACCGTTACCGTTACTTGCTCGTTACCAATTATCTTGCTATCAAACTATCTATTACCTACAATTTCAGTGCTTGCAGAAACTACCTTGCTGAAAACCGCTTGTCATTTCCTTCTGCTCCTCGTTGGGTTCTACACTCTTACTTATCGAAAGGACTACGATTGATCCCCTATACTTGTGGGTCATCAAGACTATTTTCTGGTGCCGTTGCCGGGGAGTGAAGCGATCTTGGTAAGTGGAAATCGGTAAGGAAAAACTTATACTATGTGCTGAAATTTATTGCTACTTGCTACTATGGAGAACAATCCTTTGAGGGGTTTGTTCGAGGTATCTTCACCTCGACCAGAACCACAATTAGTTGCCCCTCAACCTACTGCACCTACTGAAAATATTGGTTATGAAATTCCTTCGGGTATGTTAGAACAACTGCTTGCTAAGCCTTATGCAGGAGATGGAACTGAACATCCTGATATGCATCTATTATATGTGAACGAAATATGTGGATTATTTAACCTTGTAGGTTTACCCGGAGATGAAGTTAGGAAGAAGGTTTTCCCTTTATCTTTGGAGGGAAAAGCTTGACATGGTATAGGCTATGTGATGATCTTGGATCGTGGAACTGGAATCGTTTGCAATTGGAATTCCATCAAAAGTTTTATCCCATGCATCTAGTTCATCATGATCGGAATTATATATATAATTTTTGTTCTCGTGAAGGAGAAAGTATCGCTCTAGCTTGGGGGAGGCTTAAGTCAATGTTATATTCATGCCCCAATCATGACATTCCGAGAGAAGTTATCATTCAGAATTTTTATGCTCGGCTTTCTCATAATGATCAATCCATGCATGCTCGATACTTCTTGTGCTGGTTCTTATATGAAGAAGATTATTGAATTCAAGTGGGATCTCTTAGAAAGAATTAATGCAACTCTGAAGATTGGGAACTCGACGAAGGTAATGAGTCAGGTATAAAGCTTGAGTTTGATTGTGTTAAATCTTTTATGAATACCGATACTTTTCACAAGTTTAGCACTAAATATGGACTTGACTCTGAGATAGTAGCCTCTTTTTGCGAAGCATTTGCTACTCACGTTGATCTCCCTAAGGAGAAGTGGTTTAAATATCATCCCCCTATTAAATAAGAAATTAAAGAACCGGTCATAGCTAAAGAAGAAACCATCATTTACAATGTTGATCCAGTTGTGCCTACTGCTTATATTGAAAAACCACCTTTCCCTGTTAGGATAAAGGGACATGCTAAGGTATCAACTGTGGTTCGTAAGAGTAATCTAAAAACATCTAAGCTCCCTGAGCAAATCAAAGTAGAACCTAGTGTTGCTATGGTTAAAGATCTCTTGGTAGAAAATGTTGATGGGCATGTTATCTACTTCTGCGATGAAGCTGCTAGGATTGCTAAACCCGATGAAAAAGATAAACATAGACCCATAGGAGGCATGCTTGTTGTCTCAGTAAAGATAGGAGATCATTGCTATCATGGTTAATGTGATTTGGGTGCTAGTGTGAGTGTTATCCCTTTTACCTTATACCAAGAAATTATGGATGAAATAGCACCTGCTGAAATAGAAGACATTGATGTTACTATTAAACTTGCTAATAGAGACACCATCACACCACTTGGGATTGTTAGAGATGTTGAAGTCTTGTGTGGGAAAGTGAAATTCCCTACTGATTTTCTAGTTCTTGGCTCCCCACAAGATGACTTTTGTCCCATTATCTTTGGTAGACCTTTCTTGAGCACCGTCAATGCTAAGATAGATTGTAAAAAACAAACTGTTGGTGTCAGTTTTGGTGGTGAGTCTCATGAGTTTAAATTTTCCAAGTTTAGTAGACAACCTCGTGATAAAGCGTTACCTAGTAAAGATGAAACAATTTATCTTGCTTCTATTGCTGTACCTCCTACTGATCCATTAGAACAATATTTGCTTGACCATGGAAATGATATGCACTTGCGTGAAAGAAAAGAAATTGATCAAATTTTCTTTGAACAACAACCTCCCTTGAAACAAAATTTTCCTATTGAAACTCTTGGAGGCCCTCCTCCACCTAAAGGTGATCCTGTGTTTGAATTGAAACAATTGCCTGACACTTTGAAGTATGCTTATCTTGATGAGAAAAAGATATATCATGTTATTATTAGTGCTAACCTTTCAGAACATGAAGAAGAAAGATTAGTAAAAGTTCTAAGGAAGCACCGGGCTGCTATTGGATATACTCTGGATGATCTTAAGGGCATAAGTCCCACTCTATGTCAGCACAAGATTAATATGGAACCTGATGCTAAACCCGTTGTTGATCACCAACGGCGATTGAATCCGAAGATGAAGGAAGTGGTAAGAACTGAAATATTAAAACTTCTGGAAGCAGGTATAATCTATCCTATTGCTGATAGTAGATGGGTAAGTCCCGTTCATTGTGTCCCTAAAAAGGGAGGTATTACCGTTGTTCCTAATGATAAGAATTAACTAATTCCACAAAGAATTGTTACTGGCTATAGAATGGTAATTGATTTTAGAAAATTAAATAAAGCTACTAGGAAGGATCATTACCCTCTGCCTTTCATTGATCAAATGTTAGAAAGATTATCTAAGCACACACACTCTTGCTTCCTAGATGGATATTCTGGTTTCTCTCAAATACCCGTGTCACAATCCGATCAAGAAAAACCACCTATACTTGCCCTTTTGGAACCTATGCTTATAGATGTATGCCTTTTGGTTTATGCAATGCACCTGCTACCTTTCAAAGATGTATGACTGCTATATTCTCTGATTTTTGTGAAAAGATTGTGGAAGTTTTCATGGACGATTTTTCCGTTTACGAAACTTCTTTTGATGATTGCTTAAGCAACCTTGATCGAGTTTTGCAAAGATGTGAACAAACTAATCTCGTCTTGAATTGGGAGAAGTGCCACTTTATGGTTAATGAAGGTATTGTCTTGGGGCATAAAATATCTGAACAAGGTATTGAGGTGGATAAAGCTAAAGTTGATGCAATTGAGAAAACGCCATGTCCTAAAGATATTAAAGGTATTCATAGTTTCCTTGGTCATGCTGGTTTCTATAGGAGGTTCATTAAAGACTTCTCTAAAATTTCTAGGCCTCTTACTAATCTTTTGCAAAAGGATATTCCTTTTGTTATTTATGATGATTGTGTGAAAGCCTTTGAAACACTCAAGAAAGCCTTAACCTATGCACCTATCGTTCAACCACCTGATTGGAACTTGCCTTTTGAAATTATGTGTGATGCTAGTGATTATACTGTTGGTGTTGTTCTAGGACAAAGAGTAGATAATAAATTGAATGTTATCCATTATGCTAGCAAAACTCTAGACAGTGCTCAACGAAATTATGCTACAACTGAAAAAGAATTTTTAGCGGTCGTGTTTGCTTGTGACAAATTTAGATCCTATATTGTCGACTCAAAAGTAATTGTTCACACCGACCATGATGCTATAAAATATCTTATGGAAAAGAAAGATGCTAAACCTAGGCTTATTAGGTGGTTTCTCTTGCTCCAAGAATTTGACTTCATATCATTGATAGGAAAGGAGCTGAGAACCCCATAGCTGATAACTTGTCTAGGTTAGAAAATATTCTTGATGACCCACTACCTATTGATGATAGTTTCCCTGACGAGCAGTTAGCTGCAATAAATGTTTCTCAAAACACTCCTTGGTATGTTGATTATGCTAATTGCATTGTCGCTAAATATATACCACCTAGCTTCACATACCAACAAAAGAAAAAAATCTTCTATGACTTAAGACATTACTTTTGGGATGACCCACACCTTTATAAAGAAGGAGTAGATGGTATTATTAGACGTTGTGTACCTGAGCATGAACAGGAACAAATCCTATGGAAATGTCATTCCGAAGCTTATGGAGGACATCATGCGGGAGGTAGAACTGCTCATAAGGCATTGCAATTTGGTTTTTATTGGCCTACTCTTTTCAAAGATGCCCGTAAGTTTGTCTTGTCTTGTGATGAATGTCAAAGAATTGGTAATATCGGTAAGCGTCAGGAAATGCCAATGAATTATTCACTTGTTGTTGAACCGTTTGATGTTTGGGGTTTTGATTATATGGGACGTTTTCCTTCCTCTGATGGGTACACTCATATTTTGGTTGCTGTTGATTATGTCAGTAAGTGGGTAGAAGCTATTCCAACTAGTAGTGCCGATCATCACACCTCCATTAAAATGCTCAAAGAGGTTATCTTTCCGAGGTTTGGAGTCTCTAGATATTTAATGACTGATGGTGGTTCACACTTTATTCATGGTGCTTTCCGTAAGATGCTTGCTAAATATGATGTTAACCATAGAATTGCATCACCCTATCATCCTCAATCTAGTGGTCAAGTTGAACTTAGCAATAGAGAAATAAAATTAATATTAAAAAAACTGTCAATAGGTCTCGTAAGAATTGGTCTAATAAATTAGATGATGCACTTTGGGCCTATAGAACAGCTTATAAAAATCCTATGGGTATGTCTCCATACAAAATGGGATATGGTAAAGCTTGTCATTTGCCTCTAGAATTAGAACATAAAGCATTTTGGGTAATTAAAGAACTTAACTATGATTTCAAACTTGCCGGTGCGAAGAGGCTATTTGATATATATCACTTGATGAATGGAGAACCCAAGCCTATGAAAATGCCAAACTATTCAAAGAAAAAGTAAAAAGATGGCATGACAAAAGAATCCAAAAGCGGGAATTCAAAATAGGAGACTACGTTCTTTTGTTCAACTCTCGTTTAAGATTTTTTGCAAGTAAGCTTCTCTCCAAATGGGAAGGACCTTATGTTATCGAAGAGGTTTATCGTTCTGGAGCTATGAAGATTAATAACGCCGAAGGTACTAACCCGAAGGTGGTTAATGGACAAAGAATCAACTTTATATCTTAGGTACGCCTATAAACGTTGAAAGCAATGTTATCCAAACCATGACACCAGAGGAACACATAAAAGAAACCTTCTGGAACACTCCAGAATTCTGAAAAAGAGAAGGTACATGATATGGTAAATAAACGGACTCCGAAAAATCCAACAAAAATATTTTTTGTCTGTTTTGGAATATTTAAAAAAATGAAATAAAGAAATAAACCGGAAGGTGATCGAGGTGAGCACGATACACCAGGGCGCGCCAGGCACCCCTGGGCGCATCCTGGTGGGTTGTGCCCACCTCGGACACCTCCCCGACTCCGTTTTCCTTCCAGATGCTTGTTTTCCAAGAATAAAAATTCTCTATATATACCCCCGACTGTTTTAACGACCGCATCGCAGAAAAATCCTCTGTTCTTGTTTCGTGCTGTTTTCCTGTCAGATTTGTCAAGTAAGGCATCATGTCTTCTCCCTCTTCTAATAATGTGGAAGAAGATGCCTGGCTAATGAAGATAGAGCTGAAGAGGGAGGAGCCGGAAGAAGCCAACAAGGAAGAGAAGGGCAAGGAGGCTATAGTGGATCAGCCCCCTGAAGGAGAGCAATCCATGCCAACAAAGGGAGGAGAAGAAGAAGATATCCTTCAACCTTATTACAATCATGTCACCCCTATTGAAATCGAAGCTTTTAGAGCTTTCGAAGCAGTCCGTGTTCAGAATAAATTTCTCATCCGTGAAAATATTTTGCTAGAACAGCACATCAATAACATTCGGAGAGTCATCCGCAAATTGGAGCACCTTTTGAAGTTGAAGTGTGATTCATCATCACCACCACCAAAGGAAACTTGAGCACACGGGTATGGGCACTGCCCTTGGCTTGAGCCAAGCTTGGGGGAGGTGACCCGTGACGTGGCTTGAGACTGCATCGGTATTTCCCCAAATAGGAAGGGGATGATGCAGCACAACGACGGTAAGTATTTCCCTCAGTTATGAAACCAAGGTTATCGAGCCAGTAGGAGGATCACCACCACCAAATAAGTAGCACCTGTACACAAACAACAAATACTTGCAACCCAACGTGAAAGAGAGGTTGTCAATCTCTCTACGGTAAAAAGATAGATTAGGTAATGATAGATAGGAGAGATAGATCTCTCAAGAACACAAAATAGAAAAGGCAAATAAAATATGCAGCAATATATTTTTGGGTTTTTGGTTTTGTAGATCTGAAAACAAAGATGAAAAAAGATAGATCGGAAAGCAATATGTTGGAAAAGTAGACCCGCGGGCCGTAGGATTCACTAGTGGCATCTCTCATGAGTATAGCGCATGGTGGGTGAACAAATTACTGTTGGGCAATTGATAGAAAATCGAATAGTCATGACGATATCCAAGGCGATGATCATTATATAGGCATCACGTCCAAGATAAGTAGAACGACTCCTGCCTGCATCTACCATTATTACTCCACACATCGACCGCTATCCAGCATGCATCTAGTGTATTAAGTTCATGGAAAAACAGAGTAATGCAATAAGAACGATGACATGATGTAGACAAGATCTAGTCATGTAGGAAATAGACCCCATCTTGTTATCCTTAATGGCAACAATACATGCGTGCCTTGCTGCCCCTTCTGTCATTGGGAAAGGACACCGCAAGATCGAACCCATCACAAAGCACCTCTTCCCATGGCAAGAAAAATCGATCTCGTTGGCCTAACCAAACCAAAGATTCGAAGAAGAAATACGAGGCTATAAGCAATCATGCATATAAGAGATCAAAGAAGACTCAAATAATATTCATGGATAGAAACTGATCATGAACTCAAAATTCATCGGATCCCAACAAACACACCGCAAAAGTTTACATCAAATAGATCTCCAAGAGACCATTGTTTTGAGAATCATAAGAGAGAGAGGAAGCCATCTAGCTACTGCCTACGGACCCGTAGGTCTATGGTGGACTACTCACGCATCATCGGAGAGGCACCTATGAGGAAGATGAACCCCTCCGTGATGGTGTTTAGATTGGATCTCGCGGTTCAGGAACTTGCGGTGGCTGGAATTGTGTTTCGTCGACTCCCCTAGGGTTTTTGGAATATTTGGGAATTTATAGGCATCAGAGGCGGTGCAGAGGGACCCCGTGGAGGGCACAACCCATCAGGGCACGCCGGGGCCCCCCTGGCGCGCCCTGGTGGGTTGTGCTCTCCACAGCCCACCTTCCTGGCTCTTCTTTGGCCCACTGGGTGTCTTCTAATCCAGAAAAAATCTCCAAAAAGTTTCGTCGCGATTGGACTCCGTTTGGTACTGATATTCTGCGAAGTAAAAAACAAGCAAAAACAGCAACTGGCACTTTGGCACTATGTCAATAGGTTTGTCCCAAAAATGATATAAAGTTGTTATAAAATGATTGTAAAGCATCCAAGAATGATAATATAACAGCATGGAACAAGCAAAAATTATAGATACGTTGGAGACGTATCGGCATCCCCACGCTTAATTCCTACTCGTCTTCGAGTAGGTAAATGATAAAAACAGAATTTTTGATGTGGAATGCTGCCTAACATGTTCATCATATTGTTTTCTTTGGTATAGCATGGACATTTGGACTTATAGATGATTCAAAGCAATAGTCTAGTTTTAACATAATGACTTCAATACTCAAGCATGTTAACAAGCAACCATGTCTTTCAAAATATCAACACTAAAGAAAGTTATCCCTAGCCCATCATGCTCAATCATTGATCCATTCATGAAACACACTCAAATATTAGCCATGCCCAATGCTCAAGTAAGATCATAGTGCCCGCTAGTTGGTGCTTATAAGAGAAGATGGAGACTCAAAGTAAAAATAAAAATTGCATAAAGTAAATAGATAGGCCCTTCGCAGAGGGAAGTAAGGATTTGTAGAGGTGCCAGAGCTCAAAGTTTTAAATTGAGAGGGAAAAATATTTTGGGTGGCATGCTTTTCCTGTCAACGAAAACGACAAAGTAGCTCACAACACTTTCCATGCTAGATATATCATAGGCGGTTCCCAAACAGAAAATAAAGTTTATTCCTTTTTCCACCAAACTTACACATTCCATGGCGTGCCGTATCCACGGTTGCCTTCCATACCAACACTTTCCAAGGAATTTATTATTTGACAACATAAAGTAAAAAAAAATTCATTTCGGGAATGGGCATCCGTATTACCGCCATACTCTCGTGCAATGACAAGTGAATAAACACTCATCTTGAGAATAACACATCTAGCATGGAAAAATATTGGACACTCCCCACCATTTCATGAGCGGTACGAGCACACAAAAGAGAAAATTTATTTTGAAAATTTAGAGATGGCACATACAAATTTGCTTGGAACGGCATGGAAATACCGCATATAGGTAGGTATGGTGGACTCATAAGGCAAAACTTGGTTTAAGGTTTTTGGAGGCACAAGTAGTATTTTTACTTAGTACAAATGGAGGCTGGCAAATAGGTTGAGAAGCAACCAAACCAAGAAACAAAAATTCACATAAGTGAGCATTGAGCATAACTAACACCGAATAATGCACCACAAGTAGGATGTAATTTCATTGCATAACTATTGACTTTCGTACTTGCATAGGGAATCACAAACCTTAACACCAATATTCCTACTCAAGCATAATTACTCACCAACATGACCCACATTTTACTATCATCATGTTTCAAAACTATTACAAGGAATCAAGTTTAATTTGCCCAATGATCTTCATGAAAGTCGTTATTATATCCTCCTTGGATATCTATCACTTTGGGACTAGTTTCATATTTTGCCATTGCTTTCTTGACTAGCTCAAACAAATTTAAGTGAAGCACATGAGCATAAAGATTTCATCTCTCAAAAAGGTATAAGTGAAGCATGAGAGGATTTCTTCAAAATTTACTAACTCTCAAATTAATCTAAGTGAAGCATGAGAGTATTTCTACAAAAAAATTCCAACCACACCGTGCTCAAAAAGATATAAGTGAAGCACTAGAGCAATTCTATAGCTCAAAAAGTTTAAGTGGAGCATAGAGAGCAATTCTAACAAATCATGGCATAATTTTGGCTCTCCCAAATAGGTGTGTACAGCAAGGATACAAAGGAAAAACAAACAAGGAAAGAAAGCAAAGATACAAAACGCTCCAAGCAAAACTCATGATCCGTGACGAATAAAAATATAGCTCCAAGTAAAATACCGATGGTTGTTAGAAGAAAGAGGGGATGCCACTCGGGGGCATCCCCTAGCTTAGTTGCTTGTTACTCTTTTGGATATATCTTGGGGGTGCGGTCGCATCCCCAAGCTTAGGCTTTTATCACTCCTTATTCCTTCATCCATCGTGATCTCACCCAAAACTTGCAAACTTCAATCACACAAAACTCAACAAAATCTTCGTGAGATCCGTTAGTATAATAAAGCAAATCACTACTTTAGGTACTGTTGTAAACCCATTCATATTTTCTTATTGCATTATACCTACTGTATTTTAATTTTACCATGGCTTATACCCCCGATACAAACCATAGATTCATCAAAACAAGCACACAATGCAACAAAAACAGAATCTGTCTTAAACAGAACAGTCTGTAGTAATCTGTACTCTAACCATACTTCTGTAACTCTAAAAATTCTGAAAAATTAGGAGACCGTAAGGAATTTGTATAGAAACACTGTGTTAAAATTTCAGCTCAAGACCACGTTCCAGAAAAAAACGAAAATTCAAATACTGGACGCAAAGTTTCTGTTTCAGATTCAGCATCGCTTCTACTCATCCTATCAATCATCCTAAAGGTTCTACTTGGCACAAACACTAAATAAACCATAAAAACACAATCATAACAAAGGCATAATTGTGTCAACACACAAAAACAGAAAGTAAAAAACAAAAATTTATTTATTCATTGGGTTGCCTCCCAACAAGCGCTATCGTTTTACGCCCCTAGCTAGGCATAACGCATAGATTCAAGTATTGTCATCTTTGGTTTTGGATCCATAGGATGCCCTCATGATTGATTCATCTGGTGGCTTAATTCTTGTTCTAGGGAAGTGTTCCATACCCTTTCTTAGTGGAAATTGAAAACGAATATTGCCTTCTTTCATATCAATCACGGCACCTATAGTGCGTAAAAACGGTCTACCAAGTATAATGGGATAAGACGGATTGCAATCAATATCAAGCACAATAAAATCAATACGCACAAAGTTCCTATTTGCAAGAATAAGAACATCATTAATTCTTCCCAAAGGCTTTTTAATAGTAGAATCCGCCAAGTGCAAATTAAGAGAGCATTCTTCAATATTGGTAAGACCAAGCACATCACATAAAGATTTTGGAATCGTGGAAACACTAGCCCCCAAATCACATAAAGCAAAGCACTCATAATTTTTAATCTTGACTTTAATGGTGGGTTCCCACTCATCATGTAATTTTCTAGGAATAGAAATCTGCAACTCCAACTTTTCTTCAAAAGATTTCATCATGGCATCAACGATATGTTTAGTAAAAGCTTTATTTCGCTCATAAGCATGGGGTGAATTCAACATGGATTGCAGCAAAGAAATACATTCAATCAAAGAGCAACTATCATAATTAAAGTCTTTGCAATCCAAAATAGTGGGCACATCACTAGTTAAAGTTTTGACCTCTTCAAACCCACTTTTAGCAAAATTTTCATCAAGATTTTCACCCTCCAAATTATTGGGACGCCTTCTAGCTAACGTTGACTCTACTTCAGTCCGTTCATTATAAATTTTAATATTACTAAACAAGGAATCAATAGTAGAAACACCAATCACTTTAAGATCTACATCTTTTTTATCCTCTAGAGAGATCGGTTTGGTGGCCATTTGATTTATCAAAGTAGCTTGCGCATCGGAGATTTTACCAAGCAAATTTTCAGCATGAGCATATTTAGATTGAAGATTGCAAACTTCTCTACTGATATCATCGAGTTGTTTCGTTATGGCATCTAACATGGTAGAGTGTTCTCTAAGCTCATCGGTAAAATACTTATTATGCTCAAATTGTGTAGTCATATATTCCTTAGTACTTTTCTCAATTTCAAGCAAAATATTGGGGTAAGGAACTTCATAGTACTTTCGTTGGGGCGTCATGACTACGCAAACAAGATTGCAAGCAAGGAAGAGATCCGGCAAGAAAAAGGGCAAACGAAAAAGAGGGTGAATAAAATGGCAAATTGGTGAAGTGGGGGAGAGGAAAACGAGAGGCAAATGGAAAATAATGTAATTGCAAGGAGATGAGATTTGTGATTAGGAACCTGGTAGATGATGATGGAGTCCCCTTGGCGCCTTAGATAGGCACGTAGAAGAGAGCGCTTCCTCCCCGGCAACGGCGCCAGAAATTCCTTTGACGTGGTTTGAGACTGCGTCGGTATTTCCCCAAAGAGGAAGGGATGATGCAGCACAGCGACGGTAAGTATTTCCCTCAGTTATGAAACCAAGGTTATCGAACCAGTAGGAGGATCACCACCACCAAATAAGTAGCACCTGTACACAAACAACAAATACTTGCAACCCAACGCGAAAGAGAGGTTGTCAATCTCTCTACGGTAAAAAGATAGATTAGGTAATGATAGATAGGAGAGATAGATCTCTCAAGAACACAAAATAGAAAAGGCAAATAAAATATGCAGCAATATATTTTTGGGTTTTTGGTTTTGTAGATCTGAAAACAAAGATGCAAAAAGATAGATCGGAAAGCAATATGTTGGAAAAGTAGACCCGCGGGCCGTAGGATTCACTAGTGGCTTCTCTCATGAGTATAGCGCACGGTGGGTGAACAAATTACTGTTGGGCAATTGATAGAAAATCGAATAGTCATGACGATATCCAAGGCGATGATCATTATATAGGCATCACGTCCAAGATAAGTAGACCGACTCCTGCCTGCATCTACCATTATTACTCCACACATCGACCGTTATCCAGCATGCATCTAGTGTATTAAGTTCATGGAAAACGGAGTAATGCAATAAGAACAATGACATGATGTAGACAAGATCTATTCATGTAGGAATAGACCCCATCTTGTTATCCTTAATGGAAACGATACATGCGTGCCTTGCTGCCCCTTCTGTCACTGGGAAAGGACACCGCAAGATCGAACCCATCACAAAGCACCTCTTCCCATGGCAAGAAAAATCGATCTAGTTGGCCTAACTAAACCAAAGATTTGAAGAAGAAATACGAGGCTATAAGAAATCATGCATATAAGAGATCAAAGAAGGATCAAATAATATTCATGGATAAAAACTGATCATGAACTCAAAATTCATCGGATCCCAACAAACACACCGCAAAAGTTTACATCAAATAGATCTCCAAGAGACCATTGTATTGATAATCATAAGAGAGAGAGAAATCCATCTAGCTACCCCCTACGGACCCGTAGGTCTATGGTGGACTACTCACGCATCATCGGAGAGGCACCTATGAGGAAGATGAACCCCTCTATGATGGTGTTTAGATTGGATCTCGCGGTTCTGGAACGTGCGGCGGCTGGAATTGTGTTTCGTCGAATCCCCTAGGGTTTTTGGAATATTTGGGAATTTATAGGCGTCAGAGGCGGTGGAGAGGGGCCCCGTGGAGGGCACAACCCATCAGGGCGCGCCGGGGTCCCCCTGGCACACCCTGGTGGGTTGTGGTCTCCATGGCCCACCTCTCTGGCACTTCTTTGGCCCACTGGGTGTCTTCTGGTTCAAAAAATCTCCAAAAAGTTTCGTCGCGATTGGACTCCGTTTGGTATTGATATTCTGCGAAGTAAAAACCAAGCAAAAACAGCAACTGGCACTTTGGCACTATGTCAATAGGTTAGTCCCAAAAAATGATATAAAGTTGTTATAAAATGATTGTAAAGCATCCAAGAATGATAATATAACAGCATGGAACAAGCAAAAATTATAGATACGTTGGAGACGTATCACCCCGGTATTGTATCACCATCACTTTTATTCACCTTTACCTATTTTAGTTCGATCTTTAGTTTCCCTTTGCTTTAGTTGAATAAAAGTTTAGCATGATCTATTTTCGTGTGTTAGTTTCGTGTCCTATCTATCTATGTAATCGAGTTAAAGTTATATAATAAAGTTTAGTTTGAGTTTTTGTCTCTCTACTTTCTTGTTGCAATCAAAATAAAAAGAAAGGAAAATGAAAAGAATCATATGTTAATCTTATGGTGACTAATGACATCACATAAGGAAAAGTATAAGTAGTAAAATATATTGGAGATTGACAAACATAGCATTGGTCAATGACGCAATTCATGAAAGAATTAATAAGGGAAGAGAAGATTCACATGGAAATACACTATCTTGGACATCTTTTATGATTGTGAGCCCCCATTAAATATTATATGCCAAAATTGTTGACGTTTGACAAGGAAGACAACGTAATGATTTATGTTTGTTCATATCCACATAGAAGTTATATTGTCATAGACCCTTCAACATGTGGTGCTTGCCCAATATCTTTGCTAGCCAAAAATTCCGCACTAAGTAGAGATACTACTTGTGCATCCAAAAACCCAAAACCAAACTCATTCTTTGAGAGTCCACCATACCTACCTATGGATCGAGAAAGATCCTTCAAGTAAGTTGTCATCGGTGCAATAAGGCAATAAAAATTGCTTCTAAAAGTGTTTTGATCAATTAGTGTAAGAGAAAATTGAGCGCTATACGAACTTATGATGGCAAAGTAAAAAAAGCGACGGACTGCAAAATAAAGGTTGCTATCATAGGGGGCAATATAGCGTGATGTTCTTTTACATTAAGGGATTGGGCATACAAACCAAAAAGCGCATGACAACCTCTGCTTCCCTCTGCGAAGGGACTATCTTTTACTTTTATGTATTTACTTTTATGCAAAGAGTCAAAGTATTCTTCCCTATTCCTTTTTACTTTTTCCCTTTCGCAAGCATCATGTGGTGAGGAAAGATCTAGGCACATATATCCAGTTGGATATGGGTGGGCATGAGTTATTATTGTTGACATCACCCTTGAGGTGAATACGTTGGGAGGCGAAACTATAAGCCCCTATCTTCCTATGTGTCCGGTTGAAACTTTTTGTTCATGGGTATGTCGTGAGTGTTAGCAATCATAGAAGACTAAATGATGGTTGAGTATGTGGACTTGCCAAAAGGCTCCTACATGACACCCTTCCTGAAAATATGATGAATTGTAGTTGTAAAGTTGACTGAGAACATAGTTTGTTGGTTTTCAATAAGGTTTATGCTTCATACTTCTATGTTGTGATGAATTTTTACTTGTTCATGAGAAGTTATATGATAAAAGTGTATGAATAAGTTTTATGATAGAGTTTGTTGCTGTTATATTAATAAGCATGATGCTACTATGTCCGTATTTTGTTTTATCGACACCTCTCTCTCAAATCATGTGGACATGCTTTTCAATATCGGTTTTCGCTTGAGGACAAGCGAGGTCTAAGCTTGGGGGAGTTGATACGTCCATTTTGCATCATGATTTCTACTGTTATTTATTATGTTTTGTCAAATAATAATGCTTTGGGGAGTGATTCTAATGCCTTTTCTCTCATAATATGCAAGGTTTACACAAAGAGGGAGAATACCGGCACCTGGAATTTTGGACCCAAGAAAAGCACATCAGAGATACCTATTCTGCACAATTCCAATGAAGCTGAAATTTTACGCAGAATATTTTTGGAATAAATAAAAAATACTGGAGCAGAAAACTACTGGAGGGGGCAAGCCTGGTGGGCACAACCCACCAGGGCGCGCCAGACCCCCCTGGGCGTGCCCTGATGGGTTGTGGCCTCCTCGGCCCACCTCCGTTGCCCATCTTCTGGTATATAGTCACATTTAACCTAAAAAAATCAGGGGAGGACTTTCGGGACGAAGCGCTGCCGCCTCGAGGCGAAACTTGGACAGGAGCACTTTTGCCCTCCGACAGAGCGATTCCGCCGGGGGAACTTCCCTCCCGAAGGGGGAAATCGAAGCTGTCGTCATCACCAACACACCTCTCATCTTTGGGAGGCCAATCTTCATCAACATCTTCAACATCACCATCTCCCCTCAAAACCTAGTTCATCTCTTGTTTTCAATCTTTGTATCGGAACCTCAGATTGGTACCTGTGGGTGACTAGTAGTGTTGATTACCTTGCGTAGTTGATTACTATATGGTTTATTTGGTGGAATATTATATGTTCAGATCCATTATGCTATTCAATACCTCTCTGATCTTGAGCATGTTTATTATTTGTGAGTAGTTACCCTTGTTCTTGAGGTCACGGGAGAAGTCATGTTACAAGTAATCATGTGAATTTGATATGTGTTCGATATTTTGATGCTATGTATGTTGTGATTCCCTTAGTGGTGTCATGTGAACGTCGACTACATGACACTTCACGATTCATGGGCCCAAGGGGATGCATTGTGGAGTAGTTATTAGATGATGGGTTGCTAGAGTGACAGAAGCTTAAACCCTAGTTTATGCGCTACTTCGTAAGGGGCTGATTTGGATCCAAACGTTTAATGCTATGGTTAGATTTTATCTTAATACTTTTCTCGTAGTTGCGGATGCTTGCGAGGGGGTTAATCATAAGTGGGAGGTTGTTCAAGTAAGAACAGCACCCAAACACCGGTCCACCCACATATCAAATTATCAAAGTAGCGAACATGAATCAAACCAACATGATAAAAGTGACTAGACGAAATTCCCGTGTACCCTCAAGAACACTTTTCCTATTACTAGAGATTGTTCTGGCCTGTCGTTTGCCACAAAAGGATTGGGCTACCTTGATGCACGTTGTTTACCGTTACCGTTACTTGCTCGTTACCAATTATCTTGCTATCAAACTATCTGTTACCTACAATTTCAGTGCTTGCAGAAATTACCTTGCTGAAAACCGCTTGTCATTTCCTTCTGCTCCTCATTGGGTTCGACACTCTTACTTATCGAAAGGACTATGATTGATCCCCTATACTTGTGGGTCATCAGATAGCGGTCGATGTGTGGAGTAATAGTAGTAGATGCAGAATCGTTTCGGTCTACTAATCTTGGACGTGATATCTATATAATGATCATTGCCTTGGATATCGTCATGATTATTTGATCTTCTATCAATTGCCCAACAGTAATTTGTTTACCCACCATGTGCTATACTCATGAGAGAAGCCACTAGTGAAACCTACGCCCCCGGGTCTACTTTTCCAACATATTGCTTTCCGATCTATCTTTTTGCCGCTTTTGTTTTCAGATCTATTATTCCAAAAACCCAAAAATACCTTGCTGCACTTTTTATTTGCCTCTTTTATTTTTGTTTTCTTGTGAGATCTATCTATCCAATCAATTACAACCTAATCTATCTTTTTACCGTGGAGAGATTGACAACCTCTCTTTCGCGTCGCGTTGCAAGTATTTGTTCTTTGTGTGTAGGTGATGTTTACATAGTGTTGCGTGATCCTCCTACTGGTTCGATACCTTGGTTTCATAACTGAGGGAAATACTTACCGTCGCTGTGCTGCATCATCCCTTCCTCTTTGGGGAAATACCGACGCAGTCTCAAGCCACGTCAGTATGTACAAAGAAAAAAGAACAGAACCATTCAATCTTATGCATGCTTCCTTGCAGCAAAAAAATTGAAAAATAACAAAAACATACTTGTTTAATGCAGGTACAATATAGAGCGTCAAGCCGTTAAGTTCTACACACGCGCCGTCTTTTGCAAGTTCCAAGAGCAAGTTACAACATCAACTGGATACATAATAAACCAAGTGCCTAAGAGCATCTCCAGCTGTTGGAGCCCCCAAGAACACCACCAAACCACAAAAGTTGGTGTCTTGGGGGGCCAAATGCTTCAGCCAGCCAAAATAAGAGTGCATAGGAAGGACATCTTCCCAGCCACACCCCATCCCAACCCAAAGTTTGTGTGGGAAATGATTAAGTGGGCCAAGAAAAAGGACACGTGGGGAGACACGATTCACCAAAACTTCTGCCGGCGCCCCCAAGAGCCCCCAGCGTGCTGGGTTTCGCCTGGGTATGCCGGCGCTATTTTGACATCCTGGGGGCGCGTTGGGGACGTGGTTGGGCCGTTTTTCGGCAAAAAGTGACATCCGAGCCTAAAACCGAGCCTAAAAAGGTGTCCTGGGGGGTGTCCTGGGGGGCGTCCTGGGGGCGTGGGTGGAGATGCTCTAACCTTGAGTATGAAGGTGTGAAGTTCAAGCTTTCTCAAGCCTTTATGAGAATCCAAAAGTGTATCGGGTGCATGCTATGTTGGAGGAGGGTCTGTACTCTTGCAACTGCCATTACTTTGAGATGAATGGTGTGCTTTGTTCACACATTATAAGGGTGATGATACAGCTCAATGTGCAAGAAATTCCAAGTAGATACATGCTGGAAAGGTGGTCAGAAGCATGTACAGCAAACATGGACACATATGGGAGTTTCCTTGACTTTGGGCTACCAGAAACAAACACCTTGAAGTACAAATCATTGTGCAGAGATATGAACGCACTCACAACAGAAGCATGCTCCGTTGATCCAGCTTACAACCTTGTCTCAGATGTAATCAAGCAGCTCTGGCCAGTAGTTGCTTCGATGAAAAAGGAGCAAATGCAAAAGGAAGAGGTTGTGCAGCAGCAACAAGTACCTCAAACAAGTGAAGCCAACGATGCAAGTGGAGCAAACCCACAATCATCAGCACCGCTACAAAATCCTGCTCGTGTGCCAAAACAAGGTCGACCGTTTGAGCGAGTAAAGAGAAAGAACACATTGTTGGAGCTACGAGAAGATGAGCATAAGAAGAAGCTTCAGAAAGAAGCAAAAAAAGAAAGCAAAAAAGGAGCCAAGAAAGATAGCAAAAAAGACTCGAATGTGGAGTCAGTGAGCAAGCCTAAACCAAGAAGAAAAATAACTTGTTCATTTTGCTATGAAGAAGAACACACAATCAAAACATGTGAGACGTTCCTGGAGTACAAGGCTATGATGGCTGCTAATCTTGCAAAAAGTGCCAATTTTGCTTCGAGGAAGGCCACACAATGCAATCGTGCATCCATTTTAAAGTTGCGATGATGAAAGTTGAGGGACATGCTCAAAATAGTTATATGATGCTACTGTTTGTGTGAACTTCAGTAGAACTTTATATGATAATTTGATTTTGCTGTGAACTTTATATGAGAATTTTGAGCATTTGTGAACTTCTTTGAACTTTATAAGAAGAAGAATATTTATAGGAAGAAGATTATAAGAGAACTTCTGTGGACTTTACTGTTCCTGTAAATTTTGGTGTGAACTTTTTTGAAATTTATAAGAAGAATCTTGTTGTGAACTTCTGTGAACTTTATATGATATTTTTGTTGTGAACTTTTGTGAAGCTTGCTATCAAATTGTGCTGCGAACTTTTGTGAAGCTTGCTGTCAAATTTTTTGTGAACTATTTTGAACCTTTCTGTCAAATTTTGCTGTGAACTATTGTGAAGCTTTCCGTCAAATTTTCCTGATAATTTGATTCATATTTCTGGTTCATTAAAACCCGTGTGTGCAATAATACTGTTGCAACCATGGTGAAAAGAACAAGCAGGATGCTTCTTCCAGCAAGGAGGAAATGTGCTCATGCTCAAAAACCACAGGACAAAAATTGTTAAAAAATAAGAAGAATGCTTCTTGCAGCACGTTGTTTTGTACCATAAATTGTTTCAAGATTGCTTGTTATTGTCAATGCTTCTCCCGTAAATTGTGACAAAAAATGCAATGGATGCTACGAGTAAGCATTAAGAAATGACAGAACAACTGCTCCCAGGAGACAACAAGAAGATAGCACACACATGAAGCATTTGATATAAAACAAAAAACAAAGCATCTCCATGAAACTTGAAGGTTAAAAGCACCAGCAGCAAACTCTTACACCATACTTAAGCTTGGTTGCATAATATCTTTTGTTGCTACAAACTACGAATTCTCCTTGCAGCAAGCACAAGCCCAAAAACTGATTGAGTTTTACAGCCAGTTTTCATTCGCCGTAACGAGAACATAACACATGATGGCGTGAGGTACAATGCTAGGTCCTCGCGAAAGAATGCAACTTCCATCTGTAAGCAGCTACAATCGCCTTGTGCACATCAGCAGGGGAGACCTTGTTCATCGGATGGTAAAACAGCTTCGAAGAAAGGTACTTCCGCACATCAAGCATATTATACTGCAAAAAGAGAGAAAAAAGAGAACAAGTGCATGAAAAGGCACACAGAAAAAACATGGTTATCTATTTATACCTTCTTAAAATCTTTCATCCTCTTGCCATCAAAATTTTCAAAGTATAGCACTCCAAAATAACCACAATCAAAGCTGTTTTTTCAACCAGAAATAGAAGAAATGGTGTGGATAAAAAGGTTATTATGGCTACACAAAAATGAGACAAAAACACAAATATTTACGGAGTTGACTTACTGAGTTGATTGTTGTGGGTACTCGAGCTGGGGCCAGTCTGGCTTGAAAGAATTTAAATCCACAGTGAAGTCTGGCTCTTCTGCAGCAATCCTCTTAAAGTTGGTGAAATGGCAACAGTAGGAAACAGTAGAAAAAAATGCAGAGCTTTTATCAGACACAAAAAAAGCAAACCAAAAAATTGCTACAGCACCTAATACTTCAGATATTTCAGTTCCTCTTTCAAGATGTTGCAGCATGTACATTGGTAATCTGTTTTCCCATTAAGGAGTAATGAAAACCTAAAAAAAAGAGAAAGGTCACTTGTCAGATTCCTTGCAGCAATATCCAAATTCCCGTTGTCCAGCGAGTCAAACAGGTTAAACTGCTTGTGCAATAGGTTAGTGACACAAAGAATCCAATGGCCATCCCAAACGATGGTGAAGAAAAGCTGCATTAAAGAGAGGACAAAAATTTAAATTGAATAAACTTTAAAACATTTCAAGAGGAAGACACGCATATTGAGTACAGACTGTTGGGAGCAAACTTACTAGGTCGACAACTGAAATCTGAAAGTTTTGGCACACCCTCCTCAGCTCTTTTGCACAAACACTTGGATCGAAAACTTCTGGGTGGACAGAAAGTTCAAGCTGGAACAAATATCGACATGGAAAAAATAAAAAAATATGGAGAAGTATTGCAGCATGGTAGGCATGGACATAACAAAATAATGAATGTAGAAGGAAGCAAAAAAGATGAACTAACGCTCATTAAAACAAAGAAAGCAAATTTCTTCTGCTTATGTGATGACGACAACTGCTCAATATTGAAGCTCTCAATGAATAAAGACATGACTTCATTGCACATTTGAGCACGTGGCTTCAAAGACTTCTGGAAGTTGGAATAAGTTCTGTGAAAATCACCAATCCTAATGAAAGGAGGCCTGCAACAAGAGGGGTGAAAACCAATATGAGTGAGTAGCAATTGTCAAACCAAGAAAACAATATGAGTGAATATAAAAAGGGAATGATGGAAGAAAGAATGAGAACATGCCACTTACTCAATTTCCCCTTTCTTCATCTTCTTCATCTTGTACCTCTTCATGACGAAGTACTGGTACATTGCTTCATTCTTAGAATCTGTCTTGATTTTTTTGTACTTTGGTCCGACTGAAATTGGACTCGCTGTTCTTTTCTTGCTCTTGGCCTTCTTCTCATCCTTCAACCTCGCCTTCTCCTCATCACGGTTGGGACTTGGTTCCCTGCTGCTAACCAAAACAACTGGCTCCTCCTGTGGTTTTGGTGATCCAACTAAGAAGCAATCAAAGAAAAATCAGTAACAAAAGTGAGTTTCTACAAAAGGTTGCGAGGATATATTTGTTCAAATATAAACATGGAAGGGCATACCTGTAGTCCCGCTTGAAAATGGAGCAATTGCAATTGGTGTGACATCATACACAGGGACTTTAATTCCTGCTGAGACTGGAGCCTGAGGAGTGGCATCAAAAACAACACAAGACTTTTGTGTTGCAACAGTATTGTCATGGCTTGAAGCATTGGAGTCCACAGCTGCGCTTGGGACACCAATCCACCAATTGTATTCCTCAGTGCCCTCTTGGAACAGACTCGTTGATGGTGCATCACTCCAATTTCCACCAACACTAGCCGGTGAAGAGTGATCTAGATGACTTAGTTGTGGACCATGCTCAACATCTTCGCCACTCGACACTTGCTCCTTTTCTGCATTGGCCTGATTGGCATCAACACTAGTTTCTGCGCGAAACTCTACTACATTGCCTCCATTAGGCTCATGAGTGCTGCTGCTAGAACGATTGCTTCGAGCTCCTTCAGCTGGCTCAACCACCACCTTGTCAGTTGTTTGCTCATCAGCAGCCTTAGTGCTATAACTTTGCTTGCTACCCCCACACTCATCAGCAGCCTTAGTGCTAGCACTTTGCTTGCTACCCCCAGGCTCATCAGCCTTGGGTGCATCATTGCTGCGATGTGGCGGAATGTCAAAAGTAACATTTGTTGCTTGCTGATTGCTTGACGAAACGAGATGAAAATCTTTGAGAAGCTGCCCCATTCTCCTACAATGCATTGCTTGCAACACTTGAACAAAGGAATTAGTAGCCCCTTTTAACTCTGCAGCATAGAGTTTTGTGTGTTTGTCATAGATTTCAGCCAGATGTGATGGGAGCTGAAATGTATAAGAGAATGATAGTGGAGGTAGTCAGTGGGTATGCAACTTACAACATGATGGAAGGGTATTTTGACAAAAATTAAAAACAGAAAAAACAACGCAAAAAATAGAAATAAACTCACCGCAAGCTCTACCTCAAATGGGACTAGGTTCTGAAGCCAATCATCCAGTGAACCACACCCATCTTCTTCTGCACTTTTCCCATTTTCCATTGGATTAACATCTTCTATAGGGTTGTCTTTTGCACCAACACCGTCTTGGTTCCCATTAATGTTGACATCTTCAGCACCGCAATCTTGAGTATCATCACAATCCACATCTTGATCAGCTGCACTGCTGTTACCTATAGCAACACCTGTGACTCCGCCTACTAGAGGCAATGCTGCATATGGTGTCTCTGACAGAGGCCGAAACTGCACTCCACACAGCAAAATAAGGAAAACAAAAAGTGGAAACAAAAATTGCTCCAAACGGATGTGGGAAAGAAAACTCACACGACACTTCCCGAACGAGGCTTTGCCCAAAGATAGCTTGTTCTTGTCATATTCCCACACAAGATCAAAGTCGGTCTGGTGAACAAAGCATGCCCTTGGGAGAGAATAGTTCAATTGGTGCTCGTTGATTGCAGCTTGAGGAAAAATCAAATGATCCATGTAAATAACCTGATAACACAACACATAATATCTCAGATAACACAACACATAACATCTCAGACAGACCCCACATAATGTGAGGTGATTGAAGACTTGAAAGAAGAAAAGACGTATACCGCTAACATAGGAAAGCAGCCCCCAACCCAAAATTTGGTGATGTCCTGTGATTTAATCTTCTCCTGGCACTTCTTGACCTCATTCATCGCAACTCTTAAAACATGCTCATCCCAAGCATATTCAGTGACCTTGTCAATTTCTTTAAGGCTCTTCAAGCACTCTAAGGGCACCATGTTGCCTGTGCCAGAGGTTAAAACTGTTGCGAGCGCCAAGAGCACCCATGACCTCTTGGTAGTATCACCATCATCATTTCTCGCTTTGTAGAGCACATCCACGGTATGAGCAATTGGAGCCCTGCCATTCTTGTGATATATGTTGCGGAGATCACAATGCTCATGCCTCTTGTAAAGCTCAACTGTTCTGTTGCCTGAAGGAATGTTGAAAACCTTCCTCACCAGGTGTCTTGTAAAAAAAATAACCTTATTATGGTTTAGCCTACAAACCAGCGAATGTATTAGAACTGCTGATGTCACAACATGAACTGAAGAAAGTACATGTTGCAGACATGCTGACAGAGAAAAACAAAAGAAGACAAGGTGGAATCAATACCTAAGCTCATGTTTGCCGGTGTCGATGTTCATTGCCAACCACTCCATCAGATCGTGTGGTACTGTAAAAGGTGAGATGCTTTTTAGATCACAAAAGCCAGTTTCATTTATGTATTTCCTCTTGGTGGGATTGAGTTTAGAGTCTGCAATTTCACGCAAACGTTTTGCTGCGAAACATTGGCTGAATACACCATCAGACTCCACATCTTCTTTGTCTACTAAGTAGCTGCAATATTTTAAAAAATGTATTAGGTACAACACAAAAAATGCAAAAAACTAGTAGATGAAACAAAAATTATATGACAAAAACAAGCTTATAAAACAATCATTACATCATGCAACTACAAAAAAATGTTACATATGGTTATTTCAATTTTGTTCAACATATGCAACACAAAAAATGCAAAAAAATAGTAGATCAAACAAGTTTATAAAACAACCATTACATCATGCAACTACAATTAGCAAAGTTTATAGATGGTTATTCTATTTCAATTTTGTTCAACATATCTCAACAAACAAAAAATGAATACATGCATGCGACAAAAAACCACAGTAAGATGGAAAATCCCGTCATAAACATCTGTCTACATTGCATTCCAAAAAACAAAGATTATAGTTGTAACACACATTGCAGCAAGCAGGATACAACATGCGTATGCTGGCCAAAAAATACCATATTCCTGCCTCTAGTACTTGGATGAAATTACTCCCCTACTACAACATGGATAGGCTGACCACAAAAAAGTAGCATCAGTAACAGTAGAAACCCTATGAACCCTAGCAACCCTCCACTAGAACAACTGGGCGCATGAATCCCCAGATCTATCTGAAACTCTGCAGCAATTGGAGCCCCTGAAGGGGGTGGCGGATAAAATCACAAAATCAACCAGAAACCTTGGAAAATGGTGACCGTACCTAGCAGATACACTCTTCAACGACATGAACTAACAAACCTGACCATGAAATGGATCTCATGTTGTCGGCGGAGGGGAGGGGTGACCATACCTAGCAGATGGAAGCAGATCTACTCTCCCAATAGCAGGAACAAACACTAATGGCCACGAAATGGAGCTCAAGCTCGCGGGGCAGGGGGGGTGGTGAACATACCTGTCGCTCGGGTCCTCCCGCTCGTCGTCGTCGCCCCGCTCGTCGCTGTCGCCTAAGGTGCTCGCTGTCGATCGATCCTTGGCTGCCCTTGCCGTCCCCGCAACATCCGGCTCGCCGGCCCCCACCATAATTCGAGATCTGGACAGCGCCGCCTGCGTCACCTCGGATGCCTCTGCCACTCGGGTCGCCAAAAGATGTGGAAGCAGTGACAAACGGGTGGAAGCAGCGATGAGCTCGAAGCAAAAAAACTATCGCAGCAAAAATCGCTGGGGAAAAACGCACCTTGCAGCGGACCTGGTCGGGAAAACGGACCTGGGAGCAGACCTGGTCGGGACGAACGATGACGGTCCAATCCCGCGCGATCGGACGGCGCGCGAGGCTCTCGCTCGGGAGGAAGGTGGCATCCGGATGCAACGAAACGTTTTCCCAAGATATAGCAACATATCACCACTGGGAAAGGCCTACTAGTTGCGGGCGGAAAAAGCCCATCAATAATCGGCCAGGCTCTCAGGGCCGCCCACCACTGACCTCCTGCCACTCCTAAGATGGCATCAGTAGGGGCGCATCCCCGCCACTTGTAGGATCATTGTAGCGATGGGCGTGCCGAGATGCTCACCACTAGTGAGAGTGGTAGCTGTGGCGGGTTGTTTGTAGCGCCCGCCACTGAAAGTTCAGGCGCAAATTTAAAATTTTACAGCCACGACAACACTTATGTTGCCATGGCTGCATTTTTCATACAACCCATATTAGAATACATTGATTTTGATAAGAGACTATGAAATATTGTTGCATACATTAATCACTAGCTTTAGCTATTGTCAATCATTACTACAAATGCACCAACTAATTATTGTCGTCCTAGTTAGCTAGCAGCCAACACATAGTAGTCAAAACATGATTCACAATACAAACATCCACTAGTTAATTAGTCCTAATCACAACAAAGTACTAGAACCTACTCCTATCTTTTAGGATAAACCGAAAGAATAATAAAAACCTGCATCACCATGGTGGAACACAGAGATCCATCGATCTCCAATTTCTTGTCTGCACTCGTTCAATCTTTACCTCCATTCATCATTCTTGAGGCGTCCATCTCATCGGTATGTAGTCGAGTATGCTCTTTTGAAATTGGTATTCTGATGGCAAATAATTGTCATCTCACCTTTCGCATCTATCACACCAACTCTTGGGAGCTTCTGTTGAAGAACATCATAATAACATAGTAAGTAGTGTAGTCTATTTAAGATGGACTAGTGGCACAATAACAGTAAAAAATCATACCATGCATTTTTTTATGAATATTAGTATTGCTCAACTTGTGGACTAGTGGCACACGTATGGTGTATTATGACCATCCCCGTAAGTGCCCTTAAACGACTATAAATTTTAAATAAAATGCTAAGTTAGGAGTTAATAACAACTATTTTTAAATATGCAAGATACATTCTTAACAAATTTGTTTAAGAAACTCACACGGAGGAAAAATAGGAATCATGTCCAGTTCCATCCAAATATCTTGATCAAAATGAGGAAAGGTGTCTTGAACAATGCCAATATCAAAGGTAATACTAAACAATCCTCTCAGCCACATCATCCCTGTCTTCGAAATGTAGCTTCTCTAGGACAAAAAGTATTGCATAGCAAGGATGCACTAGTCAAATTGTAAACAACAGGAATTACACGTTAAAACAAAAATCTTAAGACATGTTGAAATTATCGTATACTATTTGCAGCCCTCTTTTTAAGCGTTAGCAAGAAATACCTATCATCCTCTAGATGAGGATCGTCGCACATACCTCCGTTATTGGAACATTTGAGGCACTCAGGGATCCCATCAAGATCATCCTCATTCATTTGTTGTGTTCATAGGTTGAAGATTAAAAAATCGACAATTTTTTTCATAACGGTAGTACGATCAAACATTATCAACACTGCGCATGCCGCCGGCCGCCTCGGCGATGTCGAATGTGTCGGGCCGTTATTTCTTGCCCATGTTGGGATTTAGAATCTAGGCTACACAATTGATAGAAATTGAAGACAATATGATCACAGAACAAATAAAATCTTAAACATGAAGCTATATAAAATTTAAAAAGTATGATTTTTTTTGCATGTCCGTTGCTTAATAATGAACATATTAAGTTCTAGAAATTTAGCGAAATGGAAATCAATCAATGTTTAGTCAAAAGATTGACACTTTAGTATATGATTCCCTGGAAAACTTGATATGTAATTCAACAAACTTGTAATCACAATTACAACTATTTTTTTTTACCAAGTCTAGTAAGTATTGTAAATTCCAAAATTTCAGAACTTAACAATTCATTTTAAAATTTAATCTATTGCCCTAACCCAAGCTATCGCCCTAACCCTAACTAGTCTAACTACTCAAGCAAATTAAATTGACTACCCTAACTACTGAAGCTCAAGCTCAAACATATTAGCATTCCAACCCGAACCCAAGCTACTGCACTAACCCTTGCTACTAATGACAAATGTGGGTGCCTCACGTGGACGGCAAGGGCGAGGTCGACAGCGTCTGCAGAGGACATGGTTGACGACGACTGCAGATGACGACGAGGATGGCACGGCCGAGGGGGCGGTGATGATGAGAGCTACGTCGATGCAGGGGGGAGGGGAGGGCAAGGTTGACGTTGGTTGTTGGCGGCGACAAGGACGGCGAGACCGAAGGGAGCGTCGAGGACGAGATGACGATGACGACGACGACAAGTGAGACGGGGGAGAGCAAGTGAGGAGTGAGTGAAGTGCAGATAGGAATGAAATGGGAATATGGATAACGTTGCGCAGGCACGACCGGCAATAAGTTGCACTCGCCAATGCAAAATAATGGAAAAGTTGAAAAATTCGGGCTTGTGTCGAATATATATATATATAGGCGACGCCCATCACCCACCATTGATTGTATAGGCACCAATGGCGGGCGGTTAGGGCGTGCCCACCACTGCTGTTTTTCGCCGCAATGAAATTCGGAAGAGTATAGTAGTGGTGGATGTTTATGAGAGCCCGCCACCGTTTTGCGGAATCTGTGGCGGGTGAGTTTTTGTACCCGCCAATGCTACTTTTTTAAAATAGCAGTGGCGGGTTCCTGTACATGCCCGCCACTAATTGAAGACCACGTATAAGCCTTTCGTCAGTAGTGCGTGCGTGCGTGCGTGTGCAAGTGCTTTTTCTTTTGCCAAGTGTAATACTAGGCAAACTTCGAGGTTATCTAGTATCGCCAAGTATATCTTCGAAAGCACTCGACGAAGACTATGTTTGGCGAATGCCCGTGAGAAGACATCCGCATACTCTGGCACATGGCAAAGAAGCATTCTCCTCGTATTGTGCAGCATTTGCAATACGTGTCTTGCATTTTCCATCTTCCCCTCTCTTTCTCTCAATCTAGGTATTCCTAAACAAACATAATTAAGTCTAAAAGCTGATATTTATGTTTATGAATTCTACAACTAATTAAGTTTACTGATTATTATTTTATTTTTGTTTCATGTAGAAATTGTTGCCGAGGGCCTCCAAGGAACACTTGGTGGTGATGAAGTCATTCCAATTGATTGATGTTCATGCTAAGAAATGAAGTTTTTCTTTTGTTTAAGTAATTTTAGTGGGCTCGTTGTAGCAGGCCTTTAAATGACTTGCTGCTACGTGTATAGTCAGTTCTATTTGGACAAATTTTCTGTTATGACCTTTAGGTCTAACAAATTCCGGAATTGACCTAGCTTTAAAAAAAATCAATCTGACCTCTTTTGGTGACGCCAACATCCCTGGCGTCTGGGTTGCACTGGAGAAGCCGAGGTCCCTGGCGTCTGGCACGGGGCCCGCTCGACCGGCTGGCCCGTTGATCGCTGAAGTGGCAAAGGGCCAGATGCCAGGGTCCCTGACGTCTGGTCCTGTTAACAGAATCACGCGCACGGGCCCGCCCACCCCTTCCCATCTTCCTCCTCACCCCGAAAACAGATCGGGGCTCCTCTCTCTCGCCCCTCACCCCCCTTGATCTACTCCATCTTCCACCCAAATTCGTGGATCTGAGCCCCCAAGCATCCTTGAGGTATTCTCCCCCAATCCCTCCAATTTGTTTTTGTTAGAACATCTTATTTTTAGAGCATTATTGAAGATTAGGTGATGTTAGATTAGTAGATGATTTCTTAGTTTTAGGATTTTTTGTGTAGTTGTTAGATGATATAGATCATTTGTATGTAGTAGATGATGTGTTGTTTAATATGTATGCAATTATATTTCGTTTTGTTCAATATGTAGATGAACATATTGTTGTCATAATTTTTTTTGAAAAAGAGATGATGAAATATGATGGTTGTGTGATGAATGGGTTGTTCAAGATGATATGTTTGTGTACTCAAGATGATACGTGTTTGCATATTTTGTCAATAGGAATGTTTTAGAGAGATGTTCCTTATGATAAAATATTGCATATATTGTGTATGTATTTAAATATCATGATGTGATTTTTAGGTAGGATGGCGGATGATGACGGCCCTTGGTATGACGGATTAATCCAGGAGTTCGACATAAATCATCGTGCTCGTGCCCTTGAGAATCGGAAGGTAAGAAGGAAGACTTATCAATTGTTGGTGTGTTTTCATGTGCGTACTTGGGCTGATATGAAACTCACATATTTTTGCAGAATATAGTAGCTATGCGCATGAGGGGTCATGGTGCTAATGACTTCCCGTACGACGTGCGGTATGAGCCGTACATTGCCCGATTGGGTCTTATTCCCTTTTTGTTGCAATTCAAGCGACCCCCGCCACCGGTGAACAGCGCGGCGCTCACCGCACTTGTGGATCGTTGGAGGCCCGAGACACGCTCTTTCACCTTCCCTGTGGGGAGATGACGATGACCCTAGAGGACATGGCCATGATAATCGGCCTTCCTATCAATGGCCTTGCTGTTACGGGTCATGTCAGCTCCAATAACTGGCGTGCTCGTGTTGGCGTTTTAATTGGTGTTGAGCCCGAGCAGCCTGAGCCAGGCAAAGCTGACATCGCGAAAGTGAAACATTCTTGGCTGAAACAAGTCAGAGGAGTAAACAATCCGTGCCCTGAGGATGCCAATGAGATCGTCGTGCAACAATATGCTCGTGCCTAACTTTGGTATGTATTAACCAAAGTAGTCTTCTCAGATGCAACCGGGAACTCAGCCCTCTGGATGTATTTGGAGCTACTCAGTGAGTGGGATACTCAGTATAGCTCGGGTTCAGCGGCACTAGCATACTTGTATCGTCAGGTAACAGCTATTTGCACACATTTATCTTGCATTTTTCATGCGCCACACGGCCACACATTGCTAACATGTTTGTGTAATTGCAGTTGGACCTTGCGTGTAAGAGGACAAAAGGTGCATCCTCATTATCCGGATTTGTGTGGGGCCTATCTGTGTGGATGTGGGAGCAGTTGCCTGTTGGACGGCCCGTGTTTAAGAACCCCCAGAACCCAAACCCGGGTGAGCATGAAGGGCTTCATCATGATGATCCATATCGGCGCCCCACAATTGCACATTGTTGGGATCAGGTGAACGTTTACACAGGAAGCTCTCATGTGCGATACAAGTGTTATGTGAACGAGCTGGACACCTTGACTGCTGAGCAGGTACCTATGTTTTTAAGGCGTCCAGGTGCTTTAAGGCGCTGGGGGGCGCCTCAACGCCTAGGCACTCAAAGCGCGAGGCGAGGCGATGCCTTAGTCAATTTTTGTAAGGCGCTAGGGGGACTAATATGGCAGCCATGAGTAGACATAAAACTGAATCATACCTTGAATTTCCTGGTTGTTGAGCCCACATAACATCCATTCCTCCCATCTTGTTTCCCATTTCTTCCTTCCACAATAGAAATCTGCATAAAGATGACAAATATGGTTAAAACTAGACTTAATTAAGAGACCACCATTGGTAAAAAAACAGAGAGTACATGACAGAACAAGTGCAAAACAAGATGACAAACATGAGTGCATTACATATTACATAAACTAGGTCCACAACACAAAATAAATTAGGTTCACAACATAAATTAGGTTCCAAACACACGAAACATGATCATAAGCAAGGCTGGCCGCTCTCAATTCTCAATAGCCATCATCGAACTCATCCACGGTAGCATTTCTGTTGTCTTCGCCATCTTGGTCAGCACTAGTTGGATCTTCATCATCATCGGTCACATCAACATCATCTTGAAGAAAGTCGGAATCATCATCCTCTCCATTGGGGATATTTGATTGTTGTTCATGGTCATCCTCTTCCTCATCTTCATGAAGAAATGTTGGTGACGGAGCAGCCCTTTTGCGCTGCCTTTGGTACTGGACATTAACATTTGAGGCCCCCCTTGCCATGGTGCTAGCTCTAGGAAAGTTGCGACCTTGCAGCGACGAACTTGCACCAACAGCCTCATCAACAAGCTCCCATGAAATGTCATCGGGACACCCTCGAGCACCTTGGGGTGGAGGTATTGTTGGGTCAACCCACTCATTGCCCCAATCAAAATCCTCAATGACTAGAGGGTCATAGCTATCGTCACCCATCTTCTCACGCCTCTTTTGAAACCTATCCAAGTTCTTCCGGTTGTATGAAACAAAGACATTGTCATTCAAGATTCGGTGTTGTAACCGATTCCTTTTCTTGGTATGGATCTACAAATAGCAAAAAGACATTGTCATTCAAGACTACTTGCTGAAACTAACTAGCTCTTGCTGAAATAAAGACAAAGAAGTTACTCACAAATTCAAATGTGCTCCAATTCCTCTCACAACCGGATGATGAAGCACAAAGACTAACAATACGCTTTGCAAACCTTTGTAGCTCAACTGCCCAACCACCATATGAAC
The DNA here is from genome assembly GCA_039707655.1 of Elymus sibiricus. Taxonomy (NCBI): domain Eukaryota; kingdom Viridiplantae; phylum Streptophyta; class Magnoliopsida; order Poales; family Poaceae; genus Elymus; species Elymus sibiricus. The sequence goes on from CM077665.1 coordinate 486,730,604, forward strand.
GCCACCAATCAACTAAAATGGTAAAATAAACACACACATGCATTAGGAACATGCTGAAATTAACTTGCTTGTTGCTGAAATTAACTTTAGTAGTTTAGTTCACTTACGAGGGTTTCTTTTGACCATGTTATCGATTGCCATCACATTAGCAAAGGGTCCTCGCTTGTCCTCATAGTGAACTGCTTGTGCATCAATCTTGTTGCGAGTATCGACATCAAGTACCGTTCGTGCAAGGACATCATTAAAACAACTTCTTAGCTCCCCAATTAGGGCATCATGACCACTCTCGACAATAGAGAAGTATTTTCCAGGGTTCAAAAACAAAGCAGCCCCATACAATGGATGATCCATTTGATTCTCCCAACGTTTGTCAATAATGTCCATGATCTTCTTGAGCAAAGCTTTCTTGTTTTGGTGGGGAAAACCTTGATTGATCCTCTCCTTTGCAAACCTCATTAGTGCTGTAATTTATGGCATGGCAGGAATCTCATCACCATCCACTACCCTAAGCACTCGAAGTAGTGGACCTGAAGCTCTAAGGCAGTCCTCAATTGCATGCCACCAATCCGCTGAAAGCACAATGTCTTGCACATTCAAATCGGCTGCAGTTTTGGCCAATTTGTTTCCAACCCATGCTTGACATGTAAATAGACTCCTCAATGCTTGCTTGTGCTTGACCAAACTCTTAAGAGCAAGAATGGATGTGGCAAAGCGAGTGGCTGCGGGTCTCACAAGATCCAGCCCACCCGTTGCCTTCCTCATTAGACTAAGAATTCTGCCATGCCTATAGATGAAAGTGGTGACTCGTCTACCCCGTGCAATAGGCTTCTTAAATGCCTTTAGCTTCCCCATATCTTTCAACAGTAGGTCCAAGCAATGACATGCACATGGACTCCAATATAGTGTAGGAATCCTTTACATTAGAATCTTGCCCGCTGCCTTGTAGTTAGCACCATTGTCGGTGACAACTTGGACAACATTCTCTTTACCGACATCCTCAATTCTCTTCTCTAGCAAATCTGCTATCATCCGAGCATCTTGGCATTCACTTGATGCATCAACCGACTCCATAAAGTAAGTGCCCGCCGGGCTGTTTACAAGGAAGTTGATCAAGTGGCGTCCCCTTTTATCGGACCAGCCATCTGACATTAGTGTGCAGCCATATTGCTTCCATGCTGCCTCGTGCTTCACCCTCAACTGTTTTGTTTCCTTGACACAATCCCTAAGCAATGGCTCCCGCAGCTCATGAGGAGAAGGTGGCTTGTAACCCGAGCCATATTGACAAGCGGCTTCTATTGCAATCTGGAATTGCCTAGAGCTTGCAACATTGAAAGGTATGCCACACTCATAGAAAAATAATGCCCACTTCATACTCACATAGTGCCTCTCTTCCAGTGTTTTTGTGCTGGACTCCATGGTGCTTTGAGAGCAACCGGGGCGTCTTTCATCGACAGCATCCTCAGGTTTTCTCCTAAGCATGGAAACAATTGACTTGGCTGCAACAGATTGACACTTTTTTCCTGAGATTTTTACCGCAAAGGCTTTCTTGTTCTTCTTGGCTGCTGTCCCTGAACTTGGTCTTCTAGCGGGGCCTTCAACTACTGCTGCATTAGTAGTGGAGCCTTGAACTGTCCCTGCTGCATCTACCTCCACTACATCATCATCATCATCTGGCTGTCCTATGTTTCTCCTGTTCTTTTCCAAATATTCTAACATCTCCCTCCTAAGTTGTGTGGTAGACTTTGGACAACCTGTTGCATCCCCACCGGTGCCAGCAAGATGCTCTTTGTGTCTCTTGATCCCTCCAGAAGTTGTCTTGCCACAAAGATTGCATACAACATTATTGATGTTGCCAGGTTTCAACCAATACCCATAATTCCAGCTCGGATCATTTGACCTCCGTGGCCTGCGTTCTGGATCTTTCATTGGATCATAAGCATCACCATCCCCATCACCTCCTGCATCTGCCATTGTGGGACTGCAAAGTGCAAACAATTAAGTGATTAACAATATAATATAGGGCAGAGGACAATCAGCTACTATTCTAATAATAAGCTAGTATAAAGGAGATCCACTAACCAACTATTCTAATCAGCTAACAAGGACAATCAGCAACTATTTTATTCACAATCTGCAGCTAACACTACTATAATAGAGGGCAGAGGCACAAGCAGCACATCTGCACATGCATATACTAAACAGACAGGCAAGGCAGTGAGGCACAAGGCCACAAGCAGCAGCACGCCAGCACCATCAGAAAACATGAGCAGGTGAGGGGAAAAGAGAGGCAGAGAGGAGCCGTACCTTGGAGAGGGCTGCCGGCGGAGGAGGAGCTTGGCCGGAGAGGGGAAGGGCCGGCGGAGGAGGAGCTTGGCCGGAGAGGGGAAGGGCCGGCGGAGGAGGAGCTTGGCCGGAGAGGGGGAGGCCGGCGGAGGAGGAGCGGATCTGGGCCGGCGGTGTGGGAGGAGAGAGCTCCTCTCTCTTTTTCCCCTCGATTCGTGTCCCAGGTGAGCTTCCCTTACCTGCAGCCTCTGTTTACCCTCTCTCTCCCGCTCAATTTCTGCCTCAGCCCCGCCAATTTCTCTTTCTCCCGCCGCCGATTCCTCTTTCCCGCTCGACCTGCCCGCGCATGGCCAAGGCGTCCAGATTTGACCGAAGCGTCGCCTTCTCCGCCTAGGCGACGCCCTGGACGCCTCAAACCCCCAAGGAGGATGCCTTAGACAAGGAACTAAAGCGAGCCCGACGCTTTTACCCTGCCGAGCGCTCTGACGCCTAGGCGTCGCCTAGGCGACGCCTTAAAAACCATGGCAGGTACCAACAAGTTAATTGAGGTAAAGTGTAGTGAAGATCGAAATATATACCTAACATGTTAGGTACTCCTGTTGTAGGTTTTCTGGAAGCGTTATGTGAACGATCGTAAGTTCTCCCTCAACCAGATGTGCACGCGTAATAGTCATCTTTGGCGAGCGAGGTGTCCAATGATATGCTTTTACGCGGTTGAGTGGCACTTTGTAGACCGTGTTGCTAGGCAATTTGGCAAACTACAAGTTATTCCAAAGGAGGAGAGCAAGGAGGCAATCTCAGCTGTGCATCGGTGAGCAAAAATGTCTTTGAGATTTGTAATTGTGCATTGTGAAAGTCTATGTTCACTAATGGTTTAAAACATGCATTGTTTGTAGGTTCGATCGAAGGAACAATCAGGATATATCGGATTGGGCGAACAAACACCATAAGTGGATAGAAATGTGGAATCGAAGAGAGACTTTATTGGAGTCAGAGAATAGACCCCACAATGAATCAGCATACCAGAAGTATCTTCTATGGTATGGGGAGCGTTACCGGTTGAAGCTTAAGCCTGGTTGGACTCAGGAGGAGTGGTTCGAGTTGGTGTCGGAAGACCCGTCAGCTGCAGAAGGTTGTCATGCCTTCAACATGGCGGTGAGAGAGACCCAAGGGAGTCAAGTTGACTACGCACCCATGCATGACGAACTGGTAATTCAATGAACAACCTTGTATTACCTCGTCTTTTTCAAATATGAATGTATGAATGTTTGTTGTGTTAATGAATTGCAAGGCAGAGAGTTGCTTCTGTGCGTGAACGATGCGAATGTAGCACTCAGTCATCCCCGTGGAACCGGATTATCTGAGAGAACTCTTAGGACCACGATGGAGGTATGACCATATTTCTAAATTCTTAACTTAATGGATTAGTTATTTGCATCTAACATATTTTGTTGTGTTGTCGCAGAAGTTTAGGAATCGGTTCCACAAGATGGCAGCTATGCTTTCTTGCCACGGTGCTAAGTCCGTGAACGTGTTTACAGGTGGTACTAGCCGCTCCTCCAGAGCTAATCATCGTCATCTCCGTAACGAGGAGATAGAGGAAGAGCAAGTACAAGAAGAGGAGCCGACACAAGAGGAGAAGGCACAACAAGAGCATGAGTTCGATATTGATGCTCCACAACCGTCACAGCCTACATAACTGAAGAAAGGCAAAGGCAAAGATAAGACACCTAAAGTGCCAAGAAAGAAGACATGGAATAGTAGATTCCATAGCCCCGAGTATCCTCATAAGCTTTTGCCTAAGGGAATGACAAGAGAAGTGGATAGCGAAGAGGAGGAGGAGGAAGAGGAGGAGGAGGAGGAGGCGTCTAGTGAAGAAGAGGAGGAAGAGGAAGTGGCTAGAAGAAAGGGAAAAGCCAGTAAGACAGGAAGAAGGAACTGAGCAAGAAAAGTTCGTCCGTAGTTCTCTAGTGCCATTTCATGAACTTGGTGAATGTGATGTCGTATGTTAGTTAAATTTGTAAGAACTTGTCGTGTAGTGAACTTTTTATGTTGTCTTGAAATCGTGAACATTTATGTTGTCTTGAATTAGTGGAGTGAACTTTTTATGTTGTCTTGAAATCGTGAACATTTATGTTGTCTTGAATTAGTGCAGTGAACTTGCTTTCATGTAATGATTTTGTTAACTTGCTATGAATTTGTATGAACATGTCACCAAGGTAAGATGTTGGAACTGTGTGCAGGGAGCCAAACGCCAAGGAGAATGGCATCTGACCTGAACACGGGGACCAGATGCCAAGGATAGTGGCGTTTGGCCTGAACAGGGGGACCAGACGCCAAGGACAGTGGCGTCTGGTGTGAGACAGGGGCCCAGACGCCAGGATCCTTGGCGTTTGGCCTGTGTTTCATCACACTAGCCTCAAATCACATAATCATTAAATAATTTGAAAGGACATAAGCATAAAACAGTTTCAAATCACTTAAGCACAAATAGTTTCAAATCTTTAGCATAAAATAGTTTCAAATTACTAAAGCATCAAATGCTCTCAAATCACATAAGCATTACATAGTCTCAAATCACTTAAGCATTACATAGTCTCAAATCACTTAAGCATTACATAGTCTCAAATCACTTAAGCATTACATAGTCTCAAACCACTTAAGCATCATGACCATGATGGTCCATCAGTAATGCCATTATAGTTCAAATGACATAAACATAACATATGCCAACATCAGGGACATTGGCGTATTGGAGGAGGCTCTACGTACCAACTTCGAATAACCCTTCTCCATTTCCATTCTTCGAACATTTGTTGAATTTCATTATCATCAGTTACTTCAACAAATTTATAGCCCCCAGGGCCATCTACTTGCTTGCGGCTGTAGTAGTACAGAAAATCGTCTTCCTTCAACCCGTGCTTCAACATGAATTTAGTCTTCAACCAATCAAAAGTGATGTCCACTTCACTAACTTGCTGCCATACACCTTTAGGAAAGCCGACCACATGAACAATAGGGCAAAGCACCCACTGAGTATCCTTAGCCATCTGCAAAACCTACCCCTTGAGCATCAATGACAATTGTTGGTTATCTAAAAACATAAATTATACCCAAATCATATCAACACTACATTATTAATTAAGATACACTAAGCAAAGTTAACCCTAAAACACTAACAAACCCTAACCCCTAATATTTCTACTCATAAACCAAATATTCTTCCTACACCAAGCATATCCCTATTACCAAAGATAAACAAGCTATTCAAACACACTAAACTTGGGGGATCTCATGAACTAGGGTTCCTCCAAGATGTAAAAAATCTAGCAAAATAACAAGATTTAACCAAAAATAATTAGATGATTCGGAGGAGATTACCACAAGCAACAAAGTGATGGAAAGATCCACCTAAGGGAAGCACCTTTGGGAGAGGATTTGAAGGGGGGCTTGAGAGGTGGGAGAGAGGGGGAGAGCAAGAATGAAGCAGCAAACTCGGGCTGGATTGGGGAGAGTGAGTGGGGTGGGTCCCACCTTCTAAAATGGCAGGCTCTCTGGGTAAGCACCCAGACGCCAGGGTCCCTGGCGTCTGGGCCCATTTTAAAGTTTCAGCAAAATTTGCTCTCTGGGTAAGCACCCAGACGCCGGGGTCCCTGGCGTCTGGTTGACGTGGCCCCTAAAGCCAGACGCCGGGGTCCCTGGCGTCTGGCCCCTTTTAAAGTGCCATCCAAAAATTTCTCTCTGGGTAGGCACCCAGACGTCGGGGTCCCTGGCATCTGGTTGACGTGGCCCCTAAAGCCAGACGTCGGGGTCCCTGGCGTCTGGCCCCGTGTAAAATGCCACCCAAAATTTGCTCTCTGGGTACGCACCCAGACGCCGGGGACCCTGGCGTCTGGCTTTAGGGGCCACGTCAACCAGACGCCAGGTACCCCGGTGTCTGGCCCCTTTTAAAGTGCCACCCAAAATTTGCTGTCTAGGTAAGCACCCAGATGCCGGGGTCCTTGGCGTCTGGTTGGCGTGGCTCCTAAAGCTAAAACGCCATCGTGCAACTGAACTTACAATGCAATATAACAACAAATAACATCAAGATGACCACAAATTCATAACATGAAGTTCATACAAATCCAAAACATCAAGTTCATACAAATTCATAACATCAAAGTTCATCATCACACAAGAGGTCTCGAATAACATGAAAAGTTCATCACACACAAGAGGTCTCGAATAACATGAAAGGTTCATCGCACATAAGAAAGTCCAGCAAGCTTTCTCGTGTGCCCTCTGTCTACTGAGTAGTACGGGGCCATTTTCCCTTCTTGTCGCGTGCCTCGTCCTCTGCCTGTGCATCACGAGCCCTTGCAAGCTTTCCTGCCCTCTCTTGTTCACGAGCCTCCTTCTCCTTGCGTGCCCTCTCCTCCTCACGCTTCTTGCGCTCCTTCTTCTCCTTCTCACGACGCAAAAACTCCTCCTCCCGTGCTAAGGATTCCTCAAAAAGGCGTTACCTCCTCATGCAATCTCGATATTGGTCCTCTTGCACATCTTTTGGTACTTCGTGATCTATCCAAGGGAAGTAGTTGCAAAGTGGCGGAGGGGACTACATAAAAGGCAAGTTTGAATTATTAATATGACCGCTACCAAATCAAAATTATTTGGATGTCACATCTAACATACCGGTGGTAGGTCATATGTGTTAGTTGGCCGCGCACGGTCATGTGCGTAGTTGGGACACACGAAAAATCTTCTACCTTCTGTCCATGACTTTTTACGGTCAGTGGACACCTTCACCTTGCAAACATCACCACACCAACATGGTGGTGTGGGCACATCCTTCTCCTTCTTCTGGTCCAACTTGGCCTCCCTCCACGTCTTCGGCATGTCATCTCTCGGCGCACGGCGGCCTCGTCATCTCTCGGCGCACGGCGGCCTCGTCATGGAACCGGATGAAGCCATGCCTACAAATGGAACAATCGTTAGCAAAAGACAAAAACAAACTGAATGTGTAAATACAATAAAAAGAGAAATGCTATGATTTGTATGAACACATAATGTACCATTTTTATTGTATCAACCATCTAGATTAAGCAAATAACCAAATGCCGATCCATTATCAACCCGTCCTCTACGACTAACACCACCTCTAACACTTGTGTTTCCTCTACCACGACCACCACCACCTCTTCCACCTCGTTCACCACCTGATCCTCCTCCACGGCTAGTCCTTCCTCCATGGCTAGTCCTTCCTGTACGGCTACCACCATCACCTCTCCCCCCTCGTTCACCACCTGATCCTCCTCCAACCCGAGACGTTCCTCTACGGCTACCACCATCACCTCTTCCCCCTCGTTCACCACCTGATCCTCCTCCACGGCTAGTCCTTCCTCTACGGCTAGTGCCCCCCTTCGACGTTTTCCTTTTCTTGCATGTCCATGAATTGTGTTGCCCTTCATCGCAACCCCCACAATTTATGGTGTCAGGAGCCTCCATGAAGTGACCGCTACCAAATTGTTTCATGCCGGTGTATCCAGCCAGGTCATCCATATCACCCCTGAACCTCTTAGTTCTCCTTCTTCCCTTCGTCTCCACCTTCATGAGAGGGCCTGGCTTAATATGGGGACCATGATACTCAGGCCACTTTGATTGGTCTAAGAAAGGATGAAACTGAGGCGCCCATGTCAACCTAGTAGGTTCCACATGGAACTCTTACATCCGCACGGTTTTCCCATCACAAACAGAAATGTGGCTAGCCTTAGCCGCTGTTATCAAATGAGAGCATGGCCAATGATACTTACTAGGCCTCTCGCACTGGCACCACCGTGACTTGAGGTGCACCTCAAAGGCGGCACCACCATATGAATAACCGTCCCGTGTTGTGCCACTTGGCTCGTCAATTTGATAGATCATTTTAGTTTTGTCGAATGTGATAATTTGTTGTTGCGAAGACTTGCTTGCTTGGTGCTGAAGCCATTCATCAACCTTTTCCGGATAATCCATTTTTTCACCTATCCAATTGGCGGTCTCTTCCGAATGCATCTGAAAGTAATCATGAAGCTTGAAGAAGGTATACTCCACAATTGCAGTCACCGGCAATGAACGTGCACCCTTGAGCACGTTGTTGAAACATTCAACCAGGTTGCTCGTCATGTCACCATATCGCATACCTCCATTGTCATGAGCACGTGCCCACTTGTGCTTCTCACTAAAATTCCTTGTTAGGAAATCTTTGCCACCTTCGTTCACCGCTGCAAAGAGTTTGTTGTACCGAGCATCGAAAGCTTGGGTGGTGAAGGCCACACATACATGGGTAAGATCTTTGCTTAACTCCTTGCTCTTACATGCCCGATAAAAGTTGGCCACGAAATGTCTCATGCACCATATGTGGTGAAGCTTTGGAAAACCTAGAATAACAATGTCCACTGCCTTCAGTATGCCATGGTGCCGGTCCGATATGATGCATACCTCCCTAGCACCAATCACATTGTGCCTCACATGACCCATGAACCACTCCCAGTTGTCTTGGTGCTCAGAAGGTACCAAAGCAAATGCCACTGGCAACACATTGTCATTCGACGAGTGAGCCATTGCTACCATTAATGTGCCCTTGTATCTGCCCGTCAAGAAAGTGCCATCTATAGACAAGACCAAACGACAATGCTTAAATGCCGCCACACATTGTCCATAACTCCAGAAGGCATGGTGGAACACTCCGTGATTATCATCGACCACATGATACATGCCCGGGTTCCTATGTGCAATCGCTCCCAACAACCTCGAGAGCTGGTTGTATGCTTCTTCGTAACCACCATACAACATCCTAATAGCATTTGCCTTGGCCTTCCATGCCTTTCCATACTTGACTTGATAAGCAAATTGTTTTTTTACCATCCGCATGAGAAACCTCACTTTGACAGTGGGATCAACGGCTATGTCTCTCATAAATTTGTATCCGAGGTACTCTGACGTGAGCTGGCGGTGTGTCGTACGGAGTTCTTTCTTTGGCAGTTTGCACCTATGAGTGGCAACACAACTTCTTAAGACCCATTCTCCGGTTTCTTCAAGCTTTCTGCAACAAACCTTCCATGGACATCCTTCTCCTGCTTTCTCACACTTCACGATGTAACGCAATTTTATGTCGGAGTGCTCAACCAAAAATGGCCTGTGGTTCCGAATGGCATAGTCAGACAACCAAACCTTCATCCCAGCCAAACTTGGGAACTTCACTCCTTTCTTCAAATAGCATTCTCATCCTCGTTCTCCTCCCTGGGCTCGCCTGGATCCGGGCAAGGTGTTGGCTCAATCGCCGTCATTCTGAGGCCGCCATCAACTACGGCTTTATGAGCAAGGCTGAGATCTCGGAACAAATGAGTTCTTTTTTCCAAGCCGGTCAACTCAAAGTGAATTTGGTTTTCCTCCTTAGTGAATCCATCCTCGTCCAATTCTTCCTCCGGACCTTCGTCATCAGAGTCATACCCATATAGACGCCTAAAAGGTAACTCACGATCCATTTCCTTTTACGCTATGTAGGCATCCAAGTCACCAACATCATTACCATGAAACCCTTCCTCTAGCTCATCCTCATCATCATGTTGAATTACTTTGTCACTACCAATCACCTCAACTTCATTTGCTTGGCTAGTTGGTGGTTGGCTATAAGCATTAGGGGCATACAACTCAACCTCATTTGCTTCACTGGTTGGTGGTTGAGGATGTGGTTTGCGATAAGCATTGGAGGCATCAACCATAACCCTATGCTCAACAAGAGGCATACTTGTCCTCTCGGTCAGTGGGGAAGAGACATGTCTGTTCAAGTCAATTGCAAACCGAGGAGGTTCAACCTTGGTGGCAAACAATTCAAGTGACTTGTCTTCCGATTGAGCAACGTTTTCCTTGTACACATCCCAATGCAAATCCAATGTGATAGGCATACTTTTTAAGCGAGATTTGGCTCCAACTCCAACATCATACCTTCCTATTAACTTAACATCATCATTGGGGTCCATCCACTTCAAAACATGTCTCACTTTTGCAACAACCTCCTCATAGCTAGGGATTGTATCAAAAACCATTGTTTCCTCACCCGGGTCGGCATTGTTACTAAAAAATGCCTCCTTGTCCATATAATGAACATTAACAAGTCTCTCCATCTAAAAACAACAACATGAATTTAACGCATCAATGACAATTGTTGGTAATCTAAAAACATAAATTATACCCAAATCATATCAACACTACATTATTAATGATGTCCGAAAATGTGTCATTAATTAAGATACACTAAGCAAAGTTAACCCTAAAACATTAACAAACCCTAACCCCTAATCTTTCTACTCATAAACCAAATATTCTTCCTACACCAAGCATATCCCTATTACCAAAGATAAACAAGCTGTTCAAACACACTAAACTTGTGGGATCTCATGAACTAGGGTTCCTCCAAGATGTAAAAAATCTAGCAAAATAACAAGATTTAACCAAAAATAATTGGATGATTTGGAGGAGATTACCACAAGGAACAAAGTGATGGAAAGATCCACCTAAGGGAAGCACCTTTTGGAGAGGATTTGAAGGGGGGCTTGAGAGGTGGGAGAGAGGGGGAGAGCAAGAAGGCAGCAGCAAACTCGGGCTGGATTGGGGAGAGTGAGTCGGGTGGGTCCCACCCACTCTCCCGTGGGGTTAGTTCACTTGCCAGGACCAGACGCCAGGGTCCGTGGCGTCTGGGTCGGGACCAGACGCCGGGATCACTGGCGTCTGGCCCTTTGCCATGTCAGCGAGTCAACGGGCCAGCCGGTCGAGCGGGCCCGTACCAGACGTCGGAGACCTCGGCGTCTCCAATGCAACCCAGACGCCAGGGATGTTGGCGTCACCAAAAGAGGTCAGATTGAAAAAAAAAGCTAGGTCAATTCCGGAATTTGTTAGACCTAAAGGTCATAACCGAAAATTTGTCCGTTCTATTTTGGCATTCTACTCTTCTTGTGGACTTTGGACTTGTAGAGAACTAGAGACCAGAAGAGTAGATTTGTGCTATTGTGCAGTGCCTGATCTAATTTTGGACTTCTATTAGTGGTAGATTGGTGCCTCTGCCTTGATGCTTGGCAAAAGACTGGAAGTGCTATAGTGCAGCTATTATAAAGTGTACTGCTATTCTAAAGAATCATTATGTACTGTTATGTTATGTTGTGAACTTGTGGTTGTCTTGAACTCTTAATGTCATATGGACTTCTGCCTTATGGATTTTATGTATCGTTTTGCCTACTGGCGTCCACCTCTATTTGTTTAGCTTGTGCTCTCTGGCATTAATTATCATTGGTGTATCATGTGTATTGTTTTGCTTACTTCTGTACTGTACTATGGCTAGCTACTTGCATTTACCTTGTTATTTGTTTGTTCTGTTCTTGTGTACTCCTATACTGATGTGGCTAGTAATTGTGCGATGTGTTGCTGCCTGACCATTCTTAAAGTCGCGTCAACTTTGGTTTGATTGGCATTTACCGAAACCTTACCAAAATTTTATGGTTTTTACTGAACCGAACCATATAGCTGTTTTGTACCGTATTAACCATTGTATCAAAACCGTATTTATCAAATTACCGTATTTACCGAACCATATTAACCGAACGCTCAGGGCTACGAACATTACAGAAACATATACTGCCAAAATAAATACTGCCTGTAAGGATGCACATGTTGGCGTTGAGGTCTCGTCTTTGTACTTTCGGTGAACTTTTGGAGTAATAGTTTTGATCCTTTTTGAAACAAAAAAAAATAGCCAACCAATCGTAATTATAGGTACTAGCCGGTCATCAATATCAAGCCACCTTCTTCATCACTACGCTCGTCGCCCCTCCAAGCACCCTCAAAAATCTCAACAAGCTTGAGCGAGCGTTCCTTTGGGAAGGAACGAACAAGACCACCGGGGCCAAATGCAAGGTTAATTGGGACACCGTTTGCCGCCCAGTCGCCAATGGGGGTCTTGGAGTGCTGAACACGGAGAAATTTGCTAGGGCGCTTAGGCTTCGTTGGATTTGGTTTGAGTGGAAGGAGCCAACTAAGATGTGGGTTGGCATGGGCAACCCGTGCGATGACGCAGACTACAACTTCTTCTATGCCTCCTCAACTATTATCGTGGGCAATGGCGCGCGCACCCCCTTTTGGGACTCTCCGTGGGTGCACAACCGCAAACCCATGGACATGGCCCCTCTCATCTACGCGGCATCAACGAGGAAGAATTGGAAGGTGCGGGAAGCGCTAAAGGATGGTGCTTGGGTTAAAAAGATCAACATGTCGTCCAGTTTCACTATAGAACACTTCTGGCAATTTCTCGAGCTCTGGGCCACCATACGGGACTTCCACCTACAGGAGGATATTGACGACGACATTGTTTGGAAGCATTCAACTAATGGCCTCTACACGGCGGAGTCCGCCTACAAAGCGCAATTTCTTGGCCTCATTCGATCTCCCTTGGAGCATGCCGTGTGGAAAATCTGGGCTCCACCCAAGGTCAAGTTCTTTGCTTGGCTGGCCATCCAAAATAGAGTATGGACCGCGGATCGATTGGCCAAGCACGGTTGGCCAAACTGTGGCTCGTGCCCCTTATGCATGCGTGCGAGTGAATCGGTTGACCATCTCTTCTTCAAATGCCGGTTCACCATCCGGCTATGGGGCTTGATCAAGGCGTGGCTGCAACTCATTCACGTTAATACCTCCACTTGGCCCCTGAGGCATTCCACCTTAGATTGGTGGCTTGGGTTGACCGATGCTTCCGTCCCCAACCGGAAGGCCATGGCCTCGCTCACCATGCTCACCACATGGGCGATCTGGAACGAGCGAAACGCCCGCGTATTCCGCAACAAGGCTGCTCCGCCGACGGTTCTCCTCGACAACATCAAAAGGGAGGCATCGTTTTGGGTCGCCGCCGGAGCTAAGAAACTAGGGTCCATCATGCCGGGAGAGTGATTCTCCCCTGTATTGTTAAGGGGTGTTTGTAACACAAACTCTATTCTCTCTTAATTAATATACGTGGCAAATCTTTTGCCCGTTTTCAAAAAAAAAAATTTGGGATGGTACAATGTCACGGTAAAAATTGGTACTATGTTAATACTCCCTCCGTCCCAAAATAAATGACTCAAAAGTGACTCAACTTTGCACTAACTTTAGTGCAAAGTTGAGTCATTTTTGAGTCACTTATTTTGGGACGGAGGGAGTAGTTAATTAATTAGACATAGCCGACCAATCATAATTACAGGTACTCAATTATTTTTTGAGTATAATACAGGTGCTCAGCTAAGCTAGTCATCCTTATCCAACTAGCCAATTAATCGAAATATAATTTGGTATAGTATAATCCCAGGGCCAAAATTGGTACCATATTTAATGGATGAAACATAACATATTTTCTGGCAAAGGGGTAAACACTGCCTGCAAATGCCTCGACCCTGACTATAAATACGAGCGACGGGCTTGGCTTCACTTACCTTGCCATACAAACTTGAGGACTTTGTGTTTAGAGAGAAGTTGTAGACGTCGAAGACCATGGCTAGGGCAGCCATGGTGCGGGTGTGGATGGCGCTCGTAGTGGTGATGGTGGTGGCGGGTGTGGATGGCGCTCGTAGTGGTGGCGGGTGCGGTGGCGGCAAAGCCCGGGTGCCAGCCTGAGAAGCTTTCTTCTTGCTATCCAGCTATCAAGAAGGGTAAGGTGCCCTCGGCGTTGTGTTGCTCGAATCTCCGGGCGCAGAGACATTTCCTTTGCCTGTACTTGAACAATGAGAAGTACCAGCGCTACTTCACGGGTCGCTTTGCCATCAACACCATCACCTCATGCGGAATCCCCCTTTCATATTGTCTACAACGATAAGTATGTATAGTACAAATAAATGGGAATTGTTACTCGGGAACATGCCGCTAATTTTATTTTTTAGTTTGGTGTATTTTTAACAGATGAAATTATATCTAATCTACAAAAGGGATTTATCTTCTACATTGTTCATCCAATTCGCGATTTGTGGATACTCTTTGTCTTTGTGTTGACAAGGATTTGGTATAGATTTATTTATCTTTAGTCATTTACGTGTTGTGTGGGACTTTGCTCTTAGGCAGGTGACCGTGGGCACCATTACCTCCAAGAGCAACACGCATACACAGGCACAATAATCGGGGTCCAGCCACCCCAAACAATCTCTTAATACTACGATAATCCAAAACGGTGCCCAGACTCAGTAGACAGACTCATCTACACCCAAGCATAAACAGTAAACTCAAAATCGTGCCCATGCTCATCTACACTCGGTGAGCAGTTTATTAAAAATAGTAAAAAAATCAAAAGAAATTGATACTTTTAGGCATTCAAGATGCTAATGTGATCGAGGTGCATGCAAAATTTCATGGTGTTTGAACATCTAAGGAGCTCGTGCCAAAATAATCGGCTCCAAATAATGTTATTTTTGAAAGCTTCCCAAAAACCTGACTTTCTTGGCACGAGCTCCACAGATGTCTAAGCACCACGGAATTTTACAAGCACCTGCACGCATGAGCATCTTGGATGCCTAAAATTTTCAGATTTTTTAAAATGTTATACTATTATTTTTGAATTTACTGTTTATGCCTAGGTGTAGATGAGCCTGAGTGCAGAATAGCTGCTCTATGAATACTATTCCATTTTGAGTTTTTTGAAGAAAAAAACATTATGTTGTTACCTCTATTCGCCTTTGTCCTTGCCTCACTCGTCTGTCTCGCTCATTGCTACTGTTAGAGCCCACCTCCTCCCTCAAAGGGATGGGTAGAACTCCCTGTATCACTAGGACGGTGAAGCTTCAAGTCACACATGCCTCCTTTCATGAGACAATGGCCTACCAAGCTTGCTGCCTCACCAGTGGCACTACTCCGCCGGTTTTATTCGTTACAAAGAGTATTGCAGTGTGATTGCACAAGTGAAGAGAAGGTGGCCATCGGGCGCTAAATCATGGAGATCGTAAGCTTTGCTTCTTATTGATCTATATGTTTGTCAATTTATTGATTCACTGAATGTTTCAACTTGATAATCATCACGTTGTATAGCCTGGGTTCGCTGCCATGATGTACCAAAAAATGGAGGACATGTCATTCACGTTGATACATTCTTGGGTGAAACTTAAGGGGCACAACGTCTGGATGACTAACATTTGCGGATACTGATGAATTGTTGGATTCGAGTAATGTTGAATTTGTAGCGCTGAATTTGAAAAACTTTTTGAACATCCGATTATTATCAGATGTAATATGTATATTTAAAATATTGCTGTACTAGAATATTTATATGTTATTTATGGGTGAATTGTGCTATTGTCATTTCCTATAAATATTTTGAGTGCTCCAAACATAAGGAAAAAAAACCAGAGATGAACGTTTGATGCACATCGCTAGATGGTCGTGTCCCGTATCAGTGGCCGTAGACGAGATAGTGAGTCTGGTTTAAAAGATGACGCTGGAGATGCCCTAAGCCGCTTTTTTTTCTACACCAAAATTGGACGTTGTAACACCAAAACCGAAGCGAAAGCCTCTTGTTAGAAAAATAAAATTTAAATATACTCCCTCTATCCCGGTACATAGGGCATCCGTGCAGTTCTATGTCACCAATTTAACTAGCTAAATGTGTATTATATGTAACACAAATATATATTTAGAAACTGTATTCACAAGAAGTTTCAGAGAAATTTCTACTGCCATGCTTTATAGTAGCTAGGTTTAGCAAACTAACGGCCATAAATGAATTTTGAGGAATAGCACCTGAAAACGGACCACCATGTCATTATGTTTTTAACAAATGGTAGTATTATTATTAATTAATCTCCATTTCTTTCTAATATATATATAATAATAAAGCACGGACTGTTTCTGGTCGTCCATCATTTAAATTACTTTTTAAGTTGGTTAAAATTACCCCCAACGCCACCTATAAGTCATAAAAAACATTTCACACAGGAAAATCTCCTGACTGGGCCGGCCCATGTAGGGACCTCTATATTACGCTATGCACGCTGGGAGAAGATGCAGCACACCCATTTGGCCCGGCCCATACACGGGCGCCTGTTTTTTAGTTTCGTTTTTTTTTCAGTTCCATTTTGTTTTTCTATTTTAAATAATTTAGAACTTCCAAAACCTTTTCAAATTCTAAGAAACTGAGAAATTTGAAATAACGTATACAAGAAAACATAAAATGTTTGTGATTTTTGTAAAAATGTTCATATACAAAAAAATCTTCACAATTTTGAAAAAATGTCCGTAAAATAAAACAAAGTCCATGATTTAAAAAAACGTCCTTGTATTAAAATTTATGAATGAAATTAACAAAATCTTTTCTAACTCAACATATGTTTATGCACTTTAAAAAATGTCTTAAAATTTTAAAAACAGTTCCTGTCTGACTGTCTGTTTTTTAGTTTTGTTTTTATTTTCATTTTTTATTCCTTTTTTTCTATTTTAAATAATTTAAAACTTCGAAAAAAATTGCAATTTCAAAGAACTGAGAATTTCCCCAATGCCACATATAAGTCATGAAAAACATTTCACACAGGAAAATCTCCTGACTGGCCGGCCCATGTAGGGACCTCTATATTACGCTCTGCGCGTTGGTAGAACATGCACCACGCCCATTTGGGCCGGCCCATACGCGGGCAGCTGTTTTTTTAGTTTCGTTTTTTTTCAGTTTCGTTTCGTTTTTCTACTTTAAATAATTTAGACCGTCCAAAACCTTTTCAAATTCTAAGAAAATGAGAATTTTTTAATAAAGTATTCAAGCAAACATAAAATGTTTGTGAATTGAAAAACTGCTCGGGATTTTAAAAATGTTCGCATCAACAAAAAAAATCTTCACAACTTTAAAAAAATGGTCAAAAAATAATAAAAAGTCCATGATTTTAAACAGAAGTCCCTGTATTTAATAAAATCTTATCTAGTTCTGAATATGTTTATACACATTAAAAATGTCTTAAAATTTTAAAAACAGTTCGTGTCTGTTTTTTATTTTATTTTTTATATTCCTTTTTTTTCTATTTTAAATGATTTAGAGCTTCAAAAAACTTTTGCAATTTTAAAAAACTGAGAATTTCACCAATGCTACCCATAAGTCATAAAAAACATTTCACACAGGAATATCTTCTGACTGGGCCGGTCCATGTACGGACCTCTATATTACCGTTTGCGTGCTGGGAAAAGATGCAGCACACCTGTTTGGCCCGGCCCATGCGCGAGCACCTGTTATTTTAGTTTCGATTTTTTTTCATTTTCGTTTTGTTTTTCTACTTTAAATAATTTAGAACTTCCAAAAACTTTTCAAATTATAAAAAATGATAATTTTGAAATAAAGTATTCAAGAAAACCTAAAATGTTTGTGAATTCAAAAACTGATCGGGATTTTTGTAAAAATGTTTGCATATACAAAAAAATCTTCACAATTTCGAAAGAATATTCATAAAATAATAAAAAGTCCGTGTATTAAAATTTGATAATGAAATTTAACAAAATGTTTTCTTATTCAAAATATGTTTATGCACTTTAAAACATGTCTTAAAGTTTTAAAAACAGTTCGCGTCAGTTTTTTAGTTTTTTCTATTTTCTTTTTTATATTCCGTTTTTTTTTCTACTTTAAATAATTTAGAACTTCAAAAAACTTTTGCAATTTAAAAAAACTGAGAATTTTGAAATAAAATGTTGAAGAAAACAGAAAATGTTTGTGAATTCAAAAAATTATTGGTATTTTTGAAAAAACGTTCGCATATTCAAGAAACTGTTTACAATTTCGAAAACAATGTTGGCAAAAATAAAACAAATCCATAATTTTGAAAAAAAAAATCCGTGTATTATCTTTTTTAATGCAATTGAACAAAATGTTTGCTAATTCATCAAATTTTCATGCATTTCAAGAAATGTCCTAAAATTTTAAAAACAGTTTGTGAATTACAAAAGTGTTTATTGATTCAGAAAATGTTTGTTGATTCAGAAAATGTTCATGCATTTCAAAAAAATCCACCAACTTCGAAAAATATCTTCGTCTATTCTAGAATTGTTCGCCAATTCAAAAAGGAAACCGTTCGCAATATATAAAAATGTTCAAAATTTTAAAAAAAATTGTAAATCGTGAAAAATGTTCTCTATTTAAAAAATGTTTCCAAATTTGTAAAAATGTTCACGAATGATCGAAGGTATGTATTTAAACAGTAATGCTTATGAGTCTTTATGACAGTATACCCGTGTGAATTTTGAAGAATTAACTGCCAGGTGGATCGGAATATTATAGTATGTTTTCTAAAAAAAGTTTCTTGAAATGCAGAATAATTCTTTGAATTACCAAGTTTTTTTACAACCATGGTATTTTTTCGAAAATGTAAACATTTCTTCAACTTGTGAATAAATTTAAAAGAAGAAACATCTGCTTGCATTTGTGCATATTTTTTTTTTCAAAATGGCAGTTATCCTGTATTCATTAAGAAGAAAAGAGTTGCTCGGTTAATTAGGAAAAACCGAGTGGAAACCAGATTGCCCGGTTAATTATGGAATATCAGGTGAAAACCATTACAACCGTTGAGCGGCACACATAGAAAAGCCCACGCACACCACTCCAAAGAGGGTCTCGGCCAGACAGCATGCAGGCGTCATCGTCATCACTCCTCCCCTAGAGGCGTTATCGCCATTCCTACACTCTGAGAAAACGACTCCGACTCCGCCGTAGGCGATCGTTGACTCAACCCACACTGTAGAGGACACATGAAGCTGCATGAAGATCTATGCCAAAATCTCAACAACCTGCGGCCAGACGACGCAACTCCGACTCTGACGGAGAACTCTGTAGGACAAAACCAGACACAGCTAGCGCCACGGGAGGTCGCCGAACGGGCTACCTGCAGCCAGTCATCGTAACCATAGGGCCTCGCCGCCGCAGCTTCGACTCCATAGCAATAAACAAACTGAGGCAAAACCGTGGACACGTCGAAAAAGAGCCGACTACTGCAACCATTGTCGCGTCGCCAACATGGCTACCACCATCATCGTTGCCACAGAAGCCTGGACGCCACACCCGCCCCCAACCGCCATCCATCGGTCCCGCTCGTCGACGCCAAGCTCTCAAGACGAAGCCCCCAAGAGGGAATACGACACCAAGGCGCCGCCATCGTCCGATCACAAATCAAGGTTTCCCCCGCAGAGGCCAAAATGGCCAGATCCGCGCAGGAGGGGTTGGAGAACAAAGCAACGATGCCTCCATGAAGGTCAACGACGGCCACAACCGCCGCCATCGCTGGTCACGGCCCGAGGCCAAGACATGGTTTTCACTTCAAAATCATGCGATGAGATGTGAACACAATGTGGTCATCACCATTAAAGATTATGATTTATTTTTCTTCCGATGCAATGCACGGACCCTTTTGCTAGTTGGTTATTAAGTTTGAAACTGTCTTATATGTAGCAAATACGTACACCTAAACATCTCACATATCTTCATAACTATACCTAAATGTCTCATAACTAGTTGTTCTTGAGTTTTTAAAAATAAGTGCTTGCTTGCCAAGTAGAATTATCTTTCTAAATAGGGTGGCCTATTCCGGTGACAATACATAAAAGAATCCTTTTATGAATATGATGTCTCGTCGAAATTTGTGCGCACACACTAACGATTGAGTTATGTACACCACTGATGAAATGTCCCAAAAGGCATGGGTGTAACCAAAGAGAGAAAAGTATTGTGTCTCCTTGAACATCCCGCTTCACGTTAACTACTTCAGTCTTTACACACTTGTTTTAGGTTGCTATACTAGTCAATATGACAGTTCTTTGAAGAGTGTTATGTACACCACTGATGAAATGTCCAAACAATGTGGACAATCCTTTTGAAATGATTGATATGGTCGGCTAGAAGGGTTGCGGAGAATAGGAGACTACAAGTTATAAATTTAACTAGATAATATCCCGCGCGTTGCTGCGGGAAATTTTTAACAAATAATGATAGATGTTGTATTGGATAATCATGTGGTTCAAATGTTCAACAATAGTAATAGCCCAAAAAGAAATAGTAGAATTAAAGAAAGTCAAGTGTAAGGAAATAGAGATGAACCAATCGACCATGAGAAACCCCGACAAAAGAAAATTCAAACATGTTATGATTAGAGGAGGCACGCGGTAATTTCACATATTGCAAGTAAAAAGGTATGACTAATCAGTAACTCACACACTATCATACAGAACAAATTATGTCGTTTGCCCTTTTTCTAGAAAACCAACATTGATATATTAAAGAAATTACACGAAGGAAAAATGACCCTAACCCATTGTACTTTGTGACTGGGTAGCTTCCTTTTTCAGGAATATTTATCTGGTGCCGCCTGACAACCGCATGATGGCACATAAATAAGATACTTCATGTGTGCGAGGGTGTACATGGTCGTGCCTATGCATGGACGCCGGATGGCTGGGAGACAGAGAATGTAGCCGATGCGGTGTGTGCATGCTGAGGCGCTTGTACGTGTTGGTTGACTACTCATGCGTGTGACTTCAGGCAAAAAATATGATGTGGCAGCTAATTAATGAGAAGAGAGAAAAATTGAGTAACATACTATGTTACTACTACTATGAGTAACATAACACATACCAAGACAAGATGAGTCTATAAGATAATAAATGAAAGGCTCAATGTTACTATCCCTACGTTACTATCCATTGTGGAGGTAATAACTTAGACTAGTAACATATGCATGTTACTACTCTATGTTACTTCCCATTGTGGGTAGTCTTACAACTCCTGCTACTCATCCTTGGCTGGTTTACAATGTGGCTGGACTTTTGGAAGGACTCCATATGAGAGAGAGAGAGAGAGAGAGTCATGGTCCCCGAGGAGGAAGTATTCAGTTGGGTTTTGTAGGATGTGGAGGACCAATTGGATCCTTCGTTGTGTCAAGGCGATAATGTGAAGAGGAGAAGACACACTTGCAATGGAAGTGGAAAAGGCTCCACCAAACACTGGTTATAGTCGGCATGCACTAAGCAATGGAGGCCAACCGTTTAAAAGGTGAACGTGATGGCTGTGGTCTTGAAGTTTCGCCTTCGGTCACAACATAGTAAGAGACGAGCTGAACGTGTGGGCGGAGAAACTATTGGGCTTCTTTTTGATTTAGAATAACTGTGAATGAGAAACGATTGGGCTTCAGCGCATAGTATAAGAATGTAATCCGTTTATTTTGCATATTTTGCATGGAGGATATGACGGGCCAAAGAATGCATGTCTCGCCGCTGCATGCGGACGTATTACTATGGTGTATAATTGATGACGTGGCCAAATGCTGATGTGGACAGCTTGCATGTTCAGATAAATAACATAGTGGGGTGAACTTCTTAGGTATATAGGATTACCAATTCAAGGGAATCGTGGATAAACTAAGTTATGTAGATATGCAACTAGATGAATACAACCTATATGAAGAGCAAGCTCAAAGTAAAATATGAGGCAATAATCTAATTAGCAAGTCAACGTACAAGCAAACAAGGCAAGTAAAAGTGTAGGAAAAGATCAATCACAAGTGTTTCGGGGAAGCGGATTTTATCCTGAAGTTCACACTCTTTAGGGAGCGCTAATCTCCATTAGAGCGGTGCCAGATCGAAGGCTCTGAAACGTCCCCATGTAGCTCATCGTATTCATCCTATGACTCAGACCCAATGGATGAGCCTCAAATCACTCGGAGTTGGTCTCAAAGGCTACCACCACACCTTTACATACATTGCCAAAGCACATCCCATGCAAGGAATCTTATGTAGGAACCTCTAACTGCCAAGGAGGCCAAGCTCTAAGAGTAACATGTGTTCATGTAGCAATCAAGCGCGGTGTATGAATCAGTTTGGTCAAGTTGTAAGTCAGGCCTTGCTCCCTCTATTTCCAAAGAATCAAAGTGGTTGGGTGGAATAGAGAGTATTAAGCAAGGAAATGGTGGCTTCTCACAAGTCTTAAAGGGTTAGGGTTGGAGGAGGAAGAAGGGGCCTTATACAGTCCTCACCTCTGAAGTGGCCGTTCCCCCCTCGATGGACACGTGTGGAAAGGGTAGCCAGAGAAAATACCCCCAGATACCGTGCACACGAGAGTTAGAAACCCCGCATCGATGGGGTGTCTAGAGTGTTCTCTCCTACCCCATGCGCACAGAGTGTCTACAGAATTAACCCTGAATCCCGTGGCTACACACTATGGTGACTATTGACACTTAAGAGGTAGTTCTTGTGGCATTTTGAAGTGACAGGTTACTGGTGTATATGTTTAAAGTGTTCCCACACATTCATTCGGGCATCTCGACCACTCTTAATAGTGTGGTTGTCCTCTGACTCAAATAAACCAAAACCAAATATTCGAGTTGCCAGAAAATCACACATTTGACCTTTTTGACATCTTGGGGGGGGGGGGGGGGGGGGGTCAACCATTTCCTCAATAAATCTCTGAGGAACCAATGACCTAAGGTGAACCTTAACAACCATCATTAGTTCTATTAACCACATTGTTATCACACCAAACTATCGTTTAGAGATAACAATTTCACCTTTCCGGTAAGGTTCTTTCCATTATTACCGCCAATCTTGAGCTGTAGTTGTTTTTGTTTCAAATCTCAGGAGATGATTCGGGAGAGGACAAAGCTTGTTGACTGCAGAATAATTCTAACATAGATAATAATGTCTTGTCCGCCCTTTTTTATCCTAAACCTGAACCTATCCAATATCTAGGAATAATCCTTTTTCAGCGGCGTAGAGCCGGATATTGAGGTGTCGAGATAGGGTCTTGGAAAGACATTGTAAATTGTTTTCTCGTCTCATCCTGCAATCCTATAAGTTAAAAGAGGCGACAAGGATAGAAAATTATTCTACATGGACTACTAGAGGGATTTGGGAGAAGGGAAGGTGCGAGAAAGCTACTCATATGACAAAAGGCACACAAACTCACGAAGTCACACGACCAAGAAAATGAAACAGTTTTCTTTTGCTTATTCCACTTTAACTATGATATTAATAGCTAAATGTGTTAAATTTCTTCCGTTTCATAGAAAAACATAATTATGCCGGTGGGTATGAGATGTATGACATGCATGCATGTGGTTGGTAAAAGCACGCACATATATATAGTTCGTTGCTAATATTTGAATGTCTATTGTGAATATTGTATGTTGAATATAAATGTGTGCTTAGATATGGCTGCAAAAAATTCAAGGTTCTACTTTACCTTTTTTTTATTCAATGTGAGATGGTTTCTTCTAAAAAAACAATGAAAAAACTTTGTCAATTCGAGGCGCCAAGCTATATACACAAAGTCGCCGAACTAGAGGTTTTAGAGGCAGTCAAGTACTCGGAGTTCGCCTCGAAAAGGGCCAAGAAATCGATAATCGGTGTCTACCAAACCGCCTCAGACTATATTCCGGTGACTGCCTTGTAAAGGGTATTCCATATTGTGTTAGGTACACATATGATGTTACACCGCCCTGCTAAACTATATGTCTACCCTTTAGTGGTGTGACTAGATTCTTATTCATTTGTTAACAGTATTTATGAAAGAAAATAAGATATCAAATTGCTGCATTAAATAAATAGGGTTTAAATCATTAATGTGCATATTCAATTTTTGTATATATTGATGGCCCAACTAGTTAAACAATAATCATATATTTTGGTAGAACATAGTTCATATGAAATATGATATTTGGCATCATGTTGGAGTCTATACTTATTTTTCCTTCGCATGTTGTGTTGTGTATGTTTCTAAGAGCCATGGAGCATAATTACAAAGTTCCTTGTGACAATATCTAATGGTAATTTCTGTTAATCCAGCCACAGAGCATATATCTGCAAAACAAAAATTGTTTTTTTAGAAGATATTCATCGCATGCAAAGAATCGATGCAAATACTATACTATACAATGACAATCTACTACCTTTAATAGCCACCTTGTCACGTGGTTCCATGGACGATTCAGATATTAAATATATTATAGTTCCAGCTATTGATATAGCATTCCTTCTGCATAAGTAATACATTTATTATTAAGTATACAATTGCAAAAAGGTAGCTGGAACATATTAAATTATGTAATTCCACAATTGATACCCTTTCATTAATAATTTTTATTTAACTTTTTTGTGCATGTATGAATATATAGATCAAGTAATGTAATTATGCATGTGATAATAAATACCTTATATCAAGTATCTGCACTCGATTTGCTGCTTCTTCTGCTGCTTGAATTGCTTTATTTGACATTCCAAGTGTTGAACAAAAACGTCTCTACAAAGTGTGAATTATAGGGTAAATTTTTGATAGAAACTATTAACTTGAACACATTTATATTCTACTACCATCTATCAAAAAATGAACTACTAGGCAAACTTCATAAAAATATTATGATGTAACGAAGTAACAATGAAAATACGTACCACGAGATCCCTAGGACGAACACTACTGATCTCCATGCATTCGCCTTTCTTCTCTTCAATATGTTGTACTAGTAAATCTTTTGCTCGAGAAACTTCTTTTTTTGTAACTCCATTAGTGACGGTGCAAATCTCTATTTTTTAGATAGAAACGAAAAAGTTTATTAATAATGCATGATAAAATGTTCATATATTCCTATAATAAATTTCATACCTTTTATAGTTCGAGCCTTATTAGCTTGCCTGCATGCTATGTACAAGCAAGCAGCACAAAGAGAATGTTTCTTCCTTATGTTAAATATCTTAAGATCATTTGCTTTCATGTATAAATTTGTTGCTTGAAGCTTTATGTTATCCACAATGCCCAACCTAAAAAGAATGCGGTTAGTTCACCTAGTTTTGTGCTACACTTCTTATTTGAATTATGTTTTTTTGTGCACTATAGTATAAATATTATAATGAACTTTGGACAAGTCAAGATAACAAGCATATTAGTAAAGAATATTTAAACCACCTTAAAGTTCACATGGACACATAATAGATCATTCCAATATATTATTATGACAATCATATTAGTAAAGAAGTATTAAAAAATCATATTAGTAATGAATAAATTTGAATTAAATGTACATAAGAATATGGATTCACCTGTCGGCCATATCAGCTATATAGTGAATTGCATTGTCAGTTTGATGGGAAGAAAAATCAACACACTTTTGTATATTGCGGCGAAAAGAGTTGTCGTGATCAAATATGTTTTTCTCTAATGTCATAACAGGTGTAGAATTATGCCTTGATTTCCGTTTATTTGGGGATTTCACTGTAGAAATAAGGTCGTAATTATCATCTTTTGATGCTAAAGGGGTAAATGTACGCCAATCAGATTTCTCATCAATGTAGTGACTATCCAATACAAGGCCGCATTCTGAGCATATGGTGTCTCCAGTTGCGCGATCGAATACTATCACTGTGCTAATGTTACAATCTTTACAGTATGACGATTCCATTAGAATGTGTGGTTATGAAGAGGCACAGTTTGAGGAGTTATCTACCACTAAGACTGTAACCAAATAACAACTACACTGATGCTTTAATGGCTAGTGTGCTATTCCACATTTATAAGGCATTTAGCCAAAATGTCTTAAGCATGACTGTGAATAGTAAATATTTTGTAAGACCCACTTAACTAGAAGGTGGTTGTCTCATGCATTGACATACAAAAGTTTATATGCAGTTTGGTAGATTATGAAAGGTTATGTCAGATATTTCAAGTTATCTAACGTAGAAGTTTAGTTGAAGTTGTAAAAGCATCTTCAGCCACGACTTGCAAATCCCGCCCCTCAAACGCCTACGGACACGCCCGGTCACACTGACCGGGCGTGTCCGTTTTGAACCCCTACTTTTTCATCCGTGCAGCCGCATTTTTCATATTTTTCCTCATATGTCCGGTCACTTGCACGTGATTGGTGGAGAAGAGGAGAGAGAAAGAAAAGAATGATTAAAGAAAGAGAAAAGGTGGTCCGGGGTGGGGTCACCTCCTACATGGCGGACTAACCGGGCGCGCCCGGGCGCGTCCGCGACCCCTCATATCGTCCTCATATTTGAGATGGATATGAGGGGTGCCGGTCAGTCTGGGTGTTTGAGATGGGTATGAGGGGTTCGTCTGGATCGTTTTTTCGTGACCGGTCAGTAACCGGGCGGCCTGCCCGGGCGTTTGAGGAGCGTACGAGGGTCCGGCTGTAGATGCTCTAACACCCGTGTTCAAGCCCTTGTCGGCAATGCGGATGTCTAATCTGAGAAGGAATCCAAAGAAATAGCCCCTCGCCCTCATCCGCACCAAACAAGCTTCATCGTCGACTACGCCGCGCCGCCCTTGTTCCCACAAGGTCCTGGCCCGATCTCTTCGAGATGCATCGACTGCTTGCTTGACCCCAGTCTTGACCTCGGGGCTATGCACTGTTGCTCGCAAGCGAAATCGACTGATCAAAATTTTGTTTTCGGCGGCAACTGATAAATGGCTGAAGTGTACAATAATTGGGCGCTACTGGAACCGTACAGTTCGCCCAGTTTCTAATAAACTCGGCGAAGTCTAAAACCAACATGGCAAACACTTTGCTGAGTTCAAAACTCGGCAACGGGTACTCGGTTGGACAGCACCCGGCAATGATAACTTTGTCGAGTTCATTTTTTTGAGAACCCAACAAATACATCAAAAAATCTTTTCCGAGTTGGAAAGCTTTGCCGGGTTTCATAAAACGTATACTCGGCAAAATAAATATTCTAACGGAACAGAGCAAACCATGCCAATACCACATGGGCTTTGGATGAAGCCAACGAAGGTTCAACTCTTTGCCCAGTACTGAAACTCTGGCAAACCTTTTAAGAATAATTTTAAAAAATTGTTGGCTGTTCGTCTTGCTCGGCTCGTCAAGGGCGTGTTTGGTTGCCCGCATCGAGCCCAACCAGGCCCGCGCGGGAAGGAAGAGGCCTGTTTGGTTGCCTGGTTTTACTGTTGGGCCTGCATCGCACGCTTCTCAAAGCAGCCCAGAGCCTGGCTCGCTGGAAACGCTCGGATCGGCAATTTCTCGCGAGCCAGGCTGAGTGCGGCGCGAGGTCGCACGGGCGGGTGCGACGCGAGGGCGAGGGGGGATGGCGGGAGATGGGAAATCTGGCGCGCCGTCCCGGCGCCAAATCTAGCCTCACCCCCCTTTCTACTCGCTCACCCATAGCCACTTTCTTCCCTACTGCCTCACCACCGACGGCGGCTGCGATTTCAGATCTGCGCTAGAGGCGGCGGCGGCGGCGGAAGATGCGGCGGCGTTTGCGGCGGATCTGGTGCTCCCCTTGCTGTTGGCCATGGCTCCCCCTACGCCGTCCTCGTCTCCGATGCAGGTAAGCAGCACCCCCTCCCCCCTTTGTTAGGTCGGTGGTTAGGCCGTTAGGCAAGGTGTAGGATCAATTTCCCACTGAACGAATCGTCGATGTCGACTAGGTTATGGACGCACGGATGAGGCTGATAATTCAGGCAGTAGCACTGATAAGTGTGATTCAGGCATGGGTCATGTTCATGCACCAGAGAGCTGTTCGTCGTGTTGGGAGACCTTTGAGCCGCTATGGTCCAATGTTTATCCGGGATCAGGAGAGGATCCAAAATCTGAACTACATCTACAACTGCAATGACGTCGAAGCTCTGTGGATGCTTCGAATGAAAATAGCACCATTTGCCAGGCTTGTCGAGACCTTCAGGAGCAGGGGGCTGCTACAAGATAACATCAACACCTGTGTGGAAGAGCAAGTGGCCATGTTTCTCCATGTTGTTGGCCATAACCAGAGGTTCAGGGTCATTCACAACACGTTCAGGAGATCAATGGAGACCATCTCTAGGTACTTCAAGCAGGTGCTTTTTGCTATTGGGGATCTTAGAGGAGAGATGATCAGGAGACCATCTCGCCGGACTCCACCCAAGATTCGCGGAAGCCCAAGATGGTATCCATACTTCAAGGTGAGCATTGACAATATACACTTTTCATGGCTTGATATGCTTGTATTGTTCAAGTTGAGCACTAACACAGGCTTGTGATGCCATTTTCAGGATTGCATTGGGGCAATAGATGGTACTCATGTCACTGCCAGAGTTCCTAGGTCACAGTCTGCAGCATACAGGGGGAGGAAGCACTACACAAGCCAGAATGTGCTTGCTGCTGTTGACTTTGATCTGAAGTTTACATATGTGCTGGCTGGCTGGGAGGGGCCAGCGCATGAGTCGACCTGATGGGATCAACATCCCCGACGGCAAGTTCTACCTTGGAGATGCTGGCTATGCATGTCGGCCGGGTGTTCTTCCACCCTTCAGGAAAACCAGGTACCATCTCAACGAGTTCTCTGGTAGGAACTATCCTAGGACTGCACAGGAGTTGTTTAATCTCAGACACTCCAGCCTTAGAGTAACTGTTGAGAGGGCATTTGGAGCTCTGAAGAATAGGTTTAAGATCCTGGATCAGAAGCCATTCCACCCATACTCCACTCAGGTTAAGCTTGTTCTTGCTTGTTGCATTCTGCATAACTGGATCCTCCAGTGGGGCTTTGATGAACACGTGCCTGAGGAGGAAGAGGTCGAGCCTGACGATGTTGTTAGCTCCGACCATGGTGTGGAGGCATTTGACAATGACGCTTGGAAGAACAAAAGGTTGGAGTGGGCAGAGGCAATGTGGCTTAACAGAGGTCAGTGCAGGATTTGAAGAAGAGGAAGAAGCAGCAGCAACAGCAGCAGCAGAAGCAGAAGAAGAGGAAGATGAAGAGGAAGATCTGGAAGCAGCAACACCGTTGAACTATCCCCTATTTAGCCAATGGCTCTTAATAATTTGTTCTGTCATTTGATAGTAGTTAGGATGAACTGTCATTTGTTTAACTAGCTGGCACTACATGTTCAGATTGTGTGTGGTAAGCTCACCACTAGTTAGAAGTGGTGACAACACCTTATGCAGGTTGCAACCAAACACCATGTCATATGTGCGCCTAATGCAACGCGGGCAACCAAACGCCGGGTCAAAAATGGTTGTCTCATGCAACTAAGGTACATGCAAGCAACCAAACTATGTGCATCTGGGGTCTTTTTGCCTGCATCCCCTCAAACCGGCTCACTAGAGCCAGGCTCGCCGGGCCAGGCTTGATTGGCAATGTAACCAAACACGCCCCAACTAGCAGCCGCCATCACCTGCAGCAGTGGGAGTGAAGGGCGCCATCGCTGTCGCCGTCACCGTCGACCTCCTGTAGCAAATATATCTCATGCTGCTTGCGGCCGTGTGCATGCTGCAGCTGCTAGTGACCTGCGCATGCTACCGTTCCTAGTGCTGCTGCTTGGCTTGCGACCAGCCGACCAAGTGTGTGCATGTTGCTCTTGCCGCTGCTAGCTCCCACTGCTGTCACTGCTACTAGCTACTGCTGCCGCTGCTACTAGCTGTCGTGCTCATGTTGCTTGTCTTGCTGGTCCACCGGTTGCTAGTTGCTGCCAGCGGTTGCTTGGTGCTCGACAATGACACTACGGTGACGGCGCATAGAGAAGGAGAGCCTGGAGAGGAAAGGAGAGGGAGAGATCGAGCCAGTAGCCACCACCACCAGAGAGAGGAGTAGAGGACAAGGGAATAAGAGCATCTCCAATAGGCGCCCAACGCGCGACGCGCAAAAAGCGGGTTTACAGCGCGCGAATTGCAAATTTTAGCGTGCAGCTGAGCGCTGGCTCCAGCGGCCGCCGCAAAATATAGCGCGCGCGCAGCGCTCCAGCAGACGCGCTAAACTACAGCGCGCGAGCAGCCGGCGCTTGCAACATGCATTTTTTGAAGACAATTTGATGATATTTTTATCAAAAATCAAAACACAAAAAGACATAGGAAGTTTAAAATCATGTCACATCATCTCATCATCTCATCCAACCAAGTTTAAAATCACAAACGAAGTTCATGACATAAACAAGTTCACACAAACAAATGGCACATCATCAATCATGCCGCATCCTCATCTTCGTCCTCCTCTTCCCCCGATTCTTCTTTCTCATCCGAAGTCTCATCTTCGTCCTCCTCTTCATTGTCTCCCGGAGATGCCGAAGGTATGTGAGGCACATCGGAAGACATGCGTCCACCCATGTCACCCGGAGGTGCTCCCATGCCTCCCATGAGTGTAGCAAAACTCATGCCTCCCATGCTTCCCATGGTACCTCCGAAGCCACTCATGCCTCCCATGCCGCCCATGGTAGCTCCGAAGCCACACATGCCTCCCATGCCACCCATGCCTCCATGTGGTAGCTCCCATGCCTCCCATGGTAGCTCCCATGCCACACATCCCTCCCATGGTAGCTCCCATGCCTCCCATGCCTCCCATGACCATGGCTCTTTTTTGGACCAAGACTACTTCACGGGCAAGATTGACGTACTCCTTTTGCTTCTCATCAAGGGTAGATGTGTCCATGACGAATAAGTTCTTCTCCCATTCTAACAATCTAGTTCGCTCCTCCATGGCCAATTTCTTCTCCTCCAATGCCACCTTCCTCGCCTCGGCCGCCACCCTCCTCTCCTCGGCCGCCGCATCTTGGTTCCTTGCCATCTTCCTATCCTCGTTCGCTTCCTTTCTTGCCTTCACAATAGCTTCCATAACATTTTTTAGGTCATCATTTCCTTTCCTCTTCTTCTTGTCTTGTCTTTCTTTCTTGTCTCCATTTGGTCTTTTTGGCTTCGAGTAGGCAACCGAGTTTGGTGTAGGGCTTCTTTTGCTGTCATCAGTTGATGCCTCCTCCTCATCATCATCCAAATCAATAGTTCGCTTGCGTTTGTTGGTCTCCTCGTTGACACCTTCACGTGGCTTCCATTTCTCATCATCCTTCAACTCTTCATAGCAATGGGGCAAGGTAAATGGTCTCCCTTTCTTGATCTTCCCTTTCTTGTTCTTCTTATCCTCTCCTAGCAATAAGTTTTGTGCGATAGTGAGCTACACACAAAAAAACAAGTTAGCACTTGAAACACCGAAGAAAAAGCATGGACATGGAAGAAGCATGAACATGAAAGAATCATGAAAGAAATGACACTTACCCTATCGTTATCATTAATTCCACTTGGGTTTAGCATGTCAACCGCCTTAAGTGCGGCCGCCCATCTTTGACAATCTTTGTTGATTGTCGACCACCGGGAGCGAAGAGATCTTTCTGTGCGGTCAATTCCACTCTTGTTGTGTAAATCAAAGTGCTCCTTCATCCGGATCCAATACGCATCTCTATTTTGATCCCCTCCAATGATGGCATCCCTAGACACTTTCAACCATGTATTGCATATCAATTTGTCTTCGTCCGTGGTGTAGTTGCCCGCTCTTCCTTTCGGTGCATCGAAGATACCCTCACCATCCTCGTCCCCCTCAAACTCATCATTGGTTTGAGACCAATGAGAATTGTTGGAGCCAACACCCATAGTTGACATATAGGTCTCCTCATTGAAACTACAAAGTATATACAACAAAACAAATAAGCTATCCATATGTATTCATTCATGTAAAAAACAACAACAACAAAAATTTGGCGAAGTCATACCTTGTTGGCATTTCATCGTACACCTTGTGCGCATCGGCCGCCGGCGCAACAAGCGAGCTCGCCGGCGCTTCGCTCGCCGCCGCTTCGGTCACGGGCCCTGCAAGCTTCTTCCTCAGCCGCCTAGAAGAGCCATCCGCCGCCTTCTTCTTCCCGGTCACCTTCCCCGCCTTTGCCGCCGCCGCATTTGAGAGCATCGAGAGGGGGTCACGTGGCTTCACGATGGGCGCCGGCGCGACGCTACCCGCCGAGGTCGTCCGTGGCGCCATGAAAAGCCCGCGCACAAGCCCGGTGCTTGGAGGAGCACCGGCGGAGGCAAAGCCAAAGCTCCCCGTGCTAGGGTTCGCGGCGGCGGCGGCGGCGGCGGTGGAGGGGTCGCGGGTGTAGGAAGGGGTGAGGGGGGTGTCGCCGCGGTCGTCCATCGGGCGATTTCGCCGGCGGTGGCGCGGGGCGGGGCGAGAGCGGCGCGGCCGGAGGAAGAGGTGGAAGAGGCGCGAGCGCTCGAGTGATTCCGCGGGCGCACGATGCCGTTTCGCTCCGCGCGCGGAAGCACTTGTGTCGCGCGCGCGTTTTTTGCGCGGCCGCTGCGCGCACGCTAAAAAAAAGGAAATATTCAGTGCGGGGCTGTTTTTGGACGCCTGTTGGAGATGCTCTAAGAAGATAAGAGAGGGAGGAACGGAGGGAGGGGAGAGGTCACGAACCGTTCGATCTCAGAGTGATTAACAGTGCGGATTTACACCATGTCAGCGATCCACGTCATTTCCTCCCAGCCAATGGGAAAGCACATATTGTGTGCTTTCTTTATCACGAAAGTGTGCCCTTTACACTTGTAAATATTTTGCAAAACTTTTAAAAAAAAATTCCACACCATGTAGGTGCCATATAGGGGCATCATGCCAATTTTTATGCTTTTCGGAGTTCGGTTGCATTTTCTGGAATTTAATAACTGAAAAACTCCCCGTTTTCAATCGAGTCTTGGCACCCTCATGTTTGGATTTTTTCTTTTCTTGTATAAGGCCTAAATATATACTAAGAACACAATTATGATTTTTTAACCCAACCTTTTCAACTTTTTAACGCACTTACAATTCAAATTTGAATTATATTCGTTAAAGGTCTAGAATTGCATGTAATGGCTTAAATATAGCAAACAGACTCATAAATATTCAAAAAAAAATACATGGATCAAATAATGATATATCTTGAGTGCACAAAAAATTTCAAGGCCAATGGATGAAGCAACTGTCGCTTCGCCTTCAAAGCTCGCCCGGTCCCTATCGAAACCACGTTTCTTATTGTCTGGTTTCTAAGCGATGTACATCACAACTTTTATGAAACCTTCTAAATTTTTTACCACAACATGTAGTTGTCATATGAGGGCGCCACGGCAATTTTCATGCTTTTTAGAGTTCATTTGCATTTTCTAGAAATTATTAATAAAAAAATCCAAGTTCGGGATTAAGTATTGGCATCCTTATGTTTAAAAGTCCTTTCCTTTTCTTGTATAAATCTTACACATGGACTCAAGAACACAATTATGATTTTGTTAACCCAACTTTTTTGACTTTTTCACGCACTTGCAGTTCAAATTTGTATTATATCCGTTAAAAAACCTAGAAATGGACTTAATGACTTAAATATAGAACATGGACCCCCGAAAGATTCCAAATGTTTACATGCATCAAGTAATGGTGTATCGTGAGTGCAGACAAAATTTCAAGGCCAACGGATGAAGCAACGGTCACGTCGCCTTCATACCTAACCCGTTCCATTCTAAAACATGTTATTTTCTCGAGATGGTCTAGTTTGTAAGTGATGCACATCACAACTTTTGCAAAACCTTCTCAAATTTTACCATGAAACGTAGGTATCATATTAGGCAACATGACTATTTTTCTTGTATGAGGCAACTTTTTCATGCACTTACAACACATATTTTTATTATATTCACTAAAATGTCTAATACAAAGAAAATTCACTTGAAAAGGAAATAGAGAAAGGGGAAGAAATAGAACATTAAAATTGAGAATAAATAATGTGGAAGGAACAAAGCATAAAAGGGAAAACTAAAACAAATAGAGAGAGAGATAGGAAATAGAAAAAAATAATAAAATAATAACATACAAAAGAGCAGCGCATACAAGGAAAAGAGAAAAAAAAATGTATAAAAGAAAAAAATAAGAAAAAGGGAGAAGAAAACAAAAAATAAAAATAAATGCTTGCCGTGTGCAATAAAAAACAATCGGCAAAGAAAGGGACAAGAAAATTTAAAAATAAATGTTTGCCGTGTGCAATAGAAAGGGACAAGAAAATTTAAAAAGAAAAAGAATCGTTTGCCGAGTGCAAAAAAAAAGGAACTCGGCAAAGATTTTTCTGCCGAGTGCAAAATTAAAAGGAACTCAGCACAGAAAAGGGATAAGAAAAATAAATGTTTGCCGAGTGCAAAAATAATTTGCCGAGTGCACTAGGAAAGGAACTCGGCAAAGAAAAGGGACAAGAAAATTTAAAAATAAAAAGAAAAAAAATGTTTGCCGAGTGCAAAAAAAAGTTATCTTTGCCGAGTGCAAAATGAAAAAAACTCGGCAAAGATTTATTTTCCCAGTGCAAAAAGAAAGAACTCAGCAAAGATTTCTTTGCCAAGTTTAAAAAAAATTAACTTAGCAAAAAATTAAACTCGCCACAGAATTCTTTGACGGGTTCCCCGATAAATTGCACTCGACAAACATTCGGAACTAGCGAAATCTCAGATTCTAGTAGTAGGGCTGGGCAAAATGCATGGTTTGTTGACCTGATGATCGACTTGAGAAAGAGCCCTGTAACTGATAACTGAAATTCCTATTCTTCCCTTAGCCCAGGGCTCTTGTAGTTTCTTCTTCTTTGTGTTTGCTTTGTAATCTCTGCCGCATTGGCACAAGTTCACAACCCAACGAAAAACAAAGAATATATGAAAACAAATTCTTGTCATGTGTAGTGTGAAGTGCAAACTCAGGTCAATTAAGCCGTAGATACGACCTTCTCTTTCTCACGACGACGAGAGCTTATAACTGTATAGAGACTTAAAGAGTACTCCCTCCGTAAACTAATATAAGAGCGTTTAGATCACATCTAAACGCTCTTATATTAGTTTACGGAGGGAGTACTTTATTGCACACCAATTGGCCAAAAGGTTCAACCTTCCGACCTAAAACAAAACTAGCTATATCGATCAGATCAGCACTGTACAGCCCCTACTAAGTACTGCTGTATATACGTATCATAATGTATGTAATCTGAGTCTCACAGGTTACCCTAATAAGTATAGGGTACATGGACGTGCAAAAAAGAAAAACCTTCGCTTCACTCAGCGCCACTCGTGGATACCACGTCCATGATCCTCCTCGTCGCCGGAGCAGCGGCGCCGCTGGACGTTAACCTCTTCTTAATCGCCCTCTGTATGTTTCCTAGGTTACGCAGCAACCTCAGCCCCCTGCGCGCGGCGAAGTTCCGGCACGCCTGCTGGAGGTCGATGCACGAGTAGGCCTCCGCGATCTCCATGAGCGACTCCACTGTGGAGTCCTTGATGAAGTCGCCCAGCCTGCACGCGCACATCAGCTTCAGCCTGTCGATCAGGTAGTAGTCGGCGGCCTCGAACAGCCGCAGCGTCACGTCGTACGACCCCCTCCCCTCGGCGGCCTCGCCTGGGAGCTCGTCGGTGTAGATGAAGTGGAGCACGCCCCTGAACGCCTCCGCGGTGACGATGCCGCCTCCTACTTCGAGAAGCACGTCCTTCCCCGCCTCGCGGCCGTGCCCGTAGAGGAGGCCCTCGAACCACGACGACTGCGCGGCCACCACCATCCGGTGCGCCTCGAACACCTCGCCGTCCACCTCGAACCTCACGTCGAAGGGCGCCTTCCCGCTCGCGAGGAACCTGATGGCGTTCTCCCCGTGGTTCGACGGCGGCGGCGGCGGCATCTTGACGAGGCCCGGGCGGTTGACGGCGAGGCTCCTCCTCGGCGCCCGGTGGATCGTGACCGTGCAGCGCACGGTGATGGAGTCGGCGTGGATGGCGCCCAGCGCCGCGCTCTCCAGCTGATACCGGGTGATGTAGCGCCGGATGCCCCAGCTGTTGCAGAAGGTGTCGTACTTGCAGGCCCGATCGGACCGGCGCGTGTGCCGGACGTCGCCGTCGGGGCCGAGGAGCTGGAAGCTGAACTCGGCGCGCACCGGGCGGAACTGCGGCTTGTGGAGCGTCTGCGCGTAGAAGGCGATCCACGCGCCGTCCGCCGTGCTGTAGCCGTCCGGGTAGAACCGGATGTACCACCGCCGGCCATCCACGGAAAAGTGCTGCGACAGGATCGACTTGCCGACGCCGATGCCCTTGGTGCGGCTGTACTCACGAATCGTGAACTCATGCGTGCCCGTTAGCTTGGGCACCTCGCTCACCGAGCCCGTCACGGCCGAGCCGTCGTTAACACAAGGCGCAGCTGCCATATCGATCAGGGCTGTTAATTTAGCTAGGTCGTTGGTGGTCGCTAGGATTAAATATACTCCTATTCCTATACATGTAGTACTTGCGACCGTCACGATCGCACGTTGATCAAACTCTAATCCCAGCAATCGTGGGGCCGTCGGTCTCCGTTGATTCAAAGTTTCAGACTCCATATCACCAAAAAAAAAACAGAAGTTTCAAACGGATCTAATCTAATCTCTTTCTGCCGTATTTATACATGCTTACGCACGCACGTTTCGGGCACTGTCCCTAGCCGCAGCATCATCACGGGCCCGTGCCGCCTCGCCAGCTCCCGGAGGCTCCGGTGAGGTAGAGCACCCATCTGGCACAGGTTGCCGAGGATGGGCAGCCCCGGCGGTCGCGGAGGTAGGTGGTACCTGGTGCTGCCGTGCCTTTGCCCTTGCTTTTTTTTTTTTAACCGGGCTAATCCCCTTTCTATTATATGATATAACGGAAACACACCTTCACAGCGCCCACTACAATCTAAAAGTTTCAGAACACAAGTTAACAGATATTAAAAGACACTGGCCTACGCAGAGGCACAAAAGACCAACAAATCGTCGGTACCAAATACCAGACAAAAGCTAGACCAGGTAACGAATCTACATAGCCAGCAGCGAACTTCGGCCGGGACTAGAGGTCCGGACGAAAGGTCCGTTTTCTACTAATGCCGTTGGCTTTGCTTTGCTCGAATTAATGATGCAATCAACATATGTTGTATGCATGTGAGTGGCGGAGCTAGCGCCCGGCCACCCCGGGCACTTGCCCGGGCTCGCTGGTGAGGGGACAGCGTACGCAGGTGATAAACAATGGGGCAAATCCCACTATGCATGGTGTTTTACCCGGGCAACAATATACCTGAGCTCCTACCGAATGTCTGGCTAATACTCTTGTAGCTGGGGCTACACGGTACCCCTTATCTAATCCATTCATTTCAGCATCAAGATCCGTGCAGGCACATTTGTCTTTTTTGTTTCTCTCAAATGAAACAACTTTTGAACTTCAAATTTTGCAGGACAACAAAACATTCTAACAAGAATGTGGGAAAAAAAACTTTCAGATTTTTTCGTGCATCCTAAATAATAAAAATAACATTTTTTAATCCAAAAAATCTGATTTTGTATATTTATGTTGGACCAAAAAATCTGAAAGTTTTTTCCCACATTCTAGTTAGTATGTTTAGTTGTGGTGCAATGTTTGAAGTTCAAATTTTGTTTTATGTGAGAGAAACAAAAAAAGAGAAAATCTGATGTAGTAACTTAGTTGTCTAGCACAGATCTTAAAGCAATATTTATAGGTGAGGATAAGGGGCTCCGTGTAGGACTAGCTACAAAGGAACTTTACCGTAGGAGTAATGGGCTCATTAATTAGGCCTAGCTAGCACACTCCCTGACCAAGCGTAATGTTCAGCAGTGATGCTGGTATTCCCGTCTTCCAAGACAATTAGTACTCCTTTTAAGTACTTCTTGAGAGGAAAAAACTACTCACCACTCACAGCCAGTGACGGACCAACAAATTAAGGTTTGCCGGGACGATGGATGACGATGGAGTTTCATTGCGCTGCGTCGAAGATCGCTAGGCACGGGAGATACCCTGCTCCATCGCCGGAGAGCCGAGGCGGCCGCCCCAGCTCGCCGCAGTGGTGGATCCGCCACTACTCACAGCCCTGTTCGGCACGTGCCTTTTTTAACACAATACAGACGCAAACGTTCATATAAACGCGCATACACTCATCCTTATGAACGCACACATGCACACCCTATCCCTAGAGCACCTTCGAGAGACTGAGCCGGCATATCATCTTGAGATATATTTTACATGTCGTCTTCTTTTCTTACAAGCTCTCTATTGTAAGTATATTCACAAATCACAACACTTAATTTATGTGAATTTGAAATTCATAATTTTATCTTGTAGTGCCTTATAGGATGTTTGGATGCTAATTTATTTAGCTATACTTTTACTGGTAACATGGCAAATTTAGTTCTATGTGTGGCCTTGTTTTATGACTTATGTTGTCACGCGACAATATCTGGTCAGGTCAGGCCAGACGGTCAGCCCGCTTCAATGTGACGCATTGACCGGAGTTGGTTCTTCGGGACGCGGCCGCCGCATTGACTCGACGACGACCGATAGGTCACGGCCGTTAGTGCCGCCCTTTCGTCCGGTTAAATCGCGGCATCAATGTCGGCCACTGCATGCTCTGGATCAGCATGAATGCGGCGCAGGCGTTCAATTGAAAGCGCGGGAGAGGCGGGTTTATTTTTTCTGATGGGTCATGTCGATTAGAGGCGGGCTTGGGTCCGTGTTGAATAGTTTTGCGGTTCAGACGCATGCGGGTGATTTAAGGGTCGACGTTGGAACTGCCCTTAGGCTCAAACTTGCCCAGGCTCCATGAAATTTCTGGCTCCGCCACTCCATGTGAAGAAATATAAGGTCCAGATCGGTTTTGTAGCACGCATGCGTACTTCTATGATTATATTTAAGGTATTTCAATACCCTTTTAAGCAGAGATCGCCTCGTAGATCCCTTCCAGTAGTAGCACGCTCGCATACCGCTGTTCATGGCGGTGTGTACGCGATTGGAGCAGGTGGCTACGGAGGTTTTTTCCCAACATGGGTGGCAGCATAACCTACGGATCGATCCACCACCCATTTCGACATAGGCATATATAGTGTCGGTCTATAGGACTCTACTTTTGTCGTTTTGTCGTTTCTTATTTCATGTTTTTTTGTCAGACTTTTGGATTTGGCTGTGTGCATCTTAGTTATGCAGAGGTCGGGTGTTACTCATAATGCGTTGTATCCGCTTGATGCTACATTTTGAGATAATAAAGTCGCCATTTATCGAAAAAAGTAGCACCCTCGCATGCAATGCATACTGTTTTTCTTTTTATAGATCATGGATTGCTTTTGCTAGTATGCTCGCATGCATGTATGCTGTTAATGTAATTTTACTCTTTTTCTTGAAAGATCCAGTCGCAACAGGCAAGATGTGTGCGTACTGACGTGTATTTTTCTTTCAAACATACAGTAGATAATAGACTGCTTCCAGTTCCAGTGGCACGATTCGCATCCATGCATGCTAGCTGGTATTTCTTCTCTTAAGCACATATGTAGATCCCTTCCAGCAGCACGCTCGCATGCATACGTACTTCTTTTTTAAGCGTAGATTGAATTTGTAGCAGGCTACGTGAGCTTGCATACTGAGGTATTTCCTGTACAAACATTTTTTGTAGATCAAGAGGTTGACGATGGGTCGCAGCAATCCTACATCTCCGAAGAAGCTAGGCGATCAAGAAAAAAGAAGCTCCAACTTTAAGCTCAAGACCAACATCTCGACCATGCTGGGATCCTCACTAGCATCAGGAAGCAAGACTGGTAGTGGGTCTGGTTGGAACGGCAGACACGGCGACGGTCATCCCAAGACTCATCTCCCCTGTCATGGCCTGCGTCCGGTGACGTGAATGAAGTCCAAGAAGGTGACGTACCGCCGGTCACCATCACCACCGTTGCGTAGTACGGTTAAAGAGGCCGGCGCTCACGGGAAACGTTATTCTCCGGGAATTGTTTCTTTCTCTTGCAATGCTGCCATGGCGTCGTCCACTCGTCCTGGACCGGGCATAATCCAAATTCGGTTTCGAATCCAAAAATTATTTTGATCTATTCATTTATTTATTTTGAACAATCACCGGGAGGGAGAGTTTCCCCACCTGTATATATATATTACTCAAAGGCTCAGAGGGCAAGTTACATCAAGGGTTACATCCAGTGGCGGAGCTTCTCAGGGGCCAACCTGGGCAGCTGCCCCCCCAGCCCATGAATTTTTTCTGAAATACCCCTTAGTATTTAGCCCATATGTCAAGAAAAATCAGTCTAGAACACGTATTGTTTGCCCCCCCCCCCCCCCCCCCCCCCCAGCCCATTGCCCCCCTAGAATTCAGCCCAAGCTCCGCCACTGGTTACATCGAAAGGAGAGGTCCAGGCGCCAAGACATGCCAACCTCCCTACTTAAGGGGTCCTTAAATCTGAAAGGCAAAAGCGTAAAATCCAAGATAATGTTACGAAGAGTATCAAAGGGTGAGTGTAGCTCGTTACGAAAGACACGAGCATTCCTAGAGTCCCATAGCTTCCAGAGAATGGCGAGGGCGACCGTGGGCCAAATGTTGATGTCGAGGCCGACCGGCGTAGTAGTCTCCCAAACTAGGCCGATGGAGTGAGGGAGTTGCAGCCCCAAGAGTGACCAGACCTAGGCCGCGCAGGTACAATGGATAGCAGGTGTGTCGCGTCCTCAAGAGTGAGGTCGCACCGAGGACAAGTCGAAACTGCGGAGATGGACTTGCGATGTAAGTTCACCATCGTGCTTAGCCTGTCACGACAGAGAAGCCAACCGAAGATCTTGATCTTGATAGGTGCCATGGAGCTCCAGATATACTTGGCGCTGAGATCGATCTCATGGTCGGAGGAGAGCAGCAAGTAGTCGCACCTCGAGGAGAACAAGGAGCCATGGGTGAGGAACCTTTCGTCCGGCGCATCACCGGTGGTAACATCCTGCAACAAAGACAAAACAGACGCAAGCTCTACAGATGCTACATTGGTTAAGCGGTTCCGGAGAGTAGCGAGTAAACCATTTTGCATGACTTGAGAAACCAGTACCGAGGGTGAGGTGTAATGGGAGAAAATGTGAGGGTAGGTACCTGCAAGCGGGGTCGGAAGCAACCAGTTGTCGAGCCAGAAGAAGGTGGAGGTGCCATTGTTGGTAAGGACGGAGGAGATTGTGCGTAGAGGGCGAATTTGCGTGTTAACGATTTTCCAAAGGCAGGAGGGGTTGTGTGGTTTAACTTCGAAGTCAAGAGAGTAGTGTTGGAAGAACCAGTTGACCCAAGGTATGTCTCGTTTCTGGAGAAGCTTAAAATCGAATTTCATGAGGCGGTAATTCTTTTGGAGAATGAGGTTTTTGATGCCCGGTCCTCCCGCGGTTTTGGGTGTGCACACGTTTTTCCAAGTGATAAGGCATTTAGCTCCGGATCAGGATTCTTCGGCAGCCCAGAAGAAGGATCTTCGGATAGCGTCTAACCTTTTGATTACCTTCTTGGGGAACCTAAAAACGGACATGAAGTGAGTAGCAAGGGCATCGAGAGTAGAGGAAATAAGTGTTAGTCTTGCCCCGCGGGAAAGAAGTTTAGCCGCCCAACCAGAGAGGTATTTTAGGAAGCGCTGGATGATCGGTTCAAAAGCGGAGGATGGCAGGCGCGTGTGTGAGAGAGGTAGTCCGAGATAAATTTGTGGGAAGGATGAGAGTTCACATCGGAAAGTGGATGCAATGTTTTGGTTAGTGTTGGTATCCGTGTTGATGGGTACAAGTGTGGTTTTGTTGAAATTGATTGTAAGACCAGTAGCAAGGGCAAACATGTCAAGAATATCCTTGAAGGTTGTCGCGGCTTGATGAGAGGCATGAGCTATGATGAGAGTGCCATCGGCATACTGAAGCACATCAGGGGGACGGTCTATGTATATCGAGTGGCAAAGTTGGTTTGGGGAGAAAGCCTGCAGGATTAAGCATTGAAGAAGATCGGCGACGATGATGAATAGATAGGGGGACACGGGGTCACCCTGCCGAAGGCCATTTTTGAAGTTGATCCAGGGGCCCGGGTTTCCGTTAAGCAGTATCGTTGTCTTACTCGAGATCAGTAGCGTTCTGATCCAGCTAATAGTTTTGGGCGGGAACCCCCTAGTGAGTAGAATGAGCATAAGCGAGTCCCAACTGATCGAGTCAAAAGCTTTGCGGAAGTCGAGTTTTATCACCATAGTAGGAGCCTTCCGGATGTGGCAGGCACTGAGAAGGTCGGCAGCATAGATGAAGTTTTCTACAATGCACCTCTCCGTGATGAACCCGGTTTGGTCCGCATGGACGAGGAGAGGAATCAATGGTTTGATCCTGTTGCTAATAATTTTTGCGATGGCCTTGGGAGGGCAATTTTGTAGAGAAATTAGTCTGAAGGCATCCGGCGTTCTGGCAGTTTCGATTTTAGGAAGGAGGATCATATGTGCTGTGACGCCCCCATTCTCGTCCGTACGCTAATCATGCACACAATGCGTACGACCAAGATTAGGGACTCACTGATTGATACCACAACACGACAAAAGACACAAATATAAAGTCATACAGCTTAATATTACAAGCCAGGGGCCTCGAGGGCTCGAATATAAAGCTCCGACAAGCACAAGTCAGCGAAAGCAAATATATCTGAGTACAGACATAAGTTAGACAAGTTTACCTTAAGAAGGCTAGCACAAACATAAACACGGATCGAAAGAGGCGAGGCCTCCTGCCTGGGAACCTCCTAACTACTCCTGGACGTCGGAGAAGTCTACGTCGTAGTAAGCTCCATCCTGCGGGTAGGGGCCTCCGTCGGGGTAGTAGTAGTCGGCATCTCCAGCATAGTCCACATCCTGGGCTCCATCGTCTGAACGCAGCAACGTATCGAAGGGGAAAAGGGGAGCAAAGCAGCTGTGAGTACTCATCCAAAGTACTCGCAAGACTTACATCAGAACTATACTAGTATGCATCATTCTCAATGAAGGTGTTATATCTGGACTGACTGCAGAAAGCAAGAATAGGGAGAAGGCCTAGTCCTATCGAAGACTAGCATCTTCAGCATCTTGCAGCATGAGAAGAGAGTAGACCTGCAGCTCATATGTAGTCATATTGTTGTAGCAATTTTAATTAAGTAAACACGCCCAGAGATCCTTCCTCGACTCCCCTGCGAGGAAGCAATCCCGGAGCCACAATTCATCTTATTAGTTTATGGTTATAGTTGTAGTAGGTCAAAGCACAACTCCAAGTCGTCCTGTTACCGTGGACACGGCTATTCGAATAGTTTACTTCCCTGCAGGGGTGCACCACATTCCCCAACACGCTCGATAAGCTCCGGCCGGATACGATTTTCTGGTCATACCCGGCCTCGGGAGATCGACACGACGTAGTCCTACCTAGGCTCAACAGAGAGGCCAGCACGCCGGTCTACATCATAATGGCTCGGGGTCTTGGGCCATCGCCCTCGCCATCCTGCACGTTACGCCCTCGGCCGGGACCAGTCCTAGCACGCCCTCCATCAGGGTCCCTGCGTTCCAGACCACCCGGGCGCGAGTCGAATCTCGTGGCATCTGAAGAGCTTTCGGGAGAATGTACGCCGCCGAGCAGCCCATACTGATTACCCCGCGTGGTGGTTAGTGCGTATTAGGCCAACGACCTAGCTCAGATTAAATACTCAACCCATTAGCAATTTATTAGTGTTCAATAATACTCGGGTGCCTTCCGGCGCACCCCACCAAGTCTCCGGATGCCTTACGGCGCATCCCACCAAATCTTTCTCTCGCGGGTACCCTTGGGGCCGACCCGTCTTAACAAGTAGCAGTAACCCGGTCATAGTAACTGTGTGTCTGTACATCAAGTGGAGATCTGAGGAATCACCCTCGTTGGATCCCACTCGGGGTAGGAGTAAGGCAAGAGTCGATACCGGTAAATGGAAAAGAGGAATCACCCTCGATACCCATAACCGATAACTACGCTACAGAATTAACACCGGGAGTGTTAAGTGAGGTATCACCCTCGGCACTCGGTAGTAGCTCTGCAGTGCCATACTAAAGGGGTGTGGGGTGATGTGTCGGTAACGGCTTGTCAGTCATGACGACTGAGTCTTCTGTCTTCAAGTCCTCGGAGTCGTTGATGAAAGCAGGGGCAACTGGGACTAAGGGGTCTCAGGGGTTCATTGTCCGTCCTATACTAAGCAGTTGATATGATAACATGTGTAGTAGCAGTTCATCAAAACAGGCTATGCATCAGAATAGGAGCTATCTAATACAGTAGCAAAATTCTAATGCAAGCATAAGAGGGAGAGAGGTGGGTGATATCGGAATGCTCAAGGGGGTTTTGCTTGCCTTGCTGCTCTGCTGCAAAAGGCTGGTCGTCAGGGGCGTAGTCGATCACGGCAGCAGCGTCAATCTCGGGCTCTACCGGAGAGAAGAGGGGGAAGAAACAATAAATACAAGGCACACAGATGCAACATGATGCATGACATGGCAATATGCTTAGCTAGGCATGCACTAACGCGGTACTACACGTCTTAGGCGAAGCGGGAGAATATCTGATGATATTCCCCGGGTCTGTTCCCCGGGTCTGTTGATTTATCGAACAGACGAATCGGAGGGGGACAGTTCCATGTTTGCGATGCTAGAGGCATGTGTCAGCTAGGATGCAGTCTAGGGTTGCCTAAAATCATGTCTAAGTCATGTCAGTTATTTTAGGATTTAATTTGGATTTATTATTCGACAGACATGCACTATTCACCTATCCGAAACAGGCAAAAAGTTGCATGTTCAGATAGCTAGGGGCATGTGACAGATGAATGGATGGCATATTTGGATTCGTGGGATTTTTCTGATCAACTTTCATGTATAAAGTTT
Organism: Elymus sibiricus; assembly: GCA_039707655.1. NCBI lineage: Eukaryota > Viridiplantae > Streptophyta > Magnoliopsida > Poales > Poaceae > Elymus > Elymus sibiricus. The sequence goes on from CM077665.1 coordinate 486,775,317, forward strand.
TTTGATCTGAGCTACAGATTATTTTCTATGATTTTCTAAAGTTTTATTGATTTTCTGGAATTAAATTTATTTATTAAATCCAACATTATCCGAAACAGTGTCATGTGACGTCAGCATTGCATCAGCATGACATCAGCAGTCAGCAGTGTTTGAACCAGACATGTGGGGTCCACATGTCATAGACTCACTTTAATTCCAGTTTATTTAATTAACTTAAACAGAGTTAATTAGGGGAGGGCCCCACATGTCAGTGATTGTTTAGTCACAAATAATTATTTTAATTTATCTTAATTAGCTAATTAGCCAACTGACAGGGGGACCCACCTGTCATTGACACAGGGGTGTTGGGCCCCATATGTCAGTGGCACGGGCCAGCCCAGTCAGCAGTTGACTGGGTCAACCCAGTCAACGGTGACCGCGGGGCCCGTTGGCAGTGACCCTGGGGACGGGCCCCAGTCGGCCACGTCGGCGGCCGGCGCCGGAGACGCGCCGGCGAGCGCCCGACGCGCCCGAAGGCTCCGGCGAGCTCGGGTTTTGTCTACGGTGGCTCAAATCGAGCGCCGTTTCGTGCTACGAAGAGCTGAGGTCGCCGCCGTTCCGTTCCCGGCCTCAGGCGAAGCAACGGCGGGCCGTAACGAGCAGCAGGTCGCCGGTGGCGGAGCAGAGTTTCGGGCAACTATGGCAGACGGCGAACGGGGCGTTTTCGAGCTATCTAGCGGTGCGGGACGAGCCTACGTGCGATGCGGAGTCGATTGGCGGCGGCGGCAGGACCAATTGGTCACCGGAGAGGCACCGGCGACGAGGTCTTGCGGCGGCGCATTCGGGTCCGAGCGGAAACAGGGACTACGGCGAGCTAGCGACGGCGAGGAGGCACGGGGAAGGGAGGCGGAGCTCACAGGGGGTTGTAGCCGTGCAAAGCGTGCTCGGGGAGGGCTCGACGGCGACGAGCTCGGGTGCCCGAGGAAGAAGACGACGGAGAGCGACGGCGTGGGAGCTCCAGGAGCTCGGGGTCGTCGTCGAGGAGGTCGAGGAGGGTGCGGCGGAGCAGATGGGCACGGCAGCGAGGCGCGGGAGGCACGGTGGCCGCGCTAGGTGACGGCCATGGCGACGGCGGCGCTCGGATCTGAGAGTGAGCGAGCGTGAGAGAGAGCGAGAGGAGAGGGGGAAAGGCGTGGGCGACAGCCAGGGGGGGGGGTGGCTGGCTCGCCCTTATCCCCTCCGCGACCCTGTGGCGGCAGGTGGCGAGCAGCGGCGGTGTGGCCGCGCTTCGGCCACGGCGTGCCCGACAGCGAGGCGGGAGCAGGTAGGGGAGGCCCCTGGTGGGCTGGGCCAGCTGTGGCATCGGCCCAAGTAAGTGGGCCTTTGCCCTTTTCTTTCTTTTTCTTTTCTGTTTTCTTTTCATTTTTAGTTTCTGTTTTAATTATTTCTAGGCCATTTTCCTTTAAGCAAAAATGTTATATATGGCCCAAATATTATCTTGCAATATTCCAAGGGTATACAGCAACTTTGTGGAATTTTAGAAATTGTTTGTATTTTCATAATTGAATTAAAGGCATTTATAAATACTTTCAGCTCCTGTTTCATTTGGTGGGGTCCACACCACATGTTTGGTGATGTTGTTTTCCTCAACATTATTTGTTTTGGAATATTCCACAATTTTGGAACATTTTACTTTTGCTGTTTGAGAATTTATTTTCATCACCATAGTTCCTAGGGCATTTGAATTGAAATTTGAACTGAAATTTGAACTGGGTTTGAATCCAACTTGGTCAAACTTCACTTAGCAAAATAATTAGGCACTGTTCATGACCATTACTGTAGCTTAATTACAATGATCACTGTGGCATAAGCCCAGGGTGTCACATGTGCTCTGTTGAATCTCTCGACATTGACCCGAAGTTCAGCGAAGTCAATGAAAAACGGAAGGATCGTAAGCTTGATGTTGTGCCATAATTTACGATAGAACCAAGACCAAGTCCATCTGGACCAGGGCTGGCATTTACGTTCATCTGAAGGAAGGCATCGTGAATTTCCTGAGTGGTGAAGGCTGAGTCTAGGTGGCGTAATTGGGGGAGATGGTTCGGGTAGAGGTCAGAGAGGTTGAAGAGCCAGGTCGAGTCTTTCTGGATGCCTAACAAACTATGGAAAAAGTTGTGAAGGATGGCAGCTTTATTATCATGGTCAGAAAACTCGGCCCCATTGTCCTCGAGGATAGCGATGTTGTTTTTGCGGAACCGTTGAGAGGCGGAGACATGGAAAAATTTCGAGTTTTCGTCACCGTCGATGACGGCTTTTACTTTTCCCCTCTGCTTCCAAAAGAGAACATTTTGCCTAACCGCCTGTTGAAGCGAGGTGATGACCACCAATCTGAGGGAAGCCTCGGGGTGCAATAGAGTGCGTTTTTCTTCAATGCGGTCAATCATGTCGATGATAATCTTACTGTCTATTTCACGTTGGTGGACTGGTCTAAGATTTTTGGACCATGTTTTGAGGTTTGACCTGGTACGTTTGTTGGCAGTGGCAAGTGCTAGGTCCGAAGTGATAGCTGAGTGGGGAGGATTCCAGGCGTCTGCAACAATACATTTGCAAGCCGGGTGAAGGGCCCAAAAAGATTCAAAACGAAAGAGGCAGGAACGAGGGATCTACGAAGAGATGTTGACTAAAAGAGGGACGTGGTCAGAGGAGAAACGAGTTATGGAGGAGAGGGTTGTATTTGGGAAGCGGTCTTCCCAGGCTAGATTGAAAAAGGCTCTGTCCAGACGTTCCAAAGTGGGGTTTAAACGCTTGTTCGACCAAGTGAAAGTTCGATCGAGGAGAGGGAGCTCGATGAGCTGTAGATCCGAGATAGCCGTGTTAAACAAGTCCGCCTTAGTAGAGTGGAAGTTGTTATTATTTTTCTCGCACGCTGATCAGATTAGGTTGAAGTCTCCAATGAGTAACCAGGGGGTGGAGCTGTCAGGAGCAATATCTCTAATTTCTTGAGGGAAGGTGGGTTTAAGAGAGCGTTGAGATGGAGCATAGATATTGGAGATGATTAGGTTTGTTCCGGAGACAGGGCAGGAAAGATTTAGAGAAGTGGAGAATAGACCGTGAGAGTGGTTAACGATTTTTAGGGCGTGGGAGTTGACAGCGGAAAAAATTCCACCGGCAGAACCTGTGGCGGGGAGAGAAGCGTTTTGATCGAGCGAGCACGGCAAAAAGGAGTTTAACTTAGTGATAGACATAGTTTCAAGTCTTGATTTCCGTAGGAGGGCAACACAAGGCTTAATAGTGATAAGCTCGGAAAGGATGTCTTTACATTTATCAGTGTCGCCGAGACCCTGGAAATTCCAGGATAAGATAGAGAATTTAGATTGATTCATAAACTAACTGAGATTCACCACAAGCCAGGGAGCCAAACGGCAAAGAAAAACAGGGCATGGATGTGGTGCATCGAGTAACTATCCTATCGATGACCTAAAGCAAACTAGCCCTAGACAGAGTCACAGAGTACAATGGGGACGAGACGTGGGTGCGGCTGCAGGTGCTATGATCCAAAAGCACCCTTACCAAGGACGCGCTCTCCTGGCGAGTCGTCCGTCGCCGATCATGGGGAGGGCATAGCACCGCCACGCAGCATCGTCGACATCTGCTCCACAGACCAGAGCGATATGTGCAAGCTAGAAAGCCACCTCGTCTACATCAGAGGCCTCCTCGTCTGTCGGGGATATAACTCCATGGTATAACCCGCCATGCTGGGCCTGGTTAACATGTCAACGGCTTTACAATCAAGCTTAAGATGGGCCGTATTGTGAAGACGAAGGCAAACGTGGCGGTGGCTGACTCGAGTCGCCAGATGGCCCAACACCTGAAGACGGTGGCTCAAATCCCATGAAGCTGAGGACGTCGGTTAAGTTTTCTTAAGATGCAAGACAAGTTAGAGATGTCGTAGGTCACGGGTCATGATATGACCCGGACTCTATCGTAAACCCTAGGACTTGACCTGTATATAAAGGCAGGTCCTTAGGGCTCGAAAGACCCAAGTTACAACCTCTCGATAGCTAGGTTAGCGATTCCGCACCCTTGTAATCGAGATCTACCCATCAAATACACACAAAGCAGGACGTAGGCTATTACCTCCATAGGAGGGGCTGAACCTGGGTAAATCCGACTCTCTCTCTCTCGTTCAACCCCTTCGATTCGCCACCTAGCGGCGATGGCCTCACACCTAAGTCCTGTTACGAGGACATCTGCCGGGTTGACAAAACCACGACAGTTGGCGCCCATCGTGGGGCTCTCGCCCGATGGAGTTGAGTTTTCGGAGGGAATCCTACCAGGATTTGGGAAGTTTGCGTTGAACCAGATGACCAAGAATCGCCGTGACAAGATCTACGTCGACAAACCGTCTTGGAGCGTCAAGGCCGACCCGATCAGACGTGAACTTCGAGATCTCACAGAAGAGATTGGTTTAGAAACCTCCGAGTCGGACATCTACATCGACATCGACAAGCCGGCTCGGAGCGCCCAGTCCAGTCAACGCCAGGATGGTCTTCGTCACGTATTCTTCGGCTTCACGCAAGGAATCAGCCTTTCATATGAGCCGGTCTCTAGCGGCGACATCCTCGTCAACTCGGAAGGTGCATCATCCACAGGAGACATGGAGTCGATCTGCCCTCTTTATGGTGGTGGGCTTGGGGGCTCATTGGAGACCGAAGCCCCTGAGGAATACAATGAGTCGCCCCGCCAAGTCGCCGTCTACATGACAGGGGCCGCGACGGTTCCAGATCCGGCCGCAGCTGGAGGATGTGGCGAGTCAACCAAAACGCCAGCTCAAGCCATGACAGACCTTATGGCCGAGATGGCAAAACTCGTGGACACCCCAGTTACCACAGAAAATCAGGAAGAGCGCAATGTGGAGCTAACCAAATTACGCAGTTGACGTACAGAAGGAAATTGATGATGAGAACGCACGAATGGCGGAGTTGCAGACTCGCATACGTCAAGAGACGGAGCGCCTTAAGGCCGAGGCTTGGCGATTAGGAGTTTAGAGGGAGGCATCGGAGGCGGTTTACGAGAGAAGGCGCCACCGTGGGCTCCCTCCGAACCTTGAGCCGCAACAGCTTTTTAACACCCCACAATAGACACCAGGAACTGTTCAACAACCCGGGAATCGGCAAGAGGAACCGGCTCAACCCCCGCCGGCTCAATCCCCGCCTCGGCGATTTCAGACGCCGCGGGGTCACTTTTCCAATCCCGTTGACAACATGTTGGCTACAACCTGGAATTTGGAAGCACTGCCTATTAACGGAAACTCCCCTCTTGAGGTTGAAGCTAGAAACGCCATCGAGATGCTAAAGACTGCTATGGTGCAACAGGCACGGTATTCATACAGCCGGGATCGGATGCATTCCACTACCTACGCTAGCAAGGGCCGTCGTGTGGAGTCCCCAGCTGTTTCCAGCAGTGGGCGAAGACAGCAGCTTCAGGTCTCTCCAACCCATCCCATGCCATCAGACGCCCAGGCAGTCGTTGATGTTGCAAGAGGCGCACGACAGGCAGAAGCGGAAGCGGCAGCACGGGCGATCCAGCAGCTTCACCCTCAACCGGCGAGTTCGGGGGCTGGTTTTCAACATCAGGGAAATCAAGGCAATGGCCAACATCCTAGCCAGGGCAATCAGCATAATAACCAAGGAGGATTTCAAAGTAATCCCAAGCAGTTGAATAACGGTCAGTACCACTAGCACCTGAATCCTTGAATAAAATTCGTGCTCTGGAGGCTTTCAAAGAAGAAATTTTATGTCTCCAAGAGGGAAATAAGCCGGCCCTGGAATACCAGTGGCCTTTCTATACTTAGCTCTGCCGACTCCTTTTTTGTAATTTCTTCCCCCCTGCAGACTTCTGTGTATACTTCTTTATGTTTCGAGTATGAATAAAGCCGGCATATTTTGTCGTTTCAACCTACAAATTGAGTTTGAGTCTTTATTTTCCAAAACAAAGGGCACCTAGGGGCTTCCAACTCATCAAGTTTAGCTTTCTCACCCTTGTGACCCGGCATAATAATGCCACATAATAAAGGGCGATTGGGGGCTTCCAGCCCAACGGGCTTAGCTTTCTCACCCTCTTGACCCGGCAAAAATAAAACGCCATATATGGTTAGACCTGTATGTATGCTTGATGCGACTCCGATCAGATGACCCCATGAACTCTTAACGAGTCAATCCTTTTCGGGTCCTGAACTAGTTAAGGTTAAAACACCGGTTTGACTCATGAGAAAGCCGGCATACAGAAAGCTAGGATAAACCATGGGTTATCATACCCGCTTCATTGAAGCAAGACCCGAGCCTCGAGAGCAGGTCTTCACCTGTCGAGTCTCGAAAGCCGGTAGATTAACTTAGCATTATGATCGTGTGTTATCACGTCCTTTGCAACATGGCTAGAACCTTCAAAACTGTCTTTCAAGGGGGCTACGTTATATTTCTAAGCTTCGAGAAATAATCCTCAAAACAAGTACTATGTACTAAAGCTCATCACATAAAATGTGTGTGGGCACACTTTTTTACCGGCTTGTATAGACAATAACCGGGTTATCAGCTGCATGACCAGCATAAAGTTATACTATTTGTCAGAGAACTCAAAGGGACTTTAAATTTTTTGAATATCAATGATTGGCCAGATCTCATTGAGCCGGCCTGTCAATATTTCCTTGTTCATTACAGCAAGTTTCAGGTCCAAGGTTATTACCGGCTTATGCTCGAAAGACCGGGTTGAACAATTGAGCTCGCATGGCGACCAATTGACAGGCATAATCTTCAACATTGTTGAGAGAGAAATAGATTGTTAAAATCTAGAAGATCAAGTTCAGAAAAATAAATATCTTGTGTGAACAAAGACACAAACATGCGTGATGGCACGACAACAGTTTTCGGCTATCCCTATTACAAGCTCAAGGGAGCCACAAATTGTTTTCTCCACCCATACCGGGGGGCTTAAATGATGAGCGATGAAACACGGATCATCGACTACATCATCCGGGTCAGCGACGTCTAAACCTGCGCATGAGATGCCTCCGGGTTATCCACCGATTGGTCTTCCGGCTCCTGTATCTGAAGGTTATCCGCATCCCAGTTGCAGTAAGACAAGGCCTGGAACACAGCTTCGTCATCAAGAATTGGAGACGAGTTAACTTCCGGGGCAAAGATATGCTCGCGCTGTTGTGGAGTCAGACTTTTTGATATTAAATCAGGTGGTGGAATCCGAGCATGGTTGGCGCCATAAGCCGCTTGATAGCTCCTCAGCTTCATCTCAGGTACCAGCTGAGATGACAATGTTTGAGCATCCTTGACAAAGGCAGCATAATCCTCCTAGGAAAACTCAGACCCGTCATTTTTAAATTCGGGAAAACCCTTTGCTAGCTCAGCTGGATCGAGCTCCTCTCCATAAGCTAAAGCCCGGCTCAACGCATATATCGCGCCAGATCGGGCGGCTGATCTTTTTAGTTATGGAATATGTTGAGGAATGATGGAAAGACACTCCAACACATTCTTGATAAACTTTAAGGGATGTTTATCCCCCATCGTTGCCTTGATCGCAAGATGGCTCCCAGCATAGAGTTGCTCTGTCAGGGAATAAACAGCCTTGAGAATCAACAGGCTGTTATCATAAAAGCTGCTAGTCCGAGGGCCTGCAAAGTAAAATCAATGTATGAGTCGCTGGGCACGTTATATTTATATCTCAAGAAGACAAGAGGCTATATACACTTACCAAAAATAGCTTGGGTCATCTGGGCAATGTGCCGTTTTAACCCGGACAACTCCTCGGTGATGGGTTTGAGCCAGCCCTCAGCAACCTCTGCACGCTTCAGCAAAGTGGCCTTTTCATCTTCAAAGGATTTCTTATCTTTTAAAAAGCCTGACTTGGCGTTTTCCAGCTCGATCAACGAGAGGCGCAGTTTTTCTTCAATTTCTGCCTGGGAAGTCTGCCCTTTTTCCAGGTCTTTTTTCAAGCCGGCCACGCTGGATTCGGTTGTCTTCGAAGCTTCCTGCATCATAAATTCTATGTCAAGTCCCAAGCAAATTGCAAGCAATATATTTGGCACTTGGGGGCTAATGTATCTCAGCTCTTTTTGACATTGAAGAGATGAGCCGACCCCTGGGGGCTACAGGTCGAACTTCTTCACAGTTATTACAAAAGACCCGACTCATCTCAAAGAGATGAGCCGGCCCTTGGGGGCTACAGGTCGAACTTATTCACAGTTATTACAAAAGACCCGACTCATCTCAAAGAGATGAGCCGGCCCTTGGGGGCTACAGGTCGAACTTCTTCAAAGTTATTACAAAAGACCCGACCCATCTCAAAGAGATGAGCCGGCCCTTGGGGCCTACAGGTTGAGTCAGTCAAACATTCGCAAGACCCAACTTGTCTTAGCAAGACAAAATTGGGCCTTGGGGGCTACAAAAGGATACATGATGAGAACATATAAAGGAGAACATACCTCGTATTTATTTTTCATCATGCTCACAAGGCCAATTTCCATCTCACAGCTTGTAGCCAGACGGTCCAAATAGGCAGCATGAAGATCTTCAACACTAAAATTCTCATAATTTGGAAGCTCCAACTTGGTCTACCCCTTTTCTTGCATTACCGCTTCATCCTTAGCAACAACCTTTGTTAACACCCTGGAAATCTCAGGAGCAGTATAACCCGTCCCAGTAATAATAACTTCAGGGGTATCTTTGTTTGTTACTGAAGGATTGGGCGGGTCAAGGTTAACTGTTGATGTAGCTTCAACAGTTACCGCATCAGTATTGGTTGGTTCAGATGGAGGAGGTAAATCGTTTTGGATATCGTGAGGGTCTTCAGGATGATCAACATGGGCTTCATGAGCCGCCAGATCAGGAATTTCGGGCTCAGGGGCATCAGGATTAACAGAAGACCCGTCAGCTTTCCTTTTCTTGGCTTTGGCCCTGCCAAGTTAAAAAGTATAAATATGAAGTATGTGGAAAGAGACAATAGTCTATTCTAACAAGGTAAATGATGAAGGGTTTACCCATGATTGATAACAAAAGGTGCTAGTTTGGATGCAGTTGAGTCGTCCGATGAAGGTGGCGACTCCTGACAAACCAAGGCGTAAGAACAAAAGTTGATATATCAAGTTATAATTCCCTTGGAAGAGGAGTGTTAAATACCTTGGCTGGTCGTTTTCGGGCGGCTGATTTATCAGGTAAGCCATCGACAAGGTCACCACTCCCACTTCGGGTCTGACGCCTGGACTGGTGTTGAGTTTTCTTCAAAACAAAATGAGGGTCCAGATGAGCGTCCGGGTGAGAAAAGCCTACCTTCCGAACAACTCGCCTTGTTTTCAACGGAGGCAAAGGCTCTGAGTCGGAAGAGATGGAAATTACCTCAACATCGCCTGCACAGCTTGTTTCAACATCACCCTAAGAAGAAAAGGTGTCAGATGGATTCAATGAAAGTACAAACAAAATATTAATTTTACCTCTGATCGGGTATCAGTGGCAGCTGTCTCATCCATATGAGACGGTCCTTCCGTAGCCACCTTATTTTTCTTCTTGCTTGGGGCGGCTTTGGACTTGTTAGCCATGGTCTTGCTGCGCTTCCTACCCCCAAAAGGAGATGAAGCCTACCAAATTAAACAATCAGAGCAAGCAGGCAAAAGGTTCGAAACATGTTTAAAAAGGCGGTTTATGATATTTAAGGTATTATACCGGAGCAGCCGGGTTAAGGGCGTAGAAAGGTTTCAACCCGTCCTTGCTGCAAGTCTCCTGGTTTTCACCCAGTAGTTTCTTCACAATCCGGTTTATTTCGCCGGCCTCCAAGGAAAAATTGATGTACCGTTGGGTGTCATTCAAGTCGCCAGAGTAAGTACACATCAAGCTCCTGCGCAGACTTAACGGAAGAATCCTCCAAGATACCCAACACCGGGTTAGGTCGACCCCAGTCAGCCCGTTGGCCAGCAGGGCCCTCCACTTTGGATAAACATGGGCGTGTTGGGAACGTTCTTCTTGAGGAGCCCAACCCGGAAGTTCAAGATCCATGGGGAGGCGGTTGGGCCTATAACCCGGTAAGGAATTTTCATCAGCAGGAGCGGTATTTCGACAATAAAACCAAGTCTTGTTCCACCCTTTAGGGTGGCTTGGTAAGGTGGCAGCAGGAAAAATGACGTCTTTCCGCCTCTGGATTGAAACCCCGCCAAGTTCCAAGCCGGGACCATCTGCACACTCTGTTTGCCGGTTCAGATAGAAAGACTCCCTGAAGAGGGAGACAATGGGTTCCGTTTGAAGATACACCTCGCAAAATACTTGAAACTTGCAAAGGTTCGATATGGAGTTAGGGCCCAGGTCTTGAAGATGAAGATGGAAGAAGTGTAAGACATCTCGAAAGAATTTTGACCCGGGAGGAGAAAAACCCCTCTGCAGGTGATCCAAGAATATCACCACTTCCCCCTCCTCGGGGTTTGGGATTTCCTCCCCAAGGACGACTCTCCAACCAACCACATTTTGAGGCGGCAGAAACCCATGTTCCTCATAATCTTTAAGATGAACATCAGAAAGTTGAGTTGCCAGCCAGTTGCAGGCTTTTGACTCCGACATAATGAGTCGCCTGGATAAAGTAAAAAATGGCGGATTAAGTAAATGGTTCGAATTGAAAGATCTAGTTATCTACAATGGAAAGGTTGTTTTATAAAGAGCCGGAGTCTATACATTAGCTAAAAACGCATGACAGGTTACAATTATTAAGCCGGTAAAAGTAAGGGCGACTTGCACTGAGGACCAAAGAATTCTGAGAGTTTTGCTAAGTGTAAGACGAACAAGTTTCCCTTGGAGTAGCAACAATTTTGGATCTAAGAATAGTTCAAAAAAGCAAAAATATTTGCTAATCCTGGCAAAGGAGCAGAAAACAATGACAGTATAGCTCATCTATCGCTAAGGAGGATTAAAGCATATCATGCGTGAAACGGGTTTGGTATCTCTACCGCTTTACTTTGGTAATCACGTTCGCGGGATCCACCCACAGAGTCAGCAATGGTGGTGAACTGAAGAAAGGTTGCCGAAGAACTCAAGAACCTCGAGGTGCTATAATGGATCTAGGTCAGAAGAAAGATGACCTACTCGAATGGTCACCGGTGGCGGCGGAAGCATGCGGAGAATTGACTGACGAAGAGGAAAAGTCGTGACGACCTCGAGGGAGTTGCCGAGATGAGGAAACCGCGGCGGTGGCACGAGGAGCTTCCGGACTCGAGGAACAAGAAGAAGCAAAGAGAAGAATTGGAAAGTGAATCAGGGGCCCTTCGGTAAATATTTGAAGGGAAGGAGCTCGAAGGGGCAACTGACAGGCACGACAATCGAGGGAATACAGTAAATTTCGGGAAACAAAAATGCCTTGATTTTCGGGATAAACAGATATGACCAGATTCGCCATGATGTCATTATTACTTTTCCAGATTGACGACAGATGACGTCACAATGAATGAACACTGGGAAAATGACAAGTGTGGGAGGAGAACAAGCCGACGTTATGAGATATGTAGAAGATACCAGTCCAAAGATGAGCCACCAAAAGGAAGGAAAGATCTATTGCATTAATGGATTCAAATCAATTTGGGGCCTAATGTCGGGGATATAACTCCACGGTATAACCTGCCATGCTGGGCCGGGTTAACATGTCAACGGCTTTACAATCAAGCTTAAAATGGGCCGTATTGTGAAGACGAAGACAAACGAGGCGGTGGCTGACTCGAGTTGCCAGACGGCCCAACACCTGAAGACGGCGGCTCAAAGCCCATGAAGCTGAGGACGCCGGTTAAGTTTCCTTAAGATGCAAGACAAGTTAGAGATGTCGTAGGTCACGGGTCATGATATGACCCGGACTCTATTGTAAACCCTAGGACTTGACCTGTATATAAAGGCAGGTCCTTAGGGCCCGAAAGACCCAAGTTACAACCTCTCGATAGCTAGGTTAGCGATTCCGCACCCTTGTAATCGAGATCTACCCATCAAATACACACAAAGCGGGACATAGGCTATTACCTCCATAGGAGGGGCTGAACCTGGGTAAACCCGACTCTCTCTCTCGTTCAACCCCTTCAAGTCGCCACCTAGCAGCGATGGCCTCACACCTAAGTCCTGTGACGAGGACATCTACCGGGTTGACAAAACCACGACACCGTCCGAGTCGCAGAGGGAGGAACCCTGCACAACCACCGTTAGCTCCTCCGAGGCATTGGCGAGGTTGAACCGTGCAGCTTTGAGACAGGAGTCCTTCTGGGCCATCGAGGAGTAGAAGGGTGTGTCTCCCGGTCAGTGATGCGCGCGCTACGTTGCAGTTTGGCCATGGAGACGACGCGCTGCGACCGGACGGCGCGCTTGCGGATGACATTAATTGTCGTGGATGGCTAGGTCGGAGATGCCGGCAAAGGAGGATGTGTCGGCCACGTTGGTCGCGGCAACAGAGAGGCCCGCGTCATCCCCATGAGGTCATCGAAGTTTGCCATCGAGCGGTTGTCGGTGTGGTCTACGCGCTCGAAGGAGAGCGTGGTCCCCTCGAACTCGATGTCGCCGAGGCCGGTGACGTTCTAGCGAATATCACGGTTGGGGAAAGAGAGCAGTGCGGTGCCACGAGAAGACGACGTGATACCGACTGAGGGGTTGTTGCGGCAGTGGTGGAGAGAGCGCTTGATGACGGCAAAAGGGTTATGCATGGGCGAGGAGAGGTGCACAAAGCACAAGTGGTCAACCTCAAGGAGGAGGCACGACGGTGGGGCGATCAGCGGTAGCTCAGCAGCTAGGGGGGCGGCATGTATGGAGGCAGCATGCAGTCATTGGTGGGAGCGTGGGAGTTTGGGCGCGGGGTGGAGGTGGGCGCGAAAGTTGGCGGGCCTCGACGAGTGAAGGAAGCCGCAGCGGTGGGTATGTAGAGAGGGGGGCCAAAGACGCGAGGTTCCGTTGGAGCTGGAGGAGATGGTGGCGCCTCGGCCGCATCCCCGAACCTCGTCTGGAGCATCGGGTGTCGCGCGGCTGTTGATGAAGAAGCAATGTGAGCCGAACCAGATCGGGCGCAGGTCATCGCCGTTGGCGTCTCCAAAGGAGCTGGAGGCGGTGTGGGTGCCGGACTGCCGGTGGTGTTCGCCATGGTGATGGTGCCGCTGGGGAGGAAAGCCGGGTTAGAGGAGGGCTTACGTGATAGATCAGGGAAAAAAGGATGTAGGCGGGTTGCTTTGCACCTGAACGATCGGTGGCCGGAGCGCGAGCACCTGGAGCAGCGGATGAGGTCACGGCAGGCGTCTACCAGGTGGTCTCCGGCGAGGCACCAGAAGCAACGGGTGAGAGCTTTTTGCTTGGTAGAGTGGCTAGGTGAGTGAGAATGAAGGGACGGCAAGCGAGTAAAATAGGCCGTGAGTTTCGTCGTAGCGGTAGGGGGAGGTGAGAGGAGCACGTCTCTGTAGGAGCGATGCAGCGACTCGTCCATGGCAGGAAGGGAGCGGGTGAGCGTTGTTGACGTGGTATGGGCATTGGCGAAGCTGCCGGTGATGGGTGGCAGCGTGATGGAGCTAGTCGGCTAGACATGTTTGGCGAGTCATGGGAGAGTGGGGAGGCGGGTGATGACAGGCAAACAGCGCAGCCGGTGGCGGGGTAGGAGGGCGTGCAGATGCACACATGCGTAGCGGGCGGTTGTTTGTGGATTTATTGACAGTGGGTCCCGATTTCAGTGATAGTAGTCTCGTGGACCGCGTCCAAGGAGGATTGCGTTGTTGCATGGTGCGCATCGTGTGTGTAGGGCTGGTCATGCGCGTGCGACCCGCAGACGTGGTTGGAAGCATGACTGCCCGTGATAGGTATGAGAAGGGGGTCAATGGGTTTGACGGACAAAGCAGCGTGCCCAGCGGGGGCGTGCCTGTTGTCCATGTGAGTAGTCGCAGGGCTGACTCGAGGCGAGGCAGCAAGAACCTTGACCAGTGAGATTTGATCGACATGGTTCAGACCACCGTGCATCGTGGGAACAGTAGGAATAGATGATAGGTGAGCGCATGCGGTAGAGCAAGTACAATAGAACTGAGTCAGCAGGCTATAAGAAATAAACTAATATATTTTTACTTAGTTGGAGGAAAGATAAGAGGAGAGAGAAGGTAAGCGGGTTCTTAGTTAAGAGCCAGCTCTAGCACGTGTTCCTAGGCACTTTTTGAGAGTGAAAGGTGGGCCATATAATGAAAAAGTAGTACACTCTTTTAATCAACTATTTACATGTTGGCTATAAAATGGGTTATAGATGACATGGCAATTGCTTATAGCCAGCAACTCTGGCTATACTATTAACCATGCTCGTATAGTTCCCTAGGATCGAGGGGGGCAGTTGAGCTGCCCGTTCCGCGGCAATCGTGTCGCACCTGACATCTACCGTAGCAGCCGCGGCATGCGCGCACAGAGGGCAAGAGAATAGTAATAGTTTGAAATTTGAAAAGGGGAGTGGTGAGCGGCAAACGAGTTCGTTTCTAACAGAGGAGGAGTAGGCTTGGGCTCGGAAAAGAGAGGAGTTAATCGGCAAGCAATTGAACACGTTTTGAGACGCAAAACGGTGGTCGAGGGCACCATTAACTAATGTGGTTGAGGGAATAACCGTGTCAGAAACGGCAACTATCCAGAGGGAAGCAGCATTTGGCTTTGCGGGTGTAGGTAGAGGCGAGGTGACCTGGCAACGGTAGTCATGCAAAATGAACTTACTAAACGCAAATCCAGGGCGGAACGGCCTAACCTTTGAGCTCTATCGACTCCGGCGCTGAGAAGTCGATGAGGAGGGAGTGCCACGAGCGATCGCCTTGGACGAGCCCCAGCCCGCGTTCCCCGTGGACCTTGGAGGAAGTAGCGTCCTCGCAACCCGCGACCCGGCCGCAGATGAAGACGAACGAGGAGTAGAAGCAGTAGCAGCCAAGGCGGGTGGATGCAGGCAAGACGACGGTTGGCTTCGGTTGAGCGGCGACGAAGCGGTGATTGAGGCGACGTAGTTGTCGGAGGCGATCGGAGAGCAGGCAATGATGGAATCTGCAACCTTGTCGCTTGCGATGACGAACGAGAAGAAGAGGTCGGAGACGATGGCGACGGCTAACTCGGCGGCGACACCCCCGAAGCGGAATTGCAACAGCGTGGCGACGAGAGGAGCGTCGAGGTGCAGCACGGAAGGGCGGAAGCGTATGAATAACACACTCCCGGAGGAGCGGTCGATGCCCGCGAGGGATACCCGCGAGCGAAGCGAAGACCAGACATGGCCCTGGAAGTCCAGGCCGTCCGCTTCGTCCAAACGCAGGCTGAAGCGAAGGAAATTCCAAGCATGCAGCAGGCGGTCACCCAGGTTGCATGAGTTATTTGTGGACGGCGGCGAGGTAGCTGACGGCAGCGGGCTGGAGTTTGGAGGGTGCGCGGCGGTAGGGTGGGAGAGAGGAGCGGAGGTGAGAGTGTTAGGTTGATCTCCTCCCGTCCGAACCCAACGGGTCGAACGGGCCCCTGACTCGCGCCCTGATCGGGGGCGCCCAACCCTCTTCTGGTTGGTTGGCCCCTGTGACCCGTGCTATATTAACAGAGGTGGGGGGCCGGGGCACGGGACACGAAGTTCACCGCCGCCACAAACCCCACCGATATTCCCTACCGATCTAGGGTTAGTGCGGTGCTCACGGGAAGCAGCCAC
This sequence comes from Elymus sibiricus, assembly GCA_039707655.1. Lineage (NCBI taxonomy): Eukaryota > Viridiplantae > Streptophyta > Magnoliopsida > Poales > Poaceae > Elymus > Elymus sibiricus. Next base: position 486,790,989 of record CM077665.1, read on the forward strand.
CACCTCGCCATCTCTCTGCCATCACCACCATCGCCCTCTCCACCATGGTCACCGGAGCGGGCACATCCACCCAAGGAGAAGGTAAAACCCCAACACCCTACCACCACTGTTGCCGGAATCCTAGCCTACACGATCCCGTGGTTCTATCAATGGTATCAGCCAGAGATTGGTTTAGGAAAGGTAATCCCCACCCAACAGATACCCTAACCCTAACAGAGAAAAGAGGGGAAAGGGAGAAGAAAAAGAACAGCTCACCGGAGCTATGCGCCACCTCCGAGCCGCGTCGGTTCCTCTCGATCCGAATGGGCATCGGCAAGCCGAGCCGTTCGGACGAAGAACAACCCCGCGAGGGGCAAAGTACACCGCAGCCAAACCGCTCGATGGCGGCGCGCTCACCGCAAGGGGGACGCGCAGCCGGCGAGGGGGATGGCCACGGCGCCGCCGCAACCCGCAGCCGTTTGCTCCGCCGTCGCATAGAGCCATGGGCCAAGGGGGCACCGCCGTCCGGCCGCTGCCTCTGCTCACTGTACGCTGGTGGTTGGAAAGCAGAAAGTGGGGAGGGGAGACCAGACTGGGCGGCCGCGGCAGCACGAGCTCGCCGTCGCCGGCGCGCCGCCGGCCCCCGTCACCTGCGCGAGAGAGAGGCGCGGGGAAGAGAGGCCGAGAGCGCTGCGGGTCGGGCGGACAGAGAAGGGGGAAGGAGAGGCTGGCCCGCAGCGGTGCGGTGGCCCTCGTGGCCGTCGCCGGCGGCCGGAGAAGGCCCGCCGGTGGCCTGGGCTCGCAGCCGCGGTGAGGGCAGAAGGGGCAAGCGGCGCGTGCGGGGGGAAATGGGATAGGGTCCCCCCCCCCCCCCCCCACCGACAGCTGAGCCCCGTTTTGCTCCAGCGAGGAGCGCGGAGGACCGCTCGATCCCACGGATGGCCGGGATCATCCCAGGCTCCAACCCTAGCTCGCCCCGGGCCCTTTGGGCCGAAAGTGCTGGAGTCCGTAGCGGCAGGCGCGAGCGCAGCCAGGCCATGGCTGCGATGGGCCAGGCCGCACAGAAACAGTATTTTCTGTTAATTTTTCCAGAAGAAATTTTTTAATGAATTTCTACACAGTTTTAGAGTATTTTGCTCAGAATTTTTTCTATTCAAACAAATCCAACGAAATGTTTGTTTTAGAAAATAGAAAAGTTTCTGAAAATGAAAATAGAAAATTTTCAGGAAAAGAAAAGTTCATGAATTTTATAAAGAAAATAATAAAGTTCATGAATTTTTTATTTGGTCAAAGAAAAGTTTCTGTAAATAATAAAAAGTTCATGGATTTTATATTCATGTTTTTCCGCTGCAAAATAAATTATAGTGCTCTTTTACAAAGAAAATAAAAGTTTAAGAGAATTAAATTTAACGAGCATATTAAAGTGATTATTAAAATAAATATGATTCTGTTATTTTTATGACCAACGTTGTTAATAACATGATCATGTTATATTATTGCTATAAAAGGTGCATTTATTTCTATTTTTTGCCCAACGATAATATAGATTTAATTGCATAGACAATTGTATGTTTAATTTGACTAACGTTAGATTAATGCATATGATTGTTACAATGATCTCACTTCAATTGTGATTTCAGGAGGCTACCACTTGATGAGTTGCCTAAAAGATGTTCCAACACTCCGTGGTGACAACTACACTGAGTGGAGGAAGAAAGTAGACCTGGCATTTGTCTGTGCTGAGGTGGACTGGGTTGTGGACACTCCACAGCCGGTCAGACCTACAGAGCTAGTCAGAGAGGCCACTCATGATGATGCTGCGTGGGACAAAAGGAGGGGGGATTATGCTCCATTGGAGATGTCATATACCCTCGACAACCAAAAGTGGATCAACGCCAACAAAAAGTGTATGGCATTTATAAAGAATACAATTGAGAACGCCATTGTGGGCTCAATTGCAGAGTGCACTTCCATAAGGGGAGTTTCTTACAAAGATAAAGAGCCAGTTCACTGGTTCTTCAAAGACATATGCCACCCAGTTGATAAAGCAACTGGTGACAGAGAACTACACTGGCGGTGGTCATGGAATAAGAGAGCACATCCTCAGGATGAGCAACATGGCAGCAAATCTCAAACCCATGGATACGGATCTGGAGATCAAACCAGCGCTCCTGGTCCACCTGGTTATGGCTTCACTGCCAAAAGAGTTTGAAACCTTTGTTGTCAACTACAACATGTCACCTGAAACATGGGACATTGAAAAGACCATAGCAATGTGTGTCCAAGAAGAGGACAGACTTAAAGCCTCACATGGTGGTTCACTGAACTATGTGAAGGACAACAAGAAAAAGAACTACAATAAAAGTAGCAATAGTTCCACTTCAAAGGTGCATGGAAAATCTCACATGCAGCATCAGCATCAGCAGAAGTCTTTTCCAGTGGACAACGACACTTGCCTCCACTGTAAGCAGACTGGGCACTACAAGAAAGATTGCCCTGTTTAGCTAAAGTCCATAATGGCAAAGAGAGGTAACAACATTGTTTCCTTTGTAAATGAATCCTTGTATACACAGTTTTCGAAATCTACTTGGTGGATTTGTAGGAGATATGCCCTAGAGGCAATAATAAATGTTGTTGATTATCTCCCTGTTCATAATTAGGTTTATGTTCCATGCTATAACTGCTATGGTTCTCGAGTCTGCAATAACCACGAGGCTCGGAGGAAGACTCATATGCACGTGTGGAATAATAAACGGTAAAAAGTATTCCTAGTCAAGCCTCTATGACTGGCTCAAGTATTGCATGATGATCCTGTTTTCCTGATCATGGGCATGACTATGCCGGCAATTTTGAGGGCACAATTGTTGGTAGAACACTTGTGTTGAATCGACCCGAATTGATGTTATGCTATGAGATACATTCGTCATTAGTTAATGGTTTATAACACAGAGATGGTTAACGTTTGCATGATTCCTTAGACCATGAGAGTATCGAGTTTCTTCATGCTTGCTTCATGAACTTTGGGGTTTGTTAAACGTCATCCGTAAATGGGTGGCTATTACGGCGGCTTACGGGTTCATGGAAAAGTATGTCAAGTAACTTGATAGCTCAAGATTGGGATTTGCTCCTCCGACGATGGAGAGATATCTCTGGGCCCTCTCGGTGTTACGGTATCCATCATCGTCTGGCCAGACACTTTGTGATTTGATCACGGGGATGCCGGAACACGGGAACGAGAAAAGAGAACAATACTGGCAACGAGGTAACTGGCATAGTGGACAAGTTGTTGATCCACGAGGATGCCAACATGTCTCACCTCGGGTAATTGTAACATATCGCGAAGCAACAGGAATAGCACACGGCAACTGGAGGTTCGCTCGAATATTCATTCGTGTGGGTATAGGGGTCAATATGGGTGTCCACGGCTCCGATGTTGATCATTGATCGGAAGGGGTTCCGGGTCATGTCTATGCTTCACCGAACCTATAGGGTCACACGCTTAAGGGTCATCTATCTGTTGAATACTAGACAGGGAGTCTGAGAGAAAATCACCGAAAAAGTTTCGGACACTGGAAAAGTTTCGGACAGCGGAAAAGTTCCGCAGAGAGAACACCGGAACAGTTTCGGTGAAACTGAAAAGTTGTTTCAGAGGATACCATAAAGTCAAATTGGTTTTGGCACATGCCTGATAATTCTTGGAGGGTGCCAGAATCATTCTGGAAACTTTCTGGAATTTTCCGGGATGAAAACCGGAAATGTTCCGGAGCTGCCGAAACCGCTTCAGATGCTTTTCGCAGATGAAATCACTAAACCGGAATTGTTCCGGATCGCGTTGAAAATTATTTTTTGTGGGTACTGGAAATGTTCTAGGACCACATAAATATTTTCAGTTCGACTGGACGCTGAAAAATGTCGTCATGAATAGTGAAAGTGCTTTTTGGGCTACTTTATGGAAAGCCACCTTTTGGGGCTTTGCTCCAAAAGATCTTGGGGATGACATGGATGGATTGGGGCCATTTTTGGGGCCCTACATGGGGGTGTGGCCGGCCACATGGTGGACTCCTTCATGGAGTCCCTCTTGTTCCTTGGTTTCACTTTTATGCCCTTGTGGAAGGACTTCATTCATGTGCATTTTGGGTTTTATTGTAAAACCACCCTACCCCTTGGTTTTCCTATAAATAGGAGGTGAGTGGGCTGCCATCTCTCCAATCCTTTTCTCACATACAAGTGCCATTGCAATGATCTGGCTTCTTCTCTCCCTCCCAGCGAAATAGTTTCGTAGAGCCGAAAGGCTGTCTGGGTTCCGGCAGGAACTAGTTCTGGACGGCGAAGCCCTGCCGGATAGATGACACCGTATGTGTGCAACTCTGTAGAGAGATCGTAGTTTCGGTCTTAGTTCGAGAGTGCCTCCCGAAGGGCTGTCCGTGTGACCGTCCGAGTTTCGAAGGTCCTCCCGAAGGGTTGTCCGAGTGACAGTCCAACTTTTGGAGGTCCTCCCGAAGGGCTGTCAGCGACACCGTCCGGGGGACTGTGTGACCGCCTCCCGGAGGGCTGTCTGAGGGGCGGATGAAGGTATACATCCTCGCGGTTGGGAGGTTGTAAAATCCTAGCTGCGGGGATCTGCACCGCCGATCGTCATCAACTCTACTTCCGCTGCGCTACGAGTCGGTAACGAAAAAGATCAAACCTTGTATGCAGTCTCCATAGTGGTCCTGGGCTGGTGCGTAGGTCAGAAATTTTTTGTTTTCTGCTGCGTTACCCTACAGTGGCATCAAGAGCCGTGCTATGCGTAGATGCAGGTTGCGATCTAGAATACATAGAGATGTATGGGTGTTGGACAATATAATTAGGTAGTAGATGAGATCTATTGCTGAAAATTATTTGTGCGGGTAGCAGATGAAATCTGTTACCCGATGTTCCTATTGCTTCCCCTGAATTTGCGTAGTCCTGATCTTGACGGCATGGTGGAATCTCACAAAGTTCTGGCAATCCGCGATCCTTTCATGCTGCTCCTGAGTATGCTGATTGACAGATCAACGAAGTGCTAACAGTTCTTTGGGTTCCACCATAGTTGAGAAAGATGGATGTTTCGCAGACGAAAGGGCAATGCAGATATGATCTGCACGGGGGTCACGCGTATGACGAAGTTTAGTATGGGGCTCGAGATTTTATTATCTCGTGTTTCATACACCCTGGAAAGTTAATCTAGCAACTTGAATTATCATACTTGATGATGGACGTTGGTAGCTTCGGTTTGTTTCGAAACCTTAGAAGCCACGTAAAACAAGTTTTTGCATGAACCGATTAGAGGCGTCTAACTTGGTTTTGCAGGATGGTTTGCATGTGCATGTGATGTGGTATAGCAATGCTCATATTAATTTGATTATGTATGAGATGACTATATGATGTAATTTGATTAACATGACCCGCGTGTCATGATTCGGCATGATGGCTGGAGCCATATGATTGCACTTTAATGACATGCGTGTCAACCTTATGTAATGCACTTATTTTATTAGCTATAGAGATAGCAATATTATCTGGTGCATCGACAAGGTGGTGGCAATCTTCGCGAAGGTGAACACCAACGCGAATGCCGAAGACGAAGAAATGAAAGACTTCTCCGTCAGAAAGGGCTATACCATATCATGCTATTATGAATTGCCTGAGATGTTTATCCCTTATGATGCACCCTTCTTGATTGCGCGGTAGTCGCTTTTATTAGGGTGATCTCTCACAAAAAAAAAATCAAGTAGTTAGTGTTCTCCCAAGTGTAGCACCGTCACGGCACCTAACTTTTCGGGGTGCGCCATGTCCACATGGGTACGAACGATTAGAGATGTGTGAGGCAGGTGAGGTCAGACCTCGCAGCGAGATCACTTGGTTGTCTTGACGTTCTGGCTTGATCGTCCTGAGCTCGGACCACGCCCATCGAAAGATGAACAGGAGTCGCATAGAGATGTGATCGGCATGTTTGCCCACCAATTGAAATTCTCGTCATCAGTGATGTCCACATCAATGGCGTTGAATTGAAATGTGGATCTTGTATCACTCACAATCAATTATGAGAGATATTGATTTGAGTGGGAGCGCACTGTAGAATTAATTCTTTTAATTCTCAGTGCAATTAATTTTGAACACTGTCTAAGTGTGATTTGCATAAATAGTTGTAGAATAATGGCTCCCGTTTCCACCTTCCCTATTAAAATTGAATAGCTGTTAAATATCTGGTTAAAACTTTACGGTTGGTAACGTAATATGAGGATTGTCCTCTAGAGTGCTGAGAAGGACTTTGTCCTATCGCATGCTTTCGGTATTCTCCCGCTAATTCTATGGATCATGTGACTCTCGTCCTTCGATCCAAAAGCTAGAATTCCTTTTCAGTCAAAGTGCAATATGTTTGCTTCCATGAGACCCGAACTTCGAAAGTTTGGATAGTTATGTGATATTCATGGAATCTGAAAATCATTTTCAGAGACAGACAAAGGCTAAAAGATATGAGATATCCAAAGAAATGTTTGTTTGCAAACTATTAGTAAAGGAGTTTACTATGCATATAGACTGATAAGAGAGGGATCCAGGAGAACGCATGTCATATGATGAAAGGTGAATAAAACAACAACTTAAAGAGAAAGGAAGTGTCCGAAGGATGTTAGTAAGACTTTCACGCCTAGGAAGTCTGGGGCTAACGCCACTCTTAAGTTGGATGCTTCTTCTGAGAGTAGGAGAAATACTGAAAGTTAAACTGTTAGAAGTATAATGGCAAAAGGAAAGAAGACTGGAATATCCAGCTCATGTATGAATGTCATACAAGTTTTTGATGTATAGAAGGCTGGTCAAAGATATAGTTCTTGGGAATTATGGTTAAACATGTTAATCACTAATTCTTGGGTATTGTGAGTTAATCACAAAGATACCCGCTCGATTGCATTCTGTTGCAACTCGATGTAAGAACTGCTATGGCCTGAAAGACTAGCCAGGAATGAGGTTTAGATACACGCAGGGAACATAGTAAATGTTACTATGCCTTCCATAGGTGTATTCCCTATGTATTTACTTTCATAATTCATTTTAGAGTTTCACACTCTAGCCCTTTGCATAAGGTATCTTGCAAGAAGGTTGTTCATAAGAGAACTTTTGATGTTCGGTGTTATGAATAACATAAGGGCCATACTTTCATTATGAATGAGACGTATGTTATGAACATTGATACTAATACATTACCTCTGGGTTTACTTTCATAATTCATTTTAGAGTTTCATACACTCTAGCCCATTGCACAATGTTTGTTGCAAAAGAGTTGTTCATAAAAACAACAATTGTTGTTCAGTATTATGAATAACATGAAGGGCCATGCTTCCATCCTAGATGGGATGTATGTTATGAATATTGATGGAAATATGATACATCCATAACACTGACGCTAAATGTCGCAAGACTAAAAGAATACCACACAAGTGTGGCACTGCATTTGGTCACATTGGAGAAACCCGCATGGAAAATTCCATTATGATGGATTTTGAAGTCATTTGATTTTGAATCATCTGACACTTGCAACTTTCCTCTGAAAAGTGAAGTGACTGAAATACCGTTCACAGGCCATAAGGAACGAGCAAAGAACATATTGGTGATCATACATTATGATGTGTGTAGTCCAATAAATATTGTTGCAAGTAGTGGATTTATCTATCTTCAGAAATGACTCAAGTAGATATATGGATATTTACTTGATGAGACGTAAGTCTGGATCTTTTGAAATCATTCGAAAGGTTTTCAAAAATGAAGTAGAAGATATTGTAACAAGAAAATTATGTTTCTTCAATTCGATTGCAGAAAGGAATATTTGAGTTACAAGTTTAGCGAATGTCTGATGAGTTATGAAAGGGGTTCCAAAACTTGCACCTCCCGGAACACCACTGCAAGTGGAAAGTCCGTGAAGATGTAATCGAACCATTTATGACATGGTAAGATCAAAGATGACATAAATAAATTTGCCATTATCCCTTTTAAAGTGATGCTTTAGAGACTGTGGCTTTTACACTGAAAAGAGCTCCATCAGGTCTGTTGAAATGACGTCATGGTATGGTACGCCCAACCATGTTATATCTTTTCTTAACATTTGGAATATGGGGCTTGTGTAAAAGGTTACAAACCTATTCCAAATCAGACAAGTGCTACTTTGCAAGGTTATCCCAAGTCATTGGGTATTCCCCCACCACTATACCGAGGCAAAGGATTTTGCCGCAAAACGGTATGCTTTTAAAGAGAATAGTTCTTACAAAAGGTGAGTGGGAGGACAGTGCATCTCGACGAGATAACCAGTATCTTCGTCATCAGATCAAAGGAAAGGAACCTTGGAAGTGATTCCGGAGTTTCCTACTGCGACTGATACGGAAGTCTCTACAATAAAATGTATGGACTTCGGTCGAGCTTGCAGCTGAACCACGTAGGAAAAGCTCGTGCAAACCTATCAGGTGCGCATACGAGATATTGTTGTTAGACAACAGTATACCTACAATACACAAGGAAGCGTTGATGGGCCCTGACTCCGGAATTGGCTAAATGCCAATACAATCCGAGATAGTTTCCATATATGTGATTCAAGATTAAAACCTTGATACACCTTTCTGAAGACTTAGAGTCTAACGAATATTTATGAAACTATAAACTGATACGGATAAAAATATTGTATCCATAAAGCTCGACTTGTTGAAATAACAAGTTCAAGGAGTTGACTACGATGAGGTTGTTTCACCGTAGCGATGCTTAAAGGTCGGTTCGGGTTGAACTAGCAATTAATACATATATCAATCATGAGATATGAAACATGGATGACAAAAGGATTTCCATCTGATGGAAATGAAACCTGGGACTTGTATGTGATACAGTCCAAAGTAATTTGTCGATCCAGAGGATGCTAGTAAGTATGCAAACTTCAGAGTTCCATCAATGGACAGAAGAGAGCAAAATGGAGTTGGAATCTTCGTTTTTGATGAAATGGTCAAAAAGGTTTGACTTCATCAAATGGGTATCGAAGATGCTTGTGGTTCAAGAAAGTAAGTGGGAGCATGATAATATTTCTAAAACGTTGTGTGCATAACACATTGTTAATTGGAAATAAATTTCTTGACACGAATTAGGACTTCATTTGAAAATAGTTTTTTCAATGAAGTGCTTGGGCTAAATAGACTCAAATATTAGGCATGATGATCTATGGAGATAGATTTACCTAATGGGGCTAAGCAATGAATACATATTGACAAGATGCTAAAACCTTTTAGCATTTAAAACGCCAAGGAGTGATTCTTGCCGAAGTCACATGGAAAGAGTTTTTGCAAGACTCGGTGTCCCAAAAACACTGATGAGCAAAATACATGATGGAGATTCCACACACCTTCGTGTTTGGATTAATCATGTATTCTATGGTATGTAATAACAACCAGATATGTCCGATACTCCAAAGATGTTGCGAGTATGGATACCAAAGTGATCAAAGTACTGATCATAGGACAACAGTGAAAGATGTCATTGAGTACTAAGAGTAGTACTGATGACATGTTTTCTCGCAAGCAGAGATTATGAAGTGCTCGTTGTAAGTAATTACATCGATACAGTCTTCATCAATGCTCCATGCGATTTTCGATTTAAGTTAAGGGTTTTTTGTGTAATACACAACATGGTGACACGGTAGTTGGAAATTGTTCCTAACAAGATACTGTGGCGAATTCTATAACAAAGGCTAAGTATGTTGACGCTTTAGAAGCGACAAAGAAGTTGTTGAATCATATAGTTCATTCATGAACTTAGTATGGTTCCAAGATGGCTTTGGTCTATGGGACACTATTGCAGATAGTTGCTCCATAGCTCAGTCTGAGGATTCAGGTTTCGACCAATGATTCACACATATGCAAAGCCAAGTCCGCACAAAATATGAATTTTGTGAGAGCGTGAAAACGCGAGGATATGCAAAGTTACACACGGAGCTGAAGTTGTCAGATCCGTTGGACATCAGGCTATACCACAAGCGAAGCATATTTTACACCAGTATGCCATAGGTGTAAAGTGCATTAGCATTGACTAGATTATTGACTCTAGTGCAAGTGGGAGTCTGTAGGAGATATGCCCTAGAGGCAATAATAAATGTTGTTGATTATCTCCCTGTTCATAATTAGGTTTATGTTCCATGCTATAACTGCTATGGTTCTCGAGTCTGCAATAACCACGAGGCTCGGAGGAAGACTCATATGCACGTGTGGAATAATAAACGGTAAAAAGTATTCCTAGTCAAGCCTCTATGACTGGCTCAAGTATTGCATGATGATCCTGTTTTCCTGATCATGGGCATGACTATGCCGGCAATTTTGAGGGCACAATTGTTGGTAGAACACTTGTGTTGAATCGACCCGAATTGATGTTATGCTATGAGATACATTCGTCATTACTTAATGGTTTATAACACAGAGATGGTTAACGTTTGCATGATTCCTTAGACCATGAGAGTATCGAGTTTCTTCATGCTTGCTTCATGAACTTTGGGGTTTGTTAAACGTCATCCGTAAATGGGTGGCTATTACGGCGGCTTACGGGTTCATGGAAAAGTATGTCAAGTAACTTGATAGCTCAAGATTGGGATTTGCTCCTCCGACGATGGAGAGATATCTCTGGGCCCTCTCGGTGTTACGGTATCCATCATCGTCTGACCAGACACTTTGTGATTTGATCACGGGGATGCCGGAACACGGGAACGAGAAAAGAGAACAATACTGGCAACGAGGTAACTGGCATAGTGGACAAGTTGTTGATCCACGAGGATGCCAACATGTCTCACCTCGGGTAATTGTAACATATCGCAAAGCAACAGGAATAGCACACGGCAACTGGAGGTTCGCTCGAATATTCATTCGTGTGGGTATAGGGGTCAATATGGGTGTCCACGGCTCCGATGTTGATCATTGATCGGAAGGGGTTCCGGGTCATGTCTATGCTTCACCGAACCTATAGGGTCACACGCTTAAGGGTCATCTATCTGTTGAATACTAGACAGGGAGTCTGAGAGAAAATCACCGAAAAAGTTTCGGACACTGGAAAAGTTTCGGACAGCGGAAAAGTTCCGCAGAGAGAACACCGGAACAGTTTCGGTGAAACTGAAAAGTTGTTTCAGAGGATACCATAAAGTCAAATTGGTTTTGGCACATGCCTGATAATTCTTGGAGGGTGCCAGAATCATTCTGGAAACTTTCTGGAATTTTCCGGGATGAAAACCGGAAATGTTCCGGAGCTGCCGAAACCGCTTCAGATGCTTTTCGCAGATGAAATCACTAAACCGGAATTGTTCCGGATCGCGTTGAAAATTATTTTTTGTGGGTACTGGAAATGTTCTAGGACCACATAAATATTTTCAGTTCGACTGGACGCTGAAAAATGTCGTCATGAATAGTGAAAGTGCTTTTTGGGCTACTTTATGGAAAGCCACCTTTTGGGGCTTTGCTCCAAAAGATCTTGGGGATGACATGGATGGATTGGGGCCATTTTTGGGGCCCTACATGGGGGTGTGGCCGGCCACATGGTGGACTCCTTCATGGAGTCCCTCTTGTTCCTTGGTTTCACTTTTATGCCCTTGTGGAAGGACTTCATTCATGTGCATTTTGGGTTTTATTGTAAAACCACCCTACCCCTTGGTTTTCCTATAAATAGGAGGTGAGTGGGCTGCCATCTCTCCAATCCTTTTCTCACATACAAGTGCCATTGCAATGATCTGGCTTCTTCTCTCCCTCCCAGCGAAATAGTTTCGTAGAGCCGAAAGGCTGTCTGGGTTCCGGCAGGAACTAGTTCTGGACGGCGAAGCCCTGCCGGATAGATGACACCGTATGTGTGCAACTCTGTAGAGAGATCGTAGTTTCGGTCTTAGTTCGAGAGTGCCTCCCGAAGGGCTGTCCGTGTGACCGTCCGAGTTTCGAAGGTCCTCCCGAAGGGTTGTCCGAGTGACAGTCCAAGTTTTGGAGGTCCTCCCGAAGGGCTGTCAGCGACACCGTCCGGGGGACTGTGTGACCGCCTCCCGGAGGGCTGTCTGAGGGGCGGATGAAGGTATACATCCTCGCGGTTGGGAGGTTGTAAAATCCTAGCTGCGGGGATCTGCACCGCCGATCGTCATCAACTCTACTTCCGCTGCGCTACGAGTCGGTAACGAAAAAGATCAAACCTTGTATGCAGTCTCCATAGTGGTCCTGGGCTGGTGCGTAGGTCAGAAATTTTTTGTTTTCTGCTGCGTTACCCTACAGTGGCATCAAGAGCCGTGCTATGCGTAGATGCAGGTTGCGATCTAGAATACATAGAGATGTATGGGTGTTGGACAATATAATTAGGTAGTAGATGAGATCTATTGCTGAAAATTATTTGTGCGGGTAGCAGATGAAATCTGTTACCCGATGTTCCTATTGCTTCCCCTGAATTTGCGTAGTCCTGATCTTGACGGCATGGTGGAATCTCACAAAGTTCTGGCAATCCGCGATCCTTTCATGCTGCTCCTGAGTATGCTGATTGACAGATCAACGAAGTGCTAACAGTTCTTTGGGTTCCACCATAGTTGAGAAAGATGGATGTTTCGCAGACGAAAGGGCAATGCAGATATGATCTGCACGGGGGTCACGCGTATGACGAAGTTTAGTATGGGGCTCGAGATTTTATTATCTCGTGTTTCATACACCCTGGAAAGTTAATCTAGCAACTTGAATTATCATACTTGATGATGGACGTTGGTAGCTTCGGTTTGTTTCGAAACCTTAGAAGCCACGTAAAACAAGTTTTTGCATGAACCGATTAGAGGCGTCTAACTTGGTTTTGCAGGATGGTTTGCATGTGCATGTGATGTGGTATAGCAATGCTCATATTAATTTGATTATGTATGAGATGACTATATGATGTAATTTGATTAACATGACCCGCGTGTCATGATTCGGCATGATGGCTGGAGCCATATGATTGCACTTTAATGACATGCGTGTCAACCTTATGTAATTCACTTATTTTATTAGCTATAGAGATAGCAATATTATCTGGTGCATCGACAAGGTGGTGGCAATCTTCGCGAAGGTGAACACCAACGCGAATGCCGAAGACGAAGAAATGAAAGACTTCTCCGTCAGAAAGGGCTATACCATATCATGCTATTATGAATTGCCTGAGATGTTTATCCCTTATGATGCACCCTTCTTGATTGCGCGGTAGTCGCTTTTATTAGGGTGATCTCTCACAAAAAAAATATCAAGTAGTTAGTGTTCTCCCAAGTGTAGCACCGTCACGGCACCTAACTTTTCGGGGTGCGCCATGTCCACATGGGTACGAACGATTAGAGATGTGTGAGGCGGGTGAGGTCAGACCTCGCAGCGAGATCACTTGGTTGTCTTGACGTTCTGGCTTGATCGTCCTGAGCTCGGACCACGCCCATCGAAAGATGAACAGGAGTCGCATAGAGATGTGATCGGCATGTTTGCCCACCAATTGAAATTCTCGTCATCAGTGATGTCCACATCAATGGCGTTGAATTGAAATGTGGATCTTGTATCACTCACAATCAATTATGAGAGATATTGATTTGAGTGGGAGCGCACTGTAGAATTAATTCTTTTAATTCTCAGTGCAATTAATTTTGAACACTGTCTAAGTGTGATTTGCATAAATAGTTGTAGAATAATGGCTCCCGTTTCCACCTTCCCTATTAAAATTGAATAGCTGTTAAATATCTGGTTAAAACTTTACGGTTGGTAACGTAATATGAGGATTGTCCTCTAGAGTGCTGAGAAGGACTTTGTCCTATCGCATGCTTTCGGTATTCTCCCGCTAATTCTATGGATCATGTGACTCTCGTCCTTCGATCCAAAAGCTAGAATTCCTTTTCAGTCAAAGTGCAATATGTTTGCTTCCATGAGACCCGAACTTCGAAAGTTTGGATAGTTATGTGATATTCATGGAATCTGAAAATCATTTTCAGAGACAGACAAAGGCTAAAAGATATGAGATATCCAAAGAAATGTTTGTTTGCAAACTATTAGTAAAGGAGTTTACTATGCATATAGACTGATAAGAGAGGGATCCAGGAGAACGCATGTCATATGATGAAAGGTGAATAAAACAACAACTTAAAGAGAAAGGAAGTGTCCGAAGGATGTTAGTAAGACTTTCACGCCTAGGAAGTCTGGGGCTAACGCCACTCTTAAGTTGGATGCTTCTTCTGAGAGTAGGAGAAATACTGAAAGTTAAACTGTTAGAAGTATAATGGCAAAAGGAAAGAAGACTGGAATATCCAGCTCATGTATGAATGTCATACAAGTTTTTGATGTATAGAAGGCTGGTCAAAGATATAGTTCTTGGGAATTATGGTTAAACATGTTAATCACTAATTCTTGGGTATTGTGAGTTAATCACAAAGATACCCGCTCGATTGCATTCTGTTGCAACTCGATGTAAGAACTGCTATGGCCTGAAAGACTAGCCAGGAATGAGGTTTAGATACACGCAGGGAACATAGTAAATGTTACTATGCCTTCCATAGGTGTATTCCCTATGTATTTACTTTCATAATTCATTTTAGAGTTTCACACTCTAGCCCTTTGCATAAGGTATCTTGCAAGAAGGTTGTTCATAAGAGAACTTTTGATGTTCGGTGTTATGAATAACATAAGGGCCATACTTTCATTATGAATGAGACGTATGTTATGAACATTGATACTAATACATTACCTCTGGGTTTACTTTCATAATTCATTTTAGAGTTTCATACACTCTAGCCCATTGCACAATGTTTGTTGCAAAAGAGTTGTTCATAAAAACAACAATTGTTGTTCAGTATTATGAATAACATGAAGGGCCATGCTTCCATCCTAGATGGGATGTATGTTATGAATATTGATGGAAATATGATACATCCATAACACTGACGCTAAATGTCGCAAGACTAAAAGAATACCACACAAGTGTGGCACTGCATTTGGTCACATTGGAGAAACCCGCATGGAAAATTCCATTATGATGGATTTTGAAGTCATTTGATTTTGAATCATCTGACACTTGCAACTTTCCTCTGAAAAGTGAAGTGACTGAAATACCGTTCACAGGCCATAAGGAACGAGCAAAGAACATATTGGTGATCATACATTATGATGTGTGTAGTCCAATAAATATTGTTGCAAGTAGTGGATTTATCTATCTTCAGAAATGACTCAAGTAGATATATGGATATTTACTTGATGAGACGTAAGTCTGGATCTTTTGAAATCATTCGAAAGGTTTTCAAAAATGAAGTAGAAGATATTGTAACAAGAAAATTATGTTTCTTCAATTCGATTGCAGAAAGGAATATTTGAGTTACAAGTTTAGCGAATGTCTGATGAGTTATGAAAGGGGTTCCAAAACTTGCACCTCCCGGAACACCACTGCAAGTGGAAAGTCCGTGAAGATGTAATCGAACCATTTATGACATGGTAAGATCAAAGATGACATAAATAAATTTGCCATTATCCCTTTTAAAGTGATGCTTTAGAGACTGTGGCTTTTACACTGAAAAGAGCTCCATCAGGTCTGTTGAAATGACGTCATGGTATGGTACGCCCAACCATGTTATATCTTTTCTTAACATTTGGAATATGGGGCTTGTGTAAAAGGTTACAAACCTATTCCAAATCAGACAAGTGCTACTTTGCAAGGTTATCCCAAGTCATTGGGTATTCCCCCACCACTATACCGAGGCAAAGGATTTTGCCGCAAAACGGTATGCTTTTAAAGAGAATAGTTCTTACAAAAGGTGAGTGGGAGGACAGTGCATCTCGACGAGATAACCAGTATCTTCGTCATCAGATCAAAGGAAAGGAACCTTGGAAGTGATTCCGGAGTTTCCTACTGCGACTGATACGGAAGTCTCTACAATAAAATGTATGGACTTCGGTCGAGCTTGCAGCTGAACCACGTAGGAAAAGCTCGTGCAAACCTATCAGGTGCGCATACGAGATATTGTTGTTAGACAATAGTATACCTACAATACACAAGGAAGCGTTGATGGGCCCTGACTCCGGAATTGGCTAAATGCCAATACAATCCGAGATAGTTTCCATATATGTGATTCAAGATTAAAACCTTGATACACCTTTCTGAAGACTTAGAGTCTAACGAATATTTATGAAACTATAAACTGATACGGATAAAAATATTGTATCCATAAAGCTCGACTTGTTGAAATAACAAGTTCAAGGAGTTGACTACGATGAGGTTGTTTCACCGTAGCGATGCTTAAAGGTCGGTTCGGGTTGAACTAGCAATTAATACATATATCAATCATGAGATATGAAACATGGATGACAAAAGGATTTCCATCTGATGGAAATGAAACCTGGGACTTGTATGTGATACAGTCCAAAGTAATTTGTCGATCCAGAGGATGCTAGTAAGTATGCAAACTTCAGAGTTCCAGCAATGGACAGAAGAGAGCAAAATGGAGTTGGAATCTTCGTTTTTGATGAAATGGTCAAAAAGGTTTGACTTCATCAAATGGGTATCGAAGATGCTTGTGGTTCAAGAAAGTAAGTGGGAGCATGATAATATTTCTAAAACGTTGTGTGCATAACACATTGTTAATTGGAAATAAATTTCTTGACACGAATTAGGACTTCATTTGAAAATAGTTTTTTCAATGAAGTGCTTGGGCTAAATAGACTCAAATATTAGGCATGATGATCTATGGAGATAGATTTACCTAATGGGGCTAAGCAATGAATACATATTGACAAGATGCTAAAACCTTTTAGCATTTAAAACGCCAAGGAGTGATTCTTGCCGAAGTCACATGGAAAGAGTTTTTGCAAGACTCGGTGTCCCAAAAACACTGATGAGCAAAATACATGATGGAGATTCCACACACCTTCGTGTTTGGATTAATCATGTATTCTATGGTATGTAATAACAACCAGATATGTCCGATACTCCAAAGATGTTGCGAGTATGGATACCAAAGTGATCAAAGTACTGATCATAGGACAATAGTGAAAGATGTCATTGAGTACTAAGAGTAGTACTGATGACATGTTTTCTCGCAAGCAGAGATTATGAAGTGCTCGTTGTAAGTAATTACATCGATACAGTCTTCATCAATGCTCCATGCGATTTTCGATTTAAGTTAAGGGTTTTTTGTGTAATACACAACATGGTGACACGGTAGTTGGAAATTGTTCCTAACAAGATACTGTGGCGAATTCTATAACAAAGGCTAAGTATGTTGACGCTTTAGAAGCGACAAAGAAGTTGTTGAATCATATAGTTCATTCATGAACTTAGTATGGTTCCAAGATGGCTTTGGTCTATGGGACACTATTGCAGATAGTTGCTCCATAGCTCAGTCTGAGGATTCAGGTTTCGACCAATGATTCACACATATGCAAAGCCAAGTCCGCACAAAATATGAATTTTGTGAGAGCGTGAAAACGCGAGGATATGCAAAGTTACACACGGAGCTGAAGTTGTCAGATCCGTTGGACATCAGGCTATACCACAAGCGAAGCATATTTTACACCAGTATGCCATAGGTGTAAAGTGCATTAGCATTGACTAGATTATTGACTCTAGTGCAAGTGGGAGTCTGTAGGAGATATGCCCTAGAGGCAATAATAAATGTTGTTGATTATCTCCCTGTTCATAATTAGGTTTATGTTCCATGCTATAACTGCTATGGTTCTCGAGTCTGCAATAACCACGAGGCTCGGAGGAAGACTCATATGCACGTGTGGAATAATAAACGGTAAAAAGTATTCCTAGTCAAGCCTCTATGACTGGCTCAAGTATTGCATGATGATCCTGTTTTCCTGATCATGGGCATGACTATGCCGGCAATTTTGAGGGCACAATTGTTGGTAGAACACTTGTGTTGAATCGACCCGAATTGATGTTATGCTATGAGATACATTCGTCATTAGTTAATGGTTTATAACAAAGAGATGGTTAACGTTTGCATGATTCCTTAGACCATGAGAGTATCGAGTTTCTTCATGCTTGCTTCATGAACTTTGGGGTTTGTTAAACGTCATCCGTAAATGGGTGGCTATTACGGCGGCTTACGGGTTCATGGAAAAGTATGTCAAGTAACTTGATAGCTCAAGATTGTGATTTGCTCCTCCGACGATGGAGAGATATCTCTGGGCCCTCTCGGTGTTACGGTATCCATCATCGTCTGGCCAGACACTTTGTGATTTGATCACGGGGATGCCGGAACACGGGAACGAGAAAAGAGAACAATACCGGCAACGAGGTAACTGGCATAGTGGACAAGTTGTTGATCCACGAGGATGCCAACATGTCTCACCTCGGGTAATTGTAACATATCGCGAAGCAACAGGAATAGCACACGGCAACTGGAGGTTCGCTCGAATATTCATTCGTGTGGGTATAGGGGTCAATATGGGTGTCCACGGCTCCGATGTTGATCATTGATCAGAAGGGGTTCCGGGTCATGTCTATGCTTCACCGAACCTATAGGGTCACACGCTTAAGGGTCATCTATCTGTTGAATACTAGACAGGGAGTCTGAAAGAAAATCACCGAAAAAGTTTCGGACACCGGAAAAGTTTCGGACAGCGGAAAAGTTCCGCAGAGAGAACACCGGAACAGTTTCGGTGAAACTGAAAAGTTGTTTCAGAGGATACCATAAAGTCAAATTGGTTTTGGCACATGCCTGATAATTCTTGGAGGGTGCTAGAATCATTCTGGAAACTTTCTAGAATTTTCCGGGATGAAAACCGGAAATGTTCCGGAGCTGCCGAAACCGCTTCAGATGCTTTTCGCAGATGAAATCACTAAACCGGAATTGTTCCGGATCGCGTTGAAAATTATTTTTTGTGGGTACTGGAAATGTTCTAGGACCACATAAATATTTTCAGTTCGACTGGACGCTGAAAAATGTCGTCATGAATAGTGAAAGTGCTTTTTGGGCTACTTTATGGAAAGCCACCTTTTGGGGCTTTGCTCCAAAAGATCTTGGGGATGACATGGATGGATTGGGGCCATTTTTGGGGCCCTACATGGGGGTGTGGCCGGCCACATGGTGGACTCCTTCATGGAGTCCCTCTTGTTCCTTGGTTTCACTTTTATGCCCTTGTGGAAGGACTTCATTCATGTGCATTTTGGGTTTTATTGTAAAACCACCCTACCCCTTGGTTTTCCTATAAATAGGAGGTGAGTGGGCTGCCATCTCTCCAATCCTTTTCTCACATACAAGTGCCATTGCAATGATCTGGCTTCTTCTCTCCCTCCCAGCGAAATAGTTTCGTAGAGCCGAAAGGCTGTCTGGGTTCCGGCATGAACTAGTTCTGGACGGCGAAGCCCTGCCGGATAGATGACACCGTATGTGTGCAACTCTGTAGAGAGATCGTAGTTTCGGTCTTAGTTCGAGAGTGCCTCCCGAAGGGCTGTCCGTGTGACCGTCCGAGTTTCAAAGGTCCTCCCGAAGGGCTGTCCGAGTGACAGTCCAAGTTTTGGAGGTCCTCCCGAAGGGCTGTCAGCGACACCGTCCGGGGGACTGTGTGACCGCCTCCCGGAGGGCTGTCTGAGGGGCGGATGAAGGTATACATCCTCGCGGTTGGGAGGTTGTAAAATCCTAGCTGCGGGGATCTGCACCGCCGATCGTCATCGACTCTACTTCCGCTGCGCTACGAGTCGGTAACGAAAAAGATCAAACCTTGTATGCAGTCTCCATAGTGGTCCTGGGCTGGTGCGTAGGTCAGAAAATTTTTGTTTTCTGCTGCGTTACCCTACAGGATTGACTTAGGTGCAACTGTTCATGTTGCAAATTCTTTACAGGGATTCCATTCGACGCGGACTACGCAAAGAAGCGAAAGATGCATTGAAGTTGCAAATGGAGTTCAAGCAGAAGGTGAAGCTGTCGGCAACATCTCCTTGGAGTTAGCTGATGGGTTCAAGCTTCTACTTAGAGATGTCTTATATGTTTCTTCATGTCATAGAAAGTTAATTAGTGTTTCTTGTTTGGACAAAGACAATTATGAATGTTATTTTGGACATGGCAAGTGTGCCATATGGTTTAATAATGCTTATGTGGCTGTTGCTTTACTTCACAATGAGCTTTATTTATTATCACTCCGTGAAAAAGTGCATTCTGTGTCCAATGTGAATGAGCATGCTTCCGCGTCGAACAAAGATCAAAAGAAAGGAAAGAGAACTCATGACT
This sequence comes from Elymus sibiricus, assembly GCA_039707655.1. NCBI lineage: Eukaryota > Viridiplantae > Streptophyta > Magnoliopsida > Poales > Poaceae > Elymus > Elymus sibiricus. The sequence continues at coordinate 486,811,186 of CM077665.1, forward strand.
CATCGAAATTATGGCACTGTCGCTTGGGCCATATTTCCAGGGGGAGAATAGAAAGATTAGTCAAAATTGAAATTCTTCCTCCGTTAGAGTTCTCAGACTTAGAACAATGCATAGATTGCATTAAAGGAAAGTATATAAAACAAATCAAAAAGGGTGCAATCCATAGCAGAGGCACACTAGAAATCATTCACACGGACATTTGTGGACCATTTCCGGTGAAAAGTGTAGATGGATATGACTCGTTCATAACATTCACAGATGACTACTCTCGCTATGGATATATTTATCCAATCAAAGAAAGATCCGAAGCGTTGGATGAATTTAAAATATTCAAAGCTGAAGTTGAAAATCAGCATGATAAAAGAATAAAGATAGTAAGATCCGACTGTGAGGGAGAGTACTATGGTCGGTACACTCCATATGGCCAAGTCCCTGGACCTTTTGCAAAGTTCTTACAGGAGACTAGCATAGTAGCCCAGTATTCAATGCCGGGCGAGCCTCAGCAAAATGGAGTAGCTGAAAGGCGCAACCGTACACTTATGGATATGGTGCGCAGCATGATGAGTTACTCCACTTTGCCATTGGGATTATGGATGGAGGCGCTTAAAACCACCATTCACATTCTCAATAGAGTGCCAAGCAAGTCGATGCCCAAAACACCGTACGAGCTGTGGACAGGACGAGTGCCCTCTCTACAACACTTCAGGGTGTGGGGGTGCCCTGTTGAGGCCAAAATGTTTAATCCAAACATTGCAAAGTTAGATCCCAAAACAGTGAGTTGCCACTTCATTGGCTATCCAGACAGATCAAAGGGTTTTCATTTCTACTGTCCAGACAGATATACAAAGTTTGTAGAAACAAGACATGCAGTCTTCTTAGAGGACGAAATGATGAGGGGGAGCTTGGTAGCTCGGAAAATTGATCTTGAGGAGAAGAGGGTGCATTCACCTAATCCGATGATTCAGGAGCCATTTTTCTCACTACCAGTTGTAACTCCACCCATGACAACTATTGGAGAGGACCCGGAACCTGTCCGTCAGGAGCCGACTGAACCCGTTGTTGTGCATGAAAGGGAGGTGCAGCAGCCAATTGTAGAAGATGTGCCAGAAGTTGAGGCACAGAATGTGCCAGATACTGAGGCTCTTAGAAGATCTAATAGAACAAGAAGATCAGCTATTTCTACTAATTATAAAGTTTATAACACAGAAATGGTTCATATGGAAGGTGACCCCACTACATATGAAGAAGCCATTAGAAGCCCTCACTCATCAAAATGGCTAGAGGCAATGGAAGATGAAATGAAATCAATGAGTTCCAAAGATGTTTGGGACTTAGTGGAAATTCCTAAAGGAGCCAAAACAGTAGGCTGCAAATGGGTCTACAAAACTAAGTATGACCCTAAAGGGAATGTAGAAAAGTATAAAGCCCGACTTGTGACAAAAGGATTTACACAAAGAGAAGGGATAGATTACAATGAGACTTTTTCCCCAGTCTCATGTAAGGATTCCTTCAGAATCATAATGGCATTAGTTGCACATTTTGATTTAGAGTTACATCAAATGGATGTAAAGATGGCATTTCTGAATGGTGATTTAAAAGAAAAGGTCTACATGAAACAACCCAAGGGTTTTATCATGGAAGGCAAGGAAAATATGGGATGCCGCCTGAAGAAATCCATTTATGGATTAAGGCAAGCCTCTAGACAGTGGTATCTAAAGTTTAATCAGACAATTAAAAGTTTTGGATTTAAAGAAAATATTGAGGATAACTGCATTTATGCAAGGTTTAAAAATGGGAAATATATTTTCCTAATCTTGTATGTGAATGATATCTTGCTTGTTAGCAGTGATGTTAGTCTACTACTAGAAACAAAGAAGTTCTTATCCTCAAATTTTGATATCACAGATCTTGGTGAAGCATCCTATGTTTTGGGCATAGAAATTCACCGAGATAGGAACAATGGAGACTTAGGACTATCGCAGAAGGCATATTTAGATAAGGTTCTTCAAAAGTATAATATGCATGCGAGTAAAGCCACACCTGCTCCTATAGTCAAGGGCGATAGTTTTGGGAAATTCCAATGTCCCAAGAACCAGTACGAGATCGATCTAATGAAACCAGTACCATATGCTTCGGCTGTTGGAAGCTTACAGTATGCACAAGTGTGCAGTCGCCCTAACTTAGCTTTTGTCACCGGGGTACTCGGTAGATATCAAGAGAATCCAGGCATGGAGCACTGGAAGATGGTAAAGAAGGCATTGCGTTATGCGCAAGGCACGAAGCACTACATGCTAACATACAGGAGATCTGATTCCCTAAAGATAAGAGGGTATTCAGACGCAGATTTTGCGGGGGACAGAGATGATAGAAAATCCACGTCAGGATACGTGTTCACTCTCGCTGGAGGGGCTATTTCGTGGAGAAGCTCCAAACAGTCAGTAGTTGCATCGTCCACGATGTATGCAGAATTTATAGCATGTTTCGAGGCCACGGGGCAGGCGATATGGCTAAAGAAATTTGTACCCGACTTGAAAGTGGTAGATTGTATTCACAAATCACTAAAGATGTACTGTGACAACCAGCCCGCAGTATTTTACGCTCATAACAACAAGTCGAGTAATGCTGCCAAAATAATAGAGATAAAGTATTATGTTGTGAAAGATAAAATCCAGGATCACACTATAAGTCTCGAGCATATAAAGACAAATGATATGCTTGCGGATCCGCTTACGAAAGGCTTACCACCCAATGTGTTCAAGGAACACTTAGCCGGCATGGGTTTAAGGGAAAGCCTATGATTCCTGGATCATGAGAGGCCCAAAAGGAACAGAATTTGTTTCTAAACAAAACGTATGTTGTAGCTGTATGATTCTATCGGCAATTAAGCTATGACGATGAAACATGCTCTATGTACCAATATGTGATGAAACAAATAAACTAGAAAGTATAAGATTAAAAGTAAAGTTGAGATCAAGGGGGAGAATGTTAGGTTGATCTCCTCCCGTTCGAACCCAACGGGTCGAACGGGCCCCTGACTCGCGCCCTGATCGGGGGCGCCCAACCCTCTTCTGGTTGGTGGGCCCCTGTGACCCGCGCTATATTAACAGAGGTGGGGGGCCGGGGCACGGGACACGAAGTTCACCGCCGCCACAAACCCCACCGATATTCCCTACCGATCTAGGGTTAGTGCGGTGCTCACGGGGAAGCAGCCACCACCTCGTCATCTCTCTGCCATCACCACCATCGCCCTCTCCACCATGGTCACCGGAGCGGGCACATCCACCCAAGGAGAAGGTAAAACCCCAACACCCTACCACCACTGTTGCCGGAATCCTAGCCTACACGATCCCGTGGTTCTATCAGAGAGGAGCCATCCGTCCTTTTTGTTCATCTATTCATCTTTAATCATAGCAGTACAAAGAATAATAAAAGTGATAAAAATTACGTCTAGATTCATAGATCACCTAGGCCTAGAGACGACTACAAAGTTGTACGAATTTTTTGTCGCTGCGACAACTAATATGAATCGGATGGAGCACCAAACTTTAGAATATTTGCTGCTCGCGTATAATGGAATTTCAAATCCTCGTACAACATGCATTTCCTAGCAGGCCAGCTGCATGACGAAGATGTAGCTGTTGCTCTCTTGGTTTGAGTCATTTAAAATTATAGTTTTGTCCTAACACAAATTTCTCATATTTCACCACCCTGCATGAATCCTAGCCAGCCCACGCGCCAATCAAATATCCTCAATACTGAACTTCACAAAAATTCAATGATTTTGGTTTTCATTTTGGTCAAAGAATCAAAATTTTGACCCGCAAACCGAACACCGCATCCATCTGTGGACTGAGGGGCCAATCCGCTGACACGAATGTGAAAGCTGGCCATCCAAAGCTAGCCACTTTATGCCCGCCGGTAAAGGCCAGTTTGAAATTCAAATACATCTGTTACTTAGCGGGCGCCAATCACATCAGTGCCAGATCATAACATCGGCGGATCACAACTAAAAAGAGACAAGTATACTTAGTTTTTACATATCTGATCATAAAAGAATATCAGTTCGACAGTCCATGCATTTAGCCTTCCAGACTATTAATCCAAGCCTCCACGCTCAATCTCGTGCTGAAAATTTTACTTTCACGGGTTACTGCAGGCTTGAGCACCTAGTTTGTTTGTTGAGAAGTATCCTCCTTCAGATAAGTACTTGGGACTCTTCAATTTTTTTGCGCAGTTGAGTGCACAGTGTTGGCCGGTCTTAGTCTTAATTACTACATGGTGGGTGAGTTCTGCCCAACACGCACACTCCTAAATTGTGTACTTCCTCCGTTTCTAAATATTTGTCTTTTTAGAAATTCAACTATGGACTACATATGAAGCAAAATGAATGAATCTACACTCTAAATTATGTCTATATACATCCGTATGAAGTCCATAGTGAAATCTCTAAAAAGACAAATAGTCCCTCCGTAAACTAATACTCCCTCCGTCCCAAAATAAGTGACTCAACTTTGTACTAACTTTAGAAAATAAGTGACTCAACTTTGTACTAACTTTAGTACAAAGTTAGTACAAAGTTGAGTCACTTATTTTGGGACGGAGGGAGTATAAGAGTGTTTAGATCACTACTTTAGTGATCCAAACGCTCTTATATTAGTTTACAGAGGGAGTATTTAGGAACAGAGGGAGTAGAAAGAAACTAAATTTTAGGTTTTACTCTCACACCCAGAAAAATACTATAGTTAGCACCCACTTCATCTCTTTCCCTGGAAACTGCCACACCTGAGCATGACGATTGTTGCTAAGTATCCAGTTTTAGCTGGAGAATCCAGATACATCAACTGTGCAAAGGTAGCAGGCCTGCTTGTTTTGACTTAAAGTTGAAATCTCCCATTGACATTATTTTCCATACCCCTTTTTACATTATTACCAGCTACTGAACTAGTGAAGCGGACGCGTGGCATCCATAACATAGCCAAGGGATTCATGGGAAGTTCCCGGCCGGGCAAGCTATTCTGAATTTGCCATCAATTCTTCAGGTGTTGCTGTAATGAATGAAGCAGATGACCATCCCAACCCTCCCAGAGTAAGTGTGATAGAACATGCCAGTTTTTTTTTAGAAAAGGAGGAAACCCCCGGCCTCTGCATCTCTTGATGCACACAGCCAAGAATGTTCTAGTGCTCTGGTGAATGTTCTGAACTTGTAATGCAATCGTGACAGAGTAACTCTGACAAATCCAGAATTAGTTGCCGATGCAACTATTACCAAGTTTTAGTGGCTTATGGTTCCGACAATTACTCCATTGCTGTCGCTTTTATGCATTTTGTCCATATCATTGAGAAGCCTATTTCTCAGCCGCGCGTCTCTTACTCTTTTTAGGGAACTTCAATTCATGAAATATACTACTACAAGCAAGAGGTGGCACGCTGCTGCTCGTGTGGCTGGAAACCTGCTGTGAAGCCTGGACCTACCATGGATGCTCGAACAAAGGGGCCGCCCTTGGATGGAGGGGTCAAAATTGATGTTTGCTCACTAGTATCAAAAACGCTCTTATATTATGGGACGGAGGGAGTAGTGTGTAATACTATGAGATTTTCTTCTTCTATTGAACTCTGTATATGATCGTTTTCACCGATTATTCTTATTCTTATTAAGTTCGCCGCTTGGGGCGGAGCTTTGGTCTTATTTACCAGAGTATTTTCTGTTTGTGTGTTGTAAGCTTACCTAGTGACTATCGATCATCCGTTAGTTCAAGCTGAAAGAGATGGATTGGTCTTATTTACTGCTTTCTTCTTGCGCTTCCGTTTAAGCCCAGCCAGCTTGTGCCCATCATATTATGCTCTGGAACTTTGGTAATTCTGTTCTGCCACCATCTTCTTCTTTTTTTTGACGGGCTGTTCTGCCACCATCTTAGTGTCATGCTGTACAAATTCATAGATCTGTCTGTTGGTATGTCTTGCTGACACAGCCAATATTCAGTCCAGGTTGGATTTGCTCTCATTCTATGTTGCTGAAAGAATGCGCATCACCATCTCTGATGCACTTTTGCAAGATTTTTCTGGTGCATTTTTACCTTCTCTTTTTGATACCGTATTTGTTAATTGCTTACCAGTTGTTTGTTAGACATGGGATTACACAAGAATTTGAATATTGGCCTTGTGTATTGAAAATTTGTAGAGGTCGGCTATTACATGGTTGCTTAATTTCTAGGGCCTAATATGTATTTCAAGTTTTAATTCATCAGTTAGACCCTAATGCCTATTTCAAGTTTTAATGCAGCAGTTAGACCAAAGATATAAATTTTTTCCTACAAATATGGAGAAAAACTTTAAAGGATTGACTTATAACAAAGCAAACACTTCTTAATTTTTCGAAAGGAGGCAGTAGACGATCACATTCACAGAAATGAACCTGATAGAAAACACCGTCATTTGCCGCAAACATAACTTCACCTCTAACACCTTGTTTCAAAAAAAAAAAATCACCTCTAACAAACTACTCCCTCTGGTCATAAATATAAGATGTTTTGGATATTTTGATGTGAACTACATACAGGGTGAAATGAGTGAACAAACACACTAAAGCGTGTCTATATACATCCAACATCTTATACTTACAAACGGAGCTAGTACAAAAAAGACATGTCATCCGTTTGAGCATGCCTACAAACTTGCAGCGGCAGCTGTCGGACTCAGTTTGCACTCGATGTGTAGTGAAATGTTCATGATGAATAAACAAAATTAGTACAATGGAGAATAACATGCTACATGACCAAAATAATGAGGGAAAAGCTAGATGCATATCCATAAAGGGTTGCTCCAGGTATAGCAAATCAGCCATACATGTCATGTTTTTGCAGATTTAATCAAAATGCGTTATTTAGTTCTCTTCACATGAAAAGGAGATGGCCACAGCTTTATCAGGATACAACTAGGAGGAATTACCAGCTACAAGTTTTGTGAGCATAGGAACCAACCAAACATTGAATCTCTGCGTATCGAAGGGAAAAAATGTGCCTCTTCTCGAGATGAAGAGAGCAGCAGGAGCCCGGTTACATCCTCACACAAGACTGCTCTACAAATAAAAGCTGATCATCGAATCCAGAAAAGGTTGGATCACAAAACAATAAAAGACTTTCATCTTGGTTTGTCTTCAGCCACGGCGCTAGTGATCTCACTGCCTCACCTACACCATCTTATATAACTTAGCTGATCTCGCCTTCATCCTTGAGCAAGAAGCCGCTCCACAGCAGCGAGGTCTCCTCCTTCGAGCAGGCCGTGGTGACGATGGTCACGTTGAACCCTCCAATGGTCTCAAAGATCTCGAAGTGGTCCTCTATCTCTGGGGAGAACTCGCAGAACTCCGTCGCCATGAAAAACTTGACGCAGTTCCCCTGCTCGAACGCCACCTTGGAATCCAGCATCGACATCACCGTCAGGACCCTGACCAGGAAGTTGTACATCCCATGCCCACGGATGATGCTCTGCCTTAGGGACACAGCGTCTTTCTGGGATCCCAGGTATGCATTGGTCGCCTTCCCTTTCAGATGGGCGGGCAGCTCCGCCTGTATGCATTTCTGGCCACACAGAATCTCCATGGCCAGTTTCCCAAACTGGATTTTGGCACCGGTGGTAGACTTGGGCACCAGTCTGATCTCAAACAACCCAGGGACCTCCATGGTGTTAGTGTGGTTCAGTTTGAGCAACAGATCCTCACGCAACACATCTTCGTAGTGGAAATGGAGTGGGAACATCATGGCTTTTCCGCTTTTCGAGCCCTTGGCCTTTTTGCCCACCCGCCGTTTCTGCACAAACAGATTATTTATTAGCAATTTCCACCAGAAGCATCACTACTAATCCACTCCAATTGAAGGTGTCATCATCATCATCAAATCACAATATTAGATCAACTGAACATCACATGATTAACTGCACTTCATCACTGCATAATCCTCCTACATTTTCATCTAATGCTTCCCTATTTAAATACATATATACAAAAAGCTAAGTTGAATCTGCATGCAGGTTACAGAGGAAGAATATATGTTGATGTACCTGTGGCTTATCGTGACAAGTGTCACCACATTTATTTATTTTTTGATCTCTGCTCAATTCTTCAGATATCCTCATCTCTACATGACATTTCCACAGAATGTCTGCTGTTTCCTAAACTAGCAGACCGTCCATATGAGATTCAATGGATACAATATGGGCAACCAGTAGAAGCATGTTTCTATCCAGTAGAATTTAGTTTGAGTTTTCATATTATTTTCTATTTACAAGCCTATGCAAAAGTTTTGGCCAAGAAAATGTTTAAACCCCTGCTGTTAATCTATATATGTAGTTATATACAGCACATGTGGTTTCAATCATGCTTGCCAAAATTAGTTCAGTACTTGGATGTCAGTTTCATTTTGTATTAACTTAATGGAAAAGTTACCTCTAACCACTAAACATACGGAAACCAACTATAATACATGATCACTGAATCAACTGAACTATTTCTACTCCCTTTTCTCTACCACCACTTTTAAACCCTTCTTTTATCCAGGACAGCCATCTGGCACGCGCAAGATTTCAGACTTCAGTTAGCACGCATAGCATGTTATTCTCTTTTGACACTGTTTCCCTTTTTTTATTGGATGCAGGATGCCACGATATGAACGTTGATGCTGGTCTAGCAATAAAGATGAGCGCAAATTTCTCTGTTGCAAGGCAGACAGAAATCCAGTTGTGATGGTGGTATATTGTCTCGAAAGACAGTCCCCTACGTGTATGAACACCCAGTCCTTGTTTGTTGTACTCTGTTTTTGGTGAAGTACAAGGCGGATAATGTCTACCAACATCAGAACGCACGTAATCGTGGATAGTTCATTATATATGCACATAAAGTAGTGCAGAGCTGTTAACCTATAAAGTTCATATGACGTCCACAAGGTACTACTCCAAATAAAACATTGTGGTGTGTGGTTCAATTTAACAAATGCAATGTATCGCCGGGATAGAACATACCCATCTCCCCTTGGTAATAGCATTCTGGTTTCTGGTGCTATTCTAATACCTTGGCTTTAATTATCTAATGTAGTTGCATTTATCCAGTCCAAGAAAAAGAGGTGTTATTTTCTCTCTCTACTAAACTATCTCCATATGGATATCAGCGAATTATACACATATACGTAGTATTAAAGCAGCATTTTGAAGTGGTTCTAAACAACACATCAGCCAGGGCCTCACTCGCCGGCCCGGCAAAACGCACATATTCTGCTAGCTGCTACTCATAAACAAATGGATCCTACACTCACACACAATTAGCAGAACATGACAGATTCAGGGAGGGGAGTAACACACCTGCTCTTCCATGACAGGGACGCCTGAAGCGGCATCATCTGCTGCAGGGCTTGAGCTGCACACACATAGGCCATAGCACGAACAAGTCATTCAGCTCTTTCCGCAAGCAAGAGTCAGGCTGGCATCACAGGCTGGAGATGGTAACAAGAGATGTACCTGAAGGCGCGGGTGAGTGGTGCAAGCCTCGAAAGCAGAGGAGGAACGCCGGCGTGCTGGTGCGCCCTGGAGGCCGCCTGATCAATCAAGCCACACGCAGTAAAACACATCAGACCAGTTCAGAGATATTGTGAATCAGTGTCCGCCTTCAGTTGTAAAGAACGAGGTGGAAGAAACGCGGGGGGGGGGGGGGGGGGGGGGGGGGGGGGGGGCACCTGACCTGGGAGATGGTGGCAGCGGCGAGGGCATGGCCGGACCTGGCCGCGGCGATGAGAGATCTGATGCAGGACATGGCTGCTGCCCGCTTAAGCTTTCCAAGCGGTGGCGACCTGTGGAAAGAAGAGAGGAGGAGAAAAGAGATGAGGATAGTGGAGTGAAGGAAGGGGGGAGAGGTGGACCGGGGGAGTGCAGCGATGTACGCCGGCGGACGGCAGAGTGGTAGGGAGGGGAGAAGGGAGAAGGAAGGGCGGGGGGGATCTGTACCTCCGCGAAGGCTGTAGCACCACCCCCCAGCGGCGGCGAGCCCCGGCGTCGGACGGCGGCGGCGGCGGGAGAGCCCTAGACGGGTCTGCTGCGTCTGGGGCTGTGGAAGTGAGGAGACGGTAGTGGAAGATGAAGTGCTCGTGGGCTGCACCGGACAGATGGATTCAGTTAGGCCTTTTCATTTTCTCCACGCACAACGTCGGGCCGACCCAAGTGGGCCAAATCTTGAGCCGAGTTAGCAAATGTATATATATGCACTCGAAAAAAAAAAAAGCAAATGTATATATATCGCATCGATCCAGTTTTTTTCTTTCTTTTTGAAAAGGAGGACTTTCATTAGACCAGGGTCGCCATGTGTGGCATGGCAATTCACCAGCTCCTTTTCGCATCCCTGCTACCATTGCCATTCATGAATAAAGCTTGCCAGATTATCTAGAATAAAACTGTCTATCACATGATGCATCTTCTTCCATTCTTCCATGTAGAAGATGAAGCTGGCTCGCTGGGCTTTGTAAGTTTCCAAGATTGCTTAAGCCTGTCAAATGGCTCACTCCATGTTTGTAGTTAATAAACGCTTTAAATTTCATGTATTTAATAAGCTTACTTGTTTTCACTTGCATGCATGGGTTGGGTTGGTGTTTCTTGCTCAATTTAAATCTTTTGTTTGGTTAATGCATTTCTGTAACATCCCAAAATTCTAAAGTTTCGAATATTATATTAATTAAGTAATAATGATTGCCTGAGTGATTCTTGTGTGAAATTGAGTGGAATTTGAAACTTTTGAAGTTCAATGAGAGGGATTAAAACGACTTTCCCAAATTATCACTTTTGCATTTGGTACCTTGCTTTTATGAATTCAAATTCATTTCAACAAAAACCCTAAAGTGAAGTTGATATGACTTCTTCCATTAAAGAAATGAAAAGGGGCTAGGAAGATTTGAATTCCATTTGAAAATATTTCAAATCAGAAACTTTATGCCACTTAAGGATTCTCATGAGAGAATATAACATGACTTCTTCAAATATATGAAATAGAGTGGGAAGTGATAAGGACCACTTTCAAAAAATTCTTTTGATCACCTTTGGAGAGTTTTCCATTTTGAGTTTCAAATTCATTTCCATTTATTCAAATAAAATAAAGAGAGAAGGAAATATGACTCCTTCAAATGTGGAAAGTGAATTTTGAAACCAACAGAAACCCTTTTGAAAAGATTTGAAAATAAAATTCCAACACTTCTGAAAAACAAATCAAGAATTCAAAACATGTTCCTGATTTGGAAAAGAATGTTTGCAAACTTGCAAAATATTCATCAGTTTTGGAAAAAGTGTACAGAAGACAAAAAATGTTCGTGATTTTAAAAAAGTTTTGTATGTTGTAAAAATATTACCAATTTTTTAAAATGTTTATGATTTCACAAATTGATCACGATTTCAAAAACAAATGTTCGTGAATTATAAAAAATGTTCATGACTTCAAAAAATATCAGGCGCCAATGCAAGGATGAGGGGGATGGGAAATGAGGGCAGTGGAGATGGGAAGAAGAAGAAGGGACGAGGGGGGTGCTCACCTCCGCAGCGGCGACGACCGCCTGACCACTCTGGCGGCGACGACGTGATCTGGGAGCGGGAGTGGGGGTAGGGCGGTGGCGAATGAAAGTCACAGGTTGCACCCCCACATCTTGGGCGGTGGCAATGGCAAGGGAACACGGAGTGCCCAAGTCCTTCTCTCCCAAATTCCACCACAACAACTAATCCTATGGAGAAAATGAGAGGAACACTAGTAGAAAACGGGACATTAGTCTCCCGGTTGGCAATGGCCTTTAGTCCCGGTTGTGCAACCGGGGCTAAGCAATCGGGACTAAAGGTCCCCTCTTTTAGTCCCGGTCGTGTTACAAACCGGGACTAAAGGGGCTCCACGTGGCCGTTGTGGAGCGCTCGGGCAGGAGGACCTTTAGTCCCGGTTGGTAACACCAACCGGGACTAAATGCTGCCACGCGTCAGGCTCTGCCAAGCCCTGGGGTTTAGGTTTTTTTTTAGATGGGGGTTTATCCGTGAACGCGTGGGTCGACCGGCGCGTTACACATATCGATATACAACATCAGTACAAATTATGGAAGAACAACATCCAACATCAGTATAAATTAGATGGATGCAAGAGACCAAGTTGAATTAGAGGAAAATACGATGTTGCGATTCGCAATCATATTTTCCTCTAATTCAACTTGGTCTCTTGCATCCATCTAATTTGTACGGGTATATGTCATATAACAACTCATCATCATCTTAATCAACTCTTCATCATTCTAGGTAAAATAGCATAAAAAGGTGAACTCCTCATCATTCTGGTTGTTATCATACTAGCAAGTGATCAAGTAATCACAAGTTAAAAACACTAACTACTGCTCTCTCCTAGGTAAAATAGCATAAAAAGGTGAACTTCTGCATCTCCCCATTGAAGAATACAGCTCAACCTATCTCCAACTTGTGGCGTGATCAACCTATCTCCAGCAATCAAGATATCGTGTCCAAGTGGTTGCGTGGATGCTTTTATTGCCTGGCTCCATCCTTTGATTTTCAGGCTTTCTTCACTTCGAGATATTCTATATTTACCAGGGTAACTGATCCACATTGGGCGTAAGCTAACCATATGCAAATCACCGGTGGTAACCATCCATTTAGGCACGGTCTATAGCGGGAGTACATGTTGAAGAACATAAGTAATAATAACATAGTTAGCTAAACTAGCTTTGCTTAAGAATAATGTATGAAAAAGATGGATTAGTGACGCAATGTGGTAAAACAATTCTTACAAAGTTGTCTGAAGTGATGTTATAAGGGTTCAACTGGTGCACTAGTGGCACATATCCATGATAAATATTGCCAGTTATGTAATTTTTAGCATGATGCTGAACATCATGAATAAATGAGATGAGATGATTTTTCTCCAACCAAGTAAGCTCGGAGTCATGACTATAATAGGTCCAATTATCTATCGTGTAGTTCTTGTAGCAGAGAAATAAGCTGATAATTAAAAAAAAGAAATTTAGTCGGGATGAGTACCCAATACTTTTCAATAATCAATATAAATTACTTAACAAATCTGTTGACAAACTCACCTCGAGGTAGAACTGGAATCAAGTCATCCGCATGCACCCAAATCTCTATATTATTATCACGAACATTGTCATTACCAAGATCGAAGGTAATGTTCATGTTCTAATCCAACCCATACGCCTTGCAAAATTCTCTCCAATTATAACAACCAAAATATGTGTGATCTTCTTCATTTTTTACCTTAATAAAAAAGTGTAATGCTCTGTTCTTAGGTGATCTATCTTAGGATCTGTACTATCATTCTCTTTGAAATGGAACTTGTCCAAGACAGCGAATCTTGCATGGTAGGGAGCTCATTAGTCGAATTGTACATAAGAAAATTAAAGGTTAATTAAAGCAATAAAACACACGTCATACTTCATTAACAAAAAATACATGCCGTCTTTACGTACCGTAATAATTTCAAAGTCATCATGTAGCTTGATGGTAAATGATGTACCGTTGTCTAGGTGAGGATAACGGTCGCATATACCCCTGTCATCCCAGCACAAAGGGCACTGAGGGATCCTCCCCTCGTCGTCACACGACGTCGACATTTCCTGTGTTCATGATTCTAAGATTAAAAATCGACGGGATTTTTTTTCTCTTAATGCTCATTGATTCTAAGATTAACAATTTAGTATTTAAATTAGAATGCATTAAATAAGCAAAAACTGAATCATAGTAGTCAACCGTCGACGAGGTTCGATCTGAGGGGCGAGGGATGGCGAGGAGGATTAATTTTTTTAGCAAGATCATCATATAATGTCATTAATACATATAATATCACCGGCGATCGTCGGGGACTCTTCATATAATATTATCATATAATATCACTAATACATCTCGAATAATCCAGTTAATGCATCATCGAATATTATCACTAATACATCTCGAATATTATCATATAATATCACTAATACAACTCGAATATTATCGAATAATCTAGTTGACTCGCGGTTCCTAAGACGCGGGTGGTGGACACCCAAAGAGAAGGAACCATCATAGGATCATAGCTCGGGTGAGATCCCTGAAGGAACTGTCAGGTATTGGAGAACCTGACGTCCAACGCAACCATGTAGCGACGGACGTGCTCGTCCTCCTCCGTGACACGACGACGTACCACCTCCTCGGTTGCCGGCTGCCTCCGCACCGATAGTGGCCCACGCGACCGCCACCAAAGAAGCTCCGGGTCGACGACTAGACCCGGATTCCTCACCAAGCTGCGCGCCTCGGAAGGTAGCATCTCCCAGTGTTAGCCCGGCGGAGCCCAGTCCCGGACATGGCGCCTCTCAAACTGGTTGTCGGCGCCGAGTCGACGACGAGGATGCGGGACGGGCATCGTCGACGAGAACAAATTATGGCTAGCAAATAACATTTCATTTAACAACAATAACAACAATACCATATTTAATAACAAATCCACACGCACACACTTGCATACAACAAATAACATATTTCTAGCTATATTACATAGAACCATAACATCTATGAATACAACATATACGACTAGCTAGCACATGAACGAGCAAATTGTTGTTTGCTCTTTTTAAAAATGTTCGTGTGTTGACATTCTGAGCAATTTGAGAAATCGGAAACATTGTGAGGAATTCATAAAATGTTCGCATTTTGAAAAAAAATGTTCGTAGTTTCAGAAAATGCCGGTGTTTTCAGTTTGTTCCTGTGTTCAAAAAATGTTCCTATTTTCAAAAAAAAATGTTGTTTCAAAAAATGTTCTCGTTTTTCAATTTTGATCCTATTTGTTTTTAAAGTTTGAGATTCTGAGACATTGGTCACAAATAATTTCAATTTTTAAAATATGTTCACAAACGGAGCATACATATTACATACGGAGCATCTACGAAATTTCAAGATTTTTCACATTGGTCACATACGAAATTTCAATATTTTTCACATACGAAGCATCTATGGACTACATACGGAGCATCTACGTATGGAGTGGCTTGGGGGCGTCGCCGTCGCCGTCGGCGCGGGCGGAGGTGACCGCTGGGGGGGTGGGGATAGGAGGAGGAGGGGAACGGCGGCGGCTCACCTAGCGTTGCCGGGGAGCGGGGGCGGCGAGAGGCTCGGTGACGCGGCTCGGGGAGGAGGTCCGGCGACGGCGGCCGTCCGCAACGAGCGATGCACGGGGAGGAGGGCGACGGCTCGGAGGCGATGACGATGTCAGCCTGGCGGCGCGAGTGTGCATGGGTTCGGCGTCGCGGGAGTGGAGAGGAAGATTAATGGGGGAGGGTCGCGAGCGGTTATATACCCCGAGGATTTTGTCCCGGTTGGTGGCTCCAACCGGGACTAAAGCTAATTTTCGGCAGCCAAAGGGCGCGAAGCTTAGGCCTTTAGTCCCGGTTGGTGCCCCCAACCGGGACTAAAGCTATTTTTCCTATTTTTGGTTTTAGACCTTTTTAGGATATATTAGTTTTAGTTTTCTTTTAAACAGATTCAAAAACAAATGTTTCTTTTGCAATTCAGGTTGCCTACCGATGGATCCACATATCTGTCTATTATGCATATTTATACAAGGAAAGAAACACACATTTAGCAAAAATTAAAACAGATGCCAATCTTGCGAGTTAATACATCGCCTTCATGTAACTGCAATGATTCTAGATCAAAGCCATCATCAGAATAGTTGTGGAGCATAACTATGTCCTCTCATCATTTAACAGGATGCTTGGGTCAGTCTTCACTTTTTCTTCGCGTGTGTCCCTTGCTTATTGCGCCGTAACCATGGATAATCTTCATCATTTAACAGGATGATTGGGTCAGTCTTCACTGTGAAGGGAGGAATTTCATCAAACTTTTCATAATCTTCTGACTTTTCTATCTTGTCCTCCACTCCCAGGATGTTTCTTTTCCCTGAAAGAACTATGTGGCGCTTTGGCTCATCGTATGATATATTCGCTTCCTTATCTTTTTTTTTCTCGGTTTGGTAGACATATCCTTCACATAGAAAACCTATGCCACATCATTGGCTAGGACGAATGGTTCCTCTGTGTATCCAAGATTGTTGAGATCCACTGTTGTCATTCCGTACTGCGGGTCTACCATTGCCCCGCCTCCTGTCAGATTGATCCATTTGCACCGGAATAAAGGGACCTTAAAATCACGTCCATAGTCAAGTTCCCATATCTCTTCTATGTAACCATAATATGTGTCCTTTTCCCTATTGGTATTTGCTGCATCAAAGAGGACACCATTGTTTTGGTTGGTGCTCTTTTTATCTTGGGCGATCGTGTAAAATGTATTCCCATTTATCTCGTACCCATGAAAAGTCAATACAGTCGAAGATGGTGTCCTGGCCAACAAGTACAGATCATCTCCAACAATGATGTCATTCATGAGATGTGTTTGCAACCAACCGCCAAAATTCTCCATGTGTGTACGTTTAATCCAGGGGTCAGACTGCTCCGGGTTCTCAGAGCGTACAATATCCATGTGTTTCTCGATATACGGGGCCACCAAGTTAGAACTTTGTAGAACTATGTAGTGTGCTTGCGCCCAAGAATGTCCGTCCCTACATATTATTGATTTCGGTCCTACCGTGCCTTTTCCACTCAGTCTCCCCTCATGCCGCGATTGAGGAACACCAATCGGCTTAAGGTCAGGAATAAAGTCAACACAAAACTCAATGACCTCCTCTGTTTCATGGCCCTTAGAGATGCTTCCTTCTGGCCTAGCACGGTTATGAACATATTTCTTTAAGACTCCCATGAACCTCTCAAAGGGCAACATTTTGTGTAGAAATATAGGACCCAGAATGGCAATCTCGTCGACTAGGTGAACTAGGACGTGCGTCATAATATTGAAGAAGGATGGTGGGAACACCAACTCGAAACTGACAAGACATTGGACCAAATCATTATGTAACCTTGGTAGGATTTCCGGATCGATTACCTTCTAAGAAATTGCATTGAGGAATGCACATAGCTTCACAATGGCTAATCGAACATTTTCTGGTAGAAGCCCCCTCAATGCAACCGGAAGCAATTGCGTCATAATCATGTGGCAGTCATGAGACTTTAGGTTCTGGAATTTTTCTCTGCCATATTTATTATTCCCTTTATATTCGACGAGAAGCCAGACGGGACCTTGATACCGAGCAGGCATTCAAAAAAGATTTCCTTCTGTGCTTTGGTAAGAGCGTAGCTGGCAGGACCTTGATACTGCTTTGGATGCATGTCGTCTTTTTCGTTCATACGTTGCTGGTCCTCCCGTGCCTCCGGTGTATCTTTTGTCTTCCCATACACGCCCAGGAAGCCTAGCAGGTTCACGCAAAGATTCTTCGTCACGTGCATCGCGTCGATTGCAGAGCGGACCTCTAGGACTTTCCAATAGGGTAGCTCCCAAATATAGATTTCTTCTTCCACATGGGTGCGTGTCTGTCAGCGTCATTCGGAACAGATTGTCCGCCAGGACCCTTTCCAAAGATTGCTTTTAAATCCTTGACCATATCAAATATATCATCACCAGTACGGGGGATAGGCTTCTTCCGGTGATTTGCCTCACCTTTGAAATGCTTGCCTTTCTTTCTTAAGGCATGCTTGGTCGGAAGAAATCAACGATGTCCCAGGTACACAACCTTCTTACATTTATCCAAATATATACTTTCAATCTCATCTAAACAGTGCGTGCATGCATTGTATCCCTTGTTTGTCTGTCCTGAAAGGTTACTAAGAGCAGGCCAATCATTGATGGTCACAAACAGCAATGCTCGCAGGTCAAATTCCTCCTGTTTGTGCCCATCCCACACACGTACACCTTTTTTATCCCACAACTGTAAAAGTTCTTCAACTAATGGCCTTAGGTACACATCAGTGTCGGTGCCGGGTTGCTTAGGGCCTTGGATGAGCACTGGCATCATAAAGAACTTCCACTTCATGCACAACCAAGGAGGAAGGTTATAGATACATAGAGTCACAGGCCAGGTGCTATGATTGCTGCTCTGCTCCCCAAAAGGATTAATGTCATCTGCACTTATACCAAACCATAAGTTCATTGCGTCATCTGCAAAGTCCGGCAACTTTCTCTCGATTTTTCTCCACTACGACCCATCAACGGGTACTCTCAACATCTCGTCTTTCTTACGGTCTTCTTTGTGCCATCGCAACAACTTGGCATGCTCTTTGTTTGTGAAAAGATGTTTCAACCGTGGTATTATAGGAGCATACCACATCACCTTGGCAGGAACCCTCTTCCTGGGGCGCTCACCCTCAACATCACCAGGGTCATCTCGTCTGATATTATACCGCAATGCACCGCATACCGGGCATGCATTCAAATTCTTGTACTCCTCACCGCAGTAGAGGATGCATCCATTAGGACATGCATGTATCTTCTGCACCTCTAATCCTAGAGGGAAGAGAACCTTCTTTGCTTTGTACGTACTGTCAGGCAATTCGTTATCCTTTGGGAGCTTCTTCTTCATTATTTTCAGTAACTTCTCAAATCCCTTGTCAGATAAACCATTCTCTGCCGTCCATTGCAGCAATTCCAGTGTGGTACCGAGCTTTGTGTTGCCATCTTCGCAATTTGGGTACAACCATATTTTGTCATCCTCTAACATGCGATCGAACTTCAACTTCTCCCTTTCACTTTCGCATTCTCTCTGTGCATCAACAATGACCCGGCGAAGATCATCAGCGGGCACATCTTGTGCCTCTTGATCTTCAGCTTCCCCCGTTGCAGTATCACCGTATTCAGGGAACATAGGATAGTTGTCATCATCCTCTTCTTCTTATTTGTCTTCCATCATAACCCCTCTTTCTCCATGCTTGGTCCAACAATTATAGTGGGCATGAAACCAGACTTAAGAAGGTGTAAGTGAAGGGTTTTCGAGGAAGAGTAATCCTTCCTATTCTCACAGTGAACACATGGACAACACATAAAACCATTCAGATTGTTTGCCTCAGCCACACCGATAAAATGATGCAGGCCCGTAATGTACTCGGTAGTGCGTCGGTCACCGTACATCCATTGCTGGTTCATCTGCATTATATAATTAAGTATATCAAAAACCATTACAGAACATCATGAATAGAGAAATGACCAAATTAATACAAGTTCATCATCACATTAAAACCAAAGTACAGTAGTGATCAAATGTTATTACTGCAAAAATAAATACATAAAGTTCATACATAGTTCTCATAAAACAATATACAACTATGTAAAACATTTAAATGCAACAACAAATGCGATCAAAATCGCAACTAAGGTAACAATTGATCCAACAGCATAATGATATCAAGCCTCTTTATCAATGGCATATTTTCTAATATTTCTAATCTTCAAGCGCATTGCATCCATCTGGACCTTGTGTAGATCGACGACATTGGCAACATGCAACACCAATTTCATCTTCTCTTCTTCAATTCTTTTGAATTTTTCTTTCAAATAATTATTTTCTTTTTCAACTAAATTTAACCTCTCGACAAGAGGGTCGGTTAGAATTTCCGGTTCACATACCTCCTAGATAAAAACATCTATGTCAAGTTGGTCGGCATAATTGTCATAAACACTAAATGAAACAAATAGTTATAAAAGATAATATACCACATCCGAATCATAGACCGGACGAGAGACGACGGGGGCGGATACCAAAACCATGGCACTATATAATAACAAACAATAATACAAGTAAGAAAATTATACAAGTAGCTATCTAAATCCTACAAGTAAGAATTTTTTCTTTAAAAAAAATAAGAACAAGAGGCTCACCACGATGGTGCCGGCGACGAGATCGGCGCGGGCGATCGACGACGGTGAGGATGGGGTTGGAGGAAGAACAGAGGAGAAAGCTTAAGTGTGGCTCGGGCACCTCATATCATGTTTGTTTTGTGTGAACTCAAATGGCATCATGCTCTCAGGCATTTCATCGAACACCTCATGTGCATAGGAAGGGAGAGCAAAGTAGCACACACCTCCCACCTTCTATGAGCCAAAAACAGAGGAGAGGGTGGACAGGGGCGAGGATATATATAGGCAGTTTTTTTTGTCTCGGTTGGTGTCTAGAACCGGGACTGAAGACAAACCTTTAGTCCTGGTTGGAGACACCAACCGGGACGAAAGGGCCTCTCTCCTGGCACAACCCTTTTAATCCCGGTTGGTGTCTGGAACCAGGACTAAAGGTCCGACTCTGACCGGGACTGATGCCCGCCGAGCCCCGGCCGGCGTCCTAGCCGCTCGAACCGGGACTAATGCTCACATTAGTCCCGGTTCGTAACGGGACTGGGACTATTGCTCCGATCGGCCTAGAACCAAAGCCATGTTTTCTACTAGTGGAATAACGAAGAAGAGAACACAAAGAACTCCAAGATCTAGATCCAAGGGGTTCCCCTCACATAGAGGAGAAAGTGATTGGTGGAAATGTGGATCTAGATGTCCTCTCTCTTTTCCCTCAAGAACTAGCAAGAATCATTGGAGGGATTGAGAGATAGCAAGCTCGAAGAAGGTCAACAATGGGGGGCAAACTCGAGCTCAAAGGATAGGGTTCAATGGGGAAGAAGAACCCTTTTTATAGGAGGGGGAAAATCCAACCGTTACCTCCTCAGCCCGCACACAAGCGGTAGTACCGCTCTAGAGAGCGGTACTACCGCCGATAAGAGGTAGTACCGCTGCTGGGAGCGGTACTACTGCTGGGGCGGCAAGGGACACATATCTGAGGGTAGGCAGGCGAGTGGTAGTTCCGCCGGAGCGGTACTACCGCAGATAAGAGGTAGTACCGCCTCCTACTACCGCTCAGGATCCGCTGAGGATTCCAGCCCGAGAAAACATGGGCGGAAGTGGCGCGGTAGTAACAAGCGGTACTACCGCTGGCGAGTGGTACTACCACGCTGAACTACCGGCCAGAAACCTCCCAGTCCGACACGAAAAGTGTTGAGACCCCAGGGCAGTGGCACAACCAGCGACACTGGCCAGGGACACTACCGCTCGAGAGCCGTACTACCGCTGACCAGGGCGGTACTACCGTAGATAAGAGGTAGTACCGCTACTGGGAGCTGTACTACCGCTGGGTTATTTCCGGACCAGAACAAAAGCAACAGATGAATCCAAGAACACCAGAACTGCCATAACTTCTGCAAATGAGCTCCGAATTGAGCAAACTCAAGCTTGTTGGATTCAGGACGACAAGAGCTATCCCAACGGTGGCGACCTGTGGAAACAGAGAGGAGGAGAAAGTGATGAGGAGTCCCATGGACCTTGTGGGTCGGAATGGGCATGTTTATATAAATCTAGACATCGTCTGTTGCCTAACCTGTTTATACATGATCACATTCAGATAAATGAGCAGCCATGTCCATAAAGATACTATAAACATGCTTGCACCTCCGACCAGCTAAAGCAACAAAGACATGTCATCATCATTCATATATAAACATCAATTGCAATCAGTTTTTGTATGGAACCATATATAAGCACATTTCTAAAAAAACGTAGGCCAAATAGGCGAATCAGAACGGCATTGCATTATCATTTCTCTACCTAAAGTATGTAATTAGCAGCATCTTCCAGATCAAAACAAGTCCCTAATCAGCTTAGATGTGGGAGTATGATACGTCTCCGACGTATCTATAATTTTTTATTGTTCCATGCTATTATATTATCATTCTAGGATACTTTTTGAGTAATTATTTACCAATTTATATTATTTTTGAGCACTAACCCATTGACCCAGTGCCCAGTGCCAGTTCCTGTTTTTTGTGTGTTTTTTGTTTCACAGAAAATCCATATCAAACAAAGTCCAAACGCGATAAAAATTTACGGAGATTGTTTTTGGAATATATGTGATTTTTGAGAGTCGGAATCAACAGAAGACGATGCCCGAGGGCACCACAAGCCAACAGGGCGCGACCCTAGGGGGGTCACGCTCTAATGGCTCTTGGCCAGCTCTTAAGTCGGCTGAGTCTCTCCTTCTGCCGCAAGGAATATATTTTCGCGTTAAAAATCCCCTCAAAATTTCAGCCCGATCGGAGTTACGGATCTCCGGATATTTAAGAAACGGTGAAGGGGTTAGAAACCAGTCGCGAAAACAGAAGAGAAACAGAGAGAGATCCAATCTCGGAGGGGCTCTAGCCCTCCAGGAGTCATGGCAGCCATGGACCAGAGGGGAAACCCTCCTCCCACCTAGGGAGGAGGCCAAGGAAGAAGAAGAAGGAGGGGGCTCTCTCCCCCTCTCTCCCAGTGGCGCCGGAGTGCCGCCGGGGCATCCATCGTGACGACGATCTACACCAACAACTTCGCCGCCGTCATCACCAACCCTTCTCCATCAACACCGCCATGATGCTCACCACCGAGAGTGAGTAATTCCTTTGTAAGCTTGCTGGGCGGTGGTGGGATTGGATGTGATTGATCATGTAATCGAGTTAAGTTTGATAGGGCTTGATCCCTAGTATCCACTATGTTATGAGATTAATGTTGCTATGACTTTACTGTGCTTAATGCTTGTCACTAGGGCCCGAGTGCCATGATTTCAGATCTGAACATATTATGTTTTCACGAATATAAGATTGATTTGGATCCTATCTTGCAAGTTATATGCACCTATTACGTGTCTTGATTCGCATACCCCAAGGTGACAATAATTGGGATTCTTTCTGTTGATTGCCGTAGTTTGAGGAGTTCATGTATTCACCATGTGTTAATGCTTTAAAAGGAGGCCTTAATATCCCTTAGTTTCAAATAGGACCCCGCTGCCACGGGAGGGTAAGACAAAAGATGTCATGCAAGTTCTTATCGCAAGCACGTATGACTATATACGGAATACATGCCTACATTACATTGATGAACTGGAGCTAGTTCTTTGTCGCCCTAGTGTGTAACTGTTATATGATCAGTGTCATCTAAATCATTATCCATCACCGATCCACGTGCCTATTAATTCTACCTTTAGCTCCTCGTTGGGTTCGACACTCTTACTTATCGAAAAAGACTACAAACGATCCCCTACACTTGTGGGTTATCAAGACCTTTTTCTGGCGCCGTTGCCGGGGAGCAATAGCGTAGTGGTTGATATTCTCGTGTGTGCTTGTTTGCTTTATCACTAAGTAATTTTTATTTTCTGTTATTAGTTGTTTTATTTTCTGTTATTAATTGTTTTATATCTTTAGTTATGGATATGGAACACGAAACACCAAAAAAAATTAGATGTACTTGCTACTCATGGAGATGGGAACCTCCTAAAACCCTCGATGCTCGTTATGTGAAACGCGTTAATGACTCCTTTGATGATCCTAAGAAATCCCCATTGAACTTTATAATGGGAGACACGTTGGATCAACGTGAGTACTTTAGGGATTATCGCTTATCTCAAAAAGGGAAACACTTTTGGGATCAAATTACAGTATTGCGCTGGTTTGCTTGGGATGCATGTTTGAAATGTGATTCTACTTGTTGCTCTGAGTTAGAGGCTCCACACCTTCCCTTTCAGTGTTTATTTAATGATAATGAAACCTTGGCTTCTTATGCTAATGGTATATATGATTACTATGATGTGGAACGAATAGAAGAATTTGTTGCTTTTAAGGGTGCTTTTGAAGTTGCCTCTTTGATTGAAAAGTGTGATGACGTTTCTTACAAATCTGAAAATCTTGCCATACTTAAATATTGCTATGAGAATTATGAATGAAATGCTTATATTATTGAATTTATTAAGAGAAGGACCGCTACCTTGGAAGAGACTAATATTTTGCAGGAATCTATGGAAGAAGAAATTGCTGAATCTGTGAGCTCATTAGATGAAAAAGATGAGGAGGAGAGCGAAGAACAAAAGGAGGAAGAGCGGATTAGCTACCCATGCCCACCTTATTATGAGAGTAATTCTTCAACTCATACATTGTTTTATTTCCCTTCGTACATACCGAAGGATGAATGCTATGATGATTGCTATGATCCCTTTGATTCAGTTGAAATATCCCTTTTTGATGAACTTGATGCTTGCTATACTTGTGGCCATGATGCCAATATGAATTATGCTTATGGAGATGAACTTGCTATGGTTCCTTATGTTAAGCATGAAATCGTTGCTATTGCACCCACACATGATAGTCCTATTATCCTTTTGAATTCTCCCAACTACACTATATCGGAGATGTTTGCACTTATTAAGGATTATATTGATGGGTTGCGTTCTACCACTACACATGATGATTTAGATGAATATAATATGCATGTGCTTTCTGCTCCTACTTGCAATTATTATGAGAGAGGAACCAAATCTTCACCTCTCTATGTTTCCAATACGATAAAATTGCAAGAAACTACTTATGCTATGAATTGGCCTTTACCTTGTGTGAATGAATTGTTCTTGTATGACATGCCAATGCATAGGAAGAGAGTTAGACTTCATTGTCACATGATATATATCACTTTGTGCTCACTACTAAATTACAAATCATTGTTAATTAAAATTGGCTTTGATATACCTTGGGATCCGGGTGGATCAATTACTTGAGCACTATATTCCTAGCTTAATGGCTTTAAAGAAAGCGCTGCCAGGGAGACAACTAGGAAGTTTTAGAGAGTCATTTATTTCTGTTGTGTGCTTTTAAAATAATTTAAAAATAAAAAAAATAAAATGGGGAACTTAAAACCTTTTCAAAAGGAGAAGTGGAAGTGAGAAAGACGAGCATCGTTGAAGTGGGGGCTAGCCTTGAACTTTGTTCATGCCCATGGAAACTTTGTGAATCTTGATTACAGAAACTTTTCAACAAAAATAATTATCCCCTTGTACAAATCCATTGTATTATAAAAATAATGTGCCAAGAATTACCTTTAGGATGTTTGAATTGTTTGTTTGATATGTGCTGTGTAAAAACAGAAACTTTTGCTATAGTGTTGGAATTTTCATATTTTACCGGAAAAGCCCCATTAACTTGGGAGCCATAGAATTGTGATAGCATACAGTGGGTAATGTTAGATTATAATTATGCAATAATGTTATGGCAGGACATGATGACATTTGATGATTATGTACTAACGTTTCTAATGAAAGTTCTGTCAAGTTTTGTGTGGATGAAGTTTTTGAAGATCGAGGAGGTATCGATATGAGAAGAATAAGGAGAGACAAGAGTTCAAGCTTGGGGATGCCCAAGGCACCCCAAGTAAATATTCAAGGAGACTCAAGTGTCTAAGCTTGGGGATGCCTCGGAATGCATCCCATCTTTCTTCAACAACTATCGGTATGTTTCGGTTTTTGTTTTGTTCACATGATATGCGTAAATTCTTGGAGTGTCGTGTGCCTTTTATTTTCCTTTTGTCAATGCACCATGCTGGTTTGGGAAGGTCCATGGTTGATTTATAGAATGCTCTTTGCACTTCACTTATATATTTTGAGTATGGCTTTATAGAATGCTTCATGTGCTTCACTTATATCTTTTGAAGTTGGATGCATGTTTCTCTACATATAGAAAACCGTTATTTGTCGAATGCTCTTTTGCCTCACTTATATTTATTAGACCATGTTCAGGTCTTTTGTAGAAAGAATTAAACTCTCGTTCTTCACTTATATTTGTATGAGAGTTAATAAACAATGATGGTAATTTGCATGGGTTATAAGACTAGCCCAAAGATAATAGGTATTCAAGGAGTGATAATCAAAACCTTCATGTAGCACATTTAAGAGAAATTGTGGGTTAATGATATTGATGTGGTAATGCGAAAGAGTGTGACTGCATCATTGTTGATTCGTAGAAATGTCGATATTAAGAGGTGTTAACTTCCTGTTTGTATAAATATTAAAAAGGCATGGTGAGGATGTGTGAGCATTTCTATTCCTCGTTAAAATCCTAGTGTTGTTTCGGGTCGGAGGCGCGCGATGGTTAACTCCTCCCAGCCTCCTCCCTTGGGGCATGCGAGTAGTACTTTGATTTCTGATGAAACTAATAAAATTTTGCAATAAGTATATGAGTTCTTTATGACTAATGTGAAACCATGGACATACGCAATCTCACATATTCATATTTTGCTAGCCTCTTCGGTACCGTGCCTTGCCCATTCTCACCTCGAGGATCGGTGCAACTTTCGCCAGTGCATCCAAACCCCGTGACATGATATGCTCTGTTGCACATAAGTCTCATTATATCTTCCTCAAAACAGCCACCATACCTACCTATCATGGCATTTCCATAGCCATTCCGAGATATATTGCCATGCAACTTCCACCGTCACTTAATATGACTTGTATTTCCATTGTGATATTGCTTTGCATGATCGTAAGATAGCTAGCATGATATTTACATGGCTTGTCCGTTTTTGGATATCTTTTGCTATGTTAGATCATTGCGCATCCTGGTAAACTGCCAAAGGCATTCATATAGAGTCATATCATCCTATCAGTTTTTCATATCGAGTTGTAAGTAAATAAAAGTGTGATGATCATCATTATTAGAGCATTGTCCCACTGAGGAAAGAATGATGGAGACGATGATTCTCCCACAAGTCGAGATGAGACTCCAGACGAAAACATATAAAGATGGGGGAGGCCAAATGATCCCACCATCCATTCAAAAAAATCAAAAAAATGGAAAAAATTAAAAAAAGAGAGAAAATGAGAGAAGGGACTTTGCTACTATCCTTTACCACACTAGTGCCTCAAAGTGGCACCATGTTCTTCATACAAAGAGTCTCCTGTTTTGTCACTTCCATATGCTAGTGGGAATTTTTCATTATAGAACTTGGCTTGTATATTCTGATAACGGGCGTCCTCAAATGCCCGAGGTCTTCATGAGCAAGCAAGTTGGATGCACACCCACTTAGCTTCAGTCGAGCTTTCATACACTTATAGCTCTAGTGCATCCATTGCATGTCAATCCCTACTCTTCGCATTGATATCTATTGATGGGCATCTCCATAGCCCGTTGATACGCTGAGTTGATGCGAGACTTTCTTCTCCACTTTTACCCCTTTGAACCTACCACCACATTCTATTCCACCTATATGCTATGTCCATGATTCACGCTAATCTATTGCGTGAAGAATAAAAAGTTAATGCATACTGAAAAGTACGAACCAATTGCCTGACTTGGACACCGTGGTGCTTAACATTTGTATTAATGTGGTGAAGATGGAGCTATGCCTTGCTAATATAATAAGATGAACATGGTTAAACATTTTTTTAGGATCGTATACTTTGAAAGATTGATGATTTTGTTGCTTGTGCTTATAAGTATTACTATGTCAATGTTTGTTAATTCATTTTTTATCAATGAGCATACATACAAAAATTACATATTGGGTAGCATATCACATCAAAAATTCTGTTTTTATCATTTACCTAATCGAGGACGAGCAGGAATTAAGCTTGGGGATGCTTGATACGTCTCCAACATATCTATAATTTTTGATTGTTCCATGCTATTATATTATCATTCTAGGATACTTTTTGAGTAATTATTTACCAATTTATATTAGTTTTGAGCACTAACCTATTGACCTAGTGCCAGTTCCTTGTTTTTGTGTGTTTTTTGTTTCGCAGAAAATCCATATCAAACAAAGTCCAAACGCGATAAAAATTTACGAAGATTGTTTTTGGAATATATGTGATTTTTGAGAGTCAGAATCAACAGAAGACGCCCTGGGGCCGCGCCCTGATGGCTTGTGGCCAACCCTTAGGTCGGCTGAGTCTCTCCTTCTACCGCAAGGAATATATTTTCGCGATAAAAATCCCCTCAAAATTTCAGCCCGATCATAGTTACGGATCTCCGGATATTTAAGAAACGGTGAAGGGGTCAGAAACCAGTCGCGAAAACAGAAGAGAAACAGAGAGAGATCCAATATCGTAGGGGCTCCTGCCCTCCGGGAGCCATGGCAGCCATGGACCAGAGGGGAAACCCTCCTCCCAACAAGGGAGGAGGCCAAGGAAGAAGAAGAAGGAGGGGGCACTCTCCCGCTCTCTCCCGGGGGCGCCGGAGCAACGCCGGGGCATCCATCATGACGGCGATCTACACCAAGAACTTCGCTGCCGTCATCATCAACCCTCCTCCATCAACACCGCCATGATGCTCACCACCGAGAGTGAGTAATTCCTTTTTAGGCTTGCTGGACGGTGGTGTGATTGGATGAGATCGATCATGTAATCGAGTTAAGTTTGATAGGGCTTGATCCCTAGTATCCACTATGTTCTGAGATTAATATTGCTATGACTTTGCTATGCTTAATGCTAGTCACTAGGGCCCGAGTGCCATGATTTCAGATCTGAACATATTATGTTTTCACGAATATAATATTGATTTGGATCCTATCTTGCAAGTTGTGTACCTATTATGTGTCTTGATTCGCATACCCCAAGGTGACAATAATTGGGATTCTTTTCGTTGATTGCCGTAGTTTGAGGAGTTCATGTATTCACCATGTGTTAATGCTTTGTTCCGGTTCTCTATTAAAAGGAGGCCTTAATATCCCTTAGTTTTCAATAGGACCCCGCTGCCACGGGAGGGTAGGACAAAAGATGCCATGCAAGTTCTTATCACAAGCACGTATGACTATATACGGATTACATGCCTACATTACATTGATGAATTGGGGCTAGTTCTGTGTTGCCCTAGTGTGTAACTGTTCTATGATCAATGGCATATAAATCATTATCCATCACCGATCCACGTGCCTACGCTTTACATATACTGAATCTTGCAAAATTATCTATTACACCTACTAAGTACTTCTAGTTTTATTCCCGCAAAGTAGTTTCATACTTGTTCTAGGTGAAGTAAGTGTTAGCGTGCGTAGAGTTGTATCGGTGGCCGATAGAACTTGAGGGAATATTAATTCTACCTTTAGCTCCTCGTTGGGTTCGACACTCTTACTTATCGAAAAAGGCTACAAACGATCCCCTACACCTGTGGGTTATCAAGGGAGTATAGCAGGGGGGAAACGTGGGATGAGAGAGTGGGGGCGACGTGGGCAACGGGGGAGGGGTGTTGAGAAGAGGGGAGGAAGGGGGAGGGGTGACGGTACAAGGATGCGCGGGAGGGGACGGGAGAGCATCGACCGGCGGCCGTCACAGGGCGAGGGGGGAGAAGGTGAGCGATGGGGGAAGGGGGAGAAGGAATAGGGGGACGAGGGCAGGGCAGTGCCTCCACGGCGGCGAGGAGGCGCGCCGCAAGACGGAGATGGACGGCGAGGGGCGCGCCAGCGGAAGGATGAGGGGGCGGGAAGGGAGGGCGGTGGAGATGGGGAGGAATAAGGTACGAGGAGGGGGGTGCTCACCTCCGCAGCGGCGATGGCCACGTGACCCATCTGGCGATGGCAGCGGCGGCGGTAGCGTGATCTGGGAGCGGGACGAATTGGAGTCGCACGCAGGTCGCAGCGAGGAAAGTGAACGCGCACCCCTCATTCGCCCATGCGTGATTTTGGGCCGGCCATGTTGTCACGGGGTGCCCCTCTTTAATTTTTTTCCTTTCCTTTTTTCTATTTTTGTTATATTTTCGCTTCA
The DNA here is from genome assembly GCA_039707655.1 of Elymus sibiricus. Taxonomy (NCBI): domain Eukaryota; kingdom Viridiplantae; phylum Streptophyta; class Magnoliopsida; order Poales; family Poaceae; genus Elymus; species Elymus sibiricus. The sequence continues at coordinate 486,840,710 of CM077665.1, forward strand.
TTAAAACATGTCCAGGAATTCAAATAAAAATCGAATTCGCAAAATAATCATGAACTAAAAAATATGTTCTCTCATTCAAAAAATATTCGGTAGTTTGAAAAAATGTTCTCGAAGTTTAAAAAATATTTGTGATTCTGAAAAATATGTTCGGGGATTCAAATAATGTTCACTATTGGAAAATGTTCATGAATTAAAAAAATATTCCTGATTTTTAAAATAATTCCTGTGGGTATCAAATAAATGTTTGTGAATTCAAAAAAGTGTACTGGAATTCAAAACATATTCATGAGTTTCGAAAAACAAATCAAGAATTCAAAACATATTCGTGAGTTTCAAAAAACAAATCAAGAATTCAAAACATGTTCCTTATTTGGAAAAAAATGTTTGCAAACTTGCAAAATGTTCATCAGTTTTGGAAAAAGTGTACACAAGACCAACAATGTTCGTGATTTTAAAATAGTTTTGTATGTTGTAAAAATATTACCAATTTTGTAAAATGTTTATGATTTCACAAATTGATCATGATTTTAAAAAAATGTTCGTGAATTATAAAAATGTTCATGACTTAAATAAATATCAGGCGCCAATGGAAGGATGAGGGGGATGGGAAATGAGGGCAGTGGAGATGGGAAGAAGAAGGTACGAGGGGGGGGGAGGGGAGTGCTCACCTCCGTAGCGGCGAGTCGGCGACGGCCGCCTGACCACTCCGGCGGCGACGACGTGATCTCGGAGTGGGAGTGCGGGTAGGGCGGTGGCGAATGAAAGTCACAGGTCGCACCCCCACATCTAGGGCGGTGGCAATGGCAAGGGCACACAGAGTGCCCAAGTCCTTCTCTCCCAAATCCCACAACAACAACTAATGCTATGGAGGAAATGAGAGGAAGAACGAAGAAGAGAACACAAAGAACTCCAAGATCTAGATCCAAGGGGTTCCCCTCACATCGAGGAGAAAGTGATTAGTGGAAATGTGGATCTAGATCTTCTCTCACTTTTCCTTCAAGAACTAGCAAGAATCATTGGAGGGATTGAGAGATAGCAAGCTCACAGAAGGTCAACAATGGGGGACAAACTGGAGCTCAAAGGATAGGGTACAATGGGGAAGAAGAACCCCTTTTATAGGAGGGGGGAAATCCAACCGTTACCCCCTCAGCCCGCACACAAGCGGTAGTACTGCTGGGAGCGGTACTACCGCTGGGGCGGCAAGGGCCACAGATCTGAGGGTAGGCATGCGAGTGGTAGTTTCGCCGGAGCGGTACTACCGCTGCCAGGAGCGGTACTACCGCATATCGGCGCCGAGTCCGACGACGAGGCGGCGAACTATTTGTGTCCTCGCCACCGTTCGTCGCAGCCGCCATGGAACTATGTGTGTTATGGCTAGATGTTAATCTTAATCACATCCCGTACAGGCAACCAAACAGCATGCTTATGTTGACTTCGAACGATGCGGACAACCAAACAGAATGTGTTTAGATGACCCCTAATCAAGGTTTACGAGTCGACGAGTCGTTCCGAGGTTGAGACTCATAGACTAATCGTGACTAGTCTAGACTAGTGCTAGACTAGTTGACATGGTACTGTAGTACTCAGCTACTAATACCTAGTAGTAGTATGTAGTATATACTAACAGTACAGTATGCAATAAAACCAGTCACTGTCTAAATAATTGAGCTATGCAGTGTTTTGGGCCCAAGTGGGTATGCAATAGGACCAGCCACTGTCTAAATACTAGCCCAGCACCACGTAGCACCCCCCAGCTGGCCCATTTGGGCCCAAATGGTCAGCCTACTTAGCCCCCCCAACCACTGGAACCCTAGCTCCCGATCTATCCAATCGCCGCCGCCAGCGCCATCACGCACGGGAGCACGCGCGCACGCGACCTGCGCCTCCTGCCGCCTTCCGCCAGCCCCGGCCGCTGCCGCCGGCGAGCCCGCCGACCACCGCCATGCCTCCTCCTTTCCTCTCCTCTCTCTCTCTCTTCCTTCTCTCTCGTCTCAAGGCCGCGCGCGCCTACGGGTCACGGCCATGGCCGCCGCCTGAGCACAAGCTCCGGCCGGCCGCCACACCTCCACGGGCTGGGCTGGGCGGCTGGGTGACTTATCCCCTCCAATTTTTGAGTCGATCGACTCAAATAGCGTGACTAGTCCAGACTAGTCTACGACTAGTCTGTCGACTGCTCGACTCGACCAACTAGTCTACACGAGATTTGTAGTCGACATGGAAGTTGTGACTCGTAGACTAGTCTGTCGACTAGTCCTTCGACTCGTAATCAGTGCCCCTAATGCGTGAGAACCAAATGCAGGCAACTAAACAAGTGGGGGATATTGGTTTAGAGACTGTTTTTCCTCAACCAGCCTCTTGTGAGCCACCCTCTCCGTATGCAGGGCCGACTGATACGGGTTGATACGGGTGTCAAACGCACCCCATGAGATTGGTCACAACCACGAGGTGAATGATCTTCGACATTTCACCATTGGAACAGGAAGGGAAGCGGCTCGATGGTTCCTGAGGCGTCACTGGTGCAGATCGAACCGGGTGTGCGATGGATAACTGGCCTGTTTCCTCTGCCTGCACCGCTTGAGTGGATCCGCCGGTACCAGGGCTGCTTGAAGTAGCACGACGGCGAAGGGTAGCAGCTTCAAGAACTACACGGTAGTTATCGTCCACTCGAAGAAACCGCATTGGCCAGACTAAACCCAAAAAAGGAGACACCATATCTAATTACAAGGCAATAGCTGGGAAGAAAGAAGGTGAAGACAACAAGAAACAAGAGATGAGAAACTTACGCTCCACAAAACACACTTTTAGCAAAGACCACACTGGCACCGGATGATTGGGAGCAGCTAGGTGTCCGTTCGCCATTGATGTCGTGCTGGAGCGAGGTAGGTGCCCTAGGGAGGGGATTGGGTCTACAGTCGAGGAGACCTGGGAGGGGAGAAGAGGGGAGAATTGGTCACTCGTGAAGCCTGCGGCGTAATAAATTACTCTCTACTGGCTTCGCTCACACGACTCTGCAATCGGGGCCGGGTCCAGGTCTTATCACAACCAGACCATAGAAACGTGAAAACGCCTAGACCGTAGAGGACCACAGCTGTAGACGCCAATAAATGGGGTCTGCACGGCGTCAGGTTCACTGTACAAAAACTCTGGACAACGTGTCAATACTTCATCTTATACAGCCATACGCTCGGATCTAAAGGAGGACCAATGGCTAAGATAACATGATCATACGGTAGTATGAGCCATATGGAATTTTCGTGATCTTTTAAGGTACAGTTATGTAGAACTAAAAAATATGATCTGTTTCTATTTTGCTTAGTCAGGTCTAACTAAGAAAATTTGTCCTATCTCAAAATACAACGCAAACGTGTGTTGTGATATGTTGATTATTGAGGGCTTTTACATCCCTCTTTCAGGTAATTAACATGGCCTTTACGACTACATGAAGATATATAGATCAAGTATTGTCCAGCTACATTAAGAAAACGAGAAACAAAGTTGCAATCAAAGCTAATGGTCAGAGGCGTGTGTTCACTACGGCCAACTCCAACGTTGAACCCCAAACGGACGTCCATTTTGCCCTGATTTCGTCCGTTTAGACGGGAATGGGAGGCCGATGTCCGTGTCAGGCCGGCCTGGCGTCGACGTGCCCAACGCGCGGCCCCAACCGCAAATTGTCCGCGGTGGACACAGGAAAAAAACCCTAAACAAAAGCTAAATAAGGCATTTTAACATAGCTAAAAAACTTTAAATATATAAAAAGTCCGCCGTCCTCACGGCCCAGCCACAGTACTAGTTTAATTCACATAAAAAAACAAAAGATAACGTGGCCGCCCCGCGCGCCGCAGAAGACCTTGCCGTCGCCACTGATGACGTCGCAGTCGCCCTCTTCATCAGGCGCCACCATCCTCGTCATCGCTTGTCAGGTCGATGTAGGGTGGGGGCGTCCAGAGGTGCGGCGGCGGCCCCCAGACTGGGTCAGGGCCGTCGTGCGCAGGCGGCGGGGGCGGCGGTGGCGGAGGTGCTGGTGGTGGCGACCACGGCTCCCATCACTAGTGCAGAATCGGCCTACAGTGCCGGTTCGTAAGGGCCTTTAGTGCCGGTTCTCCAACCGGCACTAAAGGGTGGGGACTAAAGCCCCCCCCCCCTTTAGTGCCGGTTCAACACGGCCCGGCACTAAAGGCCCACCACGTGGCACCTGCCGGTGCCGTGGGCTGGGGGACCTTTAGTCCCGGTTGGTAATACCAACCGGGACTAAAAGTATTTAATTCTTTTAATTTTGGTTTATTTTTCCTTTTAATCCTTCAGGGGTTTATGAATTAATTATGGTTTATTTTTCCTGTTAATTTTGTGTTTTCCATTTAATTATTTTTCATTTCAAACATATATTACGCTACTACATATTGTACACATTGTGCATATATATATATAAATAGAATTTCTCGTAGAACCGATCATATATATATATATATATATATATATATATATATATATATATATATATATATATATATATATATATATATATATATATATATATATATATATATATATATATACCATCGAATTTCTCGTACGACGACCATTCACACATACATATATATATATACAATTTCTCCTACAATTTGTGGATCATTACATATGCAGGCATTATTAGTTGATCTTGTAATGGTATTCTCCTTTGGGATCTATGACCTGGTCGACCAGAAATCCAGCTATTTCCTCTTGAATTGCTCGTACGCGAGCCGTTGGTAGGAGCTGGCCCCGCATCTCGTTCAGCTATAATCAGGAGATCAAGATGAATATATTAGTTGTGTGTATATATATTAGCTAGATCATGATAAAAAAATTATGGATAGTGTTCTGGCAAACGTCGTACCCAAAGATTTTTTTCGTTTCTGCTCCTTTCAGACGTGATCATGCGAATGTTCTCGCAAACGTAGTATGCGCATAAAGCATTCCCCTGCTCCTGCTTCATGCACTTTACGAGAATAAAATTCAATCAGGTAATAATTAATCAAGCATGATAATGATATTGAAACCAGAATTAAAGAGATGCACGGACGTAGCTAGCTAGTACTACTTAATTACCTTGGGTCGCACCCATGTCAGCTTTTTTTCCCAGTCGCCTGGGACCTGTTTGACGAAGTTGGTCCAAGCCCTGCCCGCCGGCAAAGAAAATGAATAAAGGAGTTATTAACTAGTTGATATCAGGAAATGAAGTAAAGAGGCCGACATAGTGCGATAATGATTGAAATTACCTGTTGACCATCCCCCTCACGGTTGCGTATTCGGATGTATTCTTATATAGTGAGTCCAGTACTTCAACTTTTGCATTGTCAACTTCAATGATTAACAAGATCCAGTGGTAATTGCATGCGCACATGTTTTGTATAAATAAGCGGGCACGTGCATAACTCATCAACTACACTTATTAACATCTAGTAATTAAGCAAAAAATAGAATTTGTATTACAAGATATAGTAACACTCACCCGAAGTTGTAAGGAAGTAGTATTTCTGGTTGGGTGTTTAGTTGCTTCAAAAACTGTAGCAGGGATTTCTCTGTGTCTTTTCTCGAATATTGATCTTCCCATATCGCCTGATTAACCGTATTTGGGTCAATGAACCCAATGCCATAGCGTCCAGCTTTTTTCATTTCATACATCTTCATTCTGCATAATACCACAGAAAAAAATATAGTGAGGATAATTACAGGTAATGAACGAGAGCACAACTAGCTAGCTAGAGACTTAAATTACAGAAAGAAATCACTTACAGACAATAGCAACTGACGATAGATTTGTCGAGTGCGTCTTGATTGAATAACTGTAACAACTCTGAATAATGAATCCACACATCTTTTTTATGGAAGTAATGCCTTTTCTTGACTTTCACCATGAGGGACTCTTCATTGGTACTTGCTGTTTTTTGCATGTACCACGTATGCAAATCGTACATTCTCGTTGGTAGAAGCTTGACTTCGTCAGGCTTGACCAGAGGTTTGCCGCGGACATATTGCCATTTTACTTCCTCCTCTGTAATCCCGGGGATTCCCTCAAGGCCTAGGAGTTGTTCAACAGTGACACCGGCCTCTTTAGCCTGCCTTCTAAGATCGTCGGTTATTACCAGCCGATCGGAGGTACTCACAGTTGTTTGTACTATGAGCGGGGGGATCGATTGCACTGCCTGTTCTCCCAGCTGGGGAACAACTTTCCCGCTTTTTTGCCAACTGCTTGGCTCGAGCTCGAGCTCGACTCCTTTTGCCCTGCCAAATATGACTTCTTGATAGACCGCACATAGTCGGAGTCCTTCTGATTGTCAGCCGGTGCAGCCATATCAATAAAGTGTTGTGAGACATGCTCAGGTACTTTCTCCTTTGGCGGCGCGGGCGGTTTCGGTGCAAAATGGGCCTTCAATTGGGCATCACATGCGTCGTCGAGTTCCTCCCGAGTCAGGTGGTAAGACAACTTCGGAAGAGGCTTGAGATCTGGACCATATTTGAATTTCTTGCTTGTTGTACCGCTAGCCGTCGTAGCTGCGGCCTCTCTCTTCCGCTGTTGCTTAGGCTGACGCCGTGCCGGACTTGGAGGAGGAGTCGGCTGATGCGGTGCCGGCGGACTTGGAGGAGGAGGAGTTGGCTGACGCCGTGCCGGACTTGGAGGAGGAGTCGGCTGACGCGGTGCCGGACTTGGAGGAGGAGGAGTCGACTGACGCGGCGGCGGACTTGGAGGAGGAGGAGTCGGTGGCCTTGGGAAGACGATGCAATCCTTTTTCCATAGAATGATACGATGTATGGCCTCTCCCAGTGTTCTCTCCTCGTCACCTCCAAGAATGTCAAGTTGTAGCTCGTTATATCCTGACATCACTTCATCAACCCCGACACAAGCATAGCCTGCTGGAATGTGATTGCAATGGAAGGTTGCTTCAGGGGGATTTGCTAAAGCATAGCAGTCTGCCACCTTCATGGATAAGTTCTTCACTTTCATGTGTAGCTCACAGTTAGTCCTGTCTTTGATATCATCCACAGGGTAGCTAGCTAGCAGTGCATTATCGATATCGACCGGGGCGGAACCCACGCTGCTTCTCGGCATAGATGGGACGGTGCTATCCAATGCTGGATCGATCTGCTCATGCTGCCGCTGAGACGCCCTTTCCTGGCTGAGTGAGTCGATCTGCTCCTGCTGCCGCCTGACAAATCGTTCCAACTCCAGGTGCTTTGATTCTAGGGCTTCAAAGCGGAGTGCTTCCTCCTTCTTCTTCTTCTCCTCCTGCATCTTCTTTCTCGCACGGCTTCTATAGTCGTCGTTCCAATCCGCAAACCCCTCAAACCACAGAACAACGCCTTTGCCTCGTGTTCTTCCCGGGTGTTCACGATTCTTCAGGGCGCGCGTAAGCTCGTCGTTCTCTCTATTGGGCGTGAACACCCCCGTTCGAGCTTCTTCTATTGCAATAAGTATTTCGTCTGTCGCTTCTTTAAGACTTGCCTTCACCATAACCAGCCCTGTCTCTGGGTCCAACTTCCCCCCATGCGCATAAAACCATGTGCTGCACCTGGGGGGCCATGTCAATGTAACTGGACTGACCCCTGCACTAATCATCTCTTGCTCAGATTTATCCCACTTAGGCAGGGCCACCTGGTAGCCACCTGGCCCCATATGATGGTGCCACTTCTTTTTCGCAGCATTAATCTTGTTTTTTCTCGACCGTTCCTGAGCTTCTTCCGATTCCTTGAACTTCACGAAAGCGTCCCAGTGATCTTTTGCCTTCACCAGTGCTCCCGTGAATTCTGGAGTCTTCTTTCCAGATTTGACGTACTTAGTCCATGTATTTTTCTTGAAGGTGTTGAATGCGATCGCCATCTTTTTAAAAGCATAGTTTCTGACTTTTTTCAGATCTGCATCTGTCAAATTATCTGGTAGGGTGAAATGTTCCATGAGCGTAGTCCAAAGCACATCTTTTGCTCTTTCGTCGACAAAAGTAACTCCTGCTCGATCTCCCTTTGCTGGCTTTTTCCATTCTTGAACGGAGATTGGGATTTGGTCCCTGACAATAACTCCGCATTGATTCTTGAACTTGGTCGCATTTTTCCTAGGTTCAAGCGGTTCGCCAGTTGATGTTTTGATGGAATCGATGTTGAACTTTACGCCTTTGTCCAACTTTTTGGCCGGGCCTCGAACTACCCTGTCGCTTGTAGAAGATTTGCTCGATCCGGAGGCCTAAAAGAAGAAAGATCGATTCATTAATACATACAAATCAATTAAGACATGTAATGATCACCGGATGGCTTATATATTAAATATACCTCGCCGGTCGTTGTTATTTGAAGAACATTTTCTTCGTCAACATCGTTGTCGTCGCCTTCATCTATTCGTTTGTCTTCATCAAATATCATATAACCCTCACCGGAATTGTTCAGATATTGCGAGCCGTCATCATCTTCAGGTTCATGCTCTAGGCTCTTGGAGCGTATGATGTCGAACAAAGCCTCTTCTCCTTCTCTGCCGGTATTGTCCATAGCTTTTATTTAACTAATCCAGAAGAAAGATAAAACAATTTAGTATTCAAATTAGAATGCATGCAATCAATAAGGAAAAACTGAATCATAGTACATAATATGCATCTCGAATAATTCATATAATATGCATCATCGAATATAATCTCGAATAAATCGTCTCGAATATTATCGAATATAATCTCGAATACATCTCGAGTATTATCACTAGCTAATACAGATCGAATATTATCGAAGAATCTAGTTCACTCGCGGTTCCTGAGGCGCGGGCGGTGGACACCCAAAGAGAAGGAACTATGACAGGATCATAGCTCGGGTGAGATCCCTGAAGAACCTGCCAGGTATTGGAGAACCTGACGTCCAATGCATCCATGTAGCGACAGACGTGCTCGTCCTCCTCCCTGACACGGCGACGTACCACCTCCGGCGGGGCCGACTGCCTCCGCACCGAAAGTGGCCCACGCGAACGCCACCAAAGAAGCTCCGGGTCGACGACGGGACCCGGGGCCGGGTTCCTCACCAAGCTGCGCGCCCCTGAAGGTAGCACCTCCCAGTGCCAGCCCGGCGGAGCCCAGTCCCGAATGTTGCCCCTCTGAAGCATGACGTCGTCGCGAACGAGTCGACGACGAGGATGCGGACCGGGCATCGTTGAATCCGAGAAAAAAATCTTATGACAAAAAAATTCCTATATATGCAATGTCATTTTATTAGGAAATTTTGAGCAAAATATCATCTTTTCAATTATAATGTCCCATTCCTAGGTTATAACTACACTAATAATACTCCTTTCTCAATAAAAAATTCCGAAAAAATTCTCAATTATAATTTCCTATGCAACATTTTAGTATGCAAATTTTTTCTGTAATATGATATACAACATTATATACTTCTAAGCAACATTTTAATAGGTTAGGGACATTATATACTTCTAATTAAGAAAAAAAATCTAATTAAGCATATATACTAATTAAACACTAATTATAGAAAAACAACATTATATAAAAAACAGAAAAACAACATTACATAAAGAAACACTAATTAAGCATATATACTAATTAAGCATATAAAAAAATAGAACATATGTGTGTGTGTGTATTCATGGGTGTGTGTGTGTGCGGGATCGTGCTAGCAACTGGGACTAAAGAGGCACACGACCCTATATATAGCCCACCTCTCGGACATGTTCGACATTTAGTGTGTGTACTCATTCGGATTCCCTACATACGGTCCAACGGTGCATTTCATATTTCCACCGTTGGGCTCTATGCAGGGGAAACCGTGTGTTTTGTTGTTCTATCTAGAAATCCTTTAGTTCATCGACCGAATACAAATCATTCGGATTCCCTGCATACGGTACGACGGTGCATTTCATATGCGGGCACTCACGAGCCACCGTCGGGCTGTATGCAGGGGAAACCGTGTGTTTTGTTGATCTATCTAGAAATCCTTTAGTTCATCGACCGAATACAAATCATTCGGATTCCCTGCATACTGTCCGACGGTGCATTTCATATGCGGGCACTCACGAGCCACCGTCGGGCTGTATGCAGGGGAAACCGTGTGTTTTGTTGATCTATCTAGAAATCCTTTCATTTTCCGACGGTATATTTCATTTTTCCAACTCCATTTTTACAAAGACACTTAGAAAGAAACAAAAGACAAATAGAAAGGATGATGCTCAATTGGCGGTGAAGCCGGTCACATCCCAGAGTGGGATCTTTGGGTATAAAACTTTTTCTTCGCGTGTGTCCCTTTGCGTCGTAACCATGGACAATCTTCATCGTTTAACTTGATGCTCGGGTCAACATTCACTCTAAAGGGAGCAATTTCATGAAACTTTTCATAATCTTCTAACATGTCTGTCTTGTCCTCCACTCCCACGATGTTTCTTTTCCCTGAAAGAACTATGTGGCGCTTTGGCTCATCGTATGATGTATTCGCTTCCTTATCTTTTCTTTTTCTCGGCTTGGTAGACATGTCCTTCACATAGAAAACCTGTGCCACATCTTTGGCTAGGACGAATGGTTCGTCTGCGTACCCAAGATTGTTGAGATCCACTGTTGTCATTCCGTACTGCGGGTCTTCCTTTACCCCGCCTCCTGTCAGATTGACCTATTTGCACGAAACAAAGGGACCTTCAAACCAAGTCCATAGTCAAGTTCCCATATCTCCTCTATGTAACCATAATATGTGTCCTTTGGCCCATTGATGTTTGCTGCATCAAAGCGGACACCACTGTTTTGGTTGGTGCTCTTTTTATCTTGGGCGATCGTGTAAAATGTATTCCCATTTATCTCGTACCCTTTGAAAGTCAATATAGTCGAAGATGGTAACTTGGACAGCAAGTACAGGTCATCTTCAACAGTGTCGTCATGCATGAGACGTGTCTGCAACCAACCGGCGAAAGTCACCGTTTGTTCATGTGTAATCCAGTCGTCAGACTGCTCCGGATGTTTGGAGCATAGAATATTCTTGTGTTGCTCAATATACGGAGCCACCAAGGTGGAACTTTGTAGAACTGTGTAGTGTGCTTGCGCCAAAGAATGCCCGTCCCGGCATATTAGTGAATTCTTTCCTAGCGTGCCTTTTCCACCCAGTCTGCCCTCATACCGCGATTCAGGAACACTAATCGGCTTAATGTCAGGAATAAAGTCAACACAAAACTCAATGACCTCCTCTGTTTCATGGCCCTTGGAGATGCTTCCTTCTGGCCTAGCACGATTATGAACATATTTCTTTAAGACTCCCATGAACCTCTCAAAGGGGAACATATTGTGTAGAAATACAGGACCCAGAATGGCAATCTCCTCGACTAGGTGAACTAGGACGTGCGTCATGATATTGAAGAAGGATGGTGAGAACACCAACTCGAAACTGACAAGACATTGCACCAAATCATTCTCTAACCTTGGTAGGATTTCTGGATCGATTACCTTCTAAGAGATTGCATTTAGGAATGCACATAGCTTCACAATGGCTAATCGAACGTTTTCCGGTAGAAGCCCCCTCAATGCAACCGGAAGCAGTTGCGTCATAATCACGTGGCAGTCATGAGACTTTAGGTTCTGGAACTTTTTCTCTGCCATATTTATTATTCCCTTTATATTCGACGAGAAGCCAGACGGGACCTTCATACTGAGCAGGCATTCGAAGAAGATTTCCTTCTCTTCTTTGGTAAGAGCGTAGCTGGCATGACCTTGAAACTGCTTTGGATCCATGCTGTCTTCTCCGTGCATACGTTGCTGGTCCTCCCGTGCCTCCGGTGTATCTTTTGTCTTCTCATACACGCCCAAGAAGCCTAGCAGGTTCACGCAAAGATTCTTCGTCACGTGCATCACGTCGATTGCAGAGCGGACCTCGAGGTCTTTCCAATAGGGCAGGTCCCAAAATATAGATTTCTTCTTCCACATGGGTGCCCGATTGTCAGCATCATTCGGAACAGATTGTGCGCCAGGACCCTTTCCAAAGATTACTTTTAAATCCTTGACCACATCAAGTATATCATCACCAGTACGGTGGCGAGGCTTCTTCCGGTGATCTGCCTCACCTTTGAAATGCTTGCCTTTGTTTCTTACGGGATGCCTGCTCTGAAGAAATCGACGATGCCCCAGGTACACATTCTTCTTACATTTATCCAAATATATACTGTCGGTATCATCCAAACAGTGCGTGCATGCGTGGTATCCCTTGTTTGTCTGTCCTGAAAGGTTACTGAGAGCAGGCCAATCATTGATGGTTACAAACAGCAACGCATGTAGGTCAAATTCCTCCTGTTCTTTCGCATCCCACGCACGTACACCTTTTCCATTCCACAGCTGTAAAAGTTCTTCAACTAATGGCCTTAGGTACACATCAATGTCGTTGCCGGGTTGCTTGGGGCCTTGGATGAGCACTGGCATCATAATGAACTTCCGCTTCATGCACAACCAAGGAGGAAGGTTATAGATACATAGAGTCACAGGCCATGTGCTATGATTGATGTTCTGCTCCCCAAAAGGATTAATGCCATCTGCACTTAAACCAAACCATATGTTCCTTGCGTCCTTTGCAAAGTCCTTCCACTTTCTCTCGATTTTTCTCCATTGCGATCCGTCAGCGGGTACTCTCAACTTCCCGTCTTTCTTACGGTCTTCGTTGTGCCATCGCATCAACTTGGCATGCTCTTTGTTTTGGAACAAACGTTTCAACCGTGGTATTATAGGAGCATACCACATCACCTTGGCAGGAATCTTATTCCTGGGGCGCTCGCCCTCAACATCACCAGGGTCATCATGGCCGATCTTATAGCGCAATGCACAGCATACTGGGCATGCATTCAAATCCTCGTACTCACCGCGGTAGAGGATGCAGTCATTAGGGCATGCATGTATCTTCTGCACCTCTAATCCTAGAGGGCAGACGGCCTTCTTTGCTTCCTACGTACTGTCGGGCAATTCGTTGTCCTTTGGTAGCTTATTCTTCATTATTTTCAGCAACTTTTCAAATGCCTTGTCAGGTACACCATTCTCTGCCTTCCATTGCAGCAATTCCAGTGTGGTACCCAGCTTTTTCTTGTCATCTTCGCAATTTGGGTACAACAATTTCTCGTGATCCTCTAACATGCGCTGCAACTTCAGCTTCTCCTTTTCACTTGCGCAGTTTCTCTTTGCATCGGCAATGGCCCGACCAAGATCATCAGCGGGCTCATCTGATGCCTCTTCTTTAGCTCCTTCCCGCATTGCCGGCTCAGCTTCTTCCCCCATTGTTGTACCATCGTATTCATGGAACCCATGGCCAGGATAGCTGTCGTCATCCTCTTCTTCTTCATTCTCTTCCATTAGGACCCCTCTTTCTCCGTGCTTGGTCCAACAGTTATAGCCGGACATGAAACCGGACTCAAACAGGTGGACGTGAATGGTTCTTGAGTTAGAGTAATTTCGATCATTCTTACAGCCAGCACATGGACAATGCATAAAACCATCCGCCCGCTTGTTTGCCTCAGCCGCAACCAGAAAAGTATGCATGCCATTAATGAACTAGGGAGAGCATCGGTCATCGTACATCCATTGCCGGCTCATCTTCATTACACAACACCGAAAAGACCAAATTAATACAAGTTCATACACACTTGTTCTCATAAAACAACATACAAACTCTCTAGCTAAAGCATTTAAATGCAACAACAAATTAGATCAAGATCGCAACTAAGGTAACAATTGATCCAACAACATAGTGATACCAAGCCTCACTATCAATGGCATATTTTTTAAATTTTCTAATCTTCAAACGCATTGCATCCATCTTGATCTTGTGATCATCGACGACATCGGCAACATACAACTCCAGTTTCATCTTCTCTTCTTCAACTCTTTTCAATTTTTCTTTCAAATACTCGTTTTCTTTTTCAACTAAATTTAACTTCTTGACAAGAATATCTATGTCGGTTGCAATTTCCGGTTCACATACCTTCTAGATAAAAATATCTATGTCAACTTGATGGGCATAATTGTCATAAACACGAAATGCAACAAACAGTTATAAAAGAGAGTATATACCACATCCGAATCATAAACCGGACGAGGGCCGACGGGGACGGATATCAAAACCATGCCACTATGTATAACAAACAACCATATTGGTAAGAAAACTATACAAGTAACTATCTAAATCTTACAAACATGATTTTTTTTATAAAAAGGATAAGAACAAGAGGCTCACCAAGGTGGTGCCGGCGACGGGACGGTGCGGGCGATCGACGGTGGTTAGGACGGGGACGGGAAGGCACTAAGTAAACCACACCTACACATGCAAAGTAAGAAGTTAATTTGAGCTCAAATTGCATATAAATCAAATAAACAACCACATATAAATACTCCCAAACTAAAACCCACAAATCACTATACTTATAGAGCATTGCAAGAGCTAATCTAGCAATGAGAGATGAAAGGACAAAGTTGCCAACCTTTGTGAACACTTGGATGGATGGGGTGCCTCCAAATCTTGACAAATTTTGGCAAAAATGGAGGATGAGCTCGGGGAAGAGAGGAAGAACCAGAGGAGAGGAAAGGGGAAGAACAGAGAGCTCGGGCTGGCCGAAGGGTTCATATAGGGGACCTTTAGTCCCGGTTCGAGACACAAACCGGGACTAAAGGTTAGCCTATAGTCCCGGTTCGTGGCACGAACCGGGACTAAAGGTTACCGTGGGGCCCTAGGCTGACACCAGCCTGCCACCACCCCTTTAGTCCCGGTTCGTGGCACGAACCGGGACTAAAGGTCCGGAACGAACCGGTACTAATGATGCCCGTCACGAACCGCGACTAATGGTCACATTAGTGCCGGTTCAAAACCAGACCGGGACTAATGATGTGGACAAAAGGTCTGTTTTCTACTAGTGCATGCACGCTCCTCCGCGGGCTCCTCCTTGACCTCCTGCTTGACGTCCAGCTCCGGGACGTACACGTCCCCAGAGGCCGACAACTCAAGCATGTACTGGAGGCCCTGTCACTCCTCCTCCTGTTGGCGCCTGTACTCCCTCTCGGGGTCCTCCATGACGGTCTGCAGGAGCCGCTCCTCCTCCTCGGCCGTCATGGCGGGTGGTTGCGGTGGTGGCGGCGATGGGGAGGGAGACGGCGTCGGCGTCAGGCCACGGATCCGCATGCGGACGCGCACCCTGGGCGGGCTCGGTGCACGCGCACGAGGCGCAGGCCGCGCACTGTGGGACGCACGGGGTGGGCTACCACGGCCGGCAAAGAAGGTTTGCCGGCGCATGTCATGCTCGTCCTAGAACCAAGTGTCCCACAGTGGCGAGTCGACGGCCTACCTGCGGTCGGCGAGGAGCTCGCGTAGGATCCTGGCGCGGCGATGGGCGATCTCCTGGAGGCGGGCGCGGCCTGACGCCGACACAGAATGGGCACCCGATCCGGGCTCAGATGCCACCCATTGGGGAGGTGGGCATCTGACCATGGCGGCAGAGTGCCTGTCTCCCAGTACCGGCGGCACACCTCGACCTTCACGTAGGGCCGAAAGCGTGGCGCGGCCGCCGGAGGGGAGATGAAGAAGGAGGCCGGAGAGGTGGAGTGGCTGGCCGCGCTACCAGACGAGGAGCCTGCCTCGTGGTCGTGCTTGGCCTTCTTGCCGGTGGAGTGCCACTTCCATAACCCCATGGCCGGCGGGGGAGCGAGGTCGACGGTGGCTAGGGTTTTCGGTATCTCCAACGGGGGGGGGGGGGAGCAGTGGTGGGGAAGTGGATGGGGCGGCGAAGTGGAAGTCGTCAGCTTCCCCATAAAAAAGGACGTGACCGGGGGCGGCTGGGTGGCTGACTTGCGGGCCCAACCACCCGTGCGCATTGACTACGGTCGGTGGGAGGTAGTTGGACCACCGACACGCGGGCCCGACGCGGACGCGAAGAGGACGCGTGCCTGTCCGTTCGGTGTCCGTTTGACCGCAATTCCGGCTCAACTATGCGCCTAGAATGGGTCGAGACGGACCGAAAACAGACACGTTTTGCGGATGGGGTTGCGCGTTGGGCCGTGTCGTTTGTCCGTTTGGGCCCAAACGGACACGGGCGGACGATTTGAGGTCCAGCGTTGGAGTTGGCCTAAATAGACATATCTATAAAACCAAGAGTGTTCAACTCATGCACACGTAAGCAAAACTACTACTGATACATGGCAAACGCACTCTTCTTTCGTACTAATTTGCTTGAGTCCCTCTCAACTTCTTATACAATACGTTTCTTGCATGTGTAATTTGAGTTAACAATGCTCAATTTTGCAAGGGTATAATATGGAAATTAAGCTGAAGTACCGATAATACATGTTACATATTGGATTTCATTCAATTTATTTTAGCACATTCTCTTTTGCGGGAGGTTAAATTTTGATTTATAGCCAATAAAGTTGGTTTAGCACTGATATAATTGTCTTGTACCTTAATGCAATTTCTTCACTTCATTTACAACTTCAACTAAACTTGTACATTATCTAACTTGAAATATCTGACATAAACTTTCATAATCTACCAAATTGCATATAAACTTTTGTATGTCAACAAGACAACCACCTTCTAGTTAAGTGGGTCTTGCAAAATATCTACCATTCGCAGTCATGCTTAAGACATTTTGGCTAAATGCCTTATAAATGTGGAATAGCACACACGCCACTTAAAGCATCAGTGTAGTTGTTATTTGGTTATATTCTTAGTGGTTTCATAGTTATCTAACCTCCTCAAACTGTGCATCTTCATAACCACACATTCTAATGGAATCGTCATACTGTAAAGATTGTAACATTAGCACAGTGATAGTATTCGATCGCGCAACTGGAGACACCATATGCTCAGAATGCGGCCTTGTATTGGATAGTCATTACATTGATGAGAAAGCTGATTGGCGTACATTTACCCCTTTAGCATCAAAAGATGATAATTATGACCCTATTTCTATAGTGAAATCCCCAAATAATCTGAAATCAAGGCATAATTCTACACCTGTTATGAGATTAGAGAAAAACATATTTGATCACCACAACCCTTTTTGCGGCAATATGCAAAAATGTGTTGATTTTTCTTCCCATCAACCCGACAATGCAATTCACTATATAGCTGATATGGCCGACAGGTGAATTCATATTCTATGTACATTTAATTTAGATTTATTCATTAGTAATATGATTTTTTAATATTTCTTTAGTAATATGATTGTCATATTAATATATTGGAATGATCTATTGTGTGTCTATGTGAACTTGCAGATAGGTAAAATATTCTTTACTAATATGGTTGTTATCTTGACTCGTCCAAAGTTCATTATAATATTTATACTATAGTGCACAAGAAAAATAAAGATAATTCAAATACGAAGTGTAGCACAAAACTAGGTGAACTAACCACATTGTTTTTAGGTTGGGCATTGTGGATAACATAAAGCTTCAAGCAACAAATTTATACATGAAAGCAAATGAGCTTAAGATATTTAATACAAGGAAGAAACATTCTCTTTGTGCTGCTTGCTTGTACGTAGCATGCAGGCAAGCTAATAATGCTCGAACTATAAAAGGTACGAAATTTATTATAGGAATATATGAACATTTTATCATACATTATTAATAAACTTATTCGTTTCTATCTAAAAAAAATAGAGATTTGCACCGTCACTAATGGAGTTACAAAGAAAGAAGTGTCTCGAGCAAAAGATTTACTAGTACACCATATTGAAGAGAAGAAAGGCGAATGCATGGAGATCAGTAGTGTTCGTCCTAGGGATCTTGTGGTACGTATTTTCATAGTTACTTCGTTGCCTCATAATATTTTTATGAAGTTTGCCTAGTAGTTCATTTTTTGATAGATGGTAGTAGAATATAAATGTGTTCAAGTTAATAGTTTCCATCAAAACTTTACCCAATAATTCACACTTTGTAGCGACGTTTTTGTTCAACACTTGGAATGTCAAACAAAGCAATTCAAGCAGCAGAAGAAGCAGCAAATCGAGTGCAGAGACTTGATATAAGGTATTTATTATCAGAATGCACAATTACATTACTTAATTTATATATTCCTACATCACAAAAAAGTGAAATTAAAATTAATGATGAAAGGGTATAAATTGTGGAATTACATAATTTAATATGTTCCAATAAACATGTTTACATTCTGCAATTGTATACTTAATAATAAATCTATTACTTATGCAGAAGGAATGCTATATCAATAGCTGGAACTATAATATATTTAATATCTGAATCATCCATGGAACCACGTGACAAGGTGGCTATTAAAGGTAGAAGATTTTCATTGTATAGTATTTAATTTGTATAGATTCTTTGCATGCCATGAATATCTTCTAACAAAAACATTTTTTGTTTCGCAGACATTTGCTCTGTGGCTGGATTAACAGAAATTACCATTAGATATTGTCACAAGGAACTTTGTAATTATGCTCCATGGCTCTTAGAAAAATACACAACACAATATGTGAAGGAAAAATAAGTATTGACTCCAACATGATGTCAAATATCATATTTCATATGAACTATGTTCTACCAAAATATATGATTATTGTTTAAACACTTGGGCCATCAATATATACAAAAATTGAATATGTACATTTAAACCCTATTTATTTAATGTGGAAATTTGATATCTTAGTTTCTTTCATAAATATTGTTAATAAACAAAGAAGAACCCAGTCTCACCACTAAAGGGTAGACATCTAGTTTAGCAGGACAGTGTAACATCATGATGTTACGTGTGACTAACACGATATGAAATACCCTTTACATGGAGGTCACGGGAATATAGTCTGAGGCGGTTTAGCAGACATAGATTGTCGATTTCTTGGGCCTTTTGTGGCGAACTCTAAGCACTTGACTGCCTTTAAAACCTCTTGTTCGGCGACTGTGTGCATATAGCTTGGCGCCTCGAATTGACAAAGTTTTGTCATTGTCTTTTTAGAAGAAACCATCTCACATTGAATATATAAAAAGGTAAAGTACAACTTTGCTTGTTTTGCAGCCATATCCTAAGCACACATTTATATTCAACATACAATATTCACAATAGACATTCAAACATTAGCAAGGAACTATATATTTACATGCTTTTACCAACCACATGCATGCCATACATCTCATACCTACCGACATAATTATGTTTTTTGTTGAAACGGAAGAAATTTAACACATTTAACTATTAATATCACAGTTAAAGTGGACTAAGCAAAAGGAAATTGTTTCATTTTCTTGGTCATGTGACGTCGTGTGCCTTTTGTCCTATGAGTACATTTCTCACACCTTTACTTCTCCCAAATCCCTCTAGTAGTCCATGTAGAAGAATTTTCTATCCTTCTCCCCTCTTTTAACATGACACCTCAAGTATCCAACTCTACGCCGCTCAAAAAGGATTATTCCTAGATATTGGATAGGTTCAGGTTTAGGATAAAAAAGGGTAGACAATATATTATTCTCATCTATGTTTCAATTATTCTGCGGTCAACAAGCTTTAATTTCCGTGAATATTCTGTTTTATCATTAGGCCTTGCGGGGTCTGTTCAGCCGCAGCCCGCGCCAACCCTCAAATCGAAAAAACAAATTAGACAATATGACCGCAATTCCGATAATGGCTACAAACTCGAACAATCAAACATAGTTTGCGCGGATATTAAACATAATTTTCATCCATGACCCAAAAGAACCTCATGCAAAAGATAGCACCACCTCCAAGACCATCGTCATCATCATCATCATCATCACTGTCCACCACCGCCTCAAAAGCCACCACCACCGCCATGACCATCATCATCACTCTCCATCACCTGCACCGAAGCCACCACCCGTCGCCGCTTGCTTCCTTCTCTCCAAGATCTCCCTCCTTGCAATATCATGTCATTCTTTGATGATGCCGTCCATGTCATTGCGATTCATTGTCATGATCTTGTTCTCCTCTTGAAGAAGCTTGGCCAATGTCTTGTTCTCCTCGGCAAGGGCTCTTCTCTCCTCAATGGCGGCCTTGCGCAACCCCTCTTCCTTGAGTAATTGCTACTTTTCTTGCTTCTCTTGCACCTTCTTGTCGGCCAACTCCTTCTTTGCCTCCAATGTCTTGGCCACCATCAACTCTTTTGATTGCACCATGGCATCTATCTTGTCCCGCAAGCTTGGCGCCTCCGCTTCCCTCTTGATCTTGTCCTTGGCCTTCTTGTTTCCATTGGGCTTGTTCTTGTTTCTTGGGCCATCATCATCTTCATCATCATCATCCATCTTGTTGAGGGAACCTCTCTTCGGTGGGGATTCTTTGTCAATCAACTCCCACTTCTCGCTATGTTGAAACAATTTCCAACAATGCTCTAGTGTAAATGACTTGCCATTGGAAGCTTCCATGTTCTTGTACCTTTCTTGTGCAATTTTGTCCTACAAAATGAAAACAATGTCAAAGTACGTCACATGCAACCACTCCAACGGCTACAAATCATTTGCACTACTTGGGACGTGAAAACAAACTCACATAATCGGCTTCAACGGTACCACTTGGAGGTGCATTGTGGACTTTCTCCAAGCAACCAGCTACAAATCGACGTGATCACATCCCAACGACCTTGGAATGACCTATAGGTGCATGGCGTCCTCGGGGTATACTTTGCCATCATTCGAAAGAACTAGTCCTCTATCCTTTGCCAATACCGCTTGCTGGTTTAGTCTGTGCCGGTGCATATGCATCAAGAGACACAAATTCCCAAGCCTTGATCTAGACTTGATCTTCCAATTGCGTGTAGTTCTTCGATCTCGCGCGCACTTTTACTTGCGCGTGGTTGAACAACCCCTCTCCAATCTCCTCCACCGGTGACCGACCACACCACCATCCATCTCAATGTAGCCGTAATCACCGATCGGGGCTTGATCAATGTCGACGGCGTTGTCGTCCAACATGTGCACAAACTCAGCAGTCGAATCATCCAAATCGGCGCTACAATTTCGCTCCACAAGTCACAAACAATCGCAATGGCAAAAAGTGCAAACAACAAGAAGAAAATCAAAGTTCCATACCTTGCGCCCATTCCGTCAAACACCTCGGGGGTGACGGCAGCAGCGTCGTCGGTGGGCGTCCTCAGGGAAGCTCTTGCGGTGGCGATTGGGGGAGTTGGTGGCGTGGTGCTCGCAGTACCTTTTTTGGCCGGCTTCTTTCGTTTCACCCCTGCCACCTTGCGCATCTTCACTGGTGGGGTGGAGACGGCCTGGACCGGATTCGCGGCGGCGGCGGCAGCGGGCGCGCGTGCCTTCCCGGCTATAGCCGCGGGAGCGCCGCTCTGGACGCCGAAGTTGCCCTGGCGCTTGCGGGGATGGGCGGTGGAGGCTTGAACGGCAACAAGCACGACAGGGCCGGCGACGAGATCTGCTTGAGGGGTTGGCGCGTCCATGACTTCCACGGTGACGGGCGACGGCTGGGAGGCGTCCATGGCGGCGGTACAGAGCCGAGGAAGGTGGTCCGGAGCGGGTGGAGGAAGATCAATGGCGGCGGAGGGAAGGGAGAGCGGGAACTGCCGCACGAAAATGTCCCTCCCGCCAAATCTCGCTAGCGATAGGGGTCACCCTCGGGTCGGCCTCCCGCCCCGTGTTTCTAAAGGTTGAGGGGGAGAATTTGCCGCGTCCCTTAAAATTTTTTAAAGGCTGCGGTCCGATACGGTATCTGTTCGGGTCACTTTTTTCGCGTAAAACTATAAACTGGTGGTTATTCTGCAGTTCGCCGCGATATAAGGGGTCTGTTAGAGATGCTCTTACATTGTGAAAACCTCACACATTCAGGCTGTTTCATCCATCGTACTCCCTCCGTTCTAAAATAAGTGTCGTTGATCTAGTACAAAATTTGTACTAATTTAGTACTAAATATGCGACACTTATTTTAAGACGGAGGGAATATATCTTTATCTATAACCTGATGACGTACTTCGACATCCGGACGATGAACCATTCAGAGCACTTCAGCCGAATATGCTAACATGACCGAGTTATGTGTAGGGGATACACATCGCTAGAGTATGCCAATGACGGGGACATGATGCTCACGTGCAACTTTTTAAGCTTTTATGTTGTACTAGCAAATTGGCCCATGCGTTGCAACGGGAAGAAAAAAAATTATAATCTTCAATGACAATGACCACATTTTACTGCATCATCGAGATCTATCACTCTTATTTTCGTGAAATAGTGAACAATTTTTTTGAAAATCATGAACAGTTTTTTAAACTCGTGAACATATTTAAAATTGTGAACATTTTTCAAATTGGCAAAAAATTTTGAATACTTGAACATTTTATACTATTTGTAATCATTTTTTTCAAAATATGTGAACATTTTTTAAAACAATTTTCTTGAATCGGTGACATTTCCAGGATCGCCGAACAATTTTATAGGATTTGATGGAACAATTTTCGTAATCAATGAACATTTTTTGAACTGCATGATATTTTTTGAATCAGCAAATATTTTTTGAATCATAAATTATATATTTAATTTATGAAAAGTTTTTGAATTTTTTGAATACTTTTCAATTTATGGATATTTTTTAATTGGCAAAATTTTGTTCAATATCATTAGCATTTTTTAATACACAAACTTTTTAAATTCATGCATGTTTTTTGATTTTCGGATCATTTGTTATGAAATTTGCGAATATTTTTTAAAATAGCAAACATTTTCTGAAGCCGCAAACACTTGTGAATTATTAAACATTATACTTTAAAATTATATTTTTTAAATTTTCGAAACTTTATTAAATTCACAAATTATTTAAAGTAGGAAAAAATTATGACGGAAAAGTAAAAATCAAAAATAATAAACAGGTCACTCATACATGGGCCGGCCCAAACTGGTGAGCTGTGTCTTCTCCTATACCGTAAAGCACAGTATGGGAGTTTCCTACATGGGCCGGCCCAGTCCGAGATTTCTTTGTGTGGAACGTTTTTTATCGCTTATAAGTGGCATTGGTGGGTAATATTTTGCAAAGTTAGGGGTAATTTCGTTGACGGACGAGCAGAAGCGATTCGTCCTTTATTAATAGGTAAAGATAAAGATTGCTGGAGATAATGAGCGGCTGTAGAAATAGTGATGTACCGAACCAAATTTTGCTGGTAACTACACTACATCAGCATCACATTACTCCTGTTATCTTATATAGGAGAGAACTCGTTGGGATAAGCATCACATTATGTCAATTATTTCACAATCGAGTTGATTGACTTTTGAAGGCATAGAAATTGTGGGAGGAGCGCACGGTGATGGATCTTTTGGAAGCGGCCGTGGGCCGACGAGGCATTGCTTGGACTCCAACCTCTCGGGTTAGTTGCGGAGGTGCATTCAGATCAACCTCCTATGTGTGCAACAACTGCCCGTGATAAGTCGGTCATGTCTATTGTAGTCGACCTCACATAAATGTTGCCATGTCTTGCCAGCTGCCCTCGTGAATTGTCCATAACTAGTTGAAGATGCTAACGTTATGGAACCTCTACTCAAATGTTGTTCATCCTGGTTGATTGTGTAGTTACGATTTTGAAAGTGAGATTGTTCAGTTAGGGTGTGGCATGCTTATTCTTTCCTAAGACATGTGACTACACATACTGAGCACACACAGCTACACTTTGTTTGGTAACATAAGCGTATTGTGACATGCTGAGCTAAGATCTTGTATGGTGTGTTGCATTTGTCGAGGCAAGTTGTGTCGAGACTTTGTTTAGTAGTCTGTAACCGAGATGATGTGGTTACCATAAATTTATGAGACACTCCCTCCAGTCCATTATGTAAGGTGTATTTGTTTTTCATAAAAATTCCTTGATGTAAGGTGTACTTCTCCTTTTTTTCCTTCTATTTTCCGGTTGTGCCCCTCCACTATTCCCTACATGCCGTCCATATAAAGTAGTACGTGATCCCTAATTGGAAGTTAATAAAAACAGGATATCTCTTCGTGATTCCATGCACTCACAAATATCTCTTTCACATCCCACTAATTGATTTTATTCCGGTGCAATGTGATTCAACTCCATGTTATTAGGTTCTATATTATTTAGCTATCGATAACTACTTAATTTGTTCAAGGTATTTCCTTCTACAGTTCTCAACAATTATGTGCCTTGGTCACTACGCTCAGAAAAATACACCTTACATAAAGGAATGACTCGAGTATGATGGAATATTATTTGCATGCATATTCAGCGAATGTTTTGTCGTCAAAACAATTGTATACTAATATTTTGACAATATCTGGACATGAAAAAACATACTTTAGCAATATATAAGATATTTAGCACATAATTAACACATTTAAAAAATACATCCCCATCTAATCAAAATTTACCCAGAGACTACATTACATATATAATAGTTCACCATCCAGAATAAATCATATTGCATAGCCTGCATCCATATTCAAGCTATAATAACCATTACAAAAGAGATAGTTTTTCAAATTACAACAACTAAAACCAACTCAAGTAAGGCTAAGCGGCGGGGTGTGTCAACGTGCGTGCGTCAAAGTTGGTTTCTTAGTCATCCCATCTAGTAACGGTGTCTCCGACACTGAATAGTGACGGATACCGGGGACGCGGAGCAGGTGGAGCTCTCGGTCGGCAAGCTCCATCAATGTCGGCATTAATGAGAGGTCACGCCCGCTCTGGCCGGCGTCAATGCGGATTTGCCTCTCTAGAGAGGCATGAATAAGAGGCAACCTCTTAGGGCAGGAAAGGTCGCGGGCGAGGGAGAGTGTGTTGGGTGGGCCAGGGTTGTCAGACGCGTGTGTAGCTGCGATCTGGACGCCCGCAAAGCCCCCCTCCTCCATTGGGTTTGCTTCTGGTTCACGGGAAGGTGCGCGCGGACGGAGGTGGGACTGGATGTCAAAACACGTCCGGACCGCACGATATAAACGGATACGGGCGGTTTATGGGTCCGTGTTGGAGATGCTCTAAAGTTATACCCATTTCAAGCGGGGCGCATGTTTCCCCCTCTAACCGAGAATAGGATGACAAACTCAACCTCCGACTTATAGCTTAGTTTTTCTGACTCCATTGATGTTCCTTAGTTCACGTTACAACACAAGCCACAAAGAACGACTATGGACATACATATATACGTAATAATAAAGGAAGATGCGCTTTTCTGAGTTTTGGTCCATTCACCATAATTTTTGGTATTTTTTCTATTCAAGATATACATGAGGTGGTACTAATTCAGACACCTCCTATATATGACGCTTACTGCGTCAGTTTATCGGGGCTACGCACAAAAAACCGACCGACTGGGCCGGCCCAGTAGTGTAAAAATCCACACAAAAATTGGGCGCTCCCGAGAATCGAACATGACGAAGCGCCTCCTACTAGCCAGTAGAGACAATAAGCACCCATGGCTACATAGCAGCCCAAGATTTATAAGAACCGATGACAACACATATCCAAACACAAATCATTTTCTTTTTTCTTTTCTTTTTTATTTATTCAAAAAAATCTTTCTAAAACAGTTAATATATATTCAAAAATTGTTTGAAATTTCAGAAAATTGATAAGGATTTTCAAAAACTGTTTGTTGTTTTGGAAGTTTTGTTCGAAATTCCAGAAAATGTTCTTAAATACGAAATTTGTTCAGAAATACAAAAAATGTTCTTATTTTTCAGAAAAGTTCAAAAACATTAGAAATTGTTCGCTTCTGGGCAAAATCTTCAGGATTTCGAAAATTGTTCGTGTTTATAGAAAACCCGATTTGTTTTTATAAAGTGAATGTTTAATGATCAAAAACACTTTTTAAATTCTGCAACTGGAATTAAAAAATTCAAACTTTTTGTCAAAGTCACAAATAATTTTATTTATAAATGAACATTTTCCCATACTTTCCTTACAATTAGTAGATGAAAATAAATTAAGCATGAAGAAAATTTATAATATTGTTGCACTGTTGGTCCTTGTCGGCCGACAGCCACGTCTCTGCTTCCAAAGAGGACACAAAATCAACGAAAAATAATATGTTATGGGGTGGTATCGAACAGACGAACCACTTTTTCTTAACAATTGGGTTGGCTTTCATTTCTATCTAGTGTAAAGGTTCGTTTATATTGAGTAATAGTACCAGCTTGATGTTTTACAGTAAATTCCACCAATTTATATATGTCAGTAAGTAGACAATCAACAAGCCTCTTAGGGAATTGAACAAAACAGAGGAAGGTGCATATCACGTTTCTAAGAATGAAGGAATTTACTTGGTAAATTTGTGAGAGAGACCCAACAAATAAGGACATGCATGGCAAGAAATAAAAAATAGGCCCATATAAAGGAATTAAAAGAGAAAACGCATGGCAAGAAAAATCAAAGAAGATCAGATAAAATATGAGATGTGCGCTATTATAGGAGAGAGGCCTAATAAAGATGGGAAATGCGCTCTTTAAAGAAAGAAAAGACAGGACGTATGTCAAGAAAATCCGAAGAGATCCAATAAAAGATTATGTCAGATGATAGGAGAAATATAAAAGAGAGATCCCATAAAAATGGGAATTTCATAAAAAAAAAGGTACAACAAGAAATGAAAGAGAAGTGATGTTATGGCAAGAAGTAAATAGTATTTATTTTTCTCCCATTACAACGCACGGACCCTTTTGCTAGTCATGCCTACATACAATATAGTAATTCTAAAATATGATTGCGGGTACCAAAAAGACCATGGAAAAAATACCGCATACTTCATTAAGTTGATCGCTAGCTAGCCAACAGAAGCTGGTTTGATCCGATGGCAATTTACGTCAGGTCAATTGTAGTGGAGCACAAGAGATAGGTCTCATGACCATGAGACGAATTCAAAGCTTGCACAGCTCCTCGGCTATGCAGCACCGGCTGTATCGGCGGCTTGATTAGCGATGTCGTGCTTGTCAGCATGGCGACAACCGTGGACATGGTTGGCCTGTCACCGGGCGTCTCCTGGATGCAGAGGAGCCCGATCTGGATGCACCGTTTTAGCTCGGACAATAGCCCAGGCTCGGACTCAGGGAGCGGCACCATTGCGGTGTCGAGAAGTTCCACGATCCTATTCTGCTCCCACAGTCCCCAGGCCTACCAAAAAAGATTTTCTCAGTCATGTTTGAATTGTTCTTTGTTTCATCTCATATACGAAGAGATAAAATTCGAACCGAGTGTCCGAACACCAACATTGGTATGAATAGTACATGAATGCTCATGCATTGGGTTGCGAAGAAACATGAATTTCTTAGATATTTTGACTTACATGCGAAATGAGCCTCTGCAAGCCGCCATTCCTTTCCCCGCTGAGCGTCTCTAGGAGGATAACTCCAAAGCTATAGACGTCGCACTTTAGTGTCATCTCGCCACCACGTGCATACTCCGGAGCTGCATATCCCCTTAATAAAACTCAACTCAACAATGTTATGTATATATCGGATCCTCTCAATTTCTAGTAGTGAACACACATAGATATTTGACTACTTACGGTGAAACTACAATTGTTTGATCCGGCCCCGCCTGATCGACAGCAAACAGCTTGGCGGTGCCAAAGTCGGCGATTTTAGGCTTCCACTCATCATCTAGGAGAATGTTCCCGGGCTTCAGGTCCCGGTGGATCACACTGTCCCCAGATCCTCCATGTAGGTACGCAACACCATGTGCGATGCCGTGTAGTATTTCCAGCCTTCTTGTCCAGTTCAGTGAAGCACGGAGTTTAGTTGTACCTATCAGTTCCGAATAAGTGTTCATTGGATACCAACACCCCCCACGATAACGTTCACAAATAATGCATTCAAAAAGGTTAAAGTTCAATTTAATCATCTAAGTTACTAACAATTTAAGCAAGTTACATAATAGAAATTACGGGATAAGGGAAGAGTGGACTTAGGAATGCATGCATTCACCTAATATATAAAAAAGTTAAGAGCTAGCACACATGGTACGCAAAATTAAACAGTTCAGTTTTCACGAGAATCTGAAAAAATAAAATCTCATGTTCCAGTAAGCAGTGTGTACCGAATATGTAGACGTTGAGGCTCTTGTTCTCCATGTATTCGTAGATGAGTATCCTCTCCTTGCCTTCATTACAGTATGCAAGGAGACGAACTAGACTGCCATGCCGGAGTCCGGCCATCACTTCCACTTCTCTCGCAAAATCTTTCTTCCCTTTCGCGGTGAGTGCCGATTGTTTAAGCCTCTTAACCGCAATCATCCTTCCTTCAGGCAGATGTCCCTGGTGATTTTGTAAGTTGAGATGTTACAAATTGAGTAGAGTTTGCAATGGCTGGTTCTCTATATGAAAATCTTGCAACCAAAAAAAAAAAACATGTGATGGATATAGTCATGCATGAATTTCTCAAACTATCAAATAGTACAAGATAGGCACAAACACATCACAAACTCCACATCACACTACATGCAAGGTTTGGCTCATATATCTTTAGTAGAAAAAGTACTAACCTTGTAAATGATGCTAAATCCTCCCTGGCCTATCATGTTACTTTCAGAAAAATTTCCGGTGACATCCTTTATAATGGCTAGATTAACTGAAGGAACGGCCATAGCAGGATTCCGAGGGATAGCACCTGCAACAAGAACATGTTGATTATTATGCTTGAATTTTCATACAACATGTATAGGCCAAGGCATTAGTGGAATACTATTTAACAAAACCAGATCGTACAAAATCAGATCACGATTAATTGTGAGTTGTTGGATCTCAACCAAACAATCATATACAGAAGAATAAGATATAAACAAATACCACATCAATTTCATAATACAAATGTTATTACAACCAACATGTGAGTATATTGGTCATACTAACATCATATATTATCGGACGGAGGGGGTAGTAAGTTACGAGATTAATCTTGTGGCCAAACCCGGTGGACCGAGACTTAAGAAAATCTCAACCGAGCATAAGCAATTTCAACAAATACTAGGCATGGCTCTTGACAAGCATATGGACTTGGGATTCTAAATTTTCAAAAAATTATATGATTCCCCGTGCGTTGTTGCGGAAATGCTTAAAGGCGTATAGCTATTATTGCTGAACACAGTAATTTTAAATGAAAAGTATGTTTTTGTCCCTCAAGTTCCCTAAAAGTATAGACTTGGTCCCTCAAGATTTTTTGGTATACATTTGGTCCTTCAAGTCTCAAAACTGGATAAGTTTGGTCCAAAACCAGATTTCAAATACGTTGACCGGGGTTTGACCATGTTTGACCATGTTGACCAGGTTTGACCAATGAACAGTAATTCAAAAAATAGCAAACAAATTTTTTAAAAAAATCTGAAATTTTGTGAGAACCAGCATGCGTGGGTGCGCTAGGTGTGTGTAAATGTTTGTGGTGAAATAACATCCGAGAGCTCTAGAAAAAAATGGCTTTTTTGTGAGCCAAAATTTGCTTTTTTTTGCCACGAGTTCCTCAAATGTCGAAACACCACAAAAAAAATTCACGCACCTAGCGCACCTAAGCATCCTGTTTGCCACAAAATTTCAGATATTTTGAATTTATTTGCTATTTATTGTTCATCGGTCAAACCTGGTCAATATGGTCAAACCCGATCAACGTGCTTAAAATCTGGATTTGGACCAAATTTATCCGGTTTTGAGACTTGAAGCACTAAATGTCTAAATGTATACCAAAAAAATCTTTAAGGACCAAGCCTATACCTTTGGGAACTTGATGGGTCAAGAACATACTTTTCTCATTTTAAAATATGCCGAAAAAGGGTTTCCCCCGCTTTGTATTACAAAGCAACCAACACCGATACATAGATCGCTGGGGCGAGCAGCACAACAAGCCCAAAAGAAAAAGAAGAAGAAACAAATGCCAACAGCGGCAGCTCGACAAAGCGCGGATGATCCGCCACCGCTGCGCCCACCGGAAACAAACCACCATACGAGGCTCCGATCCTCCGCGTACCAAGCAGCACCTCCAAGAAGGAATGCGACGCCGACGACGCTGCTGCCCGGACGGGTCCTAGGGTTTCCCCCGGCACGCGGAGGGAGGTAGGGGATGGATACCACCGACACCCTCCAGGAAGGAATGGTGGCACCCGCAGGCGTCACCGCATCGGAGCCGAAGACCGGCAAGGATTTCTCCCGTACTCCAAACCCCGCCGCCCAACCGAACCGAAGCCGACCAGCCAAACCTCTGCCCACCACCATGCGCCATCTCGGTTGCGCCACCATCCACGCCGCCTCACTGCGAACTCCACCACGAGGCCAAGAGAACCGACGAGAAGCGCCAAACGGCGGAAGCAACGGCACCGTTACCGAGCAGGAGGGAACCACCTCTCCCGCCGACGAGCAGGAGGCCCGAGCCCCCGGCATCGTCGCGGTCACCGTCCGGACGCGGCAGCGGGGCACACCAGGCCACCCCTGGCCCGGCCAGGCCCGAACGGGCCCGCTAAGCCCCGCCGGCCACGCTGCAGCAATTCGGCAGCCGCGCCGCCAGTTCCCAGCCGCTCGACGCCGCACCCCCGCCTCCTGGAGGTCGCGTCGCGGACCCATCCCGCCGCCGGCCCGCCCGGACCCAGATGGGGCCCGAAGGGGGCCCAGATCTGGGCCGAGCGGGCGCCGCCAGGCCGCGCCGTCGCGCTACCCCGCCGCCAACGGCGACGCCGCCGTCCAGCCGTCCACCCGCGAAGCGCCAGTACCCCGCCGCCACGCCGGACCGCCGCTGCCTAGGGACACCCCCCGGTCCGCTCCGTCCCGCGCCAGAGAAAACCGAGAGGGGAATGGCGAGGGGGCCGCCGCCGCCAGCGTCGCCCGGGCCAGGCCCGGCGGCGAGCGCCGACGACTGCGGCGGGGAGGGAGGGAGGGAGGAGGGGAGCTGGAGGAAGAAGGTCGGGGACGCGGCCGGTCGCCCGCGGGGACGACGCGGTCGCGAGAGCCCGAAGGGGAAGGGGCTAGCACCTCTGGTACATTTATAGAATATAGAAGATCGAATTAATTCTGCCCTCATCAAAATATACAAACAACTGCGAATTTTGAATCTAGTCCAGATTTGAGGAAAAAAATAGTGACACACACCACAATTTTTGAAATTTCATCGAAATGAAAAAAAAATGTTACACCATCCAAATGAAACACAGTTCGCACCGTTGCATTTATCTTTCTCTCCATGCGAAATAGCAACAAAACAGATCGAAATAGCGCCACCAG
Source organism: Elymus sibiricus (assembly GCA_039707655.1). NCBI lineage: Eukaryota > Viridiplantae > Streptophyta > Magnoliopsida > Poales > Poaceae > Elymus > Elymus sibiricus. The sequence continues at coordinate 486,871,849 of CM077665.1, forward strand.
GGTAGAAATTACCTATGATTCTGCGTTTCCTTCTCCACCAAATCAGAGAGACGGCCAGAAGAATAGTGACACCAGAAGCGACGGGTGCGACAACAAGCAGAGTAGGAAACTCTTTCTGGTGACCTGTTATGGCAACAACCAGTTCAAACATGAACGAAAAAATAGAAACTCTTTTTTGGTCCAGTATAGGTGTGAATCAAGTCAATTTGTCTCTCAAAAAAATCAGTCAATTTGTGTCAAGACAAAGAAAAAATGTGCATGGCAACGGTAGGTGGTTGGATAATTTGTACATACCGAATTCTGATTTTGACAACCTCAGGTAGAGATTTTGCCCCCTGTCGACGAGACGTAGATCGACGATGGTATCCGCCCACATGACGCAGCCGGTGCCATCGCCGCCTCCCAGGATATCGGCGGCGGCGTAGGCCAAGCACGAGCAGTCGTCGACGCACCTCGCCCTGCAGTCCTCTAGCGTGATGCCCGTATCCACCGACGCGTTCTGCGTGTCAGGTAGCTTCACGCCCCGCACCACCTTGAAGCCGTCGGCCGTCGGCCCGCCGCTACAATCCAGCGGCACGTTTCGTCGGCACTCCTTCGTCTCCTGCGCCGACGAGATCCCGGCGGAAGGCCTGCTGAACCCCTCGACGCAGCCGCAGAACCCCGACGACGCCGCCTCGGGGTCGCAGAGGCCGAACGGCCCGCACCGCGCGTAGGCGTCGCACTGGTCCCTCGGTCCCTTGAACAAAAGCTTCCACGCCCTGGTGCCCGCGTCCCACATCAGCCGCTCCACTCCGCCGGTGTAGTTCACCACGACGCGGGTCAGCGGCGCGCCGGGCTTGGCGGTGTACCCGTAGGTTATCTCCCACGGGCTCGTCGTCGCCCGCAGCGGGTACTTGTCCGCGTACGCCGACACCTCCGGGACGCCGTTGAAGTAGAGCCCGTTCCACGGGCCCGTGCGGTACGTCTTGACGTCTCCTTGCCACAGGACGATGTGTGGTAGCCCCTTGGTCTCCAGCGTGCGGCGGTAGACCCCCGGTGACGGGTCGTCGGCGGAGCTCCACGCCGTGAGCTGCCACTCGGCTCCGGTCCAGAGGTCCTTGCCCAGCTTCATGTCGGGCAGCAAGGTGTCCGACGGATGGTCGAACGACTGCCACAGGGCGGCGTTGCTGCTGCCATTGTGCACGACCAGGTTGCCCGAGCCGAGAAGCTCAACCACCGCGGCGGAGGCGGCCATGAAGTTTGGTGACCACACCGTCTGGCGGGAGCCGTCGACCAGAACGAGGCTGCCCAGGTCGTTGAACACCAGCATGCCGGACTTGTCGAGCAGAGGCTGGTCGCGGTTGGCGACCCAGCAGACGGTGTCGTTGGACACGGAGAACCATATGCCGAGGTACCTCTTGGTGGACGCCCCAGGGGAGAAGAACCCCAGGGTGAAGGAGCCGTCAGGCGAGACGAGCGTGTCACCGTCGGTGAGGTTCTGGCCCTTCTCGAACTTGTCACGGACACCGGAGGCGGCGGGTGTTTGGACCGAAAGGAGGAAGAGAGTGATCAAGAGCAGCTGCAGTAGGAGGTTTACCAGGAGTTGGTTGGTTGCCCTCATTGCTTTGCACTGGTCTTGCACAGCGGAGCTCATGCATGGACCATGGAATTTATACAGTCGAATTGAGAGGATGGTCATGCACTGACCGAGAACATAACACTTTTCCTCGAAAATATAGCATGTTACTTCGGCCAATTTAGTTGATAGGAGCATACCCGGGCGGATGGTCCGGCCAGACCGGTAAAAAGCAACTCAACTGGGCCTCAAACAGGTCTCAAACGTCTGGACTGATCTGTATTTTTTATATCAAACTTAAATCTGGGGTGGATATATGGTGGCCCGGACATGACCAAGCGCGTCCTTCACGTCAGACTGACGTTAAGATCCTACAGAAAAACATTCGAAAACCCGACGGTCCGACGGACGTCTTTTCCAATGAGGTCTGAACACCCCGTGGCGTCATTCCGGCTCATTGCTCGAGGGCCAAAGTCCAGCTATGGGCCAAAGTTCAGCTATTTAACCCGGACGACGTCCCCCAACCCTAGCCACACCCGCTTCCTCTCTCTCCGCACCACCGGCCCGAGCCCATCCACCTTCCTCCCTCTCCTCCCCCCTCTTCCCTCGTCATCTGCCTCCGCCATGGCCCGACAGAAGAAGACCACTTATGCTATGCTAACGTTGGCGCACTGCTTCCAGATGCTGGAGGGGATCCGGGCAAGGCGTGCCGCCCGCATCGCAACCGGCCTGCCTCCGGACTCGCCGGATCTGAGCGAGGAGGAAGTGGAGGGGGAGCAGCAGCCGTTGCTCATGGAGGTGGCGGATCCGGGGGAGGAGGATGGAGCGGAGCCGGTTGCGGGCTTCGGAATGGAGGATGCCATGGCGGAGTTTGTGGTCGCCCTAGCAGCGGAGATGGCGGAGAAGCATGCCATCCCGGAGTCCATCCAGGACGAGGCCTACGTAGAGGCCAACTGGCGCTTCATCCAGTAAGAACGGGCGGAGATCGACACCCTTATCGACGAGCTGGATGCACAGGAGGAAACAGAGGCGGAGGCGGAGGAGCCGGAGTTGCGTCTGCACCTGAAGCTCGACAAGTAGATGTGGACATCTTCGACGACAACGAGTAGTGTAATGTAGGTTTAGTTGATCTACGTAGTACGTAGATATTTCATTTTCATGTATTGTACAGTTCTAGGATTTCAACTATAAGGTGTTCAATACAGAGAATGAAATTTAAGGAGTGTCCAGTCAGTGTCCGTGGACGTGTTCGGACGCGTCCGCGGGCGTTTGAAGGACGAGATTCGCCTACCACACCTGTAGAGGTTCTAATAGTTTGGACCCGGAGTTTTGGCTCGGGGGAGCATATGCTCCTTGATGAACATTAAATTAAAAACAAATAGTGAATAATATTTTAAAATTCTGATTATTTTTATAGATGTTCATGTTAGTTTAATTGCTTGTCAATTTTCATGTGAAACGGAATAGCAGTGCTTCGTCGGTGGAAAAATTAAATGTAATACTCAAAGGTAACATTTGTGTTCGACTTGTTTCCCCCCCCCCCCCCCCCCCCCCCCCCCCCCCCCCCCCCCCCAAGCTTACCATTTAGGTGTGACAAGTACTCCCTGGAGACAAAAGCAATATTGGTAATAGTAGTACGTACTACTTGATAGAGATGGAAGCAAGTTTTGTGGTCAAGAGGCAGGAGCACTGCGCAATTTCTCTATTAGAAGAAGAGAAACTTCCCGCATATCGACCAGAAACCAGTAAAATCCAAACAATTACTTTCCGCCGTTCAACAGAAGCCAATTTTCCAGGAAGTTGCAATCTCAGTTGATTTCCTTCAGTTGTTGATGTGACAGGGGGCAAATGATGGGGCAATCATGGAGCCAAGAAAATTACTCCATCTCAAATGAGTGGTTCATCTGAAGAACAATATAAGTGTGGTTCTAGAGTCATTAGACTAGATCAAAGTGTGGCTATTACTCAAGTAAAATGCAGAGCTGTGTCATCGATCGCTACTGCTAGTGGAATACCAAGGATGCCAGCGAGGTAATTTTCAACGTGATGTAACTGAAGCTACTCTCGTTCAAACCTTTGAAGAGGTTGATTGGTCATCCTGTGATCCCAGTCCAGTTCAAGTGGATTCCCGAGAGTCCTTGTCAGTCTTAAGGCTCTAAGCACATACTTCTGTTTCGATTTCTCCTTGGAGTGATTAAAGAATTACATTCTTGCTAATAGACTATTCTCTTTTTTTTTAGGGGTCTTGCTAATACTCCCTCTGTCCCAAAATAAGTGTCGCCGCAAAATTAGTACAAATTTTGTACTAGACCAACGGCACTTATTTTGGGATGGAGGGAGTAGATTATTCGGTTGTTATGTTTTTGTGAACATCATGTTTTTTTTTTGAACACAGTACAGACGCAAGCGTTCATATACACGCGCATACACTCACCCCTATGAACGCACACACGCACACCCTACCCCTATGAGCACCTCCGAGAGACTGAGCCGGCATATCATCTTGAAATTTACGAAGTCACCGTAGGCACCTCGTCGTCGACGGGAACGTCTCCTCCCACTGAATGCGCATCGCCGGAAATCCTGAAATAATTCAGGAATAAATGCGAGCACCAGGATTTGAACCCTGGTGGGCTGGGGATACCACAGTCCCTCTAACCATCCAACCACAGGTTGGTTCACAACATCATGGCTGTTGGGTCATATAGTGTTTCAATCACAGTGCAAAAGGAAAGGCTCTTGGTGAGTTGTCCAGAGTTTTAACCTAAAATCATATTGGTACGCGCACACGATTCCGTTTAAGCAGCGGCCACGTCGACCCTGCATGCGTCTAGTTTAGAGATTTCTTTTTGCTTGCAGAGATAGGAACACTGCATGTGTATTTATTTGGGTTGTCAAAATTTTGAAAAGTCATAACTTTCAAACCGTGTGTCGAAATTCAGATTCTTTTTCATTTTTTGAATCCTCGCGATGAGATCTTTAAAATTAGACCCGCATGAGTATGTTTCGACGGAAACAAAATTCATGCCAACTTTGATGCTATATGGTGTAACTCTATTACTACATGGTGCAACTTTAGTGCTACATGGTGTAACTTTTTTTGAAACCAATTTTGGAGCTGCATGATCTAACTTCCTATGAGATTTCCACCTAGCAACCATGACAACCAACTTTTTGTGATGTGCAACTTGTCTACTTCCCGGGCTAACTACCTTGTCGTTGATGTGCAAACCCCTCCCTACTTGTGGATGTGTAGTTTTTCACTGCTGGCACACCCTGCCCCTACCCTACCAGCGATATGTGCAACTTAGTCTGTTGTTTCAGTCAAATGCCTAGTAGTCGATGTGCAACTCCTCCCCCTCCCTACTTGTGAATGTGTAGTTCCGGTTGGCGGGGCAAGGAACGAAGTTCCACATAGTCTCCTAGGCAGTTGGCCGGGGCAACAGACAAAGTTGCACATCTCATTGATAGGAATTGATGGATGGTGAAAAACTACACATCCATGAGGGTAGGGAAGAGTTGTTGGGGTGCCCCAAATTTGCATATCTCACTAGCAACAATGGTTGGGATGGGTTGTTAGTAGTGAAAACTACACATCCACGGGGTACAACAAAAAATTGCACATCGACTGTTATGCAGTTGACATGGTAGCATTCAAAGTTGCAAAACAACTGATAGGAAGTTGGTTGAGGCAGCAAACAGTGAAAACTATACATCTACATGCATGGGGGAGTTGCACATATACTAATAGATAGTTGGTCGGGGCTGCAAACAAAATTGCACATCTCACTAGTAGGAGGTAGTTTGAGGTGGATCTGCCATTAGTGAAAACTGCACGTCCACGATTGAGGGAAAGTTGCATATCGATTGTCAGTTAGTTGCACATCACCTCATAGGCAATTGGACGTAATAAGGACTAAACTGCACAAAAATGATTTTGTCAAAACATGTCAATATGGTCCCGGTACCACCAAAGCTTTGCCGACGCCACAAAGGCTCACCTTCATCTCTTGAGCCTCCACCGCAAAGTAGGAGCTCAATCACTAATGGACGACCTTGAGATTGCTTCCAAACCTTCACAAACTCCAGGGAAATTTGGATCTTCACCGGCAACTCTAACCTTCTAGGGGCTTTCAACCTCCATGAGTAAAAAGATCATGGGAAAAGCTTGAGGCTTGCTCAACTCATGAAAGTGATTGGTCAAAGAATAGGGGAAGCTTGGATCTTGTCTAGGATTAACTCATCAGTCAAATCTCTCACAAAACTATCCAAGAATCAATGGAACTGAGGTTGGGAGAGGTGGGAATGAAATATTAGATTTAAACTGAGAGGCTCAAAATGGTTAACCCTATCCCAAAGGGCTATTATGTCATTTACTAGATTTTCCAGCGCTAAGTGGGTCATCCCAGTATGGCCACCCCGCACCTCACCTCCTTCTTTCCTCATTTCTTTTTCTAGTTTTCATTTGTTTCCCCGTTATTTTGATTTTTATTAACATTTTTTTATTTTTAAAATTTTAATTACAATTATTCTGAGGGAAATTGGGCATTTGTAAAGGAAATTTTTTTATATAATTTATGCTAATATTTAAAAAAATCTTTAATATTTTCAATTTTTTGTCACAATTTTAAAAATCATGTACCTTTTTCTAAATTTGTAAACGTTTTTATTCCTTTTTTAGTTCTAAACAATTTTTTAATTCAAAACATTTTCTAGATTGAGGAAAAATATTTAAAAATCCAAAATATTTTTCAAAATTTCCATAGAACCGGTTTTGGAAAGGCAAAACCCCAGATCTATACCGGTCCTAAACTGGTCGGCCCAGTCTCTTGTAGCAGTATCTGACCAAAATGAATATAAACCAACTAAAGCGAAGAGACCCACTATGCGGCAGAAAAGGTAAAGTGAAAAACTGGATACACACCGGGGCTATATCTCGCCAGTACTGATTCCTTATAGGAATAGCCTACGGGCGAGCTAATCCGGCCATCCCATTAGGCGCATCTTGCGTTCCTGTGTCACTGTAGTCACTCGATGTGCTTTGGTTTATTTCGACTCTTCTTCATTTTTTCACTGTTTTTCTTTCTTTTTTCTTTTCCCCTTCAATACACTTTGGTTTTCTTTGTTTTCACTGGGTTTCTTCGGTTTATTTTCTTTTCTTTGTTATACTTTGGTTTTATTTGTTTCATTTTGTTTTTCTTGGTTTTGATTTTGCTTCTTTTTGTTTCTTTGTCGGTTTTTATAGGTTTCCCCTTGGTTTTGTTTCTTTCTTCGTTCTTACTGGTTCTATCTTCAACACATGTATACATATTTAATAACCTTTGTACATTTTCCTTCTATAGGAGGAACATTTTTGTTGTACTCATTAAACATGTTGTACAAAATGCATAATTAATTTTTTTGTAAATATATATTTCATGTCTACTTTTCTCTACACATTGTACATTTTCAATACCCATCCAAATATATTTTTATATATGCTTAACATTCATAAATACATGATTTCACATTTTTTTAATCGGACATTTATTTATGAATAGGTGCTAAACATTATTAAAATACACATTGAAACATTTTTTGAATGATAAAAAACATTTTCTCAGTATTATCAAAATATTTTATTACATTTGTACAATTGTTTTTCAAAATGTGATGAACATATTTTCGCAAAAATATAATATATATTTTTTAATCGATGAAACCTTTTTTAGTTGAACAAACATTTTGTTACATTGTATAACCATTTTTAAAAGGTACCACATTTATTATAACACGTGACATATTTTAAAATAGTATAAACATTTTTTGTACAAATTATTTTTTAATATACATTAGAAACACTTTCTATACATGTTTTTTCCTTTTTAAGTGGAAGATTAACATTTTTGGTTGAAAAATGTAACGTACTTTTGTAACATATATATTTAGAATATTATCAAGATGTAACAGAAGTACAAAAAAAAGCGATGAAAAAAGAGAAAACTAAAGTGAAGAAAAAACCGAAGGGAAAACGAGGAAAAAACCTGACATGACGTTGTCATGACATCACCCCGGGTTACTGGGCAGCCCAGTAGCGTCTCCCTGAAGCAACACGAGCTAGTATCCTGCAACGAGCGGGACATAGCCGCACCCATGGATACACGCATCTCAGAGAGCTAGGGCCTTCCTCCGAAATTCAGAAATCACTATTCAAGAGGTATCCTTTAGAAAGGACACTCCCACCTCCTCAGGGCCTGACAGGTGGCAGCCTTTTTTATTTTTTTTCTTAGATTCGTTTTCAAAAAAACATTATCTCTTAAATCGTGCATCCAAATCCTGAACAGTTTTTAACGTTGGATTCCTCGCGTCGAGATCTTGTTATCATGTTAATAGGTTTGACGAAAAAAAATCACGAAAAACCGATAGTAGTAAAAACGTATTTTCATATTATTTTTCTCTTTCCAAGAGGCAAAGTTGTCCTTCGCACATAAGCAAATATTTGCCTACAAGAGAAGCAAATCTATGTCTCTTGTAAAAAAAACAGATTTTTTCCTCTTCTAGGAGGCACAGTTGTGCCTCTCGCGAAAGCATATCTTTGCCACAACAAAAAGCAAACTTGTATCTCTCATGAAAAAAACACATTTTTTCCTTTTCATGAGGCACAACTGCGAATATGTGACTGCTCAAGAAGCAAATCTGTCACTCTCGTGGAAGCAAAAAGTAATCTGTGTTTTTCGCTGTCGGAGAGGCACGGATGTGTCTCTCACGGAGCCAAACATGTGCCTTCACGAGAATCAAATTTGTGTCTCTCCTGAAAGAAAAAAACATTTTTTTCGTGAAATTTTTCCTCCAAAATCTCGGGATAACGTGAAAACTGAAAACCTAAAAATACCATTTAAACCCCGAAAATGCTTACGAAAAAAACATAAAATCCCATGAAACCATCCAACATGCGACATGCGGTACCCCTCAGTTAGTTGCTCTCCCGAAACTCACCTTCCAGAGATGATGAGTATTCTACGCTAATGATGTATGTGTATCCACTTTCTCACTATGTTTTTCAGCCAACTTAAACTCACCCAGCCCATTTTTGGGGAGCAACTAACTAAGAAGCGCTCATTCGACAACCTCCTCAACGGTCATTTGGGGTGGGCTGAGAGCGTTCCACTTGGCGTGCTCTCAGCCGCCTCCACGTGTCGCGCTCTGTGCGCATTCTTCGAATGTTTTTATTTTTCTGCACGCGTTTTTGGCTTTTATATAATTTTTTCAGGTTTTTTCGGCTTTTCCGTTTTCCACTGGTGTTTCTTGGCTATTGGATAAAGAAAAAAATTTGCGCGAGAAAACACATTCTTTTTTCCTTCCTCGAGTGGCATGGTTTTGCTTCTTTGAGAGGCGAGGATTTGCAAACGACATAGGCATATATCTAGATACATAATCAAATTGGTAGATTCAATATTTACATTTGTCAAACTGTCTAAAGGCGGAATTGTTACATGAACAATGGAGAAGGAGGTTTCTTGTGGCGGGTTGCTCTACTTCGGTGAGATTAGCATCGCTAGAGAATGAACGGGCTCAACACCGTCGTCACTACTGGGTGTTTCTATTGGACCTTCACAAACATCTGAGTCTGGCTGTCGAGGAGGGCAAACATAGACAACCAGTGTTTATGGTAGGATGCGCTATTGTTGTTGCCTGCGTCCAAGCATATGCTATCCCCATTGCTCAAGATTCTGTCAGTGAGGCAAAGTCCCCCTATCATCATTCCAAATTGGCCGAGGTCCCTATGTTTGACACACATGGTGTTGATTGGATTGGTTGCGATTTGATGCAGAATCTGCTTTAGGCTACGATCTAGATGTCACTTCATGGAGTGGGTGTAGGTAATTATTCTCTTGTGCATTTCATCCAAGTCCTGCATGAATAAGTTTATTCTTGTGTGTTCACAATAGTTGCTAGCCTGCCATGTACTTGGCTTAAAGCACACGAAGTTGAAAAACAACGATAAAGAAGAAAACAACAATGATACTCCCGCAGTTCTAGATCGGAGAGAGTAGTATAGTATTCACTTTTGTTTTTGTAATGTCATTTGAGCAGTTGCAAATAACATCACACCATAATTGTCCTCAAACTTTTGTATGCTGACAAATATGACATATTCTCATGTCTCATATTATTTTAATAAGAACATCACATCATAACTGCCCTCAAATTTGAGTATGTGACAAATATGACATATTCTCATGTCTCATTCATATTTAATTAGAAAACTTCTTGCTTAGTAGCACATTTGTATTAGAAACACAAATGGATTCTTTCATTGTTGGATTGTTATGTTGTGTTCTCTAGATAACATTGACAGAGAAGAATGTTAGAAGAAATTTCTGCACTGACACTACATAAGCCTGTCTCTCAGGCGTAGATGTGTAGTAAGAACACTAGGAGGTATATGCATCTTTTAGTTAGGATATTTTTGTGTTCCTCTGATCTCCAAGAAGCTGTACTCAAGACATTATTTATTCTTTGCAGCCATTAGTATTAATATGCACATTTGAATGCAAGGAAGAATTATCACTTTAGCATCATTTGGCCTTGCCTGCAGTATTCAGTACTGAGCAGGCTAATTAAAAATGCAGTCAACGTTTGGTTATTGCCTTCAGGAAGATATGTTAGAAGCAACTTTTATATATCCTGGATAGATTCTGGTATGTTTAATTGGTATCTTCACAAGGCTCGGAAAATGATTTTGCTTGAGTTGATACAAAGCATCTTCATTTCAATGCTTACGCTATGCAGTATGTCCTACATATTTGTCTAAGAGTATTTTGACTCTTTGTTTTACCATGTTTGGATTTTCTTGGGAATTGATAGATTACATTCAAGTGGTAAAGCTTTTTTATTATGTAGATATCAACACCCTCTTGCTGTTAGTTTTTTGTAATTTAGTTTTGCCTCTTGCCCTCCATCGAATGATACAGGGTGCAGAATAAAGCTATTAGAAATTAATGTGAAATATTTTTTTGGTTGTTTGTATCTTGCCACATAAAACATGATGTTTTATTTTGTTTTGCGTCGCTGACCTTGACGATCAATAATAGAGTTTGTAAAACAAACTTTGTGCGAAAGGGCCTCTTTAAGTTGTTTCACACTGTAATATATCCCGAGTCTTAAAGTATCTCCAAAGGGGCATGTATGGACACAGGGTAGTGCACTATGCTTTGCTTACATAAGCATGCTGTACTTGTGAGAGAAATACCTACACAATTCATCCCATGGAAAAACATGTCTGATTGTTTATGTATTGTTACATAATTAGAGCGTAGAAATAAATGAACAGTTATAGGCAAGGGTATAAGAATTTGGATGGTTCGCACATGACGTGGTAAGTTATGACAAATTTCTACTGTTTGAATCATAGTGTTGTGTATTTTTTTAATACCACAATCAGGAATCTTAATTACTTGGAATATTGTTTTTATTATTTTTGGTTGCAGAATCCACCAAACGGAAGATTTGAGATAAGAGGTTGTTGTAAAGGTCTCGACTGATGAGATGTTTTACCAAGTTATCATGATCAAAAGAAGGCTAGATGATTTGATATAAGAGGTCTATTGCAGCATCAAATTTGCCATTTTCGAAAAAAGTTCCTCCGCCTGCAAAGAAGCCCGATGGTTGGTAATGTGAAGAAACTCGGCATGTTATCTTTGAACTTTGCAAATTTGATACTAATGTTTTGCTGAACAAATATCTTTATCAGAGATTGGAAGCGCTACGTATGCTTATTTGAGCTCTTCTGAACTAGCTTTAAGGTGGATTACAAATTAAGGGATGACATGTAGTGCGAACTAATTTGTAACTTCCTTGATGTATTATTGTTGCAAGTAATCTGTGCTAGCGTCGTTGTTCTGTTGCTGTAAGCAATTTGGTTTCCTCACATGTATAGAGAGGCAGCTTTTTTTTGCGAGAGTATAGAGAGGCATCTATCTCCGTAATATTTGTGTTCTCCTTACGAATAGACTAGATCATTGAGGGCGCGCATTGCTGCGCCCGTAGATTTTACCAATAGAATGGTAGGAATTGCAATAGTATATATGATTCCACAAAACAATGTAGAGTAGTACTTTTAGGATAAACAATGTAGGAAGATAACATAGTGATCCATATATCTACAAATGTAAGTTCAGTCATAGAATCTACTCGCACACTCATCCATTCTGATAAAAGAATAATATAAATATTTGTAAAAACCTATGTAGTATAATTATGTATATATAAATAAAGGTAATACAATATGTACACTATTCTCTTGTCGGAACGCCCTTGAAGCAGAATTAGGTGCATGTATGGAGGGTCTATCTCTCGCTATTCAGCGAACGGAGCTTCCCATTCACATCGAGTTGGACTCACTATCAGCGGTGAACATGCTTAATGATATTGGCACAGACAGGTCTATCTATGCGTCCTTGGTGGCGGAAATCAAGTATCTGAAGTCTCTTCGTATGGCTCGTATTACGCATATCAACCGTGAACAAAATTTATTTGCAGATTTTTTATCCAAGTTTGCTAGATCGGAAGGTAGAACTGTAGTCTGGCTAGGGTCTGGCCTCCCAGAAGTAATTGAGTTATGTAAGGAGGATTATACGGTTGATGATTGAGTAATATAAGTCTTACCCGCAAAAAAAAAAATGTACACTCGACACTACATTCAGTGAAAAATACAATAATATTAATAGTTGGTCCATAATAAAGTGACAGCATAGAAGCAATAACAATATGGCCAAAGTAATACACTGTACATAAGGGAGCTACTTTACCCATTCTCTTTAAATTGGGCATAAATTGTAAAGGGCGCTGGCATACAACTTTATGCTGAGGCAGGCATGAGTTGAATTAGAAAGCTCAAAATAGTTGTGAATCACACATGACAAACAACACTCTGCATCTTTTCATTTTTCTTGCGGTATCAGAAGGTAACGAGTTAGTTTAGTGAGGGCTTGTCAAAATATTATATGTGATAGTAGGCCATTTCCTAGTAGAAAACAACTCCAAGGAGCAAGACCTTGTATGCAAGTATCCTAGAACATTGACTGAATGCCAATATTTGCAACAGTCAAGACACCTAATAAAATATGAAGATACTTTTATTTCTAGCTATGGGCTGTAGCTACAAACAAATGGTAGCAGGTAAAGCAATGACATGATCCCTCGTTACCATGGAAATTGTCAGAAAATATGCAAATTTGACCAGTATAATTTTCTCTCCAAAAGCTAGCAGGTAGTGGAGTACTTTAAGCGCCAATTAACCTTATTTCAGATTTAGTACAATTAATGGTAAGACAACATATCTGGTAATGAAAAAAGAGTCATTTTTTCATTTGGATAATACTATCATACAGAAAATGGTGTTGACATCCTAACCATACCACAAATCAAAATTTCCAAACCAGTTTATTACTTACAGAGAGGCAAATGTCTGGAGGCGATGAAAAGGTCTCTTGCAAATGAGATTACCTTGTGAAATCAACCTTTGAGGAAACAAATGAACTATAAACGGAAAGTCTAAATGCAAACTTACTGATTGCATATGAATTTTCTACCAAATGGTACTATCAACAGAAAAATAGTAGACAAGATAAAATCATAGTCATTCAGATAGCTCCACCAAAACATATGCTTTGCAATATTGTCAAGTAACATAAGGTGGGACAATAGTGCATAACAAATGCATGGAACAACAATAACAACCATAGTTCAATTGAGAAAAAAACACCGCCCAAATTATGAAACTCAAATGAAAAGAAAGTACCAACTGATTATTGTACAGATCCATTCATTATTTTTGATAGTGGGTGACCTTGTTTCTGATCTCTTCACAAGCTAATTAGTGAATACTTGTAAACATAGCTTTACTGTGTTAGAAAAGGTGGCTTCGTTTTCAAGTAAAGGAAATTTAATTCATCAAAAATCATGATAATATAAATTGCAATATAAGAAAGAAATTTAATTCCAGAAATGGATACCAAATTCTTGTCATTTTATTTTCAAGGTTTTTGAGTGAAAGGTTGCATATTAGACTTTTCAAGTAATTGTTACCTGCAAGCTGGGCACCAGAAAAACAAAAAAAAAACAATTAACTGATGTTAGTAGGTTTACCAAACTATAGAGAAGAAGCTTGCAATAACTAATACTACTTGAATGTGAGAAGGAAAATAATCCGATGGCATCCATACTACTTAGCACTACTACTAATTCATGTAAACGTCATGAATTGTTGAGTTGGAAATCACAAAGAGGCGGTCACATGGAAGAGAACCAAGGACTTGAATATTTGGAAATAGACATGTTGTGTGTGTGTGTGTGGGGGGGGGGGGGGGGGGGGGGGCTGAATGCTCAAGAGGCTTTGGCCATTGACTCTAACGGACAAATGCATAAGTCCTCTGGAGCATCTGCCCATCTCCTCTCGGATCCTCTTTCCGTTGGCGACTCTGGCAATACGGTTGCACGCCTACCATTCTCCGAATATGCTCAAGTCAACTGACCACCGCCACAACATTACCTGTATGTACAAATTGGATTGGAAGGATGTCAGGACAAAGAAATTATTTGGTGGAAGAAGGAATATCGTATATGAAACGAAAAGAAATATGGGGGGGGCCTAGTGTATTGTTGTTCCCCATAGATATGTCCTCTCTTGTATAGTTCCCTCCATAACCTTTACCTCCAACCTGAATTCTGCAGGGCGCCAATCCGAGAGGCCCAACCTCCTTGTGTAGTTGCTGGAGCACCATGGAGAAGAACATGTTTCCCACCAATAGTTCCATGTGCCAAAAAGAAAAAGAGGATAGCATTAAAATAACGATCTAAATAAGATGAGAAAAGGGCTAGAGTTCAGAACTTCAGATGGTTGAGCGCCTCTGATGAACGAGGAGGCTATGACAGCATCACTAAGATGTGGAGGAGGGGGCCGTGCGTGCTGCCGCGGCCTTGATCGACCGTCGCCGGCTAGGAGCACGATGAGACATCATCCGCCATCGCTCCAAAGGCCAGTGGCCCATGCCGCACGCTCGCCCTGCCCGGCACCACCTGGAGCCCTGATGCGGGTTCCATCGCCGCAACCTCACCGGAGGCGTCGTCGGCTCGCTGCCGTTGCTGCCAGCGCGGCTAGGGATTTTCAGGGCCTGAAAAAGAAGGGGGAGGATCGGCGAACTGACCTGGAGGCAACCGCTCGAGCACCGGATCCCCTCGGGCACCTCGCCCTGGCTAGATCCTCTGGACCGCCGGTTGCTCGCGTGGGTCGCATCGGCTCCTTAAAACGCTTGATCCCTCGCGCGGCTGGCTTCCGCTGAATCCCCTCGACCGCCGGTTCCTTTGCTGGCGTCGCCTCAACTTGGTCTCAGCCGGCGCAGATGCGGATGATAAATGGGCTAACGAAGCATCGATTCCTGTGTAGTTTTGCGAGTTAGATAATGGGCCATTGAGCCCAGTGAACGACATGCCTTCAAAAAAGTCTCCAGAATAGCTGACCATCAGGACAGTCGGCCCAGTCGTGGTAAACTGGGCGTTAAACAGTGATCTGACGGCTATAAACGATCTAAACTGGATCTAAACTGGTAATCCGACGGCCGAAATCGCTGAACGCATGAGAGAGCTCGCTTTAGGTCCAGTTTTACTGTCCTTGATACGGTGGAAAGTAAGCTGACTACTGTTGAAATTACTGCCTACTTGGGGATCATGCTTTGCCGTTGATGCATATTGATGCCCTTTTCACCCTTCTGTTCAGGTATTGTTGTACTATATAATTGTTTTTACCATTATGAACCATTAGCGTATCATTTACTGTGTGATATGGCGTCAAGTGTAACAGTAAATAATCGTCGCATTCCTTCATACTATCTGAATTAGTACTGGTTAGTCATGGAAGAACTTGAATGAATCCTGCAAACAAATCAGAACTCCCATACCACCAGCTCACCCTTGAACCGAATGACGCTTTTTCTCTTACGAAAAAAAAACAATGTAGACACAGACATGCTTCTCGATGGGCGCGGCGTGTCGCCGCGCCTCTGCCAGCTAGTATATGTAAGTTTTGCTGAGGCAAGCCACAAAAGATTTTGGGCACCTCTATGGCGAGTTGATAGCTATTTCGAGAGATAATTTTTCTACCCAATCACAGCTAAAGTTTGTTTCCATTTTCGTTTGCGTGTAATAACGTGACAGATCGGTTTTTGCCCAGGTTTTTAAATTAACTGAACAACTTTTTTCTAATCGCCGAGGCAAGACTTTTGCGTTCTTTTCGAAGAAAAATAACGTGACAGACACACTCTTGACCCATGGTGCAAAGGTGGTGTACGAGCCCAAGCTGTATGGCTGGAAAATGCCCCAACGGGGTCCATGCATTTTCTTTCTTCCTGATGCCACCCCTTCCACAGGCTTCGTGTTTTCTGCCGAAGAACCGATAATTTCTTGCTCTACCTCTTGAAACAACCGAGACTGACAAGTGGCGTCGGTTTAAGTTGATAGTTGGTGGTTATAAGCTGCCTTCAGTGAGTCAGAATCCAGCTTACACGTACGCACACCATCTCACACGTCGCTTCTCTTGCTGTCGGAAACAACACATATGGGATCACGAGGATCCCTTTACGGTTCGGCGGGGAGAAAGATTGCACAGAGAGCAGATCGAGTGATCAACGCAAAGGGGATTTTACCCAGGTTCGGGCCGCAAAGATGCGTAAAACCCTACTCCTGCTTTGGTTGTATTGGATGTGTTCTTAGACTAGTGCTTGGAGCGCTACAGTAGCTGCTGCACATGCGAACTTTGGTCTGGAAAAGAAGATCCCCCCTGTAGCTGCACCTGGGCCTCCTTTTATACCTTCGAAGGGGTCGCCACAGTAGTGCGCTGGGGTACATGAGGTGTAAAGCAATCTACAGTGCTTATCATACCTAATTCTGACGGCTTAGGACAAGGGCATTTAATGCTCCTGTTGAGGTGTCCCTGCCTTGCCTTGGGGATGGAAAAAGGGGCCATCCCATCGAACCGCCTTAGCCCATCACGCCGTCAGCGTCCGCCACGCACCCAGGGGAACAAAGGCTAAAAGACAAGCTGGTAGTTGCCCTGGGGTGGCGCGCTAGAACAGTGAGAGAGGCTTGCCGGGCGCGAGTCTTGTCGGGGCTGTGAGCCGCCCGGCAAGATCTTGCCGGGGCGCCAGCCCTTGGCTTTCTATCTTCTTGATTACTGCTGTCTTTGACTCCAAGGTCTGACTAAATCTTGTCGGCTCCAGGGAGCTGCCCGCGCACAAGTCTGGGTAATGGATACCCTGGTTCTTTGTACACTGACAGGAGCCCCCGGGCCTGGGCCATACATGCGCGCGCGGCGCTGTTGGGCTAGGCCCAAAACAGTGCGCGGGTACACGTGGCCATAGCAATGATGACGGTTGATAGCTTCCTCCCATGATGCATAGCTGCAGGTCTTGGGAGTATCGGAGCGAGACGGTCCGCCTTCTTCCTCGGGAGGAGAAATGATGAATAGGGCAGCGCCCGCTCGCCTCCTCATTAATGTCTTGAACGACGCACCTCAAGTGACGCGTGTTGCTCAGGATTCGCGAAGGGTCGGCTCCTCTCCCTCTTCAGCGCCCAGCCCTATAAAAGGGAGGCGAAGGAAGAAGAAGGCCACCCATCTGCAAACTCCTGATCTTCCGCTGCTCGATTCCTTTCTCTTCTGCCTTTCGCCACCACCTTCGCTGCGCCGTATCACGGTGGTGAGAGGACGAGGCCGCGCCAGGGGTTCGCTTAGCGCTACGAGGAGCAGCCCTCGGACCCCGGCGCGCGTAGTGGTGACGATGGCGGGTCCAAGCTCCCGCATCGGGTCTGCATCTCGAGGCCGCGCCAGATCGGCTCCGGCGGAGCGCGGTAGGCGCAGCAGCGCCCCTCTTCCGCAGCCTCACGCGGGAATCCATGCGGGGGAGGAGGCGCGGGAGTTCGTCGTGGTGCTTCCACGTCGGCTCCGGGGCTGGCTGCGCCTCCCCGACCCCTTCGCGAGAGCCATGGAGAGCAGCCGGCCGCGCGGCCTATGGCTCCGGGCGGACGGCTGTAGCAACGGCCCTTGGTGGGTGGCAGTTGACCTCACCCCTGGTAGCGCCATCTTTCTGACCAGGGGGTGGAAGTCGTTCGCCCGCTCTCGGGGCCTCGCCCCTAGGCAGCTGCTCCACTTCAAGCTTGTCGGCACCGACACCCTCACCGTGAGGTTCTTTGGGGCGACCGGTGTTCGCCTGGAGTGCTGCGCTGAGAGCTCGAGCGACAGCGATTTCGACTCTTCCAGCGACAGCGACGACGAGGACAACGTCATCGGCATGAAGAACGAGGACTCCGACTAGGCACGCTCGGCGCCGTAGTTAGGTCCCACTGTTCCATCCGCGAGACCTTGTTCCCGGATCGGTCGCCGCGCTGTAGTAGCTGTAGACCTCTTTTGATGTATCGAACTGTACCCAATGTAGTCCTTGGCTACTTCAAGAAGAAATGCACCGGGTACTTATCTTCGAAAAAATTCTTGGTTTGAAAATCTTGCTCTTGCATGTTTCTTTGTTTCTCGCTGTCCTCCCCGACAAGTATCCTGCCGAGAGGCCCTCCGGCAAGTCCTCGACGGCAGCGCAGCACTCAAAGAGGTGCACTCGCCGGAGGTCTTGCCGTTTTTCAGGCTTGTCGATGATGTGGACGAATAGAACGGAGTGTCGACAAGAGCCGCGGGTCTAAAGATAGAACACCTCGCCATGTGATGAAGAGTCAGCCCCCGGGCCTTTCCCATAAGGGTTGCCGCGAGGGCGATGCTCGATTTATACACGTATTCTTGCCATCGCTGCCATCCGTCGAAGACGTCCCACTGCTATCTTGTTGGTCTTCAACTTGTAGTTCTTGTCTTTATGATCTTGTACTTGCTGCAGATGTACCTTGAACTTGCACAGGCGTCCCGGCAAGCCTTGCCGCCAACATGGTGAACGAACATGCTGGTAACCCTTGCCGTAAGCATCCCGGCAAGTCTTGTCACAGGTATAGCCCCGACGGGCCCGTGCACAAGTGCCTGACACCGGAGCGCACACGGGGGCATGCGGCGTCGTTGGGCCAAGCCCAAACAGTGCACGGGCACGCGTGGCAGCAGTTACTGCATGAAATCATTCCTTTACTGCGCCCCCACGCCGCCCATTAAATGCGGGACGTGGGGAACGTGCGCGACGTGACCGCTGCAGCAGCACGCTCGCGAGGAATTCTTTTATTACTTCTGGTAAAGAGGCAGCCCTGCGCCTTCCCCATAAAAAGGAATCTGCAAGGGCCGCGACTCATTTACCCTCCGCCTTTCACGATTTAGGAACCGCCGCCGTCTTCCTCCTCGAGCCTTTCTCCATTCCCCCACCGCTTCCATATCCTCGCCAATCTCATCATCCAGCCGCCATAGCCGCCATGCCGCCGAAGGCAAGCAAGGGCAAGAAGGCGGCGGAGAACAAATTGGTGGCACTGCGGAAGAAGCACGTCGTCTTCGCGCCGGGGCTTGATGGGAAGGCCTTGACGGATCATTACCAGTTCATGTGGGCGGCAGGGACGACAGCGCATCCGGCCACTCGTGTGAGTCCAGGTGCTTGCGGAGCTGATCCAATGAAATATCCCTTTTTCGCAGATTACTTTTACTGCGGTCTTTGCCCCCCTTTCTCCGACTTCTTCAAGGATGTCTTGAACACCTACGGCTTTCAGCTCTTAGATTTTACGCCAAACGCCGTAGCGTGCATGTCTGTTTTCGCTCATCTTTGCGAAAACTTCGCCGGAGTAAATCCCAGTACTGCCCTGTTCCGCCACTATTTCATTCCTCGAATCGAGAAGGGCAAGGCCCTTTCTGGTTCCGTCACTTGGATCCCGCGGACAGGAACCAAGGAGGTCTATCCAAAAGGGGCCTACCGCCGCAGGTGGGAGGAATGGCGGGGCAAATGGTGCTGGGTTCGGGAGTCAGTGGAAGAAAAGGTTCAACCTTTCTGCTTGCCGCGGGGGACGAAGATTGCCCGCAACAATGAGTGGAGCGCCTTCGATGCCGAAGACGCGAAGCTCGCCGTTGCCACGACAAGAATCCTCCGCCTGAAGAATGCCGGGCTGACCGTAGATATGATAGGCGCCGACTTTCTTCGCCGGCGCATTGCCCCCTTGCAGAACAAGGGGAGGCCAGCTTGGGAATTCCAGAACGCGACGGACATCATGAGGCTGCGCCCTGGGCTGGATCACAACTTAACAATCATGCAGCACGGGTCCCTCTGCCAAAAGTTATTCGGGAGCGCAGCGGTGCGTGATCTACCGATAGGCGTAGTCCCTTTGTGCAACAACTCTCGCCTGAGCTCAATTCTTGCCATGATGCCGGTGCTTGACGCCCACAGTGTTGATGGGCGCTGGGCCATGCCTTCTGACGACTTGATCCAGCAATTCTTTGACGGTCTGTCGGAAAGGGCCATCCTTCAGGACGAAAAACTTGTCGCCGCCACCACCGAAAGGGAGATGGCGTACATCGCCGGCAGAGTGCAGGAGACGGGTCTTGCCGACGAGGCTGGCGGCTCTGGCTTCGCGAAAGAAGGATCCAGCGAAGAATAGGAGGAGGTTGCCGGGCAGGACGACACTGTTGGGGAACAGGGGGACACGTCTGCCGGGGACCATCCTGCTGAAGACACAGAGGAGAAGGAACTAGTAGATGAAGCCTCGACCCTTCAGCCGAAGAGCAGACGCATCCTCCGGAGTGCTGCGGTCCGCCAAGCTTCCTCAAGTAGCACAGCCCCCGACAAGGAAGCGGCCGGCAAGGCGGCGCAGCGACAAGAAGTTCACCAGCAAACCGCGCCTGCCGCGACCAAGCGAGCAAGGAGCTCCCCCCCACCTCCTCGCGCGAGCACCATGGTGGAAGTCGCCTTCGACCTTTCCGCCCTTAGCTCGGGAGAAGACGAAGAGTAAGATACTTGCCGCTCCCCTGCTTTCTGAATCTCTCATTTTGCTTTATCTCATCATTTGCTTTGACTTGTTCTCGCAAAGAAGCAGAAACCTTGGCGCAGAGGGCAGCGAAGAGGGCGAGGACTTCAACGGACGAGGAGCCGCCGGTGGGCACCTCTGGTGCACCAGACACGGCTACTACCAGTCCAAGGCCTAGCCCGCGACGCAGTCCTCGTCTCAGCCCCCCCTGCAGCCCCCAGCGTGAGCCTATCACTCTCTTTCCGCTGGCGAGTGCCGGGGTGTGCATCTATACTGCTGACATCACCGGACGTGCAGGAGGAGAAGGGCGACAAGGAGAATCGCCAGAGGTTAACCCTGACATGCCGCCTCCATCAACTACGCCGCCCAGAGATGCGTCTCCGGCCAAGACCTCCTCCAGCTCGCCTTATCGCGATGAGGAGCCAGCAAGCGGAGGCATCGGCAACCGTGCGCCGGCAACTGATGTTGTCGGGGAGGGAGAACCTTCGACCCGGCAGCCTGGCGCAGGTGAGCTGCCTGTCTTGGATATCTGTTATTTGGTCTTTCTTTTTGTCTTCTTGAACTTCCTCTTCATCTCCATCTTGTTTTACTTCTTTGGCTTTTAGACATCCCATCGGCGGAGGACATGAATGTCGATGATACCATTGAGAATATCGCCAGGGACGCTGCCGCCGAAGCCGATAAGCTTGCCGCTGAAGAGGCCGCCAAGAACGCTACCGCCGAAGCTGACAGGCTTGCCGCTGAAGAGGCCGCCAGGAGCACTGCCGCTGAGGAGGCCGCCAGGGGCGCCGCCGCTGAGGAAGCTGCCAGGAGGGCCGACGAGGAGTCCAGGAGCCACACTGACGACATTCCTGCCGCAGGAGCGCATAGCGCTGAGCCAGCTCCGGAGTCCTCAGCCACTGGTGAGGCGGCTGCCGAAGAGCAAGCGCCATCATCCGAAGCTCCTTCTTAAAGCAAATACGTCAGGGTCGGCGACAACTTATTTGTGAGCCTGCCGGGAGCAGTAAGCATTCGAGCGCCAATTGAAGGAGAAACTCTTGAGGAAGTGATCACCGCTGCCGGGCTTGAGGTTGTTGACGAATCCAACATCGGTCGTGACAGATCTGAGGAAGAGAAGCTCCTCCTGGCAATAAACAGCAACTACCAGAAGCTCCAGGTTCTTCACCGCGCTCGCAAGGAAAAGTTGGACTCCAGGGCTGTGGTTGCCAGCCAGGTGGAGGCAGATTTCCAGAAGCGCGTCGAAGAAGTTCAGGGCTGGTTTGATGAGTCTTACAAGGACTTGATGTTGAACCAGGCGCAGCTGAAGCAGCAATGGGATGAACTCCTCCTCAAGCAGTCCGATATTGAGAAAGCACAGGACGAAGCCAAACAGCAAGTTGAAGCAGAGGAAGCGCTTCTGAACGGGCTCCGCGTCGAGCTTAAGGCTCATGATGAAGAACTTGAAGCCCGAGAGAAGGCGCTCGCCAAGCGGCTCCGTGCCAAGGACGAGGAGGTTGAAAAGCTCGTCGCCCTGCGGACTCAGGAGCTAGAGCAGAGGCACGAGGAGGCGCTGAAGGCTTTGGCTGTCGACCACGCCGGCAAGCTGAAGGAGGCCGTCGATGCCGCCAAGGCAGCAGAGGCCGCCAAGGACGAACTTGTCGGGAGGGTGAAGAAGCTGGAGGAGGAACTTGAGGAGCATGGCAAGAAGGTCTCAACGCTCGAGACCGAAAGAGGCGAAGCTCTTCGCAGTCTGGCGGAGGCACAGGTCGCCGTCTCTGACAAGTCCAAGGAGCTCTCCACTGCCAACGAATCCATCACCGAGCTGAAGCTGAAGCTGACCAAGCTAACAGAGTCCCTTAAAACCGCGGAGGCCCACGGGAAAGCTCTGACCAAGGAACTCCAGAACGAACGAGCGCTGGTCCAGAGCGCCGCCCTCGAGCACAATGACTATGTGAGGGGCATGGAGAACTGGACCAAGAATCTTGCCGACGTCGCGAGGAGGCTCGCCGCACAGGTGTCCATCATGGGCTTGGAAGATCACAGGGAGGAGCCTCTCGATGACAGAGCACCCCAGAGTACCAAACTGACCATATTCTCCGGCCACGTGCTTGGAGCTCTGGAGCAGCTGGATTCCAATCGAGCAGCTCATTTGGCCAGCGAGTCGCGCAAGCTCTGCCAGGACATCCTTCGTAAAGTGCTCACCAAGGTGGTGTTCAGGAATCCCAGCATCAACCTCTCCAACGTCTTCGACCGCCTGCCGAAGGACGCGGACCTTACAGCAGCAGAGGAGCTCGTCGCGCCCATCATTGACAGGATAAGTCGCGTCAAGCGAGTTGAAGGTGACCGCCGGGACTAGCCGCTTCATTTCTTGTCGCCGTCGCTCTCATGCCAAAGACAATTATTGCCTTATGTTAGAATCGCGACAGCTATTATTGTAATATGACTTGCTATGCTCTGGACAACTGCTATGTTATTTCCCTTTGCTTGATTTCTATTTGGGTGTACTCGCCCTACGCTTGTTCGGAAACTTGCCGGTGCGCGCACCCTTGCCGTGAGCGCTAGGTGCGGGACTTTAGCAGCCTGCTGGCGGGGCCGCTGCCGGCAAGAAACCCTGGTGCTTTCGGTGCGGCCACCTAAACTGTTGAGCGGACTCGAAACAGGATAAGGGTGCAACCGATCACAACAAGGTTCCCTCGCGTGCAGGTTTTCCATACAAAAGTCGAAATCGTTCGAGGGAAACAACTAAAATAAAAATCCGTTTGAAATTTTGGGCAACTTAGCTTTTTGTTGTCGCATTCCTTTCGACAAAGTGGCTTCCTTGAACGTCGCCCATTGGTATCCATACCACCATTCTCCTCCCCCGGCAAAGCTGCACGTGAGGTAGCCTTCTGTCCCTTTTTAGAAAAAGAAAGAAGAGAAAATAGAGATATGGAACCTTGGCGGTTCGTTAGCACTTGTCGGGGATAGGTGTAATGCAAAATCTCAGACTAACATGCATATAAGCAAACATGAAAATCGACAAGATTTGCAAAAACACTCAGCTTTATTTAACTATGCACAGGGTCTGCGCCTGGCTTTGTACAAAGGATTACGTGCTACAGCGGCACAACTTGAACAAAAGGGTTGCCGTGAGTCCCGGCAACCGCGCCTTATGGGTAGAACTTACGAAGATGCTCGATATTCCAGGAGTTGCTCACCGGAATACCGTATTCGGTCTCCAGGCGAACTGCGCCAGGCCCGGTGACTCGTACTACCCGATAAGGGCCTTCCCACTTCGGCGTCAACTTGTTGGAATTCTTGGCCGACTGAACGCGCCGAAGAACAAGGTCGCCTTCCTCAAGGCTCCGGGCATGAACCTTGCGGCTATGATAGCGGCGCAAGGCTTGCTGGTAGCGTGTAGCTCGCACAGCAGCCTGGAGACGATCTTCCTCAAGGAGCAACGCGTCATCTTGTCGCAGCTGCTCTTGCTCAAGCTCATCATAAGCGAGCACTCGAGGTGACCCGTATATGAGTTCCGTGGGGAGAACTGCTTCTGCCCCATAGACTAGGGAGAAGGGTGTCTGGCCGGTGGCTCGATTTGGTGTCGTCCTGATTGACCAAAGAACCACTGGCAACTCATCAATCCAGCGCTTTCCGCACTTGCGCAGCTTGTCGAAAGTTCTTGTCTTGAGACCATGCAGCACCTCAGCATTCGCCCTCTCCACTTGGCCATTACTCCTTGGGTGAGCAACAGAGGCAAAACAAATCTTGCCGCCAAGGTCTTGGACGTATTGCATGAAGGTGTTGCTGGTGAACTGTGTGTCGTTGTCGGTGATAATCCTGTTGGGTACACCAAAACGGCAAACTATTCCCTTGAAGAACTTGACGGCTGACTGTGCTGTCACCTTCCTCACTGCTTCCACCTCCGGCCACTTTGTGAACTTGTCGATTGCTACGTACAAGTACTCAAAGCCCCCGGTAGCACGGGGGAAAGGGCCCAAGATGTCGAGCCCCCAGACCGAAAATGGCCAGGATAAAGGGATTGTCTGGAGAGCCTGAGCTGGTTGATGTATCTTCTTTGAATGAAACTAGCATGCTTCACACCAGGTTACTAGCGCAGTTGCATCCTGTAGGGCAGTGGGCCAAAAGAAACCTTGCCGGAACGCCTTGCCGGCAAGTGCTCTTGATCCTATGTGGGAGCCACATATGCCTCCATGTATCTTTGCCAACAGCTCCAGTCCATCCTCCCGAGAAATGCATTTCAATTTCACACCGTTCAGCCTCTTTCTGTACAGGACATTGTCCACAAACTGGTACATTTTAGACTGACGGGCTACTTTCTCTGCTTCTTCCTGCTGTTCGGGGAGTTCTCCTGTCTGAAGGAAATGGACAATGTGCTGTGCCCACGCTGGAGCCTGAGGCTCAATGGCAAGGACTAAAGGCAAATCTTCTGCCGTGGGAGCAGTTGTCTCGACGGCAAGGGTCTGAGACCCTGCCGGATCTTGCTATTCCCTGGCAAGCTTGGTGGGAGCATTTGTCTCGACAGCAAGAGCCTGAGCTCCTGCCGGAGTCTGTTGCTCACCGGTAAGCTTGGCGTTGTTCCCGGCAACTTCCTTGCCGGCGGCTTCTGGGAGCTCTGCCGGGAAGTACTTGCCGGAACTCAACTTTCTTCTTTTCTCTTGTCCAATTGATGGTGTCACGGATGGCTGAGTGAGTCGGAGCACAAAGGTGCCTGGTTCCACAGGCAGTTTGAGGGCAGCGCGCTTTGACAGGTTATCAGCAATGTTATTCTCTGCACGAGGGACGTGCTCCATTCGTAGACCGTCAAAACGCTCTTCCAACTTCCTCACTCCATCTACATAAGCCTCCATCAATGGGCTCTGATAGTCTTTGTTGACTTGTCTGACGACAAGCTGAGAATCACCTCTGACGATGAGTTTCCGGATTCCAAGGTCTGCCGCGATCCTGAGACCGGCAAGCAGCCCTTCATACTCTGCAGTATTGTTTGTCGACCTCTCCCGGGGAAAGTGCATCTGAATCACATACTTGAGGTGCTCTCCGGTGGGTGCGACAAGCAGCACACCAGCCCCGGTGCCTTGCAGCGAGAAAGCCCCATCAAAGTACATAACCCACTCTTGATTTGTCTCCTTGCCGGGGAGAGTTGACTCTGGAACCTCATCATCTGGCGTTGGGGTCCATTCTGCAATGAACTCCGCCAAGGCTCTGCTCTGAATAGTCGAAGTGCTTTCAAACTTGAGACCAAAGCTTGACAATTCCAACGCCCACTCCACAAACCTGCCGGTTGCATATGGATTCCGTAGAATTCGCTGCAGCGGAAAGCGGGTGACGACAGTGATCTCATGTGCTTGAAAGTAATGGTGCAGCTTCCTCGAGGCCATGAGAAGGCCGAAGAGCAGCTTCTGCACACCAGAATATCTTGATCTAGCCCCCTGCAAGAGGGAACTGACAAAATAAACTGGGCGCTGCACCATCTTCTTCTTCTGTGTGGTCTCATCTGACTCTGCCGGGGAAGGTCCCGACAAGTCGCTTGTCGGGCCTGCCGCTGCCGCTGCTTCTTCATCAATTTCCCTCTCCGCCACTAACGCAGCACTCACCACTTGATTCGTTGCCGCTAGATATAGCAGCAGCGGCTCTTGTGGTTTTGGCACGACTAGTACTGGCGAAGAGGAGAGGTACCTCTTCAAATCTTGCAGCGCTGCCTCCGCTTCCGGAGTCCATTTCATTGGACCTGCCTTCTTCAAAATTTTGAAAAATGGCAGGGCGCACTCAGCAGACTTGGAGATGAACCTATTTAATGCGGCAATGCAGCCAGCAAGGCGACGTACATCTTTAACACGCTTTGGCGCTTCAATCTGCTCAATTGGCTTGATCTTGTCAGGATTCGCTTCAATTCCACGGTGAGATACAAAGAACCCGAGAAGCTTGCCGGATGGGACACCAAACACACACTTCTCAGGATTGAGCTTCAGATTGATTTTGCGCAAATTTGCAAATGTCTCTTCCAGGTCTGCAATGAGCGTTGCCTTGTCCTTGGTTTTGACCACTATATCATCCATATAGGCTTCCATATTTCTATGTAGCTGAGGTTCAAAACCGATTTGGACTGCTCTTGCAAAAGTTGAGCCAACACTCTTCAACCCGAAAGGCATACGCAAAAAGCAGTACGTACCACATGGGGTGATAAATGCGGTTTTCTCTTCATCTTCTTTTGACATAAAGATCTGATGCTATCCATAGTAGGCATCAAGGAATGAAAGCAAGTCGCAGCCGGCAGTGGAGTCCACAATCTGATCGATACGCGGCAAGGGAAAAGGATCTTTTGGGCAGGCTTTATTGATATCTGTATAATCAATACATAGCCTCCATTTGCCATTCGCCTTGCGCACTACGACTGGATTGGCCAACCATGTTGGATGGAGTACTCCTCTGACCAAGCCTGCCGCTTCTAATTTCTTGATTTCTTCAGCAATAAATTGTTGCCGCTCCAAAGCTTGCTTCCTGACCTTCTGCTTGACGGGCCGCGCATGAGGACAGACAGCAAGGTGGTGCTCAATTACCTTCCTGGGAACACTGGGGATGTCAGATGGTTGCCATGCAAACACATCGACATTCGCCCGCAGGAAGGCAACGAGCGCGCTTTCCTATTTGTCATCAAGGGTGGAACTTATAGTGAAAGTTCCTCCCGTACCGTCCTCCTTGGCGGGCACCTTCTTGGTCTCTGGCGGAGCAGCCTTGGATTTCTTGCTCTTGCCGGTGGAGCTCTCAGGCACATCCTCAACGGGAGCGCAGCACTCCGAAGAGGTGCGCTTGCCGGAGTGAGTGCGAGAGGCCTTGCCGGTCTTCTTCCCCCCGGGAGCTTCAGCGGCAGGAGCAAGTGCCTTGTCGATAGATGCTGCAACTGCCTCCCGGTAGAGCTTGTCGGTGCAAACGAGTGCATCCTTCTTGTCGGAGTTGACAGTGATGACACTTATCAGCCCGGGCATCTTCAATGTGTTGTAAGCATAGTGTGATGCCGCCATAAACTTGGCCAGTGCTGGGCGGCCAAGGATCCCATTATATGGCAACGGAATCTTGGCGACGTCAAACACTATCTTCTCCGTCCTGAAGTTCAGGTCGCTACCAAATGTTACCGGCAGCGTGATCTTTCCCTTGGGCTGACTTCTTCCTGGATTGACCCCTTGAAAGGAACCTGTCTCTTCGAGATCTCCATCAGGAATTTGTAGCCTCTTGATTACTTCAGGTGAAATCAGGTTCAAGCCGGCCCCGCCGTCAACTAGCATTTTTGTCACCTTGAGGTTGCGGATTGTTGGTGAGACCAACAATGGCAAACACCCGACCGCAGTTGTGCGATCAGGGTGGTCCTCGATGTCAAAAATGATAGGCGTGCTGGACCACTTCAACGGCTTTCGGGCGGCGACAGACGGTTTCGTTGCATTCACTTCACGTGCCCATTGTTTGAGCTGGCGGTGGGAAGAATGCAAGGAAGCACCTCCGTCGACGCACATCATGTTCGTGGCTTTTTGAAACTCTTGCTCACTGGACTCGTCGTCCTCTTCCATGCCATCATCATCATCCCCTTCTTGCTTGTCGCGGCCTCTGGCGGGCTTCTCTTTCCGTTGATTGGCCTTGCCGCGACGGCCTCCTCGACCGCTGCGTTTCTTGCCGGACCCCTCAGCACCATTCTGAGCCTTCTCCTGATCTCGCCTGTCGTATTTGGCCTTCTGCTTCTCGACAAGCTGCTCGACTTGTCGGCAGTCTTGGAGGTCGTGGCCCTTGGTGCGATGGATCTTGCAATACTGCTTGCCGGAACCCTCTGGCTTGTCGGCGGCCGCCAAGGCCTGACAGTTG
This sequence comes from Elymus sibiricus, assembly GCA_039707655.1. Classification (NCBI taxonomy): domain Eukaryota; kingdom Viridiplantae; phylum Streptophyta; class Magnoliopsida; order Poales; family Poaceae; genus Elymus; species Elymus sibiricus. Next base: position 486,900,188 of record CM077665.1, read on the forward strand.
GCACATCCGGCAACATCTTTGCCGGGGTCATCAACTTTGGTCTTCTTGGCGGTGCCGGGACTGCCGGATCCCTCGACGGCAAGCACGGCCTTGCCCTTGCGTTTCCTGTTGTGCTGCCGACCCTTCTTTGTCGGGGCCGGCGCATCATCGTCAGAGTCGGCCCCCGCGCCAGCACCTTCACAGGGAAGCCTCCTCCCTTCTTCAGCGCGCGCACACCTGTCGGCCAGGGCATAAAGCTCGGCGACATCCTTGACCTTGTTCATCGCCAGCTCTTCCCGCATCTTGCGGTTACGCACGTTCTGATGGAACGCGCTGATGACAGCAGCCGGATGAACGTCTGGGATGTTGTGGTGAACGCGGCTGAACCTCTGGATGTACTTGCGCAGGGTTTCGCCCTCCTTCTAGGGGATGATGTGTAGGTCACTCTCCTGGCCAGGAGCTTGATGGCCGCCAGTGAAGGCGCCAACAAACTCGTGACACAAATCTGCCCAGGAAGAAATGGATCCTTCCGGCAAATGCATCAACCACGACCTAACGTTGGGCTTAAGCACCAACGGGAAGTAGTTGGCGAGTATCTTGTTGTCACGAGCCCTGGCAGCCTGCACCGCGATGGTGTAGATGCTCAGGAACTCGGATGGGTGAGTCTTGCCGTCGTACTTCTCCGGAAGCTCTGGTTTGAAAGTGCGGGAGTTGGGCCACTGGACTCGCCGCAGCTCACGGGTGAACGCTGGACAACCCACCTCGTAAGGCAGATCACCAGGGTACCCTGGCGCAGGCTTATCTATAGTGGGTCCCGCGCGCTTGTCGGACTGGTAACGCGCTTCCCGGCGCCGCTCGATGGTAGTTCGAGTGTCTTCCTTGCTTCGCTCCCGAAGAATTTGACGTTGATCGCAGCGGGTTCGTGGGTCGGACGACGCCGTGGAATCATCCTCACGAGTGTCGACCCGCCGAGTCGCCGTCCGCCGCTGCTGTGGGGGGGAATACACCGTAGTTGTGCCGCCCACAACCTTCTCCTTGCTGACGCGCGCCGGCTCGATGGACCGTCGCCGCGAGGGCTCCGCCTGCTCCGGCTTATCTTCGTTGGCCAGGACAACGAGGCTTTGGATGGCGGATCTCCACTCCTCGAGCTTGTCTGCAGCAGGAGGGAAGTTTAGGAGCAGCTGTGCACGCGCCAGTGCTTCTGCCGGTGTAGGCGGCGGTGACAGGTGCGAGGAACGTGAGGTGCTCTGACTCCTAACCGTGTTAGAAGGAGCAACAACACGATCCTACGACCGTACGCCGCCAGCACCAGCACATGGGCGTGCATGCTGGCCTCGCTCCTCCCGAGAATGATGCTCAGGAGATTTCCCATGGGGACGCCCAGGGCCTCCCACGTCACGGCGAAGCTCCTCGCGCGCGCCCTGGGAAGGCCACGGCGCGTGCGCTGTGTGGGCGCCTTGGAGAGCGCCCTTCCATCTCTGGAGTTCGCCGCTCCGCCCGCCGGTAGTACGGCACCATCTCTAGATCCAGCGGCGCGAACGACGCCGCTCGCCTGGCTACGATCACCGGAGCGTCGCGGAATCTCGGGATCTCCACCTCCTCCACCCGCGTCGACTCCATCGCCCGTGCGCGTAAGCACGGGCGCGGCGGATGCGGATGGTCCAACCGCCGGCAAGCCCTTCCTCTTGGGGGCCATGGCGGTGATGATGACGAAGGACTGGCGCGCTGATCACTGGATGAGGTCCACACAGCCTCTTCTTCCCCCTACCTGGCGCGCCAAAGATGTCGGAAACAACACCTATGGGATCACGAGGATCCCTTTACGGTTCGGCGGGGAGAAAGATTGCACAGAGAGCAGATCGAGTGATCAACGCAAAGGGGATTTTACCCAGGTTCGGGCCGCAAAGATGCGTAAAACCCTACTCCTGCTTTGGTTGTATTGGATGTGTTCTTAGACTAGTGCTTGGAGCGCTACAGTAGCTGCTGCACATGCGAACTTGGGTCTGGAAAAGAAGATCCCCCCTGTAGCTGCACCTGGGCCTCCTTTTATACCTTCGAAGGGGTCGCCACAGTAGTGCGCTGGGGTACATGAGGTGTAAAGCAATCTACAGTGCTTATCATACCTAATTCTGATGGCTTAGGACAAGGGCATTTAATGCTCCTGTTGAGGTGTCCCTGCCTTGCCTTGGGGATGGAAAAAGGGGCCATCCCATCGAACCGCCTTAGCCCATCACGCCGTCAGCGTCCGCCACGCACCCAGGGGAACAAAGGCTAAAAGACAAGCTGGTAGTTGCCCTGGGGTGGCGCGCTAGAACAGTGAGAGGGGCTTGCCGGGCGCGAGTCTTGTCGGGGCTGTGAGCCGCCCGGCAAGATCTTGCCGGGGCGCCAGCCCTTGGCTTTCTATCTTCTTGATTACTGCTGTCTTTGACTCCAAGGTCTGACTAAATCTTGTCGGCTCCAGGGAGCTGCCCGCGCACAAGTCTGGGTAATGGATACCCTGGTTCTTTGTACACTGACACTTGCTCTCTCTTTCTGCGTGTATCATCCATCTATATTTATGGCCTGACAAGCCCTGCGTACACATATAGCCAAAGCTTGCAGTCTGCAGCTTGTCATTTTGAGAATGATGCCTTGGTCCATACACAGGCCAATTTGGACGACACATTGTGTATTGGCTTAATTGAGTCCAAACCAACTTGACGGCATTATGAGATTATCCACATGTGTGTCCTAAATCCTAATCAACTGGAGTACTAGTACCAGGAGAAAAAACAAGTATAGAGTGCACATAGCCCCAACTATGGAGGCGCCAGTAGATATTGTTTTAACTAGTACAAATGAAAATCTCATGGAAATTTCTGAAATTTCAATCATTTCGGCAGATACTAAGATAGTTGCCTTTCGGTAAAAATATTTCTACCATTATAGTAGAACACATGGATCAAATTATTTTCAAAAATTCAATATAACTGGTAATGTTTTTATCGGATTCAAGTGATTATTTCGGTCATTTGGTCGAAGTGGAAACAAAAATTACCCCCAAAAAATGTGTTCTGCGACCAATAATTTCGGCCAACAGTTTTCATTAGTAGCAAGTGGGCCCCATGCGTCAGCATCTTATTGGAGATATTGTCTTCGTCTCATCTCTCTTCGACCCCCACAAGCTTTGACGACGATTTGCTCTGGTGTGGTGTATGGCCAACTCCAGCGCACGACCTCATCCCGTCCGGCCCTGTCCGTTTGGGGCAAAACGGACAAACCCCACGACCCAGCGCGCGGGAGCCTGGACCCATCTTGTCCGTTTTGTGTCCGGCCCGACCCATTTTCAGCGCAAACATGCGCCCGATTTGGGTCCAGGCGGCCACCTACCTCCCACCGCCCAAATTTCTTGCGCACGCGCGGTCGGCCCCACATGTCATCCGCCCAGGCGAGCGGTCGCCGTCCTTCTTAATGTGGAAGCCGTGGACCGGTCAGTCCACGCTTCCCACTCCAGTCGTGCGGCCTCCTCGAAACCGACACCCCAAACCCTAGTTCCACTTCCTCGAGCTCGCCGGCCGCCAGCAGCAATGGTGTGGTGGAGCACCAGCCGCAAGGGGGCCCACGACCACGAGGCTGGTTCATCCTCCGGCCGCCGCCGCGCCACCAGCTCCACACCACCCCCACGAAGGGCCCCCGCACCGCCCGCATTCGCCATCGCCCCTCCGGCCGCCCCGGCGCGCATCCGGCAGTACGTCCCCTCGGATGTTTGCCGGCGTTATTGGGAAACAGGGACGCCGCTCCCGTGGGCGGACGTTCACCTGCCCAATAACTCGCATCTCTCCGCGGATCGGGTGCCGATCCCGCCGATCCCGTTGAGCGGCCGTGCCCGCCGCGAGGAGATCCACCGCCGTCGCCGCCGCCTGCCTGACGACCTCTACTACGACGACAGGTACGCCGTCGATTCCCCGCTGTGGGACACATGGTTCCAGGATGAGCACGACGTGCGGCTGTAGGACCGAAAGTATGTCTAGAGGGGGGGTGATTAGACTACTTGACCAAATAAAAGTTTTGCCTTTTCCCAAATTTTAGAGTTGGCAGTTTTTAGCATTTCATGGCAAGTCAAGTACACCCTACACATGCAAGTCTAAGAGTATAGCAGCGGAAAGTAACAAAAAGCATGAGTAGAAAGGATAGGGTAGGAAGATCAAACGCAATTGTAGACACGATGATTTTCCCGTGGTTCCGATAGGTGGTGCTATCGTACATCCACGTTTATGGAGTCTTCAACCCACGGAGGGTAACGGTCGCGAGAGTCCACGGAGGGCTCCACCCATAAGGGTCCACGAAGTAGCAACCTTGACTATTCTATAACGGCTTCCATCCACGAAGGACTAGCCTCACTATGGGTAGATCTTCACGAAGTAGGCGATCTCCTTGCCCTTCCAAACTTCTTGGTTCACTCCACAACACGAAGTAGGAGGCTCCCAAGCGACACCTAACCAATCTAGGAGGCACCACCCTCCAAAAGGTAATAGGCTCGGTAATGACGATGAACTCCTTGCTCTTGTGCTTCAAGATGATAGACTCCTCAACACACAATCACTCTCTCACAGATTTGGCTTGGTGGAAGAGATGGGATTGGTGGAAAGCAACTTGGGGAGGCTAGAAATCAAGATCCATATGGTTGGAGTGGAAAATCTTGACCTCAACACAAGGGTAGGTGGTTCTCTCTCAGAAAACTGGATGGGGCAAGTATGGAATAGTTCTGAGTGCTTCTCTTTCGAGTAGGTGGTGGTGAAGGGGTATATATAGGCATCCCCAAAAATCCAACCATTACACACAAAATGACCAACTCGGTGACACCGATGTGTTAATCTCGGTGGTACCGAAGTGACCAAAAGTGGTAACTTTTGAATCTCGGTGAGACCGATATAGGAAACTCGGTTGCACTGATAAGGTGACCAACGGTCAGATTTCCAATCTCGGTGACGCCGATGCAACAATCTCGGTGGTACCGATATTGTGAATTTGCGTAACAGAAAGTTGGCAACCTAAACTCGGTGGCACCGGTATGGAATCGGTTGCACCGAAGTGGCTAGGGTTTGGCTGAGTCTGTCTGTGGTTGAGAATCGGTGGCACCGGAATGGAAATGTTGGTTGCACCGATGTTGAGAATGTGGCTATGGACAGACTTTGGTGGAAGAGTTTGTGGGTGTATTTGGTGACTATCACTTGTGCACGTATGAGCATTTTGTTCACCAACAAAACCTTACCCCCTTTTAATAGTATTGGCTTTCCTATGGACTCAAAGTGATTTCTCACAAATGTAAAATGTAGAGTCCTCTTGCTTGAAGCTTTGCCAACCTATTTCCTTGCATCTTGGGGTATTTCCACAATCTTCACAATCCTTTTGCCATCCCTATCATTGAACTTTTCCTGAAATATACTTAGTGGAAAACATTAGTTCAATGACTTATATGTTGTTATAAATTACCAAAACCACCAAGGGAGCAAATGTGCTTTCAATCTCCCCCTTTTTGGTAATTGATGACAACATATAGATCAAAGCTTCGACAAAGATATAATCAATGAATATAATCGTCGCTTTGAGAAGTATGTGATAAGCAAGAGCTCCCCCTAAATTTGTGCATTATTTTAAATTTGCGTTTGAATGCAAATGCACAATCGATTAGGTACATGGGGCACTTCTTCCATGTCACATACATCTTGGTGGTGTGCGATAATAATAAGAGTGAACAACATAGCACAACACAACCAGACAAAGATAATGATCATCTCAAAAGCATTAAGATGATAGGAAATAATAGCACAACACACATAAAGTGTATGATCAAAACACAACAAAAACCAAAGATAATGATCATCTACGCTTTGTGTTTTTGAAAAAGCAATAAAAGCCAAATGCTCTCTCACTCGAAGCCTAAAGATCTATGTACACTTCTCCCCCTTTGGCAACAAGTTACCAAAAAGTTCAAAGGCATATGTCTAAGCGTTCTTGGTCTGATCTCCTCCGGTTGTTGATGAAGGAGTCGAGAGTACAGCGTCGGCGAAGATCTCTGTAGATGTCGTGGATGGAGTTGGTGTGGCAACAGGAGGAACTGAAGCTGATGGAGCAGGAGCTGAGGTGACAGTAGCAGGAGCTGATGAAGAGGGCCTCAAGTCTGGAGCTGGCACAGTGGCTGATCTGGCCTGAATAGTAAACTGTGTGCCTGGCCTGAGAGGTGATCCATCCTCATCATCATCATGATCTGAAGAAGTCTGAGGAAGAGGCACCGAGTCAACTTCCTTCTTGAGCTCATTGACTGTCTTAATCAGCCCATCCACCTTATCATTAAGGGTCTTGATCCTGTTCTCGAAGATCCGCACAAGACTGTTCTGGTTGTCCAGAATCCCCTTAATGTCCTTCTGCATGCCCTGTACTGATGAGATCAAAAGATCCATTTGCTCGTTCCTGGATCTAGGGACTTGAGCACTGGTGGCTCTAGCTGCCTCTGCCTCTGCCTGAGTTGCAGCAGATGTGGGATGTTCTGGGTTCATCTCCACGACGTTGTCCTCGAGATCTGGCTGTAGGGGCAAGTGGGGACGGTCTAGAGCAAATATGTGCTTCTCCAGCTTAGACTTGATGAGCATCTGGATGTAGGGTGCATAGCAGCAAGAGCGCTTCTGATCAGTAGCAACCCTCTTAACCGTCTCAACAATTAAGTCCATGACTCTAATCCTGGTGTGTCTGTCAAGATGAATCAACATGTTGATGGAGTAGCCTCGGATCATCTTGTCATCTCCTGACTTGGGCATTAAGGTATGCCTCAGAATGGTGTTCATGGTGCGGAGGCCAGCCTAAAGAAAGTAAATAGATCCTAGCCTGTGAGACTTAACGTTAGCAGCAGGGATCTCTTTATACATGTTAGCCATAGCATTGTGGCTCTCCTTGGATTCTGAGTAGACATCCAAATCTCCATCCTGAACTTCTGGAACTCCTAAGATGGCAGCCCACTCCACAACAGTGGATTCATATCTAGCACCTTCAGTCATCCATACAATTCTACCATCTCCATAGAAATGTGCAGTGGAGTAGAATTGCATGATCATCTCATCATTCCAAGCAGTGAACTCTTTGCCAACAAACTCATCCAAACCAATGCAGTGGAAATTGTCTTGGACACTTGGAAAATAGTCTTCATTCTCCTTGATGAATTTCCAGTCCACATACCTCATATCACTCACAGCTGGACTTTTGTCAAAAAGCACAGTCTCATAGAAATCCTGTTGCTCTTTGGTGTAAAATATGTAGTCCACGGATGTCTTTCTCCTTTGGGCATATGGATCAGCAGCTCTCCAAGCCCTCAAACCAGAATCCTTCCTCTTCTTCATATCCTCAGCAAGTGGGTAGCTGGCATTATGTACCGGAAGGTGTGGCCTAAGCTTCATTAAGGCAGACATAGCATCCTCATCCTCAACTCTGGAGGCAGTCCCTTTGTTCTTCTCAGATGCTGGAATTTGCCTGGAAGTCCTCTTGGGCTTTTCAGCAGCAGCCTTCTTGGTGGCAGACTTGGTGCTCTTGGAAGTGCCAGTCTTTGGCATAGCATCAGACATAAGCTTCTTTTTCTTCTTGGGAGGGGCCTTCTCAACATGTTCTTCCTCCTCCTCAGCAGTAGCAGCCTCCTCAGGATTCTCAAACATGGAGGTCTGCCTGCCAGTGACGTAGACTATCCTCTTCCTGGCTCTCTTCTTATCCCCTGCCTTCTCAGGCAGAGATTTCTTTGGGGGGGCTCAAGGTGAAGAGCCATTTTTGCCCTAGCACCCTCAGGTGCTCTCATAGCCTCAGAGCTAGCATACTCTTTCCTGACAGCTCTCCTTGAAGAGGTAGCTTCATTTGCAGCTTTCTTGGCAGCCTTCTCTTGCTTCTTAGCAAGAAACTCCTCTGGAACGAAGTCTGAATCCTCCTCATCTGAATTCAGCTTCTTCCTAGCCCTTGTAGCAGCCTTGGGAAACCCATGGGAACTGGGAGTGCCTGGATATGAAGAAGAACTAGACTCGGGACTAGTGCCAGAATCCAATTCAACACTCTGCTCTCTGAAGTTGTTCTCACTGTCCTCAGCACTTGACATACTGACCCTGTGAATAGAGTATAGAGGAGCAGAAAAGGATAAGTCATCACAAAATGTGGCTGGTTTTTGAAAGTTTGAACAAAAGATTTTCAAAGTTTTACATTCTGTCAAATGAAAATCGGTACAGCCGAAGCAAAGTTTTCGGTGTTACCGAGACTGACTATCTCATTAACAGAAACTTGGCACTCCTTTCGGTGAGACCGAAAGGAAGTACTCGGTTTCACCGAGACAGTTCTCAGCAACACAGACAAGCAAATCGGTGATACCGATTAGTTCACTTCGGTTCTACCGAGTTTCATCGGGCGGAAGGCAAACCCTAGAAAATCGATGGTTCTCTAATCTACGGAGTTTTCTCGTGGATAGAAAGATGTGCAAACAGTGGCTTATAGAGAAAAACAACTTTATTGTGCAAGAATCAGACGGGGAGCGCAAGAAAGATCGAATCCGTACCCTAGCTTGGTGACGGATCCGCTACGGCGGCGACGGCGGCGAAGATGCCCGTTGACGGCGAGGATTCCCAGCAGCGAAGACACACGGGGAGGCAAGGCGATGACCAGGGGGTCCTTTGCGGCAGCTTAGGGTTTGGGGCGCGACGATTGAAGATTGAAATTTCGAATCGTCGGGACCACGGCTTATATACCCTTCACTGTCGGTGATACCGGTTCTAAATTTTCGGTGTCACCGAGTTCCTCAACTGTCAGCTGACAGGGAAACTCGGTGTAACCGAGAATATGGAATCGGTAGTACCGAGATAGAAAACCAGATCAACCCTAGGCATTCGGTGTGACCGAGAATTGTGGGTTGGTTCCACCGAGATGCACTTGGGAGGTTTTAATGGTCAGTCCTTGTCGATACGGAACTCCGAGTGCTCCACACACAGAGGGATCAAAAAGTACTTGTTCAAATTTTGTGATGCAGCATGAATGGAATATGAGGTGAGAAAGCATAGATAGCTAAAGAGTGGTCCTAGGCATTCTTGTCCATCCAATTGGCGAAAGAGAAAATCAAGAGCCAAATAGCAACAATTGGATGTCCTCGAATAAGAAAATAAATGCAGACCAACATGCTCACACAAAAAGATGTCAAATGAAATCATGGCAAACATGCACATACACACTAGCATCTAACAAGCACTAGGGCGATGACGAAGTCATCTATATATGAGTATATTGACTTAGGAGCCAAGTAAGAATACTTGATCATAGGTCATACTCATCGTTTAAGCACAAGTGGGGTTACCACTTTTACATAAAGCATTTAATGTTGTCACATACTAAGAGATGCTTTAACTCAAGTCTTAGAGTAAAGCTCCCCCTTGATGTGACATCCCCCCATTAGAGGGATAGACTAACCTTGGGTTTTGTCGATGAAGACTTCATGTTGGTGAGGTAGTGGTGGATGCTCAAGGTTGATGAAGATCACCAAGAGTTGGGAGCATCCTTGTTGTTTCCTTACTCTTCTCACCTACATGGGTTAGTCCCAACACACAAGAGACAAATACAAGGATATCTATGGACATGGAGTGCAAAGCATGTGTAATGATGTCCATTGATTTGTTGATTACCTTGTCCCTTGCTTACCTTTGAGGGAATGTGTGACTCCTTGAACTAATGCATAGAGTTGATGTTGATTGCAAATAATTCTTGCCAATAATGAATGTGAGTGAATTTCATTGGCGGAGTCACCCCTCAAGAACTCTCTAGTTCTTCTTCTTGGGGACCCACATCAAGTTGATGGGGATCCTTAGTGTTGTAGTAGCCTTTGTAGAAGTTTAGCTTGACGTAGCCTTGGGAACCCACTCCACCATAGCTAGGGATTTATCCTCATATGAGTCAATGTCCTCTTGAAGCTTGTTCTTGCCCTTGAGCTTGTGGTCTTGTGGTGGAAGATCATCTTGAGTGCTTGTCCCCTTGGGAAGAGTATTTTCATACTTCTCCTTTTGAGGAACAAACTTGGGCTCGGGATATTGACCTTCTTCCCATTCAACTCCATTTGCGTTGAAATAGCCAACACCACGGTTCTTTCGGTATCCTCCGTGCTTGCTTACAATTTCCTCAAATTGCTTACACCCGGCAAGACTCTTGTAGATACCTTTCTCTATAATTCCTTTCAATAAAGCATTTTCTTGCTCAAGTGTAACTTGGCTAAGAGAAACATCATTATTGGAATCAATAGAACTACTAGAAGCAACATCATTGGGTTTTGCATTTTTATTGTTGCTACTAGATGAAGAACCTTTCTTGCCTTTGTTACTAGATTGTTTAGTTTTAACTTGAGGCATGAATGTAGACAAGAGTAGTCGTTTGGCTAGATAAGATGAAGTCTTCTTTCGGAGATCGTCATTGATAGCTTTAAGAAACTCATGCTCTTGCTCCAAGTTGAGCTTCTCGAAGCGTAGCTTCTCATGAGTTCTCACAAGCTCTCTATGATCTTCAAGAGTAGATTCATGAGCTAACTTAAGAGTGTTTAGTTCTTTAGTTAGTTCTTCTATTTTCATCTTATCATCATCAATTGACTTATCTTGACTAGCATGAGAATCATTAAGTTCATTTTGACTAACATCACTAGTTTTATCAAATAGCAAGTCATCATCACAAAGCAAGTCATCTTCATCATTATTGAAATCAAGATACTCGGGGTGTGATACCTTGGGGCCTTTAGCCATGAAGCAACTTCCACTCCCTTCGTTGGGTGAATCAAATAAATCATGGGAGTTGGTAGTCACTAGAGCAATCCCGGCAACACCATCATCTTGACTATAGTCGGAGTCGGAGTGATAGCTTCTCTCGGAGTTGTTGTCGGAGTTGGAGCCGGAAAACCATTCACCAACATGAGCTTGATGTTTTCTTCTTGTATAGATCTTGGTGTACTTGTCCTTCTTCTCCGAATCTCTACTTCTCCTTGAGGGTCTTCGTTCATAACGATCATCTCTACTCCTTCTCTCTCTTTGAGGTGATTCATTCCTTGAGCTTCGTCTTCGAGGTGACTCTTCTCTTCGTTTGTAGGGAGCCGTGCACTCATCTCTACTCCTAAAAGCACAGTCCGTACGTCGTCTCGTTGGTACGCATCGCCTCCCTCCCATCGATCGAACGAACCCCCCTCCACCGATTTTTATCCAGCGCAAGCCGTACCTCCGGTTTACTTCACCGTTTTTTCCCAATCAAATCAAACTACAGAGGAAAAAAAAACAATGTTCTCCTGACGCCTTGCTCTCTCTCTTTCTCTCATCTCGCTAGGGTTTATCACATCTGGGGTTCTCCATGCCGCCACCGATTCTCCCTACACCCACAGCCAAAATCCACCAATTAATCTCGTCCTGCTGTGGATCTCGTGTTGCCGGAGGGCCGCCGTTGTTGCCCTTGTGGGCTTGCCAGCCGCCGCCGGAGCCCCACATACCCGCGCTCGATGTCGTCGCCACCCTTCAAGGTACGTTCCCTACTGCTGCTGTTGTGCCCTACCGATGTACGCGACCGCGCACGGATCATCGGCGCTTGTCACGGTCATTGATCGCACTGAAGGACGGGATTCATCGTGTTGTAGTCTCTCAGGTTTGTACATATAGGTCATCACTATATTTTGGTTCCTCGCTTCCTCGGCCTGCTCTTTTTCTTGGTCACGTTCGGTCAAAAGGAAGAGGAGTAGGAAGATGACATGCTTATACTGAACCGTGGCTGATGTGCTGCTAGAGAAGGGTGTGAGACTGGAGGTAGGCAGGTAGACAATGTTAACCCGTCGTTGTGAATAGGTATGTAATCGTTGTATCCTTTCTTTTTTCCTGAATTTATACTCTCCAGACTATTGTGAAGAATAACCAATGTGAACAGACACCAGATCTTTTATTTTTCATGAATGTGAGCACAATTATGAATGGCGTGTTTCAAAGATTGTGAATGGCGCAACTAGCTCAGTGTGGCAAAACTTCGTTAAACAGGATGGTAGGTTACCACTGAAATTGCTGCTATTTCTATTGAATGTGATGAATATGATTTATAACTTAATCATCTAAGGAAACATCATCTGTGATTAGGCCTGCTTTAAATTTTAATGCTTTGTAAATCATGAGAAGCAAAGACATTTCAGAAAATAGTAGGAAGGCGAAGGCGAGGACTGCCAGCGGGTCTATCTGCAAGTGGGATGTGATTTTGCAATTCTCTCGTATGTAACCATCGGCAACAAGCTGGGCAGTTTCATGGTTCATACGACGGCTTGATGTACGTGTGTATTATGTTTGGTCCAGTTCAGATCAGACCAGAGATGGACAATTGTATTTCTTTGGAAATACTCCAGTTTAGTTAACACGCTGGATGTCTCAATGAAACCGGCATGATTAGGTTTTGCTTGTAAAGTGGTTCTGGCAAAAAATTATAAAAACATCCACTTCTTATCCCATCAACCAAAAGAAGAAAAATACTGGGACGAAGAAGACAGAATGAGAGATTGACTACCAATCTGGGGATGAAGAAGAGAGATTGAGAGGGTGTTGCTGCTATGCACACATGCTGCTGCTGTATGTGGTCTGAAAACAAGAATAAGGCAGTGGAGAGAAAGTGAGAGAGATCGAGAGGTTGCTGCTATGAGCATATGTTGTTGTTTCTGTGTGTGGTCTCAGGAGAGGAAAAGTAGTAGAAAGAGTGAGAGGGTTTATATGCCGCTGCTGATTAAATTGCGCCTGATTATACTGGCTTGTGTGCAACTATGACAGTTTATACATGGGCTAATTGTCTAATGCTACGGATTTCTAGATTCCACCCCTCTACTAAAATTGCGGGGTATTAAAATGACAGACATATGAAGTTGATAGTTCTAGAAAATTAATAAGATATATGAGATTTAGGGGAGCTTTACCCTTTCCTCTCCCAAATCCGATGATGTTTCCTAATGTCCATGATGATCTTTTTTATGCGGGAATGTCTATGAGTCATGTAATGTTGATGTTGAATCATTGATCCCCCCTCGCACCTTTTCATGTTAGGGTCATACTTCTACATTGTTGGACATGGCAGTGAACGGTTCATTTGCCACATGGAGTGCGTTCGTGCAAATTAAGCATTGCTTTCTTTTGTGCTGTCATTTTTTTCATACATATTTATGATTTTGGAATCATCCAACAGTTTGTGATTTTATAACCCTTCATCTAACCTTATATTTTATGGTACTTTTAGGTTTGGGTCATACTTCAATCACAATGTGCGTCCGACCCATTAGTCGAGATGTAGTTGTCTCCAAACTGGTAGTAGAACTGGTCAGAATATTAACTTTAAGATCTTCACGTGAATGTATACCTTTGCTCTTAGTGCCAGGCTCTAGGAACTGTTCCAAAAATATTTATTATATCCTAGAACTCCATAGTTTAGGCTTAGGTAGTACTCCCTTTGTCTCATAATATAAGAGCATTTTTGACATTAATGTAGTGTAAAAAATGCTCTTATATTACGGAACGGAGGGAGTATTAAATTACTTAATGGTATGCAAAATCCAGTTCTAGGATAAGAGCATCTTCCAGCAATATCTTTCCATATGCATAGTATTAAATCGTGCAAAGTTAAGTTCCGTTTTTTTGGCAAGCAGGCAATTCTGTGTTGTGCATTGCCCACCATTTTGGGTAGTTGTTTTCTAAATTTTGGATTGTGTGTTCAGATTGCAAAGTATAGTTTCTAATTTTATTATGCTTTTAATAGTTTTGACTTGATATATAGACATACATTGCTCATGCATAAAGTCGGGTGCACAAGGAAGGAAAGAAGCAGAGTGGTCAGCAATCTTGGTTCCTTTGCTTTTGCACTGCATATAGATTTATTTTATAGATTTTTTTCAATTTCTGTTGTTTTACTTACTACAAGTAAAATAGAGGTGTCATATGATTTTGTTCTGTTTGTGAAGATGCAGAAGCGAGGGGAGGAACCATGAAATTTGAACGAGCATTATTTAGTGGCTCGTGGATGAAGATTGCAAGTGCTACTTTGTAACATTTCCAAACAACTGATCATGCTTTGAATTTAAATCTATCAAAAGCAAATATGAAAGTTAGGTCTCCTATAACATGGTGAGGGCACTCATGTCACAAGCTTGCTACGTAGAATTATTTGCCATTTAAATTAGGATTTATTTGTTTTAAAGTGTGAAGTATACATATACTATTTTCAATATCTGACTATTTTATATATCTAAAGGAGATTAAGTGATGGCATCGTCCGCAAACATGAATTAGGCAGAAATAGGCTTCGACCTTGGAGACGACCTCAAATATTTGTTTGATTTATTTATATATGCATTGTAGCCCGTAGCAACGCACGGGCGTTCTACTAGTTGGAATAGTGTCCGGGCTTCCCACAATTGTAGCAATTGCGGTCACGACTTGACGAACGCTTCTCATCATATCTTGAGTTGGAGCTTCTTTCTTTGCCTCTATTCTTGTAGAACTTGTTGAATTTCTTGACCATGAGGCTTATCTCTTCATTGGTGACAAGATTGTTGCTTGAAGTTGCGGGAGCATCACTTGTGGCTTTGTAAGCACCGCTAGACTTGTGGTGAAGTTCTTCTTTGTCTTTGAGTGTCATCTCATGAGCAACAATCCTTCCAATGACTTCCGTAGGCTTGAGATCTTTGTAGTTGGGCATCATTTCGATCAATGTGCACACGGTGTCATATCTCTCATCCAAAGCTCTAAGTATCTTCTTGATGATGAATTTGTCGGTCATCTCTTCGCTTCCTAAGCCGGCAATCTCATTGGTGATGAGAGCTAGCCTAGAGTACATCTCAGCGACTCCTTCACCATCCTTCATCTTGAACTTGTCAAGCTGACCTTGAAGAACATCTAACTTGGATTCTCTCACGGACTCGATTCCTTCGTGCATATCAACCAAAGTATCCCAAATCTCTTTTGCATTCTCAAGACGGCTGATTTTGTTGAATTCTTCTGGGCATAGGCAGTTGAATAGAATGTCGCATGCTTGAGCGTTGTATTGCAACATCTTCAATTCATCCGCGGTCGCTTCACGATCCGGTTTCTTTCCATCACCAAAGAATTCACCTTGCAAGCCAACACGAACAACAGCCCAAACGGCGGGATTATGACCAAGAATATGCATTTTCATTTTGTGCTTCCAACTAGCAAAATTTATGCCATCAAAGTACGGACCTCTACGGTGATAACTTCCCTCACTAGATGCCATACTCTCCTAGGTTGTGAGACCAATGCAATGGAGAGCAAAGCTCTGATACCACTTGTAGGACCGAAAGTATGTCTAGAGGGGGGGGGTGATTAGACTACTTGACCAAATAAAAGTTTTGCCTTTTCCCAAATTTTAGAGTTGGCAGTTTTTAGCATTTCATGGCAAGTCAAGTACACCCTACACATGCAAGTATAAGAGTATAGCAGCGGAAAGTAACAACAAGCATGAGTAGAAAGGATAGGGTAGGAAGATCAAACGCAATTGTAGACACGATGATTTTCCCGTGGTTCCGATAGGTGGTGCTATCGTACATCCACGTTTATGGAGTCTTCAACCCACGGAGGGTAACGGTCGCGAGAGTCCACGGAGGGATCCACCCATAAGGGTCCACGAAGTAGCAACCTTGACTATTCCATAACGGCTTCCGTCCACGAAGGACTAGCCTCACTATGGGTAGATCTTCACGAAGTAGGCGATCTCCTTGCCCTTGCAAACTTCTTGGTTCACTCCACAACACGAAGTAGGAGGCTCCCAAGCGACACCTAACCAATCTAGGAGGCACCACCCTCCAAAAGGTAATAGGCTCGGTAATGACGATGAACTCCTTGCTATTGTGCTTCAAGATGATAGACTCCTCAACACACAATCACTCTCTCACAGATTTGGCTTGGTGGAAGAGATGGGATTGGTGGAAAGCAACTTGGGGAGGCTAGAAATCAAGATCCATATGGTTGGAGTGGAAAATCTTGACCTCAACACAAGGGTAGGTGGTTCTCTCTCAGAAAACTGGATGGGGCAAGTATGGAATAGTTATGAGTGCTTCTCTTTCAAGTAGGTGGTGGTGAAGGGGTATATATAGGCATCCCCAAAAATCCAACCGTTACACACAAAATGACCAACTCGGTGACACCGATGTGTTAATCTCGGTGGTACCGAAGTGACCAAAAGTGGTAACTTTTGAATCTCGGTGAGACCGATATAGGAAACTCGGTTGCACCGATAAGGTGACCAACGGTCAGATTCCCAATCTCGGTGACGCCGATCCAACAATCTCGGTGGTACCGATATTGTGAATTTGCGTAACAGAAAGTTGGCAACCTGAACTCGGTGGCACCGGTATGGAATCGGTTGCACCGAAGTGGCTAGGGTTTGGCTGAGTCTGTCTGTGGTTGAGAATCGGTGGCACCGGAATGGAAATGTTGGTTCCACCGATGTTGAGAATGTGGCTATGGACAGACTTTGGTGCAAGAGTTTGTGGGTGTATTTGGTGACTATCACTTGTGCACGTATGAGCCTTTTGTTCACCAACAAAACCTTACCCCCTTTTAATAGTATTGGCTTTCCTATGGACTCAAAGTGATTTCTCACAAATGTAAAATGTAGAGTCCTCTTGCTTGAAGCTTTGCCAACCTATTTCCTTGCATCTTGGGGTATTTCCACAATCTTCACAATCCTTTTGCCACCCCTATCATTGAACTTTTCCTGAAATATACTTAGTGGAAAACATTAGTTCAATGACTTATTTGTTGTTATAAATTACCAAAACCACCAAGGGAGCAAATGTGCTTTCAATCTCCCCCTTTTTGGTAATTGATGACAACATATAGATCAAAGCTTCGACAAAGATATAATCAATGAATATAATCGTCGCTTTGAGAAGTATGTGATAAGCAAGAGCCCCCCCTAAATTTGTGCATTATTTTAAATTTGCGTTTGAATGCAAATGCACAATCGATTAGGTACATGGGGCACTTCTTCCATGTCACATACATCTTGGTGGTGTGCGATAATAATAAGAGTGAACAACATAGCACAACACAACCAGACAAAGATAATGATCATCTCAAAAGCATTAAGATGATAGGAAATAGTAGCACAACACACATAAAGTGTATGCCCAAAACACAACAAAAACCAAAGATAATGATCATCTACGCTTTGTGTTTTTGAAAAAGCAATAAAAGCCAAACGCTCTCTCACTCGAAGCCTAAAGATCTATATATACTTCTCCCCCTTCGGCAACAAGTTACCAAAAAGTTCAAAGGCATATGTCTAAGCGTTCTTGGGCTGATCTCCTCCGGTTGTTGATGAAGGAGTCGAGAGTACAGCGTCGGCGAAGATCTCTGCAGATGTCGTGGATGGAGTTGGTGTGGCAACATGAGGAACTGAAGCTGATGGAGCAGGAGCTGAGGTGACAGTAGCAGGAGCTGATGAAGAGGGCCTCAAGTCTGGAGCTGGCACAGTGGCTGATCTGGCCTGAGTAGTAAACTGTGTGCCTGGCCTGAGAGGTGATCCATCCTCATCATCATCATCATCTGAAGAAGTCTGAGGAAGAGGCACTGAGTCAACTTCCTTCTTGAGCTCATTGACTGTCTTAGTCAGCCCATCCACCTTATCATTAAGGGTCTTGATCATGTTCTCGAAGATCCTCACAAGACTGTTCTGGTTGTCCAGAATCCCCTTAATGTCCTTCTGCATGCCCTGTACTGATGAGATCAAAAGATCCATTTGCTCGTTCCTGGATCTAGGGACTTGAGCACTAGTGGCTCTAGCTGCCTCTGCCTCTGCCTGAGCTGCAGCAGATGTGGGATGTTCTGGGTTCATCTCCACGACGTTGTCCTCGAGATCTGGCTGTAGGGGCAAGTGGGGATGGTCTAGAGCAAATATGTGCTTCTCGAGCTTAGAGTTGATGAGCATCTGGATGTAGGGTGCATAGAAGCAAGAGCGCTTCTGATCAGCAGCAACCCTCTTAACCGTCTCAACAATTAAGTCCATGATTCTAATCATGGTGTGTCTGTCAAGATGAATCAGCATGTTGATGGAGTAGCCTCGGATCATCTTGTCATCTCCTGACTTGGGCATTAAGGTATGCCTCAGAATGGTGTTCATGGTGCGGAGGCCAGCCTGAAGAAAGTAAATAGATCCTAGCCTGTGAGACTTCACGTTAGCAGCAGGGATCTCTTTATACATGTTAGCCATAGCATTGTGGCTCTCCTTGGATTCTGAGTAGACATCCAAATCTCCATCCTGAACTTCTGGAACTCCTAAGATGGCAGCCCACTCCTCAACAGTGGATTCATATCTAGCACCTTCAGTCATCCATACAATTCTACCATCTCCATAGAAATGTGCAGTGGAGTAGAATTGCATGATCATCTCATCATTCCAAGCAGTGAACTCTCTGCCAACAAACTCATCCAAACCAATGCAGTGGAAATGTTGGTTGCACCGATGTTGAGAATGTGGCTAGGGTTTGGCTGAGTCTGTCTGTGGTTGAGAATCGGTGGCACTGGAATGGAAATGTTGGTTGCACCGATGTTGAGAATGTGGCTATGGACAGACTTTGGTGGAAGAGTTTGTGGGTGTATTTGGTGACTATCACTTGTGCACGTATGAGCATTTTGTTCACCAACAAAACCTTACCCCCTTTTAATAGTATTGGCTTTCCTATGGACTCAAAGTGATTTCTCACAAATGTAAAATGTAGAGTCCTCTTGCTTGAAGCTTTGCCAACCTATTTCCTTGCATCTTGGGGTATTTCCACAATCTTCACAATCCTTTTGCCATCCCTATTATTGAACTTTTCCTGAAATATACTTAGTGGAAAACATTAGTTCAAGGACTTATATGTTGTTATAAATTACCAAAACCACCAAGGGAGCAAATGTGCTTTCAGCGGCGCGCGTCGTACTTTGCTGGTCGCCCAGGTAGCCCGCGGCGTGCACGTCCAGAGCGCCGAGCGCGTGCTCCAAGCCCTCCCAACGTGCGCGGGCGTACGCGGGTGCGCGGTATCACGCCGACGCCGTCACCTTCGCCCTCTCCGTCGCCACCACCACCTCCTCCCATGACAGAGGAAGAGGAGGCCCGTCTCATCCAACGTGTCTTGGAAGACTCCAAGAACCCGCAGGATGAGCGGCAATGGGTGGGGCTGAACACCATGCTCGCCCTCTCTACGGCCGGCGACGTGGCCGTGCCCGAGCTGGACATGATGGAGGTGAAGGAGGAGGTGCTGGAGGAGCAGCCCGTCGCCGCGTGGCACCCGGGCCTGGTGGGCCAGCAGTGGAGCTGGTCGTGCACGGCCGCCGACATGGCCGACGCCGTGGGAGCCGGGTCTTGGTGCCCCACGCCGCCGCGGTCACCGGAGCGCGAGCCGTCGCCACGGGGGGAGGTGGTGCAGGCGCCTCCCACCTTCCAGGGGCCACCGTCCCACCTCTGGACGCCGCCGCCCTACATCGACCTCACCAGCGACGAGGACGGCAACGGTGGCGCATGAGACGGCGACGGGCACGGCAGCAGCGCGCGGGCGGCGCTTGTTTTTTTTAACTTTTTATGTTAATTATGTTAAGTAGTGTGGAGGCCGTGTGGAGGCCGTGAAGACTATGTTTTATTAAGTTTTATATGTTTAATTATGTTTTATCATTATGTTTGCGTTTTATTTGATTTTTTCGCCATTTTATTTGGATTTGCTTTTTTTTATATCATGTCACCCAGACATGATTTGGGGTGCGGCCGCGCGCTGGGCGCACCCACACGGTAGCGGCACGATCCGGACATGGGCTACCCCATTGCCGCCCCAAACGGACAAAAAGCAGGCCGAAGCGGACGTCCGTTTGGGGTCATGCGCTGGAGTTGGCCTAAGATGGGTTAGAACAAATACAATAGGATGACTCAGGCGGATAGTAAGACCTAAAATATTATATTTGTGCCGAGTTAAAAGAGAAAAAAGAGAAGAGGGAGGAGAAGCGGACTACGGACTAACTAGGTGTATCACGTGCTTCTAGACACTTCGTGAAAGAGGAAGATGGATCATGTATCAATAAAATAGTACTTATTTACATCTTACTATAGATGACGTGTCGACAACATAAGCCAGCAGCTTGTTGGCTATAATCTTGACTATAGACGACGTGTCGACAACATAAGCCAGCAGCTTGTTGTACTATTAACCATGGTGTTAGTTGCAATTATTCCAAAAGTAGGCTCCTATGAGAGCGTTGCTTTCTTGTCTCATATTTGCTTGTCACATCTTCTATTCTTAAATAGTTGTAACCCACTAACTATTTTTACTAAGCATGCAAGGTTTCCATATCAACAAACCATGCATGTTCGTCATGTCATTAATCTACTGCCCCACTAACTATTTTTTTCATGCATGTAACCCTTTCACACCCAACAAATTATGCATGCTGCCAAAATCATTTGCCATCACATCATAATTAATCTTCTATAACTGAATGGCTGCAATCCACTACCTATTTTTCCTAGCTATGTAACTATGCCACATAAACAACGAACACATGCAAGCCATAAATTAATGTTTTTGCATTACTCTATGCATGCAATGATGCCATACCATCTGTTTGTGCATGTTACTCATACGTTATTCTTTTGCATTAGATTTCACCCACCTTTCACAGTTTGTTAGAAATGAAATTCTTTTAACTGCAATTCATTTATTATAAGTGTTGTATTTTTAATTGTCTTTAAGTTTACATTTGCTTTCTAGTAGTTTTAGATGTTTTCATAGCAATTATTTATTTGTTTTTTAGAAAGCTTTCCGCAGCAACGCGCGGGGCATTATCTAGTTAATTCGGTTACTCTAGAAAATACCAATGTCGATTGGTGTGACTGCGGGCCGCGATCCATATAATGGTGATTGGGTTGATGGGAAGAAGAGATATATATAGGGGCAGTGATGCGCAGTGACCCCGCCGACGTTGACGCCGCCGTGAATCGGCCCGGCGCGCTGTACGTGCACGAGGCGGACGTGGAGCGGCTGGCGAGGATGGTGCAGGTGAACGTGATGGCGCTCACGGAGGTGACAGCGGCGGTGTTGCCGGGGATGCTGGAGCGGGGGAGGGGCGCCATTGTCAACGTTGGGTCGGGATCCACGGTGGCCGTGCCCTCCTTCCCGCTCTACACCGTCTACAGCGCCACAAAACGGTACGTGCAGCACCTGACGCGGTGCCTCAGCGTGGAGTACAAGCACAAGGGTATCGACGTGCAGTGCCAGGTCCCGTTCTACGTGCACACCGGCATGCTGTCGCCGGCAATAAAGGCGACCATGACATTCCCGGCGTTCGTGGCGACCGCCGACGCGTACGCCCGGGACGCGGCGCGGTGGATCGGCCACGGCGTGCTCTGCGTGCCCGACGCGTCCCAGCAGCTGCAGTGGTTCCTCGCCGGCCTTGTCCCCGACGCAGTTCACGACTGGTACCGCCTCCGGCAGCATCTCAAGCACAGGGCCATCCTCCGGCCGAAGCTCGCCTGCTCGCGTGATCATCATTCGTCATGTGTACATACATGCATGCGCATGCATGGTCGCTGGCCGATGTGGACCTATCATATGGATTATGGAAAGAGCTTAAAATCAAGCGTCTATGCATTCTCGATCAAATTTCGTGCAATTCATACTCCAATATTCTAAAGCATGTCATGTGAATGGTTATGGTGATGGTGTAATTTGGATCTATACTTTTATAAAAGAGTGAACACTTACTTTCTTAAAGCCATCCAACAAATGCCCACGCGCAGATTACCAGCACCGGATTAGCCCCACCTGATTAAATCTAGGACCCTCCTTAGCTGGCGAACTTTCCACACGAAGGGATGACATTTGCGAACGTTTTCTGGGCAATTTTAGTTGTGTGTGGGAGCATCCCAGAAAATTTCATGTTGTTCGGAAGAAACTCTCATCCCAAGTTCCCAACACAACTAAAACTTCCAGCAAAACATTTGAAATGCCACCCTCTCCTATCAGCCAGATAAGATTTTCATAAATCTAACTGTCAAGATTAATCTAATCCAGCGTCCAATGTGCGCTTAGGAAAGCTCCGCCACTGAAGGCAGCGATGGCCGGCAAACAACCCCTACGACGGCCGCTGGTCGAGTGAGGAGAGGGACACCACCATCGCCGATGCAAGCCGAGCCCGCTACATCCCGCGCCTCCGCAGCTGCTCGATTGAGGAGAGGGACCCTGCTGCCGTTGTCGCAGGCCGAGCCCGCTGCGTCTCGTGGCTCGGCAGTTGCTTGAGGAGGGACCCGGCCACCGTCGAAGCAGGCCGAGTCCGCTGTGTCCCATGCCACCGCTGCTGCTCGAGGATGGAAAGGGACCCCGCCGCCGTTGACACATGTCGAGCCCATTGCGTCCCGCGTCGCTGTCGCTGCTCGAGGGAGGAGAGGGACCCCGCCGCTGACGACGCAGGCCGAGCTTCGCCCGCCGACGTCCTGTGGCCGTGGCGAGAAGGAGAGAAAAGGGAGGAAAGGTGGGGAACGATGGAAGCGGGTGCTTGCCCGACCGCTAGCGGGAGCGGCATGGACTGAACGGAGGGAGAAGGTCTGGTTTCCTCTCCTTTGTGTGTCGATTCGGTGGAAGTTTTTCATGTGCCTGCAGGGCGGTCTGCTTTGCGGAGCTAAAATCATGGAGGGGCCATTGGTTGGGGGGCAAACAAAATCACTGTATGTTGATTTTTACTGAAAAAATTGGTCTAATACATAGATATATACACACGTTTTTCTTTGAGCTGGGGGGCCACCGCCCAGGTTGGCCCCCATGAAGCTCCGCCACTGGCTGCCTTGTACATACGTCATACGATACGTGCACGGTTTTAGGGGCTCGCCAATAAAACTTGTCAATCCAAGAACATCTACAGCCGGACCTTTCAAATTCGTCTGAAACGCCTGGACAGGCCGCCCGGTCACTGATCGGTCACAAAAAATCGACTCAGACGGGCTCCTTAAACGGACCTCAAACATCCGGGCTGGCCGACACCCCTCATATCCTAAAACATATTTATTAATTTTCTTAAATGGAGGTTGGAACCTCAACATCATTGTGATGCACAACCATTCCTATTAATTCTTAGAGCATCTCCAACAGGCGCCCCAAAACTGATCTGCGCGTAAAAAATCATCATGTTGCGCGCCGAACATGCTCCAGCAGATGCTATAAAATAATGTGTGCATAAAAACTTTTTGGGCATGCGCTAAAAAGCGCTATCGCCCACTGCATATTTGAGGCGCCGGACCGCGCGCGCTTCATACTTTGCAGTGCGTGTTTTTTTGGGCGCGCGTTTTTTGGCATGTGGAAAATTAATGTTGGTTGTGGCGCGCTAAAACTATTTAGGGCGCGAAACTTTTGTGTGCCTGTTGGAGATGCTCTTAGACAATACAGAACAAAGGCTTTGACGACCGAATCACTATAAGATTTAAAAATACGGTTTTACTAAAGCACGTCTAGATGTGACATAAGTATTGCACATCTAAGTCCTATATCATTGATCTTACGTGAAGATTCGTGTGGATATTTTCTTTTTTTCCCTTTTCTTTTTTTATGCTTGATTTAGTTATTTAAATATACAATAACTATGTCACATCTAGATGTGACCTAGACAAACCCTTAAGGGCCTCTTTGATTCAAAGGATTCTCATAGGATTTTTGAAGGATTAAAATCCTTAGGAATTTTTCCTGTGTTGGTCGTTTGATTCGTAGGATTGAATCCCATAGGAATTTTTCCTATGGATTCATTTATACTACATTTCATAGGAATTCTAGCATCCACTCCAACCTCTTGGAACAAATCCTTTGTTTTTCCTGTGATGCAATCAAACAAACTAAAATCCTATAGGAATGCAATGGACATGCCATTCTAAACCTACATTTTTCCTATTCCAACATTTTTGCAATCCTGTGAATCAAAGAGGCCCTAAAAATGGGGTTTTTATCATTTATAGCACTGGTTATATCCCACTACTCAATTTTGTCATTGGAAGTTTCAGCTACTAAAAAATGCCATTGATTCATTAGGCGCATGCTCAGAAATACCACCAGGCACCATTAGTGTCAGCTCAAAACCCATTTACCATGTTATATGATCAAAATACACATAAACCAACATGTCATTTCTCCGTCTATCTCACTATGATAAAGCATGGGTACCACTCGATCCACAACAACATTCCTATTTTTCTCTGAAATTATCCGCTTACCTACTCCTGACAAGTGGGGCCTGTGCTTATCGTTGTGAGATAGAGAGAGCTGACATGTGGGTCTAGGGTATTTTGGTCATATAACATGGTCAATGGGTTTGACTTGATAATAACGATATTTAATGACATTTTTGAGCAAACATTAATGGATCGATATCATTTTTAAGGTTTCTAATGGCATTTTTTAGGAAGCATCCCATGAATGATACAATGGCATTTTTGAGTAGCTGTAACTTCTAATGGCGAAATTGAGTAGTGAGAGACAACCAGTGACATAAATGATAAAAACCCTAAAAATAACGTCTGCGACTAATTCGACTTCTTTCGCACATCATCGTCACATCCGGCCAGAGATGACATGGACAAAGGCTTTAATCTTGTATGCTACACTCCGCTAGGGGACACCTGAGTTTTGCATGAAGTGTCTCTGATTTTTGTACTCCATCCATCGATCTGCTTGATTATTTCGAGCGAGAACGAACTCGTGTGTTGTCGGAAACTCTGAACTGAAGTATAGGGATATCTCTTATGGTGAAAATGATAAACAACTAGGCCATGATCCAAGTTAAGCAGTAACGATACTGCTGGCCGTTAGTGAAAACTGGAAAGGGAACTGTGATGTGTGTCTCTTTCTGGCCTGGACCTGGATCCAACTAGCTCACGTTTAGTTAACTTAGTAATGTGGTAATAACCTGGACCTGAATCACGTTTAGGCCCCGCTTGGATTAGCGTTTCAGCTCGTTTCTGGCCCATTTGGAATACAGACCCCCTCCCGTCGTTTTAATTCGAGGCAGGAATCAAGAGGTGACCTGTAATTTACACTTGTAGAATAAATACAGGTGTAAAATTTTACACCCTTTCCAAGCAGGGCCTTAGTCGAGTTAGTTATCGTGTTGGTTCAGCAAATTGCAGAGCGAAGAAATTCAGACAGATCCACCACGAACGATCTCCTCGCGCAGCAGGCCGACTCCCAGCCACAGGAAGCACTTGCAACCAATTCAAAGCACAATATGTATTCTGGTATGAACTCGAAATTTTCATCATCATCGTCATGGGGACACGTATTTACATATCAGATGCAATCAGCCTGAGATCAGGCCATGGTTGCTTGCTGCGACAAATACACACCGCTAGCAGCTAGCTAGTACTACTACTAGTTTGGTCCCCAGCAGCTGATGTACATGACGGTCCTCAACCCCTCCTCGGCCTTCTCCGCTCGCCGCCTCTCTGCCACGGCGGCCGCGGAGGCCGGAAGGCGCTTCTTCCCCTGCGAGACGCCACCGCGGACGTTGGCCTTGGCTGCCCGGTGGATAGACCGCAGCGCGTAGTTCCAGCGGCAGAGCCCGGCCTGGTCCTTGAGCGCCTCCACCGCGCCCACGCTCATCGCCACCATCCAAGACGTCTTCGCTGCAGCAGCCATCTCCTCTCCTGATTGCTGTTCTGGTGGAAAGTGGTTGAGGCTGATTTGTGACTGATTGCTTGTGTGTAGTACCGGAGTTTCAGCGGAACTGATGGGGGGTGCTTCTTCCTGGTGCTTCGCTCGTGCTGATGGGAGGAGGGTGGGAATGGGGCGATGTTATATACGGGAGTGAGGCTGGGAGAGCCGGAGCAAAACAGGCGGCTGTGGGTGTTGGTTTTCCAGGATACCGGGTGTTTTCAGATACACTTCTGCTTGTTTAGTCGGCACCGCTTTTGTCCCGGTACAGTTAGAGCAACTTCAAGGCGCCGACCCAAACGGACTGCGGATTTGTCCGCTTTTTGTCCGTTTGGTTCGGCCGTCCGTTCGGCGTCCGCCCTCTTTAAGATTTGGGTCGGCAGTACGTCCAATGTCCGCGACCCATTTCATGTCCGCACGCAAATTTCGAAAAAGGCCCGCGGCCATAGATCATGCCAGCGGTTATGTCGTCGCCCGTAGTTCATGCCGGCACCATGCCAGCGCCGGCATGCAATGCCAGCTTCAGAAAAGGAGCACGCAGTTCAGCTGGCGCACTTGCCAGCGGCCGGCACACATGCCAGCACACAAAAAAGGGACGGGAGAGTTCGACCACGCCATCGCGGCCGTGGTCATGCCAGCACACTTGTCGGCATACAAAAAAGGATGGCGCTCGCCGCCATAGATCACTCGTCGTCAAACTTGAGCATGTCGGCCTGCATCTTCTCGAACCACGGCCTCTTCCTTGGCGACACGGTGTTCAGATCCACCTTCATGATCTCCACCCCCGTCATCATGCTCGCGAGAGCCACTTCTTTCGCCTTGGTCTTGGCGTTGGCGGCCTCGATCTCTAGCATCTTGGCTTGCTTCTCCGTCTCCATCTCAAGCATCTTGGCTTGCTTCTTCGCCTCCATGTCAAGCCTCCTTCTTTGGATCTCCATGAAGGCGTTCATTTGTTCTTCCTTGTATCGCCGGCGCTCCTCCTCCCTGGAGTTCTTCTTGGTCATCATGCCCTCCACGCTTGCGATCAAGGCGTTCGACGCCGCATCCCGCTTGTCCTCCTTCTTGGAGTTGGTCTTCCCCCGCGGTCGTGGATTCTCGCCGTCTTCCTCCTCCACGGCCTTCTTCCCCCCCCCCCCCCCCCCCCCCCCCCGCGTGACTTGAGGGCGGCATATTGCGCCTTGAACTTCTCCTCGTCTTTGATGACCCTCCAACAATGGGAAAGGTTGAAGCACTTGCCATTGTGTTGGACCTTGAATGCCTCCAAAGCTTGGAATGCCTACAAATGAATTGCACATGGATATGGAAATGGACATGCAAGCATAAATGGAAAGACACAAAGAGGGCCGCTTGCTAGCATACCATGTCTTGCATGCCGATGCCGCTCACGGGGCGTGCCTTGGTGCTCTCAAGAGTGGCACAAAACTTGTTGCACTCTTGTTGGATCACCTTCCAACGCTTCGAAATGGACACCCATCCGCGCGTGCTTTGAATTTGGTACGGTGGAAACTTATTGCGCTCATGGAACTCACGATGAACTCGAGTCCAAAAGGTTGATGCCTTTTGTTCGGCGCCGGTCTTCGGGTGTTGCCCAATGTCCCTCCAACACTCGCAAAGAAGCTTGTCCTCGGCCACCGTGTACGCCTTCGTCCGCCTGCTCTTGCGCTTCGGAATCTCCCCGGCGGCTTGGTTGGCGAGCTCGTCCTCGAACAAAGGCTCCCCTTCGATGTCCACCTCATCCTCTTCCTCGAGACCGTAGTCCTCCGGAAACTCGTGGTCGAGCGGGAAGCCGTCCAGGTCCACGCCGACCTGATCATGCATGAAGGCGACCTGATCTTGATTGAAGGTGAACGGCCCTTGGCCGTCCTGGCTTTGTGTCTCGTCGGGATCGTAGCCAGCGGCCGGCGCACCACCCTCGAAGATGATGTTCTGCATGTAGTCAGCGTCGTCGGAGGCCGGCATTCCGTCGAACAGGTTGTGTGCGCCCGGTAGCACGTCGGCTGGCATCGGCCGCGCACGTTTCCTCGCCCCTCCGGATGACGAGCCACCGGTGTGGCGTTGAGGTCGATGGGCGCGGGCGCGGGCGTGGAAGGCTCCACCACGCTCACCTCGGGCGAGCAGTCCCCGGAGAGTTGGGAGGCCTGCGGGTAGACGTGAAAGCCGGGCATCGGCTGCGTCGCCGACGCGCGGGGCGAGTCGAGGCAACACCATTCGAGGAAACGCCGATGAGCCGGTGCTGGCCGCGGCCACGGCGCCGTTGACGAGGCCATGCTGGTCAGGGTTTAACCCCAAGTACATTAGCGCCTCCCTCGTTGCCGCCGCAACACGGGCGTTGGTGGCCTCCTGCTGGGTGGCGGCGGCGATGGCGGCCGCCGCGATGGCTTCCTCCCTCGCGTCCGCCGCCTGCCTCCGTTTCTTTCTCTTCGCCGACTCCCATGCCCGCTCCTCGGCCGTCAGCTTCTTCTTCGGCTTGGGCGCGGCAGCGGTCTTGTGGGGGGCGCAAGGCTTGCCTTTGTCGGAGGGGGCAGACGTGATGCCGGACGAGGTGAGGGAGGCGAGGCCGGCGGCGGCATCGAGGTCGGCGTCCATGGCAAGCGGCGGGAGCGCGCGCGGGGGGGAGGGTTTTGTGGGAAAATGCAGGGAAATGGTGGAGGCTACCACCGATCAGCGGGCCAGGGGGGAGTAGGCGGGCGCGCGCGCGCGTCTGTCTCGTATCCGCGCCGACGCAAATCCGGCTCAAAAATGGGTCGGGAATGGGTCGGCAGCCGAACAAAAAGCGGTCGCGCGTCCGTTTGGGTCGGCGCGTTGGGCCGACTTTTCTGTCCGCGTCGATCCAAACGGACGCGCGCGGACGAAATGGGTCGGCGCGTTGGAGTTGCTCTTACTGTCCTGGCCAGTGCCCGCCTCAGCTCGTGTTGTTTATTTGCCGACAGAAGGGGTAGTTTTTGTCCGTTGCGACCAGACCGAGTCGGCACTCGGCAGTGATAAGGCTATCTTTGAAAGCCGACCCTCAAACCGTCCGTTACCCATAGGATTACGCAGTTCGGATGTTTATGTCATTTAACATGGGTTTGTGTCAATCCACCAAACGGTCCGACGTATTTTTTCTGGCAAACATGAGACAAACCGGAGAGGCTTTGCGGGAGTCCGGACAGCAGACATATAGTACTCCGACATCCCGGCCCACCCAAAACCCCTCCTAGACCCGCGCCTTTACCCTCCTATTTTCTCTTCTTCAGATTTTCTCTCTTGCCTTCGCCATCACTCCATCACCCCGTCTGCCATGTCACACTCTACTGGAACTCGACGAGTCTGTCACCTCCAACGATAACCCGGACTCTGATACGTCTCCAACATATCGATAATTTATGAAGTATTCATGCCATATTCACCTATGTTTATAATACTTTTATATGGTTTTGATGCACTTTATATGATTTATTTAGAACTAACCCGGACTGACGCTGTTTTCAGCAGAATTACCATGGTGTTGTTTTTTTTGCAGAAAATGAAAGTTCTCGGAATCGCCCGAAACTTTTTGACAATTTTTTTTGGAACAAAAGAGGCACTAGGCGCTTCGTGGGAGGGCCAGAAGAGCCACGAGGTGGGCACAAGCCACCAGGGCACGCCAGGCCCCCCTGGCGCGCCCTGGTGTATCGTGCCCTCCTCGTGGCCCATCTTGGCGTGAAACCGATGCCCAAAAATCCTATAAATATAGAAACCATCAGAAATAACCCTAGACTCTCCGCTCCGCTGCCGCAACTCTCTGTATCGACGAAAAACCAATCTGGAGACGTTCCAGTACCCTGTCGAAGAGGGGAATCCGTCTCCGGTGGCCATCTTCATCATCCCGGCGGAGGCCATGACGAGGAGGGAGTAGTCCACCCTCGGGGCTGAGGGTATGTACCGGTAGCTATGTGTTCAATCTCTCTCTCTCTCATGTTCTTGAGATGTCACGATCTTGATGTATCACGGGCTTTGTTAATATAGTCGGATCATATGATGTTCCCTTGTTATCATGTTGTAATGAATTGAATCTTTCCCTTTGAGATATCGTTATGTTGGATTGAATATTGGATTTGAGAACACTTGATATATGTCTTGCATGTGGATACCCGTGGTGACAATGGGGTGTTCTATTGATTCACTTGATATATGTTTTGGTACTCAACTTGCGGATTCCCGCGGTGACATTGGGGTAATCTATGCATATGGGTTGATACACGTTCTTGTCCTACTTTCTCCAATATAAATATTGGGGTACTCTTTGAGGTTCTTTCTGTTGGATTAAGTATTATGAATCTGAAATTGTTTGATGCGTATCGTATAATTAACTCATGGATACTTGTGGTGACATTGGAGTATCTAGGTGACATTAGAGTTGGTTGATGCGTATCATATGGTGTTATTTTAGTACGAACTCTAGATAGATTGATCGGAAAGGATAACTTTTTGTTATTTTAGTACGAACTCTTGGATAGATCGATCGGAAAGGATAACTTTAAGGTGGTTTCGTACCCTACAAACAATTTCTTCTTATGTTCTCCGCTAGATAAGAACTTTGGAGTGATTCTTCGTTGCACATTGAGGGATGGTTATGTGATCCAATTATATTAGCATTGTTGAGAGATTGCACTAGCGAAAGTACGGACCCTAGGCCTTGTTTTCAAGCATTGCAATACCATTTGTGCTCACTTTTTGTCACTTGCTACCTTGCTGTTTTTATATTTTCAGATTACAAAAACCTATATCTACCATCCATATTGCACTTGTATCACCATCTCTTCGCCGAACTAGTGCACCTATACAATTTGCCATTGTATTGGGAGTGTTGGGGACACAAGAGATTTTTGTATTTGATTGCAGGGTTGTTTGAGACAGACCATCTTCGTCCTACACCTCCCACGGATTGATAAACCTTAGGTCATCCACTTGAGGGAAAATTGCTACTGTCCTACAAAACTCTGCGCTTGGAGGCCCAACAAAGTGTACAAGAATAAAGTTGCGTAGTAGACATCAAGCTCTTTTCTGGCGCCGTTGCCGGGGAGGTGAGTGCTTGAAGGTATATCTTTAGATCTTGCAATTAAATCTTTTAGTTTCTTGTTTTATCACTAGTTTGGTTTTATAAAAGAAAACTACAAAAAATGGATTTTAGGTTGCATCATTTGTTTCGTCTTTATAATGTCTTTCGTGAAAATAAGGATTCCGAAAATTGTGCTCAATTGGTAGAGGAAGAAATTATGAAAATACGCAATGAGAATTCCTTGAATGATGAGCATGATTGCAATGTTGTTAGTATGAATTCTATGAATATCCAAAATACTAATGATGATTGCACTAGTCATGATAAAAAATATTTCCTATCAGCATGTCAATTTTTGTGGAGTGCATAAAGTTTGTGAAGACGTGCCTTATATGGATGATAGATTTTGTAAGAAGCATAAACATGATAGAAACAATTTTTTGCTCAAAGTGATAGATGAATTTGCTACAAAATTGTGTTCTCTTTGTCCTATTACTTGTGAACTTTGCAATAAAGTTGGTCATCTTAATTTCCAATGCAAACTTTTTCATGATCAAATCATGGCCAAATATTATAATGACTTGATCACCCTTGAACTTCATAATGAGCTTTCTCTATTTTTGGGGAGTGAATAATTGACACATAAAAATAGTTGGCTTGAAGTATTCATTCTCACGGACGACATTGAAACTAATCTAAAAAATATCTATATGTTTTGCATGGTAAATTGCAATGAGAATGCTTATATTGCCAACTATAGAAAGATGGGAAAACCAATTGAATATAAAAGGAATACTAATGAAAGGGTAAAGATTTCCACTTTCCCTCCTATTGTCTCTCATGATGAAATAGGTGACGAGGAGGAGCTCCCTATTCAACCAATCTCATCAATAAGAAGCTCGAAGAAATTAATTAAACCAGATGTGGTGAAGAAGAAGAAAAGAAGAAAGAGTAGAGGTAAAAAGGTATCTCTCTCAAATGATGTTGCTACTATTATTGTTGTGCCTCATGAGGATGAATCAAAAATAATTGTGGAAGATGATACACTTGATGATAATAATTGTTATGATATTGGTGCTATTCATACTATTAATGATGAGAGTGATTATGCTTATGATATGCCAAGCCACAAGCTTGAGGATGCTATGTTTGATGACAATGACATGTTTGAGAATTTATTTGCTGCAATTAATGTTTGTTCCAAGCTTGGGGATGTTATGCTTAATGAAGATGATCTTTTTAGTTCTCCTACTTTGAATGTTCAAATTTGTTATGATGATTGCATGCCTCCTATTTATGATGATTGTGATATTTATGAAAGTGGGTTTGGAAGAGTGTCAACTTTAGATAATTATTATCCCACTATCTTGGAGGGTGTTGAATTTTATTATAATGATAAAAGTGTATTTGGAGAGGTCATGACTTTATTTTGTAATGATTCCACTATTTCGGAAGAGGTTTCACTTGACTATGATGAGAACAAAGTTGCTACTTATGATGATTATTGTGATGATACTTATGTTATAAAAAGTAGTGATAATTATTGTCATAATTTTGAATATCCTTTTACTGAACATTAATCTTTTAATGTGGAAACAATTTATAGTATTCGAGCTTCATTTGATGCTCCCACTATTATGAATGGGAAGAAATATGCTTATGTGGAGAGTAATAAATTTTCTATGCTTGTAGATCATGAAAAGAATGATTTATGTGATAGTTATATTGTGGAATTCCTTCATGATGCTACTGAAAATTATTATGAGGGAGGAACATATGCTTGTAGGTATTGCAATAATATCAAGTTTCCTCCCTATGTGCTCAAAGTTTTGAAGTTATGCTTGTTTTGCCTTCCTATGCTAGTTGATTCTTGTTCCCATAAATTGTTTGCTCACAAAATCCCTATGCATAGGAAGTGGGTTAGACTTAAATGTGCTTGTCATGATATTCATTATGCTCTTTTGCATGTTTCAAATACTATTCCTATGTGAGCATCATTGAAATCACCAAGCCTAGCTAAAGGGCTTTAAAGAAAAGCGCTTGTTGGGAGACAACCCAACACTTTTACTTTATGTTTTTGAGTGTTCACATGATAAACATACTGTAGTAATCATGTTTTGTGTCTTTTATTTCAATAAAGTGCCAAGTAAAGCCTTTGGGATGACTCACAAGATGAGTAGAAATGATGCTGAACCAAAACAGAAACTTTTGACTCCAGTACAGGAATTTTCATTTTTTACTGGAGTGTTATAATGATATGAAATTTTTACACAGTCTTCATATACAAATTCTTCAGGTTGTCCTAATGTTTCAGAATTTTTAGATACAGGGAAGTATGGTTACACTACAGATCTTCACAGGCTGTTCTGTTTTTGACAGATTCTGTTTTGCATGCATAGTTTGCTTGTTTTAGTGTTTCCATAGGTTATATTTAGTGGTATAAATTATGGGAATGGTAGAATGCAGTAGGTATCATGTGGGAACAATTATTAATCTTGTCTTGACAGTACCTAAGTGAATGAACTATCTTTATTATAGTAACCCATCTCACGAAGTTCCGTTAAGTTTTGTGTTATTGAAGTTTTCAAGTTTTGAGTGAGACACCTATATGAGGAGAATAAGGAGTGACAAGAACCTAAGATTGGGGATTCCAAAGGCACCCCCAAGGTAATATCCAAGGAATACTCAAGCGCCTAAGCTTGGGGATGCCCCGGAAGGCATCCCCTCTTTCGTCTTCAACACTATCGGTATATCTTACTTAGAGCTATATTTTTATTCGTCACATAATATATGTTTTGCTTGGAGCGTCATTTTATTTTGTTGCTATCTGATAGGTGTTATTTATAATCTTGTTTTTCAATAAAAAGTTCCAAGAATTGCCTTTAGGATGCTTGCATTGCATGTTTGATGTGTGCTGTGTAAAAACAGAAACTTTCTGTGTTGTGTTTGAATTTTCATATTTTACTGGAACGTGGAAAGCTTCTGAAATTTTTACACAGTATTTTCATATAAATTATTTAGCATTTTCTAAATTTTATAATTTTTTGAGTTACGTAAGTATGCTGGTTTAATATATTGCTACCGACTGTTCTGCTTGGACATATTGCTGTCATAGTTTTGTTATCTACTTATCCTATAGTTTCCATAGCCTATATTGGTATATATAAATTGTGGAAATGATAGTAAACAGTAGATTATGTTTGAAATTATTATGCAACTTGTCTTGGCAGTACATAAAGAGTTGATTTATTATTATGTGCACTAACCTATCTCACGAGTTCTTTTCAAGTTTTGTGTGGATGAAGTTTTTGAGAATAGGTAAAACCGGGATATGAGAGGATTGAACGAGATACAAAAGCTCAAGATTGGGGATGCCCAAGGAACCCCAAGTAAATATTTCAAGAAGTCTCAAGCATCTAAGCTTGGGGACGCTACACATCCCACCTCTCTTCGTCAACTATCGGTTAGCCTATGTTGAGCCTAAATTTTTATTTGTCCACATGATATGTGTTATTCTTGGAGTGATTTTTTTATTTAGTTTGCTATTTGAATAAAATACTCAGATATGAAAATATTTATTGAGAGAGAGTCCTCACATAGCTACTTAATTGTTTGACTACTCATTGATCTTCACTTATATCTTTTGAGAGTAGTTTGATGTTTACTCTTGTGCTTCACTTATATCCTAAGAGTAAATTGTGAATGAATTAAATATCATAAATTTGAAATTATCAATGTGATATATTCTTAGTAGCAAGTTCACATTTGGTTTAGAAATTAAAATCTATTAAAGTTTAACAATCACAATATTGGTCATACAAGCAATTCGTGAATAATTAGTATAAGGAAGAGAACTTTCACATACAAATATATTATCTTGGACATATTCTATGATTGTGAATACCCATTAATTATTTTCAAACTTGAGAAAATTAGTTGAAGTTGGACAAGGAAGACATCGTAATGAGTTATGGTTGTGTATATTTGCATAGAAGTTATATTGTTATGGATCCTCCAACATGTGGTGCTTGTTTAGAACCTTTTGCTAGCCAACACTTCGTACTAAGTAGAGATACTACTTGTGCATCCAAAAACCCTTGAGCCAAGTTTCTTCCATAAGAGTCCACCATACCTACCTATATATGGTATTTCACTGCCATTCCAAGTAAATTTGCATGTGCCACCTCTAAACATTCAAATAAACATATGTTTTGTGTGCCTGGACCGCTCATGGAGCGA
Source organism: Elymus sibiricus (assembly GCA_039707655.1). Taxonomy (NCBI): domain Eukaryota; kingdom Viridiplantae; phylum Streptophyta; class Magnoliopsida; order Poales; family Poaceae; genus Elymus; species Elymus sibiricus. The sequence continues at coordinate 486,935,128 of CM077665.1, forward strand.
CGAGGGGCGGTCAGTATCTTCCATGTTAAGCGGGTTATTCTCATGATGAGTGTTTATTCACTCGTCCTTGCACGAGAGGGGCGATAATAGGGATTCCCAGTCCCGAAATAATAATAAAATGCAAATAATTAAACAAAACTCCCCCAGGAATGTTGTTGGTATGGACGGTACCCGTGGATTCGGCTAGCCGTGGAGTGTGTTTGTTGGTGGAGGGGGAGTAAACCTTTACTTTTACCGCTTGGGAACCGCCGCTAATGTGTTTAACATGGAAGATATTGATAACTCTTGGTCGTAACGTTGACAGGAAGGGTGCACCTCCCAAAACTATATTCATCTCTGTTTATAAACAATGAGCTCTGGTACCTTTGCAAATCCCTGCTTCCCTCTACGAAGGGACAATCTATTTACTTTCATGTTATTTACTATTCATGTTGAGTCAACTTCTTATTCCAACCTCAGTCTATTAGTTGGCAAGCATCATGTGGTGGGGAAAGATCCAAACATATATATCCAGTCAAATATATTTGATCATGATTTATTATTGTTGACAATTATCTCTATGATAAATGAGTTGGGAGGTGAAACATTAAGCCCCTATCTTTCTCTGTGTTCGATGGATGCAATTTGTTCTAAAAATATGCTTTGAGTACTAGCAATCATAGAAAACTATATGATGATTGAGTATGTGGAGCTCTTACTTAGACTTTGTTGAGAATAAGTTGAATTGCAATTGTTTGGTGACTAAGAACATAGGTTGTTAAGTTTTAAGAGAATTCATTGTTTGAACCATATCATGTGAATTGGTTGCTACTCTATCATGATGATTTTTATGAGAAAAAGTTGATGTTATGCTGCTAGGAAAAGTGGTTGAAATTATCATTGATCAAACTTATGCACTATGCTAGCATTCACACTTCATAAATTATTTCTTTTATCATTTACCTACTCGAGGACGAGTAGGAATTAAGCTAGGGGATGCTGATACGTCTCCAACGTAACGACAATTTATGAAGTATTCATGCCATATTCACCTATGTTTACAATACTTTTATATGGTTTTGATGCACTTTATATGATTTATTTAGAACTAACCCGGACTGACGTTGTTTTCAGCAGAATTACCGTGGTGTTGTTTTTTGTGCAGAAAATGAAAGTTCTCGGAATCACCCGAAACTTTTTGACGATTTTTTTTGGAACAAAAGAGGCACTAGACGCTTCGTGGGAGGGCCAGAAGAGCCACGGGGTGGGCACAACCCACCAGGGCGCGCCAGGCCCCCTCGGCGCGCCCTGGTGTATCCTGCCCTCCTTGTGGCCCATCTTGGTGTGAAACCGACGCCCAAAAATCATATACTATATAGAAACCATCAGAAATAACCCTAGACTCTCCGCTCCGTCGCCGCAACTCTCTGTATCGACGAAAAACCAATGTGGAGACGTTCCAGTACCCTGTCGAAGAGGGGAATCCATCTCCGGTGGCCATCTTCATCATCCCGGCGGAGGCCATGACGAGGAGGGAGTAGTAGAGGGTATGTATCAGTAGCTATGTGTTCAATCTCTCTCTCTCTCGTGTTCTTGAGATGTCACGATCTTGATGTATCACGGGCTTTGTTAATATAGTCGGATCACATGATGTTCCCTTCCTATCATGTTATGATGAATTGAATCTTTCCCTTTGAGATATCGTTATGTTGGATTGAATATTGGATTTGAGAACACTTGATATATGTCTTGCATGTGGATACCCGTGGTGACAATGGGGTGTTCTATTGATTCACTTGATATATGTTTTGGTACTCAACTTGCGGATTCCCGCGGTGACATTGGGGTAATCTATGCATATGGGTTGATACACGTTCTTGTCCTACTTTCTCCGATATAAATCTTGGGGTACTCTTTGAGGTTCTTTCTGTTGGATTAAGTATTATGAATCTGAAATTGTTTGATGCGTATCGTATAATTAACGCATGGATACTTGTGGTGACATTGGAGTATCTAGGTGACATTAGAGTTGGTTGATGTGTATCATATGGTGTTATTTTAGTTCGAACTCTAGATGGATTGATCGGAAAGGATAACTTTGTGTTATTTTAGTACGAACTCTTGGATAGATCGATCGGAAAGGATAACTTTAAGGTGGTTTCATACCCTACAAACAATTTCTTCTTATGTTATCCGCTAGATAAGAACTTTAGTACGAACTTTGTATTTGATTGCAGGGTTGTTTGAGAGAGACCATCTTCATCCTACACCTCCCACGGATTGATAAACATTAGGTCATCCACTTGAGGAATTGCTACTGTCCTACAAAACTCTGCGCTTGGAGGCCCACACTAGTAGAAAACAGGCCATTAGTCCTGGTTGGGAAGGGCCTTTAGTCCCGGTTCCCCAACCGGGACTTATGTATAGGGACTAAAGGGTCCAAGCCTTTAGTCCCGGTTGGCTACGAACCGGGACTAAACCCCTGCCACGTGGTCGGCAGCGGGCGCCAGGGGATGGGGACCTTTAATCCCGATTGGTAACCCCAACCGGGACTAAAGATTTAGGGGCTTTGGGGTTTATGGGTTTAGTTTTTATTTTTTATTTTTCCTTTTCATTTTGTGTATTCCATTTAATTCTTTTTCATTTCAAACATATTTTACGCTACTACATACTGTACACGTTATGCATATATAATAGAATTTCTCGTAGAACCAATCATATACATAGAACTTTTCGTACGACCATGCATACACATATGTACAATTTGGTATATATATACAATTTCTCCTACAATTTGCAAATCATTACATGCAGGCATTAGGTGTAATGGTATTCTCCGTCGGGAGATATGACCTGCTCAAGCAAAAATCCCGCCATTTCCTCTTGAATTGCTCGTATGCGGTCCTTTGGTAGGAGCTTATCCCGCATCTCGTTCATCTTTAAAGAATGAGATCAATATGAACATGTTAGTTGTGTGTATATATATTAGATCATGATAAAAAATGTGAATGGTGTTTACGTACCCAAAGATCTCTTGCAGTTTTGGTCCTTTCGGTCAGAAAGCGAATGTTCTCGCAAAAGTAGAATGCACATAAAATAGTCCCCTGTTCCTGCCTCATGCATTTTATGAGAATATAATTCAATCAGATAATAATCAAGCATGATAATGGTATTGAAACTATAATTAATGAAATGTGCAGACGTAGCTAGTACTACTTAAATACCTTGGACCTTCGCCATTTCAGCTCTGGTTTCCATTCACCTCTATCCTCTTTGATGAACTTTTTCCAAACCCTGCCCGGCAAAGAAAATGAATAAAGGAGTTATTAATTACTTGATATCAGGAAGCGAACTAAAGAGACCGACATAGTGCGTTAATGATTCAAATTACCTGTCGAGAATCAAATACAGGCTTTTGTATTCTTCGGGGTCTTTACTTAGTGAGTCGAGTACTTCAATAGTTCCATCGTCAATTCTAATGATTAGCAGGATCCAGTTGAAGCTACGAACACGATTTGTATAAGCGGGCATGCATAACTCATCAACTACACTTAACATCGATTATATATATAAGCAAAAAAGAGAGTTTGTAGTACAAGACAGTAACACTCACTTGAAGTTGTAAGGTAAAAGTATTTCTGGTTTGGTATTTAGGGCCTTCAAAAACCTTAGCAAGGCTTTCTCCGTGTCTTTAGAGTAACTAGTTAACACAGATTCATTAACGGTATTTGGGTCAATGAACCCAATGCCATAGACTCCATCTCTTTTCAATTCAAAAATCTTCATTCTGCATAATACCACACAAAAGAATATAGTGAGGATAATTATATTACATGCAATGAACGAGCTGAGCTAGAGACTTAAATTACAGAAAGAAATCACTTACAGACAGTAGCAACTGACGAGAGATTTGTCGAGTGCTTTTTGATTGAATAACTGAAAAAATTCTTCATTTTCAATCCACAAATCCTTTTCATGGATGTAATGCTCTCGCTTGACTTTCACCATGAGGCTCTATCGCCCGCTCTTTACTTCTCTCATGTACCAGTCATGCAAGTTGTGCATTTGCGTTGATAGAAGCTTCTCCTCGTCAGGACTCACGAGAGGGTTTCCGGGGACATATTTCCATGCTAGTTCCTTCGGATCCGTCGGTGGGAATTCCTCGATCTCTAGGAGTTGTTCAACAGTGATACCGATCTCTCTAGCCTTCTCTCTATTAGCGTCGGTTATTACCACCTTATCGGTACTCACCTTGAGCGGGATGATCGATTGCACTGCCTGTTCTACGAGCTGGGGAACAGTTTTCCCGCATTTACTACTACCGCTCGACTTCTGTTTTTTTGTTGATGATAGGACTTGCTAATAGAGCGTTCATAGTCTGATAGCGGCCTTTTCTCCTTCGGTTTAGCTGCATCCAAAAAGTGTTGTACAAATTCCTCAGGTATTTTCTCCTTTGGTGGCGGGGGCGGTTTCGGTCCAAAATGGGCATGCAATTCCTTAGCCACTTGTTCATCGATTTCCTCATAAGTCATCTCGCAAGCTAACTTCTTTTTGACAGGAGGCTCGGGTTTCTTCTTTTCTGCTCTCTTCCGCTTTGGAGACGGCGGAGATCGATATCGCGGACTCACGCTAGGCTCCGTCTCATATGGATTATGCTGACACGACGGAGATCGATATGGCGGACTCGCCCTGCGCTTCGTCTCGAGGTGGGTTGGAGTCTGCTGACGCGACGGACTTGGAGGAGGAGTCGGTGGTCTTGGCACCGAGTTTGGAAACACGATGCATTCCTTTTTCCATAAAATGAGACAACGCATGGCTTCTCCTAGTGTCCGCTCCCCTTCACCTCCAAGGTAGTTAAGATCTAGTGATTCATATGCCGACACAACTTCATCCACCCCGACACGAGCATAGCCAGGTGGAATCGAATTGCCATGGAAGGTTGCTTCATGTGCACTCGGTAAAGCAAAGCCGTCCGCCACCTTCATGGATATGTTTTTCAGTTTCACGTGTAGCTCACAAACTGTCGACTCTAGGATATCATCCACGGGGTAGCGAGCCAGCAGTGCATCATTGGCCGGGACCGCCGTGGAACCCACGCCGCTTTTCGGCATAGATGATGGAATGGTACCATCCAATGCTACATCTAGTTGCTCCTGCTGCTGAGACACGCCTTGCTGGCTAAGTTTGTTGATTTGCTCCTGCTGCAGGATGTATTTGCATTCCAAGTCCGCGTTCTTTGCTTCTACCATTTGAATCCAATCTACTGCATGCTTCTTCTTTCTCTCACGGCTTCTGTAACTGTCGTTCCAATCCGCAAACCCCAGAAGCCACGGAACAAGGCCTTTGCCTCGTGTTCGTCCCGGGTGTTCAGGATTCTTGAGGGCGCATGTAAGCTCGTCGTTCTCTCTCTTGGGCTGGTACAGACCCATTCGAGCTTCTTTTATTGCTTTAAGTAACTTGTCTGTGGCTTCTTTAAGACTTGCCTGTTCAAGAACCTCCCCTGTCTTTGGGTCCAACTTTCTCCCATGTGCATAAAACCAAGTCCTGCACCTGTCGGGCCATGTCTCTGTTTCTGGAGTGACCCCTGTAGCCTTCATGTTTCTCTCGAATTCATCCCACTTAGGCAACCCAGACTTGTAGCCACCTGGCCCCAGATGATGGTGTAGGACCGAAAGTATGTCTAGAGGGGGGCTGATTAGACTACTTGACCAAATAAAAGTTTTGCCTATGCCAAGTTTTAGGGTTGACAGTTTTTAGCATTTCGTGGCAAGTCAAGTACACCCTACACATGCAAGTCTAAGAGTATATAGCAGCGGAAAATAACAACAAGCATGTATAGAAGGGATAGGGTAGGAGAATCAAACGCAGTTGTAGACACGATGATTTTTCCCGTGGTTCCGATAGGTGGCGCTATCGTACATCCACGTTTATGGAGTCTTCAACCCACGGAGGGTAACGGTCGCGAGAGTCCACGGAGGGCTCCACCCATAAGGGTCCACGAAGTAGCAACCTTGACTATTCCATAACGGCTTCCGTCCACGAAGGACTAGCCTCACTATGGGTAGATCTTCACGAAGTAGGCGATCTCCTTGCCCGTACAAACTTCTTGGTTCACTCCACAACACGAAGTAGGAGGCTCCCAAGCGACACCTAACCAATCTAGGAGGCACCACCCTCCAAAAGGTAATAGGCTCGGTAATGACGATGAACTCCTTGCTCTTGTGCTTCAAGATGATAGACTCCTCAACACACAATCACTCTCTCACAGATTTGGCTTGGTAGAAGAGATGGGATTGGTGGAAAGCAACTTGGGGAGGCTAGAAATCAAGATCCATATGGTTGGAGTGGAAGATCTTGACCTCAACACAAGACTAGGTGGTTCTCTCTCAGAAAACTGGATGGGCAAGTATGGAATAGTTCTGAGTGCTTCTCTGTCGAGTAGGTGGTGGTGGAGGGGAATATATAGGCATCCCCAAAAATCCAACCGTTACACACAAAATGATCAACTCGGTGACACCGATGTGTGAATCTCGGTGGTACCGAAGTGACCAAAAGGTGGCAACTTTTGAATCTCGGTGAGACCGATATAGGAAACTCGGTTGCACCGATAAGGTGACCAACGGTCAGATTTTCAACGGACCGAAAATGTGAATTTGCGTAACAGAAAGTTGGCAACCCAAACTCGGTGGCACCGGTATGGAATCGGTTGCACCGAAGTGGCTAGGGTTTGGCTGAGTCTGTCTAGGGTTTGGAACTCGGTGGCACCGGGATAGGAATGTTGGTTGCACCGATTTTGAGTGTTTGGCTTAGGACAGACTTTGGTGGGAGAGCTTGTGGATGTTTTTGGTGACTATCTCTTGTGCACGTATGAGCATATTGTTCACCAACAAAACCTTACCCCCTTTTAATAGTATTGGCTTTCCTATGGACTCAAAGTGATTTCTCACAAATATAAAATGTAGAGTCCTCTTGCTTGAAGCTTGGCCAACCTATTTCCTTGCATCTTGGGGTATCTCCACAATCTCCTTTTGCCAATCCTATCATTGAACATTTCCTGAAATATACTTGGTAGAAACATTAGTTCAATGACTTATATGTTGTTATTAATTACCAAAACCACCAAGGGAGCAAATGTGCTTTCAATCTCCCCATTTTTGGTAATTGATGACAACATATAGATCAAAGCTTCGACAAATGATATAATCAATGGATATAATCGTCGCTTTGAGAAGTATGTGATAAGCAAGAGCTCCCCCTAAATTTGTGCATTATTTTGAATTTGCGTTTGAATGCAAATGCACAATCGATTAGTTACATGGGGCACTTCTTCCATGTCACATACAACTTGGTGGTGTGCAAGAATAATTAGAATGAGCATCATAGCACAACACATTCAAGCAAAGATAATGATCATCTCATAAGCATTGAGTTGATAGGAAATAGTTGCATAATGCACATGAGCAATCACAAAGAACCATGTATCACAAGCAACCAAAAGACACAAATGTTTTTGAAAAACAGCAAAACACCAAAACGCTCTCTCACTCGAAGCCTAAAGATCTATATACACTTCTCCCCCTTTGGCAACAAGTTACCAAAAAGTTCAAAGGCATACATCTAATCGTTCTTGGGCTGATCTCCTCCGGTTGTTGATGAAGGAGTCGAGAGAACCGCGTCGGCAAAGATGTCAGCTGATGTCCTGGATGGAGTTGGTGTGGCAACTGGAGGAACTGGAACTGTTGGAGCAGGAGCTGAGGAAATAGCAGCAGGAGGTGATGAAGAGGGCCTCAAGTCTGGAGCTGGCACAGTGGCTGATCTGGCCTGAGTGGGAAACTGTGTGCCTGTCCTGAGAGGTGATCCATCATCATCATCATCATCATCATCATCATCATCTGAATCAGAAGAATGAGGAAGAGGCACTGAGTCAACTTCCTTCTTGAGCTCATTCACTGTCTTCGTCAGTCCATCAGCCTTATCATTGAGAGTCTTGATTCTGTTCTCAAAGATCCTCACAAGACTGTTCTGGTTGTCCAGAATCCCCTTAATGTCCTTCTTCATGTCCTGAACTGATGAGATCAGAAGATCTATTTGCTCATTCCTGGATCTAGGGACTTGAGCACTAGTGGCTCTAGCTGCCTCTGCTTCTGCCTGAGCTGCAGCTGAAGTGGGATGTTCTGGGTCCATCACCACAACGTTGTCCTCGAGATCTGGCTGTAGGGGTAAATGTGGACGATCTAGAGCAAAAATGTGCTTCTCCAATTTAGAGTTAATAAGCATTTGGATGTAGGGTGCATAACAGCAAGAGCGCTTCTGATCAGCGGCAACCCTCTTGATTGTCTCAACAATCAAATCCATGACTCTGATCCTGGTGTGTCTGTCAAGGTGGATCAGCATATTGATGGAGTAGCCTCGGATCATCTTTTCATCTCCTGACTTGGGCATCAAAGTATGCCTCAGAATGGTGTTCATGGTGCGGAGGCCAGCCTGAAGGAAATAGATGGATCCTAGCTTGTGAGTCTTCACATTTGCAGCAGGGATCTCCTTGTACATATTTGCCATAGCATTGTGGCTCTCCTTGGATTCTGAGTATACATCCAAGTCACCATCCTGTGCTTCTGGGACTCCTAAGATGGTAGCCCACTCCTCAACAGTAGATTCATACCTTGCACCTTCAGTCATCCATACAATTCTACCATCTCCATAGAAATGTGCAGTGGAGTAGAATTGCATGATCATCTCATCATTCCAAGCAGTGAACTCTCTGCCAACAAACTCATCCAAACCAATGCAGTGGAAATTATCTTGGACACTTGGAAAGTAGTCCTTGTTTTCCTCGATGAATTTCCAGTCAACATAGCGCATATCGCTCACAGCTGGACTCTTGTCAAGGAGCACAGTCTCATAGAAATCATGTTGCTCTTTGGTGAAAAATCTGTAGTCCACAGCTGTCTTCTTCCTCTGGGCATATGGATCAGCAGCTCTCCATGCCCTCAAACCTGTATCCTTCCTCTTCTTCATATCCTCAACTATAGGGTAGCTGGCATTGTGAACTGGAAGGTGAGGTCTAAGCTTCATCAAAGCTAACATAGCATCCTCATCCTCAACTCTGGAGGTAGTCCCTTTGTTCTTCTCAGAAGCAGGAATGTGCCTAGACAATTTCTTAGGCTTCTCAGCAGCAGGCTTCTTGGGGACAGACTTGGTGCTCTTGGATGTGCCAGTCTTTGGCATAGCATCAGACATAAGCTTCTTTTGCTTCTTCTTGGGAGGAGCCTTCTCAACATGTTCTTCCTCCTCCTCAGCAGCAGCACCAGCAGCCTCCTCTGGATCTTCATACATGGAGGTCTGCCTACCAGTGACATAGACAATCCTCTTCCTAGCTCCCTTCTTCTCACCTGCCTTCTTGGGCAAAGACTTCTTTGGGGGCTCAACAGTCATCTTAGCCCTAGCACTCTCAGGTGCTCTCATAGCTTCTGAGCTAGCATAGACCTTGCTGACAGTCCTCCTTGAAGAGGTGGCTTCACTAGCAGCTCTCTTGGCAGCTTTCTCTTGCTTCTTGGCAAGAATTTCTTCCGGCACAAAATCTGAATCTTCTTCATCTGAGTTCAGCTTCTTCCTTGTCCTCGTAGCAGCTTTGGGCAACCCATGAGAACTGGGGGCGCCTGGATCCAAAGATGAACTCGACTCAGGACTAGTGCCTGAATCCATCTCAACACTTTGCTCTCGGAGATCATTCTGATTGTCCTCAGCTTCTGACATACTGACCCTGTTAATAGAATATAGATGAGCAGAATAGAATGAGTCATCACAAAATGAGGCTGGTTTTTGAAAGTTTTGAATAAAGGATTTCCAAAGTTTTGCATTCTGTCAGATCCAAATCGGTAAGGCCGAAGCAAAATTTTTGGTGACACCGAGACTGACTATCCCTTTAACAGAAACTTGGCACCCTTTTCGGTGGGACCGAAAAGGAGTACTCGGTTTCACCGAGACAGTTCTCAGCAACACAGAAACGAAAATCGGTGGTACCGATTTTCTTGATTCGGTTCTACCGAGTTGCGGCGGGCGGAAGGCAAACCCTAGAAAATCAATCATTCGCTAGGCTATAGGAATTTTCTTGTGGATAGGAAGCTGTGCAAACTGGCTTATAGAGAAAACAAATCCAATGCGCAAGAATCAGAAGGGGAGGCACAAAGGAGGTCGAATCCGTACCCTAACTTGGTGCGGATCCGCTACGGCGGCGACGATGGAGCAGATTTCGTCGACGGCGGCGATTCCCAGCGGCGGAGGAGGCTCGGGAAGGCAAGGCGATGACCAGGGGTCTCGAAGCGGCAGTTTAGGGTTTGGGGCGCGACGGTTTGAGGATGAAATTTCAAAGCGTCGGGTCCACAGATATATATACCCTCCACTGTCGGTGGTACCGATTTTATGTTTTTGGTGTCACCGAGTTCCACAACTGTCAGTTGACAGGGAAACTCGGTGTAACCGAGAATATGAAATCGGCAGTACCGAGATTGAAAACCAGATCAACCCTAGGCATTCGGTGAGACCGAGATTGTGGGTTGGTTCCACCGAGATGCACTTGGGAGGTTTTAATGGTCAGTCCTTGTCGATATGGAACTCCGAGTGCTCCACACACAGAGGGATCGAATAGTACTTGTTCAAATTTTGTGATGCAGCATGAATAGAATATGAGGTGAGAAAGCATAGATAGCTAAAGAGGGGTCCTAGGCATTCTTGTCCATCCAATTGGCAAAAGATAAATCAAAAGCCAAATAGCAACAATTGGATGTCCTCGAATGAGAAAATAAATGCAGACCAACATGCTCACACAATAAGATGTCAAATGAAATCATGACCAACATGCACAAACACACTAGCATCTAACAAGCATTTGGGCGATGACAAAGTCATCTATATATGAGTATTTGACTTAGGAGCCAAGTAAGAATACTTGATCATAGGTCATACTCATCGTTTAAGCACAAGTGGGGTTACCACTTTTACATAAAGCATTTAATGTTGTCGCATACTAAGAGATGCTTTGACTCAAGTCTTAGACTAAAGCTCCCCCTTGATGTGACATCCCCCCATAAGAGGGATAAACTAACCTTGGGTTTTGTCAAAGAAGACTTCATGTTGGTGAGGTAGTTGTGGATGCTCAAGGTTGATGAAGATCACCAAGAGTTGGGAGCATCCTTGTTGTTCCCTTACTCTTCTCACCTACATGGGTTAGTCCCAATACACAAGAGACAAATACAAGGATATCTATGGACATGGAGTGCAAAGCATGTGTTATGATGTCCATTGATTTGTTTATTACCTTGTCCCTTGCTTACCTTTGAGGGAATGTGTGACTCCTTGAACTATTGCATAGAGTTGATGTTGATTGCAAATAATTCTTGCCAATAATGAATGTGAGTGAATTTCATTGGCGGAGTCACCCCTCAAGAACATACTAGTTCTTCTTCTTGGGAACCCACATCAAGTTGATGGGGATCATTGGTGTTGAAGTAGCCTTTGTAGAAGTTGAGCTTGAAGTAGCCTTGGGAACCCACTCCACCATAGCTAGGGATTCATCTTCATATGAGTCAATGTCCTCTTGAAGCTTGTTCTTGCCCTTGAGCTTGTGGTCTTGTGGTGGAAGGTCATCTTGAGTGCTTGTCCCCTTGGGAAGAGTATTTTCATACTTCTCCTTTTGAGGAACAAACTTGGGCTCGGGATATTGACCTTCTTCCCATTCAACTCCATTAGCGTTGAAGTAGCCAACACCACGATTCTTCCGGTATCCTCCGTGCTTGCGAACAATTTCCTCAAATTGCTTACATCCAGCAAGACTCTTGTAGACACCTTTCTCTATAATTCCTTTTAATAAAGCATTTTCTTGCTCAAGTGTAACTTGGTAAGAGAGAATCATCATTAGTGGAATCAATAGAACTACTAGAAGAAACATCATTGGGTTTAGCATTTTTATTGTTGCTACTAGATGAAGAACCTTTCTTGCCTTTGTTACTAGATTGCTTAGTTTTAACTTGAGGCATGAATATAGACAAGAGTAGTCGTTTGGCTAGATAAGATGAAGTCTTCTTTCGGAGATCGTCATTGATAGCTTTGAGAAACTCATGCTCTTGCTCCAAGTTGAGCTTCTCGAAGCGTAGCTTCTCATGAGTTCTCACAAGCTCTCTATGATCTTCGAGAGTAGATTCATGAGCTAACTTAAGAGTGTTTAGTTCTTTAGTTAGTTCTTCTATTTTCACCTTATCATCATCAATTGACTTATCTTGACTAGCATGAGGATTATCAAGTTCGTTTTGATCAACATCACTAGTTTTATCACAAAACAAGTCATCATCACAAAGTAAATCATCTTCATCACTATCAAAATCAAGATACTCGGGGTGTGATACCTTGGGGCCTTTAGCCATGAAGCAACTTCCACTCCCTTCGTTTGGTGAGTCGAATAGATTGTAGGAGTTGGTAGTCACTAGAGCAATTCCGGCAACACCATCATCTTGACCATAGTCGGAGTCGGAGTGACAGCTTCTCTCGGAGTTGTCGTCGGAGTCGGAGCCGGAAACCCATTCACCAACATGAGCTTGATGTTTTCTTCTTGTGTAGCTCTTGGTGTACTTGTCCTTTTTCTCCGAATCCCTACTTCTCCTTGAGGGTCTTCGTTCATAACGATCATCTCTACTCCTTCTCTCTCTTTGAGGTGATACATTCCTTGAGCTTCGTCTTCGAGGTGACTCTTCTCTTCTTTTGTAGGGAGCCGTGCACTCATTTGAGTAGTGTCCGGGCTTCCCACAATTGTAGCAATTGCGGTCACGACTTGACGAACGCTTCTCATCATATCTAGAATTGGAGCTTCTTTCTTTGCCTTTATTCTTGTAGAACTTGTTGAATTTCTTGACCATGAGACTTATCTCTTCATTGGTGATAAGGTTGTTGTTTGAAGTTGCGGGAGCATCACTTGTGGCTTTGTAAGCACCGCTGGACTTGTGATGTAGCTCTTCCTTGTCCTTGAGTGTCATCTCATGAGCAACAATCCTTCCAATGACTTCCGTAGGCTTGAGATCTTTGTAGTTGGACATCATTTGGATCAATGTGCACACGGTGTCGTATCTCTCATCCAAACCTCTAAGTATCTTCTTGATGATGAATTTGTCTGTCATTTCTTCGCTTCCTAAGCCGGCAATCTCATTTGTGATGAGAGCTAGCCTAGAGTACATCTCTGCGACTCCTTCACCATCCTTCATCTTGAACTTGTCAAGCTGACCTTGAAGAACATCTAACTTGGATTCTCTCACGGACTCGGTTCCTTCGTGCATATCAACCAAAGTATCCCAAATCTCTTTTGCATTCTCAAGATGACTGATTTTGTTGAATTCTTCGGGGCACAAGCAGTTGAATAGAATGTCGCATGCTTGAGCATTGAGTTGCAACATCTTCAACTCATCCGCGGTCGCTTCACGATCCGGTTGCCGTCCATCCGCAAAGAACTCACCTTGCAAGCCAACACGAACAACAGCCCAAACGGCGGGGTTATGACCAAGAATATGCATTTTCATGTTGTGCTTCCAACTAGCAAAATTAGTACCATCAAAGTACGGACCTCTACGATGATAACTTACCTCACTAGACGCCATACTCTCCTAGGTTGTGAGACCTAAGCAATGGAGACCAAAGCTTTGATACCACTTGTAGGACCGAAAGTATGTCTAGAGGGGGGGTGATTAGACTACTTGACCAAATAAAAGTTTTGCCTATGCCAAGTTTTAGGGTTGACAGTTTTTAGCATTTCATGGCAAGTCAAGTACACCCTACACATGCAAGTCTAAGAGTATATAGCAGCGGAAAATAACAACAAGCATGTATAGAAGGGATAGGGTAGGAGAATCAAACGTAGTTGTAGACACGATGATTTTTCCCGTGGTTCCGATAGGTGGCGCTATCGTACATCCACGTTTATGGAGTCTTCAACCCACGGAGGGTAACGGTCGCGAGAGTCCACGGAGGGCTCCACCCATAAGGGTCCACGAAGTAGCAACCTTGACTATTCCATAACGGCTTCCGTCCACGAAGGACTAGCCTCACTATGGGTAGATCTTCACGAAGTAGGCGATCTCCTTGCCCGTACAAACTTCTTGGTTCACTCCACAACATGAAGTAGGAGGCTCCCAAGCGACACCTCACCAATCTAGGAGGCACCACCCTCCAAAAGGTAATAGGCTCGGTAATGACGATGAACTCCTTGCTCTTGTGCTTCAAGATGATAGACTCCTCAACACACAATCACTCTCTCACAGATTTGGCTTGGTAGAAGAGATGGGATTGGTGGAAAGCAACTTGGGGAGGCTAGAAATCAAGATCCATATGGTTGGAGTGGAAGATCTTGACCTCAACACAAGACTAGGTGGTTCTCTCTCAGAAAACTGGATGGGCAAGTATGGAATAGTTCTGAGTGCTTCTCTGTCGAGTAGGTGGTGGTGGAGGGGAATATATAGGCATCCCCAAAAATCCAACCGTTACACACAAAATGATCAACTCGGTGACACCGATGTGTGAATCTCGGTGGTACCGAAGTGACCAAAAGGTGGCAACTTTTGAATCTCGGTGAGACCGATATAGGAAACTCGGTTGCACCGATAAGGTGACCAACGGTCAGATTTCCAATCTCGGTGACGCCGATCCAACATTCTCGGTGGGACCGAAAATGTGAATTTGCGTAACAGAAAGTTGGCAACCCAAACTCGGTGGCACCGGTATGGAATCGGTTGCACCGAAGTGGCTAGGGTTTGGCTGAGTCTGTCTAGGGTTTGGAACTCGGTGGCACCGGGATAGGAATGTTGGTTGCACCGATTTTGAGTGTTTGGCTTAGGACAGACTTTGGTGGGAGAGCTTGTGGATGTTTTTGGCGACTATCTCTTGTGCACGTATGAGCATATTGTTCACCAACAAAACCTTACCCCCTTTTAATAGTATTGGCTTTCCTATGGACTCAAAGTGATTTCTCACAAATATAAAATGTAGAGTCCTCTTGCTTGAAGCTTGGCCAACCTATTTCCTTGCATCTTGGGGTATCTCCACAATCTCCTTTTGCCAATCCTATCATTGAACATTTCCTGAAATATACTTGGTAGAAACATTAGTTCAATGACTTATATGTTGTTATTAATTACCAAAACCACCAAGGGAGCAAATGTGCTTTCAGATGGTGCCACGTTTTTTTCTCGGCATTTATCTTGTTTACTCTCGACCGTTCCTTAGCTGCTTATGATTCCTTGAACTGTACAAATCTGTCACAGTCATCTTTTAACTTCAAATATTCTCCTTCGAATTCTGGAGTCTTCTTTCCTCCTTTCACGTAATTGGTCCATAATATTTTCTTCCAAGTCTGGAATTGTGTGGCCATCTTCTTAAGAGCACACTTCTTGACTTTCTCCCATTGGAGATCTGTGAGACCCTCTGGTAGGGTGAAATGTTTCATGAGCGCCTCCCAAAGCAGATCTTTTGCTCTTTCGCTGACAAAAGGAACTCCGGGATCTTTTGGCTGATTCCATTCTTGAGCGGTGATCGGGATTTGCTCCCTAACGATAACTCCGCATTGACGTATAAATTTGTCCGCATTAATTTTAGGAGCAATCGGTTCGCCATCTGATCTGATTTGATCGATGTTGTACTTTATGCCTTCTTTCAACTTTTTTGTCGGGCCACGTTTAACCCTTGTAGAAGATTTGCTCGATCCGGAGGGCTAAAAGAAGAAAGATTCATTAATATATACAAATCAATCGGTACTTCTGATGATCACTAGAGGGCAAATTAATACCTCGCCGGACTTTGTTAAATGGAGAAAAATTTCTTCGCCGTCATTGTCAGCTGGATCCCCTTCGTCTCTTGGTTGTTCTTTCTCAATTCCCTCACCGGATGGGTTAAGGTATTGTGAGCCATCATCTACTTCTTCATTCTCTTCGTTTCCGGAGGGTATCATGTCGTACATGACATTCTCTTGATCACGGTCTCTGTCTCTACCGTCCATAGCTTAACTAATCCAGAACAAATATAAAACAATTAGAATGCATTCAATAAGCAAAACCGGAGGTATGCAAATCAATACAAGGCAATGCAACAATATGATCATATATATTATTATCATATAATATCACTAGTACATATCATCGAATATTATCACTAATACATCTCGAATACTATTAATTATATAATATCACTAATACAGATCCAGTTGACGTCTCGCGTGTAGGAGATATGCCCTAGAGGCAATAATAAATGTTATTATTTATCCCCAAGTTCATAATTATGTTTATGTTCCATGCTATAACTGCTATGGTTCTCGAATCTGCTATAACACGAGGCTCGGAGGAAGACTCATATGCACGTGTGGAATAATAAACGGTAAAATGTATTCCTAGTCTGGCCTCTAAGACTAGCTCAAGTGTTGCATGATGGTTCTGTTTTCCTGATCATGGGCATGGCTATGCCGGCAATTTTGAGGGCACAATGTTAGGAAAACATTTGTGTTGAATCGACCCGAATTGATGTTATGCTATGAGATACATTCGTCACAAGTTAATGGTTAATAACACAGAGATGGTTAACGTTTGCATGATTCCTTAGACCATGAGAGTATCGAGTTTCTTCATGCTTGCTTCATGAACTTTGGGGTTTGTTAAACGTCATCCGTAAATGGGTGGCTATTACGGCGGCTTACGGGTTCATGGAAAAGTGTGTCAAGTAACTTGATAGCTAAAGATTGGGATTTGCTCCTCCGACGATGGAGAGATATCTCTGGGCCCTCTCGGTAATTACGGTATCCATCATCGTCTGGCCAGACACAGGGTTATTTGATCACAGGGATGCAGGAACACGGTAACGAGAAAAGAGAACGATACCGGTAATGAGGTAACTGGCATTGTGGACAAGTTGTTGATCCACGGGGATGCCAACATGTCTCACCTCGGGTATTTGTAACATATCGTGAAGCAACAGGAATAGCACACGGCAACTGGAGGTTCACTCGAATATTCATTCGTGTAGGTATAGGGGTCAATATGGGTGTCCACGGCTCCGATGTTGATCATTGATCGGAAGGGGTTCCGGGTCATGTCTATACTTCACCGAACCTATAGGGTTGCACACTTAAGGGTCATCTATCTACTGAATACTAGACAGGGAGCCTGAGAGAAAATCACCGGAAAAGTTTCGGACAGCGGAAAAGTTCCGCAGAGAGAACACCGAAACAGTTTCGGTAAAACTGAAAAGTTGTTTCAGGGGATACCGTTAAGTCAAATTGGTTTCGGCACATGCCTGATAATTCTTGGAGGGTGCTAGAATCATTCTGGAAACTTCTGGGAATTTTCCGGAAGAAAAACCGGAAATGTTCCGGAGCTGCCGGAACCGCTTCGGATGCTTTTCGCAGATGAAAATCACTAATCCGGAATTGCTCCGTAACGCATTGAAATTTATTTTAGTGGCTACTGGAAATGTTCTAAGCCCACATCAATATTTTCAGTTCGAACGGACGCTGAAAAATGTCGTCGTGAATAGTGAAAGTGCTTTTTGGATATTTTTGGAAAACCACCTTTTGGGATATTTTCCAAAAGGCTTCTAGAAGGCCTTGGGGGCCAAGGAAGCCCCTCAGGGGGGCCCCCAAGGGGGTGGCCGGCCAAGGTGAGTGGAGCTCCATGGAGCTCCACATGGCATCCCTTTTCCCTCTTATGCCCTTTGTGTGTGACATATAGTGGGGGCATTTTTAGGTTTTTGGAATGGCAACTCTACCCCTTGGTTTTCCTATAAATAGGAGGTGAGGGGCTGCCCAAACCTCATCCTTAATCTCATACACATGCTATAGACTTGTCTGGCTTCTCTCTCCCTCCCCGCGAAATAGTTTCATAGAGCCGAAATGTTGTTTGGGTTCCGGCAGGAACTAGTTCTAGACGGTGAAGCCCTGCCGGATAGATGACACCGTATGTGTGCAACTCTGTAGAGAGATCGTAGTTTTGGTCTTAGTTCGAGAGTGCCTCCCGAAGGGCTGTCCAGGTGACTGTCCGAGTTTCGAAGGTCCTCCCGAAGGGCTGTCCGGGTGACCGTCCGAGTTTCGAAGGTCCCCCCGAAGGGCTGTCCGCGACACCGTCTGGGGGACTGTCCGACCGCCTCCCAGAGGGCTGTCCGAGGGGCAGATGAGGGTATACATCCTCGTGGTTGGGAGGTTGTAAATCCTAGCTGCAGGGATCTGCACCGCCGATCGTCATCGACTCTACTTCCGCTGCGCTACAAGTCAGTAACGAAAAGATCAAACCTTGTATGCAGTCTCCATAGTGGTCCTGGGCTGGTGCGTAGGTCGGAATTTTTTTGTTTTCTGCTGCATTACCCTACAGTGGCATCATGAGCCATGCTATGCGTAGATGCAGGTTGCGATCTAGAATACATAGAGATGTATGGGTGTTGCACAATATAATTAGGTAGTAGATGAGTTCTATTACTAAAAATTAGTTGTGCGGGCAGCAGATGAAATCTGTTACCTGATGTTCTTGTTGCTTCCCTGGGATTTGCATGTTTCTGATCTTGATAATAGCATGGTGGAGTTTCAATGTTCTGGCAATCCGCGATCCCGATTGATCAACGAAGTGCTAACAGTTCATTGAATTCCACTGCAGTTAAAAAGAAAGATGAAATTTCGCAGACAAAAGGGCAATGCAGATATGATCTGCACGGGGGTCATGCGTATGACGAAGTTTAGTATGGGGCTCGAGATTTTATTATCTCGTGTTTCATACACCCTGGAAAGTTAATCTAGCGACTTGAATAAATCATACTTGATGATAAACATTGGTAGCTGCGGTTTGAGTCAAAACCTTAGAAACCACGTAAAATAAAATTTTGCATAAACCGATTAGAGGCGTCTAACTTGGTTTTGCAGGATGGTTTGCATGTGATGTGGTATAGCAAGTCTCATATTAATTCGATTATGTATGAGATGACTATATGATGTAAATTAACATGACCTGCGTGTGATGATTCGGCATGATGGCTGGAGCCATATGATATTCACTTTAATGACCTACGTGTCAACCTTGAGTAATGCACTTATTTCATTAGCTATAGAGATAGCAATATTATCTGATGCATCAACAAGGTGGTGGCAATCTTCGCGAGGTGAACACCGACGCAAATGCCAAAGACGAAGAAATGTTTGACTTCTCCGTCAGAATGGGCTATACCATGTCATGCTAATTATGAATTGCCTGAGATGTTTATCCCTTACGATGCACCCTTCTTGATTGCGCGGTAGTCGCTTTTTATTAGGGTGATCTCTCACTTTAAAATATCAAAGTAGTTAGTGTTCACCCAAGTGTAGCACCGTCTGAAATTCGTATCTTTTCGGGGTGCACCATGTCCACATGGGTACGAACGAATCGAGAGGAATGAGGCGGGTGAGGTCAGACCTCGTAGCAAGATCACTTGGTTGTCTTTGACGTTCAGGCAGGATAGTCCTGAGTTCGGAACACACCCATCGAAAGATGAACAAGAGTCACATAAAGATGTGATTGGCATGTTTGCCTATCGATTAAAATTCCCGTCATCAGTGATGTCCACATCAATGGCGTTGAATTGAAATGCGGATCTTGAATCACTCACAATCAATTATGAGAGATATTGATTTGAGTGGGAGCGCACTTTAGAATTAATTCTTTTAATTCTTAGTGCAATTAATTTTGAACATTGTCTAAGTGTGATTTGCATAATAGTTGTAGAATAATGGCTCGCGTTTCCACCTTCCCTATTAAAATTGAATAAGCTGTTATTTATCTGGTTAAAACTTTACGATTGATAACATAATGTGAGGATTGTCCTCAAGAGTGCCGAGAAGGACTTTGTCCTATCGCATGCTTTCGGTATTCTCCCACTAATGCTATGGATCATGTGACTCTCGTCCTTCAATCCAAAAGCTAGAATTCCGTTTCAGTCGAGTGCAATACGTTTGCTTCCATGAGACCCGAACTTCGTAAGTTTTGGGATAGTTATGTGATATTCATGGAACTGAAAATTAATTTTCAGATACAAACAAAAGCTGAAAGATATGAAATATCCAAAGCAATTTTTGTTTGCAAACTATTAGTAAAGGTGTTTACTATGCATTAGACTGATAAGAGAGGGATCCAGGAGAACGCCTGTCATGTAAATGAAGGTGAATAAAACAACAACTTAAAGAGAAAGGAAGTGTCCGAAGGATGTTAGTGAAACTTTCATGCCTAGGAAGTCCGGGGCTAAACGCCACTCTTAAGTTGGGTGCTTCTTCTTATAGTAGGAGAAATACTAAAAGTTAAACTCTTAGAAGTATAAAGGCAGAAAGAAAGAAGACTGGAATATCCAGCTCATGTATGAATGTCATACAAGTTTTTGATGTATAGAAGGCTGGTCAAAGATATAGTTCTTGGGAATTATGGTTAAACATGTTAATCACTAATTCTTGGGTATTGTGAGTTGATCACAAAGATACCCGCTCGATTGCATTCTGTTGCGACTCGATGCAAGAACTACTATGGCCTGAAAGACTAGCCAGGAATGAGGTCTTGATACACGTTGGGAACATAGTAAAAGTTACTATACCTTCCATCGGTGTATTACCTATGTATTTTCTTTCATAATTCATTTTAGAGCTTTACACACTCTAGCCCTTTGCATAAGGTATCTTGCAAGAAGGTTGTTCATAAGAGAACTTTTGATGTTCGGTATTATGAATAACATGAAGGGCCATGCTTCCATCCAAGATGGGATGTATGTTATGAATATTGATGGAAATATGATACATCCAAAACACTGACGCTAAATGTCACAAGACTAAAAGAATACCACACAAGTGTGGCACTGCATTTGGTCACATTGGAGAAACCCGCATGGAAAATTCCATTATGATGGTTTTGAAGTCAGTTGATTTTAAATCATCTGACACTTGCAACTTTCGTTCGAAAAGTGAAGTGACTGAAATACCGTTCACAGGCCATAAGGAACGAGCAACAAACTTATTGGTGATCATACATTTTGATGTGTGTAGTTCAATAAATGTTGTTGCAAGTAGTGGATTTATCTCTCTTCAGAAATGACTCAAGTAGATATATGGATATTTACTTGATGAGACGTAAGTCTGGATCTTTTGAAATCATTCAAAAGGTTTTCAAAAATGAAGTAGAAGTTGTTGTAACAAGAAAATTATGTTTCTACAATTCGATTGCAGAAAGGAATATTTGAGTTACAAGTTTAGCGAATGTCTGATGAGTTGTGAAAGGGGTTTCATAACTTGCACCTCCCGGAACACCACTGCAAGTGGAGAGTCCGTGAAGATGTAATCGAACCATTCATGACATGGTAAGATCAAAGATGACATAAATAAATTTGCCATTATCCCTTTTAAAGTGATGCTTTAGAGACTGCGGCTTTTACACTGAAAAGAGCTCCATCGGGTCTGTTGAAATGACGCCATGGTATGGTACGCCCAACCTTGTTATATCTTTTCTTAACATTTGGAATATGGGGCTTGTGTAAAATGTTACAAACCTATTCCAAATCAGACAAGTGCTACTTTGTAGGTTATCCCAAGTTATTGGGTATTCCCCCACCACTATACCGAGGCTAAGGTTTTTGCCACAAAGAACGGTATGGTTTTTGAAGAAAATTGTTCTTTCAAAAAGGTGAGTGGGAGAATAGTGCAACTCGACGAGATAAACAGTATCTTCGTCATCAGGTCAAAGGAAAGAGACCTTGGAAGTAATTCCAGAGTTTCCCACTGCGACTGATACGGAAGCCTCTACATGAGATGTATGGACTTCGGTCGAACTTGCAGCTGAACTACGTAGGAAAAACTCATGCAAACCTCTCAGGTGCGCATACGAGATGTTGTTGTTAGACAACAGTATACCTATGATACACAAGGAAGCGTTGATGGGCCCTGACTCCAGAATTGGCTAAATGCAAATACAATCCGAGATAGTTTCCATGTAAGTGATTCAAGATTAAAATCTTGATACACCTTTCGGAAGACTTAGAGTCTAACGAATATTTATGGAACTAAAAACTGATACAGATAAAAATGTTTTATCCATAAAGCTCGACTTGTTGCAATAACAAATTTAAGGAGTTGACTACGATGAGGTTGTTTCACCGTAGCGATGCTTAAAGTCGGTTTGGGTTGAACTAGCAATTAATACATATTTCAAACATGAGATATGAAACAAGGATGACGAAAGGATTTCCATCTGATGGAAATGAAACCAAGGACTTGCATGTGTTACAGTCCAAGGTATTTTTCCAGTCCAGAGGATGCTAGTAAGTATGTAAACTTCAGAGATCTAGCGATGGACAGAAGAGAGCAAAATGGAGTTGGAATCTTCGTTTTGATGAAATGATCAAAAGAGTTTGATTTCATCAATGGATAATGAAGATGCTTGTGGTTTCAAGAAAGTAAGTGGGAGCTTAATAATATTTCTAAAAACCTTGTGTGCTTGACACATTGTTAACTGGATATAAATTTCTTGACACGAATTAGGACTTCATTTGAAAATAGTTTTTCGATGAAGTGCTTAGGCTAAATAGCCTTGCTATTAGGCATAATGATCTATGGAGATAGATTTGCCTAATGGGGCTAAGCAAAAATACATATTGACAAGATGCTAAAACAATTTAGCACTAAAACCGCCAAGGAGTGATTCTTGCCGAAGTCACATGGAGAGAGTTTTGTAAGACTCGGTGTCCCAAAACACTGATGAGCAAAATACATGATGGAGATTCCACACACTCTTGTGTTTGGATTAATCATGTATTCCATGGTATGTAAAACAACCAGATATGTCCGATCCTCCCAAACCGTTGCGAGTATAGATACCAAAGTGATCAAAGTATTGATCATAGGACAACAGTGAAAAATGTCATTGAGTACTAAAGTAGCACTGATGACATGTTTTCTCGCAAGCAGAGATTATGAAGTGCTCGTTGTAAGTAATTACATCGAGACAGTCTTCATCAATGCTCCATGCGATTTCGATTTAAGTTAAGGTTTTGTGTGATACACAATACGGTGGCACGGTAAGTTGGAATTGTTCTAAACAGGTTACTGTGGCGAATTCTATAACAAAGGCTAAGTATGTTGACTTTTTGGAAGCAACAAACAAGATGTTCAATCATATAGTTCATTCATGAACTTAGTATGGTTCCAAGATGGCTTTGGTCAATGGGACACTATTGCAGATAGTTGCTCCATAGCTCAGTTTGAGGAATCAAGGTTTGACCTGTGATTCACATATATACAAAGCCAAGTCCACACAAAATATGAATTTTGTGAAAGCGTGAAAACGCGAGGATATGCAAAGTTACCCATGGAGGTGAAGTTGTCAGATCCGTTGGACATCAGGCTATACCACAAGCGAAGCATATTTTACACCAGTATGCCATAGGTGTAAAGTGCATTAGCATTGACTAGATTATTGCCTCTAGTGCAAGTGGGAGTCTGTAGGAGATATGCCCTAGAGGCAATAATAAATGTTATTATTTATCCCCAGGTTCATAATTATGTTTATGTTCCATGCTATAACTGCTATGGTTCTCGAGTCTGCTATAACACGAGGCTCGGAGGAAGACTCATATGCACGTGTGGAATAATAAACGGTAAAATGTATTCCTAATCTGGCCTCTAAGACTAGCTCAAGTGTTGCATGATGGTTCTGTTTTCCTGATCATGGGCATGGCTATGCCGGCAATTTTGAGGGCACAATGTTAGGAGAACATTTGTGTTGAATCGACCCGAATTGATGTTATGCTATGAGATACATTCGTCACAAGTTAATGGTTAATAACACAGAGATGGTTAACGTTTGCATGATTCCTTAGACCATGAGAGTATCGAGTTTCTTCATGCTTGCTTCATGAACTTTGGGGTTTGTTAAACGTCATCCGTAAATGGGTGGCTATTACGACGGCTTACGGGTTCATGGAAAAGTGTGTCAAGTAACTTGATAGCTCAAGATTGGGATTTGCTCCTCCGACGATGGAGAGATATCTCTGGGCCCTCTCGGTAATTACGGTATCCATCATTGCCTAGCCAGACACAGGGTGATTTGATCACAGGGATGTCGGAACACGGTAACGAGAAAAGAGAACGATACCGGTAACGAGGTAACTGGCATAGTGGACAAGTTGTTGATCCACGGGGATGCCAACATGTCTCACCTCGGGTATTTGTAACATATCGTGAAGCAACAGGAATAGCACACGGCAACTGGAGGTTCACTCGAATATTCATTCGTGTGGGTATAGGGGTCAATATGGCTGTCCACGGCTCCGATGTTGATCATTGATCGGAAGGGGTTCCGGGTCATGTCTATACTTCACCGAACCTATAGGGTCACACGCTTAAGGGTCATGTATCTGCTGAATACTAGACAGGGAGCCTGAGAGAAAATCACCGGAAAAGTTTCGGACAACAGAAAAGTTTCGGACAGCGGAAAAGTTCTCCAGAGAGAACACCGGAACAGTTTCGGTAAAACTGAAAAGTTGTTTCAGGGGATACCATTAAGTCAAATTGGTTTCAGCGCATGCCTGATAGTTCTTGGAGGGTGCCAGAATCATTCTGGAAACTTTTGGGAATTTTCCGGAAGAAAAACCGGAAATGTTCCGGAGCTGCCGGACCCGCTTCGGATGCTTTTTGCAGATGAAAATCACTAATCCGAAATTGTTTCGGAACACATTGAAATTTATTTTAGTGGATACTGGAAATGTTCTAAGCCCACATAAATATTTTCAGTTCAAACGGACGCTGAAAAATGTCGTCGTGAATAGTGAAAGTGCTTTTTGGATATTTTTGGAAAACCACCTTTGGGATATTTCCCAAAAGGCTTCTAGAAGTCCTTGGGGGCCAAGGAAGCCCCTCATGGGGGGGCCCCAAGGGGGTGGCCGGCCAAGGTGAGTGGAGCTCCATGGAGCTCCACATGGCATCCCTTTTCCCTCTTATGCCCTTTGTGTGTGACATATAGTGAGGGCATTTTTGGGTTTTTGGAATGGCAACTCTACCCCTTGGTTTTCCTATAAATAGGAGGTGAGCGGGCTGTCCAAACCTCATCCTTACTCTCATACACATGCCATAGACTTGTCTGGCTGCTCTCTCCCTCCCCGCGAAATAGTTTCGTAGAGCCGAAAGGTTGTTTGGGTTCCGGCAGGAACTAGTTCTGGACGACGAAGCCCTGCCGGATAGATGACACCGTATGTGTGAAACTCTGTAGAGAGATCGTAGTTTCGGTCTTAGTTCGAGAGTGCCTCCCGAAGGTCTATCCATGTGACCGTCCGAGTTTCGAAGGTCCTCCCGAAGGGCTGTCCGGGTGACCGTCCGAGTTTCGAAGGTCCTCCCGAAGGGCTGTCCGCGACACCGTCTGGGGGACTGTCCGACCGCCTCCCGGAGGGCTGTCCGAGGGGCAGATGAGGGTATACATCCTCGTGGTTGGGAGGTTGTAAATCCTAGCTGCGGGGATCTGCACCGCCGATCATCATCGATTCTACTTCCGCTGCGCTACGAGTCGGTAACGAAAAGATCAAACCTTGTATGCAGTCTCCATAGTGGTCCTGGGCTGGTGCGTAGGTCAGAAATTTTTTGTTTTCTGCTGCGTTACCCTACATCGCGGCGCAGGCGGTTGACACCCAAAGAGAAGGAACGATCACAGGATTATAGCTCGGGTGAGATCCCTGAAGAATCTGTCAGGTATTGGAGAACATGGCGTCCAACGCAGCCATGTAGCGACGGACGTGCTCGTCCTCCTCCCTGACACGGCGACGTATCACCTCCGCGGGGGGCGGCTCCCTCCACACTGATAGTGGTCCACGTGACCGCCACCAAAGAACCTCCGGGTCGACGACGGGAGCCTAATTCCTCACCAAGTTGCGCACCCCGGAAGGTAGCACCTTCCAGTGCCAGCCCGACGGAGCCCAGTCCCGGACATGGCGCCTCTGAAACAGGTTGTCGCCGGCGCCGAGTCGACGACGAGGATGCGGGCCGGAAATCGTTGACGTCGAGAACAAATTCTACAAATATTTAAATTCCTACTATTTAATAAACTTTAATAAAGATGGTTGCATTCAACAACAATGACAATAATAACATATTTAACAACAATGACACATTTCCTATTTAAGCGATCGTCGGGGACTCCCTCACCGGCGATCGTCGGGGACTACTCACCGGCAATCGTCGGGGACTCCTCACCGACGATCGTCGGGGACTCCTCGATATCGCGTCACCGACGACCGACGATACTTGACTACATTATTTCCAACTAAAACAACTAAAACATAAAAAAACTAAATAACTAAACAATATGAACAACAAAAACAACTAAAACAACTAAACAACTAAACAATATGAACACTTAATTAACTAAAACATAAAATAATCCCCCGGGTGGAGGAGGCCGACGATGTCGGGCCGGGGTTTGGCGACGAAGGTGGCGGCGGCGGTCGAGGGGGCGGCCAGGGCAGCAGTGCCGGCGCACGCGGCCGCGGTGGCCGCGGAGGAGGAGGATGAGGAGGTGAGGAGGAGGGGGAGTGATTTCTACTATGCAACCTTCTTCTTGTAGACTCGTGTTGGGCCTCCAAGCGCAGAGTTTTGTAGGACAGTAGCAAATTTCCCTCAAGTGGATGACCTAAGGTTTATCAATCCGTGGGAGGCGTAAGATGAAGATGGTCTCTCTCTATCAACCCTGCAACCAAATAACAAAAAGTCTCTTGTGTCCCCAACACACCCAATACAATGGTAAATTGTATATGTGCACTAGTTCGGCGAAGAGATGGTGATACAAGTGTAATATGGATGGTAGATATAGATTTTTGTAATCTGAACATATAAAAACAGCAAGGTAGCAAGTGACAAAAGTGAGCACAAACGGTATTGCAATGCTTGAAAACAAGGCCTAGGGTTCATACTTTCACTAGTGCAAGTTCTCTCAACAATACTGACATAGTTGAATCATATGTAAATCCCTCACGTGCGACAAAGAGTTCACTCCAAAGTCACAAATAGCGGAGAACAAACGAAGAAATTATTGTAGGGTACGAAACCACCTCAAAGTTATCTTTTCCGATCAATCATATGAGCTATCCCTATAAGTGTCACGAATAGCCCTAGAGTTCGTACTAAAATAACACCTTAAGATACACATCAACCAAAACGCTAATGTCACCTAGATACTCCAATGTCACCACGAGTACCCATGGGCTTGATTATACGATATGCATCACACAATTTCAGATTCATCATGTTCAATCCAACACAAAGAACTTCAAAGAGTGCCCCAAAGTTTCTACCGGAGAGTCAAGACGAAAACATGTGCCAACCCCTATGCATAGATTCCCAAGGTCACGGAACCCGCAAGTTGATCACCAAAACATACATCAAGTGGATCAATAGAACATCCCATTGTCACCACGGATATCCCATCGCAAGACATACATCAAGTGTTCTCAAATCCTTAAAGATTCAATCCGATAAGAAAACTTCAAAGGGGAAACTCAATTCATCACAAGAAGATAGCGAGGGGAAAACTCCATATGATTCATCTATATCAATAAAGCTCGCGGTACATCAAGATCGTGCCATCTCAAGAACACGAGAGAGAGAGAGAGAGAGAGATCAAACACATAGCTACTAGTACATACCCTCAGCCCCGAGGGTGAACTACTCCCTCCTCGTCATGGAGACCGCCGGGATGATGAAGATGGCCTCCGATGATGGTTTCCCACTCCGGCAGGGTGCCGAAACGGGCTCCCGGTTGGTTTTTCGTGGCTACAGAGGCTTGCGGCGGAGGAACTCCCGATCTAGGTTTGTTTCTGGGGGTTTTGGTATTTATAGGAATTTTTTACGTCGGTCTCACGTCAAGGGGGGCCACGAGGCGGCGACAAGCTAGGAGGGCGCGCGCTAGGGGGGCGTGCCCTGCAGGCTTGTGGCGGCCTCGTGGCTCTTCTGGCCCAACTCCAATGCTTCGGGGGTCTCTTTTGGTCCATAAAAAATCACCGTAAATTTTCAGCCCATTCCGAGAACTTTTATTTCTGCACAAAAAATGACACCATGGTAGCTCTGCTGAAAACAGCGTCAGTCCGGGTTAGTTTTAATAAAATCATACCAAAATCATATAGAATTATTGTAAACATGGCATGAATACTTCATAAATTATAGATACGTTGGAGACGTATCAGGGAGCAGGGCAGGAGCTCACCTGCGAAGCTGCAGGGGCAGCGAGAGGCTCGGGGAGGAGGGCAAGGCAGTCGGCGACGGTCAGCGGGCTCGGGGACGACGAGGAGGCGAAGGAGCGACGACGACGATGTCCGACAGCCTCGCGGGGTCGTGTGGTTCGGCGTCGGGGGAGAAAGTGAGGAGAGGAAGGAGAAGGCGGGGTTAAATACCCCAGGACCTTTAGTCCCGGTTGGTGGCTCCAACCGGGACTAAAGACCTTTAGTCCCAGTTGGTGCTACCAACCGGGACTAAAGGTCCCCCCTTTAGTCCCGGTTGGATCCACCAACCGGGACTAATGGACCATCTTTTCGGCGGCCCAAATTCCGCGCGGGAAGGGACCTTTAGTCCCGGTTGGTAGCACCAACCGGGACTAAAGGTGTATTTTCTCTTTTTTTGTTTTTTTTTGTTTTTCTAATTTCTGTTTTTAGATTTGGAATAACTGTTAGAATATATATAGTTTTTTAATGAATCTTTTTTCTTTAGGTCAAAACAATTACAAACTTTCTGTTAGTGCTAGTAGTTTTCAATTTAAATAGTTTAAATTTGAATTCTTTTCAAATTTGTGTGGATCACTAGTTTGTGAATAGCTTTAGTTTAAAAATAGATTTTTGAGTGATTGTTTTTCCTGTTGTTTAATATTAGTATGTTTTATCATTATGTTAAATTTGGGAATTTTTAGGATAATTTAAATAGGTGTTCTAATCAAAACCAGATTCTGTTTTATACCTTCATTTGTTTTAATCAAAATCACCCAAATGAACTCTAGACTTTTTGTGCATTCAATATGCACCATTCTAAGCCACATCTTCAAATTTCAACCCTTTCTAACTTCATTTGCTATTTTTCATGCATTTAATGATTTTTTTTGAGCTAAATGACCCTGAAATTAAAAAGCACTACAAATGAACTCTAAAAAGGTAGAAACTTGGCATGGTATCATCATTTCACCCACATAGCATGTGCTAAAAAGTTGAGAGGGTTACGGTAAAAACTGGATGCACTTCGTGTACAAACTGGACCATCTCCTTCAAAGTATGAGGGTTTCAGACGAAAACTCATCTGTTACAAAGGCATTTCATTTTTCTTAACTTATTTCAACTCCAGAATTTTTGTTCATTCAATATGCACCATTGTAAGCCACCTCTTGAAATTTCAACCCTTTCTAACTTCGTTTGCTATTTTTCATGCATTTAATGATATTTTTTTTGAGCTAAACGACCCTGAAATTAAAAAGCACTACAAATGAACTCTGAAATGGATGAAACTTGGCATGGTATCATCATTTCGCCCACATAGCATGTGCTAAAAAGTTGATATGGTTACGGCAAAAACTGGATGCATTTCGTGTACAAACTGGACCATCTCCTTCGAAGTATGAGGGTTTCGGACGAAAACTTATCTGTTACAAAAGGCATTTCATTTTTTTTAAACTTGTTTCAACTCCAGACTTTTTGTGCATTCAATATGCACCATTCTAAACCACATCTTCAAGTTTCAACCCTTTCTAACTTCATTTGCTATTTTTCATGCATTTAATGATTTTTTGAGCTAAACGACCCTGAAATTAAAAAAACACTACAAATGAACTCTGAAAAGGTTGAAACTTGGCATGGTGTCATCATTTCACCCACATAGCATGTGCTAAAAAGTTGAGAGGGATACAACAAAAACTGGATGCACTTCGTGTACAAACTGGACCATCTCGGCTACTCACTAGAGAAGAAAAGTGATGACGGTGAAGCCAATCACATCCCAGAGTGGGATCTTGGGGTATCAAACTTTTTCTTCTCGTGTGTCCCTTCCTTATTGCGCCGTAACCATGGACAATTTTCATCATTTAACATGATGTGTGGGTCAGTCTTCACTATGAAGGGAGGAATTTCATCAAACTTTTCATAATCTGTTGACATGTCTGTCTTGTCCTCCACTCCCACAATGTTTCTTTTCCCTGAAAGAACTATGTGGCGCTTTGGCTCATTGTATGATGTACCCGCTTTCTTATCTTTTCTTTTTCTCGGTTTGGTAGACATGTCCTTCACATAGAAAACCTGCGCCACATCATTGGCTAGGACGAATGGTTCCTCTGTGTACCCAAGATTGTTGAGATCCACTGTTATCATTTCGTACTGCTGGTCTACCATTACCCCTCCTCCAGTCAGATTGACCCATTTGCACCGGAACAAAGGGACCTTCAAATCACTTCCATAGTCAAGTTCCCATATCTCCTCTATGTAACCGTAATATGTGTCCTTTTCCCTATTGGTGTTTGCTGCATCGTCAAAGCGGACACCACTGTTTTGGTTGGTGCTCTTTTTATCTTGGGCGATCGTGTAGAATGTATTCCCATTTATCTCGTATCCTTGGAAAGTCAATATAGTCAAAGACGGTCTCTTGGCCAACAAGTACAGCTCATCTTCAACAATGTCGTCATTCATGAGATGTGTTTGCAACCAACCGCCGAAAGCCTCAATGTGTGTACGTTTAATCCAGGGGTCAGACTGCTCCGGGTTCTTGGAGCGTATAATATCCATGTGTTTCTCGATATACGGGGTCACCAAGGTAGAATTTTGTAGAACTGCGTAGTGTGCTTGCGCCCAAGAATGCACGTCCCTACATATTATTGATTTTGGTCCAAATGTGCCTTTTCCACGCAGTCTCCCCTCATGCCGCGATTGAGGAACACCAATCGGTTTAAGGTCAGGAATAAAGTCAACACAAAACTCAATAACCTACTCTATTTCATGGCCCTTGGAGATGCTTAATTCTGGCCTAGCACGGTTACGAACATATTTCTTTAAGACTCCCATGAACCTCTCAAAGGGGAACATATTGTGTAGAAATACAGGACCCAGAATGGCAATCTCTTCGACTATGTGAACTAGGACGTGCGTCATAATATTGAAGAAGGATGGTGGGAACACCAACTCGAAACTGACAAGACATTGGATCAAATTATTCTGTAAGCTTGGTAGGATTTCTGGATCGATTGCCTTCTGAGAAATTTTATTGTGGAATGAACATAGCTTCACAATGGCTAATCGAACATTTTCTGATAGAAGCCCCCTCAACGCAACCGAAAGCAATTGTGTCATGATCATGTGGCAGTCATGAGACTTTAGGTTCTGGAATTTTTTTCTCTGCCATATTTATTATTCCCTTTATATTGGACGAGAAGCCAGACGGGACCTTCATACTGAGCAGGCGTTCAAAATATATTTCCTTCTCTGCTTTGGTAAGAGCGTAGCTGGCAGGACCTTCATACTGCTTTGGATGCATCTCGTCTTTTGTGTTCATACATTGCTGGTCCTGTCGTGCCTCCGGTGTATCTTTTGTCTTCCCATACACGCCCAGGAAGCCTAGCAGGTTCACGCAAAGATTCTTCGTGACGTGCATCACGTCGATTGCAGAGCGGACCTCTAGGGCTTTCCAATATTCTAGCTCCGAAAATATAGATTTCTTCTTCCACATGGGGGCGTGTCCGTCAGCGTTAATCGGAACAGATTCTCCGCCAAGACCCTTTCCAAAGATTACTTGTAAATCCTTGACCATATCAAGTATATCATCACCAGTACGGAGGACATGCTTCTTTCGGTGATCTGCCTCACCTTTGAAATGCTTGCCTTTCTTTCTTAAGGCATGCTTGGTCGGAAGAAATCGACGATGTCCCATGTACACATTCTTCTTGAATTTGTCCAAATATATACTTTGAGTCTCATCTAAACAGTGCGTGCATGCATGGTATCCCTTGTTTGCCTGTCCTGAAAGGTTACTAAGAGCAGGCCAATAATTAATGGTTACAAACAGCAACGCTCGCAGGTCAAATTCCTGCTGTTTGTGCTCATCCCACACACGTACACCTTTTTTATTCAACAGCTATAAAAGTTCATCAACTAATGGCCTTAGGTACACATCAATGTCGTTGCCGGGTTGTGTTGACACCTGATTTTGGCACGATGCAAAATGCAGTAAAAGTGGACTCAAGCGAAAAGCTTGCCGGTTTTGAGTGCTTGCCGAAGACCCAAACAGAGGCAGGAGACGGCCCGGCAAGGAGGCGATCCGGCAAGGAGAAACTTTGAAGTTTGGGCCATTTCCATCCGATCTCATCTCGAAAGCCGAAATTGTGTTCGAAGTACTGGGATTTTGTATCCAGAACACTATTCGGCTGATTACGCCCTCAAGATGATCTCATATGAGAAAACTTTCTACATGAATTGTCTTCGTCTCGTCGAAACGGTCAGAATTGCTTTTGGGCACATTTTCATTCGAGGTCGTTTGCTGCCTCAAAAAGGGCCCGCAAGGTGCAGCCAGAAAGCTTGCCGCGTGAATAGTAAGCTTGCCGGGGAAGGCTTGCCGCGCGTGAACAGTAACCTTGCCGGGTGAACAGTACGTTGCCGGGGAAAGCTTGCCGCGCGTGAACAGTAACCTTGCCGGGTGAACAGTAACCTTGCCCCGGGGAAGGCTTGCCGCGCGTGAACAGTACTTTTTGCCGGGTGAACAGTGCTTGCCGGGGGAGGCTTGCCGCGCGTGAACAGTACCTTGCCGGGGAAAGCTTGCCACGCGTGAACAGTAACCTTGCCGGGTGAACAGTAACCTTGCCGGGTGAACAGTAACCTTGCCCCGGGGAAGGCTTGCCGCGTGAACAGTAAAAACTGTCCGACGAGATGCTGAAGATGGGCTCAAATACTTATCTAGATGGCCTCAGATCAAAAAGTGTTCAACATGAAAGTTGTTCGTCTCTTCGAAACGGTCAACTTTACTTTTGGAGTCATCATCATCTGAGATAGTATACGGCCTGCAAAGTTATTACAGAACTCGGACAGTCAAGAAAACTGCATGATTGAATCCGACCCACAG
Source organism: Elymus sibiricus (assembly GCA_039707655.1). Lineage (NCBI taxonomy): Eukaryota > Viridiplantae > Streptophyta > Magnoliopsida > Poales > Poaceae > Elymus > Elymus sibiricus. The sequence goes on from CM077665.1 coordinate 486,968,234, forward strand.
TTAAAGATAGGCCCTAAAAGTCATAAAGATGGCCTTAGAAGGAGAAGTGGCCCGCGTTGTCATATGCAGATTGTCGAGGCGGACAAGTTTGATGTTGGACTCGTCTCCATCCGAGTTAGTACGCAACTTCTACGACCAAAACAAGGAGCAGGACAGAAGTCTGGGTCAGATTCAGACTAAATCCGAGTTAGACTGGAACCAGGACTCTAGGACGTAAATTGATGTAATTTTCTTGTAAGAAAAACCTAGATGAATCCTTTGCTTGTACGGGAAGTCCAGCCGCCTCTTATATATGTTGGGGGTGACGGCCGATTAAAGAACACACAATCGAACAAACACATCTACATCTTTTTATCCTACTTTTATCCTTCTCCCTTGTATCTTTCTTCTCGTTCTTCGTTCGTTCTTCTTGTTGCAGGACGGCGAACCTCGAGGCCCTAGGGGCGAGCGAATCGACCTAGGGCAGCCCATCGTCCATCCGTGACTCCTGACGGGTTCCATCCCGGAGAAGCGGTGCGTCGGGTCTACAAAAGCGTCCGCCGGTTTGCTTGCGTACCGCGCTGCCAGACGGACCTCCCACGGTGCGAGCTGCGGAGCATCTCCCTCGGAGCCGCGGGTACGCGTGACGCGTTCGTGTGTCAACACACTTTTTGGCGACTCCGCTGGGGACGAAAGATCAAGAATCATCATCAACGATGTCAAATCTTCCCCAGCCCTCAGAAGTTAGCGCCGATAACATCATTAAGCCCGGTCTTGATGAGCTATCGGAGGAACATCGCCAGGCCTATGAAGCGCTCAAGAAAAAGCGTGAAGAGGCTTTTGAGGCGCTCAAGAAGAAGCGCGAGGAGGAGGATTTGGAGGCGTTTCTTTCAAGTTTCAAGAAGGACCGCCAAGGCAACGTCACTCCGATTGGAGAAATCAGGTTACCTCCTCCCATTGATGAACAAGATGAAATCACTGTGGGCAAAGTTTTTTCTCCTGAGCAACTGGCTGTGATTGAAAGTCTTGTTAGTAAGGGTAATGTGATGGCGTACAATTCTTTCGTGGCAAATACCAATGCTCAGAAAAATATGCCGCCGTCATCTAGTGGTAATGTTGGTGTATCCAGTAGCCCAGAAAAACCTAATCCAACTTTACCTATTTCATCGGCACCTCCCATGCAACAACATTACAATTTGCCGATGAATTTTTATCCTAGCCAAACCAATCAACTTGTGGCCGCACCTGCATACCCTAATCCTATTATGAGTGTGCCCAATTCGGCGTCTACGCCGAATTACTTTGTCACATCACCTATGAATACAAGCATGTTTGGTCTCCCGCCGAATTATGTTTCGGCGCCTACTCCACAAGTTGCATCACTAGCTAGTTCCCAAGTTGCTCCTATGTCATTGCCACAAGCATCTTCATCTACCTCGGATCCAATTTTAGCCAAATTAAGGGAGGATTTGCATAAGATGTTTCAAGAAACTTTCGGAAACGAGCCGAAAGTAAAGAGTCGTGTGTATCAAAAGCCTTATCCTGAACACTTCGACGCAGTTTTGTACCCTCCAGGTTATAAGGTTCCTGATTTTGTCAAATTTAGTGGAGAGGGCACAAAAACAACTTGGGAGCATGTGAGTCAGTATCTAGCACAGTTGGGTGAAGCAAGTTCCATAGAAGAATTGAAAGTGCGGTTATTTCCCTTATCTTTAACTGGCACCGCATTTTCATGGTTTGCTGCTTTGCCACCTGGCTCAATTCTCTTATGGTCGCAACTAGAGCAAAAGTTTCATGATCATTTTTATAGTGGCGACAATGAGCTTAAGTTATCACATCTTACATCGGTTAGGCAAAAGCATGATGAATCGGTCACTGATTATGTCAAAAGATTTAGAGATATAAAAAACCGATGCTATAGCTTAGTGATAACCGAAAGAGACTTGGCAGATCTTGTCCTTAATGGTTTGAAAACTCACATTAAGGAGAGGCTAGAAAGTTATGAATTTTTAAATATTAACCAAGTCTTGCAGAAAGCTTTGGCTCAAGAAAGCCGAAGTAAAGAAATCCATAGGTCAACAACCGATCGTCCTAGAATGCATATGCTTGATTATAATGATGAATATTCGGACGATGAGGTTGATGTCTGTACCACTGAATTTGTTTGGTCCTCAAAGGCCAAACCCTATGCATGCAATGCTCTTAAGCCGATTCGTAAGAATCGTGATGAGGAGATGAAATTTACTTTTGATATATCTAAGTGTGATAGAATATTTGATGCTCTCTTGCAAGAAAAGATGATTAGAATATCACACACCATACCGCCGTTTGAGGAGCTGAAACGGCGTGCTTATTGCAAATATCATAATTCATTTTCTCATGCTACTAATGATTGCAATGTTTTTCGGAGACAGATACAATCGGCCATTAATGACGGACGATTGAGTTTTTCTGAGATGCAAGTTGATAGACAGCCCTTCCCAATGAATACCATGACTTTGGAGGGTAAGAAAATGTTAATTCGGCCTAACATAGCCGAATCAGCTAATAAAGACAATATTGTCATTGGTGAGCCCAGGAAGAACAAAGGTGGCGACCAGATCTTGGGGAGGCAAGTCGTGCTTGAGAAGCAATCCGATGGTGGAGAGGTAATCAAGATCACTATAAAAAATCCTGCACTCGGGGGGCAACCGCAAGTACAAGAGGATACTCATGTTGAATTTATCAAGCCCAAGAATTCAGAAGTTGACAAGTGTAAAAGGAGTGAAGCTAAGCACAAGCGAATCAAGCCAACTTTTGATATGTTGCTATCTAAATATGCAAGTCAAGCAGCCGGTTCTAGCTCCAATCGGCCATCATATTCAAAACGTTCAAGATCACCTCCGAAGCAAGAGTTTCGACACTATGCAAGGCCATATGGGTCATGGGCACCGGCACCATGGATGTCGCCACCCCCCTATGCGCCATATTACATGGGAGACTTCAATGGAGGATGGGGGCAGCCCCCAATGGCTCCTTATGCTTTTCATATGGGGTGGACAACACCTAGAAGGCCTGCTCACAAAATGTTGTATTATCCTACACAAGGCCGTTCAAGTCATGGTGCTAATCGGCCAACAAAAAATTCTCCAAGCAAAGCAGAATCTAGGGATCCCAAGTATATTCAACCTAAGTGGTGCCCTACCGGTCTGACCAAGGCGCAAAAAAGGAGATTGCAACGCATGAGGAGTCGCGAGAAGACGACACATAAAGTAGAGGAGCAAAAGGACGAATTGTTCAATAAAATTCGGTCCGCGGCACCCACAAAACAAGTGTGGAGACCTAAACAAAAAGGAAACGCAGATGCCTCTACACTAGCTACAACAACACCTACGCCACCAAAAAAGGATGATGCAGCCCCTGTTACATCGTCCACGCCACCTGAAACATCCCCTTTGATTGAAGAAACTTTAAGTCCAATATACACATTGGGAGATGAAGATGAGATGGAGGATTTTGAATCTACGCCGGTTCGGGATGGTGGCAATCGACTTCAAGATATATACTTGTCATCCTAAACACAAACATGGCCGATGTATGATTATCGCCCTAAGAATATAAATGGCCGATGGAGTGTTGACATCGTCCTTAGAACCAATGTGGTGCAAATTATTTTTCGGCACACAAGTTTTGCCGAAAAACAGGGGGGCATGTGTTGACACCTGATTTTGGCACGATGCAAAATGCAGTAAAAGTGGACTCAAGCGAAAAGCTTGCCGGTTTTGAGTGCTTGCCGAAGACCCAAACAGAGGCAGGAGACGGCCCGGCAAGGAGGCGATCCGGCAAGGAGAAACTTTGAAGTTTGGGCCATTTCCATCCGATCTCATCTCGAAAGCCGAAATTGTGTTCGAAGTACTGGGATTTTGTATCCAGAACACTATTCGGCTGATTACGCCCTCAAGATGATCTCATATGAGAAAACTTTCTACATGAATTGTCTTCGTCTCGTCGAAACGGTCAGAATTGCTTTTGGGCACATTTTCATTCGAGGTCGTTTGCTGCCTCAAAAAGGGCCCGCAAGGTGCAGCCAGAAAGCTTGCCGCGTGAATAGTAAGCTTGCCGGGGAAGGCTTGCCGCGCGTGAACAGTAACCTTGCCGGGTGAATAGTACGTTGCCGGGGAAAGCTTGCCGCGCGTGAACAGTAACCTTGCCGGGTGAACAGTAACCTTGCCCCGGGGAAGGCTTGCCGCGCGTGAACAGTAACTTTTTGCCGGGTGAACAGTACTTGCCGGGGGAGGCTTGCCGCGCGTGAACAGTACCTTGTCGGGGAAAGCTTGCCACGCGTGAACAGTAACCTTGCCGGGTGAACAGTAACCTTACCGAGTGAACAGTAACCTTGCCCCGGGGGAGGCTTGCCGCGCGTGAACAGTAACCTTTTGCCGGGGTGAACAGTACTTGTCGGGAGGCTTGCCGCGCGTGAACAGTACCTTGCCGCGTGAACAGTACCTTGCCGGGCCGGCTTGCCGCGTGAACAGTAAAACTGTCCGACGAGATGCTGAAGATGGGCTCAAATACTTATCTAGATGGCCTCAGATCAAAAAGTGTTCAACATGAAAGTTGTTCGTCTCTTCGAAACGGTCAACTTTACTTTTGGAGTCATCATCATCTGAGATAGTATACGGCCTGCAAAGTTATTACAGAACTCGGACAGTCAAGAAAACTGCATGATTGAATCCGACCCACAGTTAAAGATAGGCCCTAAAAGTCATAAAGATGGCCTTAGAAGGAGAAGTGGCCCGCGTTGTCATATGCAGATTGTCGAGGCGGACAAGTTTGATGTTGGACTCGTCTCCATCCGAGTTAGTACGCAACTTCTACGACCAAAACAAGGAGCAGGACAGAAGTCTGGGTCAGATTCAGACTAAATCCGAGTTAGACTGGAACCAGGACTCTAGGACGTAAATTGATGTAATTTTCTTGTAAGGAAAACCTAGATGAATCCTTTGCTTGTACGGGAAGTCCAGCCGCCTCTTATATATGTTGGGGGTGACGGCCGATTAAAGAACACACAATCGAACAAACACATCTACATCTTTTTATCCTACTTTTATCCTTCTCCCTTGTATCTTTCTTCTCGTTCTTCGTTTGTTCTTCTTGTTGCAGGACGGCGAACCTCGAGGCCCTAGGGGCGAGCGAATCGACCTAGGGCAGCCCATCGTCCATCCGTGACTCCTGACGGGTTCCATCCCGGAGAAGCGGTGCGTCGGGTCTACAAAAGCGTCCGCCGGTTTGCTTGCGTACCGCGCTGCCAGACGGACCTCCCACGGTGCGAGCTGCGGAGCATCTCCCTCGGCGCCGCGGGTACGCGTGACGCGTTCGTGTGTCAACAGGTTGCTTAGGGCCTTGGATGAGCACTGGCATCATAATGAACTTCCGCTTCATGCACAACCAAGGAGGAAGGTTATAGATACATAGAGGCCCTGTTTGGTTTGGCTGTGGATTTCTAAAAGCAGCTGTGAAAAATCTGCTGTGGAAAAACAGCTGTGGAAAATCTGCTGTGAAAAAGATGTAGGTCATTTGGCAAACCAGCTGATACAGCTTTTTCAGATTTTGGCCCGCAGCGGAATCAGATTTTGGAAAGCACGTCCTGGGCTGCTTCCGCTTTTGGTTCAGATTTTGGCAGCGGATTTCTGGAATCGGATTCTGCTGTGTTCGCCCTTTGGTTCAGATTCTGCTGCGCGGCAGCAGAATCCGTCGATAAAAGCTGAACCAAACAGGGCCAGAGTCACAAGCCATGTGCTATGCTTGCTGCTCTGCTCCCCAAAAGGATTAATACCATCTGCACTTAAACCAAACCATACATTCCTTGGGTCATCTGCAATGTCCGGCCACTTTCTCTCGATTTTTCTCCACTGCGACCCATCAGCGGGTACTCTCAACTTCCCGTCTTTCTGACGGTCTTCTTTGTGCCATCGCAACGACTTGGCATGCTCTTTGTTTTGGAACAAACGTTTCAACCGTGGTATTATAGGAGCATACCACATCACCTTGGCAGGAATCCTCTTCCTCGGGCGCTCGCCCTCAACATCATCACCAGGGTCATCGCGACTGATCTTATATCGCAATGCACCGCATACCGGACATGCATTCAAATTCTCGTACTCCTCACCGCGGTAGAGGATGCAGTCATTAGGGCATGCATGTATCTTCTGCACCTCTAATCCTAGAGGGCAGACAACCTTCTGCTTCGTATGTACTGTCGGGCAATTCGTTGTCCTTTGGAAGCTTCTTCTTCATTATTTTCAGCAACTTTTCAAATCCCTTGTCAGATAGACCATTCTCTGCCTTCCATTGCAGTAATTCTAGTGTGGTACCGAGCTTTGTGTTGTCATATTTGCAATTTGGGTACAACCCTTTTTTGTGATCCTCTAACATGCGCCGCAACTTCAACTTCTCCTTTTCACTTTCGCAGTTTCTCTTTGCATCAGCAATGGCCCGACCAAGATCATCAGCGGGCTCATCTGATGCCTCAGCTTCTTCTTCTTCATTATCTTCTCCCATTGTAGTACCATCATATTCAGGAAACCCAGGATAGTTGTGACCATCCTCTTCTTCTTCATTCTCTTCCATTAGAACCCCTCTTTCTCCGTGCTTGGTCCAACAATTATAGCCGGACATGAAACCGGACGTAAACAGGTGGACGTGAATGTGTTTTGCGCTAGAGTAAGTCTTATCATTCTTACACACATCACATGGACAACACATAAAACCATCCCGCTTGTTTGCCTCAGCCGCACGCAGAAAACTATGCACGCCATTAATGAACTGGGGAGAGCGTCGGTCATCGTACATCCATTGCCGGTTCATCTTCATTACACAACACCGAAAAGACCAAATTAATATAAGTTCATACATAAAGTTCATACACACTTATTCTCATAAAACAACATACAACTATATAGCTAAAACATTTAAATGCAACAACAAATGCGATCAAAATCGCAACTAAGGTAACAATTGACCCAACAGCATAATGATACCAAGCCTCTTTATTAATGGCATATTTTCTAATATTTCTAATCTTCATGCGCATTGCATCCATCTTGATCTTGTGATCATCGACGACATCGGCAACGTACAACTCCAATTTCATCTTCTCTTCTTCAACTCTTTTCAATTTTCCTTTCAAATCCTCGTTTTCTTTTTCAACTAAATTTAACTTCTCGACAATTCATTTCAAAAAAGTTCTTCTTCTTAAGAAGCAAATAGCATTTCCGGTTGGAATTTCCGGTTCAACTACCTCCTAGATAAAAATATCTATGTCAACTTGATGGGCATAATTTTCATTAACACGAAATGCAACAAATAGTTATAAAAGAGAATATACCACATCCGAATCGTAAACCGGACGAGGGCCGACGGGCACGGATATCAAAACCATGGCACTATATATAACAAACAATCATACAAGTAAGAAAATTATGCAAGTAACTATCTAAATCATACAAATACGATTTTTCTTATAAAAAGGATAAGAACAAGAAGAGGCTCACCAAGGTGGTGCCGGCGACGGGACGGTGCGGGCGATCGACAGTGGTTAGGACGGGGACTGGAAGGCACTAAGTAAACCACACCTACACACATATGCAAACTAAGAAGTTAATTTGAGCTCAAATTGCATATAAATCAAAAAAACTCCCACATAATTACACCCAAACTAAAACCCACAAATCACTATACTTATAAAGCATTGCACGAGCTGATCTAGCAATGAGAGATGAAAGGACAAAGTTGCTAACCTTTGTGAACACTTGGATGGATTGGGGTGCCTCAAATCTTGATAAATCTTGGCAAAAATGAAGGGATGAGCTCGAGAAGAGGAAGAGAAAATAGAGAATGGAGAGGATGAGCTCGGGCTGGAAGAACCATCTATATATAGGGAAACATTTAGTCCCGGTTGGTTATACGAACCGGGACTAGAGGTCCATCTCGGTTGGTGTTACAAACCGAGACTAAAGGTGCTCGCAGGGCCCCAGCCTGACACCAGCCTGCCACCACACCTTTAGTCCCGGTTGGTAACACCAACCGGGACTAGAGGTTCCATCTCTAGTCCCGATTTGTGTTAGCAACCGGGACTAAATTGGCTCGCAGGGGCCCCAGCCTGACACCAGCCTGCCACCACACCTTTAGTCCCGGTTGATAACACCAACCGGGACTAAAGGTTCCTCATGAACCGGGACTAATGCCTAGCCTAATGAACCGGGACTAGTGGTAGCATTAGTCCCGGTCCAGAAGCCAACCTGGACTAATGCTTCGATCCAAAGGCATGTTTTCTACTAGTGCCAACAAAGTCTACAAGAATAAAGTTGCGTAGTAGACATCAGACTCCATGCCGCTTCTCCTCCACCGCCATTCCACACCTCTCCTCCGACTGCCGAGCAGGTGACATCTGCTCCTATGATGCTCACCATGCCCGGCAACCGTTTCGTGAATTGCCCGAGCTAAAAAAATGTGTCTCTTCTTTGAAGCAATGGATTTGGATATGAAGTACATATACGAGCACTATGTTGAGTCGTCCGATGAGGGGAACTACACGGATGAGACGGCGATGATGCAGGCGGTGCTTGCAGACGCAGACCGTGAAGGGGAGCATGTTCTTAATTTCAAAGGATCGATCAAGTGTCATCGAGTGCTCAACCGCAACCAGCGCGCGCCCATTTGACGTTGATGGACGACTACTTTGCCCCAGATGCCCTCTTCGCCGACGCTTTTCGGATGCGAAAAATATCTTCAATTGTCACTACCATGGCGTCCGGTCCTTCGATGACTACTTCATCTTGAAGAAGGACGTCGTGGAAAGGATTGGTTTTTCTGGTTACCAGAAGTGCATGACTGCACTATGGATGCTTGCATATGGCATGGTCGCACTATGGATGCTTGCATATGGCACGACCGCTAATTCGTGGGATGAGTACCTACGGATGTCCAAGTGCACATGCGGGAGATGCCATGGTCAGGTTTGCAACTTCCCTGGTCGAGGTGTTTGGACCTTAGTACCTGACAGAGCCAACCGGGAGAGACAGCGAGTGGCTCTCGGCAATCTTGGAAGCAAGAGGGTGGCCAGGTTTGCTCGGATCACTTGACTGCATGCATTGAAAATGGAAGAACTGCCCAATAGATTTACAAGGGCAAGAAGGCCACCATTATTATTGAAGCAGTTGCATCACAAGATCTTTGGATTTGGCATGCCCGACTCTCACAATGACATCAATATGTTGTAGTAATCACCATTGTTTGCAAGACTGACTAAAGAAAAATCTGCTCCTTGCCATTATACTCTCAATGGGCATGAGTACAACATGGGCTACTATCGGGTTGATGGTATCTATAATCCGTGCGCTACCTTTTTTAACACCATCTCTAACCCAGTTGGCCAGAAAAACTGTCACTTTGTCCAAAGACAATAAGCAGCTAGAAAGGATGCTGAGAGGGAAATTGAAATTCTGCATGCACGTTTTGCAGTTGTTCGTGGACCTCCAAACAATGATATTTGCAGACCTTGTGGGAGGTGATGATATGTTGTGTGATCATGCACAACATGACTGTGGATGATGAAGGTGAGGATGCTCATGTAACTCTTGAATTTAAGAACATAGGTGGTCCTATCGTACTCCCCAACCAAAATTTGGCCACATTTGAAGAGTTTGTTCAAATGCATCAAAAAATTCGGCATCAAGAAACTCACGAGCAACTGAAGAAAGATCTGATTGAGAATTTATGGGCAGGTACGAGGGAAAACAATGTTCGAGTGTAATATACTTTTTAAATTAGAATTACTGCTGCTTTTGAATATTTGAACTACTTTATACAATATATGTAGCTATTTGAACGTGCGGGTCTTAAAGGGAATTTGGGATCGGATGTATGCGGGCATCATTGAATGATCGACTTCCTCATCCATGTTTGCGGACTGATCCCCTGTTCACGGATGGATGTCGGGCAAATTTGCGGGTAAACATTCGAGATGCCTTAAGATAATAGTGAGAATGACCCTTTGCTATCATGTGCCAATTCTCCGTAGAAAGGAAAAACGTATGTCAAGAACACACTGATTGTCTAACTTGATTATCTTGATAGTATTGTTTTTAGATTTACCACATATTCTCTATAACGATATGCTCTCTTTTAAAGATCTCACATTCCATTGAGTTCTTCAATTGAAATTCGGTCATTTGATTTTGATCGGGTCAACAATTTATCAAAATTCTTTCATTCAAATCATTTATATTATAATTTTTAAGCCACACAATTAATTGAGGACTTCAATTTAGAATTGGGTCACTCGATCTTGACCGCATCGACAATTTTTTAGGGAGCTCTCCCATTCAGTTCCATTAATTCACTATGTTCCCTAATTTTGAATCTTTTCCATTCAGCTAAGGTATTCAGTTTTGGATTAGATTTACGATTTTGACCAGACCAACAAGTTTTCAAATCAATCAGTAGCAACCGCGTCTAAAAACATATCAATCTCGGGCACGCTCCCACCACCTAGAGAAAGGAAGTGCCACCATGTGACACTATAGCACCAATATAGTACACGTAAAAAAGTTTCCCACGTAAATATAGGTTGGCTAGTCGATAAGACAAAAGCACACCACGAAAGACCCACCAAATCACCACATTACAAATAAAAATAAGGCACACTCCATCATATTCCCCACCCGGCAAACTAAATATTCCATCAGTTTCAAAATATAAGGGGTATTAGTTTTTAGAAAATCAAAATTTCTATAATTTTTACAAAGTTCAAAGCAAAAATATCGACATCCACAATATTAAGCAAAAAAAAGTATGAAAATTTATTTCATGATGAATCTAATCATATCGATTTGATATTCCGGATTTTCATATATTTCTTTACAAATTTGATCAAACTTAAAAAGTTTGACTTTTCAAAAAAGTAATACACCTTATATTTTGAAAGAAAGTGAGTATTTAAAAAAAACGAACAACACCAACAACGCAACAAAACGCACCCAACCCTTCCAGTATACATGAATAGGCTATGGAGTTTCTTTAAATATAAATCACTCGGAGCGTCGATTCTCTTTTTATGAATTGCTTTACTGTAGTATATTTTCATATTAATTTTCATGTGATGTATGAGATGTACAAAGGGAAGTGATTTGTATTATGGGATACACTGGGAAGTGTTTCACGTTACTTTTGGCATGAGGTCAGCCCCGATGAAGAAACCGTTGAGACTTGACCCTATCTCAATTGAAAGCGGTTATGAAGACACAGAACAATTTTGCATGCTTGGCAGCCTCGTGAACAAACAAATCGAAATCATTTAGGAAGATGGGGGAGAGAAATAAAAGAATGAAGGAAAAAAATTAAATATATAGTCAAGATTATGGAGGGTTAAAAGATGCAACTTATCATGAATATTACAGAAACCACTTAATTGGGTAAATAAAAAGATTTTATTTCCCCTTTTGTTACATTTTTAATTCCCTTGTTTTTTTAGAAAACTTCTAGAATATTCCTGCCATTTCAAAATTTCTAGTCAGTTTCGAAATATTTGCATCTAAATATTTCAGAAATTTCTTGAAAAAATCCAGTTCAAAAATGTGTTGTTTCAACTCAAATTCCCCAAAAGAATTATTTTATGAACCAGAAGGGATTTCTCCCACATACCAAAAAATATCCCACAAATTTTCTTCAAATTATTAGAGTTTTGTCTAAATTCCAAACTATTCGAGCACCCATTTCCCTTATTTTCTAAAAATGTTTTGTGGTGGTTGGGTTGCCATGTGTGCGAAATTGCCGCCCTTCTTGGTTTGTAAAACAACCGTAAATGGGGCAAAGTGCCAAATCTAAATGGTTGACACTTCAGAGATAAAATAACTCACTTTGTGGTTTTTAACTTTGGCACGAGTGATGGAGCAAATTAAAAAAATATTTCTTAAAATACATGGAATATAAAGATATCATGATTTTATCTTGCTATGGCGTGTGATATCATCAGCACAGAGCAGGTCTCCAAGCCGTCCTGATTTTATCTTGCTTTTGCCTAATCTGTTAGTCTGTGTTCGTGGGTTGCCGGCTTGCGTGCCATTATTTGTTATTTATTTTGCTTTTGCCTAATCCGTTAGTCCCTGTCCGTAGGTTCTTGGCCTGCGTGCCATCATTTGTTGTTATGTTTGTAACTCTGCTGCATGTGCAGCTGCTTGAACTTGCTTATGTCTTGAGTATTTTGGATCTTAACGTATGGCTTTATTTATAAAGTCAGACTCAACATTTTCTCTAAAATGTATTGATGGACCAAAATAGATACTACCTTTGTTTTTAAACACAAGACGTTTTGGCAGTTTAGTTATTTAGGAACAGAGAGTAGCTTCCAAGAACATGAGTAAAAATGGTATGCAAGTTATATATAATGTGTGAACCTGTAAAATATTATAAAAATTTGACCAGTTTTGACATGTTGAAGAGAAGGCGTGTAGATTTTATCACGGTATTGTTTTTGAAGCAATAATGTTTTCTTCCAACACAGTGGCCTAAGCGGGTTAATTAATGATTTTTTGGCACTAATTTAACTAGAGAGTTCTTGCCAACGTACCACTCGCCCTTGTGGTGATACCCTGACAGTGAGATCGTAATTCCGTATGTATGGGTGGCAGCAAGGAATTTTTTTGGAAAATGTGGGAGGATATGGACACCAGGAGCCTTTATACGTGTTTGCCTAGAGCAACTCCAACAGACGCGCAACGGCGCGGCGCGCTAAAACTCTTTTACAGCGTCGAAATTGCCTTTTTAGCGCACGGCATGGCGCCTGCTTCAGCAAGCGCTAGAAAAAAAGGCGTGGTGAAACAGCTCCAGCAGGCGCTGTAAAAAGCAGCGCGCGTGAGCAGCCAGACGTCTGTCTGCCGGCGCGCGCGAACCGCAAGACACTATGATTTTTCAAACATTAAAAAAAGTGCATTTGAGCAACATAGCTTGGTTCAATTGCATGGCATAGTTCAAAATCACCAAACCAAGTTCATGACAAATAAAAGTTCACACAAACAAATGGCACATGAACAATCACGTCTCATCTTCTTCCTCCTCGGACGAAGACGATTCTTCGTCCGAGTCCTCATTGCGAGCCATGCGTCCATCCATGTGACCATCTCCAATGGCGTGATGTGAAGCTATGTGAGGCACACCGGAAGCCATGCGTCCACCCATGTAACCCGGAGGTGCTCTCAGGACTCCCATGAGAGAACCAAAACTCATGCCTCCCATAGCTCCGAAGCCACCAATGCCTCCCGTAGATGCTCCCATGCCTCCCAAGCCTCCCGTGGTAGCTCCGAAGCCACCCATGCCTCCCGTAGATGCTCCCATGCCTCCCATGCCGCCCATGGTATCTCCAAAGCCTCCCATGCTTGTTCCCAATCCTCCCATGGTAGCTCCCATGCCTCCGAAGCCTCCCATGGTAGCTTCCATGCCTCCGAAGCCTCCCATAGCCATGGATCTTTTTTGGGCCAAGACTTCATCACGGGAAAGATTGATGAACTCATTTTTCCTATCATCGAAGGTAGATGTGTCCATGAAGAACAAGTGCTTCTCCCATTCCAATAATCTAGCTCGCTCCTCGATGGCCAATTTCTTCTCCTTCAATGCCACCTTCCTCTCCTCGGCCGCCACCCTCCTCTCCTCGGCCACCGCATCTTGGCTCCTTGCCATCCTCCTCACCTCGGTTGCTTCCTTTCTTGCCTCCAAAAGAGCATCCATAGAATTCTTTAACTCATCATCTCTTCTCCTCCTTTTCTTTTCTTTTGCATCTTTCTTACTTCCATTTGGTCTTTTTGGTTTGGAAGTAGGCAACCAAGTTTGGTTTAGGGATCCTCTTGCCATCATCACTTGATGCCTCCTCATCATCATCATCATCCAAATCAATACTTGTCTTGATTTTCTTGCTCTCCTCTTGGTCATCACGGGCCTTCCACTTCTCTACATACTTCAACACTTCGTAGCAATGGGGCAACACAAATGCTCTCCCTTTCTTGACCTTGCCTTTCTTGGTCTTCTTCTCTTCTCCTCGAAATAAGTTTTGTGCAATATTGAGTTACAAACAAAAGAACAAGTTATCACTTGAAACACCAAAGAAGAAGTATGAACATGGAACATAAAAATAAATGTCACTTACCCTATCTCTATCATTAGTGCCACTTGGGTTTATCGTGTCAACCGACTTCATTGCCGTCGCCCACATTTGACAATCTTTGTTGATTGTCGACCACCGGGAGCGAAGAGATCTATTGGTGCGCTCAATTTCACTCTTGTTGTGTGTATCAAAGTGCTCCTTCATCCGGTCCCAATATGTATCTCTACTTTGGTCCCCTCCAACGGTGGCATCCGTAGACACAACCAACCATGTATTGCATAGCAAGATGTCTTCGTCAATGGTGTAGTTGCCTGCTCTTCCTTTTGGTGCATTGACGATACCCTCATGATCCTCATCCACCTCATACTCATGATCATCTCCATGCACTTCATTGGTTTGAGACCAATGAGAATTGTTGGAGCCAACACCCATAGTTGACATATATATGTCATTATCGAAACTACAAAGTATGTAGAAGAAAACTTAGCTATCCATATGTATCCATTTATGTTAAAAAAACAACAACAACAAAAAGGATGACGAAATCATACCTTGTGAGCATTTCATCAAACACCTTGTCCGCGGCGGGCGCCGGCGCAACAAATGACGAGATCTCCAGCGCTTCGGTCGACGGACGAGGAAGGGCGTAGCAAGCGACGAAATGCTTCGGGGAGTTGAAAATAAGCACAGATCCGGAGATTCCCAAATAGGTCAACCTTTTAAACTGACGCAGCCAGACGCCCTGCAAGTTTCTTCTTCGACCGCCTAGTAGCGCCGTCCGTTGCCTTCTTCTTTTGGGACGCCATCTCCGCCGTCGCCGCCGCTGCATTCGGTCGCTTGGAGACGGGGGACCGTGGCTTCACGGCGGGTGGCGGCGCGACGTCACCCAGCGCGGTCATCCGTGGCGCCATGAACAAGCCGCATGTGAGGCCGCTGCTTGAAGGAGGGCCGGCGGCGAAGTCGCAGCTCAACCCCGCGCTAGGGTTTGTGGCGGCGGCAGCGGCAGAGGGGTCGCGGGTGTAGGGAGGGATTGGGGGGTGTCGCCGGTGCATTCCATCGGTCGATTTCGCCGGCGGCAGCGCGAGGCGGGACGGTCGGAGAGGCAGTTGGTCTCGCGTGCGCGAATGGTTGTTGTTCAGCGCGCGGAAGTGGGCGTCCGAAATAACCAGTGCGGGGTGCCGTTTTGCTCCGCGCGCGCAACTAAATATACAGCGCGCGATTTTAACGCGTCTGCTGGAACGCCCGACTCGGATCGGCGTGCGCAAAAAGTGGCATTTTTCCAACGCGCCTGTTGGAGTTGCTCTTATGCAACGCGTGTGATCGACAGACAAACGCCCAACAAAAAGACGCCTATGCTGCTGCACAAATCGTGGAAACTTTCACATTGTCTGTATTTTATAAAATTCAACTCACTTATGGTTGATTATCTACAAGAAACTTGTGTGCGCTTGTACGTTTAATTATTATTTTCTCGCATCAGATTCAGTACTTTTTTTTCTCACATCAGATTCAGTCATGTTACAGTTATGATTATCGTGTGTATGTAGAACATGGTTCGGAAAATGCTCAGTCATGGCTAAGAAAACGAAACTGCAAAGAGAACTCTCCCTGTTATCCCCCAATTCTGCCACTTGTATCAGAGAACAAGTAAATCTTGCGCTTCACAAAATCTGACAGAACACGGAAGTTTTCATCATCATCATCGTGATACTATTTACAACCAGGATGCAGCGAGGCAAGTAGCAAGCCGGGAAACAAGCAGAACTATCGGCCGTGCCTAGTTTGGACCCCAGCAGCTGAGGTACATGACGGTCCTCAGCCCCTCCTCGGCCTTCTCCGCTCGCCGCCTCTCCGCCACGGCCGCCGCAGAGGCCGGAAGCCGCTTCGTGCCTTGCGAGACCACACCACCGCGGATGCTGGCCTTGGCCTTGGCTGCGCCGTGAACGGACCTGAGAGCGTAGTTCCAGCGGCAGAGGCCGGCCTGGTCCTTGAGCGCCTCCACCGCGCCGACGCTCATCGCCGCCATCCACGACGCCTTCGCTGCAGCCGCCATGAAGTGATCTGTGAAACTGCGTCGGTGGAGGCTGGTCTGTGAAGCGTGTGATCCCAGTAGACGATTGGCCAGTGGTAGCGGAAGAACTGAGCTGAAGTGATGGATACTTGTGTTGATGAGTTGTGAGCTGGAGCAGGGTTGGTGATGATATATGCGGTAGGGGCGGGGGGAAACACGCGGGCGCGGACGTTGGTTTTCCAGGATACCGGGTGCTTTCGGCCCCGGTTTGGTTGCCTCCTCCCGGCTCAGTGACCGTGGTGCGTGCCCACTCCGTCTCGTCTTGTGTGATGTGATTTGCCTCATGGGCCCGCCCACCTCTCATAGTAAAAGAAAATCTTCTTGTGTATACATGGTACAGAAATGTTTATGACAAGCGGTATACATTATTTAAATAATAAAGTTTTCGATAATACGCCGTAGACGTATCAGAATGACATGAGTTCTTACAACACATGGTTCAATTCTAAACCAAATAAAGTTCTGAGAAGAGAGAAGAAATAACAACTTGGCTAATCACTAAACAAAAGACATGTTGACAAATCTTTAAATCTCGAAGAAAATGTGTGTGTGCATTAGCAAAGACCAAGGGATCTCGGATTGTGTCCTCTAGGTTAAATTTTAGGCTTTTAGGGTCAAAAACAAAAATGTTAACCAAGCATTTGAATGCGTATAGGGAAGATGTTTCTCATGTATACAAAAGCTATACAATGTGTATGAGAAATATTGATCACGTATTTAAATAAATTTTAATCAAACATTTGAGAACATGGTAATCAAGTATTTGAAAAACATTAAATGTGTATAGAAAAAAGGTTTGTCACGTATAAGAAAAATATATACAAAACAAAATCAATGTGTATGAAGAAATGTTGATCATGTGTTTCCAAAATGTTAAATGTATATACATATATGTTTCGCATGTATACGAAAAATGTATAAAAACAACGTACAATGTGTATGAAAAATGTTGATCACATATTTGAAAAAAGTTAATAAAGCATTTGAAAAATGCTAATAAATATTACGAAGATGTTATTCAAGCATTTGGAAAATGTTCAATATTTATAGAAAATTATTTGCTATGTATACGAAAAATATATACTAAACGAATACAATGTTTATGAAAGATAATTATCATGTATTTAAAAATCTTAAATGTATATAGATAAAATATTTCTCATGTATACAAAAAATGTATACAAAACATATAAAATGTGTATAAAAAATATTGATCATGTATTTTAAAAAATGTTAATCAAGTATATGAAATATGTTAATTAAGTACATAAAATGTTAAATGTGTATAGAAAAAAATTGTCATGTATATGAAAAATATATACTAAACATATACAATGTGTATAAAAAATTGTTGATCATGTTTAAGAAAAAAATTGAATGTGAATAAAAAATTGTTCCTATAGTATACAAAAAATGTACAATGTCTGTGACAAAATGTTTGTTTCCACTCAAAAAACTTTTGCCGTGTACTAAAAAATGATGACCATGTATTTTAAAAATGTTAATCTTATATATGCAAAACTTTAAACGGATATATAAAAACATGTTAGATATATTACATAAATGTACAACGTGTATGAAAAATATTAGTTTTCCAAAAATGTAAATCATATTTTTTTTCAATTATGTTAAACGTGTATATAAAATATGTTTCTGATGTATACAAAAATGTAGAATGTACTGAAAAATGTTGGCATGTGTTTACAAAAAGAGAAACCGATGAAAATCAACAAAAGAAACAAGAATACCAAATATAGAAACTGAAAACCGAAGGGAAAAACCAATGAAAAAGGATGAAAGCAGTGAAAACCGAGAAAGAAACAAGGAAAAACGAAGAAACCCGATGAAGAGCAAAAAAAGGAAACAAAGAAACCCGAAGAAAATAAAGATCAATGAAAACGAAGAAAGAATGAAAGTAAACTGAAAAAAAGAAAGAAAACTCTAAAACATACACGAGCTGTCCGTCCCTGTCGGTGACGGTTAGGGTTTTGGTAGGCGATCCCCGAGGCGATTCCTCGCCGGTGATTGCTGTCTCTGTTTCTCCGTTGCGGTCGCCATCTCCCATCCCAGGTCTCAAGCGCGGAGGTCACTCGTGTGCTTCTTCGCCCATCTCACCCTCGTCGTCCGTTCCTGGTGCGTGCCGTCGCCGGGGAAGATCTGCTACCTAGTCGTCTTCTCGGATCCGATCTAGGGGCGGCGGCAGCGTAGGAGACCAAGTCTCAAGATGGAGCGGGTGTCTGGTCTGATGGAGAAACTACGTCTGTCGGAGGCGGAGAGGAAAGGGATCCGGATCGGGTGGTCAGATGGTAAGAAGATCGGAGAGATCGAGGCACAGGCTATGGCGAAGCTGCTGTCGGAGAAGCCGGCAATCGCTGAGGCACTGGAGAACTCGGTGGGAAGAATTTGGTGCCCGCTGAGAGGGGTGGAGTGTAAAACTATGGGTGAGAACATTTTCTTGATAAAATTCTTACGACCATCCGGGAAGAGGAAGGCGCTGGAGGAAGGGCCATGGATGTTCCGGGATGAGGCCCTAGTATTTGAAGAATTTGATCCCAGGAAGACGTTGGAGGAGTACAAGTTTGCATCAATGCCGGTTTGGATCAGAGTTTCTGGGTTGCCACTGGGTATGCTGAATGCTTCAGCCGGAGAACTGATTGGAGATCAGGTTGGGGAGTTCATGGATGCGGAGGTAGCTGTGGATGCGGTGACAAGACTGCGTATTCTGCGAGTGAAGGTCAGGATCAACATTGGGGAGCCGCTGTGGAGAGGCATTACTGTGCATCATGAGGAGAAACAGAGGTCGGATGGGAGGGTAGGAAAGGAGGCGGGGCAGATGAAGAAGAAGGAAGAAGAGGAGGGGAAGTGGTGCCCGTTTGAGTATGAGTTTATACCTGATTTCTGCTACACATGTGGGATGATTGGACATACGGACAAGGCTTGTTCCAGGAAGGTAGCGAGGGGAGAGGTACAACAATGGGGCCCGTGGCTCAGTTGGAAACCGGCAAAGAGGAGTGACTGGGGATCAGGAAACAACTCGGGCAGTAGGTGGAAAGGGGGGAAGAGTAGATACTTTGAAAATGCTGGAAGCAAGAACAGTAAGAGTTCAGGTAGTGATAGCAGATCCTGGAGAAAAGAGGATAGCATCGAAAACAACAGAAAGAAAGACATGTTACGGGAGGAGGGAGAAGTTACCAGTCCACTAAAAATCACTGATGGTCGGGTGTGTACGGAGAAGGGAGCTAATGATCGAGTAAAGAAACTCAGCTTTGAGGAGGATAAGTCAAATGAGACCAGTACGGGTCAGGACAAAAGGGAAGGTATGGAGATGCTGGCTATAGTACAGTCTCGTACGGAAGGGTCGAGTGACGCAGATGGGCCGCCAGTAGACTCCGGCGAAGCAGCACAGGCAGGGCCTGAGGTCAGGGAGGTGAACACCCCCATGCACATCGACCATCGGATACTGGGAGCAGTTCAGCAGAGTCCAGGGAAGATAAAACAGGGCGAAGGGAGCACATGGGTACATAAACAGAGGAAGGCTGGGAAGGGTGTTGGTGGTATGAAGGGCAATACTATAGAGAAGACTGAATCTATGATGGGAAAACGAGGCACTGATGAGGCTGGTCTGGAGGGAGATGGGGACGGAAAGAAACTAAAGAGGGATACAGAAGGAGTTGAGGAAGAGGGTGTTCCGATCAATGAAAAAGCGGGGCTGCCGGCACAGCTCCGCGAGCAGAAATGAGAATTGTGGCGTGGAACTGCCGGGGGCTCGGGAACAGGCCGGCAGTTCGAGGTCTTCTTGAACTCCAGAAGAAGGAGGATCCCGATGTAATTTTTCTTTCAGAAACTAGGATGAATAAAAATAAAGTGGAACGACTACGCCAAACCTTGGGGATGCCACACCTCGTCTACAAGGTTTGTGCTGGGAAGAGTGGTGGACTAGCTATGCTTTGGAAAAGAGAAGTGAACCTGAGCCTGAGATGGCTTGGAAGAATGCACATTGATGTGACGATCGAAGAAGGTGATGGATACAAATGGAGACTCACAGGCATCTATGGCGAGCCCAGAACTGAACTCAGGGAAGAGACGTGGCGACTTTTACGTACTCTACATCAGCAAGAAAGGCTACCCTGGGTATGTATGGGGGATTTTAACGAGATCCTATACAACTTTGAGAAGCAAGGAGGGGTGCCCAGAGCCCAAATTCAGATGGATCGTTTTCGTGATGCTTTAAATTTTTGTAACCTGAACGACCTTGGTTTCGAGGGTGATGTATTTACTTGGCGTAATAATAATTTCCGGTTGGATGGTTATATTCGTGAGCGCCTTGACAGGGCTGTTGCAAACCCCCAATGGTGTATGCGTTTTCCAAGTTACAAGGTACGCAACGGCTGCCCTGGACATTCAGACCATCGCCCGATCATCCTTGATGTTCATGGTGCGACCAAAAAGAGCAGACCGAAGCCGAACAACTTGAACAAGAGGTTCGAAGCTCGCTGGCTTCTTGAGGATGATTGTGAACAAGTGGTGACTGGGGCGTGGGAAGATGCAGCTAGGAGTGGTGAAGACAGGGTGATGGAACGCCTAAAGGTAGTGTCCAGGAGCTTGGATGAATGGAGCAGAGAAGTGTTAGGAGACTTACAGAAAAGAATCAAAAAGCTGCGGGCTGAATTGGAGGAATGCCGAAGAGGCAACCTTTCAGAAGTGAGTGTCGGGAAGGAGCAAGTGGTGCGGTTTAAACTTGGGCGTCTTGAGGAGCAGCTGGACGTGTTCTGGAAACAGCGGGCCCATGTGGGATGGTTGACGAAAGGGGACCGAAACACCGAGTACTTTCATGGGTTTGCCTCATCGCGGAAGAGAAGCAATCGGATCACAAAGCTAAAAGGAGATGATGGGGTGGAGGTAGAAGGGGAGGAGGGCATAAAGGCCCTCGTATCTAACCATTTCTTTGGCTTGTTTACCCCCATGACAGGTACAAATATTGGGCAAGTACTACAACATGTTCTTCCCCGAGTCACACATGAGATGAACACCTTTTTGTTAAAAGAGTACACAGCCCAGGAAATCAAGAGTGCACTAGATGATATGGGTGATCTTAAAGCCCCAGGGGCTGATGGTATGCCGGCAGTGTTCTACAAGAGATTTTGGGGTACGGTGGGAGAAGTTGTGGTCCAAGAAGTTCTACACGTGTTGCAGGGCGGCAGTATACCGGACGGATGGAATGAAACTATTGTTGTGCTCATCCCGAAGGTTCGGAACCTAGAAAGGATCAAGGATCTTCGCCCTATTAGCCTGTGCAACGTGGTGTATAAACTTGTATCCAAAGTTCTAGCCAACCGACTCAAGGTGATCTTGGATGAGCTCATTTCGCCTAACCAGAGTGCGTTTGTCCCGGGGCGACTGATTTCGGATAATTCTATTTTGGCCTACGAGATGACACATTATATGCGGAGAAAGAGGAGTGGGAAAGATGTCTACATGGCTCTCAAGTTAGATATGAGCAAAGCTTACGACCGGGTTGAGTGGCCCTTTTTGGAAGGAATGATGACACGGTTGGGCTTTGCTGGGGAGTTTGTACAGCTGATTATGCAGTGTGTCACCACTGTTTCGTACCGGTTTAGAGTGAATGGTGACTTAACTGAAACCATCATTCCGGGCAGAGGCTTACGACAAGGCGATCCAATCTCACCGTATCTCTTCTTAATCTGTGCCGAAGGTTTTTCGGCTTTGCTAAATCATGCAGAAAGGGAAGGGCATGTGCGAGGTATTCAACTCGCCCCTGAAGCTCCACGGGTCAGTCATCTCCTTTTTGCTGATGACTCGCTGCTTGTTATGGAAGCTACAGTGCATAGTGTGCAGGCCATTAACGGGATCCTACAGGCCTATGAGGAAAGTTCAGGACAGGTGGTTAATAGAGAAAAGTCGGCGGTCATGTTCAGTACCAATGCCAAACAGTGTGTCAAAAACTTATTGCTGCAGGAACTCCAACTAGGTGCTGAAACTAAGGAAGGCAAATATTTGGGGCTGCCAACATACATTGGAAAGTCAGCGAAAAAATGCTTCACATACATCAAGGACAGCATTGTGAGCAGACTTCATGGAGGCATGGAAAGATGTTTGTCTATGGCTGGGAAGGAGGTTTATGTTAAGGCAGTTGCCCAGGCCATCCCGGCCTATGCTATGGCGTGCTTCGATCTTACTAAATCCTTGTGCGATGAAATAAGTCAGTTCATATGTCGGTACTGGTGGAATCATCAACCAGATGAGAGGAAAATGCATTGGGTCGGATGGGAAAAAATGAAGCTATCAAAGGAGGAAGGCGGCCTTGGGTTTCGAGACCTCCATTCATTTAACTTGGCCATGCTCGCGCGCCAAAGTTGGCGATTACTCCAAGCCCCAGACTCACTTTGTGCGCGTGTCTTACGAGCCAAGTATTATCCAAGTGGGAACTTGCTAGATGCTGAACCAATGACGGGTATGAGCTACATTTGGCGTAGTATCCTAAAAGGGTTGCAAGTACTCAAGGAAGGGATCATTTGGCGGATTGGGGACGGAACTAATGTGAGGATCTGGGAGGACCCGTGGTTACCAAGAGGGACTTCTCGTAGACCGGCCTCGCATCAGGGTGCAAATTTGCTCACCAAAGTTTCTGAACTAATTGATCCAGGTACAGGGAGGTGGGATATAGACTTGGTGCAAAACTGTTTTCATCCGGATGATGTGCAGACTATCCTCCGAATTCCAATTTGTGACCAAGCTGAAGATTTCATAGCCTGGCACTTTGATAGCAAGGGAATTTTTTCGGTCAAATCAGCGTATAAAGTCCATGTGCAAATGCTCAAGGACGAGGAGACAAGGAAACAGGGACATAGCTCTACTCCTGAAAATCGACACCCTGAACTTTTCAAAGCCCTGTGGAAAGTGCACTGCCCGCCGAGGGTTCATCACTTCCTCTGGCGACTCGCTCACAATAGCCATCCGCTGTACATGAACATCAAGCGACGCGGTGTGGACCTGGACACCAGATGTGCAGTCTGTGGGAAGTTTTTTGAGGACGGGGGACACCTTTTCATCAAGTGCAAAATGGTCAAGCAAAGATGGCGTGCCTTGTTACTTGAGGATGTTAGAATCAGACTTCTGGAATGTACTTCAGCTAAGGATTGTCTATCACTAATTTTCAGTCTGCCTCATGATTGAATGCTGCTGTCAATAGCTCTTCTTTGGTGCTGGTGGTCAGAGCGTAACAAAGGCAATCATGGGGAGAATAGGATGGAGGTCGAAGCGTTTCGTTATACAGTTCAGCACCATGCAAATGAATGGACAGAGTTCCTGGTTCCTAAACCAGTGGCCGTAATGACACAGCAACAAGTCTGGACGAAGCCCCCCCAACATATGGTGAAGATCAACACTGATGCTGCGTTTTCGGAGCGGTCTGGTGCAGGGGGTGGGGTCTTATTTGCAGAGATGATACGCATGATATTCAGTTTGCAGCAGCAGCAGGTAAACATGATTTTGGTGATGCCTTGCAGGCTGAAACTTTTGCCCTATCTCAGGCTGTGTCGATGGCAGATCGGCTTGGAGTGGGTCGAGCAATCTTCGAGACTGACTCCTTGGTGCTTAAACAAGCTGTTACCTCTAACGCCTATGATCTAGCGCCGTTGGGAGTCATGTTCAGCGACATTAAGTTCAGGCTCCAAACTCTGTTTATAGAGGCACGTGTGGTGTATGTGGCTAGATCCTGTAATAAGCCTGCGCATGTGCTGGCTAATATGGGTTTGGGCTTAGCTGATGGTGAGCACAGAGAGTGGCTCACTAGCTACCCGACTGATGTACTCAGTGCGGTGACCGGCGATCAGGCCGTGTCTTAATGGAATACAAGTGTTCCATTTCAAAAAAAAAAGTAAAAACCAGGAATAAATCGAAGGAAATAGTTGTCGTCAATACCTAGCTCTTTTGGTGGCGATCTAGGGTTGGTGCATCCTCGTCGCCGCCGCCGCCGGCGGCGGCCGCTGGCCCTGGGACCTCCTCGTGAGGCTGGTCTGATGCCCTAACGAGGTGATCCCTCGTCAGGTTCCCATCCCCTGATTAAGAAAGTCAGGGTTTTGATGTCCTCCGGCAGCTACGCTACTCGTGAGTTCTCTTCTTAAATCACCGCTGTAAAGTTGTGATCTGCTGTCCTCCGGCGGCTACGCCGACCGAGAGTTTTTTCGTCGTCGATCACCGGATTCACGGCCTTCTCGTCGGAGGCTGTCCGGTCATCATGAAAGTTTTAAGCTGGAATTGTAACGGGCTCGGAAACGCCGCAGCAGTTCGGGCATTGTTGGATGTCCAGCGAGCATGTAACCCAGACGTGATGTTTTTGTCGGAGACGCACTTGGAAAGCTATCCGGCTAAATGTTTACGCAGGAGATTAAGAATGGATCACAAATTGGTATGTGAGGGAGATGACCGGAAAGGTGGTTTGATACTGGTTTGGAAAAAAGAAGTGAAAGTACAAAGGCTGGAGCTTGACCCCATGTTCGTTGATGTAATGGTAGCAGATGAGAGCAATGTTAAGTGGAGACTTACAGGTATGTATGGCGAGTTCAGGTGGGAACATAAGTATAAAACTTGGGAAAGGATGCGTCGTTTGCATCAGACCAACAATTCACCATGGCTTCTAATTGGGGATTTGAATGAGATTCAGTTCTTGAGTGAAAAGGCTGGTGGAAATCCTAGACTGCAACAGTATATGCAAGCTTTCCAATCTGCCATTGATGACTGTCAGCTAAGGGACATGGGTTTCCTGGGAGACCAGTTCACGTGGCAGCGAGGTCGCATTAGAGAGAGGCTGGACCGTGGCTTGGTTAATGACTCTTGGGGTGCCCTACATCCCCATGCAGCTTTACAAAATTTGAGGTACAACCATTCTGATCATAGACCCTTGCTTGTGGACACGGAATATTACCTACCTACCATTGAAAGTGGCAACCAGGTGAAGCGCTTTGAGTCTAGATGGTTGAGAGAAAATGGTTTTGCAGAGCTAGTCCAGGAAACATGGCAGAAGGTTGGAACCAATCCGAACCTCACTTCGGTATAGGCCAAACTGAACCGTATGCATGGGATGTTCCATGACTGGGACCAGAGAGTGCTCAAGAAGCCGAAGAAGAGACTTCGGCAGGCACAAAGGGAATTGGAAAACTTAATGACCGGCCCTATGAATGACGAGACAGAGGAGAAGAGAAAAGAGCTTTCTGAATTGATTGAGTTTTTGTTAGAACTCAAGGAAATACATTATATGCAAAGATCGAGATCCAACTGGCTCCAGTTCGGTGATCGCAATACGGGTTTTTTTCAGGCATATGCTACGGCAAGACGGAAGAAAAAATTTATTAAAAAATTGAAGGACGGACAAGGTAATATTTTGGAAGGTACGACTCTCCTTAGTCCACATATACGAAGCTACTTTAGTAACCTGTTCAGCTCAGAAGTTCAGCAGGTTGATCCGTCGATATTGCAAAAGGTCCAGTCCAAAGTGACAGCCCAAATGAATGATTTCCTGACTGCACCATACACTACAGATGATGTTCAGAAGGCTGTGTTTAGTATCGGTGATCTAAAGGCCCCTGGGCCGGACGGCCTCCACGCATTATTCTTCAAAAAGTTTTGGCATGTCCTGGGTGACGCCATTGCACATGAGGTATTATTTGCTTTAAATAATCGTCAGATTCCGGCTGAATGGAATGATACGTCTATTGTGTTGATTCCAAAAATAGACACACCTGAGATGATTACTCAGTATAGACCAATAAGTCTCTGCAATGTTTTGTATAAGATCATCTCCAAAATGTTAGCTCTGAGGCTGAAGAGTATTCTTCCAGAAATAATTTCTCCAACTCAGAGTGCATTTGTTCCTGGCAGATTGATAACGGATAATGTGTTGATTGCATATGAGTGTATTCACAAAATAAAGAATAAAAGAGTTGGGCAGACAGGCATGTGTGCAGTAAAGTTAGACATGCATAAGGCTTATGACCGTGTGGAATGGATCTTTTTGAGGAGCATGATGCAGAAGCTTGGTTTTCATGCTCAATGGATTGAGATGATTATGTCTTGTGTTACCTCTGTGAGATACAAGGTGAGATTTAACTCTCATGAAACAGAATTTTTCACTCCGACGAGGGGTATTAGACAGGGGGACCCTCTCTCCCCATATTTGTTCCTTATTTGTGCAGAAGGACTTTCTAGTATGTTGCAGTATGAAGAAGAAGTTAGTGGCATGGATGGGACTAGAGTGTGTAGAAATGCACCGTCAGTTTCACACCTTTTATTTGCTGATGATTCTCTAATTCTCATGAAAGCAGATGTGTTGAATGCAACTTCCTTACAGCAAATGCTAGATACTTATTGCCAGAGTTCGGGACAAATGGTGAGTTTGGCTAAGTCAAGTATTTTCTTCAGTCCAAATACTGTTGGGGAACGTCGCATGGGAAACAAAAAATTTCCTACGCACACGCAAGATCTATCCATGGTGATGAGCATCTATGAGAGGGAGAGTGAATCTACATACCCTTGTAGATCGCTAAGCGGAAGCGTTAAGAAACGCGGTTGATGTAGTCGAACGTCTTCGCGATCCAAATCGCAAGTCGTCCCTCGATCCAAACACGATCTAGCGCCGAACGGACGGCACCTCCGCGTTCAACACACGTACGGCTTGATGACGCCTTCACCTCCTCGATCCAGCGAGCGATGGTGAAGTAGTGGATGAGTTCCGGCAGCACGACGGCGTGGTGATGGTGGTGAGGAACAATCTCTGCAGGGCTTCGCCAAGCACTACGGAGATTGTGACGGGAGGAACTAGAAGGTTAGGGTTGCCGGCACACGGCTTGGGAAATCTTGATCTATCCCGTGTGCTAGCCCTGCCCCTCTATTTATATGTTGAGCCCTAGGGTCTAAACTTGGAGAGAAAGCCTCCACAAGGTCGGTTTTGCCCGCACAAGGTCGGTTTGGCCCGCACGGAAAGAGTCCCACTCAAATTCCAGCAGTACCGCGTACAAGCATTAGTACCGCGTACAAGCGGTAGTACCGCTCATGAGCGGTAGTACTGCTTCACACAAGCGGTAGTACCGCTTACGCGGTAGTACTGCCTAACCAGCGGTAGTACCGCTTAAGGCAGCAGCAAAACTTCCTTTTGCACTTTCCAATACCTCGTGGGCTTTACCCCTTTGGTCCATATAAAGTGTTGCTGCACCCGAACACTTCAATAAACATCCGGAACCCTTCCGGTGAATTCCGGAACCCTTCCGGAGATCAAAACACTATTATCACATATATCAATCTTTACCTCCGGACTCTTCCGGAGATCCTCGTCATGTCCGGGATTTTATCCGGGACTCCGAACAACCTTCGGTCACCAACACAATAACTCAACTATACTAATCGTCACCAAACGTTAAGTGTGTAGACCCTACGGGTTCGAGAACTATGTAGACATGACCGAAACACCTCTACGGTCAATAACCAATAGCGGGACCTGGATGCCCATATTGGTTCCTACATATTCTACGAAGATCTATATCGGTCGAACCTCTATGTCAAGGATTCAGTTAATCCCGTATGTTGTTCCCTTTGTTCTTCGGTATGTTACTTGCCCGAGATTCGATCGTCGGTATCTCTATACGTAGTTCAATCTCGTTATCGGCAAGTCTCTTTACTCGGTCCGTAATACAAGATCTCGTGGCTAACACTTTAGTCACATTGCTTGCAAGGCTCATTGTGATGTTGTATTACCGAGTGGGCCCTGAGATACCTCTCCGTCACACGGAGTAACAAATCCCTGTCTTGATCCATGCCAACCCAACAGACACCCTCGGAGATACCTGTAGAGCATCTTTATAGTCACCCAGTAACGTTGCGACGTTTGATACACACAAGGTATTCCTCCGGTGTCAGTGAGTTGCATGATGTCATGGTCATAGGAACAGATACTTGACATGCAGAAAACAATAGCAATAAACTGACACGATCATAGGCTACGTTTATAGTTTGGGTCTTGTCCATCACATCATTCTCCTAATGATGTGATCCCGTTATCAAATGACATATCATGTCCATGGCTAGGAAACCTTCATCATCTTTTGATCAACGAGCTAGTTAACTAGAGGCTTACTAGGGACACAGTGTTGTCTATGTACCCACACATGTATTTGAGTTTCCAATCAATTCAATTATAGCATGGATAATAAACGATTATCATGAACAAGGAAATATAATAATAACCAATTTATTATTGCCTCTAGGGCATATTTCCAACAGTCTCCCACTTGCACTAGAGTCAATAATCTAGTTCACATCACTATGTGATTTACATTGTAATGAATCGAACACCCATGCAGTTCTGATGTTGTTCATGTTTAGCCCTTGGAAGAGGTTTAGTCATCGGATCTGCAACATTCAGATCCGTGTGTACTTTGCAAATATTTATGTCGTCCTCCTTGATGTAATCGCGGATGGAATTGAAACGTCGCTTTATGTGTCTGGTCCTCTTGTGAAATCTTGGTTCCTTGGCTAGAGTAATGACACCAGTATTATCACAAAACAGAGTCATTGGGTTAAGCGCACTAGGCACTACTCCAAGATCTGTCATGAACTCCTTCATCCAGACACCTTCCTTCGCCGCCTCCGAGGCAGCGATGTACTCCGCTTCGCATGTAGAATCAGCTACCACGCTTTGCTTGGAACTGCACCAGCTAACCGCACCCCCATTAAGAATAAATACGTATCCGGTTTGCGACTTAGAGTCATCCGGATCAGTGTCAAAGCTTGCATCGACATAACCTTTTACGACGAGCTCTTGATCACCTCCATAAACGAGAAACATGTCCTTAGTCCTTTTCAGGTACTTCAGGATATTCTTGACCGCCGTCCAGTGTTCCATTCCTGGATCATTTTGAAACCTTCCGACCATACTTATGGCAAGGCTGACATCGGGTCTTGTGCACAGCATTGCATACATGATAGAGCCTATGGCTGAAGCATAGGGGATGACACTCATCTTTTCTCTATCTTCTGCAGTCACTGGGCATTGAGTCTTACTCAACTTCACACCTTGCAAAACAGGCAAGAACCCCTTCTTGGACAGATCCATTTTGAACTTCTTCAAAATCTTATCAAGGTATGTGCTTTGTGAAAGTCCTATTAAACGTCTTGATCTATCTCTATAGATCTTGATGCCTAATATGAAAGCAGCTTCTCCTAGCTCCTTCATTGAAAAACTCTTGTTCAAATATTCCTTCACGCTTTCCAACATTTCTATATTGTTTCCAATCAGTAATATGTCATCCACATATAATATTAGAAACGCTATAGAGCTCCCACTCACTTTCTTGTAAATACAAGCTTCTTCGTAAACTTGTATAAACTCGAACGCTTTGATCACCTCATCAAAGCGAAGATTCCAACTCCGAGATGCTTGCACCAGTCCATAAATGGATCGCTGGAGTTTGCAAACTTTGTCAGCATTCTCTGGATCGACAAAACCTTCGGGTTGCATCATATATAACTCTTCCTTAAGGAAACCGTTAAGGAACGCTGTTTTGACATCCATCTGCCAAATTTCATAATCGAAAAAGGCAGCTATTGCTAACATGATTCTGACGGACTTAAGCATCGCTACGGGTGAGAAGGTCTCATCATAGTCAACTCCTTGAACTTGTGAAAAACCCTTTGCCACAAGTCGATCTTTATAGACGGTGACATTACCGTCCGCGTCCGTCTTCCTCTTAAAGATCCATTTGTTCTGAATGGCCTTACGCCCTTCAGGTAATACTTCCAAAGTCCACACTTTGTTTTCATACATGGATCCCATCTCGGATTTCATGGCCTCTAACCACTTCTCGGAATCCGGGCCCATCATCGCTTCTCCATAGCTCGTAGGTTCATCGTTGTCCAACAACATGACCTCTAAGACAGGGTTACCGTACCACTCAGGAGCAGTACGCGTCCTTGTCGACCTACGAGGTTCGATAGCAACTTGATCCGAAGCTTTATGATCATCATCAACTTCCTCTTCAGCTGATGTAGGCTCTACAGAAACATCTTTCTGCGCTGCGCTACTCTCAGGTTGAAGTAAAGGTTCAACAACCTCATCAAGTTCTATCTTCCTCCCACTCAATTCTTTCGAGAGAAACTCTTTCTCAAGAAATGTTCCGTTTTTAGCGACAAACACTTTGCCTTCGGATCTGAGGTAGAAGGTATACCCAACTGTCTCTTTTGGGTATCCTATGAAGACGCATTTCTCCGCTTTGGGTTCCAGATTTTCAGGCTGAAGTTTTTTGACATAAGCATCACATCCCCAAACTTTAAGAAACGACAGCTTTGGCTTCTTGCCAAACCAAAGTTCATATGGCGTTGTCTCAACGGATTTCGATGGTGCCCTATTTAAAGTGAATGCAGCTGTCTCTAATGCATAACCCCAAAACGATAGTGGCAAATCGGCAAGAGACATCATAGATCGCACCATATCCAATAAGGTTCGATTACGACGTTCGGACACACCATTACGCTGTGGTGTTCCAGGCGGTGTCAGTTGTGAAACAATTGCACATTGTCTTAAGTGACTGCCAAACTCATAACTCAGATATTCTCCTCCTCGATCAGATCGTAGGAATTTAATCTTCTTGTTACGATGATTCTCAACTTCACTCTGAAATTGTTTGAACTTTTCAAACGTTTCAGACTTGTGTTTCATTAAGTAAATATACCCATATCTACTTAAGTCATCAGTGAAGGTGAGAAAGTAACGATAACCACCGCGCGCCTCAATACTCATCGGACCGCACACATCAGTATGTATGATTTCCAACAAGTCACTTGCCCGTTCCATTATTCCAGAGAACGGCGTTTTAGTCATCTTGCCCATGAGGCATGGCTCGCATGTGTTAAGTGATTCAAAATCAAGTGACTCCAAAAGTCCATCAGCATGGAGCTTCCTCATGCGTTTTACGCCAATATGACCTAAACGGCAGTGCCACAAGAAAGTGGTATTATCATTATCAATTCTACATCTTTTGGCATCAATGTTATGAACATGTGTATCATTACTATCGAGATTCAATAAGAGTAAACCCCTCACTTCGGGTGCATAACCATAAAAGATATTACTCATATAAATAGAACAACCATTATTCTCTGATTTAAATGAGTAACCGTCTCGCAATAAACAAGATCCAGATATAATGTTCATGCTTAACGCAGGCACTAAATAACAATTATTCAGGTTCATCACTAATCCCGATGGTAATTTAAGAGCGAGCGTGCCGACGGCGATCACATCAACCTTGGAACCATTTCCCACGCGCATCGTCACTTCATCCTTTGCCAGCCTCCGTCTATTCCGCAGTTCCTGTTTAGAGTTGCAAATGTGAGCAACCGCACCGGTATCAAATACCCAGGCACTACAACGAGAGTTGGTAAGGTACACATCAATAACATGTATAACATGTATACTTTGTTTGTTGTTGGCCGCCTTCTTGTCAGTCAAATACTTGGGGCAGTTCCGCTTCCAGTGTCCAGTTCCCTTGCAATGAAAGCACACAGTTTCTGGTTTGGGTCCAGCCTTGGGTTTCTTCACGGGAGGAGCAACTGCTTTGCCACTCTTCTTGGAGTTACCCTTCTTACCCTTGCCATTTTTCTTGAAACTAGTGGTTTTATTGACCATCAACACTTGATGCTCCTTCTGAATTTCAGACTCAGCAACTTTCAGCATCGCAAACAGCTCGGCGACTGACTTGTTCATCCCGTGCATGTTATAGTTCAACACGAAGCTCTTGTAGCTAGGTGGCAATGATTGAAGAACTCTGTCAGTGATAGCCTCTGGCGGAAGGGGCATCCCTAATTCAGCCAGACGGGTGGAGTACCCAGACATTCTGAGTATGTGATCACTAACAGACCCGTTCTCCTCCATCTTGCAAGTATAGAACTTATCGGAGGTCTCATACCTCTCGATCCGGGCATTCTTCTGAAAGATAAACCTCAACTCCTAGAACATCTCATATGCTCCATGACGTTCAAAACGTCTTTGAAGTCCCGGTTCTAAGCCATACAAAATTTCACATTGAACTATTGAGTAATCATCAGAGCGAGCCTGCCAGGCGTTCACAACGTCTAGAGACTCAACTGGAGCGGGTGGATCACCAAGCGGTGCATCAAGGACATAAGCCTTCTGGGAAGCCGTAAGGATAATCCTTAGATTATGGGCCCAGTCCACAAAGTTACTTCCATCATCTTTCAACTTAGCTTTCTCTAGGAACGCATTAAAATTCAGGGGTGCTACTGCGCGAGCCATGATCTACAACATAAATATAGCAAAGACAACTTAGACTATTGTTCAAGATAATGAGTTTAGTTAATCATATTAAAAAACTCCCACTCAAATTGACATCCCTCCGGTCATTCGAGTGTCACATGATCCAAATCCACCAACTCAAGTCCGATCATCACGTGAGTTGAGGTGGTTTCAATGGTAAACATCTTCATGTTGATCATATCTACTATATGACTCATGTTCGACCTTTCGGTCTCTTGTGTTCCGAGGCCATGTCTGTACATGCTAGGCTCGTCAAGTTTAACCCGAGTGTTCCGCACGTGCAACACTGGCTTGCACCCGTTGTATGCGAACGTAGAGTCTATCACACCCGATCATCACGTGGTGTCTCGAAACGACGAACTTTCGCAACGGTGCACACTCGGGGAGAACACAATTTTATCTTGAAATTTAAGTGAGGGATCACCTTATAATGCTACCGTCGTCCTAAGCAAAATAAGATGCATAAAAGGATTAACATCACATGCAAATCATAAGTGACATGATATGGCCATGAACTTGTGCTTTTGATCTCCATCTCCAAAGCACCGGCATGATCTCCATCGTCACCGGCATGACACCATGATCTCCATCATCTTGATCTCCATCAACGTGTCGCCATGAGGTTGTCGCGCCGACTGTTGCTTCCACGACTATTGCTAACTCATAGCGATAAAGTAAAGCAAAACGGCGAAAATAATTAAAGACAACTCTATGGCTCCTGCCAGTTGCCGTACTCATCGACATGCAAGTCGTGATATTCTATAAAACACATGATCATCTCATACATCACATATATCTCATCATGTAATTGGCCATATCACATCACAACATACCCTGCAAAAACAAGTTAGACGTCCTCTAATTGTTGTTGCAAGTTTTACGTGGCTGCTACGGGTATCTAGCAAGAACAATTCTTACCTACGCAAAAACAACAACGGTGATACAAAAAATGCTTTTCAACCTTCTCAAGGACCGCCTTTGTCAAATCCGATCCGACTAAAGTAGGAGAGACAGACACCCGCCAGCCATCTTTATGCAACGAAGTTACATGTCAGTTGATGGAACCGGTCTCTCGTAAGCGTACGAGTAATGTTGGTCTGAGCCGCTTCATCCCACAATACCGCCGAAACAAGAAAAGACCAAGGGATGAAGCAATCTGAATATCAACGCCCACAAACTCCTTTGTGTTCTACTCGAGATCTCATCTACACATAGACCTAGCTCAGATGCCACTGTTGGGGAACGTCGCATGGGAAACAAAAAATTTCCTATGCACACGCAAGATCTATCCATCGTGATGAGCATCTACGAGAGGGAGAGTGAATCTACATACCCTTGTAGATCGCTAAGCGGAAGCGTTAAGAAACACGGTTGATGTAGTCGAACGTCTTCGCGATCCAAATCGCAAGTCGTCCCTCGATCCAAACACGATCTAGCGCCGAACGGACGGCACCTCCGCGTTCAACACACGTACGGCTTGATGACGCCTTCACCTCCTCGATCCAGCGAGCGATGGTGAAGTAGTGGATGAGTTCCGGCAGCACGACGGCGTGGTGATGGTGGTGAGGAACAATCTCTGCAGGGCTTCACCAAGCACTATGGAGATTGTGACGGGAGGAACTAGAGGGTTAGGTTGCCGGCACACGGCTTGGGAAATCTTGATCTATCCCGTGTGCTAGCCCTGCCCCTCTATTTATATGTTGAGCCCTGGGGTCTAAACTTGGAGAGAAAGCCTCCACAAGGTCGGTTTTGCCCGCACAAGGTCGGTTTGGCCCGCACGGAAAGAGTCCCACTCGGATTCCAGCAGTACCGCGTACAAGCGGTAGTACCGCTCATGAGCGGTAGTACCGCTTGAGCGGTAGTACTGCTTCACACAAGCGGTAGTACCACTTACGCGGTAGTACTGCCTTACCAGCGGTAGTACCACTTACGCGGTAGTACTACCTTACCAGCGGTAGTACCGCTTAAGGCAGCAGCAAAACTTCCTTTTGCACTTTCCAATACCTCGTGGGCTTTACCCCTTTGGTCCATATAAAGTGTTGCTGCACCCGAACACTTCGGTAAACATCCGGAACCCCTTCCGGTGAATTCCGGAACCCTTCCGGAGATCAAAACACTATTATCACATATATCAATCTTTACCTCCGGACTCTTCCGGAGATCCTCGTCATGTCCGGGATTTTATCCGGGACTCCGAACAACCTTCGGTCACCAACACAATAACTCAACTATACTAATCGTCACCAAACGTTAAGTGTGTAGACCCTGCGGGTTCGAGAACTATGTATACATGACCGAGACACCTCTACGATCAATAACCAATAGCGGGACCTGGATGCCCATATTGGTTCCTACATATTCTACGAAGATCTATATCGGTCGAACCTCTATGTCAAGGATTCAGTTAATCCCGTATGCTGTTCCCTTTGTTCTTCGGTATGTTACTTGCCCGAGATTCGATCGTCGGTATCTCTATACCTAGTTCAATCTCGTTATCGGCAAGTCTCTTTACTCGGTACGTAATACAAGATCTCGTGACTAACACTTTAGTCACATTGCTTGCAAGGCTCATTGTGATGTTGTATTACCGAGTGGGCCCTGAGATACCTCTCCGTCACACGGAGTAACAAATCCCAGTCTTGATCCATGCCAACCCAACAGACACCCTCGGAGATACCTGTAGAGCATCTTTATAGTCATCCAGTAACGTTGCGACGTTTGATACACACAAGGTATTCCTCCGGTGTCAGTGAGTTGCATGATCTCATGGTCATAGGAACAGATACTTGACATGCAGAAAACAATAGCAATAAACTGACACGATCATAGGCTACGTTTATAGTTTGGGTCTTGTCCATCACATCATTCTCCTAATGATGTGATCCCGTTATCAAATGACATCTCATGTCCATGGCTAGGAAACCTTCACCATCTTTTGATCAGCGAGCTAGTTAACTAGAGGCTTACTAGGGACACAGTGTTGTCTATGTACCCACACATGTATTTGAGTTTCCAATCAATACAATTATAGCATGGATAATAAACGATTATCATGAACAAGGAAATATAATAATAACCAATTTATTATTGCCTCTAGGGCATATTTCCAACAAATACAAGTGTAATGTTAAAAGCAGAGATTTGTGAAATTTTGCATATTGATACAGAAGCATTATCTGATAAATACCTGGGCCTTCCAGCTCTAGTGGGAGCTGACAGAAGTGACTGTTTCAGACATTTTGTAGAGAGAATTAAAATCAGATTGTTGGGATGGATGGAAAAAATATTATCTACAGGAGGGAAGGAGATCTTATTAAAAGTTGTGGCCCAAGCTATTCCTGTCTTTGCTATGTCTGTTTTTAGCTTACCGAAGGGAATTTGTAAAGAGATCACGGATGCTATTGCACAATTCTGGTGGGGTGATGATAAGGAGAGCAAAAAAATGCATTGGATGGCATGGTGGAAGTTGTGTATCCCTAAGAGTGAAGGAGGCATGGGGTTCCGTGACCTCTACTCCTTTAACTTGGCAATGTTGTCCAAGCAATGTTGGAGGTTGATCAATGACCCAGATTCTTTGGTTGCGAGAATTCTTAAGGCAAAATATTACCCAAATGGTTCCCTTATTGATGCTACACCAAAAAATGGGTCGTCCTTCACGTGGCAGAGTATCTTGAAGGGGTTGGAAACTTTCAAGAAAGGATACATTTGGAGGATTGGGACTGGTGAACAGGTGAATATATGGACGGATCCGTGGATTCCCTCTAGTCCGGATAGAATGGTGATATCACCGAGGGGTCAAACGGTCCTCACCAAAGTTTGTGAATTAATCGATATTGCTAATGGTACGTGGGATGAGGCGCTAATAACAAGTTTATTCAATCCAGTGGATGTCCGCAGAATTATTCAGATTCCACTACATGTGCATGGTTTTGATGACTTTGTGGCATGGCACCCGAACAGGACAGGTATTTTCTCTGTAAAGAGTGCATATCATATGCAGTGGATGCATAGTTTTCGGGCGCATGCAACTATGATGGGACACCCTGGCAGCTCTACCCCTCGGGCAGTCTGGAATACTCTCTGGAAACTTCAAATTCCACGTAAAGTACAGATTTTTTGTTGGCGAGCACTACGAGGGGTTATCCCACTAAGAGCTATACTTACTAACAGGCACATTGGTTCCAATGGTGCTTGTCCAATTTGTCATCAAGGGGCTGAGGATATCCGTCATTTAATGTTCTTATGCTCGAATGCACGACACTTGTGGACGAAGCTGGGCGTCACAAATATCATTGAACAAGCGATCCAAGTTGATAGATCGGGATCTGCGATCTTGGAATTTATCTTATCATTGCCGGACCAACAGCTTGAGATACACCCAATACTTAACTTCAAACAAGTAATAGCCATTGGGGGCTGGTACCTTTGGTGGATCCGTAGAAAAGTGACATACAGTGAATCAATTCCTCCCCCTTGGAGGTGGGCACTCTCTGTGTTATCAATCTCAAGCAACCATCAGAGGGCTACATCGTTGGCGAGAAATTCCCCTGAAGCAAAGTGGTGTAAGCCGGACCCTCGGTTCACTAAGTTAAATGTTGATGCGGCGTACTACTCGGACGAAGGGGTTGGTGCTACGGCAGCTATCCTGCGTGATGACAAAGGTAATTTTTTGGGAGCCCAATGCAAGTTTATACCTGTCGTGGTGGATGCAATAACAACAGAAGCGTTGGCCATGCGAGATGGGCTGGTTTTTGCTAACTCTTTTGGGTGTAACCGGATAGAAGCTGAATCGGATTCTTTGCAAGTAATCAATTATTGCGATGGACAAAACATATGGTGGGACTCGGCGGCGGCAATATTCGCAGAATGTGTGGACACTAGTACTTCAATTGGGAAGGTCGTTTATAAGCATTGTTATAGATCTTGTAATCAAGTGGCACATGTGCTAGCTCATTTCTGTTACTGTAATAAGACTTCATTTAGTTGGTTGGACGAGCCCCCTGACTTTATTGTCACTAAGCTCATAGACGATGTAAACATTATTTGAGTTTTAATAAAGCTAGCCATGATGGCCTTCCCTCAAAAAAAAGGAATAAATCGAAGAAATCCGGTAAAAATAAAGAAAAAAAAACGAAGAAACACGTGAAAAAACGAAGAAACAAACAATAAATGAAAAATAATAATAAATAAAGACGAAAAGAAATCGAAAAAATAACTTTGCAAAACAGTTCAACGTAGTGACAAAACAACTAGCGACCCGAGGAAGCTTCATGCGAGGCGAGGCTACGTCTCGTTATAAGCGAAATATAGCCCTAGTGCAGAATCAGGGCCCCTAGTGATGATGGGCCCTGGGCCACCACACTTCTTGCTCTGGCCCAGTGTTGGCCCTGTCCGTAATCTCCCTCCCTTTAGTTATGGGAAACAACCAAAGCATTTTCCTTATTTCTCTCCCTCGTTGATAACTCTATGTACCTTGCATGTCTCCCTAAAATCTAGCAACAGTCATGCAAGCGATATGCAGTGATGATCCTCTCCAAATATACGTTGCGAGGTGGGTTGGCTTGATCATGGAGGTTAAAATATCATAAATTAATCACGATAATAAAAGGCGTAAATAAATCACCTCTAGCGGTTGGCTGTTTTCATGGATCAAAATTTCACGAGGCTGTAATTAATGGGCGTTTTGGTCATGATGCAGTGGTTCCCCCGACTTGTGGTTTGGTTTACAACCCCTTCCAAAGATCTCCCTCCCAGAACACGTCGTGGCACATGAGATGAAAAAAATACACTATCGTACCTCCCTCCGCCGCCCAGCAATAGCTCCAGTGACCACACCGCCGTTGACGCCATTTCCATGCCGCCCGTGGAGCCTTTGCCACTGCACTCAACGCATTATCCGCGCTTCCTCGCTCTTGATGGCCATGGAGTCTCTCTCGGTCCGCCTAGACCTACCTCCGGTGTGATCTCCCTCGACGTGTTGTTCGTGCCGCTCTACCTAGAGATTGGATATTTCGCGCATTTGAAGGTATGGGTTCTCCAGAAGATTTTCATCATTATACAATTGGGGTCAAGGTAAATAAATGCGAGTGCCAACTTTTAATCTAGAGAGTGGATGAATGTGTGCAACTAAAATTATTATGGGATCTGAACTTGTTGATGTGTTAGCAGGAACTAATTTAGATAACACGTGCATCCGAACAATAATCCTATTATATTTCGAATTTCAGACCGTAAGATGAGATAGGAAAACGAGCATCAACCTGTTGGGATTTCGAAATGAAACTTCGAAGCATCCTTTGTATTAATCAAATTCAATTGTCATCATCCTATGTACAACTAAACTTTATTAGGGCCAAGTGCAAGAGGATGAGAAAATAAAGAAATAAGAGCAACCAATGAAATTCAAAACTAAGAAAGATAGAAAAAATAATGTATTAGGGAATAGAAAAACTAACGAGTGAATGAAACTCATGAAAGTGAAGAAATAAATGAAAAGAATGAGAAGAATAAAAACTGAGAGATAATGACTAAAAATGATAGATCAACTAAGAATGGACGCCAAAGAAAGAGTAGACCGAGGAGAATGACAAGACAGAATTAAAAATTGACATACTCCCTTTGGTCCATATTATTTGACTTAGATTTTTCTAGATGCGGATGTATCTAGATATGGATGTATCTAATACTAAAACTTGTCTTGATACACTCGTATCTAGACAGATCTAAGACAAGTAATATGGATAGGATGAAGTCAAATATTCCTGTGATCTTTCAAATTTCTGACCAACAAGACGAGATAGGAAAAGGAGCATGAACATGTTGAGATTTTGAAATGAGACTTGGAAGCATCGTTTGGTGGTCATCGGTTGATCTATTGTCCTCCTGTGTACAACCAAATTTTATTAGGGCCAAGCGCAACATGCTGAAAAAAAAGAAATAAGAGCAACTCATGGAATTGAAAAATAGAAAAGATAGGAAAAAATAGTAAGATAATTAGGGGATTAGAAAAACTGACGAAACGGGGGAATAAACTTATGAAAGTGAAAAAATAAGTGAAAAGAATAAAAACTAAGAGATGACACAAATGACAGATCAACTAAGAATGGACGCTGAAGAAAGAGTAGATCGAGGAGAATGGCAAGAAATAATTACAAAATGAAGACAAAAAATGACATGACTAAGAAATACAGAGAGATAAATAACTAATGAATGAGGAATGACATGGCTCATAAAAATGATAACTGCATAAACTGAATAGCAAAAAACATTAACTAAAAAATGAGAATGAGAGAAGTAAACTGAAGAAATAGAAAGTGGATTTTTTTTGGAAAAGATTGATACTATGAAACTGAACAGAAGTGAAAAAGAACAACAAATGATGGAAAGCAGAACAATGTTTATGCTCCGTCCATGGATAACATCCACTGTTTTGTATGCTCTTGCATATGACCAAATACATTTCTTTGTCATTTCTTTGTAGCTAAGAAAATAAATGAGACATTATAAAAAGATGGATTGCTACAAACGAGGGAAAACTGTTGGAATTGCCACTGTTATGTGTGTACTAATGAATTAATGTAAGAGCATCACAGGAAAAACACAAATCATAACAATGCATACACAAAAGCTAGAACTTTCCTAAGGTCATATTTCCAATTTGTTCACAGTACCAGCAAGCAACAACAGTCTAGTAGATGACTGATTCAACCAACAAGTTTCATTCTTTTATGAGGAAGGACAATGCTTCTGAATTCTGGCCTCAGTATCTGATATGTCTAAAACGTATCTATAAATTTTGATGATATTAAAACATCATTTTTTGTATACTTTTTATAGTATTTTGTATTTTTTCTAGACTGATCTATTAATTTAGTGCTCAGTGTTAGTTGTTGTTTTCTGCATGTTTTTGACTTTACAGAAAGTCAATATCTACGGAGGTCAAAAAAACCTTAGGATTGAATACAATTTATTTCCAGGACATGAAGATTCCAGAAAGCACCGGAGGGAGACGAGGGGACCCACAGGGCCTCCACACCGCCTGATGCCAACCAGAGCTTAGGCCACTCCCATGCCCGTTTGGGCCTTACAAGCACCACCTTACGTCAATTCCTCTATCTATAAATTCCATATTTCGTGAACCCTTCATAAGTTTTTTTTCTCTGAATTTTTCCACCGTCGTAAGTTTCTATTCCAAAGGAGATCCAATATGGAGGCCTGTTCCGGCACTCTATCGGAGGGGAATCCACCACGAGAGACTACTTCATCAACCTCGCTATATCCATGATCATGTGTGAGTAATTCCCTTAGGAGTTTAGGGTCCATAGCAATAGGTGTAAACACGTGATCTTGGAAGAACATGCACGATCCGCGCGGCCCATTGATCTTGCAACAACACACACTAGTTGCAAAGAACGTGCTTTAGTGAGGAGTTGGATGGGAGCTTGAGAGAGTGATTAAGAGAGATGTGCGTGAGGATAAGGAGGAATGGAACCACTCCCTAGAAAAACTCAGCACAGGTCGGCCGTCTCTCTCCCCTCGCGTCGCATCCCCCAGGGCGACCGGGGGAGAAACCCTAGCCGCCACCCACAACCATCTACTCCATCCTCTCTCTCCCCTTGACGTCCCTGGAGGAGGCCGCCAGGAAATCCCATGCGCCACCAGTGAAGGGGGCGACGGGGCCCTGGCACCTCGCGGCCATGGCGTGGTTGGAAGGGCTAGCGCATGACAGCGGATCGGATCGGCTGCACGCGCTCTTCCTTCGGGTGCTTCTCCTGGCGGCGCGGTGTGGAGGGCGGCTTCGGCAGGGGCGTCATCTGACCTGCGGCAAGGATCCCGGAGCGACGGCTCCGAACATGGCGGTGATGGCGATCCCTCTGCCAGGGATGATGGGTCTGGAGGCGGCTCCTTGTGGCGGCGCCTAGGCGTGGCGGATCATGGGATCCCGAGCCCAGGTTCATCGTAGGAGGTCCCCGTGGCGATGATCTGGCGACGGAGGTGCGTGGATTTGGGGGATCTTTCGGAAACCCTAGGTCGCGACCTCATCGCTGATTTTCGGTTGCAGCCCGGAGATCGTGGCACTGGTTGCCGTGGCCCTTCGGGCCATGGCCTGGCAGGAACCGGAGTGGGGAGGCAAGGGCGAGTGGCGCGTCCGCGCAGGCGGCACCGCGGTTGCCTTCACTTTCGTTGTTATGACCGACGGTGGAGGGGCCTGCTTGTTTTGCTTCAATAATAGTGTCGGTCCTAGGGTTCTTCTAGCGCAAAGACGGTGTTCTTCTTCATGACGACCCTCTTTGATCTGGTCGTTGACGAGTTCCGGAAGGCACCGCCGGAGATTCAGTCGTGTGCGCCCCTATTTCAGCCTGTGTGGCTTCAGGAGGGAGCGACATGAAGCTTCGTTGTCTGTTGACATTATGGGACATGTTGGTATTACGATTTCCATGGTGAAGATAGTAGCGGAGAAGATCATGATGGCTAAGGTCCGAGGCCTAGATTGCGGATCGAGTATTCCAGGCGATGAGGACTTTGCTTGGTGTTTCTTGACTTGTACCAGCAACATCGGTAAGTGGTGACGACGGCACAAGAGGAGTACAGAGTATTAGCTTTCAGATTGAAAACCCAACACCACTAGGGAAAAGCCTATAGGTAGAGAGGTATCAGTAGCGCTGGTTAATAGGACGCGCTACTGCTAATTAGCAGTAGTTCGGGCAAAAACCAAGCGTTGCTACTGATTTTTAGCAGCAGCGCGTGTTTGGAAATAGGCGCTACTACTAAGCGGGCCAGAGAGTGCCCCCGTGTTGGCCACAGTATAGCAGCGCTGCACATATTCCCGCGCTACTGGTAAGCCAACTAGTAGTAGCGCGCTGCTGCTATGGGCAGCATGAGCCCAGCTTGCCTGCCCCCACTTAGCAGCAGCGCTGGTCGTCAAAACGCGCTACTTCTAAACCCATTACCAGTAGCGGTGGTCCCTACCCCGCGCTGCTGCTAAGGCTGCCTTATCCTCTTCCTCGGACGCCCCCTCACTCTCCTTTCTCCATACTCTCCCACTCTCTCTGCCCGCTGCCCTCCCGTGCCCGCCGCCGTCGCCCTCGATCCCGCGCCCGCCACCATCACCCTCCCACGCCCGCCGCCGTCGCCTGCCAACGCCGGCCGCTAATACATCTCCGTCGTATCTACTTTTCCTCACACTTTTGCCCTTGTTTTGGACTCTAATTTGCATGATTTGAATGAAACTAACCCGGACTAACGATGTTTTCAGCAGAACTACCATGGTGTTGTTTTTTGTGTAGCAATAAAAGTTCTCAAAATTGGACGAAACTTTTTGGATATTTATTTTAGAATAAATAAAAAGTACTGGAGCCAAGAACCACCGGAGGGGGGCCACAGGCTGGGCAGAAGACACGAGGGCGCGCAAGTCCCCCCAGGCGCGCCCTGGTGGGTTGTGCCCACCTCGTGGCCCCCCTGACCCTAATTCCGGCACTATAAATTCTTATTTTCAGAGAAAAAAATCAAGGAGAAAGTTTCATCGCGTTTTACGATACGGAGCCGCCGCCACCTCCTGTTCTTCATCGGGAGGCCAGATTTGCACTACTAGAAAAAGGGCTATCCCTAATATCAACATTAGTGGCGCACTATAGATATGGTGCGCCACTGCTATATAGCAATGGCGCACCAGTTATAGGTGCGCCATTGCTATTTTTTTACTAATGGCGCACCAAAGAAGGAGTGCGCCATTGCTATTTTTTTCCTGGATCCACCCCCCTCCCCAGGCTTACCAGTGGCGCACTATTGCCAGGTGCGCCACTGCTATTTTAGGTAACAGTGGCGCACCGACACGAAGTGCGCCATTGATATGCACCTATTCACATGCATGTCCAGGCCGGGGAAAAATAGCAATGGCGCACTCTGCGTGGTGCGCCATTACTAACCTGGGT
Source organism: Elymus sibiricus (assembly GCA_039707655.1). Lineage (NCBI taxonomy): Eukaryota > Viridiplantae > Streptophyta > Magnoliopsida > Poales > Poaceae > Elymus > Elymus sibiricus. The sequence goes on from CM077665.1 coordinate 487,011,691, forward strand.
CAAATAGCAATGGCGCACTCTGCATGGTGCGCCATCACTTAAGTGACTTGGACCCGGGTCAAAGACCCGACCCCACCCATCAGTCTCTCTCTCTCACTCTCTCCCCTCTCTCTCTCGTGCTCGACCCCGATTCCCCACCGCACTCGTGATAGAAATCGCCGGCGCGCTCGTCGTCCTCCTCCGGCGTGCTCCGGCCATCTCGGCCGCCGCCGTTGGTCACAAACTGCTCCCCTCTCTCTGCTCTTTCTTCCTATCCAGCTCGATATGGGTTTCCTTCCCCAAATCGACCGTTCCCAACCCTAATCCCCGAGCTAGGGTTTCGGTGTTGGTCGCCGCGCATGGCTCCGCCGCTGCTGGCTCGTCTCCGGGCTGGCTCCGGTGTGTCTGCTGGTGGTGCTGGCGTCTCTGGTGCCGCCGTTCGGCGCTGTGGTGCCCACCGTGGCTGGTGTCGTCTGCTGGTGCAGCAGAGGGTTCCGCCATGGATGGTACTATGGTGCTACGCCTTCACTGCCTCGCCTCTTCACTGCATCGACGCTCCTTCTGCTTTGAGATCTCCAGGTAATCCTCCTCCTTCTCTCTCTGCTCTGCTTCTGCATTCTGTACTGAACTGTCACTAGCCTAGGGTTCAAGCTCTGAATTTTTAGATGTTTAGATCGATTCAGTAGTTGCTTAGGTATATAGGAATCTATGTAGTGCTTAGGATGTCCTAGTTGCAGTAGAACATGTGTAGGTGTTTTACTGAATTTTACTTATGTCAGTTAACTGAAACTTGTGTTGTCTGTGATAACTGAATCTTGTACTGCTATGGCTCATACTGTAGGCTTGCTTCAATGATCTAGTAAAAATAGGATAGCCGTTTCCTTCATTTGCACTGTCTGCTGAGGTGGGTTTACCCCTCTTTAGTCAATAGTGCAGCTGAATGGTGTAGATCTAACAGATCCAACATCATTTGGTAAAACTAGATGCTCAGGTGCATTCCCTGCAGGGTTTTTAGGTTTCTAGTTCTCTCAATTGTCGGCTGCTACAAATAATTTTGCATTCGAATGCAAAATTAGAAGTTGTGGATACGCTGATGTGTATAAGGTACATAGTATGAATGTGCTTTTGACAAAAAAAATCCTTTTTGGATCTAGGAAAAAAAATTCCTTTTTATTTTCTTGTATTATTCTTCGCAAGTATATTCTTAATGGTCCAAACCTTGTTGCACTTTTAAATGCATAACACACAAGCATCATAACTAAATTTTTATAACAGTGAACATCACAACAAAACTTCCCTGGTTTATTCGCTGGTAGTTTTAGTGTTTTTACTGACGCTGTTGGTCTAGGTACTGTTTACTGCATGAACATGATATCTGAAGTCTTACTTTAGTGGAGTGCTAATCTCATTGTGCTTGGAAAAAGGATATAATGATAGGTTATGTGAGGACTTGGGACTTGTCTGAAACTGTTGTAGTTCTGTAGATCGCAGCTCTGAAATTAGTTCCCAAGGCGAGGAGGGGAGGGTACCAGTGCAACAATTGGGTCCAACAACCTCAATCTCTAAGCCTAAGGTGAAACCCCTTCCAAGTTCCAACTCTGAAATTGCATTCATTGTGAAATCCCCAACTGAATGCGTACGTAGCTACTGTTTGATTCAGATAGAAATAGCTATAGATGTCACTGAGTGAGAATCTGGTTGATTTCATTAGCAGAAAAATTACAAATGAATTATTTTTTTAATTGTTGACAATAGAGCATTCCTGGATCAGCATAAAAGTAACCAATTGGCTTCTCTGTCAGTGTGAAATAGCATCCTTTTTGTTGCAAGCTGATTTGATTTGCAAGAAGAAATAGCAATTTTGTTCTAAACTGATTTGATTTTAAAATATTGCGTTAGTACTAAAGAGTACTAATAAATTAACATCAATCTGGTCATGCTCCATCTTGCAAGCTTTGTGATTTGTAAATATTTCTTGTGCACATACATGTTATTTAAGTAAGATACATGTTCATTTCTAAGTAAGATACATGTTCATTTCTACCTGCTAAGTAATTGCCTCAGTATTATTCCCAAAAACTGTGATCAACATCATTGGCCCTAGGGCTCTTAAGTGTTCTTAAGTGTTCATTTCTACCTGCTAAGTAATTGCCTGAGTACCTTTTGGCTATGCTGCTTTAACAATTTCCTTCCATGTTTCCTCTCTATGCTGTTGTAAAACTGTAATAAAAAAATTTGTTATCAGTTGACAAAAAAACAGTACATGTTTTGAGTCTTGTTTTTTGCTACATTTATGATGAGAATCATGCAATTGCTGTTTTGTATATCCTGTAGAGCATATTGTCTGATACTTCCGTTTCTGTCAGTTCAACAATATTGCTCTCTGGTTCTTGTATATCCTGTGATGAATATTGTTCTCTGGTTCTTGTATATCCTGTGATGAATATTGCTCTCTGGTTCTTGTATATCCTGTGATGAATATTGTTCTCCATCTTCAATGCTAATTCCTGGTAGATACTTAAGTGATACTTAAGTGATTCCTGGTAGATACTAATTGCAAATAGAGGATTAACCTTGATACTAAGTGCTGGGTGATGTTCTACCCTGGTATAGTTGCTGGCAGATTATTCATGCTTATATATTATCTGTGAATTGCTACTAACGTTTTGTTTGTCTAGTGCATAGAGCAGATGCCGTCGTATGTCGTGTACAAGGGTGAGGTTCCCGGAGTCTACGACGACTGGGAGGAGTGTCGGAGACAGGTTCACCGTTTCAGCGGTAACAGTTACAAAGGGTACACCACTAGGGCGGAGGCGGAAGCTAGATACGCGCGCTATCTAGCGGGAGAGAGGAGGGAGCGGAGGAGGAACCGGATGAAGACCAGTTTCATCGCGATGATGCTCATCGTGACCGCAGCTCTCTTCTATGTGATGGTAGTTTAGATTATCGATATCGACTTTGTAATGTGACGACAAACTCGCTACTCGCGGTCTCGAGACCTAAACTTGGCTAATGTTTGAAATTTGTTCACTATTTCGAATTCGGAGACTAATATGATGAATTGTATATATTATGTCATGTTTATACTTGACTAATTGTGGTGTTGTATTGTACTGTATATTCTGTGCATATTTTTCTGTGCTGTATATTGTATTTTGTAACCTGTGCAAATACCAGAAAATCAAAAAAAAAAATATTTGCTAATATTCATAGTAGTGGCGCACCGTATTGAGCATTAGTGGCGCACCAAGCTAAATACCAGTGGCGCATTATGGGGCATAGTAATGGCGCACTCGGGGGTATAGGTGAAGGTAAATTTGGCCCCCTAGGAGGAATAGTAATGGCGCACTGTTGGACATAGTAATGGCGCACTATGTGGTGCGCCACTATTATCTGGGATACTAATGGTGGTGCGCCATTAGTATTTGTTACTAGTGGCATGATAATAGTGGCGCACCTATAGTGCGCCATTAATAGCCAAAATAGGTGCGCCACTAACAGGGTTTTTTCTAGTAGTGTTGGAGCCCGTTTGGGGCTCCAGAGAGGGGAATCTTCGGTCTTCGTCATCATCAACCCTTCTCCATCGCCAATTCCATGATGCTCCCCACCGGGAGTGAGTAATTCCTTTGTAGGCTTGCTGGTCGGTGAGGAGTTGGATGAGATCCATCATGTAATCGAGTTAGTTTTGTTAGGGCTTGATCCCTAGTATCCATTATGTTCTGAGATTGATGTTGCTATGACTTTGCTATGCCTAATGCTTGTCACTAGGGCCCGAGTGCCATGATTTCAGATCTGAACCGTTTATGTTATCATCGTTATATCTATGTTCTTGATCTGATCTTGCCTAGTCATATGCACCTATTACGTGTTATGATCCGTCAACCCCATAGTGACAATATTTGGGATACTTCACGGTGATGACCGTAGTTTGAGGAGTTCATGTATTCACTATGTGTTAATGCTTTGTTCCGGTTCTCTATTAAAAGGAGGCCTTAATATCCCTTAGTTTCCTTATGGACCCCGCTGCCACGGGAGGGTAGGACAAAAGATGTCATGCAAGTTCTTTTCCATAAGCACGTATGACTATTTACGGAATACATGCCCACGTTATATTTATGAACTGGAGCTAGTTCTGTGTCGCCCTAGGTTATGACTGTTATATGATGAATATCATCCAACGAGTTCACCGATCCAGTTCCTACGAGTTTTCCACTTATTGTTCTTACTAAGTTACTACTGCTGCTGCTACTGTTCCAACTGCCACAAAGCTATTGCTATCTCTGCTACTGTTACCATCACTACTACTACTACTATCAAAACTATTATATTACTGTGCTACTGATCACTCTGCTGTAGATATTTAATCTCCAGGTGTGGTTGAATTGACAACTCAACTGCTAATACTCACAAATATTCTTTCGCTCCCCATGTGTCGAATCTATAAATTTGGGTTGAATACTCTACCCTCGAAAACTGTTGCGATCCCCTATACTTGTGGGTTATCAAGACCTTTTTCTGGTGCCGTTGCTAGGGAGCATAGCTATATTTGTTGAGTCACTTGGGATTTATATCAATTGATCACTATGAAGAATCTGAAGGATCCAAAGACCAAGATTTTTTCCCTCTAAGACGAGGGGAGGTAAGGAACTGCCATCTAGCTCTTCACTTAACTCACCTTCTGTTATGAGTAAGCTTGCAACACCACCACATACTAGTAATCCTGATATGTCGCAAGTTATTGATGATGCTACCTCTGCTATGAATGATGCTTATGATGATGCTAGTACCATGCTTGATGATAATGTGCCACTAGGAGAATTTCTTGATGAACAAATTGCTATAGCTAAAGAGAATGAAACTACTGAAACTGATGAGATTGCTGAAACTGATGAAGCCTATGAAACTGATGATGACTATGAAACACCTATTAGTCCTAGCTCTCCTAGATTTGAAATGCCTAAGATACCTGAAGGTTATGTTATGGATGAGGAGGTAACTAGAGAAATTCTTTCTTGCAAGGATAGAAACGATCTTAAGAAATTGCTACGCAAGTATAAGGAAAAGACTTTGAATGCTAGAATGAAATGTGATCCTAAGTTTGCTACTTCACCTATCTTTGTTACCGATTAGGATTATGAATTCTCTGTCGACCCAGAGTTAATCACTTTGGTTGAATCTGATCCTTTCCGTGGCTATGAAACTGAAACTGTAGTGGCACACCTTACTAAGCTGAATGATATAGCCACCCTCTTTGCTCATGATGAGAAGATTCGCTACTATTATATTCTCAAGTTATTTCCATTCTCATTAAAGGGTGAGGCTAAGACATGGTACAATACTCTTCTCCTCGTTGTGTGCGTAGTCCCGAGGATATGATTTACTATTTCTCTGAAAAATATTTTCCTGCTCATAAGAAACAAGCTGCCTTACAGGAAATATTTAACTTTGTGCAAATTGAAGAAGTGAGTCTCCCACAAGCTTGGGGGAGGCTTCTCCAGTTGCTTAATGCTTTGCCTGATCACCCTCTCAAGAAAAATGAAATACTTGATATCTTCTATAATGGACTAACTGATGCTTCTAGGGACTTCCTAGATAGTTGTGCTGGTTGTGTTTTCAGGGAACGAACTGTTGAACAAGCTGAGGAATTATTGAATAACATATTGAAGAATTATGATGATTGGACTCTTCCTGAACCACCACTTAAACCCACTCTGAAGAAGAGGGGTATCTTATTTCTCAGTCCTGAAGATATGCACGAGGCAAAGAAATCTATGAAGGAAAAGGGTATTAAAGCTGAGGATGTTAAGAATTTGCCACCTATTGAGGAAATTCATGGCCTTGACACACCACCACCTCCACAAGTGGTAAAGGTAAATTCTTTATTAAAGTTTGATGAAGGTGATATCCCTCACAATAAACATCCTAGTCAATGCTTATATGAGTTTGACAACTATATTATGAAGAAAGATCATTTCAATGCACATGTTCTGAAACAATTGAAATATAATTCTGATATGATTGCTCGCTTGAGTGACTTGCAATTTAGAATCAGTAATGATGTTAGAGGTGTAGGAAAGCATGCCTCTATGGTTCAAACTCAGTTAGAACAAGTTGCTAAGTCTCAAAAAGAATTGCTTGATGAAATGAATAATAATATGAATGATTTTGCTGCTAGAGTAGTAACTAGAGGAGGTAGAATGACCCAAGAACCACTTTATCCTGAGGGTCATCCTAAAAGAATTGAACAAGACTCTCAGAGAATTAATACCGATGCACCTACTCCTTCTAGAAAGAAAAAGAAAAAAGAAAAGTGATAGGACTTTGCATACCTCTAGTGAACCTGAGATACAAAAACCTCTTGATAATAATGATGTCTCTATTTCTGATGCTGAAACTCAATCTGGTAATGAACACTCACCTAGTGATAATGAAAATGATAATGATGATGTTCATGAAGATGCTCAACCTAGCAATGATAAAGAACCAGATAATGATGTTGAAATAGAGCCTGTTCCTGATCTTGATAACCCACAATATAAAAATAAACGTTATGTTAAAAGAGACTTTGTGGCTAGGAAACATGGTAAATAAAGAGAGCCATGGGTTCAGAAACCCATGCCATTTCCACCTAAGCCATCTAAGAAAAAGGATGATGAAGAATTTGAGCGCTTTGCTGAAATGATTAGGCCAGTCTTTTTGCGTACCCGCTTGACTGATATCCTGAAGATGGCCCCTTATGCAAAGTATATGAAAGACATCATCACTAATAAAAGAAAGATACCTGAAGCTGAAATCTCCACCATGCTTGCTAATTATTCTTTAAAGGATGGAGTACCTAAAAAGCTTGGAGATCCGGGAATACCAACTATACCTTGCTCCATTAAAAGAAACTATGTCAAAACTGCTTTGTGTGACTTAGGAGCCGGTGTTAGTGTTATGCCTTTCTCCTTATATAAGAGAGTTGACTTGAATAAACTCACACCTACTGAGATATCATTGCAAATGACTGACAAATCAACTGCCATACCTATCGGTATTTGTGAGGACGTGCCCGTTGTTGTTGCAAATGTTGCTATCTTAATGGACTTTGTTATTCTTGAGATGCCCGAGGACGACAACATGTCGATTATCCTTGGTAGACCCTTTTTGAATACTGCAGGGGCTGTTATTGATTGCAATAAAAGCAAAGTCACTTTTCATATCAATGGTAATGAGCATACGGTGCACTTTCCAAAGAAACAATTCCAAGTGAATGGTATAAATGTTATTGAAGAATCTCCAACCATCACTATTGGAAGTTTTCAATTACCTCTACCTACTGCCAAAAAGAAATATGATATACTTATTATTGGGGACATGCACATCCCCATTGAGGTAACTTAGTGTTTTACGAAAGTTCTTCGGTTTCATGCTAATCGGAAGTGGTTGTTAATAAGACTTGATCAACCTTATTAATGGATCATTTTTTAGAGGTATGAATTCGATGAATCTAGTAGGCACAATCTTTTGCTCCCACCTTTTATTTTCTATTTTAGTTAGTCAAATAAAATAAAATGCCATGATTATCCTGTTTTCTGTTTTCTCCGTGCAATAAAAAATGACCGAAAAATAAAAGCTCTCAGAATGTTCTGAAAATTTAATACGATTTTTTTCCGAATATTTCTGAATTTCTGGTGCAAATAATATCAGAGGGGGGTGCACCTGGTGCCCACAAGACACCAGGGCGGGCCAGCACCCCCAGGCGCGCCCTGGTGCGTTGTGGCCCCCACGTGGGCCCCCTCACTTACCTCTTTAGCCCACATCATCCCCTACCTCCAAAAAAAATCACCACAACCACCATTCCCGTGTTCTTGCTCTCAAACCCGCGGATTTCGATCTCTTTGCTCGAAGCTCCGTTTCTGAAACTATTTGTAGGGATTGCTACTTGGTATGTAACTCCTCCATTGCTCCAATTAGTTTTTGATTTAGTGGGTTATTTTTAGAGTAATTAGCTACTCTTGGTGCTGCTGTAGATGAGCTTGCATGTTGAATTCTTAGAGTTCTAAGTAGTTTGAATGCTCAATATGGCCTCTATGCATGCTTAGGAGTAGTTGCTATCAATTTCACGAAGTTTTGCTGACAAATTTTTGTGTCTCAAAAAAATATTTCAGAAATTTGTTCGCAAATAAAAATGCAATTCTTTAGGAGTTCTTCGAGGAGGAGATCCTCGGAAGCCTCATCAAGTGGAAGCTCGGTTCGACAGTCTTATGTTGAGCCAAGCGAAAGCTCGATGCATGATGCCGCCACCAAATCATGCTTGTGCCCGTGCGACGAGTTCATGGAAGGTGCGGTAGGGGAAGATACTACGTCCTTGAGAGCGAGGCCCATGCGTACAATGCAGAGGTTGAAGCTGCCAGGAGGGCCGTGGAGTTTGCACCGAGGGCCTCGGTGAGCCATCGCCCAGATTATTATTCATATGGATGGTGATTACCAAGCTAGGCCAAAAGCCTAAGCTTGGGGGAGTATGTATTTCCACCGACATTTCATTCATGTTCACACATTTCATTCCAGTTGTCGGTGTTCACACTTTTTCATTGTATTATCCATGCTAAATTTGTTTTCTCGTCTTATTCTTTTGTGTTTGAAAAACTTTGAGAAAATCCAAAAATATTTCCTACTTCTTTTCGGTTTTTCTTTCTAGCTTAGTTTAAATTGTAGTATCAAAAGAAAACCCAAAAAGATTTCTGGTTTCTTCTTTTGCTTGTTGGGAACTTTCCCGTGTAAATAGTTTTTCTCGTTTTTGTTTTCCTCTTTAATTTGCTTTCTTCAAGAAAAACCAAAAACTCCAAAAATATTTCAGTGTGTTTCTCTGAAATTCTTTTCTTTTTGTTTGAGTCGTACCAATGAGAAGACCATGGTGAAAATGTTGAGTGGCTCTCAATTGCATCATTGTTAATCTAACAAAGAGCCCATGTTACCTTGTCTTCTCCTCTTGAATAAAATGTTGCAGATTCCAGCTTAGTCCGCGGCACTCTTGCACTATTATTATCTTCTTATCATTCGGTCGTGCAAGTGAAAGGCAATAATGACGATATTTGATGAAGTGACTGTGGCAGAGAAAAGCGGGTATGAACTCAACTTGTTTTTGTTTTTGTAAATATGTTTAACCTAGTATCCTTAATTCAACATATTATGATCAAACATGTTTGCAATGACCCTTAGAGATTATAGTTGTTCATGCCATGCTTAAGTAGCTAGGAGTGGATAATGATTTATCTTGGATGTCAACATGCATTAAAATGGTTGTGATGTGGTATGATGATATGGTATCCTCCTCTTAATGTTTCAAGTGGCTTGACTTGGCACATGTTCACGCATGTAGTTGAATCAAAACCAACATAGCCTTCATGATATTTATGTTCATGGTGTCCATGTCCTACTCATGCTAGTAGTCAATGTTTATTATATGTAATGCATGTTCATGACCGTTTTCGCTCTCTAGCTGGCCGCTTCTCAATCTATTTGCTAGCCTTCGCCTGTACTATGTGGGAATACTGCTTGTGCATCAAAATCCTTAAACCAAAGTTATGCCAGATGAGTCCACCATATCTACCTATATACGGTATTACCCTGTCGTTCCAAAGTAAATTTGCATGTGCCATCTCTAAAAATTGAAATGAACATCTATTTTGTGTGCCTGGACCACTCATGGAGCGACAGGGGGCGGTCAGTATCTTCCATGCTAAGCGGGTTATTCTCATGATGAGTGTTTATTCACTCGTCCTTACACGAGAGGGGCGGTAATTGGGATTCCCAGTCCCGAAATTAAAAATCAAAATAATTAAACAAAACTCCCCTAGGAATGTTGTTGGTTTGGACGGTACCCATGGATGCGGCTAGCCGTGGAGTGTGATTGTTGGTGGAGGGGGAGTAAACCTTTACTTTTACCGCTTGGGAACCGCCGCTAATTTGTTTAGCATGGAAGATATTGATAACTCTTGGTCTTAACGTTGACAGGAAGGGTGTACCTCCCAAAAATTATATCTATCTCTGTTTTAAGCTTTGAGCTCTGGCACCGCTGCAAATCCATGCTTCCCTCTGTGAAGGGACTATCTATTTACTTTTTATGTTGAGTCATCACCTTCTCAAATAAGCGCCAGATCTGAGAGCACTATTGTCATCCTCATGCATTGTGTATAGTTGATGTTGGGTGCAACATGACTGGATCTTTTCTACCATGAATTGTAATGTTTAGTCGCTGCTTGAACTTTGGAGGGGCTCTGCCTTTATGTTTTGCGGTTTCAGAAAGGGCTAGCGAGATACCACTATTGTCATATTGTATCATGATTGTTTTGACAAAGTGTTGGTATTTGAGATATCTTATTATTGCTCGCTAGTTGCTTATGTTATTGATATGAGTTAATATAGTTTCTAAGAGTTATTGTTGGCACGGTTAGTCATAATCTTTGCTGAAAACCTGGGTGCTACTTAAGCATATATATGTAAACAAGAACAAAAGAGTTCGTAAAAGTTTTTCTTTATCACTTTCAGTTTGTCAACTGAATTGCTTGAGGACAAGCAATGGGTTAAGCTTGGGGGAATTGATACGTCTCCTTCGTATCTACTTTTCCTCACACTTTTGCCCTTGTTTTGGACTCTAATTTGCATGATTTGAATGAAACTAACCCGGACTAACGCTGTTTTCAGCATAACTACCATGGTGTTGTTTTTTGTGCAGAAATAAAAGTTCTCGGAATTGGACGAAACATTTTGGAGATTTATTTTAGAATAAATAAAAAATACTGGAGCCAAGAACCACCGGAGGGGGGCCACATGCTGGGCAGAAGACACCAGGGCACGCCAGCCCGCCCAGGCGCGCCCTGGTGGGTTGTGCCCACCTCGTGGCCCCCACTGACCCTAATTCCGGCACTATAAATTCCTATTTTCGAAGAGAAAAATCAAGGAGGAAGTTTCATCGCGTTTTACGATACAGAGCCGCCGCCACCTCCTGTTCTTCATCGGGAGGCCAGATCTGGAGCCCGTTTGGGGCTCCGTAGAGGGGGATCTTCGGTCTTCGTCATCATCAACCCTTCTCCATCGCCAATTCCATGATGCTCCCCATCGGGAGTGGGTAATTCCTTCGTAGGCTTGCTGGTCGGTGAGGAGTTGGATGAGATTCATCATGTAATCGAGTTAGTTTTGTTAGGGCTTGATCCCTAGTATCCATTATGTTCTGAGATTGATGTTGCTATGACTTTGCTATGCTTAATGCTTGTCACTAGGGCCCGAGTGCCATGATTTCAGATCTGAACCGTTTATGTTATCATCATTATATCTATGTTCTTGATACGATCTTGCCTAGTCATATGCACCTATTACGTGTTATGATTCGTCAACCCCATAGTGACAATATTTGGGATACTTCACGGTGATGACCATAGTTTGAGGAGTTCATGTATTCACTATGTGTTAATGCTTTGTTTCGGTTCTCTATTAAAAGGAGGCCTTAATATCCCTTAGTTTCCTTATGGACCCCGCTGCCACGGGAGGGTAGGACAAAAGATGTCATGCAAGTTCTTTTCCATAAGCACGTATGACTATTTACGGAATACATGCCTACGTTATATTTATGAACTGGAGCTAGTTCTGTGTCGCCATAGGTTATGACTGTTATATGATGAATATCATCCAACGAGTTCACCGATCCAGTGCCTACGAGTTTTCCACTTATTGTTCTTGCTAAGTTACTACTGCTGCTGCTACTGTTCCAACTGCCACAAAGCTATTGCTATCACTGCTACTGTTACCGTCACTACTGCTGCTACTATCAAAACTATTATATTACTGTGCTACCGATCACTCTGCTGCAGATATTTAATCTCCAGGTGTGGTTGAATTGACAACTCAACTGCTAATACTCGCAAATATTCTTTGGCTCCCCTTGTGTTGAATCTATAAATTTGGGTTGAATACTCTACCCTCAAAAACTGTTGTGATCCCCTATACTTATGGGTTATCAGCCGCCGAGGTAGCTCCTCCCTCCACTTCCCTTCCTCCCTCCTCCCTCCACTCTCCACTTCCCTCCCTCCCTCCTCCCTCCACTTCCCTCCCTTTCTTCTTGTAGAGGATAAGATGGTATATGTTTTTTAAAATAGAATAGAACAGGTCTGAATATCTTGATGTATAGAAATGTATCGGAATACAATAGAATGTATTGGAATACAATAGAATGTAGAAATTTTGAGGTATAGAAGTTTTTAGTAAAAAAATAGGTATAGAAGTTTTTAGTACAAAAATTTAGGTATAGAAATTTTTTGTAATTATTTTTTCAATACATAAATGTATTGGAAAATTTAATTATTCTCGTGGGGGTGAGCTAAAATTCCACCTCCTCCTTCTCTTCTCCTCGTACATGTGTATGATGATATGTAGACTTGTGTATTGCTTGTCTATTTGTACAAGTGTGTATGATTTTGTAGGGAACACCTCCGAGTGGCCTATGTTTTGTCGGAATGTTGATTCATTTCGGTTCCGGAAAATTTCAGGCGCTCGATACTTCTTGTTTTTAGAAAAGGTCATGCCAAAATTTTCCGTGGATTTTGGCATGACTTGTGCTGGAAAGTAGGAAATATCGAGTGCACGTGATTTGGTAGAACAGGAATTAGATGACATTCCGACAAAACATAGGCCAGTTTTATGCCATTACTCCATCAATGCAATTTTAATTGACTTATGCTTATTAGGGTACTTCAGTCTGTCGGAGCTCCTTGTGTGACTTTCAGTATGTTCTTGATGGAGGAATCTCAACTGTTGTCATGGGGGTCGCTTCCTCTTCTAATTCTCGCGATATATACCTTGGTATAATGCGCGAGAGAGGAAGAGGAAGCGACCAGCACCGACGGTCAAAATATCAGAGGAAAACTCCCGACTATGGTCGTGGGGGTCACTTCCTCCTTCTTCCCCGTGTGCTACACATTTTGGTAATGCACGCGGGGACGAATGGAGGAGCGGCCAGCACCGACGGTCAAAATTTCTGTCGAGAGGAGTGTCCACCACATACACCACTGTATTAGTGTGAGGGAGTGCGCACTATATACACTATGAGATATTGGAGTTTCTCAAGGAAGCCTCGACAGACCGAAACTCAACCCATGCTGAATAGTTCCTGGTATAACTGTCGTCGATTTTTAATATTTAAATCATGAACACAGGAAATGTCTAACGACGATAGGATCCCTGAGTGTGATTACTGCGGTGACGATCGGGGGATGTGCGACATGCCTCACCTGCAAGACAGTTGGTTCTTCACCATCAAGCTTGACAAGACCTTCGATGTTTTTACGGTACGCAACGATGACAAGTGTTTTTTCGTAACCAATCATGACTTTTGTTTCTTTGCTTCAATGTGTAATTTCCATTTTTTACAATTCGACTAGTGCATCCCCTGCCATGCAAGACGATATGTCTTGGAGAAGCTCGATTTCCAAGAAAGTGAGAATATGGAGACGAGGAGAGCTAACCTGAGAACTAAACATGGTTACGCATTTCTGGTTAAACTATACAATGCAGTTAATCACTCACATTTTGGTTTCTCAAATTGAGAACCTCTAGCCAAGGCATATGGATTTCAGGAGGATATGCAAATAACCTTCGATATTCGTCCTGAAGATGATATTGAAGATAATATCGACAGTTGGATGGATGTGGATATGTTTCCAGTTTTACCTCCACGTGAGTTTGTCAACCATATTTGTTAAGTAATTTATATTGTTTATTTAAAAATAGTTGGTGTTCATCCCTACTTAACATGTTTATTTTTAATTATCATCTTATTTCTCTTCTTCAATAAATACTCAAAAGATAGTAGACCGGACCTACTACAGCCATGGCTCCGATCTAACTTGGTTGAAGAAAAATCATTTGATCTCATTTATTAATAACGTTGATAATTTTAAGATCAATTATGAAATTGGCGAAAGTTATTCTGGATACGTGCCACTAGTGCGCCGGTTGAAGCATGGTAACATCTATGCAGATAGCATGTTAAGATTATTTTACTATTGTGTCATTAATTAGTCCATCTTTTGCATACATAAATTTTTCTTAAGAAAAACTAGATTGCTAACTATGTTATTATTATGTTCTTCAACAGAAATTCCCGCCAGTGGTTGTGCCTGAACTGATGTTTCTAGAAGGTCTTTTGAATATTATCAGCTTACGGCCATGTCTGCCTACGTTATTCCGCAATGCATACTCGGTTTCTAGAAGGGAAGAAAGCCTGAAACTCAAAGGATTTAGCAACGTAATGAAAGACCGCAGACAACCACTTGGCGGAGACGCGAAGGATTTGCGCATGCCACAAGTCAGAGATAGGTGGATCTCTATTCTTCACAATGGAGCAGGGGGGAGCTTACCTGTTTTATGCTATTTTACCTGGAAGAGAGTAGTAGGTTTTACCTAGGAGAGAATAGTATGAGCTAGGTAGGAGAGAGGACCTTTCGTAGTTTATGACATTGTGTAGTAATGATTAACTTGACAGGATTAAGATGATGATGAGTTGTTAGATGATTAAGATGATGATAAGTTGTTATGTGACTAAGGATGATGAGTTATTAGATGACCTAGCCGTCGTAACATCATATTTTACTACTAATTAAACTTGATCACCTGCACCCATCCACTTTAATCTAAATGTTGTTTCTTGCACAATTATAACTGATGTTGTATATTAATATGTCTAACCGTGTGTAAATAAAATATAAATAAAAAAATATGCGCAATTAGTAGTGGCGCGGGTTATAGAGTCGCGTTACTAATAGTTAGCAGTAGCGCGTGTACCGAACCACGCCACTGATACGACAATTACAAGTAGCAAGGTCCCGGCCCGTGCTACTGGTAATTGTTAGTTGTAGCACCCTAGCAGTAGCGCGCGCCACCGCGCTACTGATACAAGAAAAAAACGCTACTACTAGGCTTTTCTTTAGTAGTGCAAGGTCTGACCTTAGTTGGTTGTGACTGACAGTGGCCTCGTTGAAGGCATTATTTTTAAGAGCGTGGATTTTTCTCCATGGTGAAAACCTAAGAGCTATGATCGGGTGACAACGACGCTCGTCCACTGTTTGACTTTTGCAGGGGTCGCTTGTGGAGAATTTGGACTTTGAGTGTTGTCTTGGTGATGGTTCGTGCTGCTTTTCAAGGAATTGGTCATTGTAGCGGGATCTTTCGTTTTCCTCTTCTTCTTCTTCTTTTTGTTTTTTGGCTGTGTGCATTCGTAATATTTTTAGGACATTGCGTTGTTGCAGAGGCTGGGTGTAATTGGTATCTCCACGATATTAATTTATTCCTTTGCAAACAAGATAGTGTTGGGCATGCCACACACAAGAGATGCACTAGAGGCGAACCCTCGCATGGAATCGATCGATTGAAAGCAAGCTTTTTTCTGAAAAGGAAATGGTAAAAAGCAAAGAAAGAACAGAATGTATCACCAGCCGTTGAAAGTAGACCTGGCCAGATGGGCCGACACGACCGGCCTGGGCTATGCACGACCCACCAGGTACGCCAACTACACCGGTCATGGCGGGCCGACACGCGTACTACGCTTCCGGGTCCAGGCACGGCTCGGCAAGGAAATGGGCCGACCGACAGACAATTTTAGCCCACCAGCCTGTCTGAACAGTGCTTTTTTGGGCTTATTTGGCCTTTTTTTTCAAGCTAAAATATAAAAAAAATCTAAAAATAAAAAAGGTTAAACAGGACAATTTTCGCCTATTAGACAAAAGGATAGCAAGTTCAAATTCTGTCTCGATAGGACATGGATTTCTATTACTACGAGGCAGGCGGGACGGCCTAAATGGCTACCTACCTTTGGTTGCAAGTCAATGAGCCATAGTCCGGTCCTAACTCATCAAAAGAAAAGAAAAAACCAGACTCAAAAGGAAAGGTTATAGACCAGGCCCACCAAAACGCGAAGGACTCGACAAGAAAGGGGGTAAAAGATGGAGGTGTCCGCCGACGCGGCGGCGGCGGCGGCGGCGCGGACGCTGCGGTGGGCCGGCCGTGCGGACCACCTGGGCGGCGTCCCGCGCGCCGCGGTGATAGGCGCCGTGGGCACAATCGCCAAGGCGTACGTGTCGCTGCTCAACACCACCACCGTGTGCAACGCCGACGCCCTCCACCGCCTCGTCTCCTCGCGGCCCCCCGGCACGCCGCTCCTCACCGTCAGCAACCATATGTCCACGTATGTTCCCCCACTCCCCCTTCATATCCCTCCCGGATCCCCCCCATGTGCCGCTCTTGCTGTTTGTGGCTTCTGAGTTCTGACTAGATGTAGGAGGAGAGATCGGGTGGCGATGTGTTTGATCTGTCGTGGCTCTGGCACCAATGTCGCAAGAATCGTGCGAAATTGTTGCATCCTTTCTAGATAACATTTACTCTAGGATTGATGCTACGCATCTGAAGGGGCATGTGCTCATTGGGATTTACAGCATGTAGTTGATACCTATGTATTTTGTATTGCTGTAATTATCATACTGGAAGAGGACTTCGAAGTGCTGAAATTCCTTTTTAGACACGTTTTAGCATGGATCAATTGAGAACTGTGCATCTTGTTCTTTTCTTCATGTTGTAGATTGGTGTTTATGTTTAAGGAAAGTTTAACCTGTCACTTGCCATACAATGTGTATGCATTGTATTGGCTTGTTGTTGTATTGTACATGTGTCACTTATAGGTTCCAGTGTAGATAGATACAAATTAATTAGGCATGTATTGTTTGCTGTATACAATTCTCGTGTGTCGGAAGTTTTGGTAACCTTGAGGTTATCCTATACTTATTTGTCCAGGATAGATGACCCGTTTATGTGGGGATTCAAGGGTTTCCCTATTACAGATTCAAAGCGTGCAAGATGGGTGCTGACAGCAGAGGATATCTGCTTCAGGAATGTATTCATGTCTTACATGTTTCGACTTGGTGAGGTTCTAACAAGCTTCGTATATTTTTTGTTACCTAAGCAATCATGGTTTATTGCTCTAACTACCAAGACTAGCTTCAGAGAGTTAAATGAAAACTTGTCAAACCTGTCCTAGCATTCTGTATGTTATATCTCTCTGTTGGACCATGTTAATGGTGTTCATAATTGTTCTGTAATTCAAATTTGCCATAAAATTGACATTTACCGTTAATCGCGTCTCTCTTTTCCAGTCTCCATATGAAAATGATACGATCTTATACTTGACATGCTATGTGTTGTGGTGGTAATACATAAATGATGATAAGCTATGTAACAGTTATGTTTTGTCTAGTTCAATTGCCACTTTTGATGTTCAGTACTTGTGTTTTTTTGTCATCTTTATTCTTGTATTTTTCTTATCTTCGTTTTCAGGGTTTCATTGCAAGGCAGAGTTGATATCACTCTGCATCACATAATTTGACAATCTTGTTATTGGCATATAATTGTATGCACAGGGAAATGTGTGCCGATCACTAGAGGGGCTGGAATTTATCAAGACCATATGAATGAGGCCCTTGAAGTGCTTAGCACTGGAGGCTGGGTATGTACATTTTCTTTGGTTCAGCATTAACTATTCCGTCATTAACATATGTGGTGCTTATATCTATAAACTATGTTCCTTATTTGATTGTGAATTTCGTCATGCCATATTCAAACAGTTGCATTCATTCCCTGAAGGAAAAGTAGCCCAAGATCACCAACCAATCAGACGGTTGAAATGGGGAACTGCCAGTCTTATTGTCCGAGCACCTGTAACTCCAATAGTTTTGCCTATTGTTCACACTGGTTTTGAAAAGGTATATTGTAATCTTTGTATCTTTGAGATGCCATCAATTTGTGTATATATGCCTGTGTTCTAGATGGGCATTCCAAATATAATTCTATTTATATAGTACTCTGTTGAAATCTGAATATATTGCTCACAGTAGTGTCTGTCTCTAATTCAGAAACCACTTGACTCCCAGCACACTAGTTCATTTGCATTCCTTTAATTAAAACCAATATCTCTTTTATGTTATATATGGTAGTCTGAACTTCTCCCTGTTGTACTGTAGGTGATGCCAGAGAAATCATTTTTTGGACGCCGTCCACCATTGCCTCTCTGCGGCAAGGAGATACAGATCATCGTGGGAGAACCGGTAGACCTTGATCTGCCAGGCTTGAAGCAGGTGGCAGCAACGATACCCCAAGACACATCCTTCGAAAGGAAGGGCTGGCCAATCATCACGCCGGAGGGGCTAGACGAGGCAGCGCAGAGATGGCTTTATCAGAAGATGTCGGATAAGATCCAGTCCGCAATGGAGAGCTTGAGGAAGACGCTTCTGAACTCGAAGCAGCATTGACATTGATTCTTTTTGTTCGTTCTTCGACCATGGGGCAAGGATGCACCGCCTTTTTTCTCCAATACCTTGTTGAATTGGTTAGGGTACAGTAGCTTTGTTAGCAATTTTCAGATGATGGTATCGTGATACGGCGATTGGGAGGATACGGGAATCGGGAGGAATGGAGTAGTTCTCCAGTGGACATTGCACCTGCCATAGAAGCGGGGGTGAGAATTAGAGTTCAGAGTGTCAGATTTGGAGTTTTTCTTTTGTGCAATAACAAGAGTATTCAGGCTGTTGCCTAATTTCATGGCTGTTTGGACCGGATTGCCATTTTGTTTAGCTAAGGAACTGCCCATAGAGATTTTTCACCATCTCGTGAATGTTATCTACTCCCTCTGTTCCTAAATACAAGTCTTTTTAAATGTTTCACTATAGACTACATACGAAGTAAAATGAATGAATCTATACTCTAAAGTAGAGTAAATTGTAAAAAACCACCACAATTGGAGACCCTAAAACAGAAAACCGCCACCATTCGTTTTGTTTTCAAAACACCTCCACTATTGTGCTGACAGTTTTCAAAAAACGCTGATCGACCAATTAGAGCATTTTGATGCAAAAATTGACAAGTGGGTCTTGCTGTCAGGTACCATGTAGCTTGGGTGAACACGGTGCCCGTCACACACGTACTCACGTTCTCACGGCGCAGACGTTTGACCAGTTCACGTTTGAAAAAAAAAAAAAATTCACCAATGGAAATCACAACCGCCGCGCCGCCCCGCGCCCGCCGACGAGCCTGACTTGCATCGCCGCCTGCCTTGCAGTGCCGCTGCTCCGTGCTGCTGGACAGCTCCATCGCCGCCGCATCCCTTCCCCGACGCCGTGCAGCCCACCGCCGATGTCCGCCCCGCGCCCGCCGGCAAGCCTTCCTTGTAGCGCCGCCGCCCCGCGCTGCTGGGTCGCTCCGTCACCGCCACGTCCCTTCCCCGAGGCGCGCCATCGCCACCTGCTACAGGCCGAGCCAGGAGCCACCCGACGCCGTGGAGCTCCGGCTCGCCCAGCCCACCGCCGACGCGACCTACGGCAGCAAAGCCGCCGCCTCCAGCCGCCGAGCCTTCCCTGCCTCCACCGGGGAGCACGGGCACCACCCTGACCGTCAGCTTGGGAAGGGGAAAGAGGGGAGCACAGGACAGCCGTGGTTGCCGGGCCTCGACCAGCAGGGGGAGGCGACGGGAGTTTGACCGAGAGTGCGCACCGGGCATTGAGCGTCGCCTTTGGCAGGAGCGCCTCGCGACGGTTTGGAAGCCGGCACGACTCCTCGTCCAAGCTGTAGGCAGCGAGCTCTCCGGCGAGTTCATGAGCTGTTCGACGGAATGCCAGAGAAGGGATGGAGAGAGACAAGAGATGCTGACAAGTGGGCCTATATCAATTTAACAGTCCATGCAAACGTTGTTGACTTTTCTTGCCACGTCATCACTTACACGCGGGCCCCAGGCATCAGGTTTTCACTAGAACCACTCTAATTGGTTAATCAGCGTTTTTTTGAAAACTGTCAGCACAATGGTGGTGGTTTTTTGAAAACAAAACGAATGGTGGCGGTTTTCTGTTTTACAGTCCCCAAGTGTGATGGTTTTTTGCAATTTATTCCTCTAAAGTATGTCTATATATATCCGTATGTAGTCCCTAATGGAATCTTCAAAAAGACTTACATCTAGGAATGGAAGGAGTATGTCTAAACCCTAAATCTCCCTCGACGTTTTCTGAACCGGTGATGGTTTATCTTTTTATATATACCTTTGCCTATTAATTACTCCCTCCGTCCAAACCTTGTAGAGCAAGTGTTCCAGCAACCTGTTAACTGACGCGCCAAGCTCCTTCCTAACTGAAAAGTTTTGACATTGCGTGGATTAGAAGTGATAAATAGTTTATGGGCTCTGATAGCCGCCGGTGCACCGGCCCAAATTTGGGCCGGTCACAGCGCACCCGTCCGATTTATCCATCTACAGCCGTCAGATGTGTCCCTTCCCCTTTGCAGTCATCTTCTTCCTCACATCATTTACCCCACGCCCCCGCGCAAAGCATCCCCTCCCCCCCCCCCCCCTCTCCCGGCGCCTCACCAGCGTCAGGGCCGTGGTCAACGAGCTCCGAAGGGATCCCGCCCGTGGCCGTCGGGATTGCATCACGACTGGCAGTGGGTGCCCCAGTGCGCGGTCACCGACGGATGCAGCTCTAATCGCCCCCCCTCCGGCTAGTTCCAGCTCACAGTTCGCCATGGTTGCAGCATCCTCCGACGTCACCGCCTCTGGCTCGCCACGGCAGTCGGCTAGCGTCATAGTGTCCAACAAAAAATCTGAAAACAAACAAAATTCTTCAGTGGTCGGTTGAAGCAAAATATTACTAGGTTCCAGCAAATAAAAGCTTCACTTCCAGCAAAACAAATTCAGTAGGAAAAGGAGCTCTAGTGGTTGTAGCAAAAATAATACTAGGTTCCAGCAAAAAAGAACACCCGTTCCAGCAAATCGAATTCAACAAGGAAGAGCTCTAGGGGTGGATTGTAGCAAAAAAAACAGCTAGTTCCAGCAAAACAATATGCAGGTTCCAGCAAAAAACACCTCATAGACAAATCAACGGCTGACAGTTCCAACACCATCTCCACCACCGGCGAACCCGCGAGTGCAGCTTCAACCCGCTGGATGCAGCTTGGCCAAATGTCGGTTGCAGCTCCACCATCAACGGTTGCAGCTCCCACGGCAGCCGGTTGTAGCTCGCCCCGGTCGGCACAACGTCGTCGGATGCAACTCAAACTACCATCGGTTGCAGCTCTGCCAACCCGAGGTTGTAGCTTCGCGTCGCCACGGTTGCAGCTCCATGAACCCCGGCTTTGCAGATCCCGTCGCCGCCATTTGCAACTCCACCAACCCCCAGCTTTGTAGATCCCGTCGCAGCCGGTTGCAACAAAAAGGTGTGCCCCCCGTCGCACGTGTGTTGCTGCTCTGCTCATGTGCCGGTGGTCGCCGTTGCCGGCACCGATGGTGGCCTCGTAGCACTCCGGTGGTCAGCTGAAAAAGTGGATGGAGGAGAGGATGGTAGAGAAAAAGTGGTGGGGCGTGCTGGGGAAAATGAATGGCTGAGCACCTCCCGTGGAGAGATAAGGGTGAAGGCGTCAAAAGCGGTGCATGGGCCCCATGCTACAGGAGCAAACAGGGCGTTGGATTTCTATTCATCTCACGATGCGTGCGTGACCGGCTGAATCTTTCGGCCGGCGCGCCGGATACAAGCGTTATCCATAGTTTATTCCAGTGTATCATGGATATTTATTTATTTATCTGCAGAAGTTTATCATGGATCTTTTAACTCAGTTTATACAAACTCGTAACCATAATTTTTCAGTTGAAGACTCGTAATCATATAGTGTAGGAACGGAGGAAGTAGTAAGGTGAAACAGAAAAACAGCATGACAACAAACAGCAGCTTCAGTCAGTACCTTCCACAACAAAAGTAAACACTACATACAGATAAGCCGTCCGAAACAGATAGAGGATGAACTGATGTAGGTCTAGATCCTGTTATATTCCTTGCTCTTGTGCTTCGAGTAAAGATTTACACCCTCATTATCAGGGCCTGGTACGCTCCTCAAGTCCTAAGGCTCTCAAGAAAGCTCGCGCGCTTTTTCTCGGTGTTGCTCGTGAGGTAGTCCAGGAAGTCACTGAAGCTGCTCTCCTTGTACTTTCCATGATCTTCCTCATCCACCAGCTCCTTGGCAACGGAGACCTTCTCGTGCATCGCAAAGCTATGGATGCTCGCGATGGAGATCCTCGCCTTTGCATGGTTCAGGACAGCACGGTGGACGACGGTCTTGATCCTGCCGTTGCTCAGAACCTCCATGTAGTCTCCTACGTGGATGTGCAACGCGTGCCGGGGTTGCTGGACCACTCTCCACGTGTCGCTACTGCGGTCGACGACCTCCAGGCCCGAACAACTTGTGAGTAAGATGGTAAGAAATCCATGGTCGGAATGCGGCGCGAACCCTATCGCCGATTCGCCTTCTGGTTCTTCCGGGTAGCAGTTCACTTGCAGTAGCTGCAATCCCCTCTCGAATTCCTCATGCTGGTAATGCTTGCCCAGTCCTAGGCCTTCAAGTATGGCTTCCATTAGCTGCAGAACCACCCTCCTTACTTCAGCTGAAAATTTTCCAATGTCTTCCCTGTTTTCATTGCACAAAAAACAGCTATGTTAGACGAGAATCACACAATTGGTTCTGTAGTTCAAGACTGTAAGAAGATTTCTGGGAAAAAAATGTTTTGCCTGTAGGTTGGTGGTTTTTCTGGCCAATATTGCAACCATTCACCGAGGGGATGGGCATAATGCTTTAGGAATGCCCTTGACATATGAGTGCCGTCATTTGAGCTGGTGCCGTATCTACCAGGCCGTCGGATGTCGTCTGATGCAAACTCCTGCTTTGTCTCACTTGGCAGTTTGAAGAAATCTGAAGCTACTTCGACGGCACGGTCCATGACAGATTGACTGATCCCATGGTTTATTACCTGTAAAATGAGGAATTATCATGGCAATTTGGATAGGCATGTAAACTGTGTTTGCTTCCTTACACTTGCTTGATAGTAGTGTCCAACAAGGGTTCATGAACATGCTCCCCTAACGTAGTTGCATAATCAGAAATATTACATTTTGAGAAACTATTGTATTTCTCAAATTAATGTTTTACACTTTTAGTAGTTGTCCTTGAGAACCTTGACATTGCTTATATTTGAAAGTTGAAGCTTGCAACAATTTACAGGCATAGAAGGCACCTGTTGTTCAAATGATCTGTTATTGCACATCATAAATCTAAATTTTATGAAGACTAATTTACAGATCAAAAGTGCACTCAAGGCTGAAATGTGCAGGGCATGAGAATAATTAAGCATGTAACAAGAAATGAGAACCGGCACACGATAAAATACCTTCAATGTAGTGTGATGTCATCCAGGTGAAAAATGATGGGTAAAATGGGGACTGAACTTCTTCAGCTCCATGTTGTTTGTCAGTTGTCATGTAACCAAGCAACGAAATGGAGCTAGCTCCTACGATTCATGTAGTTGATCTTTTCGCAGTGGATCTTCAATTACAAATCTAGTTTAGTTTCCTCGATTGTACATGTGGAAATATTCTCAAAGAGCATACCTGAAAGTATCCGAGATCATGGCAGGCTTTCGCGATATCTTCCACCACGCGAGATCGTGTCTCGGGTTCAAGAGTGAGGTGACCCAGGTTGATCACCGGCATTGGCGGCGCCGGTGCGTGGAGGTCGTCCGACGTGAGCTGCTCCTGAGGGACGCTCCTGGAGTCGCACGACATGTCAACTTACCACCGTGCAGGCACCGGCACCGGAGTCCAATCTGACTAGTTCAGAACAGAAACAGGATGAGGTGAAGTTCCATTGTGAGGCAGCATCTACGACTTATAGACAGCATCATTAATTCCAAGTAATGCAGGAAAGAAAACTTCGGTTGGAAGGATGAGAAAGATTATACTAGGTTGTTGCGACGATCTCTTTATGATCACAAGCAAAGGATTCAGAAGAATGGGTGTCCCTGATAAGATGATCTCTTTATGATTCACAAGCAAAGGATTCAAATTGCAGGCAAATGAAATCTACGAGATGTCAAGATTCCAAACAAGCCTCTGACAACCAAACTTCGTCCCTGATAAACAATATGAGAGAGGGAGAGAGGGAGAGAGGGGACCTAGAGGCGGGGCAGCAGCCTCGCTTGTCACCCCGCCAGCAGCAGCAGGCGCCGGTGATGAGGGGGCACGGTGGTGTCCAAGAGCAGCGGCGGTGGCGGGAAATCGAGGGAGGGGAGCAAGCGCCAGCGGCGGAGGTGGCGAGGGGCGTCGGGTGTGTGGAGATTTTTCTGACTGGAGATGGCTGGGTTGTGGCCACAATTTGGTGATGGTGATCATCCGTCTGCCTACCTAGTACCTATGACAGGGACGTCGATGCCGAACAGTTCTGCCTCCCGAAGGAACCAATCCAGACCATCATTGGCCTCCAGGATGAAGCATTATGTGTCCAATCTTGTTGAGAAGGGGTCCCAACAACCCGTCAAGATGAGGTGCCAAGCTCCATCTAACTGATTGAAAGAAGTGAGAAATAGTTCAGTTATGTATTTACATCGGTTTTTTTGTACCTATAATAGTCTAATATGGACTCTATATAATTATAATCATTTAATGGGGTGAAAATGTAAAAATAACATGACAACAAACAAAAACTTCAGTACCTTCAGATCAAAAGCAACATCACAGACAAGTCGTCCCAGACAAACAGAGATGAACTGTTGTAGGCATGGAGCTTTGTCAGTATCTTCAACAGCTGGCACACAGCTGATTGGTACATAGTAAAATTTTAGGTTTTGAAGCAGCCAGCCTAAACTAAAAAAATTAGGCTATAGCCTATATTTTGCTACCAAATTGATAAATACTAGACGAAGCCGCGGCGCGTTCCTTCGGGAATTTGTATGAAATAAAAATTACGCGAAAACCTAGCTAGTATCTTTACGGTTTCTCCTTTAGCAAAATAATCCGTTTATCAATATTTTATAAACAAATAAATGTGCATCTAAGTGCAAAATTGGAGGAAAACTAAACAAAATATATGCATACATGCGTCACTTTTTTATAAACAAATAAATGTGAATCTAAGTGCAAAATTGGAGGAAAGCAAAACAAAATATGCATCCATGCATCACTTTTTTTCATAGAGCACTTTAGTATGAGCTGCATGCATGTGTCACTTTTTTCTTGATTAAAACACTCGCGTCAGTTACTGCATGCATTTGAACGCATGTGTCCGTTAATACATGTGGCTGGTGCAGTGACTCAGTTTGTGTAGATCTAATGGCTATTGTAGACTGATCTAGTATATCTAACGGCTAATTAATTGGGATGATGTGGCTTAAGAAGAAGCGAGAGAATTCTTAATAGTGGGGGCTAGCTATATATATAGTAGATACCAATCTATATACACAATATCCTAAAACAAAAATTGCGGCCGGACGAAGCCAACTGCCGCCCTCATGAACTTTCCCCACCGTGGAGGTTGAGCCCTCCCGCGTGCCGACAGTGCTGCTGCCCCTAGTCCCGGCTCCGAATCGTTGTTGTGCAGCCCTCACTTCGCGGTGCCGTGGTGAGACGGCGTGGGGGCCTCAAGACCGTGTTGGCGCAAGGTGGTGGTTGGTTTGATGGCAGGCTCCGGAGCGCCCGAGGTGTTGGTTGGGATCGGGGGAAACCCTTGTCGGCTTGGTCGACACCGTCGCGGTGGCGCCTGTTGGTGCCGCCGGACCTTCCTGGAGGGCGTCGGGGCTACCCTTCCTCTCGCCTCGTCGTGTACCAGGGGAAACCCTTGGCAGCAGCGTCGTCATCGTCGCGGTCCTTCTTGGAGGTGCTGATTGGTTCCTGCGCTACGGAGTCTCGGAGCTTGGTGGAAGATCCCCGGTGGGCGCAACGGTCGCGAGGCTTCTTCGTTTTTGTTGATCCGCCGTTGTCGGCATTTATTTCTTTTGTATTTTCTCTGTCGTTTATTTTGGGTGTGACTGTGCTGCTTCCGCCCCAGCACCTATCAGTGAATGTTCGGTTGGTTGCTTTGTAATACAAAGCGGGGGGAAACCCTTTTTCGGCAACTTTCCCCACCGTCATCTCACCCACCTCCGCACGGCCGCTCTGAGCCCCTCTGTCCGTTTCCACCACCAAATCAATCTACTACGACCCTTGCCCCCCACCCTACCTCCTGCGCGAACCGCGCTCTAGCCGCCGCAGTCGAGACGCCCCGATTTCAGCAGTCCCTCTCTCGATACCACCGGATCTGCCCCCACCGCAACTCCACGACCCCCGCCTGATTCTCACCGCATCGGCCGCTGCCGAGCTTCCTGCCACCACCCGATTCCTCGCCACACCGGCAACCCCCGAGCTCCGAGCCACCGCCCTATTCCTTATCGTGCCATCGCCCCGAGCTCCTCTTCGTCGTAGGAGATGTAGCAGCCACCGCCACAACCGCCACCGAGCTCCTCCTAGTCGTACCGTGGCATGAGGCAATGGGCGTGGTTCGGCCTCTCGGCCTCCACAACGTCAGATCATCATGTTTCATTTGTTTTGAAAATTTAGGTACTAGTTTTAGGTCGGTTGTAAGAACAGACAACTCTTTATTAGATACCTATAAAATTTGCTCTCTCCACACCTAAAACCGCATCTAGGTATTCAAATTTTTATGCTAGCTGTTGAAGATGCTCTAACAGTACCACTAACTGAGATAACTTGGTTGACTTGGTTCTAAGTATTACAGTGCCAGAGCCCCGCAACTTGGGTAATTGGTTGGATAAACACTTACATAAATGGTGTTGCATAACTACATACTCCCTTCGTTCCTTTATATAGGGTGTATTTGTTTTTTGATAAAATTTCACAATGTAAGGTGTTTTTCTTCTAGATCCTAGTAATTCCCTTTTTAGCCATGCAGAAGAAAGGAAAGTATCTCCCTTGATTGTCAGTATCTCTCTTTGTATCAAAAGAAGGAAACTCTCTCTTTCTCTCTCGATTGCATGTATCTCTTCCTTTACTGGATTCACAACACCTACTGTGCCAAAAATTATACACCTTACATAAAGGGCTAGAGGGAGTATTACAGTAACTTGCATAACTTAGTTCTCCACATACTAAAGATAGACACAGAGATCATAGATAGATAGATAGATCATAAATAGATATGATAAAGCTAGGTGCAGGACATGAAGATCCTTCACATAGCTGCTTCATCCAGTCACCACTCCTTGGTCTGCCCGCGGGCAGCGACCGGGAAGGGGGGCGTGTAGTCGACGTACGGCTTGGGGAGCTCGACGTAGCCCTTGGTGAGCAAGTCCACGCGCATCTTGGCGAGATGCAATCGCGAGTGGTTGGGCTCGCCCCTCTTCTCCGGCCGCATCTCCTCGTCCAGCGTCCGCCTCCGCTCGTCGAGCCACCCTGGCGGGAACTCCCCGTCGGGCGGGAGGTCCACGGCGGTGGGGATCTCCAGCCAGTTGCCCAGGTTGAAGGCTGAGCGGATGCGTTCGTTGCCGTAGCGAACCATGCCTTCGCCGGTCGGGGTCGCGGTGGAGGGGTCCGACTCCCTGACGACCCTGTCGGCCGCGTCTTCCAGCTGCCGTGCGTCCAGGGCCGCCGCCTCGGGGAAGGTTAGCAGATGCCCCATGATCGTCTCCCGCAGCGTGGCGACGTCGGCCGGCGTGGCTTCGCCGGAGCTGCCCGCCTTCCTTTTGGTGCCGCAGCGCCCCTTCCGCCGACCGCTCCTGGCGCCGGCCATCAGTCGATGAGGTCTGGACGTTGCTTGGGGATTGGTGAGGCGACGGCAGCGGTGTCGTCCCGGTCTATAAAAAGAGATCGAGTCGGCGGATTGGTCTTTTTTTTTTTTGACGTGTCGGTGGGTTGGTCTTGTTCGGGACTCCTAGGATCTAGCTGGGCCAGGTCCGGTCTTTCCAAGATATATAAACTTCCGTTCTTTGGCAAGAATTTATAATCCACCAAACCATTATATCCCTCGGCCCATGCACAAGGCTCCGTCGGCCCGTTCTGATTGCCTCCCTTTTTCTCTCGTCAGCTCCGCCTCTCCACGTACCCTCAAAAGAAAAGAAAGAAAAAAACTCCGCCTCTGCACGGTAAATCTTTATTTATTTTTTGAACACAGTACAGACGCAAGCGCTCATATACACGCGCATACACTCCTCCCTATGAACGCACGCACTCACACCCTATCCCTATGAGCACCTCCGAGAGACTGAGCCGGCATATCATCTTGAAAATTTACGAAGTAACCGTAGGCACCTCGTCGTCGACGGGAACGTCTCCTCCCACTGAATGCACATCGCCGGAAATCCTGAAATAAATCCAGGAATAAATGCGAGCACCAGGATTTGAACCTTGATGGGCTGGGATACCACAGTCCCTCTAACCATCCAACCACAGGTTGGTTCGCAATCTTGATTTTGTTTGTCTTGGGCGTTCCCACGGGCAGACTTTTGACGATCGACAAGCCGTTCTGCGTATGTCACTGCTTTTTGCTAACGGGCTTTGCTACATTTGCGTAAACATTCTAGGTAAATCTACGTAAGGGCAGACTTGTCATGGTTTGATTAGAAGTAAGAATTGCCCGGGCTTCACCGAGCAATGCTACATCCACGCAAACTAACGTGAGCATTTTACGTAAAGGCTGATGTGGAGGTCATTAATTGGATCAAGATTAATGGTTGGGCCCCACCCCGGTTGAAATCAGGAGGCAGATTTGTTAAGAGATGGAAGGTTACGTAGCCTTAAGTAGGGACTTACGTAGGTCTAGCATTTTTGGGGCTTCACCCCACGAAATTCATGAGGGAGAGAGAATTTGGGCTAGTTTGAGACTGTTCTCTACTCCATCAAAATCATTTCTGTTTCATTAAATTTATTTTAGAACAGTTTTATACAGAAGTTGTAATTCTTTTAAAGATAATGTTTGGCTTTCATCTAGCTCCAACTCCAACTCCAACTCCAAGAATGGAAAATTTGATGAAAATGATCAATCTGATTGGATCAGTGGGGAGAAATGAAGGGGTATCCACTTACTGGTGGCAGTGGTGGATAATTTCCTTCCAAATCCAGCTTCTGTATTTTTTGGATCATCTCCTAAAAAGCTTCAAAAAAATGAAGTTGTATCCCAGGTTAGTTTTTTTGGAACGGCATGTCGTGGAGCTACTCCGTTTGCCTTGTGTTTTCTGGCGCAGAGCTGAATTTCAAGGAACGGAGTAGTTTCAAACAGGCCCTTAGATTAGACAGTTTTAGCAAAAGTACGAAGGTTACGTAGGTGTAGGATTATTGTTTGCTAAGGGCATCTCCAACGACAACCCGTAAATTTCCTTCCGCATCTGTCCGTAGATAGGGGAATCAGTCTGCGGACACGGATGCGGGAGGATGACATCCAACACTAGCATGTATATGTTCGTCAGTAAATTCAAATTCAAATGTACTCCGATCCGATCTACACAGCGCGCCACGCGCCAGATCACATGTCGATCACAAAAAAGCGGCAAATATGCTTTGTTTTTACATGATCGGTTCAAAAAGAACATTAGTCCGACAGTCCATGCATTTTTGCCCTGCCGGACCGACAATCACAGTCAGCTACTCCCCGATCAAGGAGGTGACGTCGCAGCCGCGTAGGCAGCCTCCTCGACCGCCTTCGCCTCCGCCGCCACCGCCAACTCATCTTTCTGCCGCTGCAACATCTGGCATCGATAGGATTGCACGATGACTCTTGTGCCGGCACCAAAGAGTCGACATTCAACGTCAACATCTTGGCGTCCTCCGCACTGGTGGCGATCTTCATCCTCTTTTCCTCGAGCGCGGCCTTCCTCTCTTCGATCATGGTCCTCCTCTCTTCGAGCGCGAGCTTCTTGTCCGTCGCGTCCATCAACTGCTTGAACCTCTTCGCCTTCTTCTCCTCCTTGATCTTTGAGCGCCTCACGCATACATTCTCCTTCTTCGTCAAGATGTCGCCGAACTTCTCTACCGCACCTTCTCGCTTCGCCCTCTCCTCCTCCCACTTCTTCCCCGGAGATTTCTTCTAACTTTCTTTAGCATTTGTTGGGTTGGGTCGGTAGGGTCACCGGTTTCTTCCCCGTTGTCTTGGACGGCGGTCTTGGCAATGGAAAGGTTCCACTTCGGTTGTCCATTCAACTTCAACTAACAATGCATGACGGTGAAGGACTTCTTCTCCAACTTCTTGTACACCACACATGCACGAGTAGGCTACAAAGTGAAACAATGTCGATAATGAATATCCGTCTAGTGAGCAACAAGACAATACATGTCCGGCTAGTGATCAACAAGACTAAAGCATATCCGGCTAGTGATCAACTTACTTGCTCGGTGATTTGTGCACCACTAGGCCACCGCGCGATGAGCTGCTTCAAGTGTACTTGGACACGACCTCTTGGATGGTGTATCATCGATGGTTGATGGACTTCCATTCACGGTTGCGGATGACCACGCCGGTGTAGGGCACGAAATGCTTGTGTTCATGAAACCATATGTGAATGTTCCTCCAAAAGGTTGTGCCATTTTGCTCTGTGCCATGGAACGGATCGAGGCTAGTGGCCAACCATGCCTCGCACAACAGCTCGTTCTCCCGCATGTTGAAGCTTTCTCCTATTCATTTCTTCTTCTGATCGTCGGTTGTATCACCTGGATCATCATCGTCGTCGTCGCCCTCCTCCTCCTCTCCATCGAGTTGCTGCTCTCCGGCGGCCCAATGTTGTTGTTGCTTTGTGCCATCGCCGGTCTGGGTGTACGTCTGCTGCGTGGCCGTCTGGGTGTAGGACTGCTGCTGTTAATTAGTTGTCGGACTGAGTGAGATCCGAGTCTTCCACCTGCCCATCTTCATAGCCCCCTCCCCATCCCTCGTCTCCGTCGTGGACGATGTCGAGCATCTCCCTATCCGCGTCGTACACTGATTCCCCCGCTCCAGGCATTGCAGCAAACAGCGTGCGGGCACCCATCTGCTCCCCGAGCGTCGGCCGTGCCCGGAGCAGCTACGTCGAAGAATACTCGGAAAAAAAGCGGTTCCGCATTGACGTTGACGATGTAAGGCACCATACCGACTGGGATGCCGAGCTGCTTGGCGGCGTAGTAGTACAGAGACTTGTAAGACACCGGCCACGACGCCGTTTGTGTTGTGCGCCCGCTCGTCTTGCAGCGTCCGCCAAGGCCGCGCCGACCACCACGACCTCCACGCTCATCGCCACCAGCAGGCCCACCGGAGCGATCCTGTCGCGTCGCAGAGTTGATCTTCCAGGCGAACGCGATGCGCGGATCCTCCGGCACCTCCAGCGGTTCCATCTCCGACAGGTTCTTCGACGGCTCCATGCGTCGGCGATGGAAGGAAGGAGAGGGTGGGAGAAAAGAGCGAGAAGTGGGCGGAAGGCGACGGGGAATGAAAGAAGAGAAGTGGAGGATTTTGACGCGCAAGCAAAGCTTTGTTACAAAAGTATGGGCGGAGGCTCCGCCTTCCTTTTAGGTGGGCGGGGGGGCGAGGGTAGATAGCGACGTTTCTCGTGTTCAGACTCTCGCAAATCTCCTCACGTTTGTTTCCGGTTTACCTAAGAAATCGTGTTCGGACCGTTCCACGGACCGATATAGGACCGCATTGGATTACTTCTGTGGTCCGGACTATTACGCAAAGGTTTGCGGTTTCGCCTTGAAGATGCTCTAACTATCCGATGAAAACCGGTCACATGTGTATTCCCCGCTGCCACCTTCTTCTTCCTTTATGGGATTTTTTTTTTAATATTTGGGGCAAACAATCGATCCAACAAGGTTCGATCGATCTACCGTCATCAATGCAATCTTATATGGAACCTATGGAATTGACGAATTGCAACGGTCTTCCGCCATGGACTCGAAGGGCTTCACACTCACAGCGCCACCAAAGCCGAAGGAGCTGCGACCAAATTCAAAGAAGAGGAGCTGCATGCCCACCGGTGGAAGTGGAATCCGGCCGGCGACGGAGACGGATCACGACATCTCTCCGGGAATGGGAGACGCTGCGCCGTTGCACATTGTAGTTGTACCGCTGCGAATTGCATGGCGCAGCCTCTGCAAGGCATCGTAGGACGAGCCGCCCTCCTCAAGGGCCCGCCTGCACGCGGCCTTCATCTTGATGGCCTTCTCCCTCGCCGTGCCGCCCTCCTCCTCCTCCGGCCCGCCGCCCATCAGGCATCTCACCGCCCGCTCAAGCTCCGCCGCCTCCACCAAGTTGTCCCGCCCCCTGTCAACCTCCATCGCCACGGCCACGCCGACGACGGACACGAGCTCGAACGCGTTCAGGTGCTGCTCCGCGTACAGCGGCCAGGGCACCAGCGGCACGCCGTGCCACAGGCTCTCGAGCGTCGAGTTCCACCCGCAGTGCGTCACGAAGCAGCCGACGGCGGCGTGAGCGAGGATCTCCTTCTGCGGGGCTCGCCTCGGCCACACCAGGCCCCGCCCCTCCGTCCTCTCCAGGAACCCCGCCGGGAGGAGCTCGTCGAGGTTGGCGTCCGTCGGGTGCCGCGAGCCGGCGGCGGGAGGCCCGCGCAGCGTCCACAGGAAGCGGTGCCCGCTGCGCTCCAGCCCCACGGCGACCTCGCGCGCCTTGGCTGCGTCGAACCATCCCAGGCTCCCGAAGCACAGGAACACCACCGACGCCCGAGGCTGCGCGTCGAGCCACCGGACGCAGCAGTGCTCGTCCGACGCTTCGACGGCGTGGTCGATCACTGGACCGATCGGGTACAGCGGCGGCGCGCGTCGTCCGGGCACGCACCGGCCTTCGGCTATCGCGGCGAGGAGTCCTGGCTCGAGCGCGTCCACCGTGTTAATGACGATCCCGTCGGCGTCCATGAAGCGACGGCCGTGGTACACGAACCACGCGTAGTTAGGGCTCTTCTTATCGCCCAGGAACCCCGGAACAGACCCCGCGGGAACCGGTGGCATGCCGGGGACGTCCACCGCGCCGTCGTCTAACGCGTCGGAGTCGACTGCCAGCGCCGGCAGGCGCAGGGTGAGCGCGAGCAGCGCGGCCGTGGACGTGAAGTAGACGTACGTGGGCACGGCGAGCTCGCGGGCCGCGTCGATGACGGCGGTGGCGAAGAAGTCTATGACGAGCGCCGCGGCGCCGAGGTCCGCCAGGGCGGCCCGGACGTGGGGCGCGTGCAGCTGCATGTAGCGGGACTTGAACTCCTGCAGGTTGCCGGCGCAGTCCGTGGGCGGGTCGACGGCGGGGAGGCGGTGGAACCGGATGCCGAGCCCGGAGGCGGAGGCCGCGACGCGCCTGACGTGCGAGTCGACCTCCGAGGCCGACTCGGGCGTCGCTGGCCGGATGATCAGCACGGTGACGGTGAGCTCGCCTTCGTCTCCGCCGTGAGCGAGCAGCCGCTTGCCGGCTTCGATGAGCGACATGAGGTGGCCCGAGCCGGGCTCTGGGAGGAGGAGCACGTTGGCGCTCGCCATTGCACGTACGTACGTATCGTGGTCACAGTCTGCTCTTGTAGGTTCTGAATCGTGGTGGAATCGAAGACAAGATTGTACGTACGATGTGAACACAGAAGACGACACGATGTACACGCTCTTCACGAGTGATTGGATCCTAGCCAGGTCCTAGCACAGCAGCACGTACGCCACTCGCCTTCGATCCACTATATATCGCCTCTGGCGGTGGTACCGGAAAATGTTGCTCACGACGGGCAGGTCGAGCCGTCGGGACGTCTACGTCTGTGGACCATCCACAGACAATCACTCCTGTACCATACCAGGCAAAAATCATTCGTCGACAGTCTAATTAGTTTGTTGATTCATGAACGTCATCTTGGTTTGTGTGGACTGACGTCGGCAGCGGCTGTTCCACCGTCGATTCCTGGGCCGTTGGCTGATCTGCGAGCATCCTGCCAGTGTCTGTCTTCCCGATGATTCCAACAACCTGCAGGTACACGACCGGCAGGTCAGTCGGCCCTTACTAGTGGAGTAGCCCACATAAACAACGACCTGTTGGCTTTGCGTTGGCTGGTCAGTAGATTTTTCTGGCACGCCATATCATTCCCGACGAAGAGATCTTCGATAAATCTCATTTGACGGTTCAATCAACTTCTCTACAAAAAAAAAAAAAAATCGGTTTCACCAAGACATGCTTTTAAAAAACGGGATTAGCATCGCGATCAAGATGTGGACCAGCTTCTGGCGCCATCTTTCTCGGGCGAGCGAAGGTCGTGGGTGATTAGTAGTTGCGGCGAGGACGGTATGCAGTAGTACAACCGCCTATATTCTTTTTGTGTTTCTGCTGCTTGTATGTGTATCACCTTTGTATTATTATATGAATACAAGTAATGTATGCCTATGGGCGTACATCTTAAAAAGGAAGGGGTGGTGGGGATAAGAACCGACCCATCGATGTCATACACGTCTCTTACATTCGCGTGGAAAATATGAAGACCCGAGACCGAAGATGGGCCAGAGGGGTGCCACAGAGGCACCGGATGGTCTGGCCACAAGGGTGGGCCCATCTGGTGGCCTCGTGGCTCCTCTTCCAATACCCTTTGGTCATAAATCCCATTCGCCCTATAAACAATCATAGAATATAATCAGACCTTTTCGCTGCCATCTATGAGGCGCAACAATTCTGTCGGGGAAACTTTTCTCGAGGATGAAAAAATCGAAGCCACTTCCATCACCAACACTTTCTTCATCATCGGGATCATCATCTCCATCAACATCTTTATCAGCACCGTCTCATACCCAACCCTAGTTCATCACTCTATTCTATCTATGTACATAACCTCAGAGCGGTTGCTGAGAGTACTTTTGTGTGTTAATTTCACCTTGTAGTTGATGCTTAGGAGTTTTATCGGTGAAAGATTGTTATGTTCAGATTGTTTACCATCTATTCATACCACTCGTCATGATCCATTTGATGTCTTGTGAGTAGATCCTTTAGTTCTTGGGGACATAGGAGAATTTTTGTTGCTAGTAATCATTTGAAAATGAATATCGTTTGATGTTTTGATATTTTGTTATGATAAGATTTATCTTAATTACCATGATTATATTACCCCTCGTGTTAAGTTTAATGCTATGGTTACATTTATCTTAGTTACATCTCATGTATTTCTGAATGCTTGCATGAAGGGTATAATCATAAGTAGGTAGTTGTCCAAGTAACTAAGTAAGGACAGTTCATAGCATAGGTCTACCCACACAACACTTCTCACAACAATGAACGGTAACTCGTGGTTCTTGGTGAAAGTAATTTGAAAAAATTCTTGTGTGTCCTCGAGAGCGTTTTAAGCACTATAACAAACACAACAGGTTTGTCCTTAGCATACATAAGGATTGGACCACTTGTTGCACTCTATTGCTTCTGTTACTCTTTACCTTTTTATAACTATCTTGCCATCAAATAACCCATAAAATTATCATTATAGTTTTTACAGTGAAATCTTACTGAAAACTAATTGTCAATACCTCCTACTCCTCGTTGGTTTGGAACGGCAGCTGCCTGTCATCCAAACGGAGAGAGATGCCTTGTTCGCGGTTATCGACGTGACAAAGGAGGAAGAGGAGGCGCGGGAGACTGCAGACGTCGCCAACATCGTGACCCAAGCCGCTATGCCACGTTGCCACGACAAGGCCGGCACGTCCACATCCGACGTTGTTGACATAACGAACTCGGGTGAGGACGTGTAGCGCATGAGAGGTCGCTACGGTTTGGGTCCCAGGAAGGCCACTACTCTTCCCCTCCCGCTGAAGCCCTAGTTTCCAGGCCTCACGGTTGGCCGGTGAGCTTGTCGAACATGGAGAAGACATGTCGCGGGAAATGGGCGCTGCCACGACCGACCGGTGAGTTTGTCGGACATGGGAAAGACATGTCGTGGGAAACAGGCACCGCCGCGGCCGGCGTTCACTTGGACTAGGTTAAAAAGCCTAGTCCAGCTATTTTTTTAGTTGAAATATGTCAAACATGTAATTAATTTGGTCCAGTTTGAGTGAAAATCATCCGATTTGCATGAAATCCGCCTGTTTAGTTCAATTTCGCTTTGAAATGTATGTAGGCATGGTTGGATGGCCGGCTCCCGTATCCATGTATGGGGACTGGTCTAGACCAGTTCATGGACGAATACCGTGTCCATTGTTAGAGTTGGCGTTGAAGATGCCCTAAGGATAGGATAAATTACGTATTTTTTTGACAAGGATCATATTTCTTAATCGTGGAAACATATAGGTACGCAAACATTCATAGCCAAAGGGTTGCATGGACTCAGAATAATAAGTGGATTTCGTCTCAATATGTCGCTAATAAAGACTTTCATAGTTCATTGAGAATGCATGCTCATTGTTTCACTAATTAAGAGTGATAGGAAAAATGCCCGTGCGTTGCAACGGGAGAAAAAAACATTACATCTCTAAGAATGATACAAGACCCTTCACTTTGGTCCACGTTCTCTATTTTAACATAGCAAATCAACAATGTCGTCACTTATCCTCCCACCCATCCCCCTCCCTTATGTGTGGTCTGTAATTGCAATGCTTTAAGATGTAATGTAATACGGAAAATCCTATTATCCACAATACTCTCACGATAGGCAGAAGTAATAATTGATTGTAATATTTAGTAATTTATTATCTACAATATTCTCACGATAACCAAAAGTTAAAAACAAAAGAGCTAGTGTGTCGCAACAGGTACCAAATATAAATATATGCTTAAAAACTCGGGGGGAAATTCCACTCAAGAACCTTTACAAGTAGCAAAAAACCAAAGCAGGGCAACATTATTCAAACTATTTTAGTTTAAAAAAAATATTTTCAGTTTGTAAATCCCATAACTGTTTCAAAATACATATAATAAGTAAACATGGATATGGTCTTACTTGATGCTTCAAGTTGCATGCTCTCTGTCCTCCTCGGTGATGCCCATAAATTTTTGCATTACGATGAAAATAGCAAAGTATGTTTTATTAATTAAGGATAGCATATGCATAAGAGCATTATTTTTTTCTTGCTGATATATGTGTTTGCATTTGTAATCTAAGTGAAATCTTAATTTTGTTGTAAACATATTAGACAGCTCCATCGAAACAATGAATTTGTAAGTACATGCATAATAAATGTTCAAGGTTGCATATCGACATCGATATTCTTAAAAAATAATTATCAAAATAGTTTAAAACAATATGAAAAATCAAAGCTAAGCTATTAGTTTACGTAAAGCTTGTATAAGCAACATTGTACATTTTTTATACATCGGAAACATTGTTTTTGCGGGTGACATGAGAAACATTTTATATATACACATTCTACATATTTGTATGCATCATGAAAAAAAATTGTATACGTGTTTGACATTATCCAAATACATGATTAATATTTTTGAAAACTTCTACATTTTATGTCTACTTTGTTCAATACACATTGTATATTTTTGTATACGTTTTTCTTGTACATCGGAAACATTTTTCTATGCACATTTAATGTTTTTTAAATACATAATCAATATTTTTCAAAATAAAAGGGAAATATAATATTTATTTTCCATACGCACTGTACATTTGTTTATATATGGGAACTTCTTTCTCTACAAGTTCTATATTTCTTTAATACATGATTAAAAAAAATTCAAAGTTATCGAAATAAAGCCAAAAGAGAAAAAAAAACGAATGTACAAGAAGTGCAAAAAAGAGGGGAAAAATGCTAAAGGCCGCGCTAGGACGGCCCAATCAGGCAGCTAGAGAGACAATGCGCCCGCCGGAAGTGAGAGAAGAGGTGGGAGAAAAGGGAGAGATTGTGGGATCGAACCTAGGTCTCCAGGGTTGAGGAGCTAGCGACCAACCAGTTGGGCTGAGCGTGTGCTTGTGGTTAAACAGGGGGACCACGGCCTCTTGAATTAGACGAAAGGGCTGAATCGGTGTTGAAAAAAACGAATCGGTGTTTTCACTTACCGGTGGCATAAGGGCGTAATTCGTGCGAACTCTTGGGGTAATTTCCATGACGGACGACCAGAAGCAGTAGCCTCTTTATTATTAGAAATAGAGACTAGCCAACATGCCCATGTGTTACAACGGGAGAAAAAATAACCTCTCAGACACACACATTTGACGATATCAGCAAATCCCTTAAAACCATTCATGATGCCACGCAACAGGCAACACGATAAGTGTACTCAAGATGTTTACAATTCATTATACAATAGAAATATCTACCTAGTTGCCGGCATATGTTTACACATTTGTTGTCGTTTCTTCTCCGTGATGCCCAACACATATTGCATCAGGATAAAAGTGGAAAGTACATTTCAGTATTCAATGGTAGCATGTGCACAGGAGCATTAATTTTGTCTTACTGTATATGTGTTTGCAAAAAAAAATGTGTTTGCAACTGTAATCCAATTCAAGACTTAATTTGGTTCTAAACATATTAGATAGCTTCACCAAAAACAATCAATCTATAAAGAAGTTATTAATTAAAGTTGCATCCTAAACATAATATTAAAATCATTAACAAGCAAAATTATAGTAAATTTGAAATCTATAAATTTTTCTGATGGATTTTCATATATGACATGTTAGATTTGAAGTTGTTGTTTAAAAGATATGAATATGTTAAAAAAACATTAGAAAAAGGAAACAAGAAAGGGTTGGAATCGATCCCACGATCTCCGATCTGAGAGGTTGAGGGCCCATCTACTGGGCTGCATGCGAGGTCATGTTAAGTGTGATCGCTTCCTATTAAGTTAAGGAGGCAGCGGATGCAACAACTTATCACAAATCAATCTTTTTTTATGCTTATCAATGGCATGGGGGTAATTATTAACAACTTTAGGGGTAATTGTACTTCCTTTATTAGTAGGACTAGCAAAACGGTCCATGCGTTGCATCGGGAGAAAAAAATCATAATCTTCAATGGCCATAACCATATTTTGCTGCATCACCGAGATATACTATCACTCTTATTTTCATGAAATCGTGAACAATTTATGAAAAATCATGAATATTTTTTTAAACTCGGCAACATATTTGAAATCATAAACATTTTTCAAATTCACGAACATTTTCTAAAATCGTAAACATTTTTTGAATTCATGAATATTTTAGACTATTTGTAAAAAAACAAAAAAATGAACATTTTTTAAAACTTGTTTCTTGAATCGGCAAATCAAAAAAATAAAAAATGTGAACATTTTTTTTAAAAATTGTTTCAAAATTCTCATTTTTTTAATTTATGAAACTTTTTTGAATTCTTAAATTATTTAAAGTAAAAAACATAAATAATGAAAAAACAAAACGAAATTTAAAAAACAGGTCGCTCATACATGAGCCGCCAAACAGGTGTGTTGTGTCTTCTTCTAACGCGCAGCGTGCAGTATATAAGGTTTCCGCTGCATGGACCGGCCCGGTCCGAGATTTTTTTTGTTTGAAACGTTTTTTTTATCATTTATAGGTGGCATTGGTGGGTAATATTTTGTAATTTTAGGGGTAATTTTGATGGCGTACGGGCAGAAGGACTGCTTCTTTTATTAGTAGGTATAATATAATATAAAGATATAGTTAATCATCAAAAAATTGGGAGAATAATAAATAAAAGAGACTGACAAGAGGTTGCCACCTTTTTTTTAACACAGTATAGACGCAAGCGCTCATATACACGCGCATACACTCACCCCTATGAACGCACACACGCACACCATACCCCTATGAGCACCTCCGAGTGACTGAGCCGGCATATCATCTTGAGATTTACGTCTCCTACCATTGAATGTGCATCGCCGGAAATCCTGAAATAAATCCAGAAATAAATGCGAGCAGCAGGACTTGAACCCTGATGGGCTGGGGATATCACAGTCCCTCTAACCACCCAACCACAGGTTGGTTCGCAGAGGTTGCCACCTGTGCAACATATATGTTCACAGAAACGTGAGAAACGTGGCGGGGAGGTTCTCGGACACTGGCCAATGTAGCCAACAAGATATATAGTCCATCTAGGCCGAGCCTTCGCTTTTAAATTTACTGATTCGTTGAAAACATATGGTGGGCAGATCATTATGTTCCTTCCTTGTCCAGGAGATCAAGCAACTTATGATGGACCGAGATTCTTGTACTACTCATGTAGTACCACGCTCTCAAAATCTTGTAAGTTAAGGCAAATTATGGTAGGACTGAACATCGTACTAAGGTTTGGTTAGGACCAGGGCCTGATGAGGCTACAAAACAAGGACATGTTGATTGTAACCCAGCCAGTTGAGTAATATAAGAATTTTTTTCTGCAAAACTGAAAAAGAAAACATAAGAGCATCTACAACCGGACCTCTCAAACACGTCTCATACGCCCGGGCGGGCTATCCGGTCAGTGTCCGGTCAAAAAAAGTTGACCCAGACGGACCCCTCAAACGGGCCTCAAACGTCCGGACTGACCGGCACCCTCCATATCCAGCCCAAATATGGGGCGGATATGGGGTGGCCCGGGCACGCCCGGGCACATCCGCCTGACAAGCCCGGCCCACCCAGACCCCACCCTGTCCCACTAAAAACCCCCGTCCGGCAAAACCCTAGCTCACTCACTCTCGCTCCGTCCGCTCCTCTCCCCTCTCCGCCCGCTCCTCTCCCCCCGCCGACGAGCATGTCGAGCTCCGGCAGCGCCTCCGGCGACTCCGATCCGGAGTACAAGCTGGCTCTTCGCATCGCCTTGGAGCGGTCCAAGGCGGAGACCGGAGGCAGCTCCGGATCTGGAGCGTCCTCGCGGCTGCCCGCTCCCCGTCGGCGCATTTCGGACGCCGGCGCTGGCCCGTCCCGTGCCATGGGCAGCGGCGACCGACGGCCAGCCCAGTCCGCGCCGGCGGGGCGGGCTCCCTCCCGCCGTGCCCTCCCTCCGCCCGCCGCTGCTCCCCTTGCGGGGCAGCGGTGGGTGCTTGTGCCCGCCCCTCCGGCCCGGACGCGCACGCCGGAGTCGGAGGCGCGCGCCGCCCGCCGCGAGAGGCAGCGGCGGAGGGAGAGGGAGGCCGCGGAGACGGCGAAGGAGCGGGCGCGGACTCTGGCGGATCTGGATGAGGACCACCTCCGATCCTCGCGTGGGTCTGCCGCCGGTCGCTCACGACGGCGGAGTCGGACACGAGGAGGCTCCGCCGCAAGAACGCCAAGGCCCTCCGCATCGCCATTGAGGAGTCCGAGCGGCTCGCGGCGGTTACAGCAAAGGAGCGGGCGCGGTTGGCCAAGCTCAAGCGCCGGTAGGACCGGGCAGAGGAGTTGCTGAAGGGCCTCGTGATCGTCTCCAACTCCTCCTCCTACGACGACGAT